>CM061238.1:53253132-58125808 GCA_030848705.1 Heracleum sosnowskyi | reverse complement strand
AGACCTTTGGTATCCTGAACCTGAGTATGACCTGCTCTAACATGAACTTCTTGGCTGCTTCTTCGGTTATGGTCGCCAAA
Source organism: Heracleum sosnowskyi (assembly GCA_030848705.1). Classification (NCBI taxonomy): domain Eukaryota; kingdom Viridiplantae; phylum Streptophyta; class Magnoliopsida; order Apiales; family Apiaceae; genus Heracleum; species Heracleum sosnowskyi. The sequence goes on along the minus strand of CM061238.1, from coordinate 58,125,728 downwards.
GGTCTTGCTTCAACCCACTTGGTCATATAGTCGATCGCCACGATGCAGTATTTGGCTTGCTTAGTGCTTTTAGGTAATATTCCCACGATGTCCACAGCCCACATGGCGAAAGGAATTGGACTTAGGACCGATGCCATTTCTTCCGGAGGTTGCTTCGGAATTGTGCTGAACAACTGGCACTGTCGACACTTTTTTGCGTAATCGGGCGCATCTGCTCGCAAAGTCGGCCAATAAAACCCTTGCCTGAGGATTTTAAAAGCAAGTGACCGACCGACAAGATGTTCTCCACATATCCCTTCGTGAACTGTTTCCAGAGCCAGTAGTTGTTCTTCGGGATCCAAACATCGGAGAAGAGGTTCTGTCGCCGACCTTCTATACAACTTGTTCCCGACAATGGTATAGCTTGCTGCCCTGTACTTCACTTTTTGGGCCTCTTTCCGGTCTAGGGGCAGAGTACCTTTTCCTAGGTAGGCCCTGATCGGGGTCATCCAGTTGATGCCTTGGTGGATTTCCATGCATTGTTGCTTGTCGATTGAAGGGATCCTTACTTCAGTCAGGTAGATGGATCCCGTGAGGTTGTGAGTCTCGGCCGAAGCCAACCTTGACAAAGCATCGGCTCGGCTATTATCCTCTCTTCCCACTTGGCTCAGCTCGAAGGATTCGAATGTGACCGATGAGTCCTTCACCTTTGTGGCATAAGCCTTTAGTCGAGGCTCCCTTTGTTCATACTCTCCTGAAAAATGCTTCACCACAAACATGGAATCACTGAATGCTCGTAAATTCCTTACCTCGAGATTCTTTGCCAGGTTTAGTCCAGCTAGCAGTGCTTCGTACTCGGCCTCGTTATTTGTTAACGGGAAAGAGAATCTTATCGTCTGGCAAATTTTGAACCCATCTGGGCTTGAAAGAATTAATCCTGCCCCACATTTTGTTCCGGCTACCGACGCATATATGAACAATTTCCACCTTCCTAGCGATCGAATCAACTGCTCCTCGGGAGTTAGGTCTTTCGGTCCTGAAAAATGGCATTCGACCATGAAGTCTGCCAATGCTTGTGCCTTAATGGACGTTCTGGGGATATTCTCCAAGTCATACTCCCCCAATTCGATGGACCAGGCCACCACTCTTCCGGACGCCTCCGGCCTTGTCAAAATTTTCTTCAGGGGTTGATCGGTTATGATTTGTACCGTTCGCCCTTGGAAGTAATGATGTAGCTTTCGAGTCGCCATTATGAGGCCATATGCGAACTTTTCTACATTTGGATATCTTGTTTCCGCATCTTTCAACATGTGGGATACGTAGAACACTGGGTGTTGAGAATTTTTATGTTCTTTCACCAATACTGCTCCAAGTGTTCGGTCGCTCACTGCCAAATATAGTTGTAAAGTTTCGTTCGGGTCCGGCCTCATCAAGAGAGGCGCCTTAGTGAGGTATTCCTTCACGTCTTTGAATTCCTTCTGGAAATTTGGTCCCCATTAGAAATTCTTCGAACCTCGGAGTGCTTCAAAGAAGGGTAGTGCCTTTTCTGCTGATCGGGAAATAAATCTTCGCAGGGCCGCCATGCGGCCGGTCAACTTCTGTACATCCCGGACTGTCTTCGGTTGTTCCATGTCGATTACCGCCTGTATCTTTTCCGGGTTCGCCTCAATCCCTCGAGCACTGACCATATACCCCAAGAACTTTCCACTGTAAACTCCAAATGTACACTTTTTCGGATTAATCTTCATGTTGTGCTTCCTTAGTGTTTCGAAGCACTCTTGGAGGTCCTTCATGTGATCTTCGAACTGAGATTTGACGATCATATCATCTACATAGCATTCCATATTTCTGCCGATTTGTTTGTGGAAGATCCGGTTGACCACTCTTTGGAATGTGGCCCCTGCATTTTTCAGGCCGAAAGGCATTTTGATGTAGGCGTATGTTCCTTTTGGAGTGATGAATGCTGTCTTCGGAATATCCTCGGCATTCATTGCTATCTGATGGTATCCTGAAAAAGCATCTAAAAAGCTATGTACCTGATATCCTGTAGTGGCGCCTGTCAGCTGGTCAATGCTGGGTAGCGGATAGTGGTCCTTCGGACAGGCTTTGTTTAGATCGGTATAGTCAACACATATTCGCCATTTGTTGTTTTCTTTCTTCACCACTACCACGTTGGCTAGCCAGTCTGGGTACTCGATTTCCTCAATGAATTTTGCTTCTAATAGTTTTTCCACTTCGGCTTCGATGATTTTCTGTCTTTCCATGGCGAATGTTCTCTTCCTTTGCTTTACTGGCTTTGCCCAGGGATTAACATTAAGATAATGCTTCGCCGTCTTTGGATCCAAACCCAGCATGTCCTCGGGCCCCCAGGAGAAGACGTCGTGGTATTGTCTGACCACTTCAATCACTTTCTTCTTCAGGTCGGGCTCCATATTTTTCCCGATTCGAACCATCTTTCCCGAACAGCCTGCATATAGCTCCACCTCTTCGGTTTCTGCTGCTGGTTCGGTAATTGGGCTAGATAGGTCTGCCCCAAACTTTTCTAACTCGATGTTCATGATTTGGCGACTTCCGCTAGATTCGCCTTTGGGCCTCTTTCTTTTACCACTTTCGGTCATCTCAAAATCCTGATCTTTATCTAGATCGTCTAACATGATGATTCGGGCGGTTTTTTGATCGCCTCTCATTTCCCCGATGCCATGCTCAGTCGGGAATTTCAATTTGAGATGAGGTATCGACGCTACCGCCTGGAAAGAGGTGAGGGCTGGCCTTCCGAGAATAGCATTGTAGGGGCTTTCCACCCGAACCACATAGAACTTGACCTGCTTTTCCACAGTATATGGAGCTTTACCCAAAAGAACAGATAGAGTGATGGTACCTTCAATGGGGACTGGCTGATTCCCGAAGTCGTACAGGGGAGCTTCGTGGCAGGGTTCCAGCTGTTCGCCTCCGATGTTCATTTTGTTATACGTCCGATGATACAGAATGTTCACCGAGCTCCCCCCGTCTATCAAGGCTTTCCATATTTTGTTTTGCCCGATCACCGGATTGATGAGCAAGGGGTCTTCATGAGGCCAAATCACATCCTCATAGTCATCCTCGGTAAACATGATCGGCATCGCCTGTTTAGCGGATTGAAACTGGTACAAATTGTAAACCTGTTTTGCGTACCTTTTCTTGGCTGTCTTGCTATCTGCCCCAGGGTACTTCCACCGAATATGGTCTTTACTTCGCCTCTGTACCTTTCGACCTCTTTGGGCTCTTTTCGTTTGTCTTCCTTCGGGGCTAGCTTGTCCCTCAGGTCTTTGACAAATTTACTCAGTTCTCCCTCCTTGATCATCTTTTCTATCAGTTGTTTTAGATGGCAACATTCGTCAGTGTTGTGACCCTTGTCCTGATGATAATCGCAATACTTGTTACCATTCTTCTTATAATCGGGCATCTTCATTCGTGCTGGGCGAACGAAGCCAGGTTTTCCTTTTATCTCATGGAGAATCTTCGAGATTGGTGCATTCAGAGGGGTAAATGATGTTCCATACATATCTCTCCTTCGTTCAGCAGCTTTATCGCGACCCTTCGCATCATCTCGCCTATCATCGAATCTTCGCCCTGAATCGTACCTGTCATACCCTTTTCTCCCCCTGTCTTCTCTCCTGGCTTCTTTAAACCCCCCGATGGATTCCATCTTCCTTCGAATGCTCTCACCCCTCAAGTATATATCATTTAGGGATTTAGGGGGAATATCATAAAGAGAAGATCAGAGTTTTTTACCTTTGATGGGGTCTAGTCCTGATGATAAGAACCCAGCGGCCTTTACTTTGTCCAAATTTATCACCATTCCAGCCTCTTCCTTAAACCTAGCCAAGTAATCTCCCAACTCTTCGTTCGGCCTTTGTCTACAGTGGATCAGAGCTTCGGTGTCCTTCTCTCTTCGACACAAGTGCGAATAGTGCCTCAAGAATTTCCTTTTTAGCTGGTCGTAAGAACATATCGACCTTGGTTTCATTGAACTATACCACATGGTAGCTGGACCCTTCAGGTATGTCTTGAACATCTTGCAAAGCATGACATCACAGTTTCCCATGCCTGTCATAAGGGACTCATATTTCTCGCAATGGTCTTCAGGATCGCCTTTCCCATTGAATTCGTTCATCTTCGGGAATTGTCTTCCAGGGGGAGGTCTATACTGCTCGATTTCCTCTGACACTACCGGCTCGTGACTAATTCTACGATCGACGAACATCGCCTTCTCCATTCGACTCAGCCTGTCTTTCATGCGAGGATCTCCTTCCTCGTCGGTATCTGATCGTACGATCACCTTTGAACGAATCCTTCGGGGGTGTGATTCAGAATCCGAAGATCCATCTTCATCATTATGCACCCTCTTTTCTCTCCTGTGACTGGTCTGTACCAGAATTTGTTCTCCGATATCCACAGCACCTTGGAGAGCCTTTTCCTCAGCATCCATCTCAGCCTTTCGCCTTTTAATTGCTTCCAGCTTAGCGAGATCCTCTTCCCTCTTCTTCGCCTTGGCTTGGGCTTCGGCTTCCAGCCTTTCTGTTGCCCAGTAAATAACAATTGTAGAAGGGGGTTGAATACAATTGTATAAGATTCTCGACTTTATATAACACAAATATGAAAGATCAATAACAATAACAATAACAGCTTTATTAACTTTGATATAAAACTGTTACAAACTCTCTTAAGAAATTCTGATGTTCTTAAGAGCTGCTAGCTTACAAAAACTCTCTCAAGAAATTCTGTTCTTAAGAGCTTCTCTTCGATTATGTTCTCTCTCGAATGAATACATAAATCGAAACCAAAACTGTGTTTATATAGTGCACACAGCTTCTCTATCAATAACAAGATAAGTCCTAATCATAACAAAGATAGAAACATATCTTTAATCGATAGCTGCATTCTACAAACCAGGAACAAATAGAATAAACTTCCATGTTTATCTAGACTCCAAATATAACTCGAAGTAGGAATCCTGATCAGCTTCAAGTTCTGATGATCAATCCTGATCATAGTCTGAGTAGGAATCCTGATGATCAATAAGATACTGACGCTTGATCAAATACTGATGACCATGCAATACTGATGACGTCAGCAATCCTGATCAGTTGAGTCTAGCTTCTATCGATCATTGAATTCTGATCTAACAATCTCCCCCAATCTCATACTTTGTGAAATAAAGTATAGATTCCAAATATTCAATGATGTCAAAAACATGTATCAAAATGTACGAGTATCTTCAGAAACAACTTATCTGTTTAAGCTTTTTGATAGAACAGATTCATCTTCAAGAAGTTGGATAATAAACTTTCTTCTTTTTCTTCAAGAATTTGAATCAGTCTTTCCTTAAGATTTCTGAGTTCTTCATCTTCCTCATTAATCTGGTAGATAGCTGCTCTGAGATTCTGTATGGAGTTTCTCTGTAGACTGTGCTCTTCAAGCAAAAGATAAGCAATTTCCTTCCCATCAGGATTGAGAGAAAGATGAGTCATGCCAAAATTTACTTCTTTAACAGCAGTACCCCTTTGCATTTCCACATCCTGACCTCTTTGATTTAAGTACATGGGAGTATAATTACCATCGAAATTACTGTTTCCATCCAGTCTTCTTCTTATAGTTGACAAAATTATGTCACTCCATTCTTTGTACACTTGGTTCTTCCATCTTAACAGATAGTGAACATATTTCAGTTCCTGTGTAGTTTTCATCAGCAGATCTTGAATAGATAGAATCTTCACACTACCATCTTTCATGAAGTACAGAAGCTTTTCTTTCTTTTCAAAACCATCATGACAATCTATAACTAGATCAACAGCTAATAAATTGTTCAGGTTTTCAGAAGTTAAAGTACCTCCAATTTCTGTCAAGGAGTAAGGATCAACATATGACATATTCAGATATTCACCATCTCTGTGTCCAATACCTCCTCTTGAATTACTTGACAATTGCTTCAGATTCGAAAACATTTTTAACCAGAGTGTTTTTGATCTAGCCATATCAGACAAATCAACAACACTTGAAGCGCTTGTAATAATTCCACCAGACTGAAAATTGATAGGTGTATCACAACTTAATGTGCTAATATGTTTCCACTTCTTGTATTTCTCCTTTTCATGAGCGTAGCTTCTTTCAAGTAAAGATTCTTGTCTGCTTGAATTTCTCCATTGTCTTTTATTTGAAACTTTAAGCCTTTGTAGATAGAGATTGAAATCTTCATTTGTTCTTTTTGTAATATCTCTTCTTCTGGCTTCTTCTTCTTCATCTACTTCTTTGTTGTGACAATCAACAACAGTAGATAAGATTATCAAATCAACCTCTTGCAGAATTTCAGATTCGTCAGGATCTTGAATATTGTCATGATTAGAATCTTCAATTTGATTTGTATTGCTGAGAGTTGATTTACTTGATTTTCTTTTCAATTCAGGTTCTTCTTCAACAAATTCCTTGTCTTCTTTCTCCATGATATCCTTGATAACAGGATCTATTAGATTTTGTGAAGCTTCAGGAATTTCTTCAATTCTTAACCCTCTAGACCTTGTCTGTCTAGGTACTGTTTGAGTTGAAGAATCTCTTCTATTTCTTCTAGCACCTCTCCTACCTCTGCTTCCTCTACCTCTAGCAGGAGCAGTATAGCTTTCCATTGTCTCTTTTTGTAGTCTCAAGAATTCTTAATGTGAGAGATCTGGATATTCTTCACTTGCTGTAGAGAGTGCTTTTCTGGCAAATAATTGTTGAACTCTTTTATCAGTGTGATAAAGAGTAACAATTCTACCGTCTTTTGTAGAAAACTTCTGGAATAAATTTGATGCATCTTCAGGATTATCAATAATCACATCTTCATCACCTTCAGGAATTGTAGCAAGAATGTGTCCATGACCAGGTGTCAGGATTTGATCTTCCGTCAGGATCTGAGATTGCACCAATGTTCTTACTGTCTTAACTCCAGAATCAGAAACATGAGTTGACTGCGTAGTTTGACTTTGAGAAGTTTGAATTGTAGACTTCAAAACCGCAGTATCAGAGGTTTCTCCTTGTATCGCTTTGTCACCACCATCATCTCCAGTATCATCATTATTATGTCTTAATACTAGATCAGGTGTACATTTTGTCTGAATAACCTTCTCCCCCTTTTTGACATCAGGATTTGACAATAATTGCAAAATTAAGGAAAGAGAGGCTTGAATTTCAGTTACCTTAGTATCCAGAGAATCAATTCTTTGTTTGATTGAGGTTTGTTCTGAAACAACAGATTTCACTTGGGATTCCACTACCCTTAGTTGGAAAGTAGTAGGTACCTTTGTAAAATTATTAAAGATATCAGTCCTCACTTTGTCAGTTGAACCCTTGATAGAATCAATCTCACTTTTCAGACTTTTGGATAACAGGGTTGTAGCCTTCAGATGATTCTTCAAGTCTTGATTCTCTATAGACTTCACTGCATTATAGGCATGTTCAATAGTAGAAGAAAAACTGATAGATTCATCAGATTGGTGCCATGAATTGTTCCATTCATTCTGTCTAAATGCCTCTGCAGGATTAAAGGAAGGAGTAGAAAAATCTTGTCTCTGATCTTTCCCAGTGAAAGCATTGCTAGCCATATATGTACTTGATGAACCAAAATTAGTTCCAAGACTAATCTTGAGTGTTGTAGCAAGCCGTTCCTTCTCTTTTCTATTCTCATTATCATCATCACTATCATCATCAGAATTATCATCATCAGAACCATGAGATTTATCAGGATCAGGAATTGCAATACCTTTCAGTTTATCCTGTGATTCTGAGATAGGATGATCCATTGGTCTTGAACGAAGTGGCTGTATCAAAATAGGTTCATTATCAGGAGCACCACTAGCGTCAGGATGAACATCGTCAGGATTTGATATGCTTGCATCAGTATTTGCTACCCTCAACACTTTGAGCTAAAGGTTCTTGTGTGCTTCCCTCATTGACAATGTTCTCGACCAATCTTTCAACAGAAGCTGTAGCTTTGCCTTCATCTTCACTTTGAGAAGATGGTTCTTGTGTAGCTGGAATGTTGATGTCTTCATTCTCCCTTTGAGAAAATGGTTCTTGTGTGACCATTCCACTAGCTAAGCCTTCACCCAAACTTTGATTGAGTGGTTCTTGTGTGGCAGGATCAACAGTAGCTGCTGAATTACTCTGAAATTCAGGTTCTTGTGGGCTTGATCCTTTCAGCTTCTTCTGTCTCTGATAGACTAACTCTTCTGCATTCCTCTTTTTCTTTGATGTAGGTGTAAGACCAACCAAGGAAGCAGTTGTAGAAACCTTCTCCCAAGAAATTTCTCTAATCTGAGATGGAGAGGCTGGAGAGTCTGATATAGAGACAACTTTTGGTGCTGCATCAGGAATACTAACATCAGGATTTGCTAGAGCATCAGGAGTAGATGACTCTTCAGGATTTGATGTCTGAATATCAGTATCCTTCATTTGCACTGTCAAAGGAATATGATACCTGCTCTTTGATAATTTCCTTGTCTTTTGTGGTTTTGATGAAGGTACCACAGCTTTAGTAGCAGTATCAGCAACTTCCTTGTTCACATTCATCACAGAGGATATAGGTAAGTCATCCTCTGAATCACTTTCATCAATCAACCTTAACTTCCTTTTCACAGGAACATTCTTAACAACCTTATCAGCTTTCTTCACCAGGACCCCTTGTACACCCCCTTGTATCTTCTTTTTAGTGAGTGGTGTAGAGGAAAAATCCTTTGAACCTGATTGCCTTCCAGACACATCAGTTCTAGCTGATTTCTTTGATTTTACAACTAAAGTCTTTTGAGAGACAGTAGAGGTGGTTGTTAACTGTTTAGACTGTTTAGGTTGCATGCTTGTGTCAGGAACAAGGTGGGTTGGGCCTTGTACCATAGCATTAGAAAGTAGTCCATAACGAGTAGGCATTTTCTGGTGTAAGAAAAACCTAACCTCATCAGGAATAAAAGCATTTCCTATGAAACCATTTGCCTTATCACTGTTGACTAAGGACTTAATATTATTCTCAGTAATTCTACAAATTGGTAGAACTACATCATCCTCAAAAACAACATTAGGACATAAGTGATTAAATATCAACTGTAAAAATCTAAGAAAACATACAGAACCCAATTTATCTGATTTCCTATCACTTAAAGCTTTTAAGATAAAAGACCCATAATCAAACACTGTAGAATGGATAAGAGAGTACCCAATTTTAAGAGATCCTGATGGAAGAGCATCAAAATTTGATGTCTTGTTCAGGAAACAGCGGCTGATTGTATCAAAGAAGAAATTCCATTCCTTCTTAAGCTTTGTCCTAAAGAGATTTCCATATCTCTTTACTTCTCCATTGTAGCCCAGTTTCTTGACAAACTCAAATAGAGCAGAGTCTGAAATCACCCTAGGAACTTTTTCACCCAGAATAGGCAAATGCAATGCCTCTTCAATAACAGCAGGGGTGACATGATGAGTTACCCCATTTGATTCGAACTGCATCAGAATGGTTCCTGTAGAACTTTGACCAAAAACAACTGTGTTCCAAACCTGTACATCAGGATTGACTAGTTGACTTCCTGTCAGGATTGAGTCCTATCAGGATTTGATCAAAGATACATACCTTTCTGAATAACCATCAAGATCTGACAGTTATCAGGATTTCCTCTCTGTAGCTTTTCCTCAGAAATTCTCAAAATGCATCATTCCAAGTTCATTCACCAACTTATTGAAAGTAGCTTCAGGTAGTGGCTTGGTGAATATATCAGCTAGTTGTTGATCAGTAGGAACAAAGTGAAGCTCAATTGTTCCTTCCAGAACCTGTTCTTGTTGGGTTTTATACTAAACTATTCATTAGTAGTATATAAACATTGTCCATTTTATTGAGAATCTTGATTGCATATTATTCATTGTCTGTTTATTATATATTGTGGATAATTTAGTATCAAATGGGATAACAGAAGATTAAATTATCAGTGTCTATATATAATATAAAGGGTTCACAGTTTAAGTGGAATTAGACAAACCACTGGAATAACTGAAGTATTATTTGGGAATAGTTTATCTTGACTATTAAATAATACTTGTATACTTTGTGTATATTGAACAGGATCGAAATATTAGAATTGTTCTTCTATTCTGACAATAAAGAAGAACTAAGATTCTATGATATTATTAATGCTTAGGTTCTCAATCCAAGTGTAGTGATTGACACTTGTATGCAATGCACATGCTTTGATTCATATGTGATGTAATTAATTGTTAATTACAATATTATGTATTGAGCAATGACATTGCATGCAGAGTGGGATATTAATTACATAAGGAAACCATGTCCTGATAATATTCGGGTTGATGATGTCCTCTTGAAAGCTCATAAAGATAATTATGCTTTAGTCCTGCAGGCAGATTTGTTCTTGCATAATTATAAGGTTGAGTGGATGATCAAGGATAAAAAGATATTAATTAAATTAATTATCAGAAATTAATTTAATTAATGGACATACGATATCTTAAACATGGGGAATTTAATAAGCAAATAATATAGGAGCCGAATTTAATAATAAAGCAATTACGGTATTAGGAAAGGCAGTGCAGATATTAATTCGTTAGTGGATAGAATTAATATTTAATGACATTGGGCTTGACCCAGAATGTCATTGGGAGGCCCGACCTAATTGTCCATGATCCCTACTGGAGCCTATAAATATTCTTGTTCTCCTAAAGGCTGAAAACGTTTTTTCGGTTTTTCATAATTCGAGATTAAAACCTAGGGCAGCCGCAAGGAGCTAGGGTTTTGGGATTTCGAGGCTTTAAGGAGAGGAAACTTCGGGAGATCGAAGGCCACACTTCGCTCGAAGGGAATCAAGGAATTCAGTAGAAGACGTGGATCAGAATCGTATCGATTAAGGTAAAGTTTTCTTTTCGAACTCGTAATCAATCATATAGTAAAACGCAGAACAGTAATCATCCGTTCCAACAATTGGCATCAAGAGCCTGGTTATGCAGTTCTGCGTTTTATGATATGATGTCCATGTCGTAATTATATATGCATGTATATGGTGGTTGCTTGTATTGATTTTGTGATGCAGGTTGTAATCCACTATTATGGTCATGTTTTATTTGATTATGTGATTGGATCCCACGTGGTTTATCGTGGATGTTTGATTGTTGTAAATCACGAGGGTTTATCGTGATAGTTAAGATTATGATCAGATGTATGTAATAGAATAGGTTTGTTTTGCTGTATTATGTTGTATGTAATCGTTTAAACATCGGAGATACGAGAAACAGAGTTCTTCCGCTGCGCCATACTGTTTTCGTGGGAGCTTCGCTGTTTTGGCTGCAGATTTTGCATACGATGTCCGATTTGGGCGAATAAGCACTTTTCGGAAACGGCAGAACGAGACGAACAGGCTGGAATGTATCTAAAGAACCATTCCCCGATTTTTCGACCCATTCTGACGCTGTTTAGGCCTCCAAACGGGCTCCTGAAGATTTCGGGAAATTTTCAACGAAAGAATTCGAAGCTGATTTTCTGGGGCCATAATAGTGGATGTGTTTTATTATGTTTTACATAATTTCTGCTATTTATTTTAATTATTGCAATTTTATATGCCTTACGTGATTATCATGCCATGCAATACTAACCTTAGTATGCTAGAACGACATGGACATAGGGTTATATGTTATGCTTTAATTATGTTGATCGTCATGCCATGTTCTACTATGTTATGTGTTCTTTGTCTTGTTATTATGATAACATGTGGACCTCGAAGAATTAACATAGGACGATGCATGTAGATATAAAAAAATCCTCAAAGTAAAATACTAAGTGGGAGAGGGAATTAATTTGATATTAGATCCCATGGTCATCCATTATTGGTTGTATGTAATTTAACACTAGGACGATTATGAATTGGATATATGTCACCCATCGTGGCGTATGATTTATGACGTCTGGGTAGTGTTAAGGATATTACTAGGACAATCTTCTTAAGTTAATCACGAATATTGAAAGGTAAGCTCACCCCATCGTGACAAACCAAGTTTCATAGAATTCGAGAAAAAAGTTGGACATTCCTTGATTGATGTTGATAATGGATATTTCTGTCTACGGAGTTGTGTTCTTAAGCGAGTCCGTCTGTGACTTCACCGAAAACACCTGGGATTTATCCATTGATACATCGAACGGATGGGTCTGACTAAAGGCAACTTAAGATCTAAATAATGGTATACACTTAGCTATGAAAGATAATATATAGTCCACCCTAACGTGGCGTATTATTTAGTAGTAGGACCGAAGTAATATTTAAATTTAAATGGTATATATGTCATCCATCATGGCGTACCAGATATTTATGGAATTTAAATATTAGTGCATTAATTTTAATTAATTGTTAGAGGAAACCAATAGGTTTTAAGATATATGCAATTTTCTGATTAAGTGTTATATGCATGATTCTCAGGATAGAATGGGCTTTAATCCACTTTTCACCATACTTAAGGATAACAAACTTACCGGACCTAACTATATTGAATGGAAACGCAATTTGGACATAGTGTTGACTGCTGAAGAGTTCAAATTTTGTACTGTTGAACCCCAACCGGACCAGCCTGCTGCCGATGCTCCGGATGAGGAAAAAGAGTATTTTAAGAAGTGGACTAAGGCAGATGAGATGTCGCGATGTTACATTCTGGCAGCAATGTCGGGTGTTTTGCAACATCAGCATCAGGCCATGACCACTGCTGCAGATATGCTCTTTAATCTCAAGGAGCTTTTCGGAGATCAGAATAGGGCTGCTAGGCAAGTAGCAATGAAGTCTCTAATGAACACTCAGATGGCTGAAAAAACACCTGTAAGGGACCATGTTCTTCTGATGATGTCTCATATAAATGAACTAGAGGTCCTTGGTGCTGATATTGATGCGGAAACGCAGGTCGATATCATACTTATGAGTTTGCCCAAAAGCTTTGAGCCGTTTCGCTTGAATTACAACATGAACAAGAAGTTGTATAGTCTTGCGGAACTTCTGACAGAGCTTCAGGCAGCGGAATCATTATTTCAGCAGCATGTTCAGGTAAATGTGGCTGAGAAAGTTTCTTCTTCAAAGCCGAAAGGAAAGAAGAAGAAGAAGGTTCAGACACAGAAAGTTGTGAAACCATTGGGAGTTCAGAATTCAGTGAAGAAGCCTAAGGGCAAGTGCTTCAAGTGCAAGCAGTCGGGTCACTGGAAAAAGGATTGTCCTCTTTCTAAGAAGAACAATACTGGTATGTCTCTTTCTCTTGTTACGGAAACATATATAGCGGCTATGTCTACGAGCACTTGGTGTGTAGACACAGGAGCCACTGATCATGTTTGTAATTCCATGCAGGGGTTCCAGAAAACCAGGCTGCTTAGAGATGGCGAGATATATGTGTTCATGGGAGATGCTACGAAAGTAGCAGTGGTTGCAGTTGGAGTTATTTCTTTATCTTTTGGTTATGATAGGATTTTGGTTTTGAATAATTGTCTTTATGTACCTTCATTTAGAAGGAATTTAATTTCGGTTTCTAAACTTGCTATGGATGGTTATAATGTTTGTTTGGATCGTAATGTTTCCATTATGATGAATAAACGAGTTATATGTTCTGGTACATTGAAAGACAATTTATATATTATTGATCCTATAGAACCAATGCTGCAACCAAGTGAAATTAATAATACATTTTCTACCTCTAGTAAAAGAAAGGAACCTTCTGGATTGAACCAAACATATCTTTGGCACTTGAGATTAGGTCATATTAACTTGAGGAGGATTCAAAGATTGGTAGTAGATGGGCCTTTAGGCTCGTTGGCAGTGGAGCCATTTCCAGTCTGTGAATCTTGCTTGGAAGGAAAAATGACCAGTAGACCTTTTAAGGCAAAAGGAAATAGAGCCAAAGATGTGTTAGAATTGGTTCATACTGATTTATGTGGACCTATGAATATCCAAGCGAGAGGTGGGTATGAATATTTTGTCACTTTCATTGATGATTATTCGAGATATGGATACATTTATCTGTTGCACCGCAAGTCTGAGTGCTTTGAAAAATTCAAAGAGTACAAAGCAAGTGCGGAGAAGCGACATTCAGGAAAATGTATCAAGTCACTACGATCAGATCGTGGGGGCGAATACCTGCTTGGAGAATTTAGAGAATATTTATCAGAACATGGGATTTCATCCCAGTTGACTGCACCTGGCACACCTCAGCAGAATGGTGTAGCAGAAAGAAGGAACCGGACTCTTTTAGAGAGTGTTAGATCGATGATGAGTTATTCGAATTTACCCAAGTCGTTTTGGGGACATGCTCTAGAAACAGCGGCTTATCTTCTAAACTTGGTACCTTCTAAGTCAGTTCCAAAAACTCCAAAAGAATTGTGGACTAGTACCAAACCTAGTTTGAAACACATTCGGATTTGGGGTTGTCCAGCACATGTGCTGAACAAGAACGTGACTAAGTTAGATTCTCGTACAGAAGTGAGGCTGTTTGTGGGTTATCCCAAGGGAACAAAAGGGTATTTGTTTTATAGTCCTAAGGATCGGGATGTCATTGTAAGCACCAATGCTAGATTCTTAGAGGAAGACTATATAATGAATCACAAACCCATAAGTACTGTTGTTTTAGAGGAAATAGTGGGAGGACAAGATAATTCTAATATGCCACCGGTACAAGTAGAACAACCACAAGTAAATGAACAACCTATCACTAATACCACACCAATGCTTCGTCGTAGTGGGAGGGTTGTTAAACAACCTGAGAGGTTCATGTTTTTGGGAGAGTCTTCGGACTTAGTCTCTGGTGAATATGACGAGGATCCCAGGACATACGAAGAAGCAATGCAAGATAAGGATGCAGATCTTTGGCAAAAGGCTATGCAATCTGAGATGGAATCTATGTATTCCAATGAAGTCTGGGATCTCGTGGAACCACCCAATGGTGTAAAACCCATTGGATGCAAGTGGATCTACAAAAGAAAAAGAGGATCTGACAAAAAGGTGAAAGCCTGGAAAGCAAGACTTGTTGCGAAAGGGTATACTCAGAAACAAGGAATTGATTATGAGGAAACCTTTTCTCCGGTAGTCATGCTTAAGTCAATCCGGATTCTTTTATCTATAGCAGCTCATCTCGATTATGAGATTTGGCAAATGGATGTCAAGACAGCTTTCCTAAATGGAAGTCTTGATGAAAACATCCATATGCAGCAACCAGAGGGATTCATCAAAGAGGGCCAAGAGCATCTAGTGTGTAAGCTTAAGAAGTCCATTTATGGACTGAAACAAGCTTCCAGGGAGTGGAACATTCGTTTTGATCAGGCCGTCCAGACAAATGGTTATGATCAGACTCCAAGCGAAGCATGTGTGTATAGGAAAAGTGAAGGAAATGCAGTGGTTTTTCTAGTACTATATGTAGATGACATTTTGCTCATTGGAAACAATGTAGAGATGTTGTCATCTATTAAGGCATGGTTGTTCAAACAATTTGAAATGAAAGACTTAGGTGAAGCCGCATACATTCTTGGGATCAAAGTTATAAGAGATCGCAAGAAAAGAACGTTGGCTTTATCTCAAGAACCGTACATTGATGAGGTATTGGCTCGTTTTAACATGCAGGACTCTAAGAAGGGTAATTTACCTTTTAGACATGGAGTCTCTCTATCAAAGGAGCAGTGTCCTAAGACACCTAAGGAGATAGAGAACATGAAAGCAGTTCCTTATGCTTCAGCATGTGGAAGCTTAATGTATGCCATGTTATGCACGAGACCTGATATTTGCTTTGCCGTAGGCATGGTCAGTAGATATCAGTCCAATCCAGGTCAGGAACATTGGAGTGCAGTAAAAACGATACTTAAGTACCTGCGAAGGACTAAGAAGTATATGTTAATTTACAAGGCTTCAGACTTGTTTCCTGTGGGATATACCGATTCAGATTTCCAGACAGATAGGGATAAGAGGAAGTCAACCTCGGGGTGTGTTTTTACTTTAGGAGGTGGAGCTGTAATATGGAGGAGTGTGAAGCAGAAATGCATCGCAGACTCAACCATGGAAGCTGAATATGTGGCAGCCTCTGAGGCAGCCAAGGAGGCTATATGGTTCCGGAATTTCCTGCTGGATTTGAATGTAGTTCCTAATTTGCCACGGCAAATCACAATTTATTGTGATAATACTGGTGCTGTTGCAAATACAAAGGAACCACGAGAACATAAGGCAGCAAAACACATTGAGCGTAAGTATCACCTCATACGACAGTTCGTTAAGCGAGGAGATATTATTGTGACTGATATAGCATCAAAGGACAACCGTGCTGATCCTTTCACGAAGAGTTTACCAGCTAAGGTTTTTGAAGAACACGTGGAGGCGATAGGAGTCAGATGTCTGGTCACGGAATAGTTATTTAAACTGGTAGCGGATTATATTAATAAACACTGATATACTCAAAGAATAGCTTGAGTATAAGTGGGAGATTGTTGGGTTTTATACTAAACTATTCATTAGTAGTATATAAACATTGTCCATTTTATTGAGAATCTTGATTGCATATTATTCATTGTCTGTTTATTATATATTGTGGATAATTTAGTATCAAATGGGATAACAGAAGATTAAATTATCAGTGTCTATATATAATATAAAGGGTTCACAGTTTAAGTGGAATTAGACAAACCACTGGAATAACTGAAGTATTATTTGGGAATAGTTTATCTTGACTATTAAATAATACTTGTATACTTTGTGTATATTGAACAGGATCGAAATATTAGAATTGTTCTTCTATTCTGACAATAAAGAAGAACTAAGATTCTATGATATTATTAATGCTTAGGTTCTCAATCCAAGTGTAGTGATTGACACTTGTATGCAATGCACATGCTTTGATTCATATGTGATGTAATTAATTGTTAATTACAATATTATGTATTGAGCAATGACATTGCATGCAGAGTGGGATATTAATTACATAAGGAAACCATGTCCTGATAATATTCGGGTTGATGATGTCCTCTTGAAAGCTCATAAAGATAATTATGCTTTAGTCCTGCAGGCAGATTTGTTCTTGCATAATTATAAGGTTGAGTGGATGATCAAGGATAAAAAGATATTAATTAAATTAATTATCAGAAATTAATTTAATTAATGGACATACGATATCTTAAACATGGGGAATTTAATAAGCAAATAATATAGGAGCCGAATTTAATAATAAAGCAATTACGGTATTAGGAAAGGCAGTGCAGATATTAATTCGTTAGTGGATAGAATTAATATTTAATGACATTGGGCTTGACCCAGAATGTCATTGGGAGGCCCGACCTAATTGTCCATGATCCCTACTGGAGCCTATAAATATTCTTGTTCTCCTAAAGGCTGAAAACGTTTTTTCGGTTTTTCATAATTTGAGATTAAAACCTAGGGCAGCCGCAAGGAGCTAGGGTTTTGGGATTTCGAGGCTTTAAGGAGAGGAAACTTCGGGAGATCGAAGGCCACACTTCGCTCGAAGGGAATCAAGGAATTCAGTAGAAGACGTGGATCAGAATCGTATCGATTAAGGTAAAGTTTTCTTTTCGAACTCGTAATCAATCATATAGTAAAACGCAGAACAGTAATCATCCGTTCCAACAGTTCTCTTATAAAGTGATATCTGATACTGATGTGTTTAGTAAGAGAATGCTGAACTGGATTTCCTGTCATTGCAATAGCACTTTGGTTATCACAATAAATAGGGATTTTTGAGTATGACAGGCCATAATCTAACAACTGATTTCTCATCCACATTATCTGAGCACAACAACTTCCTGCAGCAATGTACTCAGCTTCTGCAGTTGAAGTGGAAATAGATTTCTGCTTTTTACTGAACCATGAAACTAGTCTTCCACCCAAAAACTGACAACTTCCTGAAGTACTTTTCCTGACTATTTTGCATCCTGCAAAATCAGCATCTGAATAACCACACAACCCAAAATCTGATTCCCTTGCATACCAAAGGCCAAGTGAAGGAGTGCCTTTGAGATATCTGAAAATTCTTTTGACTGCAATCAGATGTGGTTCTCTAGGTTTTGCTTGAAATCTTGCACATAGACAGGTTGCAAACATGATATCTGGTCTACTGGCAGTGAGATACAATAAAGAGCCAATCATTCCTCTGTAGTGAGTTACATCTACCTCTTCACCTTGATCAGGATCAAGTTTGGTAGCTGTAGCTATGGGAGTTGAAGCAGGAGTACTGTCTTGCATGTTAAACCTTGTCAGTAAATTCCTTGTGTATTTAGACTGATTAATAAAAATCCCTTCATCAGTCTGTTTAACTTGAAGACCCAGAAAGTAACTCATTTCTCCCATCATGCTCATTTGATATCTTGACTGCATAAGCTTGGAAAACTTTTCACACAGCTTATTGTTTGTTGACCCAAAAATGATATCATCAACATAAATCTGAACTAACAGCAACTCCTTACCATGATTCAAATAAAATAGAGTTTTATCAATTGCACCTCTTTTGAATCCACTTTCCAGTAAGAATTGAGCTAAGGTTTCATACCATGCTCTTGGAGCTTGCTTTAGTCCATAAAGTGCCTTATCCAGTCTGTAGACATGATCTGGATATGTAGGATCAATGAAACCAGGAGGTTGTTCAACATAAACTTCTTCCTCCAGTTCACCATTTAAGAAAGCACTTTTAACATCCATCTGGAAAACCTTGAATTTCTTATGTGCTGCATAAGCAAGAAATATCCTGATGGCTTCTAGTCTTGCAACAGGAGCAAAAGTTTCATCATAGTCAATTCCCTCTTGTTGGGAATACCCCTTTGCAACAAGTCTAGCTTTGTTTCTGATAATGACTGCATCAGAATCAGTCTTGTTCTTGAAAATCCACTTTGTACCAACAATTGATCTATTCTTTGGTCTTGGTACCAGTTTCCAGACTTCATTCCTTTCAAATTCATTCAGTTCTTCTTGCATTGCAGTAACCCAATCAGCATCTTTAAGTGCATCTCCAACTTTCTTAGGCTCCTCCTTGGATAGAAAGTTATTATATAAACATTCATTCTGAGTTGCACTTCTTGTTTGAACACCTGCATCAGGATCTCCAATTATCAAATCAGGAGTATGATCTTTTGTCCATTTCCTTGCTGGTGTCAAATTGTTTCTTGAAGTAGATGCTCCCCCTGGATTGGTGTTATCTTGATTGAAAGAATTTGATTGATTTGAAACTCTCCCTGAATTATTGCTATGCCCTCCTGATGTGTTATCAGGATCTTCACTTGAATCAGTATCTGAAGAATTCTGTCCTGATGATTGAGTTGTCTCTGAACTTGTAGTTGAATGCCGTTGCTCCCCCTCAACATTAGCACTACTAGTTGTATCACTGTTGTTTGCATCATCAGTATTAGCACCATCAGTACCTGGTGAGTCATCAGGATTTGGTGACCCGTCAGTACTGGATGAATGGACAGCTTCTGATTCACTTTCTTCAGGTTCCTTGGAAGCTTCATTTTCAAATAACAATCTATCATGCGAGTCTTCAATGATTCCAGTTATCTTCTTATCATCAAAAGATACATGAATTGACTCCATGACAGTTCTTGTTCTCAAATTAAAAACTCTGAAGGCTCTTGATGTAGGATAACCTATGAATATTCCTTCATCAGCCTTTGTTTCAAATTTCCCTAGCTGTTCAGGATGAGTTCTGAGAACAAAACATTTACAACCAAACACATGCAAATGCTTCAGACTTGGTTTCTTTTCCTTGAGTGACTGATAAGGAGTGACACCATGCACGTTTATCAATGTGAGATTTTGTGTATAGCATGCTGTGTTGACTGCTTCTGCCCAGAAATATGTAGGTAATTTAGCTTCTTCCAACATAGTTCTGCCAGCTTCAATAAGAGTTCTATTCTTCCTTTCTACTACTCCATTTTGCTGAGGTGTGCCAGGAGCAGAGAATTGTTGAATGATTCCTTTGTATTTGCAGAACTCTTCCATCTTTGAATTCTTAAATTCAGTACCATTATCACTTCTCAGAATCTTGACTTTGTACTTTGTGGTTGTCTTTTCTTACTGATGGACATGATGTTGACTGGACCAAACAGATCAAGATGTAGCATGTGATATGGTTCTTCAATCGAGGATACTGATTTACTCTGGAATGATGTCCTTCTTTGTTTTGGTTTTTGGCATGCATCACAGAGTCCATCAGGTGTATATAAGACATTAGGTAATCCTCTTACTAACTCTTTCTTAACCAACTCATTGATGTTGCTGAAGTTGAGATGAGAAAGCTTCTTGTGCCAATTCCAACTTTCATCTACTGAAGCTTTACTGATGAAACATGTAGGGGAGCCATCAGTATCTGAGAGAATGTTGGCTTCATATATGTTACCATGCCTGTAGCCAGTTAGTGCTATCTTCCCTGTTGCTTTACTGTCTACTTCACAATGTGTGGAATAGAAATTGACATGATAACCTCTGTCAGTGATTTGACTAATACTCAACAAGTTGTGTTTTAGTCCCTTCACTAGAGCTACTTTTTCAATGATGACATTTCCAATGATTATATTGCCATATCCCAAGGTTTGTCCAATGTTGCCATCTCCATAAGACACAGTTGGGCCAGCTTTTTCCTCATATTCTGATAACAGGGCTTTGTTTCCAGTCATGTGCACAGAACATCCACTATCCATGACTAACACATTTTTCTTTTTACCCTGCATCAGAATAGTAAAACACTAGTCAGAATGTTTAGGAACCCACACTTGTTGGATTCCTTGTTCATGCATTTTATTAAATTTAACAGCAGAAGACTTTTTGACTTTAGCAGTCCTGACAGGATTTACTCCATCAGGATTTGCTTTGTCAGTATCAGTATTAACAAAAGCATGCTTCACTATGACATTTTCAGTCCTATCAGACTTTGTACTACTTTCAAACTTAGGCAATGGATCATAAAAGTTATAGTACAAATCATGATACTCTTTACATGTATAAATAGAATGCCATAGACTACCACAATGAAAACAGGAATTCTGTGGTTTGTAAAATACTGATCTATTCCTAACATCAAACTTAGGAATTTCAGCAATTTTCTTCTTACTCTTTTTACAATCAATAGCAAGATGATTAGAGTTACCACAGTTAAAACAACTCTTTCTAGGTGCATTTGGGATATACTTATAACCATTTTCTTTATTGATCCCAATTTTACCATTCCTGTTTCTCTTAACAGTAGCTTCCTTTTTCTTATCTGTAACCTCACAGATTTTATCCTTAAGCTGTTTCTGAGACAATAGACCTACATTCTTAGTGACTTTGTTCATGACAGGTTTAGACTTTATAATTTTAATTCCTTGAGTAGAAGAAGATCCCTTTTCAAAAGTAGAATTGGAATCCTTACCAAAAACAAAATTAACAGGAGTAATCTTAGATTTGGTTGAGTCTATAACATGTCTATAGGTCTTTGGACTGACTGTCTCATCAATGACAATTTTCTCTGCTAATTTCTTATCTTCATCTGACTTATATCCTAGACACTCTTTCCAATTCTTAGAGGTATTAATCTCATGAAATTTCCTACCAGAGTCTGTCCAGGTTCTGATTTTCTCATTAGCAAATTCAAGTTCTTTTTCAAGGGAAGTACATTTAGATGTCATCTCTAAGTGCATGTGTTTAGCATTATCACATTCTTTTTGTACTTCTTGTATACGAGAAAATTCAGCTTCTAATATCTCATTCCTCTTTCTAAGGTCAGACATCTCAGATAAGATTCTGGTATTCTCAGCAGTTTGACTTCTAAAACTAATATGTAATGACTTTAGAAAACGTCTTAACTCAGAAGCATTATCAGTATCAAAATCAAAGATAGTATTTAGTACCTTATCATCAGGAGCAGCAGTTACATCAGCATTGGCCATTAACGCATAGTTGACTACCTCAGTATCAGATTCTGAGGAAGAGTCCATCCAATCCTTGCTTGATGTGATGAGTGCCTTTGTCTTGTTGCATTCAGAAGCAAAGTGACCCATACCATTACACTTGTAGCATCTAACCTTTGACTTGTCAAATTTGCTACCCTTGCTGTCCTTTTTGATATACTTGTCTTTGTCTGCTTTGAAGGTCTTTTTCTGAAAGTTGCCTTGTCTTCTATTCTTCCTGAACTTCATCCTTCTGAAGTTTCTGACAATCATAGCAACCATCTCTTCCATGTCTGAATCAGAAGATTCATCACCAGTATTGGCATCAGGATTGCCATCAGTATCTGATGAAGAGTCGTCAGGATCTGACTCAGCTACTCTTGCTTTCCTTCTAGAGACCTCCATAGCTTTCCCTTTTGATTTTGCTTCTACATTCAAAGCAATTGACTTTGCCTTGCTGCTTTTCTTGTTCTTTCTCTGTTGAACTTCAAGATCATGAGTTCTTAGCATCCCATAGATCTCATCAAGAGACACAATGTTCAGATCATACTGGTGTCTAATGATTGAGGTCTGAGTATCCCATTCTTCAGGTAAAGCTCTAAGAAATTTGGTGTTTGAATCTTCAGTTTCATATACTTTGTCAACTAAGGATAAGCTGTTCAATAGTGTCAGAAATCTATCATATAGATCAGTCAGGCTCTCTTCAGGTTTTGCATCGAATTGTTCATATTCTTGAATCAAAAGAGCCCTTCTGTTTTTCTTAACAGATGCAGATCCCTGGCACTGAGTTTCCAAAGTATCCCAGATTTCTTTTGAAGACTTGCATGCAATCACTCTGTTTGACATAACAGCATCAAGGCTATTATGCAAGATATTCTTTATCTTTGGTTCCCTGAGTACATGAGCTTTTTCTTCTGGAGTCCATTCAGCTTTAGCTTTGACCACATAATGTTCTGGTACTGTATCTGTTCGTTCTACGAACTTTGTTGGTATATATGGTCCATCACGAATCCTGTCCAAGTAGTCAGGATCCATAGCCTCCAGGTACATCAGCATCTTTACCCTCCATGTGGGATATTCTGATATCTTCAAGATGGGAATCTTCATGCTTTCATACTTGGTTGTCGACATCTTTAGATCGTATCTGATTCAGAATTAAATCAGTTTCCTCTGATACCAATTGTTGCCCAGTAAATAACAATTGTAGAAGGGGGTTGAATACAATTGTATAAGATTCTCGACTTTATATAACACAAATATGAAAGATCAATAACAATAACAATAACAGCTTTATTAACTTTGATATAAAACTGTTACAAACTCTCTTAAGAAATTCTGATGTTCTTAAGAGCTGCTAGCTTACAAAAACTCTCTCAAGAAATTCTGTTCTTAAGAGCTTCTCTTCGATTATGTTCTCTCTCGAATGAATACATAAATCGAAACCAAAACTGTGTTTATATAGTGCACACAGCTTCTCTATCAATAACAAGATAAGTCCTAATCATAACAAAGATAGAAACATATCTTTAATCGATAGCTGCATTCTACAAACCAGGAACAAATAGAATAAACTTCCATGTTTATCTAGACTCCAAATATAACTCGAAGTAGGAATCCTGATCAGCTTCAAGTTCTGATGATCAATCCTGATCATAGTCTGAGTAGGAATCCTGATGATCAATAAGATACTGACGCTTGATCAAATACTGATGACCATGCAATACTGATGACGTCAGCAATCCTGATCAGTTGAGTCTAGCTTCTGTCGATCATTGAATTCTGATCTAACACTTTCCTTTTCCTTCTGCTTCCCTCCTTTGGCAGCAGTTTCTTCACGCCATTTAAGAATCACGGCCTGTTGCTCTTCAGGAGTTGGCATTGGTCCCTCCTCCAACTCATCATCGAAATTGAGAATTCGATTAATAGGAGGTGTAGTCGTAGAGGGACCTTGGCAATGAGTCTCAGCGAAACCGAGAGGCCTATCTTCAGAACTATCAATTGTCATCGTTCTCAGCTAATGTCACAAATTTGCTTACACGTTCCCACAGACGGCGCCAAATGTTGGAACCTGTTTTCTGTCGGGTCGGGCTCCGAGTATCCCTTCGGGCTAACCTGTCAAAAGAGAAGAATGCGAGGGGTTTGGCCCCCGATTCACCTCCGGTGTGAGAATAAGTTAGAGGTTCCGGTAAGGTTAAATTGAACGTGTAAGTGTTTGTGTATGTAAAAAATGAGTATTAACCTAAATATGAAACCTGTTATGTGCCTTTATAGGCACTTTGGTACCGGCTCGCCCGGATTCTTCGGGGGCAACCGTCCACCTGCGTGGTCCTGTTCTTCCGCCTGAATAGTCGGGTGACCAGGTCAAGCAACGGTCAGATTGAACGGACCTGAACGAATAAGTGGGCTTTGACCGTTCGGCCCACTTACTACTCGGTCCAATCACTATTCGGCCCAATCACTATTGGGCTCCCAACACAAAAATTAGCTAAAAATCTCATATTCACATGTGTATAAAACTAACTTGTGAATTGAAAACACTATAAAAGAACTTTTAGATGCACATATTCTTCTAGGGTTGATTGAAACCTATATACAGTCATATTGTCAGGATCTGAAATTTAGAGAATTCTACCGTAAATAAACAGAGTATTGGTTCAGAAGTTCAGATTTTGGTTCAGAAGTTCAGGTTTAGATTTTAATTAGATTAAACAGTTCTTTATTAAAAGTTTTGATATAAAAGATTGAATGAATTTATTACTATTTAAAATATGTTAGTCAAGGTCCATTGTGTCAAAAATTAAATAAAAGTATATATGTATATCTATATTATATGTAAATATATATATAGAGAGTTGCACAGAAGAACACTATAAAGAACAATAAACACCATCATAAACACTTTATTTTTCATAAAAATTGATTTTTTAAAATTAGAGTCATAAAATTGAACAACAATTAAGCCTAACATATCGAATTTAACGTAAAATCTCATCTAAATTTAAAAATTAAACATTACATATAATCCAGTATAGAATCCAGTACAGAATCTTGTATATATATTTATCACAATGAAATTACATGTAATCATGTTTTATTTGATTCTAATTTTTTGTTAGATTCTATTTTTATTCGTAATAAACCTTTTTTGGTGAGAAAATTAGAATCAACATGCAATTTATGTAAGATTCTATGGTGTTCTTTATTGTTCTTTATATAAGACTGTTCTTGATGGAGCAATGGCCTATATATATATATATATATATATATATATATATATATATACACTATCTATGTATCTATACTATAATATTATAAGAAAACCACCTATTTGGTTGGTAGTTTGATCATTTAGTTTGGTCCTCTAAATAATAATAACTGTTAGATGTATATATTTCTTTTTTGATATCTAAAATGCTCCCACGGTTCAACGTTCGAATCCCGTCAACAACATATTAAAAAATTTTAAGATCAAAATACAAATAAATACTAATAAAATAAGATAAAAAATACTAAAAAATCATATAAAAAAATACTATTATAAGCAAACTACCATCTATTTGGTTGGTTGGTAGTTTGGTTCTCTAAATAATAACCCTTAGATATAAATATAGATAAATGAGAACTGTTTGATGTATTATTAAAAGAATATTATTTTCTTGGTATCTAAAATACTCCCATGGTTCAAGATTTGAATCCCGTCAAAAACATATTATTATTATTAAATATTTATATCATCTATTTTTCTAAGCTACATTCAAAAGTTCAAGATATTATTCCGTCGACAACATATTAAAATTTTTTAAGATCAAAATACAAATAAATGTTAATAAAATAAGATAAAAAAATAATAGTAAATTATATAAAAATACTGAAATAATGAATTAAAAATACTAAAATTCATCCGTGCATGTTATAGACTTGTATTATTAAAGACGAAAAATTAAAAGTTTTGGTCGGTCGGTATTTGGGCCGGGTCTATGTATAATTTGGTTCGGGCCTATATATAACCAATTTATTTATAACCAATTGCTTTTTTCAGCTAAAATACATTACCTATTTTATCTATTTTTCTAACTAAAACAACTCATCTTCTAAAAATAAAATACGTAACATATATATAAAATGATAATATTATTACATATTTATAACTGATTACCTTTTTCAGCTAAAACAATTATATGTTTTACATTTTCTAACTAAAATAACTCATGTTCTAAACAAAACACGTGCAAAATAAATATGTAATGGTAATATTGTTATATATAATTATTAATAAATAACCACTTACTTATAATCTTTTTTATTTTTTCTAACTTACACAACTAATTTTTCTAAAAGTAACATGAGCAACATCTATATATATAAAGGTAATATAATTTTTTATTTTCTAAAAGTAACACGGACAACATATATATATATATATATATATATATATAATTTTATATATAATTATTAATAAGTAAATAACTATCTTTTTAAGTACATTGTCAGTTTTATATTTTTTAATTAAAACAAGTCATATTCGAATTAAAAATAACACGGGAAAAATATAGAAATAATGACAATATTATTATATTACACTTATAAAATTGATGTTTAATATAATTTTTTATAATATTCAATTTAAATAAGATATTTAATAAAAAATAAAAGTAATAGCATACGTTAAAAGAAACTCGGCACATTACACGGCACATATTTTGTTATTTGCACTTTAGTCACTCTTAGATTTTTTTAAGAGCAAATAAATATGAACCGTTAGATCTATTATTTAAAAATATTTTTCTATTTTAATATCTAAAATACTACTAAAGATTACGTCAACAATTTATTAAATTAAAATACTTATATGGTAAGATATGAAAATCCAATTTATTATATACACATATAAATATATATTAAAATTTCATCAAAAAGATATAATTACAAAAATCTAAATAAAAATAATAAAATATTAAAGAAAATCGTGCATCGTACAAGATATAAGCTAGTATATAATTATAACTATATATATATACTAGACGATAACTATATATATATATATATATATATATATATATATATATATATATATATATATATATATATATACTAGACAATAACCCGTGTTTCGCACCGGCCTAGTTAATTTATAGAAAAATTTAAATTATTTATATAATATAAATCTATAATCTTTATTAATAAGCGAAATCCTTTTTTAACGATATTTTATTAAAACATATTTTAACTCGATTAAACATGAAACTAAGTATTATACTCAAAATATAGGAAGAAAACGACACCTAAAGTTTTGACGGTGGATAGATGCTTGATATAAAGGTAGATTAAGATTACCAATTTAGGGGTATAAAATAGATTGAGATTTGAATCTTGATTTAAATAATTATAATCGGGTTTGGTGTTTGATCTGAGTGTGACGTTGATGAGTACAATAATAATACTAAAATATATTTAAAGGCCAGCCATTTGGTGCCAGATTTGTTGCAAGAGTGCCGATTTCTCATGTATTATTGCAGACTCTAGTTGATTAATGAAAAGCTTATATTTTCAATATATATAGGTCATGTTTGAAAATTAGAGGTTTGGGAGAAAATTAGAGGTATGAGCCAAATTAGATTTTTGACCATTTGAAACTTCTAATATTAGTGTTAGGTAGTTAGTAGATTGAAATATATTTTTGACTCAAAAAGCTAATTTTCAAAAAGTTACTTTGAGGAGCTTTTTCAATTAGACCGTTGTGGTGTGTCTAGTTGATATACAAACAGCTAATTACCAAACAATTTTATATAAAACAACTAATTGAATCCGATAGTCAAAATAACTAACACAATCCGTTAGTCAAAACAAATAACTCAATGGTGATCTGATGTGATTCTCATGAGTATAAAAATAATATAACATATTTTAGTACAATAATAATATTATAATATATTTTAGATTAATATTCTTTTAACAACAGAGAATATTCTATGTTAGATAAGATTTATAAGTGAGATAGAATTTTATGGGTGAAACCAAAAAAAGCTTATTAATAAAGGTTATAGATTATAGATTATATTTTTTAGAAAAACAAATTAAAAACACAAATTATGAGTGAAACCAAAAAAAGGTGCGAACCAAATTTGGTATATGTTAAAAGAGGTTTCACTTATTAATAAAAGTTATAAAAGTTATATATTAGGGATGAAACCAAAAAAAAGATGGAACCAAAAAAAAGTGCCAATCAAATTTGGTACAATGTTAAACAGGAATTTCACTTTGAGTTAAGGTTAGGGTATTATATATTCTATTTGAAATTAGATAATTTAAAATATACATACAATGTTAAAAAAGGGATTTTACTTTGAGTTAAGGTTAGGGTATTATATATTCTATTTTAAATTAGATAATTTAAAATATAAATAAATTAGGGGTGAAACAAAAAAAAATGGAACCAAAAAAAAGTGTTAACCAAATTTGGTACAATGTTAAAACGGGGTTTCACTTATTAATAAAGGTTATAGATATGACTGACATTCAAAAGAGAACTTATTATATAGAGTCTGCAGCATTACAAAAATTTTCATAATATATATATTTATCACATTTTTTATTAAATATGATTATAAATTTCAATTATTAAATCAAAAAATGAAATTAAACTACTTTTTTTAAAAAAAATAATTGAAAATTAGACAAATAATCCAAAGTGATTCTACAGCAGAATCAAATTTATCTAAAATGATTCTGCAGTAGAATCAAATTTAAAATCAATGTTTTATTCAAATTTTAAATGTTAATTTTTTTATAAAGTTTGTATATGCTAATATTCTACATTAGAATGATATTTTATATTTTATGTAAAAAAATTTAAAATTATTTATGAGATTCTATAATAGAATATATAGTCTCCCCTATTCTCTATATAAGATGGTTCTCTATAGAACAATGATATATATATATATATATGAGGTTGAGGATCCTAAGGTCGACCTCACCTAAGTTTCCTAAGGTTACACTCAAATCTTATATTAAAACACGAGGGTACTATTGTACTTTCAGAATATTATGTGTAATTACAAAATTGCCATTAAGAATTTATACTAAAAAACTATGTTACCTTAGGAAATTTCCTAAGGTTAACCTTAGGTTCCTTTTTCTCTGTATATATTTACACTTTATGTCCTTTTAATTTTAACTTATTACAAACTATATTAAATTACAAAGATACGGATTGAAAATGCATACACATAGGTTCAGTGAGCGATCACTACAAGGAAACAGGACAAAACCGACCGACGCAAAACAGGAGGGATCTAAACCGACCGACTAACAGTCGGTCGGTTATCATTGTAGATTCAAACAAAACGACATCGTTTTGGCTGATGTGGCACAGTCAAAACCGACCATATCATAACGGTTGGTTATATTGCTGACATGGCAATGTTAAAACCGACCGTGATTCACAGTTGGCCCGAAAATGAATTAAAAATATTTAAATTTGAATTATTTTGTACTGCGCTAAGGCAAAACGACATCGTTTTCTGTGGATGTTAAAACCGACCGCCGTCGGTCGGTTATGTCACGGTACTTAATTTTTATTTTTGTCTTAAAACACTCATTTCTTCAAATGAAACAAAACATAGGAAAGAAAGATAGGAGAAAAAAAGAAGAAGAGGATTGAAGAAAACAAAGAGAAGAAGTGATACAAATCATATAATGTGTTAGGAATATGTTGTTCTTGATGATAATTATAAAAACACTTAGTAGATTTTGTATTAAGTCATTTTGTAACTGTCAACGAAATGGCATGCTTTGCAGTGTTTCGTTGACAGAAAGCTCATCAACGAAATGAGTGATGTAGCAATTGTACTGTACAATACTTCACAGTTTGATATGCAATTTGTTGTATGTATTAGATAGGTTTTTCTAAGTCATGTTGACTAAGTACTAGATAGGCAAAATAGGTTGGTGAATTGTAAATATATTATGCCATGTAATTTTGCCTAAGTGAAGACATGTCAACGGTATGAAGATTACTCTATCAACGGTATGAAGATTAGTCTGTCAACAGAATGAAGATTACTCTATCAACGAAACGAGGAATACACCATCAACGAAATGAAGAATAAAGCTATCAACGAAACACATCTCCATGCCATCAACGAATCACTATTACTTTTTGAATAGTTGACAAAGTGATAGTGACAGTTTACTGAACAGATCTAAAGGAGATATGGAAGTGTACTGTGCATTGGAAGCCATCAAAATGGTTACTGGAAATAAGGAAACATTCTAATTTCCAATAAGGCTCTTGGGAATGATCATAATAAGCGTGAAGACAAAAGCAAGGATCTCCAAGGACCATTGGACAAAAGGAATGAAAAGCAAACTACTGATGGTTAATACTAGTGTACTTTAGTGTAACCAAAATAGTATTGTAAACTTGGGAATGTATATAACCAAGTGTAGCAGTTAAAATAGAAGAGAGAGAAGAAAAACAAATAGATTGTATTAGTTATCTTTCAGAGCATACTTCTCTACACTCTTGTAACTGAGCAGCTGTGTACATTTTGTATCACGGATTATTTCCGCAATAAAAAAAATCACTTCAGTTGGATCATCAAACAATCCAACTGAAATTATTTATGTGCTTGTGATTTTTACATTAAGTTCAGTTTTTATTTGTAAGTTGTTTTTAAGTTTAAGAAATATCAAGAATTGTATTCAACCCCCCCCCCCTTCTACAATTCTGTTAGGTCATTTGGGATTAACAATTGGTATCAGAGCAAGCTTCTAACATACAAGAAGTTTAAAGATCAAGACCAAAACAGTAACCATGGTGAAGAAGGATGCAGGAGTAAAGATACCAGTTCTTGATAAGGACAATTACTTTCACTGGAAAGTAAAGATGCATTTACATCTCATGTCTATGGATGAGAGATATGTAGACTGCATTGAGAAAGGTCCACACGTTCCCATGAAGTTTGCATCTAGAGTTGGAGTGCCAGATGATGCTCCTGATGTGGAAATTCCAAAACTTGTCTCAGAATGGACTATTGAAGATGTTGCAGAAGTCCATAAAGATAAAAGAACCATGAACATTCTGTTTAATGGTTTGGAGCAAGAGATGTTTGATAATGTCATAAACTGTACAACCTCCAAAGAAGTATGGGACACTGTTAGAACTCTCTGTGAAGGAACTGAGCAAGTTAGGGAAAACAAAATGCAGCTCCTTATACAACAATATGAGCATTTTCATTTTAAAGCTGGTGAAACCCTAAATGACACGTTTAGTAGATTTCAAAAGCTTTTGAATGGATTAAAGTTGTATGGGAGGATCTATCAAACCAAGGATTCAAACCTTAAATTTCTTAGAGCTCTTCCAAAAGAATAGAAGCCTATGACTGTTTCTCTCAGAAACACTCAAGAGTACAAAGACTACACTCTTGAAAGGCTTTATGGAACTTTGAAGACATATGAGTTGGAAATGGAGCAAGATGAAGAAATTGAAAAGGTACAAAAGAAAGGTGGATCTATTGCATTGATTGCATCTGTGAACCAACTGGAAGATGACAATGAAGAAGCTGCAAAGGCCACAACTAGTCGAGCTAGTTGTAGGAGTGATGTTAGCAAGGGTAAAGGCAAGATGACAGAAGAAGAAGAATCAGAACCAGCCAACTTGGATGACTTAGATGAGATTGATGAACACATGGCTTTTCTGTCAAGAAAATTCTCTAAGTTCAAGTTTAAGAGAAACTCAGAAGCAAGGCCACCAAGAAGAGACTTTCAACCCAGCAAAACTAACTGGATTGAAAAGTCTAAATCTAAATGTTTCAATTGTGGAATGCTTGGCCACTTTGCTGGAGACTGCAGAAAGCCTAAGGTTGAGAAGGGCAACAGGAAATTTGAGCCTGTTGATTATAAAAAGAAATACTTTGAACTTCTCAAGCAAAAAGAAAAGGCTTTCATGTCTCAGGAGTATGATTGGGCTGGTAATGGTGAAGATTCTGATGATGATGTTGAGTATGTCAACTTGGCTCTTATGGCTAACAATCATGAGCAGGAAGCAAGCTCCTCAAGCAACCAGGTAACAATTACTAATCTTTCTGAGCTTTCTAAAGAGGAATGTGATAGTGCAGTAAATGAAATGTCTACTGTACTATATAATTTGCGTGTTACTCTTAAATCACTTACCAAAGAGAATTCAAGAATAAAAGAGACTAATTTGCTCTTAAGTGATAGGAATGCAATGTTAGAAGCACAGCTCATTGAATTTGAGAAAATGAGATGTGTTAGTAGGGATGCTAAGAAGGAACTTAAGAACGTGTTACAAAGGGAAGAAATTCTTAAAACACAACTTGAGATAGAACAAAGTGTGATTGCAAAATGGAAAGATGCCAGGAATGTTGCTACCAACATCATTAATGTTCAAGGTATGGAATCTTTCTGTGAGCAATCATGGAAAAAGAACAAAGAGAAACTAGGGTATGTTGGTGAAACCTTAGAATCAGAAATAGAGTCAACAAACAACAATGATCATTTGTTGAAGGTTGATATGTCAACGGAATGCAATGTTTCGTTGACAGATGAACCATCAACGGATCAGGCTGTTTCGTTGACAGAGAAAAGAAAAGATAAACTCACTAGACTTAATAACAAGTATGGTCCTGTCACCAAGAACTTTGTTCAAGGTGAGTCTAGTAATTCAAAGAAAGTTGAGAAGCCTATTGAGAGAGCTAATGTAGGTCACTTGTCTAACAAGCAATTGAAGGACAAGTTAGAGAAAGTTCATGTTGAGGCTAAGGGAAATAAAAAGAATAACAGGAATGGCAAAGTAGGGATTAACAAACACAACAATTACACACCTGATAAATATGCTCCTAGAAAGACATGTGTCAATTGTGGAAGTGTTAGTCATTTATCTACTAACTACAAATCTGTTAAGAAGTCTACTAATGTGAAAATTCCCAAGCCTGCAATGAACAGTTCTATGCCTACAATGCCTGTTATGCCTAACATGTTTGCTCCATATGCACAATTTCAGAATCCATATGCTAGCATGTCGTTTGTGCCTAATCCATACATGAATATGTTTAATGTGCCACAAATGCCATGGAATGTGAATAACATGCTTGTTCCACCAACTATGCATGCTATGAATGAAAATGTGAGCAACTCTCAGAAATCAACACCAAGGGTAAAGATTGATTTAAATCAATCTGAGCCCAAGGTGAAAAATGATATTAAAGGAAAAGCAAAGGCTAACAAAACAGGACCCAAGGAAACTTGGGTACCAAAATCAACTTGATTTGGTTTTATTGTGTGCAGGGAGACAAAAGGAATCTTTGGTACTTGGATAGTGGTTGTTCAAGACACATGACTAGTGATTCTACCCTGCTCACAGAGTTTCAGGAAAGAGCTGGCCCTTGTATTGCTTTTGGAGATGACATCAAAGGCTACACTAAGGGATATGGCTTGATTTCAAAAGAGAATGTCATCATAGATGAGGTTGCATTGGTGGATGGTCTTAAGCACAATTTTCTTAGTATCAGCCAACTTTGTGACAAAGGATTTTTAGTTACTTTTTCTAAAGAAGCATGTGTTGTTTCTAAAGGAGGAAACAACAATGTGGTAATGACTGGATTCAGAAGAGGGAATGTGTACATTGCTGACTTTAGTAGCACAAGTCCAGACACCATCACTTGTCTTTTCAGCAAGGCAAGCAAGGATGAAAGTTGGCTATGGCACAAGAAACTGTCTCATCTGAATTTCAAAGTTATGAATGATTTGGTGAGGAAAGATCTTGCTAGAGGAATTCCACAAGTGGAGTTTTCCAAGGATGGTTTGTGTGATGCCTGTCAAAAAGGGAAACAAAAGAAGGCATCATTCAAAAGCAAGACAGAGTCATCAATTGTCCATCAGCTTGAGTTGCTTCATATGGATCTATTTGGCCCTGTGAATGTCATGTCTATTTCAAAGAAGAAATATCGTCTTGTGATTGTTGATGATTTTTCTAGATTTACATGGACCTTCTTTTTGCACTCCAAAGATTAGGCAAGTGAAATCATTATCAATCACATCAAGATGGTAAACAATCATCCTGACTTGAAAGTAAGAAGGATTAGGAGTGACAATGGGACAGAATTCAAGAATTCAAGCATGAAGGTGTTCTGTGAAGAAAATGGTATTTTGCATGAGTTTTCAGCAGCAAGGACACCACAACAAAATGGTGTAGTTGAAAGGAAAAACAGAACACTTATTGAAGCTGCAAGGACAATGCTAGATGAATCAAAGTTACCAACTTATTTTTGGGCTGAGGCAGTTAACACAGCCTGCTTCACTCAAAATATTTCTTTGATTAATCAGGCCAAAGGTATGACCCCTTATCAACTACTCAAAAGAAAGAAGCCACTATTGGATTTTCTTCATGTCTTTGGATGCAAGTGCTTTGTTCTGAGAAATCAAGCTGAGCATTTGGGGAAATTTGAAGCAAAGGCAGATGAAGCAATATTTGTGGGATATGCAGTAGGGAAAGCTTACAGAGTCTATAATCTCAGAACCAACATTGTTATGGAATCTGTACATGTTGTTTTTGATGATCTCAAAATTCAAGGTCTTTGTGATGAAGGTTTCCATGAAAGTCTTTCTTTTGAGAATGAGGAAGGAGATCAAGTGAATCATGTTAAGGCTACTGAGAAACAGCCTAAAGTTGTTGTATCTAGCACATATGAAAGCAGCAGTGATGATGAAATTACTGCATTAAGGTTGAAAAGAATAGCTGCTAGCAGACCAAATGGTCATTTCGTTGACAGTCATGATGGTGGATTCGTTGACAGTCAAAATGAGCGTTTCGTTGACAGCCAAAATGGTCATACCGTTGACAGTCATAGAAATGCTTCTAGAAGTGATCATTTAGGGACAACAAACTCAGGGGGAGTTTCTCAAGGACAAATATCCAATCAAGGCAATCATGATCATGAAGCTACCTCTTCAAGAGCAAATCTACCTCCCTCAAGGAAATGGACTAAAGATCATCCCTTTGAACTTATTATAGGTGATGTTACTTCAAAAGTCCAAACTAGAAGAGCAACTCAAGAAGAATGTCTATATAGCAGCTTTCTGTCTCAAGATGAGCCAAAGAAAGTTGAGGATGCACTTCTAGATCCAGATTGGGTTTTAGCTATGCAAGAGGAGCTAAACCAATTTGAGAGGAACAATGTTTGGAAGCTGGTGCCCAAGCCTAAGGACAGGAGTGTCATAGGCACAAAATGGGTGTTCAGAAACAAGATGGATGAAAATGGCATAGTCACAAGGAACAAAGCTAGATTGGTTGCAAAAGGCTATTCATAGGAAGAAGGAATTGATTTTGATGAAACCTTTGCTCCTGTTGCTAGACTAGAAGCAATAAGGATTTTCCTAGCCTATGCAGCCCATGCCAATTTCAAAGTCTATCAAATGGATGTGAAGAGTGCTTTTCTGAATGGGGAATTGGAAGAGGAGGTGTATGTAAGTCAACCTCCTGGTTTTGAAGATGATGATTTTCCAGAATATGTATACTTCCTCCTCAAAGCACTCTATGGTTTGAAACAAGCACCTAGAGCCTGGTATGGCACACTTTCACAGTTCCTCCTTGAGAATCACTTCACTAGAGGTACTGTAGATAAAACTCTTTTTCACAGGGTTGTGAATGGCTCTACTATACTTGTTCAAATTTATGTAGATGACATAATCTTTGGGTCTACAGATGTGAAACTTTGTCAAAAGTTTGCCAAGCTTATGCAAAGTAAATATGAAATGAGCATGATGGGAGAATTAACTTACTTTCTTGGTCTACAAGTGAAGCAAGTTAATGAAGGCATTTTCATTAGTCAAACAAAATATATTCATGATTTATTAAAGAAGTTTAACTTAATGGAATGCTCTCCTGCCAAAACTCCCATGCCTACTGCTACCAAACTTGAGTTGAATACTAAGGACAAATCTGTGGACATATCAAGTTACAGAGGCATGGTAGGCTCACTTTTGTATTTAACAGCTAGTAGACCTGATATTATGTTTGCTACATGTTTATGTGCTAGATTTCAGGCTGATCCTAGGGAATCCCATTTAGTTGTTATTACAAGGATTTTCAGATATCTCAAAGGAACACCAAATCTTGGCATTTGGTATCCTAGAGAATCTGGTTTTGAACTAATTGGTTATTCAGATGCAGATTATGCAGGATGTAAAATTGACAGGAAAAGCACAACTGGCACCTGTCAATTCTTAGGAAACAAGCTTGTGTCATGGTTCAGCAAGAAACAAAACTCAGTTTCCACCTCCACAGCTGAGGCTGAGTATATTGCAGCTGGAAGTTGTTGTGCACAGATTTTATGGATGAAAAATCAACTACTTGATTATGGATTAAGAGTTGAGAAAATCCCTATTTTCTGTGACAACACTAGTGCCATTGCCATTACTGAGAATCCAGTGCAGCATTCAAGGACCAAGCACATTGACATCAAGTACCATTTCATTAGAGAACATGTTATGAATGGTACTGTGGAGTTACATTTTGTTCCAAGTGAACAACAACTTGCAGACATCTTTACCAAGCCACTTGATGAATCAACATTCTCAAGATTAGTAAGTGAGCTAGGTATGCTAAATTTCTCTTAATTATTTTTGAGATATTTGCAAGTTAAAATGTAGCCAGAAATTTGCTATGTTTTTCTGTGAATTAATTCTCTCAGGAAAAAATGAAATTTTGTCTAAGTCAAAATTACTATGTCAACGAAACGCATCATTTCGTTGACAGTCTTAGCATTTTTCTGGGTGTTTCGTTGATAGCTCTTTTATATCAACGAAACACAGCTTTATCAACGAAATAGACGGGTCCTTAAACGCCCAATTCTGATTCGTTGATATAGCGCTTTTAATCTGAATCGTTGAGATTTGACACGTCTTTTACCACGATATATGCATACACCCCTGTAAGTATAAATCATGGTAATACTTTAAGACTAACGGTTATATTTTTAAGCCAATCCAGTAATTTACATTTATTATTGGACTCATTTTCTGAGAATTTTTGGGGGAGTATTTAAGAAATTCTATTTTCCTTAATTTCTTTTTTACCTGTTCTCAAAAATTCCAAAGGCTTTTCTCTCTTCTTCTCTCTAACAAGCAATTCAGTTCGAAGCTTTTTCTCACTCAACAATGGCGCCCATAGTCAAGCTCATGTCTGCTGGAGGGTTTATCTATGAGAAAAACAACTCCATCCCCTTTGTTGTCAAAGAAAGCCCGAACAGTTTGTTTTTCAAAATGATGGACTTCATGAAGAATTGCAAGTTGAGCTACGCAATGTTTCACTCTACACCACTCTACAATGAGATAATCGAAGAAATGTGGACCTCATGTGAGTACAGTGGGACAAACTGCACTCTGCAATTCACCATCCAAGGTAATGAGTATATAGTTAATTCTGATGTGTTGCAAGCATGCTTACACCTTCCTGAAAATAATTGCTCTGCTTTGCCCACATTCACTGAAATGGTTAACATGCTAAATTCCATAAACTACTCATTGCCTATTGATAATTTGGGTAAGATAATTAGGAGAGGTTTGGTTAGGGAATACAGTTATTTAGCTGATGCATTCATTAAAGTCTTTTCTGGTAAAATTAGTAATTTTGATGCATTAACTAATTCCATGTTGATTCTATTTACCATGCTCCTAACTGATAGATATTACAACTTTAGCACCCAACTTATGTATGAAATTGGTGCTAAGTTGGGTGATAAGGCAAATAGGAAGAAAAATATCTATTATGCTAGATTTCTGATGATGTTGGCTAACCATGTTAGTCCAGCACCATTGGTTATCTCTAACCCTGTGTCTAGGTTTGATTGCTTTGTGCAAGAAAAGAGAGTATTGACAGACATACTGAGGCTGAACCACAATGGTGATGTTCCAGTGGTGTATCTGCCAATAATTGAGGTAACTACTGCTATCCCTTCTAGTATAGTTGTTACCTCAACTATATCACCCAGTCCTATTGCTGTGGAGTCTGTAGTTGTGACCCAACAGGCTCCTGCCCCAGCAACAAAACCAAAATCAAAGAAATCCTCCAAGCCAACCTCAGGTGCTTCCCAAAAGGCACCTGTTGTAAAATCCACTACACAACCTAAGGGGAGTGTTGTAGGTGATGTGAGAGGTGAGGGAAGGGGTGAACATAAAAGAAACCCTAAGGATAAGGAAGGAAAGATGAGTGAGATCCAGCCAAGCCCCATTGTGTCTTCCCAACAAGGCACAATGAGTAATATGGATTTAATCACAAGTCTAATTGCATCCTCCCAAAAGGATGTAATTATTGAAACAAGCTCTCCTCCAAGAGCACACTCCAAGAGGGTAAGGGACACTTCAAGCCCACAGTCTACTATTTCCCAATACCAAAGGAGAGTGAAGCAAAAATCCCAGGTTTCACAGGGTGCACACACACTGGAAGCAACACTTCCAGTTTCTCAAATTCAGTTTGATGTAACCCCTATCATTACTCTGGGGTTATAGTCCCATTCTTTAAATATAAATCTTGAACCAACTCCTCAAAATTCACCAACTCAATCATTAGATGTGGATATGATCCATTCATCTATCCCTGATTCTCCAA
The DNA here is from genome assembly GCA_030848705.1 of Heracleum sosnowskyi. Taxonomy (NCBI): domain Eukaryota; kingdom Viridiplantae; phylum Streptophyta; class Magnoliopsida; order Apiales; family Apiaceae; genus Heracleum; species Heracleum sosnowskyi. The sequence continues at coordinate 58,087,188 of CM061238.1, read as the reverse complement.
CTCTTTTCTTGGAGAAGCCCCACTCTGACATTGGTGACCATCACTTGTTAAGTGATTTATTGGGCCACCAATCATCCTTTTCTGAAGTTACAAGAGGATCTGTGGAACAATCTCTTAAATCAATCACCACAGATTCTACTGTAATTTCAATTTCTCAAAGTGCTTTCTTGACTTCATCAACGAAACAGTCTCTTTCGTTGACAAGTGTTTCTCCATCAACGGTATCCATACCGTTGATAGTTCAAACTACCATACCGTTGATAGTTCATTCTGCACCTTTAATTGAAAATCAAGTTGTTTCCATAACTAGTGCAGATGATCTAGTGGTAGTTGAGACACTTCTAGGATTGAGAGGGAGTGAAACTGAGAGGCTGGCTTGCAGCCAGGCAAAAGGAGAGGTTGAGAGTGAGAGGCTGACTATTTCTTCCAGTCAGGCAAAAGGAGAGGCTGAGGGTTCCACCTTAGTAGGTGAAGGTGAGGGTGTGAGAGGTGTGAGCCATGGGAAGCCCATGATGCAAGAAAATAGAGGAGAGAGAGAAGGGACTACAGGAGCAATAAGGGATGAAGCAGCCATTGCAAGTGAGTTAATGGAGGTCAGTGAGGGAGAAAGGGAACCTACTTTCCAAGAGCATTATCAACAAACTCTGGATAGTATTTCCCTGGATCCTGAGACCTTTACTCATCCTGTGCCAGCCTATCAAATTATGGCTCAGCAGGGCACTGTGGAGGCAGAAAGGTCACTGAACCTAATTCATACAACTGCATCAATGCAAAGAGCAAAGGATGCCTTGACCAATCTACCTCCAGGAGCTGCAGCAAGTGGAGACTTTGACTTTTCTGATGATGAGGACAGCTATGGTGACAATCTACAGGTGGCCACTACTTCACAGACTGGGACTTCTGTGGTGCCTCCTAGACCAGACTGGCTTTCTCAGGATATGCATGGAAGATTCACTCTAGATGCTGCTATCTCAAGGCAGTACAATGAGGCATATCTAGCTCATGAGTATGCAAATGCAAGGGACAAGAAATTCTACAAGGCCATCATGGATTCTCTGGAAATCCAAAGGCTACAGATGCTACAGACAAGGATTGAAGCTACAGAAATCAAGGATTCCATTAGCAACCTCAAGGATGCTAATGACAGGAGGCTAGATGAAAAGCTTCCTCTTCTCACTGTGTCCAAGATGACCAGGTTTTTCTCTAAGGAACCTGAAGTGGCTACCTCCTTGAAGACTCTCTCTTCTAGAGTGGACAAGGTGGAAGCTACTTTATCTCAGATGCAAAAGGAACAGGAGAAGCAAACACAACTATTGGCCCAACTAGTGGCAGCTCAAGGACTCCCAGTCATCTCTTTTGATGATAACAAAAAGGGGGAGAAATCTAAGGAGGTAGACATTCAAATCACAAAGGTTATGGTCCCAGCCATTTCCTTACCAAATGAGCCACTAGCAATGGGGGAGCTTGGAAAGAAGCCAAAGGATGGTATTGACCTAATACATGAAGCTTCTATGAGGATGAGACTTGCAGAACAAATTAAAGACCATTGGTCCAACATAGAAGCAAGGGTCAAGAAAATTGCTGAAACTACAAAGGACTCAAATCCATCAACGGATCAACCATCAACGGATGCCATGGTTCTAGTGTCAACGGAATGGGAGCCACAGACCAATTCTTTCTATCAGGTAGAGCCCCTTCTACATGGAGTCACTCAAGGTCCAAGGAAGGAAAAAGGACAAACTTCATGCATTAGGGATGTGAAACAAGCTACACTCCAAAGAAGCTTATCTCCCAAGTCCCCTGCTAAACCAAAGGGCAAAAATATAGCAAGGATTTTCTATCCTGCACCTTATCCAGATGAGCTCAAGCTTCTTGGTCTACTTATCACAAAAAGCAAGGAAATCAATGATTATGAGATAAGGAAGGAAAGGGCAATTGTCTACAGGAATGGACAAGAAATCTGTGTTTGGGCTGGTCACCCAAACTTTGCTGAAGCTAAAGCTGAAGAGTCAGAAAGAGCAGCAATGCAAGCCCTTGCAGTTGCTCAATCTCTTGATGAAGAAGAAATACAGCTAGAAGAAAAAGCAAGAGAGGAAAGGAGTGCAAAGAAGAGCACAAGGCAACCAAAGACAAGAGCTAGGAGAAACATAGCCTTTGAGAATGATGACTCTCAGAGCATTGCATCAGACTCTTCTATACCAATTGCACCTCCAACAATTCCTGATCCAGTTTCAGAGGTAAAGTTAGCCTGTGATCCTAATCATCCTGTCAATTTCCATGTTCAGCCAATTGAGCCAAAGGGAGAGCCAATTGAGTTTGATGAGGCCAACTTTCCAAAATTCCTCTTTGAAATGGATCCAAAGAAGAAATCTAAGTAAAGGGCTACCAAGGCTAAGCCAATTCTGGTAAGGAGACCACAAGTTGAGAAACCCCCTACCAACCCAGAAGACTTCATCTACTTTACTGATATCAGGGAGGAGTCTGACATTCATATCAATCTTGATGACCTGGTTGAAGTGAGAGGAATAGCAGCTTCTTACAAACTACCAGAGAGATTGGTATTTGTCTACAAGGGTGGGAGAGAACAGGTTTGGCCTCTACACAGAATTCTGGGAGAAGACTATCAGACACTGCTATCTGTGTTTAAATGTTTGAAGAAAGATTTTGGTTTTACCAAAACAGCCAAGTCTGAGGTTGTCTCCAAGATTTGCCAAATCAAAGCTAGCTGGAACAAGCCTGGTGCACTTCCCAGAGTATTGAAGGTCCCTCAAACAGGAAAGATAATTCATCTCCAACCTTTTTGGATGATGGAATTCAGAGATAAGGACAACTGTAGAAGATTCTTCAGAATAGAAGACCAACTGGAGAAGGCATCCAATGAAACTCTAAGATTAATGCAATCCAAGTTGGGGAATCAAGATGAAGAAGATAAGATTTTCTACAGAAGACTTCAAGCTCAAATTGAGGAGAACAATGCAAGAAAAGGGAAGAAAACAAGACCACAGAGGCAAAGATGAAAAATCTGCTCAACTCTGTGCACTTGTTGTGTAAGATTTTCTACTTTGCATTTCAATTAAATTCAATGAAGCTCAATGCAATTTCTACTTTTATCATGTGTAATATGTCTGAGTGTTTTTGTTATCATCAAGGCTCTTGATTTATGGCTGTTATTCTATCAGTCATAAATTGGGGGAGATTGTTAGGAATATGTTGTTCTTGATGATAATTATAAAAACACTTAGTAGATTTTGTATTAAGTCATTTTGTAACTGTCAACGAAATGGCATGCTTTGCAGTGTTTCGTTGATAGGAAGCTCATCAACGAAATGAGTGATGTAGCAATTGCACTGTACAATACTTCACAGTCTGATATGCAATTTGTTGTATGTATTAGATAGGTTTTTCTAAGTCATGTTGACTAAGTACTAGATAGGCAAAATAGGTTGGTGAATTGTAAATATATTATGCCATGTAATTTTGCCTAAGTGAAGACATGTCAACGGTATGAAGATTACTCTATCAACGGTATGAAGATTAGTCTGTCAACAGAATGAAGATTACTCTATCAACGAAACGAGGAATACACCATCAACGAAATGAAGAATAAAGCTATCAACGAAACACATCTCCATGCCATCAACGAATCACTATTACTTTTTGAATAGTTGACAAAGTGATAGTGACAGTTTACTGAACAGATCTAAAGGAGATATGGAAGTGTACTGTGCATTGGAAGCCATCAAAATGGTTACTGGAAATAAGGAAACATTCCAATTTCCAATAAGGCTCTTGGGAATGATCATAATAAGCGTGAAGACAAAAGCAAGGATCTCCAAGGACCATTGGACAAAAGGAATGAAAAGCAAACTACTGATGGTTATTACTAGTGTACTTTAGTGTAACCAAAATAGTATTGTAAACTTGGGAATGTATATAACCAAGTGTAGCAGTTAAAATAGAAGAGAGAGAAGAAAAACAAATAGATTGTATTAGCTATCTTTGAGAGCAAACTTCTCTACACTCTTGTAACTGAGCAGATGTGTACATTTTGTATCACAAATTATTTCCGCAATAAAAAAAATCACTTCAGTTGGATCATCAAACAATCCAACTGAAATTATTTATGTGCTTGTGATTTTTACATTAAGTTCAGTTTTTATTTGTAAGTTGTTTTTAAGTTTAAGAAATATCAAGAATTGTATTCAACCCCCCCCCCCCCTTCTACAATTCTGTTAGGTCATATGGGATTAACATAATGTGAGTTTTCTTTTTTCTATTTTGTATTTAATTATGATTACATATATTTGTTTATAATTCAATGTATATATGTATGTGTTTTTACAATTATATGTGAATGTTAAATCATTTGTTTACATATATCATGTAGATGGCAAATGTGGATAGAAGTTGGATAAGTAATCAAATACAAAGCGATAAAATTTCTTTAAATCCCGAATATAGGAATGGTGTAGAGGTTTTTTTAAATTTTGCAAAGGAGAGAAAAGTTGAGGAGGATGGTAAAATGAAGTGTCCTTGTAAGAATTGTAAGAATTTGAATTGGTTAGAAATTGATGAAATTAGATTTCATTTGTTATCTAAAGGGATGTTTGAAGGTTATACGGTGTGGACATCGCACGGTGAAGAAGTTGTGCAAAGAAATGAGAGTCGAAAATCACATCATCGGGAACCTCCAAGGGTGGAAGAACCGGTTGATTTTAATGCTATGTTACATGATTTTGCCGGTGCAAATTATGAATATTATGACACCACGGATACGGGAACTAGTAATGTAGAAGAAACTCCAAATGATAGTGCTAAAAAATTCTATGAGTTAATTATTGAAAATGGAGTCCCAATTTATCCGGGCAATATAAAGTATACAAGATTAAGCTTCACCACAAAATTATTAGAATTCAAAAACTATTCAAATTGTAGTAATAAAGATTTTGAGAGTTTGCTTGAACTTCTTGCGGATGTGTTACCTAAGAAACACACATTGCCCGAAACCAATTATGAAATGAAAAAGATTATGAAGGGTTTGAGGGTTGAATATGAAAAAATTGATATGTGCGAGAATGATTGCATGTTATTTTATGGAGATGACAAAGATAAAATTGTATGTCATATTTGTGGTAAAGATCGTTATCGGGATGTTTCGATGAAAATGGTAAAAAAAATACCAAAAAAAATCTTAAGACATTTTCCTTTGATTCCTCGACTACAACGCTTGTACATGTCGGCGCATACATCCAATCATATGAGATTTTACAAGAATCGAGATGTGAAAGAGGGAGAGCTTAGTCATTCCGCGGACGGAGATGAATGGAAAAATTTTGACCTTCGTTATCCATCATTTGCTAATGAGGTTCGTAATATAAGGCTTGGCCTTGCAACCGATTGTTTCAACCCATTTGGCCCTACCGGAAAGAAAATATATAGTGTCTGGCCCGTGGTGGTTGTTGTCTATAATCTTCCACCATCAATGTGTATGAAAAGGCCTTATATGTTTATGACCGATATAGTTCCGGGTCCGAATAGCATCGGCAAAGATATTAATGTTTGTCTAAGGCCTCTCATTGATGAATTGAAGATATTGTGGAATACCGGAGTGGAAACATATGACCAATCTTTAAAGAAAAATTTTACAATGCGAGCGGCTCTTATGTGGACTATTAATGACTTTCCCGCTATGAGTATGATAAGTGGGTGGTCGGGTAAAGGAAAAATGGGATGTCAAGTGTATGGTGGAAGTGTGCAAGGGTTTCAATTAAAACATTCCGAACACTACACCATAAATGACCTATGGCAAGCCCTGAAAACTGTTGGCAAATGTCCAAAATATGTTGCTGTAGGCCCAAAAATTGCAAAGCCAACACTTTTTCTGTGTTGGTTTTTTTGATGTTGCCTTTGGGGTCTATGCCAACATTATCCTCCTCTATGGCAACATGACTTTTGGTGTTGTAATAGACTGCTACGGCAATAATATTTTTACCCTATACCAACATAATATCTATGTTGCCTTTGCGTTATATTTTCAGTAAAATGAAGTGGGACCCACAGCTGGCCCACAAAGAGGGACCCACTTGTGGGGTCCAATGTGTGTACAATTTGGCGTCCAGTGTGGGTCCCACATTTATTCAAACACAATTTTTAGCTCTAGCAACATTTTGTTATACATTATTTGTTCCATTTGTCAACACTTTATAGCATCAATAGCAATTCTATTTACAATTAAAAAAACGCAATCTGTATAACAAATCACAAATGTATCTAAAGCTTCTAAGACTCTGCACATGTTGCTATGTTGGTAACAGTTCTCTATTGAATGTTATTATATCAGTGAACAAATCACAAACGTATCTATGTCCTTGCATGGATTCCATTATAATGTTCGAAACTTGAACATAATCCTATCAAATTGTGGCAAGTATCGTCACAGGGATATGCACAATTGATTTCCTTGGTGGCTCTTCGTCCAAAGTACCAATCGCCAACTGCTTCTGCAATTGTTTGCAACAATGTACATATTAACTGACTGATCACACCGTAGAAGAGAGGGACCAAAAGCAACCTTGTAGAACATCTATCTGGTTTGGTGAACATGATGTCGGATTCTGTTTGCAATGATTCCAAACTCCATGCGGATCAGCTGAAGTTGGCAGGAGTATGTGATGAAACTGTCCAGTGAACAGGGTTAGATATATGTTATACTTCTCAACAGCATCGACTAAAAAGGAAGGTTTGTATGTTGTACGCCTGTACAAAGTTGAAAATTGCAGCAAGTAAAGAAAAATATTTCTACCTGGTAAACATTAGCACAAAAATGAAGTGGTAGAATTAAAAACTTAATGTGGGTAAGATAAAGCAGTTTCTCTAGATTTTCTAGAGGGAAATATCAACATAGATAAGGCCATAGATAGGTGAAACTGAACCTGTGTATAAAGCACCAGTTCACTTAAGAGTGTATGCATCAATAAAACTAGTTCATATTCATATCCATATATTCATGCATACATAACATCAGTTTGAAATTAACATAAATTGGTTATGATCGATAATTAAAATACTAGCACGATAACACAGAAGCTTGATAAATCCGACATCGCCTAACAGATTCTGAAACTACCTAAATCGGAATCAATCTACATTTACGATACGGCACGACACTACAGAAGCTTGATAAGTCCGATTTCAACATAGATAGGTGAAACTGAACCTGTGTATAAAGCACCCTCTAAGGCCATTTGTCCCATTTCCTAGATGATTAAAGATGGTTCAAACTCAATATCTTCTACATAGAAAATAAAAAATAGAGCCATTTTTTAATATCACAGAAAACAACACACTTGGCCCGACACTTGGACAACTGAAGCACACACCTCGTATGAGACATGAGTCCCAAGGCTGTATAACACCAGTGTTTCGTCGCACAAAGTATTTCTTTGGAGAAGTAGTCTTCACCTAAAAGATAAACATATAAATTGGAAAGGAAAGTAAATAATGGAATAGACTTCAAGCTAAATCATAAGCCAAAAAAAACAATATCAAGATGTTTGATAACTGTAAATACCTTGAAGGCCACCAGATTCAGCGAAATAGCAGGTAGTTATTTCAGCCCCAGTCCACAGATTCACTGGCATTCTGTGACTACTTGACTACATAATCCATGTCAAAGTCATTATTTCAAAGCTACTTATCTCTGTAACCTAGTTTAACAAAAAAAGAATCTCTGTAACCTAGAAATTAAACACAAGCGTATCCAAGTTCAGAGAGACATCAATAAAAGCAGCAACCTCGGAAACAAAATAAAAAATCATAGCAGAACAACTAGACTTATTCTAATAATTCTAATAGTTGTGCAAGTATACTAAAACAATTTACAGAATCAAACTAAAATAATGAACCCAAAGTCGAGAAGCGGAGTAGAATTTAGCTGCTTTTGGGACGTCTTTGTGCATTCAAAGACTCAGAAGAACTATTGGTATTACATCAAACAAAAGACGAAGAACTATGTACTCATTAGACTCGGAAATATAACCAAATCCCATCTTAACTGAAAATATTCTACCTGTATGCTCTGTAGGACCAAGAATTTTTCTACACTGCCTGATTGTCGGATTCCAGAGGTAAACAACATTACCAAACAAATTAGCTAAACAGATAATTCCATTAAAAGAACTAATAACTCGACAATCAGAATCAAAACAAGGTGGCAGAACATCTAATATATTTTCACTATTCAGATAATGTGCATCTTCAAAAAATATCTTTGTTTTTCAATTCAAACAGAACCCAAAAGCTACAAGTACTAACAAGTTAATTTTGTTTTGTAAAAGATTAATCAAGCTGGCTACACCAAACTATATATAAACACAAAAAATACAACTCGAAGCCCACAAAAATGAACACAAAAGAAAATCAAACATATAACCCACAAATTGAAGTACCTTAAACACAGAAGCCCCAATTCCACCAGATAGAAGCCCCGATATGAAGCCCCAAATTGAACCCGGCCCGATTGAAGCCCCAAATTAAACCCGGCCCGATTGAAGCTCAAATTTCATAATCAGCCCTGAAACATCAACATAAGAAACAAATTTCAAAACGAAATCAACATAATTACATAATTTAAATCGAATTAAAAATGCCCTAAACTCAAATCAATGTAGTTATATGTACTTATAGTATGTTTTTATAGATTACATGAAGTTATAGATGTATGTATGCATATGTATGTATAGATTAAAAGTAATTAAGAGGTGTGTTCAAGTGTGTGTTCGAGCGAGAGAAAAAGAGAGAGTAAAGTGAGAGTGCGACTGTGCGAGAGAGGAAGGAGGAAGAGAGAATAGAGTTACTAGAGCCGAAATGAAAAATGAAAAATGAAAGTGGGTGGGCTTTTTTTTGCCTTTGTCCCAAAATTTTTGGATTGGGCGGTATTTTTGCCGCTCAGCCGAATTTGTTTTGTCTGAAAAATAATCAAACTTTTGTGCAAAAATCATTTAACATTTATTAAGTATTTTTGTAATTATAAAAATATAATTATTAATCTCAAAAATATTTTTAATCTTTTTCATTTTATTAATCACCTTTTCTGGCAGTTCTTAATTTTTATAAGAAAATTTTAATTATTTTTATCAAAATTAATTAGTTTTTATGTTTAAAAAAATGAATATTTTTATTTTTAGTTAAGAAAGAGAAAAGTTTGCCTATTACAAAACTATGGCAACATCTTTGTTACCTATTGCAACATGCAAACATTTTGATTCTACAGCAACATATTTATCGTGCCTAAGCCAACATCAAAATGACAATGTTGTAGTAGCCAAAAATATGCATAGCAAAGCCAACATAAGCAAAGGCAACATGACCTCAAAATGTTGTAGTAGGCCATTTATGGTGTAGTGGAAAAATGTAGTTTTTTATGGCACGAACCGAATATTTCTTGAACCAAATGATCCATTGCGCAAAAAAAGTAATTTGTTTGATAATGAGGAAAGAAGATTGTTTTGTGGTCGTTTGTCCGGGGAGGATGTAAAGGAGTTGCTTAACGGTATAATTTTTCCACCACCTGGAAAGACTAATTCCAAGTTAAGGAGTGCCGGTTATGGGAAAGAGCATCATTTGACTCATGTTCCAATTTTTTATGAACTCCCTTATTGGTCATCGCATACTTTACGATATTCAATTGATATCATGCATACCGAAAAAAATGTGTTTGAAAACATATTTTTTACTATTGTAAATGAGGAAAAATCAAAGGATCACAAGAAAGCAAGGTCGGATTGCAAACACTTTGATGTGTTGCGTCATTTGTGGATCGATGAAAATGGCAAAATTCCAAAAGCACCGTATTCCTTAAATAGAAAACAACTTAAACTTTTGTGTCATTGGATTTGCTCATTGAAACTTGTAGACGGTTATTCTTCCAATATATCTCGTTGTTGCAATGTTGATGAGTGTAAATTTTTTGGATTCAAATCGCATGATTGTCATATATTTCTTCAAAAATTGTTGCCTCTTGTAATTCGTGAGCTTCTACCAACGCCTATTGTGGATGCCTTGACGACAATTTCAAATTTTTTTCAAGATTTGTGCTCATCTGTTGTGACAAGAACCGATTTGGATCTAATGGCGAAATCGGTTATTAGAGCTTTGTGCTTGTTGGAAACAATTTTTCCTTAAACTTGGTTTGATTCGATGGAACACTTGGTTGTACATTTAGCGGAAGAAATCAAACTAGCTGGGCCCGCTTATTGGCATTGGATGCATCCAATTGAGCGTTTGTTGGGAAAATTAAAACAAAAAGTCGGTAATAAAGCAAGAGTTGAGGGTTCAATTGCCGAACGATATATGGAAGAAGAGGCTCTTAATTTTTGTTCTCTTTATTTTGCCTCCGATTCGGTTCATAATAAAGTACGTCGTAATGAAGTTTTGTTTGATGTACAAAATTCTGATAAATTAGAAGTTTTTAGATATCCAATTGAATGTCTTGGAAAAGAAAGAGCGATATATATGGATGATGATGAACGACTGCTTGCAGAAGAAGATGTTCTTTTAAACTCTCCTGAAGTCAACCTTACCTAAGGTACCTATATATTGTCCTAATTTAGTGATATAGTCATATTTGCATTATTTTATGTTATTTACACGTTTCTATTATTTCTCTATTCCTATATTTTAGAAGGTACCAAAATCGCGTTATGAGACAACGTCCGGGGACAACTCCTCAAGATTTAGATCGTATTGTCAAGACTCGATTTAAAACTTGGCTTAAAAAAAAGGTATTTGTTACATTTAGCAAAATTTAAATCTTGATTTTGATTTCATTATTACATGTTTTATTAATTTTTTTATAACTAGGTTGAGAATGATGAGATAGAGGAACCTCATTTTAAGGACTTGCTTGAAGGACCATCACTAAGAGTCATGACTTTTGAGACTTGTCAAGTTAATGGATATAAATTTTCGACGACATCCGCATCTGGTTCCGGTATTATTGTCAAATGCACTTCAAACGAAAATAATCTTGATTATTATGGTCAACTACAAGAAATTATGAGACTTACTTATGTTGGATACAATCATGTATATATGTTCAAGTGTATATGGTTTGACAATATCGGTGAAGGTGTTAGGATGGATAAGAATCGAGAGGTGACGATTGATATAACTTCAAGATTGAGGTCTAATGAGATCTTTATTTTAGCTAGTCAAGCCTCTCAAGTATATTATGCTCCAAGTGTATTGAATCCACGAAGCAATATATATACGGTGGTCAAGTCTAAAAGTCGTCCAATTGATGAAACTATCATTGTGCAAAACGATATTGAGGATGCCTTTCAAGAAGATAGATCTAATTACGGGAGCTTTTCACTCTTTTTTGATTTCGCACAATATGGTCCATTCATTCGGCATCAAACCGTTGTGGTAATAAGACAAGTGTTTTTTAACATTTATTGTTTAAGAAGTCTACAAACAACGGAAGTTGTAGAGTGTTGTCTGAATTAGCGTACTTTAAAAAAAATTAATACGGATATCCCAATCTTAGAATAAAATCCAAGTAACATACCCAATATTATTAAAAACAATATTGTCATATTCAAATTATTACATGAATATCAAGATCTATGTATTTTGATGATATTACAAAAATTTCAAAAATAAATAAATTTATTTGGTTTGAGATCTTAATGGTCAACTACTGATTTGACTAGTACTCATGTATGTTTTGTTTATTCGATTTCATGAATGTTTAAGACACTGGTTTTTTTTAACAAAGTGTTGTAAGTTATAATACTTAACAATGGTTTTGGTCAAAAAACTGTTGTATAATATAAACAATGGTTTTTGTTTTTATCCGTTCGTTGTAGAATATTCTTTGTAACAATTGTTTATGTTGTTAAACCATTATATGATATACACAATGGTTTTTTTTATAAAATCCTTGTGTGAGTAATTACGTTATAACAATTTTATTAGTTAAATCGTTGTCTGTATCAAAATCGTTGATTTTTCTTTTATAAATTTTATTTTTTGTCCTTAATACATAAGTGTCACACACTTGATTCAATGTTATCATAGAAATCTCGAATATTTAATATTATCACACACATGTTGCATTCGATTCTTTGTAAAATATTTATTTGGTTTGAGATCTTAACGGTCAACTAGTGATTTGACTAGTAATTCTAACTTGTGTTTCGTCCCAGATTGACGTTTCGATTTTTTTAAAAATACTTATCGATGATCCAACCCTATGGATATCAAGATCCATGTATTGTAATGATATTAAAAAAATTTAGAAAAAATAAATTTATTTGGTTTGAGATCTTAACGATCAATTACTGATTTGACTAGTACTTCTAACTAGTGTTTCGTTCCATATTGATATTTCGATTTTTTTAAAAATATTTCTGGACGATCCAACATTATGGATATCAAGATCTATGTATTTTGATGATATTACAAAAATTTCAAAAATAAATAAATTTATTTGGTTTGAGATCTTAATGGTCAACTACTAATTTGACTAGTACTCATGTGTGTTTTGTTTATTCGATTACATGAATGTTTAAGACACTGGTTTTTTTAAAAAAAGTGTTGTAAGTTATAGTACTTAACAATGGTTTTGGTCGAAAAACTGTTGTAAAATATACACAAGGGTTTTTGCTTTGATCCGTTCGTTGTTGAATATTCTTTGTAACAATTGTTTATGTTGTTAAACCGTTGTATGATATACACAATGGATTTTTTTATAAAATCCTTGTCTGAGTAATTACGTTACAACGCTTTTATTAGCTAAATTGTTGTCTGTATCAAAATCGTTGATTTTTCTTTTATAACTTTTATTTGTTGTCCTTAATACATAAGTGTCACACACTTGATGCAATGTTATCAAGGAATCTTGAATATTTAATATTATCACACACTTGTTGCATTCGATTTTTTTAAAAATATTTATTTGGTTTGAGATCTTAACGGTCAACTAGTGATTAGACTAGTAATTCTAACTAGTATTTCGTCCCAGATTGATGTTTCGATTTTTTTATAAATACTTATCGACGATCCAACCGTATGGATATCAAGATCTATGTATTTTAATGATATTAAAATTTGTAGAAAAATTAAATTTATTTGGTTTGAGATCTTAACGATCAACTACTGATTTGACTAGTACTTCTAACTAGTGTTTCGTCCCAGATTGATGTTTTGATTTTTTTAAAAATATTTATCGACTATCCAACCTTATGGATATCAAGATCTATGTATTTTGATGATATTACAAAAATTTCAGAAAAAATAAATTTATTTGGTTTGAGATCTTAATGGACAATTACTGATTTGACTGATACTCACGTATGTTTTGTTTATTCAATTTCATAAATGTTTAAGACACTGGTTTTTAAAAAAAAGTGTTGTAAGTTATAGTACTTAACAATGGTTTTGGTCGAAAAACTGCTGTAAAATATACACAAGGGTTTTTGCTTTGATTCGTTCGTTGTTGAATATTCTTTGTAACAATTGTTTATGTTGTTAAACCGTTGTATGATATACACAATGGATTTTTTTTATAAAATCCTTGTGTGAGTAATTACGTTACAACGCTTTTATTAGCTAAATCGTTGTCTGTATCAAAATCGTTTATTTTTCTTTTATAACTTTTATTTGTTGTCCTTAATACATAAGTGTCACACACTTGATGCAATGTTATCATAGAAATCTTGAATATTTAATATTATCACACACTTGTTGCATTCACTTTATAAAATAGCAGTTGTCTTTTCATAGTTTCAAAAAATTGAAATATACATGTACCTTGCTTTTCCACTTTTATCACACAATTATTCCCCCAACAAAAATTTCATTTTCCCCCCTTTGACAAAATTATACTCCCCCGCTTTTCCCCTTTTTTTTTCACTCTCTCAGTACTCTATCTCTTTCAGTACTCTATCTCTCTCTCGATCGATTCTCTCTCTCTTCCCTCTTTCACCCGTCTCTCTCTCTCAATCGATTCTCTCTTCCCTCTCTCGCCTGTCTCTGTCTCTCGCACGGTCTCCCTCTTTTCTCTCTCAACCCATTACAAACCATAATTTACAAATTAGCACTCACCCACCTTCAAATCGAGCTTCTATTCTCTCTCTCTCTCAAATTAAGCTTCAAATTTTCAAATTAGTAGTATCCAGCTTGGAATTGGTTCAAGTCGTGCTTCTTCTTAATCCAATTCAAGGTATTTTCCGATTCAAGGTATTTTCCATCTCCATCCCCCTCTCTCTGTAATACATGTATATATATCTCCATCTCTATGTGTTTAATTTAAATTAATTTTTTAGTGTGTATTTTAAAATTGTGCATTTTATATAATTTAGTTAAATTAATTGTTATTTATACTATTGATCTATCTATCTAGTTAAATCAGAACATGCCAAGCACAACTACATATTTTGAAATTCAGAATCCATATTTTGATGGTTATATTGAAAACATCATAATGACCAGCAAACCTGAAGAGCTGGCAGATGCTACTGCACATTTGGGACGAGTAATGGCTGGAGGTAAAAGAAATTCCATAATTTTGGTTTTTTATCTTTCAACTTTACCATTGAAACGTTGTATACTGAGAAAATTTCTACAAGCAGACCGAAGTTCAGCTGAAAGTCTAGGGCCTAATGTTGTTCAGCGTCTTCTTGATATTTTGAGAAGTGACAGAAGTATAAACCTCAAGGTTTGATTTGTTAGTTTATTTGGTATATTATGAATATTCTTAGAATTCTTATATGTTACAAGGACATCTCTCTGGAACAATTTTGCACTTTTATCACAGGATAAGGCAATGGATGTCCTCTCCCGAGAAAGTTTTGATAAATGCCGCAGATTAATGGAAGATGAAGTGATTCTGGTCCTTGTGAATTCCCTGTCTGAATCTGTGAAGCATGTAAAATTTACTCAATTAGTCAGTTACTTCCGAAAATGTGAATGAGGGAAAAATGGCAATGATTAGTGGGCGCAATAAGGAAGATTTGTCAAGTCGAGCAACTCATAGCACTTCGAATCACCAGGGGGCATGGGTCAATAGCTATCTGAGGTAATTTACTTTATCTTGGCGCTTTTACTGTCTGAGATTCATTCTTTTACTGTTTTACATGTTAAGTATGATCCCATACATGTTAAATCTTATGGAAAAAGTTGAAGTTTTATTTCTCTGCGTTTTCTCTTTGTATTTTGGTGAAAAATGCTTGTTAATCCCAGATATAACTTATCAAATATTTTTTCTTTATAAGTTTTTACTTCAAGTGCTATTGCAATTTGCAATTAAAAGAAATTGTTTGTAATTATTGTCTTCCGCTTGTAATAAGTATATAAGTATAAGTTTAATTTAGTGAAATCGAGTGCATTGCAGAAGTTTTGTGGGAGATACCGTAAATTACAGTATTATAGTCTGTGTCAAAATTATAGCATTTTTACCAGTAACAGATCCTTCCTAAGATAGAAACAAAGTGTATTTGTAGAAAGCGTGAACCTGATTATAATATCACACAAATCATTTCAAA
Organism: Heracleum sosnowskyi; assembly: GCA_030848705.1. Classification (NCBI taxonomy): domain Eukaryota; kingdom Viridiplantae; phylum Streptophyta; class Magnoliopsida; order Apiales; family Apiaceae; genus Heracleum; species Heracleum sosnowskyi. The sequence goes on along the minus strand of CM061238.1, from coordinate 58,071,640 downwards.
TACCTAAAAGACACACATGAAATCTAATTGCTATTTTAGATAACAATAAAATGCACATGATATTAAAATACAAATATCCGACCGTCACATATAAGTTAATATACTTTAGCCGGTGCTACTTGTCCTGATAAGGCTAACACATGCAGTTACACTTATTTAATACAGATTCTCACATTCCTTTGTACTTCGGTCGAGTATTTAGAAAGACATCGGTTTTTAGACGATGTCTATTGATATATTTCTAGTAGTGTTTGCATCTTTGAAATTTTTTTGGTCCACAATCAGGTCAAGAAATTGACGAACTGTATATGTAATTATCAAGTGCCTCTGCAGAAATATATGGCTATGATGGATTACCAGGTAAAAGGTCTAAGTAACCCATTAGTAAACTGTTTTTGAAGAGATAGTGTTGTCCAAATATATAAGTTGACAGGATCTATGTTTCAATAAGTGCTGATTATGTTGTGTAAATCATTGTTTGTGGACTTTACACGTATTTTCAACTTAGAAGCTTGTTTCCCAGCTATTTTTTGCATTCTGTTGTACTGAAAATCAGATGTATCTTTTGGCCATAAATATTATTGTAGGAACACAACCAGAGACTGTTCTATAAACTTCTTATTGAAAATGTGGATGAGCCTGTCGTCTATACTCCAACTGTTGGAGAGGCATGTCAGAAATATGAGAGCATCTTAGGGGCCCTCAGGGTCTCTATATCAGTTTGAAGGAAAAGTATATGCATTCTCACACTGTCAGTAGCTTGGGGTTGTAAATTTTATTATCTTGTTAGAAATGATTACTGATCATATTTTCTGCAGAAGCAAATTCTTGAAGTGCTAAAAAATTGGCCTGAGAAGAAAATACAAGTCATTGTTGTCACTGACGGGGAGCGAATACTAGGACTTGGGGACCTTGGCAGCCCTCTCCTTGGTTACAAGTGCAGAGACAGGTGCCTCAAGCTCCGGTGTCTCTTCCTCAGCCACCACTAGAACTAGTGTACACAAGTTATGTATTTTTTGTATATTTATTTTAGTTTTATAAAAAAATTATATATTTGTATATTTGGTATTTGAAATTTTCGATAAGTGCTTTGATTTTGTATTTTTGTTTTGGTTGATCATTGTTTATATTAAACGATTATCTGAATGTTTAGACCGAAGATTTCTTACAACACTTTTTTTAAAGAAAAACGTTGTCTAGAAAATAAAAACACATCCATTCTTTACCAAAAAGACCAATGTTGAAAAAAAATGTAAACAAGTTGTCCAAGACAAACCGTTGTGAATAAGAAATTCATACAACATACAAAATAATATGTCCATTGTCTAACTTCTTAAACGCAACATAACACAATATTATTATTTTGAGTGCAATGAACTCGGACAACAGACCTTAAACAAAAAAACGCTGTCTAGAAACAATAAACAAAACAATTTTCGAACAAGAAGACCATTGTTGAAAATCTAAACTAAACAACAATTTAAGAAGGAAAACCGTTGTACAACAAAATTCAAAACAAGTGTATTTTAGTTGAAAACTACTGTCTATTTAGCGAACAACAACAAAACTTTAATAAGAATATCTTTTTGGAGATGAATCTTTACAACACTTTTCTAAAAAAATGTGTTGTTGTTTCTGGTTATTAGACAATAGCTTTGTAAGTAGTGTGTGTTGTTGTAAGCGTGTCACACAACGATTTCGCACCGTTGTATGATATACGTAAGAGACCGCGTCGCAATAGACAACAGGAAAACAGGGTGTTACATAACGGGCAACCCCCGTTGTGTGAAACTGTTTTTCTTGTAGTGTTGAATAATATTGTTTGTAATTTGAACTTATAATGAATGATCAATTGTTATAAGTTGTATTGGCAATATGAAGGATTAATTGTTATTGGTTGTATTGGAAATAAGAAGGATTAAATGTGAATCATCAATTATAAGGGCTTCCCAAAAAACCGACCGATTCTACACATAACCGACCGTTTTTTACCATTAGGGCTTCTCAGAAAACCGACTAATGTGTAACATTACAGACCGATTTCATAATAAGCTTCCTAGAAAACCGACCGATTTCATAATAAGGTGGTCGGTTATGATGTGGTTGGTTATAACATGTGGTCGATTATGATGTGGTCGGTTATAACATTTTAATGACAAACTGCTAAAAAACCGACCGATTGTGCAGTTTTGACTTTGGTCGGTTATGACTTTCACAGTCAACTTTTTTATATTTTAAATATATAAATAAATAAATTTCTTAAAAAAATATTATAAAATTACACTCGCTTTTCATTATTATAATTGTACTAGTAAGTTTAGAACCAATATTTTACCGGATCTCATTGTTTGAATTACGGTTTAAAATATATTTCAAAATGTAAAATTAGTACATTTAATTGTGAATTAAATTGAAATTAAAATTTATTACATAATAAAATATCAACGTAAACAGATATTGTGAAAATTATTTTCATATCATTTAAATAAAATTTAAAAATATAATAAACATAATGTCATGTTGAACAATACCTCTTCAAATGCATATCTCGCTTATTAGGTATGCACTTTCAGTTGAATGTAACCATCGATTAACATGACATAGAAAATTAAAATATTATTTTAATGATCCAACCATACGGATGTTATCATCACGGAAAAATATATTTATACACAAAAAATTAGTCTATTTTGATGATTATAAACACATTTTTATAATAAATATATTAACATATCACCTAAAACTGTAAAATAATTAAAATAAAATTTAAATTACACGATCTACATGATCCAACCGTACCGATTTTTAGAATCAATGAAAATTGATCTATGTACGAAAAATTACGCTATGTAATTAATTAGAATTATCTTTTTCTAAGGTTTATTTGGTTTTAGCGATTTCTAGGGTTCACTAAAATTGACCATTAGGGTTTCTAGGGTTCATTAAAACCGACCGACTAGCGTAAAACCGACCGTCTATTTTTTTGGGGAAATTTTTTCACAAAAACTAAAATCCCCGCCTTTAACAAAACGACGTCGTTTTGCATGTGTTACAAAGCCCAATGACATAACCGACCACCACGTCGGTCGGTTTAAGTCTGGGTATAAATACAAAAAAAGAACCGCTCACATTCTCTTTTATCACAACTCTCTAATTAACTCTCAACTCTCAATTCTCTTTTCTCTCTCAATCAAATGGCGAAAAGAATCCGTTCAACCCGTGCAAATTCAGTTCGTCCAACTCAAATCCGTGCAAATCAATTATGTGCTTCCTCATCTCCATTTTCTCAACTTGATGTGAGTTTTAAACCTCTCTCTATATATATATATATGTATGTGTGTGTATGAATTCATGTATGTATGTATGATACGACACTACAAGAAAAACTGAATCAGACAACACCAATCAGATAACGCTTGAAGAAAAAAGTGTTGGCTAGAATTTTCATACAACGGTTTCATTTCGCCTTAAAAATGAGTATTGTCTGATCAACATCACGACAACGGGTCGAAAACTGTTGGCTAGTAAATCGAATCAGACAAGTCTTTTTGGAAAGCGGTGTTGTGTAAATAAGAAGATTTGAGCTTTACAACAACGGTTTTAGAACCATTGTCTAGTTAATCTAATCAGACAAGTCTTTTTATAAGCGATGTTGTGCAAATTAGAAGATTTGTACAACGGTTTTGAAATGTATTTTCTAAAGATGCTTGAGACAATGTTGCGAATAACTGTTGTAAAAATCAAACAAGCATTTTTTTCTTTGTTTCATTTAAGATCATTTCAGACAAGCTTAGTTCTATAGTGTTGTCTCAATGTCACCTATCATACAATTGTTTTTATTATGTTGTATGTTTATAAATTTATTTGGTTTGAGATCTTGACGGTCAACTAGTGATGAGTGTTTTGTCCTGGATTGATGTTTCGATTTTTTTCAAAAATATTTATCGATGATCCAACCATATGGATATCAAGATATATGTATTTTAGTGATATTACAATAATTCCAGAGAAAACAATTCTATTTGGTTTGGGATCTTAAAGGTCAACTAGTGATTTTACTAGTACTTCTACCTAGTGTTTAGTCCCGGATTGATGTTTCAATTTTTTTAAAAATATTTATCGATGATCCAACCATTGGATATCAAGATCTATGTATTTTAATTATACTACAAAAAATTTAGAAAAAAATAAATTTATTTTGATTTAGATTTTAATAGTCAACTACTGATTTGACCAATACATACATACGTATGTTTTGTTTATTCTATTTTATAAAAGGATCAGACAATGGTTTTCGTCGATAAAGTGTTGTAAGTTGTAACACTTAACAATGGTTTTCGTCCACAAACCGTTGTATAATATACACAAGGGTTTTTGTTTTGATCCAGTCGTTGTTGAATAGTCTTTGTAACAATTGTTTATGTTGATAAACCGTTGTATGATATACACAATTGTTTTTGAATTTTCGATTTTCAAAATTTTAATTTTTAGTTTTACTTCTTTTAAACAGATCTGGAGCCCTTGCTCAAATGTTTGGTTCGTCACCAGTAAGGGATTTTTCATCTTCAGTTTTTAATTGTGAACTTATAGTTTATGTATGTGTGTATATGTATACATATCTTTTTCAGTTATTAAATTTATTTTTTTAGTTAATAATTTGTAATTGAGATCATGCTTTTGCTTCTTCCTGGATCTTTTAGCTCTAGTCAGTTTATATATTATATTACATGTTGATGTGTTATTGTTTTGGTTCACTATGTTAAACTTCTTATGCGCTAAATTTTTTACCAACTGATTTAGATAGTAAAAAATTGAACACAATTAAAGTAGGAAATTTAGTTATTTATTGTGTTTTCCTTTGTTTTCCAGTCTGAAGATGAAAGGGAGATGTGTTCAAGAACTATATACTGTACAAATATCGATAAGAAGGTAACTGTGGAAACATCAATAATTAATTCCTATTTTTGAGAATAGACGCGGAAAGAAAAATATTAACCAGTTCAATGGTTGCTATTCATTCTAGGTTACTCAAGTAGATGCCAAACTCTTTTTTGAGCATTTTTGTTGAGAGGTAAGTAGCTGCTACTGCAGCAAAACAGAAAGTGCCTCTACTTCAATTTCTGATCTTAAATAATGAAATGTTTTGTTTACTGTAGGTTTATCGCGTGAGGCTTCTTGGAGACTATCATCATTCAACTCGTATTGCGTTTCTAGAGTTTGTAATGGTGAGTGTAATAAGATTTTACTGTTCATCTGCAGAGAGGTTTGTTAGAATTACCTTTAATGACATCAGGCATGGGGAACTTGAGGAGTTGCTCACCATCTGAAGGAACAAGTTCTTTAAGCATCTCCTAAGGAATACATTCTCTTATTTTACTGAGTTTCTGTCCATCTGGTAAGTCAATACCACCTTCATAGAGGTCGAACACATCTGGTAAGTCCCAGGATCTGTAATGTTTTATACAAGCAATAAAATAAAAACTGTTTCAGTAAATTATTAACTATTAAGTGCCAAATAAAATTATATTATTCTGTTTCTGGATCGGTTAGTATGAGGATTCCGTAAGTTCCTTCAAAATTTCTATAGTTATAAATGTTAGATGATATCTAGTATGAGTCATTTATAATATAAATAAGTAGGTTGATGAATTAGGGTTCTTACCGTTTTTTGTTTGCTTGCGTCCTGTTCTACCTCTACGAGGATATGGATATTCCTTGGATCCACCAAGCACTGGACGAGCATATTCTGTGCCCTTCTCTGGACTTCCCAAATCATTATAGTATGCATAATCGTAAACTCTATCCCACTCATTCAGAATGCCTGATCCATTTCCACGAAGATTTATAAGTTCTTCTTCTCTGTGTTGTCTCAAGAATTCTGATGTTTTATGTGGCAGGTAACACCGGTATACAAAATTAAACAAGAGTCAGATTATATCTTTCTGTAAAATAATCTGTATGATTAGTTACACCACTATACTTAAGAACGAATTATACTCTATCTTAATCTTAAGTCGGTAGGCAATAGAATATCTAGCATTAGATATCCTTTCGGAATTCAGAGTGATGATACAGATATTAAAAAAAAACAACGGGTTGTTTGGAGTAGTTGCACCAACTATGAACACTATTAATTTGCACCTTAAAGACTGAAATTTGATAAAACAATCTCTGAACTATGATGATTCTAAAAAAATTGTTAAGAGCCAGAGACTATAATAGATTAACATTATTTACAAGTTTTTAGCCAGTCTTGTAAACTTTGAAAGAAGTTTATTGACTACTATAGAAGATGAAAATGATTAAGTGGTTTTTGTTTTCAGCTTAATCTTAGAATCTTTACTAATGATAGTAAATCTGAATTGTCAATCTTGGTTGATCGTGCCGCTGGAGGAGCCAACATAAATGATGGAGAATTAGAGTTGATGCTTCATAGGTTCTAACAGATTCAGACGCTAACAGATTCAGCAAAGCATTTTATTGTTGTACATTTCAGAGCTATAGAAAAGTAAGAGCTCTAAAGTTTAGCCTGGTTTTGTTGGCCTGGTGAATTGGTTGGTTGCTTGTAATGGATGATAATAGTTTATAATGGAATAATGTATTGGTTTTTTAATTTTTTGCCATGTTCATTTTATAATGTAACCTGGTGTTGTGTGGATATACAAAATCATTGTCTAAGCTACTTTGAAGCAATAAAGCACTTATTGGAATGCTTGTTATATTGTGCATTGGAATGCTTGTTATATTGTGTATCACACAATACTTTCAATACATAAAAAAAGTATTAACTCTTTAACACTAAAACATTGCTTTTTAACAACTAACCTTTGTGAAAATAAAACTCATACAACCTATGTGAAAAACAAAACCATTGTCTATACATCCTTTTTAGACAATGTATATGCTTTTAGAAACCGTTGACTAAAGGGAAGGAGAACAACTCTTAGTTTTGTAACCACTGTTGTCTGTACAACATTACCACAACAATTCTTTAGACTTGAAAATGTTGTCTGTTAACATATACAACAATGACAATCTATTTCAACGGGTTGTATGTTTCATTTTAAAGTTATAGTCTTTATGACAAGTCTTTCCTGTGTTACAACGGCTTCTATATAAACCGTTGTTGTTTCTGGATATGTTACAACAGTTTATTAGGTAATTCCGTTGTCTTTAGAGCCTCAGACAACGATCGCTAACCGTTGTCTGATACGCGCATCAGACGATATCGCCATACTCAACGGAAATTTAGGGTGTTAGACAACGGTGATAACCCGTTGTGTGATTCGATTTTTCTTGTAGTGCGAATTTTGCTTGTATTTTTTGTTGGGTTTAAGGTCAATTTCGATTATTTGTTTTTCTTTGTTTCGATTATGTATTTTGCTTGTATTTGCTTGTATGTATGTGTATTTTTTGTTGGGTTTATTGGTTTGATTATGAGGGTTTGTTGGTTTGATTAAATTTATGGTTTCTATTATTTGTTTATGGCTTCGATTAGTTGTTTGCTTGCTCGGTTTGTATAATTTGGTTGGAAACACATGAAAATTCCGATTAACTTGTGCTTTTTTTTGCATGCACGTATCCGTCGGTAATGATATTGAGATATTTGTTTCGCTTTGTTTAATTTGTATTTTTGCTCGATTTAAGGTTTGTAATTGGATAAGATTTAAGGATTCGATTTACTTGCTTTGATTATTTGTTTTTATATAATGTTTTGGATTTGATTTATATAATGTGAAATATTTATGATTCATTTGATTGCGAAACATGAACTTGTGACATAGAGATATGAACTTGTGGTTTTATGATATTAACTTATTATGTACTTATTTTCGTGTTTTTTTTAAATTTTAGGGCCTCTTTGGTTGGCTAGTGTTTACCGTATTGATTTGAATGGTGATATTGATGATGGCAAGGAAAGGGAAAGGGAAGGAAGTTGAAAAAGATAAGGGCAAGGGTAAAGGTAAACAACCGAAAAATGGAAATGAAAAGGGAAAGGGCAAGAGCAAGGGAAAGAGTACGTTGGCCTTGCGTGATGAGCCAACGGATTCGGATGGCGATTTGGACCCAACAAATGTAGAGGAGCATGTGTATCGACTAAGGAGACCGCGATCACATTCAAGCGGAATTTCCGGAGATAAAAAACACTTAAACCACAACGTATCAATATCTCCGATGGACAGTAAGTCTACTTTTATTTATTTGTCCTAGTATAATGAGTTGTTTAATAGTTTTTTTTCTACTATTTTCATACTTTGTCTCTTTTTTAAATTATTCAAAGATAATGAATATACATATTTATAGGAGGCATATGATATTTATAGTAAGTCTAGATTTTGTACTAGGATCATACATAATGTTTCTTTTTTGTATTAACAATATTTTAGATTTATGAACATTTAACTTTTATAATAACTTTACCAAAAGAATACAAAAAATAAAATTCTTGAATAAGTTTGAAAGTATCTTAAATACATGTAATATTGAAATTTAAAACCATAGAGAGTATTGAAATAAAAGTTGTCCACTTGAAGAGCATTTTGCACGAAATATTAAAAATAGTTAATGTTAATGAATCGAATTGGGAAAAACTTATAAATAAATAAAAAGTCCTTCGATATTATAGTAATTTTTGTACAACGCCTATTTGTGATGCAAATCGACATCTATGTTGTGTTAATAATTTAATTTGTTCTATATAGTATCGAAGATAATACCGCAAAAAAGACTTTGCTTGGGATGATTCGTGCGAAATGGCCGATGGGTCATTACAATTTTAGTGACATTGATGCGGCTTATCCAAAATGGTTGGAGCAAAGGACTAATCAGTTGTTTGTAAGTAATACAATGTTAATTTTTATTATATTTGTTTTTTTATTTAGTTATGAACTTAATTTGAATATGAATTTGACCCTATCACTTGTTCTTATTTTATAGGATTTTTATAAGCATGAAAGGGGACAAAGCCGTTCACAATCAAGAAGGATTGTTGAAGATCACATAAAGAAAACAATAAAAAGGACTATGAATGAGCTTAAGAAGAGAGTGGAGACAAAAGTGGAGGAGACCGGGGTTTCGAAGTTGTCATTAAAGCCCCCTTATTGGTCTTTTGCATTTGGAAGGATCTTTTAAATTATTGGGAGACGGATGAAGGGCACTTGCATAGGGCAAAGGTTGGAGCTTCAAACCGCGAAAATGTTGAAAGGTTGCATAGTGCCGGTGCTCGGTCATTCAACACCGTGAGAAGGGTAATAATATTTAAATATGTATACACACACACACAAGGTTATTTCATTTTATAACATAACTAATATGCTAATATAAGCTTATTTTATATTTGTAAGGAAATGACAAGGAAAAGCCGTAAGCCTCCAACTAGACTTGAGGTGTGGGATAAATGCCATAAGAAAGTTGGCTCCGATCTGAATAACCCTCAATACACTACTCCGGGCGCCATGCGCATTGCGGTAATCTCAAATTTTTAATTTTTTCACCTTTGTTATAAGTGTAAAAAAAGTTTATTTGTTCTAATAAAACTTGAAAAATGTGTAGGAATGATATGCCGATATTCTTGATCCTATGTCGGTGGAGATAACTCAAATGGGTGAACGAGATGAGCCTTGGGATTGGTGGATGGAAGCACTGGGGGTTCCTGAAGGTGAAAAACCTAAAAAGAATTATGTTGTCGGGTTCCCCAGTACTCTTCGAGCTAGTGATCTTATTCCCACACTTGCCACCCGCTATAGGGATTCCACCCGAGGTGAAGCCGACTCATCTTCATCCGCTCCAAGACAACGTGAAGTCCTCCCCGACAATGTGTATATCTCGATTGTTAGAAATGTGCTCACGGAGATTCGCGCCAATCCTGATCGATTCGCTCGCCAGCTATCCGATGAAGAGATAGCCAACTTTGTACGCACCGCCCTCGAAGCCTCTGATCCATCCGCCGATCCAACTCAAAGACTTCAATGGAATAGTCTCATTGGCGGTGAGATTATACATATTATCGGGACCTTGATTGATGATGTCCTTCAAAAACCTGAAGCGCGTGTGGAAGCGGTAATAATTAGCTCCTATTTTGTATTTGTGACCATTTAGAATAGAGTATTTCATTTTAATTGATTTATATGTGCATAGGAAGCGGCAAATCGGCTTGATTTGGAAGAAAAAGATTATATGGATGTGGACGAGGCCTCAGACGTGGCCTCGGACGTGGAGGTTGGCGACGGTGAAGGCAATGGTGTGGATGGCCAAGATGGGAATGGATCCGACGACTCTCCGGTTTCTTTGTCGTCGTAGTTATTTATTTCTTGTTTTATGCAATTCAAATCTGAACAATGTTTGTTGGTTGTAATGATGTTACTTTGTTGGTTGGATGTCCGAAATATCGGACTTAACATTGTATGGTTTATCCGTTTATCGGATATTTGAATTTGGTTTTAATGGTTTATATTTTATCAATTATGTTTTGTGTTTGATTTTGTTGTAGTGAGTGGTATAGGATTGAATGTTATAGTTGATATTGGTATTGGAATGGTACAGGGGATACAATGATATTGGTATTGGAATGGTACATGGCATACAGCAGAACCTGCAATTTTAAAAAAAATGAACACAGAAAACCGACCGTTTATGCTGCATAACCGACCTTTTTTTACCATTCCATTACCAGAAAACCGACCATAAACGCACATAACCGACCACATTCAAAGTGTAAAACCGACCGTCTCCTTAAAGAGTGGTCGGTTATACGGTGGTCGGTTCTAGGAGTGGTCGGTTATAAGGTGGTCGGTTATGCCACTTAACAAACGTTCTGCTAGAAAACTGACCAATTTTGCACATTTGACCACGGTCGATTATGTGTGTCAGTCAACATTTTACGTATTGTGATAACCGACCACCGGTGGTCGGTTTTAGGTTGATGACATGGTGCCACGTTGTGCCACGTGTAGTAAGTGGACCCACACACATATATTCAGCAAATACACATAACCAACCGATTATAGTGGTCGGTTATAACCGTAAACCTGACCATATTGACGTAACCGACCAGGCTTTACCCGACCACTACATATGGTCGGTTTTACGGCTATAACCGACCGATTACACACATAACCAACCAATTGTAGTGGTCGGTTTTGTCTTGTTTCCTTGTAGTGGATGTGCAATGGTTCAAACGAATGTACATGAAATAAATATAGTCAAAAGTTCTTTCCAAAAAAAAAAATTCTCACAAAAATTAAAGAATCTGGATGGTTAGTCATTCCCACCGTCACTAACACATGCTGAGTAAAAAAAAAATTCTCGTTTATCTAAGAGCAACTAAACTTTTTTGTATATATAGAAGAACGTCTTCCTCTTCTCTTTCGATCCGTATGCAACAATCTAATTTTAAGGATTATTAAAGTGAATATTTAATAATAAAAGTAAAAAAATACATGTAAAATAAAAATAATTAAATTTATTACTCCCTCCGTCCCGTTTATATTAGCCACAATTCCTTTTTTGCATGCTCCAAAATAATTAAATATGTTAATATTTTTGTTATGGATTAAAAAGTGTACTTGTAAATTAATTGCTAGGGTTTAAGAGAGCTTCGAGCTTTAATGGCTGCTCTTGTGTTTCGTGACTAAATCGGTCCTCACAAGATGCCTACGTATCTCAATCAGTGCTGAGAATCAAGCCAGAAAATGTAGTTCTTGGTGTTGCCCTCGGGGCTATGGCGGCATGGGCACACCAAGGACGTAGTGACTTGTATGTCCTTATTCGAGGATGAAGTCTAAAACGTTGTAGATGACGTATGGAGCTGTGTCCAAAATGTAGTAGATGACGTATGAAGCTGTGTCCAAAACGTAGTAGATGAGCTGTGTCCAAAACGTAGTTATGAGATGAGGGATCAGACCCTTTATATAGGCGTTTAGAAGCCTAGTGGATAAGTATTGATTTCCTTGAAGGATAAATCTTATCCTTGACGGTGGATAAGTATTATCACTTCCTTGAAGGATAAATCTTATCTTTGACGGTGGATAAGTATTATCACTTCCTTGAAGGATAAGTCTTATCTTTGACGGTGGATATGGATTAATTCTAGATCCTTCCTTGTAGGAGTTGTTTCCATATCATAACGGACTTGTATTGAAAGAAGCCCACTTGTATTAGAACAAGCCTGTATTGGACGTCTCCTAATACAGGTTGTACTTCTAGCCCAAATATTAATTATGAAATTAATATTTAATTATATTTTCGGGCCTTATTAATGGGCCTTATTTATGGACCAGCTAGGTTTAATTAATGCAATATTAATTATGTCTTCAGGGTTATCTTTAACCCATATCAATTTTCTAAAAATGTAAATAATTGAGGTTAAGTTTGACAGTTTTTGCTTGATTGCTAAATACATGCTTTTTGATTGATGGCCAATATAAACGGGACGGGGGAGTATTAATAAATTAAAGCGACAGGTAAAACAATATTTAATTTTTTCACCAAAAACAATATATCATAGTTATTTTTGTGCTTGAAATTGCATATTCTTGTGATAGAGGAGAAGTGAAATGTATAGTCAAAAATTCATATCATTTCACAATATATATTAAGCCTTGTAAAATAAAGCACAAAAAAATATAAAAAAAAATTCATATCGGTTCAGAAAATATATTACATCCACAAAAATCGTACAGAAAAATAACCACAATAAATATGACTTGTTTAAGAAAAAAACAAAAATATTTAATTAATCAATTCTTTACACAATTAAACCCACAACACTAAAAATAAAGTATACAAAACTATGTCATATCAAAACTACTTCTATCAATTTTTAATTTTTTTTGGTTTGGGGCTTACTTTTCTATTCAAATTGTATGAGACAACATACTAGGCTGGTTAGACAAATCTAATGTCAAAGTGAAATGGTGTTATGGAATAAAAAACGTACTTGTTAATTTACTGCTAGGGTTTAAGAGCTTTTGAGCTTTAATGGCTGCTCTTGTTGTCGGGGACTAACTCGGTCCTAACAAGATGCCTACGTATCTCTAGTGTTTAGAGAATCAAGCCAATAAAAACGTAGTTCTTGGTGTTGCCCTCAGGGCTATGGTGGCAGGGGCACACCAAGGACGTAGTGATTTGTATGTCCTTATTCGAGGATGAAGTCTAAAACGTTGTAGATGACGTATGGAGTTGTGTCCAAAACGTAGTTTTGAGATGAGAGGTCGGACACTTTATATAGGCGTTTAGAAGCCTAGTGGCTAAGTATTGATTTCCTTGAAGGATAAATCTTATCCTTGACGGTGGATAAGTATTATCACTTTCTTGAAGGATAAATCTTATCCTTGACAGTGGATAAGTATTATCACTTCCTTGAAGGATAAGTCTCATCCTTGACGGTGGATAAGTATTATCACTTCCTTGAATGATAAGTCTTATCCTTGACGGTGGATAAGGATTAATTCTAGATCCTTCCTTGTAGGAGTTGTTGCCATATCATAACGGACTTGTATTGAAACAAGCTCAATTGTATTAGAATAAGCATGTATTGGACGTCTCCTAATACAGGTTGTACTTCTAGCCCAAATATTAATTATGAAATTAATATTTAATTAGAGTTTCGGGCCTTATTAATGGGCCTTATTTATGGACCAGCTATGTTTAATTAATGCAATATTAATTATGTCTTTAGGGTTATTTTTAACCCATATCATTTGCCCCCCAACTTCTATGATAATGCACTAGGATTTCATAGAAGTTATACCGGTCTTTTTCGAGACTTGGGGTCTTTTTATCCCTTACCTGGGACTTACTACCCTTTTTTGGGGATTTTAATATCCACTAGTGTTTCACGAGTATCGTCTTGGTGTAAAGTATGGAGGGACCTACACATTTACGACGATTTTGCCTTATTCGAGGCTAACTTGACATTTGCATAAGCCTTTTATGTCTTATACCGTCTTGTTTTGGCTTCGAGCCTTTCATTGAGCATATCGAATGATGGGGTTTGGACTGAATGTCTTAGGTTTATGGGGTTTCAACCCTTCACCCTTACGAGTTCTTACTGATGGCTCCACTCATAGTGATTCATTCTCAAGTCTATCATATCAAACTTCTCCTGATCTTGAAATTCTCGCTAATTAACAATAGGAATCGTAGGCTTTCTTTTGTATGTTTATTAGCAACATTCACCCTTCAGGGTTCGTTGTATTCAACTGTATTTGTGCAGTTGACATGCATATTTTGTATGTGTTCCTTTGCATTCATTTGTAGTTTGTCTTGGCAAAGCTTTGAGGATGTTTCTACCAATCAAAACGAGTTCAACTCTTCATCTGCTTTCTAGGAAGCTCATGATTTCATTGAACCTTATTTCTACTTGTCCTACTAGCAGATCCTTTTAGGATGCACTAAACATAATAAACTTTTAAGTTTGAGGCATGCCAAGTCCTTGGCACCTCATGCCCTTCGAGGGTTTCTAGCTTATACGAGCCTCGTCCAAACACATTCTTGACTTTGTAGGGCGCTTCCTAATTAGGGGCTAATATTCCTTTCTGTCCAATCCCGGATACTTCAATCTTTCTGAGAACCAAATCTCCTTGACGAAAGAACCTTTTTTTAACCCTCAGGTTGTAGTAGAAAGATGCTCGTTTATGATGTTCCACGATCTTGACATTTGCCTCATCTCTGACTTCATCAATTAGATCAAGAGCCAACCTCAAAGGCCCCTACTCTTGGGGAGGTGTGAGTAATCTCCACTGGCACCACGGCTTCTGCCCCATAGGCTAACAAGAATTGAGTTGCTTCAGTAGTAACCTTGCAAGTGGTACGGTATGCCCAAAGTATAGGGAGCAACTCGTCCACCCAAGTGTTCCTTGAGCGTTCAACTCTCTTCTTGAGTCCATCTAGGATGATTCGGTTGGCCACCTTGGCTTGTCCGTTTGCTTGTGGATGAGCAACTGATGTGAATTGTAACTCAATGTTATTCTCCTAACAATACTTCTTGAAATCCTCATTTTCAAACTGCTGCCCATTGTCCGTAACCAGGATTCGTGGGATTTCATATCGACACATTACACTTTCCCATAGAAATTGCAATACTTGTTTGGTGGTTATCTTGGCTAGAGGTTTAGCCTCAATCCACTTAGTGAAGTAGTCAATTGCCACTATCAAGAACTTCATTTGTGCACTTGCCACTGAAAATGACCCAAGTATGTCCATGCCCCACATGGCAAACGGGATTGGTGAGTTAACTGATGTTAACATCTCGGGCGGTTGCCTAACCACAGATGTATGCTTTTGACATCGTTCGCACTTCTTCGCATAATCTTTCGCATTATCAAGCATATATGGCTAGTAGAAGCCTAGACATGTGATTTTATGAGCAAGGGCCCTGCCCCCCAAGTGCTGCCCACAAATTCCCTCATGAACTTCTTTCAAGGCTAACTCCGCATCCTGGACAAACGACTTCTTGTATAAGATCCCTTCGATCAAGGCGTACCTCAATGCTCTCACTATCAACTTCCATGCCTCCAAGGCATTATTTGGTAACCAACCGGTTTCAAGATGAGCCTTAATAGGGTCTATCCAACAACCACCTATGTCAATAGGTGCTATTAGTTTTCCATTGATGCTCGGGGTTGTCAAGACTTGGAAGTGCAAACTTCCGACATAATTCTCTATCTCAGAAGAAGCAAATTTAGACATGGCATCGGCCTTCATGTTTCCTTCTCTGGGGACGTGTTCCATATAGCATTCATTAAACTGGGTCATGATGGCTTTCATAAGCTTCGGATATTTGGCCATGGTTTCATCCTTAGCCTCAAATTCTCCATTTACTTGTGAGACTACCAATCTCGAGTCTCCACAGACTTTGAGAGTATTAACTTTCAAGGCCCCAGCCAAACCTAAGCCGGCTATCAGGGCTTCATACTCAGCTTCATTGTTTGTTGTCGGAAATTCCAACTTTAGTGCATACTAAATGAGGAATCCATCAGGACTTTGTAGCACTAAACCTGTTCCGCTTGATTTTGTTTTTGATGCCCCATCAAAATAGAGAACCCAGTATTCCTTAAATACCATCTCTTCATCTTGTTTTTCAACTTCTTTGCCCTCCAAGGGTACTAATTCCTACCCCCCGACTTCTTGGTTGTCGATGGTACATTCAACCATGAAGTCAGCAAATGTATGTGCTTTAATGGCCGTTCGAGGCTTATACTTGATGTCGAACTCTCCCAACTCAATCACCCATTTGATCATCCTTCCACTGACCTTAGAACTATGCATGATGTTTCTTAATGGTTGGTCAGTTAAGACTTCTATCTTATGCGCCTGAAAGTACGGGCGTAATTTTCTTGAGGCCATGATCAAGGCTAAAATAAACTTTTCTATCAGAGAGTAGTTTATTTCTGCTCCGTGCAGAATTTTGCGCATATAGTAGATGGGTTTCTAAACCTTTGATTTTTCGTTCACCAAAATAGCTCCCAAGGCGGTGTTTGAAACTACCAAGTATAGATAGAGCATTTCTCAAGGTTTTGGTTTTGCCAAAAATGGTGCTTCAGTCATGTATTTTTTCAAGGCCTCAAAGGCTTCTTGGCTTTCTGCTGTTCACTCAAATATTTTCATGTTCTTCAATGCTTTGAAGAAGGGTAGACACTTTTCCCCTGACTTGGAGATGAACCTTCCCAATGCTGCCACTCTCCTAGTGAGTTTCTGAACATCTTTAATAGAGTGCGGTGGTTCCATATCCACAATTGCTTTAATTTTATCGGGGTTGGCTTCAATTCCTCGTTTAGAGACCATCAGACCCAAAAACTTGCCTGACCCTACGCCAAAGGCGCACTTGGCAAGATTCAACATCATTTTATGGTGTCTCAGCACTTCAAATGTCTCTCAGAGGTGCTCTATGTGATCGTCCTTTTCGAGGCTTTTGACTAACATGCACTACGCCATAGATGGCCGGATGTAACACTTTTCAATTGCAACACCTACTTTGTGTTACAATTGATACACTATTTTTGAACTATTGCAATACTCTAGAGATAGTGTTACATTACACATAAATGTCGTGTTGCCGTAGAACAGACTATGTTGCAGAAGACTCATTGTGTTACTCTATCGATATTGTGTTTCATTTGATATTAATTAAAAATTAATTAAATAATTAATTTTTAATTAAAAAATATTATTAAAAAAAGTGGGTCCCACAGAAAAAAGTGGGCCCCAAAAGTGGGCCCCACTAATTTTTCTAATTTTTAATTAAAAATTAATTAAAATTTAATTTTTAATTAAAAACTAATCTTTAAAAAAAGTGGGCCCCACGGAAAAAAGTGGGCCCACTAATTTTTTTAATTTTTAATTCAAAATTAATTAAAAATTAGTTAATAATTAATTTTTAATTAAAAATAATATTAAAAAAAGTGGGCCCCACAGAAAAAGTGGGCCCCACTAATTTTTCTCGTTTTTAATTAAAAATTAATTAATAATTAATTTCTAATTTTTAACCCTAAACCCTAAACCTTAAACCCTAAACCCTAAACCCGAATAATTTTTTAATTCATTTCTTGGACGATCCAACCGTACACATGTTAATCGGTACTCATTCTAGTGTTGGAAAAAAATAATCAAAAAATATAAAAGTCTGGTTATGCCGCATCTTTCCAGAAACGTTGGAATAGTACTACTTCCAAGAACGGGACATGTGTTAGATTCACTAAATAATTTTTTCAATTGCTTTCTTCGACGATCCAACCGTACAGATGTTAATCGGTAGTCATTCTAGTGTTGGAAAAAAATAATCAAAAAATAAAAAAGTCCTGTTATGCCGCATCTTTCTAGAAACGCTGGAATAATACTGCTCTCAGGAATGAGACATGTGTCAGATTCACCGAATAATATTTTTAAAAGTATAAAAAATAATCAAAAAATATAAAAGTCTGGTTATGCCGCATCTTTCCAGAAACGTTGGAATAGTACTACTTCCAAGAACGGGACATGTGTTAGATTCACTGAATAATTTTTTCAATTGATTTCTTCGATGATCCAACCGTACGGATGTTAATCAGTACTCATTCCAGTGTTGGGGAAAAATAATCAAAAAATATAAAAGTCCGGTTATGCCGCATCTTTACAGAAACGTTGGAATAATACTGCTCTCAGGAATGAGACATGTGTCAGATTCACCGAATAATATTTTTAAAAGTATAAAAAATGTTGTAGTAACATTTGAATTTTGAATTAGTTTTTACTTTTATAAATCATTTATAGTATATTAAATTTTTTTAAATTACATTGTGTAATTACACATGATATTTATTTAATTTTAAATTATAAAAATTTTAAAAAGAGATGTACACACGACTGAAAAACACAAGGCGACAAGTTTCCCCCCAAAGTGAATTGTTGGAAGCAGACTTTCTCCTTTAAACAAAAAAAAGCGCTCAGACACACTCACTCTCCATCTCGTTACTCTCGCTCTCATTCTCACACACAGTCACTCTCCCTCTAATCATCGAACTATCGAACGCCGTATGTTTATCTCTTTTCTTCTCTTATTCTCATCTCTTTTTTGTATCTTCTCTAATTTGTTTTGATTAGGGTTTCAATTAGGGTTTTGACTGGGGATTTCAATTAGGGTTTAAGATTGGGTCTTTCAATTTTGTTTGTATGCTCTAATTCATCTCTGATTTTATGTATGTATGTAACACACATACAATTTTCCCAGCACTTTCTACCTAATTGGGTTCGTATGCTACTCTTCTGCTGCTCTGTTACTGTTTCGAGTACAGTAGTCACCACGATTCACCAGCCCTCAAGCAGGCTTTACCATATGTTTGACAAGCTAGTGTTGTTGTCCTAAGGGTGCCAAATTTACTATGGCCCTGCATCAACAGCATTGGACTACTTCTCATCAATTGGTTTTTCCACATCCATGTCTATGAACCCAGCTGATTTCTTGCTTGATCTTGCGAATGGTACTTTCTACTATGTTCTTTCACTTATTTATGCTATGTGTTATTAGCATATTTTTATTGGCTTAAAATTTACATACAATTTGAAAGCATTAACTAAGAAGCGTTTATGTGAGGCCAGGGTCTAGGATTGAGCTGTATTTTATTCTTGCAATTACGTATCCACGCTTTTAATTTGGGAAACTCACATAAATAAGAGGGTTTATCATTTGCTGAGAAACCTTTAGAACTTAATGCGTTTTTTTAGTGTATCGTTATCGTGAGTGTTTTCCTTGGTAATTTAATATGATCCACTTGGTGAATTCTTTCGGCCCTTTTAAGTTTAGGGAAAATTGGTCATTTGATATTTTATACATTATGGATACATTTTAATGTTGTATACATATTTTCCTGAGTTAATTACCTGGTATGAGTATGACAACTTCTGGTTTGTGTAATTGTGGTATGTGCATGTTTATTTCTTTATTTCATGGGATATCTTTATTAATTTAATATTACCTATAATACTGGGACACTATATTTCAACTCGAGTACTCGTGTCTTGCACTAACACTCGGACATGGACACTTCATTTTGAGTCAAAAGCATGTGGTGCTGAGTTTAACACTTGGTAATGATGTGTAACATAGAATTAAACATTAATTATTGCATTAACTATCTTGTGAGACGAACATAAGCAACTTTATATTATTAGGTGCAACTGTTCTTTCTGATCCATTAAAGCCTTTGTGCCATACATGACTATATGAGGGGCGGGCCTTGCATAAGTGGGAGGATATTCCTAGTGATTGAGTACGAGAGCTTTTCTTAGTTCTTGATGATGATTTCTTCATAATTATTTATGATGACATAGTTTGCAACTGGCAGATTGTGGATGTGCTATGTGAAGTATAAGTTTATATGCTTTCTGCAGAAAAACTAAAGAAGGTTTCTCTTGCTGCAATATATATAGGAATCTGAAAAGATGGACGAGGATATCAAGATCATCGAAGAACTTCGAGCACATAATGAGTATTTAAGAGCTCAAATATTACAAATGGAGAAAGCTCTGAAGCAGGCCATTGCTAGTCACAGGAAGAAGTCCTTATTAAGTACAATGAAGAACTTAAAAAGTATAAGGAAATCAATGATGATCTGAATAAAAAACTATCAAGCTTCTGGAACACAATAAGCGCTAAAAATGATGAACTATTAAACCTACAACTGCTCTAGGTTACTATGCCGAAATCGAAGCAAAGGTAAAATATTGTTTTCCATGCTTACTAAGACACTTTCGGTAATGTTCTTTTTCAAATATTATGTTGTTTCATTGTTTGTATTACTCATCACTACAAGAATAATTGAATCAGACAAGGGTTTTTGCCCGTTGTCTGATGCCCTAGAAAACCGTTGTCTATTGAGATGCCGTCTGTTACGCAGCTCAGACAACGGACGCGTCCGTTGTCTGATTCCCTACATACAACGGTTTTGGTCTTAGAAAACGTTGTCTGAAACGCGTGAACAACAACGGTTGTTGTAGAAACCATTGTCTGACAAATAAATCAACAATTGTTTATTAACTAGAAAATGTTGTTATTTTAATTTTCAGACAAGGCTTTATTTTCCAAAAGAGTGTTGTGTGATCTAAATATTTACGACGGTTTTAGTAGAACAACCCCATTGTCTTAATAGTTTAACACAATGGTTTCCTTTCTAAAAACTGTTGTCTATTCTTGACTTGCACAATTGTTTTCTTTAAATACCTGTTGTCTGAAAGCTGTTAGGCAATGGTTTAAAAAGATAAACATGTTTGAACATTAGCAGAACCACAACAGTTTTTGTTTCTAAAACACTTGTTTCTGATTTTGATAGACAACGGTATTGGACAAAAAACTGTTGTCTGAAGTGTTTACGACAATGGTTTAGCATAAAATACGTTGAATTATTTTTAAAACAACAACGGTTTTTATTAGTATATTGCTTGTAAAAAATCTCTATGGACAGTGGTTTGAAATTAAGTATCTGTTGTCTGATGTCTTTACCACAATGGTTTCATATGCTTGTATTGAAGTAATGTATTTGGACAACGGTTTTTTTTAACAAGAAGTTGTTACCTAGCTTAATAGACAATGGTTTCATAGAAAATTCAACACATTGCCTAGTACAATGCTTGACAACAGTTTTCATTATAGTCCAATTACCTAAAATAACAATTGAGACAATGGTTTTATATAACAAAATTAAAAAACCAAACTGGCAATATAAAGAAACCAAACTGGCAATATAAAGAAGCCAAACTAAAACCAAAACAAACAGCCATTGTGACAATGGTTTGGTTTATAAAAATATTGTTTTAGTTCAGCTTGAGTATTGTCGACAAGTAGATTAGACAATGGTTTTATATCTACAAACAAAACAAGGCTACACTAATTTGATCCAAACCATGGAATCACTGCATTACCAAAACCGATATTCACTCCACAACCAATGTTCACTGCCAACTAACCAACAACTATACAAAAAAAGAAAATTCCAACCAAACGATACCAACACGACCAATCTAATCTATTACAACAATACTGACACAAACCAAATTAATCCATTATAACCATTAAGTGAATACCTAATGTCAAGTTGTTCGTCTTTTGTCTGTCTTCTCCTATGCCATTTGAACTGCCAAATCAATTTGGGGGTTACTAAGTTTAAAGAGCTGTATATTGGGTAAGCATTCCACTTTGTTCTTCCATGATGCTCTTCTTCCAGATTTGTATTTCCGTTCCACGAGTAAGGCTGGTTATCTGGTAAAGAAGTAGAAGACTCCATCATGTTACACCATCTAGTTGAGTGTAATTGTGCTGCCATCATGTTATGAAGTTATAAATGATATATCAGCTATACAAAATGAAGTCCGGTATGATATATAATGTAAGAAGTCAAAAGTTTGAATTTGATAAGGGATAAGAAAATGATAAGCTAAAACAAGTCAGCATCCATGTAAAAATGAGAATTAAAAACCAGATTATAGAGTTATACTTGGCTAAGATAAGTCGGCATCTATGTAGTCTTCTATCTAAGGGTAAAGAAATAATTGACTAAGCTCTGATATTTAACATTACAAGACATGTGTTCTTTCATTCAACCGTTCACAGTGTCATATTTATCATTCATATCATGCTCCTTGTCTATGATGTCCATTACAACACCATATACTAACCTAGAAAGAGCACATGAAAAGAAAGCATACCACGCACGTACAAGGTGTGGATAGTACTGAAGCTCTTGTTTAAGGATCAACAAATAATATCCGCGCATTTACCTAAGAAAGTAAGAAAGTATCTACCACTTTGTGCATACTGAAGTAAATATGAAACTTTTGGTGTCTTGCAGCATAAGAAAGTATTATAATTACCATTTTGGGAGGAAGTGCAAGCTCAGCAGATCTACCCTTTTTAGTAAGTCTTAGGAGAATGCTTTTTAAGATCTTGTGCTTCAACAAGATTATTGCGTCTCTAGCAGTCCCAAATTTCCCTCTAGATTGTACTGGTGTGGCAATATGCTTCATAATTACAATGTCACATGAAGTTTACTTCAACTTTTTAGTACAAACTCAAATCAAAAGACAAAATATGAGAAACTTAAACTTTTTTGACTCACTTTATTCCACCAACAAAAGTATCTTACAGAGGCATGAGGGCAGTTTGAACATTCAGTTTTAGAGCTGCAAGGTAATGCCTTAAATATATAAGATGACAAACAGTTTATTATATGCAACACTGGAAGCTATTAATTCATAGATGATTATAAATAGCATATTAATTCATACATGACTATAAATAGTAAAATATTTTTGACAAACCAGATGCAACACTGGAAGCTGAAATGGACATATGAAGAAATGACAAGACATATTCTTGTATATTAAATAACATCTCTTTCTATTTCCGAAAATTAGCAGATTTGTCAGGCAGTGATTAATATTTTTAAAATGTGCTATAAATCCAGAGGCAGACCGATAAATTTAACAAGAATATGTACTGGTGGAGTACAACTGTACAAGCACATACATATCATCTTTGGGGAAAAAAAGTTTAACCCTGAAAAATACCTATAATTAAGTGTTTTGCAATCACAATCCTTACAGAAGTAATAAGAATACGGACTAACATGCAGGAAGTGGATTTGTACCAAAGAAATCATAAAACTAATTACACGCAAACGATTAAATTAAAATGTATATCACATCAAGCCAACTCATGTACATAAACCTTACAAGCGAGTAAAGTTCTCGTACATGATTTTGAAGGGCAGTGCCACTTAAAGCCCATATTTAGGAAGATTTTAAGGCAAGAACAACTTTGGTAGAGTTTAAGGGAAGTGTTACATATGATAAACCTTTGTGAACACCACTGCCATGAATAGATATAACATACCTTTTTCTTAACACCTGCATCAATATGTAAAGATTCTTTTGTCATATTTCCAACCAGTGTAATATAGATTTTTATAATCCCAAAAAATACACCCAACTGATGTGCAAAACTTGAACCTCCTACAATGATCTTTCTCACTTTCTAATTTATATTACCTCTTCCAAAAAAATACGCTATCAAGACAAGGTCTCAAGTCGAGCGAAAACAGAGCTTGTATATATATAACATGAATGACTAATTCAAAGTGAGAGATACCTTAGTCAAAATAAACACATATCAAAATATAACAATATTAACAAATACCAACAACATATATATGATTATAATATAAAATAAAACTTACAGCCCATAATATAAACAATTTAAACCCTAACAAAATACATATATATAAATCAAAACCCAACATACCGGCACATTTGTATACCAGAAGCGAAATTATGTAAGTCATGTATAAGCGAGACTGTACGACATTCCCGACTTGTATGTTTAGTAAATTGTGTGGTGTCCTTGGTCCGACAAAGAAAAATATGTACATTTTATACGTTGTTAAGTATAATAACGAGGATAATACGAAAGTCTTAATATGATAAGAGAACTACAAACTATGATATCCGGCTTAATTAAGAAAATTGTCCTATAATTAAGTGTGTCAATTAAACATAAACTTTATTATTCAAACAAAGTTCACAATTAAAGTTTGTCACGAACGAGAAATTCAAAAAAAAAAAAAAAGTCACACAACTGTTTTTAAGTTGTAAAACCGTTGTAGTAAAATCATTCAGACAACAGTTTATAAATAAAAAACCGTTGTGGTAATCACACAACGGTTTCTACAAAAAACCGTCGTGGAAAGTAAAGTACAACAAAGGTTTATTCTTAAAAAAACCGTTGTGTGTTGTTTTTATAAAAATTTTGTTAATACCTTTGCCTAACTTATTTTTTACACTTCTTTGAAGATACCGAACATGTTATTGATTGAAAATTTTATAAAATAATACTTATAATAATAGATTGTGCTTAGGGTTTTGTGGTTTAGGGGTTACGATTTAGGGGTTACAACTTGGTGGTTATGTTAGTTTACACACGAAATTATGTAAGTCATGTATAAGCGAGACTGTACGACATTCCCGACTTGTATGTTTAGTAAATTGTGTGGTGTCCTTGGTCCGACAAAGAAAAATATGTACATTTTATACGTTGTTAAGTATAATAACGAGGATAATACGAAAGTCTTAATATGATAAGAGAACTACAAACTATGATATCCGGCTTAATTAAGAAAATTGTCCTATAATTAAGTGTGTCAATTAAACATAAACTTTATTATTCAAACAAAGTTCACAATTAAAGTTTGTCACGAACGAGAAATTCAAAAAAAAAAAAAAAAGTCACACAACTGTTTTTAAGTTGTAAAACCGTTGTAGTAAAATCATTCAGACAACAGTTGATAAATAAAAAACCGTTGTGGTAATCACACAACGGTTTCTACAAAAAAACCGTCGTGGAAAGTAAAGTACAACAAAGGTTTATTCTTAAAAAAACCGTTGTGTGTTGTTTTTATAAAAATTTTGTTAATACCTTTGCCTAACTTATTTTTTACACTTCTTTGAAGATACCGAACATGTTATTGATTGAAAATTTTATAAAATAATACTTATAATAATAGATTGTGCTTAGGGTTTTGTGGTTTAGGGGTTACGATTTAGGGGTTACGACTTGGTGGTTATGTTAGTTTACACACGAAATTATGTAAGTCATGTATAAGCGAGACTGTACGACATTCCCGACTTGTATGTTTAGTAAATTGTGTGGTGTCCTTGGTCCGACAAAGAAAAATATGTACATTTTATACGTTGTTAAGTATAATAACGAGGATAATACGAAAGTCTTAATATGATAAGAGAACTACAAACTATGATATCCGGCTTAATTAAGAAAATTGTCCTATAATTAAGTGTGTCAATTAAACATAAACTTTATTATTCAAACAAAGTTCACAATTAAAGTTTGTCACGAACGAGAAATTCAAAAAAAAAAAAAAAAGTCACACAACTGTTTTTAAGTTGTAAAACCGTTGTGTGTTTTTTTTATAAAATTTTTTATAATAATTGTCCGAATCTTTGTCCCCCCTCATTAACTCCTCCAAAATAATTGTCCCCCCCTAAGATTTCAATTGGACAACGGTATGCAGAAACTGTTGTGTGAATTAAGTATAGTCCACATACAAGTAAAACACTTGTCTGATTCTAAAAACGGTTTACAAAACCATTGTCTGAAGTTTCTTCAGACAATGGTTTTGTAAACCGTTGTTAGAATCAGACAAGTGTTTATTCAAACTGTTGTGTGACATCCATTTAAGTAACAAAAAAAGAAAAACACTTGTCTGTTTTTAACAACGGTTTATGAAACACTTGTCTGACCTTTCTTCAGACAACGGTTTTATAATTCCGTTGTGTAAAGCCTCTGCTTTACTCCTTCTAATAGACAATGGTTTTAGAAACCGTTGTGGAAGTTCTTTCAGACAACAGACAGATTTTGCAAAAAAAAAAACCGTTGTGTGAAAATTTCAAACAATGCTTTTACTGCCGACCGTTGTCTGATAAGTGTTGTCTGTTTCAGTTTTTCTTGTAGTGCATGAAGAATTGGAAGAAAAATTGACCATTGCAAGAGAAGAGTCTGCCAAGCTTACTGATCGTCTTAACGTGAAACCACTGCCCTATTGAATTATGTAATTGTTCTGAAATTGATTTTTTGTGTTTGTTCATATGTCTTTAACTTCCAATTTCTGAACTGAATACGAAATTTCATTTATTTCAGTTTACTGGTATATATTAAAGTATTGTTTTTACAACAATTTATGATATATTAATTAAATTAGATATAATTATTTAATATTTAGTAATTATACATTAGATTGTTGTTTACTTTTTTATATAGATAACTAGTTTACTAAGCCGCGCTTCGCGGCGGCGTAATAATTTTTTTAAAAAACTCTATCAAATAAATTACGAAAATTACTCGGTCCTCGCTAATAAGCCGTCCTCCCGTGAAACACGCTTTCCTTTTTAATATCAAAATCTTAAATTTAATATATTGAATATATACTTGTCTTACATATTAATTTTTATGTTACCATACTCCTTTCTAATGAGCCACTTTTTCGTTATATAATCTTACATATTCTACTTCAAATAAAACTTTTAGTTATGTATTACAAACGCTTATTCTACTTCCAATAGACCTTTTAATTGCAAGTACTTCTTTTATATCCGAATTCTTCTCATCTATAAATCGAAACACCTATTCTACTTCAAATAGAACTTTGCAAGTACTTCTTTTATATTCGAACTCTTCCCCTCTACAAATTCAAACACCTGTTCTACTTAAAATAGAACTTTTAATTATATGTCTTCGCTATAAATTCGAACTCTTCTTCTCAATAAATCCGAACATATATTCTACTTCTAATATGTTAAACGATATTTTTTTATTTATCAGTATTTAAAATTTTAGAAAAATAGAAAAATAGATTGAGACGATCTTAGGGGCGGCACGTAACCTCCCGCGTATCCTCGAATTTTTTTTTTATAAATTGAAATATCTATTCTACTTCAAATCAAACTTTTATTTATATGTACACTTTATTCACCTATTCTATATCTGATATGTTAAAAAAAAATTAATATTTAAAATTCTAAAATTTTAAAAAATTAAAAAAATAAATCAAAACTATATTGCCACTCGTTTCAGAAAACAAAAACAGACTATATCGCCACTTAACCTCCGGACCTTTGTGAACGGATTCGCCTCAAGACGTTATCTTTGTCTCTGTTGTATCATTCTAAACCACCATAAAGTTAATTGTCACAGTAGTTTAGTAAATGCATTTACTCCCGTGGCTGACTTGTAACCTGTTGATACACTACTACATTGCCACGTATAATTAAAATGATCTATAACATAACTAATACACCCGCTCAAAATTATTCACAGAAAAGATAAAAAAAAAACATGCAAAGATCATAAAGGAAAAATTACAAATACATACTCCAGGTCTCCAGCGCTCCGGCGTTTAAAGATTTATATATAGTATTGATTTAAAGTCTACTCCTCTTTTAATTCAAATACTTTTAACTATATCCTTTATTAATTCTAAGACCTTTTCTACTTCTAATATGTAAAAAGTATATTTAAATTTTTATTATTAAAACTCTAAAGTTTTATAAAAATTAGAAAAATATATTGGGACGATCGTAGAGCGCCACCTAACCTCCCGCGTATCCTCCTTTATATATATATATATTGATAATTCTAGTAGTAGTAGTAAACAAATAAATAAGGACCGACTATGATGAGGAAATGATCAATTTTCAACTATTTGGATCTCTTACAAATTTTTTGTTTTTAGGATTTTAGCCCCTACGCCATGAATATTTTTTGCTTCAGCAATTCCTGTGATAGCATTTGGTGGACAATTGGAAAGAAGCACATGTATTCTTATACATTGCGGCATTAGAATTTATGATCCTTCTTAATACTTGTGTCTTGGATGACAGGTGGATCACTTAGTCACAGCAGTGCAAAGCTCTTCCTAGCCTGGACTGGATGGTATTCTGCTCTCTTTTGTTGCGAAAAGATGTTACTCATTTGCAGTCCAAAATCTGTTTTATTGATAAGTGAAATTTTAGCTTAGAATTATGTTCATTTTTCACCTGTTATAATATTTCTGCCATGGAATATTGGTTTTGCAGGGTGTGTGTTTGGACTGCAATTTTGTTGTTCCTTCTAGCTATTTTAGGAGCTTGTTCAATCATTAATAGGTTCGCTTGTCTTGCGCGGGAATTGTTAAGACTGCTTATTGCAATGCTTTTCATGGAGGAAACAATAAAAGTAAGGGCGCTCTTGTTAATTCTCAACAGGGTTCATTAGTTAGTATTGAGATTTAAAAAAATATAAAACCCAAAAGTTGTGGCATTTTCCAGCAAAAAAATTTGCTTGTGGACATGGTTTTTGAAATGATTGTCTTCTTGATTATTTTATAAGTAAGCATTTCCATGTGAAATCTAAATCACTAGTTGGATGTAGGGACTTATCGATGTATTTGAATATCCTATTTATTTGCAGTTTCAAACTTAGGAAGTCACTTCATTGGATGCTTTCCTAGCACTCTCTGCAGCCACTGTCCTACAAATTTTAAGCGAGCATGATGAAAATGACGCTCTGTTGATTGCAAGGATTGCCTCTTAGATATTTCTTTTCTTATAATCAGTAGTAGCTCGGACAATTGGTACATTTTTTTTAGAGTTAAGGATTTCAGACATTGGTTATATTTTGTCGTTCGTTTTTCTTTTGGTACTTTGTCATATGTTGCTTGGTACTTGGATAATATTTTGGTGAAGTGGTGTAGTTACATTATATTTTGGTCAAGTGGTGGATGATGGAAGGAGTTAGATTATATTTTGATTAGGTGTTGGATGATTGCAGGAGATGAGTATTGTATTGATTAGTGTCATATTTTGCACTTTGAATTGGTTGGTTTATTTTGTAAAGGGATCTGATTATGTACCAACCAGGTCTTGCAAATTTTTGAATTTAAGTGTTGTAGTTGTTATTATTACTAATGTTGCAATATTTCATTTTCTGTTTCCCTAGTAGGTAGAATTAGTGTTACATTAGCTATTCATAACAATATCTAGTGTTTCATTAGCTAAAGATTTAGTGTTGCAATAGAATGTGGGGTCCACCAGTGACGTGGCACAGTGGGACACACAGGTGATGTGGCAATATTGTGGGCCCCACAGGTGACGTGGCACCTGGTGACATGGAAATTCTGTGGGCCCCACATGTGGGGCCACAAGTGACGTGGTAGTTCTGTGGGCCCCACATATGGGCCCCACAAGTGAGCCCCACTTGTGGGACCCACATTTTTCTTTTTGTCTATAAGCTGAGGTAACACTTCACTAGTGTGGCATTATTCTGATGCAGTGTTGCTCTATGGCCCTAAGGTAACGAGTTCTCTACTATTACGTTTGAGAAACTGAGCGTTGCATTACAGGGTAAAGGCAACGTTAGCGGACGCAATGGTTGATGTGCATTACATTTGGCTTAGTGCAACAGTTTCCTGGGCAATTACAATAGTAAGAGTGCGTTGCATCTGGCTACTTATGGTGTAGTGATGTCATCCTCGTAAACCTCCATGGTCTTGCCAATGAGATGTTTGAAAATTTTGTTCACTAACCTTTGGTACGTGGCACCTTGCGAATGTCATCCTTATGCATCTTGATTTGGTTGTATCCACTGAAGCCATCCATGAAGCTTAGCATTCCGTGCCCTGTAGTGGCATCTATTAAAGTGTCGATCGTTGGTAGGGGAAAACAGTCCTTAGCACATGCATCGTTCAAGTCCGTAAAGTCTATGCACATTCTCCACTTTCCATTGGCTTTCTTGACCATTACCGGGTTAGCCAACCAGTCAGGGAATTGAATCTCTTCAATGAATCCTGCTTCCAAGAGCTTATCTACCTCTTGCTTTATGGCCTCTTGCCTTTCTGGAGCAAATTTCCTCTTCTTTTTCTTCCACGTCTTCCTTTCGGGATCTACCCACAACACTAAAAATAAAGTATACAAAACTATGTCATATCAAAACTACTTCTATCAATTTTTAATTTTTTTTGGTTTGGGGCTTACTTTTCTATTCAAATTGTATGAGACAACATACTAGGATGGTTAGACAAATATAATGTCAAAGTGAAATGGTGTTATGGAATAAAAAACGTACTTGTTAATTTACTGCTAGGGTTTAAGAGCTTTCGAGCTTTAATGGCTGCTCTTGTTGTCGGGGACTAACTTGGTCATAACAAGATGCCTACGTATCTCTAGTGTTTAGAGAATCAAGCCAATAAAAACGTAGTTCTTGGTGTTGCCCTCGGGGCTATGGAGGCAGGGTCACACCAAGGACGTAGTGACTTGTATGTCCTTATTCCAGGATGAAGTCTAAAACGTAGTTCTGAGATGAGGGGTCAGACCCTTTATATAGGAGTTTAGAAGTCTAGTGGATAAGTATTGATTTCCTTGAAGGATAAATCTTATCCTTGACGGTGGATAAGTATTATCACTTTCTTGAAGGATAAATCTTATCCTTGACAGTGGATAAGTATTATCACTTCCTTGAAGGATAAGTCTTATCCTTGACAGTGGATAAGTATTATCACTTCCTTGAATGATAAGTCTTATCTTTGACAGTGGATAAAGATTAATTCTAGATCCTTCCTTGTAGGAGTTGTTTCCATATCATAACGGACTTGTATTGAAACAAGCCCAATTGTATTAGAATAAGCCTGTATTGGACGTCTCCTAATACAGGTTGTACTTCTAGCCCAAATATTAATTACGAAATTAATATTTAATTAGAGTTTCGGGCCTTATTAATGGACCTTATTTATGAACCAGCTAGGTTTAATTAATGCAATATTAATTATGTATTTAGGTTTATTTTTAAACCATATCAAATTGGATGGACAATTAATAAAGCGGATGTCTTATAAATAGATATTATGAGCTGAGCTCACCATATATTAATAGGGCTAAGATTTTAATAGGGCTAAGATTTTTTATACGTGGGCTGAATTTAATTCTAAACTAAAAGCTAGGTGGGCTAGCAAAGTTTCATCCTAGAGCCAACCCGAGCCGAGCTGTAGGTCTGCCCCTCTGGTCACTAACTAATTGTCATATTTAATTTTTGCATGGTCAAATTGATGATATTTGTAAATATTATATAATCAAGTAAAATTAAAAATCTAGATCAATGAAAAAAGTATCTAATCTATTTTAAAATATAATTTTTAAGTTTTGAAAATGATGAAATAATAAAAATTTAATTTTTAATCAAAAATTACTCAAATTAATCATTTAAATTCAAAATAAAACAATAATTAAGGACCAATGAA
The DNA here is from genome assembly GCA_030848705.1 of Heracleum sosnowskyi. Taxonomy (NCBI): domain Eukaryota; kingdom Viridiplantae; phylum Streptophyta; class Magnoliopsida; order Apiales; family Apiaceae; genus Heracleum; species Heracleum sosnowskyi. Next base: position 58,040,333 of record CM061238.1, on the reverse strand, counting down.
CTAAATTTATACTCGGATATAAAATACCTTTATGACGTTTGATAGGTCCATAATTTAATACATTTTTAATAAATTGTTTTCTTTTGTTTTGTAGGAAAATAAATAAAATCATATTTCAAGCAGAAAAAGGTGAAAAAGAAAAGGAGATGGAAATACTTGAAGTCAAAAGGAAATTGGAGAAAAATTGGAAAACTTATCGGAGAAGAAAAAGGAATTGAGGAAATATTTCTAGAATCCGATTTATAGTCAAAGAGCCCAAAACCCATTATTTTTCCAATATATATAGATCTCCCCTCTTGTAATTTAGAATCCGATAATTAGGAGTACGATAGATTTATTATTGTCTTTCAATACAAGTTCTTTATTCTATTCAAACACTTTTGCTTGCATTCTTGATATTTAATTGTTTGTTTCTTCTACCATGTCTAGCTAAGTTAATTCTCCTAGGATGAAGATGAAGTTAATTTGATTATTGTTGATGTCTTCTTGTTCATATTAATTGGTTCTCATAATTTCTCTTGGTGCTTAATTGTTCAATTGACAAAGTGATTTTGATATATTATTGTTACCTGATTTATTTTTCATAGCCTATGTTTGCTCCATGAAGTTTTGATAGGTTATTGTTAGATAACAAGTTTCATAGTATATGTTTGTCTGCTTAATTGATATATCTTATTTGTGAAGGAAAGAGAATTGATTTTAGGGCAAGTTGATATTAATTGTGATTGATTAATGGATTCGGATTCTAGGTTTTCCTTATCTGATTTTAATTGTTAATTAGGTTAAACATTTAAATCTCATTTCAAATCTTATTTGTCCAGTTCACCTGAGTTTGTTAGGGTTTCGAAAATTCATACCGTCTGTGATTGATGTGGGCATTTACACTGCACGTGTTAGTGTGTAACTTTTTTCAAAGAGTAGACATTTTCACTTTTTTTAACATCGTCATTATTAACTTCATTATCTAATTTTTTTGAAAGGTTAAACAAAACTCTTGCTACAAATGCAACTGAAATTCCTTTTGTTAGTGCAACTAATCTCATCTTGAATTGAGAAATTTTTAGGTCATGATCACTCTAAGGAGGGGTCAGAGAGACCTTTATAAGTCCTGATCAGAGGAGTCAGAGAGACATTTATAGGTCCTGACCACCTCTAAAGCCGAGTCAGAAAGACACGGTATCTGTTAGCACACATGATGTGGTGAATGAAGTGATCCTGTTTTAGAGAAGAAGAAGTTGAAGACAAAGTTCCTAATAGCTCCCAAAGAACCTACCTTTGGTCATTTTGATCGAGATTGGCCAACTACTGAAGTAAATGTTCTCGAGATGGGTATTTTATCTGCTAATTATATTGCCATTAGCTTTATTGATAGATCTGATAGAGATCATGCTTCTTTCAAAAATCCACCTATTAAGCTAGATATTCACAATAAAGTTCTTCGTGATATTGAAGATGATGCAGCTTCTACAGATTCTGATGAGCCCACTATACCATAAATGACCTACCAGAACATATTTTTCACACCTGTTTCTAGATAATGTTACATTAGCTATGCTATTTTGGCCTACTAAAACATTTTTTTTTTTGTGTTACTTTAGCAGATGTTGCTCTAGCTTGAAAGTGTTGAATGTTAGTAACATGCATGATATGTTATGTTAGATCATTAATAACACAATTTCTATTTTCTTAACTATAAATTGAATAATTATTTAAGAATTACATTTATCTTTAAATTAATTACTTTTTATAAAAAACAAGAGTTTACCACATAAATAAGTTATTTATTTATTATTATTTTTCAGGTTCTATTTATTTGTTAAATTTAAAATGGTCATTTTTAAAAAAAAATTAGAAAAATAGAAATATAGTTGCAATAAAAATTAAAAGAATTAAAAATACCGAATGGAACGGTATCCTTTGAAATTTTATGGCGGCAAAAGATACCGCCTGTAAAATAATTTGTAGGTATTGCACAAATTCCTCACACTACACATTTTTTATAAAAATTTAGAGTTTGCCAGATAGATGAATTATTATATTTAAATACGTAGGTGATATTTTATTATATTTATTAAGGACAATTTTAAAATCAAAAATAAAAAAATAAACATATTTGTAATATTAGAGTGGCACCGAGATCCAGAAAATGTTAAAGCGGCAAAGAGGCTCGCCCATCCAAAAATAAGGTGTAAAACTTACTTTAAAAAAATATCTCTCTATCTCTCACTCGTATAACACGCATACTCTCTCTCTCAAATCACGGATTCTTCAATTTAGGGGTCCTTTGTTTTGAGTTCAATTGATTCCATTTCTTTGCTTAAACTTGCCCATTCTCTATCTTCGATTTTAGGATGTGTTAAGTGGATTTGGAGCTTGTTCGGTGGATTTGGGGTCTTTTCTCTCTCCTTATCCCTCCCTCTTTCTCTCTTTATCTATCACCTTCTCTCTTTTGTAGCGTGTAGGTATCGTATATGTCTCCCTCTCTCTTGTTTTTTCTAATCTCTCTTGTTTCTTCTAATTACGATTTGAGGCTTTGGTTTAATAGTTCAATCGACTGCTCAAATTGAGGCTTCTTTAATCGATTTTGTTCTTTGCATTAGGGGTTCTTTAATTTGGTTTTGATTTCTTCACTTAAACATTTTTCAGATTCGATAAATCAGGGGTTCTCTCTCTTTGATTTCAGGACTTGTCGAGCTGGGTCTTACTCGGTTAGATTTGGAGCTTGTTCAATTTGAATTTTGGGTATTTCGGTTTGGATTTGGAGCTTGTTCGATTTGGATTTAAAGCTTTTAGTTTGGATTTGGGGTTTTCGATTAGGGATTCAATTTGTAGGTATTACTCTCTTTTCGGTTTTGATTTGTATATACATCTTATTTGTCTAAATAAATTCATATAGAAATTTTGATATTTTTGTTTGTATGAATGTATATTGTTCTTTGTGTGTCTATGCCTGTATAAAATTTATATGTTCAGTGTATGTGTGTGTTCTATAGATTCGATTAAACTGTCTAATGGAATGAAAGTGTATAAAGGAAACTATAGTGGTGGTGGATGATATCAACCACTGAATATGTGTCCATAAACATGATAATCTAATTTTGTGAATATGATCTATATAAATTAATTGAAACTACATGACTTCTACATTTTCTCTCTTTGTCATGAAAATGTCAGCAACCAACCTTGTTTATGTTCTTATTTGTCTAGCTTTTATTTGTGTTAGTTAGTGGCTTAAAATAAAGGAGCCAGAGTTGTAATAAATGCTTAGGGAGTATCCACAATCTTTGTTTTTTCAAATGTGCATGTTAATTATTTCTAAATTCATTCTGAAATGCACACTTACACAAAGAGAATATATATATGTTAGAGTATGTTATTTCTTGACTAATTTTTTAAGCTCTTTGTTGCAAGTAATTTTTGTTTGTGATTTCAAACTATGAAAATAAACAAGAATTACTCAAGTACTAAAGTCAGAGAGGGTCTGTTAGATCAGGATTCAATGATCATCATTATCTGGACTACTGATCATGATTGAGGTGCTGACATCATCATGATTGCACGAGTGTCAGTATCAGGATTGCTATCAGGACTGTGATCAGTATCATCATCAGGATTGGAAGTTGATCAATATTACTTCAAGATAACTATTGAGTCCAGAAAAATAAGGAAAGATTGATTTGTCGGTTGCTAGTTTATAGGAATGCAGCTGTCGGTTAGGATATGTATCAATATAGTTTGTAAATGATTTAAACATATCTTGTAATTGATAGAGTAGCTGTGTGTGCTTTATAAACACAGTTTAGGTTTTGATTTTATATCAATCGCTTACACGAGTATTATTGTAACCTAGAAGCTTTCAAGAACATCAGAACTTCTTGAGAGAGTTTTGTAGCAGTTTTATACCAGAATTAATAAAGTTGTTATTATTTCATATTTGTGTTTATTAAGTCGAGAATCTTATACAATTGTATTCAACCCCTCATTCTACAATTGTTAATTACTGGGCAACAATTGGTATCAGAGCAAACTGATTTAATTTGAATCACAAACGATCTAAGATATCGAAAACCAAGTATGAAAGTATGAAGATTCCAATCCTGAAGAAAACTGAATACCCTACATGGAGGATAAAGATGTTGATGTACCTGGAAGCTACAGATCCTGATTATCTGGACAGGATCCATGATGGACCATACATCCCAAAGAGAATAGTTAGTGGAACATATACTGTCCCTGAGCACTATTTTATAAAGGTGAAGAGTGAGTGGACACTAGAAGAAAAGGCTCATGTTCTCAGGGATGCAAAAGTAAAGAATATTATGCACAATGGTCTTGATGCTGTCATGTCAAACATGGTGATATCATGAAAGTCTGCAAAGGAAATTTAGGACACCTTGGAGACTCAATGCCAAGGATCTACATCTGTCAAGAAGAACAGAAGGGCTCTACTGATTCAAGAGTATGAACAATTCGATGCAAGACCTGATGAGAGCCTAACTGATATGTATGATAAATTCCTGACACTGCTGAATAATCTATATCTAGTTGGCAAGGAGTATGTGACTGAGGATTCAAACACCAAGTTTCTGAGAGCTTTACTAGAAGAATGAGATACTCAAACATCTATCATTAGACATCAGTATGATCTTAACATTGTGTCTCTTGATGAGGTGTATGGAATGCTTAGAACCTATGATCTTAAGGTTCAACAGAGGAAGAATAAAAGAAGCAGCAAGGAAAAATCTGTAGCCTTGAATGCTGAGGCTAAGTCAAAAGGAAAAGTTGTGGAGGTCTCTGGAAGAAGGACAAGAGGAGAGGAGTTAGATCCTGATGACTCATCATCAGATACTGATGGCAATCCTGATGCCAATACTGATGATGATTCTACTAACTCTGACATGTAGGAGATGGTTGCTATGATAGTCAAGGGCTTCAAGAAGATGAAGTTCAGGAAGGCTGGAAGACAAGGCAACTTTCAGAAAAAGACCTTCAATCCTGACAAAGACATATACAACAAGAAGGACAACAAGAGTAGCAAATTTGACAAGTCAAAGATTAGATGCTACAAGTGTAATAGAATGGGGCACTTTGTAACTGAGTACAAGAAGGCTAAAGCACTCATCACATCAAGCAAGGATTGGATGGACTCCTCCTCAAAATCTGACACTGAGGTGGTCAACAATGCCCTAATGGCCAATACTGATGAGACTGATGTTCCTGATGAAAAGGTATCAAGTACTGTTTTTGATTTTAATACAAATAATATCTCTGAGTTAAGGTCCTTTCTAAAGTCATTGCATATTAGCTTTAGAAGTCAAATTGCTGAAAATACTAGGATCTTATCTGAGATGTCTGATCTTAGAAAAAGGAATGAGCATATAGAAGCTAAATTTTACTTTATGCAAGAAGTACAAAAAGAATGTGATAATGCTAAGCACATGAAACTAGAAATGGAATTTAAATGTACTGCTCTTGAGAAAGAACTTGAATATGCTAATGAGAAAATCAGAACCTGGACAGATTCAGGAAGGAAATTTCATGAAATCAACACTTCTAAGAATTGGCAAGAATGTCTAGGGTACAAGTTAGAAGAAGATAAGAAAATGAAAAAAAAAGTTGTTATAAATGAGACAGTAAATCCAATGACCTACAGACATGTTATAGACAGAACCAAGTCAAAAATTAAGTATATTAAGTTTGTATTTGCTAAAGATCCCAATTCAACTTTTGAAAAGGGATCTACTCCTGCTCAACCTGTCACACATTCTAAGTCTAAACCTGTCAAGAACAATGGAAATAAAAATGTAGGTCTATTATCTCAAAAACAACTTAAAGATAAAATTTGTGATGTGACAAATAGAGAAAAGACACCTACTATCAAAAGAAACAGGAATGGTAAAGTTGGGATTAATAAAGAGAATAACTATAAGTTTATCCCAAATGTTCCAAGGAAATGTTGATATACATGTGGTAAATCTAATCATCTTGTTATTGATTGCATGAAGAGTAAAAAGAAGGTTACTGAGGTTCCTAGGTCTGATGTTAGGAATAGATCATTATTTTATAAACCACAGTGTTCTTGTTTTCATTGTGGCAGTAAATGACATTCTATTTATACTTGTGAAGAATACCTTAATTTGTACTACAACTTTTATGATCCTTTACCTAAGTTTAATAAAAGTGCAAGTTCTGGTAAATTTAAGAATGTCAATATGAATCATGCATCTTTCAATACTGATACTCATAAAACAAATCCTGATGGACTCAATCATGTCAGGATTGCAAAAGTCAAAAAGTCTTCTGCTGTTAAATCTAATAAAATGCATGGTAAAAGAACCCAACAAGTGTGGGTTCTTAAATGTTCTAACTAGTGTGTCTTTGTCTGATTGAAGGGTAAAAAGAAAAATGTGTTAGTCATGGATAGTGGATGTTCTGTGCACATGACTGGAAACAAAGCCCTATTATCAGAATATGAAGAGAAAGTTGGCCCAACTATGTCTTATGGAGATGGCAACATTGGAAAAACTTTGGGATATGGCAATATAATCATTGACATTGTCGTTATTGAAAAAGTAGCTCTTGTGAAGGGACTAAAACACAATCTGTTGAGTATTAGTCAAATCACAGACAGAGGTTATCATGTCAACTTCTATTCCACAGATTGTGAAGTAGTCAGCAAATCATCAGGAAAGATTGCACTTACTGGCTACAGGCATGGTAACATATATGAATCCAACATTCAATCCAATACTGATGGCTCCTCTACTCGTCTCATCAGTAAAGCATCAGTAGATGAAAGTTGGAATTGGCACAAGAAGCTTTCTTATCTCAACTTCAGCAATATCAATGAGTTGGTTAAGAAAGATTTAGTTAGAGGATTACCTAAAGCTTTGTATACTACTGATGGACTCTATGATGCTTGTCAAAAGGCCAAATAGAGAAGGACATCATTCAAGAGTAAATCTGAATCCTCTATTGAAGAACCATATCACATGTTACATCTTGACTTATTTGGACCAGTCAACATAATGTCCATCAGTAAGAAAAGGTACACTCTTGTAATTGTTGATGAATTTTCTAGATTCACCTGGGTGTATTTTTTACACAGAAAAGATGAGACTCCAGAAATACTGTTGAACCATGTGAGAATGATTGAGACAGGTACAACGTATAAAGTCAAGATTCTGAAAAGTGATAATGGTACTGAATTCAAAAATTCAGTAATGGAAGAGTTCTGCAAATACAAAGGAATAATTCAACAATTCTCTTATGAGGGAATTTGTATTGGCTATCCAGCCTCTAGAGCTTTAGAGTTTTCAACTTGAGAACAAGGACTATCATGGAGTCAATACATGTATCTTTTGATGATAAGAAGATAACTAGAATTGCTGAAGACTCTCATGATAGTTTGATCTTTGCAAATGAAGCTACCAAGGAAATTGAAGAACAAGAATCAGATACTTACACTCTATCAGATACTAATGAAGCACCAAATCCTGGTGATACACCAAATCCTGATGATGCACCAAATACTGATGGTGCTACTGTTGATGCTACTGACAGTGCAAATGTTGAGGGGGAGCAACATTAAACTGTTTCTAATACTAAAACTACTCAATCATCAGGAGGGGATTCTTCGGATACTGATTCAAGTGACAATCCTGATAATCCATCAGAAGGAGACAACAACAATTCAGGGGGACCTTCTACTGATTCAAACTCTTTTAATCAAGACAACACCAATCCAGTGGGAGCATCTACTTCAAGGAATGATTTACCACCAGCAAGGAAATGGACCAAAAGTCATACTCCTGATTTGAGAATTGGGGATCCTGATGCAGGTGTTAAGACAAGAAGTGCAACTCAGAATGACTGTCTCTACCATAACTTTCTATCCAAGGAGGAACCTAAGAAAGTTGAAGATGCACTTAAGGATGCTGATTGGGTTACTGCAATGCAAGAGGAGTTGAATGAATTTGAAACAAATGAAGTCTGGAAACTATTGCCAAGACCAAAGAACATGTCAATTGTTGGTACAAAGTGGGTATTTAAAAACAAGACAGATTCAGATGGAGTAATTATCAGGAACAAGGCAAGGCTAGTTGCAAAGGGGTATTCTCAACAAGAAGGAATTGACTATGATTAAACTTTTGCTCCTCCAAGACTAGAAGCCATCATGATCTTCCTGGCATATGCAGCTCACGAGAAATTTAAGGTTTTCTAGATGGATGTTAAAAGTGCTTTCTTAAATGGTGAACTGGATGAAGAAGTTTATGTTGAACAACCTCCTGGTTTCATTGATCCAAAATAGCCAAATCATGTCTACAGATTGGATAAAGCACTTTATGGACTAAAGCAAGCTCCAAGAGCATGGTATGAAACCCTAGGTCAATTCTTACTAGATAGTGGATTCAAAAGAGGTACTATTGATAAAACTCTATTTTATTTGAATCATGGTAAGGATTTGCTTTTAGTTCAGATTTATGTTGATGATATCATTTTTGGGTCAACAAACAATAAGCTATGTGAGAAGTTTTCAAAGCTTATGCAGTCTAGATATCAAATGAGCATGATTGGAGAAATGAGTTACTTTCTTGGTCTTCAAGTTAAATAGACTGATGATGGCATCTTTATCAATCAGTCAAAATATACCAAGAATTTATTGAAAAGCTTTAACATGCAAGATAGTGCAACTACAAGTACTCCCATATCTACAACTACCAAACTTGATCCTGGTCAAGGTACTGAGGTAGATGTAACTCACTACAGGGGAATGATTGACTCCCTTTTATATCTCACTGCAAGTAGACCAGATATCATGTATGCAACCTGTCTTTGTGCAAGATTTCAAGAAAATCCCAGGGAACCTCATCTGATTGCAGTCAAAAGAATTTTCAGATATCTTAAAGGCACTCCTTCACTTGGCCTTTGGTATGCAAGGGAATCAGATTTTGGTTTGTGTGGTTATTCAGATGCTGATTTTGCAGGGTGCAAAATAGACAGGAAAAGCACTTCAGGAAGTTGTCAGTTTTTGGGTGGTAGACTAGTTTCTTGATTCAGTAAAAAGCAAAAGTCTATCTCAACATCAACTGCAGAAGCTGAGTACATTGCTACAGGAAGTTTCTGTGCTCAGATAATGTTAATGAGAAATCAATTGTTAGATTATGACATGTCATAGTCTAAAATCCCAATTTATTGTAATAACTAAAGTGCTATTGCAATGAAAGGAAATCCAGTTCAGCATTCTCTTACTGAACACATCAATATTAGATATCACTTCATAAGAGAACAAGTACTGGAAGGAACAATTGAACTGCATCTTGTTCCTACTGATCAACAACTAGCTGACATATTAACCAAGCCACTACCTGAAGCTACTTTCAACAAGTTGGTGAATGAACTTAGAATGATGAACTTTGAGAATTTCCTAGAAAAGCTACAGAGAGCAAGTCCTGATGACTATCAAATCCTGATGGTCATTTAGTAAGGTATGCACTTTTGACCAAATCCTGATAGGACAAAATCCTGACGGGTAGTCAACTGGTCAATCCTGATGGACAAGTCAGTATTTCTAATTTTCTTAATTTGTGTCTAATTTTCTGTCAATATTTGATAGGAAACGTTTGAGTTTTAGTTGGATAACTGTATGCACGCGTGTGTCTCACTGATAGATACATATACATAGATACACATAAAAAGCGGTGCAGTTATGTTTAATTACACACGTAATTTGGTCCACTAATTATTTGTGCAGAAATCACACTTTTCCACCTGTCACTGAGAGTAAATTTTTGTTTTGACAAAAATACAATAATTTTCTATTTTACAAATTACTCTCTCACTTCATCAGTTTTCTACTTTCATCTTCTCTTTGTGCTCACGAACCCTAATTTCCAAATCTCAAATCTAAACACTTTTATAATTGTGTCTTCATCATTCATGAATAAACATACAGTGGTTAGTGGTATTACTTTTGCCACTAACAATTTTGTGGCGGTTTTAGATCATCAGGAATTGCCGAATGAGTTTCATATTATTCAGCATTTCTTAGCTTCAAGTCCATTGAAGTATGCTCTAACAGAACCTGCAAAAGTATCGTTTAAGTCTCTGATGCAGGTATGGAACACAGCTGTATTTGGTAAAGGACCATCAGGAACTATACTGATGAATTTTGAATTCAATTGTGTTACACATCATGTTACCCCTGCTGTTGTTGAAGAGGCACTTCATTTGCCGATTGTTATTCCCAAATGACCTAACAAAATTGTAGAAGGGGGGGTTGAATACAATTCTTGATATTTTCTTGAAACTAAACACTTTATAAAATTAAACTGAACTGAATAAATAAAAACACAAGATATAAATAATTCAGTTGGATTGTTTGATGATCCAACTGAAGTGTTTTTATTGCGGAAATAATCTGTGATACAAATGTACACAGCTGCTCAGTTACAATGTTGTAGAGAAGAATGCTCTCCAAAATAGCTAATACAATCTATTTGTTTTTCTTCTCACTTTCTAAAGTAACTGCTACACTTGGTTATATAATCCCAAGTTTACAATTCTACATTTGGTTAAACTAAAGAATAATAGTAGTAACCATCAGTAGCTTGCTTTTCATTCCTTTTGTCCAATGGTCCTTGGAGATCTTTGCTTTTGTCTTCATGCTCATTATAATCATTCCCAAGAGCCTTATTGGAAATTGGAATGTTTCCTTATTTCCAGTAACCACTTTGATGGCTTCCAATGCAAAGTACACTTCCATATCTCCTTTTAGATCTGTTCAGTAAACTGTCACTATCACTTTGTCAACTGTTCAAAAAGCAACATTGATTCGTTGATAGCAAGGAGATGTGTTTCGTTGATAGCTTCATTCTTCATTCCGTTGATGGTGTTTCCCTCGTTTCGTTGATGGGTAAACTCCATACCGTTGACAGAGTAATCTTCATACCGTTGACATGTCTTCACTTAGGCAGAATTACAAGGCATAACATATATACAATTAACCAACCTATTTTGCCTATCTAGTACATAGTCAACATGACTTAGAAAACCTATCTAAAACATATAATAGAATGCCTATCATACTGTGAAGTATTGTACAATGCAATTGCTACAACACTCATTTCGTTGATGAGCTTCCTGTCAACGAAACACTGCAAAGCATGCTATTTCGTTGACAGCTACAAAATTGACTTTACACAAATTCTACTAAGTGTTTTATGTTTATCATCAAGAACAACATCTCCTAACAATCTCCCCCAATTTATGACTGATAGAATAACAGCCATAAATCAAGAGACTTGATGATAACAAAAACACTCAGATACATCATAAATTACAAAAGTAGAAAATGTATTAAGCTTCAAAACTTTATAGACATAATACAAGACTTACAAGACTAATGCCCACAAGTGCTCCTCTAGTCTGAGCAAATGTTTCATCTGTGACTTCTTTGTGGCATAGTCTTCTTCCCTCTCTTGGAGTTGTTTTCCTCAATCTGGACCTGTAGCCTTCTGTAGAAGATTTTCTCCTCTTCATCTTGATCACCAAGCTTGGATTGCATCAGCTTTAGAGTTTGATTAGATGCCTTCTCCAGCTGGTCTTCCATTCTGAAGAATCTTCTGCAATTGTCCTTGTCCTTAAACTCCATCATCCAATAAGGTTGAAGATGGATTTTCTTTCCTGTTGAGGGAACTCTAAGTATTCTGGGAAGAGCCTCAGGCTTGTTCCAGCTAGCCTTTAACTGGCAGATTTTGGAGACCACCTCAGACTTGGCGGTTTTGGTGAAACCAAAGTTCTTTTTCAAGCATCTAAACACTGAGAGTAGTGTTTGATAGTCTTCTCCTAAAATTCTGTAGAGAGGCCACACTTGTTCTCTACCACCCTTGAATGTGAACACTAGTCTTTCAGGCAACTTTTGAGAAGCTGCAATTCCCCTTACTTCCACCAGGTTGTCTAGGTCAAGATGTAGACTGGATTCTTCCCTGATGTCAGCAATGTACATGCAGTCCTCTGGGTTTGCTGGGGGTTTCTGAGATTGTGGCTTTCTCACAAAAATAGGCTTTGCTTTGACAGACCTCTTCTTTGTCTTCATTGGTTGGTCCTTCTCTAACAGGAACTTTGGAAAGTATGCCTCATCAAACTCAATTGGCTCTTCCTTTGGCTCAATTGGCTGATTGTGAAAATTGACAAGATGATCAGGATCACTGGCTAACTTTACCTCAAAAACTGGATTAGCAATTGTTGGAGGTGCAATAGGTATAGAAGAGTCTGATGCAGTACTCTGAGAATCAGCATTCTCAAAGGCTATGTTTCTCCTAGCTCTCTCTTTGGGTTGCCTTGTGCTCTTCTTTGAACTCCTTTCCTCTCTAGTGCTCTCCTCTTGCTTCCTTTCTTCTTCATCTAGAGCTTGAGCTACTGCAAGAGCTTGCATAGCTGCTCTTTCTGATTCCTCAGCCTTGGCTTCAGCAAAGTTTGGATGACCAGCCCAAACACAGATTTATTGTCCATTCCTGTAGACAATTGCCCTTTGCTTCCTTATCTCATAATCATTGCTTTCCTTGCTTTTTGTGATGAGTGGACCAAGAAGCTTGTGCTCATCTGGATAAGGTGCAGGATAGAAAGTCCTTGCTATGTTTTTGCCCTTTGGTTTAGCAGGGGACTTGGGAGATAGGCTTCTTTGAATTGTAGCTTGTTCCACATCCCTAGTGCATGAAGTTTGTCCTCTTTCCTTCCTTGGTCCTTGAATGACTCCATGTAGAAGGGGCTCTTGGTGATAGAAAGAATTTGTCTGTGGCTCCCATTCCGTTGATGCTAGTACCATGGCATTCGTTGATGGCTGTTCCGTTGATGGATTTGAGTCCTTATTTTCAGTAATCTTCTTGAACTTTGCTTCTATGTTGGACCAATGTTCTTTGATTTGTTCTGCAAGTCTCATCCTCATAGAAGCTTCTTGTATAAGGTCAATACCATCCTTTTGCTGCTTTCCAAGCTCCCCCATTGCTAATGGCTCCTTTGATAGGGAAATGGCTGGGACCATAACCTTGGTAATCTGAATGTTTAGCTCCTTAGATTTCTCCCCCTTTTTGTTATCATCAAAAGAGATGGCTGGGAGTCCTTGAGCTGCCACTAGCTGGGCCAATAGTTGAGTTTGTTTCTCCTGTTCCTTTTGCATCTGTGATAGAGTAGCTTCCACCTTGTCCACTCTAGAAGAGAGAGTCTTCAAGGAGGAATCCACTTCAGGTTCTTTAGAGAAAAACCTGTGCATCCTGGACACAATGAGAAGAGGAAGCTTTTCATCTAGCCTCCTATCATTAGCAGCCCTAAGGTTGCTGATTGAATCCTTGATCTCTGTAGCCTCAATCCTTGTCTGCAACATTTGTAGCCTTTGAATTTCCAGAGAATCCATTATGGCTTTGTAGAATTTCTTGTCCCTTGCTCCTGCAGACTCATGAGCTAGATATGCTTCATTGTACTGCCTTGTGATAGCAGCATCCAAATTGCTTCTACCATGCATATCTTGAGAAAGCTAGTTTGGTATAGGAGGCACCACAGAAGTCCCAGTCTGTGCAGTAGTGGCCACCTGTAGAGTGTCACCAAAGCTATCCTCATTATCAGAAAAATCAAAGTCTCCACTTGCTTCAGCTCCTGGAGGTAGATTGGTCAAGGCATCCTTTGCTCTTTGCATTGATGCAGTTGTGTGAATTAGTTGTAGTGACCTCTCTGCCTCCACATTGCCCTGTTGAGCCAAAATTTGATAGGCTGACACAGGATGAGTAAAGGTCTCAGGATCCAGGGAAATACTATCCAGAGTTTGCTGATAAACCTCTTGGAAAGTAAGTTCCCTTTCTCCCTCACTGACCTCCATTAACTCATTAGCAATGGCTGCTTCCATCCTTATTTCTCCTGTAGTCCCTTCTCTCTCTCCACTCTGTTCTTGCATCATGGGCTCCCCATGGCTCACACCTCTCACACCCTCACCTTCACCTTCTAAGGTGGAACTCTCAATCTCTCCTTTTGCCTGGCTGGAAGAAATAGCCAGCCTCTCACTCACATTATCTCCCTTTGCCTGGCTGCAAGCCAGCCTCTCAGTTTCACTCCCTCTCAGTCCTAGAAGTGTCTCAACTACCACTAGATCATCTGCACTAGTTGTGGGAACAACTTGATTTTCAATTAGAGGTGCAGAGTGAACTATCAACGGAATGGTAGTTTGAACTGTCAACGGTATGGATACCGTTGATGGAGAAACACTTGTCAACGAAATAGACTGTTTCGTTGATGAAGTCAAGAAAGCACTTTGAGAATGAGAAATTACAGTAGAGTCTGTGGTGATTGATTTTAAAGATTGGTCCACAGATCCCCTTGCAATTTCAGGAAAAATTGGTTGATGGCCCAACAAATCACTTAGCAAGTGATGGCCACCAGCTTCAGAGTGGGGCTTCTCCAAGATTAGAGTTGGAGAATCAGGAATATGTGTATGGATCATGTCCACATCCAAAGATTGAGTTGGTGAATTTGATGGAGATAATTCAAGATTGATGTTTAGAGAATGGGACTGTAACCCCAGAGTAATGATAGGGGTTACATCAAACTGAATTTGAGAAACTGGAAGTGTTGCTTCCAGTGTGTGTGCACCCTGTGTACCCTTGGACTTTTGCTTCACTCTCCTTTGGTATTGGGAAAATGTAGACTGTGGGCTTGAAGTGTCCCTTACCCTTTTGGACTGTGCTCTAGGAGGAGAGCTTGTTTCAATAATCACATCCTTTTGGGAGGATGCAATTAGACTTGTGTTTAAATCCATGTTACTCATTGTGCCTTGTTGGGAAGACACAATGGGGCTTGGCTGGTACACACTAACCTGTCCTTCCTTATCCTTGGGGTTTCTTTGATGTTCACCCCTTCCCTCACCTCTCACAACTCCAGACTCACTCCCCTTAGGTTGTGTGGTAGTTTTTACAACAGGTGCCTTTTGAGAAGCACCTGAGGTTGGCTTGGAGGTTTTCTTTGATTTTGGTTTTGTTGCTAGGGTAGGAGCCTGTTGGGTCACAGCTACAGACTCCATAGCAACATTGGAAGGTAAAGCAGTAGAGGTGTTAGCTACACTAACAGGGATAGTAGTAGTTACCTCAATGATTGGCAGATACACCACTGGAACATCACCATTGTGGTTCAGCCTCAGTATGTCTGTCAATACTCTCTTTTCTTGCACAAAGCACTCAAACCTGGCATTAGGGTTAGAGATAACTAATGGTGCTGGACTAACATGGTTAGCCAACATCATCAGAAACCTAGCATAATAGATATTTTTCTTCCTATTTGCTTTGTCACCCAACTTAGCACCAATTTCATACATAAGTTGGGTGCTAAAGTTGTGATATCTATCATTTAGAAGCATGGTTAGGAGAATTAACATGGAGTTAGTTAATGCATCAAAATTACTAATCTTTCCAGAAAAGACCTTAATGAATGCATCAGCTAAATAACTGTATTCCCTAACCAAACCTCTCCTAATTATTCTACCCAGATTATCAGTAGGCAAAGAGTAGTTTATAGAATTTAGCATGGTAGTTATTTCAGTGTTAGTAGGCAAAGCATCACAGTTATTATCAGGAATATGTAAACATGCTTGCAAAACATCAGAATTAACTATGTACTCATTACCTTGAAGAGTGAATTTTAGTGTGCAGTGTGTTCCACTATACTCACATGAGGTCCAAATCTCCTCGATTATCTCATTGTAGAGTGGTGTAGAGTGAAACATTGCATAGCTCAACTTGCAATTCTTCATGAAATCCATCATTTTGAAGAACAGTCTGTTCGGGTTTTCCTTGACAACAAAAGGGATGGAGTTGTTCTTCTCATAGATGAACCCTCCAGCAGACATAAGCTTGACTATAGGTGCCATTGTTGATTAAAGGAAAGCTTCGAACTGAATTGCTTGTTAGAGAGAAGAAGAGAGAAAAAGCCTTTGGAATTTTTGAGAATAGGTAAAAAGAAATAATGAAAATAAAATTTCTTAAATACTCCCCCAAAAATTCTCAGAAAATGAATTCAATAATAAATGTAAATTACTGGATTGGCTTAAAAATATAACCGTTACTCTTAAAGTATTACCATGATTTATACTTACAGGGGTGTATGCATAGATCGTGGTAAAAGACGTGTTAAAATTTCAACGGTTCAGATTAAAAGCGCTTTATATCAACGAATCAGAATTGGGCGTTTAAGGTCCCGTCTATTTCGTTGATAAAGTTGCGTTTCGTTGATACAAAAGAACTATCAACGAAACACCCAGAAGAAGTGCTAAGACTGTCAACGAAATGGTGCATTCCGTTGGCATAGTAATTTTGACTTAGACAAAAATTTTACCTTTTCCTGAGAAAATTAATTCACAGAAAAACATAGCAAATTTCTGGCTGCATTTTAACTTGCAAATATCTCAAAAATAATTAAGAGAAATTTAGCATACCTAGCTCACTTACTAATCTTGAGAATGTTGATTCATCAAGTGGCTTGGTAAAGATGTCTGCAAGTTGTTGTTCACTTGGAACAAAATGTAACTCCACAGTACCATTCATAACATGTTCTCTAATGAAATGGTACTTGATGTCAATGTGCTTGGTTCTTGAATGCTGCACTGGATTCTCAGTAATGGCAATGGCACTAGTGTTGTCACAGAAAATAGGAATTTTCTCAACTCTTAATCCATAATCAAGTAGTTGGTTTTTCATCCATAAAATCTGTGCACAACAACTTCCAGCTGCAATATACTCAGCCTCAGCTGTGGAGGTAGAAACTGAGTTTTGTTTCTTGCTGAACCATGACACAAGCTTGTTTCCTAGGAATTGACAGGTTCCAGTTGTACTTTTCCTGTCAATTTTACATCCTGCAAAATCTGCATCTGAATAACCAATTAGTTCAAAACCAGATTCTCTAGGATACCAAATGCCAAGGTTTGGTGTTCCTTTGAGATATCTGAAAATTCTTTTAATAGCAACTAAATGGGATTCTCTAGGATCAGCCTGAAATCTAGCACATAGACATGTAGCAAACATAATATCAGGTCTACTAGCTGTTAAATATAAAAGTGAGCCTACCATGCCTCTGTAACTTGAAATGTCCACAGATTTTTCCTTAGTATTCAATTCAAGTTTGGTGGCAGTAGGCATGGGAGTTTTGGCAGGAGAGCATTCCATTAGGTTAAACTTCTTTAATAAATCATGAATGTATTTTGTTTGACTAATGAAAATGCCTTCATTAACTTGCTTTACTTGAAGACCAAGAAAGTAAGTTAATTCTCCCATCATGCTCATTTCATACTTACTTTGCATAAGCTTGGCAAACTTTTGACAAAGTTTCACATCTGTAGACCCAAAGATTATATCATCTACATAAATTTGAACAAGTAAAGTAGAGCCATTTACAACTCTGTGAAAAAGAGTTTTATCTACAGTACCTCTAGTGAAATGATTCTCAAGGAGGAACTGTGAGAGAGTGTCATACCAGGCTCTAGGTGCTTGTTTCAAACCATAGAGTGCTTTGAGAAGGAAGTACACATAGTCTGGAAAATCATCATCTTCAAAACCAGGAGGTTGACTTACATACACCTCCTCTTCCAATTCCCCATTCAGAAAAGCACTCTTCACATCCATTTGATAGACCTTGAAATTGGCATGGGCTGCATAGGCTAGGAAAATCCTTATTGCTTCTAGTCTTGCAACAGGAGCAAAGGTTTCATCAAAATCAATTCCTTCTTCCTGTGAATAGCCTTTTGCAACCAATCTAGCTTTGTTCCTTGTGACTATGCCATTTTCATCCATCTTGTTTCTGAACACCCACTTTGTGCCTATAACACTCCTGTCATTAGGCCTGGGCACCAGCTTCCAAACATTGTTTCTCTCAAATTGGTTTAGCTCTTCTTGCATGGCTAAAACCCAATCTGGATCTAGAAGTGCATCCTCAACTTTCTTTGGCTCATCTTGAGACAGAAAGCTACTGTATAGACATTCTTCTTGAGTTGCTCTTCTAGTTTGGACTTTTGAAGAAACATCACCTATAATAAGTTCAAAGGGATGATCTTTAGTCCATTTCCTTGAGGGGGGTAGATTTGCTCTTGAAGACGTAGCTTCATGATCATGATTGCTTTGACTGGATATTTGTCCTTGAGAAACTCCCCCTGAGTTTGTTGTCCCTAAGTGATCACTTCTAGAAGCATTTCTATGACTGTCAACGGTATGACCATTTTGGCTGTCAACGAAACGCTCATTCTGACTGTCAACGAATCCACCATCATGACTGTCAACGAAATGACCAGTTGGTCTGCTAGCAGCTATCCTTTTTAATCTCAATGCAGCAATTTCATCCTCACTGCTGCTTTCATCTGTGCTAGATACAACAACTTTAGGCTGTTTCTCAGTAGTCTTATCATGATTCACTTGATCTCCTTCCTCATTTTCAAAAGAAAGACTTTCATGGAAACCTTCATCACAGAGACCTTGGATTTTGAGATCATCAAAAACAACATGTACAGATTCCATAACAATGTTGATTCTGAGATTATAGACTCTGTAAGCTTTCCCTGCTGCATATCCCACAAATATTGCTTCATCTGCCTTTGCTTCAAATTTCCCCAAATGCTCAGCTTGATTTCTCAGAACAAAGCACTTGCATCCAAAGACATGAAGAAAATCCAATAGTGGCTTCTTTCTTTTGAGTAACTGATAAGGGGTCATTCCTTTGGCTTGATTAATCAAAGAAATATTTTGAGTAAAGCAAGCTGTGTTAACTGCCTCAGCCCAAAAATATGTAGGTAACTTTGATTCATCTAGCATTGTCCTTGCAGCTTCAATAAGTGTTCTGTTTTTCCTTTCAACTACACCATTTTGCTGTGGTGTTCTTGCTGCTGAAAACTCATGCAAAATACCATTTTCTTCACAGAACACCTTCATGCTTGAATTCTTGAATTCTGTCCCATTGTCACTCCTAATCCTTCTTACTTTGAAATCAGGATGATTGCTTACCATCTTGATGTGATTGATAATGATTTCACTTGCCTCATCTTTAGAGTGCAAAAAGAAAGTCCATGTAAATCTAGAAAAATCATCAACAATCACAAGACAGTATTTCTTCTTTGAGATGGACATAACATTTACAGGGCCAAATAGGTCCATATGAAGCAATTCAAGCTGCTGGACAATTGATGACTCTGTCTTGCTTTTGAATGATGCCTTCTTCTGTTTTCCCTTTTGACAAGCATCACACAAACCATCCTTGGAGAACTCCACTTGTGGAATTCCTCTAGCAAGATCTTTCCTCACCAAATCATTCATAACTTTGAAATTCAGATGGGATAACTTCTTGTGCCATAACCAACTTTCATCCTTGCTTGCCTTGCTGAAAAGACAAGTGATGGTGTCTGAACTTGTGCTACTAAAGTCAGCAATGTACACATTCCCCCTTCTGAATCCAGTCATTACCACATTGTTGTTTCCTCCTTTAGAAACAACACAGGCTTCTCTAGAAAAAGTAACTAAAAATCCTTTGTCACAAAGTTGGCTGATACTAAGCAAGTTGTGCTTAAGACCATCCACCAATGCAACCTCATCTATGATGACATTCTCTTTTGAAATCAAGCCATATCCCTTTGTGTAGCCTTTGCTGTCATCTCCAAAAGCAATACAAGGGCCAGCTCTTTCCTGAAACTCTGTGAGCAGGGTAGAATCACCAGTCATGTGTCTTGAACAACCACTATCCAAGTACCAAAGATTCCTTTTGTCTCCCTGCACACAATAAAACCAAATCAAGTCGATTTTGGTACCCAAGTTTCCTTGGGTCCTGTCTTGTTAGCCTTTGCATTCCCTTTTGTACCATTTTTCACTTTGGGCTCAGATTGATTCAAATCAATCTTTACCCTTGGTGTTGATTTCTGAGGGTTGCTCATATTTTCATTCATAGCATGCATAGTTGGAGGAACAATCATGTTATTCATGTTCCATGGCATTTGTGGCATGTTAAACATATTCATGTAAGGATTAGGCACAAATGGCATGCTAGCATATGGATTCTGAAATTGTGCATATGGAGCAAACATGTTAGGCATAACAGGCATTGTAGGCATGGAACTGTTCATTGCAGGCTTGGGCATTTTCACATTAGGAGTTTTCTTAACAGATTTGCAGTTAGTAGACAAATGACTAACACTTCCACAATTAACACATGTCTTTCTAGGAGCATATTTATCAGGTGTGTAATTGTTGTGTTTGTTAATTCCTACTTTGCCATTCCTGTTATTCTTTTTATTTCCCTTAGCCTCATTTTGAACTTTCTCTACCTTGTCTTTCAATTGCTTGTTAGACAAGTGACCTACATTAGCTCTCTCAACAGGCTTCTCAATTTTCTTTAAAATACTAGACTCACCTTGAACAAAGTTCTTGGTGACAGGACCATACTTGTCATTAAGTCTAGTGAGTTTATCTTTTCTTTTGTCTGTCAACGAAACAGCCTGATCGGTTGATGGTTCATGTGTCAACGAAACATTGCATTCCGTTGACATATCAACCTTCAACAAATGATCATTGTTGTTTGTTGACTCTGTTTCTGATTCTAAGGTTTCACCAACATACCCTAGCTTCTCTTTGTTCCTTTCCCATGATTGCTCACAGAAGGATTCCACGCCTTGAACATTAATTATGTTGGCAGCAACATTCCTGGCATCCTTCCATTTTGCAATCACACCTTGTTCTATCTCAAGTTGTGTTCTAAGAATTTCTTCCCTTTGTAACACGTTCTCAAGTTCCTTCTTAGCATCCCTACTAACACATCTCATTTTCTCAAATTCAATGAGCTGTGCTTCTAACATTGCATTCCTATCACTTAAGAGCAGATTGGTCTCTTTTATTCTTGAATTCTCTTTAGTAAGTGATTTAAGAGTAACACGCAAATTATATAATACATTAGACATTTCATTTACTGCACTGTCGCATTCCTCTTTAGAAAGCTCAGAAAGATTAGTAATTGTTACCTGGTTGCTTGAGGAACTTGCTTCCTGCTCATGATTGTCAGCCATAAGAGCCAAGTTGACATACTCAACATCATCATCAGAATCTTCACCATTACCAGCCCAATCATACTCCTGAGACATGAAAGCCTTTTCTTTTTGTTTGAGAAGTTCAAAGTATTTCTTTTTATAATCAACAGGCTCAAATTTCCTGTTGCCCTTCTCAACCTTGGGCTTTCTGCAGTCTCCAGCAAAGTGACCAAGCATTCCACAATTGAAACATTTTGACTTAGACTTTTCAATCCAGTTTGTTTTGCTAGGTTGAAAGTCTCTTCTTGGTGGCCTTGCTTCTGAGTTTCTTTTGAACTTGAACTTAGAGAATTTTCTAGACAGAAAAGCAATGTGTTCATCAATCTCATCTAAGTCCTCCAAGTTGGCTGGTTCTGATTCTTCTTCTTCTGTCATCTTGTCTTTACCCTTGCTAACATCACTCCTACAGCTAGATCGACTAGTTGTGGCCTTTGCAGCTTCTTTATTGTCATCTTCAAGTTGGTTCACTGATGCAATCAATGCAATAGATCCACCCTTCTTCTGTACCTTTTCAATTTCTTCATCTTGCTCCATTTCCAGCTCATAAGTCTTCAAGGTTCCATAAAGCCTTTCAAGAGTGTAGTCTTTGTACTCTTGAGTGTTTCTGAGAGAAACAGTCATAGGCTTCCATTCTTTTGGAAGAGCTCTAAGAAATTTAAGGTTTGAATCCTTGGTTTGATAGATCCTCCCATACAACTTTAATCCATTCAAAAGCTTTTGAAACCTATTGAACGTGTCATTTAGGGTTTCACCAGCTTTAAAATGAAAATGCTCATATTGTTGTATAAGGAGTTGCATTTTATTTTCCCTGACTTGCTCAGTTCCTTCACAGAGTGTTCTAACAGTATCCCATACTTCCTTAGAGGTTGTACAGTTGATAACATTGTCAAACATCTCTTGCTCCAAACCATTAAACAGAATGTTCATGGTCCTTTTGTCTTTATGGACTTCTGCAACATCTTCAACAGTCCATTCTGAGACAGTTTTTGGAATCTCTACATCAGGTGCATCATCTGGCAGTCCAACTCTAGAATCAAGCTTCATGGGAACGTGTGGACCTTTCTCAATGCAGTCTACATACCTCTCATCCATAGACATGAGATGTAAATGCATCTTTACTTTCCAGTGAAAGTAATTGTCTTTATCAAGAACTGGTATCTTCACACCTGCATCCTTCTTCACCATGGTTTCTGTTTTTGGTCTTGATCTTTAAACTTCTTGTATGTTAGAAGCTCGCTCTGATACCAATTGTTATTCCCAAATGACCTAACAGAATTGTAGAAGGGGGGGTTGAATACAATTCTTGATATTTTCTTGAAACTAAACACTTTATAAAATTAAACTGAACTGAATAAATAAAAACACAAGATATAAATAATTCAGTTGGATTGTTTGATGATCCAACTGAAGTGTTTTTATTGCGGAAATAATCTGTGATACAAATGTACACAGCTGCTCAGTTACAATGTTGTAGAGAAGAATGCTCTCCAAAATAGCTAATACAATCTATTTGTTTTTCTTCTCACTTTCTAAAGTAACTGCTACACTTGGTTATATAATCCCAAGTTTACAATTCTACATTTGGTTAAACTAAAGAATAATAGTAGTAACCATCAGTAGCTTGCTTTTCATTCCTTTTGTCCAATGGTCCTTGGAGATCTTTGCTTTTGTCTTCATGCTCATTATAATCATTCCCAAGAGCCTTATTGGAAATTGGAATGTTTCCTTATTTCCAGTAACCACTTTGATGGCTTCCAATGCAAAGTACACTTCCATATCTCCTTTTAGATCTGTTCAGTAAACTGTCACTATCACTTTGTCAACTGTTCAAAAAGCAACATTGATTCGTTGATAGCAAGGAGATGTGTTTCGTTGATAGCTTCATTCTTCATTCCGTTGATGGTGTTTCCCTCGTTTCGTTGATGGGTAAACTCCATACCGTTGACAGAGTAATCTTCATACCGTTGACATGTCTTCACTTAGGCAGAATTACAAGGCATAACATATATACAATTAACCAACCTATTTTGCCTATCTAGTACATAGTCAACATGACTTAGAAAACCTATCTAAAACATATAATAGAATGCCTATCATACTGTGAAGTATTGTACAATGCAATTGCTACAACACTCATTTCGTTGATGAGCTTCCTGTCAACGAAACACTGCAAAGCATGCTATTTCGTTGACAGCTACAAAATTGACTTTACACAAATTCTACTAAGTGTTTTATGTTTATCATCAAGAACAACATATTCCTAACACCGATTCTGGGTGACAATATTCCTAATACTATTACAGACTCAACACTTTTTGAGTTTGTTACCAAGCTGGGTTATATTGGAGAAGTCAAGAGATATGGCAATCTCTTCAGGACAAAGCTAAAGAAGGAATGGAATTTAAGTAGATGTTTCCTGAACAAGACATCTAATTTTGATGCTCTACCATCAGGATCTCTCAAGATAGGGTACTCTCTTATTTACTCTACTGTTTTTCATTATGGGTCGTTTGTTTTAAAAGCTTTAAGTGATAGGAAAGCAGATAAATGTGGCTATGTTTGTTTTCCTAGATTTTTCCAATTGATATCTAATCACTTATGTCCTGATTCTATTTTTAAAGAGGATGTAATTCTACCAATCTGTAGAATTACTGAGAATAATGTGAAGTTGTTAGTCAACAATGATAAGGCAAATGGTTTCCAAGGCAATGTCTTTATTCCTGATGAGGTCAGGCTTTTCTTGAAAGAGAAAATGCCTATTCAGTATGGAACAGATACTGATGCTATAGGACAAGGCCAAACAAACCTTGTTCCTAACACAAGAATCCAACCCAAACACTCTCTCAAACAATCCACAACCACCTCTACTGTCTCTCAAAAGACTTTAGTTGTAAAAGCAAAGAAATCATCTAGATCTGATGTGTCTGGAAGGCAATCAGGATCAAAGGATTTCTCTTCTACACCACTCACTAAAAAGAAGTCAAAAGGGGGTGTACAAGGGGTCCTGGTTAAAAATGCTGATAGGGTTGAGGAGGTTGCTGTGAAGAGAAAATTGATTTTGGGTACTAGTTTTGATTCTGAGGATGATATGTGTTATTCCCAAATGACCTAACAGAATTGTAGAAGGGGGGGTTGAATACAATTCTTGATATTTTCTTAAACTTAAAACAATGATAAAATAAAACTGAACTGAATAAACAAAAACACAAGATATAAATAATTCAGTTGGATTGTTTGATGATCCAACTGAAGTGTTTTTATTGCGGAAATAATCTGTGATACAAAAGTACACAGCTGCTCAGTTACAGAGTTGTAGAGAAGAATGCTCTCAAAGATAGCTAATACAAACTATTTGTTTTTCTTCTCTTACACCTTTCTAACTGCTACACTTGGTTATATATTCCCAAGTTTACAATACTATTTTTGGCTACTCTAAAGTACACTAAAGATAACCGCCAATAGTTTGCTTTTCATCCCTTTGTCCAGTGGTCCTTGGAGATCCTTGCTTTTGTCTTCATGCTTATTATGATCACTCCCAAGAGCCCAATTGGAAACTGGGATGTTTCCTTATTCCCCATGTCCATTTTAATGGTTTCCAATGCAAAGTACACTTCCACATCACCTTTAGATCTGTTCAGTAAACTGTCACTATCACTTTGTCAACTATTCAGAAAAGCAATAATGATTCGTTGATAGCAGGGAGATGTGTTTCGTTGATAGCTTTATTCTCCATTTTGTTGATGAGTAAACTTCATTTCGTTGATGAGTAAACTTCATTCCGTTGATGGTGTATCCTTGTTCCGTTGATAGAGTAATCTTCATACCGTTGACATGTCTTCACTTAGGCAAAATTACAAGGCATGATATACTTACAATTAACCAACCTATTTTGCCTATCTAGTACTTAGTCAACATGACTTAGGAAACCTATCTAATACATACATCAAATGCATATCAAACTGTGAAGTATTGTACAGTGCAATTGCTACAATACTCATTCCGTTGATGAGCTTCCTGTCAACGAAACACTGCAAAGCATGCCATTTCGTTGACAGTTACAAAATAACTTAATACAAAATCTACTAAGTGTTTTTACAATTATCATCAAGAATCAACATATTCCTAACAATCTCCCCCAATTTATGACTGATAGAATAACAGCCATAAATCAAGAGCCTTGATGATAACAAAAACACTCAGACATATTACCCATGATTAAAAGTAAAAATTGCATTGAGCTTCATAAAGTTTTAGACATAAACAAGACTTACAAGACTAATTCCCAAATGTGCTCCTCTAGACTGAGCAAATGATTCATCTTGGTCTTCTTTGAGGCATAGTCTTCTTCCCTCTCCTAGAGTTGTTCTCCTCAATCTGGACCTGTAGCCTTCTGTAAAAGATCTTCTCTTCTTCATCTTGATCACCAAGCTTGGATTGCATGAACCTTAGAGTTTGATTAGATGCCTTATCCAGCTGGTCTTCCATCCTGAAGAACCTTCTGCAGTTGTCCTTGTCCTTAAATTCCATCATCCAGTAAGGTTGAAGATGGATCTTCTTTCCTGTTGAGGGCACTCTTAGCATCCTGGGAAGAGCCTCAGGCTTGTTCCAGCTAGCCTTTATTTGACATATCTTGGAGACCACCTCAGACTTGGCTGTTTTGGTGAAGCCAAAGTCTTTCTTCAAGCATCTAAACACTGTGAGTAGTGTTTGGTAGTCTTCTCCTAAAATTCTGTAGAGAGGCCATATTTGTTCTCTACCACCCTTGTATGTGAAGACCAATCTTTCAGGTAACTTTTGAGAAGCTGCAATGCCCCTTACTTCCATCAGGTTGTCTAAATCAAGATGTAAGCTGGATTCTTCCCTGATGTCAGCAATGTACATGCAGTCCTCTGGATTTGTAGGGGGTTTCTGAGATTGTGGCTTCCTCACAAATACTGGCTTTGCCTTGACAGCCCTTTTCTTTGTCTTCATTGGTTGATCCTTTTCAAATAGGAACTTTGGAAAATAGGCTTCATCAAATTCAATAGGCTCCTCCTTTGGCATGATTGGTTGATCATGAAAGTTGACAGGGTGTGCAGGGTCACAGGCCAACTTTCCTCCAATAGGTAGGTCAATAGGAATTTGATGTGCACTTGTTGTGGAAGGGGCTTGAGCAGTGTCCAGAGAGTCCTCTTTTTCAAAGTTCAGATTCCTCTTAGCTCTAGCCTTTGGTTGCCTTACACTTTTCCTTGCTGGTTCAGCTTCATTAGCTCCATCCTTGGCTTTTTCTTCCTGAAAGGTTTCTTCATCTTCAAGTGCTTGAGCAACTGCCAATGCTTGCATTGCTGCCCTTTCAGATTCTTCAGCCTTGGCCTTTGCAAAATTTGGGTGACCAACCCAAATGCAGATTTCCTTGCTGTCCCTGTAGATGATGGCCCTTTGTTTCCTTATGCTTGGATGATTGCTTGCCTTGCTCTCAATGATCAGCTTCCCTAGGACTTTGAACTCATCTGGCTTTGGAGCAGGATAAAATATCCTTTCAATGTTCTTGCCTTTGGGTTTGGCAGGTGATATTGGAGACATCCCTCTTGCATCCACATTCGTAAAGCATGAAGATTGACCCTTCTCATTTCTTGAATCTTGAAGGATTCCATGCTGAAGAGGCTCTATAGCATAAGAGCTCTTGAACTGTGGCTCCATTTGTACAATCACCATTGCATTTGTTGATGGTTGATCTTTCTTTGAAGATTCAGTAATGCTCTTGAACCTTGCTTCTATGTTGGACCAGTGATCTTTGATTTGTTCTGCAAGTTTCATCCTCATAGAAGCTTCCTGGATCAGGTCAATACTATCCTTCTTCTTCTTTCCAAACTCCCCCATTGCTAGTGGCTCCTGTGGCAGTGAAATGGCTGGGACCAACACCTTTGTGATTTGAATGTTTAGCTCCTTAGATTTCTCCCCCTTTTTGTTAGCATCAAGAGAGATGACTGGGAGTCCTTGAGCTGCCACTAGCTGAGTGAGTAGCTGAGTTTGCTTCTCCTGTTCCTTCTGTATTTGAGAAAGTGTAGCTTCCACCTTGTCCACTCTTGTAGAGAGAGTTTTCAAGGATGTGGCCACCTCAGGTTCCTTAGAGAAAAACCTGGTCATCTTGGACACAGTGAGAAGAGGGAGCTTTTCATCGATCATCCTGTAGTTAGCATCCCTGAGATTGCTAATGGAGTCCTTGATTTCTGTAGCCTCAATCCTTGTCTGCATCATTTGTAGCCTTTGAATTTCCAGAGAATCCATGATGGCCTTGTAGAATTTCTTGTCCCTTGCATTTGCAGACTCATGAGCTAGATAGGCCTCATTGTACTGCCTTGAGATAGCAGCATCTAGAGTGACTCTTCCATGCATACCCTGAGAAAGCCAGCCTGGTGTAGGAGGCACCACAGAAGGCCCAGTCTGTGAAGTGGTGGCCACCTATAGATTATCACCATAGCTGTCCTCATCATCAGAAAACTCAAAGTCTCCACTTACTGCAGCTCCTGGAGGTAGATTGGTCAAGGCATCCTTTGCTCTTTGCATTGATGCAGTAGTATGAATTAAGTTGAGTGACCTTTCTGCCTCCACATTGCCCTGTTGAGCCATAACTTGATAGGCTGGCACAGGATGAGTAAAGGTCTCAGGATCCAGGGAAATACTATCCAGAGTTTGTTGATAAAGCTCTTGGAAAGTAAGTTCCCTTTCTCCCTCACTGACCTCCATTAACTCATTAGCAATGGCTGCTTCCACCCTTATTGCTCCTGTAGTCCCTTCTCTCTCTCCACTCTTTTCTTGCATCATGGGCTCCCCATGGCTCACACCTCTCACACCCTCACCTTCACCTACTAAGGTGGTACTCTCAAACTCTCCTTTTGCCTGGCTGGAAGAAATAGCCAGCCTCTCACTCTCATTCTCTCCTTTTGCCTGGCTGCAAGCCAGCCTCTCAATTTCACTCCCTCTCAAACCTAAAAGTGTCTCAACTACCACCAGGTCATCTACACTAGTTGTGGAAACAACTGGATTTTCAATAAGGGGTGTAGATTGACCTATCAACGGAATGGTAGTTTGAACTGTCAACGGTATGGATACCGTTGATGGAGAAACACTTGTCAACGAAAGAAGCTGTTTCGTTGATGAAGTCAATAAAGCACTTTGAGAAAGTGAAATTACAGTAGAATCTGTGGTGATTGATTTTAGAGATTGGTCCACAGATCCTCTTGCAACTTCAGAAAAAATTGGTTGATGGCCCAACAAATCACTTAACAAGTGATGGCCACCAGCTTCAGAGTGGGGCTTCTCCAAGATTAGAGTTGGAGAATCAGGAAAAGATGTATGGATCATGTCCACATCTAAAGATTGAGTTGGTGAATTGGATGGAGATAAATCAAGATTAATGTTTAGAGAGTGGGACTGTAACCCCAGAGAAATAATAGGGGTTACATCAAACTGAATTTGAGAAACTGGAAGTGTTGCTTCCAGTGTGTGTGCACCCTGTGAACCCTTGGTCTTTTGCTTCACTCTCCTTTGGTATTGGGAAAATGTAGACTTTGGGCTTGAAGTGTCCCTTACCCTTTTGGACTGTGCTCTAGGTGGAGAGCTTGTTTCAATAATCACATCCTTTTGGGAGGATGCAATTAGACTTTTGTTTAAATCCATTTTACTCATTGTGCCTTGTTGGGAAGACACAATGGGGCTAGGCTGGGAAACACTTACCTCACCTTCCTTATTCTTGGGGTTTCTTTGATTTTCACCCCTCCCCTCACCTCTCACAACTCCAGACTCACTCCCCTTAGGTTGTGTGGTAGTTTTTACAACAGGTGCCTTTTGAGAAGCACCTGAGGTTGGCTTGGAGGATTTCTTTGATTTTGATTTAGTTTCTGGGGCAGGAGCCTGTTGGGTCACAGCTACAGACTCCATAGAAACAAGGTTGGAGGAGACAATAGAAGTAACAGCTATACTAATAGGGATAGTAGTAGTTACCTCAATGATTGGCAGATACACCACTGGAACATCACCATTGTAGTTCAGCCTCAGTATGTCTGTCAATACTCTCTTTTCTTGTACAAAGCACTCAAACCTGGCATTAGGGTTAGAGATAACTAATGGTGCTGGACTAACATGATTAGCCAGCATCATCAGAAACCTTGCATAATAGATATTTTTCTTCCTATTTGCCCTATCACCCAACTTAGCACCAATTTCATAAATAAGTTGGGTGCTAAAGTTGTAATATCTATCATTTAGAAGCATGGTTAGGAGAATTAACATAGAATTAGTTAATGCATCAAAATTACTTATCTTTCCAGAAAAGACCTTAATGAATGCATCAGCTAAATAACTGTATTCCCTAACCAAACCTCTCCTAATTATTCTACCCAGATTATCAGTAGGCAAAGAGTAGTTTATAGAATTTAGCATGGTAGTTATTTCAGTGTTAGTAGGCAAAACATCACAGTTATTATCAGGAATATGTAAGCATGCTTGCAAAACATCAGAATTAACTATGTACTCATTACCTTGAAGAGTGAATTGCAGTGTGCCGTTTGTTCCACTATACTCACATGAGGTCCAAATCTCCTCGATTACTTCATTGTAGAGTGGAGTAGAGTGAAACATCGCATAGCTCAACTTACAGTTCCTCATGAAATCCATCATTTTGAAAAAGATGCTGTTCGGACTCTCCTTAACGACAAATGGAATGGAATTGTTCTTCTCATAGATGAACCCACCAGCAGACATAAGCTTGACTATGGGTGCCATTGTTGAGTGAGGAAAAGCTTCGAGCTGTATTGCTTGTTAGAGAGAAGAAGCTAGAAAAACTTTTGGAATTTTTTTTTTTTTTTTTTTTTTTTTGAGAACAGGTAGAAATGAAATAAAGAAATTAAAATTTCTTAAATACTTCCCCAAAAGTTCTCAGAAATTAAGTCCAATAATTAATCTAAATTACCTGATTGGCTTAAAAAGTAACCGTTAGAATTAAATATTACCACGATTTATGCTTACAGGGGTGTATGTATAGATCGTGATAAAGAACGTGAAATTTCAACGGTTCAGATTAAAAAGCGCTACATCAACGAATCACAATTGGGCGGTTAAAGTCCAGTCTTATTTCGTTGATAAAGCTGCGTTTCGTTGATATAAAAGAGCTATCAACGAAACACCCAGAAAAATGCTAAGACTGTCAACGAAATGGTGCGTTTCGTTGACATAGTAATTTTGACTTAGACAAAATTTCACCTTTTCCTGAGAAAATCAATTCACAGAAAAATTATAGCAAGTTCCTGGCTGCATTATGACTTGCAAATATCTCAAAAATAATTAAGAGAAATTTAGCATACCTAGCTCACTTACTAATCTTGAGAATGTTGATTCATCAAGTGGCTTGGTAAAGATGTCTGCACGTTGTTGTTCACTTGGAACAAAATGTAACTCCACAGTACCATTCATAACATGTTCTCTAATGAAATGGTACTTGATGTCAATGTGCTTGGTTCTTGAATGCTGCACTGGATTCTCAGTAATGGCAATGGCACTAGTGTTGTCACAGAAAATAGGAATTTTCTCAACTCTTAATCCATAATCAAGTAATTGATTTTTCATCCATAAAATCTGTGCACAACAACTTCCAGCTGCAATATACTCAGCCTCAGCTGTGGAGGTGGAAACTGAGTTTTGTTTCTTGCTGAACCACGACACAAGCTTGTTTCCTAAGAATTGACAGGTGCCTGTTGTGCTTTTCCTGTCAATTTTACATCCTGCATAATCTGCATCTGAATAACCAATTAGTTCAAAACCAGATTCTCTAGGATACCAAATGCCAAGGTTTGGTGTTCCCTTGAGATATCTGAAAATCCTTTTAATAGCAACTAAATGGGATTCTCTAGGATCAGCCTGAAATCTAGCACATAGACATGTAGCAAACATAATATCAGGTCTACTAGCTGTTAAATACAAAAGTGAGCCTACCATGCCTCTGTAACTTGAAATGTCCACA
This sequence comes from Heracleum sosnowskyi, assembly GCA_030848705.1. NCBI lineage: Eukaryota > Viridiplantae > Streptophyta > Magnoliopsida > Apiales > Apiaceae > Heracleum > Heracleum sosnowskyi. Next base: position 58,009,248 of record CM061238.1, on the reverse strand, counting down.
GATTTTTCCTTAGTATTCAATTCAAGTTTGGTGGCAGTGGGCATGGGAGTTTTGGCAGGAGAGCATTCCATTAAGTTAAATTTCTTTAATAAATCATGAATATATTTTGTTTGACTAATGAAAATGCCTTCATTAACTTGCTTCACTTGAAGACCAAGAAAGTAAGTTAATTCTCACATCATGCTCATTTCATATTACTTTGCATAAGCTTGGCAAACTTTTGACAAAGTTTCACATCTGTAGACCCAAAGATTATGTCATCTACATAAATTTGAACAAGTATAGTAGAGCCATTCACAATCCTGTGAAAAAGAGTTTTATCTACAGTACCTCTAGTGAAATGATTCTCAAGAAGAAACTGTGAGAGTGTGTCATACCAGGCTCTAGGTGCTTGTTTCAAACCATAGAGTGCTTTGAGGAGGAAGTATACATATTCTGGAAAATCATCATCTTCAAAACTAGGAGGTTGACTTACATAGACCTCCTCTTCCAATTCCCCATTCAGAAAAGCACTTTTCACATCCATTTGATAGACTTTGAAATTGGCATGGGCTGCATAGGCTAGGAAAATCCTTATTGCTTCTAGTCTTGCAACAGGAGCAAATGTTTCATCAAAATCAATTCCTTCTTCCTGTGAGTAGCCTTTTGCAACTAGTCTTGCTTTGTTCCTTGTGACTATGCCATTTTCATCCATCTTGTTTCTGAACACCCATTTTGTGCCTATTACACTCCTGTCCTTAGGCTTGGGCACCAGCTTCCAAACATTGTTCCTTTCAAATTGGTTTAGCTCTTCTTGCATAGCCAAAACCCAATCTGGATCTAGAAGTGCATCCTCAACTTTCTTTGGCTCATCTTGAGACAGAAAGCTGCTATATAGATATTCTTCTTGAGTTGCTCTTCTAGTTTGGACTTTTGAAGAAACATCACCTATAATAAGTTCAAAGGGATGATCTTTAGTCCATTTTCTTGAGGGAGGTAGATTTGCTCTTGACGAGGTAGCTTCATGATCATGATTGCCTTGATTGGATATTTGTCCTTGAGAAACTCCCCCTGAGTTTGTTGTCCCTAAATGATCACTTCTTGAGACATTTCTATGACCTTCAACGGTATGACTGTTTTGGCTGTCAACGAAACGCTCATTTTGACTGTCAACGAAACCACCATCTTGACTGTCAACGAAATGACCATTTGGTCTACTAGCAGCTATTCTTTTCAATCTTAATGCAGCAATTTCATCTTCACTGCTGCTCTCATCTGTGCTAGATACAACAACTTTAGGTTGTTTCTCAGTAGTCTTAACATGATTCATTCGATCTCCTTCCTCATTCTCAAAAGAGAGACTTTCATGGAAACCTTCATCACAGAGACCTTGAATTTTGAGATCATCAAAAACAACATGTACAGATTCCATAACAATGTTGGTTCTGAGATTATAGACTCTGTAAGCTTTCCCTGCTGCATATCCCACAAATATTGCTTCATCTGCCTTTGCTTCAAATTTCCCCAAATGCTCAGCTTGATTTCTCAGAACAAAGCACTTGCATCCAAAGACATGAAGAAAATCCAATAGTGGCTTCTTTCTTTTGAGTAGTTGATAAGGGGTCATTCCCTTGGCCTGATTAATCAAAGAAATATTCTGAGTGAAGCAAGCTGTGTTAACTGCCTCAGCCCAAAAATAAGTTGGTAACTTTGATTCATCTAGCATTGTCCTGGCAGCTTCAATAAGTGTTCTGTTTTTCCTTTCAACTACACCATTTTGCTGTGGTGTCCTTGCTGCTGAAAACTCGTGCATAATACCATTTTCTTCACAGAACATCTTCATGCTTGAATTCTTGAATTCTGTCCCATTGTCACTCCTGATCCTTCTTACTTTCAAGTCAGGATGATTGTTTACCATCTTGATGTGATTGATAATGATTTCACTTGCCTCATCTTTAGAATGTAAAAAGAAGGTCCAAGTAAATCTAGAAAAATCATCAACAATCACAAGACAATATTTCTTCTTTGAAATAGACATGACATTTACAGGGCCAAACAGATCCATATGAAGTAACTCAAGCTGATGGACAATTGATGACTCTGTCTTGCTTTTGAATGATGCCTTCTTTTGTTTCCCTTTTTGACAGGCATCACACAAACCATCCTTGGAAAACTCCACCTGTGGAATTCCTCTAGCAAGATCCTTCCTTACCAAATCATTCATAACCTTGAAATTCAGATGAGATAATTTCTTGTGCCATAGCCAACTTTCATCCTTGCTTGCTTTGCTGAAAAGACAAGTGATGGTGTCTGGACTTGTGCTACTAAAGTCAGCAATGTACACATTCCCTCTTCTGAATCCAGTCATTACCACATTGTTGTTTCCTCCTTTAGAAACAACACAGGCTTCTTTAGAAAAAGTAACTAAAAATCCTTTGTCACAAAGTTGACTGATACTAAGCAAATTGTGCTTAAGACCATCCACCAATGCAACCTCATCTATGATGACATTCTCTTTTGAAATCAAGCCATATCCCTTTGTGTAGCCTTTGCTGTCATCTCCAAAAGCAATACAAGGGACAGCTCTTTCCTGAAACTCTGTGAGCAGGGTAGAATCACCAGTCATGTGTCTTGAACAACCACTATCCAAGTACCAAAGATTCTTTTTGTCTCCCTGCACACAATAGAACCAAATCAAGTCGATTTTGGTACCCAAGTTTCCTTGGGTCCTGTTTTGTTAGCCTTTGCTTTTCTTTTTACATCATTTTTCACCTTGGGCTCAGATTGATTTAAATCAACTTTTACTCTTGGTGTTGATTTCTGATTGTTGCTCACATTTTCATTTACAGCATGCATATTTGAAGGAACACACATATTATTCATATTCCATGGCATTTGTGGCATACTAAACATATTCATGTATGGATTAGGCACAAATGATATGTTAGCATATGGATTCTGAAATTGTGCACATGGAGCAAACATGTTAGGCATAACAGGCATTGTAGGCATAAGATTATTCATTGCAGGCTTGGGAATTTTCACATTAGCAGTTTTCTTAACAGATTTGCAGTTAGTAGATAGATGACTAACACTTCCACAATTGACACAAGTCTTTCTAGGAGCATATTTATCAGGTGTGTAATTGTTGTGTTTGTTAATTCCTACTTTGCCATTCCTGTTATTCCTTTTATTTCCCTTAGCCTCAATTTGAACATTCTCTATTTTATCTTTCAATTGCTTGTTGGACAAGTGACCTACATTAGCTCTCTCAACAGGCTTCTCAACTTTCTTTGATTTACTAGACTCACCTTGAACAAAGTTCTTGGTGACAGGACCATACTTATTATTAAGTCTAGTGAGTTCATCTTTTCTTTTCTCTGTCAACGAAACACCCTGATCGGTTGATGGTTCATGTGTCAACGGAACATCGCATTCCGTTGACATATCAACCTTCAACAAATGATCATTGTTGTTTGTTGACTCTGTTTCTGAATCTAAGGCTTCACAAGCATACCCTAGTTTCTCTTTGTTCTTTTTCCATGATTGTTCACAGAAAGATTCCATACCTTGAACATTAATGATGTTGGTAGCAACATTCCTGGCATCTTTCCATTTAGCAATCACACTCTGTTCTATTTCTAGTTGTGTCTTAAGAATTTCTTCCCTTTGTAACACGTTCTCAAGTTCCTTCTTAGCATCCCTACTAACACATCTCATTTTCTCAAATTCAATGAGCTGTGCTTCTAACATTGCATTCCTATCACTTAAGAGCAAATTAGTCTCTTTAATTCTTGAATTCTCTTTGGTAAGTGATTTAAGAGTAACACGCAAATTATATAATACAGTAGACATTTCATTTACTGCACTATCGCATTCCTCTTTAGAAAGCTCAGAAAGATTAGTAATTGTTACCTGGTTGCTTGAGGAACTTGCTTCCTGCTCATTATTGTTAGCCATAAGAGCCAAGTTGACATATTCAACATCATCATCAGAATCTTCACCATTACCAGCCCAATCATACTCCTGAGACATGAAAGCCTTTTCCTTTTGCTTGAGAAGTTCAAAGTATTTCTTTTTCTAATCAACAGGCTCAAATTTCCTGTTGCTCTTCTCAATCTTGGGCTTTCTGCAGTCTCCAGCAAAGTGACCAAGCATTCCACAATTGAAACATTTAGATTTAGACTTTTCAATCCAGTTTGTTTTGATAGGTTGAAAGTCTCTTCTTGGTGGCCTTGCTTCTGAGTTTCTTTTGAACTTGAACTTAGAGAATTTTCTTGACAGAAAAGCAATGTGTTCATCAATCTCATCTAAGTCATCCAAGTTGGCTGGTTCTGATTCTTCTTCTTCTGTCATCTTGTCTTTACCCTTGCTAACATCACTCCTACAACTAGATCGACTAGTTGTGGCCTTTGCAGCTTCTTCAGTGTCATCTTCCAGTTGGTTCACAGATGCAATCAATGCAATGGATCCACCCTTCTTCTGTACCTTTTCAATTTCCTCATCTTGCTCCATTTCCAGCTCATAAGTCTTCAATGTTCCATACAGCCTTTCAAGAGTGTAATCTTTGTACTCTTGAGTGTTTCTTAGAGAAACAGTCATAGGCTTCCATTCTTTTGGAAGAGCTCTTAGAAATTTAAGGTTTGAGTCCTTAGTTTGGTAGATTCTCCCATACAACTTTAATCCATTCAGAAGCTTTTGAAACCTACTAAACGTGTCATTTAGGGTTTCACCAGCTTTAAAATGAAAGTGCTCATATTGTTGTATAAGGAGTTGCATTTTGTTCTCCCTTACTTGCTCAGTTCCTTCACATAGTGTTCTGACAGTGTCCCATACTTCTTTGGAGGTTGTACAGTTTATGACATTATCAAACATCTCTTGCTCCAAACCATTAAACAGAATGTTCATGGTTCTCTTATCTTTATGGATTTCTGCAAGATCTTCAATAGTCCATTCTGAGACAAGTTTTGGAATTTCTACGTCAGGAGCATCATCTGGCACTCCAATTCTAGATGCAAACTTCATGGGAACGTGTGGACCTTTCTCAATGCAGTCTACATATCTCTCATCCATAGACATGAGATGTAAATGCATCTTTACTTTCCAGTGAAAGTAATTATCCTTATCAAGAACTGGTATCTTCACACCTGCATCCTTCTTCACCATGGTTTCTGTTTTGGTCTTGATCTTTAAACTTCTTGTATGTTAGAAGCTTGCTCTGATACCAATTGTTATTCCCAAATGACCTAACAGAATTGTAGAAGGGGGGGTTGAATACAATTCTTGATATTTTCTTAAACTTAAAACAATGATAAAATAAAACTGAACTGAATAAACAAAAACACAAGATATAAATAATTCAGTTGGATTGTTTGATGATCCAACTGAAGTGTTTTTATTGCGGAAATAATCTGTGATACAAAAGTACACAGCTGCTCAGTTACAGAGTTATAGAGAAGAATGCTCTCAAAGATAGCTAATACAAACTATTTGTTTTTCTTCTCTTACACCTTTCTAACTGCTACACTTGGTTATATATTCCCAAGTTTACAATACTATTTTTGGCTACTCTAAAGTACACTAAAGATAACCGCCAATAGTTTGCTTTTCATCCCTTTGTCCAGTGGTCCTTGGAGATCCTTGCTTTTGTCTTCATGCTTATTATGATCACTCCCAAGAGCCCAATTGGAAACTGGGATGTTTCCTTATTCCCCATGTCCATTTTAATGGTTTCCAATGCAAAGTACACTTCCACATCACCTTTAGATCTGTTCAGTAAACTGTCACTATCACTTTGTCAACTATTCAGAAAAGCAATAATGATTCGTTGATAGCAGGGAGATGTGTTTCGTTGATAGCTTTATTCTCCATTTCGTTGATGAGTAAACTTCATTTCGTTGATGAGTAAACTTCATTCCGTTGATGGTGTATCCTTGTTCCGTTGATAGAGTAATCTTCATACCGTTGACATGTCTTCACTTAGGCAAAATTACAAGGCATGATATACTTACAATTAACCAACCTATTTTGCCTATCTAGTAATTAGTCAACATGACTTAGGAAACCTATCTAATACATACATCAAATGCATATCAAACTGTGAAGTATTGTACAGTGCAATTGCTACAATACTCATTCCGTTGATGAGCTTCCTGTCAACGAAACACTGCAAAGCATGCCATTTCGTTGACAGTTACAAAATAACTTAATACAAAATCTACTAAGTGTTTTTACAATTATCATCAAGAATCAACATATTCCTAACAATATGCCATTATCCTCCAAGTTTAAGATACAAAAGGAAGTTGTTGATACTGCTGATGAAGCTGTGGCACTGACTGCTAAGCCACAGAAGAAAAGAAAATTGATAAAGAGCAGGTATCATATTCCTTTAAGGGTGAAGAATACTGATGGTCAGACAACTTCAAATCCTGATGAGTCATCAATTCCTAATGCTCAAGCTAATCCTGACGTCAGTACTCCTGATGCATCACCATAGAAAGTTGTCTTCATCTCAGATTCTCCCGCCAATGATTCTCCAACTCCAAGGATTCTTGAAATTTCATGGGAGAAGGTTGCTGAGACTGCTTCCAAGCTTGGGTTTACACCTCCATTGCAAAAGAAAAGGAATGCAGATGAGATTGTCTTTCAAAGATAGAAGAAACTTAAAGGATCAAGCCCACAAGAACCTGAACCTCAAAGTGGTTCAGCAGCTATTGATGATCCAGTCACACAAGAACCACTCACTCAAAGTGTGAGTGCAGACAAAGCTGATGGAATGGTCACACAAGAACCATTTTCTCAAAGGGAGAATGAAGACATCAACATTCCTGACCCACAAGAACCATCTTCTCAAAGTGAAGATGCAGGCAAAACAGCTTCAGTTTCTAAGGAACTTCCTGACACAGCTCAAGGGGTTTCTGGTATTCCTGAAATGGAAATTATGGCCGAGAACACTGTGACTGAGGGAAGTACACAAGAACCTTTAACTCAAAGTGTTGAAGCAGCTTCTGAACCTCAGGCTACACAAGAACTATTGGTAGCAAATACTGATGCAAGCCAATCAAATCCTGACAGTGTTGCTCCTAACCCAAGTGGTGCTCATGATGCTGAGCCAATCCTGATACAACCACTTGACTCAAGACAAATGACAGATCCTATCTCAGAACATCAGGATAAACTCAAAGGTATTGCTATTCCTGATCCTGATAATAATGATGATTCTGATGATAGTGATGATGATGATGATGATGATGATGTTGAGAAGGATCAGGTTGCCACTGTGCTTAAATCAAGTCTTGGAACTACTCACGGTTCTTCAAGTACTTTCATGACTGGCAAGGCTACTACAGGAAAAGCTACTGCTCAAGACTTTTCTAGTCCTTCTGCAACTGATCCTGCTGAGCAATAAAGAGGACATGAATGGGATAATGAATGGTACAGATCTGCTGATCCTGTGAGCTACCCATGTGCACTACAACATGCTTCTTATGCAACAAGTTTGATTCAGAATGAAGATATAAGGAATCACATGAAGGCTACCACTCTGTTAAGCAAAAGCCTCAAGGATGAGATTGATTTTGTTAAGACAGCTAATTCTTTGGTAAGGACTGATATTTCTCAAAGCTTGGCAAAGGCTCCTACTGCTCTTCAACTCAGAGTTGCAGACTCTCATGTCAAGTCTCTTATCACTGAACAGTCTTCTATCAACAACATGATTGATTCTTTGGATTCCAAGGTAAGCAATATTGAAGCCTCTCTCTCTTTGATTTTGAATTTGTTATCAAATCCTGATACCAAAAAGGGGGAGAAGGTAAGTCAGACAAAATGTACACCTGATCTAGTCTTAAGAAAAGATGATGATAATTCTGGAAATGATGGTGATGACATGGTAAGATAAGGAAAAACCTCTGATGCTGCTATGGTGAAGTCTACTAGACAAACTACTCAAAGTCAGTCCATGCAGTCAACTCATGTTTCTGATTCTGGAGTTAGAACAGTAAGAACCTTAGTAAAATCTCAGATCTTGACGGAAGAACAAATCCTGACAGGTGACCAAATCCTGACACCTAGTCATGGACAAACTTTATCTACAATTCCTCAAGGTGATGAAGATGTAATTATTGAAAATCCTGAGGATGCTGCTAAAAAGAGAGTTCAACAGTTGTTTGCTAGGAAAGCTCTCTCTATTTCAACAGAAGAATATCCTGATCTTTCTCAAGAAGAATTTCCGAGACAACAAAAAGAGATCATGGAAAGCTTTAATAATCTTGCTCCTGTTAGAGGAAGAGGAGGAAGAGGTAGGAGAGGAGCTAGAAGAGGGAGGAGATCAACTCAGTCTATGCCTAGACAAACAAGGTCTAGAGGTTTAAGGATTGAAGAAATAACTGAGGACACTCAAACTCCAACAGTTCTTGATACTCAAGTTGTCAGGACTACAATTCATGATGAAGCAGTGGGTGAAGATTATGAACCTCAAATTGTTTTGAGAAGAAGACCAAGACAATTGTTTCTAGTCAGTAATACAACTCAAGTTCCAGATTCTAATCCTGACATTGCTCAAGATCCTGATGAATCTAAAACTCTACAAGTGATTGGTTTCTTAATATTGTCTATTGTGGTTGATTCTCATAACAAAGAAGTTGATGAAGAAGAAGAAGCAAGAAGAAGAGAAATTAAAAAAACAACAGATAGAGATTTTAATCTCTATGTGCAAAGGTTGATCAAATCAAACAGATTATTGTGGAAAGATAACAGAAGACAACAACACAAGCTTGAATTGAGCTATGTTCTTAAAAGGGAGAAAGATAAGAAATGGAAGCACATTAACACTGTGAAGTGCAATGGGCATGTCAATTTTCAATCAGGTGGTATTATAACAAATGTTTCTAGTGTTGCAGACTTTACTGGTTCACAAAGATCTAAAGCACTATGGTTAGAAATGTTTTCAAACTTAAAGCAGATGCCACACAATACAAAAGGAGGCATAGGTCATAGAGATGCTGAGTTTCTAAACATGCCATATGTTGATCCTCATGCACTGGTTGAAATTGGAGGTAACTTAACTTCTGAACACCTGAACAATTTACAAGTTGTGGATATAGTTTTAGATTGTCATGATGGTACTGAAAAGAAGGAAAAGCTTCTTTACTTTATGAAAGATGGAAGTGTAAAGAAGATGTTTATCCAGGTGCTGCTGGTCAAAACTATAAAGGAACTTAAATATGTTCATTATCTGCTCAAATGGAAGAATAGAGTGTGCAAGGAATGATCTGATTTGATTCTGTCAACCATTAGAAAAATATTTGATGAAGGAAGAACTTATGATGGCAATTATACTCCTATGTACTTAAATCTGAGAGATCAAGAAGTTGAAATGCAGAGAGGCAGTGTTGTTAAAGAAATGTCTTTTGGTATGGAACAATTGACTTTTAATCCTGATGGGAAGGAAATTGCTTATCTCTTGGTTGAAAAATATAATCTACAGAGAAGTTCTATTCAGAATCTTAGAGCAGCTATCTATCAGATTGATGAGGAAGATGAAGAACTCAGAAATCTAAAGGAAAGACTGATTCAAATTCTTGAAGACAAAGAAGAAAATTTATTATCAAACTTCTTGAAGATGAATTTGTTCTATTAAAGAATTTAAAGATAAGTTTGCTACTGATATTTCTTTTACATTTTGTAAATATATTTTTGGCATCATTGACACTACGTCAAATTTTGGCTTCCGTCACATCAAATACGTGTGGCTAAGCACTTTACGTCACGTTTTAATTTTTCAGCAAAGTGTCACCTAAGGTCGGATCATTTTACGCCCCCTACGGCCACACGCCAGCTATGTGGCTGTAACTCAAAACAGAGTGACTAAAGCATACCACCCCTTGGGTCTGACAGCCCCTGTTTTAAGCTCAAAAGTGTGACTAAATACCAGCTTTCAGCCAGAGGATGGGTCGTGGCTAAAGAGAATTAATAACGTGGCTAAATACCAACATTCATCAAAGGCTTAGTTTTGGTCGCACTATTTATTGGTAAATCGTGGCAAAAAACTTGGGTATGGCCACATTTTATAATTTTTCTATGGTCGTTTGTATGTTTTATATACTATTAAACAACTGCTTTTAGTCACTAATAATTGTAGTAACTATCCCCCAATATAATATAATAGGTAGTGTGGCTGAAGTGTGGTACTAGCCACACATACTTAACCACATCACAAACAGGTTTCATTTGTAATATAAATGACCACGGCCGTACCAAAAAGCCGATACAAATCACAATACCAAAAGGCCACAATCCAATTCAAAAAGGCCACAATATGCAAACAAGTAAAATGCCAAAATACAAGTAAAAAAAAATGCCAAATTCCAAACTAGTCCATATTAATCCATAAAATCCATACTAAATCCATGATCCATAACAACGATATGGAGTATAACTCCACAATCCATAAAAAGCACATAACCATAACCAGAGTACAGAAAATTAACAACTTATCGAAAAGTTCACAACCAGAAAACCACATTAACATGAGTCAAATTCAGTTTACAATTACACCACCAGCTTCTGCTTCTTCCTCAGCTTGTCTGCCTTGTTCGCCTTAGCCTTTGAACGTGTTACTGGGGAACCAGTAATGGTATTACATCTCTTCTTCTCCTTCTTAACTTGATCTGCGCTATGTTCTTCCTTAGCTTGAGCTGCGCTATGTTCTTCCCCTTTCCCATTGGCCGTTGGATTTGGTACCTAGAGTAAAACATGAAAACAAATACGATGATCATTCCAACAGCCCTCAAGTTAAGACCATTCTAACACAAGTAATGTAATTCTATAGATAAGCAAGTTAAGACCGTTGGACAAGTAATGTTATTTAATTAAAGCTCCATCATTTTAAACAAAATTATAAAGCAGGATAATAAATGCACACAACCAAAATGGAATGCAAAGTAAGAAACTTACTTGATGATCAATTATCTTGATAAGGTTTTTGGGCCAAGCCACAAAAGAACCCAAAGCATCCTCAATTGTCCGCATATCACCGGCTTCATAAGGTAAGAATGCTGCCCCCTTCACAACTTCATCAACAGAAACTCTATAGCAATCATCTTGTAGGGGGGGTAAGAGTGAGTGTGTGAGAGAGAGAGAGAGAGAGAGAGAGAGACCAGACTGCTGCAATCCTTCTGACAGGCCTCCACAACCAGCAAAAATATCTAAGGTGGCCAAACAGTTCTCTTTTGATTTCTCGGCACCTAAATCATTCTCCCCTTTTATACATTTTCCCTTATTCTTTCTCAAAGAATCAGATGCACCCTTAGCAGCTGAAAACCTCAACTTGATGTTTGGGGGCAACTATTAAAAAGTAACAGAAGTGTTTTTACAAAGTGGTAAGCATAACTAGAGCAATTTATATGAAGGTTTAAATAAACCACAATACAATACATATATATATATGTATATATACGTGCTAATGTATAAAATTGCAAGAGAATATACCTGTTTGAGAGACCCTTTATGAGGATCATATAGACATTCACAAAAGAACATGTGTTCATATATAGTGGGGGCATCACATGATGGAAGATCACTTTTCTTTCTCACTTCGCATCTCCCTTCAATTGCCTCAACAAGAAGGGTGTGTGTTACTTCGCTATAATAAACCTGAGGGTACCCATTTCTAACCATTAGAAACAAAGGAAATTTATATCCAAATGCATAGAAGACTCATTAATGATTAACATGCAACATATAATGAGTCTTCATCAGTAAAAAATTAGGATATCTACAATAAAATACACAAGGAAGCATTTTATCTAGCAAAAAAAAAAAAGTTAATAAGTTTACACATACCTCTCGAATGTCAGAGCAGTACGCCTTCGCATCTGAAATGTCTTCTGGCCGGTAAAATCTCCTTACCTTGACCTCAGTAGAAGAGTTATCAGGTTGCTTGGGGGCCTTAGGGACCACAATTTCAAGCAACTGACATATGGCAAAAGCTTTTAATCCCACATTTCTTCCACCTTTAAAGGTTTCATGCCCTACTCTTTCTGTAGCAAAACGATGAGGACTTACATAGATATAATAATGAACAGAATACTCAGTTTCCTTGTACACGAAACTTGTCTTGCTTGAGTTCACTGTAAAATTATATTTTTCATTGTGATCCTTAACTGTGTTGCAAGAGCTACAGGTACCAGACCCATGCAATTAATAGGAAGACTGAAAAAAGCACCTCTTTCTGGCCAATACAAACTTTTGCAGTAGACTTCAGTTTCCAATCCCTTATTTTTCCTCTCCTCTGCTCTGGCTTTATCAACTTTGTCAGCATTTGCATTCATTTTTCTGTGCTGATGTCCCCAAGGCCTCAACCGTATATCCACAACAACAGGCATTTTAATCTGCCATGCTCTTCACTTTTGGATCTACCAACTCTCCATCTTGGTGCATTATCTTCTGCGTTTTCTCCTTCGTCTTCTACTTCTGTGCTTAACCTTTGTCATGAACTGACCCCCATAGTAAACAACTAACATGTACTTCTTTCCCATGGTACTCAAATTAGCTGTAGACAACAAGCACAACAATGTCAGATATTAATACATCAACATTAAAGCATAAGTAGTATTATTCATATAATTGGAACTCAATTCGTCTCAATCTCTCAAATACAACTCAAATATGCAATCTCTCCAACCATATATCTCAAACATATATCTCTCAAACATGCAATAACTGAAATAGTCTGTGGAAGAATGGTTTACCTGCGACAAGCAAGGTGATTTAAACACCGGTGGAAAAAACCCTAATTTCAAGAACATAAACCAGATTGGGTCATCAGATCTGACCGACGGTGTAACCTAATTTCACCGACTGAAAGTTGTGGAGAGATTATGGTGCACAGAGAGGGAGAGTTTGAATGTGAGTTGGGTAAAGTGATGTTGAAAGTGAATTGGGGGGAAGTTTGATATTTTGGGAAAGTCTAGCCGCCTGTGTAGTGGGGGGAAGTGAATTGGTAAAGTGATGTTGCCGGTTTTTAGACGACCTGTAAATGTAAAATATATATTTTTATGTTATATTATTTATATTAATTATTTTTTATATATCAATATATTGTAAAAAATGTCGTACAAGATAAATTCCCGATTTTTCGATTATTTTTCCCCAACATCACAATGCGTATCCATTAACATTTGTACGGTTGGATCGTCGAAAAATGCATTAAAAAAAATTATTTCCACTTTCGGGGTCGAATCTCGTTCTTTCGAGACCAGGGAAATTAGGTCGAATCTCGTATCCATTAACATTCGTACGCTTGTGTTTCGTGACCTAATTTGAGTCCTCACAAGATGCCTACGTATCTCAGAGATGAGAATCAAGCCAAAAACGTAGTTCTGAGAATGAGGGGTCAGGCCCTTTTTCGACAATCGAACCGTACAGATGTTAATAAACACTCATTTTAGTGTTGGAAAAAAATAATCAAAAAATAAAAAGGCCGGGTTGGAGGAGATCTTAACAAAAAACGTATTAAAAGTGGTACTTCCGATAACAGGACACGATCCAGATTAACTGAGTAATTTTTTTGAATGCTTTTTTCGACGATCGAACCGTACGGATGTTAATAAACACTCATTTTAGTGTTGGAAAAAAATAATCAAAAAATAAAAAGGTCGGGTTGGAGGAGATCTTAACAAAAAACGTATTAAAAGTGGTACTTCCGATAATAGGACACGATCCAGATTAACTGAGTAATTTTTTTGAATGCTTTTTTCGACGATCGAACCGTACGGATGTTAATAAACACTCATTTTAGTGTTGGAAAAAAATAATCAAAAAATAAAAAGGCCGGGTTGGAGGAGATCTTAAGAAAAAACGTAGTAAAAGTGGTACTTCCTATAACAGGACACGATCCAGATTAACTGAGTAATTTTTTGAATGCTTTTTTCGATGATCAAACCGTACTGATGTTAATAAACACTCATTTTAGTGTTGGACAAAAATAATCAAAAAATAAAAAGGCCGGGTTGGAGGAGATCTTAACAAAAAACGTATTAAAAGTGGTACTTCCGATAACAGGACACGATCCAGATTAACTGAGTAATTTTTTTGAATGCTTTTTTCGACGATCGAACCGTACGGATGTTAATAAACACTCATTTTAGTGTTGGAAAAAAATAATCAAAAGATAAAAAGGCCGGGTTGGAGGAGATCTTAACAAAAAACGTATTAAAAGTGGTACTTCCGATAACAGGACACGATCCAGATGAACTGAGTAATTTTTTTGAATGCTTTTTTCGACGATCGAACCGTACGGATGTTAATAAACACTCATTTTAGTGTTGGAAAAAATAATCAAAAAATAAAAAGGCCGGGTTGGAGGAGATCTTAACAAAAAACGTATTAAAAGTGGTAATTCCGATAATAGGACACGATCCAGATTAACTGAGTAATTTTTTTGAATGCTTTTTTCGACGATCGAACCGTACGGATGTTAATAAACACTCATTTTAGTGTTGGAAAAAAATAATCAAAAAATAAAAGCCGGGTTGGAGGAGATCTTAAGAAAAAACGTAGTAAAAGTGGTACTTCCTATAACAGGACACGATCCAGATTAACTGAGTAAATTTTTGAATGCTTTTTTCGATGATCAAACCGTACTGATGTTAATAAACACTCATTTTAGTGTTGGACAAAAATAATCAAAAAATAAAAAGGCCGGGTTGGAGGAGATCTTAACAAAAAACGTATTAAAAGTGGTACTTCCGATAACAGGACACGATCCAGATTAACTGAGTAATTTTTTTGAATGCTTTTTTCGACGATCGAACCGTACGGATGTTAATAAACACTCATTTTAGTGTTGGAAAAAAATAATCAAAAAATAAAAAGGCCGGGTTGGAGGAGATCTTAAGAAAAAACGTAGTAAAAGTGGTACTTCCTATAACAGGACACGATCCAGATTAACTGAGTACTTTTTTGAATGCTTTTTTCGATGATCAAACCGTACTGATGTTAATAAACACTCATTTTAGTGTTGGACAAAAATAATCAAAAAATAAAAAGGCCGGGTTGGAGGAGATCTTAACAAAAAACGTATTGAAAGTGGTACTTCCGATAACAGGACACGATCCAGATTAACTGAGTAATTTTTTTGAATGCTTTTTTCGACGATCGAACCGTACGGATGTTAATAAACACTCATTTTAGTGTTTGAAAAAAATAATCAAAAAATAAAAAGGCCGGGTTGGAGGAGATCTTAACAAAAAACGTATTAAAAGTGGTACTTCCGATAACAGGACACGATCCAGATGAACTGAGTAATTTTTTTGAATGCTTTTTTCGACGATCGAACCGTACGGATGTTAATAAACACTCATTTTAGTGTTGGAAAAAATAATCAAAAAATAAAAAGGCCGGGTTGGAGGAGATCTTAACAAAAAACGTATTAAAAGTGGTAATTCCGATAATAGGACACGATCCAGATTAACTGAGTAATTTTTTTGAATGCTTTTTTCGACGATCGAACCGTACGGATGTTAATAAACACTCATTTTAGTGTTGGAAAAAAATAATCAAAAAATAAAAGCCGGGTTGGAGGAGATCTTAAGAAAAAACGTAGTAAAAGTGGTACTTCCTATAACAGGACACGATCCAGATTAACTGAGTAAATTTTTGAATGCTTTTTTCGATGATCAAACCGTACTGATGTTAATAAACACTCATTTTAGTGTTGGACAAAAATAATCAAAAAATAAAAAGGCCGGGTTGGAGGAGATCTTAACAAAAAACGTATTAAAAGTGGTACTTCCGATAACAGGACACGATCCAGATTAACTGAGTAATTTTTTTGAATGCTTTTTTCGACGATCGAACCGTACGGATGTTAATAAACACTCATTTTAGTGTTGGAAAAAAATAATCAAAAAATAAAAAGGCCGGGTTGGAGGAGATCTTAAGAAAAAACGTAGTAAAAGTGGTACTTCCTATAACAGGACACGATCCAGATTAACTGAGTACTTTTTTGAATGCTTTTTTCGATGATCAAACCGTACTGATGTTAATAAACACTCATTTTAGTGTTGGACAAAAATAATCAAAAAATAAAAAGGCCGGGTTGGAGGAGATCTTAACAAAAAACGTATTGAAAGTGGTACTTCCGATAACAGGACACGATCCAGATTAACTGAGTAATTTTTTTGAATGCTTTTTTCGACGATCGAACCGTACGGATGTTAATAAACACTCATTTTAGTGTTGGAAAAAAATAATCAAAAGATAAAAAGGCCGGGTTGGAGGAGATCTTAACAAAAAACGTATTAAAAGTGGTACTTCCGATAACAAGACACGATCCAGATGAACTGAGTAATTTTTTTGAATGCTTTTTTCGACGATCGAACCGTACGGATGTTAATAAACACTCATTTTAGTGTTGGAAAAAATAATCAAAAAATAAAAAGGCCGGGTTGGAGGAGATCTTAACAAAAAACGTATTAAAAGTGGTAATTCCGATAATAGGACACGATCCAGATTAACTGAGTAATTTTTTTGAATGCTTTTTTCGACGATCGAACCGTACGGATGTTGATAAACACTCATTTTAGTGTTGGAAAAAAATAATCAAAAAATAAAAGCCGGGTTGGAGGAGATCTTAAGAAAAAACGTAGTAAAAGTGGTACTTCCTATAACAGGACACGATCCAGATTAACTGAGTAAATTTTTGAATGCTTTTTTCGATGATCAAACCGTACTGATGTTAATAAACACTCATTTTAGTGTTGGACAAAAATAATCAAAAAATAAAAAGGCCGGGTTGGAGGAGATCTTAACAAAAAACGTATTAAAAGTGGTACTTCCGATAATAGGACACGATCCAGATTAACTGAGTAATTTTTTTGAATGCTTTTTTCGACGATCGAACCGTACGGATGTTAATAAACACTCATTTTAGTGTTGGAAAAAAATAATCAAAAAATAAAAAGGCCGGGTTGGAGGAGATCTTAACAAAAAACGTATTAAAAGTGGTACTTCCGATAACAGGACACGATCCAGATGAACTGAGTAATTTTTTTGAATGCTTTTTTCGACGATCGAACCGTACGGATGTTAATAAACACTCATTTTAGTGTTTGAAAAAAATAATCAAAAAATAAAAAGGCCGGGTTGGAGGAGATCTTAACAAAAAACGTATTAAAAGTGGTACTTCCGATAACAGGACACGATCCAGATGAACTGAGTAATTTTTTTGAATGCTTTTTTCGACGATCGAACCGTACGGATGTTAATAAACACTCATTTTAGTGTTGGAAAAAATAATCAAAAAATAAAAAGGCCGGGTTGGAGGAGATCTTAACAAAAAACGTATTAAAAGTGGTAATTCCGATAATAGGACACGATCCAGATTAACTGAGTAATTTTTTTGAATGCTTTTTTCGACGATCGAACCGTACGGATGTTAATAAACACTCATTTTAGTGTTGGAAAAAAATAATCAAAAAATAAAAGCCGGGTTGGAGGAGATCTTAAGAAAAAACGTAGTAAAAGTGGTACTTCCTATAACAGGACACGATCCAGATTAACTGAGTAAATTTTTGAATGCTTTTTTCGATGATCAAACCGTACTGATGTTAATAAACACTCATTTTAGTGTTGGACAAAAATAATCAAAAAATAAAAAGGCCGGGTTGGAGGAGATCTTAACAAAAAACGTATTAAAAGTGGTACTTCCGATAATAGGACACGATCCAGATTAACTGAGTAATTTTTTTGAATGCTTTTTTCGACGATCGAACCGTACGGATGTTAATAAACACTCATTTTAGTGTTGGAAAAAAATAATCAAAAAATAAAAAGGCCGGGTTGGAGGAGATCTTAACAAAAAACGTATTAAAAGTGGTACTTCCGATAACAGGACACGATCCAGATGAACTGAGTAATTTTTTTGAATGCTTTTTTCGACGATCGAACCGTACGGATGTTAATAAACACTCATTTTAGTGTTTGAAAAAAATAATCAAAAAATAAAAAGGCCGGGTTGGAGGAGATCTTAAGAAAAAACGTAGTAAAAGTGGTACTTCCTATAACAGGACACGATCCAGATTAACTGAGTAATTTTTTGAATGCTTTTTTCGATGATCGAACCGTACAGATGTTAATAAACACTCATTTTAGTGTTGGAAAAAAATAATCAAAAAATAAAAAGGCCGGGTTGGAGGAGATCTTAACAAAAAATGTATTAAAAGTGGTACTTCCGATAACAGGACACGATCCAGATTAACTGAGTAATTTTTTTGAATGCTTTTTTCGATGATCGAACCGTACGGATGTTTATAAATACTCATTTTAGTGTTGGAAAAAAATAATCAAAAAATAAAAAGGCCGGGTTGGAGGAGATCTTAACAAAAAACGTATTAAAAGTGGTACTTCCGATAACAGGACACGATCCAGATTAACTGAGTAATTTTTTTGAATGCTTTTTTCGACGATCGAACCGTACGGATGTTAATAAATACTCATTTTAGTGTTGGAAAAAAATAATCAAAAAATAAAAAGGCCGGGTTGGAGAAGATCTTAACAAAAAACATAGTAAAAGTGGTAATCCTTTTTTAATAAAAATCCTTTTTAGTAAAAGTGGCAAACACTCATTTGAATGTTTAAAATTCTTTTTAATAAAAAGGGGCGGTATCCCTCTTCTATTTTTCCGCCTAAAACAAGAACCCCAATTTTATCCTTTTTTCCCCTCTTATACAACAACAATAGGTTCTAGATTTGATTGAAATACCCAAGATTTAGCAAAATAAACAAAGCCCCTTTCTGGCGAAGATGAGCGGAGGCACTGTTCAGTTCAATTGGCATGAAACAACGCCTTTATGTCTTAACCCTAGGTTTTCACCCCTCTCTGGCGAAGATGATGTCTGGCAATTAGTACCTGTATGTCTCCTCTCTCTCTCTCTCTCACTCTCTGTCTCTGGCTAAATCTATTAAGTCTTGCGTCTATTGGAAATCTAAGAGACTTTAATTTTAGTTTTACTTGATTAACTGACTTTGAGAATATGTTTATTGAAATATTTTGACTAAAACTGTTTGTATTAATCTAAGAGAGTTTATTGCGGCTATTGGGAATCTAAGAGACTACAACTGCATGCAATTATGACATTGATCTCAGTTAATATGAGCGTTGTTTCATATGCCTTACACTCTTCTATTTAAACCATCCCTAGTTAATCCCCTTTCTCATCCTCTCAAACATTCTTAATTGTTATCAAACCCCCCGTCTATCAAATGGCCTTCAACGCTCTCACCATACGTATTGCCAATATAGTGTTCAATTACGAAAACTTCACGATCGTAGTGGAAGGTGCAAGCTTTCCAGTGGACGATGTTCCAAAGAACATCAGCTCTGAGTTCTCCTATGATCAGAAAATCGAGTGGATGTTTCTGCTGATGCACTTCGATCTAGAGAAGGAGAGGAGGGAGGCGGAGCGTCTCCGGGCCCTGGAGTTGCGTGAGAGGATCAGTGGACTGGCTGTCACCATATCCAGGATTTACAAGAGGAGGAGGGAGACTGGTTTTTAGAATTTTGTTATTATTTCTTTGTAATTTTTTTTTGCAATGTTATGCAAGTGTTATGACGTAAGGAGATAGTTGTTATCATGACAGTGTGGAAGTATTTTTATTTTTATCATAACAATTGTTATTTATAGTGTTATGTATGAGTTCTTTTTGTCTTTTTCTATTTTTCAAGAAGGAATAGCTAGGTAAATCTGCATATAAGGTAATTTTTGTAGTAATTGTCATCCCTAATACTCTCTTGTTTGACATGGTCATTGTTCATTATTGGTAGCTTAGATGCATTTGATTTGCAGAAAGAAACATGGTGTATGACGTGCTTAGAGTTTCATTGTTTATTGATCATTAGCTTGTAAGTATGCAGTTGTAGACCTGTAAAAGATGTGTACTTGATGAATGTTCTACAGATTGACTTGCATGATGGTTAAATCTGATTTATGTTTACTCACATATTGAGGTATTTGTTAATGTTACATCAATGTTGACAATCTTCACTGATTTTGACCAAGGGAGATCTCAGCAACATGTAGAGAATACTTGTAATATCAGCAATACTAATACTGGTTTGGGTGCTCCTCAACATGTAGAGAATACTGGTTTCAAGGTTAGTGTATAGTCTGTGATTTAGAAGTATAATTGCTTATTCTTTTTCATATTTTGGGTTGATTTTCATAATGATTTCACTTGCCAGTCCTCGACGCAGGTGGAGCTCACAGAAGCTGAAACAGAGTATGTAGTCAATGCCGTGAAACAGAGTATCCGTGCCTTACACTAGTAAATTTGTTTAATATCTTGATCTGCATATTGCTAGGTTTCTGTTATTGTGAATGCTTCTGAAGTTGAGGAATTTTCAAACGTAGCTATCAAGCCTGTACGTTCTCTAGCTTCATAGGAATTTAAAGTTTCTTTTATATATGCCTTTAAAATTTTATATAGGGGCATGACTGAAAATGGAACTGGCAGGTTGTTAATCACGAGGTGACGACCAAAAATGCTTACATGCTGTGCAGATGTAATTTTCCCCGAGAGGCTTGGCTGATCACTGCCATGAAATGAGCGGAATTAAATCTATTCTCAGGGCCGCATGGGTTGTTGGTCTTCCCAAATGAGTCACTAATCCTTCATGAAATGAACAAAGAGTGAGCTCGTGCGTTATATAGGGGTGTTGAAAAGGATAATGCAGCAAGAGGAAAGAGCTTCGTGCAGACTTGTTGATGTCATATTGTGGAAAGATGGATATCTCAAGGAACCGACCATTCTGATTGTACATGGAACCTTGTACTGTTGTACATATTAAATCTATGTTGTATTGTAATGGTAATACATCTGTTCCAACCCAAATAAAGATGTTAATTTGGCTCGGAAGCACCTCCCAGTTTTGACTCCTCATGTTTTGAATAAACCAAGACGTTCTTATGAATATATTTGCTTGAAAATAGTTTGTTACTTTCGACAAATAGTTGGAATATGGAATTTGAATGTTATATTATTATTGCATATATATTCAAATAGTAATAAAATATTCAAATTTCTAACAAGGATATCAGTCGTTGTCACCTGTTTTCGAAACTTTTTAGTCACACAATAATATAGTCACTAGTTTTTAGCTTCCTTAAGCGAACAAAGCTCTGACATATATGCAGAAAACTCTACTTTTTAGTCACATATAAAATGTAGTGACCATAGGTTATTTCCCATTTAGCCACATCACCGAAAACGACTGTGGTCGTTTCGTAACATTTAGACACAGCAAAGAAGCGTCCCTAGTTATTGTCACACTTCTATCTCTCAAGTGTGACTATAAATTTTGGAATTGGTCAAAGTCAAAAAAAACCATGCTGTTATTGTCACATTTTTTTAAGTTGTGACTAAATCTTCCAAAAAATGTGTCTTCGGTCACTCGAAAAACAATTGTGTGCCTAAAACTTGGGACGATGATCTTTAGCCACTCGTTTTTTCCAAAGTGTCACAGCCCTTACTGTACAAAAGAGTGACGAAAGCCCAAATTTGACGTAGTGTGAATCTAGGAATCTATACTTTATTTTACAAAGTATGAGATTGGGGGAGATTGCTTGATCAAGATTCAATGATCATCAGTATCTGAACTACTGATCAAGATTGAGGTGCTGACGTCATCAGGATTGCACGAGCGTAAGTATCAGGATTGCTATCAGGACTATGATCAGTATTATCATCAGGACTGGAAGCTGATCAGTATTACTTCAAGATAACTATTGCGTCCAGAAAAATAAGGAAAGATTGATTTGTCGGTTGCTAGTTTCACTACAAGGAAAACAAGGTTTTACAACGTTTTTTGCCCATTGTCTGAAGCTTCGAAAAACCGTTGTCTATTGAGATGCCGTCTGTTACGTGTATCACACAACGGTACGTACCGTTGTATGACATTCCTGAAGACAACGGTTAGAGCTTCCAAAAGTGTTGTACAAAAGCCAGAAACAACAACGCTATTTCGGTAAAACTGTTGTTGAAAGCGCTTTGTATCAAGAGGATTGAATTACAAAATGTTAATCCCAAATGACCTAACAGAATTGTAGAAGGGGGGGGGGGGGGGGTTGAATACAATTCTTGATATTTCTTAAACTTAAAAACAACTTACAAATAAAACTGAACTTAAAGTAAAAATCACAAGCACATAAATAATTTCAGTTGGATTGTTTGATGATCCAACTGAAGTGATTTTTATTGCGGAAATAATCTGTGATACAAAATGTACACAGCTGCTCAGTTACAAGAATGTAGAGAAGTATGCTCTCAAATATAGCTAATACAATCTATTTGTTTTTCTTCTCTTACTCTTATTTTAACTGCTAAAGGTAACCGCCAATAGTTTGCTTTTCATCCCTTTGTCCAGTGGTCCTTGGAGATCCTTGCTTTTGTCTTCATGCTTATTATGATCACTCCTAAGAGCCCAATTGGAAACTGGGATGTTTCCTTATTCCCCATGTCCATTTTAATGGTTTCCAATGCAAAGTACACTTCCACATCACCTTTAGATCTGTTGGTTTCCAATGCAAAGTACACTTCCACATCACCTTTAGATCTGTTCAGTAAACTGTCACTATCACTTTGTCAACTATTCAGAAAAGCAATAATGATTCGTTGATAGCAGGGAGATGTGTTTCATTGATAGCTTTATTCTCCATTTCGTTGATGAGTAAACTTCATTTCGTTGATGAGTAAACTTCATTCCGTTGACAGAGTAATCTTCATACCGTTGATAGAGTAATCTTCATACCATTGACATGTCTTCACTTAGGCAGAATTACATGGCATAATATATTTACAATTCACCAACCTATTTTGCCTATCTAGTACTTAGTCAACATGACTTAGAAAAACCTATCTAATACATACAACAAATTGCATATCAAACTGTGAAGTATTGTACAGTACAATTGCTACATCACTCCTTTCGTTGATGAGCTTCCTGTCAACGAAACACTGCAAAGCATGCCATTTCGTTGACAGTTACAAAATGACTTAATACAAAATCTACTAAGTGTTTTTATAATTATCATCAAGAACAACATATTTCTAACAATCTCCCCCAATTTATGACTGATAGAATAACAGCCATAAATCAAGAGCCTTGATGATAACAAAAACACTCAGACATATTACACATGATAAAAGTAGAAATTGCATTGAGCTTCATTGAATTTAATTGAAATGCAAAGTAGAAAATCTTACAAAACAAGTGCACAGAGTTGCTCCTCTAGACTGAGCAGATTTTTCATCTTTGCCTCTGTGGTCTTGTTTTCTTCCTTTTTCTTGCATTGTTCTCCTCAATTTGAGCTTGAAGTCTTCTGTAGAAAATCTTCTCTTCTTCATCTTGATTCCCCAACTTGGATTGCATTAACCTTAGAGTTTCATTGGATGCCTTCTCCAGTTGGTCTTCTATTCTGAAGAATCTTCTACAGTTGTCCTTATCTCTGAATTCCATCATCCAAAAAGGTTGGAGATGAATTATCTTTACTGTTTGAGGGACCTTCAATACTCTGGGAAGTGCACCAGGCTTGTTCCAACTAGCTTTGATTTGGCAAATCTTGGAGACAACCTCAGACTTGGCTGTTTTGGTAAAACCAAAATCATTCTTCAAAAATTTAAACACAGATAGCAGTGTCTGATAGTCTTCTCCCAGAATTCTGTGTAGAGGCCAAACCTGTTCTCTCCCACCCTTGTAGACAAATACCAATCTCTCTGGTAGTTTGTAAGAAGCTGCTATTCCTCTCACTTCAACCAGGTCATCAAGATTGATATGAATGTCAGACTCCTCCCTGATATCAGCAATGTAGATGAAGTCTTCTGGGTTGGTAGGGGGTTTCTCAGCTTGTGGTCTCCTTACCAGAATTGGCTTAGCCTTGGTAGCCCTTTTCTTAGATTTCTTCTTTGGATCCATTTCAAAGAGGAATTTCGGAAAGTTGGCCTCATCAAACTCAATTGGCTTTCCATTTGGCTCAATTGGCTGATCATGGAAATTTACAGGATGATTAGGATCACAGGCTAACTTTACCTCTGAAACTGGATCAGGAATTGTTGGAGGTGCAATTGGTACAGAAGAGTCTGATGCAATGCTCTGAGAGTCATCATTCTCAAAGGCTATGTTTCTCCTAGCTCTTGCCTTTGGTTGCCTTGTGCTCTTCTTTGCACTCCTTTCCTCTCTTGCTTTTTCTTCTAGCTGTATTTCTTCTTCATCAAGAGACTGAGCAACAGCAAGGGCTTGCATTGCTGCTCTGTCTGACTCTTCAGCTTTAGCTTCAGCAAAGTTTGGGTGACCAGCCCAAACACAGATTTCTTGTCCATTCATGTAGACAATTGCCCTTTGCTTCCTTATCTCATAATCATTGCTTTCCTTGCTTTTTGTGATAAGTAGACCAAGAAGCTTGAGCTCATCTGGATAAGGTGCAGGATAGAAAGTCCTTGCTATATTTTTTCCCTTTGGTTTAGCAGGGGACTTGGGAGATAAGCTTCTTTGGAGTGTAGCTTGTTCCACATCCCTAATGCATGAAATTTGTCCTTTTTCCTTCCTTGGACCTTGAGTGACTCCATGTAGAAGGGGCTCTACCTGATAGAAAGAATTGGTTTGTGGCTCCCATTCCGTTGACATTAGAACCATGGCATTCGTTGATGGTTGATCCGTTGATGGATTTGAGTCCTTTGTAGTTCCAGCAATTTTCTTGACCCTTGCTTCTATGTTGGACCAATGGTCTTTGATTTGTTCTGCAAGTCTCATCCTCATAGAAGCTTCCTGTATTAGGTCAATACCATCCTTTTGCTTCTTTCCAAGCTCCCCCATTGCTAGTGGCTCATTTGGTAAGGAAATGGCTGGGACCATAACCTTTGTGATTTGAATGTCTAGCTCCTTAGATTTCTCCCCCTTTTTGTTATCATCAAAAGAGATGACTGGGAGTCCTTGAGCTACCACTAGTTGGGTGAGTAGCTGAGTTTGCTTCTCCTGTTCCTTCTGCATGTGAGAAAGTGTAGCCTCAACTTTGTCCACTCTAGAGGAAAGAGTTTTCAAAGATGAGGACACTTCAGGTTCCTTGGTGAAAAACCTTGACATCTTGGAGACAGTGTGAAGAGGAAGATTTTCATCTAGCCTCCTGTCAGTAGCATCCCTAAGGTTGCTAATTGAATCCTTGATTTCTGTAGCCTCAATCCTTGTCTGCAACATTTGTAGCCTTTGAATTTCCAGAGAATCCATTATGGCCTTGTAGAATTTCTTGTCCCTTGCTTCTGCAGACTCATGAGCTAGATATGCCTCATTGTACTGCCTTGTGATAGCAGCATCCAAGTTACATCTACCATGCATATCCTGAGAAAGCCAGTTTGGTGTAGGAGGCACCACAGAAGTCCCAGTCTGTGTAGTAGTGGCCACCTGTAGATTGTCACCAAAGTTGTCCTCATCATCAGAAAAATTAAAGTCTCCACTTGCTGCAGCTGCTGGAGATAGATTGGTCAGGGCATCCTTTGCTCTTTGCATTGATGTAGTAGTATGAATTAAGTTGAGTGACCTTCCTGCCTCCACATTGCCCTGTTGAGCCATAACTTGATAGGCTGGCACAGGATGAGTAAAGGTCTCAGGATCCAGGGAAATACTATCCAGAGTTTGTTGATAATGCTCTTGGAAGGTAAGTTCCCTTTCTCCCTCACTGACCCCCATTAACTCACTAGCAATGGCTGCTTCCTCCCTTATCACTCCTGTAGTCCCTTCTCTCTCTCCACTCTTTTCTTGCATCATGGGCTCCCCATGGCTCACACCTCTCACACCCTCACCTTCACCTACTAAGGTGGTACTCTCAATTTCTCCTTTTGCCTGGCTGGAAGAAATAGCCAGCCTCTCACTCTCAGTCTCTCCCTTTGCCTGGCTGCAAGCCAGCCTCTCAATTTCACTCCCTCTCAAACCTAAAAGTGTCTCAACTACCACCAGGTCATCTACACTAGTTGTGGAAACAACTTGATTTTCAATAAGGGGTGTAGAATGACCTATCAACGGAATGGTAGTTTGAACTGTCAACGGTATGGATACCGTTGATGGAGAAACACTTGTCAACGAAAGAGGCTGTTTCGTTGATGAAGTCAATAAAGCACATTGAGAAAGTGAAATTACAGTAGAATCTGTGGTGATTGATTTTAGAGATTGGTCCACAGATCCTCTTGCAACTTCAGAAAAAGTTGGTTGATGGCCCAACAAATCACTTAATAAGTGATGACCACCAGCTTCAGAGTGGGGCTTCTC
The DNA here is from genome assembly GCA_030848705.1 of Heracleum sosnowskyi. NCBI lineage: Eukaryota > Viridiplantae > Streptophyta > Magnoliopsida > Apiales > Apiaceae > Heracleum > Heracleum sosnowskyi. The sequence continues at coordinate 57,982,955 of CM061238.1, read as the reverse complement.
CAAGATTAGAGTTGGAGAATCAGGAATAGATGAATGGATCATGTCCACATCTAAAGATTGAGTTGGTGAATTTGATGGAGATAGTTCAAGGTTGATGTTTAGAGAATGGGACTGTAACCCCAGAGTAATGATAGGGGTTACATCAAACTGAATTTGTGAAACTGGAAGTGTTGCTTCCAGAGTGTGTGCACCCTGTGTACCCTTGGATTTTTGTTTCACTCTCCTTTGGTATTGGGAAAATGTAGACTATGGGCTTGAAGTGTCCCTTACCCTTTTGGAGTGTGCTCTTGGAGGAGAGCTTGTTTCAATAATCACATCCTTTTGGGAGGATGCAACTAGACTTGTGTTTAAATCCATTTTACTCATTGTGCCTTGTTGGGAAGACACAATGGGGCTTGGCTGGATTTCACTCTGCTTTCCTTCTTTATTCTTAGGGTTTCCTTGATTTTCACCCCTTCCCTCACCTCTCACAACTCCTGAATCACTCCCCTTTGGTTGTGAAGTAGTTTTTGCAACAAGTGCCTTTTGAGAAGCACCTGAGGTTGGCTTTGAGGATTTCTTTGATTTAGGTTTTGCTGCTTGGGCTGGAGCCTGTTGGGACACAGCTACAGACTCCATAGCAACATTGGTGGGTGAAATAATAGAAGTAACAACTATACTAACAGGGTTAGAAGAAGTTATCTCAATGATGGGCAAATACACCATTGGGACATCACCATTGTGGTTAAGTCTCAGTATATCTGTCAGAACCCTTTTCTCTTGCACAAAACACTCAAACTTGGAAACAGGGTTAGAGATAACTAATGGTGTTGAACTAACATGATTAGCCAACATCATCAGAAACCTAGCATAATAGATATTCTTTTTCCTATTAGCCTTATCACCCAACTTAGCACCAATTTCATACATAAGTTGGGTGCTAAAGTTGTAATATCTATCAGTTAGGAGCATGGTAAATAGAATTAACATAGAATTGGTCAATGCATCAAAATTGCTAATCTTACCAGAAAATACCTTGATAAATGCATCAGCTAAATAACTATATTCTCTAACCAATCCTCTCCTAATTATTCTACCCAGATTATCAGTAGGCAAAGAGTAGTTTATGGAGTTTAGCAAGTTAACCATTTCAGTATTTGTAGGCAAAGCATTACAGTTATTTTCAGGAATATGTAGACATGCTTGCAATACATCAGAATTAACTATGTACTCTTTACCTTGTATGGTGAATTGTAGTGTGCAGTTTGTTCCATTATACTCACATGAGGTCCAAATCTCCTCGATTATCTCATTATAGAGAGGAGTTCAGTGAAACATTGCATAGCTCAACTTGCAGTTCTTCATGAAGTCCATCATCTTGAAAAAGATACTGTTTGGACTTTCCTTGACAACAAATGGAATTGAGTTGTTCTTTTCATAAATGAACCCTCCTGCTGACATAAGCTTGACTATGGGTGCCATTGTTGTGTGAAGAAAAGCTTCGAAGTGAATTGCTTGTTAGAGAGAAGAAGAGAGAAAAGCCTTTGGAATTTTTGAGAACAGGTAAAAAAGAAATTAAGGAAAAGAGAATTTCTTAAATACTCCCCCAAAAATTCTCAGAAAAAGAGTCCAATAATAAATGTAAATTACTGGATTGGCTAAAAAAATATAACCGTTACTCTTAAAATATTACCATGATTTATACTTACAGGGGTGTATGCATAGATCGTGGTAAAAGACGTGTCAAATCTCAACGGTTCAGATTAAAAGCGCTATATCAACGAATGAGATTTGGGCGTTTAAGGTCCCGTCTATTTCGTTGATAAAGCTGTGTTTCGTTGATATAAAAGAGCTATCAACGAAACACCCAGAAAAATGCTAAGACTGTCAACGAAATGGTGCGTTTCGTTGACATAGTAATTTTGACTTAGACAAAATTTCACTTTTTCCTGAGAAAATTAATTCACAGAAAAACATAGCAAATTTCTGGCTACATTGTAACTTGCAAATATCTCAAAAATAATTAAGAGAAATTTAGCATACCTAGCTCACTTACTAATCTTGAGAATGTTGATTCATCAAGTGGCTTGGTAAAGATGTCTGCAAGTTGTTGTTCACTTGGAACAAAATGTAACTCCACAGTACCATTCATAACATGTTCTCTAATGAAATGGTACTTGATGTCAATGTGCTTGGTCCTTGAGTGCTGCACTGGATTTTCAGTAATGGCAATGGCACTAGTGTTGTCACAGAAAATAGGAATTTTCTCAACTCTTATTCCATAATCAAGTAGTTGATTTTTCATCCATAAAATCTGTGCACAACAACTTCCAGCTGCAATATACTCAGCCTCAGCTGTGGAGGTAGAAACTGAGTTTTGTTTCTTGCTGAACCATGAGACAAGCTTGTTTCCTAAGAATTGACATGTGCCTGTTGTGCTTTTCCTGTCAATTTTACATCTTGCAAAATCTGCATCTGAATAACCAATTAGTTCAAAGCCAGATTCTCTAGGATACCAAATGCCAAGGTTTGGTGTTCCTTTGAGATATCTGAAAATTCTTTTAATAACAACTAAATGGGATTCCCTAGGATCAGCTTGAAATCTAGCACATAGACATGTAGCAAACATAATATCAGGTCTACTAGCTGTTAAATATAAAAGTGAGCCTACAATGCCTCTGTAACCTGAAATGTCCACAGATTTTTCCTTAGTATTCAATTCAAGTTTGGTGGCAGTAGGCATGGGAGTTTTGGCAGGAGAGCATTCCATTAAGTTAAACTTCTTTAATAAATCATGAATATATTTTGTTTGACTAATGAAAATGCCTTCATTAACTTGCTTCACTTGAAGACCAAGAAAGTAAGTTAATTCTCCCATCATGCTCATTTCATATTTACTTTGCATAAGCTTCGCAAACTTTTGACAAAGTTTCACATCTGTAGACCCAAAGATTATGTCATCTACATAAATTTGAACAAGTATAGTAGAGCCATTCACAACCCTGTGAAAAAGAGTTTTATCTACAGTACCTCTAGTGAAGTGATTCTCAAGGAGGAACTGTGAAAGTGTGTCATACCAGGCTCTAGGTGCTTGTTTCAAACCATAGAGTGCTTTGAGGAGGAAGTATACATATTCTGGAAAATCATCATCTTCAAAACCAGGAGGTTGACTTACATACACCTCCTCTTCCAATTCCCCATTCAGAAAAGCACTCTTCACATCCATTTGATAGACTTTGAAATTGGCATGGGCTGCATAGGCTAGGAAAATCCTTATTGCTTCTAGTCTAGCAACAGGAGCAAAGGTTTCATCAAAATCAATTCCTTCTTCCTGTGAATAGCCTTTTGCAACCAATCTAGCTTTGTTCCTTGTGACTATGCCATTTTCATCCATCTTGTTTCTGAACACCCATTTTGTGCCTATGACACTCTTGTCCTTAGGCTTGGGCACCAGCTTCCAAACATTGTTCCTCTCAAATTGGTTTAGCTCCTCTTACATAGCTAAAACCCAATCTGGATCGAGAAGTGCATCCTCAACTTTCTTTGGCTCATCTTGAGACAGAAAGCTGCTATATAGACATTCTTCTTGAGTTGCTCTTCTAGTTTGGACTTTTGAAGTAACATCACCTATAATAAGTTCAAAGGGATGATCTTTAGTCCATTTCCTTGAGGGAGGTAGATTTGCTCTTGAAGAGGTAGCTTCATGATCATGATTGCCTTGATTGGATATTTGTCCTTGAGAAACTCCCCCTGAGTTTGTTGTCCCTAAATGATCACTTCTAGAAGCATTTCTATGACTGTCAACGGTATGACCATTTTGGCTGTCAACGAAACGCTCATTTTGACTGTCAACGAGTCCACCATCATGACTGTCAACGAAATGACCATTTGGTCTGCTAGCAGCTATTCTTTTCAACCTTAATGCAGCAATTTCATCTTCACTGCTGCTTTCATCTGTGCTAGATACAACAACTTTAGGCTGTTTCTCAGTAGCCTTAACATGATTCACTTGATCTCCTTCCTCATTCTCAAAAGAAAGACTTTCATGGAAACCTTCATCACAGAGACCTTGAATTTTGAGATCATCAAAGACAACATGTACATATTCCATAACAATGTTGGTTCTGAGATTATAGACTCTGTAAGCTTTCCCTGCTGCATATCCCACAAATATTGCTTCATCTGCCTTTGCTTCAAATTTCCCCAAATGCTCAGCTTGATTTTTTCAGAACAAAGCACTTGCATCCAAAGACATGAAGAAAATCCAATAGTGGCTTCTTTCTTTTGAGTAGTTCATAAGGGGTCATACCTTTGGCCTGATTAATCAAAGAAATATTTTGAGTGAAGCAGGCTGTGTTAACTGCCTCAGCCCAAAAATAAGTTGGTAACTTTGATTCATCTAGCATTGTCCTTGCAGCTTCAATAAGTGTTCTGTTTTTCCTTTCAACCACACCATTTTTCTGTGGTGTCCTTGCTGCTGAAAACTCATGCAAAATACCATTTTCTTCACAGAAAACCTTCATGCTTGAATTCTTGAATTATGTCCCATTGTCACTCCTAATCCTTCTTACTTTCAAGTCAGGATGATTGTTTACCATCTTGATGTGATTGATAATGATTTCACTTGCCTCATCTTTGCAGTGCAAAAAGAAGGTCCATGTAAATCTAGAAAAATCATCAACAATCACAAGACAATATTTCTTCTTTGAAATAGACATGACATTCACAGGGCCAAATAGATCCATATGAAGCAACTCAAGCTGATGGACAATTGATGACTCTGTCTTGATTTTGAATGATGCCTTCTTTTGTTTCCCTTTTTGACAGGCATCACACAAACCATCCTTGGAAAACTCCACTTGTGGAATTCCTCTAGCAAGATCTTTCCTCACCAAATCATTCATAACTTTGAAATTCAGATGAGACAGTTTCTTGTGCCATAGCCAACTTTCATCCTTGTTTGCCTTGCTGAAAAGACAAGTGATGGTGTCTGGACTTGTGCTACTAAAGTCAGCAATGTACACATTCCCTCTTCTGAATCCAGTCATTACCACATTGTTGTTTCCTCCTTTAGAAACAACACAGGCTTCTTTAGAAAAAGTAACTAAAAATCCTTTGTCACAAAGTTGGCTGATACTAAGCAAATTGTGCTTAAGATCATCCACCAATGCAACCTCATCTATGATGACATTCTCTTTTGAAATCAAGCCATATCCCTTAGTGTAGCCTTTGCTGTCATCTCCAAAAGCAATACAAGGGCCGGCTCTTTCCTGAAACTCTGTGAGCAGGGTAGAATCACCAGTCATGTGTCTTGAACAACCACTATCCAAGTACCAAAGATTCCTTTTGTCTCCCTGCACACAATAAAACCAAATCAAGTTGATTTTGGTACCCAAGTTTCCTTGGGTCCTGTTTTGTTAGCCTTTGCTTTTCCTTTAATATCATTTTTCACCTTGGGCTCAGATTGATTTAAATCAATCTTTACCCTTGGTGTTGATTTCTGAGAGTTGCTCACATTTTCATTCATAGCATGCATAGTTGGTGGAACAAACATGTTATTCACATTCCATGGCATTTGTGGCACATTAAACATATTCATGTATGGATTATGCACAAATGACATGCTAGCATATGGATTCTGAAATTGTGCATATGGAGCAAACATGTTAGGCATAACAGGCATTGTGGGCATAGAACTGTTCATTGCAGGCTTGGGAATTTTCACATTAGTAGACTTCTTAACAGATTTGCAGTTAGTAGATAAATGACTAACACTTCCACAATTAACACATGTCTTTCTAGGAGCATATTTATCAGGTGTGTAATTGTTGTGTTTGTTAATCCCTACTTTGCCATTCCTGTTATTCTTTTTATTTCCCTTAGCCTCAACTTGAACATTCTCTAACTTATCTTTCAATTGCTTGTTGGACAAGTGACCTACATTAGTTCTCTCAACAGGCTTCTCAACTTTCTTTGATTTACTAGACTCACCTTGAACAAAGTTCTTGGTGACAGGACCATACTTATTATTAAGTCTAGTGAGTTCATCTTTTCTTTTCTCTGTCAACGAAACAGCCTGATCGGTTGATGGTTCATCTGTCAACGAAACATTGCATTCCGTTGACATATCAACCTTCAACAAATGATCATTGTTGTTTGTTGACTCTGTTTCTGATTCTAAGGTTTCACCAACATACCCTAGATTCTCTTTGTTCTTTTTCCATGATTGCTCACAGAAAGATTCCATACCATGAACATTAATAATGTTGGTAGCAACATTCCTGGCATCTTTCCATTTTGCAATCACACTTTGTTCTATCTCAAGTTGTGTTTTAAGAATTTCTTCCCTTTGTAACACGTTCTCAAGTTCCGTCTTAGCATCCCTACTAACACATCTCATTTTCTCAAATTCAATGAGATGTGCTTCTAACATTGCATTTCTATCACTTAAGAGCAAATTAGTCTCTTTTATTCTTGAATTCTCTTTGGTAAGTGATTTAAGAGTAACATGCAAATTATATAGTACAGTAGACATTTCATTTACTGCACTATCGCATTCCTCTTTAGAAAGCTCAGAAAGATTAGTAATTGTTACCTGGTTGCTTGAGGAGCTTGCTTCCTGCTCATGATTGTTAGCCATAAGAGCCAAGTTGACATACTCAACATCATCATCAGAATCTTCACCATTACCAGCCCAATCATACTCCTGAGACATGAAAGCCTTTTCTTTTTCCTTGAGAAGTTCAAAGTATTTCTTTTTATAATCAACAAGCTCAAATGTCCTGTTGCCCTTCTCAATCTTGGGCTTTCTGCAGTCTCCAGCAAAGTGACCAAGCATTCCACAATTGAAACATTTAGATTTAGACTTTTCAATCCAGTTACTTTTGTTAGGTTGAAAGTCTCTCCTTGGTGGCCTTGCTTCCGAGTTTCTCTTGAACTTGAACTTAGAGAATTTTCTTGACAGAAAAGCAATGTGTTCATCAATCTCATCTAAGTCATCCAAGTTGGCTGGTTCTGATTCTTCTTCTTCTGTCATCTTGCCTTTACCCTTGCTAACATCACTCCTACAACTAGCTCGACTAGTTGTGGCCTTTGCAGCCTCTTCATTATCATCTTCCAGTTGGTTCACAGATGCAATCAATGCAATAGATCCACCCTTCTTTTGTACCTTCTCAATTTCTTCATCTTGCTCCATTTCCAACTCATATGTCTTCAAGGTTCCATAAAGCCTTTCAAGAGTGTAGTCTTTGTACTCTTGAGTGTTTCTGAGAGAAACAGTCATAGGCTTCCATTCTTTTGGAAGAGCTCTAAGAAATTTAAGGTTTGAATCCTTGGTTTGATATATCCTCCCATACAACTTTAATCCATTCAAAAGCTTTTGAAACCTACTAAACGTGTCATTTAGGGTTTCACCAGCTTTAAAATGAAAATGCTCATATTGTTGTATAAGGAGCTGCATTTTGTTTTCCCTAACTTGCTCAGTACCTTCACAGAGAGTTCTAACAGTGTCCCATACTTTTTTGGAGGTTGTACAGTTTATGACATTGTCAAACATCTCTTGCTCCAAACCATTAAACAGAATGTTCATGGTTCTTTTATCTTTATGGACTTCTGCAACATCTTCAATAGTCCATTCTTAGACAAGTTTTGGAATTTCCACATCAGGAGCATCATCTGGCAGTCCAACTCTAGATGCAAACTTCATGGGAACGTGTGGACCTTTCTCAATGCAGTCTACATATCTCTCATCCATAGACATGAGATGTAAATGCATCTTTACTTTCCAGTGAAAGTAATTGTCCTTATCAAGAACTGGTATCTTTACTCCTGCATCCTTCTTCACCATGGTTACTGTTTTGGTCTTGATCTTTAAACTTCTTGTATGTTAGAAGCTTGCTCTGATACCAATTGTTAATCCCAAATGACCTAACAGAATTGTAGAAGGGGGGTTGAATACAATTCTTGATATTTCTTAAACTTAAAAACAACTTACAAATAAAACTGAACTTAAAGTAAAAATCACAAGCACATAAATAATTTCAGTTGGATTGTTTGATGATCCAACTGAAGTGATTTTTATTGCGGAAATAATCTGTGATACAAAATGTACACAGCTGCTCAGTTACAAGAATGTAGAGAAGTATGCTCTCAAATATAGCTAATACAATCTATTTGTTTTTCTTCTCTTACTCTTATTTTAACTGCTACACTTGGTTATATATATTCCCAAGTTTACAAAGCTATTTTTGGCTACACTAAAGTACACTAAAGGTAACCGCCAATAGTTTGCTTTTCATCCCTTTGTCCAGTGGTCCTTGGAGATCCTTGCTTTTGTCTTCATGCTTATTATGATCACTCCCAAGAGCCCAATTGGAAACTGGGATGTTTCCTTATTCCCCATGTCCATTTTAATGGTTTCCAATGCAAAGTACACTTCCACATCACCTTTAGATCTGTTCAGTAAACTGTCACTATCACTTTGTCAACTATTCAGAAAAGCAATAATGATTCATTGATAGCAGGGAGATGTGTTTCGTTGATAGCTTTATTCTCCATTTCGTTGATGAGTAAACTTCATTTCGTTGATGACTAAACTTCATTCCGTTGACAGAGTAATCTTCATACCGTTGATAGAGTAATCTTCATACCATTGACATGTCTTCACTTAGGCAGAATTACATGGCATAATATATTTACAATTCACCAACCTATTTTGCCTATCTAGTACTTAGTCAACATGACTTAGAAAAACCTATCTAATACATACAACAAATTGCATATCAAACTGTGAAGTATTGTACAGTACAATTGCTACATCACTCATTTCGTTGATGAGCTTCCTGTCAACGAAACACTGCAAAGCATGCCATTTCGTTGACAGTTACAAAATGACTTAATACAAAATCTACTAAGCGTTTTTATAATTATCATCAAGAACAACATATTCCTAACACAAAAGTGTTGTTGTTTTAGCATTAACACAAAGGTCTAGTAAAACTGTTCGTATTGTTGGAATAAAATGAACACAACGGTTCCTATAGAAGAAAAGAGTTGTTCTCCTTTCCTTTAGTCAACGGTTTCTATAAGCAAATACATTGTTTAAAACTTATTACTACAATGGTTTCTAATTACGAAACCGTTGGATGTTATCTCTTGTTACAATCGTCCTGTTTTCCCCAACTGTTGGTTGTAACCAATTGTTTAAAACTTATTACTACAATGGTTTCTTCAAAAAAGTGTTGTTAGAAATCTAATTGACAATAGTTCGGTCTAACGATTCACACATCACTTAATTTAAACATATTCCTATTTTTTTATAAACAATGGTCAACAAAAATAAAAATACAAAATCAAAGCATTTTAAAATTTCAAATAATAAATGTACAAATATACAACTTTTTTAAAAAAGCTAAATAATACATAACTTATACACATTAAGCCTACAAAATAACTACAATTAGTTGCCTCTGGATGTTTAAACAGATTAGGTTTTCCTTGGAGCTTCAATTTCTCATAGCTTCTTCAATGTCAAGTGATATCATCTTTGAAGTTGTAACTCCCATTTCTAGGTCATGAGTCATGTCACGAAGAGCTGCAGAGAAGTAGTACACTAGTCTCTGAAGAGGGATTCCTTTATCGGAAGAGTACCCATTACAATAATTTAGGAGGTTGCTTGCATCCTCAAACTGCTGTTCTCCTATTTTCTCAGCTGAAGATAGAAGATGCTGTATAATGACAACAACATCTCCACTCTTCTCATGAGAAGGGCCTTGACTAAGCTCTAAGAGATCATCAACTCTTAGGGATCTGGATCGAATGATCTTTTCTCTTGCCAACCGTATGATATCATTGACTGATTGACCACCCACCTTAAGGCATGCAACATCAGAGCTAGACACCTTGACTTCCATAGAATTCTGTCCTTGAAAGTTGATTCCGCAGTTGCTTAAAATTTGGAATGATGATAAAGATAATGGCAAAGATTCATCATCATCTGGTGCAACTAATTCTAAAATCTCTGAGTCGATGTTTCTAAGCTTTTCACGCTCTTCTTGACTCAATTGAAAGGGAGAAGGGTTACTACTAAAGCATAACTCCTCAAATCTCTCAAACCCTGAAAAGAGTGAGATCTGCTGCTCTTGGTGAGATGAATGATTTCCTGAAATTTGAGACTGTTCACCCACATTCTCCTCATGACAGTTATAATCCTGATTATCAAGATCAAGAGATGGAAACATTTCTTTAACTCTTTATAGTAGAAACTGCTGGAAGAGGTTTACAGCATCGCTTAATATGTACAAAGGTGGTGACAATGGTTTGCTAAAGGTGGTGATCACAACACTGTTACTCTAACTAATTGCAAGTGACAGACAAGACATATAGAAGGATGAAAGCTGAGTTACTTTTTACATATATGATATAAGAACGAACAAAGTTGCGCCCTGGTGAGTGCATATGAATGTTACATGCTCAGAAATACAGATATTCAAGATAATTAATGCTTTAATTTTGGACATATGTCAAAACCAAATGACAAAAAAGCTACGAAAAATAGGAAATACAGATAGATATAACTAACCATGTCCCAGATTTGCAGCTTTATTGGCTTGTTCTCGATTGTGATCATTCTGGCCCCAAATTCAACACCAATGGTTAAATCATGGACTGGCTGAAAATGCTTGTCCGTGAACTGCAGAAGAAGACATGATTTACCAACTCCTGCATAAAAATATAAAACAACAACAAAAATGAGCATTGTATGTTGCACAAGATCAATATATAAGTGCACCAATTTCATAATCCAACACTACAGCATAAGGACTTAATAAAATTGGCGAGACCTATAAATTTCTTAGGCGATAATCACTAAATATTCAGCCTTCCATTATTTCCTTGAAGACAGACACTTTTTGTCCTTTAACTCTTCAAGGTTTGTAATTCTTCTCGTCTATCAAATCAAACTACTAAAACAGCATTAAATAATTACAAATTAAGTTAACTTGTAGGAACTCTTAAGCTATGTACATGTGAGTATGTGTATGCATATACATAAATTCAGACACAAAGGAAGGTAGGCATAAATCACTGATAATTAAAGATTGATTAGGAGAGAGAGAGAGAGAGATGCCAGTATCACCGATGATGATGTATTTGAAAAGATAAGCATAAGACATAATGGAGGTGATGGTGGCTCATATATCAAGTACCTACATCCTCTGTTTAGAGTTCTCCGTCCATTATGTCATCAAGATATCGCCACAACCTAATACACATATCTCAAAATCAATTACATATACAATCATAAGCCAACTCAATATCTAGAGAAAGTGAAAACATAGAAACTCACATTGAATAAGTCTTTGATGTCAATCTCACTCGCTTTCGTCTTGCGGTTGGCAACATCTTGCAAAAATTATACACACATACAGGAAAGTTGCAATCTTAGGTCAAATTGAGAATTTAGACACACCAACACAGGAACATACAGAGAGATATAATCTAGGGTTTCAAATGTATACAAAATTAGATGCAAATTCACAAATCGGAAAGAGCGAGAGATGATTATGTATACAAAATTAGATGCAAATTCAAAAATTCACAAATCGGAAAAAGTAAGAGATGATTTAGATGAGGTGTGATGGGTAGAGATAGATACACACATGAGATAGAGAAAGACTTTTGGGTTTTTGTTAGATAAGGTTTTGGTTTTGTATCTGAGAGACTAAGGGGGAAACAAACTTTCGATATGGGGGGAAATGAAATATTCAAGGATGAAAAGTAAAGCATAAAAGGGAAACAAAATTTGGGTTATGATAATTTTTTTTTTGAAAAATAAATTTAATATTTTTAAAAGGCTTTTGTAACATTGTAATGTATTTAATATTTGGGTAATTTGTATTAATGATGTGCAAAAATAATTAAATTTTAAAATTTTAAAATCACTAGTTAGAAGTACTAGTCAAATCACTTGTTGACCATTAAATCTCAAACAAAAAACAAATTTCTAAAATTTTTATAACATCACTAAAATAAAAAGATCTTGATATCTGTACGGTTTGATCGTCAGGAATTATTTTGTAAAAAATCGAAACATAAATCCGGGACGAAAAACTAGTTAAAAGTACTAGTCAAATCACTATTGACCATTAAGATCTCAAACCAAATAAATTTATTTTTTTCTAAAACTTTTGTAATATCATTAAATTACATAGATCTCGATATCCATACGGTTGGATCGTCGATAAATATTTTTAAAAAAATCGAAACATCAATCCGGGACGAAACACTAGTTAGAAGTACTAGTCAAATCAATATTGATCGTTAAGATCTCAAACCAAATAAATTTTTTTTTTCTTAAAACTTTTGTAATATCATTAAATTACATAGATCTCGATATCCATACGGTTGGATCGTCGATAAATATTTTTAAAAAAATCAAAACATCAATCTGGGACGAAACAATAGTTAGAAGTACTAGTCAAATCACTATTGACCATTAAGATCTCAAACCAAATTAATTTATTTTTTTCTAAATTTTTTGTAATATCATTAATTACATAGATCTCGATATCCATACGGTTGGATCGTCGGTAAATATTTTTAAAAAAATCAAAAAATCAATCCGGGACGAAACACGAGTTAGAAGTACTGGTCAAATCACTATTGACCGTTAAGATTTCAATAGCTGTGTGTGCTATATAAACACAGTTTAGGTTTTGATTTTATATCAATCGCTTACACGAGTATTATTGTAACCTATAAGCTTTCAAGAATATCAGAATTTCTTGAGAGAGTTTTGTAACAGTTTTATACGAGAATTAATAAAGCTGTTATTATTTCATATTTGTGTTTATTAAGTCGAGAATCTTATACAATTGTATTTAACCCCCTTCTACAATTGTCAACTGCTTGCATCATTGCTCTCACAGAACAGGTAATACTAATTCTGATATTTTGGACTTCTTATTTAATATACATGGCAATAATCTATTTTCTACCTGATTCAGTACATAATCATTAGGTGAATCGTTGTAGTTATTTTAATTTAGTGATATTCTTTGTATATTTTTATAGATTTTTGATTAAGTTCAATTTTTTTTCTGAAAAGAACAAATTACTTTACAGTGGAGATTATCCCAAATATGTAAGAGGTGGTGAGATATCAAATTAGAACATGTTATATAAATCATGTTGGATTGTATTATGAAATTTTCTGGCATACCCGTGACATGGTTCAATAGCTTTATTAGTATCTGTCTTGATCTACCCGAACGAAAATTAACTTGTTTTTATCAATTTTCAGACTTTCTTTGTTGTAAGAAGTTTGATGGTTTTCAAATTCTGAAATTTATTGCACCTGTTCGAGAAATTGTAAATAATATATAAATTTATCGGTGGAGTTGTACTGATTGTACCTCTATATATATGCATGGTGTTCATGCCATAAATTTAGGTGATAATTGTTTTATGGTTACAAGAGATGGATGCACCATTTTCCGGTCCACTATGCAACAACATGATTTCAATTCATATGATATTGATGAATGTTAAGTTGTTATACTCGAAGATGACATCGTTTTCACCCAATGAATTTTTTTTAATTATTACGTAGCTAGATGTAGTTCATGTTTCCATTTGTTAAGTAAAGATCTGATGTCTCATGCGATAAAAATGTTTCTTATTTTAGTAGTCAATTGCTTAATTTGTTTGATGTTTGTAACTGTGTCTTCTAAATTGTGCAGAACCCAAACATCATTTTTTAACCGCTGGCTGTTGTAGTGCCCAGTGACTAGTTGGCAGAGATTCCATTTAGTTTACATCAGGAGATGGTGCTATCTAGTATTAAAATAGTCTGAAATATTACTAATTTAGTTGGTTGATTTGTATTTGTTAATTATCGGGCTCTGGCTAGTTTAATCTACGACTATTATGATGTTCAAGAGTTTTTAAGTATTTTAATTGTGTGTTGTACCGGTGGAAACGAGGAAACGAAATGAAAAAAGCAGGCTATTGTTAATTTGTTATTATTGGTGGTTTTGTTTTTTCTTTTGTTAAAGTATTAGTTGCATTTTCATTAAATAAATGCTATAATTTAATAGGATAGGCCCACCAAGGTGGACCCCACAAAGTGGACCCCACTATTTTTTTAAAGAAACTCAAACTCTAAGGTAACACAAATTTTAAGTTACTGTAGAGCTCCCTTTTGTTGCTATATGATGCTATTGTAACATAAAAACACGTGTTACTCTAGGGGTCAAAGATGTTACCTTAGATACCTAAGGCAACATTGAAAAAGCTATCAATAGAAAAATGTTAGCTTAGCTCCTACATAGGCCTAGAGTAACATATCGGCTACCTGCTGCAACATTATTTTTTTGTTACAATAGGTTGTTTATGGTGTAGTGGCCCAAAGGCTTTACTTATTGGGATCAACATTTTCCACTGGAACTTGCGGATAATGATTTTGTTAAGGATGTTGAATCTTTTAATTTAACCAGGACTATTGAAAAATCTGAATTTCTCAGATCAACCTAGAAGTTGGAGATTTTTAACAAGTATGGATTGCATGTTGATGAAGTCAATGATCCAACTGTTGTAGAACATGCTGGAGGATGATGTGGCTGTGAACAATAAGGTGTTAGCCTTCGTGAAGAAAACTGTCCAGAATCTAGCCAGTCGGAATGGGCATGTCTATATCTATGACTAATGATCATGTGAGGCTAGTCACTGATTCTGTCAAACTTTCTCAACATCAATATTCCAATTCCATTTCTACTCCTTCTCAATCACATTCAGCTTTGGAGGCTAGACTTCACCCTTTGGAGGCAAATGAGGCTAATATCATTGATAATCAATCTCTTCTTATAAATTTTATCTATGATCTCTCTGAATCTCTAGGTCATTGACGAGCCGAATCCCACACAAAGTATTTGCCGATACACAAAAGTATACTCGATCAAAGTACTATATCCTCAAGTAGAGGGTTATGGTTCTCACAGGGAGCACATTAATGGTGATTGTGCCAGTATAACAGTGGGTGTTGTTCTTAATAGTCTGTGCTATTGTGAATATGGTTTTAAGAGTTATGAATACAAATTGGTTTTAACAATATTAAAGGAATATGGGGTCTTTCGAATATGGGGTCTCTATCTAAGGTTTACATGCAATTCCGGAACACGAAACCGAACATAGACCACGTCCCCTTGGCCTAGCCATCTCTGATCACCCATCCTATGACCTATGGTGTGTCATGGTCACCCTGTTAAATGTTAACCCCCAATCCGTTGTGTCAAGCCTTTAACCAGATTTTAATATGCAAGTCCCGATTTGATAACATGTGATAAGTATTCAGTCCCGCTCCTACTTACGAGTTTTACAACCCACACCAAGGCCACATGTTAGATTAACTAGTTCTATCTATGACTCAAATCTTGTTTTAATTTCCATCGATTTAACAAGTTATAAGGTGATCAATCTAATATCTATTAATCGTAGTTCACTACAAGAAAAACGGGCAATTATGACGGAAATTTTACACTGAAATCGTCGCAATATTGGTCCAATTACGACGGAAAATTTTCGTCATTTTTGCTCAAGTCTTAAGTTCGCATTTTCATCACAAATGTCATTCTCGTCACAAGTATGTTTTTCGTCATAAGTAGCAGTTTCGTCACAAGAAGAGTTTTCGTCATAAGTATAGTTTTCGTCCCAAGTATACATTTTCGTCACAAGTTCCAGTGCGGGACCTACCTTTTTCAATAAATTAGTAAATGAACTTACGACGAAATATACCATCATAAATTCATATTTTACGACGGAAAATCTGTTGAAAGTTAAAGAATGGGGCCCACCTGCTACAAAAATTTTATTCGTGGAAAAAATAAAAATTAATATAAAAAGGATGAACAACTGTCGTAAGTTACCCAAAAATCCGTCATAAGTTAAACTAGAAGTATTCTGGTTTTTCAGGTTCAAGCCATTTTTGGCTTCCAAATTAAATCCCAATTTACATACAATCCAACGCCAAACAATCTACATGCAGATTAGACAGTCATAGTTACAAAACCAAACAGAAACATGAATACCGCCACTATGCCACAACATACTGTCAAACATTAAAACTACATTGGTACTAGTTCTTGGCTAAAAAGTTAAGGAGTACAATTAAAATGATTGCCAGCATATGTTCTCGTCTTTAAAGAAGCTACCTCGTATTCACATGAATTAGTACAACAGGCGATAATTAGCCATTTTCTACATCAGGTTCCCGAGCTTTCACTGGCATCATGCAGAAGGGACAAGAATTATAGAAGGAAGACTTATTCCACTCCCTTTAACATACAAGTTCTGACCCTTTGCTGTGCTAGCTTTGCTCACAAGATTGGAGTCCAGAAACAGAACAATAACTATGATGTCATCATGGAAATGGCAGCGTACTCCACGGTCAATCTTTTTCAAATCTGAATATCTCATCTCCCTCTTCTTTGTTGCTTCATTCTTTGCTGCTTCATGCATCAGCTTTTACTAATCTCTTGGCACTTCCCTGCATTAAAGTAACAGAATCGTAGTTAGTCCCACCAATTTCTCATCCATTCTTCATGTTGAATGTATACATGTGTAAGTAACACTGAATGCTAAACGTGATTTCTCAAATTATATTTGCACTGAACTGAATAAAATTGATTACAACCTTTAAGTTGGAAACATTACAATAGTAAGTTACCCATATGAGTTGGAAACAATAAGTTACCGACATGAGTTGTCACTGATCTAAACTTTATGATTAAGAACATACAACAGCAAAGCAAAACAATTTTATACTTGGGAAAAAGGAAAAAGGTTTAAGATATTGTCTTGGTGTCTGTTAGTGTTTAAATCGATTTTAATGTATAGAGCACTCCAGCCACAACCTAGTTTATAAAATAATTTTCTAAATTAATGAACAGGACACTCAACTAGAAAATTAAAACACTACTGCACAGATCATACTAAAACATTTTTAATAAATTGAAAAATAATCTTTTGAATATGAAACTTTCCAGATATCATAATAAAAACCAAGGCAATCTACCATTAAAATTTCATCTCAGAATCTCTTTAGTAACCCTAAAAACGAAATGCATCTTTCTTGAGTAGTAGCCCAGAAAATTCTGTTGTGCACTACCTTTACTAAAATGTTAATAACTCTTTACTCATTTACTCAAACAACTAGAAACTTTCGCGTAAATCAACTAGAACCCGTATATAACAACTTTCTTTAAGAAGCAACTACCAAAAAGGCCTTTAACTGCTCCGGATTTACTGTCCAAAAACAGGGCAGTAGGGTAGTTACCTAGGAAATTGCTGAGTTTTCTGCACCTCTAAACTTTTGTAAGATGTGCATACACAGACCTGGTACAACCGAAAGGCTACAGGGAACTGGTACAAAAACAACTAAGATGTGTTTGATGCGTACATGTCAGTATGCCACCCTATTATGTGACTTAGATTAGATTCTTACCATATTGGATGATGATCTTCCTGCAGATGCATTCTTGAGAGAACCCATACGATAACATTTCTCGTCATTCCATATGCAGCACCAAATCCATCTCCAAGAAGTCCTGACATCCATACATGATTAAGTGTTGACTGTAGTTTAATCCATACCATGATATCTCAGTTACATTTAAAAAAGTAAAAAACACTAAGGTCTTGTTCCTAAATTGGACCCATTAATTTATATTGAAGAGGACATTCTAAAATGAAGCTTACATGTAGATATACATATATTAGTTAATCACATTCAAAGAAAATAAAAAACAAACAGCTTACATGTATCCATTTGAATATATGGTATGATCTTCAAAACAATGGTAGATTAGTCATACTTAGTGCTTGCAAATAAGTTCTGTAAAACAAGCCATAAACATAAATGATAAGAAGAACCCAGTTAAAAATAGGGAAAACTAGCAAGTGAAGAAAAAAGGCCAAACTAGCAAGTAAAGAATCCAATTAAAAACCCTAGCTAAAATTAAAAACCCTGCAAGTTAGAAAGAACCAATTGAAAATCCGAAACTTAAATACTCACAGATTGATTTGAGATTTGTTCAATATGAAGGCCGAGTGGTTGTTGAAGACTCCAAAATGGCTCGACACCTCAAATTGCTCATATTAATGCTGGGAATAGCTCAGAGTGTTCGATGAATTTGGAACATACAATCATAGAGAATGCACGATGCACCGTTTAGAAGAGAAGATATCAAACAAAATATATATTACTTGCACATAATTAACTACACACATACACAGAGACAAAACGAAAACAAGAGTGAAAATAGCTTACCCACTTACTAAATCAATTCGAGATGAACTCAAACAAAACAAAATTAAAACTCCAATACACAAAGAGAACAAATACACAAATTAAAGCCCTAATTTATCTAGAATTGTGAGCTCTAATTTAATCCCCGAACCAAAAGACCCAATTGAAGCCCTAAGAAAAAATCAAAAACAGAAGCAATTAATTAAAGATTGAACAAGAGGAATTAAGCAATGAAAATGCAGAAGAATATAAGAGAGTTATTTACCAATTAATTGGAGAAGTGAAGCCCCAATTATCACCTACAAAATCAAAAACAAATTAGATAAGGGGAGGACAGTTATTAGAGAAGTGAAGTGAAGACAATAGAGAAAAGAAGAGAGAGTTATTTGATGAGCGAGAGAGAGAGACGAGATCTTCAATTTGACAGAGAGAGGGACAGAGAGTGAAGTGAGCTTGAGGGGGGGGGGGGGGCTTGTAATTTTCGTTAAGGGGGAAGAGGGTTTCTAAATTTTCGTTTGGGGAAAAAGTGTCACCTTCTTTTCTTGACAATAATTTTTTTTTTTAAATTTGTAACTTAAAATAAAATAAAAATTTTACATAATTTAATATATTTTATATTACTGAATAAATAACATAGTAAGTTTTGTGACAAAAAAATGTATAACTTAAAATTAAATAAAATCATACATTTTTAAATATCTTACATAATTTAAAATTTAACTTTTTAATTTTTGATTATTTTTTCCCAACACTAAAATGAGTTACGATTAAAATCCGTATGGTTGGATCGTCTAAGAAATTATTTTAAAAATTTATTCAGTGAATCTGACATGCGTCCCGTTCACGGAAGTAGTACTGTTCCAACATTTTCTGAAACGATGCAGCACAACCGGTTCTTTTAATTTTTTAATAATTTTTTCCCAACACTAGAATGAGTACCGATTAACATCCATACGGTTCGATCGTCGAAGAAATCAATTAAAAAAATTATTCAATGAATCTGACACATGTTCCGTTCCCGGAAACAGTACTATTCCAACGTTTCTGTAAAAATGCGGCATAATCGGACTTATATATTTTTTGATTATTTTTTCCCAACACTAGAATGAGAACCAATTAACATCCGTACAGTTGGATCGTCAAATAAATCAATTAAAAAATTATTCGGGTTTAGGGTTCGTGTTTAGGGTTTAGGGTTTAGGGTTAAAAATTAGAAAAATTAGTGGGGCCCACTTTTTCTATGGGGTCCACCTTTTTTAATATTATTTTTTAATTAAAAATTAATTATTAGTACGGGAAATATTTTTAAAAAATTCAAAATACCAATCTGGGACTAAATCACTAGTTGAGTACCATAATCTCGAAACAAATAAATTTATTTATTTTTAAATATTTTTGGAATATCACTCAAATATATTAATCTTGACATCCATATGGTTGGATCATCAGTAAATAATTTAAAAAAAAATCAAAATACAAATATGTGACTAAACATTTATTAGAAGTACTAGTCAAATAACTAGTGACTATTATCATCTCAAACCAAATAAATTTAGTTTTTTATAATATTTTTGGAATATCGCTCAAACATATAAATCTTTATATCCACACAGTTAGATCTTCCGGAAATATTTTTTAAAAAATCAAAACACCAATCCGGGACCAAACACTAGTTAGAATAATAGTCAAATCACTTGTTGACTACTATAATCTCGAAACAAATAAATTCTAAATTTTCTAATATTTTTGTAATATCACTCAAACATATATATCTTGACATCCATACGGTTGGATCGTCAGTAAATATTTTTTAAAAAAATCAAAATACCTGATAGTAGGTGATTTATAAAGGGCCAATTCACCTATTAAAAACAAGCCCAAGTCTAAAAAACAATACATGCAAGGTCCACAAGGCCACAATGCCTGCAAGGCCCACAATGCATACAAGGCCACAACGTCTGCAAGGTCCACAAAGCCTATAATGTCCACCAAGCCCATAAGGATTGGACATGACACGTTGCACAACAGACAAGTACGAACAAGACAAAGCTGACACAAGTACAACTGACATCTGCAACAAAGTTGACGCAAGTACATGGTCCAAACGTCAGGACAACATGCAACTGACACAAGGTGGACACTGACACCCGACCAAGACCCTAGTTTGCAGCTCATGTCCCCCACGTGGACACTAAGTCATGTGCACTGCACATGACATGAGCCTATATATACCCCCTACTCACTTCAGTGGAAGGGGTTCACAACATTCATTACACTTTCACTATACTCAAATTCTGATAGGTTTTGCTCTACCTTCTCTCTACTTTCTCTCTCTAGAAATCAATACCTATCTACATATCTGTATTATGTTTTCCGTCCACCGGGTACTTATTCTCACGCCGGAGGTGCTTACGGGGACATAACCCCCCGCGGGCATTTCCGTTTCAGGGAGCGCGGAGGCAATTCCGGTGGAGCTCTGCAAGGCCAACATAGCTCAGCAAGTCGGACAAGCCCAGCAAGGTCGACAGAGCCAAACAAGCATTACAAGCCCAGCAAGGTCGACAGAGCCAAACAAGCATTACAAGCCCAACAAGGTCGACAGAGCCAAACAAGCATTACAAGCCCGACAAGCCAAGCAAGCACCTGTTCCAGCATAACACTAAGGAAGTAGAGCCCGACGGTAGAACGACCTATCATTTGGCGCTAGAAGGAGGGGACTTCCCACGCTCTCCACACCAGCAAATATGGCACCTGTCACACGTAGTTCTAATCAGCAACCCCCTGTCATCCAGGAGGTCGGTGGCCCTAGTCACCCCAACTACGTCCGAGTCCGTAATGCCGACACCGACTCAACCCTCAATGCTAGTCGCATAGCTCCTAGAGACCTAAGGAATGTGGTCAACCAAAACCAAGAGGTTCCGGCTGCCCAAGCGGTTCATGCCCAACAACAACCGGAGCAAGTTCAACCTGTCATTGCCCCAGCAACCCCGGACGCACCTATGGCCCTGAACCCTCAACACTTGACACAACAACAGGCCCAACAGATGAACCCTCAACAAAAGGATGCGCTCATCGCCTTCCTCCAATCCATGGTGCAACCGATAGCCCCGGTAATACAACCTCCAGTCGATCCAAACGAGGGTGATTCTGAAGGAAACTCAAGGCACTCTCGTGCTCCACCCTTGCCACAGAGATCAAGGTCAAACGTTCACAGTCGCCTCGGATCCTCGCGCGATCCTGATCATGAAAGGCACAATGGGGATCACCACAGAGATATAACCTGGGCTCATTATAGGAGAAATCGCGAGTACGATTTGAGACACCAACTTGATGATCGTCGACAAAGACGCGCAGAGTCCGAGCAACCAAGAGACATGCATCAAAGTCCCCCTAGAGGCCCTATCCCACAGAGACGCAATGAACAAAGAACTCCCCCTCGGTAGAGAATTCACGACACAAGGGAAGGGCTCACGGCTGAGCAACTCGCGGAGCAGAACGCTCGCTTTCAAAAACAACCTGACCAACTCTATAAGAAAGTCGATGGGGATCCTGATTTTGAGATAATTGAGTCTCCGTCCACATTAAGGCTGGAAGCACAACCTCGAGACAAGAAAGAAAAACACCCTCAACTCAGGTTCTACAATGGGGACAGGAACCCGGGCGATCACACCCAATTCTTTGATCAACAAATGGCGCTGCATGACTATGATGACCTAACTAAGTGTCGGTTATTCGCTTCCACCCTCGAGGGCCATGCTCAAAAATGGTTCTCCCTGTTAACTCCACGGAGCATTGATATATGGATGGAATTCAGAGCTGCTTTCCTCCGAAGGTTTCGGGCAAACCGCCCACACGATATCCACACTGTCTCTCTTGAAGGAATCGTTCAGAAAAAAGGTGAAAGCCTTGACGATTACATTCTTCGTTTCAAAGAAGGAGTAAATTGTGTTACTTCTGTAGATCAAGGCGAAGCAATCAGTGCCTTTAGACGAGGTCTGGACTCCTATGAATACAAAGACTATGTCATTGATCTCATTCGAAAAGACCCTAAGGACTTAGCCAAGGTCTACGCAATGGCATCCGAGTACATTACCGGAGACAATGCGCTTCGAGCCATGAGGCTCACCCGACAAAGAGAGCACTACAAAGCAAAGGTTGATCAGCATGCTCCTAAAGAGTTCAACAACCACCACAGAGATAAGAAGCATAAACTTAATGGTTCCGGCCATCATAACAACACTACACGTGATCATGGTCCACACCGTGATGCACAATTCAATCGAAATGTCCGGCCCCAAACTCATAACGCACCTAGGTTGCCTCCGAAACCAAATCAAGAATGAACAAAAGGTTCAACGGTACTTTGAAATTCAGAGAAACAAGCCAACAATTTGCCTCAAAGTAAAAAAAAAAATCGCAGACTGAACCCTCCAATTTAATGACTATACATATTGTTATACATACATATGTGGACAGGTAGGGAGCGGTTTGAAGATTGGAGACATGTACTATTTTTTGATGCTAAAGAATGAAGCAATTTATAAAGCTAAATGCATTATCACGGGTGTGCAGCTTGTATTGGAGAATGAAAAAGAAAAGAAACACAAGACAATGACTAGTCAAATATCAATCACGTGAAACCTCGGTAAGAGCAATAGAATTCAACTGCCTTGTGGAATTGTGTGCACCATACAATTATTTTATTTATTCAATAACCGCAGTCGACCCTCTCAGGCTCAGTCACAGTCTCTACACACGCATGCTACAAGTTTTTTTCGCCAAACAAAATAGCACTACATGTCAAGCAACATCCGAGTGTTACATCACCTGTGAGCAAATAAGATATTATCCAAACCCAACTACTCCATCTTGTATATACTTAACTCACAAGCAGTAAGAGTATCCGAGCGTGCATGGCGAATAAGCTAGGGAAGAAAGCTGTGTAGCCTACATACACAATCAATTTATTAACTGGATAAATTACCTCAACTGTTTGTATCATGCACGCGCACACGAAAAATCTATTTACTTGTCAAAATACAAAAACATGGCAGCCTGCAGTTTGATCCGAGCGTCCGAGCATGCATGGCCCTCTCGCGTGTCCGCTTTCTATCTTTTTTTGACAACCAAACCAGCTAATGATGGTGCATGCGTAGTGTGCACAAGTGAAAGAAGAAACAACAAGAAGCGAAAAAAAACAAAAAACAAAAAAAAAACTGTATACCATGTTCTCGCGTCCGCTTTGTGTCCATGTTAGATTGCTGCTCGTGTCAAAAACCAACGACAGAGAGGGTGACCAATTCAGTGGATGGAAATGTGTTTCCAACTGAATTGAATCCAATAACTGATTGTTATAAACCAGTGTGTATACATGGCCAGAATGTCGATCACAACTTACGTAACTCAGCCATCGTGCCTTCATGCTTCGAACAAGTCACCAACCACACCCTCGAACAAGTTGAAAAACTTCAACACTTTCTATATCCCCCCTTCTTTCATCATAGGCCTCTCTCTCTCTCTGCTCTAAATACAAGAAAATTTATGTGATTCTTTTATTGCTTTACATAAAAGAAAACTCGATTGTTAAACAAAATACTTGGAAAATACTAAGTTCTGTTTATCCGAGCGTACAAGGCAAAACATGCAGAGGAACAGTTCAGTAACTATTTGCAAATTACTATGATAGCCCACTCATGTCCTAATCATGAAAAGAACAAAAGCTAGTATAGATGATCAGTACATGCCATATTTATGGGCGATGAAGTCCAGGGAGAGAAATACAAAAGACAGAAACATCCAAGCTACTGCACTTTGGATGTACATAGCTCGTTAACAGCAAAAAACTTCAAACCCGACGACATGGAGCTGTGACAACCGAGATCCTATTACCGTCTTCGCAGAGAAAATCCTTGAAGTTGGATTGCTGTTAATATGAAAGTCAAATCTTAAAGACAGAGAGATACCTTCGAAGGTCAAGGTTGATTACTTATTGTCATTTCGAGAACAAACCAGTACGCTTGACATAAGATAAGATCAAATTTCATGTTCGTATGTCAACCATAGCAGCAGGAATTACCAAAGGAATGGCAACATCCTTATCTGCTTCATCGATAAGAATCATCCCAACTCCTCCAGCTTCTTTAACTACAACACTTTTTTGCAACTTTGATTCAGTTGAACTCTCTACATGTCTGCATACAAGAACCTTCCCTCGGGCCTTTGTTATTTTCAACAAACTCTCTAAACAGAAACTTCTGCTTCACCTGGATTGATATGGAGTGAAATATCCTTCAAACGCTTCAGAAGCAAATATTATGATTCTGGTAGAGGTCTTCATACCCATTAGACTACAACTTTCACCCGCGATTTTAGCTCCATTTCCCAGCATGATATCAGATGTGAAATCTCTGTCAGTGGAACTAGCAGCAACTGTGATCAACCATGGAGCAAGATTTGTCGCAGAACGCTGTTGTCCTTCATTTCCAGCAAAGGAGACTACTACTACTCCACGGCTAGCAGCATGGTGAGTTAGGATTTGGGATGGTGAAGGTGCAGAACCAGTTTTGTGTTTGTGGCACGGTCCATATTTGTGTACATCTTTGAGCGATGAAGATGGGTGTATACATGGCCACAATGCCGAATACAGCTTACGTAACTCGGCCATTTTGCCTTCATGTTTTGTTTCCCCAAATCAGCCATCAACAACTATCAAAGCACTATTCGAGCAGTAAGAACACGAGCAACTATGCGCTCGGAACATCCAACATTAAAAGTAAGTAAAATGTTATTCAAGCCCAGCTATATTTTATGTATGTTTCCTACCATCCGAGCATCCGAGCAAGAGAAACACATACGTGTACTGTGCTGTATTGGCTTGTGGTTGTCAACAAAAAGAAAGAACTGCAAGCATGGTGTATGTCAAGCCCGTACATGTGACTACATGCAACACTGATGGAGGAATAAAGCTGGCAGAAATAAGACAATAAAAGGCCAACCAGCCTCGAGTTTGTTTTTGACAAGTCGAAAAGATGCATGCATATTTAAGTTCACGGGGCTGGATAATAGAAATATACTTGGTTATGGTGGGAATTATAAGCCATATTACTTTGTTAACCAAGTGGTCAGCTGTACTAGTACGCAGGTGATTTCATTTGTCCAATGTTAAAATTACAAAGCATCCGAGCATAATTAGTCAGGTCTCGGATACGTACAACTTATCGGGTCTTCATGATACAAGGAAAATTATTTTTAATTTTAAAAATTATATTTAATGATAATGTTAATAATAAAAATAATAATATTTCATATTGTTATTTTTAATTATTATCATCACAAATTTTTACAAAGACCCTCTCGGGTCAACGAGGTCCTCTCGGATCGACTTGTTCTCTCGAACAAAAATCCTACTTAAGTCCTTGGACCTATCCAAACTTAAGTGGGGGGCACAAAATTTTTACAAAGACCCTCTCGGGTCAGCGAGTTCCTCTCGGATCGACTTGTTCTCTCGAACAAAACTCCTACTTAAGTCCTTGGACCTATCCAAACTTAAGTGGGGGGCACAAAATTTTTACAAAGACCCTCTCGGGTCAGCGAGTTCCTCTCGGATCGACTTGTTCTCTCGAACAAAACTCCTACTTAAGTCCTTGGACCTATCCAAACTTAAGTGGGGGGCACAAAATTTTTACAAAGACCCTCTCGTGTCAACGAGGTCCTCTCGGGTCAGCGAGGTCCTCTCGGATCGACTTGTTTTCTCGAACAAAACTCCTACTTAAATCCTTGGACCTATCCAAACTTAAGTGGGGGGCACAAAATTTTTACAAAGACCCTCTCGGGTTAGCGAGGTCCTCTCGGATCAACTTGTCCTCTCGGACAATACTCCTACTCAAGCCCTTTGACCTATCCAAACTTAAGTGGGGGGCAACAAACTTGTTACAACGACCCTCCCGGGTCAGCAAGGTCCTCTCGGATCGACTCGTTCTCTCGGAAAATACTCCTACTTAAGTCCTTGTACCTATCCAAACTTAAGTGGGGGGCAATAAAGTTTTTACAAAGACCCTCTCGGGTCAGCACGGTCCTCTCGGATCGACTCGTCCTCTCGGACAATACTCCTACTTACGTCCTTGGATCTATCCAAACTTAAGTGGGGGGCAACAAATTTGTTACAACGACCCTCCCGGGTAAGCAAGGTCCTCTTGGATCGACTCGTCCTCTCAGAAAATACTCCTACTTAAGTCCTTGTACCTATCCAAACTTAAGTGGGGGGCAATAAATTTTTTACAAAGACCCTCTCGGGTCAGTACGGTCCTCTCGGATCAACTTGTCCTCTCGGACAGTACTCCTACTCAAGCCCTTGGACCTATCCAAACTTAAGTGGGGGGCAACAAACTTGTTACAACGACCCTCCCGGGTCAGCAAGGTCCTCTCGGATCGACTCGTTCTCTCGGAAAATACTCCTACTTAAGTCCTTGTACCTATCCAAACTTAAGTGGGGGGCAATAAATTTTTTACAAAGACCCTCTCGGGTCAGCACGGTCCTCTCGGATCGACTCGTCCTCTCGGACAATACTCCGACTTACGTCCTTGGATCTATCCAAACTTAAGTGGGGGGCAACAAATTTGTTACAACGACCCTCCTGGGTCAGCAAGGTCCTCTCGGATCGACTCGTCCTCTCGGACAATACTCCTACATAAGTCCTTGGACCTATCCAAACTTAAGTGGGGGGTAATAATTTTTTTACAAAGGCCCTCTCGGGTCAGCATGGTCCGCTCAGATCGACTTTCCCTCTCAGACAGTACTCCTACTTAAGTCCTTGGACCTATCCAAACTTAAGTAGGGGGCAACAAAATTTTCCCAAAAGCACCTCCAGCTCAAAAAGATCCTCTTGAAATTATGTGTCATCTCAAACAACCACCCTACCCAAATCCAACATAAATCTTTTACTACTCCTCCATCCCTCTAAAGTGGAATGAAGGAGTGGGGGGCAAATGATAGTAGGTGATTTATAAATGGCCAATTCACCTATTAAAAACAAGCCCAAGTCTAAAAAACAATACATGCAAGGTCCACAAGGCCACAATGTCTGCAAGGCCCACAATGCATACAAGGCCACAACGTCTGCAAGGTCCACAAAGCCTACAATGTCCACCAAGCCCATAAGAATTGAACATGACACATTGCACAATAGACAAGTACGAACAAGACAAAGCTGGCACAAGTACAACTGACATCTGCAACAAAGTTGACGCAAGTACATGGTCCAAACGTCAGGACAACATGCAACTGACACAAGGTGGACACTGACACCCGACCAAGACCCTAGTTTGCAGCTCATATCCCCCACGTGGACACTCAGTCATGTGCACTGCACATGACATGAGCCTATATATACCCCCTACTCACTTCAGTGGAAGGGGTTCACAACATTCATTACACTTTCACTATACTCAAATTCTGATAGGTTTTGCTCTACCTTCTCTCTACTTTCTCTCTCTAGAAATTAATACCTATCTACATATCTATATTATGTTTTCCGTCCACCGGGTACTTATTCTCACGCCGGAGGTGCTTACGGGGACATAACCCCCCGCGGGCATTTCCGTTTCAGGGAGCGCGGAGGCAATTCTGGTGGAGCTCTGCAAGGCCAACATAGCTCAGCAAGTCGGACAAACCCAGCAAGGTCGACAGAGCCAAACAAGCATTACAAGCCCAGCATGGTCGACAGAGCCAAACAAGCATTACAAGCCCAACAAGGTCGACAGAGCCAAACAAGCATTACAAGCCCAACAAGCCAAGCAAGCACCTGTTCCAGCATAACACTAAGGAAGTAGAGCCCTACGGTAGAATGACCTATCAATACCAATATGGGACTAAACAATAGTAAGAAGTACTAGTCAAATAACTAGCGACTATCATAATCTCAAACCAAATAATTTTTTTTTTCTAATATTTTTGGAATATCACTCAAAAATATAAATCTTGATATCCATACCCGTTAAAAATCTTGACATCCATACTGCTGGATTGTCGAAAAATATATACAAAAAGTTGGAACTTCAATCGTGGACTAAACACTAGATAAAATAATAATCAAATGACAAGTTGACTGTTATAATCTTAAACAGAATAAAGGTAATTTCTCCTAAATATTTTAAAAATATCACTAAAATATATGAATTGGTTGAATCGTCAAAAAAAAATCAAAAAAAAATTGAAACACGAAAAAAACATGTGCTAACTTACGACGGAATCCGTCATAAGTTAATGGACTCCAAAAATTTGATTTTCCCGCCTATTGTTTTGGGAAAAAACATGTGCTAATTTACGACGGAATTTAAGATTCTGTCGTAAGTTCATTTAAAAATATTATTTTAAACGGTTAATTTTGTAAAAGTGACAGTAAGATAATAAATGGATGGTGAATTTTACACACGATAAGTTACGACAGAAAAAACTTCCGTCGTAAGTATACTTACGACGAAATTATCGTCGTATATTCAATTTGTAAACGACGTCGTTTTCTGCTACGCAAAATTTATTCATTTTATAATTAAATTTAATTTCAAAAAAATAATAAAATATTCAACTTCCGATGGAATTGCAAATCCGTCGTGAGATGATACGTCGTCGTTTTAGTTGACGCACTGTTTTTCCTTTTTTTTTTTGGTTGATGCCAAATTTTATTAATAAAATAATAAACTTGCGACGAAATATTTTTTCCGTCATAAGTATTTGCGACGAAATGTTCATTTCCGTCGTAAGTAAGGCGCACCCAACATTCCGTCATAAGTTTTCCATCATAATTGCCCGTTTTTCTTGTAGTGTTTATTCTAGGCATGCATTCTAAGTTTTGACAAGTATTAATCAACGACTCTCATTCGATCTACCGAGTTTTTTTCATCTCAAACCCCATAGGTAAATTAGCTACTCATGGAAATACAAACAAGCAATAATATATAAAACATGGCATAAAGCATATATAAAACTAAAGCAATGAAAGTGACATTAGAAACGATATACAGTAACATTAGTTATTACAAACCAAATGTACTATCCAGGATCTCACACTACTAACTACAACCTCTACATGGAATTATTACAACCCATTTTGTAAAGACACTTAATAAGGATAGCTAAACCTATCCAACTTACTCATACAGTGTCCTTCTTGAACTGCATTATCTCAAGGGAGTATCTTCCACATTCCTTTCCTCGCAATACGGGACGACCGACTATGGTCTCACTGAAAATATAATTTTTAACAAAGCAAGAATGAGCGAAAGAATGCTCAGCAAGTTAACTAGTCAGTAATATAAAGTTCTTCCAATAATTTAAAATAAGTATATAGTTTTCTATTGGAAGTATTCATACTTTGTATGAAGTTTAGAATACTACTATATGAACAAATTTAGTTAATAATTTTAGAAATACACTATCAGTGACTTAGCATGATTTTAGAAATCAACAAGTACGTAGTTCTAGATGCTGCTAGATGAACAACACTAGTTCACCAGTTTTTAAATTACCACTTGTCTTTCATCAATAAATAACTAGAATCATTTCACCTTTTTAAATATTGCCTTCGAAATATCAAATCATTCATACTAAAGTTAACACTATCGGTAACTCAACACCTAGGCTTTCGTCACAGTGTTAATTACAATTTCCAAACTAGAAGGAAGGGACTTATCCAAAACAGAAAACACAATATGAAGTGACGATGATCAGTCGCCACCTTCATATCCACCACGGGTCTTTTCTACTAGTAGAAGGGCAAAAACTCCATCTGTAATTACCCTGGACGAAAACTCCATCTGTAATCGTCCTGGATGAGAACTCCATTTGTAATCATCCTGGCGCATACGACCAATAATTGATGGACCGCCTGGCTAACGGCCACTTATATGTAAAATTCAGGATCGTTCGTCAACGGTCCTGCTCGCGCCAGAGTATTGATGGACCGCCTGGCTAACGACCACTTATATATAAATTTTAGGATCGTTTGTCAACGGTCCTGCTCGCGCCAGAGTCCCATTTTTATTTTCTTTTGAGAATCGTTTTGAATAGAAAACGAGTAGTTAAGGTCCGACCTTAGTCGACCAATTCTTGCTTAAAAACAACGCTACTTGAGCAAACCATGACCGGGGGTTTTCACAAAAATATCTTGAGTGGGAAGGTATACGTGCTTAAACTTTTTGAAGCATCTTTGATAACTTTTAAATAATAATTGAAATATTTTTGAAAACGTTTAATATATTTAATAAATATTTAATAATATACTTTATCCAAGATAAATGTTTTTGGAATATTTAATAGATGAAGTCATTAAGTAATCGTAAGTACATATACTATCTCCCGAAGAACCTTTCGGGTTTACATAGTTATAATACGTCAAAACAAAACACCGCTCCCCGGTTAACTCTACTTTTTGGACCAACGCGCTCTATCCCTAGAGTCGTCGTCCGAATATTAAATTCAAGATACCATTATCAGCAAAGTATGCTTTATCAAAACTTTTAACATATAAAGTTCAAAATATAAATCGAACAATTACACTTGATATCAAATGAGTGTGTGTATATATAAATAAGCAAGTATTAAACATCTGAAAATTATACCTACTCTGAACAATAGAGTAAGAGTTAGTAAACTTTCCTGATGTCCAAGTTCTAACTGGATGTCTCTCCTCTAGTCCTGGAACCTCTAATAAGACAATACATAACCTTAATTACTCACTTGATTGACAATTCACTTATTCTAAGTAAACTTCATTTTACCCGACTTTCACTCTTTCGGGTGCACTTAACTTACGATCTTCTATACCGTTTAGTCATCATTTCTAATCTCGTTCTTCACACCAATACATTATCTCAATAATCCTTAACAAGTTTTGTGTTTTAGTCGACTCGAGATCACTCTTTAAAATTAGCCAAAACGGATGGTCAAAGTAGTACCTCTAGAGTTGACTTTCCATAAAATCACTATTTCACAACTCACACTCTAACACTTTTAGTAAATCAGAAAATTAATAATTAATTACGAAACTACCTCAAGGAGATTCTTGAGTATTTTTAATATTTATCAAAAATATCTTGATTTGAAAACATGAGTCGAAATAGGTGAAAGGCATTTTACAATTTGCGCTCGTTTCACGAAAACGCTCATAATTCATTAACCGTTAACTCTATTGACACACCGTTTTCGCGTGCATGATCTAGAGAATATCTAGAACAAAATGGTTTAAAAATATGTTTCTGGTCTGGGGAGTGAAAATCCCGAATGGGCAGTTTATAGCAGTGGGCTGCAGAAATCGTTTTATCGTCGCGTAGCTTTGTTTCCGACATTTTTATAAAATTGAAAAACTATTGTTTTAACACGAAACGTTTTCGAGGACCTTCCTAACTGTCCTTATCATGATATACCAAAGTTTCAAATTTTATTATGACCTCTAAGTGGTTCGATTATAGCCTCAAAGTTGACTAAATGGTGTAGTTTGGTTTTACAGACGACTTCCACTAAAACGCGTGTTTCTCCTAAACCGTATTTGGTAATGACATGATTCTTGCGCTCACGTAAACTAGAAACAAAGCTCTACACAAACATGAGAAGTGGTCATTTTTAACAGTGGGTGATACTCTCGTAGTTTTAACTCAAAACAGGGATATGCAAAATCGGGCATTACGACGGCTTAAAATGTAACGTTTCCAAAACTTAAAACTCAACCAAACCAAGCAATCAAACTCACAATCCACCTTATACTCCCTTCACTCAGTCGAATCCTCCAATCCAAGGTCAAAGCGAATTCATGAACATAAATTAAAAATGAAATTAATCAACAAAGTTTCGGTTAAGCGACTTATACCTTTAACACCTCGGTATACAACCATCCAAGCTTCGCCTTGCTCTTACAAACTCTCATCTAAGCTTTTAGACACTAAACCCAGATTTTTACTTCAAGAATCATGGTGGAAATCAAGTGTTTCTGGTGGTTGATGATGGAAATGAAAGCTAGGAATCAATGGGGTTGTCTTTGTGAGATGATCAAATTAAAAACCAAGCACTTTCATCAAGA
The DNA here is from genome assembly GCA_030848705.1 of Heracleum sosnowskyi. Taxonomy (NCBI): domain Eukaryota; kingdom Viridiplantae; phylum Streptophyta; class Magnoliopsida; order Apiales; family Apiaceae; genus Heracleum; species Heracleum sosnowskyi. The sequence goes on along the minus strand of CM061238.1, from coordinate 57,950,603 downwards.
TTCAAGCAAGTTAGCAAGATTTTTTTCTCCTCGTTTTCCTCTCAATAAAGGCCACGGTTTTTGCTTCAAAAATGGATGAGAATGGAGTGTTTTGGATGAGCTTAGTTGACTTGTATTTACTTGGGTTTATCCTTTATTTAAAATCAAGATTATGTCATAATACTACTAATATCTAACCAAGCTTCTCATGTAAGCTTTGACTTGTCAAACCTCTAATTTCCATTTCTATTTTATTTCTTTTCCTTAAGCTTAGGAAACTTTCAAAGTTGCTCCTTCAAGCGGATTTTCGATTCTCATTTTCGTTGGCGATTTCCGACTACGCGATTAGTAACCGTTTATCATTCCGGAACTTCTGCTATAATATGGGATCGATCGGAGACTATTAAATTTTACTATTCACCTTGGACTACTATTCATATATGTTACTATCCATCTTTGTTTTTGTTCTTCTTGAAACGATTCGAAAATATTTTCTAAAAAGAGCGAATAAAACTCTACGTGATTCTCATCATGAATAGTAACTATTCACTATTCGTCCTAACAATCAAATACTTAATTAAAATGGCTCGAGTGTAAATCTTGGAATATAAATAGGATTTATATACTCTCATTTACATAGTAAAACAATAATATAACTTCGAACTTCAGTTTTCCTACACGTATATAGTGTGGTCTAAAAAGTTTTTCATAAACGGAAAAATTACTCTTCATCAAGGGTTTTAATAAGTACAAAATTTGGGGTTATTACAATAATAGTCTGTAAAAGTGCGGGATGTTACAGTTGGTATCAGAACTCTGTCCGGCCGGAAGTGCAGAGGTAGATCAGTATAAATGCTGAAAAAGATATTGTCACCAAAGAAGTTGTCATGGAAGACACTGTCCTGAAAGAAGCTGTCATGGAAGACATTGTCCTGAAAGACACTGTCATGGAAGACTCTGTCAAAGAAGATACTGTCATGAAGGACACTGTCACAGAAGATACTGTCATGAAGGACACTGTCAAAGAAGATGCTGTCAAGGATGAAATCAAGCCAACTGTCAAACCTAATAGGACAAAATCCTTAGCCAGAGCTTGGTTTTCTAGACAGGAACCTGAACCTGAGTAGACTACTAAAGCAAAGAAAGGAAAGACGAAGTACTCAGGAAAGGAGAAAGCCACAGGACTTGGCAGGAATCTTAGGAAGCCAATCCAAACATAGTTATACAGCTCTTTAGATCTTTTGAAAAAAGAAGCTCAAGGAAACAAGAATGTTGAGATAAAGTTGGATGACAACAAAGAAGCAACCAAATATGTTCTTTGGTTTGATGCATCAAGGTTTGTGATAGTTCTAAAGGACTTTACCATGGAGGTGATTTCACATGATGTATCAGAAACTCTTTCATACAGTAAGAGGAGACATGAGTGCAAGAGGTAGGGGTAGATCAGGCTTTAAAGGCAAGAAGACAAATAATCAAGAGCTCTTGGAAAAATATTCTCAGAGTCTATTTAATCAAGGTTGTTTGCACCCAAGAAAGGTAAAGTCTTGTAAACTCCTTGAACTGCACAAATAAGAGTACTTGAAGAGATTATTATAGATGTTGTTTCAGGTACAACTATTGACTTAAAGGAAGTGGGAATAGCTCAAGAGGATGTACCAAAATCACTTGGTGATCAATCTACTACTCCTATAGCCAAAGTTTAGAAACAAGATCAGCTACAGACTGTTGACAGGAAATTTGAATTTCAAAATTCTCAAAACATACAACACATGTATAAATTTTTACAAGGCGAGCATATAAAGCCTCTAGTTAAAGCCGATGTTGCTGAGGAACCAAGTTTGTCAGAGTCTGCACTGAGACCCAAAGAACCTTTATACCGGACCGTGAGTCAAAATCTAAAATCTTTATGAACATTGGCACTGGTCATAGTAAGTTGAATCAGAATACTACATGTATTACAAAGCTTGAAGCAGATCCTCATACTCTATTGGACAAAGTTTGTGAAGAAGTGACTCAAAGGAATCTCAACAAACTTCTTTGTGCTCAACTTGTTCATAAAGTGAGACCTTTTCAAGAATTTAGTCCTGGAAAAGGATTTGTAGATAAAGAGGAGAAGACTGAATACTTGGTGTATTTTTTATCTGATGAAAGGGTAAGATGGATGACTCTTGACACTTTTCTATATCACAAAAGGAAGTAGAATTAGCTTATGTTAAATTCCTACTTCAGAAGAATGCTGAATTTACTCAGAGATATACTCAAGCTCTCGGGGACTGAACTCTTACAATTAATAAACAAATTAAGGAGCTATACAAAATGAAGAAGATTCTAGATGTTCCACCGTTCTAGTTATAGTTTATTGGTATTGATGGATATGATAAAGAAATTCAGTTTCAGTCTTTAAACATAGAGACAGGCAAACATGGTCCATTTACTTACTATCAGGGGATGAAAGGAATACATGATTCAATTTCAGTCAACAATCTACATTACTTCAAGTATAGAGCAGACAAATTGGGAGCTCTAAATTATGAAATCTTCACTAGCAATGTTGACATGATGGATCTTAAGAAAAATGTTTTCATAGTATTGGCTAGGACAGAAGATGCTTTGTTGGGTGTGTTTCTCAAAGATAATTCAGAGTTCAGAAGAATAAAAGTATAACGAGTAGTTGAGATCAGAGACTATGTATCAGGCTTCCAGGGACTATGAAATCAATGATTAGAGCATTTCAGAGTCTGACATGTTAAAGGACTATTCTAGACCTTGATAGAGCTGAAGAACTGTAGAAAACTAGAAGTGCTATAAAATAGGATCTTGGGGTTTGATAAATAGTAAAGAGTATACAAGAAGAAAATAATCAAGCTATTGGAGGAAACTATCAACTTGAAGATGGGGAATTGTCCCTGATTGATTGTACTAGTTATTAATTTTTGTTTAATAGATAGACTTTGTATATATACTCTCTAGTTGTCAATGTAAAAGGTGTGTGTCTGTATTAGCTTTCGTGATGGGGTTTTTACAAAGAGAGAGTTTAATACGGAGAAGAGCAGCTGTTAAAGGTATTTATACACCTTTGATAGAGTTTATATTTTACATAATTAATACAAACGTTTGATCCATTCGTCTGTTCTTGTTTAAGTTTATTATTTACTTTAAGTTTTGAAAATCAGACATAATATACATACTTGTATTCAACCCCCCCCCCTTTTAACAAGTATATTTAGTTTAACAATTGGTATCAGAGCCTAGTGTAGATCCTGAGAGTGGAATACTGTAGCCTATACTTTCTGATGTGACAGTAGAAATAGTGACGGTCCAAGGACTATAACATCTCACCCTATGGAGAAAATGTCAAGCCCCATGCCAAAACTAGATGAAAGTGAAGATTTAAGAGAAAGATTAAATGAAATTATGGTGATATTTGATGAAATTGTTGTGTATATTTGTTAGTGTTAGTGCCCTAGAGACAATACAGTTGTACTTCTGGAAAACACTATTTTGTTATTTAATAATGATTATGTTCTATTCATTATTCGACAACAATTATTATGTCTTTATTTACTGCGATATTAATGTTAGAGTAATAAATGTCCTTGGAATATCGAACACGTATTCTATATCTTTAAGTATGTGACTTAAAAATGAGATTATATGAATAGTGTTTATATTCCTAAAATATCCCTAATTAAGCATTATGAATTGGGACAATTATGATGCATAAAGATTAGTATGATCGTTGACTAAATGACCACATCTCATTGGTCATAGGTATAGTGATACTAAAGTCAAGAACATAGGTGCATGTAATATTCTACATGGCACCGGATTGACCCACAGTGAGATTCTACATGGTAATAAAGTCATTAGAATAGCTCACAGTGATAATGGTGTAATGATCCTTAGACTTGAGATCATTATATTTCTGTACGAGGATTAATATACTTTGATTACATTAAAAGTTACCTTTGACCGGGTGATGATAAAAGTGGACATCGGGTATATTATGAGTCGTATGAGAAATATGAATGAAAGATATAGGATTTAACCCTCCTATTATTAGGAGAGATATTATTGGCCTCTTGATTGAGTGAGACTATGAAAATGCATGGCCATGCTCAAATATTGATTTGTTTTAATAGTCTACTCATTGATCAAGGAAACCTGGATTAAACGTTGAAGAGGATGACTAATAACATGCCTCGAGTTCAATCTATAATATTTGGTTAAAGGGATTATATTACACGGAAACATTAGTCACGAAAGGTTTAATTGGATCACCAATTATTATTATTACTTGGGTAGCAATGATGTATTACTAGATGCCGCTCATTGTTTATAATTTTATTATGAGATATTAAAATTATTGCCAACGTAATAATAACCTAAAGGGTTACACATAAAGAACGTTTTCAACGGAGCATTAATTAAATTTCGAATTTAATTAAATTATTATTATTATTGAATTATTGGATTAATTAAGTAGGACTTGATTAATTATATAATAATTCAAATTTAATAAATAATACTACTAATAATCAGATTGGGTTTTGGAAGCCCAATTAGATTAAGTATAGGCCCAAAATTCTCTTTCAATAAATACATTATGATGTATTGTTTTAGGTTAAGTGATAGAAATTCGTTTTCACACAAAACCCTAGCAGCTCTGCATATTAGAGAGGCTAGAAACAGAGAGAGAAAGTTTTGAGGGCGTTTTTATTTGGCTAGTACCAACTCCGTGATCGTTGGACGATCGAGCGTTCGTGTGGACTACTTTGGCGACGCAGATCTTGAACAAGGGTTGCGTGGTGGTTACAACAAGGACCTCCATCTTTCCGACTATTTTAAGCTCAATTAAGGTATGATTTCGTTTCTCCATAATCAGCCATGTCTTGTACACGGATCCTAGGGTTAGGGTTTCGAATTTTTATTGTTTTTACGACTGTTTTCGCTGCGTATGATGCCCCGAAACCCAACAATATTTACGAAGAGGGGTGTTAGGTCCTGATATGTTTGTAGAAGGGGGGGGGGTTGAATATAAACTGTATCGTTTTATCGAATTTGTTCGATTCGTAATTTCACAATCCAAGAACAAATTAGTGTGGAATGAAATGAAACAAGATTCAAGTTAAATATAACTTATATTAAACTTGAAGGGTGTTGCAAATACAGTACGGATTACAAGGTTTTAATCTCAAATTAATTAAAACAAAACTAGAATAAATTCGACATGAACTTATCTATTTTTGTAATAAAATGACCGAATACTAAGAAGTAGTTCGAGATAAATTCTAGGGATAATAATCCGCTAGATAGTCAAAACAAGTACAAGTAAACTAATTTTAGTGTCTTGAATGGAACAATGAAAGCTAGAATTTAATCACTTGTAAAACTTTAATGGCTCGACAGTAGCTTCAGTTAAGGCAGAGAGAGAGAGAGATGTAATAGTTTTCTTTTTTAATTTTGTCTTAATAACTGATGTCTTGCTTCTGTCTCTAACTTAGATATTTGTCACAAAATGACTAGAATTAATATGACTATTCTCACTTTGCATTGCAATGACAATCGATATGACTGTTGTTGTACTGGCATGACTTTCCACTTGAACCTCAATGACTATCGGTATGACTGAGCATTGAACTAAGATGAATTTCGGTATGACTTTGATTGAACTACAATGACAATCGGTATGACTATCATGGATAGTCATACTAGTTCATTTCCAAAGACATAATAGTATAAAATTATTTCTAATTCAATTAACTTATCAATTAATTTAAAATTAACTTATCAATTAATTTAAGGAATAATTTAATTCAACTAAAATGAAATTATTGATTAAATTAACTGTTGATTTAGTTAATTAAAAGAGAATTAATTCAACTTCTTGAAAGCAGAATCATCTTTTGAACCACTGAATGTAATGACGAACTTCCACTGATTGATGTTGACACTCTATGTACTGTCTGGTTCATGAGTGACTAACTGCAATGACGGTTCTTCATCTTTTGACTTTAAGCGGTTGTTCTTTTTCTTTTCCCTTTAATAAACTCTGTAATCTGTACACTTGATGTCACACTGTTGAAATCTATGTCACTTTAAATAGATCCAGTTTCTTGAATACTTCACTGAGGCTTGATCAAAGAAATGAACTTCTTTCAATGTAGAATTACTTCAAGTCTCTAGATAGACTTTAATCTTCATTCTCTTGACTGATATATCTTCTGAGATTTCTGTGACAGTTTAACTTATTATTTACTTATTACATTCTTATTTAAGTTGAGTCGAATCCTTGGTGTTTACAAATAGGCCTATGCATATGCCTTTCAAGGGGAGAATGAGAAAAGCAGTAGCCAAAGATAAAAACGAGGGAGGAAAAAAAAGTATCAAGTTAAATATAGTTCATTTATAACATGAGCACCCTTTTGGCGGTTCATTTATGTTTTTACCAAAAGTTTCGTGTCCAAGCATCGATAGTGACGGGTATTGGTCGATAATAAGTGACGGTAGTTGGATTATAATGAATGTTCCAATTTTTTCATACTTTATAAAAAAAATAGTTATTGAAATTAGATTTTGATAATTTTTGGGTTGTATGTCAGTTTTTTATGATCTTTACATTTGTATGGTTGGATTGTTATTTTTTTTTTTTTAAATATCATCGAGATGTAATAACCCCTAATCTCTAACCTTATATTCAATCCTCATACTGTAACTTTTACCGCAAATAATGATTTTAACTATGTATTGAATAAATTTAACATATTTAAATTTTTTTATTTATTAAAGTACAAGACCCTTTTATGAAAAGATACCCTTTTCTTATCATTACTATGATTTTTTTTTATATATTTAACATATCTATTTTATAACTTTTTAACCGAGAAAATATTAAAAGATATTGTTTTTTATTTTTTCTTTTGCAAGACCTTTTTGTTAATAATTTTCATGTTCGTATTACCATCCTCAGGTAGCAACTTGTCACAGAGTATATATTTATATCTATTATATATGATTTTATTCCTCATATTTATCATGTTTTTCTTTTTATTGAATTTTAATTAAATATAATTTGATGTTTTATTGTAAGAAGTATGGAATCTAAACTTGGATGGATTAGGGAATAAAAAGCTTTACTTGGAGATTTATTAGAAGGAAATTCGGATTCGTTGAACTACATGCGAGGATATTAGTCTTTGGGCCATATATGAAGTTTTATATGTAATTGGACGATTCAACAGCCCACACTAGGATAACAAAATTCTCTTTCATTATAAAGTTGTCCATATATCAAATTACAACTGGAACGACCCAGAATTACCGAAGACAAGTCAGCTGCGAATTTTTCGTGAAAAAATAGAATCAGTTTACAAAACATATTTGTATTTTCCTCAAAACATTAAAAATACTTTTATTACACATAGAGATACATCAAATTTTATTATTAGGTATTATGTCTTGAGAAAGAAGTCTACGCTCAAGAGGGAATTGTTTTTGGAAGAATAGATTGTTGCACGTACAGATTTATTCTCATGTCTTTACTTTTCCATCATGTTTACATACTCTTTTGTATTGGTTTCTGTTGAGATGATGGACTAATTTTCTCTTTAGGTCTTTAATGAATTCTTTTATTAATGTATAATTTGTATTCTCTATATCTATTTTTGTGGTCGTATTATTGTTTGTGTTGATTTGCGTGTTATACTTGTCAAAGATTGATTACCCTTAAAGAAAAACCCTAATTAAGACTCAATCAATATAACTTAGGATTAATATTTATATTAGTTTTTGGTTAGTGTAGGAATATAACTAAACACCCTAGGTAGTCTAATTAAGGCGACACTTAATCCTATTTGTGAATTTTAATTCTAGGTAGGAATATGGGAATTAATTCATAAATTAGGGTCAGTTGAGATTGAGAAGCACTACGCCAACATCTGGGTATGGGTGTTACCTTGTTGCATGTTACCTTAGCTATGAAATTTTGGACCTATTACAACATCATAGTTTTGGTGTTACCATATCCATAAACCCATGTTACTCTAGCTGTAAAAAGGTGTTGTAACTGAGTAACACCGCGAGGGCCTTACCTTAGAGTATTAATTTTGAATTTTTTATTTAAAATTAATAATTCAATAATTATTTCACTTTAAAAGTAATTAATTTTTTTAAAAATCATTGAATAATAAAAGTAATATTTTTATAAAAGTAATATTCTGTGAAATAATTGAATTATTTATATTTTATAAAATATTTTTAATCAATTTATATTAGAAAAGGTTTTTTTTTAAAAATTGAAAATCATTAAATTTTGATTAAAACCAATAAAAAATTTATTAGAGAAAGTAACAGCTTGCAAAACTAATTTTAACAATAGATTGTAAGAGCGAAATAATTAAAATAATAAATCATAATTTAATATCAAACATATTAAAATAAATTTGTAATATTTTTGTTTTAATAAAAAACCTACACTAGGGAGCGGCAAATGAAATTGGGGAAAATACACTGACTCGCAAAAATGAAATTGGGTCAAATATTGAGCGGGGGAAAAATTGGGTCATTCTCGCGTTCTCTCCTTCTCTCTTCTCTCTTCTCGCTTTTTATTCTGTATCAAGGATAAATTAGGGTTTGCGGTGATTAATCAAAGCTTGGTGGATGGATTCAATTAGGTTCAAGCTGGGTTTATAAATTGGAGCTTGGTGGAGGGATTCAACTAGGGTTCGAGATGGGTTTAATCGAAGCGGGCTTTGTGTTCCACAGTGTTTGATATCAATTTGAGGTATAAATCTCTCTTCATATGCTTCGACTTGTATACGTTTGAGGTATAAATCTCTCTCTCTCTCTCATTATCATACTCTGCTAAAGTCTCGTTTCTTTTTCTTTTTAATTTTTGTTATAAAGGTTATTACCTGCACCATGGATGACCAACAAGTAAAGTACGAAGATATCTCAAGTTAAATACTTGCACACAAAGGTGTGGTTCTAATGTTGACTTGTGTTTTTTTATTCATATACACACATAAGCTTTATAAGTTGTCATCTTATCATAGTTTTTTAAGTTGACCTTCGCCTAATGAGGTTGTTTTCTATTCTTTTCCTATTGTTGTTTTGGATGTAGTATTTGTTAATTTTTGAATTAGGTATTTTCGTGTTTTCCTAATGTGTTGAGTAATTTGGAACACGGGAAATTGGATGAAATGATGATTTGTTGTTCAGATATTAGCGCGTTATCGGTTAATGACTTAGGTAATATTTCGTAGCTTCTTTGTTACGAATGTCTATTTACATTCCACAGACGCACACGTAACGGAAATTATTGTTGGCAGAGTGTATTTAGTGTATAGTTCTTCGATGAGACTCTTGATTTGCTCGGTGGGAATATTGTGGTGGTTCACATGTGCATGTGAGAAATGTGAGAAGAGTGTTTACAATATGAGATTCATTTACTATCTAACAGTTCTAGGTCTCAAGTCATGACTTGCAGAGTTAATTCTAACTATGAGGATTTTCATTACGTATTTTTGATTGGAAAGTGTAAAGATGCAAATCTTTCTACACGTAATTGTTCTATCATTTTCTGTTGTCTTACTCAACATATGATTTTACTGTAGTTTGTGAACCCATGTCACGGTTTAATTGTAACAGGTACCAGAAGGATGGGACAAGCTCTTTGTGTCTATTATATCTGTGGAAACTGGTAAAACAATTGCAAAGTCGAATAAAGCATCAATTCATATTGGTACCTGTCAATGGATGGAAACTTTGTCGGAATCTTTATGGAATCCACAAGATGATTCTTCAAATGATCTTGAGGAGATCCTCTTAAAGCTTGTCATTTCCATGCTATGTCAATTCTGATTATGACGAACACTTTTTTTTAGATTAAGGTTTAAGCATTTGCTAAGTGCAAATACATTATTTCTTAGCTCTTGCGCTAGGGATCTGCTAGGTGTGGCATCCTTGGCGAATCTGTTGTCAATATGGCAAGTTATAAACGTTCAAATGCTTCTTCTCCAGTTACATTACCACTCAAAAATGCAATTATGGCACCGTTCTACAGGTAACCTGCTAATTCTAATTGTAAATTATATTATGGGGTAATTGATGACCTATCAATCTATCATAGTACTTACTAAGAATCAATACATGTATTCAGATAAACCGATAAGCTTCAAGATGCAAGCAATTGAAATTGATACTTAACCTAAGAATTTCATACGGTATTACTATCTTAGTTAAATTAAAGTTAGTTGTCTGCGTATATTTGGTTTTGGTTTATTGGCATATTAGAGTAGCTCATTTACTCTACACTACATTTAGGATAGAGTAGGATAGGTAAAGGCTACACCTTCAACATTATACATTGTCCAAATTATTCAGTAAAATTAGTTCACTTATTTAAAAGTAACATATCGGCAAAATCAGGGTTTATGTTAAATCATTTTATATAAGATAATTTAAGCATTTCATTGTATTTAGTGTATAGTGCTTTGATGCAGACTCTTTATACTAACCAACCAAAAATATAAAGGTCCTGAAATTGGTGCTTAACACAGTGGAAGCTGAAGATAATAGTATCTCCAATGAAATTGAGGACCTCAAGAGGAAATATTTGAAAGGTAAGAGGAAGTACAGTCAAAGATTTTAGTTTGTTGCAGACAAGTACTTGAAATTTGATATTGATGAAACACATTTAATTTGCAGATTCTTGTCAGTTGGAAAGTGATCTTGAATTGTTGGAATGTACTGTAAGCTCTACTTCACCAACTGCGTGTTCAGTGTTCAGTAGTGATTGAATCTTGAAAATTATAAGCAAATTAGAACTCCAATTCATGTAGTATTTATTACTGAAAAAGTAGTTTTTGGACTAATGCAAGCATTGAGTAATCAACAGTTCACAACTTTTGAGAAAGAGTTTCCACTTGTAGCTTTTAAAAAAAAAATCAGTTACTGAAGATGAAAGTCTCCTGATCTCCTTATATTAATTCTTTAGTTGTGGCTTTAGTTAGTTGAAGTACCTTATTAATTTCTAGTTGGTTGCAAGATTTGTTAAGAAGATGCTCATAAGTTGTTGATATACTAGCTGGTGTCTATTTATTCAATTATATGTTTCAGTGTGTTACATCTGATTCTTTAATTGGCATTTCTACTTTAGTGCTGTCATCAAAATATAATACAGAGGCACACTCATATTTGCCCTGCACATATCAAATATAATATAGATGCACATTCATATTTGCATCTGTAATACTATGCTAGTTGTTTTATCAGTGCGTTTTATTCTATTTATACCATATTGATGCAAATCATCGAAGTTAATATGATTTTAGAATTTCATTTTTTGTATAGGGTCTTGAACGAGCTAAAGCTAGTCCTAATCTTGATGGGAAAGCAAATGAAAATCAGATGAGTTCGTTGTGTGCAAATCAAAGTAGCCAATTTAAGGTTTTAGCAATTTTATTCTCATTCTGCCCCTTGTTTATTCATTCAAATTGAAATAATGAAATTGTCATCTAAAAGTTTATCATGTCTCATCGACCGTAAACTAACTTTCCCGACAGTGTTATCTCTCCAATAGAGATGAAAAATATATGAGTAATTTTTTTCCCCTTTGCTCCTTTAGTAATGGGCCCATTCCTTTAAAAATAACCTTTTCACATCTGCAGTTTCTATATATTTTTGACCTTACTGTAGAAACAATACTCATGTGGCCATACACTTATCATAGTTTCTTAGCTCAGGCATTTCAATGACAACTTCATCACATACACTTATCTGAATCAAAGAGTATCCTTTGACACTAGCTATGAGCATAAAAATCTAAACTAAAAGTCGTACTTAATGGCGATTCAGGTACTGTTTTAGAGTAATTGAGTCATTGTAGTCCGCCAAATCTTACTCAAATGTACATGACATTTAATGATCGTAGTAGCATATGAAGCCTCGGTACATGCATTAAACTATCTCACAAAATCTGTGGCTGTAATATTGCATAATTTAATTAATTTTGTAGTACTGCTTAATTAGGTTTTTTTACATGACATCTATTAAATTGCTATATAGCTACTGCACAGTTATGTTTTTTTATTAGTCTTATAATGTAGAGTGATTAGTAATAGATTCTTCATTCTGCTGTTGATCCCTGAACTTGTTGCAATAAACACTACAAGAAAAACTGACTCAGACGACTCATCCAGGCCTGTTGTCTATTACCCCTGAAAACCGATGACTATTGAGATGCCGTCAGATGGACCTCAGACAACGATTAAAAAATGTTGTGTAAAAGCATTGGCATGACAGTCACCGATTAACAAAGTATTGTATAATAAACAGAAAAAACAACAGTTTACTATCAAAAATCGCGTTGTATAAGGTGAGGAACACAACATACGAGTAAATATAAAGTGTTGTATAACAACTAGAAACAACAATAGTGCACTTGGGAAAACGTTGTTGGAAACCATTAGTATGAAGAGATTTTTTATGATGTTCGTTGTATGATGTAAATTAACACGACAGTTAACTTGGTACATTAGAATTGTGAGAAGGTTTATGTACAACAATTTTCTTCCTCGACATTCTCGTCTATGATTATTTTGCACAACGGCTTTATGTTTGTTTTTGTTGCTTTCACAAAACGGTTCATTTTTACAGGAAGAATTGTGTGTGTCAATTATAGATGATGGTTTTACAATTTTATAGAGTTATCAACTTTTTCTCATACAATGGTTTCTTCCAACAAATGCGTTCTCCGATGATACTTTTAATAAGTGTTTTAAGGATGATAACATTGGAAAATGATAAAATAAACAATACTTTTATTTACAAAAGATAATAGAGTTTATACAGTACCACCAACCAACCAATTCCAAACAAACAACCACTACCATCATCTAATTCTCAGAAAATTATATCATCTAAAAAATAAACTACATCTAGTGCAAATAAGGACTCAAATTACAAAAGAAATAATATTTACTTTGCTCCATAAAGAGACTTTCTCTGGACTCAACTTTGTTTGCAAATAACATAGACATCAAATTAAGCGAACATGCCAATAGGAGATTTCTGCGCTTGGAGAATGATATGCCTCGCGGGTACTAGATACTACAATTATCAAGGAACACCTGCGATATAAAAAGAGGAACCTTTGGAAATGAAATCAAAAAGTATAAGTGTGCATAATATAAGATATATACTATACGGGGATATAGAAAGTGGGAAAAATACCTTCTAAAGTGTCATAAAATTCATGATTACTTTTCTTCAACAAGTTCCCTTTCTTTGTGGTTTCTATTATTCTCAATATATGCCTCTTAGCAGCCTTGCTTGATTCCAGCTATAAAAACCTTGGTCGCACAAGATTAAGAATGTTGAAGACCTTTCGAGGCGTCTCTACCCTTTCAAGGGCAACTAACTGATCAATATTCTCATTTCTAGGAGTGTGACCTTCATCCATGATGAGAATTGACGTTTTCTTTACTAGAATTTTCTCACACGCAGAACTAGTTTCATTGGTAGTAGAGTTACATACAATTAAAGAAAACTGCGTATATCCCAGGAAGAGAATACTTCGTGTGGTAGCCCACTGTTTCAGAACTTCCAGTTGCTGTGATCTATCTGTAGCATTTACAGAATAAAAATCAAGTAAAGGAATAGTATCTACTTGCCATTTGAGAAATTCCTTCTTCCAAGTTTTCAAGATACCTTTGGGTAGCACTACGAGTGGTCTTGTTGAGGGATATTTTGCCATGAAACTCTATATAAAACTGATTATCATAAAAGTTTTTCCAGATCCTGGAGCATGGGCCAGGATGCAGCCACCTGGATTATCATTTACAAGGTTTCTCCCCAAAAAATTAAAGCCTTCAACTTGCTGACGTTTCATTAACTTCTTGTGTCTCGGATGAGCAAAAAATTCAGTTGAAACAAAATCTTGTCCAGATGACCTCATCTCACCAGGTAGAATGTCATTGGCCTCTTCATATCTCACAGACTGATTTTCATATTTGTACATTCTGATACTTGTTTTCTGAGACAAATACATATGCACAAGACATGTTAAATAAGTATTTGAAGAGCGGCAGGGGGTATTCATGATAAACACGCACTGTTTAATAGAAATTTGTAACACGCACTGTTTAATAGAAATTTGTTCGAGGCACACATATACTAGCATTAATCTTGTACATAATACTAGCATGCATACATTTACTTGGGATATAATTCGGCTATAGTACCCAGAAGCACTAATTACTGTTATCTGTTATGAGAGAAGCTGATACTTGAAACACAATTACACAATTGACCTTGACATAAAGAAGAACTTTGACAAAATTAAAACAAGCGGCTGGAAGGTGTTTTACTACAAAAAAAAAAGTGTTTCTAATATAGCATACAACATGACTTAATTCAGAAGTGATGAACATAGTCATACAACGATACAACTACATGAAAAATCTTCTCCATATTAACTATCACCAGAGGTTGAATGTAACACCCCCAGATCCGGGGTCGGAGATCTAGGTTGTCACGATCCCTTATTCCGTACAACACTTAATACTTGAATCATAATATAATAAATCAACACACATGGTGACCCCACCATCAATATACTCACGCCAGTTATGTCTCATAAACGAACTTGCAAAAGCAGTAGTCATATGATCCATAAATTAAAGTTATTACAACCCAAAAGTAAAATACTTGCAACCTACTGCCAATGTGATCTCTACGTGAAACCAGAAAGGCAGCGCAAAAGTTTGTTCTTGTTCATTAATATACATAAGTGATACTTATAAATAAACCGGAGCAACAAGAGTTACACTCTGAACCAACTCAGTACTTCTACCTGAGGTGCTGCAACTGCCATCCTATGGGCGGTCTGCGCGGCCCATACGCGCTTCCGAGCGGTATGACGAATCCTGGCCATCTACTCTAGCTATTGTGTTGTGATACATATATATAAAAGAAAGCAAGAGTAAGCACTAAGCCCAGCAATAATACAAAGCAGCATAAGCATATATATATATAAGCTTATATCATAAAGGAAAACCTTTAAGACTCCATTCATATGTAGAATGATATATTTATTTTCTTTTCGTCAAAACGTGCCATACAGTGCAAACTTTGTATGAGGTATAGTACTTGGTTAAAATATCATTAACAATATCCGTAACTGGTATTTAACCATAGTTACCCAAAACATTTCTGAAATTCCAATCCTTGGAAAACATGGGGAGTGGTACAGGGCTACGCACTGGTATACGATGATCAGTATTCATACCAAAGATTCTCTACTAGTAGATGGATAATCCCGAAGGTCATTACCCTAGCCGCATACGGGCTTTTAGGTTGGACTGGCGTCACTCGGCCTCTTACTCATTTGTAACCACATGGCGACATCAAGGCCACACAAGTGGACCCGCTCCCTGCCAACGGATTCCACTGGACTGGTGTCACCCAGCCTCTTATTCATTTCCACCTGGCGACATCAAGGCCATAAAAATAGTTTTATTTGCGGGACCGTGCGTTACTCGGCCACTTACTCGAAATGTTGTTCCCCCAAACATAAGCTTGTTGATAGGTTTTGTAAAAATACCCTTACTTCCGGATTATATCAGAAGTAAGTCACAATGTGGGTTGACCGTTGTCAACTGACCTCGACCCTCGAGTAAAACATTTTGAAATCACGACTTGAGAGTTTTGTAAAATATCTTTAGCTCTGATAATTCAGAAACCCAAACTATATCACTTTTAATGAAGGAGGCAAGTGAAATCATATGTTCACTTCCTGGAATGGATTCCCAATTTTTGATAAGTCCAAAACCTTATTCCTTATTTGGGATAAATAATTTAAAAGTAGTTGGGAACCCCTACTATAGTCACATAAATCTCTTTCGAGATCAGAAAATATTTTAAATAACTATTGGAACCTTACGAAATATTTAAATAAGGTTCTACAATTTTTAAATCATTTTTGGAATATTTTTGGAATATTCTTGTACGAGTGCTCTACCCTTAGAGCCTCTATAACACCTCGTGTAACGCCCCCAAATCCCCTACAGCAATCCAGGTCTTCATATTCTCTCGCGGAATATTCGATCACCTGCTTACAATATAATCTACAAAAATAATCATAATAAACTCCATAATCTACTGTAATATCCGTGAATTTTATTATTTGATTAAATGATATATTTAATCTAAAATATTTATTGTGGAATATTGGAATATTATTAAATGATAATTATTGTGTGATTATGTGCTAAATGGTGAGTAGAAATCCCCTTTCAAATATTTCGTCATTTGGAATTTTCTTCAAATCTGAGCCCCGTTTTGATAATTTAAGGGCCCCATTGGAATTTCGTACATTAATTATTATCTCTTCGTCTTTCGTATTCGAATCATTATCGGGAGAGATATTCGTATCATTTCATTCCTACCTATTTGATTCTGCAAGAATAATTCGTTTTGTTCAAAAAGGGAAAAAATTGTTCCGAACCCTAATTGCTTAAGGGGACGGATATATCATTTTATATCAGTATTTCATTTGTTATAGCCCCAGTATTCTTGAGCATTAGTTATATAATGATATGTATTGATTTGGATAATTATCAATCCTTGTAGATAATTATCTTCTCGTAAAACGTATTTTAACCTAATTAGGGTTTTTAAACGATCCAGTGGAGCTATAACGATCCAAAAGTGTTCCTTAGGGTATTATTTTTCCAAAAATATATAAAGACGAATCGTACCTTATAACCTTCATAATCTGCATTGCGTATTATCAAAAAGTAAAAATTCCCGAAATGTGTTCTTCGTGTTCTTGAATAATCAAACTATTCGTTCGAGGTGTTATTGAAATCCAAATCTGAAGTTCGTGTACTCAAATCAAAGCTCTTGACTTCTAGTTTCAGAATCTTCCAACCTCATCATCATCTGGTAAGTTTTCGATTTTTTATGAATTTTTCAAGCTTCGAATTAAATTAGGGTTCTTGATTCGATTTGGGGATTTTCATTCTGTTGATTCTCCGTTCAATTGGTTGCTTCTAACATGTTCCTAGGGTTCTAATTAGCAAGAATCCATGCTTTAATTTCATGTTTATGTTCGATTTTGATGGGTTTGATTTTCGGGTTTTGACCCGAATTCTTCTTTTGAATAGTCCGTTCATATGAATGATCTGACATTGTTTTTGGTAGAGGGCTTTCATTGTATGTGTTCTTAGATTCATTTTAACATAAAGAACGTAGAGTTTCATGTAGGATTTTTACAGATCGGAAAATTTGTTTAAGCTCGCCGGAAAATAGTCGGGTTTTTGATTCCGGCGATGTTTTTGGTACGTTTTAGATCGGAATGGATTGCTGTGTTTATTTGGAATGTTTTGATATAAAAATCCCCAATTTTTAACGTGTATTTTGGTCGCCGGATTCTGGGCAGGTCGCCGGATTCTGGAAAATTTCCGGCGAGTTCTTGGCGACCCGTTCCAGTTCATCCCGACCCGTTTACCCGATTTTTCGACCCGGTTTCAATATTCAAAACCCTAATTCATTTTCTAAAAACTGTTTTGGATTTTATTTTTAAAATTAATTCGAAAATAGTTTAAAAACTTTAAAAATTCATATTTTTATTTTAAAAATATATTTTAATATCAGAAAAATTCTGATAAATTATATTTATTATTTTAAATCCGAAAATTGATTAAACTTAATTATTTTAATTATTTTTAATTAATAATTAATTTATTAATTAATTGGTTAATTCTTTTAATCAATTAATTCTTAAAAATTAATTATTAATTAGATTTAAATAATTAAAAATTCAGTTTAATTATTTTCAAGCCTATTTATTTATTTAAAAATAGTTTGAGTATTTAAAGAGTGTCAATTAATTTTATTAATTGATTTATTTGCATTTAAATGTTTATATTGGATTTAAAAATCCGATTTTTGATTTAAAAATTAATCGTGACTTATCTAAAATTCAAATAAGTTTCGTATGATGTTTGAAAAATGTTTATAAGTGCTATATGGTTCATATTAATTGTGTGTTGTGTTTTATAGTCTGTATATGCCCGTACTAGGGCAAATATCTGAGTTTTAAATATCGTAAATTATACCGGACGTCCGATACGTAACCGGTTACTTGTTTAAATGTGAGTATTGATTGAATAAGTGTCGAGAGTAGAACGAGAATAGTTAGACTTATTGGGATGAGTTGTTTAATTATAGAATCGAGTTTCCGGAGCAAGGGAAAGGGAAAAGTAGAGTGAGCAGAGTCGATCCGACAGCAGCTTAGACCAGGCAAGTATCTGTGCCTTTACTTGTGATAAAATGTATTATTGTCTTGATTACTTGAATACCGTTATCCCCAGAACAATTCAAATTATCAATCCTTTAACCGCATTTGGACAACTGATTCCATTTCCTTAGAGATTCTTGATTCTTTGATTTGATCTGCATCGGAAACCCTTATTTCCAATTCACTTGATTATTGTTTACCACCTATTGTTATTGTTTATCATCCTTTGATTATCATTGACAACCATTGATTATTTGACTTCCATCTTGACTATTGATTATGGTCATTGATTATCGACTACCAATATTGATTCCCTTATTGAATGAGTACACTGTACCATTGAAATTACTCCATGATTATTTCTCGATCTTCATTTGATACTGAACAGTTGAAGCTCTTTTGCAATTACTATACATTCAGTTTATCTTATTGAGCATGTTATTGTTTATACCCTATTATAGATTTGGCATGTGTTTTTAAAAATGGACCAGTAATTGGTCGGGCCATATTCATGGTCAGAATAACTTAAGGCCCAAATTGGCCTAGGATCCAGTAGAGGACTATGTCATGAGCTAGTCCGGGGTTGATGCGTGGCTGGCCAGCAGCACAACCTTTGATTTGAATAAAATGTATAAGCCAAACTCTAATTCTTTTCTTCAATTGTTATTGATACAAAGCATGTGTTAGCTAAATATTGTTGATTCTGATATCATAAATTCATATCCTTACAACTGTGATAGAAATGATTCATTGATGTTTGCTGAGCAATTTTGGCTCACTCTTGCTTGTTGTTTTCTAACCCTATTCCAGTGAAGCGAGAGTATGAGTCGGCATAGCGTGACCGATAGTTCACCAGCAGCCAGGAGAGCCCCTCGAGTCATTGTCATTGGCAGGGTAGTTGTTGTTTTGCTTTTCTAGATTAGATGTCTAGATTTGAACTTTGGTTGTGATGTAATAACTCTGATAAAACTGGTATTGTATTAATAAAAGATTGTAGTAGCTTGTGTTCATTGCCATAATCTGGATGCGGTCTTGGTCAAGGGGTATTTGTGTCTTTATATATATTATGCATGTGTTAAATAGTATTCCGTTGGTCGGATGACTCCTCAAATCTGTACCCCGGGTTTGGAGGGCGTCACAGTTGGTATCAGAGCAACAGGTTATGGCATTTGAAACAAGTTAGGACTTAGGGTCCAGGATAACATAGAGAGTTAGGAGTTCATGTAAGGATATTAGGAGGTCAACTAGGGATATTATGCGTAGTGATGAAATGTGGTTATAATTGCAGCCCCCTAGTTCTAGTTCAGACTCAGACCCTTCCGAGGATACGATAGCAGAGATACCTACACCCATTGAGAGGGCAGGACCGTCTCGGCCAGTGCGATATCAGCCTAGGCATCAGGACCCAGTGGTCAGGAGAGATCAGATACCTTGTCCTATTCCACTCCGACAAGTAGCCCCAGCACCAGTGTCTCAGGCATCACTTTGTGGGCCTTTGTATCAGCTATGTGAGCCACCAGTTCCACACCATGTGTATCAGAGGGTGAGTAGAGAGAAGGAGTACCTTTATGGACAGGTTATGGAGATGGGTAGGGTTCGTTCGATCGAAGCAGCCGCTGTCAGAGAGAGAGACAGACTTAGAGATCAGATGAGAGACATTCAGATGAGGTTTAGGGTTACGAGGACCTTGGTTGAGACTCGATTGCACGGATTAGCTTCTAGTCGAGAGGGAGAGACAGTAGCAGGGATGAGACAGATTTTGGATTATGCGATGAGTGAGATTGCAGAGATTTCAGGACCCCCGTTATGGCCGGCAGGAGCAGGTGATCTGTGAGCAGATATTAGTAGCAGACAGATGTGACGTGGATGTATGGTCTCTAGATAGTTAGTATATAGATGCATATTGTAGAATCAGCAGTGCACCGGGCTTATAGGAACGCCTCGGGTTGTTGTTGCATTTTTGTTGTATTGCTGGTCGGCAGTTATGGTTCAGCCATGATATATTTTCTTTTGAAGCGTTCTACGCTTGTACTAACTCTATCTATATATATATGATAAACCTCATTTATAGAACTGTATTTATTCCCCTGTCATTCATTTCCAGCATCATAACTGTTATTCTACTTATTGCAACAAGTGTATCCATACACCGTTGAGAAGATCTGTAAACCTTCGAGATATCAATTGTGATCCTTCCTTCTCTTATATGGACTGTTTGATTAAGCCAATTATTGTTTATTCATCAGCGATATGGCTCCTAGACGACAAACCCGTTCAACTGATACCTCTGACCAAGAGGGTCAACAAAATACACCTCCCACGGGCCGCATGGACCCGATGGTAATCCAGTTGTTAAATACTCTTACTCAACAGACTGCCGCATTAGCACAGCAGCAACGAGCATTTCAGCAACAGCTCTTAGAACAGCAGCAACAACATCAGCAACATCAGCAACATCAGCATTAACAGCATCAACAACAGCACCAGCAGCCAGGAGAGCCCCTCGAGTCATTGTCATTGGCAGGGTAGTTGTTGTTTTGCTTTTCTAGATTAGATGTCTAGATTTGAATTTTGGTTGTGATGTAATAACTCTGATAAAACTGGTATTGTATTAATAAAAGATTGTAATAGCTTGTGTTCATTGCCATAATCTGGATGCGGTCTTGGTCAAGGGGTATTTGTGTCTTTATATATATTATGCATGTGTTAAATAGTATTCCGTTGGTCGGATGACTCCTCAAATCTGTACCCCGGGTTTGGAGGGCGTCGACGGTTACGTTCAAATCTTTCCAGGCAGCAAAACCTCTAGAATTTAAAGGATCAGCAGACCCTGTAGAGGCTAAGGCATGGTTGAAAGAGATGGAAAAGGCTTTTGCATTGATAGAGGTGACAGAAGATAAGAAGACGGAGTATGCAAGCTATTTTCTGAAGAATGAGGCCAGTTATTGGTGGGAAACGAGTAGGGCTATGGAGCCCGAGGGATTGATTACGTGGGCAAGATTTACAGAGTTGTTTTTGGAAAGGTATTTTCCGGACTATATGAGAGATCAGATGGAATTAAAGTTTTCGGAATTAAAGCAGGGAAGCATGACAGTGCCCCAATATGAAACAAGGTTTACGGAGTTGTCAAGGTTTGTTCCAACCTATGTGGATACGGAAAAGAAGAAGGCCAAGAGGTTCCAGCAGGGACTGAGGTCTTGGATTCGTAGTAAGTTAGCTGTATTGGAGTTGGACACCTATGCAGCGGTGGTCCAAAAGGCAATGATTGCGGAGACAGAGAGTGATTCTTACATGAAAGAGAGGGAGAACAAGAAAAGGAAAGCAGGGATACCCGATAAGGGACAGCAGCAGGGAAGTTTTCAAGGGCAAGCAAATAAGAAACTGGGATTTCAGCACGGAAGGAATACGAGTTTTAGGAAACCAGATACCGGAAGCGTAGGACAAGATAACCGTCTACTAACCGGCAGTCAGCAGGGACTTTCTAGACCCCCACTACCAGAATGCAAGACATGCAGGAAGCGACATCTAGGGATATGCCATCGATTGAATGTCACATGCTTTAAATGCAATCAGAAGGGACATTATTCCCGGGATTGCAAGATGGGCATTGTGTGTCATCGGTGTAAGAAACCAGGTCACATGATTAAGGACTGCAGAGCACCAGCAACCGTGAACAATATGATTCGGGCAATTGAAGCACCCCCAGTTGTTAACGTCCAGCCGTTAGCCAGGACCTACAATATGTCAATGGGAGAAGCAGTGAGAGATTCCGACGTGGTGGCAGGTACACTTCTAGTAAATTCTATTCCTGCACAAGTGTTAATAGATTCGGGAGTGACGAAGTCTTTTATTTCTGAAACGTTTGCTCGTAGATTGAATTGCGTAATGAAACCTTTAAGTGGAATGTTGACTATAGAGATAGCTAATCAGGATCGTATCGCGGTCAGTTCATATTATCCTCGTTGTGAGATAGAGATTTTGGGAAATCGTTTTTATGTTGACTTGTTACCTTTTAAGTTAGGTGAATTTGATGTGATATTAGGGATGGATTGGTTGACTGAGTATGATGCAAGTATTGATTGTAAGAATAAGAGGGTTACTTTGGTTACCCTGGAAAAGAAAGAAATAATATTTAGAGGAGAGAAACAAAGAAAGAGGTTCCTGACGATGATTCAGGCTAAGAGGTTATTAAGGCAAGGTTGTGAGGCGTATTTAGCTTATGTGATAGATATAGATAAGGAAGTTTCTAAGTTAGAAGATATTCCAGTCGTAAATGAGTTTCCAGATGTTTTTCCGGAAGAATTACCAGGTTTACCTCTAGATAGAGAGATTGAATTTGCGATAGACTTAGTACCAGGCGCGGAGTCAGTATCTAAGGCCCCTTACAGAATGGCACCAGTGGAGATGAAGGAATTGGCTGATCAACTGCAAGATTTGCTAGAAAAAGGAATTATTAGACCCAGCGTTTCACCGTGGGGAGCACCAGTACTGTTTGTCAAGAAAAAGGATGGAAGCATGAGATTGTGTATAGACTATCGGGAGTTGAACAAGCTGACCATTAAGAACAAGTATCCGTTACCTCGAATAGATGATCTGTTTGACCAGCTGAAAGGAGCGGTACATTTTTCAAAGATTGACCTACGGTCAGGATATCACCAATTGAAGATTAGACCAGACGACATACCAAAGACAGCCTTTCGAACAAGGTATGGGCACTATGAATTCTTAGTAATGGCGTTTGGACTAACGAATGCACCCGCAGCTTTTATGGACCTAATGAACAGGATTTTCAAGAGATATTTGGACAAGTTTGTAGTGGTATTCATCGACGACATCTTGATATACTCAAGGACAGAAGAAGAGCATACAGACCAATTGCGAATTGTGTTAGAAACGTTGAGACAAGAAAGACTATACGCGAAGTTTTCCAAGTGTGAATTCTGGTTGAAAGAAGTTCATTTCTTAGGACACGTGGTGAGCAGCGAAGGCATCAAAGTGGACCCAGCAAAGATAGAGGCAGTGAAAGATTGGGAGAGACCAAGGACACCGACTGAAGTCAGAAGTTTCTTGGGATTAGCTGGATACTACCGGAGATTTGTGCAAGATTTTGCGAAGATAGCTACTCCAATGACCAAGCTGACAAGGAAAAGCGAGCGATTCATATGGAACGATAAATGCGAAGAAGGCTTCCAAGAGTTAAAGAAAAGACTAACTACGGCACCGGTATTGATGCTACCAGACGATCAAGGTCATTTCGTAATCTATAGTGATGCGTCGTACAAAGGATTGGGATGCGTACTTATGCAACATGACAAGGTGATTGCTTATGCGTCAAGACAGTTGAGACCCCACGAACAGAAGTACCCTACACACGATTTAGAGTTAGCAGCTATTGTGTTTCCTTTGAAGATATGGAGACACTACTTGTATGGAGAGAGATGTGAAATTTACACCGATCACAAAAGTTTGAAGTATATCTTTACTCAGAAAGAGCTGAACATGAGGCAACGAAGATGGTTAGAACTAATCAAGGACTACGACGTTTCTATCAACTATCATCCCGGCAAGGCAAATGTGGTAGCAGATGCATTGAGCAGAAAAGAGAGATTGAATACACTGACGATGACCAAAGAGTTGTACAAGGAATTTGAGAAGTTAGAAATCGAAGTAATTAATCCGAAGGACGCGACGGAAATAATTTATACCATGACGTTTCAACCTGAATTGTTGGAGAAGATACGAAAGTGCCAAGAGCGAGTTATGAATGATGATGTGAGTAAAATGACAGGTGAGGAAATATGTAGCCAACCGGACGACAAAGGGATCTTGAGATTTGCTTCTCGGATATGGATACCTAACGTAACGGAACTGAAAAGTGAGATTTTGCACGAAGCACATAACTCTAAGTATTCAATTCATCCAGGGAGTACGAAGATGTATCGAGATCTTAAGACGAACTTTTGGTGGCCAGATATGAAGAGAGAGATTGCGGAATGGGTAAGTAAATGCTTTACGTGTCAAAGAGTTAAGGCGGAACACCAGAGACCAAGTGGATTACTTCAACCATTGGAAATTCCCGAATGGAAGTGGGAACACATTGCGATGGACTTTGTAGTAGGATTGCCTAGAACAAAAGCTAACCATGATGCCATCTGGGTTATCGTGGATCGATTGACGAAATCTGCGCTTTTTCTTCCGATTAACGAGAGATTCTCGCTAGATAAGTTAGTTCATATTTACATAAAAGAAATCGTAGTACGACATGGAGTTCCAGTATCGATAGTGTCTGATAGAGACCCTCGATTCAATTCAAGATTTTGGAGGAGTTTTCAAGAGTGTTTGGGCACCGAGTTGAGAATGAGTACGGCTTATCATCCGCAGACGGACGGTCAAAGCGAAAGGACAATTCAGACTATTGAAGATATGCTTAGGACATGTGCACTTGACTTTGAAGGCAGTTGGGACGATCATCTACCCTTGGTGGAATTTTCATATAATAATAGTTTTCATGCGAGCATCGGAATGCCACCTTACGAAGCTTTGTATGGACGAAAGTGTCGATCTCCAGTATATTGGGAAGAAGTTGGTGAACGGAAAATGATAGGACCAGAACTAGTGCAACGAACAAAGGAAGTGGTTCAATTGATTCAGAGAAGATTGATAACAGCTCAAGACCGACAGAAAAAGTATGCGGATCAAGCCAGAAAGGATGTGGGATTCGAAGAAGGAGAGCAGGTGTTACTAAAGGTTTCAACATGGAAAGGATTAGTTAGGTTTGGAAAGAAAGGGAAGTTGAGTCCGAGATATGTTGGGCCGTTTGAGATTTTGAAGAAGGTGGGCGAGGTAGCTTACGAGTTGGCATTGCCACCGCATATGCAGCACGTTCATAATGTATTTCATGTATCTATGCTTAAGAGATATCGACCAGATTCGAATCATGTAATAGAGTATGAACCCATAGAGGTCCAGGCAGATTTATCATATGTAGAACGACCGATTCAGATATTGGATCGTAAGGAGAAAGTACTAAGGAATAAGACAGTAGCATTAGTGAGAGTTTTGTGGAGGAACCCTAAAGTAGAAGAGTCTACCTGGGAGTTAGAGAGTGAAATGTTAGGGAAGTATCCCCAGTTGTTTCCTTGATCTGATTCTGAGGACAGAATCCTATTAAGGAGGGAAGGATGTAATATCCGTGAATTTTATTATTTGATTAAATGATATATTTAATCTAAAATATTTATTGTGGAATATTGGAATATTATTAAATGATAATTATTGTGTGATTATGTGCTAAATGGTGAGTCGAAAGCCCCTTTCAAATATTTCGTCATTTGGAATTTTCTTCAAATCTGAGCCCCGTTTTGATAATTTAAGGGCCCCATTGGAATTTCGTACATTAATTATTATCTCTTCGTCTTTCGTATTCGAATCATTATCGGGAGAGATATTCGTATCATTTCATTCCTACCTATTTGATTCTGCAAGAATAATTCGTTTTGTTCAAAAAGGGAAAAAATTGTTCCGAACCCTAATTGCTTAAGGGGACGGATATATCATTTTATATCAGTATTTCATTTGTTATAGCCCCAGTATTCTTGAGCATTAGTTATATAATGATATGTATTGATTTGGATAATTATCAATCCTTGTAGATAATTATCTTCTCGTAAAACGTATTTTAACCTAATTAGGGTTTTTAAACGATCCAGTGGATCTATAACGATCCAAAAGTGTTCCTTAGGGTATTATTTTTCCAAAAATATATAAAGACGAATCGTACCTTATAACCTTCATAATCTGCATTGCGTATTATCAAAAAGTAAAAATTCCCGAAATGTGTTCTTCGTGTTCTTGAATAATCAAACTATTCGTTCGAGGTGTTATTGAAATCCAAATCTGAAGTTCTTGTACTCAAATCAAAGCTCTTGACTTCTAGTTTCAGAATCTTCCAACCTCATCATCATCTGGTAAGTTTTCGATTTTTTATGAATTTTTCAAGCTTCGAATTAAATTAGGGTTCTTGATTCGATTTGGGGATTTTCATTCTGTTGATTCTCCGTTCAATTGGTTGCTTCTAACATGTTCCTAGTGTTCTAATTAGCAAGAATCCATGCTTTAATTTCATGTTTATGTTCGATTTTGATGGGTTTGATTTTCGGGTTTTGACCCGAATTCTTCTTTTGAATAGTCCGTTCATATGAATGATCTGACATTATTTTTGGTAGAGGGCTTTCATTGTATGTGTTCTTAGCTTCATTTTAACATAAAGAACGTAGAGTTTCATGTAGGATTTTTACAGATCGGAAAATTTGTTTAAGCTCGCCGGAAAATAGTCGGGTTTTTGATTCCGGCGATGTTTTTGGTACGTTTTAGATCGGAATGGGTTGCTGTGTTTATTTGGAATGTTTTGATATAAAAATACCCAATTTTTAACGTGTATTTTGGTCGCCGGATTCTGGGCAGGTCGCCGGATTCTGGAAAATTTCCGGCGAGTTCTTGGCGACCCGTTCCAGTTCATCCCGACCCGTTTACCCGATTTTTCGACCCGGTTTCAATCTTCAAAACCCTAATTCATTTTCTAAAAACTGTTTTTGGATTTTATTTTTAAAATTAATTCGAAAATAGTTTAAAAACTTTAAAAATTCATATTTTTATTTTAAAAATATATTTTAATATCAGAAAAATTCTGATAAATTATATTTATTATTTTAAATCCGAAAATTGATTAAACTTAATTATTTTAATTATTTTTAATTAATAATTAATTTATTAATTAATTGGTTAATTCTTTTAATCAATTAATTCTTAAAAATTAATTATTAATTAGATTTAAATAATTAAAAATTCAGTTTAATTATTTTCAAGCCTATTTATTTATTTAAAAATAGTTTGAGTATTTAAAGAGTGTCAATTAATTTTATTAATTGATTTATTTGCATTTAAATGTTTATATTGGATTTAAAAATCCGATTTTTGATTTAAAAATTAATTGTGACTTATCTAAAATTCAAATAAGTTTCGTATGATGTTTTAAAAATGTTTATAAGTGCTATATGGTTCATATTAATTGTGTGTTGTGTTTTATAGTCTGTATATGCCCGTACTAGGGCAAATATCTGAGTTTTAAATATCGTAAATTATACCGGACGTCCGATACGTAACCGGTTACTTGTTTAAATGTGAGTATTGATTGAATAAGTGTCGAGAGTAGAACGAGAATAGTTAGACTTATTGTGATGAGTTGTTTAATTATAGAATCGAGTTTCCGGAGCAAGGGAAAGGGAAAAGTAGAGTGAGCAGAGTCGATCCGACAGCAGCTTAGACCAGGCAAGTATCTGTGCCTTTACTTGTGATAAAATGTATTATTGTCTTGATTACTTGAATACCGTTATCCCCAGAACAATTCAAATTATCAATCCTTTAACCGCATTTGGACAACTGATTCCATTTCCTTAGAGATTCTTGATTCTTTGATTTGATCTGCATCAGAAACCCTTATTTCCAATTCACTTGATTATTGTTTACCACCTATTGTTATTGTTTATCATCCTTTGATTATCATTGACAACCATTGATTATTTGACTTCCATCTTGACTATTGATTACGGTCATTGATTATCGACTACCATTATTGATTCCCTTATTGAATGAGTACACTGTACCATTGAAATTACTCCATGATTATTTCTCGATCTTCATTTGATACTGAACAGTTGAAGCTCTTTTGCAATTACTATACATTCATTTTATCTTATTGAGCATGTTATTGTTTATACCCTATTATAGATTTGGCATGTGTTTTTAAAAATGGACCAGTAATTGGTCGGGCCATATTCATGGTCAGAATAACTTAAGGCCCAAATTGGCCTAGGATCTAGTAGAGGACTATGTCATGAGCTAGTCCGGGGTTGATGCGTGGCTGGCCAGCAGCACAACCTTTGATTTGAATAAAATGTATAAGCCAAACTCTAATTCTTTTCTTCAATTGTTATTGATACAAAGCATGTGTTAGCTAAATATTGTTGATTCTGATATCATAAATTCATATCCTTACAACTGTGATAGAAATGATTCATTGATGTTTGCTGAGCAATTTTGGCTCACTCTTGCTTGTTGTTTTCTAACCCTATTCCAGTGAAGCGAGAGTATGAGTCGGTATAACGTGACCGATAGTTCACCAGCAGCCAGGAGAGCCCCTCGAGTCATTGTCATTGGCAGGGTAGTTGTTGTTTTGCTTTTCTAGATTAGATGTCTAGATTTGAACTTTGGTTGTGATGTAATAACTCTGATAAAACTGGTATTGTATTAATAAAAGATTGTAGTAGCTTGTGTTCATTGCCATAATCTGGATGCGGTCTTGGTCAAGGGGTATTTGTGTCTTTATATATATTATGCATGTGTTAAATAGTATTCCGTTGGTCGGATGACTCCTCAAATCTGTACCCCGGGTTTGGAGGGCGTCACATCTACTCGAATATAATCCAATAACTTCTTGGAACTACTCAATTGATTTGAATGAATATAATTTAACAATTGCCCAGATCAACACCCTAGTTAACAGAACCACAAAGGCATCGGTTAACAGTTAGGATATCGATGATTGGACTTTTTCTCAAACGCCTACTCAAATAATGGATTGATCAGTCCATTGTCACTACTCGTTTACTATCGATAGAAGGATGAGCCGACGTCTCGAACACACCCCAAATACTACTCAGTGGGTCGGTGCGTTACTCCGGTCACTTTTGCCATCTTTTAGTCCAGAATATAAGGTGTCAGAATCTTCGATCACCTTCAACAATAAATCTCTTAGGCATCACGATAAAAATAACACGTGCACCTTTATTTACTTCTCAATAAAATACTACTCCAATATCGTTCAGAAACAATGAACGATAAACACCTCCAATAATTTAGTTTTCCCCTTGAATGAGTAGAGGAAATAAATATGAAAACTGTTCTGATCATGGATTTGAAATGAGATGACCCATATCAGTATTCTCAACTTACTATGTATATATAACTCCACTTATATATATATATATCAATTAATATATAGTATGAAGATATTATTTAATATACAGTAAAACCTCTATAAATTAATAATGTTGGGACCGAGATATTTTATTAATTTAGAGAGATATTATTATATCGATAAATTAATAATTTATTAATTTAAAGAGGATTTACATAAGACCTTTAAATTTCCAAGTCTAATGTACTAGTTACAATATATATTAGTTAGAGATGAAAAATAAATTACAAAAATAAGTTCCAAGGCACATTCTATGAATGTACATTCACAAGTTAATTGAATTTATCAAGTTCATTGTTTTTGAATAAGTAAAAAGTTAGTTCATAGTACCAAAAAGTTGGTCCATGGTACCAACGCAGTACATTAAACATGGTTAGAATTTGATCACTATAAAATGTCCACTGAAATTTTTTAAAATCACATCAACTATGGCTCCTAAACTAAAAGGTGTTCAAAAATCAACCATGACCAATCAACAACGAAAACTGTTATGTGAGTATAAGAGAGATCACCAAGGATGCACTCAACAAGATTTGGTGCAGTGGGTTGACAAAACTTTCAATTTGAAAGTTAGTCAAGGAACAATATCAAACACTCTCAAGCGATCATCAGAGTTCCTATCAGATGACTTTGACAAAAGTGGATCTTCCAAGCGTCACAAACCAGCCAAGTACCCGGACATGGAGAAAGTTGTTTATGAATGGTTTCTCCAACATCAAGAGCGTGTGAATATAACAGGAGAGCTAATCATAGAGAAGGCAGTTGAGGCGCTGAAGCTTTTGTATCCACAGGATTCTTTAGAGCATAAACTTTCACAAGGATGGCTTGAGAAATTCAAGTTAAGGCATAGTATCAAATCAAAACATGGATGAACAAATGCATGGTCGAAAAATTCAAGGATGGCTCAGTCGACACACATGGATGACTGGGTTGCTTTTCGATGAATATGTTCGTTGGCTGGATGAACAAATGCATGGTCGAAAAATTCTCTTGGTAGTGGATAATTGTCCAGCCCATTCAAATAATATCCAAGGGTTGCAAAACATTGAGTTGTTTTTTCTACCACCAAACATGACTTCAAAAATTCAACCATGTGATGCTGGGATAACTAGAGCCTTTAAAATATACTATCGTAAAAGGTTTTACCGTCAGATTTTGGAAGGTTATGAGTTGGAAATTTCTTCTCCGGAAAAGATTAATGTTTTAGATGCTATCAATTTGGCAGTCCCAGCTTGGAGAAATGTGCAACAAGAGGCCATAGCAAATTGCTTTCGACACTGCAAAATTCGTTCAGTGAATCCAACCGGCTCAAGTGATTTAAACGATGTAAATTCTGGAGAAGACATTCGTGAGCTTGAGAACTTGATTACAAGTATGCATTATCGGCACGAAATGGATGTGAATCACTTGCTAGATTATCCTGGTGAAAATAATGAATGTTACGAGGTTCAAAGCATTGAAGAAATTGTGGCGGATACCATTCAAAATCCGATCGATGACGAAGTTGAGGATGATTCAATAGCTTTGGAACCGGTCACTCGGAAAGAAGCATTGCAAGCGGCAACAACTCTTCACAACTTTTTGTTGCAATACGAGAAGACAATGCCCCAACTCTTAAGTGCAGTGAGGAGATTTAAAGATGAAGTCAATATAGATTTGAAGTTCAACAAAAAACAAGTGACTATAGATTCATTTTTTACTAGACAATCTTAGAATATGTATGGAATCTTTTAATGATTATTAATTTATAGTTTCGTTGGGACCAATATATATACTTTGGGATTTCAAAAAAGTTATTATCTTATTATTTTATCGATTGGGGTCCAATTTTATACTGGTCCCAAGTTGGGACTGGGCAAATTATTAATTTTATCGAGATTATTAATTTATCGAGTATTAATTTATAGAGGTTTTACTGTATCTCTATCACCTTCTCGGTGAGTACGAATAAAGTATCTCGATAGATGTTCCAACAATATGGACCAACTCATGAAATAAATTTTATAATATCCGGATAACAAGGTCAATAATAATATATATGCATTTCAAATTGCATGAATAAAATCCAGTATAGACTACTAGATGGAATATTTGCATTTATATTTATGAAAACTTAAATAGCATACTTATGCATTTAAAAATATATAAATACTCTGAACAATAGAGTATGAACTAGTAAACTTGCCTGGTACTCTGGATGGGTCCGACAATCTAAACAAGGTCAAGAAAACACGCGATTAATCCCCTATACGATCCACTTATAACTCAATGCTTAAACACTTAAGCCAATCACAAACAAGGCACCAAGGGTCCCTCTAGACTCATACTAAGTCCATGTTAATCGACAAACACTTAAGTCATAAGTTTAGTCCAAACTCGTTCCTCAAATTCATACTTAACGTAGGATATTCTATACATCTTACTAACCATTTATAACCTTGTTCTTTACACCAACATGTTGCCTTGATAATTCTTAACAAGTTTCGTGTTTTAATCGACTCGAAATTCCTCTTTTAACTTAACCAAAACGGATGGTCAAAACAGTACCTCTAGAGTTGATTTTCCTGAAAATTACTATTGTGTGACTCGCACTCCAACACTTTTAATAAATCACTGAAAACATTTTTAAATACGAAACCACTTCTAAAATCATCTTTGGTATTTGTAATATTTATCATAAAAGTTCCGATTCGAAAACACGAGTCTAGATAGGTGAAATGTATTTTTGAAGTTGAGTCAACTGCGGATTTTTACTATTTGCATCACTTTTACTAAAACGTTCATAACTCGATAACCGTTAACTCAAATGACGCACCGTTTTCGCGTGCACGATTTAGAGAATGTCTAGAAAGTTATCAACTCAATATTGGGCTCTGGTCAAAGGACTAATGTTTCTGATTTTACAAAACAGGGCAGGGGGTTTGCAAAGAGTAGTGTCATCTCCTTAAAGGGCTTTTCCACTTGCGCAACCTCGGCTTACGCATTTTATAAAATTGAAAAATAATCTTTTGCACTCGAAACTTTCGCACACATCTTGATAACTGACCTTAGCATGTTACCACAAAATTTCATATTTTAGAACAACTCTTAAGGGTCTCAAACATAGTCACAAAGTTGATGTGTTTCTACGATTTCATTACTCGAACAATGTTTACTAAAACGACCATAACTCAAAAACCATAAACTCTTTTGACATGATTCTTGCGGCAAAATAAACTAGAAAATAATATCTACACCACCATATGCTGTAGTTACTCCTTAAACAAAGTGAAGGTCTCGGTTTGATACTGTCTTTAAGGGTTAACAAAATTTCGTCATTACGACGGCTATAAATCGAACATTCCAAATTCGTACATGCCTCAAGCATAACATCAAAGCAACTCATGGCTTAACAACATCAATTACTACTTTCAAGAGGCTCTAAGGCCAGTGGTAAGGTCCCATGACCACCACACAACATATACACAACAAACAAACTTGAATCAACCACTAAAACACTAATCAAGAACTCATCTTGTAAACAACTTAAGATCTCATCAAAAACTCTATAAAAGTCAAAGGTGGTTCAAAGATTTTAACTTGCTTGATGCTCTACCAACACTAACAAGTGCTCACAATCACTCAACAAGCCTTAGATACTCCTTACAAAGCTTAAACCTTAAGATCCAATCAAGAAAACAAGTGAATAAAATTTCGGAGTTACTATTCATCATCACTTTGTAAGATCCATATAAAATCGAAAAATAAGAGTTTGGTTCTCAACTTTTTACCACACCTTCTACTCTTCAAGGTATTTCTTTTGAGTCCTATCTCATCACTAGGGGATGCTTGAAGCTCTACTTATTGGCTTTCTAAGGTGAGTGGTCAAAACTGGGAAAGGCTGGACAGTTTCGGTTCTCCGACTCGGGGAAGGGATTTGACTAGGCTACACTCCTTTGTTGGCCATGAAATGTTAAACGTGTGTTCTCCATATAATGAAGGATCTATGGTTAAAATCTGGTGATTTATGAATGGATAGAAGTGGAGATATGAATTTTTCTTTGGATCTTGTTTCTGCTGAACAGTTTTGGAGAGTTTGTGTTTTTCTTGCTCTTGTTTTCTTTTTCTCTTTGTTTTTTTGATTTGTTTCCTTGGAATAATGCAAGAGTGCTGATTGTTTGTGTGATAAGTGTTAGTGGAGACTGAGCTCATGACTTACATCATTCTAAGGACACATGTGAACACCTTGACTAAGCTTGGTGTCTTGAATGGTATGGTGGCTAGCTTCACAATCCAACACATGTCCCTTCCTTTAGTGTGTTTAAGAAGCTAGTGGATGGTTTAATACTTGTATCACTCTCTCGTTTAATCACAATTCTCTACGTATTTTCTATACCGCTCAATTTCGTCACAATCTCCGACTAACCTCTATATCGTTCCGTTGCTTAGGGTTTTCGGTGTACATTTTCAATATGATAATCTCTTGATTAAATATTTAAAAACTCTAACTCATTAACTCATCGAGTACTTATAAGGTTATCGTACTCTTCAATAGCTTGATTAACTTAAGTCACAATAAAATAAGAATCGTCGAATTCCGTCCTCGTTTGCATTCACTTATTCTACTCACACAACACGAATATAATCTCGCAATATAAATCTTCCATCTTCTATATAAGGTGGTTGAAAAGAAAAAAAAATTACACAATATAACCAAAGTCACTATTTATAATATTAAATAATATAAGATAATCCAGGGGTGTTATAGACTCCCCTCCTAAAAAGGATTCCGTCCTCGGAATCAACGTAGTAAATAGTTAAGGTTGCTTATCTCGTACCCTACTTCCCAATCTCTCCTCATTACTCTTACTAGTTTTATGCCCCCCATATTTCGATTATAAACTCTCATACTATATCGTCTATTCCGTCTCTATTACTCCTTTGCCATTCTTTAACATACCTCTATTTTTATATCGGCTCATCATTTATATACGCATTTACAAAATTACGAAAACGTGTACCTTCTTTCTCGTCCATCTCCCTCATGCCATCGACCACCGGCATATTAAAAATCCTAGCGGTTGATTGGTTGCTATTAACTCCACTACTTTGTCATGGAGCCACAAGTCCCATTGCTGATGCTTTACAATCTCTAGAGATGTGACCCTCCTTTCCACATTTGTAGCAAACTACTCCCGTCCTGAGACAATTCATCCGTTGATGCCCCTCTTGACCACAGTTATGACACCTACCCTCTGATTTTGCACATGCTCGTGGATGCTTCTTTCCAAATACCTCACAGTCTGGAAATGGTGGTCTTGGCTGCCTAAACTGGCTCTCATTTCCATGTTGTCCTACTTGTACACTATTCGCACTTTCTGCTCGGTTAGATCCTCCAAATCTTACAGGCTGAAACCCGGGCCTCCTACCATGTTGGTTCTGAAATGTCCCACTAGTCGGATATCCTCCCCAACTCTCCGATTTTCTTTTCTTCCCTTCATTTTCCTTTGGATCAAAATTACTTCCTGCCTCTATTACTTCCGCCTTATTCACCACTTTAACATACTTAGTAAGCTCAAAAGCAGCTATCCTAGTTTTTATCCACGGTTTCAACCCATGCTGAAACCTCCTCGCCTTCTTCTTATCAATATCTACGAAATGTGGCACGAACCTAGATAGCTCGGTAAACTCCTTCTCATACTCAGCAACTGTCCTATTATTCTGTTTTAGCTCTAAGAACTTTATCTCCATCCTACTCTCCATATGCTCAGGAAAATACTTCTGCAAAAACATCTCAGTGAATCTTTCCCAGGTTACTACCCCTCCAGGTTCCATTGCTTCCTTAGACTCCCACCAATAATTCGCCTCTTCCTTCAGCAAATAGGTGGCAAAGATCGTCTTCTGCCCCTTTTCTACTCCTATAATCTTAAAAGATTTCTCCATCTCTTTCAGCCATGATCTAGACTCGACTGGTTCTCCAAACCCCTTAAACTCAGGTGGTTGTATTGACTTACAAGCCTTAAAAGCTGCTGCAGTCTGGTTTACCACATTGGGTATAGGACCCTGATGGCCACGGTCTAGGGTTTGCCTCAACAAATCCACTAGTTGGTTAAGTCCTTGATTGTTCTGGTTGTTGTTCTGGTTATCTCCTTGATTGTTATTCTCCCCCATAGAAGGCTCACCTTCCCGGAAGTTATCTATGTTTCTCTTTGGTGGCATTTTTCTTAGGTAAAAAAAAACTTAATTAATCATTCAGTTCAATAAAACTGCGTACGTATGAAATATTTACTTATGAAACAAAATAGTATATATCTGTACATATGCATATATATACATATATATTTATGCATCCATATATATATATATATATATATATATATATTATGTATACATGTCTCTCTATATACTCATTAAAAAATTTAAACACAATAAATAAATCATGGATACACGTTTTTCTCGTCCCAATTGATTCTACTAGATATTGGCCATCATGCCTCTACCCCAACTACTCCTTGAGGTTCTACTATATATATATTACCTATCGATTTATTGGCTTCTAAACTCTCTCTTATATATTCATAACTCCTCCTACTCTCGTTCTAAGGTTTATAACCTATTGCTCTGATACCATTTCTGTAACGCCCCCAAATCCCCTACAGGAATCCAGGTCTTCACATTCTCTCGCAGAATATTCGATCACCTGCTTACAATATAATCTACAAAAATAATCATAATAAACTCCATAATCTACTCCACGGGTTATAGTCTTAGAACAAGTACTTAATAATCCAAAAGTTATTACATCACAAATTCTCTTCCCAGAATCTCTGAAATATTATTACAACTTCATAATACTAGATAATAAAACATTAAACAACTTCTTCCCAGCTCGCACCCTTCTCATATACTATAAGGCTAATGCACTGGATTAATAGCCTTTCCCCTTCCCTTTATCACGGTTCGCCGCACTAGTGCCAGCTCTGGGTGCCGCTGTTTAATAATATTTAAATAGCAAGAATGAGCAAACAGAATGCCCAGCAAGTATATAGACACCATATGAAGCAACAAAAACTCGCATAAAAAATATGTTTTTACCACTTTATAAAACTTCTCCACTTATTAAATATATACTTTTGAAAAGAGATTAACTCGGGAATTCTTATCAATCTCAGAATACTACTCTTATAATAGAATAAATAGATCTCAATAACTTCTCCATACTACTCGAATATAATCCAATAACTTCTTGGAACTACTCAATTGATTTGAATGAATATAATTTAACAACTGCTCAGATCAACACCCTAGTTAACAGAACCACAAAGGCATCGGATAGTAGTTAGGATATCGATGATTGGACTTCTTCTCAAACGCCTACTCAAATAATGGATTGATCAGTCCATTGTTACTACTCGTTTACTATGGATAGAAGGATGAGCCGACGTCTCGAACACACCCCAAATACTACTCAGTGGGCCGGTGCGTTACTGCGGTCACTTTTGCCATCTTTTAGTCCAGAATATAAGGTGTCGGAATCTTCGATCACCTTCAACAATAAATCTCTTAGGCATCACGGTAAAAATAACACGTGCACCTTTATTTACTTCTCAATAAAATACTACTCCAATATCGTTCAGAAACAATGAACGATAAACACCTCCAATAATTTAGTTTTCCCCTTGAATGAGTAGAGGAAATAAATATGAAAATTGTTCTGATCATGGATTTGAAATGAGATGACCCATATCAGTATTCTCAACTTACTATGTATATATAACTCCACTTATATATATATATATCAATTAATATATAGTATGAAGATATTATTTAATATATCTCTATCACCTTCTCGACGAGTACAAATAAAGTATCTCGATAGATGTTCCAACAATATGGACCAACTCATGAAATAAATTTTAGAATATCCGGATAACAAGGTCAATAATAATATATATGCATTTCAAATTGCATGAATAAAATCCAGTATAAACTACTAGATGGAATATTTGCATTTATATTTATCAAAACTTAAATAGCATACTTATGCATTTAAAAATATATAAATACTCTGAACAATAGAGTATGAACTAGTAAACTTGCCTGGTACTCTGGATGTAGTAGGGGCTCGTAGCCGGGTCCGACAATCTAAATAAGGTCAAGAAAACATGTGATTAATCCCCTATACGATCCACTTATAACTCAATGCTTAAACACTTAAGCCAATCACAAACAAGGCACTAAGGGTCTCTCTAGACTCATACTAAGTCCATGTTAATCGACAAACACTTAAGTCATAAGTTTAGTCCAAACTCGTTCCTCAAATTCATACTTACCGTAGGATATTCTATACATCTTACTAACCATTTATAACCTTGTTCTTTACACCAACATGTTGCCTTGATAATTCTTAACAAGTTTCGTGTTTTAATCGACTCGAACTTCCTCTTTTAACTTAACCAAAACGGATGGTCAAAACAGTACCTCTAGAGTTGACTTTCCTGAAAATTACTATTCTGCGACTCGCACTCCAACACTTTTTATAAATCACTGAAAACATTTTTAAATACAAAACCACTTCTAAAATCATCTTTGGTATTTGTAATATTTATCATAAAAGTTCCGATTCGAAAACACGAGTCTAGATAGGTGAAATGTATTTTTGAAGTTGAGTCAACTGCGGATTTTTACTATTGGCATCACTTTTACTAAAACGTTCATAACTCGATAACCGTTAACTCAAATGACGCACCGTTTTCGCGTGCACATTTTGATAACTGACCTTAGCATGTTACCACAAAATTTCATATTTTAGAACAACTCTTAAGGGTCTCAAACATAGTCACAAAGTTGATGTGTTTCTACGATTTCATTACTCGAACAATATTTACTAAAACGACCATAACTCAAAAACCATAAACTCTTTAGACATGATTCTTGCGGCAAAATAAACTAGAAACTAATATCTACACCACCATATGCAGTGGTTACTCCTTAAACAAAGTGAAGGTCTCGGTTTGATATTGTCTTTAAGGGTTAACAAAATTTCGTCATTACGACGGCTATAAATCGAACATTCCAAATTCGTACATGCCTCAAGCATAACATCAAAGCAACTCATGGCTTAACAACATCAATTACTACTGTCAAGAGGCTATAAGGCCAGTGGTAAGGTCCCATGACCACCACACAACATATACACAACAAACAAACTTGAATCAACCACTAAAACACTAATCAAGAACTCATCTTGTAAACAACTTAAGATCTCATCAAAAACTCTATAAAACTGAAAGGTGGTTCAAAGATTTTACCTTACTTGATGCTCTACCAACACTAACAAGTGCTCACAATCACTCAACAAGCCTTAGATACTCCTTACAAAGCTTAAACCTTAAGATCCAATCAAGAAAACAAGTGAATAAAATTTCGGAGTTACTATTCATCATCACTTTGTAAGATCCATATAAAATCGAAAAATAAGAGTTTGGTTCTCAACTTTTTACCACACCTTCTACTCTTCAAGGTATTTCTTTTGAGTCCTATCTCATCACCAGGGGATGCTTGAAGCTCTACTTATTGGCTTCCTAAGGTGAGTGGTCAAAACTGGGAAAGGCTGGACAGTTTCGGTTCTCCGACTTGGGGAAGGGATTTGACCACGTGCGCTTGCGTGTTGTTGTGTGAACAAGTTTTTGGCGCCGCTGCCGGGGAACGAACCCGGGTCACCCGCGTGACAGGCGGGAATACTTACCACTATACTACAACGACACAACAACACGCAACAACACGCAAGCGCACGTGGTCACAAGTAGTATATGATAAAGTTAAGTTCGTTCCCACAGAGACTGGTTATGTTGTTATAGCTATGCACTTATGCACCAATGTATGGTTATTACTCACTGCTAAGATAAGTATCAAATTTGGTTTTGTTAACTAATTAACTAGCACTTAACAAGATTATATTAACTAAAGAGAATTACTGGAAATTTACTTATATGAATAAAGCATGGGATCCTAACATCATTAAATATTTCATCTAGAGTCTCTTGTTCTTAATTAATGCATGTGAAGGTTGTGATAACTAATCAGATAACACGAAACTAGTATACGCTACCTTTCAGTATACGTATACCATACCACTTAAACATCCACAATAAAGATAGAAGTTAAATGGACACCAAATATGCTTAGTCCCTATATGTCTATAGAGATTGAAAACATAGTGGTTTAATGAGCAAGTTATCTATTCAGATTACATAAGGTAGATGAAATGGTTAAAATCATCCACGAATCATGCATGACAATTATACATGAACTTATGCTAGCATGGCAAGTTCTAAATCCCTATATCCACTTTCGCAATCAATAGAGATTAACAAACAATCATGAATGTTAGCTACGCATCCACAACGAATAAGCACAACCATGATAGGAAATCAATTAGCCATCACACACAGAATATATAAAAACAATTAACTACTAAACTCCATAAGAAACTCCGTTAGAATCCCACGATAACGATTAGTTCATGAATGAACCGTTCATCATCCCAGGTTCTAATAAAAACATGATATAAAAACTAAGTCTTGAATTGATAATTGAAAAGCAAATAGTATCAATAGTAACAAAGGTTTTAAACTGAAAAGAAGAATCCAAGTATCGCCTAATTAAGAAGAATACAAAGATTGAATGAATATAGATCTTCTCCAATTAGCCTCTCCCTTGTTCTCCTCGATAGATACTTCATAATAAAAATAGAATTAGGGTAGTAGCCTCCTAAAACATCCACAAGTATTGATAGATGCCTCAGGTTTGACCAGTCAATGCCCTAATATCAAAATCAGAGCAAAACAGAAATTGGGCCAGAGGGGGTGGCGCGGCCGCCCCACTAGTGGCGCGGCCGCCCCACATTTCTCCTGCCAAAGTGGCGCGGCCGCCCCACTAGTGGCGCTGGCGCCCCACTTGTCCTAACAGAAAATTTCATTCTCTTCGCGTGGACTGTAAGATCGTCAAAATCGGACTTCTAGAACTCAAGATATGGCCCAAACAGTGTAGCCAGCCCACCTAGTCCAATAAATCCGAATGTCCATCTAATTAAGCTCCAAAATCTCTAGCTTCCTTCTTCCTTAACATCAACACCACCACATTTAGCAATAAAAACAAGCACCTTGCTCCAATTTAGCACACCTGCACAAAACACTCCAAACGGATCATAACACCACATACTTGAGGCCAAGACAGTCAATTTAAGCCGATTCGAAGCGTTCCAAGTAGATATAAAACCCACTTATCACACCCCCAAACTTAAACCGATGCTTGTCCTCAAGCATAAACACAACTCTATATGAAACTAATGCAATGCATGAATGCAACTAATATGATAATGCAAGCAATCCCCTCAACCTAACCATAACCAATAAATAAGCCAAAATCTCACATAATGCAATCTTCCAAACAGAGTTCGACCAAACTCCCCTTGATCAACCATACAAACACAAGAACGTGCGTGTGTGCAATGCTCACCAACATACACCCAAACTTAATCAAGACCATACCTATCCTTAGCCAAAACAAGCACAAGTTTATAAACAGAATGAACGCTAGACACAAGAACCTTTAGGACACACCTCCATAAACCACTCGAGTTAGACAGAAATTCATGCTTTATTACACAAACCACTATACACAACACATATGCTTATTTGATCGTGCAATGGATGAGACCTCGAAAGGATTTTACAATAATACCCATTTAACGAGCTTTAGGTCAGTGGATCCCAAACCGGAAAAGTCTTAGGTCACTAGGCACAAAGTCCCCAAAGAACTTACTTACTCGAGTATTAAAGAGCTCACCCTGATCAATTCTGCATAAACACAAAACAAACACAACTCTTTTTTTTTTCCTTTTCTTTTTCAACTTTTTTTTCTTTTTTTTTTACTTTTTTTTTCAAATTTCGGAATGAGTGCCATTGCTTTTTCTCATCCCACCCTAGACTACTCATTTTTTACCAATGAGCGGCTACTAGCCATTTGACACCTAGCCGTTATTAACAACTAGCATGAAATTCCTGGTTTCCCCCAAACTTATACTTAAGTGCACCTTCATTTTCAAGAATCTAGCCAATATTCTAAATATAAACAAGTGGTTAAACTCTAACATCTAAACAAGCATGGTCTGATCAAATTCAAAAGCAATCAATGAGACTTATGGAATAGATTTGTTTCTGGCATGCAAGTCAATACTTAGGAACTTAATCAACCCTCTATTCATCACAACTACACTCCAATCAACATCGACTCACCAACGGAAATAGTCAAGTCCTACGGGATCATGAATATTCTATGCAAATGCAACTAAATGAACTCACATGATAGATAAAAACTATGCAACAGAATGCCCTAAAATGACATAAATATGCAAAACTACGAATGAACTACAACTACATATGCAATATGAATCCTACATGAGACACACACTAACACTACCAACCCACACATCACCCCCAAACTTAAAATATTCAGTGTCCCCATTGAATGGAAGTAAATACAAGGGATAGTAGGAAACATACCTAAAAATACCGAAACACGTGGGTTGCCTCCCACGAAGCGCTTGTTTAGAGTCAATTAGCTTGACTACGTCCAAGTCTCCATTAAGGATGATAATAGTTGGCCTGGTCATCTCTTCGTGAGACTTCATCGTCATCACGGCGGCACACTTTCTGCCCCTTCTCCTCGCTTGGCCTATTCGTATAACAACTATATCCTATTCCAATGCCTTCATCGGTTGACCCAAAATTTGTCAATTTGTAGAACAACACACATTCGCGGGCTTCGCTCGAATATAATGGAGGAGGGTAAATGTAAGTTGTTGAAGCCTTTGGTTCCTCAAAGAGAACTTCCTCCAATGGCTCTAATGCGCTACCTCCATCTTTATACTCTGAGACAAGTAGAAGACCTGCATCTTTCCCATGGTCATCAGCCTCTTGGTACGCACATACCAATTCTTGAAATTTGTGTAGCTCATTAGTGTATGTCCCATATAGTGCCCTTTCCAAATCATCCACCATACTAGCATGATCAAATTCCTCACATGGCTTGTGAACGCTCACCTCACCTTGGATTTTGTCTTCCTCAATTATGCATGCAGTACCTTGCTCCAAGTCACCGTTATTTTCTGGAATTGCCTCTAGTATGAACTGTTGTTTCTCTTGTTCCAAGGCACTCAAAACTTGAGCAACTAGTGTCTCCAAAGATTTGATAGACTCCTCATTACTCTTTACAAGCATCCTAATCTCCTCCATATCAACAACCTCATCTGACTGAAAAGTAGGAGTATGTTGTTGATGTTGAAACTCTTCACTACCAAAGAAATATGACATTTTTGGAACATCTTGCTGGTACTGTTGAGGATGGTATTGAGAATATGGTTGTTCCTCATAAGTGGCATATGGATCAACTCCTTCGTAGTAACAATATGGTGAGGTCTCATGAACGTCCAAACATTGCTCACATTGCTGAGGCATGGATGTCCTCGAATATGCCCACCATGGCAACTCCTCGCCTGCCATTTTCAAACACTCAAGTACCTGAAACACACCGAACTAAACAAGATAGATAAGAAAATCAATCCGAGTCAGTGAACTCTAACGACCACTGATGACAAGCACATAAACTAAAAATAAAACAACACCGAGTCCCCGGCAGCGGCGCCAAAAACTTGTTCACACAACAATACGCAAGCGCACGTGGTCACAAGTAGTATATGATAAAGTTAAGTTCGTTCCCACAGAGACTGGTTATGTTGTTATAGCTATGCACTTATGCACCAATGTATGGTTATTACTCACTGCTAAGATAAGTATCAAATTTGGTTTTGTTAACTAATTAACTAGCACTTAACAAGATTATATTAACTAAAGAGAATTACTGGAAATTTACTTATATGAATAAAGCATGG
This sequence comes from Heracleum sosnowskyi, assembly GCA_030848705.1. Lineage (NCBI taxonomy): Eukaryota > Viridiplantae > Streptophyta > Magnoliopsida > Apiales > Apiaceae > Heracleum > Heracleum sosnowskyi. Next base: position 57,907,352 of record CM061238.1, on the reverse strand, counting down.
GATCCTAACATCATTAAATATTTCATCTAGAGTCTCTTGTTCTTAATTAATGCATGTGAAGGTTGTGACAACTAATCAGATAACACGAAACTAGTATACGCTACCTTTCAGTATACGTATACCATACCACTTAAACATCCACAATAAAGATAGAAGTTAAATGGACACCAAATATGCTTAGTCCCTATATGTCTATAGAGATTGAAAACATAGTGGTTTAATGAGCAAGTTATCTATTCAGATTACATAAGGTAGATGAAATGGTTAAAATCATCCACGAATCATGCATGACAATTATACATGAACTTATGCTAGCATGGCAAGTTCTAAATCCCTATATCCACTTTCGCAATCAATAGAGATTAACAAACAATCATGAATGTTAGCTACGCATCCACAACGAATAAGCACAACCATGATAGGAAATCAATTAGCCATCACACACAGAATATATAAAAACAATTAACTACTAAACTCCATAAGAAACTCCGTTAGAATCCCACGATAACGATTAGTTCATGAATGAACCGTTCATCATCGCGGGTTCTAATGAAAACATGATATAAAAACTAAGTCTTGAATTGATAATTGAAAAGCAAATAGTATCAATAGTAACAAAGGTTTTAAACTGAAAAGAAGAATCCAAGTATCGCCTAATTAAGAAGAATACAAAGATTGAATGAATATAGATCTTCTCCAATTAGCCTCTCCCTTGTTCTCCTCGATAGATACTTCATAATAAAAATAGAATTAGGGTAGTAGCCTCCTAAAACATCCACAAGTATTGATAGATGCCTCAGGTTTGACCAGTCAATGCCCTAATATCAAAATCAGAGCAAAACAGAAATTGGGCCAGAGGGGGTGGCGCGGCCGCCCCACTAGTGGCGCGGGCGCCCCACATTTCTCCTGCCAAAGTGGCGCGGCCGCCCCACTAGTGGCGCGGGCGCCCCACTTGTCCTGACAGAAAATTTCATTCTCTTCGCGTGGACTGTAAGATCGTCAAAATCGGACTTCTAGAACTCAAGATATGGCCCAAACAGTGTAGCCAGCCCACCTATTCCAATAAATCCGAATGTCCATCTAATTAAGCTCCAAAATCTCTAGCTTCCTTCTTCCTTAACATCAACACCACCACATTTAGCAATAAAAACAAGCACCTTGCTCCAATTTAGCACACCTGCACAAAACACTCCAAACGGATCATAACACCACATACTTGAGGCCAAGACAGTCAATTTAAGCCGATTCGAAGCGTTCCAAGTAGATATAAAACCCACTTATCAATGGATTACACTAAGAAAATGTCTTAGATCCAAACATGAAAGTTTAAGTCCTCATTACAAGGAACAACCTCCAATTGTTAGTTTCCGGAAATTCCATCAAGAACATATTTAAAATATGTCTCAAACTTTCCATTTTCTAACAATCCCCCACAAATCCATACAGAAATGCTTACATATCGGTCCTTATCATGACTTGTTTTTCAGAGTCGGTACCCTTCCGGGTTTGAACCCTCCTAAGTCCTCTACTTCGATGGCTACCGGATCTAGATGGAATGTTTCACCTTGAATCTTTATCCATTTGGTGTAACCACACTCCATAGACGACGACAAATCAAAGGCTATGGTGCTGATCTACGGCTTTGAGACGTTAATGGTCCTGTCTCGATCCTGTTCGTCGAATGCTTCAAGGAATAACCCTTTCCTCTAATTGCGACCACACAATTACATTCTCTTAGCTGGGCATCTCCAGAGATGTACTGCGATCATCTCGTCAAATGACTTGACCCCATTCAGAGTTCAAACTAACTCTTGCTATATTGGCAGTAACAGTACCTTTTAGGTTTACAGGGGATAGACACAGATACGTAAGTATCAAGGAATATAGTAAAGGTACTACCAACTCACCCTCACAGCTTGTTATTACCACATTGAATACACTTCAAGGGATCTCCTCTCAGGTGTATTGGGTTCCCGCTGCTGATGAATCATGATGGGCTATCAGTCCCATCCCCAACCTAGACTTAAGGACTACTGCATGCTCAAGTCCTTTAGTCAAAGGATCAGCTATATTATCCTGAGTTCCAATGAACTCTACAGCAATAATCCTTTCAGACACAAGACCCCTTATAGACTTAAGTCTAACTTGGATGTGTCTCTTTGTTTTAGCATTATACTTTTCACTACTGATCTTGTCGATAGTTGTACGGCTATCACAATGAACAACAATGGCTGGAAGCGGTCTGCTTACTACAGGTAACACTGACATAAGTCCATGCAACCATTCAGCCTCCGTCCCTGTGGCATCTAGTGCACACAACTCAGCCTCAAAAGTAGACCGAGTTATCAAAGTCTGTCTGGTAGACTTCCAGGATATTGCTCCACCTCCTAGGGTAAACAAATATCCAGTCACTCCATTAGTACCAGATTTCTTAGCTATCCAACTTGCATCACTATATCCCTCGAGTACTCCAGGGAATCTTCGATAATGCAAACCAAGGGAAATCGTTCCCTTAAGATATCTAAGAACTCTATCCAGTGCCTCCCAATGAGTCTTGTTCGGACAGCTTGTATATCTAGCTAACTTAGACACAGAATAAGAAATATCTGGTCTAGTCACATTAGCAAGATATTGCAAACTCCCAATAATCTGAGAATACCTTAACTGAGACACAGGTATACCTGAACTATTCTTGACTAGGGCAACTTTAGGATCGTACGGTGTACTAGCGATTCTACAATTTGAATAACCATACTTCTCAAGTATAGATTTCTCTATATAATGAGATTGAGACAATGTTATTCCGTCAGTTGACTGTGTCAACTTGACCCCAAGAATCACACTAGCCTCACCCATATCCTTCATTTCAAAGTGCCTTTTCAAGAAACTTTTTGTCTCGTTAATAATCTCAATATTGGTTCCAAACAATAATATATCATCCACATATAGGCACACGATAATACATTCATTTCCTTTAACCATATAGTAGACACACTTGTCACTTTCATTAACTACAAATTCTGATTCTAAAACAGTATCATCAAACTTTTTATGCCAGTCTCTAGGAGCTTGTTTTAAGCCATATATAGACTTGATTAACTTACATACTTTCCTCTCGTTACCCGAAGCAACAAATCCCTCAGGCTGATCCATATAAATCTCTTCCTCAAGATCACCATGAAGAAAAGCTGTCTTTACATCCATTTGATGGATGATAAGACCATGTACGGAAGCCAATGCTATAAGCATTCGGATTGTTGTCATCCTTGCAACAGGAGAGTATGTGTCAAAGTAATCAATGCCTTCATTTTGCCTAAAACCCTTAGCTACCAGCCTAGCTTTATACTTATCTATTGAGCCATCAGGATTCATCTTCCTTTTGAAGATCCATTTACATCCTATAGTAGTACACCCAGGAGGAAGATCAACCAACTCCCATGTTCCGTTAGAAATAATAGAGTCAATCTCACTTTTTACAGCACCTTTCCAGTGCCTTGACTCCGAAGAATCCATGGCCTGTCGGAAAGTTAAAGGTTCATCCTCGACATTGTAAGTGACAAAATCACTTCCAAAGTCCTTGACTACCTTTGCACGCTTACTCCTTCTAGGTTCATCTACTTCGTCAGGAGTAGAACTACTATCAGGATCTGCCCCCACATTTGTCATCTTTTCCACATGATCAGGAATAGAACTTGATGTGTGAGTAGGATCATCATTAGAAATACCTTGAGGTATACCAGTCTTCATAGGGAACACATCCTCAAAGAATGTTGCATCACGAAACTCAACTATAGTGTTAGCCACTATACCGTCTATGTCAGATTTTAATACTAAAAATCTCATAGCCGTAGTGGTTTCAATATAGCCCAGAAAGATGCAATCAACAGTTTTCGGACCTAGTTTCTTTCTCTTATGTTCAGGGACAAGCACCTTTGCAAGGCACCCCCACACACGAAGATACTTTAAACTTGTCTTTCTACTTTTCCATAATTCATAAGGTGTCTTGTCCTTATGTTTCAGAGGAACTCTATTCAGAATATGGCAAACCGTATTCAAAGCTTCTCCCCACATGTACTTAGGCAACCCAGAATTAATAAGCATGATGTTAATCATATCTTTAAAAGTTCTGTTCTTTCGTTCAGCCACCCCATTAGACTCAGGTGTGTATGGTGGAGTCACCTCATGAACTATACCATTGCTTGCGCAAAATTCATTAAACGAGGTACTAGTATACTCACCACCTCTATCAGATCTCAAACGTTTAAGTACTTTACCAGTTTGTGTTTCAGCTTCAGTTTTGAACATAATGAATTTTTCTAGTGCTTCATCCTTATGTCTAAGTAAATAAACATAACAGTATCTACTACAATCATCTATAAAGGTAATAAAATATCGTTTATTATCCTTAGTCAACATGCCACCAAATTCACATATGTCCGTGTGCACTAAATCTAAAACTCCTGAATCCCTAACAACATTATGAAAGGGTTTCCTAGTTTGTTTAGCAGTCACACATACTTGACATTTAGATTTCTTTTCAATAGCATACTTTGGAATCAACTCTAAATTCATCATATTCTTTAGAGCACCAAAATTTAAATGACCAAGTCTAGCATGCCATAAATCAGATGATTCAACACAATTAACAGAAGGTGCAACACTATCATTAATAAAACTACCCAAAACAGGCTCAACATTTATTAAAAATAAACCATCAGACAAATAACCTTTGCCAAAGAATGTACCAGTATGTGTAATAACTACTTTATTACATTTCAAAGAAAGTTCAAAACCATTCTTAACTAAACAACTTCCACTTATAATATTTCTACGAATATCAGGAACATGGTGCACTCTAGTGAGGGTAGAACACGCCCAGAAGCAAACTTCAGGTCCACGTTTCCTATTCCAAGAACTTGAGCAGCACTAGCATTCCCGATCGTCACTGTCACTCCATGACTCTGTTGATAAGATACAAATAAACTAATATCAGTACAAATATGTACATTAGCTCCAGTATCAATCAACCATTCATGTGACAGATAAGTGGAAAGAAGTACAGGGTTGTAGGTAACATACCCGTCATTGGTTCTAGAGGCAACAGCCTCACCAACAACCATGTTAACCTTAGGCCCATCAGTGGTTGCAAGCACAGTATTAGCTTGTGCTACCACAACAGCTTTCTTTGCTTTCTTTGCAGGACAGTCCTTGCTCCAATGACCAACATGTCCACAAGACCAACATGGTTTGTTTGTCTTTGGTTTCTTAGCCTTGTTCTTGTCATTTTTAGTTTTAGTGTTATCCTTCTTAGTGAGAGCCTTTCTTTTCTGTCCAACAGTCACTACATTAACCTTTGAACCCCCATGTTCAGCAAGCATCACATGTCCCTGTTTGGACTTGTGTTGTTCCTGCACAGAGATGTCCAACATCAGGTTTGTCCAAGTGATCTCTCCTTTTTGTCTTTTCAGGGAGAGAGCAAACTCTTCACAAGACGTAGGGAGCTTTTCAATCACAGCCATAACCTGAAACTTCTCAGGAAGGTCCATTCCGGACGCCTTCAAAGCATGAACCAACATCTCAAATTCATGTGCCTGCTCGGTCATGGATTTTGTATCCACCAGTTTAAAATCAAGAAACCTAGCCACAGAATACTTTTCCAACCCTTGCGAGTCAGTATTGTGTGTCTGGTCCAGCTTCTCCCATAAAAGTTTAGCAGTGAAAGAGTCAGATGAATACACATCAAATAGAGTGTTCGCCAAAGCTGCCAGTATAGCAGCCCTAGCCACCCCATCTTTTTCCTCCCACATAGCATAGGCCTTAACAGTTTCAGCCTTTTCCTGATCAATAACTGGTTTCTCATACTGCACCACCGGCCATAGACCCTTTACCGTTAACCACAGTTTCATCTTTTTCTGCCAACGAGAAAAACCAACACCCCCACCGAATTTATCAGGCATTCCTGACAAATCAATAGGCTGTGGGAAACGGTACGTGGTCCAATCAATTGTGGGTACAGTAACACCAGAACCAGAAGCAATAGCAACATCAGGAGTTACAGTTCCGTTAACCATCTTGTTAATTAACAATATATAACACAGAAAGAATAATCTCTTCAACATTGTTGGGTATAATTACTAACTACACAGCAACAATAGGGCAGTTATATATATATATTGTATTAACAAGAACAGGCAAAAATACCAAATAACGAAACAAACACAAAGGTCGAAACAAAAGTATAATCAGAGACTGAAAATAACAAGACAAGAAAGAACACTTATCTCTTAGGAGCTTTAGCAAATACTGATAGATAAATAAAACAGCTGAGTCGCCAAGCCTTCAAGAAGTCTTGACTGTTCTTGAAGAGATTATTGCCCCACTTACGCTGTGTTGGGTTGCAGCAATATCACTCCCAGGATAAAACATCACAGATCAATCCACTCACAGATATGGCAATGATCAACAGCGACCTGCACCTCACTTCGCCCAAGAACTATGTATTCTGTATGTGTTGAGAGAAAACAGAGAAGATGATAGTTGCTAGGGTTTTCAGAGTTACGTATCAGTCTGCCCCTTCAAACGTTATCTTTTGTATCTATATAAAATACAAAATAAAACGTAAACAGACAAAATATTGTAACTGAAGATATGACATTTAATACTAAATATTCTGATTTAATTACCATAACAGTAGTCATCAGGATTTAATAACAGTTACAGCTCAGTCAGGATTTCCTGGTCCATCAGGATTTGATCATCATCAGTACTGAAGTAAAGCCATCAGGATTTGATGTCCGTCAGGAGTGGCATCAGTACTTGACCGACCATCAGGATCTTGTCAGGACTGGACCATCATCAGGATTCAAATACTGACACAGGCCATCAGGATCAGTAGTCATCAGGATTTCACTCCAAGCACTGACCAGGCCATCAGGATTTGATCCAAGAACTGGTCCATCAGGATTTAATATAAATCCTGACCCAGTTCGTATAGCTGTTACAAATAAATACTGATACTGTTAAATTAAATCAATATTAAATAAACAGGTAATAAAATTCCTCGCCCAGGTCACCTCGCGTACGCGAGACGCCGAGACATTCGCCCAAATCGCCCTTCGACCCGAGTCGAGTCGTGACGTGGCGGGGCGTGGCGAGGCGAGGCGAGGCGGCGGCGCGCGCGTGTGTGTGTGTGCGCGAGGCACATACTAACACCATGCACGCCCACATGCCTTAGTAGTTGTACACTACTCTTGCACATGTTTCTATATAAACCCACCAACCTCTCATTACCAATGCTATGTGGGATACAAGTTATTTCAATATAACCAACCCACATAACCCATTTCAAGCAACCTATTTCAACTCAATTTATTTATGGATTACACTAAGAAAATGTCTTAGATCCAAACATGAAAGTTTAAGTCCTCATTACAAGGAACAACCTCCAATTGTTAGTTTCCGGAAATTCCATCAAGAACATATTTAAAATATGTCTCAAACTTTCCATTTTCTAACAAAGTGTTAGTGGAGACTGAGCTCATGCCTTACATCATTCTAAGGACACATGTGAACACCTTGACTAAGCTTGGTGTCTTGAATGGTATGGTGGCTAGCTTCACAATCCAACACATGTCCCTTCCTTTAGTGTGTTTAAGAAGCTAGTGGATGGTTTAATACTTGTATCACTCTCTCGTTTAATCACAATTCGCTACGTATTTTCTATACCGCTCAATTTCGTCACAATCTCCGATTAACCTCTAAATCGTTCCGTTGCTCGGGGTTTTCGGTGTACATTCTCAATATGATAATCTCTTGATTAAATATTTAAAAACTCTAACTCATTAACTCCTCGAGTACTTATACGGTTATCGTACTCTTCGATAGCTTGATTAACTTAAGTCACAATAAAATAAGAATCGTCGAATTCCGTCCTCGTTTGCATTCACTTATTCTACTCACACAACACGAATATAATCTCGAAATATAAATCTTCCATCTTCTATATAAGGTGGTTGAAAAGAAAAAAAAAATTACACAATATAACCAAAGTCACTATTTATAATATTAAATAATATAAGATAATCCAGGGGTGTTATACCTCGGTTTATATGTAATATTTACTTAGCATATAAACCTTTATATAACACAAATCTTTTTACCAAGCATAATCAGTTATAACTTCTTTTCACACTATTAAAACAGAATATATTACAAACACAACAGTAATCACAACAACATCACTTATAAAACATGGCATAAAGCATATATAAAACTAAAGCAATGAAAGTGACATTAGAAACGATATACAGTGACATTAGTTATTACAAACCAAATGTACTATCCAGGATCTCACACTACTAACTACAACCTCTACATGGAATTATTACAACCCATTTTGTAAAGACACTTAATAAGGATAGCTGAACGTATCCAACTTACTCATACAGTGTCCTTCTTGAACTGCATTATCTCAAGGGAGTATCTTCCACATTCCTTTCCTCGCAATACGGGACGACCAACTATGGTCTCACTGAAAATATAATTTTTAACAAAGCAAGAATGAGCGAAAGAATGCTCAGCAAGTTAACTAGTCAGTAATATAAAGTTCTTCCAATAATTTAAAATAAGTATATAGTTTTCTATTGGAAGTATTCATACTTTGTATGAAGTTTAGAATACTACTATATGAACAAATTTAGTTCATAATTTTAGAAATACACTATCAGTGACTTAGCATGATTTTAGAAATCAACAAGTACGTAGTTCCAGATGCTGCTAGATGAACAACACTAGTTCACTAGTTTTTAAATTACCGTTTGTCTTTCATCAATAAATAACCAGAATCATTTCACCTTTTTAAATATTGCCTTCGAAATATCAAATCATTCATACTAAAGTTAACACTATCGGTAACTCAGCACCTAGGCTTTCATCACAGTGTTAATTAGAATTTCCAAACTGGAAGGAAGGGACTTATCCAAAACAGAAAACACAATATGAAGTGACAATGATCAGTCGCCACCTTCATATCCACCGCGGGTCTTTTCTACTAGTAGAAGGGCAAAAACTCCATCTGTAATTACCCTGGACGAAAACTCCATCTGTAATCGTCCTGGATGAGAACTCCATCTGTAATCATCCTGGCGCATACGGCCAATAATTGATGGACCGCCTGGCTAACGGCCACTTATATGTAAAATTCAGGATCGTTCGTCAACGATCCTGCTCGCGCCAGAGTATTGATGGACCGCCTGGCTAACGGACACTTGTATATAAATTTCAGGATCGTTTGTCAACGGTCCTGCTCGCGCCAGAGTCCCATTTTTATTTTCTTTTGAGAATCGTTTTGAATAGAAAACGAGTAGTTAAGGTCCGGCCTTAGTCGACCAATTCTTGCTTAAAAACAACGCTACTTGAGCAAACCATGACCGGGGGTTTTCACAAAAAGATCTCGAGTGGGAAGGTATACGAGCTTAAACTTTTCGAAGCATCTTGGATAACTTTTAAATTATAATTGAAATATTTTTGAAAACGTTTAATATATTTAATAAATATTTAATAATATACTTTATCCAAGATAAATGTTTTTGGAATATTTAATAAATGAAGTCATTAAGTAATCGTAAGTACATATACTATCTCCCGAAGAACCTTTCGGGTTTATATAGTTATAATACGTCAAAACAAAACACCGCTTCCTGGTTAACTCTACTTTTTGGACCAACGCGCTCTATCCCTAGAGTCGTCGTCCGAATATTAAATTCAAGATACCATTATCAGCAAAGTATGCTTTATCAAAACTTTTAACATATAAAGTTCATAATATAAATCGAACAATTACACTTGATATCAAATGAGTGTGTGTATATATAAATAAGCAAGTATTAAACATCTGAAAATTATACCTACTCTGAACAATAGAGTAAGAGTTAGTAAACTTGTCTGATGTCCAAGCTCTAACTGGATGTCTCTCCTCTAGTCCTGGAACCTCTACTAAGACAATACATAACCTTAATTAGTCACTTGATTGACAATTCACTAATTCTAAGTAAACTTCATTTTACCCGACTTTCACTCTTTCGGGTCCACTTAACTTACGATCTTGTATACCGTTTACTCATCATTTCTAATCTCGTTCTTCACACCAATACATTATCTCAATAATCCTTAACAAGTTTTGTGTTTTAGTCGACTCGAAATCACTCTTTTAAATTAGCCAAAACGGATGGTCAAAGTAGTACCTCTAGAGTTGACTTTCCATAAAATCACTATTTCACAACTCACACTCTAACACTTTTAGTAAATCAGAAAATTAATAATTAATTACGAAACTACCTCAAGGAGATTCTTGAGTATTTTTAATATTTATCAAAAATATCTTGATTTGAAAACATGAGTCGAAATAGGTGAAAGGCATTTTACTATTTGTGCTCGTTTCACGAAAACACTCATAACTCATTAACCGTTAACTCTATTGACACACCGTTTTCGCGTGCATGATCTAGAGAATATCTAGAACAAAATGGTTTAAAAATATGTTTCTGGTCTGGGGTGTGAAAATCCCGAATGGGCAGTTTATAGCAGTGGGCTACAGAAATCGTTTTATCGTCGCGTAGCTTTGTTTCCGACATTTTTATAAAATTGAAACACTATTGTTTTAACACGAAACCTTTTCGAGGACCTTCCTAACTGTCCTTAGAATGATATACCAAAGTTTCAAATTTTATTATGATCTCTAAGTGGTTCGATCATAGCCTCAAAGTTGACTAAATGGTGTAGTTTGGTTTTACGGACGACTTCCACTAAAACGCGTGTTTCTCCTAAACCGTATTTGGTAATGACATGATTCTTGCGCTCACGTAAACTAGAAACAAAGATCTACACAAACATGGGAAGTGGTAATTTTTAACAGTGCGTGATACTCTCGTATTTTTAACTGAAAACAGGGCTATGCAAAATCGGGCATTACGACGGCTTAAAATGTAACGTTTCCAAAACTTAAAACTCAACCAAACCAAGCAATCAAACTCACAATCCACCTTATACTCCCTTCACTCAGTCGAATCCTCCAATCCAAGGTCAAAGCGAATTCATGAACATAAATTAAAAATGAAATTAATCAACAAAGTTTCGGTTAAGCGACTTATACCTTTAACACCTCAGTATACAACCATCCAAGCTTCGCCTTGCTCTTACAAACTCTCATTTAAGCTTTTAGACACTAAACCCAGATTTTTACTTCAAGAATCATGGTGGAAATCAAGTGTTTCTGGCGGTTGATGATGGAAATGAAAGCTAGGAATCAATGGGGTTGTCTTTGTGAGATGATCAAATTAAACACCAAGCACTTTCATCAAGATTCAAGCAAGTTAGCAAGATTTTTTTCTCCTCGTTTTCCTCTCAATAAAGGCCACGGGTTTGCTTCAAAAATGGATGAGAATGGAGTGTTTTGGATGAGCTTAGTTGACTTGTATTTACTTGGGTTTGTCCTTTATTTAAAATTAAGATTATGTCATAATACTACTAATATCTAACCAAGCTTCTCATGTAAGCTTTGACTTGTCAAACCTCTAATTTCCATTTCTATTTTATTTCTTTTCCTTAAGCTTAGGAAACTTTCAAAGTTGTTCCTTCAAGCGGATTTTCGATTCTCATTTTCGTTGGCGATTTCCGACTACGCGATTAGTAACCGTTTATCATTCCGGAACTTCTGCTGAAATATGGGATCGATCGGAGACTATTAAATTTTACTATTCACCTTGGACTACTATTCATATATGTTACTATCCATCTTTGTTTTTGTTCTTCTTGAAACAATTCGAAAATATTGTCTAAAAAGAGCGAATAAAACTCTACGTGATTCTCATCATGAATAGTAACTATTCACTATTCGTCCTAACAATCAAATACTTAATTAAAATGGCTCGAGTGTAAATCTTGGAATATAAATAGGATTTATATACTCTCATTTACATAGTAAAACAATAATACAACTTCGAACTTCAGTTTTCCTACACGTATATAGTGTGGTCTAAAAAGTTTTTCTTAAACGGAAAAATTACTATTCATCAAGGGTTTTAATAAGTACAAAATTTGGGGTTATTACAATAATAGTCTGTAAAAGTGTGGGATGTTACAGTTGGTATCAGAGCTCTGTCCGGCCAGAAGTGAAGAGGCATTGTCCGGGTTCCGTATGTGTGTTCGTGGGCTCGACGAGGACGTTGACCCAATAAGGTGGGGTGTTTATAACATCCCACATCGATAATAATTAGTGAGTTTCAGGCCTTTATAATGACAAACATACAACTAATGTACACCAATTTCCCAGAACTTTTGGACTGACCAGTGGTGGGTTGTTGGGTCTGGTGTGCATTCGGTTGTGGGCTTGGATGTCATATGGTTCCAGAGGAGACATGTAAGACCCCAGATTTTGGGTAGAATTAAAACTTTTATTATATGTTGATGTAAATATGGATAGTGGCAATGACTTTGAGAATCAAGTTATGAAATGAATATGAATTTCGGTTTTCAAACATTTTGAGAATAGTAAGAATGGACTGAACATATAAATAAGAACAATCAATCTTGAAGATAAGAATACAATACTCCAGGGAAGGAAAGTATTTTTATGTCATCCAAATCAATATCTGGAATACATCCGACAACTCCGTAAACAAGATAGCGTACGCCCGAGAAATCACTAGAACGTTTTCTAAGTGCAAAGAGTAAAGAGAAAATAGATGAGGAATATTGGAACGGATTTTGATCCAAAGGATTATAGAAAAACCACTGATGAATAGTAACTCTTCATTTAAAAGTTTTTCAGACCACCCTATATGCGGGACGATATAATAAACTTTCAAAGTCGCATTAGTGATCTACGATGGAAATAAAAGAATGCAGAAGCTGTCAGAATCGGAAAAATAGCATTTTTCGTTTTCTCCGAAATTTCACCAAAAACGGACTAAATAATTATTATTTGAGGATATTTAAGGATTTAAATTATTAATTCTATGGATATTGATTTGATAAATGAATTAGAAGTATCGAGAACGATTTCGGTAAAATACCTCGATAGAACCCTCGAGAAACCTTGCGAGCGTTCTACGAAATTAAACGAACCAGAAAAGCTACTTTATTCCAAGCCAATGCATGCTTGCCAAGTGTCAAGACAAGAAGAGACCAAGGGTGATGACTCACCACATTGGATAAATATCAAGTAATTAAACAAGATAAGAAGAAAAAGAAAAAGGAAGAGAAATTTCGGGAGAGAAGAAGAAAGAAAAATGGGAGAGAAAGAAATGATCATAACATGAGATTCTGTGGTCCGTTTTTGGCGTTCCACCACTCAAATCGAAGCTCTCGAGAAGCTCTACGCAACCATGGTAAGCGCTCGCCTCACCTCTGTGATTTACCCTTCGATTTCAGTGAGTAACAGTTGGAGAAGATGATGAATAGTAACTTGTATTTTGCTTTGTTGCTTTTGATATTGAGTTTGTGGCTTCCAAAGGTTGTATTAAGCAAGGATCTAAGGTTACATAAGGAATATAGCAGCAAGCAAGCTTGGAGGAAGGTATAAACCTCTGCCCCTTTGAGTTGTATATGAGTTTTAAAGTGGTTTTGATGTTCATGTAAAGTTAATATCATGATTAAGTGATTTAGTGATTATTTGGATTTGTTTGAATGTGTAAAATGATGGGTGTTGGATTTGAGCCTCCCCACTGATCTTAGAGGTGTATTATGGTTGTTTGTTGAGGTTGTAGATGTATGGTATGCCCGGTGTGGCTTGGTTATGTTGTGACAAAATAGGATTATTCGATTTTAAGCCGTCGTAATGCCCAATTTTCGGTGACTCTATAAACTGCCTAGAATCAGAAAACCTAACTGCCTCTTTTGGTTCAGTTATGAATATGAGTGTGTAGAGCTTTGTTTCTAGTTTATGTGAGCGCAAGAATCATGTCATTACGATTTACGGTTTATGAGATATGACCATTGTAGTGAAAGTGGTTCAAGGAATGAGATTGCAGAAATGTACCAACTTTGTGGCTATGTTTGAGACCCTTAAAAGTTGTTTTAAAATATGAAATTTTGTATTGAAGTGTCAAGGGCAGTTACGAAGGTTTGTACGAAGGTTTCGAGTCCAAAAGATTATTTTACGATTTTATAAAAATGTGTTAGCCGAGGCTGCGCAAGTGAAAACCACTAAGAGCATGACTTAGAAACCAATGTTGAAAATGGTTAAGTATAACTTGTATTCGAGGATCGATTTCGGACTAAACCTACGACTGAAGTAATTGTCGACTAAACATGGACTTAGTATGAGCCTATAACGAGCTAGTAATGCCTTGGTTGTGTTTCGCTTACGTGTTTAAACATTGAGTACAAGTGGATTATCCAGGGGATTAATCGTGCGTTTTCTTTGACTTTGTCTAGATTGTCCGGCATCGTCGCGAACCCCTATCACTTCTCGAGCATCAGGAAAGTTTTCTAAATCTATACTTTGAGGTATTGATTATATATTACTGTTGTTGCCATGTGTGGAGTTATACAGTTGTGCGATACCTGTTATATATTGCATAAAATAGAGTTTGATTTGGGTTTATATATAAGCTTTGAGATAAAGTAGTTATAAACCGGTATACCTTGTAGCTCTAGAGATAAGAGCATACTTCTTGTTTTCGACTCTAGACCGGGAGTCAGTATTTGAGATATGGAGATAGCCGTGGAAACCCGGAGGGATTCCAGCGGCAGTGTACTAATTATTTTGAGGACTGCTATTATTAAACATTAATTATATTTCTAGAAAGTATTAATTACCTGGAAATGATTTGAGGAATGTTATTTGAATATTACCTCATTCAAAGGTTGTTACTTGGAAATGATTTGGTAATTGGCTTATAAGCTAGATATGGGATATCAGTTATAAGCCAGGTTTTTATAAAGGCCCTAGGTTAAGGGCGTATGATATTTCTTAAGATCAGTAGTGATTATAGTTTGTGTATGATAAAGGTTAATTTTCCGATAAAGACATCGGGTACTGTTAATTGAGGATTATTGACTTAAGGGTTATTATTTATATTCATTTGAGGATTATTGACGTAAGGAGTATTATTTATTTTCATTTGAGGATTATTGACTTAAGAATATTATTGTGAATATTCATCTGGGGATTATTTAAAGAATATTAATTTTGAATATTCATTTGAAGATTATTTAATTATTTAATGAATATTATTTATGAATATTCATTCGAGGATTAATTATTTAGTTAACGAATATTATTGTTGAATATTCATTTAAGGATTATTTACTTAATGAATATTATTTTTGAATATTCATTTAACGATTATCTATTTAAGGATTATTTATTTAATGAATATTACTTTTGAATATTCATTTGGGTTTTATTCATTTAATGAATATTATTTTCAAATATTCAATGGAGATTATTATTTAATGAATATTATTTTGAATATTCATTCGAGGTTTATATTATTTTGAATTATTAATTCAAGGTTTATTAGTTAATGAATATTATGTTGAATATTCATTTAATCCTGAATTATTTAATGGATATTATTTTCGAATATTCATTTGAGATTTACTAATTAATGAATATTATTTTGAGTTTATTAAGACTCTTAAATACGATTAAATATTTTCCAACTCATCAAAAATTGGGAATCCAGTTTAAGGAGCGAGCAATGATTTTACTCTTCCAATTCCTCGAAAGAGTTTATGTTTTGGGATCACTGCCCTATCCTAATGAATTTCAAATCAAAGCATCTCAGAAAACTCCGACTACTTCCAAGTCGAAATTTTTGCGAAGCGAATCCTTCTCGGTGATTACTCTGGTTGACTCAAGTCAACTTCCATTGTGACTTACTTCCCCAAACAATCAGGGAGTAAGGTGATAAGAAATAATGAACAGTTTTGGCAAGTATCTTATACTTGGGGAATCAGGATTAAACCTCGATTCCGGTTTTATTGAATATTCATCCGGGACTAGGAGGAAACGTGTAAGAGGCTGTGGGACAGTCCATCAAATTATATAGCGTAAGAGGCTGCGGGGCAGTCCAGCATCTATCTAGCGTAAGAGGCTGCGGGGCAGTCCAGCATCTATCTCGCGTAGGAGGCTGTGGGACAGTCCAGCAGATACAAAGCCCGTATGCGGCTGGGGTGATAATCGTGTTAGGATGTCATCCATCTACTAGTAGAAAAGTGTGAGTGCGATACAACGACTGATCATCGTGTATCGTGGTGTGCTCCAGATAGTCCCATCTTCCAATTGGAATTGTACTGTGACATTGTAACGAAAGCCTAGGTGCTGAGTTACCGATAATGTTGACAGTGGTTGAAAAGTATACTTCTTCTACAGTATATTGAACTGTACAGTATTTTGAATCAATGATTAGGCTTTAAGCCTTGATTCTAACGTTTAACATCTATTTTAAAAGATATGTTTTGAGACTTGGTTTCTTATATGGGTACCAAGGATTTCTAAATGATTTACAAAAGCATTGAGCTATCTTTATAAGTTATATGTTGATATTCTGCTTATATAGCAGACATTTTTTTTTGAAAGGGTATATTTGGTTTACTTTGAAACCTCATCTTTTATATTATACTAGAACTTTGTTCATAATATAGCAAAAGTTTGCAGAAATATTATGGAAATGATATTTGAAGTACAATAATGGTACTGTTTTTGGGAATACATTCCGATAAGGATATAATTTCAGTATCGAGATATTTTGACAAATTATTGTCTTATACCCGCTTTATTCTGGGTTGAGTTAAAGGCAGAATTATGCCATACTTTCTTTTCCTTGCTGAGCTATCGCTCACTCTTGCTATTGTTTTATATATATTATATAGCAGCGAAGCAGGATGCCAATGGGACGACACATACCCCGCAAGGCGTTTTCATAAACAGTTTCTAGCAGTGATCCCGAGAGTAGTACGAACCAATCGAATCAGGCTACAACTTTTGGTATTCAACTTATGTATAGATATGAATGGTATGAGAGGATTGTGAGCATCAGAAGGCTAAGTTGGAAATGTAACATTTCTTAGAAATTGTATCAGTGACAGATTTAAAGACATTTGGGTATTGTAATAAAAATTATTTATTCCGCAGTTGTTGTATCGTGTCGTTTCTGAGACTCTAACCTGTGTGTGTGTGTGTGTGAGAGACAAATATTGTGGGGTCATGAGCAGGTGAATTATGCACGATGTGAGTAATACAGGTAAGGCAAGGAGTAAATGGATCGTGACTACTCTAAATCCCTGACCCCGGATTTGGGGCTGTTACAAGACATGAGTGCTAGAGGTAGAGGTAGACATGCTTTAAAGGCAAGAAGACAAATAATCAAGAGCTCTTGGAAAAATATTCTCAGAGTCTATTCAATCAAGGTTGGTTGCACCCAAGAAAGGTAAAGTCTTGTAAACTCCTTGAACTTCACAAAGAAGAGTACATGAAGAGATTATTATAGATGTTGTTTCAGGTACAACTATTGACTTAAAGGAAGTGGGAATAGCTCAAGAGGATGTACCAAAATCACTTGGTGATCAATCTATTGCTCCTATAGCCAAAGTTTAGAAACAAGATCAGCTACAGACTGCTGACAAGAAATTTGAATTTCAAAATTCTCAAAACATATAACACATGTATAAATTTTTACAAGGCGAGCATATAAAGCCTCTAGTTAAAGCCGATGTTGCTGAGGAACCAAGTTTGTCAGAGTCTGCACTGAGACCCAAAGAACCTTTATACTGGACCATGTGTCAAAATCTAAAATCTTTATGAACATTGGCACTAGTCATAGTAAGTTGAATCAGAATACTACATGTATTACAAAGCTTGAAGCGGATCCTCATACTCTATTGGACAAAGTTGGTGAAGAAGTGACTCAAAGGAATCTCAACAAACTTCTTTGTGCTCAACTTGTTCATAAAGTGAGACCTTTTCAAGAATTTAGTCTTGGAAAAGGATTTGTAGATAAAGATGAGAAGACTGAATACTTGGTGTATTTTTTATCTGATGAAAGGGTAAGATGGATGACTCTTGACACTTTTCTATATGACAAAAGGAAGTAGAATTAGCTTATGTTAAATTCCTACTTCAGAAGAATGCTGAATTTACTCAGAGATATACTCAAGCTCTCGGGGACTGAACTCTTACAATTAATAAACAAATTAAGGAGCTATACAAAATGAAGAAGATTATAGATGTTCCACCCTTCTAGTTATAGTTTATTGGTATTGATGGATATGATAAAGAAATTCAGTTTCAGTCTTTAAACATAGAGACAGGAAAACATGGTCCATTTACTTACTATCAGGGGATGAAAGGAATACATGATTCAATTTCAGTCAACAATCTACATTACTTCAAGTACAGAGCAGACAAATTGGGAGCTCTAAATTATGAAATCTTCACTAGCAATGTTGACATGATGGATCTTAAGAAAAATGTTTTCATAGAACAGAAGGACAGAAGATGCTTTGTTGGGTGTGTTTCTCAAAGATAATTCAGAGTTCAGAAGAATAAAAGTATAACGAGTAGTTGAGATCAGAGACTATGTATCAGGCTTCCAGGGACTATGAAATCAATGATTAGAACATTTCAGAGTTTGACATGTTAAAGGACTATTCTAGACCTTGATAGAGCTGAAGAACTGTAGAAAACTAGAAGTGCTATAAAATAGGATCTTGGGGTTTGATAAATAGTAAGGAGTATACAAGAAGAAAATAATCAAGTTATTGCAGGAAACTATCAACTTGAAGATGGGGAATTGTCCCTGATTGATTGTACTAGTTATTAATTTTTGTTTAATAGATAGACTTTGTATATATACTCTCTAGTTGTCAATGTAAAAGGTGTGTGTCTGTATTAGCTTTCGTGATGGGGTTTTTACAAAGAGAGAGTTTAATACGGAGAAGAGCAGTTGTTAAAGGTATTTATACACCTTTGATAGAGTTTATATTTTACATAATTAATACAAACGTTTGATCCATTCGTCTGTTCTTGTTTAAGTTTATTATTTACTTTAAGTTTTGAAAATCAGACATAATATACATACTTGTATTCAACCCCCCCCCCCCCTTTTAACAAGTATATTTAGTTTAACAATTGGTATCAGAGCCTAGTGTAGATACTGAGAGTGCAATACTGTAGCCTATACTTTCTGATGTGACAGTAGAAATAGTGACGGTTCAAGGACTATAACATCTCACCCTATGGAGAAAATGTCAAGCCCCATGCCAAAACTAGATGAAAGTGAAGATTTAAGAGAAAGATTAAATGAAATTATGGTGATATTTGATGAAATTGTTGTGTATATTTAAGAAGAGGGGTGTTAGGTCCTGATATGTTTGTAGAAGGGGGGGGGGTTGAATATAAACTGTATCGTTTTATCGAATTTGTTCGATTCGTAATTTCACAATCCAAGAACAAATTAGTGTGGAATGAAATGAAACAAGATTCAAGTTAAATATAACTTATATTAAACTTGAAGGGTGTTGCAAATACAGTACGGATTACAAGGTTTTAATCTCAAATTAATTAAAACAAAACTAGAATAAATTCGACATGAACTTATCTATTTTTGTAATAAAATGACCGAATACTAAGAAGTAGTTCAAGATAAATTCTAGGGATAATAATCCGCTAGATAGTCAAAACAAGTACAAGTAAACTAATTTTAGTGTCTTGAATGGAACAATGAAAGCTAGAATTTAATCACTTGTAAAACTTTAATGGCTCGGCAGTAGCTTCAGTTAAGGCAGAGAGAGAGAGATGTAATAGTGTTGGGATTTATGGGTGATAGCATAGAAACAACTTAACTTTGTACATACTTAATTTTTTTAATTAAGTAGAACATAGTGTCACAGCCAAAGTATGTTCTTGTAATCAGTATGCAATGTCATTTTAGTTGTGTAATTTGAAAGAAGTTCACTTGCTGTGTTCAAGCCTCAAAGAATGCATATTAGATGACAGCATGAATAAAGGTTACTGTCATAAGCATTGACAGTAAGATTACAAGAAGACAGAATGTTTGCAAGTCACGACAGCATATTCACTCTGACAGCAACATTGGCGGAAGACTACGCGACAACAACTTTAGCCCTCGACAGCAAGTTTGGAAACCTCGACAGCACTCTCTGCGAGGAACTCATACTGTCACCAAAAGAACATTCCTGTGACAGCAAGCTTTGCGGCAAAAGTAACTGTCTCGAGAAAGATCCTTGTTCTAGGTATCTTCTCAGTCAAATCCCGTGACAGTTTCAATGTTCAAGAAACAGGCGTGTTGCAGTATTCCTAAGCTGCACCAAGTCTGCAAGACTACGACAGAAGCTTCAAGCACTACAAAACAAAAGCGAATCAATTCAAGAGCAAGGTCAAGTCTCTATTTGCTGAATTGTTTTAGCTGGAAATAGAATGAATCTAGGTTGCTTTCTTTGTATGGTATATCTGACATGTTAGCAATTTAGGAAAGTCACATGGGTAGACAGTTTGTAAGAAGCTGACACTTGATAATGATAGCAGCTTCACAAACCCGTGTTGACAGTGATATGATTAGTATATACTTAGACTATCAATTCATTCTAGAACTGTAACGAAAGCAAGCAGTGTCTTGAAGAAAACAGAAGCTCAAGATTTCGCTCTTGAGGTTGTAGCAACACTTTGCAAAATAAATAAAAACATTTATTTTGTGAAACTTGTCTTTAGATCATACTGTTTGTAAATGCATACATATTGCTGATAACATTAAATCTTAGCTTTGGTTGTTGAAATTGAGATTGAATTTTATCAGTATTGCATTCATCCCCCCCCCCCCTTCTGCAATACACAAGGACCAACAACTGGTATCAGAGCCAACAGATTAACATACATATCTGAGATCACGACGACAATGCAGAAATCAAACAGTATCAAGATCCCAGCTTTTGATAAAGAAAACTACAACATTTGGAAAAGAAAGATCTTGTTGTTTATCAAAGCTCCGAATTCACTATACCCAGGTATTCTCGAGAATGGTCCTTTCATTCCAAGGAAGGAAATTGAAGCCACAACAGTAAATGGTGAAGTCATTCCTGCACATTGGGTTCCCAAAGATCCCTCGAAAATTTTGGAACCTGAGAAGGAGAAGATGGTGCTAGATGATCACTTGCAACTCATCTTGCTCGATTCTCTCATGTTGGATAAAGCCATGTGTGGAAGTGTGATAAGCTGCACATCAGCCAAGGAGATGTGGATCAGGTTAGCTTTACTATGTGAAGGAAGTGAAGAAGTTAAGGGCAACCAAAGGCAAATACTGATATCACAATATGAGGCTTTCATGGCCAAGCCTGGTGAAGACTTAACTTCCATGTTTGAAAGGTTCAGTAAGCTCTTAACTGAACTACAGATACATGGCAAGTACTATGACAGAAAGGAATTGAATGTCAAGTTCCTGCTTACACTGCCTGATCACCTTGAACACAAGACAACAGCCATACGAGAAGGAAGAGATCTCAACAATATAACCTTTGAGACACTTTATGGCATTCTGAAATCCTATGAACTTGAACTCTTTCAAAAGAGAGCCATACAAAGTGGAACAAGGAACAAGATGGCTAATATGTCAAGTGCCCTAGTAGCACATGTGCCAAGGATCACACAGCCAAGTGAAGTACTACAAATCACACAACCAACCCCTGTACAATCCTTGAAGATAGAAGAGGTTGTTGAAGATGATGAGAAAGTAGTACTGCAGCTCAAGGATGTTGAAGATGAAGACTTTTACACAATGGAGGAACTGGAAAGCATGGACAATCCTACTATGGCTTACATGGCCAAAAAGTTCAAGAACTTTAGGTTCAAGAAGGATAGGTCATACAAGCCCCAAGGCCAATCATCCAAGTTCAACAGAGGAAGTTCATCAAAGGCTGTTGTGGGAAGTTCAACCAAAGGAGGATACAAGACTGGATTTGTGGATAGGTCAAAATTCAAGTGTTACAACTGTGGTGAACCTGGTCATTTTTCTACTGAATGCAAAAGACCCAAACAGGTTCAGAGGTTTGAAAAAGGAACTGGTGGATACTCTAAGAAGAATCAAGGTAGAGCCTATGTGGCTGAAGGAAAGTGTTGGGATGAGACTGATGATGAAGAAGAAGAAGAAGAATATGTCAACCTAGCTCTCATGGCTAGCACTGATGAAGTAGCATCAACATCTTCAAGTCAGGTACCTTCACTTGTCTTACTTGATATGTCCACTGATGAGTATAAGAAAACCATTAAAGACTTAAGTGCTGAAATGTTCAATATTTATACTAGCTTATCTGCTGCTAATGAGGAAATCACTAGGCTGAGTAAGCTAAATGAAACAATAAAGTCTGAAAATGAATCTCTTGTTCTCAAAACCAGTTCACTAGACTCTTTAGCTCAGGAGAATGCTAGACTTAAAAATGAATTAAAATGTGCTCAAGAGGTTGAGGAATTCCTGAGGAATGAGATTGCTGAAAATGAATTCAAGATTAAAGCTTATAAAATATCATCAAAGATAGTTCAGGATTACAATGATAAGCATACAGAAAATCAGACAGCTGGTATAGGTTTTTCATATGGTAGAAGACCTGGAAAGGAAACTGTGATTCAAGATTGTTCCGGAAATGCTGTTGTCAAACCCACCATTCTCAAGAAGGTTAAAACTCTTATTTTCAAAGCTGCAGAAATTGAGTTTGATGAAGAAGCCATGCTCATCAAATAAGAAATTGTTGATGAGGATGAAGGTGTTGACAGCACATCCAAGGATGGAAAGGATACTGTCACAATCCCCAAGACAGTAAACTTACCAAGCAATCAGACAGTAAATTGAAAAGATGCTGTCACAGTTGGCAAGACATGGTATCTTCCAAAGATGCTATCAAGAATGTTTCCAAGACAGTAGCTTCCAAACCTTCTGTCAAGACAGTTGGAATAAAAGGTACTGTCAAGGAAAGTTCGACAGCAACTTCTGAACACACTGTCAATCCAGTAACTCCCAAGTCTAAGAATAGGAATGGTAAGGTAGGTGTCAATAAAGGAAATGGATACACTAATGTTGGAGGTGCTTCTAGGAAACTATGCAATAACTGTGGATCTTCACATCATTTAACACACGTTTGTAAGAACCCAATTGAGGATAAGATCAATGCTACTAAACTCAATGGTAACTTACACAGAACCCCTCTTATGCATAGAACTATGAGTGTCTGTAATAACATTGAATGTATGCCATGCAAGATCACTGCCATGAGTACATGCTTTAACTTACCTATTCTCACTACTGAAAAATGTTCATACATGCACACTGTTGAGACTTCTGAGCCTGCTGGCAACAGCAAAAAGGCTTCATCCACTAAGAAAAGGATCAAGTCCAATTCTAAACCTAAGTGGGTGAAAAGAGAAGTCAAACATGAGGTTTTTGATGATGCTTGTGATTTTATGACTGGAAGAAACTCAGGAGACACTAAAACTGCAGGACCCAACAAGGATTGGGTACCATATGCAACCTAAACACATTGTGTTTTGCAGGGCAAGAAGAAAGATCAAGTCATGTGGATCATTGACAGTGGTTGCTCAAGACACATGACAGGTGATAAAGCCCTGCTATCACACTATGTAGAGAAAGCTGGCCCAATCATAACCTTTGGAGACAACAGCAAGGGTTACATAGTGGGATATGGCTATCTGGAAATTGGAAATGTTGTCATTGAAGACATTGCTATTGTGGATGGATTGAAGCACAATCTACTCAGTGTCAGCCAATTCAGTGACAGGGGATTCAAGGTTGATTTTGATATGATGATGTGTAACATCTATCACAAGAAGGATGGGAGCCTCTCCTTAAAAGGGGTCAGAAAAGGAAGCTTGTTTGTTGCTAATTTAAACTCAACAAAGAAGGATAAAGTTTACTGTTTTTACAGTAAAGCAACTGTTGGTGACAGTATGCTTTGGCACAGGAAGCTCTCACATCTCAACTTCAAGACAATGAATATTTTGATGAAGAAGGAGTTAGTGAGAGGTTTGCCCCAACAGGAATTCTGTCAAGAAGGACTGTGTGAAGATTGTCAAATGGGCAAACTAAGGAGAGTTGTGCACAAGTCCAAGCAATTGAACACCAACATAGAAGCACTCAAGTTGATTCACATGGATCTCTTTGGTCCAGTCAATGTACCATCTATGGCCAAAAAGAGATATTCCTTAGTAATGGTGGATGATTACTCAAGGTACACTTGGGTGAAATTTCTTGAATCCAAAGATGAAGCTGCTCAAGTGATTATTGATCAAGTCAGAGTTCTTGATAGAACTCCAAACTCAAAAGTCCAAATCTTGAGGAGTGACAATGGTACAGAATTCAGAAATGCCACACTTGGAAATTTCTGTAAAGATGAAGGAATTGTACAACAATTCTTTGTTGCAAGGACTCCACGGCAGAATGGAGTTGTAGAAAGAAAGAACAGGACTCTCATTGAAGCAGCTAGAACTATGTTGCATGATGCCAAACTGCCAACATATTTCTGGGCTGAAGCTATCAACACATCTTGTTATACTCAAAACAGAACCATGATTAACAAAACTCATGCAAGTACACCTTACTGTCTGCTAACTGGGAAGAAACCTTCTGTCAAATATTTTCATGTGTTTGGAAGCAAATGCTTTATGATGAAGGATAACCATGAGAAGAATGGAAAATTTGACACCAAGGCATTTGAAGGACTATTCATGGGTTACAGCACATAAAGGACTGCCTACAGAGTTTATGTTATGGAACACATGATTATTGAAGAAAGTGTTAATGTCACATTTGATGAAACCAAGTTTCCAGGACTGCATGAAGAAGGAAAGATGCAGACATTCAGATTTGAGAATCAAGGATACTTGGAAGCTGAGGAAATTGTTGATGAAGAACCTAGCTTCACTCAAACCGTTGAAGTTGACAAAGATACTATCAATACTATTACTGTCAACCAAACTCCAGCTCAGTCACAGACCATAACCTCTAACATTCATAACAGTAATGACTCTGGAGACAATGAAGAACATGGTGAAGACAATGGAATTGATGAGAAGTCAACTCAACAATTTGAAGCAGCTATTCCTGTACAATCAAGTAGCTTACCCAGAATCACCAAGTGGAACAAGGATCACACAAATGACCTTATCATTGGTGACCCTACTTCTGGAGTGAGGACAAGGAACAAAGTCTCTGCTGACAGCATGTTTTCATGCTTCCTGTCTCAAATGGAACACAAGACAACTGATGAAGCATTGTTGGATTTTGACTGGGTGATAGCCATGCAAGAAGAGCTAAATCAGTTTGAAAGAAACAATGTATGGAAGTTGGTTCCAAGACCTAAGGGAAAGTCAGTCATTGAGACCAAATGGGTTTTCAGAAACAAGCTTGATGAAAATGGATTAGTGACAAGACACAAAGCAAGGCTAGTGGCTAAAGGTTACTGTCAACAAGAAGGAATAGATTATGATGAGACATTTGCACCTGTTGCAAGACTTGAAGCTATAAGAATCTTTCTAGCTTATGTTGCACACTACAACTTCAAAGTATTTCAGATGGATGTCAAAAGTGCCTTCCTAAATGGAGAATTGGAAGAAGAAGTGTATGTTGAATAGCCACCAGGGTTTGAGGATGCTGAAATGTATGATTTTGTGTACAAACTCTTCAAGGCTTTGTATGGACTAAAGCAAGCACCCAGGGCTTGGTATGACACTCTTTCCACTTTTCTGTTGGAAAATCAGTTTACTAGACGAGTTGTGGACAAGACACTTTTCTACAAACATCATGGCAAGGACATTATTCTGGTACAAATCTATGTGGATGACATCATTTTTGGTTCTACAAATGAGAAGCTGTGTGAGAAGTTTTCCTCTCTCATGAGTAACAAATATGAGATGAGTATGATGGGAGAATTGTCATTCTTTCTGGGATTGAAAATTCTTCAACAACCGGATGGAATCTTCATTTGTCAAGCTAAATACATCAAGGAACTTCTCAGAAAGTTCAACTTGGAAGATTCATCACCTGCAAAGACACCAATGTCCACATCCACTAGTCTGGATCTTGACCCTAAAGGAAAGAAAGTTGCCTCAAGCACCTATAGAGGCATGGTAGGATCTCTCCTATACCTAACTGCTAGCAGACCTGACATCATGTTTGCTACATCTTTCTGTGCAAGGTTTCAAAGTGATCCAAAGGAGTCACACCTAGTAGCCATCAAGAGAATCTTTAGATACCTAAAAGGCACTCCTAACCTAGGCCTTTGGTATCCTAAGAACACTGGATTTGATCTAATTGGTTACTCAGACTCAGACTATGCTGGATGCAAGATTGACAAAAAGAGTACTACTGGTAGCTGTCAATTTCTTGGTGGAAGATTGATCTCATGGTTTAGCAAGAAGCAACATTCAGTTTCTACCTCAACTGCAGAAGCTGAATATATTGTTGCAGGCAGTTGCTGTGCACAAATTCTATGGATGAAGAATCAACTTCTGGATTATGGTCTAGTGTTAAGAGACATTCCTATTTACTGTGACAACACTAGTGCCATAGCCATTTCAGACAATCCAGTTCAACACTCTAGGACAAAGCACATTGATATAAGACATCACTTTATCAGAGAGCATGTTGAACAAGGAACTGTGAAGCTGATCTATGTCCCAACTGAGAAGCAACTAGCTGACATCTTCACTAAGCCATTGGATGAAGCAACCTTCAATAGGTTGGTAAGTGAATCGGGAATGCTGAATCTGGTATGTTGATTTACTAAGTTTTCTAAATTTCCAATTTTTCTTTGAAGCTCATGACAGCACCTTCAAACCTGCTGTCAAGAGAAGTGACTGTCTACTTGGTCTATGTCTGTTATGTGACAACACGTATTGATTTGACTATTCATGTCTGTATTCCGTGCCAGTCTCATACTTTTAGACATTTTATGACATTAATGTGGTTATTTGCTTAGTTTAAGAGATAAATATTTGTTCCATTGGACTTTCATACTCTTTGCATTAATCTGTAGGATTAAAGGAGGACACGACCATTAATTACTTTTGTGGTAGTTGTATGGGTACTCTAACTATTGACCATTAGACGTTAATCCTTAGACAGTTTTGCCTATAAATTAACCTTAGGTTTCACCAGTCTGCTCTCAATTTTAAAGTAAATTATGGAAAACAAAGTAGGAATAGAGTACAGGCCAAAAGTCTCGTGTGAATCTCACCTTAGAGATGGAGTGGAAGTCCAGTTTGATGAACTTGAAGACATGCTTCATGAGGAAGATGAACAGTCTCAAGCCCTTCAAGCACAGGAAGAGGAAAAATGGAAGATTCAAGAGGAAGAAATTCAAGCACTTCTCAAGGCAGAAGGTCGCTCTGAAGAGGAGATTTGGAAAGAACTTTTAGAATTAGTTGATAAAATCATAAAATGATGTACTCAATGCTATATTTAAATGATTTTATTAATGAAAATAAAATTTCTTGCTGTTTTGTTTATTGAGTTTTATTTCGTCTGTATTAATTGCATAGTATCTGTGTTCAAAAGATTAAATTCCTAAATTCATACTCTGTTAATTTTAGGTTAAGTTTATGAATAAAGCATTCTGGTCAGTTCATGACAGAAATAATTCCCCAACTAAGTTGCTGTCATTAAGAAGGATACTGTCTTGTGTCTCTTGACAACAAACTTCTTGACAGCAGGGAAAGACTTTCTGTCAAGACTTTTACAGGATACTGTCATTCAGATGCTTAACGGTCACAGCATGTTTTTGCGCCATAGTTGCTGTCGCGCAAAACCTACTGTCACCACCGCTTAAAACTGACAGATTGTTTCTAGCGCACAGGTTACTGTCACGAATAGTGGACCGTTGAAATTGGATATTCATCCCACGTTTGACAGTGAATAACGGGCAGTAACTCACGTGTTGTGTGAGAGGGTTAAGACACGTTCTTCAAACCCGCTTTTTGTGCACCAACGTTTGAGATACCCCTTTTTATTCCCCAGTTACTCAGACATATCATTCTTATCAAACTCAAGGCAAAATACTTTTCTCCAAGCAAAAAGCTACTTTCCTACTTTCTTCTTTTCTTGAATCTCCATGGCCCCCAAACAGACTCTCTCTCAAACAAACTTTGCTGGTATCTTTTCGCCCAATGATGCTGGTGAAGGTTTCAAAGGACTAGTGTTTTTCTTGAACAAGTCCTATCTTGGTTCTGCCATTACCTCAACACCCATTCTCGACCTAGACAGAATTGAGGCATTTTGGCAAACTGTTGTTGCTCAAACAGAGGGTGAAAACCCATCTATTCAATTCACAATCAATGGGCAACACTACATTCTTACAGCTGAGGTCATCAACACTGCTCTTGTAATTACACTTCAAGAAGGCCGAAATTTTGCTGAACTTGCTAATGATGACACTCTCAAGAAGCTCTTCTTGAAGATTGGGTATGCAGGCCCTATTCTCGAAGAGGGAACAACCAAATGGTATCCGTCTGGTGAAATGGATAGGAAGCATCTGAGAAAGGAGTGGAGTATGATTTTTGATGTGATGGTCAAGGTGTTCTCTACCAAGTCCACTGGCTGGAATGGAATACCCTCCTACATCAAGAAACTGACACATTCTCTTGTCCATGGATACAAAGTGAATGTTGGAGCTCTCCTCATGGCACACCTCAGGGCTGCCATAGGTAAGAAGGTATCAATCTACCCTCGTTTTCTTATGATGTGCATCAACTCTTTCTGTGATTTTAATAATGATGCCCCTCGTTTAGAGGCTTGTTCTGTTTTGAAAAAGAACACACACACACACACTGTTATCTTCACAGAATCTCAATGCACATATTCCACTTTGTTTCACTCAGCACATGGTTGATCAAGTGTCCAACCTTGATTTTCCATTACCTTCTGGTTATGAATCTTTCACTCGTGCGAATGAAACTGAATTAGACCCAAATTCAGTTAACCCACATTCAACAGCATACACTCAGCCTAGGCTCTCTAGACTTCCCAAAGCCCAAAGAGAAGCCTTGCAAGATTCCAGGAAACGACCCTTAGAAGCTGATGTTGGTGGTAGCTCTGTTAGTCAAGAGGGAGACACTGCACCTAGTGCAGCAAATAAGGAGGATAGTCATACAGAACCCCCAGTGGTTCCCCCTGAGCCTAAGAAGAAGAAGGCTAGGAGGACCAAAACCACTGTTATCCAAGCTGCAGTTTCTCAACAAACTGTGGTTCCTGAAAGGGATTCAAACACCTCCCTAGACGTGCCTTCTCAACAAGGTGCATCTATTGAAATTGGCCTGTCTCCCAAGGCACCCTGTACAGAGTCTGCACAAACTCATGGTTCACAACCTGAGGAACCCCCACTTGAAGAAACACACAGTGAGTTAGGGCACAGTGAGGACTTCTCTATTCCTTTTGATGGTTCACATGTTTCTCCTATGAATCAGCCCCCACTCTCTGCTACACTTTCACCTTCTTCCTTCCCTATGCATTCTTTTGTTTCTTCTCCAAAACCTAGAGAAGGGGATAGTCCCAACCCTTCAGGTTTTGATCATCCATCTCCAATCATGGATGAGCCCCCATCTAGTGGTCCACAAGAACCCATTTCTCAAAGTGAAATGGATACAACTCCTCCAAACACTAAGCTAGGGCAAAGTGGTATTTTGTCAGAAAATGAAACAGCCAACACTTTGTCTAAACTCCAAGGAGCATCTTACCTTCAGGAAGATGCTGTCACAGCCTCTGTTGCTGTCAACGACACTGGAAATGTTGTTGTCTTGGACACAGCTGCTGTCATGGGTGGAGAGAAAGATACTGTCAACACAAAACCTACTATCACTCCACATCCCAAAGATGTTGTCATGCCAGAACCTGCTGTCCACTCTTCAGCCGACAGTAACATTCCTATCAAAGATGTTGTCCAGTCCTCTCAGCCAGATTTTGATGCTGTAATCATTGAGGATGCCTCTGATGATGACCTACCTCTTGCCAAACTCTTGAAGGTACATTCTAAATCTTCTACTTCCATGCATGTTAGTACTGCTCATACCCATGCATTTAGGTTGAGTGAGGGTGTGCAAAAGAAAAGAGAGATAAAAGAAAAGAGAGGTGAGCATAAAAATGAGAGGCAGCCAAATGAGCTGGCAAAAGGAGAGGGACTTGAGCATGTCCAGAGAGATCTTGAGGGAGCCCACACTATTCAGGCATTAGGCTTTGAGAGTCAAACTGTGAGGAGTGATGAGATCACTCAAAAACACCCTGAGAGTGTGAGAACCCCCTTAGCCTCTAAGCCCCTTTCTTTTCCTTCCCCTCCAAGAAGGTTAAGGAATGGTGGCCCCTCTGCACATTTTGGTAACAGGATTGAAGCTCTGGAAGGCCAGTGTGCTACCTTGAACTCCAAGATGGACTCTCTCTCTTAACTGGTGGTTGATGGTTTTGCTGCTACTCAACTATCTATCCAGTTCCTTACTGACCTAGTAGCTGCCAACTCAACTAAGGGGGAGAAGGTAGCAAGATCAGAATCAATAACTATTCAGGAATCAGGTGGAACTCAGGGGGAGCCAGTAGCTGTGAAGACCAAAGGGGGAGCAAAACAAGTTTCTGGAGTCAAGAGTAAAGCAATGTCAAAGGGGGAGCAAGTCAAACCAAGCAGTAGACAACCAAAGGATAAAGCTGAAGAACTTGTTGAAGTTGACTTGGATGGTGAAAAGGTGTTAATGTCTAAGGAAACTCAAGATGCAATGTAAAGAAGACCTGCATCTAGACACCCAATTCTACCTCCTGTAACAATTAGAGAACCAACTTCAGCAACTCAAGAAACTGCTCTACAGAAAAGATGGAGAGGAATGGAGGAACAAAATAAGCTTGGGAATGGTAAAGGGAAACTGCCTGAATCCATCCAGAAGGGAAATACTTGGTCCAATGGTACTGAGTTGGATCAAGAAGAAGCCAATACTATAATGGTGGATTATAGGGAGAGCACATTACACAATCATGACATTGAATTTAGCAGTCTGGTGGAAGCAGCAATGAATGCACCAAGCAATAGTCCAACCAACACCGAAAAACTGTTAAAGGATCAAATCACCAGTGTCAGTGTAATGGTGAATGATGAGAAAAGATGGGCTGTAAATATCTATTTCACTTATGGTATATCTTATTTCATCACAATGCAGTTATTGCAGAGTCTGCCAGCAAAGGTGTTGTGTGCTATGAAGGGAAAGATCAAGGCAACTCAAACACCATTCAATGAAATATTGAATATGCAAATCTAGAACATGATCACACAAAAGCTACCTGAAGTCTACACAAATCCACCATGTGTTTTCTACAGATCTACTACAATGGATGGCACAAGAAGGAACAACTACATGAATTTGATCAGTCCATCCAGGATGCAAACTGAGTCAATTCTGAAAGTGCTATATGGAATACTCAGCTCAAATGCCAATCCAGGAAGAGTCCATGCTGTTCAAGAGATCTACAAAATACTGGTGTTGAGAGACAAGGCACTGGGAACTAGAGTGAAGGAGTTAATCACTAGAGCCAATGCCAAAAGAACTGATCAAGGTGGAAGCTGCCTCTATGATATTCCTTTTCAAGATGATGATGATGATGAGATTGGAGGTGGTGAAGCTTCTGGAAATGCAGGTAATGCTGGTGGAAGTAATTCTGGGAATACTGGTATTCAATCTCAGAATGAAGGCAATGAAGAAACTCCTAGTCAGGAAAAGAAAGATGCTGATGCAACAGATGAAGAGGAGCCAAGAATACTGGAAGCTCTGGAGGCAAGAATTCTTAGATGTGCTATTGACTGCATAAATGCAGAAAAAGATGTTGTCACCAAAGATACTGTCGACAAGGAAACTGTCATAGAAGATGCTGTCATGGAAGATGTTGTCGACAAAGGTACTGTCAAGGAAGGTTCTGTCAAGGATGAAGCCAAAGCTATTGTCAAGCCCAAAAGACTGAAAGCTAAAGAAAAAGCATGGTTTTCTAGACGGAAACCTAAAGGAAAGCACAATTACTCAGGAAAGGAAAAGGCCACTGGATTTGGCAGGAATCTTAAGAAGCCGATTCAATCAATACCTCCTAACAGTCTTAAGATACAACAGATGCAATCTAAAGAAATCAAGAGTGTTGAGGTTAAGCTGGATGAAAATCAAGAGGCCACTGAGTACATTCTGTGGTGGGAAGAATCAAGATCTACCAAGGTTAATAAGGACTTCTATCTGGAAGCCACATCAACCAGTGGTAGAACGACAACCATAGATAAAAGGAGAATTGACTTCTTCTACCTGGAAAGAATGGTGGAGTTGTTGGAGAGCTATGAAAATGTCTCAGAGTCTGTCATAGGGATGCTGAGTTCTACCAGAAATTTGGCTACAATTTTGCAGATTTTGATGATGCTGATATTTTAACTGATCTACCAGCTTCTCCTATACCATATCACTGGTACTATGAGTTTGATGATTTACCCACAGAAGAAGGGCAAACCCAACCAACTCAGGAAGGGCAACCCAAGCCAAGCAAAAGACCTGACTCTTCTCAATATTCTCAATATCAGTCAGAACTTGATAAGAAGGAAGCTGAACTACTGGAAAGATGCAACACTGCCAACAAGGCAGAAAGTGAAGCTCCAAATTATCAAACATGTATGCTGGAAAATCCCTTAAGAATCAAGCATCTAAGAGAAGAAATCTACGTTTGCAGCTTGCACAAGCTAAAAACAACTATTCTGAAGGATTTACAGTATATGGTAGCTGGATCAATTCATCCCTTGGAACAGATTTGTTCTGATGAGATAGAGGAAATATTGAAAAGGAGAATGTTCAAAGCTGGACAAGCAAAGGAGGATGTCTCTCAATGCTTATCCTGGAAGTAGATTCAAGCTCATTATTTAAGAACTCCACTTCAGAAGCTATCCATATGATCTAGAGCTATGGATGAATCTCAGGGATGCTAATTCTCTTATCTCTCCTACTATCAAGAAGATCATTGAAGAAATAGAAGACGCTGCAGTCACTCCTGCTGAAATCTCTCTTGTAGAAGGTCTAAGAGGCTGCTTGGTAGAAGCTCTCAAAAGAGAGGATGTAGCAAGACAGAAGAGGAAATCTCAAGCTAAGTAAAAATTCTTAATCCATTCTGATCTTGTTAGTTAAGTTGTCAGCATATATTGTAAATTTGTTGTTATTATCCATAAAAACAAATTGGGGGAGATTGTTGGGATTTATGGGTGATAGCATAGAAACAACTTAACTTTGTACATACTTAATTTTTTTAATTAAGTAGAACATACTGTCACAGCCAAAGTATGTTCTTCTAATCAGTATGCAATGTCATTTTAGTTGTGTAATTTGAAAGAAGTTCACTTGCTGTGTTCAAGCCTCAAAGAATGCATATTAGATGACAGCATGAATAAAGGTTACTGTCATAAGCATTGACAGTAAGATTACAAGAAGACAAAATGTTGCAATTCACGACAGCATATTCACTCTGACAGCAACATTGGCGGAAGACTACGCGACAGCAACTTTAGCCCTCGACAGCATGTTTGGAAACCTCGACAGCACTCTATGCGGGGAACTCATACTGTCACCAAAAGAACATTCCTGTGACAACAAGCTTTGCGGCAAAAGTAACTGTCTCGAGAAAGATCCTTGTTCTAGGTATCTTCTCAGTCAAATCCCGTGACAGTTTCAATGTTCAAGAAACAGGCGTGTTGCAGTATCCCTAAGCTGCACCAAGTCTGCAAGACTACGACAGAAGCTTCAAGCACTACAAAACAAAAGCGAATCAATTCAAGAGCAAGGTCAAGTCTCTATTTGCTGAATTGTTTTAGCTGGAAATAGAATGAATCTAGGTTGCTTTCTTTGTATTGTATATCTGACATGTTAGCAATTTAGGAAAGTCACATGGGTAGACAGTTTGTAAGAAGCTGCCACTTGATAATGACAGCAGCTTCACAAACCCGTGTTGACAGTGATAGGATTAGTATATACTTAGACTATCAATTCATTCTAGAACTGTAACGAAAGCAAGCAGTGTCTTGAAGAAAACAGAAGCTCAAGATTTCGCTCTTGAGGTTGTAGCAACACTTTGCAAAATAAATAAAAACATTTATTTTGTGAAACTTGTCTTTAGATCATACTGTTTGTAAATGCATATATATTACTGATAACATTAAATCTTAGCTTTGGTTGTTGAAATTGAGATTGAATTTTATCAGTATTGCATTCATCCCCCCCCCTTCTGCAATACACAAGGACCAACAACTGGTATCAGAGCCAACCGATTAACATACATATCTGAGATCACGATGACAATGCAGAAATCAAACAGTATCAAGATCCCAGCTTTTGATAAAGAAAACTACAACATTTGGAAAAGAAAGATCTTGTTGTTTAACTTATCAATTAATTTAAAATTAACTTATCAATTAATTTAAGGAATAATTTAATTCAACTAAAATGAAAGTATTGATTAAATTAACTATTGATTTAGTTAATTAAAAGAGAATTAATTCAACTTCTTGAAAGCAGAATCATCTTTTGAACCACTGAATGTAATGACGAACTTCCACTGATTGATGTTGACACTCTATGTACTGTCTGGTTCATGAGTGACTAACTGCAATGACGGTTCTTCACCTTTTGACTTTAAGCGGCTGTTCTTTTTCTTTTCCCTTTAATAAACTCTGTAATCTGTACACTTGATGTCACACTGTTGAAATCTATGTCACTTTAAATAGATCCAGTTTCTTGAATACTTCACTGAGGCTTGATCAAAGAAATGAACTTCTTTCAATGTAGAATTACTTCAAGTCTCTAGATAGACTTTAATCCTCATTCTCTTGACTGATATATCTTCTGAGATTTCTGTGACAGTTTAAATTATTATTTACTTATTACATTCTTATTTAAGTTGAGTTGAATCCTTGGTGTTTACAAATAGGCCTATGCATATGCCTTTCAAGGGGAGAATGAGAAAAGCAGTAGCAAAAGATAAAAACGAGGGAGGAAAAAAAAGTCTCAAGTTAAATATGTAATAAAATCATTTCCATCCAATATAGTTCATTTATAACATGAGCACCCTTTTGGCGGTTCATTTATGTTTTTACCAAAAGTTTCCTGTCCAAGCATCGATAGTGACGGGTATTGGTCGATAATAAGCGACGGTAGTTGGATTATAATGAATGTTCCAATTTTTTCATACTTTATAAAAAAAATAGTTATTGAAATTATATTTTGATAATTTTTGGGTTGTATGTCAGTTTTTTTATGATCTTTACATTTGTACGGTTGGATTGTTATTTTTTTTTTTTTAAATATCATCGAGATGTAATAACCCCTAATCTCTAACCTTATATTCAATCCTCATACTGTAACTTTTACCGCAAATAATGATTTTAACTACGTATTGAATAAATTTAACATATTTAATTTTTTTTATTTATTAAAGTACAAGACCCTTTTATGAAAAGATACCCTTTTCTTATTATTACTATGATTTTTTTATATATTTAACATATCTATTTTATAACTTTTTAACCGAGAAAATATTAAAAGATATTGTTTTTGATTTTTTCTTTTGCAAGACCTTTTTGTTAATAATTTTCATGTTCGTATTACCATCCTCAGGTAGCAACTTGTCGCAGAGTATATATTTATATCTATTATATATGATTTTATTCCTCATATTTATCATGTTTTTATTTTTATTGAATTTTAATTAAATAAAATTTGATGTTTTATTGTAAGAAGTATGGAATCTAAACTTGGTGGATTAGGGAATAAAAAGCTTTACTTGTAGATTTATTAGAAGGAAATTCGGATTCGTTGAACTACATGCGAGGATATTAGTCTTTGGGCCATATATGAAGTTTTAGATGTAATTGGACGATTCAACAGCCCACACTAGGATAACAAAATTCTCTTTCATTATAAAGTTGTCCATATATCAAATTACAACTGGAACAACCCATAATTACCGAAGACAAGTCAGCTGCGAATTTTCCGTGAAAAAATAGAATCAGTTTACAAAACATATTTGTATTTTCCTCAAAACATTAAAAATACTTGTATTACACATAGAGATACATCAAATTTTATTATTAGGTATTATGTCTTGAGAAAGAAGTCTACGCTCAAGAGGGAAATGTTTTTGGAAGAATAGATTGTTGCACGTACAGATTTCTTCTCATCTCTTTACTTTTCCATCATGTTTACATACTCTTTTGTATTGGTTTCTGTTGAGATGATGGACTAATTTTCTCTTTAGGTCTTTAATGAATTCTTTTATTAATGTATAATTTGTATTCTCTATATCTATTTTTGTGGTCGTATTATTGTTTGTGTTGATTTGCGTGTTATACTTGTCAAAGATTGATTACCCTTAAAGAAAAACCCTAATTAAGACTCAATCAATATAACTTAGGATTAATATTTATATTAGTTTTTGGTTAGTGTAGGAATATAACTAAACACCCTAGGTAGTCTAATTAAGGCGACATTTAATGCTATTTGTGAATTTAAATTCTAGGTAGGAATATGGGAATTAATTCATAAATTAGGGTCAGTTGAGATTGAAAAGCACTACGCCATAGATGGCCTTTTACAACATCTGGTTATGGGTGTTACCTTCTTGCATGTTACCTTAGCTATGAAATTTTGGACCTATTACAACATCATAGTTTTGGTGTTACCATATCCATAAACCCATGTTACTCTAGCTGTAAAAAGGTGTTGTAACTGAGTAACACCGTGAGGGCCTTACCTTAGAGTATTAATTTTGAATTTTTAATTTAAAATTAATAATTCAATAATTATTTCACTTTAAAAGTAATTAATTTTTTAAAAAATCATTGAATAATAAAAGTAATATTTTTATAAAAGTAATATTCTGTGAAATAATTGAATTATTTATATTTTATAAAATATTTTTAATCAATTTATATTAGAAAAGGTTTTTTTTTTTAAATTGAAAATCATTAAATTTTGATTAAAACAAATAAAAAATTTATTAGAGAAAGTAACAGCTTGCAAAACTAATTTTAACAATAGATTGTAAGAGCGAAATAATTAAAATAATAAATCATAATTTAATATCAAACATATTAAAATAAATTTGTAATATTTTTGGTTTAATAAAAAACCTACACTAGGGAGCGGCAAATGAAATTGGGGAAAATACACTGAGTCGCAAAAATGAAATTGGGTCAAATACTGAGCGGGGGAAAATTGGGTCATTCTCGTGTTCTCTCCTTCTCTGTTCTCTCTTCTCGCTTCTTATTCTCTATCAAGGATAAATTAGGGTTTGCGGTGATTAATCGAAGCTTGGTGGATGGATTCAATTAGGTTCAAGTTGGGTTTATAAATTGGAGCTTGGTGGAGGGATTCAACTAGGGTTCGAGATGGGTTTAATCGAAGCGGGCTTTGTGTTCCACAGTGTTTGATATCAATTTGAGGTATAAATCTCTCTTCATATGCTTCGACTTGTATACGTTTGAGGTATAAATCTCTCTCTCTCTCTCTCTCTCTTTATCATACTCTACTAAAGTCTCGTTTCTTTTTCTTTTTAATTTTTGTTATAAAGGTTATTACCTGCACCATGGACGACCAACAAGTAAAGTACGAAGATATCTCAAGTTATATACTTGCACACAAAGGTGTGGTTCTAATGTTGACTTATGTTTTTTTATTCATATACACACATAAGCTTTATAAGTTGTCATCTTATCATAGTTTTTTAAGTTGACCTTCGCCTAATGAGGTTGTTTTCTATTCTTTTCCTATTGTTGTTTTGGATGTAGTATTTGTTAATTTTTGAATTAGGTATTTTCGTGTTTTCCTAATGTGTTGAGTAATTTGGAACAGGGGAAATTGGATGAAATGATGATTTGTTGTTCAGATATTAGCGCGTTATCGGTTAATGACTTAGGTAATATTTCGTAGCTTCTTTGTTACGAATGTCTATTTACATTCCACACACGCACACGTAACGGAGATTATTGTTGGCAGAGTGTATTTAGTGTATAATGCTTCGATGAGACTCTTGATTTGCTCGGTGGGAATATTGTGGTGGTTCACATGTGCATGTGAGAAGAGTGTTTACAATATGAGATTCATTTACTATCTAACAATTCTAGGTCTCAAGTCATGACTTGCAAAGTTAATGGTAACTATGAGGATTTTCATTACGTATTTTTGATTGGAAAGTGTAAAGATGCAAATCTTTCTACACGTCACTACGCCATAGATGGCCCGATGCAACACACACCTACTGTTACCTTAGACACGATTTATGTTGCATCAGGCCTAAGGTAACGCACTTTTACCATTTCATCCGCCAATGTTACCTTTGACATAAAATGCAACGCTTTCCTTCTCAATGGTAACACAGGATAAAGTATTACATTAGGCCCATAGAGTAACACTAAATCAAACAAATGCAACACAAGAACCGTGTTACCTCAGCCTAACCAGGTGTCAGGTGTATGCCACGTCACTTGTGGGGCCCACAACAAAATGCCACGTCATCAGGTGCCACGTCACTTGTGGGGCCCACAGAACTGCCACGTCACCTGGTGCCACGTCACATGTGGGGCCCACAGAATTGCCACGTCACCTGTGGGGCCCACAGAATTGCCACGTCACCTGTGGGGCCCACAGAATTGCCATGTCATCAGGTACCACGTCACTTGTGGGGCCCACAATATTGCCACATCACCGTGGGTCCCACTGTGCCACGTCACCAGTAGGTCCCACTTTAGTGTCGCGTCACTAGTGGACCCCACATTCAATTGCAACACTAAATCTTTAGCTAATGTAACACTAGATATTGTTATGAATAGCTAATGTAACACTAATTCTATCTAGTAGGGCAACAGAAAATGAAATATTGCAACATTAATAATAATAGCAACTGCAACACTTAAATTCAAAAATTTACAAGACATGGTTGGTACATAATCAGATCCCTTTACAAAATAAACCAACCAATTCAAAGTGCAAAGTAATACAACTCCACCAGTCATCCAAATCCTAACCAAAATATAATCCAACTCCACCAGTCATCCAACACCAAAATATAATCTAACTCCTCTCATCATTCACCCCACAACTACACCACTCCACCATAATATCATCCACCATAATTATCACAAAGTACCAAGAAACAAAAGATAGAGTACAAAATAAAAATTACGACAAGATAACCAAAGTTTTAAAACCCTGTCCATGCTAAGCAGATTGTGATATCCGCAATATCTGCCCTGTCCATAATTTTCAAGTTGAGATCAACATTTACAAATTTTCACTCTCTGTATTTTTCTTCAATATCATGAACTTGTTCAAGCACTACATATTAGTATCCTTGTGCCTTCTGTACTTCTGTGTATATCCTTCTACCTTTTGTACTTCCGCTGAGGCATAATATTCAGAAACAAAGCTAACTAGCCAGCAACCTGATTTTGACGAGGAATAGTGATGTAAGTATACAAATAAACAAGTTAATTGGGAATAGTGATGTAAGTATACAAATAAACAAGTTAACTGGGAATAGTGATGTAAGTATACAAATAAACAAGTTAACTGGTAATCTGGCACAATTTTACAACAAAAATTCAATATAAAAAAAATTATGCATACAATTGAAACTAGGCAGTTGAGAGAGTTAGAGGTTTACCAAGGAGCCTGTTCTGCAACCTAATGAAATTTGACTTGTGCGCAGGTTACTTTTGATTATCAATAAATAGCACAAGCTTCAAGCTGGCCACTGAAGTACAATACAAAATATAGAAATAGCTATGTTTCAGATACAATTATAAAATTGATATGAACATTATTAGAAAAAACAGCATACAATTGACGCTCTTAAATATCAACACTAGCATAAACACTTAAACTGGAATAATTTGATGGCTTACTGATGCCCACTTCTATATAATGTTCAAAATAATTGCAGCCCTTATACAACTTGCAACAGTTGGAAATGATGAGAATAAATTGTTGGAGGTTTAAGAGATGTTGACACTAGTCAAGATTCAGACATGGCCAGGTAGTATTTAAAAGTTCATTTTGCGGATATCACAATCTGCTTATATGCCCTTGTATTTATATCTGTCAATATCTTACAATTATACACACACGTACGTTTGTGCATGTGTATATAATCTTATTCTCATCTGTTTACAGAACCTTTCAGTATCCTGGGTTTTGTCCAAACAGATTCCAGAATCTCATTTCTCTTTGTTTATTTGAGATTATTAATTGATTATTGATTTTGTGTGTCTGAGAAGAAATGTATTTCTATTTTCTTATGATTTAAGTTTAAGATCCAAACGAATCATAATTTAGTTCCAATTGCTATTTGAAAAGATTAAATTTGTTGTGCATCTACATAGAAAAAATAACAATTTGCATGCAAATCATATAATATGAAATCAATATGTTAAAGAGACTACAAATTCTAAATAGGTCAAACAATGGAACTAGCATAGTTCTGGAAATTCAAGATTAACAAAGGGAAGAACCAAATGCCAATTATTCCTTAGTAAGAAGCTCAAAATATATCAAACGCAATACATACCTGAGCTCTTTTTCTTTACCGGATTTCTGTCCCCCAATATCTTCATCGTACAAGACATAATTCTGCATAGCAATAGTGTTAGTGACAAACTATGCATCATGGAGATCTCAGTTCTCTAATCTTCTATTTGGTTCCGACTTACTGGGAAATGTTGTTGAATCACTCCCGTGTCCAGCTGAATCAGAAACTCCTGAAGGAATTCTTGAACGTAAATTCTGGTTGCGAGATGATCACCTTTATATGCTCATTGAAGAAGAGTCAATGATATGGAAAATCTGGATCTAAATCCTAAAAAAGTGTTTATGATCAAAGTAGCATTAGTACTGAACCATTATTTGTTGAGTAGTATGTTCCACAAACACTGCAGACGGGTGTCCTGCAGGCTCCAGCACTGCAGCCTATAGTTCTGTTGAGCTCTTAAAATCACATGATCTATCAAATAAAGATGAAACTGTTTAGCGCAGAGGGAAACTTATAGATATATGTTGTTTAAAACGTACAGAAACATAAATATATTGATTTCTTCACACACTAAATTAGCTGAAAACTAGTAACAAAACATCAATATTTTGGAACTTCCAGCAAGAAAATAACAGTATTCGTGATAGTAAAAAGAATCAGGTATTGACGTTTGTTAATCGCTCCAACACAAGTGCCGAATTCAGTTTTACCATATGTGTTAGTTGATGTACTGGTTCCTTAAATAGAGGAACAAACATAGTATGAACTAATATAAATGTACATGTACTCTTATTTAGAAAGAATATAATAATATAAAACATCTTTCTTTCTGTGTTTGCTATACCTTTATAATTAGTATATTCAGAATCCCAAATGGAAACAACTAATGATACATTATGTATTATATTATCTAAAACAGGAACTTTGCTGCTAACAAGATATACTATAAAACTTTGGAAGAGTACTCCTTCTCTAGAGCATGAGAACTGCAGAAACAGAACATTAGTTCCTCCAGGCCTTCACGGTCAAAAACTTTTCCATCCAGTGGCGTTTCATCAATCTGCTTCAAGGAGAGTTTTCATCAAGCTTGTATGTATTTTCTCATATGAGAACAAGTTTAAAGACACTAAATACTACCGTCCAGAACTAACCAAACGTACAGATAACTATAGACATAATAGTTGAATACAACTATACAGGTATTAGCATTAACTATAGACATAGAAAAAACAAAATAACTATATAGGTATCAGCAATAATAGGTGAATGACAAACATTTGTATGTCAATGAAATCATAAAGAGTTTATGATAAGCAGTCTTTTCATAATTCATCTCGATATATATATAAAACCGTACATAGAAGCTGACTCAGTAAAATTATTAACTAAACTAGTTGTACACAAGAAATGGAATTAATATATACGTGCAGAAGCTAATCAAGGTTATGGCATTGCGGTGAGAAGCAGAATTAGAAAACAAATTAAACCAACCAGGAAAGTTATGGAGAATGAAAGGATAGAAACACACCAAAATTAATCAGGAGGATGGAGAGGAAAATGGCTTCACATAATAATCACCAGCCTCACCCTCTGAGATGTTAAGATGTTAAAATGTAAGAGAACCATACCTTTCAATTCCTTCTCTGCTTCTTCAAACCTCCCTCAAGTCATATACCCTCGAAACCCTAATTGAAACCCTCAAATGAAGCCTAATTGAATCCCCAAAAAAAAGCCATAATTGAAAATTAAAATAGAAGAGTAAGAATTGGCA
The DNA here is from genome assembly GCA_030848705.1 of Heracleum sosnowskyi. Classification (NCBI taxonomy): domain Eukaryota; kingdom Viridiplantae; phylum Streptophyta; class Magnoliopsida; order Apiales; family Apiaceae; genus Heracleum; species Heracleum sosnowskyi. Next base: position 57,864,995 of record CM061238.1, on the reverse strand, counting down.
AAATCAATGAAGTAATGAAAATATGTATGTATTTACCAATTAATCGAGGTGAGTTTTGAGAGTTCAGTGTGTGGGTGGAGTGTGTGAGTAGAACGAGAGAGAGAGAGAGTCTGAGAGAGTGAGGGCGGCGCTCTTTTTTGTTTAAGGGCGAAACTGCTTCTAACAATTCATTTTGGGGGGAAAACTGCCGCCTTGTATTTTTTGTCATGTACAAGTATTTTTTTAATTTTTTTAATTTAAAATTAAGTAAATATTATATGTAATTATATAATATAATTTAAAAAAAAATTAATATACTATAAATGATTTCCGATTAACATCTGTATGGTTGGATCATCGAAGAAATCAATTAAAAAATTTATTCAGTGAATCTGACACGTATCCCATTCCCGGAAGCAATACTATTCCAACATTTTTGGAAAGATGCGGCATAACCGGACTTTTATATTTTTTGATTATTTTTTCCCAACACTAGAATGAGTACCTATTAACATCCGTACGTTTGGATCGTCGAAGAAATCAATTGAAAAAATTATTCAGTGAATCTAACACATGTCCCGTTCCTGAAAGCAATACTATTCCAACGTTTCTGGAAAGATGCAGCATAACCGGACTTTTATATTTTTTGATTATTTTTTCCCAACACAAGAATGAGTACCAATTAGCATCCGTACGGTTGGATTGTCGAAGAAATCAATTGAAAAAATTATTCAGTGAATCTGACACATGTCCCGTTCTTGAAAGCAATACTGTTCCAACGTTTTTGGAAATATGCGGCATAACCAGACTTTTAAATTTTTTGATTATTTTTTCCCAACACTAGAATGAGTATCTTTTCACATCCGTACGGTTGGATCGTCGAAGAAATCAATTGAAAAAATAATTCAGTGAATCTGACACATGTCCCGTTCTTGAAAGCAATACTCTTCCAACGTTTCTGGAAAGATGCGGCATAACCGAACTTTTATATTTTTTGATTATTTTTTTCCAACACTAGAATGAGTATCTTTTAACATTTGTACGGTTGGATCGTCGAAGAAATCAATTGAAAAAATAATTCAGTGAATCTGACACATGTCCCGTTCTTGAAAGCAATACTCTTCCAACGTTTCTGGAAGTTGCGGCATAACCAGACTTTTATATTTTTTGATTATTTTTTCCCAACACTAGAATGAGTATCTTTTAACATCCATACGGTTGGATCGTCGAAGAAATCAATTGAAAAAATAATTCAGTGAATCTGACACATGTCCCGTTCTTGAAAGCAATACTCTTCCAACGTTTCTGGAAAGATGCGGCATAACCAGACTTTTATATTTTTTGATTATTTTTTCCCAACACTAGAATGAGTATCTTTTAACATCCATACGGTTGGATCGTCGAAGAAATCAATTGAAAAAATAATTCAGTGAATCTGACACATGTCCCGTTCTTGAAAACAATACTCTTCCAACGTTTCTGGAAAGATGCGGCATAACCAGACTTTTATATTTTTTGATTATTTTTTCCCAACACTAAAATGAGTATCTTTTAACATCCGTACGGTTGGATCGTCGAAGAAATCAATAAAAAATTTATTCGGGTTTAGGGTTTAGGGCCCCACCTTTTTAATATTATTTTTTGATTAAAAATTAATTAAAAATTAATTTTTAAATAAAAAATAGAAATATTAGTGGGTCCCACTTGTGGGGCCCACTTTTGTCTGTGGGCCCCACCTTTTTTAATATTATTTTTTGATTAAAAATTAATTATTAATTAATTATTAATTAATTCTTAAATAAAAAATAGAAAAATTAGTGGGACCCACTTGCGGGGCCCACTTTTTTCTTTGGGCCCCACCTTTTTTAATATTATTTTTTGATTAAAAATTAATTAAAAATTAATTTTTAAATAAAAAATAGAAAAATTAGTGGGTCCCACTTGTGGGGCCCACTTTTTTCTGTGGGCCCCACCTTTTTTAATATTATTTTTTGATTAAAAATTAATTATTAATTAAATATTAATTAATTTTTAAATAAAAAATAGAAAATTTAGTGGGACCCACTTGTGGGGCCCACTTTTTTCTTTGGGCCCCACCTTTTTTAATATTATTTTTTGATTAAAAATTAATTAAAAATTAATTTTTACATAAAAAATAGAAAAATTAGTGGGTCCCACTTGTGGGGCCCACTTTTTTCTGTGGGCCCCACCTTTTTTAATATTATTTTTTGATTAAAAATTAATTAAAAATTAATTATTAATTACATATTAATTAATTTTTAAATAAAAAATAGAAAATTTAGTGGGACCGACTTGTGGGGCCCACTTTTTTCTGTGGGCCCCACCTTTTTTAATATTATTTTTTGATTAAAAATTAATTAAAAATTAATTATTAATTAATTTTTAAATAAAAAATAGAAAAATTAGTGGGTCCCACTTGTGGGTCCCACTTTTTTCTGTGGGCCCCAACTTTTTAAATATTATTTTTTGATTAAAAATTAATTAATAATTAATTAATAATTAATTAATAATTAATTTTTAAATAAAAAATAGAAAATTTATTGGGACCCACTTGTGGGGCCCACTTTTTTCTGTGGGCCCCACCTTTTTTAATATTATTTTTTAATTAAAAATTAATTATTCATTAATTTTAAAATAAAAAAATGAAAAATTAGTGGGTCCCACTTGTGGGTCCCACTTGTGGGTCCCACTTTTTTCTGTGGGCCCCACCTTTTTTAATATTATTTTTTGATTAAAAATTAATTTTTAGTTAAAAAATAGAAAATTTAGTAGGACCCACTTTTTTCTGTGGGCCCGACCTTTTTTAATATGATTTTTTAATTAATAATTAATTAATATTTAATTTTTAAATAAAAAATAGAAAAATTAGTGGGTCCCACTTGTGGGTCCCACTTTTTTCTGTGGGCCCCACCTTTTTTAATATTATTTTTGATTAAAAAATAATTAAAAATAATTTTTAAATAAAAAATAGAAAAATTAGTGGGTCCCACTTTTTTCTGTGGGCCCCACCTTTTTTAATATTATTTTTTGATTCAAAATTAATTAAAAATTAATTATTAATTAATTTTTAAATAAAAAATAGAAAAATTAGTGGGACCCACTTGTGGGGCCCACTTTTTTCTGTGGGCCCCACCTTTTTTTAATATTATTTTTTGATTAAAAATTAATTAAAAATTAATTATTAATTAATTTTTAAATAAAAAATAGAAAAATTAGTGGGTCCCACTTTTGGGGCCCACTTTTTTCTGTGGGCCCCACCTTTTTAATATTATTTTTTGATTAAAAATTAATTAAAAATTAATTATTAATTGAAATCAAATGCAACACTGTGTCGATAGAGTAACACATAGAGTCTTTTGCAACAGAGTCGGTTCTATTGCAACAGAACGTTTATGTGTAATGTAACACTGTCTCCGAAGTATTGCAGTAGTTAAAAAATAGTGTATCAATTGTAACACAAATTGGGCGTTGCAATTTAAAAGTATTGCATCCGGCCATCTATGGCGTAGTGCGTAATTGTTCTATCATTTTCTGCTGTCTTACTCAACATATGATTTTACTATAGTTTGTGAACCCATGTCACGGTTTAATTGTAACAGGTACCAGAAGGATGGGACAAGCTCTTTGTGTCTATTATATTTGTGGAAACTGGTAAAACAATTGCAAAGTCGAATAAAGCATCAATTCATATTGGTACATGTCAATGGATGGAAACTTTGTCGGAATCTTTATGGATTCCACAAGATGATTCTTCAAATGATCTTGAGGAGATCCTCTTAAAGCTTGTCATTTTCATGCTATGTCAATTCTGATTATGACGAACACTTTTTTTTAGATTAAGGTTTAAGCATTTGCTAAGTGCAAATACATTATTTCTTAGATCTTGTGCTAGGGATCTGCTAGGTGTGGCATCCTTGGCGAATCTGTTGTCAATATGGCAAGTTATAAACGTTCAAATGCTTCTTCTCCAGTTACATTACCACTCAAAAATGCAATTATGGCGTCGTTCTACAGGTAACCTGCTAATTCTAATTGTAAATTATATTATGGGGTAATTGATGACCTATCAATCTATCATAGTACTTACTAAGAATCAATACATGTATTCAGATAAACCGATAAGCTTCAAGATGCAAGCAATTGAAATTGATACTTAACCTAAGAATTTCATACCGTATTACTGTCTTAGTTAAATTAAAGTTAGTTGTCTGCGTATATTTGGTTTTGGTTTATTGGCATATTAGAGTAGCTCATTTACTCTGCACTACATTTAGGATAGAGTAGGATAGGTAAAGGCTACACCTTCAACATTATACATTGTCCAAATTATTCAGTAAAATTAGTTCACTTATTTAAAAGTAACATATAGGCAAAATCAGGGTTTATGTTAAATCATTTTATATAAGATAATTTAAGCATTTCAGTGTATTTAGTGTATAGTGCTTTGATGCAGACTCTTTATACTAACCAACCAATAATATAAAGGTCCTGAAATTGGTGCTTAACACAGTGGAAGCTGAAGATAATAGTATCTCCAATGAAATTGAGGACCTCAAGAGGACATATTTGAAAGGTAAGAGGAAGTACAGTCAAAGATTTTAGTTTGTTGCATACAAGTACTTGAAATTTGATATTGATGAAACACATTTAATTTGCAGATTCTTGTCAGTTGGAAAGTGATCTTGAATTGTTGGAATGTACTGTAAGCTCTACTTCACCAACTGCGTGTTCAGTGTTCAGTAGTGATTGAATCTTGAAAACTATAAGCAAATTAGAACTCCAATTCATGTAGTATTTATTACTGAAAAAGTAGTTTTTGGACTAATGCAAGCATTGAGTAATCAACAGTTCACAACTTTTGAGAAAGAGTTTTCACTTGTAGCTTTTAAAAAAAAATCAGTTACTGAAGATGAAAGTATCCTGATCTCCCTATATTAATTCTTTAGTTGTGGCTTTAGTTAGTTGAAGTACCTTATTAATTTGTAGTTGGTTGCAAGATTTGTTAAGAAGATGCTCATAAGTTGTTGACATACTAGCTGGTGTCTATTTATTCAATTATATGTTTCAGTGTGTTACATCTGATTCTTTAATTGGCATTTCTACTTTAGTGCTGTTATCAAAATATAATACAGAGGCACACTCATATTTGCCCTGCACATATCAAATATAATATAGATGCACATTCATATTTGCATATGTAATACTATGCTAGTTGTTTTATCAGTGCGTTTTATTCTATTTATACCATATTGATGCAAATCATCGAAGTTAATATGATTTTAGAATTTCATTTTTTGTATAGGGTCTTGAACGAGCTAAAGCTAGTCCTAATCTTGATGGGAAAGCAAATGAAAATCAGATGAGTTCGTTGTGTGCAAATCAAAGTAGCCAATTTAAGGTTTTAGCAATTTTATTCTCATTCTGCCCCTTGTTTATTCATTCAAATTGAAATAATGAAATTGTCATCTAAAAGTTTATCATGTCTCATCGACCATAAACTAACTTTCCCGACAGTGTGATCTCTCCAATAGAGATGAAAAATATATGAGTAATTTTTTTCCCCTTTGCTCCTTTAGTAATGGGCCCATTCCTTTAAAAATAACCTTTTCACATCTGCAGTTTCTATATATTTTTAACCTTACTGTAGAAACAATACTCATATGGCCATACACTTATCATAGTTTCTTAGCTCAGGCATTTCATTGACAACTTCATCACATACACTTATCTGAATCAAAGAGTATCCTTTGACACTAGCTATGAGCATAAAAATCTAAACTAAAACTCGTACTTAATGGCGATTCAGGTACTGTTTTAGAGCAATTGAGTCATTGTAGTCCGCCAAATCTTACTCAAATGTACATGACATTTAATGATCGTAGTAGCATATGAAGCCTCGGTACATGCATTAAACTATCTCACAAAATCTGTGGCTGTAATATTGCATAATTTAATTAATTTTGTAGTACTGCTTAATTAGGTTTTTTTACATGACATCTATTAAATTGCTATATAGCTACTGCACAGTTATGTTTTTTAATTAGTCTTATAATGTAGAGTGATTAGTAATAGATTCTTCATTCTGTTGTTGATCCCTGAACTTGTTGCAATAAACACTACAAGAAAAACTGACTCAGACGACTCATCCAGGCCTGTTGTCTATTACCCCTGAAAACCGATGACTATTGAGATGCCGTCAGATGGACCTCAGACAACGGTTAAAAAATGTTGTGTAAAAGCATTGGCATGACAGTCACCGATTAACAAAGTATTGTATAATAACCAGAAAAAACAACAGTTTACTATCAAAAATCGCGTTGTATAAGGTGAGGAACACAACATACGAGTAAATATAAAGTGTTGTATAACAACTAGAAACAACAATAGTGCACTTGGGAAAACGTTGTTGGAAACCATTAGTATGAAGAGATTTTTTATGATGTTCGTTGTATGATGTAAATTAACACGACAGTTAACTTGGTACATTAGAATTGTGAGAAGGTTTATGTACAACAGTTTTCTTCCTCGACATTCTCGTCTATGATTATTTTGCACAACAGTTTTATGTTTGTTTTTGTTGCTTTCACAGAACGGTTCATTTTTACAGGAAGAATTGTGTGTGTCAATTATAGATGATGGTTTTACAATTTTATAGAGTTATCAACTTTTTCTCATACAATGGTTTCTTCCAACAAATGCGTTCTCCGATGATACTTTTAATAAGTGTTTGAAGGATGATAACATTGTCAAATGATAAAATAAACAATACTTTTATTTACAAAAGATAATAGAGTTTATACAGTACCACCAACCAACCAATTCCAAACAAACAACCACTACCATCATCTAATTCTCAGAAAATCATATCATCTAAAAAATAAACTACATCTAGTGCAAATAGGGACTCAAATTACAAAAGAAATAATATTTACTTTGCTCCATAAAGAGACTTTCTCTGGACTCAACTTTGTTTGCAAATAACATAGACATCAAATTAAGCGAACATGCCAATAGGAGATTTTTGCGCTTGGAGAATAATATGCCTCGCGGGTACTAGATACTACAATTATCAAGGAACACCTGCGATACAAAAAGAGGAACCTTTGGAAATGAAATCAAAAAGTATAAGTGTGCATAATATAAGATATATACTATACGGGGATATAGAAAGTGGGAAAAATACCTTCTAAAGTGTCATAAAATTCATGATTACTTTTCTTCAACAAGTTCCCTTTCTTTGTGGTTTCTATTATACTCAATATATGCCTCTTAGAATCCTTGCTTGATTCCAGCTATAAAAACCTTGGTCGCACAAGATTAAGAATGTTGAAGACCTTTCGAGGCGTCTCTACCCTTTCAAGGGCAACTAACTGATCAGTATTCTCATTTCTAGGAGTGTGACCTTCATCCATGATGAGAATTGACGTTTGCTTTACCAGAATTTTCTCACACGCAGAACTAGTTTCATTGGTAGTAGAGTTACATACAATCAAAGAAAACTGCGTATATCCCAGGAAGAGAATACTTCGTGTGGTAGCCCACTGTTTTAGAACTTCCAGTTGCTGTGATCTATCTTTAGCATTTACAGAATAAAAATCAAGTAAAGGAATAGTATCTACTTGCCATTTGAGAAATTCCTTCTTCCAAGTTTTCAAGATACCTTTGGGTAGCATTACGAGTGGTCTTGTTGAGGGATATTTTGCCATGAAACCCTATATAAAACTGATTATCATAAAAGTTTTTCCAGATCCTGGAGCATGGGCCAGGATACAACCACCTGGATTATCATTTACAAGGTTTCTCCCAAAAAAATTAAAGCCTTCAACTTGATGACGTTTCATTAACTTGTTGTGTCTCAGATGAGCAAAAAATTCTGTTGAAACAAAATCCTGTCCAGATGACCTCATCTCACCAGGTAGAATGTCATTGGCCTCTTCATATCTCACAGACTGATTTTCATATTTGTATGTTCTGATACTTGTTTTCTGAGACAAATACATATGCACAAGACATGTTAAATAAGTATTTGAAGAGCGGCAGGGGGTATTCATGATAAACACGCACTGTTTAATAGAAATTTGTAACACGCACTGTTTAATAGAAATTTGTTCGAGGCACACATATACTAGCATTAATCTTGTACATAATACTAGCATGCATACATTTACTTGGGATATAATTCGGCTAAAGTACCCAGAAGCACAAATTACTGTTATCTGTTATGAGAGAAGCTGATACTTGAAACACAATTACACAATTGACCTTGACATAAAGAAGAACTTTGACAAAATTAAAACAAGCGGCTGGAAGGTGTTTTACTACAAAAAAAAAGTGTTTCTAATATAGCATACAACATGACTTAATTCAGAAGTGATGAACATAGTCATACAATGATACAACTACATGAAAAATCTTCTCCATATTAACTATCACCAGAGGTTGAATGTAACACCCCCAGATCCGGGGTCGGAGATCTAGGTTGTCACGATCCCTTATTCCGTACAACACTTAATACTTGAATCATAATATAATAAATCAACACACATGGTGACCCCACCATCAATATACTCACGCCAGTTATGTCTCATAAACGAACTTGCAAAAGCAGTAGTCATATGATCCATAAATTAAAGTTATTACAACCCAAAAGTAAAATACTTGCAACCTACTGCCAATGTGATCTCTACGTGAAACCAGAAAGGCAGCGCAAAAGTTTGTTCTTGTTCATTAATATACATAAGTGATACTTATAAATAAACCGGAGCAACAAGAGTTACACTCCGAACCAACTCAGTACTTCTACCTGAGGTGCTGCAACTGCCATCCTATGGGCGGTCTGCGCGGCCCATACGCGCTTCCGAGCGGTATGACGAATCCTGGCCATCTACTCTAGCTGTTGTGTTGTGATACATATATATAAAAGAAAGCAAGAGTGAGCACTAAGCCCATCAATAATACAAAGCAGCATAAGCATATATATATATAAGCTTATATCATAAAGGAAAACCTTTAAGACTCCATTCATATGTAGAATGATATATTTATTTTCTTTTCGTCAAAACGTGCCATACAGTGCAAACTTTGTATGAGGTATAGTACTTTGTTAAAATATCATTAACAATATCTGTAACTGGTATTTAACCATAGTTACCCAAAACATTTATGAAATTCCAATCCTTGGAAAACATGGGGAGTGGTACAGGGCTACGCACTGGTATACGATGATCAGTAGTCATACCAAAGATTCTCTACTAGTAGATGGATAATCCTGAAGGTCATTACCCTAGCCGCATACGGGCTTTTAGGTTGGACTGGCGTCACTCGGCCTCTTACTCATTTGTAACCACATGGCGACATCAAGGCCACACAAGTGGACCCGCTCCCTGCCAACGGATTCCACTGGACTAGCGTCACCCAGCCTTTTATTCATTTCCACCTGGCGACATCAAGGCCATAAAAATAGTTTTATTTGCAGGATCGTGCGTTACTCGGTCACTTACGCGAAATGTTGTTTCCCCCAAGCATAAGCTTGTTGATAGGTTTTGTAAAAATACCATTACTTCCGGATTATATCAGAAGTAAGTCACAATGTGGGTTGACCGTTGTCAACTGACCTTGACCCTCGAGTAAAACATTTTGAAATCACGACTTGGGAGTTTTGTAAAATATCTTTAGCTCTGATAATTCAGAAACCCAAACTATATCACTTTTAATGAAGGAGGCAAGTGAAATCATATGTTCACTTCCTGGAATGGATTCCCAAGTTTTGATAAGTCCAAAACCTTATTCCTTATTTGGGATAAATAATTGAAAAGTAGTTGGGAACCCCTACTATAGTCACATAAATCTCTTTCGAGATCAGAAAATATTTTAAATAACTATTGGAACCTTACGTAATATTTAAATAAGGTTCTACGATTTTTAAATCATTTTTGGAATATTTAATAAATATTCAAATAATAAATATTGAATTATTATTCAATAGAAATCCACTTAAGTGAATATTCAAATTAATATTCACTTAATTAAATAATTATTCAAATAATAAATATTGAATTTTTACTCAATAAGATTCTACTTAAGTGAATATTCAAAATAATATTCACTTAATTAAATAATATTCAAATAATAAATATTGAATTATTATTCAATAAAATTCTACTTAAGTGAATATTCAAAATAATATTCACTTAATTAAATAATATTCAAATAATAAATATTGAATTATTATTCAATAAAATTTCCACTTAAGTGAATATTCAAATTAATATTCACTTAATTAAATAATTATCCAAATAATATTTATAATAATATTATTTAAATATCTCACATTAAATATCCAATAATATATATATTGGAATATTTAATCAACATTTTTAAAAATATAACTGTCCCTGGAACCCTCCAGCTTCTGACAGTATAATCAAGACCAAAATACTAATTTGACTCCCGGTCTAAGTTTTAAAATTCATGTACGAGTGCTCTACCCTTAGAGCCTCTATAACACCTCGGTTTATATCTAATATTTACTTAGCATATAAACCTTTATATAACACAAAGCTTTTTACCAAGCATAATCAGTTATAACTTCTTTTCACAGTATTAAAACAGAATATATTACAAACACAACAGTAATCACAACAACATCACTTATATGATGTAGGGTTTGGGAACTTGCCTTGGTGTCTCGGTGGTGTGGTAGTGGGGGCTTGAGAGTGTGCTCGTCGATCTATAACAAGATACATAATTCACAGTCAGTCCCCTAGAACCAATGAATGTGCTATTACTTAAGCACTAAAGTTCTATTAATGAAAATCAAATGTCTCGCTCTCGGTCATCTATAACCTTATGACATTCCGTAACTCCTAAGTCAAAAGTTTGGGTGGAAATCTATTCACAAAACTCAAGTACTTTTCCTTTACTAACTTCTTGTTTTTAATCATCCCCTTAAGGGTATTTCACTCACGCAACCTTTGTTCTCGCATTTTTATAAAACCACAAACTTATCTTTTCAACACGAAACCTCCTAGGTTTCCTTCATAACAATCCATGATAGTATCCATTTTAATATCTCAACCCAATTCCATTTTTAAAGAGCTTGATCCCTATCTCAAAGTTCATGCAATGAACTACTTAGTCACTCGAAACCGCTTTCACTAAAACGAACGTTTCTCCTAAACCGTAAATCGAAACGATACGATTCTTTCGCTAAAAAAAACTAGGAAACAGGGCCTACATGATCATGGGCATAAACCTTATGTTTATTCCCATTAAATTATTCGTGATCTCTGTCCAATCATCCTAAGTAAAATTCGACATGGTAACGACGCTTAAACGCGATTCCCGTGTTTAAAACACTCTAATCAATTCATCAATCCACAACCAACAATCACAACCCAAAGATCTCATCCAAATCATTTTACTTCTGTCTACACAAGCTCATATCACTACTAACTAGTTCAACCATCACTTACTCCATTAAACATCATACATATCATGCAAATCATCTCTACATCATACTATCACTAACAATCATCCATTTATTCACTAATATCAAATCATAAGTAAAAGTGTGAGAGGGTTTATACCTTCCTTGGTACTTAGTATAGCCTGGCAATGGGTAGTATAACCTTCTTTGATCCTTGATTATCCTTTACAAGCCTAGCACTTCAAGATCAAAACAAGAAATCAAGAATTACTATTCATTTCTACTATTCATCATCAACTTTGATTCCATTTTTGAGCATTCTATCAATCATGGATGAAGCTAAGATCAAGGATTTACCTTAGTTTATGGATGAGGGTGATTTAGAGCCCAAGAACATGAATTATGGTTGAGTGAAAGTGGTAGAAAGTTTCTTAAGGTTTTGGAGAAGAAGAAAAGCCGAATGGTGTATTCTTCAAGAATGCATCTTCTTTGGTTTGTTTTCTTTTGTTTTCTTTTTGTTTAATTACCCTTAATACTTCTCTTTTTAATTGTGTGGTCATAAGCTTGTTTTGTCATCAATGACACATGGCCTTTTAATCTTGTGGTGAAAGTGGTGATAAGGTGGTGATTCATCACCTTTTCATCACTTTGTCACCAACATGTCATCCCTATGTCACTCTTCTGCATCATGCTTGTGTCATCATTTGTATCCTAAATCCTCTTATATGTTGCACTTGATGATCTTATATGATACTTCTCCCTTGGTTAGGGTTTTATCCATAATTCGTTACGCTTTAGTTTCGCGATAGTCTCAAGTGATTTTAAAAACGTTTTTCTGTACCAATGCTAGGGGATACTTCCTTGATCTTTCCATTTCCTTGGTTTAATATATGGTCTTAGATTTCTCACCTTGGTTTAAGATATGATCATGGATTTCTCATTCCACATACTTTCTCAAAACGATCAAATCAATACATCCTCGATTGTCCGATAAATAGTGATTTCAAATTCGAATAGGAATCTCCTGATTCTGAGTACATTTACAGTCTTTTATTCTTCATATACATTAATAATATAACTTCGAAACATTCATTCCATACCATCCACATAGTGTGGTCTGAAAATTTTTCCATCAGCAAATTTACTATTCATCAGGGGCAAATTTACTATTCATCAGGGTTTCAATTATTACAAAATTTTGGGATATTACATTGAAGAAGTTCTCTGGTATATTCATATAAATCCTATGATAACTAGTCCTGACTTCCTCTGTTACCCTCTGGTTCACTTACACGCCTACATAAGTTATCTTATAACCATATATCAATATCTGAATGTAGAAACTAGAGCTTTAATATGTTTAACTTCTGAAAGGACTCAAATAAATGTCATTCTCTTAGTAGAGGTTAAACATATCATGGCAAGTCAATGTCAGATAGTAATTAGATGAGCAGTTAAGGAAGTGGGTATTAAGAACTTAAACAAGTAAGCTAGTACAATTTATAACCTGGCTACCATCATAAAATATGGACCCAAATGTGTTCTCTCCACTATCGTAGAGCCCAAACCATCTCCATATCCATCCTTCTTCTCGTCATATATCGCAGACAAAATTGCCCCTTCGAATATAAACAGAACAAAATAGGAAGAGTGTTTAAGCACATTATCCACAAATATGAAGGGGGAGAGAGAGATAGAGAGACAGACAGACCAAGGGTTATCATTGTCAATTGGTATCATCGTCGCCTAAATTAAAACAAGCAAATACAAAACAAAAAAAATTACATGTACAAAACCCTAAATGAAAATCAAATCGAAGACAGAAAAAGTAATACCTAAAAATCGAAACTTCGATTGGAGAATAGGAATTGAAAGAAACCCCCAAATTGAAGTTGTAACTCAAATCGAAGACAAGCTATAAACTAAAGATAGAATCCAGTCTAAAAGAATAATGTTTGTGGGAGAAGAATGGTGTTTGGGTTTGGTTGAGAATGATAAATGAGTGGGAAAAAGGTAATCTACTTGTGAAGGGGGGAAATGAAATATTAGCAAATGGGGGGAAATAAGAGTGAAAATTTTAAGAAAAAATTAAAATTTTAGGAACGGAAGTAATGAAAGCAAGGGACGGAAATAAAAATAGTGAGGTAACAAATTGAAGATTTTTATTAAAAATATATATATATATAGTAAATTTAATTTTTCAACGATCTAATTATACAAATTTTAATACATACATACTTTAGTGATGTGAATAAACTAAAAAAAAAATCAATTATGATTTTAAAAAAATTGAAACATCAGTCATTAATGAAACACTAGTTAGAAATTCTAGTCAAGTCACAAGTTGACTATTATAATCTTAAACCAAATACATTTATTTAAATATCATTATATATATATATATATATCTTAACATCTATATAGTTAAATTGTAGGAAAATATATTTTAAAATATTGATACGCCAATGCGGGACGAAACAGTAGTTAAAAGTACTAGTCATATAACAAGTCAACCGTTAAAATCTCAAATCAAATAAATATAGTTTTAAAAAAAAAAATTGGAATATCACTGAAATATATAGATTTTGATATCTATATAGTTGGATTGTAGAGAAAAATATTTTAAAAAATAAAAACACCAATCCGGAATGAAACACTAGTTAGAAATCTTTCCTTATAAATAAACTTCAAGGATAAAAAATTATACAATATATGATGTCACCATTTACAGCGTGTATAACAAAATATCTTAAATATGAACGTATTTTATCTATCAATGATATTATTATTATTATTAACATTTATTTAAGTGTTTTTGTTTAACAAACTTTTATACTAAATATCCAAATAAGAGATTCATATGATAACATTGTATGAAATGTGTGACACTATTAAGGGCAACAAATATAATGGATCAACATTTTCCTAGCTAGCTAATATTTTCTTGTAAACAAATATCAAGGATCGTAAATCATACAATATATGTTGTCCACATCTACAACGTGTATAACAAAATCGTATTCTATCTATCAATGATATTATTATTATCATTAACCTTTATTTAAGTGTTTTTATATATTTCACAATTTTTTATACTAAATATCCAAATAAGAGATTTATACAATAACATTGTATGAAGTGTGTAACACTTATGTATGTATTAAGGGCAACAAATAAGGTATTTTTTTAAAAAATCAATGCTTTTGATATAGACAACGGTTTAGCTAAACAAAACGTTGTAACGTAAATAATCACGCAAGGATTTTATAAAACGAAACAATTGTCTATATCATACAACGATTTAACAACATAAACAATTGTTACAAAGTTTATGCAACAACGAATGGATCAAGACGAAAACACTTGTGTATATTATACAACGTTTTTTGGACTAAAACCATTGTTACGTCTTATAGCTTACAACACTTTTTTAAACAAAAACCATTGTCTTATACTTTTATAAAATCGAATAAACAAAACATACGTGAGTCCCGTCTCGCATATATAAAATTAATATAAGACAACTTAATGACGACTTTATAATTAAATTATGTCATACTGATATGTAAAATGAGTTATTTGAATATGACAACATTGTTGTTAATAGTATTGGTATGTCACTTATTCGCTAATAGTATAGTTATTATATAATGTTCGTTTAACTTCGGAATTAGTAATGTTATATTTATTAACATTTTCCTAGCAAGCTAATATTTCCTTGTAAACAAATATCAAGGATCGTAAATCATACAATATATGATGTCCACATCTACGATCATACAACTCATTAACCTTTATTTAAGTGTTTTTATATATTTAACAATCATACAACTCATTAACCTTTATTTAAGTGTTTTTATATATTTAACAATTTTTTATACTAAATATCCAAATAAGAGATTTATACAATAACATTGTATGAAGTGTGTAACACTTATGTATGTATTTAGGGCAACAAATAAAGAATTGTTTTTTAAAATCAACGTTTTTGATATAGACAACGGTTTATCTAAACAAAACGTTGTAACGTAAATAATCACGCAAGGATTTTATAAAACAAAACCATTGTTTATATCATACAACGGTTCAAAAACATAAACAATTATTACAAAGATTATTCAACAACGAATGGATCAAAACAAAAACCCTTGTGTATATTATGCAAAGATACAACGGGGTTTTTAAACAAAACCATTGTTAAGTCTTACAACTTACAACACTTTGTTAACCAAAAACCATTGTTTTATACTTTTATAAATTGAATAAATAAAACAAAGTTAGTCAAGATCCTAATATATAAAAAATATTATCCAATAATTTACTCACAATTTTATAATAAAATTATATCAAATTCACACAACGGTTTTTTTGCAACATTGTCTTACGTTTATTCACACAATACGACTAAGACAACCGTTGTCTCAATCCAACAACGGTTAAAGTAAAAAATTGTCTTAATATTATTTAGACAAGAGTTAAAAAAACTGTTGTCTAAACCCATTCATTTGCGTCATCTATATCCACTACTTTTCACTTTCTTAGACAATGGTTCGTAAACCGTTGTAATGTAGTGGATTAGACAATACTTTTTCGAGCCAAAAAATAACCCGTCGTCTGTTAATTTTAGGCAACACTTTTTCGGTCGTCCTTTGTCTGAAAGGTGTCGTCTGATTCAGTTTTTCTTGTAGTGAAAGCGAGTTAAATATACTACTATTTATCATTGTATAGGTGCAATGTGCGGATGCAGAACTTGACAAGAAAGTAGATGAGAAGATTGGCCAGTTTATTGACAAGGTAGATGGTCTTGGTAGATTTGCTGGGAGGATGTAGTTAGGTTTGTGATTGGAGGATGTAGTTGGTTTTATTATTGGATATAATTAGTTGTTTTGTGATGGGATTATGTATGTAGTTGGATGATAATTGATGTAGTTGGTTTGTATGAATTGGTTTGTTGTTTTTCTAATGGAAAATGCCATATTTAAACTTTACATTTTTATTTTGTTAAAAATAAAGGCGTTATCTTAGGTACTATGCATATGTTACTAAAGGTGTTCATTGGTGACACCTAGCGTGTTGCAGTAGGTGTTAAAAAGGTGTTACTATAGACTGAAACTTGCTACACATTTTATAGGCCCCATTGGTGGGCCCCATAGGTGGACCCCACATGTGTGCCCCGCTGATTATTAGTTTTGCAAAATTATAGGGTCTAAGGTAACATAGATCTGGTGTTACAATAGAGTGGTTAGTATGTTGCTGTAGGCTATCTTTGGTAACATATATGGCTATGTTAGCCTAGGGTAGGCGACATGTTGCCTTTGATGCCAAAGGCAACTGAGAGAGAACCTAACCCAAACCTGATGTTACCTTAGCCCTTTTTGGGCCTATAGTAACGTTACATTCGGTCTAAGGTGACATAGTTCAGTAGTTACTGTAGGCCATCTATGGCGTAGTGAAGGTTTTGTAAAATTTGATATCTTTAGACTAGCAATTATACCACGAGAATAGAGGTTAAAGAAGAAGCTTGTTGAAGAACATTAGATGAAGTTAAAGGCCTAGTTTTCATTCTTTTGAAATTTATTATTCCATATTGTGTTATTTAGTTGTTTTGTGATAATTTAGTAAACAATTCACTTGATTTTTACCAAACTTGAATTAAAAGAAAGATAGTAAGTAGTATTTAAGTGCTTATAAGTAGTCGTGAGAACAAACTTATTTACTATTTATTACCATATGTGCTCTTGCTTGTCTTAAGGTTGTAAAACAAACAACACCCTCGTAAGATTAAAAGGTTTTTACAAATTCACCTCAGGGTGCTATGGCGACCTAAGACACATATTTCTTATATATATATATATATATATATATATATATATATATATATATATATATTTCTGTGCTTCACTACAAGATAAAAAGATATTTTCATATCATAACCAAAATTGGTCAAATACTAGTGTTACATTTTTTTTTGTACCTAGAAAAATAATAATATATTTTGACTAAATAATAATATACTCCCTCCGTCCCTCTCATTTCTTTACACTTTCATTTTTTATATGTCCCTCTCATTTCTTTACATACCAAAAATAGTAACATTTTATAATATAAAATCCAATAACATTCACTAATTTCCTTCACTATACCTATTTTATTCCCACTTTATACATTAAATATTTATTGGTGCCACCACTTTACTCATTTTTCTTACTTTATCCTATTAATTTATATTTTTTCTTAACCTCCGTGCCATAAAGAATTGAGGGGTACGGAGGGAGTATAAGCTAGGGATCGATTTAATGTGGTCTTTTCTCAAAGCACAATAGTTACATCATCATAATTGATAACGTACTAAAATCAACCATTTTCCTCATCGGAAATGACTCTTAACGTGGTGATTGACTTTGGTGTTTGACTAAAAAGTAGCCCAATATCTTATAATCGACGAATTGTGGTTGATTTTATATTGAATTACACCGACCACTAGATTGTTCGCTTATTCGGATTACGTGTGATTTATGAAAAAACCCGTTTAGTCTGAAAAATTAGTCGATAATGGAGTTTTTTTAGGGGAGGTCAATTTTATTTAAATATATTAAATATATTAAATAACAAGAATTTCAATACTCGTCACATTTAAGATATATATTCGTTTAAAGCATATGTTATTACGGATTCTTTTCTGATTTTTCTTTAAATATCTAATACAAATTAATGGTGCACTCGTAGATCCAGTTTATGTGTTTGGTGGGGATCCGCCTTGACATCCATTGGAGCCTGCTAATCCATTTTACCATTTTCGGCAGACGAGTTTAATTCCTGTAGTGATAATTAATATTATTTCCTCACAAAACATTTAATTTCTAGGCAGATATCCACCTTGACATCTGTAGGGCCAAACAATTAAAAGTTTGGCCTTCGCATGTTAAATCACAAGCAATCACTCAACTCATTGTTACATGGATATCGGCAGGATCAATTTCTTGCATTTCATTCGATATTAAATTGGAAAATGAAACATTTTCATCTAATATTTGCATTTTTGAACATTCAACTATCAAACAAAACAGCTGAATCCAAAACAAGGAAGATTAGGCAGCAGCATGCACATCGTACTTTGCCAGTTTGCCTATTAAAGGAATACATAAATTTCTTGAAAGAGTTTCCAGTTCCACCTTCAATTACATAAAAGCCATATAACTGCCATCTAAAAGCAGTTGCTAGAGAATGGATCAGGTCCCAGCAAATAACCACCGCAATTGTCAAAAGAGTAGCATAAGGGCGTCTCAGCATAAGCTACAGGTTGGCCACCTTGCCTGGAGAAGAATTTGAAATCGTGGTGCTCGAAACCACGATCTCTTATCCAGTAATCAGCAGCAATATGGAGATCACACAATCTCATATAGTCTGATTGCCCATGATTCAACCAGACGTCCCCTTGGAACTTATACGCGGCACACCCAAATGGTTGCAGAGAAATCGACTGATTATCTTTGTCCGCAGTATCTGAATAGCCCAGGGTTTATATATATCAATATCGATATAAATTAATATGTAGATGGGGTAGACGAGATCAAAAATTATACATTGGATTTAACAACCAAGACACAAGATATAGATAGAAGTCTTAATATATTTAATTCTACCTTGATTGAACGAGAATAGGGAATGATATGTCAAAAAGGCAGCATCAAAGTCTTTGATAGGTATCCCAATATACGGAATTTGACAAATAGGGTACCTGATAACCACACAAAAAAAAAAAAAAAAATTAAACAACAAAAGCACAAATTATTTTACAATGCAATTCATAAAATGCTGGAACAATCATTAAGAACTGCTACCAGGATGTTCTTAATTTATCAGGGCTATTATACGAACTGCAGAATCTATGACAATGTCTAAATTTTTAATGATAGCAACAAATAATTAGTTATCAGGATATCTAAATTAGTAAGTGCGTGATATAAAATTTGGTGGTAAGAAAAACTAACCACGCCACACACATCCAGCTTGTAGGGGCCAAATCAAGACTTGTCAATGTCTGCAGGTCTGGATTAGACTTTGAGAGCTTCTCTATCTGCATTAAATTTCATTGGTAGAGAGTTTTCGTTACAATTAAGATAGTACTTATGAAACATATTTCACCTAACAGGCTTAGAATGTGAGACTGTGTAAGAATTAATCCTTACTGTATCAAAGAGCGGAGGCCTGTTGTACGGAGAAGCTTTCTCATTAAACTCAAAGTAGGGTTTAGATAAGAAGTCATGACTTTGCATATATATATCACTAGGATTGCAGTACAAACTTTTGAAAGACATTTTCTTCTTTCGACGTCTAGTAAAACAAAATAATAAGTTATAAACAAACTGATCAAAAATAGAGTGACACATTAGAAAAAACAGATAATACAATGTACCTTATAGTTTCATGAGGTTTGTTTGTGAAACTCTGAATTGCAGACAAGGAAGGAACAAAAAACTGATCAACGTCCCCCTGGTTGTTAACCATCACTTTGGTTTTTGCACCGTATGCACTCCATTTCTCGAATGATAGCCAAAGATCAGGGAGAGAGAAATAGGTTGTCATTGGTTTTGGAGTAGGGTTCCACATTATGTTGAAGTCCTGGATGCAGCTCTGATGGGAGAAGACAAAATACAAATTAGTGTGCCATGTCTAATTATACAAGTAGATTTCACTTTCCATTTTTTTAGTGATAATTGGATTTGATCACAATGAATAAAATATTATTTATATATTTAATTATTACGCTTTCATTTTTCAATGCCCTGTTCCAAAAGTTTGGTAAAATATTGCACTATTTTTCCCCAAATATTATTGATATTTGAATGGAATTAGTAGGTATATATATATGTAGTAGCCTTAGAATTTTCTCTCTAATTTTACACGTTAATTAATCATTCTTTTTTACCAGTATAACGTATAATTGATTAATAAAATTACTTGGTCCACTAAACAAATAAAAAGAAAATGTTATATATTATCTAGGTTAATCTTTAGTAAATATTTGGGTATATTAATATCGGCTTATATTTGATAAATAAAAAATGCTTGGCAACCAAACAAAAACTCCAAAATTATGTAGAAAAAGACATGTATCTTCTTACTATAGATTGTTAAGATAATTAATGATATAAACCCCCATGCATTGATATGAACTCTCCCTATTAAAATTTCTCAATTTGCCAACTCAACACTGCCACATTAATTTACACACATTTTTTGATGTTTTGTTTGATTTTCTATCATTATTCTTGATAAATATTGTTATCAGAGTTAAGCAAATTGTTAGGTCATTAGGATCTAATTAAGATTTACTAGCTTTATATTTTTAAAATATTATTTATAATTATTTTTTATATTTACTTAAATTAGATTTTAACTTTTTTGAGAAAATTGTAAAAAATGTTTGCAAACCTTATTAAATTGATGATAGTTATTTTATTAACATTAAATTTATTATTTTAATTGTTTTTGTATTTTTTCATGAAATCATCAAAATTTTAATTTTTTATATTTTCTTGGCCAACAACTTTATTATACTATATACAATTATTTTTCAAAGTTTTTGAAAAGATTGCTAAATAATATCTACAAACTGTATGATTTTTGTAATAAAATGTACAATTTGGGAATATTTTCAATTTTCATTTAATATTATTTGTAAAATGATAAAACTGCCCCTCATGATCAAATCACATCACAAGAGGTCCTTTACACTAATTATATTTAGGATATAATTTATATTTTTAATTTATATTTAATATTATTTAAAAAATATAATCACTAATAGTATTTTTGAAATAAGTCCACCATGCCTTAAGAAAGCATACCTTATCAAATATTTTAGTTAAATTATATATAAAGATATAATTTATGTAATCTTTTGGCAGGACAGATAGATCGAAATTGTTTAAAATTATTTTTTTGTGCTAAATTAAAGAATACTCTATAGATGATATATAATAATACTAAGTAAAAACAAATTGTCACATCATCAATATATACCTGTTTTCTTTCTTTGGATTCAAACCTTACCCGTATAAATAAGCATGTTAATTGTTAAATATTATTCTTAATTATAAATATTTAA
The DNA here is from genome assembly GCA_030848705.1 of Heracleum sosnowskyi. Lineage (NCBI taxonomy): Eukaryota > Viridiplantae > Streptophyta > Magnoliopsida > Apiales > Apiaceae > Heracleum > Heracleum sosnowskyi. The sequence goes on along the minus strand of CM061238.1, from coordinate 57,843,456 downwards.
ATAAATTAGAAAACATAGATATGAAACAGTTAAAAACTAAACTTGTTAATCGAAAGAAATACTCGAAACATATTTGGTATCAGAGAAAAGTCTACTATCTCCCGTGAAGAAATTAAAATTATTTTTCTACAAAAATAAATATATTAGATTTAAGGATGTAAACAAAATTTAAAAAAGAAAAAGAATCGAAAAAAAAGAGATTTACTTGGAGTCAATGGAACTTTTGGTGTCAGGGAATGAAGTAATCGCTCGATATTTGAGTGCGTCCTAGGGGCGAAGAATATTGAAAATGGAGGACTAGCCATTTTTTTTAACAGTAATCAAACACTATAAATCATTTCAAAAAAAAACACTATAAATCACTCTCTTTAAAAATTGATACTATCTTTTACACCAGCTCACTTTAACCCCTTGTATGAGTTGCACCTCTATGTATGATGCAGATATAATTATATTTATTTGTTTTTATATACTCAAATAGTAAATGCGACCTTGACTTTTTACATTATACAAAGAGTAGGGATAAGGAAAAAGACAATCTGATTAATATTTGTTATTATAAAATATCCAATATACCGTTAGAAACAAAAAACGGAGAAAAAGATTACATGTTGGTGACTAAAATTATTGAATGCAGTTGAGAGCCCTGTGGTAATTAATATCCCATTAAAATGATTAAAATCAAACAAAATCTAGGGATAATAATGTTACTTTGAGAGGCCGTAATGATTTGAATTTTTAGGTTCCATGTACAAGAGGCTGAATACTATGATATGCTGTAATTAGGTAAAGGCAAAATCAAGAAGATAAAAGAGGTTAAAACGTATCATCTCGAAAATTAGGTAAAGAAAATGTGATTAGTGGTTACGGTATCTCTTAACTCCCGATTCCCTCTTGAATTTTGTCTTCAACGCTGAATACTTATTTGATTTAGTAGTTAATTTCTTAATAGTTTTGACACGAATTTCTAATTTTTGTAATTACTGCTATATATTTTTAGAATATTCTTGATAGTAGTGTGACATCCAAAATTTATACAAGGAAATAATTGACTATTTGAAGGTGGTCAACCACTAGGATGACTGTTGGATTTAATTTAATTATGAAACTTGTATTTTTATTTCCTTGTTTAACTGTTTGTTATTTGTTTGAGTTAGTCGTCACCGTGTGGAGTGGTTTTAGGATATGCACGTTGGACTAGAGAAATTGTAGGAGTTATAGGAGTAGTTTGTTTCATTCATGGCCCTTGTTTTTAGCCACTTCCTTTTTCGGTATGCTTATATATTTGTAATGCTTGAATCAATAAAGACCAGAGCTTCCACGCATATCTTGTTTTCTCAGTTTTACATTCAAACACCTATATCTATATTAATTATCGCAAGAATTGGTATCAGAGCTTTGGGTCTCATTATATGCCCAAGTACATGCCAAAAATGACAACTACAGTGCAATTGGCTTGAACTATCCAATGTTGGCCAGAAGCAATTATATGGCATGGGCACTAAAAATGAAAGTGTTCATGAAGGCACAAGGGGTGTGGAATGCAGTGGAGACTAAGGAGAAGGAAGATACGGTTGATGATAGACAAGACAAGATTGCCCTGGCTACAATATACTGGGGAATTCCTGAAGATATCTTGTTGTCACTAGCTGATAAGGAAACGACTAAGGAAGCTTGGGAAGCTATCAAGACTATGTGTCAAGGTGCAGAACGCGTAAAGAAGGCCAGAATTCAGACATTGAAGAGTGAGTTTGAATCCATGTGTATGAAGGAAGGAGAACAATTAGATGACTTCTCCTTGAAGCTGAACGGACTGGTTACGAACATATGCGCACTGGGAGAGGAAATAAAAGAAATCTACGTGGTGAAGAGGCTGCTTCGTGCGGTACCACCAAGGTTTTTACAAATTGTCTCGACGATTGAACAATTTGGAGACATGGATGCGATGTCAGTGGAGGAGGCTATTGGCTCTTTAAAGGCCCATGATGAGCGAATGAAAGGACAGAAGGAAGAAGGTGGAGGACAATTATTACTTACAGAAGAGGAGTGGTCCAGAAGGGAGAAAGTTGAAAGTAAACTGCTATTGACTAAAGAAGAATGGATTAAGAGAAACAGTAACAGCTGGGAATGAAGGCTCACATAGCCAAAGGTTTCGAGGAAGAGACGGTGGTCGTTTGGGGCGTGACAAGAGCAGAGTAAGGTGCTATAATTGCAGTGTATACGGCCACTACGCCGCGGAGTGCCGAAAGCCACGACGTGAAAGAGAACAAAAGCAAGAAGTAAACATGACCCAACTTGAAGATCACGAGCCAGCACTGCTGTTGACAGAAATCGAAAGGAAATGGGAAGATATGATGTTGTTAAAGGAGGAGAAGGTGGTGCTAAAATTGGGGCAAAGCAATGAAAGTGTTGAATCGAACTTGTGGTACCTGGACAATGGTGCGAGCAACCATATGACTGGACAACGCTCCAAATTTAGGGAGTTGGATGAAAATGTAACGGGACAAGTGAAGTTTGGAGACGGCTCAACCGTCGACATTAAGGGAAAAGGCTCTGTCACCTTTATATGTAAGAATGGAGAAGAGCGCACTCTCAACGGGGTATATTATATTCCCATGCTTCAGAATAATATAGTTAGTCTTGGTCAATTATCTGAAGTCGGAAACAAGGTAGTACTAAACGGTGAATTTCTATGGGTATATCATTCTCGAAACGGGGAAAGCTACATGTTTGAAGATGAAGTCCAAAGAATTACCGTGGTTGTGGCATTCTCGTCTAGGCCATGTGAATTTTCAGGCGCTATCACTGATGCACTCGACACAAATGGTGTTTGGTTTACCAAAGTTTGCACAACCAGAGGGTGTGTGCACTGATTGCCTAATGTCGAAACAGACAAGAAAACCATTCCCAAGTCAGGCCAACTATCGTGCGAAGTGTTAGGCTCAAGACATGTCTGAATACCACCATTAACAAGCCTAAGCTATGTGACTATGTCACACTACATGACCTAGTGAATTATATCACTGGGATATAGTATAGGTCTCTCTATGTACTTGTCTTGTTCTCATGAACATTAGCTTGATCATGTATGCTCAGAATTATAATGAGCTTAGTAAGCTTCGTGCAACTAGAATGTATATAGGCCATTAAATAATTGTCCTGGTAGAAGTTCAGATTTGTTCATGCAGCAGGATAGAGATGAATAAGGCCCTGAAGAAATAAGTTGCAGAAATTTGTCTAAGGCATTATATAGCAAAGTCAGAATAAAGCTATGTCGTGAAGTACTCAAGACTCATGTCGTGAAGTGTTGAAGTCAGCAAAGTCAAAGATGCCTAGATCGTGAAGTCCTCAAATGACTTATTTCGCATAGTCCTCAAATGACTTATGTCGCATAGTCCTCAAATGACTTATGTCGCATAGTCCTCAAATGACTTATGTCGCATAGTCCTCAAAAAGACTAGATCGCGAAGTCCTCAAATGACCTATGTCGCAAAGTCTTCAAAGGCCATATCGCGTAGTCTTCACAAGTGACATCGCATAGTCTGGAATGAAGTGGAGTTCACGATATCAACACTTAGCCGTTTACAACAAGACAAATCAAGGTACAGAATCAAGAATTAAAAGAGACAAATACTGAAGCATTTGTTCTGGCAAGGTGGTCCAAAGAACAGATGGCAAATCTACAGCTAAACTTGGAGAGAAAGATAAGAGAAAAACAACTACAGAAACGGTAAAGACTCTGAAAAGCAGGTGGTCCTTCCTGACACAGTTAACCTCTTATGGCAGGACAAGTTGGACTTTTAGCTAGGGGTAACTGTGTAAATAGTGGTGTGCCTAGTTTGTATAGGAGGATATATATCGAGCACACACCACTGAAAAAAAAAAGTAAGAGAGATACACATAGTTTTATCTAAAGCACTCTTTTCTCTGTAAGCAAAAACAAGTTACAAACTGTTCTTGTTTAGAAGCCAGAAATTCTGTTGTGAATTTCCGGAAAGCTGTAGTATTTAATTTACTCAATACAAAGTAGATTAAAGTGATTGTGTGTGTTGTTTATATTCCGCATATTACATAGCATAATCATATACAGTTTATCTTGAGTTTCAAGAATCGAAAAATATCAAACTATCCGTTCACCCCCCCCTCTGTCTAGTTTCTAGTGGTATTCATTTCTAACAAGTGGTATCAGAGCCTAGGCTCTTAACGTACAAACAGGAAAAGATCAAGAATGAGTTCACAGAAACTAAGAAGTATCAAGATTCCTCCCTTCAACAAGGAGCACTACAACTTATGGAAGAAGAAGATGTTACTTTTCATCAAAGCTTCCAATCCCATGTATTTAGACATTCTAAAGCATGGTCCCTTTATTCCAATGATTGAGATTGCTAAAACAACAGTAGGCACTGAGATAATACCAACAAGGCATGTTCCTAAAGACCCCTCAAAATACACTGATCCTGAAAAGGAGAAAATAGCACTGGATGGGCATCTCCAACTTATCATCTGTGAATCTATGGATTTCAACATGTATGGCACTGTTGCTCACTGTAGTAGTGCAAAGAAAATGTGGGATCTCATAGAAGTGCTATGTGAAGGAACTCCTGAGGTAAGGAAGAACAAAAAGAAGATTCTGGTCTCACAGTATGAAGCATTCATGGCTCAATTAAAGGAGGGAATCACAGAAGTGTTTGAGAGGTTCAACAAGCTGATAAATGAACTCAAAATCTATGACAAACACTATGAGACAGAAGAGCTCAACATGAAGTTCTTACTAACTCTTCCAGATCACTTGGAACCAAGAATCTCTTCCCTTAAAGATTGGTTTTGATGTGTTGTATGGTGTTTTGAAGACATATGAGCTAGAGCTGTTTCAGAAGAGATCTATTCAAGAAAAGCAAGGATTAATGGCCAATACCTCTTGTGCCCTTATTGCTGACAATCTAGGTCAAAGAATGGAATCTCTAAAAGTCAGTCAAGTCAAGATTGAGGAACTGGAAAGTGATGACACCAGTGATGAAACTCAGGTTGTTTATGATTTTCCTGAGGAGGATGAGTTCTACATCATAGATGAGCTGGACAAGATGGAAAACAAATCTTTTGCTTATATGGCTAGGAGATATCCTAACATTAGGTTTAAGAGGAAGCAACCATTCAAGTCTAAATTCAATAGTGGAAATGCTTGTGGTTCAGGTAGCTCAAACTCTTTCAACAAAGGAAAAGGGATTGCTGGTGTTGCTAAAGGAGGATACAAATCTGGGAGTGTGGATAGGTCCAAAATAAGATGCTATAACTGCAATGAACTTGGGCATTTTGCCACAGAGTGCAAGAAGCCTAAACAAGTCAAAAAGGACAAAGCATACTTAGAGCTTGAAGCCAAGTATGAAGCTCTACTCAAGAAACAACAAGGTAAAGCTTTTATTGCTGAGGGAAAATGCTGGGATGACTCTGATGAAGAACAAGAACAAGAGTACTCAAACTATGCCTTGATGGCATTTTCTGATGATGGTGATTCTTCAAGTCAGGTACCCATTCTTACTTCTCTTGATATGACTCCCTTTCAATATAAGTAGACTGTTGAAGACATGAGTACTGAGATGTTTAATATTCATACTAGCATGTTAGTTGCTAATGAAGAAATTGATAGGCTAACTGCTAAAAATCTTGAGCTTACAGAAAAGAATGAGGAGCTTGAGTTAATGGTTGCGAGCCTTGATGGTTTGAATAAGGAGATTGAGTATCTCAAAAACAAAGTAATTTGTGCTGAACAAATAGAAAAAGCTCTTAGAGAGCAAATTGCTGAAAATGAATTAAAGCTAAGAAGTTTCAAAAACTCATCTGAGCTTATTCAAACCTATCACAAGGAACACACTGAAGACAGCAAGGTTGGAGTTGGTTTTGACTATGAGAATGATAAAGGAAGGAAGAAGGCAAAGGGCAAATGAAAAGAATCTTTTACAAACAAAAATGCCCCAACCATTCTGTATAGTGTTGAAAAGCCCATTTTCAAAAAGAGTGTTGTTGAGTTTGATGAAGAACTATTGATCATCAAACAACAACTTCTTGAAGAAGATGAGGCTGCTAAAGACACTTCTTCCTCTCCTAAATCTGTTGATCAGAAAGAGACCAAAGACAACCTTGTCAAGAGTCCTAAATTCAAGAAAGAAATTGTTAAGAAAAAGAAAAAAAACAGAAATGGTAAGATAGGTGTCAACAAGGGTAACAACTATGCTTATGTGCCAAATGCTCCTAGGAAACAATGTCAGAAATGCCTATCTGTTAATCATTTGACTCATAAGTGTAATAAACAAGTAAATGTTGAAGCTGATAACCTAAGTAACCATTCTGTAGGTTTAAATTCTATTCATGATTCTTTCTGTGGTAATTCAAACTGCATGACATGCTATGTGACTGTGATTGCTAATTGTTTATCTCTTAAACATAAACTGGATTCTGCACAATCTTGTGAATCACACACACATATGTACACTCACAAGACAGGATCCCCAATCAAGGCTGAGAGGGTGAAAACTTCATGTGAGTCTAAGAGTGTAAACTCCAAAGCCACAAACAATGTGAAGTCTCCTACTGTGAAGAATGCAATTTATGACAGAAGAATTGTTAACAAAAATGTTGCTAAATCAACTGGACCCTACCAAGTGTGGGTACCAAAAACAACTTAGTTACTTTGTGAATGCAGGGCAATAGGAATAAAAGAGTCATATGGATCTTGGACAATGGATGCTCAAGTCACATGACTGGTGATATAGCCCTGCCATCACAGTTTGAGGAAAAGGTTGGCCCATCAGTAACCTTTGGAAATGACAACATTGGTTATACCATGGGATATGGCAGTGTCAAATCTGGAAATGTCATTATTGAAGATGTAGCATTTGTTGAAGGACTGAAGCATAACCTCTTGAGTATTGGACAATTCACCAACAGGGGTTTCAAAGTGGAATTTGATGAAGATCATTGTCTAATCTCAAAAAGAGGAAGTGGTGAAGTTGTTCTAACTGGTGTGAAGAAAGGAAGCTTGTTTGTAGCTAATCTTAAGGCTGCAGATAAGGGAGAAATTTGTTGTTCTACACTAAGGCCACAAATGAAGAATTCTGGCTATGGCACAAGAAACTGTCTCACTTGAATGTTCAGGCAATGAACTCTCTGACAAAGAGAGAACTCATAAGAGATATGCCTGCCTTAGAGTTTGTGCAAGATGGAGCTTGTGAAGCTTGTCAGAAAGGGAAGATTAAAAGATCAAGTCATAAGAACAAATTGCTCAATACAAACTCAAAGCCTCTACAGTTAATTCACATGGATCTGTTTGGCCCTGTGAATGTAATGTCTCTTTCCAAGAAGAAATATGCTCTAGTGATGGTTGATGATTATTCAAGATACACATGGGTGGAATTCCTATACTCCAAGGATGAGGCACCCCAAGTTATTATAGAGCATATTAAGACAGTTGATAGAGAAGCACAAAGCACTGGTTCCTCTGTAGTTACCTTGAGAAGTGATAATGAGACTGAGTTCAGAAATTCAACATTGTATGAGTTTTGCAAAGATAAAGGAATTTCTCAACAATTTTCAGCTCCTAGAACACCTCAACAAAATGCAGTAGTTGAGAGAAAGAATAGAACTCTCATTGAAGCTACAAGGACAATGCTGTTGGATGCAAGGTTACCTACTAGCTTTTGGGCTGATGCTGTTAACACAGCATGCTATGTGCAAAATAGAACATTGATCAATAAGAAGTCTGGAAAACTCCTTATTCATTAATGACTAGCAAAAGAGCATCCTTCAAGAATCTTCATGTGTTTGAAAGCAAGTGCTTTGTGATGAAAGATACCTCTGAGCATGTTGGAAAATTTGATGCTAAGGCATTTGAAGGTATTTTCATTGGATACTCTCTGGAAAGGACAGCATACAGGGTGTTTGTACCTGAGCAACACAAAGTCATGGAAAACATGGATGTTACCTTTGATGACAAGAAAACTCCTGGACTTAAAACAAGTGATCAAGACAGTATGCCATTAAGATTTGAAAATCAAGGATATCTTGAGGATTCTGAAAGTGAGGATGAACCACATGTTCAAACTGTTCCAGAAAATGAAATTCTTGAAGTTGATGATCTTCTTAATGCACCTGTGCAAGGTTCACAAACACGGGGGGAGAAGAAGAGAATGCAACTGTCAATCAAAATGAGCTTGGAACAGGTCAAGGAAATGAACAGGGTCACACAAGGAAATGGGACAGATCCCACACTAGGGATCAAATCATTGGAGATCCTGGTGAGGGAGTTAGAACAAGAAGGGCAATACTGAATACATGTATGTATAGCTACTTTCTGTCACAAGAGGAACCTAAAGCAATTGAAGAAGATTTGAAGAATTCTGATTGGATTGTTTCCATGCAAGAAGAATTGAATCAATTTGAGAAAAACAAAGTATGGGAGCTAGTGCCACCTCCAGTAGGAAAGAATGTTATTGACACCAAATGGGTGTTCAGAAACAAGATGGATGAAGAAGGAGTGGTGATTAGAAACAAAGCAAGGTTGGTTGCCAAAGGATACTGTCAACAAGAAGGCAATGACTATGATGAGAAATTTGCACCTGTAGCTAGACTGGAAGCCATCAGAATATTTTTGGCTTTTGCAGCTCACTCAGATTTCAAGGTGTAATAAATGGATGTGAAAAGTGCATTTCTCAATGGTGATCTTGCTGAAGAAGTTTATGTGTCTCAACCACCTGGCTTTGAGAATGAAGACTTCCCAAACTTTGGATATAGACTGCTCAAGGCACTCTATGGACTCAAACAAGCACCTAGAGCCTGGTATGAAACTCTTTCTCAATTCCTTCTTGAGCATCAATTTACCAGGGGTACGATTGATAAAACTCTATTCTTCAAGAAGCATGGAAATGATATCATTCTAATTCAAATCTATGTGGATGATATCATCTTTGGCTCTTCAAATGAAAAACTCTGTGAAAGGTTCTCTAAGTTAATGCAAAGCAAATATGAGATGAGTATGATGGGAGAGTTAACCTACTTCTTAGGTCTGCAAGTACATCAAAAGGAGTATGGCATCTTTATAAACCAATCAAAGTATGTCAAAGATCTTTTGAAGAAATATGGTTTAGAAGAATCATCCTCTGCAAAAACTCCCATTTCCACTGCTATCAAGCTTGATGAAGACAAGAAAGGCAAAAGAGTAGACATCAAGGTTTACAGAGGCATGGTGGGATCTCTACTCTATCTCACAGCTAGCAGGCCTGATATCATGTTCGCCACATGCCTTTGTGCAAGGTTTCAATCTGATCCCAAGGAATCTCACATGATGGCTATCAAAAGAATCTTCAGGTATCTGAAAGGGACTCCTAATCTTGGGCTATGGTATCCAAAAGGCACTGGGTTCAACCTGGTTGGCTACACAGACTCTGATTATGCTGATGCAGAATTGATAGGAAGAGCACCTCTGGAAGCTTCCAATTCTTAGGTCAAAGGTTAGTGTCCTGGTTCAGTAAGAAACAACAGTCCACAGCAACATCCACAGTTGAGGCTGAATATATTGCGGCTGGAAGTTGCTGTGCTCAATTGCTTTGGATTAGAAATCAACTCATGGATTATGGACTAGTGTTAGAACACATACCTCTGATGTGTGACAATACTAGTGCAATATCCATAGTTGCCAATCCTGTTAATCATTCTACTACAAAGCACATTGAGATCAGGTACCATAGAAGTCTCTTATGTTCCAACTAAGAAACAATTAGCTGACATATTCACTAAACCTCTAAATGAAGTTGTTTTCAACAGACTTGTGAGTGAAATTGGAATGCTCAATCCTTCATTTAGCTGTTCTAAGTAAATATGCTAGTTAATTGTTGCAGCAGTAAATTTTCACTGTATTTAAATGCTCTATTCATATGGAGTGAAAATTAGCTGAGATATGATTCATAAATATTTCAGTATTTTACTGCATATTTTTCAAATCATACTTTTCTGAGAAGTTATGAGCTTTTAAGATATCTCTACATAGGTGATCTTGAGAGTTCACGACTTAGTTCAAATCAAACAAACTTATATCACAAACTGTTAAAATTGTGAGACTTTGCGATATAGTTCATTTCATGAGTTTGCGACATAGTTCATTTTATGACTTCGCGGCTTAGAATAACTATATCGACAAGTCTCCATATTTGACAGAATTTTGATTTAAATTTATTTTATTTCAATTTTTGATTTAAGTCTGACAAAATACTTAAAATTTCAAGAAGAGAGTTTTAGACAGAGTATTTTCACTATATCGCAAAGTCATCCAAATTCTTTTATCCTCAAGACTTTGCGACATAGTTCAATTCAGGACTCTGCGATATACTTTGCAAGACTTTGCGGTACATGCCATTTTGAGACTTCGCGACATACAATTAGTCGGTACATATTCATAACTCCATATCGCAGTGTCTCTATCATATAAATACTCTTTTCTAACCGTTCATAACTTTTCATCTTGTCTACTACTCTCAATTCTCAAACCTAAACTCAAATTTTCTACTCTCTTCTTCACTCTCAATCTTGAAATGGCACCCAAATCGCAAGCAACATCATCCTCAATTCCTTTAACCATTCCCAAAGAAACAAACCTACTCTCAATACCCTCAGAGGCGGAGGCAAACCCAAGATACAAGTGTTTTGTACGGTTCTTAAACACCTCCTACCTCCGCCAAGCCTTGACCATTAACCCCACTCTGTATGTCGATGTATTGGAAGGGTTCTGGAGAACAGCGTTGGTTGCAACAATGGCAAAGGAGGATGGGACTTCGTTTCAGGAAGTGAGTTGCACAATTGGGGGCAAGTCCTTCCAGTTTGGGGAGAAGGAGATTAACAAGGCCCTGGGGTTCAAGGTTGAGGGTCATGATACTGAAGCTAGTGATGGCGAGATGGTTGTTTTCTTGGATTTCATCAAGTATGCAGATGAAATTGACATGGCAAAGTTGAACAAGAAGCATGTCAGGAGGGAGTGGTCGTTTCTTTTTGATACACTCCAAAAGGTGTTCTTATGCAGGAAGACAGGATGGGACCACATCAGTCACATTGTTGTGAAGCTGGCCTATTCCCTAGCCCACAATCAGGAGATAAACGTTGGAGCAATAATCCTCAAGGAATTGGCTCAAAGGCTAGGGAGGACAGTTCGTGGTAGAGGTAATGAAATCTTTTATCCTCGTTTCCTTCAATGTATTTTAAATTATCTTGATGCTAATATACATGAACTTGAGGGTATAGATAAAAATAAAATGGCTTATTCCAAGTCCATGTCCAAGATTCTATTTGGGTCATTGGACACAAGGAATCAAGTGGATGTGATTCTAAGTGTGACCAAGCATATGCAGGACACATTTGAATCATATCAACTTGCTAAGCCAATATACCATGAACTTTCCTGGACAGGGGAGGCTAAGACTGAAGGAGCTACACAGTCTAACCCCAGCCTTCCCATCCCATCCAGTAACCCTACTGCAAAAACCACTTCAGAAGTTAGGGAGCCAAGTGCATCAATCTCTCAAAAGGTTGGTGTTACTAAAAAGAAGACTAAGAAGAGAGCCCTAGTAGTGATAAATGAATCAGTAGAGATAGAAAGTGAGAATCCTGAGTCACCTCTCACCAGACAAAGTAAGAAATCAAAATCCAAACCTACCACTGAATCCTCCCAACAGGATTCAGATGTGGAAAAAGGGGTACACCTGTTACTGTCAATGGCCTCTCAACAGAGCATTGACATTGAAAAGAGCAGCCTCCCCACTGCAACCTGTAAAGAGTCTGCACAGGGTCAAGAACTCACTCTTGACCCAAGTGGAAATAAGGGTGAACTGACACAAAGTGGAGAGCACATCACTGTTGAAACTCGTCCTATTTCTCAGGGGGAGTTGCTAAAATCCAATCTAAACCCCACTTCTCTCTCAGATTCTTCCATAAAAATTTCTTCTGCACAAGAGAGTCATTCTAATGACAATCTTGCTCTTGATCAATCACAATCCACTCCTGTGATTGAGCCAATTTCAAGTGACATGGTGCATGACACTGTGCTCACCACTCCGGACCCCCACTTAGTTGGTCAGGGAATGCATGCTGAGGCATATCCTAATGACACCAACACAAACATAGAGGATTCACCAATTCTTACTGGAGACTCTATGCCAGACTCTCCATTTCTCATGGATTTGGATTTGCCCTCACAGGCATATAGAGATGGTGTTGTAACACATCCCATTTCAATGGAGACAGCATCAGACTCTACAGTCATTCCAAGACTGGAGGAAACTCACTCAACCATTCCCCATGAAGTGCCAAGCACTAGCTCTAACTTGGCTCAGGCCATATTTACTGAATGGCTGAAACATGTGAAACATGACAGGGATTCAGGATCATCCTCTGTGCCACCACAATTGACGGAAGAAGAATTAAAATATCTTCATGTGGCACAGATTGATGCGATCTATAGGATTGCTCAACATCTCCTCAATGCAAACCTCCCAAATGCTGACTATGAGGCTATTCTTCTCACTCACAAGGAGGATGTTGAAGCACAACAAGATAAAATTGTGGATGAAGCCCAGCAAGCTGGAAATGTGGATGCTTGGCTGGATGGCAAAAGGACTGTAAAGCTCAAGGAGGCTCTAGCTTTTCTCAGGGAGGACTATCTTACAGCCTTGGGGTCAAATGCCAAAGGTCTCTCTCCTGCTGAAATCTATGATGCAGTCAATGATGTCTATAGGAGCCAACTTAAAGCTATGCATTTTCTTGGGAAAGGTCTTCAGTCAGAAATCTCCACCATTCAGGAAGAGACAGCTCATTCTATTGCTCAGCTCAAGAACTGTTTTCTTTCAGACTTTCCCAAGGTAGATGGCATTCTTAAGGAGGTCCAGAAAACTGCCTCCAATGTCACCAAGATGGACTGCACCCTAGCTATGGTTTCAGATAATATGAAGAAGATTTCTACCAAGCTAGACAATCAGGTGCAGACCAACATCAACTCAAATTCCATGCTTACAGTACTCTGGAAGAATCAGTATGGGAACAAGCTTGTTGATGAGGTTCCTATCTCTGACATCTCCAAGTTTGACTTCTCCAAAATCAAAGACCAATCCCTCAACTCTTTCAAATCTCAACAACTGTTCTCCAAGGTGGATGACTTGGAAAGGGAGGTAGCTGATCTTAAAGCTGACAACAAAGTGCTATCTCACTCATTGGCAAAGCTTAATGACAAGTTGGATGACCAAATCAATGCAACATCAAATATCTTGCTAGTCCAACAACAAATGATGGCATCCATGATTAGAAGCATGAACCTGCCTATTTCTGGGGAAGCTCAAGACTTTTTGTCTGATCCCAAGCCTAAGGGGGAGAAAGGAAAGGCGGTCATTCTAGAAAAGAGAGGGGGAATACCTGCCAAGCAGCAAAAGCTTAAGGGCAAAATAACTGAAGAAACTATAAAGCCAATCATTCTTCCCTCTGTGGATGTCATCAGTGCACAAGGTCAAAGAAGCACAGTCACAACCACCTTTTACCCATCCACAATGCCAAAGGACATTTCAGCTCCTCAACCAACTTCAAGTTCCAAACCTGTCAAGGCTACTATTATCACTGAGGCCAAGCTACAGGAAATTGCCAATTCAAACATCTATCATGATGAGGCCTTCCTGGAGTTTCTGAAAGCTATCTACAGCAATGCTCAGGAAGATGCAAGGATCTACAGAGAGAAGATCAAGGAAAGTATCAAGTACTTAACTGTGGCAGTCAGGAAAATCAAGGATATTCATCTTAGAGAAATTGTCATGGTGTCCAAGGATAACTGCTTGTGGCATCTATCCTTTCAAACTCTAGAAAATCTGAGATTTACTGAGCTGACCATAATTCTGGATTTGATTGAAAAGTATGGGGAGAACAACAGAAGGCTACATGATGACTTGAAGATAGACCAATATCAAAGATTGCCTGAAGTGATCTCTAAGCCAAGGACAATATTTTCCAAAGTCTATCTCAAGACAGCAGCATTGACCAACTAGTGATTCCCTCAGACTTGACAATGAAGAACAATGCTAAAATCAACCAAGTGTTGCAGATGTTGAGATCCAAGAAAGGAGTTAGGACAGCTGAAGAGCTTGAAATGATTCACATTCTACAATCCTTCTTGATTCATGGAGTCATTCCTGAGTCACTCAAAGAAAAGAGCAAGAAGAAAGATGGTGAGGATGATGATGAGGAGAAAACCTATAGAAGGAGATCTCAATCAAGGAGTAATAAGGATGGAACAAGTGAAAGCAACAAGATCAAATCCTCTAAGAAATCAAAAGATACTAGTGAAGACAAGGACCCCAAAGGAAACAGAGAAACTGCTAAGAAGACAAGGAGTGGAAATCAGCAAGTCAAGGACATTGCTAGCAGTGCCTTAACCACAAAACAAGACTCTATGTCTAGGGTGGGTACTGTTGGTAATGATCCTCCAAAATCCTTATCCAAGACTTCTGAACCTGATTTGCCAAAGAAGACAGTTGAAGCCACAAAGGAAAAATCAAGAAAACACTTCCACAAAGTCACAACGAGTGGAGTGTTACAGTGGATGGAAGGAAAAGGAGTGAAGCTACTTCCAAGTGATGTGGCATTGAAGACTAATTCTCCCTGCTCCAGCAAGCTACCTAAAGTGAAACATTGAAGATCAAGAGTGTAGCCAGAGGGAAAAGGATAACAAAGAAGAATGGGGTAATCGCTAATGTAGTAGGGATCAAAGTGCTTCCTCTGGATGAAGACTATGATGAAGATGCCCTAGAATTTTTGAGGGCTCAAAGAATCTTTGAAGTCAAAGTGAAGAACAATCATCTTGAGATCAAATACACTGATGGAAGGGAGAAAGAGATGAAGCAAGGCAGCTGGCAATATTTTCCAATCTATGAACTTGAAAGAATAAATGCCTTATTAAACTTTGAAGAAAAGGAAGAGAGGATGTGGAAAATAGAGATTTCTAGATTCATGAAGATGCACTCTGACTATGAAGAAATCCTAAGGAAGCTAAATGAAGAAAAGAGGTGTCTGAAAGAAAAGGAGATGGCTGAGATGGAGGAAAAAGCAAAGGAGCTGAGGAAGAAAGGGTTGTGCAGGGTAAAACAAAATCCTTATATTGTGGAGTACAAAAATCATTATGGAGGAAAAAGCAAGATAAGGATGGAGTTTATAGATTCATATGTGGAAAGTGCCCTTAGAACAACAGTTGAAGATCTAAAAGACTCTCCTCTCATTGAAGAGCTGATTGCAAGAGATGAAACTCTAATGGCCATCTCTGAGATAAAGAAGAATGAAGAAATAAGGAAGAAGAAGGTCTATGATGATTTCTTAGAGAAACAATTGGAAACTGAAGCTATGTAGCTCAAGGAGAAATTCTGTAAGCCTAAATTTCCAAGTTGTTATCAAATTCTGTTCATCCTTCTATCTTCTTTATATCTGTTTCTTTTTATGTTAGTTAGGCTTGTTATCAGACATGAAATTGTGCCTAAGGGTCTTACTCACAATTTGGGGGAGATTGTTAGGCTCAAGACATGTCTGAATACCACCATTAACAAGCCTAAGCTATGTGACTATGTCACACTACATGACCTAGTGAATTCTATCACTGGGATATAGTATAGGTCTCTCTATGTACTTGTCTTGTTCTCATGAACATTAGCTTGATCATGTATGCTCAGAATTATAATGAGCTTAGTAAGCTTCTTGCAACTAGAATGTATATAGGCCATTAAATAATTGTCCTGGTAGAAGTTCAGATTTGTTCATGCAGCAGGATAGAGATGAATAAGGCCCTGAAGAAATAAGTTGCAGAAATTTGTCTAAGGCATTATATAGCAAAGTCAGAATAAAGCTATGTCGTGAAGTCCTCAAGACTCATGTCGTGAAGTGTTGAAGTCAGCAAAGTCAAAGATGCCTAGATCGTGAAGTCCTCAAATGACTTATGTCGCATAGTCCTCAAATGACTTATGTCGCATAGTCCTCAAATGACTTATGTCGCATAGTCCTCAAATGACTTATGTCGCATAGTCCTCAAATGACTTATGTCGCATAGTCCTAAAAAAGACTAGACCGCGAAGTCCTCAAATGACCTATGTCGCAAAGTCTTCAAAGGCCATATCGCGTAGTCTTCACAAGTGACATCACATAGTCTGGAATGAAGTGGAGTTCACGATATCAACACTTAGCCGTTTACAACAAGACAAATCAAGGTACAGAATTGTGACAACCCGGGTCAAATCCCGAGCCTTTTTCGAAAATCGGGTCAAATCCTGATTCCGAGTCCGAATAAGCCGAAGCATACTGGCCCAAACGCAGTCAACTTGGGTAACGACTAGCCCACCACAGGCCCCCAAAATATCATGATTTTGTTGGTGCTAATTAGTAGTAGTACTTTGCCTTATAAACTGAACAGAAGTCCCAAATCTCCTCGATGTGGGACTGGGGTGTTACAAACTCCCCCACTTAAACTCTTGACGTCCTCGTCAAGCCTGAACGGATAGCCCATAGGTTCCAAGATCGTTCCTCCCTAGCCATTGTGGGATAATACCGGCTGGCTTCGTGTCCCCACCTCCGGACCTCTGTCCATTGTGGGATAATACCACCAGCCTTCGTGTCCCCACCTCTGGCAACTCGACGAATCAAGCTTTCGAGAGTCGGCTCTGATACCATATGTGACAACCCGGGTCAAATCCCGAGCCTTTTTCGAAAATCGGGTCAAATCCTGATTCCGAGTCCGAATAAGCCGAAGCATACTGGCCCAAACGCAGTCAACTTGGGTAACGACTAGCCCACCACAGGCCCCCAAAATATCATGATTTTGTTGGTGCTAATTAGTAGTAGTACTTTGCCTTATAAACTGAACAGAAGTCCCAAATCTCCTCGATGTGGGACTGGGGTGTTACAAGAATCAAGAATCAAAAGAGACAAATACTGAAGCATTTGTTCTGGCAAGGTGGTCCAAAGAGCAGATGGCAAATCTACAGCTAAACTTGGAGAGAAAGATAAGAGACAAACAACTACAGAAACGGTAAAGACTCCGAAAAGCAGGTGGTCCTTCCTGACACAGTTAACCTCTTATGGCAGGACAAGTTGGACTTTCAGCTAGGGGTAATTGTGTAAATAGTGGTGTGCCTAGTTTGTATAGGAGGATATATATCGAGCACACACCACTGAAAAAAAAAGTAAGAGAGATACACATAGTTTTAACTAAAACACTCTTTTCTCTGTAAGCAAAAACAAGTTACAAACTGTTCTTGTTTAGAAGCCAGAAATTCTGTTGTGAATTTCCGGAAAGCTGTAGTATTTAATTTACTCAATACAAAGTAGATTAAAGTGATTGTGTGTGTTGTTTATATTCCACATATTACATAGCATAATCATATACAGTTTATCTTGAGTTTCAAGAATCGAAAAACATCAAACTATCCATTCACCCCCCTCTGTCTAGTTTCTTGTGGTATTCATTTCTAACACGAAGGAAGGACTAGAACTGATACACGGTGACTTATGCGGTCCAATTTCTCCAGCAACTTCCGCAGGTAACAAATATTTCCTACTTCTTGTAGATGATTTTAGTCGTTGGATGTGGGTTTACATGCTGAAAGGTAAATATGAGGCATTACTGTGGTTCAAAAGGTTCAAGGCACATGTGTTAAATGGGACTAATAAATAGGTCAAGGCACTTAGAACTGACCGTGGGGGAGAATTCTGCTCTCTAGAGTTCAAGTCTTTTTGCGAAGAAAATGGAATAGCGAGGCAGTATACGGCACCATACTCCCCTCAACAGAATGGGGTTGTGGAACGTCGTAATCGCACAGTGGTTGCTATGGGACGAAGCTTGTTACAACAAATGAATTTGCCATTGACACTGTGGGGGGAGGCTATCAGACATTCGATCTACCTACTTAACCGACTGCCAACACGTTCAATGAATGACAGAATGCCATATGAGGCATGGAAGGGAAAAAGACCAGAGGTTGGGCATATAAGAGTGTTCAGATGTTTAGCTCACATGAAGCTCCATGGGATTCATACGAAGAAGTTGGATAAACGGAGCAAAGTGGTGGTGCATCTAGGGCAGGAACCAGGGACCAAAGCATATCGGCTACTCGACCCAGAGAACAACATAATTCTAGTCAGTAGAGACGTGGTATTTGAAGAAGAGAAGACATGGTTGTGGAATCAGGAAGATCAAAATAGGTTCAGGCTCAACCATCAACAAACGTTTACTATTGTTGGTGGCTTTACACAGGATGATGCAAGGACTACTAGTGCACAACAGATGGACACGGGATCTGACAACGGTATGGCAACACCACAGTCACAGCCGACAACACCACAATCACAGTCAATGACAAACAGTACTGAGCCAGAAAGCGAAGGGGACAACAGTGAGCATAGGCGTTACAGAACCATCTCTAACATCTATAACAGTACTGAAGAAGTTGATCTGGATGATGCATTGCTGCTCATGGGGATCGATGAACCAAGAAATTATAGTCAGGCTGCTAAAGAACGAAACTGGAGGCAAGCAATGCAGCAAGAGATGGATTCTATCGAACAAAATAACACCTGGAAATTAACAAATTAAACTACCACCAGGCCGCAAGGTGATTGGACTAAAATGGATTTACAAGATTAAACGGGATGCTAATGGAGAGGTGATTAAGTACAAGGCTCGACTCGTGGCTAAGGGATACGTCCAAGAACAGGGTGTGGATTTCGACGAAATATTTGCTCCGGTTACCAGAATTGAGACTGTTCGGTTGTTATTGGCACTTGCAGCAAAACACGGTTGGGAAGTACATCACCTGGATGTAAAGACAACATTCTTGAACGGGGAAATACAAGAGGAGGTCTATGTCATTCAACCGGAAGGCTTCAATAAAAGGGGCAGGAACACATGGTGTATAGATTGATAAAAGTGCTGTACGGGCTGCGCCAGGCACCACGAGCATGGTACGTAAAGCTGAACAAAAGTCTTGAAATTCTTGGTTTTACCAGGTGTCCTCACGAGCATGCCGTATACATCAAGTGAATGGGAAGTGAAGTTGTTATTGTTGGTGTGTACGTAGACGATTTGTTAATTACAGGAACAAGTGTCAATATCATTAACGAGTTCAAGCAGCAAATAAGTGATCAGTTCGAGATGAACAACCTAGGAAAACTGTCATATTATTTGGGTATTGAGGTGAAACAGGGGGAAGGTCACATTGAATTGAAACAAACGGGATATGCTAGAAAGGTGTTAGAGAAGGCAGGAATGGGCGAATGCAATCCTACAAAATATCCAATGGATCCAAAGGAACGTATCACCAAAGATGAAGGAGGCGTACTGGTGGACTCAACAGAATTTAAAAGCATGGTGGGAGGACTTCGCTATCTCGTTCACACCCGCCCAGACATAGCATATGCAGTTGGGATAGTGAGTCGTTTTATGGAAAGGCCTACTATCCTACACAAAAATGTTGTGAAACAGATCCTAAGGTACGTAAAGGGAACAATAGACTTTGGTTTGGTATATTCGAAGAACAGTGGTAACAACATGCTTGTGGGATATTCGGATAGTGATCTGGCTGGACAAACGGATGACAGGAAAAGCACGGGTGGAATGGTGTTCTATATGAATGATAATCTGATCACATGGGTTTCTAAAAAACAACGTTGTGTTGCACTATCGTCTTGTGAAGCTGAATTTATGGTTGCCACCGCAGCAGCATGTCAGGCAATTTTGTTAAGGAATTTGCTTAGCAAGTTAACGGGAGAAGATGCATGTCCTGTCATATTGTATATCGGTAATAAGTCGGCAATTGATCTAGCAAGGAACCCGGTTTTCCATGGCAGAAGTAAACACATAGACATAAGGTATCACTTTATCCGAGAATGTGTTGAGCGTAAGGAGATTGTGATTAAACATGTAAGTTCATACCAACAGCGTGCAGATACATTAAATAAGGGACTTACCACCATCAAGTTCGAAAGGATGAGGAGACTTCTGGGAGTCAAGAATCTGGATACGCAAGTTTCAAATTAAGGGAGAGATTGTTGGATTTAATTTAATTATGAAACTTGTATTTTTAGTTCCTTGTTTAACTGTTTGTTATTTGTTTGAGTTAGTCGTGACCGTGTGGAGTGGTTTTAGGATATGCACGTTGGACTAGAGAAATTGTAGGAGTTATAGGAGTAGTTTGTTTCATTCATGGCCCTTGTTTTTAGCCACTTCCTTTTTCTGTATGCTTATATATTTGTAATGCTTGAATCAATAAAGACCAGAGCTTCCACGCATATCTTGTTTTCTCAGTTTTACATTCAAACACCTATATCTATATTAATTATCGCAAGAATGACATGATGACATGATTGAGAGTATATTAATATGAATAATAGATGAAGATATTAATATGAATAATAGATGAAGGAAGCAGGGGGTGAACTTGGAGTTTCAAAACATGAGTGGTTATGAGTTGGAGTGCCAACCTTGATCGAACCACGGGTTGGCGCGCCAACATGCTGAAGAAGACCAAGTTGGGACGCCAACTTGGAGATGCCATGAAGAAGGGATAGAATATCATTTAACGTGTGACATGTATTGAAGGTTTATAGAAGACTACAAAATGAAGACCAAACATGATTGAAGGCCTGATTCTTTATTCTAATAGGTTATCCTTTTTGGGGAATTAAGGTGTGATTAAGCTTGTTTATACACTCAAATGGTCTATTCCTCTATTCTAGCAAGTTATCCTTGTTGGGGGAGTAAGATACGTCTAGTGTGACGATAACTTTGGAGAACTTGCCCTGTAGTCTGGTGGGTTATCCTCATCGGGGGTAAGGATCAACTTGTGCATTTGAAGTAAGCCATGACTTGTCCCTGCAACTAAATGACTAATGTGGTAGTTGGTATCGGTTGGTGTTAGCTCCGGTAGTTAGGGCTAATGTTGTATCCGTGAAGGCACGATCACATTTGAGCCTTGGGGTCATTGAGCTAGGCTTCATCGTATGGGCTCTCCTTAGTGGGTTTGGATATATATTTCATAATGAGTTGAGAGTTCTAGTCCGGCATGGACTATGCTTGATGCTTGTCACCAAGGAGACCTATCTTTAGCAGACTTAGGATCCTTGTTCTATTTGAACTACGTGAACCTTGATCCCTATAAATATAGGGTACGTAGGCACATTAAAGGGGTTGGACGTTGAGAGATCAGAGAGACCATCACCACTCCTTTGATCTCACCTTCTCGAAAACACAATCACCACCATTCTCCGACGAGTATTCTGTTGCTGAACCACCATCGTAGATTTAATTCCGGCACGTAACCTAAAATTTTGTTATCACAAATTCCTCTGTTAACAAATTGGCGCTAGAAGGAGGGGCATAATTATATCTTCATATAGGAGGAAAGATTTCTCAAAATCGCGATGAAGGTTTGTACGAAGAGGGAATTTTTTACTCGGAGGGTTATGAAGGAGATGAACCCTACGTTCCGGTGACTGATGCAAACCCGACCCACGTCGCCGGAAGTCGACCACCGGTGCTGATCAGTAACACGGACCTAATGGACAAGTTACACCATATGAGTGCGACTGTGAGAGGTTTTGACGCTAGGTTGAGGGCGGTTGAATCCCGAAGGTCTCGGCATGGTTCGTATGGGCGTGGAGGATGTCATGTGGAGAGTGAACCTGCCAGAGGTGTTCCGGCCACCGGAATTGGGAGGGGTACTAACTACCCTGATACAGTAAGGCGACCACCTATTGCTCTGCGAAGGTTAGACTTTGGAGAGACTGAACCTATTGTGGAGTTTCCTAAGGGTAGTTAGCTGGTTCATGGCACCCCCGAGTCCCCACGAGCCTCCCGGCATTGGACGCCACTGGTCGCCCGGGCGGCTCGCGTGGTAAGCAACTGAACACCGGCCGGAGATTATCGGCAATGATGGATCTCATGGGCTTGGAGTTAACTAGTGATGAGATAAATGAGTTGCTTCTGGAGATAGAGAAGGAATAAGGTGGAATCCGAACAAATATTGTTAGGCAGGATGGAAAGAGGGAGATGCATGTAGGAGGGCAGCTTGTATGAGGAGGATATCGAGGAAGAGGTTCTCGGGGAGGAGGCAACTGAGGACGAGGTCGAGAGAATTCAGGATGATATACCGATATGGTGTAAGATCCGTGAACTTTATTAATAATATAAATTATATTATATGTGTAGAATAATTATTGTAGAATATTTGGAGTTTTAATGATTAAGGTTGTTGAGTGATTATGTGCTAAATTGGTGCGTCGGAAGCCCCTTTCAAATATTTTGTCATTTGAAAATATCTTCAATTTTGAGCCCCGTTTTGAAAATTCAAGGGCCCCGTTGAAATTTTGTACATCATTATTATTCCTTCGTCATTCGTGTCCGAATCATTACCGGAGGATTTCTTCGTATCATTATATCCTTATTATCCGATACTATCAATATTATCTGTTTTATTCAGAAAGGAGAAAAATTATTCCGTACCCTAATTGTTTAGGGCGATTGATATATCGTTCATATCAAGAATACATCTGTTATAGCCCCAGTATTCTTGAGCATTCGTTATATAAATGATATGTATTGATATGGATAATTATCAGTCCTTTTGGATAGTTATCACCTCGTAAAACGTGTACTTTACTTTATTAAAGATTTAAAGCGATCCAATGGATCTATATCGATCCAAAAATGTCGTTTGGGGTATTATTTTCCACTAAGTATAAAAAGGAGAATCGTACATTATTATATGTATAATACATATATATATACAAAAAAATATAAAAATTCTCGAACCGTGTTCTTCGTGTTCTTGAAAATCAAAATCAATTTTGAAGGTGTTATTGAA
Organism: Heracleum sosnowskyi; assembly: GCA_030848705.1. Lineage (NCBI taxonomy): Eukaryota > Viridiplantae > Streptophyta > Magnoliopsida > Apiales > Apiaceae > Heracleum > Heracleum sosnowskyi. The sequence continues at coordinate 57,820,546 of CM061238.1, read as the reverse complement.
ATCCAAATCTCAAGTTCAAGTACTCAAATCAAAGGTCTTGAGCTCTAGTTTGAGAATCTTCCAACCATATCATTATCTGGTAATTTTTCGATTTTATATGGATTTTTCAATATTCGAATTAAATTAGGGTTCTTGATAAAATTTGGGGATTTTCATTCTGTTGATTCTCCGTTCAATTGATTGCTTCTAACATGTTCCTAGGGTTCTAATTAGTAGGAATTCATGCTTTAATTTCATGTTTGTGTTCGAATTTGATGAATTCGATTCTAGGGTATTTGCCCAAATTTTTCTTTTGAATAGTCCGTTCTTGTTGATGATCTGACATGATTTCTGATAGAGGGCTTTGATTGTATGTGTTGTAAGCTTCATTTTAACATATAGAACGTTGAGTTTCATGTACGGAATAGGTAGATCGTGTTTCCGGCCGGAGTTGTTGCCGTCGGTTTCTTTGACCGGATTTTGTGATCGATTCCGGCATCGTACAGGCGTGTGTTTGTGTTGGTTGTATTTGTCATGAAAAACTGAGCAAAAGCCCTCTGGTTTGGTGTTAATTTGATCAGGAATGAAGGATTCCGGTCATCGGACGCCGGTCGGATTCTGGAAAACCCAGATTCCGGCGGGTTGTTCTTTGTGACCCGTTTCCATTCTTCCCGACCCATTTACCCGAAGTTTGACCCGGTTTCAATCTTCAAAACCCTAAATAATTTTCAGAAAACTGTTTTTGAATTTTATTTTTTAAATAATTCGAAAATAGTTTAAATATTTATAAAAATCATATTTTTATTTTAAAAATACATTTTTAAATTCAGAAAATTCTGTAAAATTATAATTATTTATTTAAATTCGAAAACTAATTAAATTTAATTATTTTAATTATTTTTAATTAATAATTAATTTATTTAATTAATTGATCAATTCTTTTAATCAGTTAATTCTTAATAATTAATTATTAATTAGATTTAATTAATTTAAAAATTAGTTTAAGAATTTTCTACTTTGATTTAATTATTTAAAAATAGTTTGAGTGTTTGAAAAGTGTCAATTAATTTTATTAATTGATTTAATTGTTTTTAAATACTTATATTGGGATTAAAAATCCGATTTTTGATTTAGAAATTGTTTGTGACTTATTTAAATTCAAATAAGCCTCAAATATTGTTCTAAAAATATTGTGAATAATGTGTTTTATAGTTCGTAAATGCCCGTACGAGGGCTAATGTCTTAGTTTTAATTACCGTAAAATAGATCGGGCACCCGATAGGAACCCGATTACTTGTTTAAATTTGAAAATGGTTATGAGATTATTGAGGATAGAACGAGGATAGTTAGATTTACTGTAATGAGTTGTTTATTATAGAATCGAGTTCCCGGAGCAAGGGAAAGGAGAAGGTAGAGTAAGCGTGGTAGAATTCCGTCAGCCACTTAGACCAGGCAAGTATTTGTGCCTTTACTTGTTGATTCAATTGTTATTGTTCTTAATGATTATATGTATGTTACCATCAGAACGATTCAAATTATTCGATCTTCACTCCGTATTTGAGCAACTAATGTAATTTCCTTGAATATTCCTAAATTCTTGATTAAATCCACAATCGTGTTGAATATCAGAAATCTTCATTTCAATTCACTTGTATTGACTATAATCATTGTTGACTTTCTTAAATGTGTACTTATGTAACGTTGAAACCATTTCAAATCTATTTCTCGAACTTCATTTGATATTGAGCAGTTGAAGCTCTTTTGCAACTATTGTACCTTGTCATTGTGTACTTATGTACCGTTGAAACCATTTCGAATCTATTTCTCGAACTTCATTTGATATTGAGCAGTTGAAGCTCTTTTGAAACTATTGCACCCTGTCATTGTGTACTTATCTTGTTATGCATGTTATTGCTTATACTCTGTGATAGAATTGGCATGTTTTAAAATGAGACCAGTAATGGTCGGGCCATATTTATGGTCGTAATAACTTAAGGCCCAGATGGCCATGGATCCTAGTTGAGGACTTTGCTATCAGCAGCTCAACCTTTTTATTTGAAAAATGTAGAAGTCCAATTCTAATCCCTCTTTCTTCAATAAAGATTGTTAAAAGCATATGTTTGACTTGTATATTGTTGATTCAGATAACTGTGATCCTTCCTTTCATTATGGAACTGTGATTGATATACATTATGCTTGCTGAGCACTTGTTGTAATATCCGTGAAATTTTTATTTGATTAAATGATATATTTAATATAAAAATATTTATTGTGGAGTATTGGAATATTATTAAATGATAATTATTGTGTGATTATGTGCTAAATGGTGAGTCGGAAGCCCCTTTAAAATATTTCGTCATTTGGAATTTTCTTCAAATCTGAGCCCCGTTTTGATAATTCAAGGGCCCCATTGGAATTTCGTATATTAATTAATATCTCTTCGTCTTTCGTATTCGAATCATTATCGGGAGAGATATTCGTATCATTTCATTCATACCTATTTGATTCTGCAAGAATAATTCGTTTTGTTCAAAAAGGGAAAAATTGTTCTGAACCCTAATTGCTTAAGGGGACGGATATATCGTTTTAAATCAATATTACCTTTGTTATAGCCCCAGTATTCTTGAGCATTAGTTATATAATGATATGTATTGATTTGGATAATTATCAATCCTTGTAGATAATTATCTTCTCGTAAAATGTATTTTTAACCTAATTAGGGTTTTTAAACGATCCAGTGGATCTATAACGATCCAAAAGTGTTCCTTGGGGTATTATTTTTCCAAAAATATAAAAAGAAGAATCGAACCTTATAACCTTCATAATCTGCATTGCGTATAATCAAAAAGTAAAAATTCCCGAAACGTGTTCTTCGTGTTCTTGAATATTAAATCCATTCGTTCAAGGTGTTATTGATTTCATAAATCAAAGTTCAAGTACTCAAATCAAACCTCTTGATCTCATTATGGTAGACTTATTGTGATGAGTTGTTTAATTATAGAATCGAGTTCCCGGAGCAAGGGAAAGGGAAAGGTAGAGTGAGCAGAGTCGATCCGACAGCAGCGTAGACCAGGCAAGTATATGTGCCTTTACTTGTGATAGAAATTATTATTGTCTTGATTACTTGAATACCGTTATCCCCAGAACAATTCAAATTATCAATCTTTTAACCGCATTTGGACAACTGATTCCATTTCCTTAGAGATTCTTGATTCTTTGATTTGATCTACATCGGAAACCCTTATTTCCAACTCACTTGATTATTGATTACCACCATTTGATTATTGATTATCATCCTTTGATTATTATTGACAACCATTGATCATTTGACTTCCATCGTTGACTATTGATTACGGTCATCGATTATCGATTTCCAATATTGATCTCCTTATTGAATGAGTACACTGTACCGTTGAAATTACTTCATGATTATTTCTCGATCTTCATTTGATACTGAACAGTTGAAGCTCTTTTGCAATTACTATACATTGAGTTATCTTATTGAGCATGTTATTGTTTATACCCTATGATAGATTTGGCATGTTTTTAAAATGGACCAGTAATTGGTCGGACCATATTTATGGTCGGAATAACTTAAGGCCCAGTTTGGCCTAGGATCCAGTAGAGGACTATGCTGTGAGCTAGTCCGGGGTTGATGTGTGGCTGGCCAGCAGCACAACCTTTGATTTGAATAAAATGTTTAAGCCAAATTCTAATTCTTTTTCTTCAATTGTTATTGATACAAAGCATGTGTTAGCTAAATATTGTTGATTCTGATATCATAAATTCATATCCTTACAACTGTGATAGAAATGATTCATTGATGTTTGCTGAGCAATTTTGGCTCACTCTTGCTTGTTGTTTTCTAACCCTATTCCAGTGAAGCGAGTGTATGAGTTTGCATAGCGTGACCGATAGTTCACCAGCAGCCAGGAGAGCCCCTCGAGTCATTGTCATTGGCAGGGTAGTTGTTGTTTTGCTTTTCTAGATTAGATGTCTAGATTTGAACTTTAGTTGTGATGTAATAACTCTGATAAAACTGGTATTGTATTAATAAAAGATTGTAGTAGCTTGTCTTCATTGCCATAATCTGGATGCGGTCTTGGTCAAGGGGTATTTGTGTCTTTATATATATTATGCATGTGTTAAAGAGTATTCCGTTGGTCGGATGACTCCTCAAATCTGTACCCCGGGTTTGGAGGGCGTCACAGTTGGTATCAGAGCAACAGGTTATGGCATTTGAAACAAGTTAGGACTTAGGGTCCAGGATAACATAGAGAGTTAGGAATTCACGTAAGGATATTAGGAGGTCAACTAGGGATATTATGCGTAGTAATTAAATGTGGTTATAATTGCAGCCCCCTAGTTCTAGTTCAGACTCAGACCCTTCCGAGGATACGATAGCAGAGATACCTACACCCGTTGAGAGAGCAGGACCGTCTCGACCAATGCGATATCAGCCTAGGGTCATGATTGGGGAGTCACTACAACCTCTATACTTATAAACCTGTGAATAATAATATAAACATGCAGACGCGGCCCCAACTTTACCCTGGATCTTTAATAGGTAATGGTATGAAACAAGCATCAACTATCTACTTCATTTTATTACATAATGAAAGTCTCAAAAGTTATTACAACCGTGTCTTAAAAGTTCTACATTCCCTTATACAAAACACCTTCTACAAGTCTTCATCACCTGCCTGAGCTGGCATCCCAAAAATAATCCCTATAGGAAGACTTCCTTGTTGACTGAAAAGTGCGTACCATCTTCTCTTTTAACTGTGGATTAGAACAGGGGAAAGAATGAGCCAAATGCTCAGCAAGTAATAATATATCCCAATAGTTAACCACTGTGCAACAGTTTCCAATATCAATATGTATGTCATGGGTATAGCATAATCCATATCAAGGGATTATCAGAACAATGACATGAATATACAATTTCAAAGGGTAAACCAATTTCCTTATAAAGATATATGATTTCAAGAAAAGCAATAAGTAATTTGGAGATTTTTCACAACGCACCGGACAATACGGGTGATCAGCCACGTAAAGTCCCCATACCGGACACACAGTCCCTCTGGTCCTTGTATTGGGTCCCAATAGGCACATATTGGCTTTTAGACTAGTCCATCCCTAGTCCATTTATTATAATGAAAAAGTGCTGGACCGGCGTTATTCGGCCTCTTACGCCTCCAATCTTAGGAATACGTGGAAACCATAAATCGGAATTTAAATGATTATAACTTTTGAAAATTCCTTTCTTTTAAAACCTTTCTCATGAAAGAAATCCTTTTAAATCAACAGATAAGTATTTGTATAGAGTCAAAGTGAAAGTTCATGTATTCTCAAATTTCAAGTAAGTGGGTGATTCATAGGTACAAGTTCAAATCTAATGCAATAGAATCTCAGGTTAAAAAGACATCAAAATGTGAGTATAATCAAAGGATAAGGGTAAGATCTGGAGAAAAGTTCAAGCAAGATATGGTTCATAAAACATTTGTGTTGTGTCTATAATGTTTGTATAGAAGAATCTTTTGTGAATCAGGTAAGTTCAATTTAATCAATCTGGATTTCTATCAATGGGAAATCAAGAAGTAAATGTCATAGGTATGTTTTGGATATGTACTAAAATGTGAGTTATGGTATATTCACTTTTGTGTGTAAAGGATCAAAGAAAGAACTAAACATAGTATGGTGTATGAACCAACAAGGTATATGAACAGAAATAAGGAATTTACCAAATGAACAATATGTGTTTTCAGAATTAAAAGTATATCAAATCATGATAGCAATTCATATCTGTCAAAATGAAATAATGGAATCGAAATACGAAAGCAAGTTAGTATTACTTGCCTTAATAGCAAAAAGGGTAATGAGAAATCACTGGTTCTCCACCTTGGTCTTTCCTTTATTTCTAGGCTCTACTTCTTTGGATTCTTAAGTAGCTTTTATAACAAACCGTACTCACTGAATTTCTGCCATTGCCTTGCCTTTATCTCTATGTTCCACGTCTCGTAACTCTACAAAAGAGTATATACTATCTCAGAATGATCCTCTCAAAATTCTAATCCTTATTCTAAACTACCCAACGTTTCCTAAACGCGTAAACACATAATATTTATATCACTTATAATCTCTTATCCATATGATAAGCACAAAACTCACATAAGCGCACATTGCCATTCAAGTTCACATAATATACTCTTTTAATACATATGTATATAATCTAACTTTCAAATCATACCACACTTGGTTATCCCTTTAAATCAACTTGACCAATGCTAACCATATCCTTAACACCATTACAAACAATGTTTTCATCTCAAAAAGCTGAAAAATCTGCTGCGCATACTTTACTAAAACATTTTTCATAAATCCAAAACTAATCAAACAAATACCACATTTGACAGGCTACTTACTGAATACTAATCCAACTTAGCATAAACGTTTCAAGTTCAGAACAATTCCTTTAGATTAAAAAAGAACTGGTTAAATTAGGTACTGAAGCACAGAAAATTCCTGCTGCGCAACTTTACTATCAAACAAATACCACATTTTACAGGATACTTCCTGATTACTACTAAAACTTAGCATAAACATTTCAACTTTAGAACAATTTATTTAGACTAAAAACGAATAGGTTAAAGTGTGTACTGAAGCACAGAAAATCCTGCTGCGCAACCTTTAGTAAAACATGCATAACTTTTTACTTGCTAACCCTATCGATACAAGGTTTACGCGTGCACAAACTAGACTCCAACTAAAATAATTTCCTTCTAGACTTACTGTCTAAAACAGGTAGCAAACAATCGCAATTAAGCAGAATAGAACAGGCAGTTTCTGGGCATCTCAACATTCTACAACTTAAACCTTTAAACACCAACATTTCTTATCACATATCATATAACACAACTAAGCAACCATTCTTAACTCCTTAGGCTGCCACAATACTCACAATACTCACAAATCAGAACCTTAAGAAGATATACTCAATTTATACATTAACAATTCAATTAGCATCAACAAATTACTAACACAATTTCTATACTTTTAATCCAACAAAACCCAAAATCAAAACCTTCAAGTAAAATCAAATATTCACATATATAATCTGAAATTTCAAAACTCAACACAATAATTTATCATGCAATCACCATAAACTTGAGATTAACAATCAATCATCAACACCAACAAGTTCCGAATCAATTTTGCAAAAAGGGGAAAATCGAAAATACACATATGCATTTCGATTCTTCAACATGCAACCCAAATTAACTACTTGTAAATACTCTAAAACAATATACATACATCAACATATATAGATCATGGCCACCGGTTCACCAAAGTTCATCACCGTGATCGACGAATTACATGCAGCCCAAAAAACAAAGGGGTTTTGTATGAATTCGTCCCCAATTGATCCTATAACCACAATTAAACTCTAAAACATCAAGAACACTTGATTTAAATCAAAAATCCGAAACTCCAATTTACAAAACCCATTTTTGAAACTTCACCAAACTCAACACTATTGGTATTAAAGTGTAGAGCTCGGCAAGAGCTTCTATTTGACTATCTACCCATCAATTTTCATCAACAAAATCAAGAGAAAGATAAGAGAGAAGGAAGAGAGATTAGAGAGAGAATTGAGTTGAAAGGAAATGGGGCAAGAACTGGTCGTGAGGTGTTTTTGTAGCCCCAAGGGCAATTTCGTCATTACACAATTCTAAAATTTGATTTTTTTATAAAAGAAAACCAATAAATTGCATTTCTAAAATCCGAAATAAAATGAAAATAATACCTAAAATCAAAATTTTATTTTTAAAACAGAGAATACGAATTTACAAGATCACCCATATTTTTAAAATATTTTTATGATCAAAATTGAATTAAATATGAATTTTCAAAGTTTAAATCTCATAAATGACATTTAACTCATAAAATCAGTTTTAAATCGTTAAGGCCAAAAATAAATTCCTTCACTAATTTTAGAAAATAATAGAATATAAAAGAAAGGTTGTGAAAAAGATTTCACAATAAAATGAATCTCTGATAATTTTATAAAATTCCCGGAAGGTCAAAAAGAACTAATTTTTAATAAGAAATTCATATAAAATGCAATTAAAAGCATACACGTATATTTTAATCCATATCATTCACCAAGTAGACATCTAATCATCACATTTTCAAATATCCACCTTTCACACAATATTCACATATCATAGATCTCAAATATTATTAAATATTAATACTGTACAAACGTTTTTCTGAGTCGTTATATTTATGGTCAGGTTATGGAGATGGGTAGGGTTCGTTCGATCGAAGCAGCCGCTATCCGAGAGAGGGACAGACTTAGAGATCAGATGAGGGACATTCCGATGAGGTTTAGGGTTACGAGGACCTTGGTTGAGACTCGATTGCACAGATTAGCTTCTAGTCGAGAGGGAGAGACAGTAGCAGGGATGAGACAGATTTTGGATTATGCGATGAGTGAGATTGCAGAGATTTCAGGACCCCCGTTATGGCCGGCAGGAGCAGGTGATCTGTGAGCAGGTTTTAGGAGCAGACAGATGTGACATGGATGTATGGTTTCTAGATAGTTAGTATATAGATGCATATTGTAGAATCAACAGTGCACCGGGCTTATAGGAACGCCTCGGGTTGTTGTTGCATTTTTGTTGTATTGCGGATCGGCAGTTATGGTTCAGCCATGATATATTTTCTTTTGAAGCATTCTACGCTTGTACTAACTCTATCTATATATATATGATAAACCGCTTTTATAGAACTGTATTTATTCCCTTGTCATTCACTCCCAGCATCATAACTGTTATTCTACTTGTTGCAACGAGTGTATCCATACACCGTTGAGAAAACCTGTAAACCTTCGAGATATCAATTGTGATCCTTCCTTCTCTTATATGGACTGTTTGATTAAGCCAATTATTGTTTATTCATCAGGGATATGGCTCCTAGACGACAAACCCGTACGACTGATACCTCCGACCAAGAAGGTCAACAAAATACACCTCCCACAGGCCACATGGACCCGATGGTAATCCAATTGTTAAATACTCTTACTCAACAGACTGCCGCATTAGCACAGCAGCAGCAAGCATTTCAGCAACAACTCTTAGAACAACAGCAACAACATCAGCATCAGCAGCATCAACAGCATCACCAGCAAGTAGCACCAGCGATTACGTTCAAATCTTTGCAAACAGCAAAACCTCCAGAATTTAAAGGATCAACAGACCCTGTAGAGGCTAAGGCATGGTTGAAGGAGATGGAAAAGGCTTTTGCCTTGATAGAAGTGGCAGAGGATAAGAAGACGGAGTATGCAAGCTATTTTCTGAAGAATGAGGCCAGTTATTGGTGGGAAACGAGTAGGGCTATGGAACCCGAGGGATTGATTACATGGGCAAGATTTACAGAGTTGTTTTTGGAAAGGTATTTTCCGGACTATATGAGAGATTAGATGGAATTAAAGTTTTTGGAGTTAAAGCAGGGAAGTATGACAGTGCCCCAATATGAAACAAGGTTTACGGAGTTGTCAAGGTTTGTTCCAACCTATGTGGATACGGAGAAGAAGAAGGCCAAGAGGTTCCAGCAGGGACTGAGGTCTTCGATTCGTAGTAAGTTAGCTATATTGGAGTTGGACACCTATGCAGCGGTGGTCCAAAAGGCAATGATTGCGGAGAAAGAGAGTGATTCTTACATGAAAGAGAGGGAGAACAAGAGAAGGAAAGCAGGGATACCCGATAAAGGACAGCAACAGGGAAGTTTTCAAGGGCAAGCAAATAAGAAACCAGGATTTCAGCCCGGAAGGAATCCATGTTTCAGGAAACCAGATACCGGGAGCGTAGGACAAGATAACCGTCTACCAGCCGGCAGTCAGCAGGGACTTTCTAGACCCCCACTACCAGAATGCAAGACATGCGGGAAGCGACATCCAGGGATATGCCATCGATTGAATGTCACATGCTTTAAATGCAATCAGAAGGGACATTATTCCCGGGATTGCAAGATAGGCATTGTGTGTCATCGGTGTAAGAAACCAGGCCACATGATTAAGGACTGCAGAGCACCAGCAACCGTGAACAATATGATTCGGGCGATTGAAGCACCCCCAGTTGTTAATGTCCAGCCGTTAGCCAGGACCTACAATATGTCAATGGGAGAAGCAGTGAGAGATTCCGACGTGGTGGCAGGTACACTTCTAGTAAATTCTATTCCTGCTAAAGTGTTAATAGATTCGGGAGCGACGAAGTCTTTTATTTCTGAAACGTTTGATCGTAGATTGAATTGCGTAATGAAACCCTTAAGTGGAGTGTTGAATATAGAGATATCTAATCAGGATCGTATAGCGGTCAGTTCATATTATCCTCGTTGTGAGATAGAGATTTTGGGAAATCGTTTTTACGTTGACTTGTTACCTTTTAAGTTAGGTGAATTTGATGTGATATTATGGATGGATTGGTTAGTTGAGACACTTTTCTACTGAATGCAAAAAACCAAGACAAGCAAAGAGAAACTCATATGATTCAAGTAAGAAGAATAAGACTGAGAAAGCTTATTTTGCTGAAGGCAAGAGTTGGGATGATACATATAGTGATGAGGAAGATGGTGAAGTTGGAAATCTAGCACTCATGGCAAAAGAAGGCAACTCCTCATCTTCTAAGTCTGAGGTAAAGTTCACTGACTCTGAAATGATTTATCATCTTAGTAGTACATTATCTTGTGCACGTAGTGAAAATGATAGAATAATTCTTCAGAACACTTCTCTTGAAAAGGAAGTTAAAGAATTAAAACTAGTGCGTGTTAATCAAGATGAACTTACTAAGAAGGTAGCTTTTCTTGAGAATGGGGTTAATTGTTATAAACAGTTAGAAACCATTCTTAAAGACAAGATCACTGAACTTGAGACAAAGGTTAGAGCTTACTATAATTCTTGCAAAACAGGAAAAGAGATTTTCAACAAGAAAGCTATTAGTCAAACTGTTGGTATAGGTTTTGGCTATAACGAGGGTGTTGGAAAGTTAGGCATTAATACCCCTAATACAGTTCGTGCTGAAGAAAAGGGTATACCACATGTGCTTAAGGGTGTTAAAGACCCTCTCTTTAAAGAATCTATAGCAGAACCTTTGATTGAATCTTCTATCATCATTCAAGAAGAGATGCATACTGAGGACATTGCCAATAGGATTGTCCAATCCAAAAAGTGTGTGCCTAAGAGTTCTGTCAAAGTTGTTCATACAACGGAGACAAAATTAGACACTCATAAGTTGGAACAAAACAACATGTATAACATGCATAACATTCCTAGTGTAGATTTATCTCATAAAGCATGTGGTGTTGCGAATTGCATGTCTTGTGCTTTTAATGTAATGTATGTTTATTTTAATAGTAAGCATGCATCAAATTATGAGACTGCTCCCCGTCTACATGTTAATAACAAGAAGCATGTTAGATCCAAGACTGCTAGTCCTCCTAAAGTTAGAGTGGACACATTTATACCTAAGCCTACTCAGAAATTTGTTAAGGCTGGTTATAAGTGGAAACGCTCTTTTGTTAAGGAGGTTGAAGTGGTTAAAAATAAGAATGTTGTTTTGCCTAACAAAGGCTAGTTGTAACACCCCAGACCCGAGGTCGGAGATCTAGGTTTCCACAATCTCCGCAACTCAATAATACACCTGTCTTACCCACAATAATATTGGTACAAATGCTGTTGACCCCGCAATAATATTACTCACACAAGTTAGATGCTCAGAACCGACATACAATAACCATTACTAAACAATATCACAAGCTTAAAGTTATTACAACCCAAAATGATTACTAAGTCATGCTACTAATATAACCTCTAAATGAAGTTACATCAGCGGCTTGAATGTTTGTTTCGATAGATTGCCTTGCACGATCATACTTGTAAATAAAGTGAACTAACAAAAGCTGTAAACCCATCCAACTGGTTCCTTCTACCTCAGGAATGATAGCTAAGAACTGCTCACGAAAATGCCTTGCGTTTGCCACTCGCTTGCGGGTAGTCTGTTGTGGCCTTGCCATGCCTATTAGCTGTTGTGTTTATCATTTAAAAGAAATAAAACAAGAGTGAGCTAAATTTCCCCGTAAGTAACTTATGCCATCAATCTCTTGTAATAAAAATATGTTTGAAAGAAGGATTTTGAAATCGTTACTTTATCGTTAAGTTAAGAACTTTAGCATATTACCAAAACCGTATCATTTAGCCTTTTTAAATGCTGCCTTCAAAATATCAAACCATTCATAATTGATGTTAACACTATCGGTAACTCAGCGCCTACGCTTTTGTTACAGTGTTAATAAGAATTTACAAACTGGAAGGGAAGGGACTTATCCAAAACAAAAAACACGATATGAAGTGACGATGATCAGTCGCCACAACCATATCCACCGCGGGTCTTTTTTACTAGTAGAAGGGCAATTACTTCATTCATAAGTTACCCCGGGATGAAAGCTTCATTCATGATCATCCTGGATGGGAGCTCCATATGCACTCATCCTGGTGCATTCGGCCAATAATAGTTGATGGACCGCCTGGCTAACGGCCTCTTACACTCTCGGGATCGCCCATCAATGATCTTGCCACCGCCAGAGTCCCCTTGTTTTATTTTCTTTCAAGAATCGTTTTGAATAGAAAATCGAGTAGTTGAGGTTCGACCTCCGTCGACCGATACTTACTTGAAAACAACGCTACTTGAGCAAAACATGACCGGGGGTTTTAACAAAAAGATTTCGAGTGGGAAGGTATACGTGTTTAACTTTTCGAAGCATCTTGGATAACTTTTAAATAATATTTGAAGTATTTTTGGAAATGTTTAATATATTTAAAAAATATTTAAATAAATATATATTATCCAAGATAAATGTTTTTGGAATATTTTAATAAATGAAGTTCATTAAATAATCGTAAGTACATATACTATCTCCCGAAGAACCTTTCGGGTTTTCATAGTTATAATACATCAAAACAAAATACCGCTCCCTGGTCAACTCTACTTTTGGACCAACGCGCTCTATTCCTAGAGCCATCGTCCGAATATTAAATTCAAGGTACCATTATTAACGAGGTAGGCTTTATCAAATCTTTAACATGTACAACTCATCATATAAATCGAACAAATACGCTTGATATTGAAACAGTAAACACAACATAATAAAGCATTGGTATATGTGTTAGAGAACAGAAACTTGCCTGGTAGTCGAGGGGTAGTGGTAGGTCTCGGACTCCGATAATCTAGGAATTATAACAAAAACATAATTAGTTACTTCGTCACTTGTAAATGACCATTACATGCTAACTCTCTAAGGATTACCACTTGCGCAACCTCAACTTAATCATTTTTATAAAATAGGAAATTAATGTTTTTAATACGAATCATTTTCGTAATTCTTTCTAACTGTCCCTAGTATTATTCCTCAAAGTTTTACATTTTAATATGGCTTTTATGTGGTCCAAACATGGCCTCAAAGTGACTGACCAGAGGTGGGTTGGTTCACCGAATGGCTTTCACTAAAACTCACTTTTCTCATAAACCGTAAATCGGATTAACATGATCTTCGCGCCAAAACAAACTATAAAACAAGATCTAGATAAAGGTGGACAGTGGTTACACTTAAAATGATTTTATTGTCTCGGGTTCTTGTTCAAAACAGAGCTAATGAAATTTTGCCATTACGACGGTTAGAAACAAGTGATTCCCAATATTTAACTACACCAAAACAACATTCTACCAAATCAAATCATCATCATAAACTACTTATCATCTCCACCAAGCCATCCTCTTCACAACCAATGTTAAATCCAACATCTACTAATTTTATCCATCAAAACACAACCATTTACTTAACTACATCACATATACCTAACCAAGTCAAACTTTCTTCAAGATTAATCATATAACTACTATAACAAACATATAACAAAAAGGGTGAGAGGTTGTTTATACCTTCCTTGAGCTTTAAACACACTAAGAATGACTTATGATCCTTAATAGAGTCTTGATATATGCTTAATATCCTTAATCTTACAAAAGAAAACAAAGAACACCAATTAGTATTATTCATTTACTATTCATTCTTCATCTTTGAATGAAGATTTGAACATGATAACCTTAAAGGATGGTAATGAAACTTTGATCATACCTTAATCTAGTTACTAGCATTCCAAAGAGCTATTACTTGTAATTTATGTAAGCTTGGAAGTATGTTTTTGAAAAATCTATCCCTTTCTTCTTGAAAAACTCGACTATAACATTGTTTGGTGGGGGGGATTAGAGCTTCTTGATATTTTTCTTGGTTGGTTGTGATAATTATGAAGTAAAGTATGGTTATATGCTTTGTTAGATGACATGAGCAAGCTTACATCACACCTTGGACAAGTGTTGATAATCTACATGGTTAAGAAATAAAAAGGATACTAACTACTTGTAATTATCTTGATTGCTAGCACATGGTTGATACTTAAGTTGTGGTTGTCTTGTGTCTACTTGCCTAACACATTCTTTTCTCGTTTAATCACAATTCGTTATGTATTCGCTTTATCGCTTAACCTCGCTAGAATGTCTGAACGGTTTCTAAATCGTTTTGTTACAAAATGTTCAAGGTGAATGTCCTTGGTGTGTTAGTACCTTGGTGGAATGTATACCCGTGAAATTTTAATTTTATTAAATCTCTAAGTCTTGATATAATCGACGTATCTCGTAATATCTTGTATATTCCAGATGAAATAGTAAAAACGGAAATCTTCGAATTCTAGCGACTTTTACATTCTTTTATTTATCTAGTACAACAACGATACAACTTCGAAACTTCAGTTTTCCAACTCATACACAGGGTGGTCTGAAAAGTTTCTTCATATCATCAAAAGTACTATTCATCAAGTTCTTTCGTACATACAAAAATATGGGTTATTAGACCAGTTCTTTAAGTATGCCAGACCCAATAAAGTTTGGGTTCCGAAAAAGGTCTAATCAGTTTGATATTGCAGGGTGTGGAATAGGTGAACCGAGTTGTGTGGATTCTGGACAGTGAATGTTCAAGGCATTGACCAGAGATAGAGCCCTGCTATCAAATGTGGTTGAGAAAGATGGCCCAGTGGTTACCTTTGGAGATAACAACAAAGGTATAACTGAAGGAATTGGCAGTCTGGAAGCTGGTAATGTTATCATTGAGGATGTTTCTGTTGTGGAAGGTCTTAAGCACAATCTTCTCAGAATTAGTTAATTCTGTGACAGAGGATATGCTGTTTCGTTTGATAAGGAGAAGTTCCAGATCCTTCACAAGAAGAATGGAAAGCCTGCTCTTCAAGGAGTAAGGAAAGGAAACTTGTTCATAGCTGATTTGTATTCTAGATGCAAAGATGAAGTTAATAGTTTCTATGCTAAAGCTTCGTCAGATGAAAGTTGGCTATGTCACAAGAAAATGTCTCACCTCAACTTCAAAACAATGAACTCCCTAGTTAAGAGGGAATTGGTGAGAGGTTTGCCTCAAATGGAATTTACACATGAAGGATTGTGTGAGGCATGTCAGAAAAGAAAGTCAAAGAAAGAATCTCACAAGGGCACTGACACATCTTCAATAACTGAACCTCATCAGTTACTGCACATGGATTTGTTTGGTCCAGTTAATGTGATGTCTATGTCAAAGAAGCAATATGCTCTTGTGATCGTCGATGACTATTATAAATACATATGGGTTTTATTCCTACATTCCAAGGATGAAACTCCACATATGGTGATTCATCATATGAAGTTGATTGAGTTGGATTCTAAGTTTCAGTCAGAGCTATAAGCTCAGACAATGGAACTGAATTCAAGAATGCAGTTCTGAATAACTTCTGTAAGATCCGTGAACTTTATTAATTATATAATTTGTATTATATGTGTAGAATAATTATTATGAAGTATTTTGAGTTTTAATGATAAAGGTTGTTGAGTGATTATGTGTTAAATTGGTGTGTCGGAAGCCCCGTTCAAATATCTTGTCATTTGAAAATATCTTCAATTTTGAGCCCCGTTTTGAAAATTCAAGGACCCCGTTGAAATTTTGTACATCATTATTATTCCTTCGTCATTCGTGTCTGAATCATTATCGGAGGATTTATTCGTATCATTATATCCCATAGTATCCGGTACTATCAATAGTATTTGTTTTATTCAAAGAAAGAAAAATTATTCCAAACCCTAATTATTTAGGGCAATTGATATATCGTCCATATCAAAAATACATCTGTTATAGCCCTAGTATTCTTGAGCATTAGTTATATAAATGATATGTATTGATTTGGATAACTATCAGTCTTTGTGGATAGTTATCACTTCGTAAAACGTGTATTTTTCTAAATTAGGGTTTTAAAGCGATCCAGTGGATCAATATCGATCCAAAAATGTCATTTAGGGTATTATTTTCCACTAAGTATAAAAAGGAGAATCGTACATAATACTTCATATAATCCGTATTAAAAATATACAAAAATATAAAATTCCAGAACCACAAAATCAAAATCAATTTTTGATTGTGTTATTGAAATCCAAATCACAAGTTCAAGTACTCAAATCAAAGATCTTGAGCTCTAGTTTCAGAATCTTCCAACCATATCATCATCTGGAAATTTTTCGATTTTATATGAATTTTTTAATATTCGAATTAAATTAGGGTTCTTGATTAAATTTGGGGATTTTCATTCTGTTGATTTTTTCTCTATTGATTGCTTCTAACATGTTCCTAGGATTCTAATTAGTAGGAATTCATGCTTTAATTTCATGGTTGTGTTCGATTTCTAGGGTTTTGCCCGATTTTTCTTTTTAATAGTCCGTTCATATGAATGATCTGACATTGTTTTTGATAGAGGGCTTTTGTTTTATGTGTTCTTAGCTTCATGTAGAAATAAGCTAGCTCGGAAAATTGTTTGAGCTCGCCGGAATTTGGTCGGGTTTTGGATTCCGGTGATGTTTTTGTTTGTTTTTGATCGGAATGTATTGGTATGGTTATTAGGAGTGTTTTGGTATCAAAAGCCCCAATTTTTGATGTGTTTTTGGCTCGCCGGATTCTGGAAAAGGTTGCCGGATTCTGGGAATTTTTCGGCTGTTCTTCGCGACCCGGTTTGTTCTTGGCGACTCGTGACCCGATCCATTAACCCGATTTTTGACCCGGTTTCAATCTTCGAAACCCTAATTCATTTTCAGAAAACTTTTTTTGAATTTTATTTTTAAAAATAATTCGAAAATAGTTTAAATATTTATAAAAATCATATTTTTATGTTAAAAATACATTTTTAAATTCAGAAAATCCTGAAAAATTATATTTATTTATTTAAATTCGAAAACTGATTAAATTTAATTATTTTAAAACATTTTTAATTAATAATTAATTAATTTAATTAATTAATAATTAATTAATTAATTTAATAATTAATTAATTTAATTAATTGATTAATTCTTTTAATCAGTTAATTCTTAATAATTAATTATTAATTAGATTTAATTAATTTAAATTAGGTTTAATTATTTTCTAGATTGATTTAATTATTTAAAAATAGTTTGAGCATTTAGAAATTGTCAATTAATTTTTATTAATTGATTTAATTGTTTTTAAATACTTATATTGGGATTAAAAATCCGATTTTTGATTTAAAATTGTTTGGGACTTATTTAAATTCAAATAAGCCTCGAATATTGTTTTAAAAATACTTATAAGTGCTATATTGTTTATATGAGTTGAATAATGTGTTTTAATAGTCCGTAAATGCCCGTACGAGGGCTAATGAATGAGTTTTTACTTCCGTAAATTAGATCGGGCATCCGATATGAACCCGATTACTTGTTTAAATGTGAAAATGGTTATGAACATATATCGAGGATAGAAGGAGGATAGTTAGACTTACTTTAATGAGTTATTTATTATAGAATCGAGTTCCCAGAGCAAGGGAAAGGAGAAAGTAGAGTGAGCGTGATAGCATTTCGTCAACTACTAGACCAGGCAAGTATTTGTGCCTTTACTTGTGATTCAATTGTTATTGTTCTTAAGGATTACATGTATGTTACCATCAGAACGATTCAGATTATTCAATCTTCACCCGTATTGAGCACTTAATGCTATTTCCTTGAATATTCCTAACTTTTGATTTAATCCAGAATCGTGTTGAATATCAGAAACCTTCACCTTCAATTCAGTTTATATTGATGATAACCATTGTTGACTTTCTTAAATGAGTAATTATGTACCGTTGAAACCATTTCGAATCTATTTATCGAACTTCATTTGATATTGAGCAGTTGAAGGTCTTTTGCAACTATTACACCCTGTCATTGTGTACTTATCTTGTTATGCATGTTATTGCTTATACTCTGTGATAGAATTGGCATGTTTTAAAATGAGACCAGTAATGGTCGGGCCATATTTATGGTCGTAATAACTTAAGGCCCAGATGGCCATGGATCCTAGTGGAGGACTATGCTATAAGCTAGTCCGGGGTTGATGCGTGACTGATCAGCAGCTCAACCTTTGTATTTGAAAAATGTAGAAGTCCAATTCTAATTCCTCTTTCTTCAATAAAGATTGTTAAAATCATATGTTTGACTTGTATATTGTTGATTCAGATAACTGAAATCTTTCCTTTCATTATGGAACTGTGATTGATATATATATCATGCTTGCTGAGCACATGTGGCTCATACTTGTTTTGTTTCTAACCCTATTCCAGTGAAGCGAGAGAATGAGCAGACACATCTCTAGTGACAGTTCTCCAGATGCTAGGAGACCACCCCGAGTGATTGTCATTGGACGGGTAGTTGTCTTACTTTGGAAGTTAGACTAGATGTCTAGCTTTGTATATTAAGTTGTGTAATAAATCTGAAAAATGGTTTGTAATAATTATGACTTAGAAGCTTGTTTCATGCCATAATCTGGATGCGGTCTTGGATGCATGTGTTATTTTCAGGTATATTGTGTTTCGTTGGTCGAGTGACTCCCCAAATCTGTACCCCGGGTTTGGAGGGCGTCACAACTTCTGTGCCGACAAAGGAATAACAAGACAATACCCAGCCCCTAGAACTCCTCAAAAAATGGAGTGGTAGAAAGGAAGAATCGTACTTTGATTGAAGCTGGAAGGACAATGCTAAGTGAATCAAGACTTCCTATGTACTTCTGGGCTGAAGCTGTGAACACTGCTTGCTAAACTCAAAATCGAACTTTAATCAACAAGGACTTAATAAAGACACCTTACGAGATCATGAATGACAATAAACCAACCCTCAAATAATTTCATGTATTTGGTGCTAAATACTTTGTGCTTAAAGATGGAGATGTTGGACGTGGCAAGTTCGAGGCCAAAGCATATGAAGCTATCTTTGTTGGTTACTCCAGATGATCTTACAGGGTGTACATAATTGACAGTCACCGGGTGAAAGAAAGTGTCAATGTTACTTTTGATGACACTAAACTCCCAAGCATCCAAACAGAAAATCCATCTGAGAAATTGAAGTTTGATAACTTGCCAGATTCAGAATCAGATGATGCGACTCCACCTGAGATTGTTGTTGGTGATAACAATAAAAATGATGATAATAATCATGGTGGTGGTGGTGGAAACACTGGTAACAATGGAGATACCACTAAGACTGAGGAAGAATCATCAAGACAATCTAGCAACAACTAAGGGGGAGGAAATGAAGGGTCAACTAGTCATTCACAACACCATAATGAATTTCAAGGCGAATCATCAAGATCAAATCTTTCAAGACAAACTGTTTGGAATAGAGCTCATCCTTTTGAGCTGATTATTGGTGATCCAGGTGTTGGAGTTCAAACTAGAAGTGCTACTCAGAATGAATGTCATTATTAAGGGTTTCTTTCTGAAATGGAACCAAAGAAGACCGAGGAAGCACTTGGTGATCCTGATTGGGTGATTGCTATGCAAGATGAACTCAATCAATTTGAACAACAACAAATCTGGAAGCTGGTACCTAGACCAAAGAACATGAAAGTAGGTGGTACACAGTGGGTATTCAGAAACAAATTAGATGAAGATGGCATAGTGACAAGAAATAAAGCAAGACTGGTTGCTCAAGGTTATTCACAAGCTGAAGGCATTGATTATGATGAAACCTATGCACCAGTAGCTAGGCTTGAGGCCATCAGGATGTTCTTAGCATTTGCAGCTTACTCCAATTTCAAAGTATATCATAGGATGTTAAGAGTGCATTCCTGAATGGTGAGCTGGATGAAGAAGTATATGTCGAACAACCGCCTGGATTTAAAAATCAGGAGTTGCTGTGTAATATCCGTGAATTTTATTATTTGATTAAATGATATATTTAATCTAAAATATTTATTTTGGAATATTGGAATATTATTATATGATATTTAATGTGTGATTATGTGCTAAATGGT
This sequence comes from Heracleum sosnowskyi, assembly GCA_030848705.1. Lineage (NCBI taxonomy): Eukaryota > Viridiplantae > Streptophyta > Magnoliopsida > Apiales > Apiaceae > Heracleum > Heracleum sosnowskyi. The sequence goes on along the minus strand of CM061238.1, from coordinate 57,800,131 downwards.
GAGTCAGAAGCCCCTTTCGAAAATTTCGTCATTTGGAATTTTCTTCAAATTTGAGCCGTTTTGATAATTCAAGGGCCCCGTTGAAATTTCGTACATTCATTTTTAATTCTTCGTCTTTCGTATTCGAATCGTTATCGAAAGGGTTATGGGATTCTATTTAACCCTACCTATTTGATTCTGCAAATAAATTTCAATTTTTGATCCGAAAAAGGAAAAATCGTTCTGAACCCTAATTGCTTAAGGGGACGGATTTGTCGTTCTATATCAATATTGAAGTTGTTATAGCCCTAGTATTCTTGAGCATTAGTTATATAATGATATATATCAATTTGGTTGATCATCAACCTTTTTAACCCCTTATTTTTCGTAAAACGTGTTTTTGACCTAATTAGGGTTTTTAAACGATCTAACGAATCAATATCGATCCAAAAATGTTATTTGGGGTACTATTTTTCCAGAAATATAAAAAGACAAATCAGACTTCATAACTCATAGCAAATCTGCAGCAATTATTCATAAAATCCGAAATTCCCAAAAAATTATTTTTGTGTTCTTGATCTTCAATCAATTCGTTCTAAGGGTTATGGAAGTCCAAATTTGAAGTTCTTATACTCAAATCAAAGCTCCAAAAATCTAGTTTCAGAATCTTCCAACCTCATCATCATCTGGTAAGTATTCGATTTTATATTGATTTTACAAGTTTCGAATTATAATTAGGGTTCTTGATTCGATTTGGGGATTTTCATTCTGTTGATTCTCCGTTCAATTGGTTGCTTCTAACATGTTCCTAGGGTTCTAATTAGCAGGAATCCATAGTTTAATTTCATGTTTGAGTCGAATTTTTACGGGTTTTGATTTCGGGTTTTGACCCGATTTCTTCTTTCAATTCGTATGTTCTTGATATTGATCTGACATTGTTTTTGATAAAGGGCTTTTATTGTGTGAGTTATAAGCTTCATTTTGGTATATTAATCTTTGAGTTTCATGTACGGAATAGGTAGATCGGGTTTCCGGCCGAGGTCGTCGCCGGAGAATTCTTTGAACGGATTCTGGGCACGATTCCGGCTAGAGACAGATGTTTTGATGTGTGGGTTTTGTTTGGCTTCAAAAGGCGAACAAAAGCCCTCTGGTTTGATTTATGTTTGGACGGAATCGAAGAATTCCGGCGGCCGGAGACCGTCCGGATTCTGGAAAACCCAGAATCCGGTGGGTTGTTCTTGGCGACCCGGAATTGTTCTTCCCGACCCGTTTACCCGATTTTTCGACCCGGTTTCAATCTTCAAAACCCTAATTCATTTTCCGAAAACTGTTTTTGGATTTTATTTTTAAAATTAATTCGAAAATAGTTTACAAACTTTAAAAATTCATATTTTTATTTTAAAAATATATTTTAATATCAGAAAAATTCTGATAAATTATATTTATTATTTTAAATCCGAAAATTGATTAAACTTAATTATTTTAATTATTTTTAATTAATAATTAATTTATTAATTAATTGGTTAATTCTCTTAATCAATTAATTCTTAAAAATTAATTATTAATTGGATTTAATTAATTAAAAATTCAGTTTAATTATTTTCAAGCATATTTATTTATTTAAAAATAGTTTGAGTATTTAAAGAGTGTCAATTAATTTTATTAATTGATTTATTTGCATTTAAATGTTTATATTGGATTTAAAAATCCGATTTTTGATTTAAAAATTAATCGTGACTTATCTAAAATTCAAATAAGTTTCGTATGATGTTTTAAAAATGTTTATAAGTGCTATATGGTTCATATTAATTGTGTGTTGTGTTTTATAGTCTGTATATGCCCGTACTAGGGCAAATATCTGAGTTTTAAATATCGTAAATTATACCGGACGTCCGATACGTAACCGGTTACTTGTTTAAATGTGATTATTGATTGAATAAGTGTCGAGAGTAGAACGAAAATAGTTAGACTTATTGTGATGAGTTGTTTAATTATAGAATCGAGTTCCCGGAGCAAGGGAAAGGGAAAAGTAGAGTGATCAGAGTCGATCCGACAGCAGCTTAGACCAGGCAAGTATCTGTGCCTTTACTTGTGATAAAAATGTATTATTGTCTTGATTACTTGAATACCGTTATCCCCAGAACAATTCAAATTATCAATCCTTTAACCGCATTTGGACAACTGATTCCATTTCCTTAGAGTTTCTTGATTCTTTGATTTGATCTGCATCGGAAACCCTTATTTCCAATTCACTTGATTATTGTTTACCACCTATTGTTATTGTTTATCATCCTTTGATTATCATTGACAACCATTGATTATTTTACTTCCATCTTGACTATTGATTACGGTCATTGATTATCGACTACCATTATTGATTCCCTTATTGAATGAGTACACCGTACCATTGAAATTACTCCATGATTGTTTCTCGATCTTCATTTGATACTGAACAGTTGAAGCTCTTTTGCAATTACTATACATTCAGTTTATCTTATTGAGCATGTTATTGTTTATACCCTATTATAGATTTGGCATGTGTTTTTAAAAATGGACCAGTAATTGGTCGGGCCATATTCATGGTCAGAATAACTTAAGGCCCAAATTGGCCTAGGATCCAGTAGAGGACTATGACATGAGCTAGTCCGGGGTTGATGCGTGGCTGGCCAGCAGCACAACCTTTGATTTGAATAAAATGTATAAGCCAAATTCTAATTCTTTTCTTCCATTGTTATTGATACAAAGCATGTGTTAGCTAAATATTGTTGATTCTGATATCATAAATTCATATCCTTACAACTGTGATAGAAATGATTCATTGATGTTTGCTGAGCAATTTTGGCTCACTCTTGCTTGTTGTTTTCTAACCCTATTCCAGTGAAGCGAGAGTATGAGTCGACATAGCGTGACCGATAGTTCACCAGCAGCCAGGAGAGCCCCTCGTGTCATTGTCATTGGCAGGGTAGTTGTTGTTTTGCTTTTCTAGAGTAGATGTCTAGATTTGAACTTTGGTTGTGATGTAATAACTCTGATAAAACTGGTATTGTGTTAATAAAAGATTGTAGTAGCTTGTGTTCATTGCCATAATCTGGATGCGGTCTTGGTCAAGGGGTATTTGTGTCTTGAAATATATTATGCATGTGTTAAATAGTATTCCGTTGGTCGGATGACTCCTCAAATCTGTACCTCGGGTTTGGAGGGCGTCACAGTTGGTATCAGAGCAACAGGTTATGGCATTTGAAACAAGTTAGGACTTAGGGTCCAGGATAAAATAGAGAGTTAAGAGTTCACGTAAGGATATTAGGAGGTCAACTAGGGATATTATGCGTAGTGATTAAATGTGGTTATAATTGCAGCCCCCTAGTTCTAGTTCGGACTCAGACCCTTCCGAGGATACGATGTCAGAGATACCTACACCCGTTGAGAGAGCAGGACCGTCTCGGCCAGTGCGATATCAGCCTAGGCATCAGGACCCAGTGGTCAGGAGAGATCAGATACCTTGTCCTATTCCACTCCGACAAGTAGCCCCAGCACCAGTGTCTCAGGCATCAGTTTGTGGGCCTTTGTATCAGCTAGGTGAGCCACCAGTTCCACACCATGTGTATCAGAGGGTGAGTAGAGAGAAGGAGTACCTTTATGGACAGGTTATGGAGATGGGTAGGGTTCGTTCGATCGAAGCAGCCGCTGTCAGAGAGAGAGACAGACTTAAGGATCAGATGAGAGACATTCAGATGAGGTTTAGGGTTATGAGGACCTTGGTTGAGACCCGATTGCACGGATTAGCTTCTAGTCGAGAGGGAGAGACAGTAGCAGGGATGAGACAGATTTTGGATTATGCGATGAGTGAGATTGCAAAGATTTCAGGACCCCCGTTATGGCCGGCAGGTGATCTGTGAGCAGGTATTAGTAGCAGACAGATGTGACGTGGATGTATGGTCTCTAGATAGTTAGTATATAGATGCATATTGTAGAATCAGCAGTGCACCGGGCTTATAGGAACGCCTCGGGTTGTTGTTGCATTTTTGTTGTATTGCTGGTCGGCAGTTGTGGTTCAGCCATGATATATTTTCTTTTGAAGCGTTCTACGCTTGTACTAACTCTATCTATATATATATGATAAACCTCTTTTATACAACTGTATTTATTCCCCTGTCATTCATTTCCAGCATCATAACTGTTATTCTACTTGTTGCAACGAGTGTATCCATACACCGTTGAGAAGATCTGTAAACCTTCGAGATATCAATAGTGATCCTTCCTTCTTTTATATGGACTGTTTGATTGAGCCAATTATTGTTTATTCATCAGCGATATGGCTCCAAGATTACAAACCCGTTCAACTGATACCTCTGACCAAGAGGGTCAACAAAATACACCTCCCACGGGCCGCATTGACCCGATGGTAATCCAGTTGTAAATACTCTTACTCAACAGACTGCCGCATTAGCACAACAGCAACGAACATTTCAGCAACAGCTCTTAGAACAACAGCAACAGCATCAGCAACATCAGCATCAGCAGCATCAACAATAGCACCAGCAAGCGGCACCGGCGATTACGTTCAAATCTTTCCAGGCAGCAAAACCTCCAGAATTTAAAGGATCGGCAGACCCTGTAGAGGCTAAGGCATGGTTGAAAGAGATGGAAAAGGCTTTTGCCTTGATAGAGGTGACAGAAGATAAGAAGACGGAGTATGCAAGCTATTTTCTGAAGAATGAGGCCAGTTATTGGTGGGAAACGAGTAGGGCTATGGAACCCGAGGGATTAATTACGTGGGCAAGATTTACAGAGTTGTTTTTGGAAAGGTATTTTCTGGACTATATGAGAGATCAGATGGAATTAAAGTTTTTGGAATTAAAGCAGGGAAGCATGACAGTGCCCCAGTATGAAACAAGGTTTACGGAGTTGTCAAGGTTTGTTCCAACCTATGTGGATACGGAAAAGAAGAAGGCCAAGAGGTTCCAGCAGGGACTGAGGTCTTGGATTCGTAGTAAGTTAGCTGTATTAGAGTTGGACACCTATGCAGCGGTGGTCCAAAAGGCAATGATTGCAGAGACAGAGAGTGATTCTTACATGAAAGAGAGGGAGAACAAGAAAAGGAAAGCAGGGATACCCGATAAGGGACAGCAGCAGGGAAGTTTTCAAGGGCAAGCAAATAAGAAACTGGGATTTCAGCACGGAAGGAATACGAGTTTTAGGAAACCAGATACCGGAAGCATAGGACAAGATAACCGTCTACTAACCGGCAGTCAGCAGGGACTTTCTAGACCCCCACTACCAGAATTCAAGACATGCGGGAAGCGACATTTAGGGATATGCCATCGATTGAATGTCACATGCTTTAAATGCAATCAGAAGGGACATTATTCCCGGGATTGCAAGATGGGCATTGTGTGTCATCGGTGTAAGAAACCAGGTCACATGATCAAGGACTATAGAGCACCAGCAACCGTGAACAATATGATTCGGGCAATTGAAGCACCCCCAGTTGTTAACGTCCAGCCGTTAGCCAGGACCTACAATATGTCAATGGGAGAAGTAGTGAGAGATTCCGACGTGGTGGCAGGTACACTTCTAGTAAATTCTATTCCTGCACAAGTGTTAATAGATTCGGGAGCGACGAAGTCTTTTATTTCTGAAACATTTTCTCGTAGATTGAATTGCGTAATGAAACCTTTAAGTGGAATGTTGACTATAGAGATAGCTAATCAGGATCGTATCGCGGTCAGTTCATATTATCCTCGTTGTGAGATAGAAATTTTGGGAAATCGTTTTTATGTTGACTTGTTACCTTTTAAGTTAGGTGAATTTGATGTGATATTAGGGATGGATTGGTTGACTGAGCATGATGCAAGTATTGATTGTAAGAATAAGAGGGTTACTTTGATTACCCTAGAAAAGAAAGAAATAATATTTAGAGGAGAGAAACAAAGAAAGAGGTTCCTGACAATGATTCAGGCTAAGAGGTTATTAAGGCAAGGTTGTGAGGCGTATTTAGCTTATGTGATAGATATAGATAAGGAAGTTTCTAAGTTAGAAGATATTCCAGTCGTAAATGAGTTTCCAGATGTTTTTCCGGAAGAATTACCAGGTTTACCTTCAGATAGAGAGATTGAATTTGCGATAGACTTAGTACCAGGCGCGGAGCCAGTATCTAAGGCCCCTTACAGAATGGCACCAGTGGAGATGAAGGAATTGGCTGATCAACTGCAAGATTTGCTAGAAAAAGGAATTATTAGACCCAGCGTTTCACCGTGGGGAGCACCAGTACTATTTGTCAAGAAAAAGGATGGAAGCATGAGATTGTGTATAGACTATCGGGAGTTGAACAAGCTGACCATTAAGAACAAGTATCCATTACCTCGAATAGATGATCTGTTTGACCAGCTGAAAGGAGCGGTACATTTTTCAAAGATTGACCTACGGTCAGGGTATCACCAATTGAAGATTAGACCAGACGACATACCGAAGACAGCCTTTCGAACAAGGTATGGGCACTATGAATTCTTAGTAATGGCGTTTGGACTAACGAATGCACCCGCAGCTTTTATGGACCTAATGAACAGGATTTTCAAGAGATATTTGGACAAGTTTGTAGTGGTATTCATCGACGACATCTTGATATACTCAAGGACAGAAGAAGAGCATGCAGACCAATTGCGAATTGTGTTAGAAACATTGAGACAAGAAAGACTATACGCGAAGTTTTCCAAGTGTGAATTCTGGTTGAAAGAAGTTCATTTCTTAGGACACGTGGTGAGCAGCGAAGGCATCAAAGTGGACCCAGCAAAGATAGAGGCAGTGAAAGATTGGGAGAGACCAAGGACACCGACTGAAGTCAGAAGTTTCTTGGGATTAGCCGGATACTACCGGAGATTTGTGCAAGATTTTGCGAAGATAGCTACTCCAATGACCAAGCTGACAAGGAAAAGCGAGCGATTCATATGGAACGATAAATGCGAAGAAGGCTTCCAAGAGTTAAAGAAAAGGCTAACTACGGCACCGGTATTGATGCTACCAGACGATCAAGGTCATTTCGTAATATATAGTGATGCGTCGTACAAAGGATTGGGATGCGTACTTATGCAACATGACAAGGTGATTGCTTATGCGTCAAGACAGTTGAGACCCCACGAACAGAAGTACCCTACACACGATTTAGAGTTAGCAGCTATTGTGTTTGCTTTGAAGATATGGAGGCACTACTTGTATGGAGAGAGATGTGAAATTTACACCGATCACAAAAGTTTGAAGTATATCTTTACTCAGAAAGAGCTGAACATGAGGCAACGAAGATGGTTAGAACTAATCAAGGACTACGACGTTTCTATCAACTATCATCCCGGCAAGGCAAATGTGGTAGCAGATGCATTGAGCAGGAAAGAGAGATTGAATACACTGACGATGACCAAAGAGTTGTACAAGGAATTTGAGAAGTTAGAAATCGAAGTAATTAATCCGAAGGACGCGACGGAAATGATTTATACCATGACGTTTCAACCTGAATTGTTGGAGAAGATACGAAAGTGCCAAGAGCAAGTTATGAATGATGATGTGAGTAAAATGACAGGTGAGGAAATATGTAGCCAACCGGACGACAAAGGGATCTTGAGATTTGCTTCTCGGATATGGATACCTAACGTAACGGAACTGAAAGGTGAGATTTTGCACGAAGCACATAACTCGAAGTATTCAATTCATCCAGGGAGTACGAAGATGTATCGAGATCTTAAGACGAACTTTTGGTGGCCAAATATGAAGAAAGAGATTGCGGAATGGGTAAGTAAATGCTTTACGTGTCAAAGAGTTAAGGCGGAACACCAGAGACCAAGTGGATTACTTCAACCATTGGAAATTCCCGAATGGAAGTGGGAACACATTGCGATGGACTTTGTAGTAGGATTGCCTAGAACAAAAGCTAACCATGATGCCATCTGGGTTATCGTGGATCGATTGACGAAATCTGCGCATTTTCTTCCGATTAACGAGAGATTCTCGCTAGACAAGTTAGTTCATATTTATAAAAAATAAATCGTAGTACGACATGGAGTTCCAGTATGGATAGTGTCTGATAGAGACCCTCGATTCAATTCAAGATTTTGGAGGAGTTTTCAAGAGTGTTTGGGCACCGAGTTGAGAATGAGTACGGCTTATCATCCGCAGACGGACGGTCAAAGCGAAAGGACAATTCAGACTATTGAAGATATGCTTAGGACATGTGCACTTGACTTTGAAGGCAGTTGGGACGATCATTTACCCTTGGTGGAATTTTCATATAATAATAGTTTTCACGCGAGTATCGGAATGCCACCTTACGAAGCTTTGTATGGACGAACGTGTCGATCTCCAGTATATTGGGAAGAAGTTGGTGAACAGAAAATGATAGGACCAGAACTAGTGCAACGAACAAAGGAAGTGGTTCAATTGATTCATAAAAGATTGATAACAGCTCAAGACCGACAGAAAAAGTATGCGGATCTAGCCAGAAAGGATGTGGGATTCGAAGAAGGAGAGCAGGTGTTACTAAAGGTTTCACCATGGAAAGGATTAGTTAGGTTTGGAAAGAAAGGGAAGTTGAGTCTGAGATATGTTGGGCCGTTTGAGATTTTGAAGAAGGTGGGCGAGGTAGCTTACGAGTTGGCATTGCCAACGCATATGCAGCACGTTCATAATGTATTTCATGTATCTATGCTTAAGAGGTATCGACCAGATTCGAATCATGTAATAGAGTATGAACCCATAGAGGTCCAGGCAGATTTATCATATGTAGAACGACCGATTCAGATATTGGATCGTAAGGAGAAAGTACTAAGGAATAAGACAGTAGCGTTAGTGAGAGTTTTGTGGAGGAATCCTAAAATAGAAGAGTCTACCTGGGAGTTAGAGAGTGAAATGTTAGGGAAGTATCCCCAGTTGTTTCCTTGATCTGATTCTGAGGACAGAATCCTATTAAGGAGGGAAGGATGTAATATCCGTGAATTTTATTATTTGATTAAATGATATATTTAATCTAAAATATTTATTTTGGAATATTGGAATATTATTATATGATATTTAATGTGTGATTATGTGCTAAATGGTGAGTCAGAAGCCCCTTTCGAAAATTTCGTCATTTGGAATTTTCTTCAAATTTGAGCCGTTTTGATAATTCAAGGGCCCCGTTGAAATTTCGTACATTCATTTTTAATTCTTCGTCTTTCGTATTCGAATCGTTATCGAAAGGGTTATGGGATTCTATTTAACCCTACCTATTTGATTCTGCAAATAAATTTCAATTTTTGATCCGAAAAAGGAAAAATCGTTCTGAACCCTAATTGCTTAAGGGGACGGATTTGTCGTTCTATATCAATATTGAAGTTGTTATAGCCCTAGTATTCTTGAGCATTAGTTATATAATGATATATATCAATTTGGTTGATCATCAACCTTTTTAACCCCTTATTTTTCGTAAAACGTGTTTTTGACCTAATTAGGGGTTTTAAACGATCTAACGAATCAATATCGATCCAAAAATGTTATTTGGGGTACTATTTTTCCAGAAATATAAAAAGACAAATCAGACTTCATAACTCATAGCAAATCTGCAGCAATTATTCATAAAATCCGAAATTCCCAAAAAATTATTTTTGTGTTCTTGATCTTCAATCAATTCGTTCTAAGGGTTATGGAAGTCCAAATTTGAAGTTCTTATACTCAAATCAAAGCTCCAAAAATCTAGTTTCAGAATCTTCCAACCTCATCATCATCTGGTAAGTATTCGATTTTATATTGATTTTACAAGTTTCGAATTATAATTAGGGTTCTTGATTCGATTTGGGGATTTTCATTCTGTTGATTCTCCGTTCAATTGGTTGCTTCTAACATGTTCCTAGGGTTCTAATTAGCAGGAATTCATAGTTTAATTTCATGTTTGAGTCGAATTATTACGGGTTTTGATTTCGGGTTTTGACCCGATTTCTTCTTTCAATTCGTACGTTCTTGATATTGATCTGACATTGTTTTTGATAAAGGGCTTTTATTGTGTGAGTTATAAGCTTCATTTTGGTATATTAATCTTTGAGTTTCATGTACAGAATAGGTAGATCGGGTTTCCGGCCGAGGTCGTCGCCGGAGAATTCTTTGAACGGATTCTGGGCACGATTCCGGCTAGAGACAGATGTTTTGATGTGTGGGTTTTGTTTGGCTTCAAAAGGCGAACAAAAGCCCTCTGGTTTGATTTATGTTTGGACGGAATCGAAGAATTCCGGCGGCCGGAGACCGGCCGGATTCTGGAAAACCCAGAATCCGGTGGGTTGTTCTTGGCGACCCGGAATTGTTCTTCCCGACCCGTTTGCCCGATTTTTCGACCCGGTTTCAATCTTCAAAACCCTAATTCATTTTCCGAAAACTGTTTTTGGATTTTATTTTTAAAATTAATTCGAAAATAGTTTAAAAACTTTAAAAATTCATATTTTTATTTTAAAATATATTTTAATATCAGAAAAATTCTGATAAATTATATTTATTATTTTAAATCCGAAAATTGATTAAACTTAATTATTTTTAATTAATAATTAATTTATTAATTAATTGGTTAATTCTCTTAATCAGTTAATTCTTAAAAATTAATTATTAATTGGATTTAATTAATTAAAAATTCAGTTTAATTATTTTCAAGCCTATTTATTTATTTAAAAATAGTTTGAGTATTTAAAGAGTGTCAATTAATTTTATTAATTGATTTATTTGCATTTAAATGTTTATATTGGATTTAAAAATCCGATTTTTGATTTAAAAATTAATCGTGACTTATCTAAAATTCAAATAAGTTTCGTATGATGTTTTAAAAATGTTTATAAGTGCAATATGGTTCATATTAATTGTGTGTTGTGTTTTATAGTCTGTATATGTCCGTACTAGGGCAAATATCTGAGTTTTAAATATCGTAAATTATACCGGACGTCCGATACGTAACCGGTTACTTGTTTAAATGTGATTATTGATTGAATAAGTGTCGAGAGTAGAACGAAAATAGTTAGACTTATTGTGATGAGTTGTTTAATTATAGAATCGAGTTCCCGGAGCAAGGGAAAGGGAAAAGTAGAGTGAGCAGAGTCGATCCGACAACAGCTTAGACCAGGCAAGTATCTGTGCCTTTACTTGTGATAAAAATGTATTATTGTCTTGATTACTTGAATACCGTTATCCCCAGAACAATTCAAATTATCAATCCTTTAACCGCATTTGGACAACTGATTCCATTTCCTTAGAGTTTCTTGATTCTTTGATTTGATCTGCATCGGAAACCCTTATTTCCAATTCACTTGATTATTGTTTACCACCTATTGTTATTGTTTATCATCCTTTGATTATCATTGACAACCATTGATTATTTGACTTCCATCTTGACTATTGATTACGGTCATTGATTATCGACTACCATTATTGATTCCCTTATTGAATGAGTACACCGTACCATTGAAATTAGTCCATGATTGTTTCTCGATCTTCATTTGATACTGAACAGTTGAAGCTCTTTTGCAATTACTATACATTCAGTTTATCTTATTGAGCATGTTATTGTTTATACCCTATTATAGATTTGGCATGTGTTTTTAAAAATGGACCAGTAATTGGTCGGGCCATATTCATGGTCAGAATAACTTAAGGCCCAAATTGGCCTAGGATCCAGTAGAGGACTATGACATGAGCTAGTCCGGGGTTGATGCGTGGCTGGCCAACAGCACAACCTTTGATTTGAATAAAATGTATAAGCCAAATTCTAATTCTTTTCTTCCATTGTTATTGATACAAAGCATGTGTTAGCTAAATATTGTTGATTCTGATATCATAAATTCATATCCTTACAACTATGATAGAAATGATTCATTGATGTTTGCTGAGCAATTTTGGCTCACTCTTGCTTGTTGTTTTCTAACCCTATTCCAGTGAAGCGAGAGTATGAGTCGACATAGCGTGACCGATAGTTCACCAGCAGCCAGGAGAGCCCCTCGTGTCATTGTCATTGGCAGGGTAGTTGTTGTTTTGCTTTTCTAGATTAGATGTCTAGATTTGAACTTTGGTTGTGATGTAATAACTCTGATAAAACTGGTATTGTGTTAATAAAATATTGTAGTAGCTTGTGTTCATTGCCATAATCTGGATGCGGTCTTGGTCAAGGGGTATTTGTGTCTTGAAATATATTATGCATGTGTTAAATAGTATTCCGTTGGTCGGATGACTCCTCAAATCTGTACCCCAGGTTTGGAGGGCGTCACATGCTGGACTTTGTTTACTTCCTCTTCAAGGCTATCTATGGTCTCAAACACTCCCCGAGAAAATGGTATGACACTCTTTCTGTTTTTTTATCTAAAATTGTTTTGTTAGAGGTATCATAGACAAAACTCTTTTTTCTAAGAATCATAAAAATGATATGAAATTAGTCCAAGTCTATGTGGATGACATCATATTTGGGTCTACTAATGATGATCTCTGTAAGAGATTTGCTAAGCTAATGTAGAGTAAGTTTGAAATGGGTATGATGGTTGAGCTGAAGTTCTTTCTTGGATTGAAAGTAAGTCAAATGTTAGATGGTTTATTTATTTGTGAATCTAAGTATCTCAAAGAACTCCTCAAGAAATATCACATGGAGGATTCAGCTTCAGCAAGGACTCCATCATCTACAGCTGTCAAGATTGGAGCTTGTGATAATTCTATCAAGGTAGATGTTACAAGCTACAGAGGTATGATTGGCTCCTTACTCTATATTACTGCAAGTAGACCTGATATTATGTATGCTACATTCTGGTGTGCAAGGTTCCAAGAAGATCCTAGAGATTTGCATCTCGTTGCTGTTAAAAGAATCTTGAGATATCTTAAGGGTACACCTAATCTAGGTATCTGGTACCCTAAAGACTCCGGTTTTAACCTTGTTGGACTTACAGATTCAGATTATGCAGGTAGTGTTGTTGATAGGAATAGCACCTCCAGGAGTTGTCAATTCCTAGGTTGCAGATTGATTTCCTGGTATGGCAAGAAACAGAACACAGTTTCCAATTCAACAGCAGAAGGTGAATATATTGTTGCTGGAAGTTGTTGTGCTCAGATCTTATGTATAAGGAATCAATTGAAAAACTATGACTTTGTATTGAACAAAATTCTTATTCTGTGTGACAATACAAGTGTCAGAGCAATCTCCAACAACTCTGTTCAGCACTCGAAAACCAAGCACATCGACATCAGGTATCATTTTATCTGAGAGCATGCCATGAATGGTACCGTGGAGTTACATTTTGTACCCACAGAGGAACAAAAAGCAGATATCTTTACTAAATCCCTTGATGTTAAAATCGTAGAGAAATCTATTTTTATTAAAAATTTACTTATTTGGAATTATTCAGATTAATTGTCCAATTGTTGTAAATTATTGTGTGAATTTTCTGCATTTTAGTTAAAATGTTGCATTTTATTTATTTTTATTTTTGTAAATTAACTGTTGCATTTGTTCTTAATTTTATGCATTTTTCTGTACAGTTTTGCATTTTTTCTAGTAATTATGTAATTTTTTTTGCACTGTTCTGTAATTATTTGATTTTTATTTCCTATTAGTACTGGAATGACTATCGGTATGACTTTCTGAAAGTCATACTGGTAGTCATGACAGTTTTATTTGTTATATAAATATAATTTTTATTATTTGTATTACAATGACTATCAACATGACTTTCTGATAGTCATGCTAATAGTCATTGCCAAATATGTATTTATCTTTATTTATTTTCTGCATTTTGTTTAATTCTTTAGTCATTAGTATTGGAATGACTATCGGTATGACTATCCTATAGTCATCCCGATAGTCATGCCCAGTTATATTTTATGTATATATATATTTATTATTCATATATTAATATGTATTATTATCAATAGTCATTCAGTACTTTTATACTGGAATGACTATCGACATGACTATCCAATAGTCATACCGATAGTCATTCCAGCTATGTTTATTTATATTTTTTTATTTCTTTTTCAGACAATCAACATAGTCATATCACTCAAGTTTTTACTTAGTGAATTTTTACTCTCAATACATACACGCATAGATATAACTATATAGAACTGCCAATTTTTTTTTGATTCTCAGTCGATTCTCAACGTTATTTGATTCTAAAACCATCTATGGGAAGATCGTTTAATGGGCTTTAATTTGTATGTTTAAAATCTGATTTTGGTTAAGGTTTTAAATCAGTAATTTTTCGAATTCTCTTGCTTAATTGGTCGTTTTGATTTATTGGAATCGAGTTTGAGTAATCTAAAAATAGGTTTGTGTTTGTATTGTTACAAGGATCAACATATTGTAATTTGGTTAATTTTGAAGTATTTTTAAATTTTCGGATTTTAATTAATTTTTAATCCCTAAATTCGAAATAATCTAAATGAATTGAATTGTTTTGTGTTTTAAAATGGCCCAAAATTTTGAGATTGTACTTACTAATGGGTATTTTGATCCTTTAAAGTGTTCTCTTGAACGGTTTAGGCCTTGGATCAGTTTTTTAAATGAACATTCATGTGTGAATTATGCTTTATGTGCTAATGTTGATTTAAAAATTGATTCTCTGTTTTTGTTATGCTCCACTGCTGTTGTTGTTAATGATTTTTCATCTTTCACATTTACTGTTCAGAACAATCAGTGAGTTGAGTGAAACACCACTGAGAGAAATTGAGGTGAGTGCACTCACTAACACAAACACTACTTCGTTATTAGCTCAGATAGCTTCTCTACAATAACAACTATCCAAAACCCAAGCTTAGAAAGAAATTCTACAAGCACAAGTAGAATAGTTGAACGGTCTTCTGATTCCACTTCTGTCAACAATCAACCGGGACTGATCAAGAATGATGTTGAAGGCCTGAAGACTTCTTTACTCCCCAAGCTTAATGTCATTCAACAATCTTAGCTCCTAGTGGCTTCAGACATTTCTGGTCTATCAGATTCTAATGCTCAGATCTTCGAAAGTGTCAAGGACATTGCTTCAATCTCTGCTAAAGTGGACTTAATTCAGAAAACAGTGGATGAAAATCAACTGTTTGATGCTGCAAGGTTTGCAAGGATAGAAGGAGGGATGGAGCATCTAAATGAAGGAATGAAGCACTTGTATATGATGATCAAGAATTCTCACCAACCTACTGCTAAGCAGAAAGCTTTTTTTGAAGAAGATGATGGTGATGATGATGATGATGATGATGATCAAGAAGATGGAGGAGATGTTGGAGATAGTAGAGAGGTAAATCCTGAAGCACATAAATCTAAATCTGTAGAGGATTCGTCAACTAAGGGGGAAAAGAAAGGAGGAGAAGCTGAAGCAGCTTCTGGAAAAGATAAGGGGAAAGGGAAGCAGCAGTCAATACTTGAAGATAATCTCTATTACCAGGATGAGCATGATGATTTGGACATATTTGGTGTTCAGGAGGAAGATGTCCCTAAAGAGACCATTCCTGAAGAAATCTTTGGTGAAGAGGAAAGGGAAGCTGAAGCTGGCTTTGCTGACTGGGATGAGCAATATGATCTATACAACCCTAACCCTGCATTTGAGAAGGAGCTGAGGCAGCAATAGGCAGATCTAAGGAGGAGACAATATGAGAGTGTAAAGGCATCTCAAATCATTTTTGAAAAACTTCAAATTCAAAAAGCTGAGCATGAAGAGAAACAACGTCTTCATAGCTTAGAAGTTAAAGAAAGGAAGTTGGACATCAGATTGAAGAAGGGTGATAGATGGAACAAAGAAAAGGAAATGTTTGCACTCCCCCAAAAAGGATCAAATAATGATCGGGAGTTTATTAGCCTTCTTCAAAAGTTCAAAAATGTCAATCCAAATAATTCAGTGTGCATGAAAGCATTACAGGAAGAAATCTCAAAGATTATCACTGGATTTGACAAAGTCAGAATTGAGATGATCATCTATGTATATTGTCAAAGTATAGGATCTCTCACGGTCCCACTGGACTTTTTTGCAAGTAAATCTTTGTTAGAGCTTTGGGTTCTCATGAGCAGAGTTAAAGAATCATCTCACTTGAATGTACTACTGCATGAGCAACTCAAAGAATATGCTATAAGGGCCAGTCCTCATGTTGTAGATGTGCCATTTGAAGTCAAATTTTACAAAGGTAGAACACTTCAATCCTACATAGTGGATCCTATTTCTTTGAAGAGTTACCCTGCATTGCATCTAGTGAAGTTAAAAAACATGTTAAGGACCACTGGGTTTGCTTCTGAAGAAAAGACTGAAGTTGCTAACATTATTCAAGACTATTCCATAGCCAACATCAAAAGGTGTAAAGCATAATGTAACATAATACGTAACAGAGATAACTACAACTCAACAAAGGAACAAGACAAACAATAATATTAACTGAAGCACGGGAATCCAAAAGAACAGAAGTAATGGTAAACTCAAGAAATCAAAATATGGTATGTATTCTTGAAGTTCGTAAATAGGTCACGGAAAGAAGTTCATTAATATGTTCAGGCCTCAGTAACAAATAAAGAATCAAGACTTTCCAGACTACAGAAGTATTTGAATCATACAAAGTTGGTACCAAAGGATTTCAGTGATTTTATAATGAAGCAACCAAGACGGAAAATGACTTATCAATTGTATCATATTGAAGACATAGAGGTTTTTATCTGTGTTAGTCATCTGTGCACCAGACCAGTTGCACTAGGTGTCAGCACATTTTAGAAGATCAACATGTTTATCGTCTCAGAAGAAATTGATTTAAGTTAGATATGAAACATCCTGGAAGTTAAAAGAAAAATTTATAAGGTATATTTAGGTTAAATTGAAGTGCAATATCCTTACTGCAAAGAGAAAGAATATTCAAGGATCAATCTGCAATTAAAGACATTCGATAGTTTTCCTTTTTGAAAACTATCGAAAGAGAAAAGAATGTTTTGATAAAAACCATCAAAGTGGTGATAATCCAATTCGATAGTTTCTTAATTAGAAACCATCGAAGTGGATAAAATGATTATGTTCGATAGTTTTATTTATAAAACTATCGAACTAGTTTCAAAGAAACAAGTTATGCTTTTCGATAGATTAAAATAAAATCTATCGAATGAAAAGTAAAAAACTTGTCTTCGATAGTTTTTAAAAAATATAGCAGGTGATATGCATTAAAGGCTGTCAGAGGTTGGTGAGGAAAATGGACAGCTCAGAATTTCTCTAAGCTTTCGATAGTTTTCCTAAGTCTACATTTGTGAGAATGATGATAGTTAATACGTAAAGAAAATTTAAGAGCTTGAAATTTTACAAGAGTAATTGCTAGTGCCTTTAATTCTATCATTTGTATTGATTACAGTAACTTGAACTCATTGAAGCTAATCCTATGGATTAGATTTGTAGGACCCCTCGCGGTTTATATTTATAAAATGATATATTCCCCGACTCGTGTTTTTGATTTTGTTGATTTGATTTCGGACAAGAACACAAATAATTATCCGCAAAAGAAATCGAATAATTTGTGAGTATCGTATTCAACCCCCTTTCTACGATACTTTGGACCTAACAATTGGTATCAGAGCTTGTTGATTGACGTACAAATGAGATCCGGTGATATAGACAAAAAACAAACAAGTTCTTGAAAATTCAGATCGAATTTTTTATTTTCAAAATTTTCATTTTATTGGAATTTTTTTAATCTTAAATCATTTGTAATTTTCAGTAACCATGAG
Source organism: Heracleum sosnowskyi (assembly GCA_030848705.1). Lineage (NCBI taxonomy): Eukaryota > Viridiplantae > Streptophyta > Magnoliopsida > Apiales > Apiaceae > Heracleum > Heracleum sosnowskyi. The sequence continues at coordinate 57,782,439 of CM061238.1, read as the reverse complement.
TGCTCCAAAGACCACTGCTGGTGTAACACCCCCAGATCCGGGGTCGGAGATCTAGGTTGTCACGATCCCTTATTCCGTACAAACACTTGATACTTGAATCATAATAATATAAATCAACACACATGGTGACCCCACCATCAATATACTCACGCCAGTTATGTCTCAGAAACGAATTTGCAAAAACAGTAGTCATATGATCCATAAATTAAAGTTATTACAACCCAAAAGTAAATAGTTGCAACCTACTACCAGTATGATTTCTATGTGAAACCAGAAAGGCAGCGCAAAAGTTTGTTCTTGTTTGTACTTCTACCTGATCAACTGCAACAACCATGCTACGTGTAGCCTGTATATCCCTGACACGCTTCCGAGCGGTATGACGAATCATGGCCATCTACTCTAGCTGTTGTGTTGTGATATATATATAAAGAAAAGAAAGCAAGAGTGAGCACTAAGCCCAGCAATAATATAAAGCAGCATAAGCATATGTATAAGCTTACATCATAAAGGAAAACCTTTAAAACCTCATTCATATATCGAATGATATATTAATTTTTCTTTTCGTCAAAACATATCACACAGTTTCAAATACTGTACACGGAACATCATTTCTCAATCACTGTCACATTATCGGTAACTCAGCACCTAGGCTGTTGTTACAATGTGCAGCACAATTCCAAGTGGAAGGAAGGGAACATACTGGAACACCCGATACACGGTGATCAGCCATTGTATCGTAACGTAACTTTTCTACTAGTAGAAGGACGACTTCCTATTCGGTTATCACCCTGGCCGCATACGGGCCGCTGTGCTAAGAGATCACTACCTCGGCGCCTATTTCATCACCGGGTAAGCCTTAAGACTCAAGAGATCACTACCTCGGCGCCTATTTCATCACCGGGTAAGCCTTGATAATTTTGGCACTACCTCGTCACCTGTTTCATTGCCGTGTAAGCCCTTCCAGTTCCCATTATAAAAGACAATATCAATGAAACGGAAATCGGAACTTAATCCTATTTCCCCCAAGTACAATTACTTGTCAAAAACTTTGTAACGGTTCAGAATTCCTTACTCCAGAGTATTTGAAGGGAGTAAGTCACAGAGTGGGTTGACATTAGTCAACGAAACTACCGATGATTACCATGTATTTTGAAATCATGACCAGGGAGTTTATTGAAATTTTCAAAGTTTAGCAAGTTTGAAATTCTTTACTTGAATGGGGGAGTCATCCCCAGCTATAGGTATTTTAGAGGAACAGTGGAAGTAAAACTCTGTCCTCGACTTCTTGAACTAGATTCCCAATTTCCGATAAGTTAGAAAACACTATTCGCATTTAATTATCTTTAAATATCTTAAGATAATAATTGGGAATCTCTGTTTTAAATATCTTTTCTGAAGATCAGAATTTTTTGTGTAAATAGTAGAACCTTAAATAATATAATAAAGTTCTATGATTTTTTTAAATCATATTTGGAATATTTAATAAATATCCGAATAATAAATATGGAATTATTATTCAATAATATTATACTTAAATGAATATTCAAAATAATATTCATTTAGTTAATAAATATTCAAAATAATATTCTTAATAATATTATTTAATATCACACATTAAATATCCAATAATAAATATATATTAGAATATTTAATTATCATATTTAAAACATAGATGTCCCTGGACCCTCCAGTGTCTGACAGTATTATTAAAATAAAGTAGTAATTTAACTCCCGGTCTATTATTTTAAAATCATCGTATAAGTGCTCCATCTTTAGAGCCTTTAAAACCTCGGTTTATATCTAGTATTTACCTAGCATATAAACCTTATATCTTATTGGAGCTTTTTCTTAAAAGCGTAAACAGTTCACAAAACTTTTCACCGTATTAAAACAGGATATATATCACATGCACAACAGTAAATCACAACAGCTTTACTTGTATGAGGTAGGGTTTGAAAACTTGCCTTGGTGTCTCGGTGGTGTGGTAGTGGGGGCTTGAGAGGGTGCTCGTCGATCTATAACAAGATACACAATTCACAGTCAGTCCCCTATAACCAATGTATGTGCTATTATTTAAGCACTAAAGTTCTATCAATGAAAATCAAATGTCTCGCTCTCGTTCATCTATAACCTCATGACATTCCGTAACTCTTAAGTCAAAGTTTGGGTGGAAAATCTATTCACAAAACCCAAGTACTTTACCTTTACTAACTTCTTGTTTTGAACCATCCCCTTAAGGGTATTTCACTCGCGCAACTTTTGTTCCCGCATTTTTATAAAATCACAAACTTATCTTTTCAACACGAAACCATCTAGGTTCCTTTCCTAACTATTCATGCTAGTATCCACTTTAATATCTTGGCCAAATTCCATTTTTAAAGGGTTTGATCACCATCTCAAAGTTCATGCAATGAACTACTTAGTTTCGCGAAACCGCTTTCACTAAAACGGACATTTCTCCTAAACCGTAAATCGAAACGACACGATTCTTTCGCTAAAACAAACTAGGAAACAGGGCCTACATGTTCATGGGCAGAAACTTCATGTTTATGCCTTTTAATGTAACCGTGGTTTCTGTCCAATCTTCCTAAGTAAAATTTGACATGGTAACGACGCTTAAAAGCGATTCCCGTGTTTTAAACACTCAAATCAACCACCAATCAACAGTCAACCAACCACCAATCAAACCTCAAGTTAATACTACAAGTTTTCTGTCCAAACATGGTCATATCCTAGTTCATAGGTTTATTCATAAGTCAGCCATTAAACATACTCAAAATCATGCATACATGCTTCATTACAACATAACTCTAAGCAATCACTTATAACTACTAAGATCAAAGCATAATCTCAAAAGGGGAGAAGTTTTATACCTTCCTTGGAACTTAACAAAAGCTATATATGGATGGTATATCCTTCCTTGCTCCTTAACTATGCTAATCAAACCTAAAAATTTCAAAACAAAACAAGATTCTATGAGATTACTATTCACATCACCATTCATCATCATCTTTGATCAGTCTTTTGAACAAGTAAACCTTCACGGATGAAGCTAAGATTAAAGATCTACCTTAGTTTATGAAATATGGTGATTTAGAGTCCAAGATCATCATTTTTGGTTGAGTGGAAGTGGAGGAAAATTTCTTAAGGTTTTGGAGAAGAAGAAAAAGCCGAATGGTGTTCTTCACCTTGATGCATCTTTTTCTGATTTGTTTTCCTTGATTTTCTTTTCTTTTCTTTTGTCTAAATACACTTAATACTTTATCAGTTAATTTGTGTGGCTAATGACAAGCCTTGTCACCCATGACATGCCTCTTTTTGAACTTGTGGTGGTGGTGAAAGTGGTGACAAAGTGGTGATTCATCACCTTGTCATCACTTGGTCATGCATATGTCACTCCTCTGCATCATGCTTATGTCATCATTTGTATCCTCAATCCTCTTATATATTGCACTTGATGATCTTATATGATACTCCTCCTTTGGTTAGGGTTTAATCCATAATTCGTTATGCTTTTATTTCGCGATAGTTTCAAGTGATTTTAAAAACGTTTCTCTGTACCAAAGCTAGGGGATACTTCTTTGATCTTTCCATTACCTTGGTTTAATATGTAATCTTAGATTTCTCACCTTGGTTTCAGATATGATCATGGATTTCTCATTCCACATACTTTCTTAAAACGATCAAATCAATACATCCTTGATTGTCCAGTGAATAGTGATTTAAAAATCGAATGGGAATCTTCTGATTCTGATTGCGTTTGCATTCACTTATTCTCCTTATACATCAATAATATATCTTCGAAACATTCATTCCCGGTCATCCACATAGTGTGGTCTGAAAAACTTTTCATCAGCAAATTTACTATTCATCAGTGGCAAATTTACTATTCATCAAGGTTTTAAATATTACAAAATTTTGGGATATTACAGTCTCCCCTACTTAAAAGGATTTCGTCCCGGAATCAGATCAAAATAGATGAGGGTACTTTTCTAGCATTGCGCTCTCTAATTCCCAAGTGGATTCTTCAACATTATGATTTTTCCACAAAACTCTTACCAGCTTTATAACTTTATTCCTTAGCACTTGATCCTTGCGGTCAATGATTTCCACCGGTTGCTCTATATATGACAGGTCTGGTTGTATATCTACTTGCTCGTATTCCACCACGTGTTTGGCATCCGGATTGTACTTTCTCAACATGGACACATGGAATACGTTGTGAACTTGTTGCAGGTTTGGGGGCAAGTCTAGCTCGTAAGCTACTTCCCCGATACGTCTCAAGATCTCGAACGGTCCAATATATCTGGGGCTCAATTTCCCCTTCTTTCCGAATCTCATCAATCCCTTCCACGGGGATACCTTTAATTGCACAAGATCTCCTATTTCATACTCCCTGTCTTTTCGGGCCAAGTCTGCATACTTCTTTTGTCTGTCTTGGGCTGCTACCAGTCGTCCTCTGATAAGGTCTATTGCATCTTTAGTCTGTTCGACCATTCCGGGTCCGAGCATTTTTCGCTCTCCAACTTCATCCCAGTACAAGGGGGATCGACATCTTCTTCCATACAAGGCCTCATACGGGGGCATCCCGATACTTGCATGAAAACTGTTGTTGTAGGAGAACTCAATCAAGGGTAGGTGATCATCCCAATTTCCTTTGAAATCTATGGCACAAACTCTCAACATATCCTTTAATGTTTGGATAGTCCTCTCACTTTGCCCATCCGTCTGGGGATGGTAAGCGGTACTCATGTTTAGCTTGGTTCCTACACATTCTTGAAAGCTTCTCCAAAATCTGGAGTTAAATCGAGGGTCTCGGTCTGACACAATGGCGACTGGAACTCCATATCGCGCCACAATTTCCTTCATGTAAATATCCACTAGCCTATCGACAGTGTACCTCTCATTGATCGGAAGAAAGTGGGCTGACTTCGTCAACCGGTCTACGATTACCCATATGGCGTCGTGATTAGCTTTGGTTCGGGGCAATCCTACTACAAAGTCCATGGCTATCTGTTCCCATTTCCATTCTGGAATCTCTAGGGGTCGTAAGAGTCCACCGGGTCTTTGGTGTTCTGCCTTTACTCTTTGGCAGGTCAAGCATTTGCTTACCCACTCTGTTACGTACTTTTTCATGTTAGGCCACCAATAATATTCCTTTAGATCCCTATACATCTTGGTACTTCCCGAGTGAATTGAATACCTTGAGCTATGACTTTCATGTAAAATCTCATCTTTTAATTCCTGATCATTAGGAATCCAAATCCGGTAAGTATACCTCATAACTCCCTTATCATCTCTTTCAGTCCTTAATTCCTCTCCCGTCATTAGCTCTTTCCCTTCACTCATCATGCGTTCTTGACTTAATTTGATCTTTTGCAGCAATTCCGATTGTAGTGCGATTTCAAATAATTTCTCTGTGCCATCTCCGGTTATTTTAACCTCAATCTCCATCTTTTCAAACTCTTGGATTAACTTCTCTGAGGAGGTTATCATTTTGAGTCTCTCTTTCCTGCTAAGGGCATCGGCCACCACATTGGCCTTCCCTGGGTGATAAAGAATCTCGCAATCATAATCTTTGATTAATTCTAACCATCTCCTATGTCTCATGTTGAGCTCTTTCTGAGTGAAAATGTACTTAAGGCTCTTATGGTCTGTGTAGATTTCGCACTTTTCTCCATATAAGTAATGCCTCCAAATTTTCAAGGCGAAAACTATTGCTGCTAGCTCCAAATCATGGGTAGGATATCTACTCTCATATTCTTTTAGCTGCCTAGAAGCATATGCAATCACCTTTTCGTGTTGCATAAGCACGCATCCTAACCCTTTGTGTGATGCGTCACTGTAGATCACGAAATTCCCTTTTCCGTCTGGTAGTGCCAGTACAGGGCCAGTAACTAGCCTCCTTTTCAATTCCTGAAAACTCTTCTCGCATTTCTCAGTCCACTCAAACTTCTCAGTCTTTCTGGTCAGTCGGGTCAATGGGGCTGCTATTTTAGCAAAAATTTTCACGAATCTCCGATAATACCCGGCTAAGCCTACAAAACTTCTCACCTCAGTCGGGGTGGTTGGTCTCTCCCAATTTGAAATGGCTTCTATCTTAGCAGGGTCAATTAGTACTCCCTCACTACTGACCACATGGCCTAGAAACTGTACTTCTCTTAGCCAGAATTCACACTTGGAAAACTTGGCATATAACTTTTCCTTTCTCAACGTCTCTAACACTATTCTTAAGTGTTCTGCGTGTTCCTCCTCCGTCTTGGAGTAGACTAAAATATCATCAATGAAAACTATGACACATTCGTCCAAATATTGCTTGAAGACTCTATTCATTAGGTCCATGAAAGCTGCTGGGGCATTTGTCAGCCCAAACGACATTACCAAAAACTCATGGTTCCCATACCTAGTACGGAATGCAGTCTTGGGTATATCTTTAGGTTTTATCTTTAACTGGTGATATCCAGTCCTTAGGTCAATCTTGGAGAAGTATACCGCATCTTTCAACTGGTCAAACAAATCATCAATCCTTGGTAAAGGATATCGGTTCTTAATGGTCAACTTGTTTAGTTCTCGATAGTCTATGCATAATCTCAAGCTACCATCCTTCTTTTTCACAAACAGCACTGGTGCACCCCATGGTGACACACTATGTCTTATCATTCCCTTATCTATCAATTCCTGCAATTGAGTAGCTAACTCTTTCATTTCTACTGGAGCTAACCGGTACGGGGCCTTCGAAACTGGCGCCGTCCCTGGAGCTAATTCTATAGCGAATTCTATCTCCCTATCGGGTGGTAATCCCGGAAGGTCTTCTGGAAATATGTCTTCAAATTCATTAACTATAGGAATATTTTGTAATTTAGGAACGTCTCGATTTGTATCTATCACATAGGCTAAATAAGACTCACACCCATGCCGCAACAACCTCTTGGTTTGGGCCATGGTTAAAAACTTACGGGTTTGTCGTTGTCCCTTGAACACGACCTCCCGCCCTTCGGATGTTTTGATCCATAGTTTCTTTCTTTCACAATCGATCTGAGCACCATTGCTCGACAACCAATCCATTCCCAGAATAACATCAAATTCCCCTAATTTAAATGGGACCAAGTTTACAAGAAACTGTTGACCTTCTATTTGTAGACTACAGTCTAGGTGTATCTTATCAACTGGAATTACTTCCCGATTTGCTATCTCTACCTCTAGTACTTCCTTTAATGGTTCCGCTCTAAGTCTTAATTGACTAGCGAAATCCCTAGAAATAAAAGACTTGGTAGCTCCCGAATCAAATAAAACATTTGCATTGACGGTGTTTAATAGAAGGGTACCTGCTATCACATTTGTGTCCCTCACGGCATCTTTCACAGTCATGTTAAAAGTTCTGGCAGTCGGGGGTCTGTTAGAGGCGGCTCCACTGATCCTCGAGCTGGCGGGGTTTGCTATAGGGCAGTCTCTTTTCATGTGTCCTAATTTTCCACATTGAAAACACTTCTGATCGTTTCGAGGGCAGGTGTGGGAGTAATGCCCTGTTTTGTTACACTTGTAGCAGGTTACCGACTTTAGGGTACATTCTCCCAGGTGTTTTCTTCCACACGTCTTGCAGTCAAGTAGTGGGGGTCGGGTTTGATTAAAATGGGACACTCTAGTCTGTCTGCCGCCCTGGCTTAGACTCTTATTCTCCGTTTTCCTGAATCCCGAGTTTCTTAAGGGTTGGGATCTGGTTCCTCCAAATGTCCTTGCTGGAAAAATCTTGTTCACCGAGCTTCCTCCTTGACTACCAAACTTTCTCTTTTTCTCTTCTCTTCCATTCTGACTTTGCTCACTACCTGCTTCCACTATGGTTGCCTTTTGCACTAGCGATGCATAGTCCGTTATTTCCAACACCGCTACTCTATTCTGAATCCATTGCTTTAACCCTTGCTGAAACCTTCTTGACCTTTTTAAGTCAGTATTGACAAAATCCGGCACAAACCTAGACAATTCAGTAAACTTGGCTTCAAATTTCGCCACAGTCATGTTATCCTGTTTTAGTTCCAAAAACTTCCTCTCCATTTGTGCTTCCATAAACACAGGGAAATACTTTTCCAGAAATAAGGTAGTAAACCTTGTCCAAGTAACAACAGCATATGTTTCTAGGTTTCTCTTTGATTCCCACCAGTAGTTAGCCTCCCCTTTCAGGAGGTAAGTAGCAAAGACGGTCTTTTGGGCTTCCTCAATGCCTAAGATTTCAAAAGATTTTTCCATTTCCTTTAAACAAGCTCTTGCCTCAACAGGGTCAGCAGATCCCTGAAATTCCGGGGGTCCTAGAGACTTAATAGCCTTAAAAGCACTATGCCCCGCAGTATTGGGGCTTGTTGGTGGTGGCGGTGGGTGCTGGTTCAAATTCTGTCGGAGTAGGTGAATGAATTGGTCCATTGGGTTTCTACCGGGGACCTCCACATTCTGAGTACTCTCATACTCTTCCTCTTCATAATCCTGATCATCAAACTCGTTATAATCATCATCCTCTTCGTTTCTTTCATACTCACCTTCCTCATGGTTCTGTTCTCCCATCTCGTGTAAGTCTGGGTTTTCTTCCTCATTATGATAGTTTTGCCTTTCCTCTCCCTGGTTAACACTGCCCTGAGCCGCCGAATTGGCAAGGCGTGCTCGTGTTCCCATACGTCGGGGTGGCATTTTCCTGATGTTTTTAAACAAAAACTTTTATTAAAAACCATTGGTTGCTTCAAAACATGTGATTGGATCAATTGAGTTCCTCGGTGAAAGTCTTGGAAATCATCATTTCTCACATAAAATTCTTTTATAATTTTTATTTTTATTTTTATTTTTTTTTTTTCAAAATGGGGTTGCACAGTTTATATGTGAAAACTAATAACTTGTAAAATAATTGAAATAGCAGGGGATATCAAATTTAAGACTGAAATGTTTAAATAAACTGAAATGCATGAATATATACATAAGTGACATAAAGTCACCAGATACTGAAGTCAAAGTTCCAACAAAAGCGAATACATCGCTGAATACATCATCCGTACAGCAGTCAAAAGTTAAGTACTACCAGTCAACCAGTCAACATCTGCTACGTCAGTCTAATCAGCCTATCTCTAACTCAGAAAGGATACTACTATACATCGGAACCATCTCACAAAAACTGGAACTACTAACGGCCATCTGTGTTTAGAGAACTAAGCTATCTATCACCTATCAAGTCTCCCCCTCCGAGCGGGTCAGGTTCCTGACACGCGCCATAACATCTGCCCAAATCCTCTATGTGGCCAGTCGGGGTACCAATCCCTCAGCAATAACAGACATGCCTCTCATGCGGACCATAGCTCGCCACTCGATGCGGGAAATCTCAAGTCTCATCTCCATAGGAGTCGTAAACCTCATCCCGTCCTGATAGGAACGACGGGTCTCTCTCTCCGCTATCAACTGTCTCCTCAGCTCATCAGCTCTAGCCTCTGCCACTGCCAAGTCAGTGGTCAGCCGGCCAATCATCCAATCATGGGTCACAGTAGGTACTCCAGTAGGTGAGGGAGGAGGCGTGTCTGGATCAGTCATGGGCTGGTCCTCCTCATATCCCTCAAGGGCGAGATCATAGTCATCGTCTGATGGTAACGGGCTCAGTGGGGGCACAGGAGGGGTAAGGGCTCTCATAGTAGGCAGAGGGTACATCCTGATGCCTCCTCGGCTAGAACTGTCCTCAGAAGTCTCATCGTCCTCCGTAGTAACTACATCAGGCACAATCTGATCCCCCTCAGTGGAATCATCATCATCAGTCGACTCTCCATCAGTAGTGGGAGCAGGAGTAGTAGGAAAGTCAAACACAGTCATGGGGTCCTCTTCCGGATCCTCGTCCGGGTCCTCTGTATCCTCCTCGGGATCCTCAGCTAGATCCTCCATGGGGTCATCCATGGGGTCGTCCTCAACCGCCAACAGAGCCTCGTCATGATGGGTCTCAAAATCATCAGCCTCCTCAGCCGCAAACACCTATACAAGCGAAAACTAGGTTACTATATTGTGGAATAAAAGTTCCCTTGCGGGTTTTAACAGCCAGTGCTACATCTGGTAGCCCAACCACGAACTCGATGGGAGTTCTCATTATTATTATTATAGTTGCATTTATTATTCTTAACGCCCTATCGTTTCTGAGATTAATAATTATACGCTCTGATACCATTTCTGTAACACCCTCAGATCCGGGGTTGGAGATCTAGGTTGTCACGATCCCTTATTCCGTACAAACACTTGATACTTGAATCATAATAATATAAATCAACACACATGGTGACCCCACCATCAATATACTCACGCCAGTTATGTCTCAGAAACGAATTTGCAAAAACAGTAGTCATATGATCCATAAATTAAAGTTATTACAACCCAAAAGTAAATACTTGCAACCTACTGCCACTATGATTTCTATGTGAAACCAGAAAGGCAGCGCAAAATTTTGTTCTTGTTTATTAATATACATAAGTGATACTTATAAATAAACCGGAGCAACAAGTGTTACACTCCGAACCAACTCGGTACTTCTACCTGATCAACTGCAACAACCATGCTACGGGCGGCCTGTATATCCCTGACTCGCTTCCGAGCGGTATGACGAATCCTGGCCATCTACTCTAGCTGTTGTGTTGTGATATATATATAAAGAAAAGAAAGCAAGAGTGAGCACTAAGCCCAGCAATAATATAAAGCAGCATAAGCATATGTATAAGCTTACATCATAAAGGAAAACCTTTAAAACCTCATTCATATATCGAATGATATATTTATTTTTCTTTTCATCAAAACATATCACACATTTTCAAATACTGTACACGGAACATCATTGCTCAATCACTGTGACATTATCGGTAACTCAGCACCTAGGCTGTTGTTACAATGTGCAACACAATTCCAAGTGGAAGGAAGGGAACATACTGGAACACCCGATACACGGTGATCAGCCATTGTATCGTAACGTAACTTTTCTACTAGTAAAAGGACGACTTCCTATTCGGTTATCACCCTGGCCGCATACGGGCCGCTGTGCTAAGAGATCACTACCTCGGCGCCTATTTCATCACCGGGTAAGCCTTAGCACTCAAAAGATCAGTACCTCGGTGCCTATTTCATCATCGGGTAAGCCTTGATAATTTTGGCACTACCCCGGCACCTGTTTCATTGTCGTGTAAGCCCTTCCAGTTCACATTATAGAAGACAATATCAATGAAACAGAAATCGGAACTTAATCCTATTTCCCCCAAGTACAATTACTTGTCAAAAACTTTGTAACCGTTCAGAATTCCTTACTCCAGAGTATTTGAAGGGAGTAAGTCACAGAGTGGGTTGACATTAGTCAACGAAACTACCGATGATTACCATGTATTTTGAAATCATGACCAAGGAGTTTATTGAAATTTTTAGAGTTTAGCAAGTTTGAAATTCTTTACTTGAATGGGGGAGTCATCCCCAGCTATAGGTATTCTATAGGAACAGTGGAAGTAAAACTCTGTCCTCGACTTCTTGAACTAGATTCCCAATTTCCGATAAGTTAGAAAACACTATTCACATTTAATTATCTTTAAATATCTTAAGATAATAATTGGGAATCTCTGTTTTAAATATCTTTTCTGAAGATCAGAAATTTTTGTGTAAATAGTATAACCTTAAATGATATAATAAAGTTCTATGATTTTTTTAAATCATATTTGGAATATTTAATAAATATCCGAATAATAAATATGGAATTACTATTCAATAATATTCTACTTAAATGAATATTCAAAATAATATTCATTTAGTTAATAAATATTCAAAATAATATTCTTAATAATATTATTTCATATCACACATTAAATATCCAATAATAAATATATATTGGAATATTTAATTATCATATTTAAAACATAGCTGTCCCTGGACCCTCCAGTGTCTGACAGTATTATTAAAATAAAGTAGTAATTTAACTCCCGCTCTATTATTTTAAAATCATCGTATAAGTGCTCCATCTTTAGAGCCTTTAAAACCTCGGTTTATATCTAGTATTTACCTAGCATATAAACCTTATATCTTATTGGAGCTTTTTCTTAGAAGCGTAAACAGTTCACAAAACTTTTCACCGTATTAAAACAGGATATATATATCACATGCACAACAGTAAATCACAACAGCTTTACTTGTATGAGGTATGGTTTGACAACTTGCCTTGGTGTCTCGGTGGTGTGGTAGTGGGGGCTTGAGAGGGTGCTCGTCGATCTATAACAAGATACACAATTCACAGTAAGTCCCCTAGAACCAATATATGTGCTATTATTTAAGCACTAAAGTTCTATCAATGAAAATCAAATGTCTCGCTCTCGGTCATCTATAACCTCATGACATTCCGTAACTCTTAAGTCAAAGTTTGGGTGGAAAATCTATTCACAAAACCCAAGTACTTTACCTTTACTAAGTTCTTGTTTTGAACCATCCCCTTAAGGGTATTTCACTCACGCAACTTTTGTTCCCGCATTTTTATAAAATCACAAACTTATCTTTTCAACACGAAACCTTCTAGGTTCCTTTCCTAACTATTCATGCTAGTATCCACTTTAAGATCTCGGCCAAATTCCATTTTTAAAGGGTTTGATCACTATCTCAAAGTTCATGCAATGAACTACTTAGTTTCGCGAAACCGCTTTCACTAAAACGGACGTTTCTCCTAAACCGTAAATCGAAACGACACGATTCTTTCGCTAAAACAAACTAGGAAACAGGGCCTACATGCTCATGGTCAGAAACTTCATGTTTATGCCTTTTAATGTAACCGTGGTTTCTGTCCAATCTTCCTAAGTAAAATTTGACATGGTAACGACGCTTAAAAGCGATTCCCATGTTTTAAACACTCAAATAAACCACCAATCAACAATCAACCAACCACCAATCAAACCTCAAGTTAATACTACAAGTTTTCTGTCCAAACATGGTCATATCCTAGTTCATAGGTTTATCCATAAGTCAACCATTAAACATACTCAAAATCATGCATACATGCAATCACTTATAACTACTAAGATCAAAGCATAATCTCAAAAGGGGAGAAGTTTTATACCTTCCTTGGAACTGAACAAAAGCTATATATGGATGGTATATCCTTCCTTGCTCCTTAACTATGCTAATCAAACCTAAAAACTTCAAAACAAAACAAGATTTTATGAGATTACTATTCACGTCACTATTCATCATCATCTTTGATCAATCTTTTGAACAAGTAAACCTTCATGGATGAAGCTAAGATTAAAGATCTACCTTAGTTTATGGAAGAGGGTGATTTAGAGTACAAGATCATCCTTTTTGGTTGAGTGGAAGTGGAGGAAAATTTCTTAAGGTTTTGGAGAAGAAGAAAAAGCCGAATGGTGTTCTTCACCTTGATGCATCTTTTCTTGATTTGTTTTCCTTGATTTTCTTTTCTTTTGTTTTGTCTAAATACACTTAATACTTTATCATTTAATTTGTGTGGCTAATGACAAGCCTTGTCACCCATGACATACCTCTTTTTGAACTTGTGGTGGTGGTGAAAGTGGTGACAAGGTGGTGATTCATCACCTTGTCATCACTTGGTCATGCATATGTCACTCCTCTGCATCATTCTCCTGTCATCATTTGTATCCTCAATCCTCTTATATATTGCACTTGATGATCTTATATGATACTCCTCCTTTGGTTAGGGTTTAGTCCATAATTCGTTACGCTTTGATTTCACGATAGTTTCAAGTGATTTTAAAAACGTTTCTCTGTACCAAAGCTAGGGGATACTTCTTTGATCTTTCCATTACCTTGGTTTAATATGTAATCTTAGATTTCTCACCTTGGTTTAAGATATGATCATGGATTTCTCATTCCACATACTTTCTTAAAACGATCAAATCAATACATCCTTGATTGTCCAGTGAATAGTGATTTAAAACTCGAATGGGAATCTTCTGATTCTGATTGCGTTTGCATTCACTTATTCTCCTTATACATCAATAATATAACTTCGAAACATTCATTCCCAGTCATCCACATAGTGTGGTCTGAAAAACTTTTCATCAGCAAATTTACTATTCATTAGTGGCAAATTTACTATTCATCAAGGTTTTAAATATTACAAAATTTTGGGATATTACAGCTGGTATCAAAGTTCCCCCCTTTACTAGAGATGATTTCGGTCCGTGGAAGATGAAGATGCTATTATTTATCAAAGATTCAAATCCGTTGTATCTTGGCATCTTAGAGAACAGACCATTTGTACCAATGAAACTAGTGAGTGAATCTACAAATCCTAATGGTACTAGAGTTCCCCAAGGTTCAACCACAAAGGAATTGTCTGAGTACACAGATACAGACCAGGAATTGGTTTGATTGGATACGGGTCTAATGCTGATATTAACTGACTCCGCAGATAAAGAAATGAGCTATCAGATAATGAGCTGTACAAGCGGGAAACATATGTGGGATACCATAAATCTAATAATGGAAGGTACCGAAGACGTGCAAGAAAACAGACTAGATATCCTAACATCTCAATATGAGTCATTTAGGTCACTTCTCGGTGAAAGTATATATAACTCAGGTCTTTGAGAAATATACTAAGTTGTTGAATGAATTATCAATGAAAGGGAAAACCTATCCTCTGAGAGAAACCAACATGAAGTTCATGATGACACTGCCCCATCATGTAGAACACATGTCTTCATCCATAAGGGAAATAATAGATTTTACTAAGATGTCACTAGAGATGATCTATGGAAAGCTTAAGACTTATAAGATGGAAAAAGAACAGAGACTTATAAGATGGACCCAAATGTGTTCTCTCCACTATCGTAGAGCCCAAACCATCTCCATATCCATCCTTCTTCTCGTCATATATCGCAGACAAAATTGCCCCTTCGAATATAAACAGAACAAAATAGGAAGAGTGTTTAAGCACATTATCCACAAATATGAAGGGGGAGAGAGAGATAGAGAGACAGACAGACAAAGGGTTATCATTGTCAATTGGTATCATCGTCGCCTAAATTAAAACAAGCAAATACAAAACAAAAAAAAATTACATGTACAAAACCCTAAATGAAAATCAAATCGAAGACAGAAAAAGTAATACCTAAAAATCGAAACTTCGATTGGAGAATAGGAATTGAAAGAAACCCCCAAATTGAAGTTGTAACTCAAATCGAAGACAAGCTATAAACTAAAGATAGAATCTAGTCTAAAAGAATAATGTTTGTGGGAGAAGAATGGTGTTTGGGTTTGGTTGAGAATGATAAATGAGTGGGAAAAAGGTAATCTACTTGTGAAGGGGGGAAATGAAATATTAGCAAATGGGGGGAAATAAGAGTGAAAATATTAAGAAAAAATTAAAATTTTAGGAACGGAAGTAATGAAAGCAAGGGACGGAAATAAAAATAGTGAGGTAACAAATTGAAGATTTTTATTAAAAATATATATATATATAGTAAATTTAAATTTTCAACGATCTAATTATACAAATTTTAATACATACATACTTTAGTGATGTGAATAAACTAAAAAAAAAAATCAATTATGATTTTAAAAAAATTGAAACATCAGTCATTAATGAAACACTAGTTAGAAATTCTAGTCAAGTCACAAGTTGACTATTATAATCTTAAACCAAATACATTTATTTTTCTTCAATTATTTAAATATCATTATATATATATATATATATATATATATATATATATATATATCTTAACATCTATATAGTTAAATTGTAGGAAAATATATTTTAAAATATTGATACGCCAATGCGGGACGAAACAGTAGTTAAAAGTACTAGTCATATAACAAGTCAACCGTTAAAATCTTAAATCAAATAAATATAGTTTTTAAAAAAAAAATTGGAATATCACTGAAATATATAGATTTTGATATCTATATAGTTGGATTGTAGAGAAAAATATTTTAAAAAATAAAAACACCAATCCGGAATGAAACACTAGTTAGAAATCTTTCCTTATAAATAAACTTCAAGGATAAAAAATTATACAATATATGATGTCACCATTTACAGCGTGTATAACAAAATATCTTAAATATGAACGTATTTTATCTATCAATGATATTATTATTATTATTAACATTTATTTAAGTGTTTTTGTTTAACAAACTTTTATACTAAATATCCAAATAAGAGATTCATATGATAACATTGTATGAAATGTGTGACACTATTAAGGGCAACAAATATAATGGATCAACATTTTCCTAGCTAGCTAATATTTTCTTGTAAACAAATATCAAGGATCGTAAATCATACAATATACGTTGTCCACATCTACAACGTGTATAACAAAATCGTATTCTATCTATCAATGATATTATTATTATCATTAACCTTTATTTAAGTGTTTTTATATATTTCACAATTTTTTATACTAAATATCCAAATAAGAGATTTATACAATAACATTGTATGAAGTGTGTAACACTTATGTATGTATTAAGGGCAACAAATAAGGTATTTTTTTAAAAAATCAATGCTTTTGATATAGACAACGGTTTAGCTAAACAAAACGTTGTAACGTAAATAATCACGCAAGGATTTTATAAAACGAAACAATTGTCTGTATCATACAACGATTTAACAACATAAACAATTGTTACAAAGTTTATGCAACAACGAATGGATCAAGACGAAAACACTTGTGTATATTATACAACGTTTTTTGGACTAAAACCATTGTTACGTCTTATAGCTTACAACACTTTTTTAAACAAAAACCATTGTCTTATACTTTTATAAAATCGAATAAACAAAACATACGTGAGTCCCGTCTCGCATATATAAAATTAATATAAGACAACTTAATGACGACTTTATAATTAAATTATGTCATACTGATATGTAAAATGAGTTATTTGAATATGACAACATTGTTGTTAATAGTATTGGTATGTCACTTATTCGCTAATAGTATAGTTATTATATAATGTTCGTTTAACTTCGGAATTAGTAATGTTATATTTATTAACATTTTCCTAGCAAGCTAATATTTCCTTGTAAACAAATATCAAGGATCGTAAATCATACAATATATGATGTCCACATCTACGATGTGTATAACAAAATATCTGAAGTATGATCGTATTCTATCTATCAATGATATTATTATTATCATTAACCTTTATTTAAGTGTTTTTATATATTTAACAATTTTTTATACTAAATATCCAAATAAGAGATTTATACAATAACATTGTATGAAGTGTGTAACACTTATGTATGTATTTAGGGCAACAAATAAAGAATTTTTTTTTTAAAATCAACGTTTTTGATATAGACAACGGTTTATCTAAACAAAACGTTGTAACGTAAATAATCACGCAAGGATTTTATAAAACAAAACCATTGTTTATATCATACAACGGTTCAAAAACATAAACAATTATTACAAAGATTATTCAACAACGAATGGATCAAAACAAAAACCCTTGTGTATATTATGCAAAGATACAACGGGGTTTTTAAACAAAACCATTGTTAAGTCTTACAACTTACAACACTTTGTTAACCAAAAACCATTGTTTTATACTTTTATAAATTGAATAAATAAAACAAAGTTAGTCAAGATCCTAATATATAAAAAATATTATCCAATAATTTACTCACAATTTTATAATAAAATTATATCAAATTCACACAACGGTTTTTTTGCAACATTGTCTTACGTTTATTCACACAATACGACTAAGACAACTGTTGTCTCAATCCAACAACGGTTAAAGTAAAAAATTGTCTTAATATTATTTAGACAAGAGTTAAAAAAACTGTTGTCTAAACCCATTCATTTGCGTCGTCTATATCCACTACTTTTCACTTTCTTAGACAATGGTTCGTAAACCGTTGTAATGTAGTGGATTAGACAATACTTTTTCGAGCCAAAAAATAACCCGTCGTCTGTTAATTTTAGGCAACACTTTTTCGGTCGTCCTTTGTCTGAAAGGTGTCGTCTGATTCAGTTTTTCTTGTAGTGAAAGCGAGTTAAAGATACTACTATTTATCATTGTATAGGTGCAATGTGCGGATGCAGAACTTGACAAGAAAGTAGATGAGAAGATTGGCCAGTTTATTGACAAGGTAGATGGTCTTGGTAGATTTGCTGGGAGGATGTAGTTAGGTTTGTGATTGGAGGATGTAGTTGGTTTTATTATTGGATATAATTAGTTGTTTTGTGATGGGATTATGTATGTAGTTGGATGATAATTGATGTAGTTGGTTTGTATGAATTGGTTTGTTGTTTTTCTAATGGAAAATGCCATATTTAAACTTTACATTTTTATTTTGTTAAAAATAAAGGCGTTATCTTAGGTACTATGCATATGTTACTAAAGGTGTTCATTGGTAACACCTAGCGTGTTGCAGTAGGTGTTAAAAAGGTGTTACGATAGACTGAAACTTGCTACACATTTTATAGGCCCCATTGGTGGGCCCCATAGGTGGACCCCACATGTGTGCCCCGCTGATTATTAGTTTTGCAAAATTATAGGGTCTAAGGTAACATAGATCTGGTGTTACAATAGAGGGGTTAGTATGTTGCTGTAGGCTATCTTTGGTAACATATATGGCTATGTTAGCCTAGGGTAGGCGACATGTTGCCTTTGATGCCAAAGGCAACTGAGAGAGAACCTAACCCAAACCTGATGTTACCTTAGCCCTTTTTGGGCCTATAGTAACGTTACATTCGGTCTAAGGTGACATAGTTCAGTAGTTACTGTAGGCCATCTATGGCGTAGTGAAGGTTTTGTAAAATTTGATATCTTTAGACTAGCAATTAGACCACGAGAATAGAGGTTAAAGAAGAAGCTTGTTGAAGAACATTAGATGAAGTTAAAGGCCTAGTTTTCATTCTTTTGAAATTTATTATTCCATATTGTGTTATTTAGTTGTTTTGTGATAATTTAGTAAACAATTCACTTGATTTTTACCAAACTTGAATTAAAAGAAAGATAGTAAGTAGTATTTAAGTGCTTATAAGTAGTCGTGAGAACAAACTTATTTACTATTTATTACCATATGTGCTCTTGCTTGTCTTAAGGTTGTAAAACAAACAACACCCTCGTAAGATTAAAAGGTTTTTACAAATTCACCTCAGGGTGCTATGGCGACCTAAGACACATATTTCTTTTATATATATATATATATATATATATATATTTCTGTGCTTCACTACAAGATAAAAAGATATTTTCATATCATAACCAAAATTGGTCAAATACTAGTGTTACATTTTTTTTTGTACCTAGAAAAATAATAATATATTTTGACTAAATTTAAGGTTTAATGTATTATACTCCCTCCGTCCCTCTCATTTCTTTACACTTTCATTTTTGATATGTCCCTCTCATTTCTTTACATACCAAAAATAGTAACATTTTATAATATAAAATCCAATAACATTCACTAATTTCCTTCACTATACCTATTTTATTCCCACTTTATACATTAAATATTTATTGGTGCCACCACTTTACTCATTTTTCTTACTTTATCCTATTAATTTATATTTTTTCTTAACCTCCGTGCCATGTCCTCAATGTAAAGAATTGAGGGGTACGGAGGGAGTATAAGCTGGGGATCGATTTAATGTGGTCTTTTCTCAAAGCACAATAGTTACATCATCATAATTGATAACGTACTAAAATCAACCATTTTCCTCATCGGAAATGACTCTTAACGTGGTGATTGACTTTGGTGTTTGACTAAAAAGTAGCCCAATATCTTATAATCGACGAATTGTGGTTGATTTTATATTGAATTACACCGACCACTAGATTGTTCGCTTATTCGGATTACGTGTGATTTATGAAAAAACCCGTTTAGTCCGAAAAATTAGTCGATAATGGAGTTTTTTTAGGGGAGGTCAATTTTATTTAAATATATTAAATATATTAAATAACAAGAATTTCAATACTCGTCACATTTAAGATATATATTCGTTTAAAGCATATGTTATTACGGATTCTTTTCTGATTTTTCTTTAAATATCTAATACAAATTAATGGTGCACTCGTAGATCCAGTTTATGTGTTTGGTGGGGATCCGCCTTGACATCCATTGGAGCCTGCTAATCCATTTTACCATTTTCGGCAGACTAGTTTAATTCCTGTAGTGATAATTAATATTATTTCCTCACAAAACATTTAATTTCTAGGCAGATATCCACCTTGACATCTGTAGGGCCAAACAATTAAAAGTTTGGCCTTCGCATGTTAAATCACAAGCAATCACTCAACTCATTGTTACATGGATATCGGCAGGATCAATTTCTTGCATTTCATTCGATATTAAATTGGAAAATGAAACATTTTCATCTAATATTTGCATTTTTGAACATTCAACTATCAAACAAAACAGCTGAATCCAAAACAAGGAAGATTAGGCAGCAGCATGCACATCGTACTTTGCCAGTTTGCCTATTAAAGGAATACATAAATTTCTTGAAAGAGTTTCCAGTTCCACCTTCAATTACATAAAAGCCATATAACTGCCATCTAAAAGCAGTTGCTAGAGAATGGATCAGGTCCCAGCAAATAACCACCGCAATTGTCAAAAGAGTAGCATAAGGGCGTCTCAGCATAAGCTACAGGTTGGCCACCTTGCCTGGAGAAGAATTTGAAATCGTGGTGCTCGAAACCACGATCTCTTATCCAGTAATCAGCAGCAATATGGAGATCACACAATCTCATATAGTCTGATTGCCCATGATTCAACCAGACGTCCCCTTGGAACTTATACGCGGCACACCCAAATGGTTGCAGAGAAATCGACTGATTATCTTTGTCCGCAGTATCTGAATAGCGCAGGGTTTATATATATCAATATCGATATAAATTAATATGTAGATGGGGTAGACGAGATCAAAAATTATACATTGGATTTAACAACCAAGACACAAGATATAGATAGAAGTCTTAATATATTTAATTCTACCTTGATTGAACGAGAATAGGGAATGATATGTCAAAAAGGCAGCATCAAAGTCTTTGATAGGTATCCCAATATACGGAATTTGACAAATAGGGTACCTGATAACCACACAAAAAAAAAAAAAAAAATTAAACAACAAAAGCACAAATTATTTTACAATGCAATTCATAAAATGCTGGAACAATCATTAAGAACTGCTACCAGGATGTTCTTAATTTATCAGGGCTATTATACGAACTGCAGAATCTATGACAATGTCCAAATTTTTAATGATAGCAACAAATAATTAGTTATCAGGATATCTAAATTAGTAAGTGCGTGATATAAAATTTGGTGGTAAGAAAAACTAACCATGCCACACACATCCAGCTTGTAGGGGCCAAATCAAGACTTGTCAATGTCTGCAGGTCTGGATTAGACTTTGAGAGCTTCTCTATCTGCATTAAATTTCATTGGTAGAGAGTTTTCGTTACAATTAAGATGGTACTTATGAAACATATTTCACCTAACAGGCTTAGAATGTGAGACTGTGTAAGAATTAATCCTTACTGTATCAAAGAGCGGAGGCCTGTTGTACGGAGAAGCTTTCTCATTAAACTCAAAGTAGGGTTTAGATAAGAAGTCATGACTTTGCATATATATATCACTAGGATTGCAGTACAAACTTTTGAAAGACATTTTCTTCTTTCGACGTCTAGTAAAACAAAATAATAAGTTATAAACAAACTGATCAAAAATAGAGTGACACATTAGAAAAAACAGATAATACAATGTACCTTATAGTTTCATGAGGTTTGTTTGTGAAAATCTGAATTGCAGACAAGGAAGGAACAAAAAACTGATCAACGTCCCCCTGGTTGTTAACCATCACTTTGGTTTTTGCACCGTATGCACTCCATTTCTCGAATGATAGCCAAAGATCAGGGAGAGAGAAATAGGTTGTCATTGGTTTTGGAGTAGGGTTCCACATTATGTTGAAGTCCTGGATGCAGCTCTGATGGGAGAAGACAAAATACAAATTAGTGTGCCATGTCTAATTATACAAGTAGATTTCACTTTCCATTTTTCTAGTGATAATTGGATTTGATCACAATGAATAAAATATTATTTATATATTTAATTATTATGGTTATATTTTATACTACTGATCCTATCATTTCTTTACATTTTCATTTTTCAATACCCCTATTCCAAAACTTTTTCTCATTTCTTTACGCTTTCATTTTTCAATGCCCTGTTCCAAAAGTTTGGTAAAATATTGCACTACTTTTCCCCAAATATTATTGATATTTGAATGGAATTAGTAGGTATATATATATGTAGTAGCCTTAGAATTTTCTCTCTAATTTTACACGTTAATTAATCATTCTTTTTTACCAGTCGTATAATTGATTAATAAAATTACTTGGTCCACTAAACAAATAAAAAGAAAATGTTATATATTATCTAGGTTAATCTTTAGTAAATATTTGGGTATATTAATATCGGCTTATATTTGATAAATAAAAAATGCTTGGCAACCAAACAAAAACTCCAAAATTATGTAGAAAAAGACATGTATCTTCTTACTATAGGTTGTTAAGATAATTAATGATATAAACCCCCATGCATTGATATGAACTCTCCGTATTAAAATTTCTCAATTTGCCAACTCAACACTGCCACATTAATTTACACACATTTTTTGATGTTTTGTTTGATTTTCTATCATTATTCTTGATAAATATTGTTATCAGAGTTAAGCAAATTGTTAGGTCATTAGGATCTAATTAAGATTTACTAGCTTTATATTTTTAAAATATTATTTATAATTATTTTTTATATTTACTTAAATTAGATTTTAACTTTTTTGAGAAAATTGTAAAAAATGTTTGCAAACCTTATTAAATTGATGATAGTTATTTTATTAACATTAAATTTATTATTTTAATTGTTTTTGTATTTTTTCATGAAATCATCAAAATTTTAATTTTTTATATTTTCTTGGCCAACAACTTTATTATACTATATACAATTATTTTTCAAAGTTTTTGAAAAGATTGCTAAATAATATCTACAAACTGTATGATTTTTGTAATAAAATGTACAATTTGGGAATATTTTCAATTTTCATTTAATATTATTTGTAAAATGATAAAACTGCCCCTCATGATCAAATCACATCACAAGAGGTCCTTTACACTAATTATATTTAGGATATAATTTATATTTTTAATTTATATTTAATATTATTTAAAAAATATAATCACTAATAGTATTTTTGAAATAAGTCCACCATGCCTTAAGAAAGCATACCTTATCAAATATTTTAGTTAAATTATATATAAAGATATAATTTATGTAATCTTTTGGCAGGACAAATAGATCGAAATTTTTTAAAATTATTTTTTTGTGCTAAATTAAAGAATACTCTATAGATGATATATAATAATACTAAGTAAAAACAAATTGTCACATCATCAATATATATATATATACCTGTTTTCTTTCTCTGGATTCAAACCTTACCCGTATAAATAAGCATGTTAATTGTTAAATATTATTCTTAATTATAAATATTTAAATAAATTAGAAAACATAGATATGAAACAGTTAAAAACTAAACTTGTTAATCGAAAGAAATACTCGAAACATATTTGGTATCAGAGAAAAGTCTACTATCGCCCGTGAAGAAATTAAAATTATTTTTCTACAAAAATAAATATATTAGATTTAAGGATGTAAACAAAATTTAAAAAAGAAAAAGAATCGAAAAAAAAGAGATTTACCTCAGGAATTGGAGTCAATGGAACTTTTGGTGTCAGGGAATGAAGTAATCGCTCGATATTTGAGTGCGTCCTAGGGGCGAAGAATATTGAAAATGGAGGACTAGCCATTTTTTTTAACAGTAATCAAACACTATAAATCATTTCAAAAAAAAAACACTATAAATCGCTCTCTTTAAAAATTGATACCACCTTTTACACCAGCTCACTTTAACCCCTTGTATGAGTTGCACCTCTATGTATGATGCAGATATAATTATATTTATTTGTTTTTATATACTCAAATAGTAAATGCGACCTTGACTTTTTACATTATACAAAGAGTAGGGATAATGAAAAAGACAATCTGATTAATATTTGTTATTATAAAATATCCAATATACCGTTAGAAACAAAAAACGGAGAAAAAGATTACATGTTGGTGACTAAAATTATTGAATGCAGTTGAGAGCCCTGTGGTAATTAATATCCCATTAAAATGATTAAAATCAAACAAAATCTAGGGATAATAATGTTACTTTGAGAGGCCGTAATGATTTGAATTTTTAGGTTCCATATACAAGAGGCTGAATACTATGATATGCTGTAATTAGGTAAAGGCAAAATCAAGAAGATAAAAGAGGTTAAAACGTATCATCTCGAAAATTAGGTAAAGAAAATGTGATTAGTGGTTACGGTATCTCTTAACTCCCGATTCCCTCTTGAATTTTGTCTTCAACGCTGAATACTTATTTGATTTAGTAGTTAATTTCTTAATAGTTTTGACACGAATTTCTAATTTTTGTAATTACTGCTATATATTTTTAGAATATTCTTGATAGTAGTGTTACATCCAAAATTTATACAAGGAAATAATTGACTATTTGAAGGTGGTCAACCACTAGGATGACTGTTGGATTTAATTTAATTATGAAACTTGTATTTTTATTTCCTTGTTTAACTGTTTGTTATTTGTTTGAGTTAGTCGTCACCGTGTGGAGTGGTTTTAGGATATGCACGTTGGACTAGAGAAATTGTAGGAGTTATAGGCGTAGTTTGTTTCATTCATGGCCCTTGTTTTTAGCCACTTCCTTTTTCGGTATGCTTATATATTTGTAATGCTTGAATCAATAAAGACCAGAGCTTCCACGCATATCTTGTTTTCTCAGTTTTACATTCAAACACCTATATCTATATTAATTATCGCAAGAATTGGTATCAGAGCTTTGGGTCTCATTATATGCCCAAGTACATGCCAAAAATGACTACTACAGTGCAATTGGCTTGAACTATCCAATGTTGGCCAGAAGCAATTATATGGCATGGGCACTAAAAATGAAAGTGTTCATGAAGGCACAAGGGGTGTGGAATGCAGTGGAGACTAAGGAGAAGGAAGATACGGTTGATGATAGACAAGACAAGATTGCCCTGGCTACAATATACTGGGGAATTCCTGAAGATATCTTGTTGTCACTAGCTGATAAGGAAACGACTAAGGAAGCTTGGGAAGCTATCAAGACTATGTGTCAAGGTGCAGAACTCGTAAAGAAGGCCAGAATTCAGACATTGAAGAGTGAGTTTGAATCCATGTGTATGATGGAAGGAGAACAATTAGATGACTTCTCCTTGAAGCTGAACGGACTGGTTACGAACATACGCGCACTGGGAGAGGAAATAAAAGAAATCTACGTGGTGAAGAGGCTGCTTCGTGCGGTACCACCAAGGTTTTTACAAATTGTCTCGACGATTGAACAATTTGGAGACATGGATGCGATGTCAGTGGAGGAGGCTATTGGCTCTTTAAAGGCCAATGATGAGCGAATGAAAGGACAGAAGGAAGAAGGTGGAGGACAATTATTACTTACAGAAGAGGAGTGGTCCAGAAGGGAGAAAGTTAAAAGTAAACTGCTATTGACTAAAGAAGAATGGATTAAGAGAAACAGTAACAGAGCTGGGAATGAAGGCTCACATAGCCAAAGGTTTCGAGGAAGAGACGGTGGTCGTTTGGGGCGTGACAAGAGCAGAGTAAGGTGCTATAATTGCAGTGTATACGGCCACTACGCCGCGGAGTGCCGAAAGCCACGACGTGAAAGAGAACAAAAGCAAGAAGTAAACATGACCCAACTTGAAGATCACGAGCCAGCACTGCTGTTGACAGAAATCGAAAGGAAAGGGGAAGATATGATGTTGTTAAAGGAGGAGAAGGTGGTGCTAAAATTGGGGCAAAGCAATGAAAGTGTTGAATCGAACTTGTGGTAATGGACAATGGTGCGAGCAACCATATGACTGGACAACGCTCCAAATTTAGGGAGTTGGATGAAAATGTAACGGGACAAGTGAAGTTTGGAGACGGCTCAACCGTCGACATTAAGGGAAAAGGCTCTGTCACCTTTATATGTAAGAATGGAGAAGAGCGCACTCTCAACGGGGTATATTATATTCCCATGCTTCAGAATAATATAGTTAGTCTTGGTCAATTATCTGAAGTCGGAAACAAGGTAGTACTAAACGGTGAATTTCTATGGGTATATGATACTCAAGGAAGGCTGCTGATGAAAGTAAAGAAGTCACCCAATAGGCTATACACAATCATTCTCGAAACGGGGAAAGCTACATGTTTGAAGATGAAGTCCAAAGAATTACCGTGGTTGTGGCATTCTCGTCTAGGCCATGTGAATTTTCAGGCGCTATCACTGATGCACTCGACACAAATGGTGTTTGGTTTACCAAAGTTTGCACAACCAGAGGGTGTGTGCACTGATTGCCTAATGTCAAAACAGACAAGAAAACCATTCCCAAGTCAGGCCAACTATCGTGCGAAGTGTTAGGCTCAAGACATGTCTGAATACCACCATTAACAAGCCTAAGCTATGTGACTATGTCACACTACATGACCTAGTGAATTATATCACTGGGATATAGTATAGGTCTCTCTATGTACTTGTCTTGTTCTCATGAACATTAGCTTGATCATGTATGCTTAGAATTATAATGAGCTTAGTAAGCTTCGTGCAACTAGAATGTATATAGGCCATTAAATAATTGTCCTGGTAGAAGTTCAGATTTGTTCATGCAGCAGGATAGAGATGAATAAGGCCCTGAAGAAATAAGTTGCAGAAATTTGTCTAAGGCATTATATAGCAAAGTCAGAATAAAGCTATGTCGTGAAGTACTCAAGACTCATGTCGTGAAGTGTTGAAGTCAGCAAAGTCAAAGATGCCTAGATCGTGAAGTCCTCAAATGACTTATTTCGCATAGTCCTCAAATGACTTATGTCGCATAGTCCTCAAATGACTTATGTCGCATAGTCCTCAAATTACTTATGTCGCATAGTCCTCAAAAAGACTAGATCGCGAAGTCCTCAAATGACCTATGTCGCAAAGTCTTCAAAGGCCATATCGCGTAGTCTTCACAAGTGACATCGCATAGTCTGGAATGAAGTGGAGTTCACGATATCAACACTTAGCCGTTTACAACAAGACAAATCAAGGTACAGAATCAAGAATTAAAAGAGACAAATACTGAAGCATTTGTTCTGGCAAGGTGGTCCAAAGAACAGATGGCAAATCTATAGCTAAACTTGGAGAGAAAGATAAGAGAAAAACAACTACAGAAACGGTAAAGACTCCGAAAAGCAGGTGGTCCTTCCTGACACAGTTAACCTCTTATGGCAGGACAAGTTGGACTTTTAGCTAGGGGTAACTGTGTAAATAGTGGTGTGCCTAGTTTGTATAGGAGGATATATATCGAGCACACACCACTGAAAAAAAAAGTAAGAGAGATACACATAGTTTTATCTAAAGCACTCTTTTCTCTGTAAGCAAAAACAAGTTACAAACTGTTCTTGTTTAGAAGCCAGAAATTCTGTTGTGAATTTCCGGAAAGCTGTAGTATTTAATTTACTCAATACAAAGTAGATTAAAGTGATTGTGTGTGTTGTTTATATTCCGCATATTACATAGCATAATCATATACAGTTTATCTTGAGTTTCAAGAATCAAAAAATATCAAACTATCCGTTCACCCCCCCCCCCTCTGTCTAGTTTCTAGTGGTATTCATTTCTAACAAGTGGTATCAGAGCCTAGGCTGTTAACGTACAAACAGGAAAAGATCAAGAATGAGTTCACAGAAACTAAGAAGTATCAAGATTCCTCCCTGTTGGGTTTTATACTAAACTATTCATTAGTAGTATATAAACATTGTCCATTTTATTGAGAATCTTGATTGCATATTTTTACATTGTCTGTTTATTATATATTGTGGATAATTTAGTATCAAATGGGATAACAGAAGATTAAATTATCAGTGTCTATATATAATATAAAGGGTTCACAGTTTAAGTGGAATTAGACAAACCACTGGAATAACTGAAGTATTATTTGGAATAGTTTATCTTGACTATTAAATAATACTTGTATACTTTGTGTATATTGAACAGGATCGAAATATTAGAATTGTTCTTCTATTCTGACAATAAAGAAGAACTAAGATTCTATGATATTATTAATGCTTAGGTTCTCAATCCAAGTGTAGTGATTGACACTTGTATGCAATGCACATGCTTTGATTCATATGTGATGTAATTAATTGTTAATTACAATATTATGTATTGAGCAATGACATTGCATGCAGAGTGGGATATTAATTACATAAGGAAACCATGTCCTGATAATATTCGGGTTGATGATGTCCTCTTGAAAGCTCATAAAGATAATTATGCTTTAGTCCTGCAGGCAGATTTGTTCTTGCATAATTATAAGGTTGAGTGGATGATCAAGGATAAAAAGATATTAATTAAATTAATTATCAGAAATTAATTTAATTAATGGACATACGATATCTTAAACATGGGGAATTTAATAAGCAAATAATATAGGAGCCGAATTTAATAATAAAGCAATTACGGTATTAGGAAAGGCAGTGCAGATATTAATTCGTTAGTGGATAGAATTAATATTTAATGACATTGGGTTTGACCCAGAATGTCATTGGGAGGCCCGACCTAATTGTCCATGATCCCTACTGGAGCCTATAAATATTCTTGTTCTCCTAAAGGCTGAAAACGTTTTTTCGGTTTTTCATAATTCGAGATTAAAACCTAGGGCAGCCGCAAGGAGCTAGGGTTTTGGGATTTCGAGGCTTTAAGGAGAGGAAACTTCGGGAGATCGAAGGCCACACTTCGCTCGAAGGGAATCAAGGAATTCAGTAGAAGACGTGGATCAGAATCGTATCGATTAAGGTAAAGTTTTCTTTTCGAACTCGTAATCAATCATATAGTAAAACGCAGAACAGTAATCATCCGTTCCATCAATTGGCATCAAGAGCCTGGTTATGCAGTTCTGCGTTTTATGATATGATGTCCATGTCGTAATTATATATGCATGTATATGGTGGTTGCTTGTATTGATTTTGTGATGCAGGTTGTAATCCACTATTATGGTCATGTTTTATTTGATTATGTGATTGGATCCCACGTGGTTTATCGTGGATGTTTGATTGTTGTAAATCACGAGGGTTTATCGTGATAGTTAAGATTATGATCAGATGTATGTAATAGAATAGGTTTGTTTTGCTGTATTATGTTGTATGTAATCGTTTAAACATCGGAGATACGAGAAACAGAGTTCTTCCGCTGCGCCATACTGTTTTCGTGGGAGCTTCGCTGTTTTGGCTGCAGATTTTGCATACGATGTCCGATTTGGGCGAATAAGCACTTTTCGGAAACGGCAGAACGAGACGAACAGGCTGGAATGTATCTAAAGAACCATTCCCCGATTTTTCGACCCATTCTGACGCTGTTTAGGCCTCCAAACGGGCTCCTGAAGATTTCGGGAAATTTTCAACGAAGGAATTCGAAGCTAATTTTCTGGGGCCATAATAGTGGATGTGTTTTATTATGTTTTACATAATTTCTGCTATTTATTTTAATTATTGCAATTTTATATGCCTTACGTGATTATCATGCCATGCAATACTAACCTTAGTATGCTAGAACGACATGGACATAGGGTTATATGTTATGCTTTAATTATGTTGATCGTCATGCCATGTTCTACTATGTTATGTGTTCTTTGTCTTGTTATTATGATAACATGTGGACCTCGAAGAATTAACATAGGACGATGCATGTAGATATAAAAAAATCCTCAAAGTAAAATACTAAGTGGGAGAGGGAATTAATTTGATATTAGATCCCATGGTCATCCATTATTGGTTGTATGTAATTTAACACTAGGACGATTATGAATTGGATATATGTCACCCATCGTGGCGTATGATTTATGACGTCTGGGTAGTGTTAAGGATATTACTAGGACAATCTTCTTAAGTTAATCACGAATATTGAAAGGTAAGCTCACCCCATCGTGACAAACCAAGTTTCATAGAATTCGAGAAAAAAGTTGGACATTCCTTGATTGATGTTGATAATGGATATTTCTGTCTACGGAGTTGTGTTCTTAAGCGAGTCCGTCTGTGACTTCACCGAAAACACCTGGGATTTATCCATTGATACATCGAACGGATGGGTCTGACTAAAGGCAACTTAAGATCTAAATAATGGTATACACTTAGCTATGAAAGATAATATATAGTCCACCCTAACGTGGCGTATTATTTAGTAGTAGGACCGAAGTAATATTTAAATTTAAATGGTATATATGTCATCCATCATGGCGTACCAGATATTTATGGAATTTAAATATTAGTGCATTAATTTTAATTAATTGTTAGAGGAAACCAATAGGTTTTAAGATATATGCAATTTTCTGATTAAGTGTTATATGCATGATTCTCAGGATAGAATGGGCTTTAATCCACTTTTCACCATACTTAAGGATAACAAACTTACCGGACCTAACTATATTGAATGGAAACGCAATTTGGACATAGTGTTGACTGCTGAAGAGTTCAAATTTTGTACTGTTGAACCCCAACCGGACCAGCCTGCTGCCGATGCTCCGGATGAGGAAAAAGAGTATTTTAAGAAGTGGACTAAGGCAGATGAGATGTCGCGATGTTACATTCTGGCAGCAATGTCGGGTGTTTTGCAACATCAGCATCAGGCCATGACCACTGCTGCAGATATGCTCTTTAATCTCAAGGAGCTTTTCGGAGATCAGAATAGGGCTGCTAGGCAAGTAGCAATGAAGTCTCTAATGAACACTCAGATGGCTGAAAAAACACCTGTAAGGGACCATGTTCTTCTGATGATGTCTCATATAAATGAACTAGAGGTCCTTGGTGCTGATATTGATGCGGAAACGCAGGTCGATATCATACTTATGAGTTTGCCCAAAAGCTTTGAGCCGTTTCGCTTGAATTACAACATGAACAAGAAGTTGTATAGTCTTGCGGAACTTCTGACAGAGCTTCAGGCAGCGGAATCATTATTTCAGCAGCATGTTCAGGTAAATGTGGCTGAGAAAGTTTCTTCTTCAAAGCCGAAAGGAAAGAAGAAGAAGAAGGTTCAGACACAGAAAGTTGTGAAACCATTGGGAGTTCAGAATTCAGTGAAGAAGCCTAAGGGCAAGTGCTTCAAGTGCAAGCAGTCGGGTCACTGGAAAAAGGATTGTCCTCTTTCTAAGAAGAACAATACTGGTATGTCTCTTTCTCTTGTTACGGAAACATATATAGCGGCTATGTCTACGAGCACTTGGTGTGTAGACACAGGAGCCACTGATCATGTTTGTAATTCCATGCAGGGGTTCCAGAAAACCAGGCTGCTTAGAGATGGCGAGATATATGTGTTCATGGGAGATGCTACGAAAGTAGCAGTGGTTGCAGTTGGAGTTATTTCTTTATCTTTTGGTTATGATAGGATTTTGGTTTTGAATAATTGTCTTTATGTACCTTCATTTAGAAGGAATTTAATTTCGGTTTCTAAACTTGCTATGGATGGTTATAATGTTTGTTTGGATCGTAATGTTTCCATTATGATGAATAAACGAGTTATATGTTCTGGTACATTGAAAGACAATTTATATATTATTGATCCTATAGAACCAATGCTGCAACCAAGTGAAATTAATAATACATTTTCTACCTCTAGTAAAAGAAAGGAACCTTCTGGATTGAACCAAACATATCTTTGGCACTTGAGATTAGGTCATATTAACTTGAGGAGGATTCAAAGATTGGTAGTAGATGGGCCTTTAGGCTCGTTGGCAGTGGAGCCATTTCCAGTCTGTGAATCTTGCTTGGAAGGAAAAATGACCAGTAGACCTTTTAAGGCAAAAGGAAATAGAGCCAAAGATGTGTTAGAATTGGTTCATACTGATTTATGTGGACCTATGAATATCCAAGCGAGAGGTGGGTATGAATATTTTGTCACTTTCATTGATGATTATTCGAGATATGGATACATTTATCTGTTGCACCGCAAGTCTGAGTGCTTTGAAAAATTCAAAGAGTACAAAGCAAGTGCGGAGAAGCGACATTCAGGAAAATGTATCAAGTCACTACGATCAGATCGTGGGGGCGAATACCTGCTTGGAGAATTTAGAGAATATTTATCAGAACATGGGATTTCATCCCAGTTGACTGCACCTGGCACACCTCAGCAGAATGGTGTAGCAGAAAGAAGGAACCGGACTCTTTTAGAGAGTGTTAGATCGATGATGAGTTATTCGAATTTACCCAAGTCGTTTTGGGGACATGCTCTAGAAACAGCGGCTTATCTTCTAAACTTGGTACCTTCTAAGTCAGTTCCAAAAACTCCAAAAGAATTGTGGACTAGTACCAAACCTAGTTTGAAACACATTCGGATTTGGGGTTGTCCAGCACATGTGCTGAACAAGAACGTGACTAAGTTAGATTCTCGTACAGAAGTAAGGCTGTTTGTGGGTTATCCCAAGGGAACAAAAGGGTATTTGTTTTATAGTCCTAAGGATCGGGATATCATTGTAAGCACCAATGCTAGATTCTTAGAGGAAGACTATATAATGAATCACAAACCCATGAGTACTGTTGTTTTAGAAGAACTAGTGGGAGGACAAGATAATTCTAATATGCCACCGATACAAGTAGAACAACCACAAGTAAATGAACAACCTATCACTAATACCACTCCAATGCTTCGTCGTAGTGGGAGGGTTGTTAAACAACCTGAGAGGTTCATGTTTTTGGGAGAGTCTTCGGACTTAGTCTCTGGTAAACATGATGAGGATCCCAGGACATACGAAGAAGCAATGCAAGATAAGGATGCAGATCTTTGGCAAAAGGCTATGCAATCTGAGATGGAATCTATGTATTCCAATCAAGTCTGGGATCTCGTGGAACCACCCAATGGTGTAAAACCCATTGGATGCAAGTGGATCTACAAAAGAAAAAGAGGATCTGACAAAAAGGTGAAAGCCTGGAAAGCAAGACTTGTTGCGAAAGGGTATACTCAGAAACAAGGAATTGATTATGAGGAAACCTTTTCTCCGGTAGTCATGCTTAAGTCAATCCGGATTCTTTTATCTATAGCAGCTCATCTCGATTATGAGATTTGGCAAATGGATGTCAAGACAGCTTTCCTAAATGGAAGTCTTGATGAAAACATCCATATGCAGCAACCAGAGGGATTCATCAAAGAGGGCCAAGAGCATCTAGTGTGTAAGCTTAAGAAGTCCATTTATGGACTGAAACAAGCTTCCAGGGAGTGGAACATTCGTTTTGATCAGGCCGTCCAGACAAATGGTTATGATCAGACTCCAAGCGAAGCATGTGTGTATAGGAAAAGTGAAGGAAATGCAGTGGTTTTTCTAGTACTATATGTAGATGACATTTTGCTCATTGGAAACAATGTAGAGATGTTGTCATCTATTAAGGCATGGTTGTTCAAACAATTTGAAATGAAAGACTTAGGTGAAGCCGCATACATTCTTGGGATCAAAGTTATAAGAGATCGCAAGAAAAGAACGTTGGCTTTATCTCAAGAACCGTACATTGATGAGGTATTGGCTCGTTTTAACATGCAGGACTCTAAGAAGGGTAATTTACCTTTTAGAAATGGAGTCTCTCTATCAAAGGAGCAGTGTCCTAAAACACCTAAGGAGATAGAGAACATGAAAGCAGTTCCTTATGCTTCAGCATGTGGAAGCTTAATGTATGTCATGTTATGCACGAGACCTGATATTTGCTTTGCCGTAGGCATGGTCAGTAGATATCAGTCCAATCCAGGTCAGGAGCATTGGAGTGCAGTAAAAACGATACTTAAGTACCTGCGAAGGACTAAGAAGTATATGTTAATTTACAAGGCTTCAGACATGTTTCCTGTAGGATATACCGATTCAGATTTCCAGACAGATAGGGATAAGAGGAAGTCAACCTCGGGGTGTGTTTTTACTTTAGGAGGTGGAGCTGTAATATGGAGGAGTGTGAAGCAGAAATGCATCGCAGACTCAACCATGGAAGCTGAATATGTGGCAGCCTCTGAGGCAGCCAAGGAGGCTATATGGTTCCGGAATTTCCTGCTGGATTTGAATGTAGTTCCTAATTTGCCACGGCAAATCACAATTTATTGTGATAATACTGGTGCTGTTGCAAATACAAAGGAACCACGAGAACATAAGGCAGCAAAACACATTGAGCGTAAGTATCACCTCATACGACAGTTCGTTAAGCGAGGAGATATTATTGTGACTGATATAGCATCAAAGGACAACCGTGCTGATCCTTTCACGAAGAGTTTACCAGCTAAGGTTTTTGAAGAACACGTGGAGGCGATAGGAGTCAGATGTCTGGTCACGGAATAGTTATTTAAACTGGTAGCGGATTATATTAATAAACACTGATATACTCAAAGAATAGCTTGAGTATAAGTGGGAGATTGTTGGGTTTTATACTAAACTATTCATTAGTAGTATATAAACATTGTCCATTTTATTGAGAATCTTGATTGCATATTTTTACATTGTCTGTTTATTATATATTGTGGATAATTTAGTATCAAATGGGATAACAGAAGATTAAATTATCAGTGTCTATATATAATATAAAGGGTTCACAGTTTAAGTGGAATTAGACAAACCACTGGAATAACTGAAGTATTATTTGGAATAGTTTATCTTGACTATTAAATAATACTTGTATACTTTGTGTATATTGAACAGGATCGAAATATTAGAATTGTTCTTCTATTCTGACAATAAAGAAGAACTAAGATTCTATGATATTATTAATGCTTAGGTTCTCAATCCAAGTGTAGTGATTGACACTTGTATGCAATGCACATGCTTTGATTCATATGTGATGTAATTAATTGTTAATTACAATATTATGTATTGAGCAATGACATTGCATGCAGAGTGGGATATTAATTACATAAGGAAACCATGTCCTGATAATATTCGGGTTGATGATGTCCTCTTGAAAGCTCATAAAGATAATTATGCTTTAGTCCTGCAGGCAGATTTGTTCTTGCATAATTATAAGGTTGAGTGGATGATCAAGGATAAAAAGATATTAATTAAATTAATTATCAGAAATTAATTTAATTAATGGACATACGATATCTTAAACATGGGGAATTTAATAAGCAAATAATATAGGAGCCGAATTTAATAATAAAGCAATTACGGTATTAGGAAAGGCAGTGCAGATATTAATTCGTTAGTGGATAGAATTAATATTTAATGACATTGGGCTTGACCCAGAATGTCATTGGGAGGCCCGACCTAATTGTCCATGATCCCTACTGGAGCCTATAAATATTCTTGTTCTCCTAAAGGCTGAAAACGTTTTTTCGGTTTTTCATAATTCGAGATTAAAACCTAGGGCAGCCGCAAGGAGCTAGGGTTTTGGGATTTCGAGGCTTTAAGGAGAGGAAACTTCGGGAGATCGAAGGCCACACTTCGCTCGAAGGGAATCAAGGAATTCAGTAGAAGACGTGGATCAGAATCGTATCGATTAAGGTAAAGTTTTCTTTTCGAACTCGTAATCAATCATATAGTAAAACGCAGAACAGTAATCATCCGTTCCATCACTCCCTTCAACAAGGAGCACTACAGCTTATGGAAGAAGAAGATGTTACTTTTCATCAAAGCTTCCAATCCCATTTATTTAGACATTCTAAAGCATGGTCCCTTTATTCCAATGATTGAGATTGCTAAAACAACAGTAGGCACTGAGATAATACCAACAAGGCATGTTCCTAAAGACCCCTCAAAATACACTGATCCTGAAAAGGAGAAAATAGCACTGGATGAGCATCTCCAACTTATCATCTGTGAATCTATGGATTTCAACATGTATGGCACTGTTGCTCACTGTAGTAGTGCAAAGAAAATGTGGGATCTCATAGAAGTGCTATGTGAAGGAACTCCTGAGGTAAGGAAGAACAAAAAGAAGATTCTGGTCTCACAGTATGAAGCATTCATGGCTCAATTAAAGGAGGGAATCACAGAAGTGTTTGAGAGGTTCAACAAGCTGATAAATGAACTCAAAATCTATGACAAACACTATGAGACAGAAGAGCTCAACATGAAGTTCTTACTAACTCTTCCAGATCACTTGGAACCAAGAATCTCTTCCCTTAAAGATTGGTTTTGATGTGTTGTATGGTGTTTTGAAGACATATGAGCTAGAGCTGTTTCAGAAGAGATCTATTCAAGCAAAGCAAGGATTACTGGCCAATACCTCTTGTGCCCTTATTGCTGACAATCTAGGTCAAAGAATGGAATCTCTAAAAGTCAGTCAAGTCAAGATTGAGGAACTGGAAAGTGATGACACCAGTGATGAAACTCAGGTTGTTTATGATTTTCCTGAGGAGGATGAGTTCTACATCATAGATGAGATGGACAAGATGGAAAACAAATCTTTTGCTTATATGGCTAGGAGATATCCTAACATTAGGTTTAAGAGGAAGCAACCATTCAAGTCTAAATTCAATAGTGGAAATGCTTGTGGTTCAGGTAGCTCAAACTCTTTCAACAAAGGAAAAGGGATTGCTGGTGTTGCTAAAGGAGGATACAAATCTGGGAGTGTGGATAGGTCCAAAATAAGATGCTATAACTGCAATGAACTTGGGCATTTTGCCACAGAGTGCAAGAAGCCTAAACAAGTCAAAAAGGACAAAGCATACTTAGAGCTTGAAGCCAAGTATGAAGCTCTACTCAAGAAACAACAAGGTAAAGCTTTTATTGCTGAGGGAAAATGCTGGGATGACTCTGATGAAGAACAAGAACAAGAGTACTCAAACTATGCCTTGATGGCATTTTCTGATGATGGTGATTCTTCAAGTCAGGTACCCATTCTTACTTCTCTTGATATGACTCCCTTTCAATATAAGCAGACTGTTGAAGACATGAGTACTGAGATGTTTAATATTCATACTAGCATGTTAGTTGCTAATGAAGAAATTGATAGGCTAACTGCTAAAAATCTTGAGCTTACAGAAAAGAATGAGGAGCTTGAGTTAATGGTTGCGAGCCTTGATGGTTTGAATAAGGAGATTGAGTATCTCAAAAACAAAGTAATTTGTGCTGAACAAATAGAAAAAGCTCTTAGAGAGCAAATTGCTGAAAATGAATTAAAGCTAAGAAGTTTCAAAAACTCATCTGAGCTTATTCAAACCTATCACAAGGAACACACTGAAGACAACAAGGTTGGAGTTGGTTTTGACTATGAGAATGATAAAGGAAGGAAGAAGGCAAAGGGCAAAGGAAAAGAATCTTTTACAAACAAAAATGCCCCAACCATTCTGTATAGTGTTGAAAAGCCCATTTTCAAAAAGAGTGTTGTTGAGTTTGATGAAGAACTATTGATCATCAAACAACAACTTCTTGAAGAAGATGAGGCTGCTAAAGACACTTCTTCCTCTCCTAAATCTGTTGATCAGAAAGAGACCAAAGACAACCTTGTCAAGAGTCCTAAATTCAAGAAAGAAATTGTTAAGAAAAAGAAAAAAAACAGAAATGGTAAGATAGGTGTCAACAAGGGTAACAACTATGCTTATGTGCCAAATGCTCCTAGGAAACAATGTCAGAAATGCCTATCTGTTAATCATTTGACTCATAAGTGTAATAAACAAGTAAATGTTGAAGCTGATAACCTAAGTAACCATTCTGTAGGTTTAAATTCTATTCATGATTCTTTCTGTGGTAATTCAAACTGCATGACATGCTATGTGACTGTGATTGCTAATTGTTTATCTCTTAAACATAAACTGGATTCTGCACAATCTTGTGAATCACACACACATATGTACACTCACAAGACAGGATCCCCAATCAAGGTTGAGAGGGTGAAAACTTCATGTGAGTCTAAGAGTGTAAACTCCAAAGCCACAAACAATGTGAAGTCTCCTACTGTGAAGAATGCAATTTATGACAGAAGAATTGTTAACAAAAATGTTGCTAAATCAACTGGACCCTACCAAGTGTGGGTACCAAAACCAACTTAGTTACTTTGTGAATGCAGGGCAATAGGAATAAAAGAGTCATATGGATCTTGGACAATGGATGCTCAAGTCACATGACTGGTGATATAGCCCTGCCATCACAGTTTGAGGAAAAGGTTGGCCCATCAGTAACCTTTGGAAATGACAACATTGGTTATACCATGGGATATGGCAGTGTCAAATCTGGAAATGTCATTATTGAAGATGTAGCATTTGTTGAAGGACTGAAGCATAACCTCTTGAGTATTGGACAATTCACCAACAGGGGTTTCAAAGTGGAATTTGATGAAGATCATTGTCTAATCTCAAAAAGAGGAAGTGGTGAAGTTGTTCTAACTGGTGTGAAGAAAGGAAGCTTGTTTGTAGCTAATCTTAAGGCTGCAGATAAGGGAGAAATTTGTTGTTTCTACACTAAGGCCACAAATGAAGAATTCTGGCTATGGCACAAGAAACTGTCTCACTTGAATGTTCAGGCAATGAACTCTCTGACAAAGAGAGAACTCATAAGAGATATGCCTGCCTTAGAGTTTGTGCAAGATGGAGCTTGTGAAGCTTGTCAGAAAGGGAAGATTAAAAGATCAAGTCATAAGAACAAATTGCTCAATACAAACTCAAAGCCTCTACAGTTAATTCACATGGATCTGTTTGGCCCTGTGAATGTAATGTCTCTTTCCAAGAAGAAATATGCTCTAGTGATGGTTGATGATTATTCAAGATACACTTGGGTGGAATTCCTATACTCCAAGGATGAGGCACCCCAAGTTATTATAGAGCATATTAAGACAGTTGATAGAGAAGCACAAAGCACTGGTTCCTCTGTAGTTACCTTGAGAAGTGATAATGGGACTGAGTTCAGAAATTCAACATTGTATGAGTTTTGCAAAGATAAAGGAATTTCTCAACAATTTTCAGCTCCTAGAACACCTCAACAAAATGCAGTAGTTGAGAGAAAGAATAGAACTCTCATTGAAGCTACAAGGACAATGCTGTTGGATGCAAGGTTACCTACTAGCTTTTGGGCTGATGTTGTTAACACAGCATGCTATGTGCAAAATAGAACATTGATCAATAAGAAGTCTGGAAAACTCCTTATTCATTAATGACTAGCAAAAGAGCATCCTTCAAGAATCTTCATGTGTTTGAAAGCAAGTGCTTTGTGATGAAAGATACCTCTGAGCATGTTGGAAAATTTGATGCTAAGGCATTTGAAGGTATTTTCATTGGATACTCTCTGAAAAGGACAGCATACAGGGTGTTTGTACCTGAGCAACACAAAGTCATGGAAAACATGGATGTTACCTTTGATGACAAGAAAACTCCTGGACTTAAAACAAGTGATCAAGACAGTGTGCCATTAAGATTTGAAAATCAAGGATATCTTGAGGATTCTGAAAGTGAGGATGAACCACCTGTTCAAACTGTTCCAGAAAATGAAATTCTTGAAGTTGATGATCTTCTTAATGCACCTGTGCAAGGGTTCACAAACACAGGGGGAGAAGAAGAGAATGCAACTGTCAATCAAAATGAGCTTGGAACAGGTCAAGGAAATGAACAGGGTCACACAAGGAAATGGGACAGATCCCACACTAGGGATCAAATCATTGGAGATCCTGGTGAGGGAGTTAGAACAAGAAGGGCAATACTGAATACATGTATGTATAGCTACTTTCTGTCACAAGAGGAACCTAAAGCAATTGAAGAAGATTTGAAGAATTCTGATTGGATTGTTTCCATGCAAGAAGAATTGAATCAATTTGAGAAAAACAAAGTATGGGAGCTAGTGCCACCTCCAGTAGGAAAGAATGTTATTGACACCAAATGGGTGTTCAGAAACAAGATGGATGAAGAAGGAGTGGTGATTAGAAACAAAGCAAGGTTGGTTGCCAAAGGATACTGTCAACAAGAAGGCAATGACTATGATGAGAAATTTGCACCTGTAGCTAGACTGGAAGCCATCAGAATATTTTTGGCTTTTGCAGCTCACTCAGATTTCAAGGTGTAATAAATGGATGTGAAAAGTGCATTTCTCAATGGTGATCTTGCTGAAGAAGTTTATGTGTCTCAACCACCTGGCTTTGAGAATGAAGACTTCCCAAACTTTGTATATAGACTGCTCAAGGCACTCTATGGACTCAAACAAGCACCTAGAGCCTGGTATGAAACTCTTTCTCAATTCCTTCTTGAGCATCAATTTACCAGGGGTACGATTGATAAAACTCTATTCTTCAAGAAGCATGGAAATGATATCATTCTAATTCAAATCTATGTGGATGATATCATCTTTGGCTCTTCAAATGAAAAACTCTGTGAAAGGTTCTCTAAGTTAATGCAAAGCAAATATGAGATGAGTATGATGGGAGAGTTAACCTACTTCTTAGGTCTGCAAGTACATCAAAAGGAGTATGGCATCTTTATAAACCAATCAAAGTATGTCAAAGATCTTTTGAAGAAATATGGTTTAGAAGAATCATCCTCTGCAAAAACTCCCATTTCCACTGCTATCAAGCTTGATGAAGACAAGAAAGGCAAAAGAGTAGACATCAAGGTTTACAGAGGCATGGTGGGATCTCTACTCTATCTCACAGCTAGCAGGCCTGATATCATGTTCGCCACATGCCTTTGTGCAAGGTTTCAATCTGATCCCAAGGAATCTCACATGATGGCTATCAAAAGAATCTTCAGGTATCTGAAAGGGACTCCTAATCTTGGGCTATGGTATCCAAAAGGCACTGGGTTCAACCTGGTTGGCTACACAGACTCTGATTATGCTGATGCAGAATTGATAGGAAGAGCACCTCTGGAAGCTTCCAATTCTTAGGTCAAAGGTTAGTGTCCTGGTTCAGTAAGAAACAACAGTCCACAGCAAGATCCACAGTTGAGGCTGAATATATTGCGGCTGGAAGTTGCTGTGCTCAATTGCTTTGGATTAGAAATCAACTCATGGATTATGGACTAGTGTTAGAACACATACCTCTGATGTGTGACAATACTAGTGCAATATCCATAGTTGCCAATCCTGTTAATCATTCTACTACAAAGCACATTGAGATCAGGTACCATAGAAGTCTCTTATGTTCCAACTAAGAAACAATTAGCTGACATATTCACTAAACCTCTAAATGAAGTTGTTTTCAACAGACTTGTGAGTGAAATTGGAATGCTCAATCCTTCATTTAGATGTTCTAAGTAAATATGCTAGTTAATTGTTGCAGCAGTAAATTTTCACTGTATTTAAATGCTCTATTCATATGGAGTGAAAATTAGCTGAGATATGATTTATAAATATTTCAGTATTTTACTGCATATTTTTCAAATCATACTTTTCTGAGAAGTTATGAGCTTTTAAGATATCTCTACATAGGTGGTCTTGAGAGTTCACGACTTAGTTCAAATCAAACAAACTTATATCACAAACTGTTAAAATTGTGAGACTTTGCGATATAGTTCATTTCATGAGTTTGCGACATAGTTCATTTTATGACTTCGCGACTTAGAATAACTATATCGACAAGTCTCCATATTTGACAGAATTTTGATTTAAATTTATTTTATTTCAATTTTTGATTTAAGTCTGACAAAATACTTAAAATTTCAAGAAGAGAGTTTTAGACAGGGTATTTTCACTATATCGCAAAGTCATCCAAATTCTTTTATCCTCAAGACTTTGTGACATAGTTCAATTCAGGACTCTGCGATATACTTTGCAAGACTTTGCGGTACATGCCATTTTGAGACTTCGCGACATACAATTAGTCGGTACATATTCATAACTCCATATCGCAGTGTCTCTATCATATAAATACTCTTTTCTAACCGTTCACAACTTTTCATCTTGTCTACTACTCTCAATTCTCAAACCTAAACTCAAATTTTCTACTCTCTTCTTCACTCTCAATCTTGAAATGGCACCCAAATCGCAAGCAACATCATCCTCAATTCCTTTAACCATTCCCAAAG
The DNA here is from genome assembly GCA_030848705.1 of Heracleum sosnowskyi. Classification (NCBI taxonomy): domain Eukaryota; kingdom Viridiplantae; phylum Streptophyta; class Magnoliopsida; order Apiales; family Apiaceae; genus Heracleum; species Heracleum sosnowskyi. The sequence goes on along the minus strand of CM061238.1, from coordinate 57,740,392 downwards.
AAAGAAACCTACTCTCAATACCCTCAGAGGCGGAGGCAAACCCAAGATACAAGTGTTTTGTACGGTTCTTAAACACCTCCTACCTCCGCCAAGCCTTGACCATTAACCCCACTCTGTATGTCGATGTATTGGAAGGGTTCTGGAGAACAGCGTTGGTTGCAACAATGGCAAAGGAGGATGGGACTTCGTTTCAGGAAGTGAGTTGCACAATTGGGGGCAAGTCCTTCCAGTTTGGGGAGAAGGAGATTAACGAGGCCCTGGGGTTCAAGGTTGAGGGTCATGATACTGAAGCTAGTGATGGCGAGATGGTTGTTTTCTTGGATTTCATCAAGTATGCAGATGAAATTGACATGGCAAAGTTGAACAAGAAGCATGTTAGGAGGGAGTGGTCGTTTCTTTTTGATACACTCCAAAAGGTGTTCTTATGCAGGAAGACAGGATGGGACCACATCAGTCACATTGTTGTGAAGCTGGCCTATTCCCTAGCCCACAATCAGGAGATAAACGTTGGAGCAATAATCCTCAAGGAATTGGCTCAAAGGCTAGGGAGGACAGTTCGTGGTAGAGGTAATGAAATCTTTTATCCTCGTTTCCTTCAATGTATTTTAAATTATCTTGATGCTAATATACATGAACTTGAGGGTATAGATAAAAATAAAATGGCTTATTCCAAGTCCATGTCCAAGATTCTATTTGGGTCATTGGACACAAGGAATCAAGTGGATGTGATTCTAAGTGTGACCAAGCATATGCAAGACACATTTGAATCATATCAACTTGCTAAGCCAATATACCATGAACTTTCCTGGACAGGGGAGGCTAAGACTGAAGGAGCTACACAGTCTAACCCCAGCCTTCCCATCCCATCCAGTAACCCTACTGCAAACACCACTTCAGAAGTTAGGGAGCCAAGTGCATCAATCTCTCAAAAGGTTGGTGTTACTAAAAAGAAGACTAAGAAGAGAGCCCTAGTAGTGATAAATGAATCAGTAGAGATAGAAAGTGAGAATCCTGAGTCACCTCTCACCAGACAAAGTAAGAAATCAAAATCCAAACCTACCACTGAATCCTCCCAACAGGATTCAGATGTGGAAAAAGGGGTACACCTGTTACTGTCAATGGCCTCTCAACAGAGCATTGACATTGAAAAGAGCAGCCTCCCCACTGCAACCTGTAAAGAGTCTGCACAGGGTCAAGAACTCACTCTTGACCCAAGTGGAAATAAGGGTGAACTGACACAGAGTGGAGAGCACATCACTGTTGAAACTCCTCCTATTTCTCAGGGGGAGTTGCTAAAATCCAATCTAAACCCCACTTCTCTCTCAGATTCTTCCATAAAAATTTCTTCTGCACAAGAGAGTCATTCTAATGACAATCTTGCTCTTGATCAATCACAATCCACTCCTGTGATTGAGCCAATTTCAAGTGACATGGTGCATGACACTGTGCTCACCACTCCGGACCCCCACTTAGTTGGTCAGGGAATGCATGCTGAGGCATATCCTAATGACACCAACACAAACATAGAGGATTCACCAATTCTTACTGGAGACTCTATGCCAGACTCTCCATTTCTCATGGATTTGGATTTGCCCTCACAGGCATATAGAGATGGTGTTGTAACACATCCCATTTCAATGGAGACAGCATCAGACTCTACAGTCATTCCAAGACTGGAGGAAACTCACTCAACCATTCCCCATGAAGTGCCAAGCACTAGCTCTAACTTGGCTCAGGCCATATTTACTGAATGGCTGAAACATGTGAAACATGACAGGGCTTCAGGATCATCCTCTGTGCCACCACAATTGACGGAAGAAGAATTAAAATATCTTCATGTGGCACAGATTGATGAGATCTATAGGATTGCTCAACATCTCCTCAATGCAAACCTCCCAAATGCTGACTATGAGGCTATTCTTCTCACTCACAAGGAGGATGTTGAAGCACAACAAGATAAAATTGTGGATGAAGCCCAGCAAGCTGGAAATGTGGATGCTTGGCTGGATGGCAAAAGGACTGTAAAGCTCAAGGAGGCTCTAGCTTTTCTCAGGGAGGACTATCTTACAGCCTTGGGGTCAAATGCCAAAGGTCTCTCTCCTGCTGAAATCTATGATGCAGTCAATGATGTCTATAGGAGCCAACTTAAAGCTATGCATTTTCTTGGGAAAGGTCTTCAGTCAGAAATCTCCACCATTCAGGAAGAGACAGCTCATTCTATTGCTCAGCTCAAGAACTGTTTTCTTTCAGACTTTCCCAAGGTAGATGGCATTCTTAAGGAGGTCCAGAAAACTGCCTCCAATGTCACCAAGATGGACTGCACCCTAGCTATGGTTTCAGATAATATGAAGAAGATTTCTACCAAGCTAGACAATCAGGTGCAGACCAACATCAACTCAAATTCCATGCTTACAGTACTCTGGAAGAATCAGTATGGGAACAAGCTTGTTGATGAGGTTCCTATCTCTGACATCTCCAAGTTTGACTTCTCCAAAATCAAAGACCAATCCCTCAACTCTTTCAAATCTCAACAACTGTTCTCCAAGGTGGATGACTTGGAAAGGGAGGTAGCTGATCTTAAAGCTGACAACAAAGTGCTATCTCACTCATTGGCAAAGCTTAATGACAAGTTGGATGACCAAAGCAATGCAACATCAAATATCTTGCTAGTCCAACAACAAATGATGGCATCCATGATTAGAAGCATGAACCTGCCTATTCCTGGGGAAGCTCAAGACTTTTTGTCTGATCCCAAGCCTAAGGGGGAGAAAGGAAAGGCGGTCATTCTAGAAAAGAGAGGGGGAATACCTGCCAAGCAGCAAAAGCTTAAGGGCAAAATAACTGAAGAAACTATAAAGCCAATCATTCTTCCCTCTGTGGATGTCATCAGTGCACAAGGTCAAAGAAGCACAGTCACAACCACCTTTTACCCATCCACAATGCCAAAGGACATTTCAGCTCCTCAACCAACTTCAAGTTCCAAACCTGTCAAGGCTACTATTATCACTGAGGCCAAGCTACAGGAAATTGCCAATTCAAACATCTATCATGATGAGGCCTTCCTGGAGTTTCTGAAAGCCATCTACATCAATGCTCAGGAAGATGCAAGGATCTACAGAGAGAAGATCAAGGAAAGTATCAAGTACTTAACTGTGGCAGTCAGGAAAATCAAGGATATTCATCTTAGAGAAATTGTCATGGTGTCCAAGGATAACTGCTTGTGGCATCTATCCTTTCAAACTCTAGAAAATCTGAGATTTACTGAGCTGACCATAATTCTGGATTTGATTGAAAAGTATGGGGAGAACAACAGAAGGCTACATGATGACTTGAAGATAGACCAATATCAAAGATTGCCTAAAGTGATCTCTAAGCCAAGGACAATATTTTCCAAAGTCTATCTCAAGACAACAGCATTGACCAACTGGTGATTCCCTCAGACTTGACAATGAAGAACAATGCTAAAATCAACCAAGTGTTGCAGATGTTGAGATCCAAGAAAGGAGTTAGGACAGCTGAAGAGCTTGAAATGATTCACATTCTACAATCCTTCTTGATTCATGGAGTCATTCCTGAGTCACTCAAAGAAAAGAGCAAGAAGAAAGATGGTGAGGATGATGATGAGGAGAAAACCTATAGAAGGAGATCTCAATCAAGGAGTAATAAGGATGGAACAAGTGAAAGCAACAAGAGCAAATCCTCTAAGAAATCAAAAGATACTAGTGAAGACAAGGACCCCAAAGGAAACAGAGAAACTGCTAAGAAGACAAGGAGTGGAAATCAGCAAGTCAAGGACATTGCTAGCAGTGCCTTAACCACAACACAAGACTCTATGTCTAGGGTGGGTACTGTTGGTAATGATCCTCCAAAATCCTTATCCAAGACTTCTGAACCTGATTTGCCAAAGAAGACAGTTGAAGCCACAAAGGAAAAATCAAGAAAACACTTCCACAAAGTCACAACTAGTGGAGTGTTACAGTGGATGGAAGGAAAAGGAGTGAAGCTACTTCCAAGTGATGTGGCACTGAAGACTAATTCTCCCTGCTCCAGCAAGCTACCTAAAGTGAAACATTGAAGATCAAGAGTGTAGCCAGAGGGAAAAGGATAACAAAGAAGAATGGGGTAATCACTAATGTAGTAGGGATCAAAGTGCTTCCTCTGGATGAAGACTATGATGAAGATGCCCTAGAATTTTTGAGGGCTCAAAGAATCTTTGAAGTCAAAGTGAAGAACAATCATCTTGAGATCAAATACACTGATGGAAGGGAGAAAGAGATGAAGCAAGGCAGCTGACAATATTTTCCAATCTATGAACTTGAAAGAATAAATGCCTTATTAAACTTTGAAGAAAAGGAAGAGAGGATGTGGAAAATAGAGATTTCTAGATTCATGAAGATGCACTCTGACTATGAAGAAATCCTAAGGAAGCTAAATGAAGAAAAGAGGTGTCTGAAAGAAAAGGAGATGGCTGAGATGGAGGAAAAAACAAAGGAGCTGAGGAAGAAAGGGTTGTGCAGGGTAAAACAAAATCCTTATATTGTGGAGTACAAAAATCATTATGGAGGAAAAAGCAAGATAAGGATGGAGTTTATAGATTCATATGTGGAAAGTGCCCTTAGAACAACAGTTGAAGATCTAAAAGACTCTCCTCTCATTGAAGAGCTGATTGCAAGAGATGAAACTCTAATGGCCATCTCTGAGATAAAGAAGAATGAAGAAATAAGGAAGAAGAAGGTCTATGATGATTTCTTAGAGAAACAATTGGAAACTGAAGCTATGTAGCTCAAGGAGAAATTCTGTAAGCCTAAATTTCCAAGATGTTATCAAATTCTGTTCATCCTTCTATCTTCTTTATATCTGTTACTTTTTATGTTAGTTAGGCTTGTTATCAGACATGAAATTGTGCCTAAGGGTCTTACTCACAATTTGGGGGAGATTGTTAGGCTCAAGACATGTCTGAATACCACCATTAACAAGCCTAAGCTATGTGACTATGTCACACTACATGACCTAGTGAATTCTATCACTGGGATATAGTATAGGTCTCTCTATGTACTTGTCTTGTTCTCATGAACATTAGCTTGATCATGTATGCTCAGAATTATAATGAGCTTAGTAAGCTTCTTGCAACTAGAATGTATATAGGCCATTAAATAATTGTCCTGGTACAAGTTCAGATTTGTTCATGCAGCAGGATAGAGATGAATAAGGCCCTGAAGAAATAAGTTGCAGAAATTTGTCTAAGGCATTATATAGCAAAGTCAGAATAAAGCTATGTCGTGAAGTCCTCAAGACTCATGTCGTGAAGTGTTGAAGTCAGCAAAGTCAAAGATGCCTAGATCGTGAAGTCCTCAAATGACTTATGTCGCATAGTCCTCAAATGACTTATGTCGCATAGTCCTCAAAAAGACTAGACCGCGAAGTCCTCAAATGACCTATGTCGCAAAGTCTTCAAAGGCCATATCGCGTAGTCTTCACAAGTGACATCACATAGTCTGGAATGAAGTGGAGTTCACGATATCAACACTTAGCCGTTTACAACAAGACAAATCAAGGTACAGAATCAAGAATCAAAAGAGACAAATACTGAAGCATTTGTTCTGGCAAGGTGGTCCAAAGAGCAGATGGCAAATCTACGGCTAAACTTGGAGAGAAAGATAAGAGACAAACAACTACAGAAACGGTAAAGACTCCGAAAAGCAGGTGGTCCTTCCTGACACAGTTAACCTCTTATGGCAGGACAAGTTGGACTTTCAGCTAGGGGTAATTGTGTAAATAGTGGTGTGCCTAGTTTGTATAGGAGGATATATATCGAGCACACACCACTGAAAAAAAAAGTAAGAGAGATACACATAGTTTTATCTAAAACACTCTTTTCTCTGTAAGCAAAAACAAGTTACAAACTGTTCTTGTTTAGAAGCCAGAAATTCTGTTGTGAATTTCCGGAAAGCTGTAGTATTTAATTTACTCAATACAAAGTAGATTAAAGTGATTGTGTGTGTTGTTTATATTCCACATATTACATAGCATAATCATATACAGTTTATCTTGAGTTTCAAGAATCGAAAAACATCAAACTATCCATTCACCCCCCCTCTGTCTAGTTTCTTGTGGTATTCATTTCTAACACGAAGGAAGGACTAGAACTGATACACGGTGACTTATGCGGTCCAATTTCTCCAGCAACTTCCGCAGGTAACAAATATTTCCTACTTCTTGTAGATGATTTTAGTCGTTGGATGTGGGTTTACATGCTGAAAGGTAAATATGAGGCATTACTGTGGTTCAAAAGGTTCAAGGCACATGTGTTAAATGGGACTAATAAACAGGTCAAGGCACTTAGAACTGACCGTGGGGGAGAATTCTGCTCTCTAGAGTTCAAGTCTTTTTGCGAAGAAAATGGAATAGCGAGGCAGTATACGGCACCATACTCCCCTCAACAGAATGGGGTTGTGGAACGTCGTAATCGCACAGTGGTTGCTATGGGACGAAGCTTGACACTGTGGGGGGAGGCTATCAGACATTCGATCTACCTACTTAACCGACTGCCAACACGTTCAATGAATGACAGAATGCCATATGAGGCATGGAAGGGAAAAAGACCAGAGGTTAGGCATATAAGAGTGTTCAGATGTTTAGCTCACATGAAGCTCCATGGGATTCATACGAAGAAGTTGGCTAAACGGAGCAAAGTGGTGGTGCATCTAGGGCAGGAACCAGGGACCAAAGCATATCGGTTACTCGACCCAGAGAACAACATAATTCTAGTCAGTAGAGACGTGGTATTTGAAGAAGAGAAGACATGGTTGTGGAATCAGGAAGATCAAAATAGGTTCAGGCTCAACCATCAACAAACGTTTACTATTGTTGGTGGCTTTACACAGGATGATGCAAGGACTACTAGTGCACAACAGATGGACACGAGATCTGACAACGGTATGGCAACACCACAGTCACAGCCGACAACACCACAATCACAGTAAATGACAAACAGTACTGAGCCAGAAAGCGAAGGGGACAACAGTGAGCAGAGGCGTTACAGAACCATCTCTAACATCTATAACAGTACTGAAGAAGTTGATCTGGATGATGCATTGCTGCTCATGGGGATCGATGAACCAAGAAATTATAGTCAGGCTGCTAAAGAACGAAACTGGAGGCAAGCAATGCAGCAAGAGATGGATTCTATCGAACAAAATAACACCTGGAAATTAACAAATTAAACTACCACCAGGCCGCAAGGTGATTGGACTAAAATGGATTTACAAGATTAAACGGGATGCTAATGGAGAGGTGATTAAGTACAAGGCTCGACTCGTGGCTAAGGGATACGTCCAAGAACAGGGTGTGGATTTCGACGAAATATTTGCTCCGGTTACCAGAATTGAGACTGTTCGGTTATTATTGGCACTTGCAGCAAAACACGGTTGGGAAGTACATCACCTGGATGTAAAGACAACATTCTTGAACGGGGAAATACAGGAGGAGGTCTATGTCATTCAACCGGAAGGCTTCAATAAAAGGGGCAGGAATACATGGTGTATTGATTGATAAAAGCGCTGTACGGGCTGCGCCAGGCACCACGAGCATGGTACGTAAAGCTGAACAAAAGTCTTGAAATTCTTGGTTTTACCAGGTGTCCTCACGAGCATGCTGTATACATCAAGCGAATGGGAAGTGAAGCTGTTATTGTTGGTGTGTACGTAGACGATTTGTTAATTACAGGAACAAGTGTCAATATCATTAACGAGTTCAAGCAGCAAATAAGTGATCAGTTCGAGATGAACAACCTAGGAAAACTGTCATATTATTTGGGTATTGAGGTGAAACAGGGGGAAGGTCACATTGAATTGAAACAAACGGGATATGCTAGAAAGGTGTTAGAGAAGGCAGGAATGGGCGAATGCAATCCTACAAAATATCCAATGGATCCAAAGGAACGTATCACTAAAGATGAAGGAGGCGTACTGGTGGACTCAACAGAATTTAAAAGCATGGTGGGAGGACTTCGCTATCTCGTTCACACCCGCCCAGACATAGCATATGCAGTTGGGATAGTGAGTCGTTTTATGGAAAGGCCTACTATCCTACACAAAAATGTTGTGAAACAGATCCTAAGGTACGTAAAGGGAACAATAGACTTTGGTTTGGTATATTCGAAGAACAGTGGTAACAACATGCTTGTGGGATATTCGGATAGTGATCTGGCTGGACAAACGGATGACAGGAAAAGCACGGGTGGAATGGTGTTCTATATGAATGATAATCTGATCACGTGGGTTTCTAAAAAACAACGTTGTGTTGCACTATCGTCTTGTGAAGCTGAATTTATGGTTGCCACCGCAGCAGCATGTCAGGCAATTTGGTTAAGGAATTTGCTTAGCAAGTTAACGGGAGAAGATGCATGTCCTGTCATATTGTATATCGGTAATAAGTCGGCAATTGATCTAGCAAGGAACCCGGTTTTCCATGGCAGAAGTAAACACATAGACATAAGGTATCACTTTATCCGAGAATGTGTTGAGCGTAAGGAGATTGTGATTAAACATGTAAGTTCATACCAACAGCGTGCAGATACATTAAATAAGGGACTTACCACCATCAAGTTCGAAAGGATGAGGAGACTTCTGGGAGTCAAGAATCTGGATACGCAAGTTTCAAATTAAGGGAGAGATTGTTGGATTTAATTTAATTATGAAACTTGTATTTTTAGTTCCTTGTTTAACTGTTTGTTATTTGTTTGAGTTAGTCGTGACCGTGTGGAGTGGTTTTAGGATATGCACGTTGGACTAGAGAAATTGTAGGAGTTATAGGAGTAGTTTGTTTCATTCATGGCCCTTGTTGCCACTTCCTTTTTCTGTATGCTTATATATTTGTAATGCTTGAATCAATAAAGACCAGAGCTTCCACGCATATCTTGTTTTCTCAGTTTTACATTCAAACACCTATATCTATATTAATTATCGCAAGAATGACATGATGACATGATTGAGAGTATATTAATATGAATAATAGATGAAGATATTAATATGAATAATAGATGAAGGAAGCAGGGGGTGAACTTGGAGTTTCAAAACATGAGTGGTTATGAGTTGGAGTGCCAACCTTGATCGAACCACGGGTTGGCGCGCCAACATGCTGAAGAAGACCAAGTTGGGACGCCAACTTGGAGATGCCATGAAGAAGGGATAGAATATCATTTAACGTGTGACATGTATTGAAGGTTTATAGAAGACTACAAAATGAAGACCAAACATGATTGAAGGCCTGATTCTTTATTCTAATAAGTTATCCTTTTTGGGGAATTAAGGTGTGATTAAGCTTGTTTATACACTCAAATGGTCTATTCCTCTATTCTAGCAAGTTATCCTTGTTGGGGGAGTAAGATACGTCTAGTGTGACGATAACTTTGGAGAACTTGCCCTGTAGTCTGGTGGGTTATCCTCATCGGGGGTAAGGATCAACTTGTGCATTTGAAGTAAGCCATGACTTGTCCCTGCAACTAAATGACTAATGTGGTAGTTGGTATCGGTTGGTGTTAGCTCCGGTAGTTAGGGCTAATGTTGTATCCGTGAAGGCACGATCACATTTGAGCCTTGGGGTCATTGAGCTAGGCTTCATCGTATGGGCTCTCCTTAGTGGGTTTGGATATATATTTCATAATGAGTTGAGAGTTCTAGTCCGGCATGGACTATGCTTGATGCTTGTCACCAAGGAGACCTATCTTTAGCAGACTTAGGATCCTTGTTCTATTTGAACTACGTGAACCTTGATCCCTATAAATATAGGGTACGTAGGCACATTAAAGGGGTTGGACGTTGAGAGATCAGAGAGACCATCACCACTCCTTTGATCTCACCTTCTCGAAAACACAATCACCACCATTCTCCGACGAGTATTCTGTTGCTGAACCACCATCGTAGATTTAATTCCGGCACGTAACCTAAAATTTTGTTATCACAAATTCCTCTGTTAACAAATTGGCGCTAGAAGGAGGGGCATAATTATATCTTCGTATAGGAGGAAAGATTTCTCAAAATCGCGATGAAGGTTTGTACGAAGAGGGAAGTTTTTACTCGGAGGGTTATGAAGGAGATGAACCCTACGTTCCGGTGACTGATGCAAACCCGACCCACGTTGCCGGAAGTCGACCACCGGTGCTGATCAGTAACACGGACCTAATGGACAAGTTACACCATATGAGTGCGACTGTGAGAGGTTTTGACGCTAGGTTGAGGGCGGTTGAATCCCGAAGGTCTCGGCATGGTTCGTATGGGCGTGGAGGATATCATGTGGAGAGTGAACCTGCCAGAGGTGTTCCGGCCACCGGAATTGGGAGGGGTACTAACTACCCTGATACAGTAAGGCGACCACCTATTGCTCTGCGAAGGTTAGACTTTGGAGAGACTGAACCTATTGTGGAGTTTCCTAAGGGTAGTTAGCTGGTTCATGGCACCCCCGAGTCCCCACGAGCCTCCCGGCATTGGACGCCACTGGTCGCCCGGGCGGCTCGCGTGGTAAGCAACTGAACACCGGCCGGAGATTATCGGCAATGATGGATCTCATGGGCTTGGAGTTAACTAGTGATGAGATAAATGAGTTGCTTCTGGAGATAGAGAAGGAATAAGGTGGAATCCGAACAAATATTGTTAGGCAGGATGGAAAGAGGGAGATGCATGTAGGAGGGCAGCTTGTACGAGGAGGATATCGAGGAAGAGGTTCTCGGGGAGGAGGCAACTGAGGACGAGGTCGAGAGAATTCAGGATGATATACCGATATGGTGTAAGATCCGTGAACTTTATTAATAATATAAATTATATTATATGTGTAGAATAATTATTGTGGAATATTTGGAGTTTTAATGATTAAGGTTGTTGAGTGATTATGTGCTAAATTGGTGCGTCGGAAGCCCTTTTCAAATATTTTGTCATTTGAAAATATCTTCAATTTTGAGCCCCGTTTTGAAAATTCAAGGGCCCCGTTGAAATTTTGTACATCATTATTATTCCTTCGTCATTCGTGTCCGAATCATTACCGGAGGATTTCTTCGTATCATTATATCCTTATTATCCGATACTATCAATATTATCTGTTTTATTCAGAAAGGAGAAAAATTATTCCGTACCCTAATTGTTTAGGGCGATTGATATATCGTTCATATCAAGAATACATCTGTTATAGCCCCAGTATTCTTGAGCATTCGTTATATAAATGATATGTATTGATATGGATAATTATCAGTCCTTTTGGATAGTTATCACCTCGTAAAACGTGTACTTTACTTTATTAAAGATTTAAAGCGATCCAATGGATCTATATCGATCCAAAAATGTCGTTTGGGGTATTATTTTCCACTAAGTATAAAAAGGAGAATCGTACATTATTATATGTATAATACATATATATATACAAAAATATATAAAAATTCTCGAACCGTGTTCTTCGTGTTCTTGAAAATCAAAATCAATTTTGAAGGTGTTATTGAAATCCAAATCTCAAGTTCAAGTACTCAAATCAAAGGTCTTGAGCTCTAGTTTGAGAATATTCCAACCATATCATTATCTGGTAATTTTTCGATTTTATATGGATTTTTCAATATTCGAATTAAATTAGGGTTCTTGATAAAATTTGGGGATTTTCATTCTGTTGATTCTCCGTTCAATTGATCGCTTCTAACATGTTCCTAGGGTTCTAATTAGTAGGAATTCATGCTTTAATTTCATGTTTGTGTTCGAATTTGATGAATTCGATTCTAGGGTATTTGCCCAAAATTTTCTTTTGAATAGTCCGTTCTTGTTGATGATCTGACATGATTTCTGATAGAGGGCTTTGATTGTATGTGTTGTAAGCTTCATTTTAACATATAGAACGTTGAGTTTCATGTACGGAATAGGTAGATCGTGTTTCCGGCCGGAGTTGTCGCCGTCGGTTTCTTTGACCGAATTTTGTGATCGATTCCGGCATCGTACAGGCGTGTGTTTGTGTTGGTTGTATTTGTCATGAAAAACTGAGCAAAAGCCCTCTGGTTTGGTGTTAATTTGATCAGGAATGAAGGATTCCGGTCATCGGACGCCGGTCGGATTCTGGAAAACCCAGATTCCGGCGGGTTGTTCTTTGTGACCCGTTTCCATTCTTCCCGACCCATTTACCCGAAGTTTGACCCGGTTTCAATCTTCAAAACCCTAAATTATTTTCAGAAAACTGTTTTTGAATTTTATTTTTTAAATAATTCGAAAATAGTTTAAATATTTATAAAAATCATATTTTTATTTTAAAAATACATTTTTAAATTCAGAAAATTCTGGAAAATTATAATTATTTATTTAAATTCGAAAACTAATTAAATTTAATTATTTTAATTATTTTTAATTAATAATTAATTTATTTAATTAATTGATCAATTCTTTTAATCAGTTAATTCTTAATAATTAATTATTAATTAGATTTAATTAATTTAAAAATTAGTTTAAGAATTTTCTACTTTGATTTAATTATTTAAAAATAGTTTGAGTGTTTGAAAAGTGTCAATTAATTTTATTAATTGATTTAATTGTTTTTAAATACTTATATTGGGATTAAAAATCCGATTTTTGATTTAGAAATTGTTTGTGACTTATTTAAATTCAAATAAGCCTCAAATATTGTTCTAAAAATATTTATAAGTGCTATATGCTTTATATGAGTTGAATAATGTGTTTTATAGTTCGTAAATGCCCGTACGAGGGCTAATGTCTTAGTTTTAATTACCGTAAAATATATCAGGCACCCGATAGGAACCCGATTACTTGTTTAAATTTGAAAATGGTTATGAGTGTATATTGAGGATAGAACGAGGATAGTTAGATTTACTGTAATGAGTTGTTTATTATAGAATCGAGTTCCCGGAGCAAGGGAAAGGAGAAGGTAGAGTAAGCGTGGTAGAATTCCGTCAGCCACTTAGACCAGACAAGTATTTGTGCCTTTACTTGTTGATTCAATTGTTATTGTTCTTAATGATTATATGTATGTTACCATCAGAACGATTCAAATTATTCGATCTTCACTCCGTATTTGAGCAACTAATGTTATTTCCTTGAATATTCCTAAATTCTTGATTAAATCCACAATCGTGTTGAATATCAGAAATCTTCATTTCAATTCACTTGTATTGACTATAATCATTGTTGACTTTCTTAAATGTGTACTTATGTAACGTTGAAACCATTTCGAATCTATTTCTCGAACTTCATTTGATATTGAGCAGTTGAAGCTCTTTTGCAACTATTGTACCTTGTCATTGTGTACTTATGTACCGTTGAAACCATTTCGAATCTATTTCTCGAACTTCATTTGATATTGAGCAGTTGAAGCTCTTTTGAAACTATTGCACCCTGTCATTGTGTACTTATCTTGTTATGCATGTTATTGCTTATACTCTGTGATAGAATTGGCATGTTTTAAAATGAGACCAGTAATGGTCGGGCCATATTTATGGTCGTAATAACTTAAGGCCCAGATGGCCATGGATCCTAGTTGAGGACTTTGCTATCAGCAGCTCAACCTTTTTATTTGAAAAATGTAGAAGTCCAATTCTAATCCCTCTTTCTTCAATAAAGATTGTTAAAAGCATATGTTTGACTTGTATATTGTTGATTCAGATAACTGTGATCCTTCCTTTCATTATGGAACTGTGATTGATATACATTATGCTTGATGAGCACTTGTTGTAATATCCGTGAAATTTTTATTTGATTAAATGATATATTTAATATAAAAATATTTATTGTGGAGTATTGGAATATTATTAAATGATAATTATTGTGTGATTATGTGCTAAATGGTGAGTCGGAAGCCCCTTTAAAATATTTCGTCATTTGGAATTTTCTTCAAATCTGAGCCCCGTTTTGATAATTCAAGGGCCCCATTGGAATTTTGTATATTAATTAATATCTCTTCGTCTTTCGTATTCGAATCATTATCGGGAGAGATATTCGTATCATTTCATTCCTACCTATTTGATTCTGCAAGAATAATTCGTTTTGTTCAAAAAGGGAAAAATTGTTCTGAACCCTAATTGCTTAAGGGGACGGATATATCGTTTTAAATCAATATTACCTTTGTTATAGCCCCAGTATTCTTGAGCATTAGTTATATAATGATATGTATTGATTTGGATAATTATCAATCCTTGTAGATAATTATCTTCTCGCAAAATGTATTTTTAACCTAATTAGGGTTTTTAAACGATCCAGTGGATCTATAACGATCCAAAAGTGTTCCTTGGGGTATTATTTTTCCAAAAATATAAAAAGAAGAATCGAACCTTATAACCTTCATAATCTGCATTGCGTATAATCAAAAAGTAAAAATTCCCGAAACGTGTTCTTCGTGTTCTTGAATATTAAATCCATTCGTTCAAGGTGTTATTGATTTCATAAATCAAAGTTCAAGTACTCAAATCAAACCTCTTGATCTCTAGTTTCAGAATCTTCCAACGTCATCATCATCTGGTAATTTTTCGATTTGTTATGAATGTTTCAATATTCGAATTAAAATTAGGGTAATACCCGATTTGGGGATTTTTATTATGTTGATTCTCCGTTCAATTGGTTGCTTCTAACATGTTCCTAGGGTTCTAATTAGCAAGAATCCATGCTTTAATTTCATGTTTATGTTCGATTTTGATGGGTTTGATTTTCGGGTTTTGACCCGAATTCTTCTTTTGAATAGTCCATTCATATGAATGATCGGACATTGTTTTTGGTAGAAGGCTTTCATTGTATGTGTTCTTAGCTTCATTTTAACATAAAGAACGTAGAGTTTCATGTAGGATATTTACAGATCGGAAAATTTGTTTAAGCTCGCCGGAAAATAGTCGGGTTTTTTATTCCGGCGATGTTTTTGGTACGTTTTTGATCGGAATGTGTTGTTGTGTTTATTTGGAATGTTTTGATATAAAAATCCCTAATTTTGGATGTGTTTTTGGCTCGCCGGAATCTGGAAAAGGTCGCCAGATTTTGGAAAAATTCAGGCTGTTCTTGGCGACCCGTTTCAGTTCTTGGCGACCCGTTTACCCGAAGTTTGACCCGGTTTCAATCTTCAAAACCCTAATTCAATTTCTGAAAACTGTTTTTGGATTTTATTTTTTTAAATTTAATTCGAAAATAGTTTAAAAACTTTAAAAATTCATATTTATATTTTAAAAATATATTTTAATATCAGAAAAATTCTGGAAAATTATATTTATTATTTTAAATCCGAAAATTGATTTAACTTAATTATTTTAATTATTTTTAATTAATAATTAATTTATTAACTAATTGGTTATTTCTTTTAATCAATTAATTCTTAAAAATTAATTATTAATTAGATTTAATTAATTTAATATTTAGTTTAATTATTTTTGAGCCTATTTATTTATTTAAAAATAATTTGGGCATTTAAAAAGTGTCAATTAATTTTATTAATTGATTTATTTGCATTTAAATGTTTATATTGGATTTAAAAATCCGATTTTTGATTTAAAAAATTAGTAATGACTTATTTAAAATTCAAATAAGTTTCGTTTGATGTTTTAAAAATGTTTATAAGTGCTATATGGTTCATATTAATTGTATGTTGTGTTTTATAGTCTGTATATGCGCGTACTAGGGCAAATATCTGAGTTTTAAATATCGTAAATCATTCCGTACATCCGATACGTAACCGGTTATTTGTTTAAATGTGATTATTGATTGAGTAAGTGTCGAGAGTAGAACGAGAATAGTTAGACTTATTGTGATGAGTTGTTTAATTATAGAATCGAGTTCCCGGAGCAAGGGAAAGGGAAAGGTAGAGTGAGCAGAGTCGATCCGACAGCAGCGTAGACCAGGCAAGTATATGTGCCTTTACTTGTGATAGAAATTATTATTGTCTTGATTACTTGAATACCGTTATCCCCAGAACAATTCAAATTATCAATCTTTTAACCGCATTTGGACAACTGATTCCATTTCCTTAGAGATTCTTGATTCTTTGATTTGATCTACATCGGAAACCCTTATTTCCAACTCACTTGATTATTGATTACCACCATTTGATTATTGATTATCATCCTTTGATTATTATTGACAACCATTGATCATTTGACTTCCATCGTTGACTATTGATTACGGTCATCGATTATCGATTTCCAATATTGATCTCCTTATTGAATGAGTACACTGTACCGTTGAAATTACTTCATGATTATTTCTCGATCTTCATTTGATACTGAACAGTTGAAGCTCTTTTGCAATTACTATACATTGAGTTATCTTATTGAGCATGTTATTGTTTATACCCTATGATAGATTTGGCATGTTTTTAAAATGGACCAGTAATTGGTCGGACCATATTTATGGTCGGAATAACTTAAGGCCCAGTTTGGCCTAGGATCCAGTAGAGGACTATGCTGTGAGCTAGTCCAGGCTTGATGTGTGGCTGGCCAGCAGCACAACCTTTGATTTGAATAAAATGTTTAAGCCAAATTCTAATTCTTTTTCTTCAATTGTTATTGATACAAAGCATGTGTTAGCTAAATATTGTTGATTCTGATATCATAAATTCATATCCTTACAACTGTGATAGAAATGATTCATTGATGTTTGCTGAGCAATTTTGGCTCACTCTTGCTTGTTGTTTTCTAACCCTATTCCAGTGAAGCGAGTGTATGAGTTAGCATAGCGTGACCGATAGTTCACCAGCAGCCAGGAGAGCCCCTCGAGTCATTGTCATTGGCAGGGTAGTTGTTGTTTTGCTTTTCTAGATTAGATGTCTAGATTTGAACTTTAGTTGTGATGTAATAACTCTGATAAAACTGGTATTGTATTAATAACAGATTGTAGTAGCTTGTCTTCATTGCAATAATCTGGATGCGGTCTTGGTCAAGGGGTATTTGTGTCTTTATATATATTATGCATGTGTTAAAGAGTATTCCGTTGGTCGGATGACTCCTCAAATCTGTACCCCGGGTTTGGAGGGTGTCACAGTTGGTATCAGAGCAACAGGTTATGGCATTTGAAACAAGTTAGGACTTAGGGTCCAGGATAACATAGAGAGTTAGGAATTCACGTAAGGATATTAGGAGGTCAACTAGGGATATTATGCGTAGTAATTAAATGTGGTTATAATTGCAGCCCCCTAGTTCTAGTTCAGACTCAGACCCTTCCGAGGATACGATAGCAGAGATACCTACACCCGTTGAGAGAGCAGGACCGTCTCGACCAATGCGATATCAGCCTAGGGTCATGATTGGGGAGTCACTACAACCTCTATACTTATAAACCTGTGAATAATAATATAAACATGCAGACGCGGCCCCAACTTTACCCTGGATCTTTAACAGGTAATGGTATGAAACAAGCATCAACTATCTACTTCATTTTATTACATAATGAAAGTCTCAAAAGTTATTACAACCGTGTCTTAAAAGTTCTACATTCCCTTCTACAAAACACCTTCTACAAGTCTTCATCACCTGCCTGAGCTGGCATCCCAAAAATAATCCCTATAGGAAGACTTCCTAGCTGACTGAAAAGTGCGTACCATCTTCTCTTTTAACTGTGGATTAGAACAGGGGAAAGAATGAGCCAAATGCTCAGCAAGTAATAATATATCCCAATAGTTAACCACTGTGCAACAGTTTCCAATATCAATATGTATGTCATGGGTATAGCATAATCCATATCAAGGGATTATCAGAACAATGACATGAATATACAATTTCAAAGGGTAAACCAATTTCCTTATAAAGATATATGATTTCAAGAAAAGCAATAAGTAATTTGGAGATTTTTCACAACGCACCGGACAATACGGGTGATCAGCCACGTAAAGTCCCCATACCGGACACACAGTCCCTCTGGTCCTTGTATTGGGTCCCAATAGGCACATATTGGCTTTTAGACTAGTCCATCCCTAGTCCATTTATTATAATGAAAAAGTGCTGGACCGGCGTTATTCGGCCTCTTACGCCTCCAATCTTAGGAATACGTGGAAACCATAAATCGGAATTTAAATGATTATAACTTTTGAAAATTCCTTTCTTTTAAAACCTTTCTCATGAAAGAAATCCTTTTAAATCAACAGATAAGTATTTGTATAGAGTCAAAGTGAAAGTTCATGTATTCTCAAATTTCAAGTAAGTGGGTGATTCATAGGTACAAGTTCAAATCTAATGCAATAGAATCTCAGGTTAAAAAGACATCAAAATGTGAGTATAATCAAAGGATAAGGGTAAGATCTGGAGAAAAGTTCAAGCAAGATATGGTTCATAAAACATTTGTGTTGTGTCTATAATGTTTGTATAGAAGAATCTTTTGTGAATCAGGTAAGTTCAATTTAATCAATCTGGATTTCTATCAATGGGAAATCAAGAAGTAAATGTCATAGGTATGTTTTGGATATGTACTAAAATGTGAGTTATGGTATATTCACTTTTGTGTGTAAAGGATCAAAGAAAGAACTAAACATAGTATGGTGTATGAACCAACAAGGTATATGAACAGAAATAAGGAATTTACCAAATGAACAATATGTGTTTTCAGAATTAAAAGTATATCAAATCATGATAGCAATTCATATCTGTCAAAATGAAATAATGGAATCGAAATACGAAAGCAAGTTAGTATTACTTGCCTTAATAGCAAAAAGGGTAATGAGAAATCACTGGTTCTCCACCTTGGTCTTTCCTTTATTTCTAGGCTCTACTTCTTTGGATTCTTAAGTAGCTTTTATAACAAACCGTACTCACTGAATTTCTGCCTTTGCCTTGCCTTTATATCTATGTTCCACGTCTCGTAACTCTACAAAAGAGTATATACTATCTCAGAATGATCCTCTCAAAATTCTAATCCTTATTCTAAACTACCCAACGTTTCCTAAACGCGTAAACACATAATATTTATATCACTTATAATCTCTTATCCATATGATAAGCACACATTGCCATTCAAGTTCACATAATATACTCTTTTAATACATATGTATATAATCTAACTTTCAAATCATACCACACTTGGTTATCCCTTTAAATCAACTTGACCAATGCTAACCATATCCTTAACACCATTACAAACAATGTTTTCATCTCAAAAAGCTGAAAAATCTGCTGCGCATACTTTACTAAAACATTTTTCATAAATCCAAAACTAATCAAACAAATACCACATTTGACAGGCTACTTACTGAATACTAATCCAACTTAGCATAAAAGTTTCAAGTTCAGAACAATTCCTTTAGATTAAAAAAGAACTGGTTAAATTAGGTACTGAAGCACAGAAAATTCCTGCTGCGCAACTTTACTAAAACATTTTTCAGAAATCCAAACATAATCAAACAAATACCACATTTTACAGGATACTTCCTGATTACTACTAAAACTTAGCATAAACATTTCAACTTCAGAACAATTTATTTAGACTAAAAACGAATAGGTTAAAGTGTGTACTGAAGCACAGAAAATCCTGCTGCGCAACCTTTAGTAAAACATGCATAACTTTTTACTTGCTAACCCTATCGATACAAGGTTTGCGCGTGCACAAACTAGACTCCAACTAAAATAATTTCCTTCTAGACTTACTGTCTAAAACAGGTAGCAAACAATCGCAATTAAGCAGAATAGAACAGGCAGTTTCTGGGCATCTCAACATTCTACAACTTAAACCTTTAAACACCAACATTTCTTATCACATATCATATAACACAACTAAGCAACCATTCTTAACTCCTTAGGCTGCCACAATACTCACAATACTCACAAATCAGAACCTTAAGAAGATATACTCAATTTATACATTAATAATTCAATTAGCATCAACAAATTACTAACACAATTTCTATACTTTTAATCCAACAAAACCCAAAATCAAAACCTTCAAGTAAAATCAAATATTCACATATATAATCTGAAATTTCAAAACTCAACACAATAATTTATCATGCAATCACCATAAACTTGAGATTAACAATCAATCATCAACACCAACAAGTTCCGAATCAATTTTGCAAAAAGGGGAAAATCGAAAATACACATATGCATTTCGATTCTTCAACATGCAACCCAAATTAACTACTTGTAAATACTCTAAAACAATATACATACATCAACATATATAGATCATGGCCACCGGTTCACCAAAGTTCATCACCGTGGTCGACGAATTACATGCAGCCCAAAAAACAAAGGGGTTTTGTATGAATTCGTCCCCAATTGATCCTATAACCACAATTAAACTCTAAAACATCAAAAACACTTGATTTAAATCAAAAATCCGAAACTCCAATTTACAAAACCCATTTTTGAAACTTCACCAAACTCAACACTATTGGTATTAAAGTGTAGAGCTCGGCAAGAGCTTCTATTTGACTATCTACCCATCAATTTTCATCAACAAAATCAAGAGAAAGATAAGAGAGAAGGAAGAGAGATTAGAGAGAGAATTGAGTTGAAAGGAAATGGGGCAAGAACTGGTCGTGAGGTGTTTTTGTAGCCCCAAGGGCAATTTCATCATTACACAATTCTAAAATTTGATTTTTTTATAAAAGAAAACCAATAAATTGCATTTCTAAAATCCGAAATAAAATGAAAATAATACCTAAAATCAAAATTTTATTTTTCAAACAGAGAATACGAATTTACAAGATCACCCATATTTTCAAAATATTTTTATGATCAAAATTGAATTAAATATGAATTTTCAAAGTTTAAATCACATAAATGACATTTAATTCATAAAATCAGTTTTAAATCGTTAAGGCCAAAAATAAATTCCTTCACTAATTTTAGAAAATAATAGAATATAAAAGAAAGGTTGTGAAAAAGATTTCACAATAAAATGAATCTCTGATAATTTTATAAAATTCCCGGAAGGTCAAAAAGAACTAATTTTTAATAAGAAATTCATATAAAATGCAATTAAAAGCATACACGTATATTTTAATCCATACCATTCACCAAGTAGACATCTAATCATCACATCACATACCATACACATATATGAACCCGAGGGATTGATTACATGGGCAAGATTTACAGAGTTGTTTTTGGAAAGGTATTTTCCGGACTATATGAGAGATTAGATGGAATTAAATTTTTTGGAGTTAAAGCAGGGAAGTATGACAGTGCCGCAATATGAAACAAGGTTTACGGAGTTGTCAAGGTTTGTTCCAACCTATGTGGATACGGAGAAGAAGAAGGCCAAGAGGTTCCAGCAGGGACTGAGGTCTTCGATTCGTAGTAAGTTAGCTATATTGGAGTTGGACACCTATGCAGCGGTGGTCCAAAAGGCAATGATTGCGGAGAAAGAGAGTGATTCTTACATGAAAGAGAGGGAGAACAAGAGAAGGAAAGCAGGGATACCCGATAAAGGACAGCAACAGGGAAGTTTTCAAGGGCAAGCAAATAAGAAACCAGGATTTCAGCCCGGAAGGAATCCATGTTTCAGGAAACCAGATACCGGGAGCGTAGGACAAGATAACCGTCTACCAGCCGGCAGTCAGTAGGGACTTTCTAGACCCCCACTACCAGAATGCAAGACATGCGGGAAGCGACATCCAGGGATATGCCATCGATTGAATGTCACATGCTTTAAATGCAATCAGAAGGGACATTATTCCCGGGATTGTAAGATAGGCATTGTGTGTCATCAGTGTAAGAAACCAGGCCACATGATTAAGGACTGCAGAGCACCAGCAACCGTGAACAATATGATTCGGGCGATTGAAGCACCCCCAGTTGTTAATGTCCAGCCGTTAGCCAGGACCTACAATATGTCAATGGGAGAAGCAGTGAGAGATTCCGACGTGGTGGCAGGTACACTTCTAGTAAATTCTATTCCTGCTAAAGTGTTAATAGATTCGGGAGCGACGAAGTCTTTTATTTCTGAAACGTTTGATCGTAGATTGAATTGCGTAATGAAACCCTTAAGTGGAGTGTTGAATATAGAGATATCTAATCAGGATCGTATAGCGGTCAGTTCATATTATCCTCGTTGTGAGATAGAGATTTTGGGAAATCGTTTTTACGTTGACTTGTTACCTTTTAAGTTAGGTGAATTTGATGTGATATTATGGATGGATTGGTTAGTTGAGACACTTTTCTACTGAATGCAAAAAACCAAGACAAGCAAAGAGAAACTCATATGATTCAAGTAAGAAGAACAAGACTGAGAAAGCTTATTTTGCTGAAGGCAAGAGTTGGGATGATACATATAGTGATGAGGAAGATGGTGAAGTTGGAAATCTAGCACTCATGGCAAAAGAAGGCAACTCCTCATCTTCTAAGTCTGAGGTAAAGTTCACTGACTCTGAAATGATTTATCATCTTAGTAGTACATTATCTTGTGCACGTAGTGAAAATGATAGAATAATTCTTCAGAACACTTCTCTTGAAAAGGAAGTTAAAGAATTAAAACTAGTGCGTGTTAATCAAGATGAACTTACTAAGAAGGTAGCTTTTCTTGAGAATGGGGTTAATTGTTATAAACAGTTAGAAACCATTCTTAAAGACAAGATCACTGAACTTGAGACAAAGGTTAGAGCTTACTATAATTCTTGCAAAACAGGAAAAGAGATTTTCAACAAGAAAGCTATTAGTCAAACTGTTGGTATAGGTTTTGGCTATAACGAGGGTGTTGGAAAGTTAGGCATTAATACCCCTAATAGAGTTCGTGCTGAAGAAAAGGGTATACCACATGTGCTTAAGGGTGTTAAAGACCCTCTCTTTAAAGAATCTATAGCAGAACCTTTGATTGAATCTTCTATCATCATTCAAGAAGAGATGCATACTGAGGACATTGCCAATAGGATTGTCCAATCCAAAAAGTGTGTGCCTAAGAGTTCTGTCAAAGTTGTTCATACAACGGAGACAAAATTAGACACTCATAAGTTGGAACAAAACAACATGTATAACATGCATAACATTCCTAGTGTAGATTTATCTCATAAAGCATGTGGTGTTGCGAATTGCATGTCTTGTGCTTTTAATGTAATGTATGTTTATTTTAATAGTAAGCATGCATCAAATTATGAGACTGCTCCCCGTCTACATGTTAATAACAAGAAGCATGTTAGATCCAAGACTGCTAGTCCTCCTAAAGTTAGAGTGGACACATTTATACCTAAGCCTACTCAGAAATTTGTTAAGGCTAGTTATAAGTGGAAACGCTCTTTTGTTAAGGAGGTTGAAGTGGTTAAAAATAAGAATGTTGTTTTGCCTAACAAAGGCTAGTTGTAACACCCCAGACCCGAGGTCGGAGATCTAGGTTTCCACAATCTCCACAACTCAATAATACACCTGTCTTACCCACAATAATATTGGTACAAATGCTGTTGACCCCGCAATAATATTACTCACACAAGTTAGATGCTCAGAACCGACATACAATAACCATTACTAAACAATATCACAAGCTTAAAGTTATTACAACCCAAAATGATTACTAAGTCATGCTACTAATATAACCTCTAAATGAAGTTACATCAGCGGCTTGAATGTTTGTTTCGATAGATTGCCTTGCACGATCATACTTGTAAATAAAGTGAACTAACAAAAGCTGTAAACCCATCCAACTGGTTCCTTCTACCTCAGGAATGATAGCTAAGAACTGCTCACGAAAATGCCTTGCGTTTGCCACTCGCTTGCGGGTAGTCTGTTGTGGCCTTGCCATGCCTATTAGCTGTTGTGTTTATCATTTAAAAGAAATAAAACAAGAGTGAGCTAAATTTCCCCGTAAGTAACTTATGCCATCAATCTCTTGTAATAAAAATATGTTTGAAAGAAGGATTTTGAAATCGTTACTTTATCGTTAAGTTAAGAACTTTAGCATATTACCAAAACCGTATCATTTAGCCTTTTTAAATGCTGCCTTCAAAATATCAAACCATTCATAATTGATGTTAACACTATCGGTAACTCAGCGCCTACGCTTTTGTTACAGTGTTAATAAGAATTTACAAACTGGAAGGGAAGGGACTTATCCAAAACAAAAAACACGATATGAAGTGACGATGATCAGTCGCCACAACCATATCCACCGCGGGTCTTTTTTACTAGTAGAAGGGCAATTACTTCATTCATAAGTTACCCCGGGATGAAAGCTTCATTCACGATCATCCTGGATGGGAGCTCCATATGCACTCATCCTGGTGCATTCGGCCAATAAAAGTTGATGGACCGCCTGGCTAACGGCCTCTTACACTCTCGGGATCGCCCATCAATGATCTTGCCACCGCCAGAGTCACCTTGTTTTATTTTCTTTCAAGAATCGTTTTGAATAGAAAATCGAGTAGTTGAGGTTCGACCTCCGTCGACCGATACTTACTTGAAAACAACGCTACTTGAGCAAAACATGACCGGGGGTTTTAACAAAAAGATTTCGAGTGGGAAGGTATACGTGTTTAACTTTTCGAAGCATCTTGGATAACTTTTAAATAATATTTGAAGTATTTTTGGAAATGTTTAATATATTTAAAAAATATTTAAATAAATATATATTATCCAAGATAAATGTTTTTGGAATATTTTAATAAATGAAGTTCATTAAATAATCGTAAGTACATATACTATCTCCCGAAGAACCTTTCGGGTTTTCATAGTTATAATACATCAAAACAAAATACCGCTCCCCGGTCAACTCTACTTTTGGACCAACGCGCTCTATTCCTAGAGCCATCGTCCGAATATTAAATTCAAGGTACCATTATTAACGAGGTAGGCTTTATCAAATCTTTAACATGTACAACTCATCATATAAATCGAACAAATACGCTTGATATTGAAACAGTAAACACAATATAATAAAGCATTGGTATATGTGTTAGAGAACGGAAACTTGCCTGGTAGTCGAGGGGTAGTGGTAGGTCTCGGACTCCGATAATCTAGGAATTATAACAAAAACATAATTAGTTACTTCGTCACTTGTAAATGACCATTACATGCTAACTCTCTAAGGATTACCACTTGCGCAACCTCAACTTAATCATTTTTATAAAATAGGAATCATTTTCGTAATTCTTTCTAACTGTCCCTAGTATTATTCCTCAAAGTTTTACATTTTAATATGGCTTTTATGTGGTCCAAACATGGCCTCAAAGTGACTGACCAGAGGTGGGTTGGTTCACCGAACGGCTTTCACTAAAACTCACTTTTCTCATAAACCGTAAATCGGATTAACATGATCTTCGCGCCAAAACAAACTATAAAACAAGATCTAGATAAAGGTGGACAGTGGTTACACTTAAAATGATTTTATTGTCTCGGGTTCTTGTTCAAAACAGAGCTAATGAAATTTTGCCATTACGACGGTTAGAAACAAGTGATTCCCAATATTTAACTACACCAAAACAACATTCTACCAAATCAAATCATCATCATAAACTACTTATCATCTCCACCAAGCCATCCTCTTCACAACCAATGTTAAATCCAACATCTACTAATTTTATCCATCAAAACACAACCATTTACTTAACTACATCACATATACCTAACCAAGTCAAACTTTCTTCAAGATTAATCATATAACTACTATAACAAACATATAACAAAAAGGGTGAGAGGTTGTTTATACCTTCCTTGAGCTTTAAACACACTAAGAATGACTTATGATCCTTAATAGAGTCTTGATATATGCTTAATATCCTTAATCTTACAAAAGAAAACAAAGAACACCAATTAGTATTATTCATTTACTATTCATTCTTCATCTTTGAATGAAGATTTGAACATGATAACCTTAAAGGATGGTAATGAAACTTTGATCATACCTTAATCTAGTTACTAGCATTCCAAAGAGCTATTACTTGTAATTTATGTAAGCTTGGAAGTATGTTTTTGAAAAATCTATCCCTTTCTTCTTGAAAAACTCGACTATAACATTGTTTGGTGGGGGGGGGGGGGATTAGAGCTTCTTGATATTTTTCTTGGTTGGTTGTGATAATTATGAAGTAAAGTATGGTTATATGCTTTGTTAGATGACATGAGCAAGCTTACATCACACCTTGGACAAGTGTTGATAATCTACATGGTTAAGAAATAAAAAGGATACTAACTACTTGTAATTATCTTGATTGCTAGCACATGGTTGATACTTAAGTTGTGGTTGTCTTGTGTCTACTTGCCTAACACATTCTTTTCTCGTTTAATCACAATTCGCTATGTATTCGCTTTATCGCTTAACCTCGCTAGAATGTCTGAACGGTTTCTAAATCGTTTTGTTACAAAATGTTCAAGGTGAATGTCCTTGGTGTGTTAGTACCTTGGTGGAATGTATACCCGTGAAATTTTAATTTTATTAAATCTCTAAGTCTTGATATAATCGACGTATCTCGTAATATCTTGTATATTCCAGATGAAATAGTAAAAACGGAAATCTTCGAATTCTAGCGACTTTTACATTCTTTTATTTATCTAGTACAACAACGATACAACTTCGAAACTTCAGTTTTCCAACTCATACACAGGGTGGTCTGAAAAGTTTCTTCATATCATCAAAAGTACTATTCATCAAGTTCTTTCGTACATACAAAAATATGGGTTATTAGACCAGTTCTTTAAAGTATGCCAGACCCAATAAAGTTTGGGTTCCGAAAAAGGTCTAATCAGTTTGATATTGCAGGGTGTGGAATAGGTGAACCGAGTTGTGTGGATTCTGGACAGTGAATGTTCAAGGCATTGACCAGAGATAGAGCCCTGCTATCAAATGTGGTTGAGAAAGATGGCCCAGTGGTTACCTTTGGAGATAACAACAAAGGTATAACTGAAGGATATGGCAGTCTGGATGCTGGTAATGTTATCATTGAGGATGTTTCTGTTGTGGAAGGTCTTAAGCACAATCTTCTCAGAATTAGTTAATTCTGTGACAGAGGATATGCTGTTTCGTTTGATAAGGAGAAGTTCCAGATCCTTCACAAGAAGAATGGAAAGCCTGCTCTTCAAGGAGTAAGGAAAGGAAACTTGTTCATAGCTGATTTGTATTCTAGATGCAAAGATGAAGTTAATAGTTTCTATGCTAAAGCTTCGTCAGATGAAAGTTGGCTATGTCACAAGAAAATGTCTCATCTCAACTTCAAAACAATGAACTCCCTAGTTAAGAGGGAATTGGTGAGAGGTTTGCCTCAAATGGAATTTACACATGAAGGATTGTGTGAGGCATGTCAGAAAAGAAAGTCAAAGAAAGAATCTCACAAGGGCACTGACACATCTTCAATAACTGAACCTCATCAGTTACTGCACATGGATTTGTTTGGTCCAGTTAATGTGATGTCTATGTCAAAGAAGCAATATGCTCTTGTGATCGTCGATGACTATTATAAATACATATGGGTTTTATTCCTACATTCCAAGGATGAAACTCCACATATGGTGATTCATCATATGAAGTTGATTGAGTTGGATTCTAAGTTTCAGTCAGAGCTATAAGCTCAGACAATGGAACTGAATTCAAGAATGCAGTTCTGAATAACTTCTGTAAGATCCGTGAACTTTATTAATTATATAATTTGTATTATATGTGTAGAATAATTATTATGAAGTATTTTGAGTTTTAATGATAAAGGTTGTTGAGTGATTATGTGTTAAATTGGTGTGTCGGAAGCCCCGTTCAAATATCTTGTCATTTGAAAATATCTTCAATTTTGAGCCCCGTTTTGAAAATTCAAGGACCCCGTTGAAATTTTGTACATCATTATTATTCCTTCGTCATTCGTGTCTGAATCATTATCGGAGGATTTATTCGTATCATTATATCCCATATTATCCGGTACTATCAATAGTATTTGTTTTATTCAAAGAAAGAAAAATTATTCCAAACCCTAATTATTTAGGGCAATTGATATATCGTCCATATCAAAAATACATCTGTTATAGCCCTAGTATTCTTGAGCATTAGTTATATAAATGATATGTATTGATTTGGATAACTATCAGTCTTTGTGGATAGTTATCACTTCGTAAAACGTGTATTTTTCTAAATTAGGGTTTTAAAGAGATCCAGTGGATCAATATCGATCCAAAAATGTCATTTAGGGTATTATTTTCCACTAAGTATAAAAAGGAGAATCGTACATAATACTTCATATAATCCGTATTAAAAATATACAAAAATATAAAATTCCAGAACCACAAAATCAAAATCAATTTTTGATTGTGTTATTGAAATCCAAATCACAAGTTCAAGTACTCAAATCAAAGATCTTGAGCTCTAGTTTCAGAATCTTCCAACCATATCATCATCTGGAAATTTTTTGATTTTATATGAATTTTTTAATATTCGAATTAAATTAGGGTTCTTGATTAAATTTGGGGATTTTCATTCTGTTGATTTTTTCTCTATTGATTGCTTCTAACATGTTCCTAGGATTCTAATTAGTAGGAATTCATGCTTTAATTTCATGGTTGTGTTCGATTTTGAGAAATTCGATTTCTAGGGTTTTGCCCGATTTTTCTTTTTAATAGTCCGTTCATATGAATGATCTGACATTGTTTTTGATAGAGGGCTTTTGTTTTATGTGTTCTTAGCTTCATGTAGAAATAAGCTAGCTCGGAAAATTGTTTGAGCTCGCCGGAATTTGGTCGGGTTTTGGATTCCGGTGATGTTTTTGTTTGTTTTTGATCGGAATGTATTGTTATGGTTATTAGGAGTGTTTTGGTATCAAAAGCCCCAATTTTTGATGTGTTTTTGGCTCGCCGGATTCTGGAAAAGGTTGCCGGATTCTGGGAATTTTTCGGCTGTTCTTCGCGACCCGGTTTGTTCTTGGCGACTCGTGACCCGATCCATTAACCCGATTTTTGACCCGGTTTCAATCTTCGAAACCCTAATTCATTTTCAGAAAACTTTTTTTGAATTTTATTTTTAAAAATAATTCGAAAATAGTTTAAATATTTATAAAAATCATATTTTTATGATAAAAATACATTTTTAAATTCAGAAAATCCTGAAAAATTATATTTATTTATTTAAATTCGAAAACTGATTAAATTTAATTATTTTAAAACATTTTTAATTAATAATTAATTAATTTAATTATTAATTAATTAATTTATTTAATAATTAATTAATTTAATTAATTGATTAATTCTTTTAATCAGTTAATTCTTAATAATTAATTATTAATTAGATTTAATTAATTTAAATTAGGTTTAATTATTTTCTAGATTGATTTAATTATTTAAAAATAGTTTGAGCATTTAGAAATTGTCAATTAATTTTTATTAATTGATTTAATTGTTTTTAAATACTTATATTGGGATTAAAAATCCGATTTTTGATTTAAAATTGTTTGGGACTTATTTAAATTCAAATAAGCCTCGAATATTGTTTTAAAAATACTTATAAGTGCTATATTGTTTATATGAGTTGAATAATGTGTTTTAATAGTCCGTAAATGCCCGTACGAGGGCTAATGAATGAGTTTTTACTTCCGTAAATTAGATCGGGCATCCGATATGAACCCGATTACTTGTTTAAATGTGAAAATGGTTATGAACATATATCGAGGATAGAAGGAGGATAGTTAGACTTACTTTAATGAGTTATTTATTATAGAATCGAGTTCCCAGAGCAAGGGAAAGGAGAAAGTAGAGTGAGCGTGATAGCATTTCGTCAACTACTAGACCAGGCAAGTATTTGTGCCTTTACTTGTGATTCAATTGTTATTGTTCTTAAGGATTACATGTATGTTACCATCAGAACGATTCAGATTATTCAATCTTCACCCGTATTGAGCACTTAATGCTATTTCCTTGAATATTCCTAACTTTTGATTTAATCCAGAATCGTGTTGAATATCAGAAACCTTCACCTTCAATTCAGTTTATATTGATGATAACCATTGTTGACTTTCTTAAATGAGTAATTATGTACCGTTGAAACCATTTCGAATCTATTTCTCGAACTTCATTTGATATTGAGCAGTTGAAGGTCTTTTGCAACTATTACACCCTGTCATTGTGTACTTATCTTGTTATGCATGTTATTGCTTATACTCTGTGATAGAATTGGCATGTTTTAAAATGAGACCAGTAATGGTCGGGCCATATTTATGGTCGTAATAACTTAAGGCCCAGATGGCCATGGATCCTAGTGGAGGACTATGCTATAAGCTAGTCCGGGGTTGATGCGTGACTGATCAGCAGCTCAACCTTTGTATTTGAAAAATGTAGAAGTCCAATTCTAATTCCTCTTTCTTCAATAAAGATTGTTAAAATCATATGTTTGACTTGTATATTGTTGATTCAGATAACTGAAATCTTTCCTTTCATTATGGAACTGTGATTGATATATATATCATGCTTGCTGAGCACATGTGGCTAATACTTGTTTTGTTTCTAACCCTATTCCAGTGAAGCGAGAGAATGAGCAGACACATCTCTAGTGACAGTTCTCCAGATGCTAGGAGACCACCCCGAGTGATTGTCATTGGACGGGTAGTTGTCTTACTTTGGAAGTTAGACTAGATGTCTAGCTTTGTATATTAAGTTGTGTAATAAATCTGAAAACTGGTTTGTAATAATTATGACTTAGAAGCTTGTTTCATGCCATAATCTGGATGCGGTCTTGGATGCATGTGTTATTTTCAGGTATATTGTGTTTCGTTGGTCGAGTGACTCCCCAAATCTGTACCCCGGGTTTGGAGGGCGTCACAACTTCTGTGCCGACAAAGGAATAACAAGACAATACCCAGCCCCTAGAACTCCTCAAAAAATGGAGTGGTAGAAAGGAAGAATCGTACTTTGATTGAAGCTGGAAGGACAATGCTAAGTGAATCAAGACTTCCTATGTACTTCTGGGCTGAAGCTGTGAACACTGCTTGCTAAACTCAAAATCGAACTTTAATCAACAAGGACTTAATAAAGACACCTTACGAGATCATGAATGACAATAAACCAACCCTCAAATAATTTCATGTATTTGGTGCTAAATACTTTGTGCTTAAAGATGGAGATGTTGGGCGTGGCAAGTTCGAGGCCAAAGCATATGAAGCTATCTTTGTTGGTTACTCCAGATGATCTTACAGGGTGTACATAATTGACAGTCACCGGGTGAAAGAAAGTGTCAATGTTACTTTTGATGACACTAAACTCCCAAGCATCCAAACAGAAAATCCATCTGAGAAATTGAAGTTTGATAACTTGCCAGATTCAGAATCAGATGATGCGACTCCACCTGAGATTGTTGTTGGTGATAACAATAAAAATGATGATAATAATCATGGTGGTGGTGGTGGAAACACTGGTAACAATGGAGATACCACTAAGACTGAGGAAGAATCATCAAGACAATCTAGCAACAACTAAGGGGGAGGAAATGAAGGGTCAACTAGTCATTCACAACACCATAATGAATTTCAAGGCGAATCATCAAGATCAAATCTTTCAAGACAAACTGTTTGGAATAGAGCTCATCCTTTTGAGCTGATTATTGGTGATCCAGGTGTTGGAGTTCAAACTAGAAGTGCTACTCAGAATGAATGTCATTATTAAGGGTTTCTTTCTAAAATGGAACCAAAGAAGACCGAGGAAGCACTTGGTGATCCTGATTGGGTGATTGCTATGCAAGATGAACTCAATCAATTTGAACAACAACAAATCTGGAAGCTGGTACCTAGACCAAAGAACATGAAAGTAGTTGGTACACAGTGGGTATTCAGAAACAAATTAGATGAAGATGGCATAGTGACAAGAAATAAAGCAAGACTGGTTGCTCAAGGTTATTCACAAGCTGAAGGCATTGATTATGATGAAACCTATGCACCAGTAGCTAGGCTTGAGGCCATCAGGATGTTCTTAGCATTTGCAGCTTACTCCAATTTCAAAGTATATCATAGGATGTTAAGAGTGCATTCCTGAATGGTGAGCTGGATGAAGAAGTATATGTCGAACAACCGCCTGGATTTAAAAATCAGGAGTTGCTGTGTAATATCCGTGAATTTTATTATTTGATTAAATGATATATTTAATCTAAAATATTTATTTTGGAATATTGGAATATTATTATATGATATTTAATGTGTGATTATGTGCTAAATGGTGAGTCAGAAGCCCCTTTCGAAAATTTCGTCATTTGGAATTTTCTTCAAATTTGAGCCGTTTTGATAATTCAAGGGCCCCGTTGAAATTTCATACATTCATTTTTAATTCTTCGTCTTTCGTATTCGAATCATTATCGAAAGGGTTATGGGATTCTATTTAACCCTACCTATTTGATTCTGCAAATAAATTTCAATTTTTGATCCGAAAAAGGAAAAATCGTTCTGAACCCTAATTGCTTAAGGGGACGGATTTGTCGTTCTATATCAATATTGAAGTTGTTATAGCCCTAGTATTCTTGAGCATTAGTTATATAATGATATATATCAATTTGGTTGATCATCAACCTTTTTAACCCCTTATTTTTCGTAAAACGTGTTTTTGACCTAATTAGGGTTTTTAAACGATCTAACGAATCAATATCGATCCAAAAATGTTATTTGGGGTACTATTTTTCCAGAAATATAAAAAGA
The DNA here is from genome assembly GCA_030848705.1 of Heracleum sosnowskyi. NCBI lineage: Eukaryota > Viridiplantae > Streptophyta > Magnoliopsida > Apiales > Apiaceae > Heracleum > Heracleum sosnowskyi. Next base: position 57,707,893 of record CM061238.1, on the reverse strand, counting down.
CAAATCAGACTTCATAACTCATAGCAAATCTGCAGCAATTATTCATAAAATCCGAAATTCCCAAAAAATTATTTTTGTGTTCTTGATCTTCAATCAATTCGTTCTAAGGGTTATGGAAGTCCAAATTTGAAGTTCTTATACTCAAATCAAAGCTCCAAAAATCTAGTTTCAGAATCTTCCAACCTCATCATCATCTGGTAAGTATTCGATTTTATATTGATTTTACAAGTTTCGAATTATAATTAGGGTTCTTGATTCGATTTGGGGATTTTCATTCTGTTGATTCTCCGTTCAATTGGTTGCTTCTAACATGTTCCTAGGGTTCTAATTAGCAGGAATCCATAGTTTAATTTCATGTTTGAGTCGAATTTTTACGGGTTTTGATTTCGGGTTTTGACCCGATTTCTTCTTTCAATTCGTACGTTCTTGATATTGATCTGACATTGTTTTTGATAAAGGGCTTTTATTGTGTGAGTTATAAGCTTCATTTTGGTATATTAATCTTTGAGTTTCATGTACGGAATAGGTAGATCGGGTTTCCGGCCGAGGTCGTCGCCGGAGAATTCTTTGAACGGATTCTGGGCACGATTCCGGCTAGAGACAGATGTTTTGATGTGTGGGTTTTGTTTGGCTTCAAAAGGCGAACAAAAGCCCTCTGGTTTGATTTATGTTTGGACGGAATCGAAGAATTCCGGCGGCCGGAGACCGGCCGGATTCTGGAAAACCCAGAATCCGGTGGGTTGTTCTTGGCGACCCGGAATTGTTCTTCCCGACCCGTTTGCCCGATTTTTCGACCCGGTTTCAATCTTCAAAACCCTAATTCATTTTCCGAAAACTGTTTTTGGATTTTATTTTTAAAATTAATTCGAAAATAGTTTAAAAACTTTAAAAATTCATATTTTTATTTTAAAATATATTTTAATATCAGAAAAATTCTGATAAATTATATTTATTATTTTAAATCCGAAAATTGATTAAACTTAATTATTTTAATTATTTTTAATTAATAATTAATTTATTAATTAATTGGTTAATTCTCTTAATCAATTAATTCTTAAAAATTAATTATTAATTGGATTTAATTAATTAAAAATTCATTTTAATTATTTTCAAGCCTATTTATTTATTTAAAAATAGTTTGAGTATTTAAAGAGTGTCAATTAATTTTATTAATTGATTTATTTGCATTTAAATGTTTATATTGGATTTAAAAATCCGATTTTTGATTTAAAAATTAATCGTGACTTATCTAAAATTCAAATAAGTTTCGTATGATATTTTAAAAATGTTTATAAGTGCTATATGGTTCATATTAATTGTGTGTTGTGTTTTATAGTCTGTATATGCCCGTACTAGGGCAAATATCTGAGTTTTAAATATCGTAAATTATACCGGACGTCCGATACGTAACCGGTTACTTGTTTAAATGTGATTATTGATTGAATAAGTGTCGAGAGTAGAACGAAAATAGTTAGACTTATTGTGATGAGTTGTTTAATTATAGAATCGAGTTCCCGGAGCAAGGGAAAGGGAAAAGTAGAGTGAGCAGAGTCGATCCGACAGCAGCTTAGACCAGGCAAGTATCTGTGCCTTTACTTGTGATAAAAATGTATTATTGTCTTGATTACTTGAATACCGTTATCCCCAGAACAATTCAAATTATCAATCCTTTAACCGCATTTGGACAACTGATTCCATTTCCTTAGAGTTTCTTGATTCTTTGATTTGATCTGCATCGGAAACCCTTATTTCCAATTCACTTGATTATTGTTTATCATCCTTTGATTATCATTGACAACCATTGATTATTTGACTTCCATCTTGACTATTGATTACGGTCATTGATTATCGACTACCATTATTGATTCCCTTATTGAATGAGTACACCGTACCATTGAAATTACTCCATGATTGTTTCTCGATCTTCATTTGATACTGAACAGTTGAAGCTCTATTGCAATTACTATACATTCAGTTTATCTTATTGAGCATGTTATTGTTAATACCCTATTATAGATTTGGCATGTGTTTTTAAAAATGGACCAGTAATTGGTCGGGCCATATTCATGGTCAAAATAACTTAAGGCCCAAATTGGCCTAGGATCCAGTAGAGGACTATGACATGAGCTAGTCCGGGGTTGATGCGTGGCTGGCCAGCAGCACAACCTTTGATTTGAATAAAATGTATAAGCCAAATTCTAATTCTTTTCTTCCATTGTTATTGATACAAAGCATGTGTTAGCTAAATATTGTTGATTCTGATATCATAAATTCATATCCTTACAACTGTGATAGAAATGATTCATTGATGTTTGCTGAGCAATTTTGGCTCACTCTTGCTTGTTGTTTTCTAACCCTATTCCAGTGAAGCGAGAGTATGAGTCGACATAGCGTGACCGATAGTTCACCAGCAGCCAGGAGAGCCCCTCGTGTCATTGTCATTGGCAGGGTAGTTGTTGTTTTGCTTTTCTAGATTAGATGTCTAGATTTGAACTTTGGTTGTGATGTAATAACTCTGATAAAACTGGTATTGTGTTAATAAAAGATTGTAGTAGCTTGTGTTCATTGCCATAATCTGGATGCGGTCTTGGTCAAGGGGTATTTGTGTCTTGAAATATATTATGCATGTGTTAAATAGTATTCCGTTGGTCGGATGGCTCCTCAAATCTGTACCCCAGGTTTGGAGGGCGTCACATGCTGGACTTTGTTTACTTCCTCTTCAAGGCTATCTATGGTCTCAAACACTCCCCGAGAAAATGGTATGACACACTTTCTGTTTTTTTATCTAAAATTGTTTTGTTAGAGGTATCATAGACAAAACTCTTTTTTCTAAGAATCATAAAAATGATATGAAATTAGTCCAAGTCTATGTGGATGACATCATATTTGGGTCTACTAATGATGATCTCTGTAAGAGATTTGCTAAGCTAATGTAGAGTAAGTTTGAAATGGGTATGATGGTTGAGCTGAAGTTCTTTCTTGGATTGAAAGTAAGTCAAATGTTAGATGGTTTATTTATTTGTGAATCTAAGTATCTCAAAGAACTCCTCAAGAAATATCACATGGAGGATTCAGCTTCAGCAAGGACTCCATCATCTACAGCTGTCAAGATTGGAGCTTGTGATAATTCTATCAAGGTAGATGTTACAAGCTACAGAGGTATGATTGGCTCCTTACTCTATATTACTGCAAGTAGACCTGATATTATGTATGCTACATTCTGGTGTGCAAGGTTCCAAGAAGATCCTAGAGATTTGCATCTCGTTGCTGTTAAAAGAATCTTGAGATATCTTAAGGGTACACCTAATCTAGGTATCTGGTACCCTAAAGACTCCGGTTTTAACCTTGTTGGACTTACAGATTCAGATTATGCAGGTAGTGTTGTTGATAGGAATAGCACCTCCAGGAGTTGTCAATTCCTAGGTGGCAGATTGATTTCCTGGTATAGCAAGAAACAGAACACAGTTTCCAATTCAACAGCAGAAGGTGAATATATTGTTGCTGGAAGTTGTTGTGCTCAGATCTTATGTATAAGGAATCAATTGAAAAACTATGACTTTGTATTGAACAAAATTCTTATTCTGTGTGACAATACAAGTGTCATAGCAATCTCCAACAACTCTGTTCAGCACTCGAAAACCAAGCACATCGACATCAGGTATCATTTTATCTGAGAGCATGCCATGAATGGTACCGTGGAGTTACATTTTGTACCCACAGAGGAACAAAAAGCAGATATCTTTACTAAATCCCTTGATGTTAAAATCGTAGAGAAATCTATTTTTATTAAAAATTTACTTATTTGGAATTATTCAGATTAATTGTCCAATTGTTGTAAATTATTGTGTGAATTTTCTGCATTTTAGTTAAAATGTTGCATTTTATTTATTTTTATTTTTGTAAATTAACTGTTGCATTTGTTCTTAATTTTATGCATTTTTCTGTACAGTTTTGCATTTTTTCTAGTAATTATGTGAATTTTCTGTAATTTTTTTTGCACTGTTCTGTAATTATTTGATTTTTATTTCCTATTAGTACTGGAATGACTATCGGTATGACTTTCTGAAAGTCATACTGGTAGTCATGACAGTTTTATTTGTTATATAAATATAATTTTTATTATTTGTATTACAATGACTATCAACATGACTTTCTGATAGTCATGCTAATAGTCATTGCCAAATATGTATTTATCTTTATTTATTTTCTGCATTTTGTTTAATTCTTTAGTCATTAGTATTGGAATGACTATCGGTATGACTATCCTATAGTCATCCCGATAGTCATGCCCAGTTATATTTTATGTATATATATATTTATTATTCATATATTAATATGTATTATTATCAATAGTCATTCAGTACTTTTATACTGGAATGACTATCGACATGACTATCCAATAGTCATACCGATAGTCATTCCAGCTATGTTTATTTATATTTTTTATTTCTTTTTCAGACAATCAACATAGTCATATCACTCAAGTTTTTACTTAGTGAATTTTTACTCTCAATACATACACGCATAGATATAACTATATAGAACTGCCAATTATTTTTTGATTCTCAGTCGATTCTCAACGTTATTTGATTCTAAAACCATCTATGGGAAGATCGTTTAATGGGCTTTAATTTGTATGTTTAAAATCTGATTTTGGTTAAGGTTTTAAATCAGTAATTTTTCGAATTCTCTTGCTTAATTGGTCGTTTTGATTTATTGGAATCGAGTTTGAGTAATCTAAAAATAGGTTTGTGTTTGTATTGTTACAAGGATCAACATATTGTAATTTGGTTAATTTTGAAGTATTTTTAAATTTTCGGATTTTAATTAATTTTTAATCCCTAAATTCGAAATAATCTAAATTAATTGAATTGTTTTGTGTTTTAAAATGGCCCAAAATTTTGAGATTGTACTTACTAATGGGTATTTTGATCCTTTAAAGTGTTCTCTTGAACGGTTTAGGCCTTGGATCAGTTTTTTAAATGAACATTCATGTGTGAATTATGCTTTATGTGCTAATGTTGATTTAAAAATTGATTCTCTGTTTTTGTTATGCTCCACTGCTGTTGTTGTTAATGATTTTTCATCTTTCACATTTACTGTTCAGAACAATCAGTGAGTTGAGTGAAACACCACTGAGAGAAATTGAGGTGAGTGCACTCACTAACACAAACACTACTTCGTTATTAGCTCAGATAGCTTCTCTACAATAACAACTATCCAAAACCCAAGCTTAGAAAGAAATTCTACAAGCACAAGTAGAATAGTTGAACGGTCTTCTGATTCCACTTCTGTCAACAATCAGCCGGGACTGATCAAGAATGATGTTGAAGGCCTGAAGACTTCTTTACTCCCCAAGCTTAATGTCATTCAACAATCTTAGCTCCTAGTGGCTTCAGACATTTCTGGTCTATCAGATTCTAATGCTCAGATCTTCAAAAGTGTCAAGGACATTGCTTCAATCTCTGCTAAAGTGGACTTAATTCAGAAAACAGTGGATGAAAATCAACTGTTTGATGTTGCAAGGTTTGCAAGGATAGAAGGAGGGATGGAGCATCTAAATGAAGGAATGAAGCACTTGTATATGATGATCAAGAATTCTCACCAACCTACTGCTAAGCAGAAAGCTTTTTTTGAAGAAGATGATGGTGATGATGATGATGATGATGATCAAGAAGATGGAGGAGATGTTGGAGATAGTAGAGAGGTAAATCCTGAAGCACATAAATCTAAATCTGTAGAGGATTCGTCAACTAAGGGGGAAAAGAAAGGAGGAGAAGCTGAAGCAGCTTCTGGAAAAGATAAGGGGAAAGGGAAGCAGCAGTCAATACTTGAAGATAATCTCTATTACCAGGATGAGCATGATGATTTGGACATATTTGGTGTTCAGGAGGAAGATGTCCCTAAAGAGACCATTCCTGAAGAAATCTTTGGTGAAGAGGAAAGGGAAGCTGAAGCTGGCTTTGCTGACTGGGATGAGCAATATGATCTATACAACCCTAACCCTGCATTTGAGAAGGAGCTGAGGCAGCAATAGGCAGATCTAAGGAGGAGACAAGATGAGAGTGTAAAGGCATCTCAAATCATTTTTGAAAAACTTCAAATTCAAAAAGCTGAGCATGAAGAGAAACAACGTCTTCATAGCTTAGAAGTTAAAGAAAGGAAGTTGGACATCAGATTGAAGAAGGGTGATAGATGGAACAAAGAAAAGGAAATGTTTGCACTCCCCCAAAAAGGATCAAATAATGATCGGGAGTTTATTGGCCTTCTTCAAAAGTTCAAAAATGTCAATCCAAATAATTCAGTGTGCATGAAAGCATTACAGGAAGAAATCTCAAAGATTATCACTGGATTTGACAAAGTCAGAATTGAGATGATCATCTATGTATATTGTCAAAGTATAGGATCTCTCACGGTCTCACTGGACTTTTTTGCAAGTAAATCTTTGTTAGAGCTTTGGGTTCTCATGAGCAGAGTTAAAGAATCATCTCACTTAAATGTACTACTGCATGAGCAACTCAAAGAATATGCTATAAGGGCCAGTTGTAATATCCGTGAATTTTATTATTTGATTAAATGATATATTTAATCTAAAATATTTATTTTGGAATATTGGAATATTATTATATGATATTTAGTGTGTGATTATGTGCTAAATGGTGAGTCAGAAGCCCCTTTCAAAAATTTCGTCATTTGGAATTTTCTTCAAATTTGAGCCGTTTTGATAATTCAAGGCCCCGTTGAAATTTCGTACATTCATTTTTAATTCTTCGTCTTTCGTATTCGAATCGTTATCGAAAGGGTTATGGGATTCTATTTAACCCTACCTATTTGATTCTGCAAATCAATTTCAATTTTTGATCCGAAAAAGGAAAAATCGTTCCGAACCCTAATTGCTTAAGGGGACGGATTTATCGTTCTATATCAATATTGAAGTTGTTATAGCCCTAGTATTCTTGAGCATTAGTTATATAATGATATATATCAATTTGGATAATCATCAACCTTTTTAACCCCTTATTTTTCGTAAAACGTGTTTTTGACCTAATTAGGGTTTTTAAACGATCTAACGAATCAATATCGATCCAAAAATGTTATTTGGGGTATTATTTTTCCAGAAATATAAAAAGACAAATCAGACTTCATAACTCATAGCAAATCTTCAGCAATTACTCAAAAAATCCGAAATTCCCAAAAATTATTTTTGTGTTCTTGATCTTCAATCAATTCGTTCTAAGTGTTATTGAAGTCCAAATTTGAAGTTCTTATACTCAAATCAAAGCTCCAAAAATCTAGTTTCAGAATCTTCCAACCTCATCATCATCTGGTAAGTATTCGATTTTATATTGATTTTACAAGTTTCGAATTATAACTAGGGTTCTTGATTCGATTTGGGGATTTTCATTCTGTTGATTCTCCGTTCAATTGGTTGCTTCTAACATGTTCCTAGGGTTCTAATTAGCAAGAATCCATGCTTTAATTTCATGTTTATGTTCAATTTAGTCGGGTTTTGATTTCGGGTTTTGACCTGATTTCTTCTTTCGATTCGTACGTTCTTGATATTGATCTGACATTGTTTTTGATAAAGGGCTTTTATTGTATGAGTTATAAGCTTCATTTTGGTATATTAATCTTTGAGTTTCATGTACAGAATAGGTAGATCGGGTTTCCGGCCGAGGTCGTTGCCGGAGAATTCTTTGAACGGATTTTGGGCACGATTCCGGCTAGGGACAGATGTTTTGATGTGTGGGTTTTGTTTGGCTTGAAAAGGCGAACAAAAGCCCTCTGGTTTGATTTGTGTTTGGACGGAATCGAAGAATTCCGGCGGCCAGAGACCGGCCGGATTCTGGAAAACCCAGAATCCGGTGGGTTGTTCTTGGCGACCCGGAATTGTTCTTCCCGACCCGTTTACCCGATTTTTCGACCCGGTTTCAATCTTCAAAACCCTAATTCATTTTCAGAAAACTGTTTTTGAATTTTATTTTTAAATTTAATTCGAAAATAGTTTAAAAACTTTAAAAATTCATATTTCTATTTTAAAAATATATTTTAATATCAGAAAAATTCTGATAAATTATATTTATTATTTTAAATCCGAAAATTGATTAAACTTAATTATTTAAATTATTTTTAATTAATAATTAATTTATTAATTAATTGGTTAATTCTTTTAATCAATCAATTCTTAAAAATTAATTATTAATTAGATTTAATTAATTAAAAATTCAGTTTAATTATTTTCAAGCCTATTTAATTATTTAAAAATAGCTTGAGTATTTAAAGAGTGTCAATTAATTTTATTAATTGATTTATTTTCATTTAAATGTTTATATTGGATTTAAAAATTCGATTTTTGATTTAAAAATTAGTAATGACTTATTAAAATTTGAATAAGTTCCGTATGATGTTTTAAAAATGTTTATAAGTGCTATATGGTTCATATTAATTGTGTGTTGTGTTTTATAGTCTGTATATGCCCGTACTAGGGCAAATATCTGAGTTTTAAATATCGTAAACTATACCGGACGTCCGATACGTAACCGGTTACTTGTTTAAATGTGATTATTGGTTGAATAAGTGTCGAGAGTAGAACGAGAATAGTTAGACTTATTGTGATGAGTTGTTTAATTATAGAATCGAGTTCCCGGAGCAAGGGAAAGGGGAAAGTAGAGTGAGCAGAGTCGATCCGACAGCAGCTTAGACCAGGCAAGTATCTGTGCCCTTACTTGTGATAAAATTTATTATTGTCTTGATTACTTGAATACCGTTATCCCCAGAACAATTCAAATTATCAATCTTTTAACCGCATTTGGACAACTGATTCCATTTCCTTAGAGATTCTTGATTCTTTGATTTGATCTGCATCGGAAACCCTTATTTCCAATTCACTTGATTATTGTTTACCACCTATTATTGTTATTTATCATCCTTTGATTATCATTGACAACCATTGATTATTTGACTTCCATCTTGACTACCGATTACGGTCATTGATTAACGATTACCAATATTGATTTCCTTATTGAATGAGTACACTGTACCATTGAAATTAATCCATGATTCTTTCTCGATCTTCTTTGATACTGAACAGTTGAAGCTCTTTTGCAATTACTATACATTCAGTTTATCTTATTGAGCATGTTATTGTTTATACCCTATTATAGATTTGGCATGTGTTTTTAAAAATGGACCAGTAATTGGTCGGGCCATATTTATGGTCGGAATAACTTAAGGCCCAGATTGGCCTGGGATCCAGTAGAGGACTATGACATGAGCTAGTCCGGGGTTGATGCGTGGCTGGCCAGCAGCACAACCTTTGATTTGAATAAAATGTATAAGCCAAATTCTAATTTTTTACTTCAATCATTATTGATACAAAGCAGGTGTTAGCTAAATATTGTTGATTCTGATATCATAAATTCATATCCTTACAACTGTGATAGAAATGATTCGTTGATGTTTGCTGAGCAATTTTTGGCTCACTCTTGCTTGTTGTTTTCTAACCCTATTCCAGTGAAGCGAGAGTATGAGTTGGCATAGCGTGACCGATAGTTCACCAGCAGCCAGGAGAGCCCCTCGAGTCATTGTTATTGGCAGGGTAGTTGTTGTTTTGCTTTTCTAGATTAATGTCTAGATTTGAACTTTAGTTGTGATGTAATAACTCTGATAAAACTGGTATTGTAATAGTAAAAGATTGTAGTAGCTTGTGTTCATTGCCATAATCTGGATGCGGTCTTGGTCAAGGGGTAATTGTGTCTTTATATATATTATGCATGTGTTAAATAGTGTTCCGTTGGTCGGATGACTCCTCAAATCTGTACCCCGGGTTTGGAGGGCGTCACAGTTGGTATCAGAGCAACAGGTTATGGCATTTGAAACAAGTTAGGACTTAGGGTCCAGGATAACATAGAGAGTTAGGAATTCACGTAAGGATATTAGGAGGTCAACTAGGGATATTACGCGTAGTAATTAAATGTGGTTATAATTGCAGCCCCCTAGTTCTAGTTCAGACTCAGACCCTTCCAAGGATACGATAGCAGAGATACCTACACCCGTTGAGAGAGCAGGACCGTCTCGGCCAGTGCGATATCAGCCTATGCATCAGGACCCAGTAGTCAGGAGAGATCAGATACCTTGTCCTATTCCACTCCGACAAGTAGCCCCAGCACCAGTGTCTCAGGCATCAATTTGTGGGCCTTTGTATCAGTTATGTGAGCCACCAGTTCCACACCATGTGTATCAGAGGGTGAGTAGAGAGAAGGAGTACCTTTATGGACAGGTTATGGAGATGGGTAGGATTCGTTCGATCGAGGCAGCCGCTGTCAGAGAGAGAGACAGACTTAGAGATCAGATGAGAGACATTCAGATGAGGTTTAGGGTTACGAGGACTTTGGTTGAGACTCGATTGCACGGATTAGCTTCTAGTCGAGAGGGAGAGACAGTAGCAGGGATGAGACAGATTTTGGATTATGCGATGAGTGAGATTGCAGAGATTTCAGGACCCCCGTTATGGCCGGCAGGAGCAGGTGATCTGTGAGCAGGTATTAGTAGCAGACAGATGTGACATGGATGTATGGTTTCTAGATAGTTAGTATATAGATGCATATTGTAGAATCAGCAGTGCACCGGGCTTATAGGAACGCCTCGGGTTGTTGTTGCATTTTTGTTGTTGTATTGCTGGTCGGCAGTTATGGTTCAGCCATGATATATTTTCTTTTGAAGCGTTCTACGCTTGTACCAACTCTATCTATATATATATGATAAACCTCTTTTATAGAACTATATTTATTCCCCTGTCATTCATTTCGAGCATCATAACTGTTATTCTACTTATTGCAACGAGTGTATCCATACACCGTTGAGAAGATCTGTAAACCTTCGAGATATCAATTGTGATCCTTCCTTCTCTTATATGAACTGTTTGATTAAGCCAATTATTGTTTATTCATCAGCGATATGGCTCCTAGACGACAAACCCGTTCAACTGATACCTCTGACCAAGAAGGTCAACAAAATACACCTCCCACGGGCCGCGTGGACCCGATGGTAATCCAGTTGTTAAATACCCTTACTCAACAGACTGCCGCATTAGCACAGCAGCAACGTGCATTTCAGCAACAGCTCTTAGAACAGCAGCAACAGCATCAGCAACATCAGCATCAGCAGCATCAACAACAGCACCAGCAAGCAGCACCGGCAGTAACGTTCAAATCTTTCCAGGCAGCAAAACCTCCGGAATTTAAAGGATCAGCAGACCCTGTAGAGGCTAAGGCATTGTTGAAAGAGATGGAAAAGGCTTTTACCTTGATAGAGGTGACAGAAGATAAGAAGACGGAGTATGCAAGCTATTTTCTGAAGAATGAGGCCAGTTATTGGTGGGAAACGAGTAGGGCTATGGAGCCCGAAGGATTAATTACGTGGGCAAGATTTACAGAGTTGTTTTTGGAAAGGTATTTTCCGGACTATATGAGAGATCAGATGGAATTGAAGTTTTTGGAATTAAAGCAGGGAAGCATGACAGTGCCCCAATATGAAACAAGGTTTACGGAGTTGTCAAGGTTTGTTCCAACCTATGTGGATACGGAAAAGAATAAGGCCAAGAGGTTCCAACAGGGACTGAGGTCTTGGATTCGTAGTAAGTTAGCTGTATTGGAGTTGGACACCTATGCAGCGGTGGTCCAAAAGGCAATGATTGCGGAGACAGAGAGTGATTCTTACATGAAAGAGAGGGAGAACAAGAAAAGGAAAGCAGGGATACCCGATAAGGGACAGCAGCAGGGAAGTTTTCAAGGGCAAGCAAATAAGAAACTGGGATTTCAGCACGGAAGGAATACAAGTTTTAGGAAACCAGACACCAGAAACGTAGGACAAGATAACCGTCTACTAACCGGCAGTCAGCAGGGACTTTCTAGACCCCCACTACCAGAATGCAAGACATGCGGGAAGCGACATCTAGGGATATGCCATCGATTGAATGTCACATGCTTTAAATGTAATCAGAAGGGACATTATTCCCGGGATTGCAAGATAGGCATCGTGTGTCATCGGTGTAAGAAACCAGGTCACATGATTAAGGACTGCAGAGCACCAGCAACCGTGAACAATATGATTCGGGTAATTGAAGCACCCCCAGTTGTTAACGTCCAGCCGTTAGCCAGGACCTACAATATGTCAATGGGAGAAGCAGTGAGAGATTCCGACGTGGTGGCAGGTACACTTCTAGTAAATTCTATTCCTGCACAAGTGTTAATAGATTCGGGAGCGACGAAGTCTTTTATTTCTGAAACGTTTGCTCGTAGATTGAATTGCGTAATGAAACCTTTAAGTGGAGTGTTGACTATAGAGATAGCTAATCAGGATCGTATCGCGGTCAGTTCATATTATCCCCGTTGTGAGATAGAGATTTTGGGAAATCGTTTTTATGTTGACTTGTTACCTTTTAAGTTAGGTGAATTTGATGTGATATTAGGGATGGATTGGTTGACTGAGCATGATGCAAGTATTGATTGTAAGAATAAGAGGGTTACTTTGATTACCCTAGAAAAGAAAGAGATAATATTTAGAGGAGAGAAACAAAGAAAGAGGTTCCTGACGATGATTCAGGCTAAGAGGTTATTAAGGCAAGGTTGTGAGGCGTATCTAGCTTATGTGATAGATATAGATAAGGAAGTTTCTATGTTAGAAGATATTCCAGTCGTAAATGAGTTTCCAGATGTTTTTCCGGAAGAATTACCAGGTTTACCTCCAGATAGAGAGATTGAATTTGCGATAGACTTAGTACCAGGCGCGGAGCCAGTATCTAAGGCCCCTTACAGAATGGCACCAGTGGAGATGAAGGAATTGGCTGATCAACTGCAAGATTTGCTAGAAAAAGGAATTATTAGACCCAGCGTTTCACCGTGGGGAGCACAAGTACTGTTTGTCAAGAAAAAGGATGGAAGCATGAGATTGTGTATAGACTATCGGGAGTTGAACAAGCTGACCATTAAGAACAAGTATCCGTTACCTCGAATAGATGATCTGTTTGACCAGCTGAAGGGAGCGGTACATTTTTCAAAGATCGACCTACGGTCAGGATATCACCAATTGAAGATTAGACCAGACGACATACCGAAGACAGCCTTTCGAACAAGGTATGGGCACTATGAATTCTTAGTAATGGCGTTTGGACTAACGAATGCACCCGCAGCTTTTATGGACCTAATGAACAGGATTTTCAAGAGATATTTGGACAAGTTTGTAGTGGTATTCATCGACGACATCTTGATATACTCAAGGACAGAAGAAGAGCATGCAGACCAGTTGCGAATTGTGTTAGAAACGTTAAGACAAGAAAGACTATACGCGAAGTTTTCCAAGTGTGAATTCTGGTTGAAAGAAGTTCATTTCTTAGGACACGTGGTGAGCAGCGAAGGCATCAAAGTGGACCCAGCAAAGATAGAGGCAGTGAAAGATTGGGAGAGACCAAGGACACCGACTGAAGTCAGAAGTTTCTTGGGATTAGCTGGATACTACCGGAGATTTGTGCAAGATTTTGCGAAGATAGCTACTCCAATGACCAAGCTGACAAGGAAAAGCGAGCGATTCATATGGAACGATAAATGCGAAGAAGGCTTCCAAGAGTTAAAGAAAAGACTAACTACGGCACCAGTATTGATGTTACCAGACGATCAAGGTCATTTCGTAATCTATAGTGATGCGTCGTACAAAGGATTAGGATGCGTACTTATGCAACATGACAAGGTGATTGCTTATGCGTCAAGACAGTTGAGACCCCACGAACAGAAGTACCCTACACACGATTTGGAGTTAGCAGCTATTGTGTTTGCTTTGAAGATATGGAGACACTACTTGTATGGAGAGAGATGTGAAATTTACACCGATCACAAAAGTTTGAAGTATATCTTTACTCAGAAAGAGCTGAACATGAGGCAACGAAGATGGTTAGAACTAATCAAGGACTACGACGTTTCTATCAACTATCATCCCGGCAAGGCAAATGTGGTAGCAGATGCATTGAGCAGAAAAGAGAGATTAAATACACTAATGATGACCAAAGAGTTATACAAGGAATTTGAGAAGTTAGAAATCGAAGTAATTAATCCGAAGGACGCGACAGAAATGATTTATACCATGGCGTTTCAACCTGAATTGTTGGAGAAGATACGGAAGTGCCAAGAGCGAGTTATGAATGATGATGTGAGTAAAATGACAGGTGAGGAAATATGTAGCCAACCGGACGACAAAGGGATCTTGAGATTTGCTTCTCGGATATGGATACCTAACGTAACGGAACTGAAAAGTGAGATTTTGCACGAAGCACATAACTCAAAGTATTCAATTCATCCAGGGAGTACGAAAATGTATCGAGATCTTAAGATGAACTTTTGGTGGCCAGATATGAAGAGAGAGATTGCGGAATGGGTAAGTAAATGCTTTACGTGTCAAAGAGTTAAGGCGGAACATCAGAGACCAAGTGGATTACTTCAACCATTGGAAATTCCCGAATGGAAGTGGGAACACATTGCGATGGACTTTGTAGTAGGATTGCCTAGAACAAAAGCTAACCATGATGCCATCTGGGTTATCGTGGATCGATTGACGAAATCTGCGCATTTTCTTCCGATTAACGAGAGATTCTCGCTGGATAAGTTAGTTCATATTTACATAAAAGAAATCGTAGTACGACATGGAGTTCCAGTATCGATAGTGTCTGATAGAGACCCTCGATTCAATTCAAGATTTTGGAGGAGTTTTCAAGAGTGTTTAGGCACCGAGTTGAGAATGAGTACGGCTTATCATCCGCAGACGGACGGTCAAAGCGAAAGGACAATTCAGACTATTGAAGATATGCTTAGGACATGTGCACTTGACTTTGAAGGCAGTTGGGACGATCATCTACCCTTGGTGGAATTTTCATATAATAATAGTTTTCACGCGAGCATCGGAATGCCACCTTACGAAGCTCTGTATGGACGAAAGTGTCGATCTCCGGTATATTGGGAAGAAGTTGGTGAACGGAAAATGATAGGACCAGAACTAGTACAACGAACAAAAGAAGTGGTTCAATTGATTCAGAGAAGATTGATAACAGCTCAAGACCGACAGAAAAAGTATGCGGATCTAGCCAGAAAGGATGTGGGATTCGAAGAAGGAGAGCAAGTGTTACTAAAAGTTTCACCATGGAAAGGATTAGTTAGGTTTGGAAAGAAAGGGAAGTTGAGTCCGAGATATGTTGGGCCGTTTGAGATTTTGAAGAAAGTGGGCGAAGTAGCTTACGAGTTGGCATTGCCGCCGCATATGCAGCACGTTCATAATGTATTTCATGTATCTATGCTTAAGAAGTATCGACCAGATTCGAATCATGTAATAGAGTATGAACCCATAGAGGTCCAGGCAGATTTATCATATGTAGAACGACCGATTCAGATATTGGATCGTAAGGAGAAAGTACTAAGGAATAAGATAGTAGCGTTAGTGAGAGTTTTGTGGAGGAATCCTAAAGTAGAAGAGTCTACCTGGGAGTTAGAGAGTGAGATGTTAGAGAAGTATCCCCAGTTGTTTCCTTGATCTGATTCTGAGGACAGAATCCTATTAAGGGGGGAAGGATGTAATATCCGTGAATTTTATTATTTGATTAAATGATATATTTAATCTAAAATATTTATTTTGGAATATTGGAATATTATTATATGATATTTAGTGTGTGATTATGTGCTAAATGGTGAGTCAGAAGCCCCTTTCAAAAATTTCGTCATTTGGAATTTTCTTCAAATTTGAGCCGTTTTGATAATTCAAGGCCCCGTTGAAATTTCGTACATTCATTTTTAATTCTTCGTCTTTCGTATTCGAATCGTTATCGAAAGGGTTATGGGATTCTATTTAACCCTACCTATTTGATTCTGCAAATCAATTTCAATTTTTGATCCGAAAAAGGAAAAATCGTTCCGAACCCTAATTGCTTAAGGGGACGGATTTATCGTTCTATATCAATATTGAAGTTGTTATAGCCCTAGTATTCTTGAGCATTAGTTATATAATGATATATATCAATTTGGATAATCATCAACCTTTTTAACCCCTTATTTTTCGTAAAACGTGTTTTTGACCTAATTAGGGTTTTTAAACGATCTAACGAATCAATATCGATCCAAAAATGTTATTTGGGGTATTATTTTTCCAGAAATATAAAAAGACAAATCAGACTTCATAACTCATAGCAAATCTTCAGCAATTACTCAAAAAATCCGAAATTCCCAAAAATTATTTTTGTGTTCTTGATCTTCAATCAATTCGTTCTAAGTGTTATTGAAGTCCAAATTTGAAGTTCTTATACTCAAATCAAAGCTCCAAAAATCTAGTTTCAGAATCTTCCAACCTCATCATCATCTGGTAAGTATTCGATTTTATATTGATTTTACAAGTTTCGAATTATAACTAGGGTTCTTGATTCGATTTGGGGATTTTCATTCTGTTGATTCTCCGTTCAATTGGTTGCTTCTAACATGTTCCTAGGGTTCTAATTAGCAAGAATCCATGCTTTAATTTCATGTTTATGTTCAATTTAGTCGGGTTTTGATTTCGGGTTTTGACCCGATTTCTTCTTTCGATTCGTACGTTCTTGATATTGATCTGACATTGTTTTTGATAAAGGGCTTTTATTGTATGAGTTATAAGCTTCATTTTGGTATATTAATCTTTGAGTTTCATGTACGGAATAGGTAGATCGGGTTTCCGGCCGAGGTCGTTGCCGGAGAATTCTTTGAACGGATTCTGGGCACGATTCCGGCTAGGGACAGATGTTTTGATGTGTGGGTTTTGTTTGGCTTGAAAAGGCGAACAAAAGCCCTCTGGTTTGATTTGTGTTTGGACGGAATCGAAGAATTCCGGCGGCCGGAGACCGGCCGGATTCTGGAAAACCCAGAATCCGGTGGGTTGTTCTTGGCGACCCGGAATTGTTCTTCCCGACCCGTTTACCCGATTTTTCGACCCGGTTTCAATCTTCAAAACCCTAATTCATTTTCAGAAAACTGTTTTTGAATTTTATTTTTAAATTTAATTCGAAAATAGTTTAAAAACTTTAAAAATTCATATTTCTATTTTAAAAATATATTTTAATATCAGAAAAATTCTGATAAATTATATTTATTATTTTAAATCCGAAAATTGATTGAACTTAATTATTTTAATTATTTTTAATTAATAATTAATTTATTAATTAATTGGTTAATTCTTTTAATCAATTAATTCTTAAAAATTAATTATTAATTAGATTTAATTAATTAAAAATTCAGTTTAATTATTTTCAAACCTATTTAATTATTTAAAAATAGCTTGAGTATTTAAAGAGTGTCAATTAATTTTATTAATTGATTTATTTTCATTTAAATGTTTATATTGGATTTAAAAATCCGATTTTTGATTTAAAAATTAGTAATGACTTATTAAAATTCGAATAAGTTCCGTATGATGTTTTAAAAATGTTTATAAGTGCTATATGGTTCATATTAATTGTGTGTTGTGTTTTATAGTCTGTATATGCCCGTACTAGGGCAAATATCTGAGTTTTAAATATCGTAAACTATACCGGACGTCCGATACGTAACCGGTTACTTGTTTAAATGTGATTATTGGTTGAATAAGTGTCGAGAGTAGAACGAGAATAGTTAGACTTATTGTGATGAGTTGTTTAATTATAGAATCGAGTTCCCGGAGCAAGGGAAAGGGGAAAGTAGAGTGAGCAGAGTCGATCCGACAGCAGCTTAGACCAGGCAAGTATCTGTGCCCTTACTTGTGATAAAATTTATTATTGTCTTGATTACTTGAATACCGTTATCCCCAGAACAATTCAAATTATCAATCTTTTAACCGCATTTGGACAACTGATTCCATTTCCTTAGAGATTCTTGATTCTTTGATTTGATCTGCATCGGAAACCCTTATTTCCAATTCACTTGATTATTGTTTACCACCTATTATTGTTATTTATCATCCTTTGATTATCATTGACAACCATTGATTATTTGACTTCCATCTTGACTACCGATTACGGTCATTGATTAACGATTACCAATATTGATTTCCTTATTGAATGAGTACACTGTACCATTGAAATTACTCCATGATTCTTTCTCGATCTTCTTTGATACTGAACAGTTGAAGCTCTTTTGCAATTACTATACATTCAGTTTATCTTATTGAGCATGTTATTGTTTATACCCTATTATAGATTTGGCATGTGTTTTTAAAAATGGACCAGTAATTGGTCGGGCCATATTTATGGTTGGAATAACTTAAGGCCCAGATTGGCCTGGGATCCAGTAGAGGACTATGACATGAGCTAGTCCGGGGTTGATGTGTGGCTGGCCAGCAGCACAACCTTTGATTTGAATAAAATGTATAAGCCAAATTCTAATTCTTTACTTCAATCATTATTGATACAAAGCAGGTGTTAGCTAAATATTGTTGATTCTGATATCATAAATTCATATCCTTACAACTGTGATAGAAATGATTCGTTGATGTTTGCTGAGCAATTTTTGGCTCACTCTTGCTTGTTGTTTTCTAACCCTATTCCAGTGAAGCGAGAGTATGAGTTGGCATAGCGTGACCGATAGTTCACCAGCAGCCAGGAGAGCCCCTCGAGTCATTGTTATTGGCAGGGTAGTTGTTGTTTTGCTTTTCTAGATTAATGTCTAGATTTGAACTTTAGTTGTGATGTAATAACTCTGATAAAACTGGTATTGTAATAGTAAAAGATTGTAGTAGCTTGTGTTCATTGCCATAATCTGGATGCGGTCTTGGTCAAGGGGTAATTGTGTCTTTATATATATTATGCATGTGTTAAATAGTGTTCCGTTGGTCGGATGACTCCTCAAATCTGTACCCCGGGTTTGGAGGGCGTCACACCAGTCCTCATGTTGTAGATGTGCCATTTGAAGTCAAATTTTACAAAGGTAGAACACTTCAATCCTACATAGTGGATCCTATTTCTTTGAAGAGTTACCCTGCATTGCATCTAGTGAAGTTAAAAAACATGTTAAGGACCACTGGGTTTGCTTCTGAAGAAAAGACTGAAGTTGCTAACATTATTCAAGACTATTGCATAGCCAACATCAAAAGGTGTAAAGCATAATGTAACATAATACGTAACAGAGATAACTACAACTCAACAAAGGAACAAGACAAACAATAATATTAACTGAAGCACGGGAATCCAAAAGAACAGAAGTAATGGTAAACTCAAGTAATCAAAATATGGTATGTATTCTTGAAGTTCGTAAATAGGTCACGGAAAGAAGTTCATTAATATGTTCAGGCCTCAGTAACAAATAAAGAATCAAGACTTTCCAGACTACAGAAGTATTTGAATCATACAAAGTTGGTACCAAAGGATTTCAGTGATTTTATAATGAAGCAACCAAGACGGAAAATGACTTATCAATTGTATCATATTGAAGACATAGAGGTTTTTATCTGTGTTAGTCATCTGTGCACCAGACCAGTTGCACTAGGTGTCAGCACATTTAAGAAGATCAACATGTTTATCGTCTCAGAAGAAATTGATTTAAGTTAGATATGAAACATCCTGGAAGTTAAAAGAAAAATTTATAAGGTATATTTAGGTTAAATTGAAGTGCAATATCCTTACTGCAAAGAGAAAGAATATTCAAGGATCAATCTGCAATTAAAGACATTCGATAGTTTTCCTTTTTGAAAACTATCGAAAGAGAAAAGAATGTTTTGATAAAAACCATCAAAGTGGTGATAATCCAATTCGATAGTTTCTTAATTAGAAACCATCGAAGTGGATAAAATGATTATGTTCGATAGTTTTATTTATAAAACTATCGAACTAGTTTCAAAGAAACAAGTTATGCTTTTCGATAGATTAAAATAAAATCTATCGAATGAAAAGTAAAAAACTTGTCTTCGATAGTTTTTAAAAAATATAGCAGGTGATATGCATTAAAGGCTGTCAGAGGTTGGTGAGGAAAATGGACAGCTCAGAATTTCTCTAAGCTTTCGATAGTTTTCCTAAGTCTACATTTGTGAGAATGATGATAGTTAATACGTAAAGAAAATTTAAGAGCTTGAAATTTTACAAGAGTAATTGCTAGTGCCTTTAATTCTATCATTTGTATTGATTACAGTAACTTGAACTCATTGAAGCTAATCCTATGGATTAGATTTGTAGGACCCCTCGCGGTTTATATTTATAAAATGATATATTCCCCGACTCGTGTTTTTGATTTTGTTGATTTGATTTCGGACAAGAACACAAATAATTATCCGCAAAAGAAATCGAATAATTTGTGAGTATCGTATTCAATCCCCTTTCTACGATACTTTGGACCTAACAATTGGTATCAGAGCTTGTTGATTGACGTACAAATCAGATCCGGTGATATAGACCAAAAACAAACAAGTTCTTGAAAATTCAGATCGAATTTTTTATTTTCAAAATTTTCATTTTATTGGAATTTTTTTAATCTTAAATCATTTGTAATTTTCAGTAACCATGAGTGCTCCAAAGACCACTGCTGGTGTAACACCCCCAGATCCGGGGTCGGAGATCTAGGTTGTCACGATCCCTTATTCCGTACAAACACTTGATACTTGAATCATAATAATATAAATCAACACACATGGTGACCCCACCATCAATATACTCACGCCAGTTATGTCTCAGAAACGAATTTGCAAAAACAGTAGTCATATGATCCATAAATTAAAGTTATTACAACCCAAAAGTAAATAGTTGCAACCTACTACCAGTATGATTTCTATGTGAAACCAGAAAGGCAGCGCAAAAGTTTGTTCTTGTTTATTAATATACATAAGTGATACTTATAAATAAACCGGAGCAACAAGTGTTACACTCCGAACCAACTCGGTACTTCTACCTGATCAACTGCAACAACCATGCTACGTGCGGCCTGTATATCCCTGACACGCTTCCGAGCGGTATGACGAATCATGGCCATCTACTCTAGCTGTTGTGTTGTGATATATATATAAAGAAAAGAAAGCAAGAGTGAGCACTAAGCCCAGCAATAATATAAAGCAGCATAAGCATATGTATAAGCTTACATCATAAAGGAAAACCTTTAAAACCTCATTCATATATCGAATGATATATTAATTTTTCTTTTCGTCAAAACATATCACACAGTTTCAAATACTGTACACGGAACATCATTTCTCAATCACTGTCACATTATCGGTAACTCAGCACCTAGGCTGTTGTTACAATGTGCAGCACAATTCCAAGTGGAAGGAAGGGAACATACTGGAACACCCGATACACGGTGATCAGCCATTGTATCGTAACGTAACTTTTCTACTAGTAGAAGGACGACTTCCTATTCGGTTATCACCCTGGCCGCATACGGGCCGCTGTGCTAAGAGATCACTACCTCGGCGCCTATTTCATCACCGGGTAAGCCTTAGCACTCAAGAGATCACTACCTCGGTGCCTATTTCATCATCGGGTAAGCCTTGATAATTTTGGCACTACCCCGGCACCTGTTTCATTGTCGTGTAAGCCCTTCCAGTTCACATTATAAAAGACAATATCAATGAAACGGAAATCGGAACTTAATCCTATTTCCCCCAAGTACAATTACTTGTCAAAAACTTTGTAACCGTTCAGAATTCCTTACTCCAGAGTATTTGAAGGGAGTAAGTCACAGAGTGGGTTGACATTAGTCAACGAAACTACCGATTATTACCATGTATTTTGAAATCATGACCAGGGAGTTTATTGAAATTTTCAGAGTTTAGCAAGTTTGAAATTCTTTACTTGAATGGGGGAGTCATCCCCAGCTATAGGTATTCTATAGGAACAGTGGAAGTAAAACTCTGTCCTCGACTTCTTGAACTAGATTCCCAATTTCCGATAAGTTAGAAAACACTATTCGCATTTAATTATCTTTAAATATCTTAAGATAATAATTGGGAATCTCTGTTTTAAATATCTTTTCTGAAGATCAGAAATTTTTGTGTAAATAGTAGAACCTTAAATGATATAATAAAGTTCTTTGATTTTTTTAAATCATATTTGGAATATTTAATAAATATCCGAATAATAAAAATGGAATTACTATTCAATAATATTCTACTTAAATGAATATTCAAAATAATATTCATTTAGTTAATAAATATTCAAAATAATATTCTTAATAATATTATTTCATATCACACATTAAATATCCAATAATAAATATATATTGGAATATTTAATTATCATATTTAAAACATAGCTGTCCCTGGACCCTCCAGTGTCTGACAGTATTATTAAAATAAAGTAGTAATTTAACTCCCGGTCTATTATTTTAAAATCATCGTATAAGTGCTCCATCTTTAGAGCCTTTAAAACCTCGGTTTATATCTAGTATTTACCTAGCATATAAACCTTATATCTTATTGGAGCTTTTTCTTAGAAGCGTAAACAGTTCACAAAACTTTTCACCGTATTAAAACAGGATATATATATCACATGCACAACAGTAAATCACAACAGCTTTACTTGTATGAGGTAGGGTTTGACAACTTGCCTTGGTGTCACGGTGGTGTGGTAGTGGGGGCTTGAGAGGGTGCTCGTCGATCTATAACAAGATACACAATTCACAGTAAGTCCCCTAGAACCAATGTATGTGCTATTATTTAAGCACTAAAGTTCTATCAATGAAAATCAAATGTCTCGCTCTCGGTCATCTATAACCTCATGACATTCCGTAACTCTTAAGTCAAAGTTTGGGTGGAAAATCTATTCACAAAACCCAAGTACTTTACCTTTACTAACTTCTTGTTTTGAACCATCCCCTTAAGGGTATTTCACTCGCGCAACTTTTGTTCCCGCATTTTTATAAAATCACAAACTTATCTTTTCAACACGAAACCTTCTAGGTTCCTTTCCTAACTATTCATGCTAGTATCCACTTTAAGATCTCGGCCAAATTCCATTTTTAAAGGGTTTGATCACTATCTCAAAGTTCATGCAATGAACTACTTAGTTTCGCGAAACCGCTTTCACTAAAACGGACGTTTCTCCTAAACCGTAAATCGAAACGACACGATTCTTTCGCTAAAACAAACTAGGAAACAGGGCCTACATGCTCATGGTCAGAAACTTCATGTTTATGCCTTTTAATGTAACCGTGGTTTCTGTCCAATCTTCCTAAGTAAAATTTGACATGGTAACGACGCTTAAAAGCGGTTCCCGTGTTTTAAACACTCAAATAAACCACCAATCAACAATCAACCAACCACCAATCAAACCTCAAGTTAATACTACAAGTTTTCTGTCCAAACATGGTCATATCCTAGTTCATAGGTTTATCCATAAGTCAACCATTAAACATACTCAAAATCATGCATACATGAAATCACTTATAACTACTAAGATCAAAGCATAATCTCAAAAGGGGAGAAGTTTTATACCTTCCTTGGAACTGAACAAAAGCTATATATGGATGGTATATCCTTCCTTGCTCCTTAACTATGCTAATCAAACCTAAAAACTTCAAAACAAAACAAGATTTTATGAGATTACTATTCACGTCACTATTCATCATCATCTTTGATCAATCTTTTGAACAAGTAAACCTTCATGGATGAAGCTAAGATTAAAGATCTACCTTAGTTTATGGAAGAGGGTGATTTAGAGTACAAGATCATCCTTTTTGGTTGAGTGGAAGTGGAGGAAAATTTCTTAAGGTTTTGGAGAAGAAGAAAAAGCCGAATGGTGTTCTTCACCTTGATGCATCTTTTCTTGATTTGTTTTCCTTGATTTTCTTTTCTTTTGTTTTGTCTAAATACACTTAATACTTTATCATTTAATTTGTGTGGCTAATGACAAGCCTTGTCACCCATGACATGCCTCTTTTTGAACTTGTGGTGGTGGTGAAAGTGGTGACAAGGTGGTGATTCATCACCTTGTGATCACTTGGTCATGCATATGTCACTCCTCTGCATCATTCTTCTGTCATCATTTGTATCCTCAATCCTCTTATATATTGCACTTGATGATCTTATATGATACTCCTTCTTTGGTTAGGGTTTAGTCCATAATTCGTTACGCTTTTATTTCACGATAGTTTCAAGTGATTTTAAAAACGTTTCTCTGTACCAAAGCTAGGGGATACTTCTTTGATCTTTCCATTACCTTGGTTTAATATGTAATCTTAGATTTCTCACCTTGGTTTAAGATATGATCATGGATTTCTCATTCCACATACTTTCTTAAAACGATCAAATCAATACATCCTTGATTGTCCAGTGAATAGTGATTTAAAACTCGAATGGGAATCTTCTGATTCTGATTGCGTTTGCATTCACTTATTCTCCTTATACATCAATAATATAACTTCGAAACATTCATTCCCAGTCATCCACATAGTGTGGTCTGAAAAACTTTTCATCAGCAAATTTACTATTCATTAGTGGCAAATTTACTATTCATCAAGGTTTTAAATATTACAAAATTTTGGGATATTACAGCTGGTATCAAAGTTCCCCCCTTTACTAGAGATGATTTCGGTCCGTGGAAGATGAAGATGCTATTATTTATCAAAGATTCAAATCTGTTGTATCTTGGCATCTTAGAGAACGGACCATTTGTACCAATGAAACTAGTGAGTGAATCTACAAATCCTAATGGTACTAGAGTTCCCCAAGGTTCAACCACAAAGGAATTGTCTGAGTACACAGATACAGACCAGGAATTGGTTTGATTGGATACGGGTCTAATGCTGATATTAACTGACTCCGCAGATAAAGAAATGAGCTATCAGATAATGAGCTGTACAAGCGGGAAACATATGTGGGATACCATAAATCTAATAATGGAAGGTACCGAAGACGTGCAAGAAAACATACTAGATATCCTAACATCTCAATATGAGTCATTTAGGTCACTTCCCGGTGAAAGTATATATAACTCAGGTCTTTGAGAAATATACTAAGTTGTTGAATGAATTATCAATGAAAGGGAAAACCTATCCTCTGAGAGAAACCAACATGAAGTTCATGATGACACTGCCCCATCATGTAGAACACATGTCTTCATCCATAAGGGAAATAATAGATTTTACTAAGATGTCACTAGAGATGATCTATGGAAAGCTTAAGACTTATAAGATGGAAAAAGAACAGAGAGTGATAATCTATGGACCAGGGACAGTGGACAACAAAAATACTGCACTCGCAAGATCAGCTGCACTTGTAGTGGATGAACCAACAACTTCTAATATTCAGGTTCAAACCCCTAAAGCTGGAAAAGAAGAGATTATAGAGGTTGAGTTGGAATCTGTAAATCTAGGTGCTGAAGAAAGTGATTACTACACTTTGGAGGAACTTGAGCAAATGGAAGACAAAACCATGGCGTACTTAGCTGCAAAGTTTAGTCATATTTGTTTCAAGAGAAACCCTAAGTAGAAGTTCAAGGGTTCAGCAAATAGGTTTCAGAAGAACAAATATTCTTCAGGCTCAGGCTCTAAGGGAGGCTACATGACAGACATGATTGATATGAACAAATCAAGGTGTTACAACTGCAATGAGTTAGGTAAAGAGATAAGAAAGGTGTCTATGAGAAGAAGGATTATTATGAAGATCTAAAAAGAGAGAATGCAAAGCTGAAACATCAACTAGATGCAATATCTGGAAAACAGAAAGGGAGAGCTTATATTGCTGAGGGTAAAAGCTGGGATGATATTAATTCGGATGAAGAGGAAAAGTATGTAAATCTTGCCCTGCTGGCCGACTCTTCAGAGGAATCACCACAATCATCTCAGGTACATATCCTAACTATAATTGACATGTCTAATTTTGAGTACAAGAAAATTGTGCAAGATCTAAGTGTTGAACTGTTTAATGTACATACAAGCATGCTAGCATCTGAAATTGAAAATGTTAAACTAGTTCTAAAGAGTAAAAATCTAGAATCTAAAAATGCAGAACTAGAGCTTGTAGTTGTCACCGTAGAAGGTCTTAAACAGAGGAATGAGTATTTAGAGAACAAGGTCAAATGTAATGAAGAGATAAAGACTATCCTTAAGAAGCAGATTTCAGACTTAGAGTCGAAACTGAATGCATAAAAGAACTCCTCCCTAATTGCTAAGGAAATAATTGATAATCAGACCTTAGGGAACAAAATTTTTATAGGATTTGACTACAGTAAGAAAGCTGGAAAGAAGCTGGTGGAGTTTCCTGTGACACTTCCAACTATCAAGGAGAATGTTCCACACATTCTTAAGAATGTTGGCTGTCCAATTTTCATTAAGCCTGTTTCAGATCCTATCAATGAAGGAGACTTGATCATAAGACACGAATTGCTTGAAGAGGATTTAAAGAAGGAAGTAGAGGTAAAAACTGTGTTGCCTAGGAAGTTAGTAAAAACTGAATTACCTAAAACAAATATAGGCAATAAAGTATGAAAGGATAAAAAGAACAGGAATGGGAAAGCAGATGTTAATAAACAGAATGATTTTACGTCCTCTCTCATTGCATCTAGGAAGTTGTGCAATAATTGTAATTTTGCTGGTCACCTTACACATGCATGTAAAAAGGTTAAAGTAGAAAATGTTGTAACTTCTGAAATGCATAACATGTTTGACATGCCTAGTCTTCATGAACCCTGTGGTAAGAAAGAATACTTACTTTGTGTATACAATATCATGCATCCTTATTTTAAGTTAATGAATGCATCTAGTAGCACTAGCACTAAAACTGAGAAAGCCATAGTCAATGTGAAAACTAAACAGGTTAAGATTGAACCAAATGTTACTCCTATTAAAGTTTCTAAACCTTCTAGACCCAAACAAGTTTGGGTACTGTAACACCCCCTGATCCGGGGTCGGGGATCCAGGTTGTCACGCCCTCAATTCCAACAATAATACATGTACTAGCTCAACAAATCCAATAATACAACATCAAAAGACCCGAACCTTTTACACACACCAGTTATAGCTTCAGAAACAAGTCACCTAAGTAACATTAGTTATTAAAACTAAAGGTACTATCCAGGATCTCACTAATAGCAGCTGAACCCATGCAACTTACTTCTGCATTAACCATTGTGAATTGGACTACCTCAAGGTTGAATCTTCCACTTCCCTTTCTTATAGTATGGCATAACTGACTATGATCTCCTTTTACTGAAAGTTTAATATAAAGTAAAGCAAGAATAAGCGAAAGAATGCCCAGCAAGTATCCCATAATAAAATAAATAGTTTCACAACTATAAAGTCTGAAATCCAATAACCTTTGTTGGTATAACAACCAAAACCTTTAAAGTATAACATTTGAGTTAAAATACCATACAGTTCAAAATACTGTACGAGGAATAGTAAGATTTCACAATATCTAAAAATATCATATAGTTCGACATACTATATAAGAAGTCTAAACACTTCCCACCAAAATATATAATCTGCAACTAATAAAAATAACTTTAAACATTTCTATAAAGATTAGAAATCCTTTGCTAGCATATCATAGACAAAGGTTCAAAGTAAAACTTTTAAATCAAGCTAAATCAGGTAGCTTACTGAAAATACCAGTTTTGAGTATTTCTGAAAATACTGCCAATATTATCGGTAAATGGGCTCCTAGGCCTTTGTTATAATGTTGCAGACACAATTTCAATTGGAAGATGGGGGCTATACCAGAATACACCACAATACACGATGATCAATCGTTGTACCGGAAAATAACACTTTCTCTACTAGTAGAAGGATGACTTCCCAATGGGTTATCACCCTAGTCGTATCTGGGCCCTTTATGCTATACGGGCACCTATTTCACTGCTGAGCATAGCGTCATACCGTACGGGCACCTATTTCATTACCGAGCATGACTTCGTACCATACAGACACCTATTTCTTTGCCGAGTACGACTTTGTTCCATACGGGCACCTATTTCATTGCCGAGAACGAATTAAATTCCAGTCCCTAGATGAAAATCAACGTCACGGGAAACGAAAGTTAATCCTGTTTCCCCAAGTATGTGATACTTGTCCCTCTTTTAAAACATTTCTTGGTCTCCTTACTTCTGAAATAATAGAGGAAGTAAGTTACCATGTGGGTTGACCTCTGTCAACAGAATTAGGATCAGATGAGAATTTTCTTTAAAAGATTACGACCAGGGAGTCAAACTGTTTGGAAATCTTTAAGGGTATTCTCGTCCCATTTGAGTTGTCAGCGAATATTTAAATCATCTCTTAAGATAGATTTAAATTAAAATAATATTTGAGAATCCCTAATTAAATTAAAATAAATTTTATAAAGGTCAGAAATATTCTTCATAATTATTGAAGGTCAAAGATAACTTTTTAAACAATATAAATCCCTTTTAAATTGATTAAAAGAATAATAAATATTCAAATAATCTCCTTCAAATAATAATTGATTAAATAATAATCATAAGCTCAATAAATATTTAATAATCAATCTAAGTGAATATTTAAATAATATTCCCTTTAATAATAAAACAATTGAATATATCTATTCAATATACTTATGGGAAAATAAACCTCAACGGTCTAAAGAAATATACTGACTCCCAGTCTAAGTTCAAAATACGGTTCGCACGCTCTACTCTAAGAGCTTTTATAAAACTCGGCTTATAAATGCCATATCATATAGCATATGAATCAATTAATGTAATATCCGTGAACTTTATTAATTATATAAATTGTATTATATGTGTAGACTAATTATTGTGGAGTATTTTGAGTTTAATGATAAAGGTTGTTAAGTGATTATGTGCTAAATTGGTGTGTCGGAAGCCCCTTTCAAATATCTTGTCATTTGAAAATATCTTCAATTTTGAGCCCCGTTTTGAAAATTCAAGGGCCCCGTTGAAACTTTGTACATCATTATTATCCCTTCGTCATTCGTGTCCGAATCATTATCGGAAGATTTATTCGTATCAGTATATCCCTAGTTATCTGATCTTGTCAATATTATTCGTTTTATCCAAAAAGGGAAAAATTATTCCAAACCCTAATTGTTTAGGGCAATTGATATATCGTCTGTATCAATAATACATCTGTTATAGCCCCAGTATTCTTGAGCATTAGTTATATAAATGATATGTATTGATTTGGATAATTATCAGTCCTTTTGGATAATTATCACCTCGTAAAACGTGTATTTTACTTTATTAGGGTTTTAAAGAGATCCAGTGGATCTATATCGATCCAAAAATGTCGTTTGGGGTATTATTTTCCACTAAGTATAAAAAGGAGAATCGTACATTATTGTATGTATAATACATATATAAATTCAAAAAAATATAAAAATCCTCGAACCATGTTCTTCGTGTTCTTGAAAATCAAATTCAATTTAGAAGGAGTTATTGAAATCCAAATCACAAGTTCAAGTACTCAAATCAAATATCTTGAGCTCTAGTTTCAGAATCTTCCAACCATATCATCATCTGGTAATTTTTCGATTTTATATCAATTTTTCAATATTCGAATTAAATTAGGGTTCTTGATTAAATTTGGGGATTTTCATTCTGTTGATTCTCCGTTCAATTGATTGCTTCTAACATGTTCCTAGGGTTCTATTGAGTAGGAATCCATGCATTAATTTCATGTTTGTGTTCGTTATTGAAGAATTTTATTTTCGGGTTTTTACCCGAATTTTCTTTTCAATAGTCTGTTCTTGTTATTGATAGGACATGATTTTGGATAGAGGGCTTTGATTGTGTGTGTTCTTAGCTTTGATTTAACACCAAGAACAAAGAGTTTCATGTAAGATTTAGTGAGATCGTGTTTTGGCCGGAAAAACCAAACCCGGTTGGGTTGACCAGATTTTTAGCTTGATTCCGTGATGTTTGTGGTATGATATGATATGGGTTGTGTTTGTTTTGTTATCCTGAGCAAAAGCCCTCAAAGGAACGTGAGTTTTGGTACGATTTTGGCCGAGAACGAAATCCGGTGGCCAGACGACCGGCCGAATATATGGAAAACCAAGTTTCCGGTGGGTTGTTCTTGGCGACCCGTTTTTGTTCTTTCAGACCCGTTTACCCGAATTGTTGACCCGGTTTCAATCTTCGAAACCCTAATTCATTTTCAGAAAACTGTTTTTGAATTTTATTTTTAAAAATAATTCGAAAATAGTTTAAATATTTATAAAAAAATCATATTTTTATTTAAAAAATACATTTTTAAATTCAGAAAATTCTGAAAAATTATATATATTTATTTAAATTCAAAAACTGATTAAATTTAATTATTTTAAATATTTTTAATTAAATAATTAATTTAATTGATTAATTCTTTTTAATCAGTTAATTCTTAATAATTAATAATTAATTAGATTTAATTAATTTAAATTAAGTTTAATTATTCTCTAGCTTGATTTAATTATTTAAAAATAGTTGGAGTGTTTGAAAAGTGTCAATTAATTTTTATTAATTGATTTAATTGTTTTTAAATACTTATATTGGGATTAAAAATCCGATTTTTGATTTACAAATTGTTTGTGACTTATTTAAATTCAAATAAGCCTCGAATATTGTTCTAAAAATACTTATATGAGTTGAATAATGTGTTTTATATTCCGTAAATACCCGTACGAGGGCTAATGTCTTAGTTTTAATTACCGTAAATTAGATCGGGCATCCGATAGGAACCCGATTACTTGTTTAAATGTGAAAATGGTTATGAGTGTATATCGAGGATAGAACGAGGATAGTTAGACTTACTATAATGAGTTGTTTATTATAGAATCAAATTCCCGGAGCAAGGGAAAGGAGAAGGTAGAGTAATCTTGGTAGAATTCCGACAGCTACGTAGACCAGGCAAGTATCTGTGCCTTTACTTGTTGATTCAATTATTATTGTTCTTAATGATTACAACTATGTTACCATCAGAACGATTCAGATTATTCAATCTTCACTCGTATTGAGCAACTGATGCTATTTCCTTGAATATTCCTAAATTCTTGATTAAATCCACAATCGTGTTGAATATCAGAAATCTTCATTTCAATTCACATGTATTGACTATAATCATTGTTGACCTTCTTAAATGTGTACTTATGTACCGTTGAAACCATTTCAAATCTATTTCTCAAACTTCATTTGATATTGAACAGTTGAAGCTCTTTTGCAATTATTGTACCTAGTCATTGTGTACTTATGTACCGTTGAAAGCATTTCGAATATATTTCTCGAACTTCATTCGATATTGAGCAGTTGAAGCTCGTTTGCAACTATTGCACCCTGTCATTCTGTACTTATCTTGTTATGCATGTTATTGCTTATACTCTGTGATAGAATTGACATGTTTTAAAAATGAGACCAGTAATGGTCGGGCCATATTTATGGTCGTAATAACTTAAGGCCCAGATGGTCATGGATCCTAGTAGAGGACTTTGCTATAAGCTAGTCCGGGGTTGATGCGTGAATGATCAGCAGCACAACCTTTTTATTTTAAAAATGTAGAAGTCCAATTCTAATTCCTCTTTCTTCAATAAAGATTGTTAAAAGCATATGTTTGACTTGTATATTGTTGATTCAGATAACTGTGATCCTTCCTTCACTATGCCATAGATGGCCGGATGCAACACACACCTACTGTTACCTTAGACACGATTTATGTTGCATCAGGCCTAAGGTAACGCACTTTTACCATTTCATCCGCCAATGTTACCTTTGACATAAAATGCAACGCTTTCCTTCTCAATGGTAACACAGGATAAAGTATTACATTAGGCCCATAGATTAATGCTAAATCAAACAAATGCAACACAAGAACCGTGTTACCTCAGCCTAACCAGGTGTCAGGTGTATGCCACGTCACTTGTGGGGCCCACAACAAAATGCCACGTCACCAGGTGCCACGTCACTTGTGGGGCCCACAGAACTGCCACGTCACATGTGGGGCCCACAGAATTGCCACGTCACCTGTGGGGCCCACAGAATTGCCATGTCATCAGGTGCCACGTCACTTGTGGGGCCCACAATATTGCCACATCACCGTGGGTCCCACTGTGCCACGTCACCAATAGGTCCCACTTTAGTGTCGCGTCACTAATGGACCCCACATTCAATTGCAACACTAAATCTTTAGTTAATGTAACACTAGATATTGTTATTAATAGCTAATATAACACTAATTCTATCTAGTAGGGCAACAGAAAATGAAATATTGCAACATTAATAATAATAGCAACTGCAACACTTAAATTCAAAAATTTACAAGACATGGTTGGTACATAATCAGATCCCTTTACAAAATAAACCAACCAATTCAAAGTGCAAAGTAATACAACTCCACCAGTCATCCAAATCCTAACCAAAATATAATCCAACTCCACCAGTCATCCAACACCAAAATATAATCTAACTCCTCTCATCATTCACCCCACAACTACACCACTCCACCATAATATCATCCACCATAATTATCACAAAGTACCAAGAAACAAAAGATAGAGTACAAAATAAAAATTACGACAAGATAACCAAAGTTTTAAAACCCTGTCCATGCTAAGCAGATTGTGATATCCGCAATATCTGCCCTATCCATAATTTTCAAGTTGAGATCAACATTTACAAATTTTCACTCTCTGTATTTGTCTTCAATATCATGAACTTGTTCAAGCACTACATATTAGTATCCTTGTGCCTTATGTACTTCTGTGTATATCCTTCTACCTTTTGTACTTCCGTTGAGGCATAATATTCAGAAACAAAGCTAACTAGCCAGCAACGTGATTTTGACGAGGAATAGTGATGTAAGTATACAAATAAACAAGTTAATTGGGAATAGTGATGTAAGTATACAAATAAACAAGTTAACTGGGAATAGTGATGTAAGTATACAAATAAACAAGTTAACTGGTAATCTGGCACAATTTTACAACAAAAATTCAATATAAAAAAAATTATGCATACAATTGAAACTAGGCAGTTGAGAGAGTTAGAGGTTTACCAAGGAGCCTGTTCTGCAACCTAATGAAATTTGACTTGTGCGCAGGTTACTTTTGATTATCAATAAATAGCACAAGCTTCAAGCTGGCCACTGAAGTACAATACAAAATATAGAAATAGCTATGTTTTAGATACAATTATAAAATTGATATGAACATTATTAGAAAAAACAACATACAATTGACGCTCTTAAATATCAACACTAGCATAAACACTTAAACTGGAATAATTTGATGGCTTACTGATGCCCACTTCTATATAATGTTCAAAATAATTGCAGCCCTTATACAACTTGCAACAGTTGGAAATGATGAGAATAAATTGTTGGAGGTTTAAGAGATGTTGACACTAGTCAAGAATCAGACATGGCCAGGTAGTATTTAAAAGTTCATTTTGCGGATATCACAATCTGCTTATCTGCCCCTTGTATTTATATCTGTCAATATCTTACAATTATACACACACGTACGTTTGTGCATGTGTATATAATCTTATTCTCATCTGTTTACAGAACCTTTCAGTATCCTGGGTTTTGTCCAAACAGATTCCAGAATCTCATTTCTCTTTGTTTATTTGAGATTATTAATTGATTATTGATTTTGTGTGTCTGAGAAGAAATGTATTTCTATTTTCTTATGATTTAAGTTTAAGATCCAAACGAATCATAATTTAGTTCCAATTGCTATTTGAAAAGATTAAATTTGTTGTGCATCTGCATAGAAAAAATAACAATTTGCATGCAAATCATATAATATGAAATCAATATGTTAAAGAGACTACAAATTCTAAATAGGTCAAACAATGGAACTAGCATAGTCCTTGAAATTCAAGATTAACAAAGGGAAGAACCAAATGCCAATTATTCCTTAGTAAGAAGCTCAAAATATATCAAACGTAGTACATACCTGAGCTCTTTTTCTTTACCGGATTTCTGTCCCCCAATATCTTCATCGTACAAGACATAATTCTGCATATCAATAGTGTTAGTGACAAACTATGCATCATGGAGATCTCAGTTCTCTAATCTTCTATTTGGTTCCGACTTACTGGGAAATGTTGATGAATCACTCCCGTGTCCAGCTGAATCAGAAACTCCTGAAGGAATTCTTGAACGTAAATTCTGGTTGCGAGATGATCACCTTTATATGCTCATTGAAGAAGAGTCAATGATATGGAAAATCTGGATCTAAATCCTAAAAAAGTGTTTATGATCAAAGTAGCATTAGTACTGAACCATTATTTGTTGAGTAGTATGTTCCACAAACACTGCAGACGGGTGTCCTGCAGGCTCCAGCACTGCAGCCTATAGTTCTGTTGAGCTCTTAAAATCACATGATCTATCAAATAAAGATGAAACTGTTTAGCGCAGAGGGAAACTTATAGATATATATGGTTTAAAACGTACAGAAACATAAATATATTGATTTCTTCACACACTAAATTAGCTGAAAACTAGTAACAAAACATCAATATTTTGGAACTTCCAGCAAGAAAATAACAGTATTCGTGATGGTAAAAAGAATCAGGTATTGACGTTTGTTAATCGCTCCAACACAAGTGCCGAATTCAGTTTTACCATATGTGTTAGTTGATGTACTGGTTCCTTAAATAGAGGAACAAACATAGTATGAACTAATATAAA
This sequence comes from Heracleum sosnowskyi, assembly GCA_030848705.1. Taxonomy (NCBI): domain Eukaryota; kingdom Viridiplantae; phylum Streptophyta; class Magnoliopsida; order Apiales; family Apiaceae; genus Heracleum; species Heracleum sosnowskyi. The sequence continues at coordinate 57,673,301 of CM061238.1, read as the reverse complement.
TGTACATGTACTCTTATTTAGAAAGAATATAATAATATAAAACATCTTTCTTTCTGTGTTTGCTATACCTTTATAATTAGTATATTCAGAATCCCAAATGGAAACAACTAATGATACATTATGTATTATATTATCTAAAACAGAAACTTTGCTGCTAACAAGATATACTATAAAACTTTGGAAGAGTACTCCTTCTCTAGAGCATGAGAACTGCAGAAACAGAACATTAGTTCCTCCAGGCCTTCACGGTCAAAAACTTTTCCATCCAGTGGCGTTCTGCTTCAAGGAGAGTTTTCATCAAGCTTGTATGTATTTTCTCATATGAGAACAAGTTTAAAGACACTAAATACTACCGTCCAGAACTAACCAAACATACAGATAACTATAGACATAATATTTGAATACAACTATACAGGTATTAGCATTAACTATAGACATAGAAAAAACAAAATAACTATATAGGTATCAGCAATAATAGGTGAATGACAAACATTTGTATGTCAATGAAATCATAAAGAGTTTATGATAAGCAGTCTTTTTATAATTCATCTCGATATATATATAAAACCGTACATAGAAGCTGACTCAGTAAAATTATTAACTAAACTAGTTGTACACAATAAGTGGAATTAATATATACGTGCAGAAGCTAATCAAGGTTATGGCCTTGCGGTGAGAAGCAGAATTAGAAAACAAATTAAACCAACCAGGAAAGTTATGGAGAATGAAAGGATAGAAACACACCAAAATTAATCAGGAGGATGGAGAGGAAAATGGCTTCACATAATAATCACCAGCCTCACCCTCTGAGATGTTAAGATGTTAAAATGTAAGAGAACCATACCTTTCAATTCCTTCTCTGCTTCTTCAAACCTCCCTCAAGTCATATACCCTCGAAACCCTAATTGAAACCCTCAAATGAAGCCGAATTGAATCCCCAAAAAAAAAAGCCCTAATTGAAAATTAAAATAGAAGAGTAAGAATTGGCAAAATCAATGAAGTAATGAAAATATGTATGTATTTACCAACTAATCGAGGTGAGTTTTGAGAGTTCAGTGTGTGGGTGGAGTGTGTGAGTAGAACGAGAGAGAGAGAGAGAGAGTCTGAGAGAGTGAGGGCCGCGCTTTTTTTTGTTTAAGGGCGAAACTGCTTCTAACAATTCATTTTGGGGGGAAAACTGCCGCCTTGTATTTTTTGTCATGTACAAGTATTTTTTTAATTTTTTTAATTTAAAATTAAGTAAATATCATATGTAATTATATAATATAATTTAAAAAAAATTAATATACTATAAATGATTTCCGATTAACATCTGTATGGTTGGATCATCGAAGAAATCAATTAAAAAATTTATTCAGTGAATCTGACACGTATCCCATTCCCGGAAGCAATACTATTCCAACATTTCTGGAAAGAGGCGGCATAACCGGACTTTTATATATTTTGATTATTTTTTCCCAACACTAGAATGAGTACCTATTAACATCCGTACATTTGGATCGTCGAAGAAATCAATTGAAAAAATTATTCAGTGAATCTAACACATGTCCCGTTCCTGAAAGCAATACTATTCCAACGTTTCTGGAAAGATGCGGCATAACCGGACTTTTATATTTTTTGAATATTTTTTCCCAACACTAGAATGAGTACCAATTAACATCCGTACGGTTGGATTGTCGAAGAAATCAATTGAAAAAATTATTCAGTGAATCTGACACATGTCCCGTTCTTGAAAGCAATACTGTTCCAACGTTTTTGGAAATATGCGGCATAACCAGACTTTTATATTTTTTGATTATTTTTTCCCAACACTAGAATGAGTATTTTTTAACATCCGTACAGTTGGATCGTCGAAGAAATCAATTGAAAAAATAATTCAGTGAATCTGACACATGTCCTGTTCTTGAAAGCAATACTCTTCCAACGTTTCTGGAAAGATGCGGCATAACCGGACTTTTATATTTTTTGATTATTTTTTTCCAACACTAGAATGAGTATCTTTTAACATTTGTACGGTTGGATCGTCGAAGAAATCAATTGAAAAAATAATTCAGTGAATCTGACACATGTCCCGTTCTTGAAAGCAATACTCTTCCAACGTTTCTGGAAAGATGCGGCATAACCAGACTTTTATATTTTTTGATTATTTTTTCCCAACACTAGAATGAGTATCTTTTAACATCCATACGGTTGGATCGTCGAAGAAATCAATTGAAAAAATAATTCAGTGAATCTGACACATGTCCCGTTCTTGAAAGCAATACTCTTCCAACGTTTCTGGAAAGATGCGGCATAACCAGACTTTTATATTTTTTGATTATTTTTTCCCAACACTAGAATGAGTATCTTCTAACATCCATACGGTTGGATCGTCGAAGAAATCAATTGAAAAAATAATTCAGTGAATCTGACACATGTCCCGTTCTTGAAAGCAATACTCTTCCAACGTTTCTGGAAAGATGCGGCATAACCAGACTTTTATATTTTTTGATTATTTTTTCCCAACACTAAAATGAGTATCTTTTAACATCCGTACGGTTGGATCGTCGAAGAAATCAATTAAAAATTTATTCGGGTTTAGGGTTCGGGTTTAGGGTTTAGGGTTTAGCGCCACACCTTTTTTAATATTATTTTTTGATTAAAAATTAATTAAAAATTATTTTTTAAATAAAAAATAGAAAAATTAGTGGGTCCCACTTTTTTCTGTGGGCCCCACCTTTTTTAATATTATTTTTTGATTAAAAATTAATTAAAAATTAATTAAAAATTAATTAAAAATTAATTAAAAATTAATTTTTAAATAAAAAATAAAAAAAGTAGTGGGACCCACTTGTGGGGCCCCACTTTTTTCCGTGGGCCCCACCTTTTTTTAATATTATTTTTTGATTAAAAATTAATTAAAAATTAATTTTTAAATAAAAAATAGAAAAATTAGTGGGTCCCACTTATGGGGCCCACTTTTTTCTGTGGGCCCCACCTTTTTAATATTATTTTTTGATTAAAAATTAATTAAAAATTAATTATTAATTGAAATCAAATGCAACACTGTGTCGATAGAGTAACACAAGGAGTCTTTTGCAACAGAACCGGTTCTATTGCAACAGAACGTTTATGTGTAATGTAACACTGTCTCCGAAGTATTGCAGTAGTTAAAAAATAGTGTATCAATTGTAACACAAAGTGGGCGTTGCAATTTAAAAGTATTGCATCCGGCCATCTATGGCGTAGTGTTTTAATTATGGAACTGTGATTGATATATATTATGCTTGCTGAGCACTTGTAGATCATACTTGCTTTGTTTCTAACCATATTCCAGTTAAGCGAGAGTATGAGCCGACACAGCGTGAGGGATAGTTCTCCAGATGCTAGGAGATCACCAAGAATGGATGTCATTGGCAGGGTAGTTGTTTGTTTTGATAGTTAGACTAGATGTCTAGCTTTGTCTTTAAGTTGTGTAATAACTCTGAAACTGGATTGTAATAATAATGACTTAGAAGCTTGTTCAATGCCATAATCCGGATGCGGTCTTGGTTAAGGGATGTTTTATGTTATTATATTATTATGCATGTGTTATATTCAGGGATATTGTGTTTCGTTGGTCGAGTGACTCCCCAAATCTGTACCCCGGGTTTGGAGGGCGTCACAGGTTGGTATCAGAGCAACAGGTTATGGCATTTGAAACAAGTTAGGACTTAGGGTCCAGGATAAAGTAGAGAGTTAGAAATTCACGTAAGGATTATAGAAGGTCAATTAGGAATATTATACGTGGTAATTGAATATGGTTATATAATTGCAGCCCCCTAGCTCTAGCTTAGATTCAGACCCGTCAGAGCATACAGTAGAGGATAAACATGTACCAGGAAGGAGAGCAGGACCATCGCGACCGATACGACCCCCACCTGGACATGTAGCAGTTAGGAGGGACCATGTACTTTGTCCCGTTCCACTTCGACGCGTAGCCCCAGCACCAGGGTCACATGCATTAGTTTCTGGACCATTGTATCAGATGACTCAGCCACCAGTTCCACACCATGAGTATCAGAGGTTGAGAGGGGAGATAGAGTATTTCTATAGACAGGTATTAGAGATGCGAGGGACTCGTTCGGCAGAGGCAGCCGTAGCCCAAGAGAGGGACAGACTCAGAGGTCAGATAGGAGAGATTCAGATGAGACTTAGGGTTACGAGGACATTGGTAGAGACAAGGTTGCATGGACTAGTTTCTAGCAGAGAGGGAGAGACAATAGCAGGGATGAGAGAGATATTGGACTATGCGATGAGTGAAATTGGAGAGATTGCCGGACCAGCGCTATGGGAAGCTAGAGATGATGATCCTTGAGCAGGTTTAGGTAAGGATGGATGTTATGTGGATGTATGGATTTCCAGATTAGATAGTATATAGATGCATAGTATAGTATCAACAGTGCACCGGGCTTATAGTAGCGCCTTGGGTTGTTGTATTTTGTTGTTGTACTGTTGACCGGCAGTTGTAGTTCAGCTATGACGTACTTTACTTTTGAAAGCGTTCTACGCTTGTATCAAATCTATGTATATATCTATGATAACTACCTTTTGTAAAATTGTTATTATTCTCCTGTTATTCATCTTTAATCTTATAATTGTTATTCTACTTGTGCAAGGAGTGTACTCTTACGCCGTTGAAAATCCGTAAACCTTGGTTTTACCAATTGTGTTCTCATTCTCTTCTACTTATGAATTATTTGATTAAACCAATTATTGTTTATTCATCAGCAATATGCCTCCTAGACGAAATACCCGTTCAAATGATTCTGACCAAGAAGGTCAACAGAATTCACCCCCAACAGGTCACATAGATACAGCTGTAATACAGCTTTTGAATACTCTTACTCAACAAACTACTGCTCTAGCACAACAACAACAACAGATTCAACAACAGCTGCTACAGCAGCAACAACAACAGCAACAGCAGCAACAACAGCAACAACAACAGCACCATCATGCAGCACCGGTAGTTACGTTTAAATCATTTCAAGCAGCAAAACCTCCAGAGTTAAAGGGATCTGCTGACCCAGTTGAGGCAAATGCATGGTTAAATGAAATAGATAAAGCGTTTGCCTTGATAGAGGTAACGGAAGAAAAGAAAACAGAATATGCTAGTTATTTCTTGAAGAGTGAAGCAAGTTATTGGTGGGAAACAAGTAGGGCTATAGAACCTGAGGGATTAATTACGTGGGGTAGGTTTACATAGTTGTTTTTAGAAAGGTATTTTCCTGATTATATGCGAGACCAGATGGAATTGAAATTTCTAGAGTTGAAACAAGGTAATATGACTATTCCTCAGTATGAGACAAAGTTTACTGAATTGTCTAGGTTTGTTCCGACGTATGTTGACACGGAGAAGAAGAAGGCCAAAAGGTTCCAGCAGGGACTGAGGTCATGGATTCGTAGTAAGTTAGCCATTTTGGAGTTAAATACCTATGCTGCAGTAGTTCAGAAGGCAATGATTGCGGAAGCGGAGAGTGATTCATATATGAAGGAGAGAGAGAATAAGAAAAGGAAGGTAGGGACACCAGATAAGGGACAACCGCAAGGGAGTTCACAAGGTCAGTCAAATAAGAAACTGGGATTCCAGCCCGGCAAGAGTTTAAGTTTTAAGAAACCAAATACTGGGAATACAAGGCAAGACAATCGTTTGCAAATCAGTAGTCAACAGGGAGTTTCCAGACCCCCACTGCCAGAATGTAGGACATGCGGGAAAAGACATCCCGGAGTATGCCATCGATTGAGTATCACGTGTTTTAAATGCAACCAGAAGGGTCACTATGCCAGAGATTGCAGGATAGGTATTATGTGTCACCGATGCAAAAAACCAGGCCACATGATTAAGGATTGTAAAGCACCAGCAACCGTGAACAACATGATTCGAGCTATAGAGGCACCTTCAGTTGTTGATGTTCAGCCGCTAGCCAGAACCTATAATATGTCAATGAGGGAAGCAGTGAGAGACGCCGATGTGGTGGCAGGTACACTTCTAGTAAACTCTGTTAGTGCTAAAGTGTTGATAGATTCAGGAGCTACTAAATCATTTATTTCAAAAACATTTGCTCGTAAATTGAATTGTTTAATGGAACCCTTAAGTGGAGTGTTGAGTGTAAAAATAGCTAACCAGGATCGTATACCGGTCAGTTCGTATTGTCCCCGTTGTGAAATTGAGAATTTAGGTAATCATTTTTATGCTGATTTATTACCTTTCAAGTTGGGAGAATTCGATGTGATTTTAGGAATGGATTGGTTAACTGATTATGATGCGCGTATTGATTGTAAGGATAAGAGGGTTACTGTAGTTACCCCAGAAAAGAAAGAAGTGATATTTAAAGGAGAGAAACAAACGAAGAAATTTTTGACAATGATTCAGACTAAGAGGTTACTAAGACAAGGATGTGAGGCTTATCTCGCATATGTGATAGATACAGAGAAGGAAGTTTCTAAGTTAAAAGATATTCCAGTCGTGAGTGAGTTTCCAGATGTTTTTCCAGAAGAGTTACCAAGACTACCTCCGGATAGAGAGATTGAGTTTGCAATAGACTTAACACCGGGCGCAGAACCAGTATCCAAAGCCCCATATAGAATGGCACCAGTGGAGATGAAGGAATTAACAAATCAATTGCAGGAATTGTTAGACAAAGGAATTATCAGACCTAGCGTTTCTCCGTGGGGAGCACCAGTGTTGTTTGTCAAGAAGAAGGATGGAAGTATGAGACTTTGTATAGATTATCGGGAGTTAAACAAGCTAACCATCAATAATAAGTATCCATTGCCTAGGATAGATGATCTGTTTGACCAGCTAAAAGGAGCGGTTTATTTTTCTAAGATTGATCTACGATCAGGATATCACCAATTGAAGGTTAAACTAGACGATATACCGAAGATAGCTTTTCGAACAAGGTATGGACATTATGAGTTTTTGGTAATGGCGTTTGGATTGACGAATGCACCAACAGCTTTTATGGATTTAATGAACAGGATTTTCAAGAAGTATTTGGATGAGTTTGTAGTGGTATTCATCGATGATATTTTGATATATTCCAAGACAGAAGAAGAACATGTGAACCATTTATGGATTGTGTTGGAGATTTTAAGACAAGAAAGATTATACGCAAAATTTTCAAAGTGTGAATTCTGGTTAAGAGAAGTTCATTTCCTAGGGCACGTGGTAAGTAGTGAAGGCATCAAAGTAGATCCAACAAAGATTGAAGCAGTGAAGGATTGGGAAAGACCAAGGACAACAACTGAAGTTGGAAGTTTCTTGGGATTAGCCGGATACTATCGAAGATTTGTACAGGATTTTGCAAAGATAGCTACTCCAATGACCAAGCTGACAAGGAAAAGCGAGCGATTCATATGGAACGACAAATGTGAAGAGAGTTTCCAAGAGTTAAAGAAGAGACTAACTACGGCACCAGTGTTGATGCTACCAGACGATCAAGGTAATTTCGTAATTTATAGTGATGCGTCTTACAAAGGATTGGGATGTGTGCTTATGCAACATGACAAAGTAATTGCTTATGCGTCAAGACAATTGAGACCTCACGAACAGAAATATCCTACACATGATTTGGAATTAGCAGTGATCGTATTTGCACTGAAGATATGGAGACATTACTTGTACGGAGAGAGATGTGAAATTTACACCGATCACAAAAGTCTGAAGTATATCTTTACTAAGAAGGAGCTGAACATGAGACAAAGAAGATGGTTGGAGCTAATCAAGGACTATGACGTTTCCATTAATTATCACCCCGGCAAGGCAAACGTGGTAGCGGATGCATTGAGCAGAAAAGAAAGATTGAATATACTGACGATGATCAAAGAGTTGTACAGAGAATTTGAAAAGTTAGAGATAGAAGTACATATTCCGAAGGACGCGACCGAGATGATTTATGCCATAACGTTTCAACCTGAATTGTTGGAAAAGATACAGAAATGCCAAGAGCAAGTCATGAACGACAATGCAAGTAGTTTAACAGGCGAGGAAATATGTAGCCAACTGGACGACAAGGGAATCTTAAGGTTTGCTTCTCGAATATGGGTAGCTAATGTAGCGGAACTAAAGAATGAAATTTTGCACGAAGCGCATAACTCGAAGTATTCGATTCATCCTGGAAGCACGAAGATGTATCGAGATCTTAAAATGAACTTTTGGTGGCCAGATATGAAAAGAGAAATTGCTGAGTGGGTGAGTAAATGTTTTACGTGTCAGAGGGTCAAGGCGGAACATCAAAGACCAAGTGGATTACTGTAGCCGTTAGAAATTCCTGAGTGGAAGTGGGAACACATCGCAATGGACTTTGTGGTAGGATTGCCTAGAACGAAGACTAACCATGATGCTATTTGGGTTATTGTGGATCGATTGACGAAATTTGCACATTTTCTTCCTATTAACGAGAGATTCTCGCTGGACAAGTTAGTTTGTTTATACGTAAAGGAAATCGTAGTACGGCATGGAGTTCCAGTATCAATAGTATCTGATCGAGACCCTCGATTCAACTCAATATTTTGGAGAAGTTTTCAAGAGTGTTTAGGCACCGAATTAAAAATGAGTACGGCTTATCACCCGCAGATAGACGGTCAAAGTGAAAGGACGATTCAAACCATCGAGGACATGCTTAGAACATGTGCACTTGATTTTGAAGGTAATTGGGACGATCATCTACCCTTAGTAGAATTCTCGTATAATAATAGTTTTCACGCGAGTATTGGGATGCCACCTTACGAAGCTCTATATGGACGGAAGTGTCGATCTCCAGTATATTGGGAAGAAGTTAGTGAACGGAAAGTGATAGGGCCTGAATTAGTACAGCAGACAAAGGAAGTGATTGAATTCATTCAGAAAAGGTTGATAACAGATCAGAACCGGCAGAAGAAATATGCTGACCTAGCAAGAAAGGATATGGGATTCGAAGTTGGAGAACAAGTGTTACTGAAAGTTTCACCGTGGAAAGGATTAGTTAGGTTTGGAAAGAAAGGAAAATTGAGTCCAAGATATGTTGGACCATTTGAGATTCTAAAGCAGGTTGGGAAAGTAGCTTACAAGTTAGCATTACCCCCACATATGCAGCACGTTCATAATGTATTTCACGTATCTATGCTTAAGAAATATCGACTAGATTCGAACCATGTAATAGAGTATGAACCCATAGAGGTCCAGTCAGATTTATCTTATGTAGAACGACCAATTCAGATATTGGATCGTAAGGAAAAAGTGTTAAGGAATAAGACTGTAGTGATAGTAAGAGTTTTGTGGAGGAATCCTAAGGTGGAAGAGTCTACCTGGGGAGTTAGAGAGTGATATTTTAGAGATGTATCCCCAGTTGTTTCCTTGATCAGATTCTGAGGACAGAATCCTATTAAGGGGGGAAGGATGTAAGATCCGTGAACTTTATTAATTATATAAATTGTATTATATGTGTAGAATAATTATTGTGGAGTATTTTGAGTTTAATGATAAAGGTTGTTAAGTGATTATGTGCTAAATTGGTGTGTCGGAAGCCCCTTTCAAATATCTTGTCATTTGAAAATATCTTCAATTTTGAGCCCAGTTTTGAAAATTCAAGGGCCCCGTTGAAACTTTGTACATCATTATTATCCCTTCGTCATTCGTGTCCGAATCATTATCGGAAGATTTATTCGTATCAGTATATCCCTAGTTATCTGATCTTGTCAATATTAATCATTTTATCCAAAAAGGGAAAAATTATTCCAAACCCTAATTGCTTAGGGCAATTGATATATCGTCCGTATCAATAATACATCTGTTATATCCCCAGTATTCTTGAGCATTAGTTATATAAATGATATGTATTGATTTGGATAATTATCAGTCCTTTGGATAATTATCACCTCGTAAAACGTGTATTTTACTTTATTAGGGTTTTAAAGCGATCCAGTGGATCTATATCGATCCAAAAATGTCGTTTGGGGTATTATTTTTCACTATGTATCAAAAGGAGAATCGTACATTATTGTATGTATAATACATATATAAATACAAAAAAATATAAAAATCCCCGAACCGTGTTCTCCGTGTTCTTAAAAATCAAATTCAATTTAGAAGGTGTTATTGAAATCCAAATCACAAGTTCAAGTACTCAAATCAAAGATCTTGAGATCTAGTTCCAGAATCTTCCAACCATATCATCATCTGGTAATTTTTCGATTTTATATGAATTTTTCAATATTCGAATTAAATTAGGGCTCTTGATTAAATTTGGGGATTTTCATTCTGTTGATTCTCCGTTGAATTGATTGCTTCTAACATGTTCCTAGGGTTCTATTGAGTAGGAATCCATGCTTTAATTTCATGTTTGTGTTCGTTTTTGAAGAATTTTATTTTCGGGTTTTTACCCGAATTTTCTTTTCAATAGTCTGTTCTTGTTATTGATCTGACATGATTTTGGATAGAGGGCTTTGATTGTGTGTGTTCTTAGCTTGGATTTAACACCAAGAACGTAGAGTTTCATGTAAGATTTAATGAGATCGTGTTTTGGTCGGAAAAACCAAACCCGGTTGGGTTGACCGGATTTTTAGCTCGATTCCGTGATGTTTGTGGTATGATATGATATGGGTTGTGTTTGTTTTGTTGTCTTGAGCAAAAGCCCTCAAAGAAACGTGAGTTTTGGTACGATTTTGGCCGAGAACGGAATCCGGTGGCCGGACGACCGGTCGGATTCTGGAAAACCCAGTTTCCGGTGGGTTGTTCTTGGCGACCCGTTTTTGTTCTTCCCGACCCGTTTACCCGAATTGTTGACCCGGTTTCAATCTTCGAAACCCTAATTCATTTTCAGAAAACTGTTTTTGAATTTTATTTTTAAAAATAATTTGAAAATAGTTTAAATATTTATAAATAATCATATTTTTATTTTAAAAATACATTTTTAAATTCAGAAAATTCTGAAAAATTATATTTATTTATTTAAATTCGAAAACTGATTAAATTTAATTATTTTAATTATTTTTAATTAATAATTAATTAATTTAATTAATTGATTAATTCTTTTAATCAGTTAATTCTTATTAATTAATTATTAATTAGATTTAATTAATTTAAATTAAGTTTAATTATTTCTAGCTTGATTTAATTATTTAAAAATAGTTGGAGTGTTTGAAAAGTGTCAATTAATTTTTATTAATTGATTTAATTGTTTTTAAATACTTATATTGGGATTAAAATTCCGATTTTTGATTTAAAAATTGTTTGTGACTTATTTAAATTCAAATAAGCCTCGAATATTGTTCTAAAAATATTTATAAGTGCTATATGGTTTATATGAGTTGAATAATGTGTTTTATATTCCGTAAATTCCCGTACGAGGGCTAATGTCTGAGTTTTAATTACCATAAATTAGATCGGGCATCCGATAGGAACCCGATTACATGTTTAAATGTGAAAATGGTTATGAGTGTATATCGAGGATAGAACGAGGATAGTTAGACTTACTGTAATGAGTTGTTTATTATAGAATCGAGTTCCCGGAGCAAGGGAAAGGAGAAGGTAGAGTAAGCTTGGTAGAATTCCGACAGCTACGTAGACCAGGCAAGTATCTGTGTCTTTACATGTTGATTCAATTGTTATTGTTCTTAATGATTACATCTATGTTACCATAAGAACGATTCAGATTATTCAATCTTCACTCGTATTGAGCAACTGATGCTATTTCCTTGAATATTCCTAAATTCTTGATTAAATCCACAATCGTGTCGAATATCAGAAATCTTCATTTCAATTCACTTGTATTGACTATAATCATTGTTGACCTTCTTAAATGTGTAATTATGTACCGGTGAAACCATTTCGAATCTATTTCTCGAACTTTATTTGATATTGAGCAGTTGAAGCTCTTTTGCAATTATTGTACCTAGTCATTGTGTACTTATGTACCGTTGAAAGCATTTCGAATCTATTTCTCGAACTTCATTCGATATTGAGCAGTTGAAGCTCTTTTGCAACTATTGCACCCTGTCATTGTGTACTTATCTTGTTATGCATGTTATTGCTTATACTCTGTGATACAATTGGCATGTTTTAAAAATGAGACTAGTAATGGTCGGGCCATATTTATGGTCGTAAGAACTTAAGGCCCAGATGGACATGGATCCTAGTGGAGGACTATGCTATAAGCTAGTCCGGGGTTGATGCGTGACTGATCAGCAGCTCAACCTTTTTATTTGAAAAATGTAGAAGTCCAATTCTAATTCCTCTTTCTTCAATAAAGATTGTTAAAAGCATATGTTTGACTTGTATATTGTTGATTCAGATAACTGTGATCCTTCCTTTGATTATAGAACTGTGATTGATATATATTATGCTTGCTGAGCACTTGTAGCTCATACTTGCTTTGTTTCTAACCATATTCCAGTTAAGCGAGAGTATGAGCCGACACAGCGCGAGCGATAGTTCTCCAGCAGCTAGGAGATCACCAAGAGTGGTTGTCATTGGCAGGGTAGTTGTTTGTTTTGATAGTTAGACTAGATGTCTATCTTTGACTTTAAGTTGTGTAATAACTCTGAAACTAGTTTGTAATAATAATGACTTAGAAGCTTGTTCAATGCCATAATCTGGATGCGGTCTTGGTTAAGGGGTGTTTTATGTTATTATATTATTATGCATGTGTTATATTCAGGGATATTGTGTTTCGTTGGTCGAGTGACTCCCCAAATCTGTACCCCAGGTTTGGAGGGCGTCACAATCAAGATCTTGAAAGATTCAAGTGTAACAACAATACTATTTTACTTGCAATATACATCAGATAGCACTTATCACAACAACAACAATAAGATATAATTTTGAAAACTTGCATCATCAGGAATCAATTATTTGATAAGTAGAATATATTATTAGAAAGCTTGCCACAATACTCGCAACAAAATAGTTGATATATAATTTGGAATACACAAGTATTGAACATTTGAAAATATACCTACTCTGAACAATAGAGTAAGGGTTAGTAAACTTGCTTGGAAATCCCGAAGTAGTAGTGAGTCTCGGGCTGGTCCAGTAATCTACGAATCAACACAAGGTTCAAGATTAATCACTTCAATGCTTTCGCCATACTAAGTATATACTTACCTAAGTTCAAAGTTCATTTCCAAGTTAACTCCTTAAGAACTTCTACTCGCGCACGCTCGCTTACGCTTTTTTATAAAATTGAAATTTAATCTTTTTAACACGAAATCTTTTCGAGGGTCTTCTTAAACGTACCTAGAATGTTATCACAAAGGTTTACATTATGTTAAGGCACTTAAGTGGTTCGATCATGGCCTCAAATTTGGCTAAGTGGTGTAGTTTGGTTCCTCAAAACATCATTTACTAAAACACGAGTTTCTCCTAAACCGTAAATCGGATTCACATGATTCTCACACCAAAACGAACCTTGAAACAAGAACTACACTAACATAGGGAGTGGTGATCTTGGGCAGTAGTCACTAGGTTCGAAAATCACAAGAAAAACATGGTTAAGGAAAATCAGGCATTACGACGGCTATGTTTTAGTGATTCCTAAGTTTTAACTATCATCTTTACATAATCAACCAACCAAATCATCAAACTCATTTCTTCAACATCATAACTAATCCATAAACATCATCAACCATAGTCAAAACCAACATCTACTTATTCACCATCAAAACAACACCATACTTTCATCAAAATCAACCATTCATCCTTATAATCAAACTAACTAAACTTTACTTAAAACTAACCATATAAATCAATTTATAACTAAGGGTTTCAAGAGTTTATACCTTCCTTGATGCTTGATATACACTAAAAATAGCTTACATATCCTTTCTTGAGCTTTACATAACCTTAGCTTGATTAATCCTTAAGAAACAAAATCAAGAATCATGAAAAGTTACTATTCATCACTATTCATGTTCATCTTTAATCAAGGATTTGAATATGTTAACCTTAATGGATTATGCTAGGATTTAGAGAATAACTTAAATTGGAAATATGGAAGCTTTAGAATCAAACATCATGATTTATGGATGAGTGGAGGTTGAGCTTTGAAAATTAAACCCTTGGTTGCAGGAAATGGGCTGAATGGCGCTTCAAGGAAAAAAGGGAAGAGTTTTGCTTGGTACTTGCTTGTTTCTTGATATTTTCTTGATAAAGTGAAGTGGTTGGAAGGCTTGGATAAGTGATAGAAATGATGATGTAGTGTAGCTTGTGTCATCCTTGCCAAAGGTCAATTTAGAAAGGTGTTGAAGAAGCATCTTTCTTAATCCACTTACTTTGGTTCTTTGTTTGGTTTCACATGGATGTATCTAATGTTGCATTCCTTGATTTAATCTTGTGCATGATACTTCCATACTTGTGTTTAATCCAATAAGTGTCACGTTGTTCTATTACTGCTTACTCTCGTAGAATGTTCATAGGGGTTTCTTAAGTGTTCTATCGACGTAGTTTACCCTAACGTTCTTGATATTAGTAATACCTTTATTAAATCCATATCCATGGATTTGATAATTTAAAATCCTCAAATATATTTAAATAATGATTAATCCATCAGTAATTGGTGAAATTTCGGAGAAAACAGAAAATGCTATTCTTCTGATTCTGACAGCTTCTGCATTCACTCATTTACATAGTAGATCACTAATACGACTTCGAAAGTTCAATATACCAACCCGTACATAGGGTGGTCTGAAAATTTTCTAAACGACAAAAATTACTATTCATCTGTGGTTTTTTTTATAAGTACAAAATTTGGGGTTATTACAGGTACCAAAGTCCACTTAATCAATCTGTGATTGCAGGGTAATGTTAAAAACGCAAAGGTCGTGTAGATTCTGGATAGTGGTTGTTCTAAGCACATGACCGGAGAAAAGTCCCTGCTTACAGATGTGGTTGAGAAGACCGGCCCGACAGTAACCTTTGGAGATGACAACAAGGGATTCACTACGGGATATGGTAATCTGGAAATTGGGAATGTCAACATTGAAAATATCTCTCTTGTTGAAGGATTGGAGCACAATCTACTAAGTATCAGTCAGTTCTGTGACAAAGGATACAATGTGGATTTCAGAAAAGATAAATGCTTGATCTCAAACAGGAAAGATGAGAAGCTTGCTCTATAAGGAGTAAGAAAATGAAATTTGTTTATAGCTGACTTAAGTTCTGCCAGTGATGGAGAAGTCAAATGTTTCTACAACAAGGCTTCAACAGATCAAAGTTGGCTATGGAATAAGAAGCTCTCACACTTGAACTTAAAAACTATGAACTCTTTGGTAAAGAGAGAGTTGGTGAGAGGGTTACCTCTGATGGAATTTCATCAGGAAGGACTATGTGAAGCATGTGAAAAAGGGAAGTCTAAGAAAGCATCACACATAAGCAAAGAACTGACAAGCATATATGAACCTCTTCAGTTGATCCATATGGATTTATTTGGTCCAGTAAATGTCATGTCAGTATCAAGGAAAAGATATGCATTAGTGATGGTTGATGACTATTCCAAGTACAAGTGGGTGTTATTTTTACCGTCAAAGGATGAATCAACACAATTAATCATTGATCACATAAAGAAGATAAAAGTAGAAGCTAACCTTCCTGTGCGGACAATCAGATCAGACAATGGAACTTAATTCAATAAAGCAGTTCTAAATGACTTCTGCACAGAGAAAGGAATATCCAGACATCATTCAGCACCAAGAACTCCTCAACAAAATGGAGTAATGGAAAGGAATAATCGTACATTGGTTGAAGCAACAATGACTATGCTAAGTGAATCAAAACTTCCCACTTATTTTTGGGCTGAAGCAGTAAATACATCTTGTTACACTCGGAATCATACCCTGATTAACAAAGATCATGAAAAGACTCTGTATGAGTTAATGGCCAACAAGAAACCATCACTGAAGTATTTTCATGTGTTTGGTGCAAAGTGCTTTGTATTGAAAAATGGAGAACATCTGGGAAAGTTTGATGCTAAAGCAGATGAAGGCATTTTTCTAGGCTATTCTTTGGAATCTAAAGCTTACAGGGTTTATGTGATTGAAGATAAGAAGGTTGTGGAAAGCCTTAATGTAACGTTTGATGACATCAAAAGACCAAGCCTGCAAACAGAAGAGAACTCTGAATCCTTGGTATATGAAAATCTATCAGGAGATCTCTCTGATAATGAAGAAGAACCTGTAGTTGTTCCTGGAAATAATAATAATGACAATGATAATGATTCTGGACCAAGTGGTGATAGTGGTGGAGACCCTTAGACTACCACTGGATCCACTAGTCAAATAACAAGGTCAACAGATCATACCGACAACAACTCAGGGGGAGCAGGAGAAGGATCAACTACTCACACAACACAATTATGAACAAGGAGAAGCATCAAGACCGTATCTGCCAATACAAAGGGTATGGAGTCGAGCACATCCCTTTCACTTGATCATTGGTGATCCAGACTCATGAGTGAGAACTAGAAGGACATCACAAAATGAATGTCACTATTCTGGGTTTATTTCAGAAACAGAACCTAAGAAAGTTGAAGATGCCCTGAAAGATCCAGATTGGGTGATTGTTATGCAAGATGAACTCAATCAATTTGAAAGGCAGAAAGTTTGAAAGCTAGTACCCAGACCTAAAGGAAAATCTATTATAGGAACAAAATGGGTATTCAGAAATAAACTGGATGAAGATGGCATTGTAATGAGAAACAAGGCCAGACTGGTTGATAAAGGTTACTCTCTCAAGAAGAGAGTATAGATTATGATGAAAACCTATGCACCAGTAGCAAGACTTGAGGCTATCAGGATGTTTCTGGCATTCACAGCACATTCCAATTACAAGGTATATCAAATGGATGTGAAGAGTGCATTTCTGAATGGGGAGCTAGAGGAAGAAGTTTATGTGGAACAACCTCCAGGATTTGAGGATTGAAATCTGGTGGACTTTGTATATTTTATGTTCAAAGCTCTCTATGGACTCAAGCAAGCTCCAAGGACATGGTATGACACTCTATTAGAATTTTTACTTGAAAATAACTTTACTAGAGGTGTCATAGATAAAACTCTCTTTTACAAAATGCACAAAAATGATTTGATATTAGTGGAAGTATATGTTGATGACATTATATTTGGTTATACCAATGATGATCTATGCAAGAGATTTGCTAAGTTAATGCAGAGTCGATATGAAATGAGCATGATGGGTGAATTGTCATTCTTTCTTGGACTACAAGTGTATCAAAGGCAAAATTGAATATTCATTTGTAAGTCCAAGTACATCAAGGATCTTCTAAAGAAGTATCAAATGGAAGACTCATCTACAACAAAGACTCCAATGACAACAGCCACTAAGCTTGATAAGGATGAAACTGGTAAGAAGGTTGACATCATAAGCTACAGAGGTATGATAGGCTCAATACTTTATCTCATTGAAAGTAAACTAGACATTATGTTTGCAACATGCTTGTGTGCTAGGTTTCAATCTGATCCAAAAGAATCTCATCTTATAGTTGTTAAACGTATATTTAGATATCTTAAGGGAACACCAAATCTTGGAATTTGGTACCCTAAAGATAAAGGATTTGATCTTATTGGCTATACAGACTCAGATTTTGCAGGTTGTAAGATTGATCAGAAGAGTACTTCAGGAAGTTGTCAGTTTCTTGGACGAAGGTTAGTTTCCTGGTATAGCAAGAAGCAGCACTCAGTATCCACATCGACAGCTGAAGCTGAATACATAGCTGCGGGTAGCTGTTGTGCTCAAATCTTGTGGATGAGAAACCAACTCCGTGACTATGGGCTTTTGTTGAACAAGATTCCAATATTTTGCGACAACACAAGCGCCATAGCAATCTCCAACAACCCAGTTCAGCAATCGAGGACCAAGCACATCGATATCAGGTATCATTTTATCAGATAGCATATCATGAATGGAATTGTGGAGTTACATTTTGTACCCATAGAGGAAATACATTGTAGACATCTTTACTAAACAACTTGATGAATCCACTTTTTCTAAGCTGATTGGTGAAATTGGGATGTTAAATCTTTCTAATTGATTTAATTAGAAGTCAATAACTACATGTAAATCCTAATAAGTCCATGAGTTTAAGAATTTCCATATCCTTAGGACTTGTGAACTTATTTTCAGGAGTAATTCTCGTAAGTTAAAATTATCTTACTAATTATATGTCATATTTATGAATAATATATCTACTGGAATTTAATTAGCAAATAATTTTAAAATTATTTTAGTGCTAATATTTGTTCTAAATATTATGCATTTATTTAATTCGAATTATTTTATTCTGTTTTAAACAAAGTAAAATATTGCAACATAATTAATTAGACTTTAATTGATTTATATCAGTAAATGATATTCAGTCGATTTTATTTTAAGTTAATTATGAATTTTATTTTCTGTGAATTTAAATGGATTTTTGATACTTAGAAATTCACAGGAAATAAAAAGAGATTGTTTTTAAACTGGTTACAGGTTTAAAAAATGACCAGGTAGCAAAATCTATCGAAATATAATTTTCGATAGTTTTTCAAGTACTTTATCAAAACTATCGAATTGATTGAAATTCATCTCGACAAGTTTTTGAAAAAGGAAAGTCAAAACTATCGACGTAGTTTTTCGATAAATTTTGAAAGGAAACTGAAATCTATCGAACAAATCTATTTTGTTCATATTCTAAATTTTTCGATAGTATTCAGTTAGTACAAGTGTTCGATAGTTTTTAGTTTTTAAAATATCAACTTTCGATAGTTTTTTTTTTGTAAAAGTCGGTTTAAATTCTGATTTAATCCACTTTGATAGTTTTTACAGAACTATTGAAGTGTGGTTTAAATTCAGATCTAAGATTCTTTCATATACTTACAAATATATACACAACCAAAACCAAGAACACTCGAAAGACTTGAACAATTTTACCGAAAGTTACTTGAGATAATCAATATTTACAATAGTAAAACTTTGTTTTACTGTGTAAGTACTGTTTGATAGTGATATAATTGGGTTTTTGTACAAGTTCACAGAAATCTATCGAGTGTCCCTAGTCGAGCCTTAAGACTTGTTAATTGTTCTTGAAAATTAAGAATTAGTTGTTAACTAATTCAGTTCTTGAGTTAGTTTCAATTAATTTTAAAAAGTCTTCGAATTAAGTAAGTTAGGGTTCTTGATTTTAGTATTTTTGGTTCGGTTCTTAATTTAGTAAAAAGGGATATTGAAAGTAAGTTAATTAGCAATAATTAATTGGGTTTATTTTTTGTTTTAATTTTAATTTTCTGGACTTTGTGAAAATTCAATGGCCGGGGAATTTATTATCACCAAGACTAATCACGTCTCGTTTCAAAACGTGCAATCCATCACGAACTTAGAGTTTCATGCATGGGCACAAATTTTGAACTCACATTCACTAGTGGCATATGCACTAATGTTAGGTCCAAAATATCGTAGAAGGGGGGGGGGGTTGAATACGATACTCATAAATTATTCGATTTCGTTCGCGGATAATTAATTGTGTTCTTGTCCGAAATCAAATTTACCAAATCAAAACACAAGTCGGGGAATATATCATTTTATAAATATAAACCACGAAGGGTGCTACAATTCTAATCCGTAGTATTAGCTTCAATGAGTTCAGGGTACACAAAATCAATACAATGACAGAATTTAAAGCACTATTAATTTCTCTGTGAATTTTTCAAGCTCTTAACTCTCCCTTCGTAAATGATCTTCTGTAATCTAACTACTGAAGAAGCCACTGTCTTCAACTCTGTAATTGTAGTCTTTAGAAAACTATCGAAGGCCAAGGATGAATCCCAGCCGTCCATTTTTCTCATCAACCTGACAAAGTGTATACATTTCACCTGCTCCCTATTTTAAAAACTATCGAATAAGAGATTTTCTTTTCCTTCGATAGATTTTAATAAATGCTTTTTATTTAAACCATTTATAATATTTAAACCACTGTCAAGGATAAATGATTTACTTTTAAAAATAATTCGATGGTTTTTATTTAAACCTCCTTCATCTCTTTGGATAGTTTTTCATAAATGAAAACTATCGAATGTCTTCTTATTTCATTTTGATCCTTGAATGTTCTCTCTTTTTGCAGCAAGCATATTGTACTTCCATTTTAAACCTGAACATACCTTATAATATTCTTTTCACTTCCAGGATGTTTCAGGTCTGACTTAAATCAATTTCTTTCGAAACGATGAACATATTGATCTTTTTAGTGTTGACAACTAGTGCAACTGGTCTAGTTCACAGATGACTAACACTTGATCAATACCTCTACGTCTTCAATACAATACTGTTGATAAGTCCTTTGTCATTCTGGTTGCTTCATGAAAATCATTGAAATCCTCTGGTACTAACTCCTTATCATTCAAATACTTCTGTAGTCTTGAAAGTCTTGTTTCTTTATTTGTCACTGAGGCTTGAACATATTAATGAACTTCTTTCCGTGACTTGTTTACGGACTTCAAGAATACATACCATATTTTGATTTTTTGAGTTTACCTTTTGTTGTGGAATAAAAACTGTGCTTGCGAATTTAATGCTAGGGTTAGAGAGCTTCGAGCTTTAATGGCTGCTCTTGTTGTCGGGAACTAACTCGGTCCTAACAAGACGCCTACGTATCTCTAGTGTTTAGAGAATCAAGCCAATAAAAACGTAGTTCTTGGTGTTGCCCTCGGAGCTATGGCGGCAGGGTCACACCAAGGACGTAGTGACTTGTATGTCCTTATTCGAGGATGAAGTCTAAAACGTAGTTCTGAGATGAGGGGTCACACCCTTTATATAGGCGTTTAGAAGCCTAGTGGATAAATATTGATTTCCTTGAAGGATAAATCTTATCCTTGACGGTGGATAAGTATTATCACTTTCTTGAAGGATAAATCTTATCCTTGACAGTGGATAAGTATTATCACTTCCTTGAAGGATAAGTCTTATCCTTGACGGTGGATAAGTATTATCACTTCCTTGAATGATAAGTCTTATCCTTGACGGTGGATAAGTATTATCACTTTCTTAAAGGATAAGTCTTATCCTTGACGGTGGATAAGGATTAATTCTAGATTCTTCCTTGTAGGAGTTGTTTCCATATCATAACGGACATGTATTTAAACAAGCCCAATTATATTAGAACAAGCCTGTATTGGACGTCTCCTAATACAGGTTGTACTTCTAGCCCAAATATTAATCACGAAATTAATATTTCATTAGAGTTTCAGGCCTTATTAATGGGCCTTATTTATATACCAGCTAGGTTTAATTAATGCAATATTAATTATGTCTTTAGGGTTATTTTTAACCCATATCATTTGCCCCCCAACTTCTATGATAATGCACTAGGATTTCATAGAAGTTATACCGGTCTTTTTCGAGACTTGGGGTCTTTTTATCCCTTACCTGGGACTTACTCCCTTTTTTTAGATATTTCAATATACACTAGTGTTTCACGAGTATCATCTTGGTGTAAAGTGTGGAGCGACCTACATATTTAAGACGATTTTGCCTTATTCGAGGCTAACTTGACATTTGCATAAGCCTTTTATGTCTTATACCGTCTTGTTTTGGCTTCAAGCCTTTCATTGAGCATATCGAATGTTGGGGTTTGGACTGAATGTCTTAGGTTTCTGGGGTTTCAATTCACCCTTACAAGTTCTTACTGATGGCTCCACTTGTAGTGATTCATCTCAAGTCTATTATATCAAACTTCTCCTGATCTTGAAATTTTCGCTAATTAACAATAAGCATCTTAGGCTTTCTTTTGTATGTTTATTAGCAACATTCACCCTTCGGGGTTCGTTGTATTCAGCTCTATTTATGTAGTTGACATGCATATTTTGTATGCTTTCCTTTGCATTCATTTGTAGTTTGTCTTGGCAATGCTTTGAGGATGTTTCAACCAATCAAAATGAGTTCAACCCTTCATCTGCTTTCTAGGAAGCTCATGGTTTCATCGAACCTTATTTCTACTTGTCCTACTAGAGGATCCTTTTAGGATGCACTAAACATAATAAAATTTTAAGTTTGAGGCATGCCAAGTCCTTGGCACATCATGCCCTTCGAGGGTTTCTAGCTTATACGAGCCTCGTCCAAACACATTCTTGACTTTATAGGGCCCTTCCTAATTAGGGGCTAATTTTCCTTTCTGTCCAATCCCGGATGCTTCAATCTTTCTGAGAACCAAATCTCTTTGACGAAAGAACCTTTCTTTAACCCTCAGGTTGTAGTAGAAAGATGCTCACTTATGATGTTCCACGATCTTGACATTTGCCTCATCTTTGACTTCATCAATTAGATCAAGAGCCAACCTCATACCTTCTTCGTTAGATTCAGGCTCAAAGGCCCCTACTCTTGGGGAGGTATGAGTAATCTCCACTGGCACCACAGCTTCTGCCCCATAGGCTAACAGGAATGGAGTTGCTTTAGTAGTAACCTTGCAAGTGGTACGATATGCCCAAAGTATAGGGAGCAACTCGTCCACCCAAGTGTTCCTTGAGCGTTCAACTCTCTTCTTGGGTCCATCTAGGATGATTCTATTGGCCACCTCGGCTTGTCCGTTTGCTTGAGGATGAGCAACTGATGTGAATCACAACTCAATGTTGTTCTCCTCATAGTACTTTTTGAAATCTTCATTGTCAAACTGCTTCCCATTGTCCGTGACCAGGATTCGTGGGATTCCATATCAACACATTACACTTTCCCATAGAAATTGCAATACTTGTTTGGTGGTTATCTTGGCTAGAGGTTTAGCTTCAATCCACTTAGTGAAGTAGTCAATTGCCACTATCAAGAACTTCCTTTGTGCACTTGCCATTGGAAATGACCCAAGTATGTCCATGCCCCATATGGCAAACAAGATTGGTGAGTTAACTGATGTTAACATCTCGGATGGTTGCCTAACCACGGGTGCCTTCTTTTGACACCGTTCACACTTCTTCACATAATTTTTCGCATTAGCAAGCATATCTGGCCAGTAGAAGCCTAGACGGGTGATTTTATGAGCAAGGGCCCTGCCCCCAAGTGCTGCCCACAAATTCCCTCATGAACTTCTTTCAAGGCTAACTCCGCGTCCTGGGGTCGTAGACACTTCAAGTAAGGAATGACAAAAGACTTTTTGTATAAGATCCCTTCGATCAAGGCGTACCTCAATGCTCTCACTGTCAACTTTCGTGCCTCCAAGGAATGATTTGGTAACCAACCAGTTTCAAGATGAGCCTTGATGGGGTCTATCCAACAGCCACCTATGTCAATAGGTGCTATTAGTTTTTCATTGATACTCGGGGTATTCAAGACTTGGAAGTATACACTTCCGGCATAGTTCTCTATCTCAGAAGAAGCAAATTTTGACAAGGCATCAGCCTTCATGTTTTCTTCTCTAGGGATGTGTTCCATATAACATTCATCAAACTGGGTCATGATGGCTTTCACAAGCTTCAGATATTTGGCCATGGTTTCATCCTTAGCCTCAAATTCTCCATTTACTTGTGAGACTACCAATCTCGAGTCTCCGTAGACTTTGAGAGTATTAAGTCTTAAGGCCCCAGCCAAACCTAAGCCGACTATCAAGGCTTCATACTCAGCTTCATTGTTTGTTGTCAGAAACTCCAACTTTAGTGCATACTCAATGAGAAATCCATCGGGACTTTGTAGCACTAAACCTGCTCCGCTTGATTTTGTGTTTGATGCCCCATCAAAATAGAGCACCCAGTATTCCTTAAATACCATATTTTCATCTTGTTTTTCAACTTCTTTGCCCTCCAAGGGTACTATTTCCTGCCCCCCGACTTCTTGGTTGTCGATGGTACATTCAACCATGACTCAACAAGTGACTGTGCTTTAATGGCCATTCGAGGCTTATACTTGATGTCGAACTCTCCCAACTCAATCACCCATTTGATCAGTCTTCCGCTGACCTTAGGACTATGCATGATGTTTCTTAATGGTTGGTCAGTCAAGACTTCTATCTTATGTGCCTAAGAGTACGGGCGTAATCTTCTTGAGGCCATGATCAAGGCTAAAGCAAAATTTTCTATCAAAGAGTAGTTTACTTCTGCTCCATGCAGAAATTTGGTCACATAGTAGATGGTTTTCTGAACCTTTGATTTTTCCTTCACCAAAACAGCTCCCAAGGCGGTGTTTGAAACTGCCAAGTATAGATAGAGTGTTTCTCCAGGTTTTGGTTTTGCCAACAATGGTGCTTCAGTCATGTATTTTTTCAAGGCCTCAAAGGCTTCTTGGATTTCTGCTGTCCACTCAAAAATTTTCATGTTCTTCAATGCTTTGAAGAAGGGTAGACACTTTTCCCCTGACTTGGAGATGAGCCTTCCCAATGCTGCCACTCTCCCAATGAGTTTCTGAACATCTTTAACAGAATGCGGTGGTTCCATATCTACAATTGATTTAATTTTGTCAAGGTTGGCTTCAATTCCTCGTTTAGAGACCATTAGACCCAAAAACTTGCCTGACCCTACGCCAAAGGCACACTTTACAGGATTCAACAACATTTTATGGTGTCTCAACACTTCAATTGCCTCTCGGAGATGCTCTATGTGATCGGACTTATCGAGGCTTTTGACTAACATGTCATCCACGTAAACCTCCATGGTCTTGCCAATGAGATGTTTGAACATTTTGTTCACTAACTTTTGGTATGTGGCACCTGCATTCTTGAGTCCAAAGGCCATAACTAAGTAGCCGTAAACACCAAAATCAGTAATGAATGATACCTTGCGAATGTTAATCCGCTGAAGCCATCCATGAAGCTTAGCATTTTGTGCCCTACATTGGCATCTATTAAAGTGTTGATCCTTGGTAGGGGAAAACAGTCCTTAGGACATGCATCGTTCAAGTTCGTAAAGTCTACACAAATTCTCCTTGAATGATAAGTCTTATCCTTGACAATGGATAAGTATTATCACATCCTTGAAGGATAAGTCTTATCCTTGACGGTGGATAAGTATTATCACTTCCTTGAATGATAAGTCTTATCCTTGACGGTGGATAAGTATTATTACTTTCTTAAAGGATAAGTCTTATCCTTGATGGTGGATACGGATTAGTTCTAGATTCTTCCTTGTAGGAGTTGTTTCCATATCATAACGGACATGTATTGAAACAAGACCAATTGTATTAGAACAAGCCTGTATTGGACGTCTCCTAATACAGGTTGTACTTCTAGCCCTAATATTAATCACGAAATTAATATTTAATTAGAGTTTCGGGCCTTATTAATGGGCCTTATTTATGGACCAGCTAGGTTTAATTAATGCAATTTTAATTATGTCTTTAGGGTTATTTTTAACCCATATCACCTTTTCTTCTTTACTTCTGGATTCCTGTGCTTCTGTTAATATTATAGTTTGTCTTACATTATGCTTTACAACTAAGTACTCCAACAGTTCTTTCCGTTGATCAATTAGCTGCACTGTACACCACTGCCACTGACACGTCAAAAGATAATGTGTTAGCCTTCAGTTTTGTTGTTCCAGGGGGAAGAACAATAAGGGTGACGGAACAAGATGTGAATAGAATTCTTCATTTTCTGACTAAAAATCTTGTTCCTGATCCCACAACTGAAGATATACATGCTTTCTTCACTCTTATAATAAGTCAACAACCCAACTTCTTCGTAGGAGAGTTTTTGAAGCAGTTTCTAACTAAGCACTGAAATTTTTTCTTTCACACACTAATACATGTTTTTACTACCAAGACCACAAATCTGCATGGCATTCCTCTATTTCTTCAGAAATTAGGGTTTGCTATTGCTCACAATAGGCATATTAACATTGGAAGGTTAGTGATAGATCAGATAATTCAGTGTATGGGACCTTTGGAAGAAAGAACAAGGCAGTTTGATATGCTTTGTCTCTATCCAAGGTTTCTACAGTTGATTTTGAATGATATGTTAACAGGTGAAGAGAAAGAGATCTTTGCAGAAGAGGAGAGGAAGGAGTGCATAAAGATGAAGAACGATGCATTAATGACAACTCTCATTAAGAAGATTCATCTTCCAGGGGTACCTAGTGTTCTGACTGATTATCTTCGAACAATACCCCTGCCACTTCTACCCCCAGGGGAACAGGTAAACCAAGGTATGAATCCTGAACTTGTTGTTCCTCCACAACCTGCACCAATGGATGTAGATCCAGTTATAGAGCTCTCAGTGGCCATTCCTTACGAAGAGATTGAAAACCAATAGCCTCTAACCACGGTCATAGAGCTTTTGAAAGAGCCAAATGAAACAGAAACAGAAACTCCTACCCCTACTATACCATCCATTAAAACAACTGAGAGTGTAGAGGGAGAAAGTGCCAAAGCTGCACCAAATAAGGAGAAACACCCTTCAACAACAGCTTTGCCTTCTGCTAAAAGAAGAAAACTTGAAACCAAGGCAACTGTTGAATCTTCATTACCATCTTTCACTAAGCCTCTAACTGATTTTTATGAAGCTGATTGGGCAGCAATAACCAAAGCTATATCTGAACCCCTAACCCAACCAGAGGAAGAAAAATTGACGGAAGCATATAGTTCTCCGACCATAATACGATCAGGACCACTGGATGAAGGTTAGAGTTCGACAAGCAAATACCTCGAGGATAACTCAACTAACTAAGGAAACATGAAACTAATTAAAGTAAGATAGATTGAAAATATTAAATGCATTATGGATTAAATATTTACACTTCCAGATTTCTAATTCACAAAGAACAGTACAATGAAGTTGCTCCTCTAGCTTGAGCAAATTGTTCTTTGCTTCATCTTCAGTCCAATAAGATCTCATCTTATTCAGCTAGATGATTAGAATTTGCAGCTTGATAATGAATCATAGATGGATAGTGCAGTGGTTCTCCAGGTTTAAGGATTGCTCCTCTGATGTGTCTTCCAATATACTCAACCTATTGACCCACTCGAGCCCACACCCATGCAATGCTGACATCTTTTTGATTTTGCTTTGGCATGTTGGGTAGTCTGGGATGCACTGTTAGGAATGAAGATGATGGTGTTACTCGAATACAAGGAAGAGTCTATTGATATAAGGGTCTGTGATCGAAGTCTATGAGCTGTCGGAGTCTGCAATCTTTAAGAGTCTATAAAGCTTGCTAGATATTATGGAAATTTCTATTATCTTTGAAGACAAATCATTGGATAAACTCGAATCCTTATCAAGAATCAGAAGACGATTTGATCTTATCAGAAGAGCTGGTTTGTCGAAGCTGTCAACCAAAAACAGATGAGACAGAATCTCATTATTTCCAAGATTGATTTACTTGCTGTTTTTGTTGATAGGAAAATTGTATAAATACTTTCATTCTACATTGTAATATGTGGTCGTCTCTGTCGAAACCTTAAGCTTGTTTTAGGTTTTTACATTGAGAGTTTGCAGCTGTAACATTGTTTACAGAACGTAGCTGCTAAGGATATTTGTACATCCTTGATAGAGTTTGTAACTTTGGTTATTCAATATAATTCATCGTCGCAGCATCTTTGTTTTGTGTTCTTTCTATTCCGCATATTTACTATTCTGTTTATCGAACAAGAAAAACACAAAAATAGACATATTAGTACTACTTGTATTCAAACCCCCATTTCTACAAGTAGTTCTGGTTTAACATGCACTTCCAATCCTCTTTCCACTCTCTTCCTATAATAGGGCATATTCTCCATAAGATAGCTTCTCAGAGTGTCTGCTACTTTATCCTTCTCAGGAGTCATTAATCCAGTGGATCTCAGGTACTTCTCAACTGATATCAGATAGTTATTTGGATAATTCTTCAGTTTGTCCTCCGTCAGATAGCAGATTCTGAACAAGTCATTTTTCATGAATCTTACCATAGGAGGATCTTCAGTTACCTCTGGACTGACTTTCATTAAGATCTCCTTAACATGCTCACAGAGCAGTTCATTTAGCTTTGCAGTTCTTTGGATCTAAATGAGCATCACCTGCAATTCTATGTAAGTTCTCTGTTCAAAAAACTTTGTGGAGATCACAAATGTACCTCTATCTGTGAAACTGATTATAATATTCCAGGCACCATTTGCTTTTACTCCAGCCTTCAGGTAGATAAGAGATTGTCTCAATGTAGTGAAATAAGTCTGATCTTCTTGATTTGCACTTCTGATGTCCTGAATGATCACTTCCACATCAGCATTGTCGTTGACTTCTAATCTGTCTTCAACTCCGCAAAATGTTTTGTAAGCCATCTCCCAGTCCTTTCCTTGTTTCTGTGCCAAATCTATCATATTTTTCTTCCTTATCTCATTGTACATCTTGAACCTTTTCAGCTTCTCGCTTCTTTTAATTGCTTGGTGAGTTTCCTTTTCAGCTTGCCTGACTTCTCTTTCTGCTTTCTCAGCTTTCAATCTCTCCAAGGCAGCTTCTTGTTCCATTGACAGAGTATTTACTTCTTCCATATTATCATCCAAGATTGGATGTTCAATTGGCTCTAGATAATATGGTTCATGCTCTTCCATTGATTTCTCATGCATGAATTGAAATGCCTCTTCAACTTCCTCTTCTTCTACAATATCTTCAATCCAGTATTGTCACTGGAATAGCTGTTGTTTCATTTCCTTTCTCCCTCTTAGTTGAGTAATCGTCCGTGAAGTCATCCTCAGCATAGTAGGTTGAAGGTCCAGGTTGTTCACTTTTGATCATATTCCAGATTGACTCTAGACTGTCACCTTAATTTTCCATGAATAAAGTAATGTCCTTGGTCATTTCTTCCACAGAAGCAATCTTTTGGTCAATGTCATTCATTCTTGAGTTGGTAGTCTGCTCGATTATGTCCAATCTCTTGTTGAGGCGAGACTCCACTTTTGACAATGTATTCATAGCATCTTTGACCCTAGCTTGACCATCCAGGATAACCAGAATGTCTTCAGATAAAGTTTCTTGACCTTGTTGAAGAACATGTACTTCATTCACAAATCCATCTCTTAGGTCCTTGACGTCTGTTTTCAGTTCGACCAGTTCTTCCATAGCTTCCTTCTTCACTGAGTCCACAACCTCTTTTGTACCCGTTATAGTACCAGATGCACTGCTTACAGCTCTGTAGGTTCTTCGGGAATCAGCTATAGCCAAATCAATCTTTGATTGTATTGAAGTTAAAGAACCATCAACTTGACTAAAGGATATCCCTTGGGCAAAAGAAGGTCTGAGAGGAACTTTGGATAACGGATTTCCCTCTTTGTCATGAACTGTCATCTCCTTGAGAGTGGATTGTACTTGTATTTCTTGTTATGTTGCCGGTAGCAGATCATCTATATTTGTTAGGGTTTGGGTGTCACTCCTCACGTTTGGCTCTGGGTGTACACTCAATGTTTTTGTTGGTGTTTCACTCATTTTACCTTTCCCACTCAGGCCAGGTGTAAGTGTTTTTGTTTCACTCATTCCCTTTGTGCTTTGAGTACCTGCAACAGAAATCACAGTAGCCATCCTTAAGGAGGTCACCAGTGGTGCAATGGGGCTTCGCAAGTCCCCGTCCTTGGTTAAACCAAGTTGCTAATCATCTTGCGATGATTTATCCTTAACAGGATCTAGAGTTTGAATCTCTAGGGGGTTAGAATCAGGCTCTTTTAACAGTAGAGATCCTAAAGCTCCCTCTATAGTCTGTGAAGACTTTTCCTCAGGTAACTCATCAAATGAAGTTGATTCATTGTCACCGAGTTGCCGATCTGCACCTACGTCAGACCCTGTACCCGTAGGATCCAGATATGTTCCATCTAGGGAGCTAGGTAATGACCCTTTAGATTTTGCATTTGGGTCAGAACCTTCTCTCGACGTCTATGAAGACTCTTGGTTCATTAAAGAACCTTCAACCAGTGGTCCTGACCGTAATATGGTCGGAGAACTAGTTGCTTCCGTCAATTCTTCTTTGTTTGATTGGGCTAGGGTTTTAGATATAGCTTTAGTATGAGCTGCCCAATCAGCATCAGAAAAATCAGTGAAGGGCTCTTTGGAGGATGGAAATGAAGTATCAAATATTGCCTCAGTTTCAATTCTTCTCCTTTTAGAGGAAGGCAGACCTGTTGTTGAAGGGTGTATCTCCTTATGTGGTACTGCTTTGGCACTATCTCCCTCTACACTCACGGCTGTTTGAATGATTGGTATAGTAGGGGTAGGAGCTTCGGTTATTGTTTCATTTGGCTCGTCCAAAGGATCTATGACTGTGGTTAGAGGTTGTTGGTTTTCAACCTCCTGGTCAGGAATGGCGACTGAGGGCTCTAGATCAATATCCATTGGTGCAGGTTCAGGTGGAACAACAGGTTCAGGAATTATACCTTCATTTACTTGTTCCCCTAAGGGTAGAAGTGGTAGGGGTAACGTTCGAAGATATTCCGTCAGAATAGTAGGCACCCCTGGAAGATGATTCTTCTTTATCCAAGCTGTTATTGCATTGCTTTTCATCTTCATGCAGTCCATAGTCTCCTCATCTGCAAAAATGTCTTTGTCCTCATCTGTTAACACATCATTTAGAATAACTATAGGAACCTTGGATAGAAACAAAGCATATCATCTAACCCTGTTCTTTCTTCCAAAGGTCCTATGCACAGGATTATTTGTTCAATCACAAGCCTCCCTATGTTAATATGCCTATTTTTAGCTATAACAAACCCCAGTTTCTGAAGAAACAAAGGAATACCATGCAGATTTGTCGTTTTAGCAGTAAAAACATGGATTAGTGCGTGAAAGAAGAAATTCCATGGCTTGGTTAGGTAATGCTTTAGAAACTCACCCACAAAGAAGTTAGGTTGTTGACTTCTTATGAGAGTGAAGAAAAAATGTATCTCCTCAGTCGTGGGATCCAGAACAAGATTTTCCATTGTAAAATGAAGAATTTTGTTCAAATCATGTTCCGTCACCCTTATTGTTCTGCCCCCTGGCACAACAAAACTGAAGGATAAGATATTGTTTTCTGATGTGTTAGTGGCAGTGGTGTACAGTGCAGTTAATGGATCAATACAAAGAACCACAGGAGTACTTAATGCATGTGCCACCAATGAGTGTGTGTTCAAAAATTGTGCCCATGCACGAAACTGAAGGTTCGCAATGGATTACACGTTTTGAAACGAGACATGATTTGTTTTGGTAATAATAAATTCTCCGGCCATTGTATTTTCAGAATTTCCAGAAAATTAAAATTAAAACCAAAATTTTCTTAATTAATTATTTCTAATTAATTAACTTTAAAATAACCCTTTTTCTTAATTTAAAACTTGAACCAAAAACAATCCAAATTAATAAACCTAATTTGTTCACTTTTGAATTTTCACTTAAACTCAAGAAAACAATTGAATAACAATCAACTCCTAAGTAAGAACACTGTTAACAAAATATTAAGATTCAAATGTCACTTTAGATTGATTTCTTTTAAAACCGAGATCAAAACTCAAGCTAATCACACACATGGAGTACTTTCACGATAAAAATGAAATTATTGTGGTAAATAATCGACTTTATCAGGTTTAATCGGTTAAAAATTAGAGAATCTGTCGAGGTCTGTGTTTTTGGCCGTGTGTGTATATGTAAGTATATGCAAAAACTCCTTAGATCTGAAAATAAAGAAAGAAAAATGTCTAAGGGGTTGTTATATACTCTCTGAACTAAAGGGGTATTTTAGACCGTTCATATTCGATAGATTTTAAAATTTTACTATCAATAGTTTTTCTGAGGGGCATAAAAGTCAAATCACAATTCGATAGTTTTTCAAAAACTATCAAAGTTGATAAAATTTGAATTTGAACAGACTTTTATAAAAAACTATCGAAGGTTCTTAAAATTACAAAACCAAAAACTATCGAAAAGTTGTACTTTTCTGAAAACTATCGAGAAATTCGAGTATTAAAGAATTGAATTCTTTCGATAGATTTCATTTCCAATTTCAAAAAATATCGAGACTTTTCTTCGATAGTTTTTCTTTTCTTTAACAAAAACCATCGAAAATTACTTTCGATACTTTTTGTCAAATACTCAGAAAACTATCGAAATTCCTTTTTCGATAGATTTTGCTACTCAGTTCATTTCAAACATGTTCTCAGTTTAAAATGAACCTCTGATTTTTGTTCCAGATTAAAAATTTCTAACAAAATTCACAGCCAACAAAAATCTCACAATTTTCTTAGAATAAAATCGACTAAATATCATTAACTAATATAAACCAATTAAAATCCAATAAATTATGATGCATTATTTTACAATGTTCAAAACAGAGTAAAATAATTCGAATTAAATAAATGCTTAAATATTTAGAACAAATATTAGCACTTAAATAATTTTAGAATTATTAACTAATTGAATGCCAGAAGATATATCATCCATAAATATGACATAAAATTAGTACGATAATTCTAACTTACGAGAATTGCTCCTGAAAATAAATTCACAAGTCCTAAGGATATAGGAATTCTTAAACTCATGTATTTACTAGGATTTTCTTGCAGTTACTGACTTCTAATTAAAATCAATTAGAAATATTTAACATCCCAAGTTCACCAACCAGCTTAGAGAAAATGGATTCATCAAGCGATTTAGTAAATATGTCTGCAATTTGTTCCTATGTGGGTACAAAATGTAACTCCACAGTTTCATTCATGACATGCTCTCAGATAAAATAATACCTTATATCAATGTGCTTGGTCCTCGAGTGCTGAACTGGGTTGTTGGAGATTGCTATGGCACTTGTATTGTCGCAGAATATTAGAATCTTAGTCAACAACAGCTACCACCAGCTATGTATTCAGCTTCAGCTGTCGATGTGGATATTGAGTGCTGCTTCTTGCTATACTAGGAAACTAACCTTTTTCCAAGAAACTGACAGCTTCCTGAAGTACTCTTCCGATCAATCTTACAACCTGCAAAATCTGAGTCTGTATATCCAATAAGATCAAATCCTGTATCTTTACGGTACCATATTCCAAGATTTTGGGTTCCCTTAAGATATCTAAATATTCGCTTAACAGCTATTAAATGAGATTCTTTGGGATCAGACTGAAACCTAGCACACAAGCATGTTACAAACATTATATATGTTCTACTTGCAGTGAGATATAGTAAGGATCCTATCATACCTCTGTAGCTTGTGATGTCAACCTGAAGGGTTTCGAGCACATAAACGCAACGGAAAACGTAAAAATAAATCAAAATTCGAAACCCATCCGCAGGATCCATGCGAAAACAAAAGATTTAATTCGTAGATTAAGAACAAATACCTTAAGAAGCTTTAACAGTTCATTAATAGAAGATTAATGGATATCCAAAGCTTGTTCAATCACCATGTATCCCATACGAACGATTTTCTTGAAGGATTGATGTGTACTAGCACCCGAAAACTGCTTGTTTCTCTCTCTCTTTACTTGCTCTCATAAGCGGCTAGGGTTTTTAATATAAAAACGTTTTTTCATCATTAAAATCAGCCCTCTTTTAGAGTTTATATAGAGAGGAAAATAGTTTTCTAATTATAATCCAATTATAATAAAATACTAATCCGAAATTCTAATTTATTATTTAATTAAGTCGCACTTAATTAATTAATAATTAATTTCAGAACTAGTTTAAGTAATTCCATTTTCTATTTCAATAATGAATCAAGTCATACTTAATTAATATTATAAATAGAATAAATTACTTATTTAAATTTAAATTCATAATTTAAATTATTTCTCCTTCAAGCGTTCTTTGTGTGTGACCCTGTAGGTTATTATTACGTTGGTAACAATTTTAATAACTAATTAAAATTGTAAACAATGAGCGGCATCTAGTAATACATCATTGCCACCCAAGTAATAATAATTAAATCGGTGATTCGATTAAGCCTTTCGTGAATAATGTTCCGGGTAATATAATCGCTTTAACCTTAATATTATAGATTAAACTCGAGGCATGTAATGTGTCATCCTCTTCATAATTTAATCTTAGTTTTCTTGATCGATGAGTAGACTAATAAATCAAATCAACATTTGAGCACGACCGTGCATTTCTTAGTCTCACTCAAACAAGAGGCCAATAATATCGCTCCTAAAATTAGGAGGGTTAAATCCCATCTAGATCATTCATATTTCTCATACGATTCATAATATACCTGTTGCCCAGTAATAATCTATTGTAGAAGGGGGGTTGAATACAATAGATTAAGATAATCGACTTCTTAATGTATATATCACAAATATGAAAGAAAGATAACAGCTTTATTAAATCTGATATAAAACTGTTACAAACTCTCTCAAGAAATTCTGATGTTCTTGAGAGCTGCTAGCTTACAAAAACTCTCTCAAGAAATTCTATGTTCTTAAGAGCTTCTATCTTGATTCGTTCAGGTACATAAATCGAAACCAAGACTGTGTTTATATACTACACAACTTCTCTATCAATGATAAGTCCTAATCAATTACAAAGATTGAAACCTATCTATAATTGATAGCTACATCCTACAAACCAGGAACCGACAGAATAAACTTCCATGTTTAACTAGACTCCAAATATAACTCGAAGTAGGAATCCTGATCAGCTTCCAGTCCTGATGATCAATCCTGATCCCAGTCCTGATATGTATCTCAATCCTGACGACCATGTCCTGATGACGTCAGCAATCCTGATCAGTTGAGTCTAACATCCGTGTAACATTTGACATCCAGCTTCCCATCTCCTCCATATACCAAGAATGAGTCTTTAGTCCTCTTCAGGCACTTAAGAATATTCTTGATTCCAATCAAGTTGTTAGATCAGAATTCAATGATCGTCAGGAGCTAGACTCTACTGATCAGAATTACTGACGTCATCAGGATTGCATGGTCATCAGGATCAAGATGCATATCAGGACTGGGATCAGGTTTGATCATCAGGACTGGAAGCTGATCAGGATTCCTACTTGGAGTTATATTTGGAGTCTAGTTAAACATGGAAGTTTATTTTGTCGGTTCCTGGTTTGTAGAATGTAGCTATCGATTAAGGATATGTTTCAATCTTTGTAATTGATTAGGACTTATCTTGTTATTGATAGAGAAGCTGTGTGAAGTATATAAACACAGTTTAGGTTTTGTTTTAAGACACAACATTGAAGGATCATACATTTGAGTGTTTGTGTAACCTAGCACCTCAAGAACATCAGAATTTCTTGAGAGAGTTTGTAACAGTTTTATATCAGATTTAATAAAGCTGTTATTGTTCTTTCATATTTGTAATATATATATCTTACACTAGTCGAGAATCTTATACAATTGTATTCAACCCCCTTCTACAATTGTTATTTACTGGGCAACAATTGGTATCAGAGCAAACTGATTTAATTCTGAATCAGATACGATCTAAAGATGTCGACAACCAAGTATGAAAGCATGAAGATTCCCATCTTGAAGAAATCAAAATATCCAACATGGAGGGTAAAGATGCTGATGTACCTGGAGGCTATGGATCCTGACTATTTGGACAGGATTCGTGATGGACCATATATACCTACGAAGTTCGTTGAACGAACAGATACTGTACCTGAACATTATGTGGTCAAGGCTAAAAGTGAATGGACTCCAGAAGAAAAAGCTCATGTACTGAGGGAACCAAAGATAAAGAATATCTTGCACAGTAGTCTTGATGCTGTCATGTCAAACAGAGTGATTGCATGCAAGTCTTCAAAAGAAATCTGGGATACTTTGGAAACTCAGTGCCAGGGATCTGCATCTGTCAAGAAAAACAGAAGGGCTCTTTTGATTCAAGAATATGAACAATTTGATGCAAGACCTGAAGAGAGCCT
Source organism: Heracleum sosnowskyi (assembly GCA_030848705.1). NCBI lineage: Eukaryota > Viridiplantae > Streptophyta > Magnoliopsida > Apiales > Apiaceae > Heracleum > Heracleum sosnowskyi. The sequence continues at coordinate 57,637,553 of CM061238.1, read as the reverse complement.
AACTGATCTATATGATAGATTTCTGACACTATTAAACAGTTTATCTTTAGTTGACAAGGAATATGAAACTGAAGATTCAAACACCAAATTTCTAAGAGCTTTACCTGAAGAATGGGACACTCAGACCTCGATCATTAGATACTAGTATGATCTCAACACTGTGTCTCTTGATGAAGTCTATGGGATGCTAAGAACTCATGATCTTGAAGTTCAACAGAGAAAGAACAAGAAAAGTAGCAAGGCAAAATCAATTGCTTTGAAAGCAGAGGCTAAATCAAAAGGAAAAACTATGGAAGTCTCTAGAAGTAAATAAAGAATAGTTGAGTCAAATCCTGATGACTCTTCATCAGATACTGATGGCAATCCCGATGCCAATACTGATGATGATTCTTCTGACTCAGACATGGAAGAGATGGTTGCTATGATTGTCAGAAACTTCAGAAGGATGAAGTTCAGGAAGAATAGAAGACAAGGCAACTTTCAGAAAAAGACTTTCAATGCAGACAAAGACAAGTATATCAAAAAGGACAGCAAGAGTAGCAAATTTGACAAGTCAAAGGTTAGATGCTACAAGTGTAATGGTATGGGTCACTTTGCTTCTGAGTGAAAGAAGACAAAGGCACTCATCACATCAAGCAAGGATTGGATGGACTCTTCCTCAGAATCTGATACCGAGGTGGTCAACTATGCTCTAATGGCCAATGCTGATGTAACTGATGCTCCTGATGATAAGGTACTAAATACTATCTTTGATTTTGATACTGATAATGCTTCTGAGTTAAGACGTTTTCTAAAGTCATTACATATTAGCTTAGAAGTCAAACTGCTGAAAATACTAGAATCTTATCTGAGATGTCTGACCTTAGAAAAAGGAATGAGATATTAGAAGCTGAATTTTCTCGTATGCAAGAAGTACAAAAAGAATGTGATAATGCTAGACACATGTACTTAGAGATGAAATCTAAATGTACTTCTCTTGAAAAGGAACTTGAATATGCTAATGAGAAAATAAGAACCTGGACAGACTCTGGTAGGAAATTTCATGAGATTAATACCTCTAAGAATTGGAAAGAGTGTCTAGGATATAAGTCAGATGAAGATAAGAAATTGAAAGAGAAAATTGTCATTGATGAGACAGTCAGTCCAAAGACCTATAGACATGTTATAGACGCACCCAAATCTAAGATTACTCCTGTTAATTTTGTTTTTGGTAAGGATTCCAATTCTACTTTTGAAAAGGGATCTACCTCTACTCAAGGAATTAAAATTATAAAGTCTAAACCTGTCATGAATAAAGTCACTAAGAATGTAGGACTATTGTCTCAGAAACAGATTAAGGATAAAATCTGTGTGGTGACAGATAAGAAAAAGGAATCTACTGTCAAGAGAAACAGGAATGGTAAAGTTGGGATCAATAAAGAGAATGGTTACAAATATATCCCAAATGCACCTAGAAATTGTTTTTTTAACTGTGGTAACTCTAATCATCTTGCTATTGATTGTAAGAAGAGTAACAAGAAAAGTACTGAAATTCCTATTTCTGATGTCAGGAGTAGATCAGTATTTTATAAACCACAGAAGTCCTGTTTTCATTGTAGTAGTATATGGTATTCTATTTATACTTGTAAAGATTATCATGAGTTGTAATATAACTTTTATGATCCATTGCCTAAGGTTGATAAAAATAGTGCAAACTCTGGTAGCATTAAGAATGTCAAGTTGGAACATGCTTTTATTAATACTGATACTGACAAAGCAAATCCTGATGGAGTAAATCCTGTCAGGACTGCTAAGGTTAGAAAGTCTTCTGCTGTGAATGTTAATAAAATGCATGACAAAGGGACCCAACAAGTGTGGGTTCCTAAACATTCTAATTAGTGTTTTGGAATTCTGATGCAGGGTAAAAAGAAAAATGTGTTAGTCATGGATAGTGGATGTTCTGTGCACATGAATGGAAACAAAGCCCTGTTATCAGAATATGAGGAAAAAGCTGGCCCAACTATGGGACAAACTTTAGGATATGGCAATATAATCATTGGAAATGTCATCATTGAAGAAGTAGCTCTAGTGAAAGGACTGAAACACAACTTGTTGAGTATTAGTCAAATCACTGACAGAGGTTATCATGTCCACTTCTATTCCACACATTGTGAAGTAGTCAGTAAAGCAACAGGAAATATAGCTCTGACTATCTACAAGCATGGTAACATATATGAAGCCAACATTCAATCAAATACTGATGGCTCTCCTACCTGTCTGATCAGTAAAGCATCAGTAGATGAAAGTTGGAATTGGCACAAGAAGCTTTCTCATCTCAACTTCAGCAATATCAATGAGTTGGTTAAGAAAGATTTAGTGAGAGGATTACCTAAAGTTTTGTATACTCCTGACGGACTTTGTGATGCATGTCAGAAAGCAAAACAGAGGAGGACATCATTCCAGAGTAAATCAGAATCCTCTATTGAAGAACCATATCACATGCTGCATCTTGATTTATTTGGTCCAGTCAACATCATGTCCATCAGTAAGAAAAGGTACACTCTTGTAATTGTTAATGAATATTCTAGATTCACCTGGGTGTATTTTCTGCACAGAAAAGATGAGACTCCTGAAGTTCTGTTGGATCATGTGAGAATGATTGAGACAACCACAAAGTACAAAGTCAAGATACTGAGAAGTGATAATGGTACTGAATTTAAGAATTCAAAGATGGAAGAGTTCTGCAAATACAAAGGAATTTTTCAATAATTCTCTGCTCCTGGCACACCCCAGCAAAATGGAGTAGTTGAAAGGAAAAATAGAACTCTTATTGAAGCTGGCAGAACTATGTTGGAAGAAGCTAAATTACCTACATATTTCTGGGCAGAAGCAGTCAACACAGCATGCTATACTCAAAATCTCACATTAATAAACAGGCATGGTAGTACTCCTTATCAGTCACTCAAGGAGAAGAAACCAAGTCTGAAGCATTTGCATGTGTTTGGCTGTAAATGTTTTGTTCTCAGAACTCATCCTGAACAGCTAGGGAAATTTGAAACAAAGGTTGATGAAGGAATTTTCATAGGCTATCCTGCATCAAGAGCCTTCAGAGTTTTTAATTTGAGAACAAGAACTGTCATGGAGTCAATACATGTATCTTTTGATGACAAGAAGATAACTGGAATCAATGAAGACTCTCATGATAGATTGATTTTTGAAAAATGAAGCTACCAAGGAACCTGAAGAAAGCGAATCAGATCTTGTCAATTCATCAGATCCTGATGGGTCACCAAATCCTGATGACACACCAGATACTGATGGTGCTAATACTGATGATGCAATAAATAGTGACACTTCTAGTAGTGCTAATGTTGAGGGGGAGCAACAGCATTCTGCTACAAGTTCAGAGTCAACTCAATCATCAGGACAGAATTCTTCAGATACTGATTCAAGTGATGATCCTGAGAACTTATCAGGAGGAGATAGCAATAATTCAGGGGGAGCTTCAAATCAAGCAAATTCTTCAAATCAAGATAACACCAATCCAGGGGGAGCATCTACTTCAAGGACTGATTTACCACCAGCAAGGAAATGGACTGCAAGTCATACTCCTAATTTGATAATTGGAGATCCTGATGCAGGTGTTCAAACAAGAAGTGCAACTCAGAGTGAATGTCTATACAATAACTTTCTATCCAAGGAGGAGCCAAAGAAAGTTGAAGATGCACTTAAAGATGCTGATTGGGTTACTGCAATGCAAGAGGAACTGAATGAATTTGAAAGAAATGAAGTCTGGAAACTGGTACCAAGACCAAAGAATAGATCAATTCTTGGTACAAAGTGGATTTTCAAGAACAAGACTGATTCTGATGGAGTAATAATCAGAAACAAAGCTAGACTAGTTGCAAAGGGGTATTCTCAACAAGAGGGAATTGACTATGATGAAACTTTTGCTCCTGTTGCAAGATTAGAAGCCATCAGGATATTTCTTGCTTATGCAGCTCATAAGAAATTCAAGGTTTTCCAGATGGATGTTAAAAGTGCTTTCTTAAATGGAGAACTGGAGGAAGAAGTCTATGTTGAGCAACCTCCTGGTTTCATTGATCCCAAATATCCAGATCATGTCTACAGATTGGATAAGGCACTTTATGGACTAAAGCAAGCTCCAAAAGCATGGTATGAAACTTTAGCTCTATTCTTACTGGAAAGTGGATTGAAAAGAGGTGCTATTGATAAAACTCTATTTTATTTGAATCATGGTAATGACTTGTTGTTAGTTCAGATTTATGTTGATGATATCATTTTTGGGTCAACAAACAATAAGCTCTGTGAAAAGTTTTCTAAGCTTATGCAGTCAAGATATCAAATTAGCATGATGGGAGAAATGAGTTACTTTCTTGGTCTTCAAGTTAAACAGACTGATGAAGGGATTTTTATCAATCAGTCTAAATATACAAGGAATTTATTGACAAGGTTTAACATGCAAGATAGTTCTCCTGCTACAACTCCCATAGCTAAAGCTACCAAACTTGATCCTGATCAAGGTGATGAGGTAGATGTAACTCACTACAGAGGAATGATTGACTCTTTATTGTATCTTACTGCAAGTAGACCAGATATCATGTTTGCAACCTGTCTGTGTGCAAGATTTCAAGTAAAACCTAGAGACCCCCATCTGATTGCAGTCAAAAGAATTTTCAGATATCTCAAAGGCACTCCTTCACTTGGCCTTTGCTATGCAAGGGAATCGGATTTTGGGTTGTGTGGTTATTCAGATGCTGATTTTGCAGGATGCAAAATAGACAGGAAAAATACTTTAGGAAGCTGTCAGTTTTTGGGTGGAAGACTAGTTTCATGGTTCAGTAAGAAGCAAAAATCCATTTCCACTTCAACTGCAGAAGCTGAGTACATTGCTGCAGGAAGTTGTTGTGCTCAGATAATGTGGATGAGAAATCAGTTGTTAGATTATGGCATGTCATACTCAAAAATCCCTATTTTTTGTGATAACCAAAGTGCTATTGCAATGACAGGAAATCCAGTTCAACATTCTCTTACTAAACACATCAGTATTCGATATCACTTCATAAGAGAACAAGTTCTGGAAGGAACAATTAAATTTCACTTTGTTCCTACTGATCAACAACTAGCTGATACATTCACCTAGCCACTACCTGAAGCTACTTTCAATAAATTGGTGAATGAACTTGGAATGATGAACTTTGAGAATTTCTGAGGAAAGCTACAGAGAGGAAATCCTGATAACTGTCAAATCCTGATGGTTATGCAGAAAGGTATGTATTTTTGATCTATTCCTGATAGGACCCAATCCTGACAGGAAGTCAACTGGTCAATCCTAATGTTCAGGTCAGTATTTCATTGCTTAATTTGTGCCTAATTTTTCGTCAGTATCTGCTGATGGACGGTTGAGTTTTAGTAGGACTACTGTATGAGCGCGTGTGTTGCACTGTTATAGATATACATATACGTACATATAAAAAGCGGTGCAGTTTCATTTAAATTACACACGTAATCTGTCCACTAATTATTTGTGCACAAATCATATCTTGCCACCTGTTATTGAGAGTAAAGTTTTGTTCTAACAAAATACTTTTACTTATTCTAAATCATTAATTACTCTCTCATCATCAGTTTTTCGATTTTCTATCTCTCTCTGTGCTTACGAACCCTAACTATTTTCAAACATCAATTCTCAAGATTTTTAAGAATTATAATGGCGTCTTCATCATTCATGAACAAACAAACAGTGATTAGTGGTGTTACTTTTGCCACTAATAATTTTGTGGCTATTCTAAATCATCAAGATTTACCCAATGAGTTTCATATAATTCAAGATTTTCTAGCTTCAAGCCCATTGAAGTTTGCTTTAACAGAACCTGCAAGTGTTTCTTTTAAGTCTGTAATGCAGGTGTGGAACTCAGTTACTTTTGACAAAGGGTATTCTGACACCATCTTGATGAGTTTCGGACTCAGTTACTTTTAAGCCCTGCATTTACCTATTCTTGGTGATGCTATTTCTGATAATGTTTCGGACACTACTCTCTTTGAGTTTGTTACAAAGTTGGGCTAAAATGGTGAAGTAAAGAGATAAGGCAATCTCTTTAGGACAAAGCTTAAGAAGGAATGGAATTTCTTCTTTGATACGATCAGCCGCTGTTTCCTGAACAAGACATCAAATTTTGATGCTCTTCCATCAGGATCTCTTAAAATTGGGTACTCTCTTATCCATTCTGCAGTGTTTGATTATGGGTCGTTTATCTTAAAAGCTTTAAGTGATAGGAAATCAAATAAGTTAGGTTTTGTCTGTTTTCTTAGATTTTTACAGTTGATATTTAATCACTTGTGTCCTAATGTTGTTTTTGAGAATGATGTAGTTCTACCTATCTGTAGAATTACTGAGAATAATATTAAGTCCTTAGTCAACAGTGATAAGGCAAACAGTTTTATAGGCAATGCTTTTATTCCTGATGAGGTTAGGTTTTTCTTACATAGGAAAATGCCTACTCGTTATGGTTTAATTTCTAATGTTATGGGACAAGGCCAATCACACCTTGTTCCTAACCCAAGCATGTCTCCAAAACAGAATAAACAGTCAACAACCACCTCTATTGTCTCTCAAAAGACTTTAGTTGAAAAATCAAAGAAGTCAGCTAGAACTGATGTGTCAGGAAGGCAATCAGGTTCAAAGGATTTTTCCTCTACACCACTCACTAAAAAGAAGTTACAAGGGGGTGTAAAAGGGGTCCTGGTGAAGAAAGCTGCAAAAGGTGTTGAGGTTGTTTCTGTTAAAAGAAAATTAGTTCTCAGGGATGAGACTGATTCAGAGGATGACTTACCTATATCCTCTGTGATGAATGTGAATAAGGAAGTTGTTGATACTGCTACTGCAGCTGTGGTTCCATTGTTTACACCACAGAAGAAAAGAAGATTAACTAAGGGCAGGTATCAAATTCCTTTAGAAAAGAAGCAGGATACTGATGTACAGGACACTTCTATTCTGAATGAGCAATCAGTTTCTACTGCTCAAGAAAATCCTGATGTTAGTATTCCTGATGCTGCACCAAGTCAAGTGGTTACTATTTCAGACTCTCCAGCACTCCAACAAAACGACATGTTGATATTTCATGGGAGAAGTATGGTGTTGCTGCTTCCAATCTTGGGATAAAACATCCAATGGAAAAACTAAGGAAGGCAGAAGAGTTAGTCTATCAGAGACAGAAGAAACTGAAAGGATCAAGCCCACAAGAACCTGAACCTCAAAGTGGTTCAGCAGCTCTTTCTGATGATCCAGCCACACAAGAACCACTCAATCAAAGTTTGGGTGAAGGCTTAGCTAGTGGAATGGTTACACAAGAACCATCTTCTCAAAGTGAAGATGCAGGCCAAGCTACAGTTTTTGAGAAATTTCCTGACACAGCTCAAGGGATTTCTGGTGCAGATGAAGTTTAAAGATTGGTCGAGGACACTGTCAATGAGGGAAGCACACAAGAACCTTTGACTCAAAGTGTTGAAGCAGCTTCTGAACCTCAAGCTCCACAAGAACCATTGGTATCTAATATTGATGCAAGCATATCAAATCCTGACGGTGTTCATCATGACGCTAGTGGTGCTCCTGATGCTGAGCCTATCCTGATACAGCCACTTCGCTCAAGACCAATGGATTATCCTATCACAGATTCACAGGATAAAATGAAAGATATAGCTATTCCTGATCCTGATGTTACTCATACTACTGATGATGATGACTCTGATGATAGTGATAATGATGAGAATCGAAAAGAGAAGGAACAGCTTGCTACAGCACTCAAAGTTAGTCTTGGAACTAATTTTGGTTCATCAAGTACATATATGGCTGGCAAAGCTTCCACTGGGAAAGATAAGAGACAAGATTTTTCTATTCCTTCCTTTAATCCTGTTCAGGCACTTAGACAAAATGAATGGAACAATTCATGGTACAGATCTGCTGAATCTGTAAGTTATTCTTCTGCTTTGGAACATGCTTATGATGCAGTGAAATCTATAGAGAATCAAGACTTGAAGAATCATCTGAAGGCTACAACTATGTTATCCAAAAGCCTAAAAAGTGAGATTCATTCTATCAAGAACTCAACTGAGTTGGTGAGGAATGATATTTCTCAAAGTTTTACAAAGGTGCCTACTGCTTTTCAGCTAAGGGTAGTAGAATCCCAAGTGAAATCTGTCATTTCTGAACAAACCTCCATCAACAGAATGATTGATTCTCTGGATACTAAGGTAACTGACATTCAAGCCTCTCTTTCCTTAATTTTGAATTTATTGTCAAATCCTGATGTCAAAAAGGGGGAGAAGGTTAGTCAGACAAAATGCACACCTGATCTAGTATTAAGGAATAATGATGATGATACTGGAGATGACGGTAGTGACAAAGCGATACAAGGAGAAACCTCTGATGCTGCTGTTTTGAAGTCTATAATTCAAACTTCTCAAAGTCAAACAACGCAGTCAACTCATGTTTCTGATTCTGGAGTAAAGACAGTAAGAACGTTGGTGCAATCTCAGATCCTGACGGAAGAACAAATCCTGACACCTGGTCATGGACATACTCTTGCTACAATTCCTGAAGGTGATGAAGATATTTTTATTAATAATCCTGAAGATGCATCAAATTTATTTCAGAAGTTTACTACAAAGGATGGTAGAATTGTTACTCTTTATCATATTGATAAAAGAGTTCAACAATTATTTGCCAGAAAAGCACTCTCTACAGCAAGTAAAGAATATCCAGATCTCTCAAGTGAAGAATTCTTGAGACAACAAAAAGAGATAATGGAAAGCTATTATGCTTCTACTAGAGGTAGTAGGAGACGTGCTAGAAGAAGTAGAAGAGGTTCTTCAACTCAAACAGTACCTAGACAGACAAGGTCTAGAGGGTTAAGAATTGAAGAAATTCCTGAACCTATTCAAACTCTAGTAGTTCCTGACAGATCTACTTTTGGTGATGATGGAAATGTCGAAGAAGAACTTGAATTGAGAAGAAAATCAAGAAAATCAACTCTCTGCAATACAAATCAAATTGAAGAATCTAATCCTGATGTTGTTCCTGATAGTATTCAAGATCCTGATGATTCTGAAATTCTGCAAGAGATTGATTTCATGATCTTATCTACTGTGGTTGATTTTCACAACAAAGAAGTAGATGAAGAAGAGAAATCACAAGAAGAACAAATAGAGATTTCAATCTCTATAAACAAAGGCTTAAATGTTCAAATGAAAGAAACTGGAGGAACCCAAGCAGACAAGAATCTTTACTGGAAAGAAGCTATGCCTTTGAAAAGGAAAAAGATAAGAAGTGGAAACACATAAGTACACTGAGGTGTGATACACCTATCAATTTTCAGACTGGAGGAATTATTACAAGTGCTTCAAGTGTTGTTGATTTATCTGATATGGTTAGATCAAAAGCACTCTGGTTAAAGATGTTTTCAAATCTGAAGCAATTGACAAGTAATTCAAGAGGAGGTATTGGACACAAGGATGCTGAATATCTGAATATGTCATATGTTGATCCATACTCCTTGACTGAAATTGGAGGTACTTTAACTTCTGAAAACCTGAACAATTTACTAGCTGTTGATATAGTTATAGATTGTCATGATGGTTTTGACAAGAAAGAAAAGCTTCTGTACTTCATGAAAGATGGTAGTGTGAAGATTCTATCTATTCAAGATCTGCTGATGAAAACTACACAGGAACTAAAATATGTTCATTATCTTTTGAGATCGAAGAATCAAATATGCAAAGTATGGAGTGACATGATTTTGTCAACAATAAGAAGAAGACTGGATATGGAAATGCAAAGGGGTACTGCTGTTAAAGAAGTAACTTTTGGCATGACTCAACTTACTCTTCCTGATGGGAAGGAAATTGCTTATATTTTGCTTGAAGAGCATAGTCTTCAGAGAAACTCCATATTGAATCTCAGAGCAGCTATCTACCAGATTAATGAGGAAGATGAAGAACTCAGAAGTCTTAAGGAAAGACTGATTCAAATTCTTGAAGAAAAAGAAGAAAATTTGTTATCCAACTTCTTGAAGATGAATCTGTTCTATCAAAGAATTTAAACAGATAAGTTGTTTCTGACGATACTTGTACATTTTGTATATATGTTTTTGACATCATTGAATCTTAGGAATCTATACTTTATTTCACAAAGTATGAGATTGGGGGAGATTGTTAGATCAGAATTCAATGATCGTCAGGAGCTAGACTCTACTGATCAGGATTACTGACGTCATCAGGATTGCATGGTCGTCAGGATCAAGATGCATATCAGGACTGGGATCAGGTTTGATCATCAGGACTGGAAGCTGATCAGGATTCCTACTTCGAGTTATATTTGGAGTCTAGTTAAACATGGAAGTTTATTTTGTCGGTTCCTGGTTTGTAGAATGTAGCTATCGATTAAGGATATGTTTCAATCTTTGTAATTGATTAGGACTTATCTTGTTATTGATAGAGAAGCTGTGTGAAGTATATAAACACAGTTTAGGTTTCGTTTTAAGACACAACATTGAACGATCATACATTTAAGTATTTGTGTAACCTAGCAGCTCTCAAGAACATCAGAATTTCTTGAGAGAGTTTGTAACAGTTTTATATCAGATTTAATAAAGCTGTTATTGTTCTTTCATATTTGAAATATATATATCTTACTTAGTCGAGAATCTTACACAACTGTATTCAACCCCCTTCTACAATTGTTATTTACTGGGCAACACAAGTGACCATCACTTGGATTAGACTGGTACCTGCTCGTCATGCATAAAGCATATGAGACATCATGACGAGTACATATCATCACATACATTATGAAACCAATTTCCGAAGCATATAGAACTATACTAATGTGGTCCATATCATCCAATGATTTTAGACCATTTATTTTGAGATCACTATCTCATAGACATGGGAACATTTCCATTTTAGCCTCTTTGCATCCCTAATTGGTGCAATACATTGTCAATGTATGTACTCTGACTTAAGCCGAATAATCTTCGTGATCTATCTCTATAGATCCTGATCCCTAAGATATAGGACACATCTCCTAAGTCTTTCATCAAGAAACTATTTCTTTACCAAGTCTTAACAGTCTGTTGAGAAAGTATGTCATTCCTTATTTATAATATATCATCTACATATGATACTAGAAATGCCAAATGGCTCCCACTAACCTTCTTGTAAACACATGGTTCATCTTCATTTTGAATAGAGCCAAACTATTTGACTGTTTCATCAAAAACGTATATTCCATCTCCTCGAGGCTTACTTTAATCCATAAATGGATCGACTTATCTTATAAACTATGCTAGCAAAAACTTGGATCTATAAAACCTTCAGGTAGTGTCATGTACACAACCTTTTCAACGCTCCCATTCCAGAAAGTAGTCTTGACATCCATTTGCCAGATTTCGTAGTCATAGTAAGTAAGCAAAATCCCGATGGACTTGACCATTGCCACTGGTGAGAAAGTTTCATCATAGTCAATACCATGAATTTACTTGAAACCTTTTGCCACCAGTCGTGCCTTATAGGTCTATACATTACTATCCATGTCAGTTTTCTTCTTGAAAACGCACTTGCACCTTATAGGTTTTACCCCTATAGGTGGATCAACCAAAGTCCATACTTGGTTTTTCATACATGGAATCCATCTTAGATTTCATGGCCTCCTGCCAACTTTTAGCTCTTGGAATTTTCATAGCGTCTTGGTGGGTTAGAGGCTCATTATCATTATTCACAAGCATTACATCACCATCCTGAGTCAAGAGAAATTCATAATATCTCTCGGACTCATGGTGAATCCTACCAGACCTACGAACAATCTGTGTTTCTTCAGCAGTATTGTCATTAACATTTTCTTGCACATTCTGCTCTTGTTCCAACTTCGGTTCAATGTTATCTCGTGGTTCTCGATCCTCATCGAGATCTATTTTCCTCCCAGTATTTCTTTTAGAAAGAAATTCTCTCTCAAGAAATACAGAAGTCCGAGCAACAAAAACTTTGTTCTCTGGAGGATTAAAGAAGTAAGACCCCTTTTGTTTTAATTTGGTATCCCACAAAATTACATTTATCTGATTTTGGTCCTAGCTTGTCATAGCTTAAACGTTTCACAAACGCTTTGCATCCCCTAATTTTCATAAATGACATGCTATAACTTTTCTCAGTCCACATCTTATATGGTGTCTCCTGAACCATTTTAGTAGGAACACGGTTTAGTGTATATGCACTTGTCTCTAGGGTATAACCCCAGAAACTTATTGGAAGATCCTCTTGACTCATCATCCATCGCACTATGTCCAACAAAGTGTGATTTTAGTTCTTAGAAACCCCTTTCTTTGAACCTTTTCTACTTCAGCTTAATATTCTTTGAACTTTTCAAAAGATTCGAATTTGTTCTTCAAAAGATATCCATATTCGTATCTACTGAAATCATAAGTTACCGCTATAAAGTAGTAAAACCTACGTTCTGCCATCGTACGTATATGACCACATACATCACCATGTATAAGTCATAATCGTTCGATGACCCTTTCACCATTTCTAGTAAAAGGGGCCTTTTGTCTTTTTACCAAATAAACCAAGATTCGCATTCTTCGTATGATTCATAATCAAACTTATCCAATCATCCATCAGTATGTAAATTGGAAATGCATTTCTTATAATATGGCCTTAATTACAGTGCCAAAGGTAATGTTTGATTTGAGTCATTTTAGAACATATAAATTGTTAACTAATTGTGCAACATCATTAACCTTTTCATTGAAATGTAATAAACAACAATTGTTATATATCCAATTAAAATGAAAAACCTTTCTTGTCCATACAAGAAATCAATATAATGTCTCTACTCTTAGAGGCACGTAGTTACAATTATCAAGTTCTAAACTTAGCCTTATAGGCAGAATTAAGTAACGAGTTACTTTAACTAGAGCAACAACTTTTGCTCCAATTCTAACCCGAAACCTGAAGCTTGACCCTCACCGGTCTTCTTCTTAGATCTTCCAAATAAGCATGACAGTTTAACTTCCAGTCTTTCGGTTTTCCACAGAAGCGACAATCGTCTTCTTTAATTAGCAACACCTCCTTTAGGCGACAAAACCTCTTCGGGATTGGAGTTTAATATGGCTATAGAATTAGATCAAATCTTCTTCTTTCCATTCCATTTTCCTTTCCCATTCACATTCCTACATTCACCATCATTATGGGAGTAGTCCATGCATTTATCATGTTGCTTACAGCAGTTCTCAACGTGCTTCACAACTTAGTGGGTGCTATGTCTATCTCATTTATTTCCTTGTTCACTAACTAATTGAGAATAGTTATTGTTCAAAGATTTGTATGATCAAATCATTCCGAGTCTCTAGACCAATCTTGAAACCCAAAATAAATAATAATCAAGGTACTCATTATACCCTATCATCTTTAGAACATCTGGTCCAACCGAATCTCACGTTCCCTACTTGTAGGTGTATGGTGTCTTGTTATTGTCAAATCCCTTTTGACGAGCCTTTTCCTCAAACATCTTTTAAGGTGCTCAAATATCTCATAAGAATCCATATGCTCATATTGTTTCTTAAGCTCAACACTCATAGTTGCACGCATGAGACATGAAACATCAGTAGTCGAATCATCAATTTGCTTCCAATAAGCATTATGTTCGGCACATGTTACATTCTCAGCTAAAAGGTAAGGGAAGAATTTGACTAACATCGTGGTGCCTGAGGACGATCCTCAAGCTCCTATATCAGTCGAGGAAATTTGTTCCTGTCAGCTTGTCCTTCTCAAGGACTGATCGCATAGAGAAGTTGTTTGTGTTATTTGTCATTTGATAGCTACAATATTAAAGTGCATAAAATTAATCTAGGTTGCAAATTTATTAATTATTATGTTTAAGTGATTATGGTATATCATTATATACCTCCCACTATTTTTATCAAATAAATAGCCCTAACTATTAATTCAGAAAGTATTTCTCTTAAATCTTTCTAGTGAGCCAAGATCCATATTTCGTCATGCTTAAGGTCAGCTTTGGCTTTACTCCCAAAACATGATTTATTTAGGTAGACAACTCTTGTCAATTATATCATATATAACTCTTGGAAAGTTTGGTAGAACAACATTTGTTCACATTTATCTAATAAATCATACCAAGCTCCATGCCTCTAAGTTCACAATCCTATTGTGGTAACTTAGTTAAGTCTAACCCAATGGTCTAACAGTTAAGTATCACATTTACTTCATCGCGTCTTACCACGATAGATAGGAGTGCTTCGCTTTGGCGAACCCACTCTTTCTCGATCTAGGTCTTGACGAGTGTTGCCCATTGGAAGGCATCTAATCGACTTAATATTTTAACTTTAGGGATTTTATTATTAAAAAGACCATGATCCCATAATCAAGAGATTCCCAATTTTTCCTTGAACTAAATACTTCAATTCAAAATTCATCAATGGTTTGATTTCCAGTCCAACGGAGGAGTCACACTGGTCTCACTTAAAACCCGCCTTCCTTACAAGTGCTGCTTGTATTTTTGTCAAAATCGCCCATATCAAAAAATTGAAAATTCATACTTATTTCCGTGTTTCATAAACACAGGAATCTCATGTTCGTTTTGTTCAATTTTAAAATCTTGAATCGTTACAGATTTTATCTTGTTTAGCAAACATGGCATGGGTGACGTATCTAATACATACATGTTTAATCTAATTAAAGCATGCATCATTATCTACGCATACATATCATCATCACATGCATCATATATGTAAAGTGCGTAAAGTAAACGTGTTTGGTTATGGCCCAACCTAAGTGATCTTTCCAAGCTAATGGAAAAATCAAGGTCAATCTATGGTGGTATCAAAATACAATACAATGTTACAAGTCTTCAAGCTTTAACTTGCCTCCTTGCTTGCCTCCTTGTAATGCTTCCTTGGTTCTCCATCTTGGATGTCTTCATCTATATTACATAAATAAAACAACCTATCCTACTGAACTTACAAGTAGAACTCGAGTTACATTCGAGATTTAAACATTACAAGGAATAACGACATGCAAGTCGTATTTAGAAACCAAACCATTAAAACAAAACCACTATCTATGGGTCTTTAGGCCATAACCAATCACCATGCTCATATAAAAATTAAGAACATCTCATATTGCATTAACATATCATACCATATCATATTTCTCATGATCCAATCATAGAAATCAAATAAAGTGTAAATCAGAAAATCAAAATCAGAATTCTGAAAACAGTAAATCGCTGTTTACAGACGCCCGTTTCCCTTTCCGAAAAGGTATTTTTGGCGAAATTCGGACACAGTATGCAAATTTCACTAAATCTGCGCATCGTATTCAGAAATCGTATCGAATACGATTCTCATAATTCGATTTAATATGTATCATATACATACAACAATATAAACAATCATCTCATGATTATCAAATCCTCATGAATATCATATATTCAAAAACATATACATACATATATATAAATCAACACAAAAACATGGTAGATCGCAAATATGCATATATATCGAAAACTGTTAAACACACAACCGAATTAAAACGTTTCGCAAGTAGCTCTGATACCATTGAAGGGTTTCGAGCACATAAACGCAACAGAAAACGTAAAAATAAATCAAAATTCGAAACCCATCCGCAGGATTCATGCGAAAACAAAAGATTTAATTCGGAGATTAAGAACAAATACCTTAAGAAGCTTTAACAGTTCATTAATGGAAGATTAATGGATATCCAAAGCTTGTTCAATCAACATGTATCCCTCTCTCGCTATCTACACTCTACGTTATCCACACGAACGCTTTTCTTGAAGGATTGATGTGTACTAGCACCCGAAAACTGCTTGTTTCTCTCTCTCTTTACTTGCTCTCATAAGCTGCTAGGATTTTTAATATAAAAACGTTTTTTTCATCATTAAAATCAGCCCTCTTTTAGAGTTTATATAGAGAGGAAAATAGTTTTCTAATTATAATCCTGATAGTCTCAAGTCTTGCTACTAGTGCATAGGTTTCATCATAATCTATACCCTCTTCTTGAGAGTAACCTTTAGCAACCAGTCTGGCTTTGTTTCTCGTTAAAGCATAATGTAACATAATATGTAACAGAGGTAACTACAACTCAACACAGGAAAAAGACATACAATAATATTAACTAAAGCACGGGAATCCAAAAGAACAGAAGACATGGTAAACTCAAGAAATCAAAATATGGTGTGTATTCTTGAAGTTCGTAAACAGGTCACAGAAAGCAGTTCATTAATATGTTCAGGCCTTAGTGACAAATAAAGAATCAAGACTTTCCAGACTACATAAGTATTTGAATGATACAGAGTTGGTACCAAAGGATTTTCGTGATTTTATAATGAAGAAACCAAGACGGCAAAGGAATTATCAATTGTATCGTATTGAAGACATAGAGGTTTTGATATGTGTTAGTCATTTGTGAACCAGACCAGTTGCACTAGGTGTCAGCACATTTAAGAAATAAACGACATTACAACTACAACTGATCAGGACACTACAAACAACAAGTCGATGACATACATAAACGACTTACACAATTTACCAAATGAGTTGACTACGACGAATAGCATGCAAAAGGGATGTATACGTAGATCATGTGAATTGTCAAACACATTGTCTATGACAAGAAAAAGACAAAGAATAGTCATATACAAGAAGAACAATACCTTCACTATTCCATTTGTCGCGAAGATAAGCTCCAACTTCACCCAAAGACTCTTTTTTGGCAAAAAGAACTCATTCTTCCTACCATTTTTTGACACAAAGATATATACAACAAACAACTATATATAGCTACAAACTGATTCTATATTACTTAAAACGTTCAAATTAACTAAGTCCTACATTGACCTAGTCATATAGGAACTGAATTACACTTGATGACTAGAAAAGACATTGACATGTGCGGAATAGCTGAAGACCAAGTTTACTCGTCGGCCAACTGTCCTGAAAATCAGGAGATAAAATAGCAACCACTCCTACAAATTAGCCACGTGCATATTACTTGTACCTAAAGAATAGCAACTGGGAAATGAAGATACATCAACTACAAATACACCTGAAGTTGGTGATAATCAGGGGCAACTTAATTCCTATCTACATCCACATCTACTACATTCTTCATACATATCTACTACACCCGTCTGACGGGTATAAACTGTACTAGACAGATCGGCTATTTTGTACTTGTATTGCATTTTTTCTCACTTATAACCATTATTCAAGATATTCTAGTGGATCATTTGGCTGGGACGTACCCACCAGCGGTTTTTAACCTTTTACAAGGGGTTTTTCGCATCACCAAAATTGATTGTGTCCTTGTTCTTTTCTTTACTTTTCTGGACATGTCAATTTATATTTCTACTCGTCCATCAAAATTAGAATTGTTTGGACTTAGCTATTAACACAAAAAAAATTTACCAAAAAAAAATGTACCACAAACACTCATCATAGAAAAATACGTAAAAGAAGCTAGTGTGTATATAACATACATGAAAGTTTTCCAAAACCACCTTTGGGAATTTAGGATGCTTATCCTGTAAATCGGTCCATGAGGCCCCCGCCGACCAAAATCCACGTATTTCGACCAATATTGTCTTCTTCGCACAATTATTCCTAATACTATATAATATATACCTATAAGCACAGTCATTAGTTACTAAATCATTGTAACGATTCGAAATTTTTACTTAGATATTTTAATGATAAGTGCATTTTATTGTTATGTGTTTATTATGTGCAATAATTGTTATGTGACTAAATTTGTGAATTAAGCACTTTGTGAGTAATTAGTTAATTGTGTATGTGGTTTCTAAATTTTATTTAAGTGCTCTATAAATTTATTTAAGTCATATAATATTTATATTAAATTTAGAGTATGCTAAATTATTTAATTAGTAGCATAGAATATTTATTAGCATTATTTTTATTTTATTTTAGTTTTAAACTCATGATTTAAATTTTATAACCACTTAGTTATTTTAATTAATTATTTTGAGAAATGATACACCCTCTAGATTTTTATTTTCAATGGGTAATTTATTTATTTACATAGTGAGTGGTAAAATTCTATTTAAAATTATTTTGGGATTAAAAGACATTTTATTTGATTATTTCTTTGTAAATGCAATTTTATTTATCTAATCTACAAAAGTTATTTGTAGAATAATATTTCTACTTGATCTAGAAGTGGGATTAGGAATTTACATAATAGCCCTTGATTTTTATCATTTTAGTATTTTATTTAATTGGGCATTTTGTCATTTAATAATTTAATTCCTTAAATAACCAAAAAGTAGTTACTTTTATTCTACTTTATTTCCCCTATAAAACCCCCACCCCCACCTCCTCACCCCACACTCCCGTTCTTTTTTTTTTCTTCTCTCCCCCGGCCCTCTTCTTCTCCAACTCTCTCTATTTGCTCTTCATTTCTTCAAAGATTAAACTCCCGAAAACCCTTGTTTCTCTTCACCAAAATTCAAGTGCGAGTAACCAAAATACCGCTCTCTCTAATCTCTACAACCTTCTTGTGTCAATTTTAAGTTTTGATTCAATTTTAAATTCGGAACTTTTCGGATTCTTCTTCCTTTTTGTGTAAAACTTACATGCAATGGTTGATTATTTGTAATAGGGATGATTCTCGGTGAGATCCATCATTTTGGGCTCATCCGAGAAGAAACCCGACCATTGGCAATGATCCTTGTGAGCCATGGTCTTGATTTTTATATTTACAAGTTGAACTCAAGTGTATTTTGTTTAATTAGGTGATAGAGATTGATGCATGTCACTAATTTTGTGATCCATGATGATTTGGATCAAAGTTTGATAATGGGCTTCGATTTTTTATTGAGTATATATGTTGTATGTGATATGAGTAGTAGGAATTTATAATTTTATTTGTTACATGTAAGGGATTCTTGAAGATCTTAGTGATTTTGGTATTAAAGTTTGATGGGTTATTAATTTCGAGATGAAATAGAACTTGTATATATGTTAATTAAGTGTATTGTGAGTTGCATGTTAGTTTAAGAGAAAGTATGATTTTTATTTATATTATAGATGTTAGTTACAATTGAAAATTCGTTGATTGAACTTTGGGTTGAGATTGAAATGGTTTATGGTTTGGAAGATGGGAGTTAAGGTGGAAGGAGGTTAGTAAGAGAAAGAGAGAGACAGGGCGCGAGAGAGGGAGAGAAGCCGAGAAAGGGGGAGAAGCCGAGAGGGGGAGAGAGGTCGAGTGAGGGAGAGAGGCCGAGAGGAAGAAATGGTGAGAGGTTGAGGGTGAGCCGAGACAGAGATGGAGTTGGAGGGGAAGGAATTGATTTAAAAACTTTGAGTATGGGAGTGTGATTTAAAATGGGATTTTGAGGGAATAGGTGTGTGTATTTTCAAAATGTGTTCATAGGTGTGTGTATTTTCAAAATGTGTTCATAGGTGTGTGTATTTTCAAAATGTGTTCTTAGTTGTGTGTTAGTTTAAAAATGTAATTTCGGTGTGAGTTCTTTTAAAACTAAGTTCTTGAGAATGTATTTACAAAGGAAGAGTGTCATTTTCATAAAATGTGTTTAGTGTGATTGTGTCTTGTTTTAGAAAATTATTTATTTCCGTGTGAGTGTTTCTTTCAAAATATATGGTGTGTGTGAGGGTGTGAGTGACTAAAAGAGTGATTTTAAAAGTGTGCGTGTGGTTTAAAAATGTAAACTTCGGTAATGTGTGTTTTTGCAAAGGTTGTGTAATTTGAGTTAGTGTATGTATGTGTGTGCGTAGTCTTTTAAAATGTGTTCACCATTGTGTTCTTGTGTGTGTGTACTTGTTCCTGTGTGTGGTTGGTGTTAGTATATATAATGCCGAGAGAGATTGAGAAAAGGGAGAAAGGCCGAGAGGCCGAGGAGGAGAGAAAAGAAAGAAGAGAGAAAGGAAGAAAGGAGGAAGTGGTGGTGATAGTGTTGTAATGTCATAGTTTTATTTATCTTAAGTGGTATACATGGTCACTTTTATGCTACTTGTTTAGTTAAACTCTAATTGAGATAGGTTGTCGTCAATTGAATAAGTATATATTATGTTGGATTTATGTGGACGTCTTTAATTAGACTTTGTATTGCTTTAGCAATTAGGATTGGGTTTTAATTAGTTAAATCGAAACTTAATCGTAAATTGATTTATGAGGTGCGTATACATGGCTTATGTGATTAAGTGTTAAGGATGTCATGTGATGTCGTTAAGTGACTACATGTTTGAATGTTAATTAAGTCGTAAAGTATTATGTGCTTCTTAAGTAATTACTTGGTTATATATATATAAGAATATATGATTGTATAACGATGGGGTAGAAGTACTTAGAAATACGTAAACCAAGATGAGGTACTAAGGGATAAAGACTAAGACGATATTATATTCTTGTATAGGTTCCAGTAGAAGGCTAGGCAAAGAGCCAGTGGAAGTGAAGTTGGAACCCTGAGATTCAGATATTGAGATATTTTCTACTTAAGGCAAGTGTCTATTCCCTCCACTTATTGTTCAAGTGGTAGTTTCTCTTAAGTTATGATGCGAATGTTACCTTTGAATTTTATTGCAAGTATACGTCCTACTTTTACCTATCCTTTACTTACCATTATGCAATTGTTCTCTATATCATGTTATTGTACCCTTTTTACCTTGTTCTTTCATATAAAACTTACAATTGTTCCTTTACCTTTGCTTTGTTCATATAAGCCTTTTCCCTTGACTTATACTTTGTTGACCTCTATTAAGTTTTGATACCCGAAGCTTACTTATTTCTTTGCTCACTTACTTACCATGCCTTTCAATTATTCATTCTTTAAATCCTTGCAATAAAATCTTGAATTAGCTTATAGCCTGAAATGATTATTGGAAATGTTGAAAGCTTCTTGTTCATCTAACCCCTTTTGTTGAATTACTTATGAATGGAACGAACTTTGACCGTGGCGACAATCCTGGTTACTTATGTATGTATGTATTTTAAGGCCAATGTGTGCCTATGGATCCTGAATGTTAGGACCTTGTGAAAACATGGCCTGGAGCTTTACGTGGCTGATCACCCGTATAGCTCATACCGTCTTACCGGAAGTTCCAATTCAATTGCTTAATCTTATTCTTTGAACAGAAATGTATATCTTGAAACTTGTTACCAATTGAATACAATTTGATTATCATTTGATTACCAGTTGATTACCATATGATTACCTTTTGGTTACCAATATGAATACCATTTGATTATCATTTGATTACCAGTTGATTACCATATGATTACCTTTTGGTTACCAATTGAATACCATTTGATTATCATTTGATTACCAGTTGATTACCATATGATTACCTTTTGATTATGTTAATCCCAAATGACCTAACAGAATTGTAGAAGGGGGGTTGAATACAATTCTTGATATTTCTTAAACTTAAAAACAACTTACAAATAAAAACTGAACTTAATGTAAAAATCACAAGCACATATATAATTTCAGTTGGATTGTTTGATGATCCAACTGAAATGATTTTTATTACGGAAATAATCTGTGATACAAAATGTACACAGCTGCTCAGTTACAAGAGTGTAGAGAAGTATGCTCTCAAAGATAGCAAATACAATCTATTTGTTTTTCTTCTCTTACTCTTATTTTAACTGCTACACTTGGTTATATATATTCCCAAGTTTACAAAGCTATTTTTGGCTACACTAAAGTACACTAAAGGTAACCGCCAATAGTTTGCTTTTCATCCCTTTGTCCAGTGGTCCTTGGAGATCCTTGCTTTTGTCTTCATGCTTATTATGATCACTCCCAAGAGCCCAATTGGAAACTGTAACAGCCCCAAATCCGGGGTCAGGGATTTAGGGTTGTCACAAGCCATGTACTCCTTGCCTTACCTGTAATACTCACACCATTCATAATTTACCTGCTCATGACCCCACAACATATGTCTCACACACACACACACAGGTTAGAGTCTCAGAAACGACACAATACAACAACTGCGGAATAAATAACTTTTATTATAATACCCAAATGTCTTTTGAATCTGTTACTGATACAATTTCTAAGTATTGTTACATTACCAACTTAGCCTTCTAATGCTCACAATCCTCTAATACCATTCATGTCTATACATAAGTTGAATGCCAAAAGCCGTAGCCTGATTCGATTGGTTCGTACTACTCTCGGGAACACTGCTGGAAACTGTTTATGGAAACGCCTTGCGAGGTATGTGCCGTCCCATTGGCATCCTGCTTCGCTGCTATATAATATATATAAAATAATAGCAAGAGTGAGCGATAGCTCAGCAAGGTAATGAAAGTATGACATAATTATGCCTTTAATTCAACCCAGAAATAAAGCGGGTATAAGACAATAATTTGTCAAAATATCTCGATACTGAAATTATTCCCTTATCGGGAGGTATTCCAAAAATAGTACCATTGTTGTATTTCAAATATCATTTCCATAATATTCTGCAAACTTTCGGTATTCATACTATGAACAAAGTTCTAGTATAATATAAAAGGTGACGTTTCAAAGTAAACCAATATAACCTTTCCAAAAATTATCTGCTATGTAAGCAGAATACCAACATATAACACTACACCATAAATGGCCTACTACAACAATTTGAGCTCATGTTGCCTTTGATTATGTTGGCTTTGCTATGCATATTTTTGGCTATTACAACATTGTTATTTTAATGTTGGCTTAGGCACAATAAATATGTTGCTGTAGAATCAAAGTGTTTACATGTTGCCATATGTAACAAATATGTTGCCATAGTTATCAAATAAGCAGAATTTTATTTATTTTTAATTAAAATTAAACATATTTATTTTTATTTGACATGAAAATTAAAATGAAAGAGTTTTTTTTCTAAAATATTACTAAGATAATAAAATTTTCATATTTGACATTATTAAAAATATTTATTATATTATAAATATTTAAATATTAATATATTTTTATTTAACATGAAAATTAATTAATTTGAATGAAAATACTTAAGAATTTTTTTTAAAAATTAAGAAAATACGAAATAAAATGGATTTTAATTAAAAACAATTAAACCGTTATTTGAGATAAATAATTATATTTTTATTATCCGTAAAACATTTTTTAAAAAATTTAAACTGAATAATCTTTTTTTCTAAATATACTTTTATAATCATGAAATATAATCTAAATATATATACTAGTTTCTAGCACAGAAAAAGATGAAAAAGTTTGTAGCGGCAAAAAGACCGCTTTTTTTTTCTCTTTTAGTCTTTAGACCGCTCTGTTTTTTGCCTCGACAAAAATACATATTTTCTTTTGCACTCTCAGTCTCAGAGGTTCTCTCTCTCTCTCTCTCCCTCTCTCTCTCTCTCTCCCTCTCTCTCTCTCTCTCTCTTTCTCTCCCTCTCTCTCTCTCTCTCTCTCTAGTGTTCCGACTACTTCAGTTGCCCTCTCTCTGTCTTTCTCTCTTTCTCGTTTGTGTTCCTGACTACTTCAATCACCGACTCTGGACTTCTTGGACTTACGATTTTTTCGGTTCTGGGGCGTCTTCAATTAGGGCTTAGGTTTGGGTTCAAATAGGTTCTAAATTAAGAGTTCAAATTGATTAATTGATTATTTTATGTTTTATCTCTTTATCTCAGGGCTGAATTGGGTTCTCTTCGATTTGAATTAGGGCTGATTTGGGTTCAAAATTAGGGCCTCTGCAACTTGGTTTGAGGGCTTCGATTTATAGGTATTCCTCTTTCTATTTGGTTATATTGTTTTTTATTTTCGATTTGTTTTGTGTTTATGTATGAGCAGAAGGAGAAATATTTGCAATTTATATCTATATGATTTGTTTTGTTTTTCATTTTTGATTTGTTTTGTTTGGGCATTTTGAAGTACATTGTTTGAAAGGTTTTATTGCGGTGGATGGGACTAGTTTCACTGTAGTAAAGGTTTTCGACAAGGAGATGTGTTTTAATTTTATGTTCTGTACTTTAATAGTTTTAGCAGTCGAAAAGATTGAATTGGTTAATGACCTTGTAATTCTTGATTGGCAGTGGGGGCTGAGACAACAAGCACAATATTGAGCAACAACCTGTTTGTTGTAGTAGCAGGCAGCAATGACATTATCAACACTTATTTCAACAATCCTATTAGGAGACTGCATTATGACTACTCTTCATACACTGATCTTCTGATCTATTCAGCATCTGGCTTTGTGCAGGTACGCATACAGCACAACACCACAAATTGTGTTACATAAGAAACATGCTATGATATATATAGTTAACGCTAGAGATACATAGTCACGCTAGAGATACATTGTCACACTCAAAATCTAATAAAATCTAATAGTTATTGAGTAATTTACTTGGCAGGATTTAGGATAGAAAACAATGTTTTAATTTGTATGTTAAGAACAATTATTAAAGCCAAATGTAGTAGAAGACTATGATGATTGGTCAAAGTGGATAAGTCAACATGGTGGTATCGGTATTCCAGCAGTCAGAAGTTGGGAATCCTGGTGGGCAGAGGAACAAGAGAACCTTCGATGTACTGGATTGATTGGACAACTGGCTGAAATTATTCTTTTTATCTGCTTCTTCATTTACCAGTATGGAATTGTTTATCATCTGCATGTGGCCAGTAATGACAAAAGCATCATGGTATGTATTTTCAATCTGTACTTAATTCTTGTTTCTTTTTTATGATCAACGATTCCTTTTTATGTGATGTTTAAAGTACTGGATTCTACAAATACTTGAAATCCTACTGCCGGGATCATAAAAATATCATCAGTAATAGCTGACAATGACATAGTCCTTGTAACTTTTGTCATTCATTATCTTTTAACTTTAAAGTGACAATAATTGGTCAAACAAAAGCAATATTTTCATATTAAATTTGAATTATGGCATTCTATAACTTGACTCCATATGGTTAAGGATTCTATTCATGTAATAAAGGGAGTGGTAATAATTTAATCTAACTTGCATACACTCACTTGTGGTCACCACTAATATCATGAATTATTTAACTGACATCTTATTAAATATTCCGATCTACAGGTTTATGCTCTATCTTGGCTGGTCATCATTACTGTCATGATCATCTTCAAGGTCAGTATTAAAATTAACCTCTGTGTATAGCATTCTCGTACATAAATAAAAAAGGTGATTCTATATTAGGTGTCCCTATCTCGTTTCTTCTCTCCAGAGGGCAAGCATCAAGGTTATTTTAATAAAAAACAACAATGTATCAGTGGCTGTGGTTGAGTATTATATGCTGCATTTAAACTTTGAATATTAACTCTATCCTCAGGTTCTCTCTCAACTTCTTAGGAAAGCAAAAGAAAGGAATCTTGTTATCCCAAACGCCAAACAAGCAGGATCTGAACAAGGAACATTCGAGGGTGCAACTGTAAG
This sequence comes from Heracleum sosnowskyi, assembly GCA_030848705.1. NCBI lineage: Eukaryota > Viridiplantae > Streptophyta > Magnoliopsida > Apiales > Apiaceae > Heracleum > Heracleum sosnowskyi. The sequence goes on along the minus strand of CM061238.1, from coordinate 57,612,071 downwards.
TAAATCATGTTAAAGGCATTGTGTAATTAATTTGGTCAAGTTCCAGGCCTAAGCTCCATCGTTTTCTTCAATAAAGATAATCTCTATTTTTTGTAGAGCCGACACATTCAAGCGACACATGTAAGAGAATTAAAAAAAAGTTCTCGGTGCTTCTTTAGTTCATTTTTATTGAACAATATTTTCTGTTGTGTTGCAGGTCTATCATGACAAAAAATGAGACTCGTGGAGAGATATAAGAGAGGCTTTCAGTTAATGACAAAAATGAGTTTATTTTTATTGTAATATTGTGTTTGGAGATACTAATCTAGTTGGTTGAAGATTGTGTTTGGAGATACTTTTCTAGTTAGTTGAATTTGTGGTTGAATCTAGATTGTAAGTTTGGATTATTATGTAGTCTGATGTTATTTGGTGGGAATGAAAAAACATGATGTGTTGTTGATTTGGTTGGGTCTGGTATTTATATATACAGATTGTGTGTTTTTAATTGTAAATAGAAAACTGTTGCTATTGATGCTATAAAGTGTTGGCAAATAGAACAAATAATGTATAATGAAATGTTGCTAGAGCTAAAAATTGTGTTGGCATAAATGTGGGACCCACACTGGATCCCAAATTGTACCCACATTGAACCCCACAGGTGGGGCCCACTTTGTGGGCCAACGGTGGGTCCCACTTCATTTTACTGAAAATATAACACAAAGGCAACATAGATATTTTGTTGGTATAGGGTAAAAATATTGTTGCCATAGCAGTCTATTACAACACCAAAACTCATGTTGCCATAGAGGAGGATAATGTTGGCATAGACCCCAAAGCTAACATCAAAAAAACCAACACAAAAAAAGTGTTGGCTTTGCAATTTTTGGGCCTACAGCAACATATTTTGGACATATGCCAACAGTTTTCAGGGCTTGCCGTAGGCCATTTATGGTGTAGTGTAACTTAAAAGATGAAGTTATAAGATGATTCAGTATAAACAACTCCCTTACCATAACCCCTGTTATGTAAGGTATCCACAGAGTCATATGATATAAAATATGAAGTTACGAGGAAAATCAATATAATATTTCTGTAACCCAAAATCCACTTAGGCATATATATCCTTAATCAGGTTTTATCAGAGTCATACTCATACAATAAAAGATGAAGTTGCAAGGATTCATTGTCACTTCATTTCCAAACACTTTTCGACCCCCTGCCAACATGATTGGTTCTTCACCCCAATACATGTTGCAGGAATATCCAAATTGGATGATGAACCAATACTGGAGCCTTCTCCGCGCCCGTTGTACCAACCTTACTATGATCAGTAGTAGGTTGTACAACAAAATATATGTTTTCTACATGTAGATGGAAGTATCACGACAGCCTGACATTGTCTACCGCCTTTCTGGATCTCCCGGCCCATTTGGGGCAATAAGGTGATGGATCGGCGCGACTCGACCTCTTACACATGCTCCTAGTTCAGATGAAATCCATGACTCTGAAACGTAAAGATCGTCTTCCTTTCCCCAAGTGTAATACTTGTTGATACGACTCCACTCAGTAGTTGTATCTAGGTTGGAAAGGAAGATTCTCCAATATTTCCCAAGCGATGCTTGTTAATGGATATCGACTTGTTCCATGAATTTACCCCTCGAGCGTTGAGGTGGTAGCACAATATTTAACTTGCAGCAAATAAATTGCTTTGAGAAAATATCTGTCCCTTGACAGTTTTGAGTTGAGAGTTTAAAATGAATAGCAGTTACTTAAATCAGGTTTCCCATATTTTTGATAGTTGAGCGAACATTTAAATCCTCTTAAAAGACGGACTTAAATGGAAAACATTATTTTGGGAACCTCTTTTTGATTTAAGAATACTTAATAATATCTATTAAATAAGTAAATCTTAAATGAATATTTGAAAATAATATTCCTTAAGTAAGTAATCCTCAAATGAATATTTGAAAATAATATTCATTAAAATGAATATTAATAAATAATATTCTTAAAGTCAATAATCCTCAAATGAATATAAATAATATTCTGTAAGTCGATAATCCTCAAATGAATATTAATAAATAATATTCTTAAATAAAATAATTAACCCTCGAATAACAGTTACCCGATATCTTTATCGGAAAATAACCTTTATCATATACAAATATAATCCCTTCTGATCTTTCAAGAAAATCACACGCCCTTATCCTAGGGCAAATATAAAATCCTGGCTTATAGCTGATATCCCATATCTAGCTTAGAAGCCCATAATCAAATCATTTCCAAGTAATAAATACTTTCCGGAACATAAATAATGTTTAATAATAATATTCCTCAAGATGAATAGTACTCTGCCGCTGGAATCCCTCCGGGTTTCCACGACTATCTATATAACAAAAATATCAACTCCCGGTCTAGAGTCGAAACAATAAACATGCTCTTATCTATAGAGCTACAAGGTACACCGGTTTATAACTACTTTATCTCCAAGCTCATATATAAACCAAATCAAACTCTATTTTATACAATATATATAACATGTATCGCGAAACTGTATAACTCCACACATGGCAAAAGCAGTAATATATAATCAATACTTCAAAGTATAGATTTAGAAAACTTGCCTGATGCTCGAGAAGTGATAGGGGTTCGCGACGATGCCGGACAATCTAGACAAAGTCAAACGAAAACACACGGTTAATCCCCTCGATAAACCACTTATAACTCAATGCTTAAACACGTAAGCGAAACACAACCAAGGAATTACTAGCTCGTTCTAGCGTCACACTAAGTCCATGTTATTCGTCAAATACTTATATCATAAGTTTGGTTCGAAATCCATCCTCAAATCCAAGTTATACTTAACCATTTACAACATTGGTTTCTAAGTCATGTTCTTGGTGGTTTTCACTTGCGCGACCTCGACTAAAACATTGTTATAAAATCGAAAAATAATCTTTTTAATCCGAATCGTTTTCGTGAGCCTTCCTAACTGTCTCTAGTATTATTCCTCAAAGTTTCACATTTTAATATGGCTTCTAAGTGGTCCAAATATAGCCTCAAAAGGGCTGACCAGAGAAGGGTTGTTCCTCCGAATGACGTTTACTAAAACTCACTTTTCACTTAAACCGTAAATCGTATGGACATGATCTTTATACCAAAACAAACCTTAAAACAAGACCTACATGGTCATGGTCAGTTCTGTTCAAAAATATTCCAATACCAGTTCGTAATTCTTGCTCAAAACAGCCTTAAATCAAATGGGCATTACGGCGGCTATAATCGTAACGTTTTCCATTTCCAAAACACAACCAAATCAATACCAATCAATCCCAAACTCACCATCCACCTTATACACCCTCCACTCAGTCAAATCCTCCATGAATCATCAAAGCAAATTCATAATCCATCCTCCAAACTCAATCAACAATTCATCTAATCGCTTAATTCATGCTCCTAACTTTACATAAACATCAAAACCATTTCAAAACTCATATAAACAAAAAGGGCAGGGGTTTTTATACCTTCCTTGGTGCTTCATATACACTAACAATGGTATATAATCCTTCCTTGAGCTTTGAACAAACCTTACCAAGCTTAATCCTTAAGAAACAAAATCAAGAATCATGAAAAGTTACTATTCATCATCACTTTGTAAAATCCATATAAAATCGAAAAACAAGAGTTTGGTTCTAAGCTTTTTTACCAGACCTTGTGCTCTTCATAAGCTTTCTTTTGAGCTATAGATCGCCACATTTAAAGCTTCCTAGCTAGGGTTTTGAGTCCCATCCTTCCGCTGGACACAAACTGCACAGTTTGGGTTCTCCAACTTGGGGAAGGGATTTGACTAGGCTACGCTCCTTTGTTGGCCATGAAAGTTTGATACAATGGTTTCCCTGGAGTGGAGAAGCTATGGTTAAAATTCGGTGATTTTAGGACAAGTAGTTTTGGAGTTATGAATTTTTCTCTCCTCCTTGTGCAAGCTGAGCCGAAAACTGGAAAATGGGGGAGAGTTTCTTGATTTTTCTTGCCTTGTTCAATTAATGGAAATGCTGATTTTTAGAGACAAAAATGGTGAGTCATGGCTTGGTGTATTGTCCTCTTGACACTTGTCACACATGCAAGAGTGGTGGGCAAGTGGCTTGACTGCTTTGCTTTACTGGTTCGTTTCCTTTCACACGGATGATCCAATTGTTGCAATCCTTGTATTTATCTTGTTACATGTTACTTCCATGTCTATATTTAATCATGTAAATGTCGCCTTGTTCCCCTTGAAACGGTTCGAAATATTTCCCAAAAGAGCGAATAAAACTCTACGCGATTTTCGCAATGAATAGTAACTATTCGCTATTCCCTTCAACAATCGAATCCTTAAATCGACTTTAATAAAATAATAAAATTCCAAAATATTAAATCCTCAAATCCTCAATTTTAATATCTCATTTCTTGAATATAATAATATATAATTCGCTGCCCGGTCGAATATTACACCCAAAATAAAATTTGGAATTTCTGAATTCCGATCGTCTTTGCATTCACTTATTTACTCCGTAGATCACTAATATGACTTCCGAATATCCACACTACGTCTCGTACATAGGTGGCATGAAAAACTTTGTTAATTCTCAAAATCACTATTCATCCACCAAATTCACTATTCACTGATGCACTTAATCATAATAAGAAAAGTTTTAAATTTTTCCAAAAATTCGGGTTATTACAGAAACTGGGATGTTTCCTTATTCCCCATGTCCATTTTAATGGTTTCCAATGCAAAGTACACTTCCACATCACCTTTAGACCTGTTTAGTAAACTGTCACTATCACTTTGTCAACTATTCAGAAAAGCAATAATGATTCATTGATAGCAGGGAGATGTGTTTCGTTGATAGCTTTATTTTCCATTTCGTTGATGAGTAAACTTCATTTCGTTGATGAGTAAACTTCATTCCGTTGACAGAGTAATCTTCATTCCGTTGATAGAGTAATCTTCATACCGTTGACATGTCTTCACTTAGGCAGAATTACATGGCATAATATATTTACAATTCACCAACCTATTTTGCCTATCTAGTACTTAGTCAACATGACTTATAAAAACCTATCTAATATATACAACAAATTGCATATCAAACTGTGAAGTATTGTACAGTACAATTGCTACATCACTCATTTCGTTGATGAGCTTCCTGTCAACGAAACACTGCAAAGCATGCCATTTCGTTGACAGTTACAAAATGACTTAATACAAAATCTACTAAGTGTTTTTATAATTATCATCAAGAACAACATATTCCTAACAATCTCCTCCAATTTATGACTGATAGAATAACAACCATAAATCAAGAGCCTTGATGATAACAAAAACACTCAGACATATTACACATGATAAAAGTAGAAATTGCATTGAGCTTCATTGAATTTAATTGAAATGCAAAGTAGAAAATCTTACAAAACAAGTGCACAGAGTTGCTCCTCTAGACTGAGCAGATTTTTCATCTTTGCCTCTGTGGTCTTGTTTTCTTCCCTTTTCTTGCATTGTTCTCCTCAATTTGAGCTTGAAGTCTTCTGTAGAAAATCTTCTCTTCTTCATCTTGATTCCCCAACTTGGATTGCATTAACCTTAGAGTTTCATTGGATGCCTTCTCCAATTGGTCTTCTATTCTGAAGAATCTTCTACAGTTGTCCTTATCTCTGAATTCCATCATCCAAAAAGGTTGAAGATGAATTATCTTTCCTGTTTGAGGGACCTTCAATACTCTGGGAAGTGCACCAGGCTTGTTCCAGCTAGGTTTGATTTGGCAAATCTTGGAGACAACCTCAGACTTGGCTGTTTTGGTAAAACCAAAATCTTTCTTCAAACATTTAAACACCGATAGCAGTGTCTGATAGTCTTCTCCCATAATTCTGTGTAGAGGCCAAACCTGTTCTCTCCCACCCTTGTAGACAAATACCAATCTCTCTGGTAGTTTGTAAGAAGCTGCTATTCCTCTCACTTCAACCAGGTCATCAAGATTGATATGAATGTCAGACTCCTCCCTGATATCAGCAATGTAGATGAAGTCTTCTGGGTTGGTAGGGGGTTTCTCAGCTTGTGGTCTCCTTACCAGAATTGGCTTAGCCTTGGTAGCCCTTTGCTTAGATTTCTTCTTTGGATCCATTTCAAAGAGGAATTTTGGAAAGTTGGCCTCATCAAACTCAATTGGCTCTCCCTTTGGCTCAATTGGCTGATCATGGAAATTTACAGGATGATTAGGATCACATGCTAACTTTACCTCTGAAACTGGATCAGGAATTGTTGGAGGTGCAATTGGTACAGAAGAGTCTGATGCAATGCTCTGAGAGTCATCATTCTCAGAGGCTATGTTTCTCCTAGCTCTTGCCTTTGGTTGCCTTGTGCTCTTCTTTGCACTCATTTCCTCTCTTGCTTTTTCTTCTAGCTGTATTTCTTCTTCATCAAGAGACTGAGCAACAACAAGGGCTTGCATTGCTGCTCTTTCTGACTCTTCAGCTTTAGCTTCAGCAATGTTTGGGTGACCAGCCCAAACACAGATTTCTTGTCCATTCCTGTAGACAATTTCCCTTTGCTTCCTTATCTCATAATCATTGCTTTCCTTGCTTTTTGTGATAAGTAGACCAAGAAGCTTGAGCTCATCTGGATAAGGTGCAGGATAGAAAATCCTTGCTATATTTTTGCCCTTTGGTTTAGCAGGGGACTTGGGAGATATGCTTCTTTGGAGTGTAGCTTGTTCCACATCCCTAATGCATGAAGTTTGTCCTTTTTCCTTCCTTGGACATTGAGTGACTCCATGTAGAAGGGGCTCTACCTTATAGAAAGAATTGGTCTGTGGCTCCCATTCCGCTGACACTAGAACCATGGCTCTACCTTATATGTTGTTTCATACTTCAACCTGGTAGCGATCTTGGCTTGGGGTATGGTTTCCATCTATTAGATGCATGCCTAGGTTGTATGTTATATTATGTAAATGTTCGTGGCACTGGTTTGGGGGTGTCACAGGTTTGGTATCAGAGCCACAGGTTGAAGTCACTGAAACAATGTAGGAAAATTGAACATAAGATAGGAATCATAGATCACTAAAGATAGGAATTAGTTATAAGTCATACTAAGTTAGATAGATTATCAAGGATAAGATTTATCACTTAAGAATAGGTTAGTTATAGGTTATCGCTTAGGTAGGATTTTATTATTAACGCAGTAACTATTATTATGTATGTGTTACGTTATTATTGCAGTACCCGGATGCTAGTGTAGATGAGTCAGAGAGACGTCGTAGGGGAGGAGGGTCCCCAGATACCCCACTTGAGGTTGATTCTGATGCTGAGACCGATTCATTTGAGGTTTCATCCTTTGATGGCTCTGATGAGTCTGAGACTGAGCTAGTGTTCCAGCCACCTCCCCGAGTTGCTCGATCACCATCACCACATGTTGTTTCCCATCAGCTTTGCCTGGAGTTCCTGTTCATCCATCCAGCCACACTAGTGTTCCGCATAGCGTCTATGTGTTGCTAGCTCGTCAGAGTGATATTCTCTATGGACGGGATTCAGAGGTCCGTGCTTTAGTTGACTCCCTAGTTGGTGGAGCCCCTACACCATCTCCTTCCTCAGGGTTAGGTGTTAGACTCCAGTCATTAGTGGATGTGACTGACCGTGGACTTCGTGGACTTGAGACTTGCGCCGACATGGATAGAGGGTTCGACCGCTGATGACTAGAGATGGTTCCTGATGCTACTATTAGGTTGCCATAGTTGTTTAGTGGCAGACCTATTTACTTTATGTTATGATTAGCTGTTTGGTGGCATGGCCATCGTATTAGACATTATTTATGGGTTGTACTATTATCGTTGACTCTTTTATTCATACTCTGTATCAGATTCGTACTGTTGGTGACTTTTTATCAGTCAATGGTTTATTTATGTGATTTCCTTTTTATCGTACCCATACATACCTCTATATATCGACATCCTGTTTACATTTCCGTACCATATTGCTTAGATACAGTCAAATATTGATATTGTAGAATTGTATAATCAACTATTTTCCTCTTATAGTTAAGATGCCTCCAAGAAGAAATACTCGTACCAGAAACCAGAACCCGCTAGAGGGGCAAGACAACCCCAACATAGCTAAAATGATGGAACTTCTCCGACAACAAACAGCTGCCCTTACCCAACAACAACAACTACTCCAACAACAGTTTCAGCAACAACCACAACTAAATCAACCACCACCTGCACAGACTGTGACCTTCAAGACTTTCCAAGGTGTTAAACCCCCAGAATTTGAAGGTACCACTAACCCAATTGCGGCCAAAACTTGGTTAAAAGAAATAGAAAAAGCTTTTGTCTTAGTGAATGTTGGAGCTGACCAGAAGACGATATTCGCCAGTTACTTGTTAAAGGGATAAGCTACTTATTGGTGGGAATCTGTCAGCACTTTAGAAGGAACTGTTGTGATAACATGGGATAGGTTCACCGAGTTGTTCTTAGACAAGTACTTTCCAAGGTACGTTCAAAATCAGATGGAGTTGAAATTTTTCGAACTTAGGCAAGAAAACTTGAGCGTCGTAGAATATGAGAAGAAATTTACGGAGTTAGCTAGATTTGTACCCGAGTATGTGAATACTGAAGAAAAGAAAGCTAAGAGATTTCTACTGAACTGGTGGAAGAAGTCCCACAACAACTAGAAGTGAAGGTAGTTCAACCTTCCAGTTCTGACATGGATGTTACTGTAGCTGAATATTGTTTAACATCCACAAGTCAAACTGGTGGTGACTTCTATTCCATGGAAGAACTTGAACAACTGGAGGATGAGTCAATAGCAATGATAGTGAAGAATTTTGGGAACTTCAGATTCAGAAGAAACCCTAATCTTAAGTTGAAGCCCAGGTTCCAGAGAGGTAGCTCTTCTTCCTCCACTAGCACAAGGGGTGGCTATAAAACTGGAACCGTGGACAGAAGTACAATCAGATGCTATAATTGTAATGAGTTGGGTCACTTTGCTACTGAATGTAAAAATCCAAAGTAAGTGAGGAGGAACTCATATGATTCTAGCAAGAAAAACAAGATTGGGAAAGCTTATCTTGCCGAGGGAAAAAGTTAGGATGATACGGATAGTGATGAAAAAGATGGTGAAGTTGGAAATCTAGCACTAATGGCTAATGAAGGCAGCACTTCATCTGTCAGCAGAGGTAAAGTTCACTGACTCTGAAATGATTTATCATCTTAGTAGTACTGTATCTTGTGCACGTAGTGAAAATGATAGAATAATTCTTTTGAACACTGCTCTTGAAAAAGAGGTTAAAGAATTAAAATTGGTGCAAGTTAATCAAGATGATCTCACTAAGAAGATAACTTTTCTTGAGAATAGAGTTAATTGTTATATTCAATTAGAAACCATTCTTAAGGATCAGATCACTGAACTTGAAACCAAGGTTAGAGCTTACTATAATTCTTGTAAGACTGTTAAAGAAATCTTCAATAAACATGCTATTAGTCAAACTGTTGGAATAGGTTATGACTATAACGAGGCTATTGGAGAATTAAACATTAACACCCCTAATAGAGTCAATGCTGAAGAAAGGGGTGTACCACATGTGCTTAAGGGTATTGGAAAACCTTTCTTTAGAGAATCCTTGGCAGAACCTCTGGATGAAACTTCCATCATTATTCAAGAGGAATTGCGTACTGAGGACCGTGCTATTGAACTTGCTAATTCTAACAAATATATGTCTGAGAATTATGTCAAAGTTGTTTCAGCAACAGAGACTAAATCAGACATTCATAAAGTGGATCAAAACAACAATAGAACTAACATGCCTGTTATTAATTTGTCTCATAAAGCATGTGGTGTGGTGAATTGCATGTCTTGTGCATTTAATGTTATGTATGCTTATTTTAATAGTAAGCATGTATCAGATGATAAGACTGCTCCTCGTCAACATGCTAATTGTAAGAAGCATGTTAGATCTAAGACTGCTAGTCCTCTCAAAACTAGGGTGGATTCATTTATACCTAAGCCTACTCAGAAATGTGTTAAGGCTGGTTATAAATGGAAATGCTCTTTTGTTAAAGAGGTTGAAGTAGTTAAGATTAAGAGTGTTGTTTTACCTGACAAAGGCCAGTTCTTTAAGTATGCCGGGCCCAATCAAGTTTGGGTTCCGAGGAAGGACTAATCAATTTGATATTGCAGGGTGTGGTTCAGGTAAACCGTGATGTGTGGATTCTGGACAGTGGATGTTCAAGGCATATGACCGGAGATAGAGCCCTGCTATCAAATGTGGTTGTGAAAGCTGGCCCAGTGGTTACCTTTGGAGATAACAACAAAGGTGTAACTGAAGGATATGGCTGTTTGGAATCTGGAAATGTTATCATTGAAGATGTATCCATTGTGGAAGGTCTTAAGCACAATCTACTCAACATCATTCAATTCTATGATAGTGGATATGCTATTTCCTTTGATAAAGAGAAGTGCCAGATCCTTAATTCACAAGAAGAATGGAAAGCCTGCTCTTCAAGGAGTAAAGAAAGGGAACTTGTTCATAGCTGATTTATATTCTGGTTGCAAAGATGAAGTTAATTGTTTTTTTGCTAAAGCTTCGTCAGATGAAAGTTGGCTATGGCATAAGAAGATGTCTCACCTGAACATCAAAACAATGAACTCCCTAGTCAAGAGGGAATTGGTGAGAGGTCTGCCTCAAATGAAATTTACACAAGAAGGACTGTGTGAGGCATGTCAAAAAGGAAAGTCAAAGAAAGCATCTCACAAGGGCACTGACACATCATCAATAACTGAACCACATCAGCTACTGCACATGGATTTGTTTGGTCTAGTTAATGTGATGTCTATATCAAAGAAACAATATGCACTTGTGATTGTTGATGACTATTCCAAATATACATGGGTTTTATTCCTACATTCCAAGGATGAGACCCCACAGATGGTGATTGATCATGTGAAGTTGATTGAGCTGGATTCTAGATTCCCTGTTAGAGCTATAAGGTCAGATAATGAAACTGAATTAAAAAATTCAGTCCTAAATGAGTTTTGTGCGGATAAAGGAATAACAAGACAATATTCAGCCCCTAGAACTCCTCAACAGAATGGAGTGGTTGAAAGGAAGAATCGTACATTGATTGAAGCTGCAAGAACTATGTTAAGTGAATCAACACTTCCAATGTATTTCTGGGCTGAAGTTGTGAATACTGCTTGTTATACTCAGAATCGAACTTTAATCAACAAGGACTTAATGAAGACTCCTTATGACATCCTGAACAACAAGAAACCAACTCTCAAACACTTTCATGTATTTGGTGCTAAATGCTTTGTGCTTAAGGATGGAGATTGTTAGGGTTGATACATTCAGAATGATGATAACAAAATACTCAAGACAAGAATTTGATCATGATACCGAAGCTGATTGTCAGAAAGCTAGTTCACAGAAGCTGATAAATCAGGAAGCTAACTAGAAGGCATTTTATCTATCCAAGGTTTAAAAGCCACATCAAATGAATGGAAGATATTATGTCATCAAGTTAGGAAGCAATTCAGAAGTAAGCCAATATACGTCTAATCAAGCACCAAGTGTTTCAGTGGTAAGTCTGCCTAAACAACTCAGTAATGGTGAATCAATAAGGATGACAAGATGTTTTATCTAAGGATGAAGCTAAGTGTATCTGTTCTACGGATAAAGCTATGGAAATCTTATTTCATCAATGGATAAGAGGTGAAAATATCAAATGCCATCAACGGATAGAAGCTGAGGACAACTTATCTCATCAACGGATAGAAGCTGAGAACATCTTATCTCATCTACAGATAAAAGTTGAGGACCTCATATCTACGGATAAAAGCTGAAGGAAGTCGATCTACAGATATAGCTGAGGATGTCATGTTTTATCTATGGATGTAGTTAAGGAGATCATGGACTATCTATCGATGCAGCCAAGAATGTTATGTTCCTTCTATGATACAGTTATGGAATATTACTTCTACGGATATTCTAAGATTACCTTTCTACGGATAATTGACGTAGAATGGTAGTCTACGGATAAGGAATTAATACGCCTACTGATGTTTATCTCATTCAACATGAAAAACAAATCTATGTAACAGAATCTTTTGAAGTTTTCTTTATTTAACAGGTTGAATGGATGACAGTCTCAGAGATCATCATTACACACCCATGACTAAAATATGTTGGATAATGACACAAAAGATGTATGGAATAGGGAGTCAAATTGTAAATATTCGAAGGCTCAAATTCCTACAAATGAAATGTGAAGTCATCTATTGTCTTCTATGTCTCGATGGATAAATAAGAGTTAAAGCAACTACCTAGAAGTTTACCTTCTAACTGAACACAAAGGAAAAGTTTGACAAGCATGAAGACCTATATGCAATACTACATGTTCACTTATATCAGCTGATAGTGACTTGACAGTCGGGTAGCCAAGGAAAGGTCTCTTTCATGCAGATGTCATATGGGCTTGGAAGCTAGGTCAATTGCATGGACTTAGTAATTTTTTAAGAGAGAATCCCACTCAATCAGAAAGCACCATTTGGGACTATACAAGTTTATCTGTGATGCCAGCCAAGGCATTTCCTGAATAGGATAGTTTCTGAGTCAAGCATGTGATCAAGCAGAACCAAAAATGTAATATTTTATTATGTTGTAGGTTTTGTTTGTAACACACAATCGATGTATATAAGACTGTGTGGAGTAGCATAGAAAATATGAATAGAGAGCACAAAGCTGAATGTAAAAACACTTAGGCTCTCTTTCATCATCTGTGTAAGCATCTGGAGTTTATTGAAAAACAAAACCAGAGAATTCTTCAATATACATCTCAGGTGGGCTTTTTTCGAGAAACCCACCTGAAAAGTTTAAAAAGTTTACTTGTCTCCTGCATTTCTTTTTAACTAGAAGAATTCATTTATGTTCACGGCTTGACTCAATTTTAGTTAATTTGCAAGCACATGTGTTCATACTGTAAAAGGTTTGAAATTTTTTTGTAAAATTAATTAGATTGTATTCAACCCCCCTTCTACAATCTAGGTTGCATTGTTCTGGGAATAACAATTGGTATCAGAGCAAGCTTGAAACATACCTTAAGTTTAAAGATCAAAAGAAACTGCAACCATGGAGAGAGGTGACAACGAAGAAGCTGGGAAGGAGTTGTCAAACAAGGACTCAAAGTTGATGTTTGCAAAATCTTTACCTAGAAAACGGAAGCATATATCTGTGTCTATCAAAAATACCCATGAGTCCAAAGATCTAAATCTTAGCAATCTGTTAAGCACTCTTGAAGGCACTAATCTTGAGGCTATGCAGGATGCAAAGATTATCAGTGAAGAAGGGGAGACAGAAACCAGATATGTGGTCATCTCCAACCAAGATTTGAAAGAAGAGGAGAGAACAGAAGCAACAAGCCCAACATTCAACCTGAAGATCTGTGAATGTATCAGAACCACATCAGACAAGGGAAATGAAGGAATGGCACTAGAAGATGATGTCCTTTTTGAGCAAAGGGTTTCAGCTGAAGAGAGTTGTTCAACATCAAAAGAGGAATCTATCAACCTTGTACTCACGGCCTATGACAATCAAGAAGCAAGTTCAACCAGAAATCAGGTATTTTCTCTGGAGCCAACTAAGCATGTTAAAGAAGTATGTTGCAGGACTACAATGAGTTTATTTGATGAATTACATGTTGTGCGTATTTCCTTTAAAAATCTCATTGAAGAAAATGTCAGACTCAAAACAACTAATGTTATGCTTAGTGAGATAAATGCTATGTTGGAAACTCAAGTCTCTGAGTTTGAGGACACACTTGTTGACTGCATGAATGCTAAACATGAACTTGAGGCTGTCTTAAAAAGAGAAGTAGTTTTGAAAGAGCAGCTGAGAAAGGAACAAGAGGTTATTACAAGATGGAATAATTCCAGTTACATTGTGTCCAACATTATCAAATCTCAAGGAATGGACACATTTTGTAAAGAGACCTGGAATTGAAATAACAAGAAGCTAGAGGATGTGGATACTGCTCCAAAGATGGTAAAATCATTTAGGAGTAATCAGACTCTAGAGAAACTGAGCAATAAGGTTGGACCAGGTTTCAAAAACCGTGTTCAATCATTAAGAAGCAAAACCATCAAGGAAGAAGAGTTAGAGGAAGATGAAGAGGAAAGTATGAATGAACCAACAATGATTGACTGTAGTAGTAGCTACCCATCAGAAGAAAGTACTTCCAGAAGGCCCTTCATTCGATGTGGTCGAGTTAATCACTTGTATACTTCTTGCAGATTTGTTCAAACAAGATCTACTCAACTGCCTATGACTGATATGCATGTCATGCATCATATTTTTGCTCACAATGCTCGAGATTCAACAAGATATGCTAACATGCCATTTGTCCCTCATCCATATTTGTATGAATTCAATATGCCTCAAATGTCATGGAGCATGCCTGACTTGAATGATCTGTATGCTCAAACATTTCCTTGTCGAGCATCAAATTTTGATATTCTAGAGCAACATGTGGATGCTAATCTTTCAAAGTCAGTACCAAGGGATGAAAAGGGTTTGAATCCTTTGAAGCCCAAACTCAGAAAGAGAAGATGACAATCATAAAAGCTAAAAAGCCAAAGCTCAAGGAAACTTGGGTACCTAAGCCTGCTTGATTAGGTTTTGAAAGTGTGCAGGAGGAAGATATGGAAGCTATAGATTCCTACTAGAGTTTCTATCCTGCTCACTGAATGCTCAGAGGAAAGTAGCCCCTCTACTGGTATGTAGAGATGATATTTGTAGTCATGATTAAGTAATGAAGCATGACTTTGGCAAACAATATCATCAGTTAGGGTTTAAGCACTAGTTGATAGATATAAGCATAACTTGCTGTGAATCAATCAAGCATGTGACAAAGGAAACTTTGTATTTGCAGCCTGCATTGTCTATCGATAAAAAGACAATGAAGTGGTAAACACTGGACACTTAATAGAAAAGTGTATGCAGCTGATTTAAATTCTGCCTTGGAGGACCTTAGAGGATTTTGTGCCTTGACCTCTTTGTGATAAGGCAAAATCAGGACAACAGTAACCAGTGCATAAGAAACTGTCTGATGGAAGAATCTTGATTAGAGGAACCCCAAGTTTTGCCAAGGATGGGTTAAAGGATGCATGCCATTAAGGGAAGCAATATAAGACCTCTATCAAGAACGGGACAAATCATACGTTTGATAAACTCTTTCAGCCACTGCACATGAAATCTCCTCAAATGATTTAGCTCAAGAACTCATTGTGAAGAGGTCTTATGAAACAAATCACAATATATGCAGGGACTTTGCTTGGAAAATCAGGATAACTCATTGTGCTCAAGAAAGTTGTGGCTGGTGCTACCTATTGCAGCCAAAATGTTTTCTTGATCATACAAGCACCTGAAGGAGGAATCATCAAACTGTGTGAACAAGTGAAGCTAGCAATTTTCTCTTATCACTTTCCTTAGCCAAGGAAGTAATAGAAGCTTAGCTAAAGAAGATAAGGGAATCTGTGTGGGAAATTACTTGAAGAACACTTAGTCCATGATCGAAGACTTAACTCTGTCCTGGATGTTAAGTTTAACAGTCATCTAGATAACAGTTCCCAAGTAATTGATGAGTGGAAGAAAAGATCTTTGCTAGTGGAAGTAGAGGTGAAGCTGAGTATGGTGGTTTCTTCTATGTGCATTTCTGACTATCTTCCATAAGAAATGGCAACCATTTGTAGAGGAAAATAAGCAGCCAACCGTGGTATCTTATGTTCTTTCCTGAAGGGTTTTTGGTTTGGAACATCTAATCAGGGGGAACATCTCTCAGAAAGTGTTAATCTACTTCTGTAACTTCAAGAAGACATCCTGTCAAAGATCAAATCTTTTATCTACTCAGAAGCCCAGTTTGGGTAAGCAACTCAAGAAGAGTGCATGTAGCTGGAAAAGGCTACAGGGCTTTGTTAGATCAGGATTCAATGATCGTCAGGATCTAGACTCAACTGATCAGGATTGCTGACGTCATCAGTATTTGCTCAAGTGTCAGTATCAGGATTATCATCAGGATGTACATCAGGTCTGGGATCGGGATTGATCATCAGGACTGAAAGCTGATCAGGATTCCTACTTAGAATTATATTTGGAGTCTAGTTCAATAAGGAAGATTATTTTGTCGGTTCCTTATTTATAGTAATGAAGCTATCAATTTAGGATAGGTTTCAATCTTTGTAATTGATTAGGACTTATCATGTAATTGAAAGAGAAACTGTGTAGTATATAAACACAGTTTAGGTTTCGATTTATATCGATCACATACACGAGTATCTTTGTAACCTAGAAGCTCTCAAGAACATCATAATGTCTTGAGAGAGTTTGTAACAGTTTTATATCCGATTTAATAAAGCTGTTATTATTTTTTAGATCAGGATTCATTGATCGTCAAGATCTAGACTCAACTGATCAGGATTGCTGACGTCATCAGTATTGCATGGTCATCAGTATTTGCTCAAAGCGTCAGTATCAGGATTATCATCAGGATCTACATCAGGACTGGGATCAGGATTGATCATCAGGACTGGAAGCTGATCAGGATTCATACTTAGAGTTATATTTGGAGTCTAGTTAAATAAGGAAGTTTATTTTGTCGGTTCCTTATTTATAATAATGAAGCTGTCAATTTAGGATAGGTTTCAATCTTTGTAATTGATTAGGACTTATCTTGTAATTGATAGAGAAGTTGTGTAGTATATAAACATAGTTTAGATTTCGATTTATATCGATCACATACACGAGTATTTTTGGCTGTGTAGTATATAAACACAGTTTAGGTTTCGATTTATATCGATCACATACACGAGTATTTTTGTAACCTAGAAGCTCTCAAGAACATCAGAATTTCTTGAGAGAGTTTGTAACATTTTTATATCAGATTTAATAAACCTGTTATTATTCTTTCATATTTGTGATATATACTTTAATAAGTCGAGAATCTTATACAATTGTATTCAACCCCCCTTCTACAATTGTTATTTACTGGGCAATAATTGGTATCAGAGCAAACTGATTTAAATTTGAATCAGATACGATCTAAGATGTCGACAAAGTATGAAAGTATGAAGATTCCCATCCTGAAGAAATCTGAATATCCAACATGGAAGGTAAAGATGTTGATGTACCTGGAGGCTATGGATCCTGACTATTTAGACAAGATTCGTGATGGACCATATATTCCTACATGACTTATTCCACAAACAGATATTGTACCTGAACACTACGCAGTCAAGGTTAAAATAGATTGGACTCCAGAAGAGAAAGTTGATGTTCTCAGGGATGCTAAGATAAATAATATCCTTCACAACAGTCTTGTTGCTGTCATGTCAAACAGGGTGATTGCATGCAAGTCTGCAAAAGAAATTTGGGACACTTTGGAAACTCAATGCCACGGATCTGCCTCTGTCAAGAAAAACAGGAGGGCTCTACTTATTCAAGAGTATGAACAATTTGATGCTAGACCTGATGAGAGCCTTACTGACCTGTATGATAGATTCTTGACACTCCTGAACAACTTATCTCTAGTTGGCAAAGAGTATGTATCAGAAGATTCTAATACCAAATTTCTGAGAGCTTTACCTGAAGAATGGAATACACAAACATCAATCATTAGACATCAGTATGATCTAAACACTGTGTCTCTTGATGAAGTTTATGGGATGCTGAGAACCTATGATATTGAGGTTCAACAAAGGAAGAATAAAAGAAGGAGCAAGGCAAAGTCTATTGCCTTGAAAGTTCAGACTAAATCAAAAGGAAAAGCCATGGAGGTCTCTAGAAGAAATTCAAGGATAGTTGAGTCAGATCCTGATGACTCATCGTCAGATACTGATGGAAATCTTGATGCCAATACTGATGATGATTCTTCTGACTCAGACATGGAAGAGATGGTTGCTATGATAGTCAAAGGCTTCAAAAAGATGAAGTTCAGGAAGGCTAGAAGGCAAGGCAACTTCAAGAAAAAGACCTTCAATGCTGACAAAGACAAGTATGACAAGAAGGACAGCAAAAGTGGAAAATTTGACAAGTCAAAGGTTAGATGCTACAAGTGTAATGGAATGGGGCACTTTGCAAGTGAGTGCAAGAAGGCTAAAACACTCATCACTTCAAGCAAGGATTGGATGGACTCATCTTCAGATTCTGATACTGAGGTGGCCAACTATGCCCTGATGGCCAATACTGATGATACTGTTGTTCCTGATGATAAGGTACTAAATATTGTCTTTGATTTTGATACTGATAATGCTTCTGAGTTAAGACGTTTTCTAAAGTCATTGCATATTAGCTTTAGAAGTCAAACTGCTGAGAATACTAGAATCTTATCTGAGATGTCTGAACTTAGAAAAAGAAATGAGCATCTAGAAGCTGAATTTTCTCATATGCAAAAAGTACAAATAGAATGTGATAATGCTAAACACATGTATTTAGAGAAGAAAATTAAATGCACTGCCCTTGAAAAGGAACTTGAGGATGCTAAAGAGAAAATCAGAACCTGGACAGATTCTGGAAGGAAATTTATGAAATTAATACTTCTAAGAATTGGAAAGAATGTCTAGGTTATAAGTCAGATGAAGATAAGAAATTGAAGGAGAAAGTTGTAATTGATGAGACAGTAAGACCAATGACCTATAGACATGTTATAGACAAGACCAAATCAAAGATTAAGCCTGTTAAATTTGTATTTGGTAATGATCCCAATTATACTTTTGAAAAGGGATCTACTTCTGAAAACTCAGTCTCTGATGTGAAGTCTAAACCTGTCAAGAAAACTGAAAAGAAAAATATAGGTTTATTGTCTCAGAAACAACTTAGGGAAAAAGTTAGTGATGCAATTGGTAAAAAAAATCTACCAACTGTCAAGAGAAACAGGAATGGTAAAGTTGGGATTAATAGAGAGAATAACTATAGGTTTATCCCAAATGCACCTAGAAAATGCTGCTTTAACTGTGGAAACTCTAATAATCTTGCTATTGATTGCAGGAAGAGTAAAAAGAAAGTTACTGAAGTTCCTAGGTCTGATGTTAGGAATAGATCAGTATTTTATAAACCACAGAATTCCTGTTTTCATTGTGGTAGTAAATGGTATTCTATTTATACTTGTGAAGAATACCATAGTTTGTACTATAACTTTTATGATCCTTTACCTAAATTCAATAAAAGTACAAATTCTGGTAAATCTAAGAATGTCAATGTGAAGCATGCTTTTGTTAATACCGATACCGTGAAAAGCAAATCCTGATGGAGTTAATCCTGATGGAGTTAATCCTGTCAGGACTGCTAAAATCAGAAAGTCTTCTGCTGCTAAATTTAATAAAATGCATGGAAAAGGAATCCAACAAGTGTGGGTTCCTAAACATTCTAACTAGTGGATTGTTATTCTGATTACACGGAAAAAGTAAAAATGTGTTAGTCATGGATAGTGGATGTTCTGTGCATATGACTGGAAACAAAGCCCTGTTATCAGAATATGAGGAAAAAGCTGGCACAATTGTGTCTTATGGAGATGGCAACATTGGACAAACTTTGGGATATGGCAATATAATCATTGGCAATGTCATCATTGAAAAAGTAGCTATAGTGAAGGGACTAAAACACAACCTGTTGAGTATTAGTCAAATCACTGACATAGGTTATCATGTCAACTTCTATTCCACTCATTGTGAAGTAGTCAGCAAAACATCAGGAAAAGTTGCACTCACTGGCTACAGGCATAGTAACATTTATGAAGCCAAAATTCTCTCAAATACTGATGGCTCACCTACTTGTCTCATCAGTAAAGCATCAGTAGATGAAAGTTTGAATTGGCATAAGAAGCTTTCTCATCTCAACTTCAGCAATATCAATGAGTTGGTTAAGAAAGATTTAGTGAGAGGATTACCTAAAGCTTTGTATACTCCTGATGGACTCTGTGATGCTTGTCAAAAGGCCAAACAAAGAAGGACATCATTTAAGAGTAAATCAGAATCCTCAATTGGAGAACGATATCACATGTTGCATCTTGATCTATTTGGTCCAGTCAACATTATGTCCATCAGTAAGAAAAGGTACACTCTTGTAATTGTTGATGAATATTCTAGATTCACCTAGGTGTATTTTCTGCACAGAAAAGATGAAACTCCTGAAATACTGTTGGATCATGTGAGAATGATTGAGACAACCACAAAGTACAAAGTCAAGATCCTGATAAGTGATAATGGTACTGAATTCAAGAATTCAAAGATGGAAGAGTTCTGCAAATACAAAGGAATTATTCAACAATTCTCTGCTCCTGGCACACCCCAGCAAAATGGAGTAGTAGAAATGAAAAATAGAACTCTTATTGAAGCTGGCAGAACTATGTTGGAAGAGGCTAAATTTCCTACATATTTCTGGGCAGAAGCAGTCAATACAACATGCTATACTCAGAATCTCACATTGATAAACATACATGGTGTAACTCCATATCAAATTCTCAAGGAGAAGAAACCTAGTTTGAAGCATCTGCATGTGTTTGGCTGCAAGTGTTTTGTTCTCAGAACTCATCCTGAACAACTAGGGAAATTTGAAACAAAGGTTGATGAGGGAATTTTCATTGGCTATTCTGCTTCAAGAGCCTTTAGAGTTTTCAATTTGAGAACAAGGACTGTCATGGAGTCAATACATGTATCTTTTGATGATAAGAAGATAATTGGATTGAATGAAGACTCACATGATAGATTGGTTTTTGAAAATGAAGCTACCAAGGAACCTGAAGAACATGAATCAGATCCTGACAATTCATCAGATACTGATGGGTCATCAAATCTGATGACTCACCAAATCCTGATGATACTCTAAATCCTGATGAACCACCAAATACTGATGGTGCTAATACTGATGATACTGATAATAGTGATACAACTAGTAGTACAAATGTTGAGGGTGAGCAACAACAAACTACTAATTCTGAGTCTACTCAATCATCAGAACAAAATTCTTCAGATACTGATTCAAGTGACAATCCTGATTGTAATAACCCCAATTTTTGTACTTATTAAAACCCTTGATGAATAGTAATTTTTCCATTTAAGAAAAACTTTTCAGACCACACTATATACGTGTAGGAAAACTGAAGTTTCGAAGTTGTATTATTGTTTTACTATGTAAATGAGTGTATGCAGATCAAATCGGATT
Organism: Heracleum sosnowskyi; assembly: GCA_030848705.1. Lineage (NCBI taxonomy): Eukaryota > Viridiplantae > Streptophyta > Magnoliopsida > Apiales > Apiaceae > Heracleum > Heracleum sosnowskyi. The sequence goes on along the minus strand of CM061238.1, from coordinate 57,590,854 downwards.
TCAGAAATTCACAACTTGGAAATATTTCGTAAAATTCTGAAGCCGTATATACGACACAAATGAGAGTATGTAAATCCCATTTATATTCCAAGATTCACGCTCGATCCATTTTAATTAAGTATTCGATGGTTAGGACGAATAGTGAATAGTTACTATTACGGCGAGAATCGCATAGAGTTTTATTCGTTAATTTAGAAAATATTTGAGATACTTCCGAGAGAACCAAAACAAAGATGGATAGTAACATTTATGAATAGTAATCCAAGGTGAATAGTAAAATTTTATAGTCTCCGATTGATCCCATATTTCAGCAGAAGTTCTGAAATGATAAACGGTTACTAATCGCGTACTCGGAAATCGCCAACGAAAACAAGAATCGAAAATCCGCTGGAAGGAGCAACTTTGGACGTTTTATTACTTATGAAATAAAGAATAAGAATGCTTGAAAGTGTGGAGGCTTCCATGAGAAGCATTGGTTGATATTTTGCTTGAATTATGACATAAGCATGGATTAAATTAAAATGGAAAAGCTAAGTCTTTACCAAGTCAACTACTAATCCATTACTACTTTATTTTCATCCATTTCTTCTTCATTTTCAGGACAAAACTGTGGCCAACCTTGGGGAGGAAGGAAGAGAGAAAAACTTTCATAACTTGCTTGATTCTTGATGGAATGACTCGATTTTGATTTCGTTGTTTACCTCTCCTTGAACCCGTTCTTTCCTAGCCACCATCTTCATCATCAACACCACCTTCCACCATGATTTCTTGAAGATTAAGGGCTGTATTCTTGAGTAAAAATATTGTTCTTGTATTGTAAAGACGTGCCTTGTAATGGTGATGGTTAATCGAGTGATGGATCGTCGAGGAAATCACTTAAGAGGTATAAGTCGCTTAACCGAAACTTTGTCGATTATTTTCATTTGTAGTTTATGTTTATGAACTCGTTTTGACCTTGGATTGGAGGATTTGACTGAGTGGAGGGAGTATAAGGTGGATTGTGAGTTTGATTGCTTGGTTTGATTGAGTTTTTAAAATGGAAATCTTTAGTTTATAGCCGTCGTAATGACGAAATTTTGTTAGCCTATTTTGTGCAGAACATCCGAGAGGAACCCTTACTGTTAAAAATGACCACTGCCTATGGTTGTATAGAGTTCAGTTTCTAGTTTGTGTTGGCGAAAGAATCATGTTATTACCATTTACGGTTTAGGAATTATTAACGTTTTAGTAAAAGCTACGCGACGACCAAACTTTCTGCACATCCACTGCCTTAAACAGAGCATTCGGGAATTTCACCTCCTTGACCAGAAATACATTTTGAAATATTTTGTTCTAGGCATTCTCTAGATCGTGCACGCGAAAACGGTGTGTCAATAGAGTCAACGGTTAATGAGTTATGAGCATTTTCGTGAAATGAGCACGAATAGTAAAACTCCGTAGTTGACTCGGCTTTTAAAATGTATTTCACCTATTTTGACTCATGTTTTCAAATCAAGATATTTTTGATAAATATTACCAATACTGAAGAAGCTCCTTGAAGTGGTTTCGTATTTAATTATTAATTTTCTGATTTACTAAAAGTGTTAGAGTGTGAGTTGCGGAATAATGATTGTATGGAAAGTTAACTCTAGAGGTACTACTTTGACCATCCGTTTTGGCTAAGTTAAAAGGGTAACATCGAGTCGACTAAAACACGAAACTTGTCAAGATTATTAAGATAACGTATTGGTGTGAAGAACGAGATTAGAAATGATGAGTAAACGGTATAGAAGATCGTAAGTTAAGTGGACCCGAGAGAGTGAAAGTCGGGTAAAATGGAGTTTACTTAGAATAAGTGAATTTTCAATCAAGTGACTAGTTAAGATTATGTATTGTCTTGGTAGAGGTTCCAGGACTAGAAGAGATGACATCCAGTTAGAGCTTGGACATCAGGCAAGTTTAACTAACTCTTACTCTATTGTTCAGAGTAGGTATATTTTCAAATGCTTAATACTTGTTTATTCAAATAAATATACACTCTTTTGATCAGAGTATTGTGACAAGTTTTCTAATCCTATGTTTTACTTATGAAAATATATATGGAGCATGTTTATGCAAGTTTACTTTCTCAAATACATATACCAATGATATATCATGTTGTGGTTTCGGTTTTGATATCAAGGGTAATTGTTCGATTTATATTATGAACTTTATATGTTAAAGTTTTGACAAAGCATAACTCGTTAATAATGGTATCTTGAATTTAATATTCGGACGACGACTCTAGGGATAGAACGCGTTGGTCCAAAAAGTAGAGTTGACCGGGGAGCGGTATTTTGTTTTGACGTATTATAACCATGTAAACCCGAAGGTTCTTCGGGAGATAGTACATGTACTTACGATTATTTATTTATAGATTCCAAAAATATTTATCTTGGATTAAATACATTATTAAAATATCTAACAAACACTTTAAACGTTTCCGAAAATACTTGAAATATTATTTTAAAACGATCCAAGATGTTTCGAAACTTTTATACTCGTGTACCTTCTCGCTCAAGATCTTTTTGTGAAAACCCCCGGTCACATTTTTTTCTCAGATAATGTTGTTTTCAAGTAAGTATTGGTCGACTGAGGTCGAACCTCAACTACTCGATTTTTCTATTTCAAAATGATTCTTGAAAGAAAATAAAACAAGGGGACTCTGGCGGTGGCAAGATCGTCGACGGGCGATCCCGAGTTTAGTGTAAGAGGCCGTTAGCCAGGCGGTCCATCAATTATTGGTCGAATGCGCCTGGATGATTACAGATGGAGTTCTCATCCAGGACGATTACGGATGGAGTTTTCGTCCAGGGTAATTACGGATGGAGTTTTTGCCCTTCTACTAGTAGAAAAGACCCGCGGTTGATATGGATGTGGCGACTGATCATCGTCAATCCATGTCATGTTTTGTTTTTATATAAGTCCCAACCTTCCAATTTGGAAATTGATATTAACACTGTAACGAAAGCCAAGGTGCTGAGTTACTGATAGTGTTGATAAGAACTAAAGATTGTTCTTTTATAAATGATTATGTTTAATTATTGATGAAAGACAAACAGTATTTCAAAACTTGTGAACTAGGGTTGTTCATCTCGCAGTATATAGAACTGCGTACTTGTTGATTTCTACAAATCATGCCAAGTCACTTATAGTGTATTTCTAAATTACGAACTAAACTCGTTCATATGGTAGTATTCTAAACTTCATATTAAGTATGAATAATTTAATTGGAAAACTATGTACTACTTTTATATTGTTAGAAGAACTTTATATTAGTAACTAGTTAACTTGCTGAGCATTCTTTCGCTCATTCTTGATTTGTTAAAAATTATATTTTCAGTGAGACCATAGTCAGTCGTCCCGTATTGCGAGGAAAGGAATGTGGAAGATACTCCCTCGAGATAATGCAGTTCAAGAAGGATATTTTATGAGTAAGTTGGATAGGTTCAAATAACTACATGTAGTGGTTTTGTAGATTAATAGTGTGAGATCTTGGATAGTACATTTGGTTTGTAATAACTAATGTTACTATATATCGTTTCTAAGGCTATAACTTGTGTGAGTAAGAGATTGGGGTGTATGATGTTGTTTTGATTGGATCATTGAGTTAATACAGGTATTATATGATTGGATGGTGAGGTGACGACCTAGATCCCCGACCCCGGATCTGGGGTTGTTACAGAAATGGTATTAGAGAAATAAGTTATAGTACTCAGAGATGAGAGTGTTAAGAGATATGTCTAAGTAAGAGAATAATGTAGGAGCTCATATAGAGTTCGTTATTGGGCTACCAAATATAGAACCACTAAGTAAGTTAAGATTGAGATGTTTACTTGAGGTCTTATAGTAGGACCGAGAGAATTTTTAGAGGTCATCAGAATGACGATGAGAGAGCTTTGATTTGTACATGATTTATCAGAGACATTATTATAGAACGCGGAGCAGAGTCTCAAAAGTAGTTGAGGTAGAGGCAGGATTGCCAATGCCATTGGTTGATTTGACTAGCACGAATCTTGTTACTCGTAATCCTTCCTAATTTGCCCATAAGGAGGCAACATATGTGAGACCCAGGGCGTTTAAATTTCCTTACGTAATTAAGGTCACTAGTTACCTGGACTAGTTGAAGGCGTTGTTTTGTCTATGAGGTCTCAATCCCCCACGAGCAATGATTCCACCCGAGATAGTGTCCAATACACCATTGGGGATTTCGTTGCCCTCGAGGAAGATTTTGCATGTATGTATTACAAGAACGTTATTGTAAGACGAGCGCACTAGACGACATCATGAGTATGCTTCGTATGTTAGGCCACGATGGTTCAACTCAGAAATCAAGAACATTGGGAATTGATAGCATGACTATAATGAAGTTACGTATGGCTGCAACGAGCAATACGACGATCTTAGAACCTATCAGAAAGGAGGTCAGTGTGTTTGGAGTTGGATTCCTTCGATACAACTCTTGTTTGAGACTACGTACATAGTAACTAGTAGGCCTCCATCTTGTTCGGACATATGGACTCGACCATGTGAGGCACAAATTTGGGATAACTATAGGGGAATGACATATATGTTTACGAACCCCCAATTTATTAAGTGAGTTTGGTATGATTTTGAGGAACTATTTAGTTAGTATCCTATGTTATGAAGGTGTGGAGATGGGATCATCCTCGTACCAGTGATGTTAGAACTACAGATGATCATTGACCGGCCTTGGTATTTTCTTGCTGGTGCATTACTCAATCTAAAATTGTTCATATCCCGTGTTACCTTGAATAGCTATGTCAGGTAACCCTATTTATTTCCTACTTTAAACTTGGAGTGTAACCAACAACCGATATGGTTATTTCATTTCATTTCTTCTTCTCATCTTATTACCTTTAAGGTGGAGTATACGTATTTAAGTTACCATTACTTATCGGAGTGCCTTGTTCGTGCTCCAAGATGACCAGAAGAGGAAATCATTATTTGTCTAGCCTTCCGAATCTATATTTTAATTCCTATGAATGCAAGTTCTGAACCTTTTGACTGTGCTTCTACTTTTGATTCATAAAGGGTTCGTTGTGTCATATTTTGAAGATAAACTTGATACTCGTATTGCTATGTGTTCTTTCACTTTTATTCTTTATCAACCTTTGTGTTGACTCAAGGGTTGGAAAACACGTCTTTTATTCATGCCTCGAGGTATATCGTTTGTACTTGAGAGGGGACCAGGAGGTAGTTGATGCTAACCTCATTCGGCTTTTACGCCACTTTTATTCAAGGAATGGTTATTAACATTCTTTAAATTTTCCAAGAATATTTATATAATTTTCTCTAAGTATCCTGTTAATTCAAGGAATATTCAATTAATCTTTCCTTAACTGTTTGATGAATATTCTTCAATGATTATTGATATTCGATTCTTTCTTTCATACTTGGACTCCTCAGTTGAGTTCATAAATATTCAACTATTTGTTAAAACATGGATGATCTACTGTTCAGAGATTCCTCGTGAATTATTTTCTTCTATTATAAGATGAGATTTGTACATCGGATGTTTAAACCATCAAAAGGATATCCATTTGATATTGGTATTCTGAATTCAATTCTATTAATGAATTTGATAAAGTCTATGTACGGAGACCCCTTTGGGTGCACCGTTTCACTGATGAGAAATATTTGATGAGAGGCTATCAATTATTCGGTACCAAGAACATTCTATTCAAAGTTTATATTTATCTTGTTCAGCCCAAACTTATTTATTGTTTCTTTCAAACTCGTTATATGTTTAGCCCAAAATTTTCTTCAGTGGCTATGATGTGAGATTTACACTAGCAGATTGAAACTGACTATTTGTGTATGTCATTATGAACGACTAGTTAATTGTTCTGACTAGTTGAAATTTTAACGTCATGATAAAAATCTAGTTAATTGTCTTAGGTAGTTGGTATGTGCTAAACAAATCAAGCTAGCTAATTTTGTTCAGCTAGTTGCTAATATTTCTTAAAATGGACTAGTTATTGCTTCACTAGTTCGAATCCCAACTTAATTTATTCAGTGAATTCACAACGCATTTTATATGCAGTGAAGTATGTTAGGAATATGTTGTTCTTGATGATAATTATAAAACACTTAGTAGATTTTGTATTAAGTCATTTTTGTAACTGTCAACGGAATGGTATGCTTTGCAGCTTTCGTTGACAGGTAGCTCATCAACGAAATGAGTGATGTAGCAATTGCATTGTACAATACTTCATAGTTTGATATGCATTTTGTTGTAGGCATTAGATAGGTTTTCTAAGTCATGTTGACTAAGTACTAGATAGGCAAAATAGGTTGGTGAATTGTAAATATATTATGCCTTGTAATTTTGCCTAAGTGAAGACATGTCAACGGTATGAAGATTACTCTATCAACGGAATGAAGATTACTCTATCAACGAAACGAGGATTATACCATCAACGAAACGAAGAATAAAGCTATCAATGAAACACATCTTACTGCTATCAACGAATCATTATCACTTTTCTGAATAGTTGACAAAGTGATAGTGACAGTTTTCTGACAGATCAAAAGGAGATGTGGAAGTGTACTTTGCATTGGAAGCCATCAAAATGGACATAGGGAATAAGGACACATTCCAATTTCCAATTTAGTTCTTGAGTGGGATCATTATAAACCTGGAGACAGAAGACAAAGATCTCCAAGGACCATTGGACAAAAGGGATGAAAAGCAAGCTACTAGCGGTTACCTTTAGTGTATTTTAGAGTAGCCAAAAATAGCATTGTAAACTTGGGTTATATAACCAAGTGTAGCAGTTCATTTTAGATATAGAAGTGACTGAGATAAAATAGTTCGTATTAGCTTTCTCAAGAGCACTCTTACTTTGTATCAAGAACTGAGCAGCTGTGATACTTTTGTAACACAGATTATTTCCGCAATAAAATTATCTCAGTTGGATCCTCAAAACATCCAACTGAAATTTTATATTTGTTTGTGTTTTTATTTCAATACAGTTTTATTATTGAAAGTTGTTTTATGTTTTGAAATATCTATAATTGTATTCAACCCCCCTTCTACAATTCTGTTAGGTCATTTGGGATTAACAATTGGTATCAGAGTGAGCTTCTAACATACAAGAAGTTTAAAGATCAAGGCCAAAACAGTAACCATGGTGAAGAAGGATGCAGGTGTAAAGATACCAGTTCTAGATAGGGACAATTACTTTCACTGGAAAGTAAAAATGCATCTACATCTCATGTCTATGCATGAGAGATATGTAGACTGCATTGAGAAAGGTCCACACGTTCCCATGAAGTTTGCATCTAGAGTTGGACTGCCAGATGATGCTCCAGATGTGGAAATTCCAAAACCTGCCTCGGAATGGACTATTGAAGATGTTGCAGAAATCCATAAAGACAAAAGAACCATGAACATTCTGTTTAATGGTTTGGAGCAAGAGATGTTCGACAATGTTATAAACTGTATTACCTCTAAAGAAGTATGGGACACTGTTAGAACACTCTGTGAAGGAACTGAGCAAGTTAGGGAAAACAAAATGCAACTCCTTATACAACAATATGAGCACTTTCATTTCAAAGCTGGTGAAACCCTAAATGACACGTTCAGTAGGTTTCAAAAGCTTTTGAATGGATTAAAGTTGTATGGGATAATCTACCAAACCAAGGATTCAAACCTCAAATTTCTTAGAGCTCTTCCAAAAGAATGGAAGCCTATGACTGTTTCCCTGAGAAACACTCAGGAGTACAAAGACTACACTCTTGAGAGGCTTTATGGAACTTTAAAGACATATGAGTTGGAAATGGAGCAAGATGAAGAAATTGAGAAGGTACAAAAGAAAGGTGGATCTATTGCATTGATTGCATCTGTGAACCAACTAGAAGATGACAATGAAGAAACTGCAAAAGCCACAACTAGTCGAGCTAGTTGTAGGAGTGATGTTAGCAAGGGTAAAGGCAAGATGACAGAAGAAAAGGAACCAGAACCAGCCAACTTGGATGACTTAGATGAGATTGATGAACACATAGCTTTTCTTTCAAGGAAATTCTCTAAGTTCAAATTCAAGAGAAACTCAGAAGCAAGGCCACCAAGGAGAGACTTTCAACCTAGCAAAAATAACTGGATTGAAAAGTCTAAGTCTAAATGTTTCAACTGTGGAATGATTGGTCACTTTTCTGGAGATTGCAGAAAGCCCAAAGTTGAGAAGGGCAACAGGAAATTTGAGCCTGTTGTTTATAAAAAGAAATACTTTGAACTTCTCAAGCAAAAAGAAAAGGCTTTCGTGTCTCAGGAGTATGATTGGGCTGGTAATGGTGAAGATTCTGATGATGATGTTGAGTATGTCAACTTGGCTCTAATGGCCAACAATCATGAGCAGGAAGCAAGTTCCTCTAGCAATCAGGTAACAATTACTAATCTTTCTGAGCTTTCTAAAGAGGAATGCGATAGTGCAGTAAATGAAATGCCTACTGTACTATATAATTTGCGTGTTACTCTTAAATCACTTACCAAAGAGAACTCAAGAATCAAAGAGTCTAATATGCTCTTAAGTGATAGAAATGCCATGTTAGAAGCACAGCTCATTGAGTTTGAGAAAATGAGGTGTGTTAGTAGGGATGCTAAGAAGGAACTTGAGAAAGTGTTAGAAAGGGAAGAGATTCTTAAAACACAACTTGAAATAGAACAAAGTGTGATTGCAAAATGGAAAGATTCCAGGAATGTTGCTACGTACCAACATCATTAATGTTCAAGGTATGGAATCTTTCTGTGAGCAATCATGGAAAAAGAACAAAGAGAAGCTAGGGTATGCTGGTGAAACCTTAGAATCAGAAACAGAGTCAACAAACAACAATGATCATTTGTTGAAGGTTGATATGTCAACGGAATGCAAAGTTTCGTTGACAGATGAACCATCAACCGATCAGGCTGTTTCGTTGATAGAGAAAAGGAAAGAAGAACTCACTAGACTTAATAACAAGTATGGTCCTGTCACCAAGAACTTTGTTCAAGGTGAGTCTAGTAAATCAAAGAAAGTTGAGAAGCCTGTTGGAAGAGCAAATGTAGGTCACTTGTCTAACAAGCAATTGAAATACAAGTTAGAGAAAATTCACGTTGAGACTAAGGGCAATAAAAAGAATAACAGGAATGGCAAAGTAGGGATTAACAAACATAACAATTACACACCTGATAAATATGCTCCTAGAAAGACATGTGTTAATTGTGGTAGTGTTAGTCATTTATCTACTAACTGCAAATCTGTTAAGAAGACTGCTAATGTGAAAATGCCTAAGCCTGCTATGAATGGTTCTATGCCTACAATGCCTGTTATGCCTAACATGTTTGCTCCATATGCACAATTTCAGAATCCATATGCTAGCATGCCATTTGTGCCTAATCCATACATGAATATGTTTAATGTGCCTAATCCATACATGAATATGTTTCCTCCATCTATGCATGCTGTGAATGAAAATGTGAGCAATCCTCAGAAATCAACACCAAAGGTAAAGGTTGATTTAAATCAATCTGAGCCCAAGGTGAAAAATGATATAAAAGGTAAATCAAAGGCTAACAAAACAGGACCCAAGGAAACTTGGGTACCAAAATCAACTTGATTTGATTTTATTGTGTGCAGGGAGACAAAAGGAATCTTTGGTACTTGGATAGTGGATGTTCAAGACACATGACTGGTGATTCTACCCTGCTCACAGAGTTTCAGGAAAGAGATGGCCCTTGTATTGCTTTTGGAGATGACAACAAAGGCTACACTAAGGGATATGGCTTGATTTCAAAAGAAAATGTCATCATTGAGGAGGTTGCATTGGTGGATGGTCTTAAGCACAATTTGCTTAGTATCAGCCAACTTTGTGACAAAGGATTTTTAGTTACCTTTTCTAAAGAAGCCTGTGTTGTTTCTAAAGGAGGAAACAACAATGTGGTAACGACTGGATTCATAAGAGGGAATATGTACATTGCTGACTTTAGTAGCACAAGTCCAGACACCATCACTTGTCTCTTCAGCAAGGCAAGCAAGGATGAAAGTTGGCTATGGCACAAGAAATTATCTCATCTGAATTTTAAGGTTATGAATGACTTGGTGAGGAAAGATCTTGCTAGAGGAATTCCACAGGTGGAATTCTCCAAAGATGGTTTGTGTGATGCCTGTCAAAAAGGGAAACAAAAGAAGGCATCATTCAAAAGCAAGACAGAGTCATCAATTGTCCAACAACTTGAGCTGCTTCATATGGATCTATTTGGCCCTGTAAATGTCATGTCCATTTCAAAGAAGAAATACTGTCTTGTGATTGTTGATGATTTTTCTAGATTTACATGGACTTTCTTTTTGCACTCCAAAGATGAGGCAAGTGAAATCATTATCAATCACATGAAGATGGTAAAAAATCATCCTGATTTCAAAGTAAGAAGGATTAGGAGTGACAATGGGACAAAATTCAAGAATTCAACTATGAAGATGTTCTGTGAAGAAAATGGAATTTTGCATGAATTCTCAGCAGCAAGAACACCACAGAAAAATGGTGTAGTTGAAAGGAAAAACAGAACACTTATTGAAGCTGCAAGGACAATGCTAGATGAATCAAAGTTACCTACTTATTTCTGGGCTGAGGCAGTTAACACAGCTTGCTTCACTCAAAATATTTATTTGATTAATCAGGCCAAGGGAATGACCCCTTATCAACTACTCAAAAGAAAGAAGCCACTATTAGATTTTCTTCATGTCTTTGGATGCAAGTGTTTTGTTTTGAGAAATCAAGCTGAGCATTTGGGGAAATTTGAAGCAAAAGCAGATGAAGCAATATTTGTGGGATATGCAGCAGGGAAAGCTTACAGAGTCTATAATCTCAGAACCAACATTGTTATGAAATCTGTACATGTTGTTTTTGATGATCTCAAAATACAAGGTCTCTGTGATGAAGGTTTTCATGAAAGTCTTTCTTTTGAGAATGAGGAAGGAGATCAAGTGAATCATGATAAGGCTATTGAGAAACAGCCTAAAGTTGTTGTGTCTAGCACAGATGAAAGCAGCAGTGAAGATGAAATTGTTGCATTAAGATTGAAAAGAATAGCTGCTAGCAGACCAAATGGTCAATTCGTTGACAGTCATGATGAAGGATTCGTTGACAGTCAGAATGAGCGTTTCGTTGACAGTCAAAATGGTCATACCGTTGACAGTCATAGAAATGCCTCTAGAAGTGATCATTTAGGGACAACAAACTCAGGGGGAGTTTCTCAAGGACAAATATCCAATCAAGGCAATCATGATCATGAAGCTACTTATTCAAGAGCAAATCTACCTCCCTCAAGGAAATAGACTAAAGATCATCCCTTTGAACTTATTATAGGTGATGTTTCTTCAAAAGTCCAAACTAGAAGAGCAACTCAAGAGGAATGTCTATATAGTAGCTTTCCGTCTCAAGATGAGCCAAAGAAAGCTAAACCAATTTGAGAGAAACAAAGTTTGGAATCTGGCGCCCAAGCCTAAGGACAGGAGTGTTATAGGCACAAAATGGGTGTTCAGAAACAAGATGGATGAAAATGGCATAGTCACAAGGAACAAAGCAAGATTGGTTGCAAAAGGCTATTCACAGGAAGAGGGAATTGATTTTGATGAAACCTTTGCTCCTGTTGCAAGACTAGAAGCAATAAGGATTTTCCTAGCCTATGCAGCCCATGCCAATTTCAAGGTCTATCAAATGGATGTGAAGAGTGCTTTTCTGAATGGGGAATTGGAAGAGGAGGTGTATGTAAGTCAACCTCCTGGTTTTGAAGATGATGATTTTCCAGAGTATGTGTACTTCCTCCTTAAAGCACTCTATGGTTTGAAACAAGCACCTAGAGCCTGGTATGACACACTTTCACAGTTCCTCCTTGAGAATCACTTCACTAGAGGTACTGTAGATAAAACTCTTTTTCATAGGATTGTGAATGGCTCTACTATACTTTTTCAAATTTATGTAGATGATATAATCTTTGGGTCTACAGATGTAAAACTTTGTCAAAAGTTTGCCAAGCTTATGCAAAGTAAATATGAAATGAGCATGATGGGAGAATTAACTTACTTTCTTGGGCTTCAAGTGAAGCAAGTTAATGAAGGCATTTTCATTAGTCAAACAAAATATATTCATGATTTATTAAAGAAGTTTAATTTAATGGAATGCTCTCCTGCCAAAACTCCCATGCCTACTGCCACCAAACTTGAATTGAATACTAAGGAAAAATCTGTGGACATTTCAGGTTACAGAGGCATGGTAGGCTCACTTTTATATTTAACAGCTAGTAGACCTGATATTATGTATGCTACATGTCTATGTGCTAGATTTCAGGCTGATCCTAGGGAATCCCATTTAGTTGCTATTAAAAGAATTTTCAGATATCTCAAGGGAACACCAAACCTTGGCATTTGGTATCCTAGAGAATCTGGCTTTGAACTAATTGGTTATTCAGATGCAGATTTTGCAGGATGTAAAATTGACAGGAAAAGCACAACAGGCACCTGTCAATTCTTAGGAAACAAGCTTGTCTCATGGTTCAGCAAGAAACAAAACTCAGTTTCTACCTCCACAGCTGAGGCTGAGTATATTGCAGCTGGAAGTTGTTGTGCACAGATTTTATGGATGAAAATCAACTACTTGATTATGGATTAAGAGTTGAGAAAATTCCTATCTTCTGTGACAACACTAGTGCCATTGCCATTACTGAGAATCCAGTGCAGCATTCAAGGACCAAGCACATTGACATCAAGTATCATTTCATTAGAGAACATGTTATGAATTGTACTGTGGAGTTACATTTTGTTCCAAGTGAACAACAACTTGCAGATATCTTTACCAAGCCACTTGTTGAATCAACATTCTCAAGATTAGTAAGTGAGCTAGGTATGCTAAATTTCTCTTAATTATTTCTGAGATTTTTGCAAGTTAATAGCACCCAGGAATTTGCTATGATTCTTCTGTGAATTAATTTTCTCAGGAAAAAGTAAAATTTTGTCTAAGTCAAAATTACTATGTCAACGAAATCCTTATTCTATTGCAAGTCTTAGCATTTTTATGGGTGTTTCGTTGATAGCTCTTTTATATCAACGAAACGCAGCTTTATCAACGAAATAGACGGGACCTTAAACGCCCAATTCTGATTCGTTGATGTAGCGCTTTTAATCTGAACCGTTGAAATTGCACGTCCTTTACCACGATCTATGCATACACCCCTGTAAGTATAAATCATGGTAATATTTTAATTGTAACGATTACATTTTTAAGCCAATCCAGTAATTTATATTTATTATTGGACTTAATTTTTGAGAAATTTTGGGGGAGTATTTAAGAAATTTTGTTTTCTTTATTTCTTTTCTACCTGCTCTCAAAATTTCCAAAGGTTTTCTTACTTCTTCTCTCTCAAAGCAAATCCAAGTTCAAGCTTTTTCTCACTAAACAATGGCACCAGTAGTCAAACTCATGTCAGCTGGAGGGCTCATCTATGAGAAGAACAACTCCATCCCTTTTGTTGTCGAGGAAAGCCCGAACAGAATCTTTTTCAAGATGATGGATTTCATGACGAATTGCAAACTGAGCTACGCAATGTTTCACTCAACTCCACTCTACAATGAGATAATCAAGGAGATTTGGACCTCATGTGAGTACAGTGGGACAAATTGCACTTTGCAATTCACCATTCAAGGTAATGAGTACATAGTCAATTCTGATGTGTTGCAAGCATGCTTACACCTTCCTGAAAATAATTGCTCTGCTTTGCCTACATATACTGAAATGATTAACATGCTAAATTCCATAAACTACTCTTTGCCTACTGATAATATGGGTAAAATAATTAGGAGAGGTTTGGTTAGGGAATATAGTTATTTAGCTGATGGATTCATCAAGGTCTTTTCTGGTAAAATTAGTAATTTTGATGCATTAACTAACTCTATGTTGATTCTATTTACCATGCTCCTAACTGATAGATATTACAACTTTAGCACCCAACTTATGTATGAAATTGGTGCTAAGTTGGGTGATAAGGCAAATAGGAAGAAAAATATCTATTATGCAAGATTTCTGATGATGTTGGCTAACCATGTTAGTCCAGCACCATTGGTTATCTCTAACCCTGTTTCCAGGTTTGATTGCTTTGTGCAAGAGAAGAGGGTCTTGACAGACATACTGAGGCTGAACCACAATGGTGATGTCCCAGTGGTGTACCTGCCAATAATTGAGGTAACTACTACTATCCCTGCTAGTATAGCTGTTACTTCTACTGTTTCTCCCAACCCTGTTGCTATGGAGTCTGTAGTTGTGATCCAACAGGCTCCTGCCCCAGCAACAAAACCAAAATCAAAGAAATCTTCCAAGCCAACCTCAGGTGCTTCTCAAAAGGCACCTGTTGTAAAATCCACTACACAACCAAAGGGGAGTGGTGTAGGTGTTGTGAGAGGTGAGGGAAGGGGTGAACATAAAAGAAACCCTAAGGATAAGGAAGGAGAGATGAGTGAGATCCAGCCTAGCCCCATTGTGTCTTCCCAACAAGGCACAATGAGTAATATGGATTTAAGCACAAGTCTAGTTGCATCCTCCCAAAAGGATGTAATTATTGAAACAAGCTCTCCTCCAAGAGCACACTCCAAGAGGGTAAGGGACACTTCAAGCCCACAGTCCACAATTTCCCAATACCAAAGGAGAGTGAAGCAAAAATCCCAGGTTTCACAGGGTGCACACACACTAGAAGCAACACTTCCAGTATCTCAAATTCAGTTTGATGTAACCCCTATCATTACTCTGGGGTTACAGTCCCATTCTTTAAACATCAATCTTGAACCAACTCCACAAAATTCACCAACTCAGTCATTAGATGTGGATATGATCCATTCATCTATTCCTGATTCTCCAACTCTTTTCTTGGAGAAGCCCCACTCTGACATTGGTGGTCATCACTTGTCAAGTGATTTGTTGGGCCACCAATCATCCTTTTCTGAAATTACAAGAGGATCTGTGGAACAATCTCTAAAATCAATCACCACGGATTCTACTGTAATTTCACATTCTCAAAGTGCTTTCTTGACTTCATCAACGAAAAAGTCTCTTTCGTTGACAAGTGTTTCTCCTTCAACGGTATCCATACCGTTGACAGTTCAAACTACCATTCCGTTGATAGTTCATTCTGCACCTCTTATTGAAAATCAAGTTGTTTCCACAACTAGTGCAGATGATCTAGTGGTAGTTGAAACACTTCTAGGAATGAGAGGGAGTGAAACTGAGAGGCTGGCTTGCAGCCAGGCAAAAGGAGAGGCTGAGAGTGAGAGGCTGACTATTTCTTCCAGTCAGGCAAAAGGAGAGGCTGAGGGTTCCACCTTAGTAGGTGAAGGTGAGGGTGTGAGAGGTGTGAGCCATGGGGAGCCCATGATGCAAGAATATAGAAGAGAGAGAGAAGGGACTACAGGAGCTATAAGGGAGGAAGCAGCCATTGCAAGTGAGTTAATGGAGGTTCATGAGGGAGAAAGGGAACTTACTTTCCAAGAGCATTATCAACAAACTCTGGATAGTATTTCCCTGGATCCTGAGACCTTTACTCATCATGTGCCAGCCTATCAAGTTATGGCTCAGCATGGCAATGTGGAGGCAGAAAGGTCTTTCAACCTAATCCATACAACTGCATCTATGCAAAGAGCAAAGGATGTAATCACCAATCTGTCTCCAGGAGCTGCAGCAAGTGGTGAGTTTGATTTTTCTGATGATGATGACAGTTTTGGTGACAATATACAGGTGGCCATCACTTCATAGACTGGGACTTCTGTGGTGCCCCCTACACCAAACTGGCTTTCTCAAGATATGTATGGAAGAATCAACTTGGATACTGCAATTTCTAGGTAGTAAAATGAGGCCTATCTGGCTCATGAGTCTGCAAGTGTCAATGACAAGAAATTCTACAAAGCCATCATGGATTCTCTGGAAATTCAAAGGCTACAGATGTTGCAGACTAGGAATGAAGCAAGGGAAATCAAGGATTCTATTGGGAACCTGAAAGATGCTTCTGATAGGAGGCTTGATGAAAAGCTCCCTCTTCTCACTGTGTCCAAGATGAACAAGGTTTTCTCTAAGGAACCTGAGGTGGCTACCTCCTTGAAGACTCTCTCTTTTAGAGTGGACAAGGTGGAAGCTACTTTATCTCAAATGCAAAGGGAACAGGAGAAGCAAACCCAACTTTTAGCCCAGCTAGTGGCAGCTCAAGGACTCCCAGTCATCCCTTTTGATGATAACAAAAAGGGGAGAAATCTAAGGAGCTAGACATTCAAATCACAAAGGTTATGGTCCCAGCCATTTCCCTGCCAAAGGAGCCACTAGCTATGGGGAGTCAGGAAAGCATAAACTGGATGGTATTGACTTGATTAAGCAAGCATCTATGAGGCTACAACTTGCTGAACAAATAAAAGACCACTGGTCCAGCATAGATGCAAGAGTCAAGAAGATAGCTGAAACTGCAAAGAATTCAAATTCATCAACGGATCAAGCTTCTTCTACAGCACCATCAACGAATGCCATGGTTTTAGTATCAACAGAATGGGAGCCACAAACCAATTCTTTCTATGAGGTAAAGCCCCTTCTACATGGAGTCACTCAAGGTCCAAGGAAAGAAAAAGGACAAACTTCATGCATTAGGGATGTGGAAAAAGGTACATTTCAAGGAAGCCTATCTCCCAAGTCTCCTGCTAAACCAAAGGGCAAAAATATAGCAAGGACTTTCTATCCTTCACCCTATCCAGATGAGCTCAAGCTTCTTGGACTACTTATCACAAAATGCAAGGAAAGCAATGATCCTGAGGTAAGGAAGCAAAGAGCAATTGTCTACAGAAATGGACAGGAAATTTGTGTTTGGGCTGATCACCTAAATTTTGCTGAAGCTAAGGCTGAGGAGTCAGAAAGAGCAGCTATGCAAGCCCTTGCAGTTGCTCAATCTCTAGATGAAGAAGAAAGACAGCAAGAGGAAAGAGCCAAAGAGGAAAGGAGTACAAAGAAGAGCATAAGGCAACCCAAGGCAAGAGCTAAGAGGAACATAGCTTTTGAGAATGATGACTCTCAGAGCAATGCAACAGACTCTTCTGCACCTATTTCACCTCCAACAATTCCTGATCCAGTTTCTGAGGTAAAGTTAGCCTGTGATCCTAAACATCCAGTAAATTTCTATGATCAGCCAATTGAGCCAAAGGAAGAGCCAATTGAGTTTGATGAGGCCAACTTTCCAAAATTCTTCTTTGAAATGGATCCAAAGAAGAAATCTAAGCAGAGGGCTGCCAAGGCTAAGCCAATTCTTGTAAGGAGGCCACAAGCTGAGAAACCCCCTACCAACCCAGAAGACTTCATCTACATTGCTGATATCAGGGAGGAGTCTGACCTACATATTAATCTTAATGACCTAGTTGAAGTGAGAGGAATAGCAGCCTCTTATAAACTACCAGAGAGATTGGTGTTTGTCTACAAGGGCGGGAGAGAACAGATTTGGCCTCTACACAGAATTCTGGGAGAAGACTATCAGACACTGCTATCTGTGTTCAAATGTCTGAAGAAAGATTTTGGTTTTACCAAAACAGCCAAGTCTGAGGTTGTCTCCAAAATTTGCCAAATCAAAGCTAGCTGGAACAAGCCTGGTGCACTTCCCAGAGTATTGAAGGTCCCTCAAACAGGAAAGAAAATTCATCTCCAACCTTTTTGGATGATGGAATTCAGAGACAAGGACAACTGTAGAAGATTCTTCAGAATAGAAGACCAACTGGAAAAGGCATCCAATGAAACTCTGAGATTAATGCAATCCAAGTTGGGGAATCAAGATGAAGAAGAGAAGATTTTCTACAGAAGACTTCAAGCTCAGATTGAGGAGAACAATGCAAGAAAAGGGAAGAAAACAAGACCACAGAGGCAAAGATGAAAAATCTGCTCAGACTAGAGGAGCAACTCTGTGCACTTGTTTTGTAAGATTTTCTACTTTGTATTTCAATTAAAATTCAATGAAGCTCAATGCAATTTATACTTTTATCATTTGTAATTTGTCTGAGTGTTTTTGTTATCATCAAGGCTCTTGATTTATGGTTGTTATTCTATCAGTCATAAATTGGGGGAGATTGTTAGGAATATGTTATTCTTGATGATAATTATAAAACAATTAGTAGATTTTGTATTAAGTCATTTTTGTAACTGTCAACGGAATGGTATGCTTTGAAGCTTTCGTTGACAGGTAGCTCATCAACGAAATGAGTGATGTAGCAACTGCATTGTACAATACTTCATAGTTTGATATGCATTTTGTTGTAGGTATTAGATAGGTTTTCTAAGTCATGTTGACTAAGTACTAGATAGGCAAAATAGGTTGGTGAATTGTAAATATATTATGCCTTGTAATTTTGCCTAAGTGAAGACATGTGTGCGGTATGAAGATTACTCTATCAACGGAATGAAGATTACTCTATCAACGAAACGAGGATTATACCATCAACGAAACGAAGAATAAAGCTATCAACGAAACACATCTTACTGCTATCAACGAATCATTATCACTTTTCTGAATAGTTGACAAAGTGATAGTGACAGTTTTCTGACAGATCAAAAGGAGATGTGGAAGTGTACTTTGCATTGGAAGCCATCAAAATGGACATAGGGAATAAGGACACATTCCAATTTCCAATCTGGTTCTTGAGTGGGATCATTATAAACCTGGAGACAAAAGACAAAGATCTCCAAGGACCATTGGACAAAAGGGATGAAAAGCAAGCTACTGGCGGTTACCTTTAGTGTATTTTAGAGTAGCCAAAAATAGCATTGTAAACTTGGGTTATATAACCAAGTGTAGCAGTTCATTTTAGATATAGAAGTGAGTGAGATAAAATAGTTCGTATTATCTTTCTCAAGATCACTCTCACTTTGTATCAAGAACTGAGCAGCTGTGATACTTTTGTAACACAGATTATTTCCACAATAAAATTATCTCAGTTGGATCCTCAAAACATCCAACTGAAATTTTATATTTGTTTGTGTTTTTATTTCAGTACAGTTTTATTATTGAAAGTTGTTTTAAGTTTTGAAATATCTAGAATTGTATTCAACCTCCCCTTCTACAATTCTGTTAGGTCATTTGGGATTAACAAAGTATGATGATGAAATTTTCCAAATGATAACTTGACTAAGACCTAACGAGGTCGCCCACTCAATGAGATTTCTTACAAAGTTCTTTCTACGAACTATCTGTTGCTTAAAATATTCCTTGTACCATGCAAGTATTTTCCTAAATATTTGGAAAGATAAGTATGTTGAAGTTTCAGAACTAAAACCAAAGTAGAGAAGTGCGACAAATTATGAGTCGATGTTTACGAAAATTTTCAAGGTCCGTGCAGCCATCAGGATCTTTCTGGCATATGCAGCTCACAAGAAATTCAAGGTTTTCCAGATGGATGTTAAAAGTGCTTTCTTAAATGGTGAACTGGAGGAAGAAGTTTATGTTGAACAACCTCTTGGTTTCATTGATCCAAAATATCCAAATCATGTCTACAGATTGGATAAGGCACTTTATGGACTAAAGCAAGCTCCAAGAGCATGGTATGAAACCTTAGCTCAATTCTTACTGGAAAGTGGATTCAAAAGAGGTACCATTGAAAAAACTCTATTTTATTTGAATCATGGTAAGTATTTGCTTTTAGTTCAGATCTATGTTGATGATATCATTTTTGGGTCAACAAACAATAAGCCGTGTAAAAAGTTTTCTAAGCTTATGCAGTCAAGATATCAAATGAGCATGATGAGAGAAATGAGTTACTTTCTTGGTCTTCAATTTAAACAGACTGAAGATGGTATTATTATCAATCAGTCAAAGTATACAAGGAAATTATTGAAAAGGTTTAACATGCAAGATTGTGCTACTTCAAGTACTCCCATAGCTACAGCTACCAAACTTGATCCTGATCAAGGTCCTGATTTGGATGTAACTCACTACAGAGGAATGATTGGCTATTTATTGTATCTCACTGCAAGTAGACCAGATATCATATTTGTAACCTGTCTGTGTGCAAGATTTCAAGCAAAACCTAGAGAACCCCATCTGATTGTAGTCAAAAGAATTTTCAGATATCTCAAAGGCACTCTTTTTCTTGGCCTTTGGTATGCAAGGGAATCAGATTTTGGGTTGTGTGGTTATTCAGATGCTGATTTTGCAGGATGCAAGATAGACAGGAAAAGTACTTCAGGAAGTTGTCAGTTTTTGGGAGGTAGACTGGTTTCATGGTTTAGTAAAAAGCAAAAGTCTATTTCTATTTCAACTGCAGAAGCTGAGTACATTGCTGCAGGAAGTTGTTGTGCTAAGATAATGTGGATGAGAAATCAGTTGTTAGATTATGGCCTATCATATTAAAAAATTCCTATTTATTGTGATAACCAAAGTGCTATTGCAATGACATGAAATCCAGTTCAACATTCTCTTACTAAACACATCAGTATTAGATATCATTTTATAAGAGAACAGGTTTTGGAAGGAACAATTGAACTTCACTTTGTTCCTACTGTTCAACAACAAGCTGATATATTCACCAAGCCACTACCTGAAGCTACTTTCAACAAGTTGGTGAATGAACTTGGAATGATGAATTTTGAGAATTTCAGAGGGAAGCTACAGAGAGGAAATCCTGATGACTATCAAATCCTGATGGTCATTCTATAAGGTATGTAATTTTGATCAAATCCTGATAGGACACAATCCTGACAGGAAGTCACATGGTAAATCCTGATGTACAGGTCAGTATTTCATTGCTTAATTTGTGCCTGATTTTTCGTCAGTTACTGATGAGAAATGTTTGAGTTTTTATTGGACGATTGTATGTGCGCGTGTGTCACACTGATAGATATATACATATAGATACACATAAAAAGCGGTGCAGTTATGTTTAATTACACACGTAATTTGTCCACTAATCATTTTTTCACAAATCATATTTTGCCACCTGTCATTGAGAGTAATATTTTGTTTTAACAAAATACATTTGATTTTCTAAATTCCTGATTACTCTCTTTTCATCAGTTTTTCATCCTCTTTCTCTCTCTGTGCTCAAGAACCCTATTTCCTATATCTCAATTCTCAAGCCTTCTATTCTGTTTTAATGGCGTCTTCATCTTTTATGAACAAACAGACTGTGATTAGTGGTGTTACTTTTGCCACTAACAATTTTGTAGCCGTTTTGGATCATCAGGATTTGCCTTCTGAGTTTCACATAGTACAGGATTTTCTAGCTTCAAGCCCATTGAAGTTTGCTTTAACAGAACCTGCAAGTGTTTCTTTTAAGTCTGTTATGCAGGTGTGGAATTTAGTTTCTTTTGATAAAGGGCATTCTGGCTCAATCCTGATGAGCTTTGAATATGATGGGGTTACTCACTATGTGACTCCTGCAATTGTGGAGGAAGCCCTGCATTTGCCTATTCTTGGTGATGTTGTTCCTGATAATGTTTCAGACTCGACTCTTTTTGAGTTTGTTACAAAATTGGGTTACAATGGAGAAGTTAAGAGATATGGAAATCTCTTTAGGACAAAGCTGAAGAAGGAATGTAACTATTTCTTTGACACCATCTGTGACGCCCTCCAAACCCGGGGTACAGATTTGAGGAGTCATCCGACCAACGTAATACTCTTTAACACATGCATAATATATATAAAGACACAAATACCCCTTAACCAAGACCGCATCCAGATTATGGCAATGAACACAAGCTACTACAATCTTTTATTAATACAATACCAGTTTTATCAGAGTTATTACATCACAACTAAAGTTCAAATATAGACATCTAATCTAGAAAAGCAAAACAAAAACTACCCTGCCAATGACAATGACTCGAGGGGCTCTCCTGGCTGCTGGTGAACTATCGGTGACGCTATGCTGACTCATACTCTCGCTTCACTGGAATAGGGTTAGAAAACAACAAGCAAGAGTGAGCCAAAATTGCTCAGCAAACATCATATGAATAATTTCTATCACAGTTGTAAGGATATGAATTTATGATATTAGAATCAACCATATTTAGCTAACACATGCTTTGTATCAATAACAATTGAAGAAAAAGAATTAGAATTTGGCTTATTACATTTTATTCAAATCAAAGGTTGTGCTGCTGGCCAGCCACGCATCATAGGGTATAAACAATAACATAAATATGGCATAGTCCTCTACTGGATCCTTGGCCAAACTGGGCCTTAAGTTATTCCGACCATAAATATGGCCCGACCAATTACTGGTCCATTTTAAAAACACATGCCAAATCTATCATAGGGTATAAACAATAACATGCTCAATAAGATAAACTCAATGTATAATATTGCAAAAGAGCTTCAACTGCTCAGTATCAAATGAAGATCGAGAAAGAATCATGGAATAATTTCAATGGTATAGTGTGCTCATTCAATAAGGAAATCAAGATTGGTAGTTGATAATCAATGACCGTAATCACCAATCAAGATGGAAGTCAAATAATCAATGGTTGTCACTAATGATCAAAGGATGATAAACAATAACCAAATGGTGGTAAACAATAATCAAGTGAGTTGGAAATAAGGGTTTCCGATGCAGATCAAATCAAAGAATCAAGAATCTCTAAGGAAATGGAATCAGTTGTCCAAATGCGGTTAAAAGATTAATAATTTGAATTGTTCTGGGGATAATGGTATTCAAGTAATCAAGACAATAATAATTTTTATCACAAGTAAAGGCACAGATACTTGCCTGGTCTACGCTGTTGTCGGATCGACTCTGCTCACTCTACCTTTCCCTTTCCCTTGCTCCGGGAACTCGATTCAGATGATGATGAGGTTGGAAGATTCTGAAACTAGAGATCAAGAGCTTTGATTTGAGTACTTGAACTTTGATTTCTGAAATCAATAACACCTTGAACGAATGGATTGATTATTCAAGAACACGAAGAACACATTTCGGAAATTTTTACTTTTTGATTATTCGCAATGTAGATTATGAAGGTTATAAGGTACGATTCGTCTTTATATATTTTTGGAAAAATAATACCCCAAGGAACACTTTTGGATCGTTATAGATCCACTGGATCGTTTAAAAACCCTAATTAGGTTAAAAATACGTTTTACGAGAAGATAATTATCTACAAGGATTGATAATTATCCAAATCAATACATATCATTATATAACTAATGCTCAAGAATACTGGGGCTATAACAAAGGTAATATTGATATAAAACGATATATCCGTCCCCTTAAGCAATTAGGGTTCGGAACAATTTTTCCCTTTTTGAACAAAACGAATTATTCTTGCAGAATCAAATAGGTAGGAATGAAATGATACGAATATCTCTCCCGATAATGATTCGAATACGAAAGACGGAGAGATATTAATTAATGTACGAAATTCCAATGGGGCCCTTGAATTATCAAAACGGGGCTCAGATTTGAAGAAAATTCCAAATGATGAAATATTTGAAAGGGGCTTCCGACTCACCAATTAGCACATAATCACACAATAATTATCATTTAATAATATTCCAATACTCCACAATAAATATTTTTATATTAAATATATCATTTAATCAAATAATAAAATTCACGGATATTACATCCTTCCCCCCTTAATAGGATTCTGTCCTCAGAATCAGATCAAGGAAACAACTGGGGATACTTCTCTAGCATCTCACTCTCTAACTCCCAGGTAGACTCTTCTACTTTAGGATTCCTCCACAAAACTCTCACTAACGCTACTGTCTTATTCCTTAGTACTTTCTCCTTACGATCCAATATCTGAATCGGTCGTTCTACATAAGATAAATCTGCCTGGACCTGTTGCCCAGTAAATAACAATTGTAGAAGGGGGTTGAATACAATTGTATAAGATTCTCGACTTTATATAACACAAATATGAAAGATCAACAATAACAATGACAATAACAGCTTTATTAACTTTGATATAAAACTGTTACAAACTCTCTTAAGAAATTCTGATGTTCTTAAGAGCTGCTAGCTTACAAAAACTCTCTCAAGAAATTCTGTTCTTAAGAGCTTCTCTTCGATTATGTTCTCTCTCTAATGAATACATAAATCGAAACCAAGACTGTGTTTATATAGTGCACACAGCTTCTCTATCAATAACAAGATAAGTCCTAATCATAACAAAGATAGAAACATATCTTTAATCGATAGCTTCATTCTACAAACCAGGAACAAATAGAATAAACTTCCATGTTTATCTAGACTCCAAATATAACTCGAAGTAGGAATCCTGATCAGCTTCAAGTTCTGATGATCAATCCTGATCATAGTCTGAGTAGGAATCCTGATGATCAATAAGATACTGACGCTTGATCAAATACTGATGACCATGCAATACTGATGACGTCAGCAATCCTGATCAGTTGAGTCTAGCTTCTGACGATCATTGAATTCTGATCTAACAATCTCCCCCAATCTCATACTTTGTGAAATAAAGTATAGATTCCAAATATTCAATGATGTCAAAAACATGTATCAAAATGTACGAGTATCTTCAGAAACAACTTATCTGTTTAAGCTTTTTGATAGAACAGATTCATCTTCAAGAAGTTGGATAATAAACTTTCTTCTTTTCTTCAAGAATTTGAATCAGTCTTTCCTTGAGATTTCTGAGTTCTTCATCTTCCTCATTAATCTGGTAGATAGCTGCTCTGAGATTCTGTATGGAGTTTCTCTGTAGACTGTGCTCTTCAAGCAAAAGATAAGCAATTTCCTTCCCATCAGGATTGAGAGAAAGATGAGTCATGCCAAAATTTACTTCTTTAACAGCAGTACCCCTTTGCATTTCCACATCCTGACCTCTTTGATTTAAGTACATGGGAGTATAATTACCATCGAAATTACTGTTTCCATCCAGTCTTCTTCTTATAGTTGACAAAATTATGTCACTCCATTCTTTGTACACTTGGTTCTTCCATCTTAACAGATAGTGAACATATTTCAGTTCCTGTGTAGTTTTCATCAGCAGATCTTGAATAGATAGAATCTTCACACTACCATCTTTCATGAAGTACAGAAGCTTTTCTTTCTTTTCAAAACCATCATGACAATCTATAACTAGATCAACAGCTAATAAATTGTTCAGGTTTTCAGAAGTTAAAGTACCTCCAATTTCTGTCAAGGAGTAAGGATCAGCATAAGTTATGTTTAGAAATTCAGCATCCCTGTGTCCAATACCTCCTCTTGTGTAACTTGACATTTGCTTCAGATTTGAAAACATCTTTAACCAGAGTGTTTTTGATCTAGCCATATCAGACAAATCAACAACACTTGAAGCGCTTGTAATAATTCCACCAGACTGAAAATTGATAGGTGTATCACAACTTAATGTGCTAATATGTTTCCACTGCTTGAATTTCTCCATTGTCTTTCATTTGAAACTTTAAGCCTTTGTAGATAGAGATTGAAATCTTCATTTGTTCTTTTTGTAATATCTCTTCTTCTGGCTTCTTCTTCTTCATCTACTTCTTTGTTGTGACAATCAACAACAGTAGATAAGATTATCAAATCAACCTCTTGCAGAATTTCAGATTCGTCAGGATCTTGAATATTGTCAGGATTAGAATCTTCAATTTGATTTGTATTGCTGAGAGTTGATTTACTTGATTTTCTTTTCAATTCAGGTTCTTCTTCAACAAATTCCTTGTCTTCTTTCTCCATGATATCCTTGATAACAAGATCTATTAGATTTTATGAAGCTTCAGGAATTTCTTCAATTCTTAACCCTCTAGACCTTGTCTGTCTAGGTACTGTTTGAGTTGAAGAACCTCTTCTATTTCTTCTAGCACCTCTCCTACCTCTGCTTCCTCTACCTCTAGCAGGAGCAGTATAGCTTTCCATTGTCTCTTTTTGTAGTCTCAAGAATTCTTCATGTGAGAGACCTGGATATTCTTCACTTGCTGTAGAGAGTGCTTTTCTGGCAAATAATTGTTGAACTCTTTTATCAGTGTGATAAAGAGTAACAATTCTACCGTCTTTTGTAGAAAACTTCTGGAATAAATTTGATGCATCTTCAGGATTATCAATAATCACATCTTCATCACCTTCAGGAATTGTAGCAAGAATGTGTCCATGACCAGGTGTCAGGATTTGATCTTCCGTCAGGATCTGAGATTGCACCAATGTTCTTACTGTCTTAACTCCAGAATCAGAAACATGAGTTGACCGCGTAGTTTGACTTTGAGAAGTTTGAATTGTAGACTTCAAAACCGCAGTATCAGAGGTTTCTCCTTGTATCGCTTTGTCACCACCATCATCTCCAGTATCATCATTATTATGTCTTAATACTAGATCAGGTGTACATTTTGTCTGAATAACCTTCTCCCCCTTTTTGACATCAGGATTTGACAATAATTGCAAAATTAAGGAAAGAGAGGCTTGAATTTCAGTTACCTTAGTATCCAGAGAATCAATTCTTTGATTGATTGAGGTTTGTTCTGAAACAACAGATTTCACTTGGGATTCCACTACCCTTAGATGTAAAGTAGTAGGCACCTTTGTAAAATGATTAAAGATATCAGTCCTCACTTTGTCAGTTGAACCCTTGATAGAATCAATCTCACTTTTCAGGCTTTTGGATAACAGAGTAGTAGCCTTCAGATGATTCTTCAAGTCTTGATTCTCTATAGATTTCACTGCATTATAGGCATGTGCAATAGCAGAAGAAAAACTGATAGATTCATCAGATTGGTGCCATGAATTGTTCCATTCATTCTGTCGAAATGCCTCTGCAGGATCAAAGGAAGGAGTAGAAAAATCTTGTCTCTGATCTTTCCCAGTGAAAGCATTGCTAGCCATATATGTACTTGATGAACCAAAATTAGTTCCAAGACTAATCTTGAGTGCTGTAGCAAGCTGTTCCTTCTCTTTTCTATTCTCATTATCATCATCACTATCATCATCAGAATTATCATCATCAGAACCATGAGATTTATCAGGATCAGGAATTGCAATACCTTTCAGTTTATCCTGTGATTCTGAGATAGGATGATCCATTGGTCTTGAACGAAGTGGCTGTATCAAAATAGGCTCAGTATCAGGAGCACCACTAACGTCAGGATGAACATCATCAGGATTTGATATGCTTGCATCAGTATTTGCTACCAATGGTTCTTGTGGAGCTTGAGGTTCAGAAGCTGCTTCAACACTTTGAGCTAAAGGTTCTTGTGTGCTTCCCTCATGGACAATGTTCTCGACCAATCTTTCAACAGAAGCTGTAGCTTTGCCTGCATCTTCACTTTGAGAAGATGGTTCTTGTGTAGCTGGAATGTTGATGTCTTCATTCTCCCTTTGAGAAAATGGTTCTTGTGTGACCATTCCACTAGCTAAGCCTTCACCCAAACTTTGATTGAGTGGGTCTTGTGTGGCAGGATCAACAGTAGCTGCTGAATTACTCTGAAATTCAGGTTCTTGTGGGCTTGATCCTTTCAGCTTCTTCTGTCTCTGATAGACTAACTCTTCTGCATTCCTCTTTTTCTTTGATGTAGGTGTAAGACCAACCAAAGAAGCAGTTGTAGAAACCTTCTCCCAAGAAATTTCTCTAATCTGAGATGGAGAGGCTGGAGAGTCTGATAGAGAGACAACTTTTGTTGTTGCATCAGGAATACTAACATCAGGATTTGCTAGAGCATCAGGAGTAGATGACTCATCAGGATTTGATGTCTGAATATCAGTATCCTTCATTTGCACTGTCAAAGGAATATGATACCTGCTCTTTGATAATTTCCTTGTCTTTTGTGGTTTGGATAAAGGTACCACAGCTTTAGTAGCAGTATCAGCAACTTCCTTGTTCACATTCATCACAGAGGATATAGGTAAGTCATCCTCTGAATCACTTTCATCAATCAACCTTAACTTCCTTTTCACAGGAACATTCTTAACAACCTTATCAGCTTTCTTCACCAGGACCCCTTGTACACCCCCTTGTATCTTCTTTTTAGTGAGTGGTGTAGAGGAAAAATCCTTTGAACCTGATTGCCTTCCAGACACATCAGTTCTAGCTGATTTCTTTGATTTGACAACTAAAGTCTTTTGAGAGACATTAGAGGTGGTTGTTAACTGTTTAGACTGTTTAGGTTGCATGCTTGTGTCAGGAACAAGGTGGGTTGGGCCTTGTACCATAGCATTAGAAAGTAGTCCATAACAAGTAGGCATTTTCTGATGTAAGAAAAACCTAACCTCATCAGGAATAAAAGCATTTCCGCACAAAATATTTTGCCATATCAGGATTGAAAAAAAATATTCAATAAGATTAAAATAAAATTTTATTTAAGAAAACAAAATTTATTTTAACAATCCTGAATAGCGTTTTGGTTTAAGAAAAATAACCAAATTAATGGTCATAGAATTAAAACACGCTTACCAGCAAACGAGGCAAAAATATTTATGGAAAACCGAACCGTCTCCTTGAGATTGTAAAAATGACCTGCATTCTTAAAATACATTCTCTATAAAAGAGAACTGTTAATCATAACAGCATCTATCTAACAAAAACCCTCGCCAAAGAATAAAAACTTACCAAAAACTTTCCACCTTATTCATTTTTCAATGGCTACCAATAATCTAAACAACATACCTGATGAAGAGCTTGACTTGATTTGGCAGGAGATGGAGGAGGCTCTTGCTGATATGGAGCCCCAACCAGTTCCTGACCCTCAGGAATATGAAGCGTTTATAAACGCTATGGTTGATGTGGTGTGGCACGACTTTGTGCAAGCCAATCCTGGCTGGAATCCTCTTGAGAATCTCATCTATGAAGAGGATGAAGACGATGAGGATGATGAAGAGGATGAGGACCTCGTTGAAGAGCGAGAGAGGAGAAGAAGGAAAGTGCTTGATGCAAGTGCTTCATGCATGGTGGAGGCAAGGAAGCATCCCGGTGATCACGATGACGATCCGCCTTCAAGTGCATCAGTTCCTCTTCTTGTCCTTTAAGGACATAGAAATCTTCCAATCCTGATGGACTGTGAAGCTGCTCAGGAGCATTCATGCTAATTTGCAGGGCACATGTTCATGCTTATCTGTAAAGCACGAGTTCCTGAGTAGAAAATAGACTAGGAAAACAAATATGTAATTTCCATATTTCATGTGTAATGTATCTTCAAGTATTAATGAAATTTGTCTATTTTCTCAATTGTTTTCTTCTTGTTCTGGCCTGCAAAATTTGTTAGTAACACTCATAGTGATATAGAGATGATAAATAATAAACTCTGATAATAATGACATTGATAGTTAAGACTGAAAACTTAATCAAAGACTAAGTAATAATCTAATTGTCCAGAGTTTACCAGGAGTGTTAATGACAAGTTAGCATAGAACCTCTGGTTTTCATACCAGCTTCAATCATCTGAGCATCATGATTTGACCAGTTGACTTCCTGTCAGGATTGAGTCCTATCAGGATTTGATCAAAGATACATACCTTTCTGAATAACCATCAGGATTTGACAGTTATCAGGATTTCCTCTCTGTAGCTTTTCCTCAGAAATTCTCAAAATTCATCATTCCAAGTTCATTCACCAACTTATTGAAAGTAGCTTCAGGCAGTGGCTTGGTGAATATATCAGCTAGTTGTTGATCAGTAGGAACAAAGTGAAGTTCAATTGTTCCTTCCAGAACCTGTTCTCTTATAAAGTGATATCTGATACTGATGTGTTTAGTAAGAGAATGCTGAACTGGATTTCCTGTCATTGCAATAGCACTTTGGTTATCACAATAAATAGGGATTTTTGAGTATGACAGGCCATAATCTAACAACTGATTTTTCATCCACATTATCTGAGCACAACAACTTCCTGCTGCAATGTACTCAGCTTCTGCAGTTGAAGTGGAAATAGATTTCTGCTTTTTACTGAACCATTAAACTAGTCTTCCACCCAAAAACTGACAACTTCCTGAAGTACTTTTCCTGTCTATTTTGCATCCTGCAAAATCAGCATCTGAATAACCACACAACCCAAAATCTGATTCCCTTGCATACCAAAGGCCAAGTGAAGGAGTGCCTTTGAGATATCTGAAAATTCTTTTGACTGCAATCAGATGTGGTTCTCTAGGTTTTGCTTGAAATCTTGCACATAGACAGGTTGCAAACATGATATCTGGTCTACTAGCAGTGAGATACAATAAAGAGCCAATCATTCCTCTGTAGTGAGTTACATCTACCTCTTCACCTTGATCAGGATCAAGTTTGGTAGCTGTAGCTATGGGAGTTGAAGCAGGAGTACTGTCTTGCATGTTAAACCTTGTCAGTAAATTCCTTGTATATTTAGACTGATTAATAAAAATCCCTTCATCAGTCTGTTTAACTTGAAGACCCAGAAAGTAACTCATTTCTCCCATCATGCTCATTTGATATCTTGACTGCATAAGCTTGGAAAACTTTTCACACAGCTTATTGTTTGTTGACCCAAAAATGATATCATCAACATAAATCTGAACTAACAGTAACTCCTTGCCATGATTCAAATAAAATAGAGTTTTATCAATTGCACCTCTTTTGAATCCACTTTCCAGTAAGAATTGAGCTAAGGTTTCATACCATGCTCTTGGAGCTTGATTTAGTCCATAAAGTGCCTTATCCAGTCTGTAGACATGATCTGGATATGTAGGATCAATGAAACCAGGAGGTTGTTCAACATAAACTTCTTCCTCCAGTTCACCATTTAAGAAAGCACTTTTAACATCCATCTGGAAAACCTTGAATTTCTTATGTGCTGCATAAGCAAGAAATATCCTGATGGCTTCTAGTCTTGCAACAGGAGCAAAAGTTTCATCATAGTCAATTCCCTCTTGTTGGGAATACCCCTTTGCAACTAGTCTAGCTTTATTTCTGATAATGACTCCATCAGAATCAGTCTTGTTCTTGAAAATCCACTTTGTACCAACAATTGATCTATTCTTTGGTCTTGGTACCAGTTTCCAGACTTCATTCCTTTCAAATTCATTCAGTTCTTCTTGCATTGCAGTAACCCAATCAGCATCTTTAAGTGCATCTTCAACTTTCTTAGGCTCCTCCTTGGATAGAAAGTTATTATATAAACATTCATTCTGAGTTGCACTTCTTGTTTGAACACCTGCATCAGGATCTCCAATTATCAAATCAGGAGTATGATCTTTTGTCCATTTCCTTGCTGGTGTCAAATTGTTTCTTGAAGTAGATGCTCCCCCTGGATTGGTGTTATCTTGATTGAAAGAATTTGATTGATTTGAAACTCTCCCTGAATTATTGCTATGCCCTCCTGATGTGTTATCAGGATCTTCACTTGAATCAGTATCTGAAGAATTCTGTCCTGATGATTGAGTTGTCTCTGAACTTGTAGTTGAATGTCGTTGCTCCCCCTCAACATTAGCACTACTAGTTGTATCACTGTTGTTTGCATCATCAGTATTAGCACCATCAGTACCTGGTGAGTCATCAGGATTTGGTGACCCATCAGTATCTGATGAATTGACAGGATCTGATTCAATTTCTTCAGGTTCCTTGGAAGCTTCATTTTCAAATAACAATCTATCATGCGAGTCTTCAATGATTCCAGTTATCTTCTTATCATCAAAAGATACATGAATTGACTCCATGACAGTTCTTGTTCTCAAATTAAAAACTCTGAAGGCTCTTGATGTAGGATAACCTATGAATATTCCTTCATCAGCCTTTGTTTCAAATTTCCCTAGCTGTTCAGGATGAGTTCTGAGAACAAAACATTTACAGCCAAACACATGCAAATGCTTCAGACTTGGTTTCTTCTCTTTGAGTGACTGATAAGGAGTGACACCATGCCTGTTTATCAATGTGAGATTTTGTGTATAGCATGCTGTGTTGACTGCTTCTGCCCAGAAATATGTAGGTAATTTAGCTTCTTCCAACATAGTTCTGCCAGCTTCAATAAGAGTTCTATTCTTCCTTTCTACTACTCCATTTTGCTGAGGTGTGCCAGGAGCAGAGAATTGTTGAATGATTCCTTTGTATTTGCAGAACTCTTCCATCTTTGAATTCTTAAATTCAGTACCATTATCACTTCTCAGAATCTTGACTTTGTACTTTGTGGTTGTCTCAATCATCCTCACATGATCCAACAGAACTTCAGGAGTTTCATCTTTTCTATGCAGAAAATACACCCAGGTGAATCTAGAATATTCATCAACAATTACAAGAGTGTACCTTTTCTTACTGATGGACATGATGTTGACTGGACCAAACAGATCAAGATGTAGCATGTGATATGGTTCTTCAATCGAGGATACTGATTTACTCTGGAATGATGTCCTTCTTTGTTTTGCTTTTTGGCATGCATCACAGAGTCCATCAGGTGTATATAAGACATTAGGTAATCCTCTTACTAACTCTTTCTTAACCAACTCATTGATGTTGCTGAAGTTGAGATGAGAAAGCTTCTTGTGCCAATTCCAACTTTCATCTACTGAAGCTTTACTGATGAAACATGTAGGGGAGCCATCAGTATCTGAGAGAATGTTGGCTTCATATATGTTACCATGCCTGTAGCCAGTTAGTGCTATCTTCCTTGTTGCTTTACTGACTACTTCACAATGTGTGGAATAGAAATTGACATGATAACCTCTGTCAGTGATTTGACTAATACTCAACAAGTTGTGTTTTAGTCCCTTCACTAGAGCTACTTTTTCAATGATGACATTTCCAATGATTATATTGCCATATCCCAAGGTTTGTCCAATGTTGCCATCTCCATAAGACACAGTTGGGCCAGCTTTTTCCTCATATTCTGATAACAGGGCTTTGTTTCCAGTCATGTGCACAGAACATCCACTATCCATGACTAACACATTTTTCTTTTTACCCTGCATCAGAATAGTAAAACACTAGTCAGAATGTTTAGGAACCCACACTTGTTGGATTCCTTGTTCATGCATTTTATTAAATTTAACAGCAGAAGACTTTTTGACTTTAGCAGTCCTGACAGGATTTACTCCATCAGGATTTGCTTTGTCAGTATCAGTATTAACAAAAGCATGCTTCACTATGACATTTTCAGTTCTATCAGACTTTGTACTACTTTCAAACTTAGGCAATGGATCATAAAAGTTATAGTACAAATCATGATACTCTTTACATGTATAAATAGAATGCCATAGACTACCACAATGAAAACAGGAATTCTGTGGTTTGTAAAATACTGATCTATTCCTAACATCAGACTTAGGAATTTCAGCAATTTTCTTCTTACTCTTTTTACAATCAATAGCAAGATGATTAGAGTTACCACAGTTAAAACAACTCTTTCTAGGTGCATTTGGGATATACTTATAACCATTTTCTTTATTGATCCCAATTTTACCATTCCTGTTTCTCTTAACAGTAGCTTCCTTTTTCTTATCTGTAACCTCACAGATTTTATCCTTAAGCTGTTTCTGAGACAATAGACCTACATTCTTAGTGACTTTGTTCATGACAGGTTTAGACTTTATAATTTTAATTCCTTGAGTAGAAGAAGATCCCTTTTCAAAAGTAGAATTGGAATCCTTACCAAAAACAAAATTAACAGGAGTAATCTTAGATTTGGTTGAGTCTATAACATGTCTATAGGTCTTTGGACTGACTGTCTCATTAATGACAATTTTCTCTGCTAATTTCTTATCTTCATCTGACTTATATCCTAGACACTCTTTCCAATTCTTAGAGGTATTAATCTCATGAAATTTCCTACCAGAGTCTGTCCAGGTTCTGATTTTCTCATTAGCAAATTCAAGTTCTTTTTCAAGGAAAGTACATTTAGATGTCATCTCTAAGTGCATGTGTTTAGCATTATCACATTCTTTTTGTACTTCTTGCATACGAGAAAATTCAGCTTCTAATATCTCATTCCTCTTTCTAAGGTCAGACATCTCAGATAAGATTCTAGTATTCTCAGCAGTTTGACTTCTAAAGCTAATATGTAATGACTTTAGAAAACGTCTTAACTCAGAAGCATTATCAGTATCAAAATCAAAGATAGTATTTAGTACCTTATCATCAGGAGCAGCAGTTACATCAGCATTGGCCATTAACGCATAGTTGACTACCTCAGTATTAGATTCTGAGGAAGAGTCCATCCAATCCTTGCTTGATGTGATGAGTGCCTTTGTCTTGTTGCATTCAGAAGCAAAGTGACCCATACCATTACACTTGTAGCATCTAACCTTTGACTTGTCAAATTTGCTACCCTTGCTGTCCTTTTTGATATACTTGTCTTTGTCTGCTTTGAAGGTCTTTTTCTGAAAGTTGCCTTGTCTTCTATTCTTCCTGAACTTCATCCTTCTGAAGTTTCTGACAATCATAGCAACCATCTCTTCCATGTCTGAATCAGAAGATTCATCACCAGTATTGGCATCAGGATTGCCATCAGTATCTGATGAAGAGTCGTCAGGATCTGACTCAGCTACTCTTGCTTTCCTTCTAGAGACCTCCATAGCTTTCCCTTTTGATTTTGCTTCTACATTCAAAGCAATTGACTTTGCCTTAATGCTTTTCTTGTTCTTTCTCTGTTGAACTTCAAGATCATGAGTTCTTAGCATCCCATAGATCTCATCAAGAGACACAATGTTCAGATCATACTGGTGTCTAATGATTGAGGTCTGAGTATCCCATTCTTCAGGTAAAGCTCTAAGAAATTTGGTGTTTGAATCTTCAGTTTCATATACTTTGTCAACTAAGGATAAGCTGTTCAATAGTGTCAGAAATCTATCATATAGATCAGTCAGGCTCTCTTCAGGTTTTGCATCGAATTGTTCATATTCTTGAATCAAAAGAGCCCTTCTGTTTTTCTTAACAGATGCAGATCCCTGGCACTGAGTTTCCAAAGTATCCCAGATTTCTTTTGAAGACTTGCATGCAATCACTCTGTTTGACATAACAGCATCAAGGCTATTATGCAAGATATTCTTTATCTTTGGTTCCCTGAGTACATGAGCTTTTTCTTCTGGAGTCCATTCAGCTTTAGCTTTGACCACATAATGTTCTGGTACTGTATCTGTTCGTTCTACGAACTTTGTTGGTATATATGGTCCATCACGAATCCTGTCTAAGTAGTCAGGATCCATAGCCTCCAGGTACATCAGCATCTTTACCCTCCATGTGGGATATTCTGATATCTTCAAGATGGGAATCTTCATGCTTTCATACTTGGTTGTCGACATCTTTAGATCGTATCTGATTCAGAATTAAATCAGTTTGCTCTGATACCAATTGTTGCCCAGTAAATAACAATTGTAGAAGGGGGTTGAATACAATTGTATAAGATTCTCGACTTTATATAACACAAATATGAAAGATCAACAATAACAATGACAATAACAACTTTATTAACTTTGATATAAAACTGTTACAAACTCTCTTAAGAAATTCTGATGTTCTTAAGAGCTGCTAGCTTACAAAAACTCTCTCAAGAAATTCTGTTCTTAAGAGCTTCTCTTCGATTATGTTCTCTCTCTAATGAATACATAAATCGAAACCAAGACTGTGTTTATATAGTGCACACAGCTTCTCTATCAATAACAAGATAAGTCCTAATCATAACAAAGATAGAAACATATCTTTAATCGATAGCTGCATTCTACAAACCAGGAACAAATAGAATAAACTTCCATGTTTATCTAGACTCCAAATATAACTCGAAGTAGGAATCCTGATCAGCTTCAAGTTCTGATGATCAATCCTGATCATAGTCTGAGTAGGAATCCTGATGATCAATAAGATACTGACGCTTGATCAAATACTGATGACCATGCAAAACTGATGACATCAGCAATCCTGATCAGTTGAGTCTAGCTTCTGACGATCATTGAATTCTGATCTAACAGGACCTCTATGGGTTCATACTCTATTACATGATTCGAATCTGGTCGATATCTCTTAAGCATAGATACATGAAATACATTATGAACGTGCTGCATATGCGGCGGCAATGCTAACTCGTAAGCTACCTTGCCCACTTTCTTCAAAATCTCAAACGGTCCAACATATCTCGGACTCAACTTCCCTTTCTTTCCAAACCTAACTAATCCTTTCCACGGTGAAACCTTTAGTAACACTTCCGTCAATACAAAGCTTCGTAAGGTGGCATTCTAATGCTCGCGTGAAAACTATTATTATATGAAAATTCCACCAAGGGTAGATGACCGTCCCAACTACCTTCAAAGTCTAGTGCACATGTCCTAAGCATATCTTCATTAGTCTGAATTGTTCTTTCGCTTTGGCCGTCCATCTGCGGGTGATAAGCCGTACTCATTCTTAACTCGGTGCCCAAACACTCTTGAAAACTCCTCCAAAATCTTGAATTGAATCGAGGGTCTCTATCAAACACTATCGATACTGGAACTCCATGCCGTACTACGATTTCTTTTATGTAAATATGAACTAACTTATCTAGTGAGAATCTCTTGTTAATCGGAAGAAAATGCACAGATTTCGTCAATCGATCCACGATAACCCAGATGGCATCATGGTTAGCCTTCGTTCTAGGTAATCCTACCATAAAGTCCATCGCAATGTGTTCCCACTTCCATTCAGGAATTTTCAATGGTTGAAGTAATCCACTTGGTCTCTGATGTTCCGCCTTGACTCTTTGACACGTAAAGCATTTACTTACCCATTCCGCAATCTCTCTCTTCATATCTGGCCACCAAAAGTTCGTCTTAAGATCTCGATACATCTTCGTACTCCCTGGATGAATTGAATACTTCGAGTTATGCGCTTCGTGCAAAATTTCACTTTTCAGTTCCGCTACATTAGGTACCCATATCTGAGAAGCAAATCTCAAGATCCCTTTGTCGTCTGGTTGGCTACATATTTCCTCACCTGTCATCTTACTCACATCATCATTCATAACTTGCTCTTGGCACTTCCGTATCTTCTCCAACAATTCAGGTTGAAACGTCATGGTATAAATCATTTCCGTCGCATCCTTCGGAATACTTACTTCGATCTCTAACTTCTCAAATTCCTTGTATAACTCTTTGGTCATCGTCAGTGTATTTAATCTCGCTTTTCTGCTCAGTGCATCTGCTACCACATTTGCCTTGCCGGGATGATAGTTGATAGAAACGTCGTAGTCCTTGATTAGTTCTAACCATCTTCGTTGCCTCATGTTCAGCTCTTTCTGAGTAAAGATATACTTCAAACTCTTATGATCGGTGTAAATTTCACATCTCTCTCCATACATGTAATAACCCCAAATTTTGAGAAATAGTAAAATCGCCCCTGATGAATAATAAATTTGGTGATGGAAAATTTTTCAGACCACACTATATAGAAGACATGGGATGAATGTTTCGAAGTTATATTATTGATGTATAAGGAGAATGAGTGAATGTAAACGCGATCAGAACCGGGAGATTCCAACTTTGAATTTTTATCACTATTCATCGGACAATCGAGGGTGTATTGATTTGATCGTTTTGAGAAAGCGTGTAGGATGAGAAATCCATGATCATACCTTAAGCCAAGGAGAGAAATCTAGGATCATATATTAGACAAGGTAATGGAAGGATAAAGGAAGTACCCTAGCTTTGGTACAGAGAAACGTCTTTAGAACCACTGGAAGCTATCGCGAAACAAAAGCGTAATAAATTATGGATTAAACCCTAACCAAAGGAGGAGTATTATATGAGGTCATCAAGTGAAATATATAAAAGAATTAAGGATGCAAAGGATGACATAAGCATGATGCAAGGAGATGACATAAGCATGACAAGTGATGACAAGCTCAAAATGAGCCTTGTCATTGATGACAAGCACTCTTATTAGCCACACAATTAATCAGCAAAGTATTAGTGTTTATTTGACAAAGCAAAAGAAAAGAAAACCAAAAGAAAAACCAAGCAAATAACCATGTTCTTCATTTTCTTCAAAATCTGCTCAGCTTGACCATGGTGGAAAGAAAACTTTATATCTCAAAACCTACGCATCCAAACATCACCAAATTTTACCCATAGCTCCTTCAGTGTATGGAGAACAGACGTGTAAAATATTATGGCCAACAAAGGAGTATAGCCCAGTCAAATCCCTTCTCCAAGTCGGAGGACCGAAACTGTCCAGTTTTCCCAGATCTGACCACTCACCTTAGAAAGCCAATAAGTTGAGCTTTAAGCATCCCCTGGTGATGGGATAGGACTCAAAGGAAAGCCCTTGAAGAGTAGAAGGTGTGGTAAAAGGTTGAGAACCAAACTCTCAGGTTTCGATTTTATATGGATTTTTACAAAGTGATGATGAATAGTAATGAATAGTACTTTTACTAAGAACATGTTTTTGTTTTGTAGTTTTCAGATTAATTAGCTTAATCAAGGAGCAAGGAAGCCTAATATCCATCTTATATAGCTTGTATTCAGTTCCCAAGAAGGTATAAAACTCCTCCCCTTTGTGGTTAAGTTTTGATTTTTGAAGTTATAGTGATTGTATGAAGTTGATGTTGTTAATGGAGCATGTTTGTATGATTTAAGGTTGTTTAGTATATGATTTGTGGATAAATAGATGGTGGAGTATGAGATCATGTTTAGGCAGATTATAACTAGTATTAGCTTGTGGTTTGATGATTGATGGGTTGGTTGGTTGATTGGTGTTGTTTTGGAGTGTTGAAAACACGGGAATCTTAAAATAGCGCCGTTACCATGTCGGATTTTACTTAGGTAGTTTAGACAGAAACCATGACTGCATAACAGGGCATAAACTTGAGGTTTCTGACCTTGAGCATGTAGGCTCTGTTTCCTAGATTATTTTAGCGAAAGAATCGTATCGTTTCGATTTACGGTTTAGGAGAAACGGCCGTTTTACTAAAAGCGGTTTCGCGTAACTAGATAGTTCATTGTATGAACTTTGAGGTAGGGATCAAGCCCTTTAAAATTGGAATTGGATTGAGATATTAAAATGGATACTAGTATGGACAGTTAGGAAAGGAACCTAGAAGGTTTCGTGTTAAAAAGATGAGTTTGTGATTTTATAAAAATGCATGAACAAAGGTTGCGCGAGTGAAATACCCTTAAGGGGATGGTTAAAACGATAAGTTTAGTAATGGTAAAGTACTTGGGTTTTGTGAATGGATTTCC
Source organism: Heracleum sosnowskyi (assembly GCA_030848705.1). Taxonomy (NCBI): domain Eukaryota; kingdom Viridiplantae; phylum Streptophyta; class Magnoliopsida; order Apiales; family Apiaceae; genus Heracleum; species Heracleum sosnowskyi. The sequence goes on along the minus strand of CM061238.1, from coordinate 57,551,745 downwards.
ACCCAAACTTTTGACTTAAGAGTTTAAGGAATGTCATAAGGTTATAAGCGGCCAAGAGCGAGACACTTGATGTTCGTTAATAGAACGTTAGTGCTTAAGTTAAATGCACTTTAAATGGTTAAGCCAGGGGACTGATCGGGTATTTCTTTGTTTATAGATTTCCCGGCAAGTTCTCGAACCCATAACAACCAAGGACCCGAGGCAAGTTTTCTTATTCCATGCTATGTTTTAAAGTACCATATTCTGATGATGCATATGATAGATGCACGTTTTCAAATGTAATATATGCATACCATATTATGCATGTTTTCAAACCGTACATCGTATATGGATGTGTTTGGATTTAAAACTATGAAGATGTTAATATGCATATGATAGATGCATGCTTTCAAATGTATTATATGCATACAATATTATGCAAGTTTTCAAACCCTATACCATATAATGATGCTGTTGTGATATATGTTGTGGTATCGCTATATATGCTGCTTTATGTTGTGAAACGACTTAATAACTGTTTTCGCTTTTTAATAAAAAGCGGTATAAGGTATAAGGTTTATATGCTAGCTAAGTACTAGATATATACCAAGGTTAAGGATTAAAGACTCTAAGTATAGAGTACTTGTACGATGGTTTTAAAAAAACTTAGACCGGGAGTCAAATTATTATTTTGTTTTAAACTACTGTCAGAAGCTGGAAGGTTCCAGGGACGGTTATACTTTAAGGGTATATTAAATATTCCAATATCTATATAATTGGATATTTAAGGCGAGATATTTAAATAATATTATAATATATATTATTTGAATATTATTTAATTAAGTGAATATTATTTTGAATATTCACTTAAGTGTTTTATATTGAATAATAATTCAATATTTATTATTTGAATATTATTTAAATAAGTGAATATTATTTTGAATATTCACTTAAGTGTTTTATATTGAATAATAATTCAATATTTATTATTTGAATATTATTTAAATAAGTGAATATTATTTTGAATATTCACTTAAGTGTTTTATATTGAATAATAATTCAATATTTATTATTTGAATATTATTTAATTAAGTGAATATTATTTTGAATATTCACTTAAGTGTTTTATATTGAATAATAATTCAATATTTATTATTTGAATATTATTTAAATAAGTGAATATTATTTTGAATATTCACTTAAGTGTTTTATATTGAATAATAATTCAATATTTATTATTTGAATATTATTTAAATAAGTGAATATTATTTCGAATATTCACTTAAGTGTTTTATATTGAATAATAATTTAATATTTATTATTTGGGTATTTATTAAATATTCCAAATATGATTTAAAATCATAGAACCTTATTATATGATTAAATGTTCTATTATTTACACAAAAATATAAATTTCTGATTTTCAGAAAAGGTATTAAAATAGAGATTCTCAACTATTATCTTAAGATAGTTAAAGGTAGTTAAATGCGATTAAATATTTCCTAACTCATCAAAAATTGGAAATCCAGTTTTAAAGGTCGAGCAAATGGTTTTGCTTCTTCTATTCCTCGAGAATACTCGTATCTTGGGTTGCCTTCCCTATCCAATCCGAGTATTCCAATCTCGATAATTTCAGAAAAATTCCGATTAACTCCCAGGTCGTGATTTTAAAAAGGGTTTATGATATATCCTCTGTAAGTTGGCAACGACCAACCCACATCTTGTTATTACTTCCTCAAAATTTCCGGAAGTAAGTATGATAAAGAGTTTAAACCTATCAACGAGCTAGCATGACGCTCGGGGAACGACGATTAAGTTCGGTTCCGGTTATACGAATGCCGGGACGCAACTTTAGCTGAGGTACTTCGGGTACCGGGACGCTAATGATAGCCAGTATGCGGCTGGGGTGATAACCATGAAAAGGTTTTCGTCCACTACTAGTAGAAAGAAATTTTTTGCGATACAACGACTGATCATCCTGTATCGTGGTGCTCCAGTATATCCCCTTCTTCCACTTGGAATTGTGCTGCACATTGTAACGAAAGCCTAGGTGCTGAGTTACCGATAATGTGATAGATATTGAACAATGATGTTCCGTGTATAGTATTTGAACTACATTGCATGTTCTGACGAGAAGAGTATCCAATATATCATTCTATATACGAATGAGGTTTTAAAAGCTTTCAGCTATGATATCAGCCCACATATATGATTATGTTGCTATATATTATTGTCGAGCTATAGTGCTCATTCTTGCTTTTTTTATATATCACAACCCAACAACTTTAAAATGGTGTTCATTACTGACATTTTACAGTATTTTGAACAGTATGAGATATCTAAATAGATATGCATGTATATATGTTGAGAAGTCATTTAAGATATACAGTATATTGAATTGTATAGTATTTTGAATCAATGGATGGTTTTAAGCCTTGATTCCAATATTAATATCTATTTTAAAAAGAGATGTTTTGAGACTTGGTTTATCATCTTGATACCCAGGATCCCTAAAAGGATTTACGAAAAGTATTTGAGTATGATTATAAATCATACGGTATTTTGAACGATATACTATTTTGGGGGATAAACCCTAGTAGTTTTAAACATGGATCCCATATGGTGTTGGAACGGATGATTACTGTTCTGCGTTTTACTATATGATTGATTACGAGTTCGAAAAGAAAACTTTACCTTAATCGATACGATTCTGATCCACGTCTTCTACTGAATTCCTTGATTCCCTTCGAGCGAAGTGTGGCCTTCGATCTCCCGAAGTTTCCTCTCCTTAAAGCCTCGAAATCCCAAAACCCTAGCTCCTTGCGGCTGCCCTAGGTTTTAATCTCGAATTATGAAAAACCGAAAAAACGTTTTCAGCCTTTAGGAGAACAAGAATATTTATAGGCTCCAGTAGGGATCATGGACAATTAGGTCGGGCCTCCCAATGACATTCTGGGTCAAGCCCAATGTCATTAAATATTAATTCTATCCACTAACGAATTAATATCTGCACTGCCTTTCCTAATACCGTAATTGCTTTATTATTAAATTCGGCTCCTATATTATTTGCTTATTAAATTCCCCATGTTTAAGATATCGTATGTCCATTAATTAAATTAATTTCTGATAATTAATTTAATTAATATCTTTTTATCCTTGATCATCCACTCAACCTTATAATTATGCAAGAACAAATCTGCCTGCAGGACTAAAGCATAATTATCTTTATGAGCTTTCAAGAGGACATCATCAACCCGAATATTATCAGGACATGGTTTCCTTATGTAATTAATATCCCACTCTGCATGCAATGTCATTGCTCAATACATAATATTGTAATTAACAATTAATTACATCACATATGAATCAAAGCATGTGCATTGCATACAAGTGTCAATCACTACACTTGGATTGAGAACCTAAGCATTAATAATATCATAGAATCTTAGTTCTTCTTTATTGTCAGAATAGAAGAACAATTCTAATATTTCGATCCTGTTCAATATACACAAAGTATACAAGTATTATTTAATAGTCAAGATAAACTATTCCAAATAATACTTCAGTTATTCCAGTGGTTTGTCTAATTCCACTTAAACTGTGAACCCTTTATATTATATATAGACACTGATAATTTAATCTTCTGTTATCCCATTTGATACTAAATTATCCACAATATATAATAAACAGACAATGTAAAAATATGCAATCAAGATTCTCAATAAAATGGACAATGTTTATATACTACTAATGAATAGTTTAGTATAAAACCCAACAATCTCCCACTTATACTCAAGCTATTCTTTGAGTATATCAGTGTTTATTAATATAATCCGCTACCAGTTTAAATAACTATTCCGTGACCAGACATCTGACTCCTATCGCCTCCACGTGTTCTTCAAAAACCTTAGCTGGTAAACTCTTCGTGAAAGGATCAGCACGGTTGTCCTTTGATGCTATATCAGTCACAATAATATCTCCTCGCTTAACGAACTGTCGTATGAGGTGATACTTACGCTCAATGTGTTTTGCTGCCTTATGTTCTCGTGGTTCCTTTGTATTTGCAACAGCACCAGTATTATCACAATAAATTGTGATTTGCCGTGGCAAATTAGGAACTACATTCAAATCCAGCAGGAAATTCCGGAACCATATAGCCTCCTTGGCTGCCTCAGAGGCTGCCACATATTCAGCTTCCATGGTTGAGTCTGCGATGCATTTCTGCTTCACACTCCTCCATATTACAGCTCCACCTCCTAAAGTAAAAACACACCCCGAGGTTGACTTCCTCTTATCCCTATCTGTCTGGAAATCTGAATCGGTATATCCTACAGGAAACATGTCTGAAGCCTTGTAAATTAACATATACTTCTTAGTCCTTCGCAGGTACTTAAGTATCGTTTTTACTGCACTCCAATGCTCCTGACCTGGATTGGACTGATATCTACTGACCATGCCTACGGCAAAGCAAATATCAGGTCTCGTGCATAACATGACATACATTAAGCTTCCACATGCTGAAGCATAAGGAACTGCTTTCATGTTCTCTATCTCCTTAGGTGTTTTAGGACACTGCTCCTTTGATAGAGAGACTCCATTTCTAAAAGGTAAATTACCCTTCTTAGAGTCCTGCATGTTAAAACGAGCCAATACCTCATCAATGTACGGTTCTTGAGATAAAGCCAACGTTCTTTTCTTGCGATCTCTTATAACTTTGATCCCAAGAATGTATGCGGCTTCACCTAAGTCTTTCATTTCAAATTGTTTGAACAACCATGCCTTAATAGATGACAACATCTCTACATTGTTTCCAATGAGCAAAATGTCATCTACATATAGTACTAGAAAAACCACTGCATTTCCTTCACTTTTCCTATACACACATGCTTCGCTTGGAGTCTGATCATAACCATTTGTCTGGACGGCCTGATCAAAACGAATGTTCCACTCCCTGGAAGCTTGTTTCAGTCCATAAATGGACTTCTTAAGCTTACACACTAGATGCTCTTGGCCCTCTTTGATGAATCCCTCTGGTTGCTGCATATGGATGTTTTCATCAAGACTTCCATTTAGGAAAGCTGTCTTGACATCCATTTGCCAAATCTCATAATCGAGATGAGCTGCTATAGATAAAAGAATCCGGATTGACTTAAGCATGACTACCGGAGAAAAGGTTTCCTCATAATCAATTCCTTGTTTCTGAGTATACCCTTTCGCAACAAGTCTTGCTTTCCAGGCTTTCACCTTTTTGTCAGATCCTCTTTTTCTTTTGTAGATCCACTTGCATCCAATGGGTTTTACACCATTGGGTGGTTCCACGAGATCCCAGACTTGATTGGAATACATAGATTCCATCTCAGATTGCATAGCCTTTTGCCAAAGATCTGCATCCTTATCTTGCATTGCTTCTTCGTATGTCCTGGGATCCTCATCATGTTCACCAGAGACTAAGTCCGAAGACTCTCCCAAAAACATGAACCTCTCAGGTTGTTTAACAACCCTCCCACTACGACGAAGCATTGGAGTGGTATTAGTGATAGGTTGTTCATTTACTTGTGGTTGTTCTACTTGTATCGGTGGCATATTAGAATTATCTTGTCCTCCCACTAGTTCTTCTAAAACAACAGTACTCATGGGTTCGTGATTCATTATATAGTCTTCCTCTAAGAATCTAGCATTGGTGCTTACAATGATATCCCGATCCTTAGGACTATAAAACAAATACCCTTTTGTTCCCTTGGGATAACCCACAAACAGCCTTACTTCTGTACGAGAATCTAACTTAGTCACGTTCTTGTTCAGCACATGTGCTGGACAACCCCAAATCCGAATGTGTTTCAAACTAGGTTTGGTACTAGTCCACAATTCTTTTGGAGTTTTTGGAACTGACTTAGAAGGTACCAAGTTTAGAAGATAAGCCGCTGTTTCTAGAGCATGTCCCCAAAACGACTTGGGTAAATTCGAATAACTCATCATCGATCTAACACTCTCTAAAAGAGTCCGGTTCCTTCTTTCTGCTACACCATTCTGCTGAGGTGTGCCAGGTGCAGTCAACTGGGATGAAATCCCATGTTCTGATAAATATTCTCTAAATTCTCCAAGCAGGTATTCGCCCCCACGATCTGATCGTAGTGACTTGATACATTTTCCTGAATGTCGCTTCTCCGCACTTGCTTTGTACTCTTTGAATTTTTCAAAGCACTCAGACTTGCGGTGCAACAGATAAATGTATCCATATCTCGAATAATCATCAATGAAAGTGACAAAATATTCATACCCACCTCTCGCTTGGATATTCATAGGTCCACATAAATCAGTATGAACCAATTCTAACACATCTTTGGCTCTATTTCCTTTTGCCTTAAAAGGTCTACTGGTCATTTTTCCTTCCAAGCAAGATTCACAGACTGGAAATGGCTCCACTGCCAACGAGCCTAAAGGCCCATCTACTACCAATCTTTGAATCCTCCTCAAGTTAATATGACCTAATCTCAAGTGCCAAAGATATGTTTGGTTCAATCCAGAAGGTTCCTTTCTTTTACTAGAGGTAGAAAATGTATTATTAATTTCACTTGGTTGCAGCATTGGTTCTATAGGATCAATAATATATAAATTGTCTTTCAATGTACCAGAACATATAACTCGTTTATTCATCATAATGGAAACATTACGATCCAAACAAACATTATAACCATCCATAGCAAGTTTAGAAACCGAAATTAAATTCCTTCTAAATGAAGGTACATAAAGACAATTATTCAAAACCAAAATCCTATCATAACCAAAAGATAAAGAAATAACTCCAACTGCAACCACTGCTACTTTCGTAGCATCTCCCATGAACACATATATCTCGCCATCTCTAAGCAGCCTGGTTTTCTGGAACCCCTGCATGGAATTACAAACATGATCAGTGGCTCCTGTGTCTACACACCAAGTGCTCGTAGACATAGCCGCTATATATGTTTCCGTAACAAGAGAAAGAGACATACCAGTATTGTTCTTCTTAGAAAGAGGACAATCCTTTTTCCAGTGACCCGACTGCTTGCACTTGAAGCACTTGCCCTTAGGCTTCTTCACTGAATTCTGAACTCCCAATGGTTTCACAACTTTCTGTGTCTGAACCTTCTTCTTCTTCTTTCCTTTCAGCTTTGAAGAAGAAACTTTCTCAGCCACATTTACCTGAACATGCTGCTGAAATAATGATTCCGCTGCCTGAAGCTCTGTCAGAAGTTCCGCAAGACTATACAACTTCTTGTTCATGTTGTAATTCAAGCGAAACGGCTCAAAGCTTTTGGGCAAACTCATAAGTATGATATCGACCTGCGTTTCCGCATCAATATCAGCACCAAGGACCTCTAGTTCATTTATATGAGACATCATCAGAAGAACATGGTCCCTTACAGGTGTTTTTTCAGCCATCTGAGTGTTCATTAGAGACTTCATTGCTACTTGCCTAGCAGCCCTATTCTGATCTCCGAAAAGCTCCTTGAGATTAAAGAGCATATCTGCAGCAGTGGTCATGGCCTGATGCTGATGTTGCAAAACACCCGACATTGCTGCCAGAATGTAACATCGCGACATCTCATCTGCCTTAGTCCACTTCTTAAAATACTCTTTTTCCTCATCCGGAGCATCGGCAGCAGGCTGGTCCGGTTGGGGTTCAACAGTACAAAATTTGAACTCTTCAGCAGTCAACACTATGTCCAAATTGCGTTTCCATTCAATATAGTTAGGTCCGGTAAGTTTGTTATCCTTAAGTATGGTGAAAAGTGGATTAAAGCCCATTCTATCCTGAGAATCATGCATATAACACTTAATCAGAAAATTGCATATATCTTAAAACCTATTGGTTTCCTCTAACAATTAATTAAAATTAATGCACTAATATTTAAATTCCATAAATATCTGGTACGCCATGATGGATGACATATATACCATTTAAATTTAAATATTACTTCGGTCCTACTACTAAATAATACGCCACGTTAGGGTGGACTATATATTATCTTTCATAGCTAAGTGTATACCATTATTTAGATCTTAAGTTGCCTTTAGTCAGACCCATCCGTTCGATGTATCAATGGATAAATCCCAGGTGTTTTCGGTGAAGTCACAGACGGACTCGCTTAAGAACACAACTCCGTAGACAGAAATATCCATTATCAACATCAATCAAGGAATGTCCAACTTTTTTCTCGAATTCTATGAAACTTGGTTTGTCACGATGGGGTGAGCTTACCTTTCAATATTCGTGATTAACTTAAGAAGATTGTCCTAGTAATATCCTTAACACTACCCAGACGTCATAAATCATACGCCACGATGGGTGACATATATCCAATTCATAATCGTCCTAGTGTTAAATTACATACAACCAATAATGGATGACCATGGGATCTAATATCAAATTAATTCCCTCTCCCACTTAGTATTTTACTTTGAGGATTTTTTTTTTATATCTACATGCATCGTCCTATGTTAATTCTTCGAGGTCCACATGTTATCATAATAACAAGACAAAGAACACATAACATAGTAGAACATGGCATGACGATCAACATAATTAAAGCATAACATATAACCCTATGTCCATGTCGTTCTAGCATACTAAGGTTAGTATTGCATGGCATGATAATCACGTAAGGCATATAAAATTGCAATAATTAAAATAAATAGCAGAAATTATGTAAAACATAATAAAACACATCCACTATTATGGCCCCAGAAAATTAGCTTCGAATTCCTTCGTTGAAAATTTCCCGAAATCTTCAGGAGCCCGTTTGGAGGCCTAAACAGCGTCAGAATGGGTCGAAAAATCGGGGAATGGTTCTTTAGATCCATTCCAGCCTGTTCGTCTCGTTCTGCCGTTTCCGAAAAGTGCTTATTCGCCCAAATCGGACATCGTATGCAAAATCTGCAGCCAAAACAGCGAAGCTCCCACGAAAACAGTATGGCGCAGCGGAAGAACTCTGTTTCTCGTATCTCCGATGTTTAAACGATTACATACAACATAATACAGCAAAACAAACCTATTCTATTACATACATCTGATCATAATCTTAACTATCACGATAAACCCTCGTGATTTACAACAATCAAACATCCACGATAAACCACGTGGGATCCAATCACATAATCAAATAAAACATGACCATAATAGTGGATTACAACCTGCATCACAAAATCAATACAAGCAACCACCATATACATGCATATATAATTACGACATGGACATCATATCATAAAACGCAGAACTGCATAACCAGGCGCTCTGATACCAATTGTTGGAACGGATGATTACTGTTCTGCGTTTTACTATATGATTGATTACGAGTTCGAAAAGAAAACTTTACCTTAATCGATACGATTCTGATCCACGTCTTCTACTGAATTCCTTGATTCCCTTCGAGCGAAGTGTGGCCTTCGATCTCCCGAAGTTTCCTCTCCTTAAAGCCTCGAAATCCCAAAACCCTAGCTCCTTGCGGCTGCCCTAGGTTTTAATCTCGAATTATGAAAAACCGAAAAAACGTTTTCAGCCTTTAGGAGAACAAGAATATTTATAGGCTCCAGTAGGGATCATGGACAATTAGGTCGGGCCTCCCAATGACATTCTGGGTCAAGCCCAATGTCATTAAATATTAATTCTATCCACTAACGAATTAATATCTGCACTGCCTTTCCTAATACCGTAATTGCTTTATTATTAAATTCGGCTCCTATATTATTTGCTTATTAAATTCCCCATGTTTAAGATATCGTATGTCCATTAATTAAATTAATTTCTGATAATTAATTTAATTAATATCTTTTTATCCTTGATCATCCACTCAACCTTATAATTATGCAAGAACAAATCTGCCTGCAGGACTAAAGCATAATTATCTTTATGAGCTTTCAAGAGGACATCATCAACCCGAATATTATCAGGACATGGTTTCCTTATGTAATTAATATCCCACTCTGCATGCAATGTCATTGCTCAATACATAATATTGTAATTAACAATTAATTACATCACATATGAATCAAAGCATGTGCATTGCATACAAGTGTCAATCACTACACTTGGATTGAGAACCTAAGCATTAATAATATCATAGAATCTTAGTTCTTCTTTATTGTCAGAATAGAAGAACAATTCTAATATTTCGATCCTGTTCAATATACACAAAGTATACAAGTATTATTTAATAGTCAAGATAAACTATTCCAAATAATACTTCAGTTATTCCAGTGGTTTGTCTAATTCCACTTAAACTGTGAACCCTTTATATTATATATAGACACTGATAATTTAATCTTCTGTTATCCCATTTGATACTAAATTATCCACAATATATAATAAACAGACAATGTAAAAATATGCAATCAAGATTCTCAATAAAATGGACAATGTTTATATACTACTAATGAATAGTTTAGTATAAAACCCAACATATGGATTATCTTCCTAAAAGTTTTAAAGATTTAAACTGGGATAAATTTCTTGCTGAGCACTATTAGCTCATTCTTGCTTTATTAAATATTTCAGCATGAAGAAAACATTGCCGATTCACCTCGTGTTACGAGAGCAAGGGAATGGATAGACCACCCTTGAGTTATTTCAGCAAGATGGATACTGTCGGAGTTAGCAGAACAGCTGTAGACTGAGTTAGTAAGAATTGTTTTCGAATAGGTTTGTATTATTAAACCTTGTATAGAATTGTGAGGTCTATTATTTTTAACTTCAGGTAGAGGTTGTAAATGATAGATGAGATCCTGGATAGTACATTTGATTTGTAATAACAAATGTTACTTATTGTTGCTCATTTCCAAGGCTATAACTTGTGTGTGTGCGCGTAAGTGATTGGGGTCTTTTGGAGTTATATTATTAGAATGTTGTAAGTAATACATGTATTGTATAATTGATGGAGCGTGACAACCCAGATTCCTGACCCCGGGTCTGGGGGTGTTACAGAAATGGTATCAGAGCGTTAAGTTATAAACTTGGATATGAGAGTGTTAAGAGTTATAAGTAAGAGAATGATGCGAGGACTCATATAGAGCTCGTTAAGTGGACTACCGGAAGTAGTGCCATTGAGGATGTCAAGGTTAAAGAGTTTAGTAAAAGAATTGTTGGAGGATCAATAGGATCGTTGAAGACCATCATAATGATGAGACGGATGTCTAGAATTATACCCGGATTATCAAAGACATTAAGATAAGAAGTGGAGCAGAGTCTCTGTGCAGTTGAGGTAAGGTCGGAATGGCCAATACCAATGGATAACTTGACTTAGTGAGAACCTAAGTGTTAGTAGTTCATCGTAGTTGCCACGAGGAGGCAGCACATGTGAAGATCAAGACGTTTACATTTCTTGACGCAATCCGGGTTACCAAACTATGTGGACTAGTTAAGGCATTATCTTGCGTATGAGGTCTAAGCCTTGGGAACAACGATTCCACCAGAGTTGGTGTCTTTTCCGTCGATGGGTATTTTGTTACCTAAGAGGAAGACTTTTGCGTACATATAGTACCAGAACGTTATCGTGAGACGAACGCGCTAAATCGCATCGCGAGTATATTTCGTACGATAGACCATGAGGGCTCAACTCAGAAATCAAAGACATGAAGAATGGATAGCGTGATTCTAATAAAGACACATATGGTTGCAACGAGCAATGCGACAATCTCAGGACCTACGAGGAACGAGACCTATGGTGGCCTGGGGATTTGATTATTCGATACGACTAGTGTTGAGAAATTACATAAACGTTGATGGACCTCCACCTTTCTGGATAGGTGATGCGGCCGTAAGAGGCCCAATCTCTGAACGACTATCGCGGAAGGACAAATATGTTCGAACTCCCGACCTGTTTACGAACTTGTACAATGTTGAGGTACCGTTGGTTAGTACCCTAAGGCATAAAGGCAGAAAGAAAGGATCATTCTTGGAAAAAGTGATGTGAACACTCAGAGGGACTAATTGACCCATTTTGGTATCTACTTGCTGGTGCATTACTCGATCTAAAACTGTTCATACCCATGTTACCTTGAATAGTTCATGTCAGGTAACGCTTCCAGTTTTCTACTTCATTTGGGATGCAACCAACAACTGTTATATTCAGTTTATTCATTTTCTTTCCTCCACTCATTACCTTAAAGGTTAAATACGCAGAATTAAGTTACCATTACTCACCGGAGCATATTGTTCATGTTCTAGGACGACCTGAAGAGGGAACCATTTTTCATCTATCCTTCTAGGTCTATATTTTATTCTTTATTCTTTTATTTATTCAAGGAATGTTTAGTTAATATTCCCTTCATTATTTGACGAGTATTCTTTAACGATTATCTTGAAATGTGATTTCTTCTTTCATACTTGGACTCCTCAGTCGAGTTCATAAATATCAAACTGTTTATTTAAAAACATGGATGATATATATTTCAGAAATTACTCGAGAATTCTTCTCTCTATTTAAGATGAGATTTGTACATCTGACGTTGAAATCGTAGAAAGGATATCAATTTGATATTGATAGTCCGAATTCAATCCTATTGGAGAATTTGACAAAGTTTATATACGGAGACACCTTTGGGTGGACCGTTTCACTGATAAGAAATGTTTATTGAGAGGTTATCGATTGTTCCGATACCAAGAATTTTCTATTCAGATCATACATTTTATTCAAGGATTATAATTACCTTGTTCGTCCCAAACTTATTTACTCTTTCTTTTAATTCGTTATCCGAGTAGTCAAAATTGTGTTTCTTCTTTGACTACGATGTTGAGAGTTTGTACTATTAAATTGAAACTGGCTAATTGTATGTGCCATTGCGATTTACTAGTTAATTGTTCTAACTAGTTGAAATTTTAATGATATGATGAAAATCTAGCTAATCATCCTAGCTAGATGATGCGTCCCAAACTAATCGAACTAGCAAAATTTTGTTCAGCTAGTTGTTAATGTTTATTGAAATGAACTAGTTATTGTATCACTAAGTTCAACTTTCGGTCAAATTTATATAAATGAATTCACGATGCATTTGTATGCAGTGAAGTATGGTGGGAATATTTTCAAACGATAATTTGATTGAGACCTAACCAGGTCGCCCCCTCAGCGAGAATTTTACAAAGTTTTTTTTTATATAAAGCATTCAGTTGCTTGAAGTATTCTTGGTACCATGCAAGTATTTTCCTTAGTATTTGGAAAAGTAGAGTGTTGAAGATGAGAGCTAAAACGAATGAGTACGACAAGTTATGAATTGAAGTTTACGGAAATTGCCAAGGTTGTTTCGCATGATGCGAATTCAGAATAACGAAGTGAACGAAACGACTGATTATGTTACCTTGGTTAATGAAACGACTGTGATAGAAATGGAAGTAAGTGGACGAGAAAGGAATGGGTATAAAGAAAATAGAGTATGAAACGCGAATAGATTGAGAAAGAAAGAATGTAAGAATTCAGATTGTCGGACGAGGAAATGTTTGACCTCCAAGAAGATGAAATTTGTTTAGAGACTGTGATGGATACGAAACGGAAAGCACCTAGTATGCGGAATATCCCTGTCATCAACGAATTCGAGGATGTATTTCCAGAAGATCTTTCGGGGTTACCACCCGATAGAGAAATAAAGTCTGGTATAGAATTAGCTCCAAGAACGGCGCCAGTTTCGAAGGCCCCGTACCGACTAGCTCCAGCCGAGATGAAGAAATTAGTCGCTCAATTGTAGAAGTAGTTAGGGGAAGGAATGATAAGACCAATTACGTCACTGTGGGATACGCCAGTGTTAATTGGTGAAGAAAAAGGGACGACAACATGAGGTTGCGCCTAGACTACCGAGAGCCGAATAGGCTAACGATTAAGAAGTAATACCTCTGCCAAGGATCGATGATTTGTTCGACTAACTACGCGATGCGGTTAAATTTTCGAAGATTGATTTGAGAACTGGATACCACCAATTGAAGATTAAACCTGAGGACGTGCCCAAGACTGCGTTTCGCACAAGGAATGGACACTACGAGTTTTAGTGATATCGTTTGGGCTAACGAATGTCTTGCATCTTTCACGGACGTGCTGAATAGACTTTTCAAGAAGTATTTGGACAAGTGTGTCATAGTTTTATCGATGATATTTTAGTCTGCTCCTAGACAGAGGAAGAACACGCAGAACGTTTGAAGACGGTGTTAGAAGCAATGCGGAGAGAAAAGTTTCCAAGAATTAAAGAAGAGACTAATCACTGCCCTGTGCTAGTACTGCCAGACGGGAAGAGAGATTTGGTGATCTACAGCGACGCATCGCATAAAGGATAAGGGTGTGTGCTTATGCAGCACGGAACAGTAATTGCGTATGCATCCAGACAGTTAAAGGAGAACGAAATCAGATACCCTACGCATGACTTAGAATTGGCTTATATAAAGCGTCCGGTAGTTATCACAGACCGGAATGAGTAAGTATCGTAATGAAACCTGAGGGTTGAAGAGTCAACCTGGAGACTGGAGATTTCTATATTGAAAGAGTAACCTCGGCTATTTTCTTAGATTCCGGGACGGAATCCTTTTAAGTAGGGGAGACTGTAATAATCCCAAATTTTGGACTTAGTTAAAAAAATTTGATGAATAGTAAAATCGCCCCTGATGAATAGTAAATTTGGTGATGGAAAATTTTTCAGACCACACTATATAGAAGACATGGGATGAATGTTTCGAAGTTATATTATTGATGTATAAGGAGAATGAGTGAATGTAAACGCGATCAGAACCGGGAGATTCCAACTTTGAATTTTTATCACTATTCATCGGACAATCGATGGTGTATTGATTTGATCGTTTTGAGAAAGCGTGTAGGATGAGAAATCCATGATCATACCTTAAGCCAAGGAGAGAAATCTAGGATCATATATTAGACAAGGTAATGGAAGGATAAAGGAAGTACCCTAGCTTTGGTACAGAGAAACGTCTTTAGAACCACTGGAAGCTATCGTGAAACAAAAGCGTAATAAATTATGGATTAAACCCTAACCAAAGGAGGAGTATTATATGAGGTCATCAAGTAAAATATATAAAAGAATTAAGGATGCAAAGGATGACATAAGCATGATGCAAGGAGATGACATAAGCATGACAAGTGATGACAAGGTGATGAATCACCACCTTGTCACCACTTTCACCACAACCACAAGCTCAAAATGAGCCTTGTCATTGATGACAAGCACTCTTATTAGCCACACAATTAATCAGCAAAGTATTAGTGTTTATTTGACAAAGCAAAAGAAAAGAAAACCAAAAGAAAAACCAAGCAAATAACCATGTTCTTCATTTTCTTCAAAATCTGCTCAGCTTGACCATGGTGGAAAGAAAAATTTATATCTCAAAACCTACTCATCCAACAATCACCAAATTTTAACCATAGCTCCTTCAGTGTATGGAGAACAGACGTGTAAAATTTTATGGCCCACAAAGGAGTATAACCCAGTCAAATCCCTTCTCCAAGTCGGAGGACCGAAACTGTCCAGTTTTCCCAGATCTGACCACTCACCTTAGAAAGCCAATACGTTGCGCTTTAAGCATCCCCTGGTGATGAGATAGGACTCAAAAGAAAGCCCTTGAAGAGTAGAACGTGTGGTAAAAAGTTGAGAACCAAACTCTCAGTTTTCGATTTTATATGGAGTTTTACAAAGTGATGATGAATAGTAATGAATAGTACTTTTACTAAGAACATGTTTTTATTTTGTAGTTTTTAGATTAATTAGCTTAATCAAGGAGCAAGGAAGCCTAATATCCATCTTATATAGCTTGTATTCAGTTCCCAAGAAGGTATAAAACTCCTCCCCTTTGTGGTTAAGTTTTGATTTTTGAAGTTATAGTGATTGTATGAAGTTGATGTTGTTAATGGAGCATGTTTGTATGATTTAAGGTTGTTTAGTATATGATTTGTGGATAAATAGATGGTGGAGTATGAGATCATGTTTAGGCAGATTATAACTAGTATTAGCTTGTGGTTTGATGATTGATGGGTTGGTTGGTTGATTGGTGTTGTTTTGGAGTGTTGAAAACACGGGAATCTTAAAATAGCGTCGTTACCATGTCGGATTTTACTTAGGTAGTTTAGACAGAAACCATGACTGCAAAACATGGCATAAACTTGAGGTTTCTGACCTTGAGCATGTAGGCTCTGTTTCCTAGATTATTTTAGCGAAAGAATCGTATCGTTGCGATTTACGGTTTAGGAGAAACGGCCGTTTTAGTAAAAGCGGTTTCGCGTAACTAGATAGTTCATTGTATGAACTTTGAGGTAGGGATCAAGCCCTTTAAAATTGGAATTGGATTGAGATATTAAAATGGATACTAGTATGGACAGTTAGGAAAGGAACCTAGAAGGTTTCGTGTTTAAAAGATGAGTTTGTGATTTTATAAAAAATGCATGAACAAAGGTTGCGCGAGTGAAATACCCTTAAGGGGATGGTTAAAACGATAAGTTTAGTAATGGTAAAGTACTTGGGTTTTGTGAATGGAGTTCCACCCAAACTTTTGACTTAAGAGTTTAAGGAATGTCATAAGGTTATAAGCGGCCAAGAGTGAGACATTTGATGTTCATTAATAGAACGTTAGTGCTTAAGTTAAATGCACTTTAAATGATTAAGCCAGGGGACTGATCGGGTATTTCTTTGTTTATAGATTTCCCGGCAAGTTCTCGAACCCATAACAACCAAGGACCCGAGGCAAGTTTTCTTATTCCATGCTATGTTTTAAAGTACCATATTCTGATGATGCATATGATAGATGCACGTTTTCAAATGTAATATATGCATACCATATTATGCATGTTTTCAAACCGTACATCGTATATGGATGTGTTTGGATTTAAAACTATGAAGATGTTAATATGCATATGATAGATGCATGCTTTCAAATGTATTATATGCATACAATATTATGCAAGTTTTCAAACCCTATACCATATAATGATGCTGTTGTGATATATGTTGTGGTATCGCTATATATGCTGCTTTATGTTGTGAAACGACTTAATAACTGTTTTCGCTTTTTAATAAAAAGCGGTATAAGGTATAAGGTTTATATGCTAGCTAAGTACTAGATATATACCAAGTTTAAGGATTAAAGACTCTAAGTATAGAGTACTTGTACGATGGTTTTAAAAAAACTTAGACCGGGAGTCAAATTATTATTTTGTTTTAAACTACTGTCAAAAGCTGGAAGGTTCCAGGGACGGTTATACTTTAAGGGTATATTAAATATTCCAATATCTATATAATTGGATATTTAAGGCGAGATATTTAAATAATATTATAATATATATTATTTGAATATTATTTGAATATTATTTAATTAAGTGAATATTATTTTGAATATTCACTTAAGTGTTTTATATTGAATAATAATTCAATATTTATTATTTGAATATTATTTAAATAAGTGAATATTATTTTGAATATTCACTTAAGTGTTTTATATTGAATAATAATTCAATATTTATTATTTGAATATTATTTAAATAAGTGAATATTATTTTGAATATTCACTTAAGTGTTTTATATTGAATAATAATTCAATATTTATTATTTGAATATTATTTAATTAAGTGAATATTATTTTGAATATTCACTTAAGTGTTTTATATTGAATAATAATTCAATATTTATTATTTGAATATTATTTAAATAAGTGAATATTATTTTGAATATTCACTTAAGTGTTTTATATTGAATAATAATTCAATATTTATTATTTGAATATTATTTAAATAAGTGAATATTATTTCGAATATTCACTTAAGTGTTTTATATTGAATAATAATTTAATATTTATTATTTGGGTATTTATTAAATATTCCAAATATGATTTAAAATCATAGAACCTTATTATATGATTAAATGTTCTATTATTTACACAAAAATATAAATTTCTGATTTTCAGAAAAGTTATTAAAATAGAGATTCCCAACTATTATCTTAAGATACTTAAAGGTAGTTAAATGCGATTAAATATTTCCTAACTCATCAAAAATTGGGAATCCAATTTTAAAGGTCGAGCAAATGGTTTTGCTTCTTCTATTCCTCGAGAATACTCGTATCTTGGGTTGCCTTCCCTATCCAATCCGAGTATTCCAATCTCGATAATTTCAGAAAAATTCTGATTAACTCCAAGGTCGTGATTTTAAAAAGGGTTTATGATATATCCCCTGTCAGTTGGCAACGGCCAACCCACATCTTGTTATTACTTCCTCAAAATTTCCGGAAGTAAGTATGATAAAGAGTTTAAACCTATCAACGAGCTAGCATGACGCTCGGGGAACGACGATTAAGTTCGGTTCCGGTTATAATGATAGGATTCATCAAGGGACTGGAGGTGTTATATAAGCAGAGGCATTACGAGTACCGGGACGCACATGCAAATTTAGCAGAGGTACTACGAATGCCGGGACGCAACTTTAGCTGAGGTACTTCGGGTACCGGGACGCTAATGATAGCCCGTATGCGGCTGGGGTGATAACCATGAAAAGGTTTTCGTCCACTACTAGTAGAAAGAAATGTTTTGCGATACAGCGACTGATCATCGTGTATCGTTGGCTCCAGTATATCCCCTTCTTCCACTTGGAATTGTGATGCACATTGTAACGAAAGCCTAGGTGATGAGTTACCGATAATGTGACAGAAATTGAACAATGATGTTCCATGTATAGTATTTGAACTACATTGCATGTTCTGACGAGAAGAGTATCCAATATATCATTCTATATACGAATGAGGTTTTAAAAGCTTTCAGCTATGATATTAGCCCACATATATGATTATGTTGCTATATATTATTGTCGAGCTATCGTGCTCATTCTTGCTTCTTTTATATATCACAACCCAACAGCTTTAAAAAGGTGTTCATTACTGACATATTACAGTATTTTGAACAGTATGAGATATCTAAATAGATATGCATGTATATATGTTGAGAAGTCATTTAAGATATACAGTATATTGAATTGTATAGTATTTTGAATCAATGGATGGTTTTAAGCCTTGATTCCAATATTAATATCTATTTTAAAAAGAGATGTTTTGAGACTTGGTTTATCATCTTGATACCCAGGATCCCTAAAAGGATTTACGAAAAGTATTTGAGTATGATTATAAATCATACGGTATTTTGAACGATATACTATTTTGGGGGATAAACCCTAGTAGTTTTAAACATGGATCCCATATGGATTATCTTCCTAAAAGGTTTAAAGATTTAAACTGGGATAAATTTCTTGCTGAGCACTATTAGCTCATTCTTGCTTTATTAAATATTTTAGCATGAAGAAAACATTGCCGATTCACCTCGTGTTACGAGAGCAAGGGAATGGAGAGACCACCCATGAGTTATTTCAGCAAGATGGATACTGTCGGAGTTAGCAGAACAGCTGTAGACTGAGTTAGTAAGAATTATTTTCGAATAGGTTTGTATTATTAAACCTTGTATAGAATTGTGAGGTCTATTATTTTTAACTTTAGGTAGAGGTTGTAAATGATAGATGAGATCCTGGATAGTACATTTGATTTGTAATAACAAATGTTACTTATTGTTGCTCATTTCCAAGGCTATAACTTGTGTGTGTGCGCGTAAGTGATTGGGGTCTTTTGGAGTTATATTATTAGAATGTTGTAAGTAATACAGGTATTGTATAATTCATGGAGCGTGACAACCCAGATTCCTGACCCCGGGTCTGGGGGTGTTAAATACAAGTAGTGTCTCCATATCTTCAAAGAAAACACAATCGCTACTAACTCCAAATCATGTGTAGGATACTTCTGTTCGTGGGGCCTCAACTGTCTTGATGCAGCGCAATCACCTTGTCATGTTTCATAAGTACGCATCCCAATTCTTTGTACGACGCATCACTATAGATTACGAATTGACCTTGATCGTCTGGTAACATCAATACTGGTGCCGTAGTTAGTCTCTTCTTTAGCTCTTGGAAGCTTTCTTCGCATTTATCGTTCCATATGAATCACTCGCTTTTCCTTGTCAGCTTGGTCATTGGAGTAGCTAACTTCGCAAAATCTTGCACAAATCTCCGTTAGTATCCGGCTAATCCCAAGAAACTTCTGACTTTAGTCTGTGTCCTTGGTCTCTCCCAATCTTTCACTGCCTCTATCTTTGCTGGATCCACTTTGATGCCTTCGCTGCTCACCACGTGTCCTAAGAAATGAACTTCTCTCAACCAGAATTCACACATGGAAAACTTCGCATATAGTCTTTCTTGTCTCAACGTTTCCAACACAATCCGTAAATGGTCTGCATGCTCTTCCTTCGTTTCCAAATATCTCTTGAAAATCCTGTTCATTAAGTCCATAAAAGCTGCGGGTGCATTTGTTAGTCCAAACGCCATTACTAAGAATTCATAGTGCCCATACCTTGTTCGAAAGGCTGTTTTCGGTATGTCGTCTGGTTTAATCTTCAGTTGGTGATATCCTGACCGTAGGTCAATCTTTGAAAAATGTACCGCTCCTTTCAGCTGGTCAAACAGATCATCTATTCGAGGTAACGGATACTTGTTCTTAATGGTCAGCTTCTTCAACTCCCGATACTCTATACATAATCTCATGCTTCCATCCTTTTTCTTGACAAACAATACTGGTGCTCCCCACGGCGAAACGCTGGGTCTAATAATTCCTTTTTCTAGCAAATCTTACAGTTGAGTAGCCAATTCCTTCATCTCCACTGGTGTCATTCTGTAAGGGGCCTTAGATACTGGCTCCGCGCCTGGTACTAAGTCTATCGCAAATTCAATCTCTATATCTGGAGGTAAACCTGGTAATTCTTCCGGAAAAACATCTGGAAACTCATTTACAACTGGAATATCTCCTAACTTAGAAACTTTCTTTTCTATATCTATCACATACGATAAATACGCCTCACAACCTTGCTTTAATAATCTCTTAGCCTGAATCATCATCAGGAACCTCTTTCCTTGCCTTTCTCCACTAAATATTATTTCTTCCTTTTCTAGGGTAATCAAAGTAACCCTCTTATTCTTACAGTCAATACTCGCATCATACTCAGTCAACCAATCCATCCCTAATATCACATCAAATTCACCTAACTTAAAAGGTAACAAGTCAACGTAAAAACGATTTTCCAAAATCTCTATCTCACAACGAGGATAATATGAACTGACTGCTATACGATCCTGATTAGCTATCTCTATATTCAATACTCCACTTAAGGGTTTCATTACGCAATTCAATCTACGAGCAAACATTTCAGAAATAAAAGACTTCGTCACTCCCGAATCTATTAACACTTTAGCAGGAATAGAATTTACTAGAAGTATACCTGCCACCACGTCGGAATCTCTCACTGCTTCTCCCATTGACATATTGTAGGTCCTGGCTAACGGCTGGACATTAACAACTGGGGGTGCTTCAATCGCCTGAATCATATTGTTCACGGTTGCTGGTGCTCTGCAGTCCTTAATCATGTGACCTGGTTTCTTACACCGATGACACACAATGCCTATCTTGCAATCCCGGGAATAATTTCCCTTCTAATTGCATTTAAAGCATGTGACATTCAATCGATGGCATATCCCTGGATGTCGCTTCCCGCATGTCTTGCATTCTGGTAGTGGGGGTATAGAAAGTCCCTGCTGACTGCCGGCTGGTAGACGGTTATCTTGTCCTACGCTCCCGGTATCTGGTTTCCTGAAACTTGTATTCCTTCTGGGCTGGAATTCTGGTTTCTTATTTGCTTGCCCTTGAAAACTTCCATGTTGCTGTCCCTTATCGGGTATCTCTGCTTTCCTTTTCTTGTTCTCCCTCTCTTTCATGTAAGAATCACTCTCTGTCTCCGCAATCATTGCCTTTTGGACCACCGCTGCATAGGTGTCCAACTCCAATATAGCTAACTTACTACGAATCCAAGACCTCAGTCCCTGCTGGAACCTCTTGGCCTTCTTCTTCTCCGTATCCACATAGGTTGGAACAAACCTCGACAACTCCGTAAACCTCGTTTCATATTGGGGCACTGTCATACTTCCCTGCTTTAACTCCAAAAACTTTAATTCCATCTGATCTCTCATATAGTCCGGAAAATACCTTTCCAAAAACAACTCTGTAAATCTTGCCCACGTAATCAATCCCTCGGGTTCCATAGCCCTACTCGTTTCCCACCAATAACTGGCCTCATTCTTCAGGAAATAGCTTGCATACTCCGTCTTCTTATCCTCTGCCACTTCTATCAAGGCAAAAGCCTTTTCCATCTCCTTCAACAATGCCTTAGCCTCTACAGGGTCTGATGATCCTTTAAATTCTGGAGGTTTTGCTGCTTGGAAAGATTTGAACGTAATCGCCGGTGCTGCTTGCTGGTGGTGCTGTTGATGCTGCTGATGCTGATGTTGTTGCTGCTGTTCTAAGAGCAGTTGCTGAAATGCTTGTTTCTGCTGTGCTAATGCGGCAGTCTGTTGAGTAAGAGTATTTAACAACTGGATTACCATCGGGTCCATGTGGCCCGTGGGAGGTGTATTCTGTTGACCTTCTTGGTCAGAGGTATCAGTCGTACGGGTTTGTCATCTAGGAGCCATATCGCTGATGAATGAACAAGAATTGGCTTGATCAAACAGTCCATATAATAGAAGGAAGGATCACAATTGATATCTTGAAGGTTTACAAATTTTCTCAACAGTGTATGGGTACACTCGTTGTAACAAGTAGAATAACAGTTATAATGCTGGAAATGAATGACAGAGGAATAAATGCAGTTCTATAAAAGAGGTTTATCATATATATATAGATAGAGTTAGTACAAGCGTAGAACGCTTCAAAAGAAAATATATCATGGCTGAACCATAACTGCCGACCAGCAATACAACAAAAATGCAACAACAACCCGAGGCGTTCCTATAAGCCCGGTGCACTGCTGATTCTACATTATGCATCTATATACTAACTATCTAGAAACCATATACCCATGTCACATCTGTCTGCTCCTAAAACCTGCTCACAGATCACCTGCTCCTGCCGGCCTTAACGGGGGTCCTGAAATCTCTGTAATCTCACTCATCGCATAATCCAAAATCTGTCTCATCCCTGCTACTGTCTCTCCCTCTCGACTAGAAGCTAATCCGTGCAATCGAGTCTCAACCAAGGTCCTCGTAACCCTAAACCTCATCTGAATGTCCCTGATCTAATCTCTAAGTCTGTCCCTCTCTCGGATAGCGGCTGCTTTGATCGAACGAACCCTACCCATCTCCATAACCTGACCATAAATGTACTCCTTCTCTCTATTCACCCTCTGATACACATGGTGTGGAACTGGTGGCTCACCTAACTGATACAAAGGTCCACAAACTGATGCCTGAGACACTGGTGCTGGGGCTACTTGTCGGAGTGGAATAGGACAAGGTACCTGATCTCTCCTGACTACCGGATGCTGATGCCTAGGCTGGTATTGCATTGGCCGAGACGGTCCTGCTCTCTCAATGGGTGTAGGTATCTCCGCTATCGTATCCTCGGAAGGGTCTGAGTTTGAACTAGAACTAGGGGGCTGCAATTATAACCACATTTAATTACTACGCATAATATCCCTAGTTGACCTCCTAATATTCTTAAGTGAATTCCTAACTCCCTATGTTATCCTGGACGCTAAGTCCTAACTTGTTTCAATTGCCATAACCTGTTGCTCTGATACCAACTGTGACACCCTCCAAACCCGGGGTACAGATTTGAGGAGTCATCCGACCAACGGAATACTCTTTAACACATGCATAATATATATAAAGACACAAATACCCCTTAACCAAGACCGCATCCAGATTATGGCAATGAACACAAGCTACTACAATCTTTTATTAATACAATACCAATTTTATCAGAGTTATTACATCACAACTAAAGTTCAAATCTAGACATCTAATCCAGAAAAGCAAAACAACAACTACCCTGCCAATGACAATGACTCGAGGCGCTCTCCTGGCTGCTGGTGAACTATCGGTCACGCTATGCTGACTCATACTCTCGCTTCACTGGAATAGGGTTAGAAAACAACAAGCAAGAGTGAGCCAAAATTGCTCAACAAACATCATATGAATCATTTCTATCACAGTTGTAGGGATATGAATTTATGATATCAGAATCAACAATATTTAGCTAACACATGCTTTGTATCAATAACAATTGAAGAAAAAGAATTAGAATTTGGCTTATACATTTTATTCAAATCAAAGGTTGTGCTGCTGGCCAGCCACGCATCAACCCCGGACTAGCTCACAGCATAGTCCTCTACTGGATCCTAGGCCAAACTGGGCCTTAAGTTATTCCGACCATAAATATGGTCCGACCAATTACTGGTACATTTTAAAAACACATGCCAAATCTATCATAGGTTATAAACAATAACATGCTCAATAAGATAAACTCAATGTATAATAATTTCAATGGTATAGTGTGCTCATTCAATAAGGAAATCAAGATTGGTAGTTGATAATCAATGACCGTAATCAACAGTCAAGATGGAAGTCAAATAATCAATGGTTGTCACTAATGATCAAAGGATGATAAACAATAACCAAATGGTGGTAAACAATAATCAAGTGAGTTGGAAATAAGGGTTTCCGATGCAGATCAAATCAAAGAATCAAGAATCTCGAAGGAAATAGAATTAGTTGTCCAAATGCGGTTAAAAGATTGATAATTTGAATTGTTCTGGGGATACTGGTATTCAAGTAATGAAGACAATAATAATTTCTATCACAAGTAAAGGCACAGATACTTGCCTGGTCTACGCTGCTGTCGGATCGACTCTGCTCACTCTACCTTTCCATTTCCCTTGCTCCGGGAACTCGATTCAGATGATGATGAGGTTGGAAGATTCTGAAACTAGAGATCAAGAGCTTTGATTTGAGTACTTGAACTTTGATTTCTGAAATCAATAACACCTTGAACGAATGGATTGATTATTCAAGAACACGAAGAACACGTTTCAGAAATTTTTACTTTTTGATTATTCGCAATGCAGATTATGAAGGTTATAAGGTACGATTCGTCTTTATATATTTTTGGAAAAAATAATACCCCAACGAACACTTTTGGATCGTTATAGATCCACTAGATCGTTTAAAAACCCTAATTAGGTTAAAAATACGTTTTACGAGAAGATAATTATCTACAAGGATTGATAATTATCCAAATCAATACATATCATTATATAACTAATGCTCAAGAATACTGGGGCTATAACAAAGGTAATATTGATATAAAACGATATATCCGTCCCCTTAAGCAATTAGGGTTCGGAACAATTTTTCCCTTTTTGAACAAAACGAATTATTCTTGCAGAATCAAATAGGTAGGAATGAAATGATACGAATATCTCTCCCGCTAATGATTCGAATACGAAAGACGAAGAGATATTAATTAATGTACGAAATTCCAATGGGGCCCTTGAATTATCAAAAAGGGGCTCAAATTTGAAGAAAATTCCAAATGACGAAATATTTGAAAGGGGCTTCCGACTCACCAATTAGCACATAATCACACAATAATTATCATTTAATAATATTCCAATACTCCACAATAAATATTTTTATATTAAATATATCATTTAATCAAATAATAAAATTCACGGATATTACACCATCAGTCCCTGCTTCCTGAACAAGACGTCTAATTTTGATGCTCTACCGTCAGGATCACTCAAAATAGGGTATTCTCTTATATACTATACTGTTTTTTATTATGGGTCATTTATTCTGAAAGCTTTAAGTGATAGGAAATCAGATAAGTTAGGTTCTGTCTGTTTTCTTAGATTTTTACAGTTGATATTTACTCACTTATGTCCTAATGTTGTTTTTGAGAATGATGTGATTCTACCAATTTGTAGAATTACAGAGAACAATTTGAAGTCCTTACTCAACAGTGATAAGGCAAATGGTTTTTCAGGCAATGCTTTTATTCCTGATGAGGTCAAGCTTTTCTTGAAAGAGAAAATGCCTACTTATTATGGATCACTTTCTGATGCTATGGGGCAAGGCCAATCACACCTTGGACCTGACACAAGCATCCCTCCCAAACAGTCTAAACAATTACCAGCCACCTCTATTGTCTCCCAAAAGACTTTAGTTGTAAAAATTAAGAAATAAGCTAGATCTGATGTGTCTGGAAGACAATCAGGATCAAAGGATTTTTCCTCTACACCACTCACCAAAAAGAAGAAACAAGGGGTGTACAAGGGGTCCTGGTGGAGAAGGCTGCAAAGACTGTTCCTGATAAGGGTGTTGAGGATGTTTCAGTGAAAAGAAAGTTGATTTTAAGAGATGAAAGTGATTCTAAGGATGATATGCCTATTTCCTCCAAGTTGAAGATAATCAAGGAAGTTTCTGATACTGCTACTGAGGCTGTGGTCTCTACAAAGCCACAGACGAAAAGGAAATTATCAAAAAGCAGGTATCATATTCCTTTGATGGTGCAAATGAAGGATACTGATATTCAGACATCAAATCCTGATGAGTCATCTAATCCTGATGCTCAAACAAATCTTGATGTTGGTATTCCTGATGCACAACCAAAAATTGTCTCTATCTCAAACTCTCCAGCAAAGGCCTCTCCAACTGCAAAGATTGTTGAAATTTCATGGGAGAAGGTTTCTGAGACTGCTTCCAAGCTTGGGTTTTCACATCCCATGGAAAAGAAGAGGAAAGTAGAAGAAATAGTCTTTTAGAGACAAAAGAAGCTGAAAGGATCAAGCCAAGAACCTGAATCTCAATGTGATTCAGCAGCTACTGATGATCCTGCCACACAAGAACCACTCAATCAAAGTTTGGGTGAAGGCATAGCTATTGGAATGGTTCCACAAGAACCATTTTCTCAAAGGGAAAATGCAGACACTTCAATTCTATCCACACAAGAACCATCTTTTAACTGTGAAGATGCAGGCAAAGCTACAGCTTCTGAGGAATTTCCTGACAATGCTCAAGGGATTTCTGATGCAATGATGATTAAAAGATTGGTTGAGGACACTGTCAATGAGGGAAGCACACAAGAACCTCCAAATCAAAATGTTGAAGCAGCTTCAGAACCTCATGCTACACAAGAACCATCAGGAACAAATCCTGATGCAAGCTTATCAAATCCTAACAATATTGCTCCTGACGCTGGTGGTGCTCCTGATGCTGAGCCAATCCTGATACAACCACTTAGCTCAAGACCAACGACATACTCTATCACAGCATCACATGACAAACTTAAAGGTATTGCTATTCCTGATCCTGATGTTACTCATGATTCTGATGCTGATGATAGTGATGATAGTGATGATGATAATAATGAAGAGAAGGATTAGATTGCCACAGCTATTAAATCTAGTCTTGGAACCAACTTTGGTTCTTCAAGCACATTCATGGATGGCAAGGCTACTACTTGAAAAGATTTAAGACAAGACTTTTCTAGTCCTTCTGAAATGACTCATGTTGAGGCACTTAGACAATATGAATCGAACAATTCATGGTACAGATCTGCTGAATCTGTTAGTTATCCTTATGCTTTGGATCATGCCTATGATGCAGTGACATTGATTGAAAATCAAGATTTGAAGAATCATTTGAAGGCTACTACTCTGTTATCCAAAAGCCTCAAACATGAGATTGATTCTGTCAAGTCTGCAACTGATTCTGTGAGGAGTGATATTGCTCAAAATTTTACAAAGGTGCCTACTGTTCTTCAACTAAGAGCGCTGGAATCCCAAGTAAAGTCTGTTATTTCTGAACAATCCTCCATCAATAACAAAATTGATTCTCTTGATACAAAGGTAACTGATATTCAAACCTCTCTTGCCTTAATTTTGAATTTATTGTCAAATACTGATGTCAAAAAAGGGGGAGAAGGTTACTCAGACAAAATGTACACCTTATCTAGTATTAAGAAATAATGATGATGATACTGGAAATGATGGTGGTGACAAAGTTCTACAAGGAGAAACCTCTGATGCTGCTGTTATGAAGACAATTCAAACTTCTCAAAGTCAAACAACGCAGTCAACTCATGTTTCTGATTCTGGGATAAAGATAGTAAGGACATTGCTGCAATCTCAAATCCCGACGGAAGAACAAATCCTGACAGGTGATCAAATCCTGATGAATGATCAAATCCTGATGCCTGGTCATGGACAAACTCTTGTTACAATTCCTGAAGGTAATGAAGATGTGCTCATTGACAATCCTGAAGATGCATCAAATCTATTCCAGAAGTTCAAAACAAGAGATGGTAATGTTGTTACTCTTTACCATACTGATAAGAGGGTTCAACAATTATTTGCAAGGAAAGCACTCTCTATAGCAAGTGAAGAATATCCTGATCTCTCACATGAAGAATTCTTAAATCAACAAAGAGAAATGATGGAAAGTTTTAATAACCCTTCTCCTACTAGAGGAAGAGGAGGCAGAGGAAGAAGAGGTGCTAGAAGAGAGAGAAGAGGCTTATCAAGTCAACCAATGCCTAGACAAACAAGGTCTAGAGGATTAAGAATAGAAGAAATTCCTGAACCTATTCAAATTATAGTAGTTCCTGACAGGTCTACTTTTGGTGATGATGGAATTGTTGAAGAAGAACCAGAATTGAGGAGAAGATCAAGACAATCAACTCTCGGTAATACAGCTCAAATTGAAGATTCTAATCCTGACATTATTCCTGACATTGTTCAAGATCCTGATGAATCTGAAATTCTACAAGAGGTTGATCTGTTAATATTATCTACTGTGGTTGATTCTCACAACAAGGAAGTGGATGAAGAAGAGGAAGCCAGAAGAAGAGAAATCACAAGAACAACAAATAGAGATCTCAATCTCTATTTACAAAGGCTTAAACTCTCAAACAGAAGGTTGTTGAGAAATCCAAGCACACAAGAACCTCAACTAGAAAGAACCTATGCTTTTGAAAAATAGAAAGATAAGAAATGGAAACACAAAAGCTCACTGAGGTGTAACAGACCTATCAATTTTCAGAATGGTGGTCTTATAACAAGTAGTGTTGCTAATTTCTCTTATTCAAATAGATCAAAAGAACTCTGGTTATAGATGTTCTCTAATCTAAGGCAAATCACAAATAACTCAAGAGGAGGTATTGGACACAGGGATGCTGAATATCTGAATACACCTCATGTTGATCCTTATGCCTTAACTGAAATTGGAGGTATTTTAACTTATGAACACTTGAACAATCTATTAGCTGTGGATATAGTTATAGATTGTCATGATGGTACTGAAAAGAAAGAGAAGCTTCTGTATTTTATGAGAGATGGTAGTGTGAAGATTCTGTCCATTCAAGATTTGCTGGTGAAAACTACAAAGGAACTGAAATATGTTCATTATTTGTTAAAATGGAAGAATGAAGTGTGCAAAGTGTGGAGTGACATGATCTTGGCAACAATAAGAAGAAGACTGGATGGAGGTAGAAATTTCAATGGTGATTATACTCCCATGTACTTAAATCAGAAAGGTCAAGATGTAGAAATGCAAATGGGCACTACTGTTAAAGAAGTGACTTTTGGTATGACTCAACTTAATCTTAAATAAAAGACGGATATGGATTAATAAAAGAATTAGAGATATCAAGGACGTACAGGATTAAATATAGACATGGAAGTAACATGTAACAAGATTAGTTCGAGGAATGCAACATTTGGATCATCCATGTGAAAGGAAACGAACCAGTAAAGTTACTTTAACAAGAGTCGTTGCATGTGCGACAAGTGTCGAAAGGAGAAGATGCCAAGGACCATGACTCACCATTTGACCATTAAAAGATCACAAATATCAAAGTAATTAAACAAAAAGAAAAATCAAGCATCATCACCATTTTTCTTCAAAACTTTCGGCCAAGAAAAGGAGAAGAGAAAAGTAGAGATTTCTTCCACCAACAATTGCAAAAAAGAGCTTAAAACGAAGCTAGTGATTAGTACAAGGTGAGCCATGAATCTTATAGCTTTTCGTTAAGTCTTTCATGTTTGAATTTGAGGTCAAAGATGGAGATGAATAGTAATTTTCAAGAACTAACTTTTGATTCTTGGTTTCTTTTGATGATTCAAGCTAGCTTAAGGTTTTATAAGGGCTACACAAGGATTATTAGGCTTATACACACACCAAGGAGGTATGGACCTTGAACCCTTGAAAGTATTAAGTGATTTTTTAGCTTTAATGGTGTAAAAGCATGTTTATGATCTTAGTAGCTATGATTGGGCTTTATTATGAGTTGTATTGAGTTTTAAGAACGTAAAGGCATTGCTTGGCCTCAGTTCTTGGATATATAAGATGTATATGTTGTGTGGAGAGATTGGTGAGCAAGTTGAATGGGTTGAAATTTTGGGATTATCTGATTCATAGCCGTTATAATGCCCGATTTTCCATAACCATTGTTTTGTCTATGATGTTCGGACATAAGGACTTCTGTCCAGAGTCACCACTGCCTAGTATTGTGTAGGTCTTGTTTCAAGTTTCGTTTTGATATAAAGATCATATGATTCCGAATTACGGTTTAGGAGAAACGAGTGTTTTAATTAAGGACGTTTCGAGAAACCGAACTATACCCCTTAGCCAACTTTGAGGCAATGATCATACCCCTTAAGTGACCAATCAGAATGTGAAACTTTGTGTTAACATGCTAGGTATGTTTAGGAGGACCCTCGAAAAGATTTCGTGATAAAAGGATTTAATCTCTATTTTATAAAAATGTTCGAGTCGAGCGTGCGCAAGAGGATTCTTAAGGAGTTAACTAGAAATCATGTCTTGGTTTAAGTAAAGTACATACTTAGTTTCGTGCAAGTATTCAAGTGATTAACCTTGGATCTTTTGACTATGTATAGATCGCCGGATTGACTCGAGGCACACTACCCCTACCTCACCACCAGGCAAGTTTTCAAAACCTATACTACTGTTGTTGTGATAGTAAACTGTTTGCATATATGTGATGTAAATGCGATATATAAATTGCATGGTTGTTTTTGAACTGCTATATATATAGCAATGCTTGAGGATATGATTGATGGGGGGCTTATAAGCTAGATATGGGATATTAGTTATAAGCCAGTTTTGTATATAATGCCCTAGGACAAGGGCGGGTGATTTTCCCTAAGATCAGAAATAATTATATTTCGGTATATGTTAAAGGTTATTTCCGATAAGATATCGGGTAACTGTTACCCGAGGGTTAATTGTTTTATTGAAGAATATTATTTATTAATATTCATTTTAAGGATATCATTTGTTAATATTCATTTGAGGATTATTGACGTTAAGAATATTATTTATTAATATTCATTTTAAGAATATTATTTATTAATATTCATTTGAGGATTATCGACTTACAGAATATTATTTATATTCATTTAAGGATTATTGACTTATAGGATATTATTTTCATTTGAGGATTATTTATTTAATGAATATTATTTCGAATATTCAAATGAGAATTATTAATTAAGGAATATTATTTCAGACATTCGTTTGAGGTTTACTTAATCGAAGAATATTATTGTGAATATTATCTGAGGATTATTTAATGAATATTATTTTTGAATATTCATTTGAAGATTAATTATTTATTTAATGAATATTATTTTCAAATATTCATTTGCGAATTATTTATTTAATGAATATTATTTTCAAATATTCATTTGCGAATTATTTATTTAATGAATATTATTTTCAAATATTCATTTGAGGATTACTTACTTAATGAATATTATTTTCAAATATTCATTTAAGATTTACTTATTTAAGAAATATTATTAAGTATTTGTAAATCAAAAGAGGTTCCCAAAACAATGTTTTTCCATTTAAATCTGTCTTTTAAAGGGGATTTAAATGCTCGCACAACTATAAAAAATATGGGAAACCTGATTTAAGTGACTACTACTCTTTTTAAACTCTCAATTCAAAAACTGTCAAGAGACAGATATTTTTCGGAACAATGTAATTGTTGCAAGTCAAATATTGTGTTACCACCTCAACGATCGAGGGGTAAATTCATGGAACAAGTCGATATCCATTAACAAGCCTAGCTTGGGAAATATTGGGGAATCTTCCTTTCCCATCTAGATATAACTACTTAGTGGAGTCGTATCAACAAGTGTTACACTTGGGGAAAGGAGGACGACCTTTACGTTTCAGAGTCATGGATTTCATCTGAACTAGGAGTGGTGTAAGTGGTCCAGTTGCGATTGACCCATCCAACTTTTTTGGCCCCAAATGGGCCGGGAGGTCACTGGAAGGCGGTAGACAATATCAGGCCGTCGTGATTCTTCCATCTACATGTAGAAAACATATTTGAGCGGTGCGACCTGCTACTGATCATAGCAAGGTTAGGCACAGCGGGCGCGGTAGCAACTCCAGTATTAGTTCATCATCCAATTTGGATATTCCTGTAACATGTATTGGGGTGAAGAACCAGTCCTGTTGGCAGGGGGTCGAAAATGCTTGAAATCTAAGTGGCAATAAATTCATACAACTCCACCTTTTATGAATTATGACTCTGATATATCCTGATTAAGGATATATATATGCACAAGTGGATTTTGGGTTACGGAAAGATATATCCTGGTAACTTCATCCTTTATATTATACTAGTTCTTATCTGTTTAAGGCATAACATGTGACTACAATATATCTTTGAATTGTTATATTTTGGTAATCTGTTATAAGTTATTTTTGGTGGGCTCTATTGCTCACCCTTGCTTTATTTATTTATATCACAACAACAGCTAGAGCAGATGGCCCGCAACAGTCACACCCTGCGAAAGCGGGTAGCAGTCGTCAGAGATTTACCCGTTGATATCGTAGCCGCCATAGCTGAGGTAGTAACCACTAGTGTACTCAGCTTCAGCTTTTGTGTATCAGACTTATTTATATTACGATTAATGTAATCAACGGCAAGAACTTTTAAATGCTCTGTAATCTTTTGGGTTTGTAATAACTTATAACTTGTGGATCCTATGACTAGATACTTATTTCAATTTCATCTCTAGGACTATAACTAGTTGAGTGTGTATGGTGATGTATTGTGGGGTCACAGCATGTAGTTTAATTGTTTTGATTCAAGTGCAAGTAATATTGATGGGAATTGAGACCGTAACGACCGGATCCCCGACCCCGGATCTGGGGCTGTTACACAACAGATAGGAAGAGATGCCCATAGGTGGTTGTCCACTATTGCGAGGTAAAAGAAAGTGGAAGATACTCCTTTGAGATAACTCAGTTCGAGAAGGATACTACCTGAGTAAGTAGTTGATGACTCCATAGAGGGGTTGTAGTTGATAGTGTGAGATCCTGGATAGTGTATTTGGTTTTTAATAACTAATGTTACTGTCTTTCGTTTATAAGACTATAACTTGTGTGTGTAAGAGATTGTGGTCTATAACGATGATTTTATGGATTGCAGAGATAGTACATGTACAATATGATTGGATGGTGGCGTAGCGACCCGGATTCCTGACCCCGGATCTGGGGGTGTTATAGAAATGGTATCAGAGCAATAAGTTATAGTACTTAGAGACGAGAGCGTTAAGAGTTATGTCTAAGTAAAAGAATAATGTAAGAGCTCACATAGAGTATGTTATTGGACTACCGGATGTAGTACCATTGGGTAAGCTAAAATGGAAATATGTACTTGAGGTCTTATAGTAGGACCACCAGAATCTTGGATGTCATCAGAATAATAAGGAAAGAGTCTAGAAACGTTGCTGGGCATATTTTCTCACCCTTGCTTTGTTTTTAAAATGTAAACACAATAGATAGGAAGAGATGCCAATAGGTGGTTGTCCAGTATTGCGAGGTAAAATAAAGTGGAAAAAACTCCTTTGAGATAACTTAGTTCGAGAAGGATACTGCCTGAGTAAGTTGTTGATGACTCCATGGAGGGGTTGTAGTTGATAGTGTGAGATCCTGGATAGTGTATTTGGTTTGTAATTACTAATGTTACTGTCTATCGATTCTAAGTCTATAACTTGTGTGTTTAAGAGATTGGGGTCTATAACGATGATTTGTTAGATTGTTGAGATAGTACATGTAAAATATGATTGGATGGTGGCGTAGCGACCCGGATTCCTGACCCCAGATCTGGGGGTGTTACAGAAATGGTATCAGAGCAATAAGTTCTAGTACTTAGAGACGAGAGCGTTAAGAGTTATGTCTAAGTAAATGAATAACGTAAGAGCTCACATAGAGTATGTTATTGGACTACCGGATGTAGTACCATTGGGTAAGCTAAAATGGAAATATGTACTTGAGGTCTTATAGTAGGACCAACAGAATCTTGGATGTCATCAGAATAATAAGGAAAGAGTCGAGAAACGTTGTTGGGCATATTTTCTCACCCTTGCTTTGTTTTTAAAATGTAAAACCAACAAATAGGAAGAGATGCCCATAGGTGGTTGTCCAGTATTGCGAGGTAAAATAAAGTGGAAAAACTCCTTTGAGATAACTCAGTTCGAGAAAGATACTACCTGAGTAAGTAGTTGATGACTCCATGGAGGGGTTGTATTTGATAGTGTGAGATCTTGGATAGTGTATTTGGTTTGTAATTACTAATGTTATTGTCTATCGTTTCTAAGACTATAACTTGTGTGTTTAAGAGATTGGGGTCTATAACGATGATTTGTTAGATTGTTGAGATAGTACATGTACAAATGGAAATATGTCCTTGAGGTCTTATAGTAGGACCAATAGAATCTTGGATGTCATCAGAATAATAAGGAAAGAGTCTAGAAATGTACGTGATTTATCAAAGACATTGTTTTAGAACGCGGAGTAGAGTCTCAAGAGTAGTTGAGGTAGAGGCAGGATTGCCAATGCCATAGGTTGATTTGACTGACGCGAATTTCGTTACTCGTAGCCCTTTATAAGTGTCATAAGGAGACAACATATGTGAGAACTAAGGCTTTTAAAATTCCTTACGCGGTTAAGGTTACTAAATTACCTGGAGTAGTTAAAGGTATTGTTTTGCCTATGAGGTTTCAATACCCCACGAACAACGATTCCACAAGAGAGAGTGATTACTACACATTGGGGATTTCCTTGCCCTCGAGGAAGCTTTTGCGTGTACGTGTTACGAGAATGTGATCGTAAAAAGAGCGCGCTAGACGAATTCATGTGTATGCTTCGCACCTTAGGCCGAGATGTCTCAAATCAGCGATCAAGAACGTTGTGAACTTATGGCGTGAGTTTGATGAAGATTGCGTACGATTACAACGAGCGATACGGCGATCTGAGAACCCACCGGAAAGGAGGTCAGTGTGTATGGAGTTGGATTCTTTTGATACAACTCTTGTTAGAGACTACGTATATGGTAACTAGTAGACCTCCATTTTTGTTGACATGTTGAGTCGACCGTTTGAGGAACGAATTTTGGATGACTATAGGAGAATAACAGAGATGTGTATGAACCCCCAATCTATTAAGTGACTTTGATATGATTCGGAGGAACTATTTAGTTAGTATCCTATGTTATGAAGGTGAGGAGATATGATCATCCTCGTACCGATGACGTTAGAACGTAGGAAGGTCTTTGACTCATTTTGGTATCTACTTGCTGGTGCACTACTCAATCTAAAATTGTTCATATTCCGTGTTACCCTGAATAGTTTTTGTCAGGTAACCCTTCTAGCTTCCTATTTCAAACCTTGGGGAGTAACTAACAACTGAAATGGTTCTTTTGTTTCATTTCTTCTTCTTCTCTAATTACCTTTAAGGGGAGTGTGGGTATTTAAGTTACCATCACTTATCGGAGTGCCTTGTTCATGCTCCAGGATGACCAGAAGAGGAAATTTTTATTAGTCTGGCCTACCAAATCTATATTTTAATTCCTATAAATGCAAGTTATGAACCTTTTGACCTTGTTTCTACTTTTGATTCATAAAGGTTCTGTCGCGTCATATTTTTAAAATAAACTTGATACTCGTATTGTTATGTGTTCTTTCACTTTTATTCGTCGTCTTTTATTCATGTCTTGAGGTACATCATTCGTACTCGAGAGGCGACCGAGATGCAGTTGATGTTAACCGCCTTAGGCTTTTACACCACTCTTATTTAAGGAATGGTTATTAACATTCTTTAAATTTTCCAAGAATATTTATATAAGTTTCTCTAATAATTCTGTTCATTCAAGGAATATTCAATTAATTTATCTTTAATTGTTTGACGAATATTCTTCAACGATTATTCGATATCTGATTCCTTATTCTTTCATACTTGGACTTCTCACTCGAGTTCATAAATAATTCAACTATTCGTTAAAGCATGGATGATCTATTGTTGGGAGATCCTCGTGAATTCTTTTATTCTATTACAATATGGGATTTGAACATTGGACGTTGAAATCATCGAAAGGATATCAATTTGATATTGGTATTCTAGATTCAATTCTATTAAAAAAATTTGATAAAGGATATGTATGGAGACCCCTTTTGGGTGGACCATTTCACTCATGACAAATGTTTGTTGAGAGGTTATCGATTGTTTCGATACCAAGAACATTTATTTACTCTTTCTTTCAACTCGTTATCCGAGTAGCCCAAATTTTCTTCAGTGGCTACGCTGTTGAACTTTTACACTAGCAGCTTGACACTGACTAGTGGAACATGTCATTTGAACGACTAGTAATTGTTCTGACTAGCTGAGATTTTAACAGTATAATGAAAGTCTAGCTAACTGTCCTAGCTAGTTGTTATAATCTAAACAAATTGAGTTGTCAAATTTTGTTTAGCTAGTTACTAATGTTTCTTAGGACGGACTAGTTATTGTATCAATAGTTTGTATTCAATTTAATGTATTCAATGAATTCACAATACATGTTTATTTACCGTAAAGTACGATGAGGAAATTTCCAAGAAGGGTAATTTGATTAAGACCTAACAACATTGCCCACTCACATGCTTTCTTTTGAAGTTCGTTCTATGAATTTTCTGTTGCTTGAAATATTTCTTGTACCATGCAAGTATTTTCCTCGACATTAGGGAGGAGAGATAGTATCGAAGTTTTAGAACTAAATAGAAAGTGGATGTTTACGACAAATTATAAACCGAAGGTTACGATAGTTATCAAAGTTTGTTCCGTATGACGAGAATTAGAATGGTGGAATGTTCGAAAGGACTTATTACGTTACGTTGGTTCATGGAGTGACAGTAATAGAAATAGAAGCCACATATATATGAATTCTATAAAACCTTATAAATAGAGGCAGCAAATTGTGAAATTACCTCGATAAACCGTGTTGGCTCACAACGGGAAATTAAAGTTTGAGGGCATAATCTAGATGTAGATTTGATTTCCTTTCAAGTGAGAGAATTCGATGTAAATCAAGAATTGAACTGATTGATCACATGCGATGCACAAATTAACTAAGGAGATAAGGAAAAGAAATCTCTATTGGCCTGTAAAGGAGAGTTGCTTTTTTAAGACGGGAGCGAACTACGATTTTACCTACGGTTGTACAAACAAAGAGATTGTTGCGGCAAAGATACGAACCTTATTTTGTACATGTGAATCGATACAAATAGAGAGATACCAAGTATAAAAGGTATCCCAGTATTAAATGAATTTATGGACATATTTTTAAGATCTCTAGGAACTACCACCTGATCGAGGGAATGAGACCCATTGTGTCACCTTAGAGTACACCAACTATGTTTCTTAAGAGGAGAATGGCAGCATAAGACTGTACCTCGATGACGAGTCAAAGATGGCAATTCTCATCCGATAATAGACATGACGAGCTTTGGTGATTGTTAGGAATATGTTGTTCTTGATGATAATTATAAAACACTTAGTAGATTTTGTATTAAGTCAATTTTGTAACTGTCAACGGATTGGTATGCTTTGCAGCTTCCATTGATAGGTAGCTCATCAATGAGTGATGTAGCAATTGCATTGTACAATACTTCACAGTTTGATATGCATTTTGTTGTAGGTATTAGATTGGTTTTCTATGTCATGTTGACTAAGTATTAGATAGGCAAAATAGGTTGGTTAAGTGAAAATATATTGTGCCTGGTAATTTTGCCTAAGTGAAGACATGTCAACGGAATGAAGATTACTCTATCAACGGAATGTAGATCACTCCATCAACGGAATGAAGAATATACCATCAACGGAATGAAGAATAAAGCTATCAACGAAACACATCTTCCTGCTATCAACGAATCATTATCACTTTTCTGAATAGTTGATAAAGTGATAGTGATAGTTTTCTGACAGATCAAAAGGAGATGTAGAAGTGTACATTGCATTGGAAGCCATCAAAATGGTCACTGGAAATAAGGAAACATTCCAATTCCCAATCAGGTTCTTGAGTGTGATCATAATAAGCATGAAGACAAAAGCCAAGATCTTCAAGGACCATTGGACAAAAGGAATGAAAAGCAAGCTACTGGAGGTTACCTTTAGATTAATTTAGAGTAGCCAAAAATAGCATTGTAAACTTGGGTTATATAACCAAGTGTAGCAGTTCATTTTAAGAGAAGTGAGTGAGATAAAAATAGTTTGTATTAGCTTCTTTAAAAGAGCACTCTCACTCCAAATCAGGAACTGAGCAGCTGTGATACTCTTGTAACACAGATTATTTCCGCAATAAAATTATCTCAGTTGGATCCTCAAAACATCCAACTGAAATTTTATATTTGATTGAGTTTTCATTTTCAGTATTGTTTTATTCGAAAGTTGTTTTAAGTTTAAGAAATATCTAGAATTGTATTCAACCCCCCCCCCCCCTTCTACAATTCTGTTAGGCTATTTGGGATTAACAATTGGTATCAGAGCGAGCTTCTAACATACAAGAAGTTTAAAGATCAAGGCCAAAACAGTAACCATGGTGAAGAAGGATGCAGGTGTAAAGATACCAGTTTTAGATAAGGACAATTACTTTCATTGGAAAGTAAAAATTCATCTACATCTCATGTCTATGGATGAGAGATATGTAGACTGCATTGAGAAAGGTCCACACGTTCCCATGAAGTTTTCATCTAGAGTTGGACTGCCAGATGATGCTGAAGATGTAGAAATTCCAAAACTTGTCTCAGAATGGACTGTTGAAGATGTTGCAGAAGTCCATAAAGATAAGAGAACCATGAACATTATGTTTAATGGTTTGGAGCAAGAGATGTTTGACAATGTCATAAACTGTACATGTGACGCCCTCCAAACCCGGGGTACAGATTTGAGGAGTCATCCGACCAAGGGAATACTCTTTAACACATGCATAATATATATAAAGACACAAATACCCCTTAACCAAGACCGCATCCATATTATGGCAATGAACACAAGCTACTACAATCTTTTATTAATACAATGCCAGTTTTATCAGAGTTATTACATCACAACTAAAGTTCAAATCTAGACATCTAATCTAGAAAAGCAAAACAACAACTACCCTGCCAATGACAATGACTCGAGGGGCTCTCCTGGCTGCTGGTGAACTATCGGTCACGCTATGCTGACTCATACTCTCGCTTCACTGGAATAGGGTTAGAAAACAACAAGCAAGAGTGAGCCAAAATTGCTTAGCAAACATCATATAAATCATTTCTATCACAGTTGTAAGGATATGAATTTATGATATCAGAATCAACAATATTTAGCTAACACATGCTTTGTATCAATAACAATTGAAGAAAAAGAATTAGCATTTGGCTTATACATTTTATTCAAATCAAAGGTTGTGCTGCTGGCTAGCCACACATCAACCCCGGACTAGCTCACAACATAGTCCTCTACTGGATCCTAGGCCAAACTGGGCCTTAAGTTATTCCGACCATAAATATGGCCCGACCAATTACTGGTCCATTTTAAAAACACATGCCAAATCTATCATAGGGTATAAACAATAACATGCTCAATAAGATAAACTCAATGTATAATAATTGCAAAAGAGCTTCACCTGCTCAGTATCAAATGAAGATCGAGAAAGAATCATGGAATAATTTCAATAGTATAGTGTGCTCATTCAATAAGGAAATCAAGATTGGTAGTTGATAATCAATGACCGTAATCAACAGTCAAGATGGAAGTCAAATAATCAATGGTTGTCACTAATGATCAAAGGATGATAAACAATAACCAAATGGTGGCAAACAATAATCAAGTGAGTTGGAAATAAGGGTTTCCGATGCAGATCAAATTAAAGAATCAAGAATCTCTAAGGAAATGGAATCAGTTGTCCAAATGCGGTTAAAAGATTGATAATTTGAATTATTCTGGGGATAATGGTATTCAAGTAATCAAGACAATAATAATTTCTATCACAAGTAAAGGCACGGTTACTTGCCTGGTCTACGCTGCTGTCGGATCGACTATGCTCACTCTACCTTTCCCTTTCCCTTGCTCCGGGAACTCGATTCTATAATTCAAGAACTCATCACAATAAGTCTAACTATTCTCGTTCTACTCTCGACACTTATTCAATTAATAATCACATTTAAACAAGTAACCAGTTACGTATCGGACGTCCGGAATGATTTACGATATTTAAAAGTCAAATATTTTCCCTAGTACGGGCATATACAGACTATAAAACACAACACACAATTAATATGAACCATATAGCACTTATAAACATTTTAAAAACATCATACGAAACTTATTTGAATTTTAAATAAGTCACGTTTAATTTTTAAATCAAAACTCAGATTTTTAAATCCAATATGAACATTTAAATGCAAATAAATCAATTAATAAAATTAATTGACACTTTTTAAATGCTCAAACTATTTTTAAATAAATAAATAGGCTTGAAAATTATTAAACTGAATTTTAAATTATTTAAATCTAATTAATAATTAATTTTTAAGAATTAATTGATTAAAAGAAATAACCCATTAATTAATAAATTTATTATTAATTAAAAATAATTAAAATAATTAAGTTTAATCAATTTTCGGATTTAAAATAATAAATATAATTTTCCAGAATTTTTCTGATATTAAATTATATTTTTTTTAAAAAAATATGAATTTTTAAAGTTTTTAAACTATTTTCGAATTAATTTTAAAAATAAAATTCAAAAACAGTTTTCAGAAATTGAATTTGAGTTTTGAAGATTGAAACCGGGTCAAACTTCGGGTAAACGGGTCGGGAAGAACAAATCCGGGTCACCAAGAACAACCCACCGGATTCTGGGTTTTCCAGAATCCGGCCGGTGTCCGGCGACCGGAATTCTTAATTCCCGATCAAACATGACCAAAACAATAGGGCTTTTGTTCGTCTTTGCAAGACAAACACAACCCACACAAAAACATCTATGTCCCATGCCGGAATCGAGCCCAGAATCCGGTCAAAGAAACCGTCGGGGAAAACTCCGGCCGGAAACCCGATCTCTCTCATT
This sequence comes from Heracleum sosnowskyi, assembly GCA_030848705.1. Classification (NCBI taxonomy): domain Eukaryota; kingdom Viridiplantae; phylum Streptophyta; class Magnoliopsida; order Apiales; family Apiaceae; genus Heracleum; species Heracleum sosnowskyi. Next base: position 57,510,429 of record CM061238.1, on the reverse strand, counting down.
TCTACATGAAACTCAAAGATTAATATACCAAAACGAAGCTTATAACTCATACAATCAAAGCCCCATATCAAAACTTATGTCAGATCAACAACAAGAACGAACGAAGTAAAAGAAAAATCCGGGTCAAAACCCGAAAATCAAACCCATCAAAATTGAACATAAATAGGAAATTAAAGCATGGATTCTTGCTAATTAGAACCCTAGGAACATGTTAGAAGCAACCAATTGAACGGAGAATCAACAGAATGAAAATCCCCAAATTAATCAACAACCCTAATTTAATTCTAATATTGAAAAATTCATAATAAATCGAAAAATTACCAGATGATGATGAGGTTGGAAGATTCTGAAACTAGAGATCAAGAGCTTTGATTTGAGTACTTGAACTTTGATTTCTGAAATCAATAACACCTTGAACGAATGGATTGATTATTCAAGAACACGAAGAACACATTTCAGAAAATTTTACTTTTTGATTATTCGCAATGCAGATTATGAAGGTTATAAGGTACGATCTTTATATATTTTTGGAAAAATAATACCCCAAGGAACACTTTTGGATCGTTATAGATCCACTGGATCGTTTAAAAACCATAATTAGGTTAAAAATACGTTTTACGAGAAGATAATTATCTATAAGGATTGATAATTATCCAAATCAATACATATCATTATATAACTAATGCTCAAGAATACTGGGGCTATAACAAAGGTAATATTGATATAAAACGATATATCCGTCCCCTTAAGCAATTAGGGTTCGGAACAATTTTTCCCTTTTTGAACAAAACGAATTATTCTTGTAGAATCAAATAGGTAGGAATGAAATGATACGAATATCTCTCCCGATAATGATTCAAATACGAAAGACAAAGAGATATTAATTAATGTACGAAATTCCAATGGGGCCCTTGAATTATCAAAACGGGGCTCAGATTTGAAGAAAATTCCAAATGACGAAATATTTGAAAGGGGCTTCCGACACACCAATTAGCACATAATCACACAATAATTATCATTTAATAATATTCCAATACTCCACAATAAATATTTTTATATTAAATATATCATTTAATCAAATAATAAAATTCACTAACTGGGGATACTTCTCTAGCATCTCACTCTCTAACTCCCTGGTAGACTCTTCTACTTTAGGATTCCTTCACAAAACTCTCACTAACGCTACTGTCTTATTCCTTAGTACTTTCTCCTTACGATCCAATATCTGAATCGGTCGTTCTACATAAGATAAATCTGTCTGGACCTCTATGGGTTCATACTCTATTACATGATTCGAATCTGGTCGATATCTCTTAAGCATAGATACATGAAATACATTATGAACGTGCTGCATATGCGGCGGCAATGCTAACTTGTAAGCTACCTTGCCCACTTTCTTCAAAATCTCAAACGGTCCAACATATCTCGGACTCAACTTCCCTTTCTTTCCAAACCTAACTAATCCTTTCCACGGTTAAACCTTTAGTAACACTTGCTCTCCTTCTTCGAATCCCACATCCTTTCTGGCTAGATCCGCATACTTTTTCTGTCGGTCCTGAGCTGTTATCAATCTTTTTTGAATCAATTGAATCACTTCTTTTGTTTGTTGCACTAGTTCTGGTCCTATCATCTTTCGTTCACCAACTTCTTCCCAGTACACTGGAGATCGACACTTTCGTCCATACAAAGCTTCGTAAGGTGGCATTCCGATGCTCGCGTGAAAACTATTATTATATGAAAATCCCACCAAGGGTAGATGATCGTCCCAACTGCCTTCAAAGTCTAGTGCACATGTCCTAAGCATATCTTCAATAGTCTGAATTGTTCTTTCGCTTTGGTCGTCCGTCTGCGGGTGATAAGCCGTACTCATTCTTAACTCGGTGCCCAAACACTCTTGAAAACTCCTCCAAAATCTTGAATTGAATCGAGGGTCTCTATCAGACACTATTGATACTGGAACTCCATGCCGTACTACTATTTCTTTTATGTAAATATGAACTAACTTATCTAGCGAGAATCTCTCGTTAATCGGAAGAAAATGCGCAAATTTCGTCAATCGATCAACGATAACCCAGATGGCATCATGGTTAGCCTTTGTTCTAGGTAATCCTACCACAAAGTCCATCGCAATGTGTTCCCACTTCCATTCAGGAATTTCCAATGGTCGAAGTAATCCACTTGGTCTCTGATGTTCCGCCTTGACTCTTTGACACGTAAAGCATTTACTTACCCATTCCGCAATCTCTCTCTTCATATCTGGCCACCAAAAGTTCGTCTTAAGATCTCGATACATCTTCGTACTCCCTGGATGAATTGAATACTTCGAGTTATGCGCTTCGTGCAAAATTTCACTTTTCAGTTCCGCTACATTAGGTACCCATATCCGAGAAGCAAATCTCAAGATCCCTTTGTCGTCCGGTTGGCTACATATTTCCTCACCTGTCATCTTACTCACATCATCATTCATAACTTGCTCTTGGCACTTCCGTATCTTCTCCAACAATTCAGGTTGAAACGTCATGGTATAAATCATTTCCGTCGCATCCTTCGGAATACTTACTTCGATCTCTAACTTCTCTAATTCCTTGTATAACTCTTTGGTCATCGTCAGTGTATTTAATCTCTCTTTTCTGCTCAGTGAATATGCTACCACATTTGCCTTGCCGGGATGATAGTTGATAGAAACGTCGTAGTCCTTGATTAGTTCTAACCATCTTCGTTGCCTCATGTTCAGCTCTTTTTGAGTAAAGATATACTTCAAACTCTTATGATCGGTGTAAATTTCACATCTCTCTCCATACAAGTAGTGTCTCCATATCTTCAAAGCAAACATAATCGCTGCTAACTCCAAATCATGTGTAGGATATTTCTGTTCGTGGGGCCTTAACTGTCTTGACGCATAAGCAATCACCTTGTCATGTTGCATAAGTACGCATCCCAATCCTTTGTACGACGCATCACTATAGATTACGAATTGACCTTGATCGTCTGGTAACATCAATACCGGTGCCGTAGTTAGTCTCTTCTTTAGCTCTTGGAAGCTTTCTTCGCATTTATCGTTCCATATGAATCGCTCGCTTTTCCTTGTCAGCTTGGTCATTGGAGTAGCTATCTTCGCAAAATCTTGCACAAATCTCTGGTAGTATCCGGCTAATCCCAAGAAACTTCTGACTTCAGTCGGTGTCCTTGGTCTCTCCCAATCTTTCACTGCCTCTATCTTTGCTGGATCCACTTTGATGCCTTCGCTGCTCACCACGTGTCCTAAGAAATGAACTTCTCTCAACCAGAATTCACACTTGGAAAACTTCGCATATAGTCTTTCTTGTCTCAACGTTTCCAACACAATCTGCAAATGGTCTGCATGCTCTTCCTCCGTCTTTGAGTATATCAAGATGTCGTCGATGAATACCACTACAAACTTGTCCAAATATCTCTTGAAAATCCTGTTCATTAAGTCCATAAAAGCTGCGGGTGCATTTGTTAGCCCAAACGCCATTACTAAGAATTCATAGTGCCCATACCTTGTTCGAAAGGCTGTTTTCGGTATGTCGTCTGGTTTAATCTTCAGTTGGTGATATCCTGACCGTAGGTCAATCTTTGAAAAATGTACCGCTCCTTTCAGCTGGTCAAACAGATCATCTATTCGAGGTAACGGATATTTGTTCTTAATGGTCAGCTTGTTCAACTCCCGATAGTCTATACACAATCTCATGCTTCCATCCTTTTTCTTGACAAACAATACTGGTGCTCCCCATGGCGAAACGCTGGGTCTAATAATTCCTTTTTCTAGCAAATCTTGCAGTTGAGTAGCCAATTCCTTCATCTCCACTGGTGCCATTCTGTAAGGGGCCTTAGATACTGGCTCCGCGCCTGGTACTAAGTCTATCGCAAATTCAATCTCTCTATCTGGAGGTAAACCTGGTAATTCTTCCGGAAAAACATCTGAAAACTCATTTACAACTGGAATATCTTCTAACTTAGAAACTTTCTTTTCTATATCTATCACATACGCTAAATACGCCTCACAACCTTGCTTTAATAATCTATTAGCCTGAATCATCGTCAGGAACCTCTTTCCTTGCCTCTCTCCTCTAAATATTATTTCCTTCTTTTCTAGGGTAATCAAAGTAACCCTCTTATTCTTACAGTCAATACTAGCATCATACTCAGTCAACCAATCCATCCCTAATATCACATCAAATTCACCAAACTTAAAAGGTAACAAGTTAACGTAAAAAACGATTTCCCAAAATCTCTATCTCACAACGAGGATAATATGAACTGACCGCTATACGATCCTGATTAGCTATCTCTATATTCAATACTCCACTTAAGGGTTTCATTACGCAATTCAATCTATGAGCAAACGTTTCAGAAATAAAAGACTTCGTCGCTCCCGAATCTATTAACACTTTAGCAGGAATAGAATTTACTAGAAGTGTACCTGCCACCACGTCGGAGTCTCTCACTGCTTCTCCCATTGACATATTGTAGGTCCTGGCTAACGACTGGACATTAACAACTGGGGGTGCTTCAATCGCCCGAATCATATTGTTCACTGTTGCTGGTGCTCTGTAGTCCTTAATCATGTGACCTGATTTCTTACACCGATGACACACAATGCCTATCTTGCAATCCCGGAAATAATGTCCCTTCTGATTGCATTTAAAGCATGTGACATTCAATCGATGGCATATCCCTGGATGTCGCTTCCCGCGTGTCTTGCATTCTGGTAGTGGGGGTCTAGAAAGTCCCTGCTGACTGCCGGCTGGAAGACGGTTATCTTGTCCTACTCTCCCGGTATCTGGTTTCCTGAAACTTGTATTCCTTCCGGGCTGGAATCCTGGTTTCTTATTTGCTTGCCCTTGAAAACTTCCCTGTTGCTGTCCCTTATCGGGTATCCCTGCTTTCCTTTTCTTGTTCTCCCTCTCCTTCATGTAAGAATCACTCTCTGTCTCCGCAATCATTGCCTTTTGGACCACCGCTGCATAGGTGTCCAACTCCAATATAGCTAACTTACTACGAATCCAAGACCTCAGTCCCTGTTGGAACCTCTTGGCCTTCTTCTTCTCCGTATCCACATAGGTTGGAACAAACCTCGACAACTCCGTAAACCTTGTTTCATATAGTCCGGAAAATACCTTTCCAAAAACAACTCTGTAAATCTTGCCCACGTAACCAATCCCTCGGGTTCCATAGCCCGACTCGTTTCCCACAATAACTGGCCTCATTCTTCCGGAAATAGCTTGCATACTCCGTCTTCTTATCCTCTGCCACTTCTATCAAGGCAAAAGCCTTTTCCATCTCCTTCAACCATGCCTTAGCCTCTACAGGGTCTGCTGATCCTTTAAATTCTGGAGGTTTTGCTGCTTGGAAAGATTTGAACGTAATCGCCGGTGCTGCTTGCTGGTGGTGCTGTTGATGCTGCTGATGCTGATGTTGTTGCTGCTGTTCTAAGAGCTGTTGCTGAAATGCTTGTTGCTGCTGTGCTAATGCGGCAGTCTGTTGAGTAAGAGTATTTAACAACTGGATTACCATCGGGTCCATGTGGCCCGTGGGAGGTGTATTCTGTTGACCTTTGTTCGCACAAAATCACGCAAGCGTACGCGGTCACAAGTAATACAGGATTAAGTAGAGTTCGTTCCCACAGAGACTGCTTTGGTTATAATAGTTTAGCACTTATGCAACAATGTATGGTTATTATTCAATGCTAAGAAAATTATCAAAGTTGTGTGTTTTAATTAACTAATGAGATTATAATTAACTAAAGAAAAGATTGCTGCAAATTTACTTATGAGAATCAAAACATGGGATCCTAACTTCATTAAATACTTCATTCAGAGTCTTTTGTCTTTAATTAATGCATGTGACGGTTGTGACAACTAATCGGATAACACGAAATCAGTACACGCTACCTTTCAGTATACGTATACCAAACCACCCAAACATCCACAAAAGAGATAGAAGTTGAGCAGACACCAATTATGCTTAGACCCTATATGTCTATAAGATTTGAAAACATAACGGTTTAACGATCAAGTTATCCATTCAGATTACATAGGGCAGGTAAGATGGTTAAAATTACCAACGAATCATGCATGACAAACATACATAAACCTATGCTAGCATGGCAAATTCTAAACTTCTATATCCACTTTCACAATCAATAGAGATTAACAAACAACTTAGATGTTAGCTACGCATCCAAGAAGAATAAGCACAACCAAACTAGGTTATCAATTAGCCATCACACACACATCTTTAAAACAATTAACTACTAAAATCCATAAATAAATCCGTTAGAATCCCACGACGACGATTAGTTCATATTCGAACCGTACATCATCGTGGGTTCTGATGAAAACATGATAATAAATATGTCTGGAAAACTGAATAAAAATACTAGAGTTTAGAAAGAACAAACGAGAATCCAAAGTATCGCCTAATTTAGAAGAATACAAAGATTAGCTGAAACTAGGTCTTCGTAAATCAGCCGTCTTCTTGTTCTCCTTACCGGTGGATGGATTAGTATGTAGGTATATGATTATATATCCCATGAAATCGTCCATCAATGATTCATATAGGCCTTAGGGTTGACAAATAATCAACAGGTTTCCTTTTCTGACAAAAAGCTGCCAAATTCCAGGATTCTGCAGGGGCGGGCGCGCGCAGGGAGGCGCGGGCGTGCCTGGAAATATGTCAAATAGGGCAAGAGCGCGCGCAGGGAGGCGCGGGGGCGCCTGAAATTCTGTCCAAAATCCTCAATTTGCTTTCTTTTGCCAATTTTTCGCACGTTCAACCTCCGCAACCACTTGACCTTCACACAAATGCTTAAACACCACCACACAACCATTGAATCACCACAACTCTGCTGATAAAGCAACTCTACACACACTAACACAAAACACATTAAAAACACCACGTACTTGAGAACAAACGATCAATTTAAGCCGATTTAGAACGATCCAAGTAGATATGAAATCCACTTATCACACCCCCAAACTTAAACCGATGCTTGTCCTCAAGCATAAACAGACTCTATAGATGTAATGCAATGCATGAATACAACTATTATGAAAATGCAACTGATCCCCTCAAACTAACCATAACCAATCAACAAGCCAACATAACAAGGAATGCAATCTTTCAAACAGAGTTCGACCAAATTCCCGTATACTAACCATACAAACACAGAAACGTGCGTGTGTGCAATGCTCATCAATATACTCCCAAACTAAATCAAGACCATATCCTATTCTTCACCAAAACAACCACAAGATTATAAACAAAATGAACTCTAGCCACAAGAAACCACTTAAAGACACCTCAATATCCACTTGAGTTAGACAGGAATTCATGCTTTTATTACGACTCACATGCTTATTTGACCGTGCAATGGTTGAGACCCCAAAAGGCTTATACAATAATACCCATGTAGCGAGCGTTAGGTTAGCGGATCCTAGACCGGAAAAGTCTTAGGTCACTAGGCACAAAGTCCCCTAGAACTTAATTACTCGAGTATTAAAGAGCTCAACCTGATCAATTTTGCATAAACACAACTAATACAACTCTTTTTTTTTCTTTAATTCCGGAATGAGTGCACTTTGCCTTTTTCTCATTCCATCCTAGACTACTCATCTTTTCAATGAGCCGGCTACTAGCCATTTGACGCCTAGCCTTTATTAACAACTAGCATGAAATCCCTGTTTTCCCCGAAACTTAGACTTAAGTGCTTCTTTCAATTTCAAGAGAATAGAAAACATTCTAAATATAAGCAAGTGGTTAAATTCTAACATCCAAACAAACATGGTCTGATCAAATCTAAAAGCAACCAATGAGACTTATGAAATTATTTTGATTCTGGCATGCAAGTCAATTCCATAGAAACTTAATCAACCCTCTATCTATCATTACCCCACTCCCATCAACATCGACTCACTAACGGAAATAGTCAAGTCCTACGGGATCATGAAATATGCTATGCAAATGCAACTAAATGGACTCACATGATAGATATAAACAAATATGCAAAACATAATGCTTTATATGACAAAACATGCAAAGATATGAATGAATTAACTACTTATGCAATATGAATCCTACATGAACACACACTAACATTCCCTAATTACCACCCCCAAACTTACAATATTCAATGTCCTCATTGAAGGTAATAAAAAGGAAAGATGCAGAGAATACCTAATCATCAGCAGGACCACCCTCCTCGGGTGGTGTATCAGGTGGCGGATAAACAGAATCAGCTCCAAAGGTAGGCCAAACGATATCAACTCCAGTGGCGCGGAAAGCAGTGCCCAACGCCTGAGTCAAGTCTTGTGCAAAACGGCTCTGAATATCATGCATCATATCAATGCGCCTAGTCAACCGCCTGTACTGCACATCTCCAAGACCAGCTCTATCAACCTCTCGCTGAATCCTAGTAGCACCCTCTTGCGGAATCCTAGTAGCTCGTGCACTACGAGCTGCAGGCTCCTGGATTGGAGCCTCTCTTCCTTCAGCATTCCAAATGGTATAGCCCAAACCAAAGTTATCCGGATCACCACCATCCCACTCTTCCATCCGATAAATCGACGTATGGTCAATAGGAGCAGACGGTAACTGAACCGGCTCCTCCTCAGACCAACGTACACCAACTGCAGCACATAACTTGGTTACAATAGAGGCACGAGGAATAGCCCCCGTTGTACCACCCTTCAAAAACTTCACAATACTTCTATGCAAAAGATCCGCCAGATCTATATAATCGTCATTCAAAATACCCCACAGAATAATAGCCCTTTCTACTGTAACATCATGAGAATGCGAGGAAGGAACAATATTAGCACATAAAAACTGGTTCCAAGCTCTCGCATACCTATTCATCGCGGAGGCCGAAAAGGTAGTAGGCTCGGTGGTGCCAACCCTGTATTTCCAAGACGTGCCTGGAACAGAAATCTCCTCAAGAATATACTCGAGATCAAGATCCTCTCGAGTCTTCAGCGACCAATCTTCCTCACCCCTCTTCTTCTGTGGCAAATTCAACACCCGATGAATTGCCCTAGCCGTGTAGTCCACCGTCATCCCACGAACCATGCTATAGCCATTCTTGTCGGCTTTTGCATTCGCATAAAATTCCCGCACAATAGACAACGGGACCAGCTCCGGAGCTTCACAAAACGACTCCCAACCCCTCTTCGTAATCATGGCCAACAAATGCCCATCAGAAGATCGAGGCAAAAATCCCCTTTCTTTAGCCACGGTTTTTAGACAACAACCGAGTAAATTCCAATTGAGCCTCCGGAGAAGAGAACTTTTGCACACCAACCCCAGCACTCGGTTCCTCCTCTGAAGAAGAACGACGAGAACTACTACTACCCACAAATCTACCTCTCTTTGGTGGTGCCATTGAATTAGGAAGAAATAGGATGATGATATGTAAGGATGTGTATGTATAGATTAGAGAGTAAAAGAGAGGTAAGTGTTTAGGTGGCTAGGGTTTGAGAGAATAGGGTTGGAAAGGGTAGATTTAGGCTTAAATAAGAAAAACCAACAAAAAAAAACTGTTTTTTTCTGAATTTTCCACTTCTGGTCGTTTTTTTTCTTTCTGTCCAGCCAGGCACGCGCGGGCGCTCATAGGGAGGAGTGGGCGCGCCTGGATTTCTGCCCTGAAATTTTTTTCTGTTTTTAAAAAAAAAAAAAAAAACAAATAATACAACACAAGCGTGGGTTGCCTCCCACGAAGCGCTCGTTTTACGTCAATAGCTTGACGTGATTCCAACTTATCAAACAGCTGAAACAAGAACCGCGGTTTCCGCCTCGCGATTCACTCGATCACCAAAATATGGTTTTAGCCTCTGACCATTAACTTTAAAATCTTCTTCTAATGACTTATCATAAATTTCCACCGCACCATGTGGAAATACTGTTTTGACCGTGAACGGCCCCGACCACCTCGATTTAAGTTTACCTGGAAAAAGCCTGAGACGAGAATTGAAGAGCAAAACAAGTTGACCAGGCACAAAGGACTTGTGCACCAACTTCTTATCGTGCCATCTCTTTACTTTCTCCTTGTACAACTTCTGATTTTCATACACATGTAGCCGGAACTCGTCCAACTCATTATTCTGAAGCATTCTTTTCTCATCAGCAACTGCCAAATTAAAGTTCAACTTCTTCAAAGCCCAATACGCCTTGTGCTCAAGCTCGGCAGGCAAATGACACGCCTTGCCATACACCAACTGAAACGGTGACGTTCCCAACGGCATCTTGTAAGCTGTCCTATAAGCCCAAACAGCTTCATCAAGCTTCAATGACCAATCCTTCCTCGAAGGATTTACCACTTTTTCAAGAATACGCTTGATCTCTCTGTTGGAAACCTCTGCTTGACCATTTGTCTGCGGATGATAGGCAGTAGCAACACGATGATTGATATTAAACTTAGCCATCAAAGCTGTAAACTTACGGTTGCAAAAATGTGTACCCTCATAACTGATAATTACCCTTAGAGTTCCGAAACGCGTGAAAATTTGCTTATGCAGAAAACTCAGCACCACTTTGGCATCATTGGTCGGTAAAGCCTTTACCTCGACCCATTTAGACACGTAATCCACTGCTAATAGAATGTACTGATTATTACAGGATGAAACAAACGGTCCCATGAAATCAATTCCCCATACGTCGAAAATCTCCACTTCAAGCAGCATATTAAGAGGCATATCATTCCTCCTCGAGATATTACCAACTCTTTGGCATCGATCACACCTCAACACAAATTGATGAGCGCCCTTAAACAGAGTCGGCCAGTAGAATCCTGCCTGAAGAACTCGAGTAGCTGTCTTCTCCCCACCATAATGACCTCCATAAGTGGTGGAATGGCAATCTCGCAAAACACCCTCTGTTTCACTATAAGGTATACATCTCCTTATCACTTGATCAGCTCCTTGTCTGAATAAGAAAGGCTCATCCCAACGATACCACTTCACATCATGCAGAAACTTCTTCCTTTGAGCATAAGAAAATTCAGCCGGGATTACATTGCTCACAAGATAGTTCACAATGTCTGCAAACCATGGTTCTTCATCTTGCATCCCAAAAAGTTGCTCGTCAGGAAACGATTCATTGATTAGAGTCTGATCCTCTGAACTCTTACTGTGGTCTTCCAACCGTGACAAATGATCAGCCACCTGGTTTTCAGTCCCCTTTCTGTCCTTGATCTCCAAATCAAACTCTTGTAGCAGAAGAACCCACCGAATCAACCGGGGCTTTGAATCTTTCTTAGAAATTAGATAACGAATGGCTGCATGATCGGTATAGACTACCACCTTCGTCCCAAGCAGATATGACCTGAATTTCTCGAAACTGTAAACAATTGCCAAGAGCTCCTTCTCTGTGGTAGTGTAATTCAGCTGTGCATCGTTGAGAGATTTTCTAGAATAATAAATCACATGAAACACCTTGTTCTTCCTTTGCCCAAGAACAGCTCCCACTGCATAGTCACTAGCATCACACATCAGCTCAAAAGGCTCACCCCAATCAGGTGCAGTAATAATAGGTGTAGATGTCAACTTCTTCCTCAAGAGCTCGAAAGCAGCCAAGCAGTCTTCATCAAACTTGAATGGAACATCCTTCTCCAACAAATTACATAAGGGTTTGGATATTTTGGCAAAGTCTTGAATGAATCGCCTATAGAAACCCGCATGACCAAGAAAACTGCGAATTCCCTTCATTGAGATTGGTGGAGGAAGATTTTCAATTGTCTCCACTTTGGCTTTATCCACTTCAAGACCTTTTCTAGATACCTTATGCCCAAGAATGATCCCTTCTTGCACCATGAAGTGACATTTTTCCCAGTTGAGTACCAAATTGGTCTCAACGCATCTTTTCAGCACCATGCCAAGATTTTGTAAGCACTGGTCATAAGAAATTCCAAAAACTGAAAAGTCATCCATAAACACCTCCACATTGATGCCAATCATATCAGAGAAAATGGCCATCATACATCTCTGAAAGGTTGCTGGTGCGCCACAGAGTCCGAAAGAAACGCGACGGAACGCAAAAGTGCCAAACGAGCATGTGAATGTGGTTTTCGCTTGATCCTCTGGAGCGATGCAAATCTGATTATAACCTGAGTACCCATCCAGGAGGCAATAAAACTCATGGCCAACCAACCTGTTAAGCATCTGATCGATGAACGGAAGAGGGAAGTGATCTTTTCTTGTGGCCGTATTCAGCTTTCGGTAGTCCATGCAAATTCTCCACCCTGTAACTGTTCGAGTAGGGATGAGCTCATTTTTCTCGTTTGCAACCACTGTCATGCCTCCTTTCTTAGGCACACATTGCACCGGACTCACCCACAAACTGTTTGAGATAGGGTAGATAATTCCTGCATCCAGCCACTTCAGAATTTCTTTCTTCACAACCTCTTTCATGATAGGATTAAGTCTCCTTTGAGGATCCACCGTTGGTTTGCTTCCTGGCTCAAGCGTAATCTTGTGCATGCAATAAGAAGGGCTGATTCCCTTGATATCCGCTATGGTCCAACCAATGGCGGACTTGAACTCTCTCGGAATTCGCAATAGCTTTTCTTCTTCACTACCTGACAAGTTAGATGCAATAATCACAGGTAAAGTAGATGCATCGCCTAAGAAAGCATACCTCAAGTGTTCCGGTAGTGGTTTCAGTTCCAGAGCAGGAGCTTTCTCAATAGATGGCTTGAGACGCTCCTCAGATTTTTTTCAGCTCTGTTATGCCAAGAGAATCAAATGGCATGTCTGTTTTCCGTTTCCACGGAGAAGCATTCAAGTACTGCAGTTGCTCTACTCTTTCTTTATCTTCCAACTCAGAATCTCCTATCAGTACCTTCTCCAAGGTATCTGAATTAAGCAATTGCTCCATCTCCGTGTATACTGCTGATTCAACCAAGTTCATTGAAAAACACTCTTCTTCCTCTGTTGGAAACTTCATTGCATTGAACACATTGAAGGTAACATTCTGGTCATGCACCCTCATTTTAAGCTCCCCTTTTTGCACATCTATCAACGTGCGACCTGTAGCTAAGAACGGTCTTCCCAAGATAATAGGAATCTTCTTGTCCTCTTCAAAATCCAGAATCACAAAATCAGCCGGAAAAATGAGCTTGTCCACTCGAACCAAAACATCCTCCACTATACCTCTTGGATATGTAATTGACCGATCAGCCAGCTGTAGAGACATGTTTGTCGGTTTAGGCTCAGGAAGTCCAAGTTGCATGAAAATCGACAATGACATTAGATTAATGCTTGCACCCAAGTCACACAAACACTTTTTGAAAGATAGATTGCCAATTGTGCACGGTATGGTGAAACTCCCTGGATCCTTGAGCTTAGGAGGTAACTTCTGCTGTAGAATAGCACTGCACTCTTCAGTTAGAGCGACGGTCTCCAAATCCTTGAGTTTCAACTTCCGCGATAGAATACCCTTCATGAACTTTGCGTAGCTCGGCATCTGTCCAAGAGCCTCCGCAAAAGGTATATTGATATGCAACTTCTTGAAAACCTCCAGAAATTTAGCAAACTTTTTGTCCAACTTCTGCTTCTGAAGTCGTTTAAGGAATGGTGGAGGCGGATAGACTTCCTTAGTCTCTGTACTTTGCTTTGGAACAGGTTTTTCTTTAGAAAGATCACGCTTTTCCTCTTCGTCTCCCTTCAAACTTGCTTCTTTAGTATTTTTCTCAATTTCTAGCAGAGGAGAGGGCGCGGGCGCGCTTGGTAGGGGGTGCGCGCGCCTGGTTTCCTATTCAGATTCCTGATTTTCTTCGTTTTCTGCCGTTTCTGAGTTCTGGTCAACTGTAACCTTCCCGGATCGCAAGGTAACTGCTTTGACATGTTCCTTGGTCTCCCATTTGCCTGGATTAGCTTCCGTATCACTAGGTAGAGTTCCCTGTGGTCTATTTAGCAATGCATTGGCAATCTGTCCGATTTGATTCTCGAGAGTTTTGATGGAAACAGCTTGGCTCTTGCACATTACCCTCAATTCCTCCAATTCAGATTTTTCATTTGACGACTGACCGACATTGCCTTGATTTTGTTGAAACCCTTGTGGTTGATACGGTTGCCTTGGAGTATACTGCTGTTGGAAACCAGGAGGGTTGAATTGCTTAGCTCCAAATTGTTGACCTTGAAACTGCTGATACGGTTTTTGTTGTTGTTGACCTCCCTGATTGTTGCTCCAGCTGAAATTAGGGTGGTTCCTGTTGTTGGGATGATAGACATTGGGCACTGGCTGCTGTGATCTTTGAAAGTTGCTCACAAACTGTGCCGATTCACTTGATATGGCACACTGGGTCGTGTCATGTGCACCTGCACATAGCTCACACAAGCTAGCCACCTGCTGAACTCCAAAGTTCGACAAGGAATCCACCTTCATTGACAAAGCCTTCAACTGAGCTGCTATTGCCGTAGCTACATCCACTTCCAAAACCCCTGCTACCTTGCCTTGCGGTAGCCTTCCAGTTGGATTCTGGTATTCATTAGCAGCCATCATCTCAATCAGCTCATAAGCTTCATTGTAGCTTTTGGCCCAAAGTGCTCCACCTGATGCCGCATCAAGCATTGGTCGAGATTGACCTCCCAGTCCATTATAGAAACAATTGATCACCATCCAATCAGGCATTCCATGATGAGGACACTTCCTAAGCATCTCCTTGTAACGCTCCCAAGCTTCACATAAAGTTTCACCAGAATGTTGTGAAAACTGAGTAAGAGCATTCCTGATTGCAGCTGTTTTAGCCATGGGGAAGAATTTAGTGAGAAATTTCTGAGCAAGATCCTCCCATGTAGTAATAGAACCTGCTGGTAGCGAGTGCAACCAGCCCTTAGCCTTATCCCTCAGAGAAAATGGGAAAAGTCTCAGCTTCACAGCATCTTCAGACACTCCGTTGAACTTGAAGGTGTCACAGATCTCGATGAAATCCCTAATATGCATATTAGGATCTTCCGTTGGAGCACCCCCAAACTGGACTGAGTTCTGCACCATCTAAATCGTGCCAGGCTTGATTTCAAAGGTATTAGCTGCAATAGCCGGCCTGACAATGTTGGATTGAATGTCATTGATCTTTGGCTGAGAATAGTCCTTCAAAGCCTTCGTTTCTCCTGCTGCTGGTTCTCCCATATCTAGAGTTAATTCAAGTTCTTCCTTCCGAGATTGAGAACGTGTTCGCATACACGCTCACTAAAAGTAACTGAAACACACCAAACAAAGTCAAATTGGTGAGTAAAATCCGAGTCAGTGAACTTTAACGACCACTGATGACAAGCACATAAACTATAAAAATAACACCGAGTCCCCGGCAGCGGCACCAAAAACTTGTTCGCACAAAATCACGCAAGCGTACGCGGTCACAAGTAATACAGGATTAAGTAGAGTTCGTTCCCACAGAGACTGCTTTGGTTATAATAGTTTAGCACTTATGCAACAATGTATGGTTATTATTCAATGCTAAGACAATTATCAAAGTTGTGTGTTTTAATTAACTAATGAGATTATAATTAACTAAAGAAGAGATTGCTGATTATAATTAACTAAAGAAGAGATTGCTGCAAATTTACTTATGAGAATCAAAACATGGGATCCTAACTTCATTAAATACTTCATTCAGAGTCTTTTATCTTTAATTAATGCATGTGACGGTTGTGACAACTAATCGAATAACACGAAATCAGTACACGCTACCTTTCAGTATACGTATACCAAACCACCCAAACATCCACAAAAGAGATAGAAGTTGAGCAGACACCAATTATGCTTAGACCCTATATGCCTATAAGATTTGAAAACATAACGGTTTAACGAGCAAGTTATCCATTCAGATTACATAGGGCAGGTAAGATGGTTAAAATTACCTACGAATCATGCATGACAAACATACATAAACCTATGCTAGCATGGCAAATTCTAAACCTCTATATCCACTTTCGCAATCAATAGAGATTAACAAACAACTTAGATGTTAGCTACGCATCCAAGAAGAATAAGCACAACCAAACTAGGTTATCAATTAGCCATCACACACACATCTTTAAAACAATTAACTACTAAAATCCATAAATAAATCCGTTAGAATCCCACGACGACGATTAGTTCATATTCGAACCGTACATCATCGTGGGTTCTGATGAAAACATGATAATAAATATGTCTGGAAAACTGAATAAAAATACTAGAGTTTAGAAAGAACAAACGAGAATCCAAAGTATCGCCTAATTTAGAAGAATACAAAGATTAGATGAAACTAGGTCTTCGTAAATCAGCCGTCTTCTTGTTCTCCTTACCGGTGGATGGATTAGTATGTAGGTATATGATTATATATCCCATGAAATCGTCCATCAATGATTCATATAGGCCTTAGGGTTGACAAATAATCAGCAGGTTTCCGTTTCTGACAAAAAGCTGCCAAATTCCAGGATTCTGCAGGGGCGGGCGCGCGCAGGGAGGCGCGGGCGTGCCTGGAAATCTGTCAAATAGGGCGCGGGCGTGCGCAGGGAGGCGCGGGGGCGCCTGAAATTCTGTCCAAAATCCTCAATTTGCTTTCTTTTGCCAATTCTTCGCACGTTCAACCTCCGCAACCACTTGACCTTCACACAAATGCTTAAACACCACCACACAACCATAGAATCACCACAACTTTGCTGATAAAGAAACTCTACACACACTAACACAAAACACATTAAAAACACCACGTACTTGAGAACAAACGATCAATTTAAGCCGATTTAGAACGATCCAAGTAGATATGAAATCCACTTATCAACCTTCTTGGTCAGGGGTATTAGTCGTATGGGTTTGTCGTCTAGGAGCCATATCGCTGATGAATGAACAAGAATTGTCTTAATCAAACAGTTCATATAATAGAAGGAAGGATCACAATTGATATCTCGAAGGTTTACAGATTTTCTCAACGGTGTATGGGTACACTCGTTGTAACAAGTAGAATAACAGGTATGATGCTGGAAATGAATGACATGGGAATAAATACAGTTCTATAAAAGAGGTTTATCATATATATATAGATAGAGTTAGTACAAGCGTAGAACGCTTCAAAAGAAAATATATCATGGTTGAACCATAACTGCCGACCAGCAATACAACAAAAATGCAACAACCCGAGGCGTTCCTATAAGCCCGGTGCACTGCTGATTCTACAATATGCATCTATATACTAACTATCTAGAAACCATATACCCATGTCACATTTGTCTGCTCCTAAAACCTGCTCACAGATCACCTGCTCCTGCCGTCCATAACGGGGGTCCTGAAATCTCTGCAATCTCACTCATCGCATAGTCCAAAATTTGTCTCATCCCTGCTACTGTCTCTCCCTCTCGACTAGAAGCTAATCCGTGCAATCGAGTCTCAACCAAGGTCCTCGTAACCCTAAACCTCATCTGAATGTCCCTCATCTGATCTCTAAGTCTGTCCCTCTCTCGGATAGCGGCTGCTTCGATCGAACGAACCCTACCCGTGTCCATAACCTGACCATAAAGGTACTCCTCTCTATTCACCCTCTGATACACATGGTGTGGAACTGGTGGCTCACCTAACTGATACAAAGGTCCACAAACTGATGCCTGAGACACTGGTGTTGGGGCTACTTGTCAAAGTGGAATAGGACAAGGTACCTGATCTCTCCTGACTACCAGATGCTGATGCCTAGGCTGGTATCGCATTGGCCGAGACGGCCCTGCTCTCTCAATGGGTGTAGGTATCTCTGCTATCGTATCGTCGGAAGGGTCTGAGTCTGAACTAGAACTAGGGGGCTGCAATTATAACCACATTTAGTTACTACGCATAATATCCCTAGTTGACCTCCTAATATTCTTAAGTGAATTCCTAACTCCCTATATTATCATGGACCCTAAGTCCTAACTTGTTTCAATTGCAATAACCTGTTGCTCTGATACCAACTGTGACGCCCTCCAAACCCGGGGTACAGATTTGAGGAGTCATCCGACCAAGGGAATACTCTTTAACACATGCATAATATATATAAAGACACAAATACCCCTTAACCAAGACCGCATCCAGATTATGGCAATAAACCCAAGCTACTACAATCTTTTATTAATACAATACCAGTTTTATCAGAGTTATTACATCACAACTAAAGTTCAAATCTAGACATCTAATCTAGAAAAGCAAAACAACAACTACCCTACCAATGACAATGACTTGAGGGGCTCTCCTGGCTGCTGGTGAACTATCGGTCACGCTATGCTGACTCATACTCTCGCTTCACTGGAATAGGGTTAGAAAACAACAAGCAAGAGTGAGCCAAAATTGCTCAGAAAACATCATATGAATCATTTCTATCACAGTTGTAAGGATATGAATTTATGATATCAGAATCAACAATATTTAGCTAACACATGCTTTGTATCAATAACAATTGAAGAAAAAGAATTAGCATTTGGCTTATACATTTTATTCAAATCAAAGGTTGTGCTGCTGGCCAGCCACACATCAACCCCGGACTAGCTCACAGCATAGTCATCTACTGGATCCTAGGCCAAACTGGGCCTTAAGTTATCCCGACCATAAATATGGCCCGACCAATTACTGGTCCATTTTAAAAACACATGCCAAATCTATCATAGGGTATAAACAATAACATGTTCAATAAGATAAACTCAATGTATAATAATTGCAAAAAAGAGCTTCAACTGCTCAGTATCAAATGAAGATCGAGAAAGAATCATGGAAAAATTTCAATGGTATAGTGTGCTCATTCAATAAGGAAATCAAGATTGGTAGTTGATAATCAATGACCGTAATCAACAGTCAAGATGGAAGTCAAATAATCAATGGTTGTCACTAATGATCAAAGGATGATAAACAATAACCAAATGGTGGTAAACAATAATCAAGTGTGTTGGAAATAAGGGTTTCCGATGCAGATCAAATCAAAGAATCAAGAATCTCTAAGGAAATGGAATCCGTTGTCCAAATGCGGTTAAAAGATCGATAATTTGAATTGTTCTGGGGATAATGGTATTCAAGTAATCAAGACAATAATAATTTCTATCACAAGTAAAGGCACAGATACTTGCCTGGTCTACGCTGTTGTCGGATCGACTCTGCTCACTCTACCTTTCCCTTTCCCTTGCTCCGGGAACTCGATTCTATAATTAAACAACTCATCACAATAAGTCTAACTATTCTCGTTCTACTCTCTACACTTATTCAATTAATACTCACATTTAAACAAGTAACCAGTTACGTATCGGACGTCCGGAATGATTTACGATATTTAAAACTCAAATATTTGCCTCAGTACGGGCATATACAGACTATAAAACACAACACACAATTAATATGAACCATATAGCACTTATAAACATTTTTAAAACATCATCCGAAACTTATTTGAATTTTAAATAAGTCACGTTTAATTTTTAAATCAAAACTCGGATTTTTAAATCCAATATAAACATTTAAATGCAAATAAATCAATTAATAAAATTAATTGACACTTTTTAAATTCTCAAACTATTTTTAAATAAATAAATAGGCTTGAAAATAATTAAACTGAATTTTAAATTAATTAATAATTAATTTTTAAGAATTAATTGATTAAAAGAAATAGCCCATTAATTAATAAATTAATTATTAATTTAAAATAATTAAAATAATTAAGTTTAATCAATTTTCGGATTTAAAATAATAAATATAACTTTCCAGAATTTTTCTGATATTAAAATATATTTTAAAATAAAAATATGAATTTTTAAAGTTTTTAAACTATTTTTGAATTAATTTGAAAAATAAAATTCAAAAACAGTTTTCAGAAATCGAATTAGGGTTTTGAAGATTGAAACCAGGTCAAACTTCGGGTAAACGGGTCGGGAAGAACAAATCCGGGTCACCAAGAACAACCCACCGGATTCTGGGTTTTCCAGAATCCGGCCGGTGTCCGGCGACCGGAATTCTTAATTCCCGATCAAACATGACCAAAACAATAGGGCTTTTGTTCGCCTTTGCAAGACAAACACAACCCACACAAAAACATCTCTGTCCCATGCCGGAATCGAGCCCAGAATCCGGTCAAAGAAACCGTCGGGGAAAACTCCGGCTGGAAACCCGATCTCTCTCATTTCTACATGAAACTCAAAGATTAATATAACAAAACGAAGCTTTTAACTCATACAATCAAAGCCCCATATCAAAACTTATGTCAGATCAACAACAAGAACGAACGAAGTAAAAGAAAACTTCGGGTCAAAACCCGAAAATCAAACCCATCAAAATTGAACATAAATAGGAAATTAAAGCATGGATTCTTGCTAATTAGAACCCTAGGAACATGTTAGAAGCAACCAATTGAACGGAGAATCAACAGAATGAAAATCCTCAAATTAATCAAGAACCCTAATTTAATTCGAATATTGAAAAATTCATAATAAATCGAAAAATTACCAGATGATGATGAGGTTGGAAGATTCTGAAACTAGAGATCAAGAGCTTTGATTTGAGTACTTGAACTTTGATTTCTGAAATCAATAACACCTTGAACGAATGGATTGATTGTTCAAGAACACGAAGAACACGTTTCAGAAATTTTTACTTTTTGATTATTCGCAATGCAGATTATGAAGGTTATAAGGTACGATTCGTCTTTATATATTTTTGGAAAAATAATACCCCAAGGAACACTTTTGGATCGTTATAGATCCACTGGATCGTTTAAAAACCCTAATTAGGTTAGAAATACGTTTTACGAGAAGATAATTATCTACAAGGATTGATAATTATCCAAATCAATACATATCATTATATAACTAATGCTCAAGAATACTGGGGCTATAAAAAAGGTAATATTGATATAAAACGATATATCCGTCCCCTTAAGCAATTAGAGTTCGGAACAATTTTTCCCTTTTTGAACAAAACGAATTATTCTTGTAGAATAAAATAGGTAGGAATGAAATGATACGAATATCTCTCCCGATAATGATTCGAATACGAAAGACGAAGAGATATTAATTAATGTACGAAATTCCAATGGGGCCCTTGAATTATCAAAACGGGGCTCAGATTTGAAGAAAATTCCAAATGACGAAATATTTGAAAGGGGCTTCCGACTCACCAATTAGCACATAATCACACAATAATTATCATTTAATAATATTCCAATACTCCACAATAAATATTTTTATATTAAATATATCATTTAATCAAATAATAAAATTCACGGATATTACAGTACAACTTCTAAAGAAGTATGGGACACTGTTAGAACACTCTGTGAAGGAACTGAGCAAGTTAGGGAGAACAAAATGCAACTCCTCATACAACAATATGAGCACTTTCATTTCAAAGCTGGTGAAACCCTAAATGACACGTTTAGTAGGTTTCAAAAGCTTTTGAATGGATTAAAATTGTATTGGAGGATCTATCAAACCAAGGATTCAAACCTTAAATTTCTAAGAGATCTTCCAAAAGAGTGGAAGCCTATGACTGTTTCTCTGAGAAACACTCAAGAGTACAAAGACTACACTCTTGAAAGGCTTTATGGAACCTTAAAGACATATGAGCTGGAAATGGAGCATGATGAAGAAATTGAGAATGTACAAAAGAAAGGTGGATCTATTGCATTGATTGCATCTGTGAACCAACTGGAAGATGACATTGAAGAAACTGCAAAATCCACAACTAGTCGAGCTAGTTGTAGGAGTGATGTTAGCAAGGGTAAAGGCAAGATGACAGAAGAAGAACAAGAACCAGCCAACTTGGATGACTTAGATGAGATTGATGAACACATTGCTTTTCTTTCAAGGAAATTCTCTAAGTTCAAATTCAAGAGAAACTCAGAAGCAAGGCCACCAAGGAAAGACTTTCAACCTAGCAAAAATAATTGGATTGAAAAGTCTAAGTCTAAATGTTTCAACTGTGGAATGATTAGTCACTTTGCTGGAGATTGCAGAAAGCCCAAAGTTGAGAAGGGAAACAGGAAATTTGAGCCTGTTGATTATAAAAAGAAATACTTTGAACTTCTCAAGCAGAAAGAAAAAGCTTTCATGTCTCAGGAGTATGATTGGGCTGGTAATGGTGAAGATTCAGATGATGATGTTGAGTATGTCAACTTGGCTCTAATGGCTAACAATCATGAGCAGGAAGCAAGTTCCTCTAGCAACCAGATAACAATTACTAATCTTTCTGAGCTTTCTAAAGAGGAATGCGATAGTGCAGTTAATGAAATGTCTACTGTACTGTATAATTTACGTGTTACTCTTAAATCACTTACCAAAGAGAACTCAAGAATTAAAGAGACCAATTTGCTCTTAAGTGATAGAAATGCCATGTTAGAAGCACAACTCATTGAGTTTGATAAAATGAGGTGTGTTAGTAGGGATGCCAAGCAGGAACTTGAGAAAGTGTTAAAAAGGGAAGAAATTCTTAAAACACAACTAGAAATAGAACATAAAGTGATTGCCAAATGGAAAGATTCTAGGAATGTTGCTAGCAACATCATTAATGTTCAAGGTATGGAATCTTTCTGTGAGCAGTCATGGAAAAAGAACAAAGAGAAGCTAGGGTATGCTGGTGAAACCTTAGAATCAGAAACAGAATCAACAAACAACAATGATCATATGCTGAAGGTTGATATGTCAACGGAATGCAAGGTTTCGTTGACAGATGAACCATCAACCGATCAGGCTGTTTCATTGATACAGAAAAAGAAAGAAGAACTCACTAGACTTAATAACAAGTATGGTCCTGTCACCAGGAACTTTGTTCAAGGTGAGTCTAGTAAATCAAAGAAAGTTGAGAAGCCTATTGAAAGAGCGAATGTAGGTCACTTGTCCAACAAGCAATTGAAAGACAAGTTAGAGAAAATTCAAGTTGAGGTTAAAGGCAATAAAAAGAATAACAGGAATGGGAAAGTAGGGATTAACAAACATAACAATTACGCACCTGATAAATATGCTCCTAGAAAGACATGTGTTAATTGTGGTAGTGTTAGTCATTTATCTGCTAACTGCAAATCTGTTAAGAAGTCTACTAATATGAAAATGCCTAAGCCTACAATGAATGCCTCTATGCATGCAATGCCTGTTATGCCTAATGTGTTTGCTCCATATGCACAATTTCAAAATCCATATGCCAGCATATCATTTGTGCCTAATCCATACATGAACATGATTAATATGCCACAAATGCCATGGAATGTGAAAAACATGTTTGTTCCTCCAACTATGCATGCTGTGAATGAAAATGTGAGCAACCCTCAGAAATCAACACCAAAGGTAAAGGTTGTTTTAAATCAATTTGAGCCCAAGGTGAAAAATGATATAAAAGGAAAATCAAAGGTTAACAAAACAGGACTCAATGTAAATTGGGTACCAAAATCAACTTGATTTGGTTTTATTGTGTGCAGGGAGACAAGAGGAATCTTTGGTACTTGGATAGTGGTTGTTCAAGACACATGACTGGTGATTCTACCCTGCTCACAGAGTTTCAGGAAAGAGCTGGCCCTTGTATTGCTTTTGGAGATGACAGCAAAGGCTACACTAAGGGATATGGCTTGATTTCAAAAGAGAATGGCATCATAGATGAGTTTGCATTGGTGGATGGTCTTAAGCACAATTTGCTTAGTATCAGCCAACTTTGTGACAAAGGATTTTTAGTTACTTTTTCAAAAGAAGCCTGTGTTGTTTCTAAAGTAGGAGACAACAATGTGGTAATGACTAGATTCAGAAGAGGGAATGTGTACATTGCTGACTTTAGTAGCACAAGTCCAGACACCATCACTTGTCTTTTCAGCAAGGCAAGCAAGGATGAAAGTTGGATAGGGCACAAGAAATTGTCTCATTTGAATTTTATGGTCATGAATGATTTGGTGAGGAAAGATCTTGCTAGAGGAATTCCACGGGTGGAATTCTCCAAGGATGGTTTGTGTGATGCATGTCAGAAAGGGAAACAAAAGAAGGCATCATTCAAAAGCAAGACAGAGTCATCAATTGTCCAACATCTTGAGTTGCTTCATATGGATCTATTTGGCCCTGTAAATGTCATGTCCATTTCAAAGAAGAAATACTGTCTTGTGATTGTTGATGATTTTTCTAGATTTACATGGACTTTCTTTTTGCACTCCAAAGATGAGTCAAGTGAAATCATTATCAATCACATTAAGATGGTAAACAATTATCCTGATTTCAAAGTAAGAAGGATTAGAAGTGACAATGGGACAGAATTAAAGAATTCAAATATGAAGATGTTCTGTGAAGAAAATGGTATTTTGCATGAATTTTCAGCAGCAAGGACACCACAGCAAAATGGTGTAGTTGAAAGGAAAAACAGAACACTTATTGAAGCTGCAAGAACAATGCTAGATGAATCAAAGTCACCAACTTATTTCTGGGCTGAGGCAGTTAACACAACTTGCTTCACTCAAAATATTTCTTTGATTAATCAAGCCAAAGGAATGACCCCTTATCCAGTACTCAAAAGAAAGAAGCCACTATTGGATTTTCTTCATGTCTTTGGATGCAAGTGTT
Organism: Heracleum sosnowskyi; assembly: GCA_030848705.1. NCBI lineage: Eukaryota > Viridiplantae > Streptophyta > Magnoliopsida > Apiales > Apiaceae > Heracleum > Heracleum sosnowskyi. The sequence continues at coordinate 57,485,902 of CM061238.1, read as the reverse complement.
TTGTTCTGAGAAATCAAGCTGAGCATTTGGGAAATTTGAAGCAAAGGAAGATGAAGCAATATTTGTGGGATATGCAGCAGGGAAAGCTTACAGAGTCCACAATCTCAGAACCAACATTGTTATGGAATCTGTACATGTTGTTTTTGATGATCTCAAAATTCAAGGTCTCTGTGATGAAGGTTTCCATGAAAGTCTTTCTTTTGAGAATGAGGAAGGAGATCAAGTGAATCATGTTAAGGCTATTGAGAAACAGCCTAAAGTTGTTGTGTCTAGCACAGATGAAAGCAGTAGTGAAGATGAAATTGCTGCATTAAGATTGAAAAGAATAGCTGCTAGCAGACCAAATGGTCATTTCGTTGACAGTCATAATGAAGGATTCGTTGACAGTCAGAATGAGCGTTTCATTGACAGTCTAAATGGGCATTTCGTTGACAGTCACAGAAATGCATGTAGGAGTGATCAATTAGGGACAACAAACTCAGGGGGAGTTTCTCAAGGACAAATATCTAATCAAGGCAATCATGATCACGAAGCTACATCTTCTAGAGCTAATCTACCTACCTCAAGGAAATGGACTAAGGATCATCCCTTTGAACTTATTATAGGTGATGTTTCTTCAAAAGTCCAAACTAGAAGAGCAACTCAAGAGGAATGTCTATATAGTAGCTTTATGTCTCAAGATGAGCCAAAGAAAGTTGAGGATGCACATCTAGATCCAGATTGGGTTTTAGCTATGCAAGAGGAGCTAAACCAATTTGAGAGAAACAAAGTTTGGAAGCTGGTGCCCAAGCCTAAGGACAGAAGTGTTATAGGCACAAAATGGGTGTTCAGAAACAAGATGGATGAAAATGGCATAGTCACAAGGAACAAAGCTAGATTGGTTGCAAAAGGCTATTCATAGGAAGAGGGAATTGATTTTGATGAAACCTTTGCTCCTGTTGCAAGACTAGAAGCAATAAGGATATTCCTAGCCTATGCAGCCCATGCCAATTTCAAAGTCTATCAAATGGATGTGAAGAGTGCTTTTCTGAATGGGAAATTGGAAGAGGAGGTATATGTGAGTCAACCTCCTGTTTTTGAAGATGATGATTTTCCAGAATATGTGTACTTCCCCCTCAAAGCACTCTATGGTTTGAAACAAGCACCTAGAGCCTGGTATGACACACTTTCACAGTTCCTCCTTGAGAATCACTTCACTAGAGGTACTGTAGATAAAACTCTTTTTCATAGGATTGTGAATGGCTCTACTATACTTGTTCAAATTTATGTAGATGACATAATTTTTGGGTCTACAGATGAAAAACTTTGTCAAAAGTTTGCCAAGGTTATGCAAAGTAAATATGAAATGAGCATGATGGGAGAATTAACTTATTTTCTTGGTCTCCAAGTGAAGCAAGTTAATGAAGGCATTTTCATTAGTCAAACAAAATATATTCATGATTTGTTAAAGAAATTTAACTTAATGGAATGCTCTCCTGCCAAAACTCCCATGCCTACTGCCACCAAACTTGAATTGGATACTAAGGAAAAATCTGTGGACATTTCAAGTTACAGAGGCATGGTAGGCTCACTTTTATATTTAACAACTAGTAGACCTGATATTATGTTTGCTACATGTCTATGTGCTAGATTTCAGGCTGATCCTAGGGAATCCCATTTAGTTGCTATTAAAAGAATTTTCAGATATCTCAAAGGAACACCAAACCTTGGCATTTGGTATCCTAGAGAATCTGGCTTTGAACTAATTGGTTATTCAGATGCAGATTATGCAGGATGTAAAATTGACAGGAAAAGCACAACTGGCACCTGTCAATTCCTAGGAAACAAGCTTGTGTCATGGTTCAACAAGAAACAAAACTCAGTTTCTACCTCCACAGCTGAGGCTGAGTGTATTGCAGCTGGAAGTTGTTGTGCACAAATTTTATGCATGAAAAATCAACTTCTTGATTATGGATTAAGAGTTGAGAAAATTCCTATCTTATGTGACAACACTAGTGCCATTGCCATTATTGAGAATCCAGTGCAGCATTCAAGGACCAAGCACATTGACATCAAGTATCATTTCATTAGAGAATATGTTATGAATGGTACTGTGGAGTTACATTTTGTTCCAAGTGAACAACAACTTGCAGACATCTTTACCAAGCCACTTGATGAATCAACATTCTCAAGATTAGTAAGTGAGCTAGGTATGCTAAATTTCTCTTAATTATTTTTGAAATTTTTGCAAGTTAAAATGCAGCCAGAAATTTGCTATGATTTTCTGTGAATTAATTTTCTCAGGAAAAAGTGAAATTTCGTCTAAGTCAAAATTACTATGTCAACGAATGCTTCATTCCGTTGACAGACTTAGTATTTTTCTGGGTGTTTCGTTGATAGCTCTTTTATATCAACGAAACACAGCTTTATCAACGAAATAGACGGGACCTTAAACGCCCAATTCTGATTCGTTGATACCGCGTAGTTAATCTGAACCGTTGAATTTGCACGTCTCTTTTCCACGATTTATGCATACACCTCTGTAAGTATAAATCATGGTAACATTTTAATTATAACGGTTAGATTTTTAAGCCAATCCAGTAATTTATATTTATTATTGGACTTAATTTTTGAGAAATTTTGGGGGAGTATTTAAGGAATTTTGTTTTCTTTAATTCTTTTCTACCTTGCTCTCAAAATTTTCAAAGGCTTTCTTACTTCTTCTTCTCGCAAAGCAAAACTAAGTTCGAGCTTTTCTGCACTCAACAATGGCACCCATAGTCAAACTCATGTCAGCTGGAGGGTTCATTTACGAGAAGAACAACTCCATTCCATTTGTTGTCAAGGAAAGTCCGAACATAATCTTTTTCAAGATGATGGATTTCTTGATGAATTGCAAACTGAGCTACGCAATGTTTCACTCAACTCCGCTCTACAATGAAATCATAGAGGAGATTTGGACCTCCTGTGAGTACAGTGGGACAAATTGCACTTTGCAATTCACCATTCAAGGTAAAGAGTATATTGTCAATTCTGATGTATTGCAAGCATGTCTTCACATTCCTGAGGATAACTGCTCAGCTTTACCTTCATATACTGATATGGTTAGCATGCTTAATTCTATAAATTACTCTTTGCCTATTGATAATTTGGGTAAGATAATTAGAAGAGGTTTGGTTAGGGAATATAGTTACTTAGCTGATGCATTCATTAAGGTCTTTTCTGGTAAAATCAGTAACTTTGATGCATTAACTAATTCTATTTTAATTCTGTTTACAATGCTCTTAACTGATAGATATTATAACTTTAGCACCCAACTTATGTATGAAATTGGTGCTAAGTTGGGTGATAAAGCTAATAGGAAAAGAATATCTATTATGCTAGATTTCTAATGATGTTGGCTAACCATGTTAGTCCAGCACCATTGGTTATCTCTAACCCAAATTCCTGGTTTGATTGCTTTGTACAAGAAAAGAGGGTTTTGACAGATATCCTGAGGCTCAACCACAATGGTGATGTCCCAGTGGTGTATCTGCCCACAATTGAGGTAACTACTACTATCCCTATTAGTTTAACTGCTAATTCTACTGTTTCACCCACCTCTGTTGTTATGGAGTCTGTAGTTGTGACCCAACAGGCTCCTGCCCCTGCAACAAAACCAAAATCTAAGAAATCCTCCAAGCCAACCTCAGGTGCTTCTCAAAAGGCACCTGTTGTAAAATCCACTACACAACCCAAGGGGAGTGGTGCAGGTGTTGTGAGAGGTGAGGGAAGGGGTGAACATCAAAGAAACCCTAAGAATAAGGTAGGCGAGTTGAGTGTTTCCCAGGCTAGCCCCATTGTGTCTTCCCAACAAGGCACAATGAGTAATATGGAAATTAGCACAAGTCTAATTGCATCCTCCCAAAAGGATGTAGTTATTGAACAAGCTCTCCTCCAAGAGCACAGTCCAAAAGGATAAGGGACACTTCAAGCCCACTTTCAGCAATTTCCCAATACCAAAGGAGAGTGAAGCACAAATCTCAGGTCACACAGGGTGCGCACACACTGGAAGCAACACTTCCAGTCTCTCAAATTCAGTTTGATGTAAACCCTATTATAACTCTGGGGTTACAGTCCCATTCTCTAAACATAAATCTTGAACCAACTCCACAAAATTCACCAACTCAGTCATTAGATGTGGATATGATCCATTCATCTATTCCTGATTCTCCAACTCTATTCATGGAGAAGCCCCACTCTGAAATTGGTGGTCATCACTTGTTAAGTGATTTGTTGGGCCACCAATCATCTTTTTCTGAAGCTACAAGAGGATCTGTGGAACCTTCTCTAAAATCAATCACCACAGATTCTACTGTAATTTCACTTTCTCAGAATGCTTTCTTGACTTCATCAACGGAACAGTCTCTTCCGTTGACAAGTGTTTCTCCATCAACGGTATCCATACCGTTGACAGTTCAAACTACCATTCCGTTGATAGTTCATTCTGCACCTTGTATTGAAAATCAAGTTGTTCACACAACTAGTGCAGATGATCTAGTGGTAGTCGAGACACTTATAAGATTGAGAGGGAGTGAATCTGAGAGGCTGGCTTGCAACGAGGCAAAAGGAGATGTTGAGAGTGAGAGGCTGACTATTTCTTCCAGTCAGGCAAAAGGAAAGGCTGAGGGTTCCACCTTAGTAGGTGAAGGTGAGGGTGTGAGAGGTGTGAGCCATGGGGAGCCCATTATGCAAGAATATAGTGAAGAGAAAGAAGGGACTACAGGAGCCACAAGGGAGGAAGCAACCATTTCCAGTGAGTTAATGGAGGTTCATGAGGGTGAAAGGGAACTTACTTTCCAAGAGCATTATCAACAGACTCTGGATAGTGTTTCCCTGGATCTTGAGACCTTTACTCATCCTGTGCCAGCCTATCAAATTATGGCTCAACAGGGCAATGTGGAGGCAGAAAGGTCACTCAACCTAATCCATACAACTGCATCTATGCAAAGAGCAAAGGATGCATTGACCAATTTGTCTCAAGGAACTGCATCAAGTGGTGAGTTTGATTTCTCTGATGATGATGACAGTTTTGGTGATAATCTACAGGTGGCCATCACTTCACAGACAGGGACTTCTGTGGTGCCCCCTACACCAAACTGGCTTTCTCAGGATATGCATGGAAGAATCAACCTGGATGCTGCAATTACAAGGCAGTATAATGAGGCCTATTTGGCTCATGAGTTTGCTAATGCCAGTGACAAGAAATTTTACAAAGCCATCATGGATTCACTGGAAATTCAAAGGCACCAGATGCTGCAGACTAGGAGTGAAGCCAGGGACATCAAGGACTCAATTGCCAACCTGAAGGATGCTACTGACAGGAGGCTTGATGAAAAACTTCCTCTTCTCACTGTGTCCAAGATGAACATGTTTTTCACTAAGGAACCTGAGGTGGCTACCTCCTTGAAGACTCTCTCTTCTAGAGTGAACAAGGTGGAAGCTACTCTATCTCAAATGCAAAAGGAATAGGAGAAGCAAACACAACTCTTAGCCCAGCTAGTGGCAGCTCAGGGACTCCCTATCATCTCTCTTGATGATAACAAAAAGGGGGAGAAATCTAAGGAGCTAGACATTCAAATCACAAAGGTTATGGTCCCAGCCATTTCCTTACTACAGGAGCCATTAGCAATGGGGGAGTCAATGAAGGATAAAATGGATGGCATTGACCTAATTCAGCAAGCATCTATGAGGCTACAACTTGCAGAACAGATAAAAGACCAATGGTCTAGCATAGATGCAAGAATCAAGAAGATAGCTGAAACTGCAAAGAACACACATCCATCAACGGATCAAGCTACTTCTACAGCACCATCAACGAATGCCATGGTTTTAGTGTCAACGGAATGAGAGCCACAGACAAATTCTTCCTATGATATAAAGCCCCTTCTTCATGGAGTCACTCAAGGTCCAAGGAAAGAAAAAGGACAAGCTTCATGCATTAGGGATGTGGAACAAGCTACACTTCTAGGAAGCCTATCTCCAAAATCCCCTGCTAAACCAAAGGGCAAAAACATTGCAAGGACTTTCTATCCTTCACCTTATCTAGATGAGCTCAAGGTTCTAGGACAGCTTATCACAAAATGCAAGGAGAGCAATGATCCTGAGATAAGGAAACAGAGAGCAATTGTCTACAGAAATGGACAAGAAATCTGTATTTGGGCTGGTCACCCAAATTTTGCTGAGGCTAAGGCTGAGGAGTCAGAAAGAGCAACTATGAAAGCTCTTGTAGTTGCTCAATCTCTTGATGAAGAAGAAAGACAACAAGAAGAAAAAGCCAATGAAGCAAAGGAGAAAAGGAAAAGTACAAGGCAGCCTCAACAGACGGCTAAAAGGAATCTGCCCTTTGACAAGGAGGTCTCTCAAAGCACATCAACAGATTCCTCTACAAAAGCTGCACCCCCAACTTTTCCTGATCTAATCTTCAAAGATAAGTTAGCCTGTGATCCTGAACATCCAGTGAATTTTCATGATCAGCCAATTCAGCCAAATGAAGAGCAAATTGAGCTAGATGAGGCTAACTTCCCAAAGTTTCTATTTGAAATGGATGCAAATAAGAAAGCAAGGAAAAAGGTTGTTAAAGCTAAGCCAGTATTTGTGAGAAGACAACAAGTTGAGAAACCTCTCATCAATCCAGAAGACTTCATGTACATTGCTGACATCAGGGAGGAGTCTAGCCTAAATATTAATCTTGATGACTTGGTGGAAGTGAGAGGTATTGCAACTTCTTATAAACTGCCAGAGAGATTGGTATTTGTCTACAAAGGTGGAAGGGAACAAACTTGGCCTCTCTACAGAATTTTAGGAGAAGACTACCAAACACTGCTCTCAATGTTCAAATGCTTGAAGAAAGACTCTGGCTTTACCAAAACTGCCAAGTCTGAGGTTGTCTCCAAAATCTGTCAAATCAAGGCAAGCTGGAACAAGCCTGGTGCACTTCCCAGGGTTCTCAAAGTCCCTCAATCTGGAAAGAAGATCCATCTCCAACCCTATTGGATGATGGAGTTTAGAGACAAAGACAACTGTAGAAGATTCTTCAGGATAGAAGACCAACTTGAGAAAACATCCAATGAAACTCTGAGATCAATGCAATCCAAGTTGGGGAATCAAGATGAAGAAGAGAAGATTTTCTATAGGAGGCTCCAAGCCCAGATTGAGGAGAACAATGCAAGGAAGGGAAAGAAAACACTGCCACGGAGAAAAAGATGAAATTTGCTCAGACTAGAGGAGGAACTCTGTGCACTTGTTTTGTAAGACTTTTTACTTTGTATTTCAATAAATTCTTAAAACATTTTGAAGCTCAATGCAATTTCTGCTTTTATCATTTGTAATATGTCTGAGTGTTTTTGTTATCATCAAGGCTCTTGATTTATGGCTGTTATTCTATCAGTCATAAATTGGGGGAGATTGTTAGGAATATGTTGTTCTTGATGATAATTATAAAACACTTAGTAGATTTTGTATTAAGTCAATTTTGTAACTGTCAACGGATTGGTATGCTTTGCAGCTTCCGTTGACAGGTAGCTCATCAACGAAATGAGTGATGTAGCAATTGCATTGTACAATACTTCACAGTTTGATATGCATTTTGTTGTAGGTATTAGATAGGTTTTCTAAGTCATGTTGACTACGTATTAGATAGGCAAAATAGGTTGGTTAAGTGTAAATATATTGTGCCTTGTAATTTTGCCTAAGTGAAGACATGTCAACGGAATGAAGATTACTCTATCAACGGAATGTAGATCACTCCATCAACTGAATGAAGAATATACCATCAACGGAATGAAGAATAAAGGTATCAATGAAACACATCTTCCTGCTATCAACGAATCATTATCACTTTTCTGAATAGTTGACAAAGTGATGTGACAGTTTTCTGACAGATCAAAAGGAGATGTAAAAGTGTACTTTGCATTGGAAGCCATCAAAATGGTCACTGGAAATAAGGAAACATTCCAATTCCCAATCAGGTTCTTGAGTGTGATCATAATAAGCATGAAGACAAAAGCCAAGATCTTCAAGGACCATTGGACAAAAGGAATGAAAAGCAAGCTACTGGAGGTTACCTTTAGATTAATTTAGAGTAGCCAAAAATAGCATTATAAACTTGGGTTATATAACCAAGTGTAGCAGTTCATTTTAAGAGAAGTGAGTGAGATAAAAATAGTTTGTATTAGCTTCTTTAAAAGAGCACTCTCACTCCAAATCAGGAACCGAGCAGCTGTGATACTCTTGTAACACGGATTATTTCCGCAATAAAATTATCTCAGTTGGATCCTCAAAACATCCAACTGAAATTTTATATTTGCTTTAGTTTTTATTTTCAGTATTGTTTTATCCGAAAGTTGTTTTAAGTTTAAGAAATATCTAGAATTGTATTCAACCCCCCCCCCCCCCCTCTACAATTCTGTTAGGCTATTTGGGATTAACAGTGATGTCATTGGATTAACAATTACGCTAGGAGCCCTCATGGACTTAATGAATAGAATTTAAAGGATTGAAGCAGAAGATAGTAACAACCCCATTGTTAGAAATACTTGATCATAGAAGAGACTTTATGAGATAGTATATCCTACACCTGACTTGGAGTTAGCTGAGGTAGTGTTCGCCCAGAATATGGAGACCTTAATTTATGAAGAAAAGTGTGAAATTTTTTTCAGACCACAAGAGTCGTAGAAATATCTTCAAAAGAAGGAAACAAATACGAGGCAGAGAATATGGATGGAACTGATCTAGAATCATGATTGAGATTCATTATCGCCCAGAAAAGGCCAATATGGTGGCCGATACTATAAGTAGTAAAGATAGATTAAAGATGCTAAGTTTTTCGAACAACAACTGATATAAGGATTAGAAAGGATGGAGCTCAAGTGATTATTTTCAGGAAAAGAACCAGAGAGATTAATTGGAATTAGGATTCAGTCAGAATTGACTGAAAAAGATAAATTACGTTAAAGAATGAATATTGGAAGGGGAAAATGGTTTAAGAGAACAAGGAAGGATAAAAGAGTATGAGAGATGAGAAAGGAATTCTAGGGTATGCTTTTAGAGTTCGCATTCCCAGCATTCAAGAAATTAAAAGATGAGATCTTGCAAGAAGCCCACAGTATAGATATCATGTTCACCCGAGGGTACCACAATGGAAACAAATTTAAGGAAATATTATTGGGGATCGAGTATGTAGGGTTATAGTGGCATCTATTAAGTAGATGCTTGACACGCAGAAAATGGAAGTAGAGCAACAAAAATCTAGTAGACCATTACAACCCGTAGAGATTCCTGAATGGGAATACGAGTTTATGACAATAAAGTCCGTGGTAGGATTACCAAGGATCCAATCAAGTGTTGACGATTAGTTGGGGTATAATTGATGGACTAACCAAGTCAACTTATCAACGAAGAGATCTACAATCAGGAAGATTATGGATGCGTATACGAACGATATAGGGATGCGCGTGGAGTCCCTGTAACGATTATGTCATATAGAGACCCAAGATTGAATCCCAGATGTTGGAAGAGTTTTCAACAATGTTGACGACGAGATCAAACACGAGCACTAATTACGGCCCACAGGCCAGCGAATCGAGAAAGTGAATACCTAGACAATTAGAGTTATGTTACGCGCTTGTGCGTCGAATTCCCGGAGCAGTTGGAGCGACTACTCATTGACGATAGAATTTTCATATAAAAGGTTAGTTATTATACGAACATAGGGATGTCATCCCATGGAACTTATCACGAAGAAAATGATATCGGGAACCGCGTCAGTTTAACGAATAAAGAAGACAATGATGTTATCTCTCAATCCAAAACGTGTCTATAACGTATTTCACGTGCTAATGATACAAAGATTCAACACGGATGTTGGGAATGCGATAGAATATGAACTTATAGTCGTACGACCAGAATTGTCTTACATTGAACAACCAGTAGAGATTATGGACCGGAGAGAGCAGGCGTTGAAAAACAAATGATGAAACTATAGTGCTAGTAAGAATGATGTGAGAGAACCGAAGGGTTGGAGAGTCAACCTAAGAACTGGAGATTGGTATGATGGAAAAGTACCCTAAGCTATTTTCTTAGATTCCAGAACGAAATCCTTTTAAGGAGGGGAGACTGTAATAACCCAGAATTTTGTACCTTTTAAAAGCCCTTGATGAATAGTAAAAATACGTTTAAGGAAAAAATTTTCAGACCACATTATGTACGTGTTGGAGGATTGAAATTTCGAAGATATAATATTGTTGCATGAAGTAACTTAGTGAATGCAAATGCCGTCACAATCCAAAGATTTTCCCTTTTTCTAATTGTTTTTCAATTTACGAAATATTAAGGAATGCGAGAATCCCGGGATGACACGAACCCCATAACATGGAATTTTATTGGATGTAAGTTAAACAAAAGGATTCAAAGGATTAATGACATTTATAGTAAAGCACCATTTGACGAAAAATTTCGTAATAAAATTGAGATTAGCATTGGGATCAAGCGATGAATGAATAGCGTATCAGGAATTAAACAAACAAATGAGAAGCCATGCAAGTGTAACAAGAGGCCTAACAAGGAGTTACAAGCTAACTAGAAAACCAAGAATCTAGTTAGAGACAAAGTTCCACAATTTCATGAAAAGGTAAAAGACCAAGATCCATGATTTCATGGAAAAGTTAGTACATGGTCACTCGAATTCAAATAATCAACCAACACATACATACAGATTATACATATCATTTTTTCCACCAACACAAATAATAGCCAAGAAAAATACTCTCCCCACCCTCATCTTCATCCATTTGGTCCCAACATCAACAACAAGGATAAAGATTTCATAACTCACTCATCCAAGCTTCAAAAATTTCAAATAATAACTCTTTGGAAATCCCTTAAGTAGACTAAGGTTAGCACCAAGTTTCATCATCATCCAACAAGTATTTCATGTTCAAATCCTTGCTCAAAGTTGAGGGTGAATAGTAACTCCGAAAATTACTAACTTGTTTCTTGATTTCTTTAGCAAGTTTAAGGATGATAAGTATAGATCAAGGCTCCCTTAAGGCTTAAAAGCTCTTCTTAGTATGTTTAAAGATTCAAGAAAGGTATAAACCCCATCCACCCTTTGATTTACTTTGAGTTATAAGCTTGAGGTTTAGTTATGTTTAAGTATATGTTGATTTAAGAAGTTTGGATATAAATGGTTGAATTTTGTTGCTTGAGTGATATGAGTTGATGATGGTGATGATTTTATGAAGTTTATAAACAGATTTTATTGTTAAAGACATGGGTTGATTATTGGATTATTGGTTAATGGATTTAACATAGTTAAATTTTGGAATCATTACGATTATAGCCGTCGTAATTCCGGTTAGCTTTTACGACTGTTTTAAACACGATTTCCGTACTGTCAAAGTACTGTTTTTCAATACCACTACTAAGGAACTTGTATATATTGTTTTTTAGTTTGTTTTTTTATAAAGATCGTGTCGAGATGATTTACGGTTAAGGAGATATGTCCATTTTAGTGAAAGCGATTCAAGAACACCAAACTACCACTTTGTACCCACTTGTATGCTATAAAAGAACCACTTAAGGGTTGATTAAAATTATGAAACTTAGATGATAAATACCTTAGGTAGTTAGTCAGGTCACCGAAAAGGTTTAGTGAAATTGTTTTGATTTTTCGATTTTATAAAAAAGCCGGAACAAAAGTTGTGCGATGACACTATTCATTAGAAAAGCTACTGCCCTGTTCTGTAAATTCGGGAAAATGGGTCCTCTTTCCAGGGCCAAACTTTTGATGGATTATATTCTAGACATTCCCTAGATCGTGCACACGAAAACAGTGCATCAATTGAGTTAACGGTTAATGAGTTAAGAGCGTTTTAGTGAAACTAGCGCAAATAGTAGAACCTCGTAGTTGAGTCGAATTTTTAAAATGCACTTCACCTATTCAAACTCATGTTTTCCAAATTAATATATTTTTGATAAATATTAAAAATACTCAAGAAGCTCCTTGTGGTGGTTTCGTAATTAATTGTTAATTTTCCGATTTGTTAAAAGTGTTAGAATTGTGAAGAACGAGATTAGAAATGATTAGTAAACGGTATAGAAGATGGTAAGTTAAGTGGACTCGAGACAGTGAAAGTCGGCTAAAGTGGAGTTTACTTAGAATAAGTGGAATATGAGTCAAGTGATTAATTAAGGTTATGTTATGTTTTGGTAGAGGTTCTAGGACTAGAAGTGAGACATGCAGATAGACCTTGGGCATGAGGCAAGTTTTCTAAAACTTCAAGTTATTGTTGTGTTTTAAAACTGTTGTTGTTGTGATGTAACTGTTTATTAAATATATGAATTGCTTAATTATTGTGCAAGCGCTCATATATTCGATATTTTGGTTTATATTCTATATAGTAATATAGATATAAGTTGGTGTATACAAGGCTCTAGGTGTAGAGCATATTTTCGTAATACAACTTAGACCTGGAGTCGAAAGAAATTTTATATTAAATATTGTCATAAAAACCTGGATATTGTCATATATTTTGGATATTTTAAGTTATTAAATATTTTAAATAATATCGATATATATTATTTGAATATTTATTTAATTAAATAATTATTCATTTGATTATTCATTTAAAAAGATTTTCTTAACTGTTTATTATTTAATAACTATTATTTAAATATTTATTAAATATTCTAAATTGATTTAAAAGTCATAAAATCTTATTTAAAAATTATTTAAGGACTTATTAATTATTTAAGAATATTTCCGACCCTCAAATAATTTATTTAAATATTATAAGGGTTCCCAAATATTTATTCTGAGTTTATTAGAGTAGAAAGAAACATTCTCCGACTTATCAAAAATTGGGAATCCAATTTAAAAAGTGAATAAGTAATTTCCCTTTCACTTTCCACGAAAACAACTATATTTTGGGATCACTGCCCTATCTTAGCCAAGGTTTTCAACTTATCAAGATCAAAAAGGACTTTTTCGACTAACTCCCATGTAGTGATTTTCAAATGATTATTCATCCCATGACATATGAGATCAGTTCACGGGAGTCAACACACACATCACAACCTATTACTTCCTCAAACTTTCCGGAAGTAAGGTAATGAGAAACATTGAACATTGTTGACAAGTATCATTTACTTGGGATACCATGATTTCCAGTTCGAGCTTCCTTTGATTGTTCATCCGGGACTAGATAAATAAAAGAATGTATCGTTGTATCGTTGTTGTACTAGATAAATAAAAAAATGTAAAAGTTGCCAGAATTCGAAGATTTCCGTTTTTACGATTTCATCTGGAATATACAAGATATTGCAAGATACGTGGATTATATCAAGACTTAGAGATTTAATAAAATTAGAAATTTCATGGGTATACATTCCACCAAGGTACTAACACACCAACGACATTCACCTTGAACATTTTGTAACAAAACGATTTAGAAACCGTTCAGACATTATAATGAGGTTAAGCGATAAAGCGAATACATAGTTAATTCTGATTAAACGAGAAAAGAATGTGTTAGGCAAGTAGACACAAGACAACCACAACTTAAGTATCAACCATGTGCTAGCAATCAAGAAAGTAGTTAGTATCCTTTTTATTTCTTAACCATGTAGATTATCAACACTTGTCCAAGGTGTGATGTAAGCTTGCTCATGTCATCCAACCAAGCATATAACCACACTTTACTTCATTATTAACATAACCAACGAAGCAAAAATATCAAGAAGCTCTCATCTTCTCCATCCCCACCTAACACTCGAGTTTTACAAAGAAGGAATGATAAATTTTTCAAAAACCTACTTCTAAGCTTTCATAAATTACAAGTAAAAGCTCTTTGGATTGCTAGTAACTAGATTAAGGTATGATCAAAGTTTCATTACCATCCTTTAAGGTTATCATGTTCAAATCTTCATTCAAAGATGAAGAATGAATAGTAAATGAATAATACTAATTGGTGTTTTTGGTTTTCTTTTGTAAGATTAACGATATTAAGCATATATCAAGAATCTATTAAGGATCATAAGCCATTCTTAGTGTGTTTAAAGTTCAAGGAAGGTATAAACAACCTCTCACCTTTTTTTTATATGTTTGTTATAGTAGTTATATGATTAATCTTGAAGAAAGTTTGACTCTATTAGGTATATGTGATGTAGTTAAGTAAATGGTTGTGTTTTGATGGATAAAATGAGTAGATGCTGGATTTGACTTTGGTTGTGAAGAGGATGGCTTGGTTGAGATGATAATTAGTTTATGATGATGATTTGATTTGGTTGAATGTTGCTTTGGTGTAGTTAAATATTGGGAATCACTTGTTTCTAGTCGTCATAATGGCGAAATTTGATTAGCCCTGTTTTGAACAAGAACCCGAGACAATAAAATCATTTTTAAGTGTAACCATTGGCCACATTTAGCTAGAGATTGTTATATAGTTTGTTTTGGCGCGAAAATCATGTTAATCCGATTTACGGTTTAGGAGAAAAGTGAGTTTTAGTGAAAGTCGTTCGGTGAACCAACCCACCTCTCGTCAGCCACTTTGATGCCATGTTTGGACCACTTAAAAGCCATATTAAAATGTAAAACTTTGAGTAATAATACTAGGGACAGTTAGGAAGACTTATGAAAAGGATTCGTATTAAAAAGATTAATTTCCTATTTTATAAAAATGATTAAGTCGAGGTTGCGCAAGTGGTAATCCTTAGTGAGTTGGCATGTATTGGTCATTTACAAGTGACGAAGTAACTAATTATGTTTTTGTTATAATTCCTAGATTATCAGAGTGACCCGAGACCTACCACTACCCCTAGACTACCAGGCAAGTTTCCGTTCTCTAACACATACACCAATGCTTTATTCTGTTATATCAAGCGTATTTGTTCGATTTATATGGACCTCTATGGGTTCATATTCTATTACATGGTTCGAATCTGGTCGATACTTCTTAAGCATAGATACGTGAAACACATTATGAACGTGCTGCATATGCGGGGGTAATTCTAACTCGTAAGCTACTTTCCCAACTTGCTTCAGAATCTCAAATGGTCCAACTTATCTTGGACTCAATTTTCCTTTCTTTCCAAACCTAACTAATCCATTCCATGGTGAAACTTTCAGTAACACTTGTTCTCCGACTTCGAATCCCATATCCTTTCTTGCTAGGTCAGCATATTTCTTCTGCCGGTTCTGAGCTGTTATCAACCTTTTCTGAATCAATTCAATCACTTCCTTTGTCTGCTATACTAATTCAGGCCCTATCACTTTCCGTTCACCAACTTCTTCCCAATATACTGGAGATCGACACTTCCGTCCATATAGAGCTTCGTATGGTGGCATCCCAATACTCGCGTGAAAACTATTATTATACGAGAATTCTACTAAGGGTAGATGATCGTCCCAATTACCTTTAAAATCAAGGGCACATGTTATAAGCATGTCCTTGATGGTTTGAATCGTCCTCTCACTTTGACCGTCTGTCTGTGGGTGATAAGCCGTACTCATTCTTAATTCGGTGCCTAAACACTCTTGAAAACTTCTCCAAAATCTTGAGTTGAATCGAGGGTCTCGATCAGATACTATTGATACTAGAACTCCATGTCGTACTATGATTTCCTTTACGTATAAACGAACTAACTTGTGCAGCGAGAATCTCTCGTTAATAGGAAGAAAATGTGCAGATTTTGTCAATCAATCCACAATAACCCAAATAGCATCATGGTTAGTCTTCGTTCTAGGCAATCCTACCACAAAGTCCATTGCGATGTGTTCCCACTTCCACTCAGGAATTTCTAACGGCTGCAGTAATCCACTTGGTCTTTGATGTTCCGCCTTGACCCTCTGTCACATAAAACATTTACTCACCCACTCAGCAATTTCTCTTTTAATATCTGGCCACCAAAAGTTCATTTTAAGATCTCGATACATCTTCGTGCTTCCAGGATGAATCGAATACTTCGAGTTATGCGCTTCGTGCAAAATTTCATTCTTTAGTTTCGCTACATTAGGTGCAAACCTTAAGATTCCCTTGTCGTCCAGTTGGCTACATATTTCCTCGTCTGTTAAACTACTTATATTGTCGTTCATGACTTGCTCTTGGCATTTCTGTATATTTTCCAACAATTCAGGTTGAAACGTTATGGCGTAAATCATCTCTGTCGCGTCCTTCAGAATATGTACTTCTATCTCTAACTTTTCAAATTCTCTGTACAACTCTTTGGTCATCGTCAGTATATTCAATCTTTCTTTTCTGATCAATGGATCCGCTACCACGTTTGCCTTGCCGGGGTGATAATTGATGGAAACGTCATAGTCCTTGATTATCTCCAACCATCTTCTTTGTCTCATGTTCAGCTCCTTCTGAGTAAAGATATACTTCAGACTTTTGTGATCGGTGTAAATTTCACATCTCTCTACGTACAAGTAATGTCTCCATATCTTCAGTGCAAATACGATCGCTGCTAATTCCAAATCATGTGTAGGATATTTCTATTCGTGAGGTCTCAATTGTCTTGACGCATAAGCAATTACTTTGATATGTTGCATAAGCACACATCCCAATCCTTTGTAAGACGCATCACTATAAATTACGAAATGACCTTGATCGTATGGTAGCATCAACACTGGTGCCGTAGTTAGTCTCTTCTTTAACTCTTGGAAACTCTCTTCACATTTGTCGTTCCATATGAATCGCTCACTTTTCCTTGTCAGCTTAGTCATTGGAGTAGCTATCTTTGCAAATTCCTGTACAAATCTTCGATAGTATCCGGCTAATCCCAAGAAACTTCTAACTTCAGTTGCTGTCCTTGGTCTTTCCCAATCCTTCACTGCTTCAATCTTTGCTGGATCTACTTTGATGCCTTCACTACTTACCACGTGCCCTAGGAAATGAACTTCTCTTAACCAGAATTCACACTTTGAAAATTTTGCGTATAATCTTTCTTGTCTTAAAATCTCTAACACAATCCATAAATGGTTCACATGTTCTTCTTCTGTCTTGGAATATATCAAAATATCATCGATGAATACCACTACAAACTCATCCAAATACTTCTTGAAAATCCTGTTCATTAAATCCATAAAAGCTACTAGTGCATTCGTCAATCCAAACGCCATTACCAAAAACTCATAATGTCCATACCTTGTTCGAAAAGATGTCTTTGGTATATCGTCTGGTTTAACCTTCAATTGGTGATATCCTGATCGTAGATCAATCTTAGAAAAATAAACGCTCCTTTTAGCTGGTCAAACAGATCATCTATCCTAGGCAATGGATACTTATTCTTGATGGTTAGCTTGTTTAACTCCCGATAATCTATACAAAGTCTCATACTTCCATCCTTCTTCTTGATAAACAGCACTGGTGCTCCCCAAGGAGAAACACTAGGTCTGATAATTCCTTTGTCTAACAATTCCTACAATTGCTTTGCTAATTCCTTCATCTCCACTGGTGCCATTCTATATGGGTCTTTGGATACTGGTTCTGCGCCTGGTGTTAAGTCTATTGCAAACTCAATCTCTTTATCTGGAGGTAGTCCTGGTAACTCTTCTGGAAAAACATCTAGAAACTCACTCACGACTGGAATATCTTTTAACTTAGAAACTTCCTTCTCTGTATCTATCACATATACGAGATAAGCCTCACATCCTTGTCTTAGTAACCTCTTAGTCTGAATCATTGTCAAAAATTTCTTCGTTTGTTTCTCTCCTTTAAATATCACTTCTTTCTTTTTTGGGGTAACTAAAGTAACCCTCTTATCCTTACAATCAATACGCGCATCATAATCAGTTAACCAATCCATTCCTAAAATTACATCAAATTCTCCCAACTTGAAAGGTAATAAATCAGCATAAAAACGATTACCTAAAATCTCAATTTCACAACGGGGACAATACAAACTGACTGGTATACGATCCTGGTTAGCTATTTCTACACTCAACACTCCACTTAAGGGTTCCATTAAACAATTCAATCTACGAGCAAATGTTTCTGAAATAAATGATTTAGTAGCTCCTGAATCTATCAACGCTTTAGCACTAACAGAGTTTACTAGAAGTGTAACTGCCACCACATCGGTGTCTCTCACTGCTTCCCTCATTGACATATTATAGGTTCTGGCTAGGGGTGAACATCAACAGCTGGAGGTGCCTCTATAGCTCGAATCATGTTGTTCACGGTTGCTGGTGCTTTACAATCCTTAATCATGTGGCCTGGTTTCTTGCATCGGTGACACACAATACCTATCTTGCATTCTCTGGCATAGTGACCCTTCTGGTTGCATTTAAAACACGTGATACTCAATCGATGGCATACTCCGGGATGTCTTTTCCCGCATGTCCTACATTCTGGCAGTGGGGGTCTGGAAACTCCCTGTTGACTACTGATTTGCAAACGATTGCCTTGCCCTGTATTCCCGGTATCTGGTTTCTTAAAACTTAAACTCCTACCGGGCTGGAATCCCGGTTTCTTATTTGACTGAACTTGTGAACTCCCTTGCGTCTGTCCCTTATCCGGTGTCCCTACCTTCCTTTTCTTATTCTCTCTCTCCTTCATATATGAATCACTCTCCGCTTACGCAATCATTGCCTTCTGAAATACTGCGACATAGGTATCTAACTCCAAAATGGTTAACTTACTACGAATCCATGACCTTAATCCCTGTTGGAACCTTTTGGCCTTCTTCTTCTCCGTGTTAACATACTTCGGAACAAAACCTAGACAATTCAGTAAATTTTGTCTCATACTGAGGAACAATCATATTACCTTGTTTCAACTCTAGAAATTTCAATTCCATCTGGTCTCGCATATAATCAGGAAAATACCTTTCTAAAAACAACTCTGTAAACCTACCCCACGTAATTAATCCCTTAGGTTCCATAGCCCTACTTGTTTCCCACCAATAACTTGCTTCACTCTTCAAGAAATAACTAGCATATTCTGTTTTCTTTTCTTCCGTTACCTCTATCAAGGCAAACACTTTCTCTATTTCCTTTAACCATGCCTTTGCCTCAACTGGGTCAGCAGATCCCTTAAACTCTGGAGGTTTTGCTGCTTGAAATGATTTAAACGTAACTACTGGTGCTGCATGCTGGTGTTGTTGCTGTTGTTGTTGCTGCTGTTGTTGTTGCTGCTGTTGCTGTTGCTGTTGTTGCTGTTGCTGCTGCTGCTGCTGTAGCAACTGTTGTTGAATCTGTTGTTGTTGTTGTGCCAGGGCAGTAGATTGTTGAGTAAGAGTATTCAAAAGCTGTATTACAGCTGTATCTATGTGACCTGTTGGGGGTGAATTCTGTTGACCTTCTTGGTCAGAATCATTTGAACGGGTATTTCGTCTAGGAGGCATATTGCTGATGAATAAACAATAATTGGTTTAATCAAATAATTCATAAGTAGAAGAGAATGAGAACACAATTAGTCAAACCAAGGTTTACGGACTTTCAACGGCGTAAGAGTACACTCGTTGCACAAGTAGAATGACAATTATAAGATTAAAAATGAATAACAAGAGAATAATAACAATTTTACAAAAGGTAGTTATCATAGATATATACATAGATTCGATACAAGCGTAGAACGCTTTCAAAAGTAAAGTACGTCATAGCTGAACTACAAATGTCGGTCAACAGTACAACAACAAAATACAACAACCCAAGGCGATACTATAAGCCCGGTGCACTGTTGATACTATATTATGCATCTATATACTATCTACTCTGGAAATCCATACATCCACATAACATCCATCCTTCCCTAAACCTGCTCAAGGATCATCATCTCTAGCTTCCCATAGCGCTGGTCCGACAATCTCTCCAATTTCCCTCATCGCATAGTCCAATATCTCTCTCATCCCTGCTACTGTCTCTCCCTCTCTGCTAGAAACTAGTCCATGCAACCTCGTCTCTACCAATTTCCTCGTAACCCTAAGTCTCATCTGAATCTCTCCTATCTGACCTCTGAGTTTGTCCGTCTCTTGGGCTACGGCTGCCTCTACCGAACGAGTCCCTCGCATCTCCAATACCTGTCTATAGAAATACTCTCTCTCCCCTCTCAACCTCTGATACTCATGGTGTGGAACTGGTGGCTGAGTCATCTGATACAATGGTCCAGAAACTGATGCATGTGACCCTGGTGCTGGGGCTACGCATCGAAGTGGAACGGGACAAAGTACATGATCCCTCCTAACTGCTGCATGTCCAGGTGGGGGTCGTATCGGTCGCGATGGTCCTGCTCTCCTTCCTGGTACATGTCTATCCTCTACCGTATGCTCTGACGGGTCTGAATCTGAGCTAGAGCTAGGGGCTGCAATTATATAACCATATTCAATTACCACGTATAATATTCCTAATTGACCTTCTATAATCCTTACGTGAATTTTTAACTCTCTACGTTATCCTGGACCCTAAGTCCTAACTTGTTTCAGATGCCATAACCTATTGCTCTGATACCAACCTGTGACGCCCTCCAAACTCGGGGTACAGATATCCCTGAATATAACACATGAATAAAAATATAATAACATAAAACACCCCTTAACCAAGACCGCATCCAGATTATGGCATTGAACAAGCTTCTAAGTCATTATTATTACAAACCAGTTTCAGAGTTAGTACACAACTTAAAGTCCAAGCTAGACATCTAGTCTAACTATCAAAATAAACAACTACCCTGCCAATGACAACCACTCTTGGTGATCTCCTAGCTGCTGGAGAACTATCGCTCGCGCTGTGTCGGCTCATACTCTCGCTTAACTGGAATATGGTTAGAAAAAAAGCAAGTATGAGCTAGAAGTGCTTAGCAAGCATAATATATATCAATCACAGTTCCATAATGAAAGGAAGGATCACAGTTATGTGAATCAACAATATACAAGTCAAACATATGCTTTTAACAATCTTTATTGAAGAAAGAGGAATTAGAATTGGACTTCTACATTTTTCAAATAAAAAGGTTGTGCTGCTGATCAGTCACGCATCAACCCCGGACTAGCTTATAGCAAAGTCCTCTACTAGGATCCATGGTCATCTGGGCCTTCAGTTATTACGACCATAAATATGGCCCGACCATTACTGGTCTCATTTTTAGAACATGCCAATTCTATCACAGAGTATAAGCAATAACATGCATAACAAGATAAGTACACAATGACAGGGTGCAATAGTTGCAAAAGAGCTTCAACTGCTAAATATCGAATGAAGTTCGAGAAATAGATTCGAAATGGTTTCAACGGTACATAAGTACACAATGACTAGGTACAATAATTGCAAAAGAGCTTCAACTGCTCAATATCAAATGAAGTTCGAGAAATAGATTCGAAATGGTTTGAACGGTAAATAAGTACACATTTAAGAAGGTCAACAATGATTATAGTCAGTACAAGTGAATTGAAATGAAGATTTCTGATATTCGACACGATTGTGGATTTAATCAAGAATTTAGGAATATTCAAGGAAATAGCATCAGTTGCTCAATACGAGTGAAGATTGAATAATCTGAATCGTTCTGATGGTAACATAGATGTAATCATTAAGAACAATAACAATTGAATCAACAAGTAAAGGCACAGATACTTGCCTTGCCTGGTCTACGTAGCTGTCGC
This sequence comes from Heracleum sosnowskyi, assembly GCA_030848705.1. Taxonomy (NCBI): domain Eukaryota; kingdom Viridiplantae; phylum Streptophyta; class Magnoliopsida; order Apiales; family Apiaceae; genus Heracleum; species Heracleum sosnowskyi. The sequence continues at coordinate 57,464,284 of CM061238.1, read as the reverse complement.
AATTCTACCAAGCTTACTCTACCTTCTCCTTTCCGGGAACTCGATTCTATAATAAACAACTCATTACAGTAAGTCTAACTATCCCCGTTCTATCCTCGATATACACTCATAACCATTTTCACATTTAAACAAGTAATCGGGTTCCTATCGGATGCCCGATCTAATTTACGGTAATTAAAACTCAGACATTAGCCCTCGTATGGGCATTTACGGAATATAAAACACATTATTCAACTCATATAAACCATATAACACTTATAAATATTTTTAGAACAATATTCGAGGCTTATTTGAATTTAAATAAGTCACAAACAATTTTTAAATCAAAAATCGGATTTTTAATCCCAATATAAGTATTTAAAAACAATTAAATCAATTAATAAAAAATAATTGACACTTTTTAAACACTAAAACTATTTTTAAATAATTAAATCAAGCTAGAGAATAATTAAACTTAATTTAAATTAATTAAATCTAATTAATAATTAATTATTAAGAATTAACTGATTAAAAGAATTAATCAATTAATTAAATGAATTAATTATTAATTAAAATAATTAAAATAATTAAAATAATCAAATAAATATATATAATTTTTCAGAATTTTCTGAATTTAAAAATGTATTTTTAAAATAAAAATATGATTTTTATAAATATTTAAACTTTTTTCGAATTATTTTTAAAAGTAAAATTCAAAAACAGTTTTCTGAAAAAGAATTAGGATTTCGAAGATTGAAACCGGGTCAAGAATTCGGGTAAACGGGTCGGGAAGAACAAAAACGGGTCGCCAAGAATAACCCACCGGAAACTGGGTTTTCCAGAATCCGGTCGTTCGTCCGGCCACCGGATTCCATTCTCGGCCAAAATCGTACCAAAACTCACGTTTCTTTGAGGGCTTTTGCTCAGGACAACAAAACAAACACAACCCATATCATATCATACCACAAACATCACGGAATCGAACTAAAAATCCAGTCAACCCAACCGGGTTTGGTTTTTCCGGCCAAAACACGATCTCACTAAATCTTACATGAAACTCTACGTTCTTGGTGTTAAATCAAAGTTAAGAACACACACAATCAAAGCCCTCTATCCAAAATCATGTCAGATCAATAACAAGAACAGACTATTAAAAAGAAAATTCGGGTAAAAACCCGAAAATAAAATTCTTCAAAAACGAACACAAACATGAAATTAAAGCATGGATTCCTACTCAATAGAACCCTAGGAACATGTTAGAAGCAATCAATTGAACGGAGAATCAACAGAATGAAAATCCCCAAATTTAATCAAGAACCCTAATTTAATTCGAATATTGAAAAATTCATATAAACTCGAAACATTACTAGATGATGATATGGTTGGAAGATTCTGAAACTAGAGCTCAAGATCTTTGATTTGAGTACTTGAACTTGTGATTTGGATTTCAATAACACCTTCTAAATTGAATTTGATTTTCAAGAACACGAAGAACACGGTTCGGGGATTTTTATATTTTTTTGTATTTATATATGTATTATACATACAATAATGTACGATTCTCCTTTTATACTTAGTGGAAAATAATACCCCAAACGACATTTTTGGATCGATATAGATCAACTGGATCGCTTTAAAAACCTAATAAAGTAAAATACACGTTTTACGAGGTGATAATTATCCAAAAGGACTGATAATTATCCAAATCAATACATATCATTTATATAACTAATGCTCAAGAATACTGGGTCTATAACAGATGTATTATTGATACAGACGATATATCAATTGCCCTAAACAATTAGGGTTTGGAATAATTTTTCCCTTTTTGGATAAAACGAATAATATTGACAAGATCAGATAACTAGGGATATACTGATACGAATAAATCTTCCGATAATGATTCGGACATGAATGACGAAGGGATAATAATGATGTACAAAGTTTCAACGGGCCCCTTGAATTTTCAAAACGGGGCTCAAAATTGAAGATATTTTCAAATGACAAGATATTTGAAAGGGGCTTCCGACACACCAATTTAGCACATAATCACTTACCAACCTTTATCATTAAACTCAAAATACTCCACAATAATTATTCTACACATATAATACAATTTATATAATTAATAAAGTTCACGGATCTTATAGTTAGCCAGGCGGTCCATCAACTATTCTTGGCCGAATGCGCCAGGATGAGTGCATATGGAGCTCCCATCCAGGGTGATCGTGAATGAAGCTTTCATCCCGAGGTAACTTATGAATGAAGTAATTGCCCTTTTACTAGTAGAAAATACCCGCGGTGGATATGGTTGTGGCGACTGATCATCGTCACTTCATATCGTGTTTTCTGTTTTGGATAAGTCCCTTCCCTTCCAGTTTGGAAATTCTTATTAACACTGTAACAAAAGCATAGGCGCTGAGTTACCGATAGTGTTAACATCAATTATGAATGGTTTGATATTTTGAAGGTAGCATTTAAAAAGGCTAAATGATACGGTTTTGGTAATATGCTAAAGTTCTTAACTTAACGATTAAGTAACGATTTCAAAATCTTTCTTTCAAACATATTTTTTATTACAAAAGATTTATGACATAAGTTACTTGCGGGGCAATTTAGCTCACTCTTGCTTTATTTCTTTTAAATGATAAAAACAACAGCTAGTAGCCATGGCAAGGCCACAACAGACTACCCGCAAGGGAGTGGGAAACGCAAGATGTTTTCGTGAGCAGTTCTTAGCTATCATTCCTGAGGTAGAAGGAACCAGTTGGATGGGTTTATAGCTTTTGTTAGTTCACTTTATTTACGAGTATGATCGTGCAAGGCAATCTATCGAAACAAACATTCAAGCCGCTGCTGTAACTAAATTTAGAGATTATATTAGTAGCATAACTTAGTAATCATTTTGGGTTGTAATAACTTTAAGCTTATGATATTGTTTAGTAATGGTTATTGTATGTCGTTTCGGAGACTCTAACTTGTGTGAGTAATATTATTGCGGGGTCAACAACATGTGTACCAATATTATTGTGGGTAAGACAGGTGTATTATTGAGTTGAGAAGATTGTGGCAACCTAGATCCCCGACCCCGGGTCTGGGGTTTTACAAAAGGCTCCGGAAGTAGTCCCATCCTCCAATTGGAAATGTTTCTGCAGTATTGTAACAAAAGCCTAGGTGATTAATTGCTTATAGTATTGGCAGTGGTTATACATTCTTATTTGACGAACGGTATCTTGAATCATAAATGATTGGAATAATTTTGTTTCATGACATGGTCATACTTCAGACAAGAATTTGTATTTCAGTTAATCATATATAATTGCTAATGATATAAAAAATTTCAAAGTATCTTTGAAATGGTTTTCAGAGCAGAAGTATATGTTAAAGTTTTGTTACTATAATAGTAATGATTAAAAAACTTTATTCCCAACATATTTCTTATAAAAAGAAAGATTATATTACTATGGGTTACTTGTTGGGCATATTTGCTCACCCTTTCTTTGTTTTTAAAATGTAAACACAATAGATAGGAAGAGATGCCCATAGGTGGTTGTCCAGCATTGCGAGGAAAAATAAAGTGGAAGATGCTCCTTTGAGATAACTCAGTTCGAGAAGGATACTGCCTGAGTAAGTAGTTGATGACTCCATGGAGGGGTTGTAGTTGATAGTGTGAGATCCTGGATAGTGTATTTGGTTCGTAATAACCAATGTTACTGTTAATCGTTTATAAGACTATAATTTGTGTGTGTCAGAGATTGGGGTCTATAACGATGATTTGTTGGATTCTTGAGATAGTACAGGTCCAAAATTATTGGATGGTGGAGTAGCGACTCGGATTCCTGACCCCGGATCTGAGGGTGTTACAAGTTCACTTCTACCATTCTTATATAGCAAGCCTAGCAAGTCACCTTAACCTACAATAGTAGGTAACAAGTTAAAAATAAGGGGGAAAATTTCGAATTTTGAAATTTCAAAAAGGCTCCTAAGTCTAAAAGGGGGGAAAATTTCAAATTTTGAAATTTTAAAAAAGGCTCCTACGTCTAGAAGGCTAAAAAATGAAGCATATGCACTTTCTGCTCAAATTAAATTTCGATCTATAAAATGATTAGAAGCTCGTCAAAAAAAATTCTGATCGAAGTTGTTTTGATCGAAAAAAAATAAAATATTTGATCGATTTTTTTTTTTAAAAGGGGAAAAACGAAGCTAAAATTTTTGATCAAAAAATCAGATTCTGCTTGAAAAATTCCCCTTGGTCGAAGATGACTTCAACGAGAACAAAATTGATGGACCTCAATTTCGTCAAATAAAAAATTTTGTTCGAATTTAAAAAAAAACGAAAAAGCTGATCGAAAACAGTTTCTGCTCAGCAAATCTCCCCCTGGTCGAAACCAGGTTCAAGGAGAACAAAAGCGTAGCTTAAATCGACAAGACCTGGTTGAAAAGTGGGGAGTTTTGGCCAAATTACTGTTTAGTACCCCAAGTTTGCCTCATCTGACAAAAATGTACATGTAGTCTGTAAGTTGACAAAAATGTACCCGTGGATTAGAAATTTACAAAAAAACCCTTATGGTTTGCAAAAATTATATCCGAAAACATTGAAATGTTTTTTGGAAAAATAGAGAAAAATACCCGAAGGTACAAAAACTTCCAAAAAAATTAGGGAAAATATGGAAAAATACAAGAGAAAATTATTATTTTCTAGACGATACAGACCCCAAATCACGAATAAGGATAAAGGTAACTTCTATGAAAACTTAAGGAAGTTTTCATAGAAGTTGGGGGACAAATGATATGGGCTAGAAATAACCCTAAATACATAATTAATGATACATTAATTAAACCTGGAGTGGTCCATAAATTAAGCCCAATTAATGAGGCCTGAAACCCTAATTAATTACTAATTTTGTAATTAATTATATAAATAATAATATAGTCCATTAAATGTGACTAAGTTGTTACCTACATCTACTAGAAGTAGTCTTGGGAGACACCAAACCCTAGAAGGAGTCAGCTTCCTACAAACCAGAATTTATAATCCTGATCTAATAAGGTGACTTGGCCTCCAAGTCTCCTCAACCTACTCTAAATACAAGGCTCATGGGTCTGACCCCTCATCTCAGAACTACATTTTTGGCTTGATTCTCAATTGCGAATTGAGATACGTAAGCATCTTGTGAGGACATATTCAGTCACGAAACACAAGAACAACCATTAAAGCTCGAAAGCTCTAAAACCCTAGAATTAAATACACCCTAGTTTTTATTCCATAACACTTGTTTAAGATGTTATCCAACAATAATTAACCATATAAGTACTCTAAATTATTAAAAATCAACATCCGTATAGTTTGATGATCGATTTGTTTTTTAAAAGTTTGATTATTTACGACATGACAATAATCTTTATATATAATTTTGTTATTATTGATTGATTATTTTATAAATGTGAGGCGATATGAATTGTTGTTCGGTGGTAGGAAATAAATTAGAAGGCAATGTAAATGCCATTTCATACCAGTCATTTCCTACCGGTCGGGCTGTCGTTTCCTACTAGATATTTCCTACCGTTTCGATAAAGGTGGTAGGAAATAGGCCATATGCGGTAGAAATTCTTGGGTTTGTAACGATAAGGACGATAGGAAATGTCCAAATTGGTAGGAATTAGTAGGGTTTTTTACATATTGTTCTTTTACTTGGTTTTTTCATATCTAGATTCAAATATTTTGCTAGAAGAAAAACTGAATAAAATTTGCTAACTAAAAGCAAAAAATAACATTTAATTAAGAATAAAAGTATTGTAGACAAATGTTATAGTAGTAGTCAATATCTTCGTAACCATCCGTATTGGCATCTTCATCCTCTTCATTTTTTCATCTTTCTCTTCATTTTTTCGTCTTCTTCTTCTTTTTCTTCCTCCTCCTCTTCTTCAACATTTTGATCTCTTCCAATTTTAATTGGGTTTTATTGTGCAAAATCAATATAAAATGAGGAGGACAATGAATTTGATAAATTTTCTTGGAAGTCTTCGTCATTTGGTTCATTAGTAGTTTCATCAATCAGACGGTTTTTAAAATTAACCACAATATAAATATTACTCAGATGGTTCAATACACTACGTGCATAGTATACTTGAATCGCTTGGATTGCCAAAACAAGAACCTCATTCGACCTCAATCTTGATGTTATATCAACGGTCACAACTTGAACCCCTATATATAAGTTTTATTATGCCTTCCATTTGACCATAATAACTATTTTGGTAAAATTTTGTAGGTTTAATAGCTAAGCCTAAATAATTTTAATGTTGATGGATGAGTAGAAATATAAATTGACAAGTACATAAAAGTAAAGAAAAGAACAAGTACACAAGCAATTTTGGTGACGCGGAAAACCCCTTGTAAAAGGTTAAAAACCGCGGGTGGGATTGTCCCATCCAAATGATCCACTAGAATATGATGAATAATGGTTACAAAGTGAATAAAAAATGAAGAACAAGTACAATAAAGCCTATTTGCCTCAAGGATTCTGCACTCGTCCGACAGGTGTAGTATTTGAGAGGAAATTATGTAATATAAGAAGTGTAATCAAGTGAGAAGTGTGGAGTCATGTTATAATTGAACTCTGAAGTGTATATATATCCTTTTTAGCTGATTTTTCCATTGCTATAGTTGTGGAGCATGTGCCTTGTAAGTAGGGCGTGGTTCCTAATTTATCTCTTATTTTTCAGGACAGTTGGCCGACCAGTAGACCTGGTCTTCAGCTGTTCCGCACCTGTCTATGTATTTTCTAGTCGTCAAGTGTAATTTAGTTCCTATTTGACCGGGTCAATGTAGGACTTAGTCAATTTGAACATTGTAAGTAATAGAAAGTCAGTTTGTAGCTATATATAATTGTTTATTGTATATATCTTCGTGTCAAGACGTAGTTGTCGATGTCATTTCTTCATGTCATAGTGTATTTGTCTTCAGTATTTCTTCCCGTCGTCGATATGTCTATCCGTCAGTGTTGATGTCGACATGTAAAAATTTTGGTCCCAACAATTGCCTCTAATTTTATTGGGTGGAGACATGAAACCAATGAAATTAATCTTGATAACTTGGATGTCGTTAATGACCGTGGTTGGAAGAATGAGTTCTTCTTTGTTGAAAAAATAGTCTTTGGGTGAAGCCGAAGCTTATCTTCGCGATAAATGGAATAGTGAAGGTATTGTTCTTCTTGCATGTGACTATTCTTTGTGTGCTTGTTGTCATGGACAATGTGTTTGACTATTTGCCTGATCTAAGTATAAGTCCCTTTTTGTATGCTATTCTTCGTAGTCAACTCATTTGATAAATTGTGCAAGTTGCGTATGTATGTCATCGACTTGTTGTTGGTAGTGTCCTGATTATTGTAGTTGTAATGTCATTTATCTATTGTCAATTCGACACGATTATTCCTTCATGTTAAACTATTGTCGTGACAAATACTTCAAGTGTTGTCGAGTTGAATGTTAAATGTAGATGTACTAGTTGTGATGTAATTGGATGTAAATGAAGCCATGTCATAACGTCGATCTTAACGATAGCCAATAGTCGTACAAAATTGCATCCAAGTTGTTGCCATATTGTGATATTTATAAAATAAGTCAATGTAGCAAATTGTTTTGCTATTGCTATGTTGTTTTTAGATGTTTCTTTTGTCAGAAATTACCATCGTCATGTCCATTGCTTTACTCTTGTAATCTTGGTCATGTTTCCAGGTTATGTCATTGATAATATTGAAGACGAGAATACTGCCAATGAACTTGTTGCCAAAATTCTTGTCATGCCAATCAAGGACAGGTTGTGGCCTAACTGTTTGGGTCATCCTATCTGTAATGTTGCAAATATTATTGTTGATGATTATCCTGGAAAGCTTGGCAAATCAATTTTCAAGTATGAAGCTAGTGGTGCAAAAAGTGTTGTTGTGAGGACAAAGAGTAAGCAAAGTGCTGGTGTCAAGCTTGGTAATCATGTCCAAAGTGTTTCTTCTGAACCAAACGATAGCCCTAAGACTGACAAAGGTGTTGAATTGAGCTCTGGATGACAGTAGCAAAAGGTACATGTCGAGTACTTAAATTCATATGTTTGGGCACATGTTTTTGCTTCTTGACGTTATTGGAAATTGAACCATTTGTCCTAATTGTAGACTTCAAGCTTCCCGTGATTCAAGTTTTGACGTTGTCAAGTAAGGATTTGTTTAACAAACACACTAATGAAGACAAGTCGAGTGAAACTGAGGCATTTAAGGCTTCCCATGTCACTACTCCGAGTGTTAGTCCTCCTAGTAAGAAGATGAAGATTGTAATGCTCCTGGTCCATCTGAAGTCAAAGTTGAGAGGTTCGGTTCTGACTTGGCACATAGGTATAGTGTTAGTTCCAACCCAGTTGCGTTTGCCCATATGATCGATGACATGTTGTTTTCTCAAACTATTGACGGTCATGGTAGTAAAACCATGGACCAAGTGTTGGTTGAAGCAGCAGAAGATAACTTTAATGTAAGTGTGTTATCATTGTCTCTACTCGTTGTATTTTTTCTTTCGTATGTCATCGAGACCAACTTGATCGTCTATACTTAATGTTGGCGTATGTGTATCGGCTCAACAAGTCGTTCTGTTAGCTCGTCAAGTACATCAGGCTAATTTGAAGAAGTTCATTGAGCTCTAAGGAAAACATGTCGATTGTATAGACAAAATCTCTATGTGGCAAGAGGAATCAAAGTTGAACTTGAAGTCTGCTGATGACGTCCAGAACGAGTTGGACAAGTTTGTTGTCAAAGTCCAGGAATTGGAGAACAAGATGAAAGAATATGCCACTACTAATGCTACTCAACAAATTATGTGTACTCGTGCCGAGATGATGTTCTAGTACAAACGTGGTGAGTAGAATACTTGGGATATTGATGAGACTGTGGAGATCTACAACGAGGCATATCTAGATGATGCATTCCCGTTGGACGAGGCTGATGGTTATGACGGTGCATATAAGCCATCTAAGTATGGTGATGACGAGTAGTTCTTTATTTGTCGTTAATTTAATTGACTTTGTCTTCGTAGTACTTTGAATGTTTCTTTGAACTATTTCTTCTTGAATGTTATTTTGTCATTGGAATATTCGACCTTCTTTCGTTTTCTTTGAATATTTGTCGTGGCTTGATGTGTATCCCTGACATGTTGAGTTGTTAAACTCATTCATTTCACATTTATATTTGTGGTATGACTTCATGCCCCTTGTAGATGTAGTCACTTGCATAATTGTGTGTGTTACATAGAGAGTCTTGTGTGTAAGTTGTTATGCTTGACCAATGTGACTTTTGTATTTATGTATGTCCACTCGCTTGAGATGATTTGTCGTCCAACATTGTAGTTTGGAGTATACTTGTTGAAACTGTTAGTAATTCACGTTGTAGAAACATGAAATGTATTGTAATAATGTGTACTTCGTGATTACAATATACAATTCGTACTTGTCATATGTGACTTGTAATTGTAATATGTAAGTCTTCGTGAATCTATCGTATACCATTGACATGTTGAGTTGTACAACTCATCACTTTTCTTTTGTAGTTTGTAGTATGATTATGATTCTTGTAGGTGCCTTCTGATGTATGTGAGATGTCGTAAGTGGACTTGTCATCATTGTGTGTACCTTCATATGTGTCCATTTGTTTGAAGCGATTTGTTGACAACTTCATTTGACCTCATAATTTGTAGTTATTGTACTCATAAAAAATAATAGTGTAATCATGTATAATACATTGCGTCCATATAATGTGTTAATTGTAGACATGATGTGTAACTTGTAAGATGTAACTTGTAATTGAAATATGGAATTTGTCGTTGTATTATCATTATAATAAGAGACATGTAGTGGAGATTGTGATTGTAATATACATGAATTATTGAGCCCAAATTTCATAACGTCAAAGATGTCGGGAGTCTAATATCATGAGACATGTGTGCCACGATCATAATACTTGATTCATAAGTGTAGCTCGTAAGTTGTAATTGTTTCAGTCTTGTTGTTGAAATACGTCGATGGATACACGAAGCGTGTAATCATGAAATGTACCTATAATGTGTTATATGTAATCGAGATTCGTGAGTGTGACACGTATTACGTCAATGTAACTTGTAGTCATAAAATGAGACATGTCGTAGACTTGTTATGTATAACATGTCGTAGAAACGTGTAATTTATAATCATTGTATGTCAATATGACTTATGACTCGTTGAATTCTAAGGAGGCTTGTAATGTAAATGCCAATGTGGCTTGTAGTTTGTAAAATGTAAAATGTTATGTAACACGTGTCTTTCTCATCGTGTGTCAATGTGATATGTGAATTGCGATATGTCATGTATCAATGTGACATGTAATTTGTAATATGTCATATCATATGTCATTGTGACATGCAAATTGTAATATGTTGTATGTCAAATGTAATTGTAATATGTGGTATGTAAAGTACTCGTCCCATGTAATTTGTTACTTGAATATGTCACTTGTAACTTGTAATTTTGTATATTTATTTTTGTGAGTGCATGCACTATGTTAGTTCTCTAAAAGGCCTTCCCCTCTTGAAACGATTCCTATTTATCATTGTATTCATAATGTAATAACAGGGTTCGTTGCCTTTCGGCGTTCGTCCCTATTATTTGAGTAAATTGTAATTCTCTTAAGATTTTTTTCATATATGGGGTGTTGTCCCTTGTCATTGTAATGGGTGTTGCCCCATGTCATTATTGTCCAGACATGTTATTGTATAGGACATGCTGTAATGAAACATGTAGTATGATGCAAATAATTTAACTAAATGCAATGTGTAAATGACATGTAATAACTTTAACATATGTACGATGATAGTATCGAAGCAATTAAGTATGTAAGATGATCAAAGTTCATGACATGTAAGGGACAAATATAATCAAGTATTTTCTCACATAATTCACATAAGAGCATATAATTTTCAAAGAAGGCATCATATATTATTGTAGAAACATATTGTCATGAAAATTATTGAAAAGAAAATGTTTAGGGAGTAAATAGAAAGATGCACCTGATAGGTCTTCAAGTAAATTGCATTCCAACTTCTCGGAGCTTGTTGTCCATCCATTATCGTCAGAGATAAGCACCTCGTGACTATGTCATCTAACATGTGGTCTATGCCATGTAAGAACTTGTCGTGTATTGAATATTTGAAATTCAACTTGTAAACCTCTAACCAGTCTCGCATAAGCTAGCATCTTGTCATGTTTTGTCTCATTATTTGTCATCTTAAAGTCACAACATATTGAGTATACTATATTGTCCCTTTGTGACAATTTTAGGACAAGTCTCAATCCCGTCTTGTTGACATCCGAAGCACCATTCGTGTACAAAGATCAAAAGTCATGACGTGTAGTTGTCATCGTTGATTTCACCTTGTTGGCCACTTGAGACAAAAGACTTGGACTGAAATCAGCCACAAAATCAGTCATTGCTTGTGACTTAATTGTTGTTCGTAGCTCATACATGGTGTTGTAAGTTCTCAAGATAACAAGACACTTTGCAATTCGTCCGACGACTTCTATACATCCTTGACGGATGTGAAGATGTTGAAATGTTGCACATGCATTATGTTAGGCCAAATGGCATGGCCATTTAACGATAAATACCTATGTATGTTTTGATTGTCGTCTTCTCTTTATCTAGAGGTTGTATTTGGATTTGATTAAAACCTCTAGACGTGTTCAAAAATGTCAAAAGTATATGTCCCTTGTCATCAGGCTGAATTCAACCAATTTTTTGGGACCTGTCATGACGACTTTTGGGTGTTTTGGTTGTTGATGTGTTGTCGGTTTGAGACATGTCTTGTAGCATTCTCTTGTCAAATCTTAATCCCTAAGGTTTTGTTTACTTCCCAATGTGTTGGAAATTTTTCCATTTGATGGTACATAAACGACACCGCTTTCAATTCGTGTATCCAAGGTCGTCCAAGTGTCATGTTGTATATTGACGTAGAGTCTATTATCTATAACTTTTGTAGTAGGAAGTTTTAGTGTCGAAATCCAATTACACAAAAGTCAAAGTTGAGGCCTAGTAAGTGTGTATGGCTCTTTCAATTTCACTCCATTTTCATGAAGCCACAAATCGAGCCTTATTCCTAGGAGCTTGCAATCCTTTCTAGCATTTGAGTGATCTTTACTCTTCTTCATATGATCTACAACCGTGTAAAAAAAAATTTGAACACATTCTATTCCTTGTGCATGACATCAATACAATGTCTTAACTTGTGAGACGGTCAATATGGTAATTCCCAAAATATAGCAAAGTTAATCCAACGATGCTTTTTTTCATTACCACTAGGCATTTTAATGTTAAAACGTGACACCCCCAAACTAGTGCCACAAACATGTAACATATAAATATAACTTAAGTACAACCTAAACATGTATTCTAGCAAATGGAAACCATACCCGCAAGCTAAGATCGCTAACAGGTCGAAGTATGAAACAACATAACTAAACTTGAAAGCATTAATATGAGTTACTACATCAGTTTTACAGAAGTCTAAATATTATTCAGAATTACAACTTAAAACAAAGACAAGTCTTAACTAACTAGTCCCAAAAGTCTTAACCATCAACAACTATCTACCTGAGCAGGAGCCTCGAATCTAACCACAAGGCCAGCTCCACCAACACTCTTACGCGCATAGCTCTTCCTAGCGGTAGAGAATAATTAGGCCATCTTCAGACTTCACTGGAAGGTTAGGGTATAAACAAGAAAGTGAGCCAAAACATGTGACGCCCTCCAAACCCGAGGCACAGGTCTGGGGAGTCACTCGACCAACAAAACACAATATACCTGTATATAACACATGCATAATAATATAATAACATAAAACACCCCTTAACCAAGACCGCATCCAGATTATGGCATTGCACAAGCTTCTAAGTCATTATTATTATAAACCAATTTCAGAGTTATTACACAATCTTAAAGTCAAAGCTAGAAATCTAGTCTAACTATCAAAATAAACAACTACCCTGCCAATGACAACCACTCTTGGTGATCTCCTAGCTGCTGGAGAACTATCGTTCGCGTTGTGTCTGCTCATATTCTCGCTTAACTGGAATAGGATTAGAAACAAAACAAGTATGAGCCACAAGTGCTCAGCAAGCATAATGTATATCAATCACAGTTCCATAATGAGAGGAAGGATCACAGTTATCTGAATCAACAATATACAAGTCAAACATATGCTTTTAACAATCTTTATTGAAGAAAGAGGGATTAGAATTGGACTTCTACATTTTTCAAATAAAAAGGTTGAGCTGCTGATCAGTCACGCATCAACCCCGGACTAGCTTATAGCAAAGTCCTCCACTAGGATCCATGGCCATCTGGGCCTTAAGTTATTACGACCATAAATATGGCCCGACCATTACTGGTCTCATTTTAAAACATGTCAATTCTATCACAGAGTATAAGCAATAACATGCATAACAAGATAAGTACACAATGACAGGGTGCAATAGTTGCAAAAGAGCTTCAACTGCTCAATATCAAATGAAGTTCGAGAAATAGATTCGAAATGGTTTCAACGGTACATAAGTACACAATGACAAGGTACAATAGTTGCAAAAGAGCTTCAACTGCTCAATATCAAATGAAGTTCGAGAAATAGATTCGAAATGGTTTCAACGGTACATAAGTACACAATGACAAGGTACAATAGTTGCAAAAGAGCTTCAACTGATCAATATCAAATAAAGTTCGAGAAATAGATTTGAAATGGTTTCAACGGTATATAAGTACACATTTAAGAAAGTCAACAATGATTATAGTCAATACAAGTGAATTGAAATGAAGATTTCTGATATTCAACACGATTGTGGATTTAATCAAGAATTTAGGAATATTCAAGGAAATAACATCAGTTGATCAAATACGGGGTGAAGATCGAATAATTTGAATCGTTCTGATGGTAACATACATATAATCATTAAGAACAATAACAATTGAATCAACAAGTAAAGGCACAAATACTTGCCTGGTCTAAGTGGCTGACGGAATTCTACCACGCTTACTCTACCTTCTCCTTTCCCTTGCTCCGGGAACTCGATTCTATAATAAACAACACATTACAGTAAGTCTAACTATCGTCGGTCTATCCTCGATATATACTCATAACCATTTTCAAATTTAAACAAGTAATCGAGTTCCTATCGGGTGCCCGATCTATTTTACGGTAATTAAAACTCAGACATTAGCCCTCGTACGGGCATTTACGGACTATAAAACACATTATTCAACTCATATAAACCATATAGCACTTATAAATATTTTTAGAACAATATTCGAGGCTTATTTGAATTTAAATAAGTCACAAACATTTTTTAAATCAAAAATCGGATTTTTAATCCCAATATAAGTATTTAAAAACAATTAAATCAATTAATAAAATTAATTGACACTTTTCAAACACTCAAACTATTTTTAAATAATTAAATCAAGCTAGAAAATAATTAAACTTAATTTTAAATTAATTAAATCTAATTAATTATTAAGAATTAAGAATTAACTGATTTAAAGAATTAATCAATTAAATTAATTAATTAAAAATTAATTAAAAATAATTAAAATAATTAAATTTAATTAGTTTTCGAATTTAAATAAATAATTATAATTTTCCAGAATTTTCTGAATTTAAAAATGTATTTTTAAAATAAAAAATATGATTTTTATAAATATTTAAACTATTTTCGAATTATTTAAAAAAATAAAATTCAAAAACAGCTTTCTGAAAATAATTTAGGGTTTCGAATATTGAAACCGGGTCAAACTTCGAATAAACGGGTCGGGAAGAACGGAAACGGGTCACCAAGAACAACCCGCCGGAATCTGGGTTTTCCAGAATCCGGCCGGCGTCCGGTGGCCGGAATCCTTCATTCCCAATCAAATTAACACCAAACCAGAGGTCTTTTGCTCGGTTTTTCATGACAAATACAACCAACACAAACACACGCATGTACGATGCCAGAATCGATCACAAAATCCGGTCAAAGAAACCGGCGGCAACAACTCCGGCCGGAAACAAGATCTACCTATTCCGTACATGAAACTCAACGTTCTATATGTTAAAATGAAGCTTACAACACATACAATCAAAGCCCTCTATCAGAAATCATGTCAAATCACCAACAAGAACGGACTATTCAAAAGAAAATTTTGGGCAAAAACCCTAGAATCTAATTCATCAAATTCTAACACAAACATGAAATTAAAGCATGAATTCCTACTAATTAGAACCCTAGGAACATGTTAGAATCAATCAATTGAACGGAGAATCAACAGAATGAAAATCCCCAAATTTTATCAAGAACCCTAATTTAATTCGAATATTGAAAAATCCATATAAAATCGAAAAATTACCAGATGATGATATGGTTGGAATATTCTGAAATTAGAGCTCAAGATCTTTGATTTGAGTACTTGAACTTGAGATTTGGATTTCAATAACACCTTCAAAATTGATTTTGATTTTCAAGAACACGAAGAACACGGTTCGGGGATTTTTATATTTTTTTGTATTTATATATGTATTATACATATAATAATGTACGATTCGCCTTTTTATACTTAGTGGAAAATAATACCCCAAACGACATTTTTGGATCGATATAGATCCATTGGATCGCTTTAAATCTTTAATAAAGTAAAGTACACGTTTTACGAGGTGATAATTATCCAAAAGGACTGATAATTATCCGTATCAATACATATCATTTATATAACGAATGCTCAACAATACTGGGGCTATAACAGATGTATTATTGATATGAACGATATATCAATCGCCCTAAACAATTAGGGTAGGGAATAATTTCGGAAACGAATGACGAAGGAATAATAATGATGTACAAAATTTCAACGGGGCCTTTGAATTTCCAAAACGGAGCTCAAAATTGAAGATATTTTCAAATGACAAGATATTTGAAAGGGGCTTCCGACACACCAATTTAGCACATAATCACTCATCAACCTTAATCATTAAAACTCAAAATACTCCACAGTAATTATTCTACACATATAATACAATTTATATTATTAATAAAGTTCACGGATCTTACAAAACATGCTCAACAAGTATAATAAACATAAACAATTTTCATTTGATAATCCATCAGTTTGATAATCAATGGAGTAATTCAGTTTCAGAAAATAAGTTTCTTTTCAAAGGAAAGGGTAAACCAGTAAATCGGAACTCATGATAAGACGCTACGAGCTAAACGGGTGATCATCCATGACTAGCTCCAAACCATGTTTTCACAAGGTTCTAACATTTAAGGATCCATAAGCACACTTTGGCCATAAAATAAATAATTAACCAGGACCTGCACCTCGGTCAAAACTTTGTTCCAATTACAAGGATTCAACAAAAGCGTTAATCAACTAACAGGATTTACCTCATTTTTTTTATTTTAACATTTCCAGTCCAAGGTATAAGGCTAATTCAAGATTTTTATCGTAAAGTTTTGAAACTCGGTGGTTCGTATGCAAGGTAAGTAAGTACCTAAGGAGCAAGTACGTAACAAGTGCTTTAGAGGTTGATAAGGTTTAGCAAACAATAAAACAAGGCAGAGGTATTATACGTGGAATGTAAAGGTAAAGGAACATTCATAATTTTAAAATAAAATAGCAAGGTTAAGGTTGTAATTTGCATGGTATGGAATCAATTTTGTAATATAAAGTAAAGGACAAGTAAAGGTTGTATATATACTTGCCTTAAAACCTTTCTAGGTATATTCCTTTTATCTTCTCCGTTTACATCTTTATAACGACTCATATTGCAAATGTCACACACAATTTTCTTTGAGTCGTTACCGTAAAATAACATATAATCATTCTCACACACATCAATCTTGTCATAACCTAATTTCAATTTCTTCACCATCTTCTTTATTTCATAATGGCTATTCATTAGCTCATGCTATTTTGGAAGCACATCACGAAAGATTTCGAGTAATAAGTTGAATGATTTCTTGCTACACTTGGATACATCTTAGAAATGTAACCGTTTCGTACTAAAGGAGAGTCTTCTGTAGTCTTTGTTTCCCGAATAAATAGGAGCTCCACAAGTATTAACATCAGTATAAAATGAGAAAGCATCACTATTTGGGGGTTTGTTGGCATTTTTAGAACTAGTACCCACCATTTCACTGAAACTATAATAATCTTTCCTGGAGGCATCTCGTAACATCTCACCCATATGAACCAGTGGTTCTACATTAACTGGTATGATTCTATGACGATGACGATGTGGTCATTCAGATTCGGTTCTTGGTACACTCTCACCGTGAAAAGTTCATACGGTCTAATGTGGCAGAAATCCATCGGCATAGAAATGAAATGTAATATCATATGTAGTTTGCTACCTTTTAGTTTTAAAATTAATACAATGACACTTTGTCTTATCTCCAACCAACCCAAATTTAATTGCAACATCTAAAAACTCATTAACACCATTCTTGTACTCCGTTGTTAATGTAATCTCATCATTTTGTAAATGACATCTAAACCAATCACGATTACTTGTGATGGGCATCTACAATATTATAAACACACATTTCATTACATTTATTTAAACTCTTTAACACCATTTTCTTAATATAATTTTTTACATTCTTATAATGTATTTGTATTGTCAATACAAATATTTAAAGTATACACATATCTATTATCTAACTTAAATATTTCAAGTATAAATAATATTTCTATTATCCAACATTTAAAGTATAAACCTTTCTAACAAACAAATAACTTGTAAATGTAAACTTACATTGAATATTAACTTCTTCTTCTTGTTCTTATTTCTCCTCTTACTGTTCTCCACCAAGCAAAAACAAAAAGTGAAATATAGAAAAGATTTTACTTTTCGGTACAACTCATTTCCTACTACATATTAGTAGGAAATGGCCACGTGGTAGGACAACCAATCACAAGAAGACACGATGTCTATGGTGTGCTGAAGAGACGAAAGGCGGTAGGAAATGTGTCAAAAAAACGACTCCATTTTGCCCTTGTTAGACACGCTGACAATAACCCATGTTGCACGTGGAATCCACCAAGACCATTTCCTACTCATGCCCGTAAGAAATAGGACTATCATTTCCGACCACACTGGTGTGGTAGAAAATAGGTAAAGTAAAATGACGTGGTTTCTTTGTTGTTAGACACACCGACAATTTTGTCCTGTCGTTGTGGGTCAGACATGACTCATTTCCTACCGCTGACGGTAGGAAATGTGTTGGTTCCATTGGGCATTTCCTACCGAATGTTGAAGTGGTAGAAAATGACCCTTTGACTTGAAAATTAGTAAGAAAGAAATTGTATGAAAAATGTATGGTTGGGAAAGCCCGTTTTTCTTGCAGGGAAGATTTTGTCCTAGTATTGGACTGAGTGCGGTCTTCTTGGACTAACCTTTGGTAATGGAGTGAGGGAGAACCTGTCCCTTGGGAGGCCCAACAATGGAGATATGAGTCGATGGAAGGGATATTAGGGAAGGAGGTTGAGGAAGAAAAAGGTAATTTAGGGTTAGGGTTAGCCATATGGAAGGAAAATGAGGGTCACAGAAAGCTGATTTTATCATTTCTGACCTTCGACTTAATTACAACAAATTGTTTGATTATTTTTCAGCAATAATCTATTATATTGTGTCGTCAAATTTGTTAAAGTTAAATGCTAGAGTAAAAGTTTTTATCGAAATGACTGTACCCATACATTTGTAATTAAGGATAGACATATATGTTATGTTTTGTTTGATACATGACTAAGATCAAATTTACTAACCATCATGTTACAAAGAACTTGATGGGCTTATGTATACACATATCATGTGAATAGTAATCATGATCAATGTTGAATAGGTGCGAAAAGATGAGAAGAACGTCTAATAATTTTATAATTGTGATAGTATTCTATAAAGTACAAACATTCCGTAAAATTAAGCAAACAATGAGAGTGCATCATTTCATTAGGGATTTATTAATCATGTAAGACATTTTCTTCTAAAATATGCACAATTTTGAACACTTAATTTCTACAACAAAAGATCCGAAAAACCTTGAAGAATACAAGGTGGCATGCACGTAATACCTGGCCTAATGAAATGAAAAATTTATTGCAAGAATTAGCAGTTCCACATTTAGTTAGATTAACATCTACCTACACAAGCTCTATCAGGAGATAGGAGGATCCCACAGAAGTACGAAATTCCGATAAGAGAAAGGCTAGTGATACCAAAATGTATCCCAAAATTGTTACCAAATTAAACATGGTATCTTTTAATTAGGGGTGCTCATCTTAATGCCGGCATGGTTCATATTTTTTGTGAGGAAATAATTAATAACCAGATGATACATGTCATTTGGAAACCGTTGTAGAAACACATTTAAGAGCTCTAGCATTTCTCTTGACATAAACATTTAATTAACTGTTATTTAAAGCACGTACTAAAGAATGGATCGGGTACGTGTTGGCATGAAATCATTGCAATTATCAAAAGAGTAAACAAAGGGGTTGATCTTACTTGTCGGTAGTATCTATAACATACTTCCTATGTCCCTCTCATTTCTTTACACTTTTTTGGTACGTCCCTCTCATTTCTTTACATAGCAAAAATAGTAACATTTTATAATATAAAATCCAATCACATCAACTATTTTCCTCCACTATCCCCCCAATGTAAAGAACCTAGGGGGACAGAGGGAGTAACATTTATTAATAAACTAAATCGTAACATGGTATCAAATTTGTTTGGCACTTTTTGTTTCACACATTTTTTTTTTGTTTTCACCCATAATTTGTTTTCTTAATTTTTTTTTTTTTAAATATAACACCTATTTCATATAATAGAATTATTATAACCTAAACTCCTATTTCACGTAATAGATTTTATGTTTTTTTTTAATTATTTTTGTTTTGTTCAATGTTATGGTTTCATGAATCTTCTAACAATTCTATTATTACTTTTGACTTTTTCATCTTATGCAAACAATTTCTTTTTTGTAACTTTTTCATCTTTGCAAATACAAGCAATTAAATCACTAATATTCATAAATTTTGCATAATGAAAGATTATTTTTCTTCTTTGTGATAACTCTTCTTTGTCATAACACCGATATAATATGTGAATATTATACTAAAATCATCTCAGGTAGATATCTTATCTCACAAATAATTTTATATTGTTTTTTATTTTTTTAAATAATATTCTATCTCATGTAGAAATCCAATCCAATCCCACATATAATTCTATGTTGTTAAACAAATATTAATCTAAGGGTAACTCCTTTTTAATAGTACTCTTTGTTTCAAATTTGGTTGGCACATTTTTTTTGGTTTCACCCCTAAAATCCGATCTCACGTAAAAATTGTATCTTACATTGAATTCTATGTTGTTTTTTGTTTTTAAAATAAAATCTTAATTCACCTAAAAATCCAATCTGACATATTCTATGTTGTGGTTAAAAAAATCTTACTCTAGAATATATTATAATATTATTATTACACTAAAATATATTATATTAATATATTCATCATCGTCACAATCAGATCACTCATCAGACCCAATTATAATCACTAAGTTGTTTAATCGAGATAGTAATATCAATCTACTTTATATTACAGAATAATATTAATCTAAAATATATTATATTATTATTATACTCATGTCATAAATGAAACAGACCCCATATTAATCTCAATCTATTTTATACCACTATCTAATTTACCTTTGTACCAGCATCAACCCACACTCAAGAAGGTATCATTCTCCTCCTAACTCTCATGTTATATTTTGAGTATACTTCATAGTTTCATGTTTGATGAAGTTGAAAATATGTGCAATTGTTTTTAATTTTTTTTTAACTTTTACAATAATTTGTTCCCACAACATTTGGTTTATTTACTTGATTACATTAAAACCTCTATAAAATTAATAACATTGGTCCCAAAAAATTTATTATGTTAGCGAGGTTATTAGTTTATCGATTAATAAATATTTTCTTATTAATTAATATTTATTAATTTATACAATATTTCATATCATATAATTTTATTATCCAATATATTGTACAAGCCATCACAATAATTTGAATATGTATTGATACATGTATCAAAATTAATTAATAGATCCATCTACCAAAAAATAGTTAATAATTAAGGGAGTGGTATATGCACACATGAGATTTAGACGAAAACATTCTCATTCACATCAAGTCAAAGATATTTTTAGATTTTATTTTTTTGAAAAAATTATTTTTAGATTTGAAAGAAGTAATTTGGTCTCAACTCCAACAAATAAGTGCACATATCACTTATCCTATTAATTGATTCATGTATCAAAAACAAAATTAATTTTTGTAAATTCCAACACATGTAAACGGGCTATGTTTTATGCCCCCTCACAAAATTATTATTAATGGGCCTTAAGAACTTTTCCAAAGTTTATTATTGTAATATCCGGGATTTTTTTTAATAATAATAATATTAATAATAATATGATTTGAATTGGGATTAGAAAAAGATTAAGTGATTATATATTATTTTATTAAAAAAAGGGAAAGGATCGATATTAGGCTTTTAATTAATTATTAAAATTCTAAAACTCGTGGACTAGTTAGAGTACCCTATATATTGAAAGCACGCGGTTATTAGTTGAGGACCTAAATCTAATAACCCTAGAGCAGAGCAAGGCAAGGCAGGGCTGTGCAGAAAGGAAAACAGAGTAAGTCTTTTACCTACTATTATAATATCCCAACAATTAATCATATGCAATTGAACAATCAACCCCTTTGTTGTAGGTCCTTTCCTGTGAGTCTCATTTTGTTTACTTAGTTTTGCCTTTATGTGATGTTAAAGGTGAATTTGATATTTTGTTTAGGTACGACACCAATTCCGTTTAAATATGTCAGGTTGTGAAACATGGGCTCTCTTTTATTTAGAGTTATTATTGCTTCATATTTAATAACTAGTAGTTAAGATATTGGTTGTATAAGTTTGTGTTACCATGTTCAAACAACAAAACATGCACACCGGGAGTAGGACTTGATTTTCTCACTATTAATGATTATTTGTGTTAGTTTTGTTTGATTAATTTATTTATATATTTGGATTTTAAAATTTAGTTATTAAAATCTTAACAATTAAATATATGTTGTCTACTATATTTTTGTAAGCTACAAGTACGAGGCACTTGTTATTATTTATTAGTGCTATATAAAAAAATTATTATTTTAAATTATGGAGTATATGTAAAAGATGTGGATTATGCCATGGTTTTCATAAAAATATAATAGTGTGTTTTGACACTTCATGTTCCATCACATTTGCTCCCTTCTTGTTTAATTTTATTAGTTAATTATTATTGATAATATATATTAATAATATATTTAATAATAATAAATTTGTTGTGCTGGTCCAGTTTTAAAAACCAACCAGGTAGTGCATGGACCTTATTTATGTTAATATTTGAAGTTGATGAGATGCACAGGAGGTCAGTGTTAGTATATTTACTGTACTAATTAAGTGAACCACTGGATGAGTTATTTGATTATCTTGCAGAAGTATTAAATTAGTATATTAAAAGATTGGCACGGTCGTAGTTATTTTGCGTGTGTATATATATAAATCGGTAAAGAATGAATGATTAATAATTCAAGTTATAACAGACATTAGCTCTTGCTGATAATTTAATAATAAATTATATTTTGTAATTTAGATCGGGAACCGAGAGTTTAGCGGATCATTTGCGGATTTCGTTAGTATCTTAAATTGCTATTTTCGAGGTACGGATTCTCACCTCTTTTATTCAGCGCTACTCCTCTTAGAAATATTTAAATTAAATTCGTTTGACCTCAAATCTGTTCGTCTAGTTTTAATCATTTTTCTGAAAATTTGTTCTGACTCTGAAAAATATTTTTAAATCTGTTTTGAAATATTTAAATATCTGTTTCTGCGATTTTCTGACATTGCGTATATTTTATATCTGATGAAAATATTGAGAATATCTGTTCTGTGAGATTTTAAAATGTTTTGCGAAATATTATATTTGAACCCTTAGTGATATAGGGTATACCAAGTTAACCAGCTGTAGGGTTACTACAGCCATGTCATTGCGGCACCAGTGACATGACACTTCCATGGCAGTGTGATTGGTCATGGCGTATCCTTCTGTTCTGATAGCTCAGGAGGCGAGCTTTTGCGCATTTGATATTTGTTTCAGGATACGTGGGTGCACCCAGAGTTTATGATTTGTGATTTGTGATTTGATTTGATTTGACGGTGACGTTGTATATGCCGTACACGTTATCTGGTTTGTTGCACACATTAGGTACCCTATGATGTGTGTATTTGTATTTGTTCCGTTCTGAATCTCGGTATGAAATATCCTAACCCCTCGTTGCTTCAGCCATAATTATTTTTAAATAAATGTTTCATTATATAAACTGTCAAATATGAATATCTGTTTTCTGTTTTATAAACTGTATTCCAAATCCGTACTGGGCGATTGGCTCATGCCGTATTATTTTTCTGGCAGGTGCTTAGGGGGATCTGGGATTGTGTGATGGAGAGCCACCCCTTTATATCATTGATTAGGCTTTGCAAACTTCTATCGTTATTTATACTTGAATATTATTTTAGACATTTTGGTTTTTCATATTTATTGCTTTGAACCGTTTTGGAGGTTTAATATTATCTTGGAGATTATTAGACTGTTTATTTATTATTTAGAGATTATTTTAGTGCTCTGTTTGCAGGTTTAAGGTTTAATAAGTAGACCATCATTTAGATATAGATGGGGGTGTTACAAAGATGGCATCAGAGCTTGGTTCTTTCTTGTAGAAAATCTATTTAGGTTGACCTGTGAGATTGGGTAGACGTTAGGATGGGTGCTCTATTTCAAGCTCATTTCATTTTGCTCTATTCTATTGACTTCTGTTTTTAAATCGCTTCTGCTTATCTATTCTTGTTATCTTCATTCGTTCGTTATCTTATATTGTAGATGCCTCCTAGACGTAATCGAACTACTAATCAGACTAACTTGGGTGTTAGCCAAGCTGAGTTAGCTGCGATGATAGGTCAAGCAGTGGCTCAGGGTATACAACAAGCTATGGCAAATCAGAATAATCAGAACAATCAAAATAATCAGAACAATCAGGATAATCAAAATGGTCAAGGGAATCAAGATGGTCAGAATAATCAGAATGGCCAAGGACATCAGCAAAATCCGAAGGGTCAGGGTAATCCGTTGGAGCCATTTGTATGGTTGGAGAGATTTGTTAAGCAGAAACCAGAATCTTTTCACGCACCACAGACTCCTATTGATGCTGAGAACTGGATTGTTCATCTTGAGAAGATTTTTGATGCTTTGGGTTGCGATGAGATCCAAAAGGTCAGATTGGTTGTGTATAAGTTAGAGGGAGATGCTCAGCGATGGTGGAGAGGTGTGAAGGCTACTAGGGGTGAAGAGTTTACATAGACATTGGTTTGGCAGGGATTTAAGGAAGTTTTCTATGAGCAGTACTTTCCTAATGCAGACAGAGAGGCATATTTGAGGGAGTCTCATTCTATCTCGCAGAACTTCGATGAGAGCCTTACTGACTATATGGCGAGGTTTATCAGGTTAGCTGGATTTGCTGGGACAGTTGCAGGGACTGCTACACAGCAAGCTGAAAAATTTAAATGGGGACTGAGGCCTAATCTAAGGGGTTCTATCATTTCACTAAAGTTTCCTAATGTGGCGGAGGTGGCAGATGCAGCTAAGGATATTGAGAAGGAGCGTACTAAGTATAGAGCTTCCAAGTTTCAGAATGATCGTAAGAGGCCTAGAGATGATCAGAGTTCTATACAAGGTAAACAGTGGAATGGAGGTCAAGGTAATCAACAGGGACAGTGGCGTGGAAGATACTAGAATATGAGGACTCAGTCGACAAGGGCAGAATCGTCAACAAGGGCAGAATCGTCAACAGGGGCAGAATCGTTATTCAGTGTATGGGGGCAACCCCAATATGATTCCGGTGGCTCCTTGTGCTACATGTGGTGGACATCACCCATGGAGAGTTTGTTATAAACAGTCCGGGGCATGTTTCTTATGTGGTTCGATGCAGCATAGGGCTAAGGATTGTCCGACATCGCGGAACACTGGTGGTGGAGGTAGTGGTAGTGGTGGTCAGCAGAATCAACAGAATCCTTCAGGCAGAGTGTTTGCATTGACTGCTAATCAGGCAGCAACTCATTCAGGTACCGTCTCAGGAACACTTCTTGTTGGTAGACGTGATGCTTATGTGTTATTTGATACTGGTTCGACTCATTCTGTTGTGTCTTTATCGTTTGTTCATCATCTTGGTGTTCTTCCATCTTTATTATATCCTCGTATGTCTATTGCTACCCCAATGGGGAATTCCGTTATTATTTCTGATGTGTACCGAGAGTGTCCGATAGCTGTTGGGGATATAAATTGTAAGGTTAACTTGTTTCCGATGGAGATGCATGACTTTGACATTATTTTGGGTATGGATTGGTTGAGTGAACATCGAGCTACAATTGACTGTCAAGGGAAGAGGGTGATCTTTGGGGATGCAAATAAACAAGAATTTGTATTTCAGGGGTCTCAACCGAAAGGAGAGATTAAAATGATTTCAGCTCTAAAGGCGAGTAAACTTTTATCTAAGGGTTGTGATGGCTATCTTGCTTTCGTGAAGGATACGTCTAAGGTTGAACCTCGCATAGAGAATTATCCAGTTGTGAATGAATTTACAGACGTGTTTCCCGATGGGCTACCAGGTTTGCCACCACAACGAGAGGTGGAGTTTACTATTGAACTTGTCCCAGGTGCAGAGCCTATTTCTAAGGCACCGTACCGAATGGCACCATTAGAGTTGCAGGAATTGAAAGAGCAGTTGCAAGAGTTATTGGATAGAGGATTTATCAGGCCAAGTGTATCTCCGTGGGGTGCTCCGGTGTTGTTTGTGAAGAAGAAGGATGGTTCTATGAGGTTGTGTATTGACTACAGGGAGTTGAATAAGGTGACTATCAGAAACAGGTATCCTTTGCCATGCATTGATGACTTGTTCGATCAGTTGCACGGGGCGAAGTACTTTTCGAAGATAGATTTGAGATCGGGTTACCATCAGTTGCGAGTAAGGGATGAAGATATTCCGAAGACAACATTTCGTACTCGTTACGGGCATTATGAGTTTCTTGTGATGTCATTTGGGTTGACGAATGCTCCAGCGGTATTTATGGATTTGATGAATCGTGTCTTTCATGATTATTTGGATAAGTTTGTTGTCGTCTTTATCGATGATATCTTGATATACTCTAGGAGTAAGGAGGAACATGAGGAGCATCTACGTACCGTACTTGAGATCTTGAGGGAGAAGAAATTGTTTGCAAAGTTTTCAAAGTGTGAATTCTGGTTGGAGAAGGTTGCATTTTTGGGGCATGTTGTGTCTGCTAGAGGAATTGAGTTAGATCCTGCGAAAGTCGAGGCTATCACTGATTGGCCGAGACCTAGCAATGTGACAAAGGTGAGGAGTTTCTTGGGTTTGGCAGGTTATTATAGGCGCTTTGTGGAGGGTTTTTCGTCCATAGCTTTGTCGATGACTCAACTGATGAGAAAGGGTGTTAAGTTCGAGTGGAATGATGATCGTGAGAAGAGTTTCCAAGAGTTGAAGAAGAGATTGGTGACGGCTCCTAGACTTGTGTTGCCATCAGGGAGTGGAGGAGATCAGGTTTATAGTGATGCTTCTAAGAGAGGATTGGGTTGTGTTCTTATGCAGCATGGGAAGGTGATTTCTTACGCTTCTAGGCATGTTAAACCCTATGAGGTAAACTATCCTACGCATGACTTGCAGTTAGCAGCAGTGGTCTTTGCTTTGAAGATTTGGAGGCATTATTTGTATGGAGAGACTTGTGATATCTTCACTGATCACAAGAGTCTTAAGTACATTTTTACTCAAAAGGAGCTTAACATGAGACAACGGAGGTGGCTTGAACTTCTTAAGGATTATGATGCTAATATTCAGTACCATCCAGGGAAGGCAAATGTTGTGGCAGACGCTCTTAATAGGAAGAACTTGGGGAGTGTTGCATCTCTAATTACTCAGTCATATCTTATCTCAGACATGGAGCGCTTTGGTATTGAGTTGTACGTTAGAGGATCAGTTGGTAGCATTGCTAGTTTGAGAGTGGAACCAAATCTAATTTCAAGGGTCAAGGAAGCTCAAAAGAAAGATACAGGATTGGATGTTATTAGATCGGAGGTGGAAGCTGGCAAAAAAAAAACATTTCCGTGTTGATGATGATGGTGTGTTATGGTTGGGTAGTAAATTGTGTGTACCCGCAGACTTGGCGATTCGGGAAGAAATTTTGACCGAGGCTCATAGTTCTTCATTCTCTATTCATCCAGGTTCCACTAAGATGTATAGAGATTTGAAGGAGCACTTCTGGTGGAGTAGAATGAAAGCAGACGTAGCAGAGTTTGTGGGGAAATGTCTTATATGTCAACAGGTGAAGATAGATCATCAGAGGCCTAGTAGATTATTGCAGCAGTTAGATATTCCGGTTTGGAAGTGGGAAAACATTACTATGGACTTTGTGACTCATTTGCCGAGAACCTTCAGAAAGAATGATGTTATATGGGTGGTGGTTGATAGACTTACTAAATCAACTCATTTCTTACCTATTAGAGAGACTACTTCTATTCATGAGTTAGCAGAAATTTTTCAGCGAGATATTGTTAGACTTCATGGTGTGCCTGTGTCGATAGTTTCTGACAGGGATACGAGGTTTACATCACGTTTTTGGAAGGGATTCCAGCAGGCTTGGGGTACGAGACTTAATTTTAGTGCAGCTTTTCATTCGCAGACTGATGGACAGTCAGAGAGGACGATTCAAACATTAGAGAATATGTTGAGGGCTTGTGCTTTGGAGTGGACAGGTGATTGGGATAAGTATTTGCATCTTGTTGAGTTTGCGTACAATAATAGTTGGCACGCGAGTATTTGTATGCCACCATTTGAGGCTTTGTATGGTAGGAGGTGTAGAGCACCGTCTTGTTGGGATGAGGTTGGTGAACGAGTCATTGAAGGGCCAAAGCTAGTTAGGGTCACTAATGAGAAGGTAGAAAAGGTTAAGGAAAGTTTGAAAGAAGCTTGATCGCGTCAAAAGAGTTATGAATATCTGTTTTCTGTTTTATAAACTGTATTCCAAATCCGTACTGGGCGATTGGCTCATGCTGTATTCTTTTTCTGGCAGGTGCTTAGGGGATCTGGGATTGTGTGATGGAGAGCCACCCCTTTATATCATTGATTAGGCTTTGTAAACTTCTATCGTTATTTAGACTTGAATATTATTTTAGACATTTTTGCTTTTTCATATTTATTGCTTTGAACCGTTTTGGAGGTTTAATATTATCTTGGAGATTATTAGACTGTTTATTTATTATTTAGAGATTATTTTAGTGCTCTGTTTGCAGGTTTATGGTTTAATAAGTAGCCCCTCGTTTAGATATAGATGGGCGTGTTACAATTATCTTATGAATTTAGCAATAATATTAAATTTATCATATTGGCCCAAGTTGAGAACAAAAATATTATTTATTTATCGAAGTTTTACTGTATATATTAATGGAGGCGGAATGTAGTAAATCGTGTTTAGTTTCTCATTATTGTAATTCTAATTCTTTTATTATAATTTTAGTATCTTATTTATATTATATAAATAATTTAAATTTTTGAATAGATTAACTAGGCTGTCATCTAAGCCGAAGAGGTAGAATGAGGTTAAAATGGATCATTCTCGAAAATTAAGGGAACAAAAAGTAAAATGTGGTTGATGGTTAGACTTATCTTAACCCACATTTCCCTCTTGAATTTGGTCTCTAACACTAGTTATTAAAACTAGCTTTATACCTTATAAATATTATTCATTAATTTTTTATGTTATATTAAATTATATTTTAATTTTGATTTTGGAAAAACTGCAAAATAGTTCTTGCAATTAATTCTTATATTTTAAATGTTATGTTAATTAGCTTTAAATGTTATATTAATTATATTAACTCGATGATACTTAAATTTTTAACATTAATCTTTATTATTTTATTTGATATTTTGTTTTTCGCTAGAAATTTCGTGTTTTTCTAATTTTAAAATTAAATTTATATTAATCTCTGATTTTTCTGAAAAAATTAATATCTACAAATCATATTCATAATTTTTGCAACAAGATGTATAATTTAATAATATTTTTAACTTTATTAATCTCATTTAAAAAATATAATTACTAATAATAATTTTAAAATGACAGAATTGCCCCTGACGACCGTGCCATACCAAGTCATACCATATTAAGTGATTTAGTCAAATTATATATAAAAATATAATTACTTGTTTAACCCAGAATAATTTATATACAAGTATAGTCAATATTTTATGGTTTTTGACGCGAATATAACAATTACTACTAACTATTTCCTCGGTCCCACCCATTTGTTTACATTTGGGTTGGACACGGAGGTTAAGAAAAAGTAATGGTCCCACCCATTTGTGTACATTTGGTTAGAGTAGTGGAAAAAATAAAAAAAGTCAGTTAAATAGTGGGTCCAATCAATTTTTAATGTATAAAGTGAGGATATTGGAGGAGAGTAGTGGAAGTGGTTGATTTTAATATTGTTAAAAGTTTACTACTTTTGGAAAGTTTAGAAATGTAAAGAATTGGATGAGACATCCAAAAAGAAACCGTGTACAACACATGGTGCAGGTGTCATGCCTACGGTCTCCACATGATTTGGATAGCTAATGATTGACACAATCATGACCACAACAAATCACAGGCAACAATGGTCTAGGTAGACCCATCACAATTCTCAAAAGGACACATGTAGTTCATCCGCATCTCCCAAACATTACAGGTACCCCTAAACCCTAAGGGTTGGTATATAAATAGCGAGAGGAGAGGAAGTTTAGGGTGTTACACACTCATTTCATACACACACCTGAAAGGTTTCTAGCACACAAACGCAACGGAAAACGTAAAAATAAATCAAAATTCGAAACCCCTCCGCAGGATCCATGCGAAAACAAAAGATTTAATTCAGAGATTAAGAACAAATACCTTAACAAGCTTTAACAGTTCATTAATGGAAGATTAATGGAGATCCAAAGCCTGTTCAATCACCATGTATCCCGCTCTCGCGATCTACGCTCTACGGTATCCACACGAACGCTTTTCTTGAAGGATTGATGTGTACTAGCACCCGCTTCTTTCTCTCTCTCTTTTCTTGCTCTCATAAGCGGCTAGGGTTTTAATATAAAAACGTTTTTCCACATTAAAATCAGCCATCTTTTAGAGTTTATATAGAGAGAAAAATAAGTTTTCTAATTCTAATCCAATTATAATAAAATACTAATCCGAAATTCCAATTTATTATTTAATTAAGTCACACTTAATTAATTAATAACTAATTTCAGAATTAGTTTAAGTAATTCCATTTTCTATTTAAATAATTAATCAAGTCATACTTAATTAATATTATAAATAGAATAAATTACTTATTTAAATTTAAATTCATAATTTAAATTATTTCTCCTTCAAGCGTTCTTTGTGTGTGACCCTGTAGGTTATTATAATGCTGGTAACAATTTTAATAACTAATTAAAATTGTAAACAATGATCGGCATCTAGTAATACATCATTGTCACCTAAGCAATAATAATTAAATCGGTGATTCGATTAAGCCTTTCGTGAATAATGTTCCATGTAATATAATCCCTTTAACCTTAATATTATAGATTAAACTCGAGGCATGTAATGTGTTATACTCTTTGTAATTTAATCTTAGTTTTCTTGATCGATGAGTAGACTAATAAATCAAATCAACATTTGAGCACGGCCGTGCATTTCTTAGTCTCACTCAAACAAGAGGCCAATAATATCGCTCCTAAAATTAGGAGGGTTAAATCCCATCTAGATCATTCATATTTCTCAAACGATTCATAATATACCCAATGTCCACTTTTATCATCACCCGGTCAAAGGTAACTTTTAATGTAATCAAAGTATATTAATTCTCGTATAAAAATATAATGATTTCGGGTCTAAGGATCATTACACCTTTATCACAGTGAGAATTATTTATGACACTATTAAAATGTGTAATCTCACGACGGGTTAATCCAGTGTCATGTACTCTTACATGCACCTATGTTTTGACTTTAGCATCACAATACCTATGACCAATGAGATGTGGTCATCAGTCAACAAACATACTAGTCTCTGTGCATTATTATTGTCCTTAAATAATAACACTCGACTCTGGATATTTATGAATAAAGATACTATTCATATAATCTCATTTTTAAGTCACATACTTAAAGATATCGAATACGTATCATAATTCCAAGGACACTTATTATGCTAACATTTATAACGCAGTAAATAAAGACATAATAAAATAATAACAATAATCAATAAAACATAATTTATAATAATAAAATGTTTTCTTTAAAACATAAAACTTTTGTCTCTAGAGCACTAATACTAACAATCTCCCACATGCACTAGAGCCAATATCCCATGTATCCAATACATATGGAACTAGTGTGACTTACATGCTTCTGCTGCGACAAAGCCTTAGTCAGTGTTTCTGCAATATTATCAATAGTATGCACTTTACATATAAGTATATCTCCTTGATCATTAATCTCATTAATAAGGTGATATCGCCTTGGTAAATTCTCAAAACATCCTTTTTGGCTACTTCGCTAGTATCAATATACTAAGCCTCGATTGTAGAATCATTTACAGTTCTTGCTATGAACTATTCTAGCTTACAACACATCTTGTTAGACAAAACACAAATCTAGACTAAGACATAAAAACTGTCATGTCTGTCTAGAAACTAACTTCCGTGTAACATTTTACATCCAGCTTCCCATCTCCTCCATATACCAAGAATGAGTCTTTAGTCCTCTTCAGGCACTTAAGAATATTCTTGATTCCAATCAAGTGACCATCACTTGGATTAGACTGGTACCTGCTCATCATGCTTAAAGCATATGAGACAACATGACGAGTACATATCATCACATACATTATGAAACCAATTTCCAAAACATATAGAACTATACTAATGTGGTCCATATCATCCAATGATTTTAGACCATTTATTTTGAGATCACTATCTCATAGATATGGGAACATTTCCCTTTTAGCCTCTTCGCATCCCTAATTGGGGCAATATATTGTCAATGTATGTACTCTGACTTAAGCCGAAAAATCTTCGTGATCTATCTCTATAGATCCCGATCCCTAAGATATAGGACACATCTCCTAAGTCTTTCATCAAGAAACTATTTCTCTACCAAGTCTTAATAGTCTGTTGAGAAATAATGTCATTCCTTATTTGTAATATATCATCTACATATGATACTAGGAATGCCACATGGCTCCCACTAACCTTCTTGTAAACACATAGTTCATCTTCATTTTGAATAGAGCCAAACTATTTGACTGTTTCATCAAAATGTATATTCCATCTCCTCGAGGCTTACTTTAATCCATAAATGGATCGAATTGTCTTATAAACCATTCTAGCAAAACTTGGATCTACAAAACCTTCAGGTTGTGTCATGTACACAACCTCTTCTACGCTCTCATTTAAGAAAGTAGTCTTGACATCCATTTGCCAGATTTCGTAGTCATAGTAAGCAAGCAAAATCCTGATGGACTTGACCATTGCCACTGGTGAGAAAGTTTCATCATAGTCAATACCATGAATTTACTTGAAACCTTTTGCCACCAGTCGTGCCTTATAGGTCTGTATTACTATCCATGTCAGTTTTCTTCTTGAAAACACACTTGCACCTTATAGGTTTTACCCCTTTCGGTAAGAGGCTCATTATCATTATTCATAAGCATTACATCACCATCCCGAGTCAAAAGAAATTCATAATATCTCTCAGACTCATGGTGAATCCTACCAGACCTACGAACAACCTGTGTTTCTTGAGCAGTATTTTCATTAACATTTTCTTGTACATTTTGCTCTTGTTACAACTTTGGTTCAATGTTATCTCGTGGTTCTCGATCCTCATCGAGATCTATTTTCCTCCCACTATTTCTTTTAGAAAAAAATTCTCTCTCAAGAAATACAGCAATCCGAGCAACAAACACTTTGTTCTCTGGAGGATTAAAGAAGTAATACCCCTTTTTTGTTTTAATTTAGTATCCCACAAAATTACATTTATCTGATTTTGGTCCTAGCTTGTCAGAGGTTAAACATTTAACAAACGCTTTGCATCCCCTAATTTTCATAAATGACATGCTATAACTTTTCTCAGTCCACATCTTATATGGTGTCTCCTGAACCATTTTAGTAGGAACACAGTTTAGTGTATATGCACTTGTCTCTAGGGTATAACCCCATATACTTATTGAAAGATCCACTTGACTCATCATCCATCGCACTATGTCCAACATAATGTGATTTCAGCTAATAAAAAACTCCTTTCATTGAACCCTTTTTTTTTACTTCAGCTTAATACTCTTTGAACTTTTCAAACAATTCGAATTTGTTTATCAAAAGATATCTATGTCTATCTCATTTATTTCGTTGTTCACTAACTAATTGAGAATAGTTATTGTTCAAAGATTTGTATGATCAAATCATTCTGAATCTCTAGACCAATCTTGAAACCCAAAAAATAATAATCAAGGTACTCATTATACCCTATCATATTTAGAACATCTGGACCAACCGAATCTCACTTTCCCTACTTGTAGGTGTATGGTGTCTTGCTATTGTCAAATCCCTTTTGACGAGCCTTTTCCTCAAACATCTTTTAAGGTGCTCAAATATCTCATAAGCATCCATATGGATATGGATGCTTATGAGATATTTGAGCATATGACCAATGAGATGTGGTCATCAGTCAACAAACATACTAGTCTCTGTGTATTATTATTGTCCTTAAATAATAACACTCGACTAGGGATATTTATGAATAAAGATACTATTCATATAATCTCATTTTTAAGTCACATACTTAAAGATATCGAATACGAATCATAATTCCAAGGACATTTATTATGCTAACATTTATAACGCAATAAATAAAGACATAATAAAATAATAACAATAATCAATAAAACATAATTTATAATAATAAAATGTTTTCTTTAAAACATAAAAGTATCGTCTCTAGAGCACTAATACTAACAACACCCTTCATATTTAGATATCTCTATGTTCTTTTCATCTTTCCAAAACCCAATCTTAATCTTGTTGGGACGTATGATTACTGTTCTGCGTTTTACTATATGATTGATTATGAGTTCGAAAAGAAAACTTTACCTTAATCGCTACGATTCTGATCCACGTATTCTACTGAATTCCTTGATTCCCTTCGAGCGAAGTGTGGCCTTCGATCTCCCGAAGTTTCCTCTCCTTAAAGCCTTGAAATCCCAAAACCCTAGCTCCTTGCGGCTGCCCTAGGTTTTTAATCTCGAATTCTTCTTCTTGCAGCTTTAGGAGAACAAGAATATATATAGGCTCCAGTAGGGATCATGGACAATTAGGTCGGGCCTCCCAATGACATTCTGGGTCAAGCCCAATGTCATTAAATATTAATTCTATCCACTAACGAATTAATATTTGCACTACCTTTCCTAATACCGTAATTATTTTATTATTAAATTCGGCTCCTATATTATTTGCTTATTAAATTCCCCATGTTTAAGATATCGTATGTCCATTAATTAAATTAATTTCTAATAATTAATTTAATTAATATCTTTTTATCCTTGATCATCCACTCAACCTTATAATTATGCAAGAACAAATCTGTCTGCAGGACTAAAGCATAATTATCTTTATGAGCTTTCAAGATGACATCATCAACCCGAATATTATGAGGACATGGTTTCCTTATGTAATTAATATCCCACTCTGCATGCAATGTCATTGCTCAATACATAATATTATAATTAACAATTAATTACATCACATATGAATCAAAGCATGTGAATTGCACACAAGTGTCAATCACTACACTTGGATTGAGAACCTAAGAATTAATAATATCATAGAATCTTAGTTCTTCTTTATTGTCAGAATAGAAGAACAATTCTAATATTTCGATCCTGTTCAATATACACAAAGTATACAAGTATTATTTAATAGTCAAGATAAACTATTCCCAAATAATACTTCAGTTATTCCAGTGGTTTGTCTAATTCCACTTAAACTGTGAACCATTTATATTATATATAGACACTGATAATTTAATCTTCTGTTATCCCATTTGATACTAAATTATCCACAATATATAATAAACAGACAATGTAAAAATATGCAATCAAGATTCTCAATAAAATGGACAATGTTTATATACTACAAATGAATAGTATAGTATAAAACCCAACAAATCTCACGTCGGAGGCGCCGCCGGGTCCAAACCCCCCTCCGGTGTTGTTTTGCATAAATCCAGGAGTAGTTACTCCACTTTCGAGCGTGGAAACGGGCGAGAAAGAACCCGACCGAATTCTAGAGTTATCATTCACCATAACTAGGTTTGCAGACTTATTATCATGCACATTTACCACTGGTGCTTCCGTCTTCAACATTGACACTTTGCAGGAAATCTACAATAACATTATTTTTTTTATCTGCTTTCTTGGCTGATTTTGCTACAAACGAGAAAACTCAACTGATTTCTATATATAAGTACATACATATATCCATCAATACATTTTTTTACTAAATATATCCATCCATCAATTCATGTGGATAGTGATCAGTAAAATGTTACATGGGTGCTAAAAGAGCAGAAGAATGTAATTTTATTGTTCTTTTATTGTATTAATATTACTAGTATATAACCGTGCGAAATCAAGAATAAAAATTAAATTATTAAAATTAAATTTGAATATATTAATTTAAATATGTTGATTAGTAGAATTCAATGTGAAATTTAAATGAAAGTCTATAATAAATAAAGATTATTTAATTAAATAGTTATGATAATCGAATCCTAGTGAAATCAAAGAAGTTAAATTTAATTAATAAATAACTTGTATAATTATGTAGTGGCAATAGCAAATCGAACCTGAGTTTTAGTACTATTGTGTTTCAATTAAAAGAAGTTTCCAAATTATTTCTATATATGTGGCCATTCCCGCTCGAACCCGAACAATTTCCCAAATTCCCGACCCGATTGGGGTGGGGAACATATCGAGATCGAGCGAATGAAATACACATCCGTAATAGTAAGAGAGATAATAATTACATTAATACAGAGTTATTGTATAACTTATAGTATAAAAGATAATAGTTATAAATATAGCGTATATATGAATTGTATTTGATATGTACTGAAAATAACCCCAGAAACATAATTAATGTTGTATTAATTAGACCTAGACTGGTCCAAGAATACGGCCCAATAAACAAGGCCCGAAACCCTAATTATTTATTAATTTCGTAATTAATAAATAATGAAAATATACAACTTATAAAAAAAATCTGCCTCCTACAAAGAAGGATCTAGAATCTCAATTAAAGGAAATAATTAGTCACAGTCCTTATCCTACGATAAGGAAAAGACTTGCCACCAAGGAATACAATCTTTATCCACCGTCAAGAAGGAGACATATTCGCTAAGTCTCCCAAACATACTCTAAATACAAGGCTCCTGACGCCTATATAAGGACCCTAATCCTTCACATTAGAACTACGTTTTTTGGCTTGATTCTCAACATTGATTGAGATACGTAGGCATCTTGTGAGGACCGATTTAGTCACGAAACACGAGAACAGCCATTAAAGCTCGAAAGCTCTTAAACCCTAGTAGTAAATTTAAAGTATGTGGAGACTCGAGGCTGGTAGTTTCCCAAGTAAATGTAGAGTTTGAGGCTAGAGATGAAGTCATGGCCAAGTATCTGAAACTTGTCAAAGCCATCATGACTCAGTTTGATGAATGTTATGTGGAACACATTCCAAGAGAATAAAACATGAAGGCTGACGCCTTGTCCAAGTTTGCTTCTTCTGAAATCGAGAACTATGCAGGACGTGTATTCTTCCAAGTCTTGAAGACCCCAAGCATCAATGGAAAGTTAATAGCACCCATTGATGTTGCTAGATGTTGGATGGATCCCATCAAGTCTCATTTAGAAACCGGTTGGTTACCCAGCGATACTTCAGAGGCACAAAAGTTGTATGTGAGAGCACTAAGGTATACATTGATTGAAGGAATCTTGTATAAAAATTCTTTTGTTATCCCCTACTTGAAATGTTTGAGACCCCAGGAGGCAGAATTGGCCCTAAAGGAAGTAGATGAAGGAATTTGTGGGCAGCACTTGGGGGGTAGGGCCCTTGCTCACAAAATTACTCGTCTCGGTTTCTATTGGCCAAATGTTCTTGCAGATGCAAAAAGCTATATAAAGAGGTGTGAACGGTGCCAAAAGCATGCGCCACTGGTTAGGAAACCACCTGAGATGTTGAAGTCTATTAACTCACCTATTCCATTTACCATGTGGGGAATGGATATACTTGGACCATTTCCAATGGCAAGTGCACAGAGAAAATTCTTGATAGTGGCAATCGACTACTTCACCAAGTGGATTGAGGCTAAACCCTTAGCCAAGATCACTACCAAGCAAGTAATGCATTTCTTCTGGGAGAATGTAATATGCAGATACGGGATCCCACGAATCTTGGTCACGGATAATGTAACTCAGTTTAACAACGACGATTTCAAGAAGTATTGTGAGGAGAATGATATTGAGCTACGATTCACTTCAGTTGCTCACCCTCAAGCAAATGGGCAAGCTGAAGTAATGAATTGAATTATCCTAGATGGACTAAAGAAAAGAGTTGAACGCTCTAGAAATACTTGGGTGGACGAATTACTCCCCATACTGTGGGCATGTCGTACTACTTGTAAAGTCACCACTAAAGCAACCCCATTTCTATTAGCATATGGGGCAGAAGCAGTGGTTCCAGTGGAGATTACTCACACATCTCCAAGAGTTGAAGTGTGGCGCCCTCCAAACCCGGGGTACAGATTTGGGTAGTCACTCGACCAACGAAACACAATATACCTGAATCTAACACATGCATAATAATATAATAACATAAAATACCCCTTATCCAAGACCGCATCCAGATTATGGCATAAAACAAGCTTCTAAGTCATATTTATTACAAACCAATTTTCAGAGTTATTACACACTTAATATACAAAGCTAGACATCTAGTCTAACTTCCAGAGTAAAACAACTACCCGTCCAATGACAATCACTCGGGGTGGTCTCCTAGCATCGGGAGAACTGTCACTAGCGATGTGTCTGCTCATTCTCTCACTTCACTGGAATAGGGTTAGAAACAAAACAAGTATGAGCCACATGTGCTCAGCAAGCATGATATATATATATATATATATCAATCACAGTTCCATAATGAAAGGAAAGAATTCAATTATCTGAATCAACAATACATAAGTCAAACATAAGCTTTTAACAATCTTTATTGAAGAAAGAGGAATCAGAATTGGACTTCTACATTTTTCAAATACAAAGGTTGAGCTGCTGATCAGTCACGCATCAACCCCGGACTAGCTTATAGCATAGTCCTCCACTAGGATCCATGGCCATCTAGGCCTTAAGTTATTACGACCATAAATATGGCCCAACCATTACTGGTCTCATTTTAAAACATTCCAATTCTATCACAAGGTATAAGCAATAACATGCATAACAAGATAAGTACACAATGACGGGGTGTAATAGTTGCAAAAGAGCTTCAACTATTCAATATCAAGGAAAGTCCAAGAAATAGATTCAGAATGGTTTCAAGGGTACAACGTACTCATTTAAGAAAGTCAACAATGGTTATCATCAATTATAAACTGAATTGAAGGTGAAGTTTTTGATATCCAACACGATTGTGGATTAAATCAAAAGTTAGGAATATTCAAGGAATAGCATCAGTGCTCAATACGGGTGAAGGTTGAATAATCTGAATCGTTCTGATGGTAACATACATGTAATTCTGAAGAATAACAACAATGGAATCAACAAGTAAAGGCACAAATAGTTGTCTGGTCTACGTCGCTGACGAGATTCTATCTCGTTCACTCTACTTTGCCCTTTCCCTTGCTCCGGGAACTCGATTCTATAATAACCAACTTATAACAGTAAGTCTAACTATCCTCATTCTATCCTCGACACACAATCATAATCATTATCACATTTAAACAAATAACCGGGTACTTATCGGGCGTCCGGTCTAATTTTACGGTAATTAAAACTCAGACATTGGCCCTCGTACGGGCATTTACGGACTATTAAAACACATTAATCGACTCATATAAACCATGTCGAACTTGTAAATATTTTTAAAACAATATTCGAGGCTTATTTGAATTTAAATAAGTCACAAATAATTTTTAAATCAAAAATCAGATTTTTAATCCCATTATAAGTATTTAAAACAATTAAATCAATTAATAAAAATTAATTGACACTTTTAAACACTCCAACTATTTTTTTAAATAATTAAATCAAGCTAGAAAATAATTAAACTTAATTTAAATTAATTAAATCTAATTATTAATTAATTATTAAGAATTAACTGATTAAAAGAATTAATCAATTAATTAAAAATAATTAAATTTAATCAGTTTTCGAATTTAAATAATTAAATATAATTTTCCAGAATTTTCTGAATTTAAAAATGTATTTTTAAAATAAAAATATGATTTTTATAAATAATTAAACTATTTTCGAATTAAATTTATAAATTAAATTCAAAAACAGTTTTCTGAAAATGAATTAGGGTTTTGAAGATTTAAACCAATTTTCCGATCTACTAAAATCTTACATGAAACTCTACGTTCTTTATGTTAAAATGAAGCTAAGAACACATACAATGAAAGCCCTATATCCAAAATCATGTCAGATCAATAATAAGAACAGACTATTAAAAAGAAGAATTCGGGTCAAAACCCGAAAATCAAACCCGTAAAAATTGAACATAAACATGAAACTAAACCATGGATTCTTACTAATTAGAACCCTAGGAACATTTTGGAAGCAATCAATTGAACGGAGAATCAACAGAATGAAAATCCCCAATTCGAATATAAACCCTAATTTTAATTCGAATTTGAAAAATTCATATAAAATCGAAAAATTACCAGATGATGATGAGGTTGGAAGATTCTGAAACTATAGCTCAAGATCTTTGATTTGAGTACTTGAACTTTGAATTTGGATTTCAATAACACCTTCGAATTTGATTTTGATTTTCAAGAACACGAAGAACACGGTTTGGGAATTTTATATTTTTGTATATTTTTAATACGGATTGTATGGAGTATAATGTACGATTCTCCTTTTTATACTTAGTGGAAAATAATACCATAAACGACATTTTTGGATCGATATTGATCCACAGGTTCGCTTTAAAACCCTAATAATGTAAAATACACGTTTTACGAGGTGATAGCTATCCAAAAAGACCGATAGTTATCCAAATCAATACATATCATTTATATAACTAATGTTCAAGAATACTGGGGCTATAACAGATGTATTTATTGATACAGACGATATATCAATTACCCTAGAAAAATTAGGGTTAGGGTTAGGGTTTAGAATAATTTTTCTTCCTTTGAATAAAACAAATACTGTTGATAATATCGGATAATAAGGGATATAATAATACAAAAAAATCCTCCGATAATGATTCGGACACGAATGACGAAGGAATAATAATGATGAACAAAATTTCAACGGGCCCTTGAATTATCAAAACGGGGCTCAAAATTGAAGATATTTTCAAATGACAAAATATTTGAATGGGGCTTTCGACACACCAATTTACACATAAACACTTAACAACCTTTATTATTAAAACTCAAAATACTTCATAATAAGTATTTTACCCATATAATACAATTTATATTATTAATAAAGTTCACGGATCTTACATCCTTCCCCCCTTATTAGGATTCTGTCCTCAGAATCAGATCAAGGAAACAACTGGGGACACTTCTCTAACATATCACTCTCTAACTCCTCTACCTTAGGATTCCTCCACAAAACTCTGACTATCACTACAGTCTTATTTCTTAACACTTTTTCCTTACGATCCAATATCTGAATTGGTCGCTCTACATAAGATAAATCTGAATGGACCTCTATGGGTTCATACTCTATTACATGGTTCGAATCTGGTCGATACTTCTTAAGCATGGATACGTGAAACACATTATGAACGTGCTGCATATGCGTGGGTAATGCTAACTCGTAAGCTACTTTCCCAATCTGCTTCAAAATCTCAAATGGTCCAACGTATCTCGGACTCAATTTCCCTTTCTTTCCAAACCTAACTAATCCTTTCCATGGTGAAACTTTTTGTAACACTTGTTCTCCGACTTCGAATCCCATATCTTTTATTGCTAGGTCAGCATATTTCTTCTGCCGGTTCTGAGATGTTATCAACCTTTTCTGAATCAATTCAATCACTTCCTTTGTCTTCT
Source organism: Heracleum sosnowskyi (assembly GCA_030848705.1). NCBI lineage: Eukaryota > Viridiplantae > Streptophyta > Magnoliopsida > Apiales > Apiaceae > Heracleum > Heracleum sosnowskyi. The sequence continues at coordinate 57,422,694 of CM061238.1, read as the reverse complement.
GTACTAATTCTGGTCCTATCACTTTCCGTTCACCAACGTCTTCCCAATATGTTGGAGATCGACACTTCCGTCCATATAAAGCTTCGTAAGGTGGTATCCCGATACTCGCGTGAAAACTATTATTATATGAGAACTCTACTAAGGGTAGATGATCATCCCAATTACCTTTAAAATCATGTGCACACGTTCTAAGCATGTCTTCGATGGTTTGAATTGTCCTTTCACTTTGACCGTCTGTCTGCGGGTGATAAGCCGTACTCATTTTTAATTCGGTGCCTAAACATTCTTGAAAACTTCTCCAGAATCTTGGGTTGAATCGAGGGTCTCGATCAGATACTATTGACACTGGAATTCCATGCCGTACCACGATTTCCTTTACATATAAACAAACTAACTTATCCAGCGAGAATCTCTCGTTAATTGGAAGAAAATGTGCGGATTTCATCAATCGATCCACAATAACCCAAATAGCATCATGGTTAGTCTTCGTTCTAGGCAATCCTACCACAAAGTCCATTGCGATGTGTTCCCGCTTCCACTCAGTAATTTCTAACGGCTGCAGTAATCCACTTGGTCTTTGATGTTCCGCCTTGACCCTTTGACATGTAAAACATTTACTCACCCATTCAGCAATTTCTCTTTTCATATCTGGCCACCAAAAGTTCATTTTAAGATCTTGATACATCTTCGTGCTTCCAGGATGAATTGAATACTTCGAGTTATGCGCTTCGTGCAAAATTTCATTCTTTAGTTCTGCTACATTAGGAACCCATATTCGAGAAGCAAACCTTAAGATTCCCCTGTCGTCCAGTTAGCTACATATTTCCTCGCCTGTTAAACTATTTGCATTGTCGTTCATGACTTGCTCTTGGCATTTCCGTATCTTTTCCAACAATTCAGGTTGAAATGTTATGGCGTAAATCATTTCTGTCGCGTCCTTCGGAACACGTACTTCTATCTCTAACTTCTCAAACTCTCTGTACAATTCTTTGGTCATCGTCAGCATATTCAATCTTTCTTTTCTGCTCAATCCATCTGCTACCACGTTCGCCTTGTCGGGGTGATAATTTATAGAAACGTCGTAATCCTTGATTAGCTCCAACCATCTTCTCTGTCTCATGTTCAGCTCCTTCTGAGTAAAGATATACTTCAGACTTTTGTGATCGGTGTAAATTTCACATCCCTCTCCATACAAGTAATGTCTCCATATCTTCAGTTCAAATACGATCGCTGCTAATTCCAAATCATGTGTAGGATATTTCTGTTCGTGAGGTCTCAATTGTCTTGACGCATAAGCAATTACTTTGTCATGTTGCATAAGTACACAACCCAACCCTTTGTAAGACGCATCACTATAGATTACAAATTGGCCTTGATCGTCTGGTAGCATTAACACTGGTGTCGTAGTTAGTCTCTTCTTTAACTCTTGGAAACTCTCTTCGCATTTGTCGTTCCATATGAATCGTTCACTTTTCCTTGTCAGCTTGGTCATTGGAGTAGCTACCTTTGCAAAATCCTGTACAAATCTCCGATAGTATCCGGCTAATCCCAAGAAACTTCTAACTTCAGTTGGTGTCCTTGGTCTTTCCCAATCCTTCACTGCTTCAATCTTTGCTGGATCTACTTTGATGCCTTCACTACTTACCACGTGCCCTAGGAAATGAACTTCCCTTAACCAGAATTCACACTTTGAAAACTTTGCGTATAGTCCTTCTTGTCTTAAAATCTCCAACACAATCCACAAATGATTCGCATGTTCTTCTTCCGTCTTAGAATATATCAAAATATCATCGATGAATACCACTACAAACTCATCCAAATACTTCTTAAAAATCATGTTCATTAAATCCATAAAAGCTGCTGGTGCATTCGTCAATCCAAACGCCATTAGTAAAAACTCATAATGTCCATACCTTGTTCGAAAAGTTGTCTTCGGTATATCGTCTGGTTTAACCTTCAATTGGTGATATCCTGATCGTAGATCAATCTTAGAAAAATGAACTGCTCCTTTTAACTGGTCAAACAGATCATCTATTCTGGGCAATGGATACTTGTTCTTGATGGTTAGTTTATTTAACACCCGATAATCTATACAAAGTCTCATACTTCCATCCTTCTTTTTGACAAACAACACTGGTGCTCCCCACGGTGAAACGCAAGGTCTGATAATTCCTTTGTCTAACAATTCCTGCAATTGCTTAGCTAACTCCTTCATCTCCACTGGTGCCATTCTGTATGGTGCTTTGGATACTGGTTCCGCGCCTGGTGTTAAGTCTACCGCGAACTCAATCTGTCTATCCGGAGGTAGTCCTGGTAACTCTTCTGGAAAAACATCTGGAAACTCACTCACAACTGGAATATCTTGTAACTTAAAAACTTCCTTCTCGGTATCTATCACATATGCGAGATAAGCCTCACATTCTTGTTTTAATAACCTCTTAGTCTGAATCATTGTCAAAAATTTCTTCGTTTGTTTCTCTCCTTTAAATATCACTTCTTTCTTTTCTGGGGTAACTAAAGTAACCCTCTTATCCTTACAATCAATACGCGCATCGTAATCAGTTAACCAATCCATTCCTAAAATAAAATCAAATTCTCCCAACTTGAAAGGTAATAAATCAGCATAAAAACGACTCCCTAAAATCTCAATTTCACAACGGGGACAATACGAACTGACCGGTATACGATCCTGGTTAGCTATTTCTACACTCAACGCTCCATTTAAGGGTTCCATTAAACAATTCAATTTATGAGCAAACGTTTCCGAAATAAACGACTTAGTAGCTCCTGAATCTATCAGCACTTTAGCATTAACAGAATTTACTAGAAGTGTACCTGCCACCACATCGGAGTCTCTCACTGCTTCCACTCATTGACATATTATAGGTTCTGGCTAACGGCTGAACATCAACAGCTGGAGGTGCCTCTATAGCTCGAATCATGTTGTTCACGGGTGTTGGCGCTCTACAATCCTTGATCATATGGCCTGGTCTCTTACATCGATGGCACACGATACCTATCTTGCAATCCCTGGCATAATACCCCTTCTGGTCACACTTAAAACATGTGATAGTCAATCTGTGGCATATACCCGGATGTCTTTTCCCGCATGTCTTGCATTCTCGCAGTGGAGGTCTGGAAACTACTTGCTGATTATTGTTTGGTGGACGATTGATTGGTCCTGCATTTCCGGTATCTGGTTTCTTGAAAGTTATACCTTTGCTCGGCTGGAATCCTGGTTTCTTGTTTGGATGGTTCTGAAGATCTCCCGGTGACTGGACCTTATCAGATGTCCCTACCTTTCTTTTCTTATTCTCTCTCTCTCTCATGTATGAATCACTTTCTCCTTCTGCAATCATTGCCTTCTGTACTGTAATAACCCCAAATTTTGGACTTAGTTAAATTTTTTTTCTTTTGATGAATAGTAAAATTGCCCGTGATGAATAGTAAAATTGTTGATGGAAAATATTTCAGACCACACTACATGGAAGAAATGGAATGAATGTTTTGAAGTTATATTAGTGACGTATAAGGAAAATAAGTGAATGTAAACGCGATCAGAATCGGGAGATTCCAATTTTAAATTTTGATCACTATTCATCGGACAATCAAGGATTTATTGATTTGATCGTTTTGAGAAAATATGTAGAATGAGAAATTCATGATCATATCCTAAGCCAAGGTGAGAAATCTAGGATCATATATTAAACCAAGGAAATGGAAAGATCAAAGAAGTATCCCCTAGCTTGGTACAGAGAAACGTTTTAAAAATCACTTGAAACTATCGTGAAACAGAAGCGTAACGAATTACGGATTAAACCCTAACCAAAGGAGGAGTATCATATAAGATCATCAAGTGCAATATATAAGAGGATTGAGGATACAAATGATGACATAAGAATGATGCAGAGGAATGACATATGCATGACCAAGTGATGACAAGGTGATGAATCACCACCTTGTCACCACTTTCACCACAACCACAAGTTCAAAATGAGGTGTTTCATTGATGACCAAACTTGACTACAACCACACAAAATGGATGCATCCAATTTAGCATTATTGGACAAAAGAAAGAAAAAGAAAAGCAAGCAAAAATCCTCCTCATTTCTTCATCAAACTTTCGGCCAAAATGGTTCTTCCATTCCTTAAATATTTTGCTACCACTTCCACTTCTCCAAAAATTGCAAGGATGGATTCTAAAGCTTCCATATTTCCAAACTAAGGTAGATCTTTAATCTTAGCTTCATCCATGGATGATTTCATGTTCAAAAGTTGAATCAAAGATGAGCATGAATAGTGTTTTGAATAGTAACTTATGAATTTCTTGTTTTGATCTTGAGGTTTTAGACTTGTAAAGAATAATCAAGGATCAAAGAAGGACATACTACCTATTGCTAGGCTATACTAAGTACCAAGGAAGGTATAAAACCTCTCACCCTTATGATATACTTCGGTTATTAGTGATTATGTTAAGAATGATTAGTGGTAGTATGATTAAGAGCATGTATGCATGATTTTGAGAATGTTTAATGGTTAATTTATGAATAAACCTATGAACTAGGGTATGATCATGTTTGGGCAGAAAACTTGTAGTATTAACTTGAGGCTTGATGGTTGGTTGATTGGTTGGTGATTGGTGGTTGATTTGAGTGTTTAAAACACGGGAATCGCGTTTAAGCGTCGTTACCATGTCGAATTTTAGTTAGGAAGATTGGACAGAAACCACGGTTACATTAAAGGGCATGAACATAAGGTTTCTGACCATGATCAGGTAGGCCCTGTTTCCTAGTTTGTTTTAGCGAAAGAATCGTATCGTTTCGATTTACGGTTTAGGAGAAACGTCCATTTTAGTAAAAGAGGTTACAGATAACTAAGTAGTTCATTGTATGAACTTTGATATTGTGATCAAGCCCTTTAAAAATGAAATTGGGTCGAGATATTAAAATGGATAATAGTATGGACAGTTAGTAAGATAACCGAGAAGGTTTCGTGTTAAAAAGATAATATTTCGATTTTATAAAAATGTCGGAACCAAAGCTGCGCGAGGAGTAAGTGGTTCCACACTTCACTGCCCAAAAATAACCTGCTGCTCTCGGGATTTTGATCCCCTTCAGCAGAAAACCATGTTCAAGTATTTTGTTCTATTCTTTCCCTAGATCGCGCGCGCGAAAACGGTGTGTCATTTCGACTAACGGTTAAGGAGATATGAGCGTTTTAGTGAAAGGCATGCGAATAGTAACTTTCCGTAGCTCACCAAAGTTTGAGAATACATTTCACCAAGTGAAACCCCTGTTTTGAGATCGAAACTTTTATGATAAATATTACAAATACTCAAGATGATTTTAGAAGTGGTCTCGTATTTAAATACGAGTTTTCGGATTTATTAAAAGTGTTAGAGTACGAGTCGCGTAATAGTAACTCTATGAAAAGTCAACTCTAGGGTACTACTTTGACCAACCATTGTGACTAAGATAAAGGATTATTTCGAGTCGATTAAAACACGAACCTTGTTGAGGAATAACGTGACTACATGATGTGTTTAACATATATTTGACTTTAAATGAGTGTTATGAGCGAATGATTACGTTAGGGGACTGATTGAGTATTTCTTTGTTTATAGATTTCCCGGCAAGTTCTCGAACCCATAACAACCAAGGACCCGAGGCAAGTTTTCTCATTCCATGCTGTATTTTAAAGTACACTATTCGGATAATATGCATATGTTAGATGCATGCTTTCAAACCTCACATCGTATATAGATGTGATGTTATTAAAAATGATGAGATGTGATGTATGCATATGATAGATGCATGCAAGTTTTCAAACCCTACACCATATAAAAGATGTTGTTGTGATTTATGTGATTGATATATATATATCTATTCTGCTTTAATGTTGTGAGAACTTTTTAAACTGTTTACGCTTTTAGTAAAAGCTTTCGTAAGATATAAGGTTTATATGCTTGGTAAATACTAGATATAAACCGAGGTTTAAAGACTCTAAGTATAGAGCAGTCGTACGATGATTTTAAAATAATAGACCGGGAGTTAAATTACTACTTTATTTTAATAATACTGTCAGATACTGGAGGGTCCAGGGACAACTATGTTTTATATATGATGATTAAATATTCCAATATATATATATACTATTGGATATTTAATGTGTGATATTAAATAATATTATTAAAAATATTATTTTGAATATCTATTAACTAAGTAAATATTACTTTGAATATTCATTTAAGTGGATTATTATTGACTAATAATTCAATATTTATTATTTAGGTATTTATTAAATATTCCAAATATGATTTAAAAATCATAGAACCTTATTATATTATTTAAGGTTCTACTATTTACACAAAACTTTCTGATCTTCAGAGAAGATATTTAAAACAAAGATTCCCAATTATTATCTTAAGATATTTAAAGATAATTAAATGCGAATGGTGTTTTCTACTCATCGGAAATTGGGAATCTAGTTCAAGAAGTCGAGGACAGAGTTTTACTTCCACTGTTCCTCTAGAATACCTATAGTTGGGGATGACTCCCCCATTCAAGTAAAGAATTTCAAACTTGCTAAACTCTGAAAATTTCAATAAACTCCCTGGTCATGATTTCAAAATACATGGTAATCATCGGTAGTTTCGTTGACTAATGTCAACCCACTCTGGAGTAAGGAATTCTGAACGGTTACAAAATGTTGACAATTAATTGTACTTGGGGAAAATAGGATTAAGTTCCAATTCCCGTTTCATTGATATTGTTTTCTATAATGGGAACTGGAAGGGCCTACACGGCAATGAAACAGGTGCCGGGGTAGTGCCAAAATTATCAAGGCTTACCCGGTGACGAAATAGGCGCCGAGGTAGTGATCTCTTGAGTGCTAAGGCTAACCGGTGACGAAATAGGCACCGAGGTAGTGATCTCTTAGCACAGTGGCCCGTATGCGGCCAGGGTGATAACCGAATAGGAAGTCGTCCTTCTACTAGTAGAAAAGTTATGATACAATGACTGATCACTGTGTATCGGGTGTTCCAGTATATTCCCTTCCCTCCAGTTGGAGTTGTGCTGCACATTGTAACGAAAGCCTAGGTGCTGAGTTACTGATCATGTGGCAGTGATGAGTAATGATGTTCCTCATACAGTAGTTGTACTGTATGGCATGTTTTGACGAAAAGAATGTTTAAACATATCGTTCTGTATATGAACGGAGTTTCAAAGGTGTTCATTACTGATATTTTACAGTATTTTGAACCGTATGAGATATCGAAATAGATATGTGTGTATATATGTTGAGAAGATATTTAAGAGATGTAGTATGTTGAACTGTGTAATACTTTGAATCAATGGATAGGCTTTAAGCCTTGATTCCATTATTTGATATCTATTTTAAAAGATATGTTTTGAATCTTGGTTCATTATATCGATACCAAGGATTCCTAAATTAATTACGAAAAGTAACTGAGTATGATTATAAGTCATACGGTATTTTGAATGGTATACTATTTTGGGGGTCGAACCCTAGTAGTTTTTAAATATGGGTCCTATATGGATTATCTACCTGAAAGGTTTAAAGATTTAAACTGGGATAGATTTCTTGCTGAGCTCTATTAGCTCATTCTTGCTTTATTAAAACTTTCAGCATGAAGAAAACGTTGCCGATTCACCTCGTGTTACGAGAGCAAGGGGATGGAGAGACCACCCTTGAGTTAGTTCAGCATGATGGATACTGCCGTTGTGAGCAGAATAGTTGCAGACTGTATTAGTAAGAATTGTTTTCGAGTAGGTTGTATTATTAAACCTTTTATAAAACGGTGAGGTCTATTATTGTAACTTCAGGTAGAGGTTGTAAATAATAGATGAGATCCTGGATAGTACATTTGAGTTGTAATAACAAATGATACTTTTGTTTCTCATTTCCAAGGCTATAACTTGTGTGTGTGTGTGCATAAGTGATTGGGGTCTTTGGAGTTGTATTATTAGAATGTTGTAAGTAATGCAGATATTGTATATTTGATGGAGCGTGACAACCCATATTCCTGACCCCGGATATGGGGGTGTTACAGAAATGGTATCAGAGCGTTAAGTTATAAACTTGGATATGAGAGTGTTAAGAGTTATATCGAAGTAAGAGAATGACGAGAGGACTCATATAGAGTTCGTTAAGTGGACTACCGGAAGTAGTGCCATCGAGGATGTTAAGATTAAAGAGTTTAGTTGGGGACTTATCGGAGGACCGATAGGACCGTTGGAGATCATCATAATGATGAGAAGGACGTTTAGAATTGTACATGGATTATCAAAGACATTAAGATAAGAGGCGGAGCAGAGTCTTGGTCGCAGTTGAGGTAAGGTCGGAATGTCCAATACAAATGGATAACTTGACTTAGTAAGAACCTAAGTGTTTGTAGTTCATCGTAGTTTGCCACGAGAAGGCAGCACATGTGAAGATTGAGACGTTTACAGTCCTTTACGCGATCCGAATTACTAAATTGCGTGGACAAGTTAAGGCATTATCTTGTGTATGAGGTCCAAGCCTTGAGAACAACGATTTCACCAGAGTTGGTGTCTTTTCCGTCGATAGGTATTTTGTTACCTAAGAGGAAGATTTTTGTGTACATGTAGTACCAAAACGTTATCGTGAGACGAACGTGCTAAATCGCATCGCGAGTATATTTCGTACGATAGGCCATGATGGCTCGACTCAGAAATCAAAGACATGAAGAATGGATAGCGTGATTCTGATAAAGACACGTATGGTTGCGGCGAGCAATTCGACAATCTCAGGACCTACGAGGAACGAGACCTATGGTGGCCTGGGATTGGATTCGTTCGATACAACTAGTGTTAAGAAATTACATATACGTTAATCGACCTTAATCTTTTGAGGATGTGTTGATGCGGCCGTAGGAGGCCCGAGCTTGGAACGATTATCGGGGAATAGCGATTATGTTTCGAACTCCCGACCTATTTAAAGACTTGTATGATTTTGAGGTACTGTTGGTTAGTACCCTAAGCCATAAAGGCAGAAAGATAAGATCATCCTCGTACGGGTGATGTTAGAAATTATGATGACCATTGACTTTTTGGTATCTACTTGCTGGTACACTACTCAATCTAAAACTGTTCCTGCCTGTGTTACCTTGAATAATTCATGTCAGGTAACCCTTCTAATTTCCTACTTCAACTTGGGATGCAACCAACAATTGTTAAGTATTCATTTTATTTCTTCATATTTGGACTCCTCAGTCGAGTTCATAAATATCTAGCTATGTGTTTAAAACATAGATGATGTATATTTCAGAGACTACTCGTGAATTCTTTTCTTCTATTAAGGAAAGATTTGCACATCAGACGTTGAAATCGTAGAAAGGATATCAATTTGGTATTGATATTCCGAATTCAATTCTATCGGAGAATTTGACAAAGTTTATGTACAGAGACACCTTTGGGTGGACCGTTTCACGAATGAGAAATGTTTGGTGGAAGGTTATCGATTGTTCCGATACCAAGGACCATCTATTTTAGACCTTATATTCTATTCAAGGGTTATAATCACCTTGTTCGTCCCAAACTTATTATTCTTCTTTTTAAATTCATTATCTGAGTAGTCAAAATTTTGTTTTTATTTCTTTCTTTGTCTACGATGTCAAGATTTTGTACTAGTAGATTGAAACTGGCTAATTATATGTGCCATTATGAGTGACTAGTTAATTGTTCTAACTAGTTGAAATTTTAGTGATATGATGAAAATCTAGCTAATCATCCTAGCTAGATGCTGCATCCCAAACCAATCGAACTAGCAAATTTTGTTCAGCTAGTTGTTAATGTTTCTTGAAGTGAACTAGTTGTTGTTTCACTAAGTTCCACTTTCGGTCGAATTTACTTAAGTGAGTTCACAATGCATTTTATATGCGGTGAATTGTGATGATGAAATTTCCAAATGATATAATTGATTGATACCTAATAAGGTCACCCATTCGATGAGAATTCTTAAAAAGATTTGATAGAATATTTTGTTGCTTGAAGTATTCTTGGTACCATGCAAGTATTTTCCTTAATATTTTGAAAAAGAGAGTGTTGAGGCTTGGAGCTAAAATGAATGAGCCCGATAAATTATGAATCGAAGTTTACGGAAATTACCAAGGTTTGTTTCGCATGATGCGAATTCAGAATAACGAAGTGTTCGAAATGACTGATTATGTTACCTTGGTTAATGAAATGACTATGATAGAAATAGAAGCAAAGTGGACGAGAAAGAAATGGGCATAAAGAAAATAGAGCATGAAACGCGAATAGATTGAGAAAGAAAGAAGGTAAGAATTCAGATTGTAGGACGAGGGAACGTTTAACCTCCAAGAAGATGAAACTTGTTTAGCGACTGTGATGGATACGATACGAGAAGTACCGAGTGTATAGAATATCCCTGTTGTCAACGAATTTGAGGATGTATTTCCAGAAGATCTCCCAGGGTTACCACCTGATAGAGAAATAAAGTTTTCTATAGAATTAGCTCCAAGAACGGCGCCAGTTTCGAAGGCCCCGTACCGACTAGCTCCAGTCGAGATGAAGAAATTAGTCGCTCAATTGTAGAAATTGTTAGGGGAATGAATGATAAGACCAAGTGCGTCACCGTGGGATGCACCCGTGTTATTGGTGAAGAAAAAGGACGGCAGCATGAGGCTGTGCATAAACTATCGAAAGCTGAATAGGCTAACTGTGAAGAATGAATACCCCTGCCAAGGATCGGTGATTTGTTCGATCGGCTGTATGGTGTAGTTAAATTCTCGAAGATTGATTTGAGAACGGGATACCACCAGTTGAATATTAAACCTGAGGACGGACCCAAGACTACGTTTCGCACCAGGTTTGGACACTACGAGTTTTTAGTAATGTCGTTTGGGCTGACGAATGCCCTTGCAGCTTCCATGGACTTGATGAATCGAGTTTTCAAGAAGTATTTGGATAAGTGTGTCATAGTCACATCACCAATATTTTGGTTTACCTCAAAGACCGAGGAAGAACATGTAGAACGTTGGAGGATAGTGTTAGAAGCACCGAGGAGGGAAAAGTTATATGCCAAGTTCTCAAAGTGTGAATTTTGGCTAAAGGAAGTACAATTTTAGGACATGTGGTCAACAGTGATGGAGTGCTGGTTGACCCTGCTACGATAAAAGCTGTTTCGAACTGGGAAAGACCAACCACCTCAACCGAGGTGAGAAATTTTGTGGGATTAGCCGGATATTACCGAAGATGTGTACAAGATTTCGCTAAAATAGCAGCCCCACTGACCAGACTTACTCGAAAGACTGAAAAGTGGAATGGACCAAGAAATGTGAGAAAAGTTTCCAGGAATTACAGAAGAGACTAGTCATCGTCCTGTGCTGGTACTGCCAGACGGGAAGGGAGATTTTGTGGTCTATAGTGACGCATCGCATAAAGGATTAGGGTGTGTGCTTATACAGCACGGAAAGGTAATTGCGTATGCATCCAGACAATTAAAGGAATATGAATTTAGATACCCTACGCATGACTTAGAATTGGCAGCGATAGTTTTCGCTTTAAAGATTTGGAGGCACTACTTGTATGGAAAGAAGTGCGAGATTTATACAAGTCATGAGAGCATTAGATACACTTTCCCAGAAAGAACTTACCATGAGAATTGAAAAGATAGCTAAAGCTAATCAAGGATTATGACGGTGGGATTCTTTACCGCCCAGGGAAGGCCAGTGTGGTGGCTGATGCCCTTAGTCGGAGAGACTTAAGATGATAACATCGTTGGATAAAGTTAATCCAAGGATTTGAGAAAATGGAAATTGAGGTTAAGCTAACCGAAAATGGTATTGAGAGACTAGTTGAGATTGCAATGCAACCAAAATTGCTGCCGGTAATTTAGTTATGTCAAGACCGAATGACGAGTGAAGGTATAAATTTAATGTTGAAGAAAGAATTAAAGACTGAGAAAGATGATAAAGGAATCATAAGGTATTTTTTCTACCAAGTTGGGGTTCCAAAGGTTCAAGGGATAAAGGATGCTAAATCTTCAGAAGGACTAATAAGAGGAACTGAAAGGATGAAGTTGAAGTTAAGAGTACAAAGAGGATTATTTAAAAGTCCTGATTGAGCCAGAACGAATTGGAATATAGATCTGTCCTAGAGAGACAGCTACACCGAGAGTACGAAAAGGTAAAGGAAATGTTATAGGTAGCCCGATAAATAAAAGGATTTATCGATTGGTAAGTAAATATTGGATATGTCAGAAAATGAAGTCAGAACAAAGACCTAGTTGACTATCACAGTTAGTAGAGATTCTTGATTAGGAATGTAATTTTACTATAATGGATTCTGTGATAGGATTAACAAGAATCAAGTCGGACCATGACGTCAATTAAGCTATAATTGATGGATCAAATGAGTCTACTCATATTTTGTTTTTAGCAAGAGATCTTAAATCGAAGAATTGTGAAATAGATAATTGGGTGACGTGGAGTTCCAGTCACCATCATGTCAGATAAGAACCAATGTTTGAACTCCCAATTCGGGAGGAGTTTTCCAAACGTGTTTGGCAACGAGTTTGAGTGCGAGCACTACGTAGGATCCGTAGACCGACGGACCGACCGAAAGAAACATTTCAGAGAACCGAAGTTATGGTAAGCGTTGTATCGCCGACTGCAAGAGTAGTCAGATGTTGATAGAAAATGGGTGTATAAGAGTACAACCAGAATTGGCTTATATAAAGCGCCCGGTAGATATCACAGACCGGAATGAGTAAATGTTGTAATGAACCAGAGGGTTGAAGATTCAACCTGGAAACTGGAGATTTCTATATTGGAAAAGTAATCTCGGCTATTTTCTTAGATTCCGGGACGAAATCCTTTTAAGGAGGGGAGACTATAATAACCCCAAATTTTGGACTTAGTTAATTTTTTTTTCTTTTGATGAATAGTAAAATTGCCCGTGATGAATAGTAAAATTGCTGATGGAAAATATTTCAGACCACACTATATGGAACACATGGAATGAATCTTTCGAAGTTATATTAGTGACGTATAAGGAAAATAAGTGAATGTAAACGCGATCAGAATCGGGAGATTCCAACTTTAAATTTTGCTCACTATTCATCGGACAATCAATGATTTATTGATTTGATCGTTTTGAGAAAATATGTAGAATGAGAAATTCATGATCCTATCTTAAGCCAAGGTGAGAAATCTAGGATCATATATTAAACCAAGGAAATGGAAAGATCAAAGAAGTATCCCCTAGCTTGGTACAGAGAAACGTTTTAAAAATCACTTGAAACTATCGCGAAACAGAAGCGTAACGAATTACGGATTAAACCCTAACCAACGGAGGAGTATCATATAAGATCATCAAGTGCAATATATAAGAGGATTGAGGATACAAATGATGACATAAGCATGATGCAGAGGAATGACATATGCATGACCAAGTGATGACAAGGTGATGAATCACCACCTTGTCACCACTTTCACCACAACCACAAGTTCAAAATGAGGTGTGTCATTGATGACCAAACTTGACTACAACTACACAAAATGGATGCATCCAATTTAGCATTATTGGACAAAAGAAAGAAAAATAAAAGCAAGCAAAAATCCTCTCCATTTCTTCATCAAACTTTCGGCCAAAATGGTTCTTCCATTCCTTAAAACATTTGCTACCACTTCCACTTCTCCAAAAATTGCAATGATGGATTCTAAAGCTTCCATATTTCCAAACTAAGGTAGATCTTTAATCTTAGCTTCATCCATGGATGATTTCATGTTCAAAAGTTGAATCAAAGATGAGCATGAATAGTGTTTTGAATAGTAACTTATGAATTTCTTGTTTTGATCTTGAGGTTTTAGGCTTGTAAAGCATAATCAAGGATCAAAGAAGGACATACTACCTATTTCTAGGCTATACTAAGTACCAAGGAAGGTATAAAACCTCTCACCCTTATGATATACTTCGGTTATTAGTGATTATATTAAGAATGATTAGTGGTAGTATGATTAAGAGCATGTATGCATGATTTTGAGAATGTTTAATGGTTAATTTATGAATAAACCTATGAACTAGGGTATGATCATGTTTGGGCAGAAAACCTGTAGTATTAACTTGAGGCTTGATGGTTGGTTGATTGGTGGTTGATTTGATTGTTTAAAACACGGGAATCGCGTTTAAGCGTCGATACCATGTCGAATTTTACTTAGGAAGATTGGACAGAAACCACGGTTACATTAAAGGGCATGAACATAAGGTTTCTGACCATGATCATGTAGGCCCTGTTTCCTAGTTTGTTTTAGCGAAAGAATCGTATCGTTTCGATTTACGGTTTAGGAGAAACGTCCGTTTTAGTAAAAGCGGTTACGGATAACTAAGTAGTTCATTGTATGAACTTTGATATTGTGATCAAGGCCTTTAAAAATGAAATTGGGTCGAGATATTAAAATGGATAATAGTATGGACAGTTAGTAAGATAACCGAGAAAGTTTCGTGTTAAAAAGATAATTTTTCGATTTTATAAAAATGTCAGAACCAAAGCTGCGCGAGGAGTAAGTGGTTCTCCACTTCACTGCCAAAAACAAACCTGTTGCTCTCGGGATTTTGATCCCCTTAAGCAGAAAAACATGTTCAAGCATTTTGTTCTATTCTTTCCCTAGATCGCGCGCGCGAAAACGGTGTGTCATTTCGACTAACGATTAAGGAGATATGAGTGTTTTAGTGAAAGACGTGCGAATAGTAACTTTCCGTAGCTCACCCAGGTTTGAGAATACATTTCACCAAGTGAAACCCCTGTTTTGAGATCGAAACTTTTATGATAAATATTACAAATACTCAAGATGATTTTAGAAGTGGTCTCGTATTTAAATACGAGTTTTCGGATTTATTAAAAGTGTTAGAGTACGAGTCGCGTAATAGTAACTCTATGAAAAGTCAACTCTAGGGTACTACTTTGACCAACCATTGTGACTAAGATAAAGGATTATTTCGAGTCGATTAAAACACGAACATTGTTGAGGAATAACGTGACTACATGATGTGTTTAACATATAGTTGACTTTAAATGAGTGTTATGAGCGAATGATTACGTTAGGGGACTGATTGAGTATTTCTTTGTTTATAGATTTCCCGGCAAGTTCTCGAACCCATAACAACCAAGGACCCGAGGCAAGTTTTCTCATTCTATGCTGTATTTTAAAGTACACTATTCTGATAATATGCATATGTTAGATGCATGCTTTCAAACCTCACATCGTATATAGATGTGATGGTATTAAAAATGATGAGATGTGATGTATGCATATGATAGATGCATGCAATTTTTCAAACCCTACACCATATAAAAGATGCTGTTGTGATTTATGTGATTGATATATATATATATATATATCTATTCTACTTTAATGCTGTGAGAACTTTTTAAACTGTTTACGCTTTTAGTAAAAGCTTTCGTAAGATATAAGGTTTATATGTCAGGTAAATACTAGATATAAACCAAGGTTTAAAGGCTCTAAGTATAGAGCAGTCGTACGATGATTTTAAAATAATAGACCGGAAGTTAAATTACTAATTTATTTTAATAATACTGTCATATATTGAAGGGTCCAGGGACAGCTATGTTTTATATATGATGATTAAATATTCCAATAAATATATACTATTGGATATTTAATGTGTGATATTAAATAATATTATTAAAAATATTATTTTGAATATCTATTCACTAAGTAAATATTACTTTGAATATTCATTTAAGTGGATTATTATTGAATAATAATTCAATATTTATTATTTGGGTATTTATTAAATATTCCAAATATGATTTAAAAATCATAGAACCTTATTATATTATTTAAGGTTCTACTATTTACACAAAACTTTCTGATCTTCAGAGAAGATATTTAAAACAGAGATTACCAATTATTATCTTAAGATAATTAAAGATAATTAAATGCGAATGGTGTTTTCTACTCATCGGAAATTGGGAATCTAGTTCAAGAAGTCGAGGACAGAGCTTTACTTCCACTGTTCCTCTAGAATACCTATAGTTGGGGATGACTCCCCCATTCAAGTAAAGAATTTCAAACTTGCTAAACTCTGAAAATTTCAATAAACTCCCTGGTCATGATTTCAAAATACATGGTAATCATCGGTAGTTTCGTTGACTAATGTCAACCCACTCTGTGACTTACTCCCTTCAAATACTCTGGAGTAAGGAATTCTGAACGGTTACAAAGTTTTGACAAGTAATTGTACTTGGGGAAAATAGGATTAAGTTCCGATTCCCGTTTCATTGATATTGTTTTCTATAATGGGAACTGGAAGGGCCTACACGGCAATGAAATAGGTGCCGGGGTAGTGCCAAAATTATCAAGGCTTACCCGGTGACGAAATAGACGCCGAGGTAGTGATCTCTTGAGTGCTAAGGCTTACCCGGTGACGAAATAGGCACCGAGGTAGTGATCTCTTAGCATAGTGGCCCGTATGCGGCCAGGGTGATAACCGAATAGGAAGTCGTCCTTCTACTAGTAGAAAAGTTACGATACAACGGCTGATCACCGTGTATCGGGTGTTCCAGTATATCCCCTTCCCTCCAGTTGGAGTTGTGCTGCACATTGTAACGAAAGCCTAGGTGCTGAGTTATTGATAATGTGGCAGTGATGAGTAATGATGTTCCTCATCCAGTAGTTGTACTGTATGGCATGTTTTGACGAAAAGAATGTTTAAACATATCGTTCTGTATATGAACGGAGTTTCAAAGGTGTTCATTACTGATATTTTACAGTATTTTGAACCGTATGAGATATCTAAATAGATATGTGTGTATATATGTTGAGAAGATATTTAAGAGATGCAGTATGTTGAACTGTATAGTACTTTAAATCAATGGATAAGCTTTAAGCCTTGATTCCATTATTTGATATCTATTTTAAAAGATATGTTTTGAATCTTGGTTCATTATATCGATACCAAGGATTCCTAAATGAATTACGAAAAGTAACTGAGTATGATTATAAGTCATACGGTATTTTGAACGGTATACTATTTTGGGGGTCGAACCCTAGTAGTTTTTAAATATGGGTCCTATATGGATTATCTACCTGAAAGGTTTATAGATTTAAACTGGGATAGATTTCTTGCTGAGCGCTATTAGCTCATTCTTGCTTTATTAAAACTTTCAGCATGAAGAAAATGTTGTCGATTCACCTCGTGTTACGAGAGCAAGGGGATGGAGAGACCACCCTTGAGTTAGTTCAGCAGGATGGATACTGCCGATGTGAGCAGAATAGTTGCAGACTGCATTAGTATGAATTGTTTTCGAGTAGGTTGTATTATTAAACCTTGTATAAAACGGTGAGGTCTATTATTGTAACTTCAGGTAGAGGTTGTAAATAATAGATGAGATCCTGGATAGTACATTTGAGTTGTAATAACAAATGATACTTTTGTTTCTCATTTCCAAGGCTATAACTTGTGTGTGTGTGTGCGTAAGTGATTGGGGTCTTTGGAGTTGTATTATTAGAATGTTGTAAGTAATGCAGGTATTGTATATTTGATGGAGCGTGACAACCCAGATTCCTGACCCCGGATCTGGGGGTGTTACATGTACTACGGCTGCATATGTATCTAATTCCAGAACTGCTAACTTACTACGAATCCATGACCTCAGTCCCTGTTGGAACCTCTTGGCCTTCTTCTTCTCCGTATCAACGTATGTCGGAACAAACCTAGACAACTCGGTAAACTTGGTCTCGTACTGCGAAACGGTCATACTACCTTGCTTCAATTCTAAAAATTTCAACTCCATTTGATCTTGCATAAAATCAGGAAAATACTTCTCTAAAAACAATTCTGTAAATCTCTCCCACATAATTAACCCTTCAGGTTCTAAAGCCTTACTAGTTTCCCACCAATAACTTGCCTCATTTTTCAGAAAATAACTAGCATACTCAGTTTTCTTTTCTCCCGTTACCTCTATCAACGTAAAAGCTTTCTCCATTTCCTTCAACCATGCATTTCCCTCAACTGGATCGGCAGATCCCTTGAACTTTGGAGGTTTTGCTGCTTGAAAGGATTTAAACGTAACCACGGGTACTATCTGTTGGTGCTGCTGTTGTTGATGCTGATGTTGTTGAGTGAGGGTGTTCAAAAGCTGTATTACAACCGGGTCTAAATGACCCATTGGGGGTGTATTCTGTTGACCTTCTTGGTTAGTGGAACTATTCGCACGGGTATTTCGTATAGGAGGCATATTGCTGATGAATAAACAATAACTGATTTAATAAAATAATTCATAAATAGAAGAGAAACATAACACAATTGGTAGAACCATGATTTACGGATTTTCAACGGTGTAAGGGTACACTCTTTGCACAAGTAGAATAACAATTACACTAGTGAAAATGAATAACAAGAGAATAATAATAGTTCTACAAAGGATTGTTATCATAAATATATACATAGATTCGATACAAGCGTAGAACGCTTTCAAAAGTAAAGTGTGTCATAGCTGAACTACAACTGCCGATCAACAGTACAACAACAAAATACAACAACAATCTAAGGCGATACTATAAGCCTGGTGCACTGCTGGTACTATACTATGCATCTATGTACTATCTGACTGGAATCCACATAATACCCCAACCTCGTCTCTACCGGCTCATGGATCATCGTCTCTGGTCTCCCATAGTGCTGGTCCGGAAATCTCCCCAATCTCCCTCATCACAAAGTCCAAAATCTCTCTCATCTCTACTGTAGTCTCTCCCTCTCTGCTAGTTGATAGTCCATGTAACCTCGTCTCTACCAATGTCCTCACAACCCTGAGTCTCATCTGTGTCTCTCCTATCTGATCTCTGAATCTATCTCTATCTCTGGCTACACCTGCCTCCGCTGTACGCAATCCACGCATCTCTAATACCTGTCTACGAAAGTAATCCCTCTCCTCTCTCATCCTCTAATAACGGTGATGTGGAACTGGTGGCTCAGAGATCTGGAACAAAGGTCCGGAAACTGAAGCCTGAGACCGCGGTGCTGCGGGTATGCGTCGAAGTGGAACAGGACAAGGTATAGGATCTCTCCTGACCACTATAGGTCCAGACTGAGGTAATGTCGGTCGCGACGGTCCTGCTCTCATATCTGGTACGGGTCTCTCCTCTATCGGGTGCTCTGACGGATCTGAATCGGAACTAGAGCTAGGTGGCTGCAATTATAACCATACTCGATTACTACACATAATATCTCTAATCGACCTTCTATGACCATTAGGTGAATTCCTAACCCTCTATGTTATCCTGGACCCTAAATCCTAACTTGTTTCAAATGCCATAACCTGTTTCTCTGATTCCAACCTGTGGCGCCCTCCAAACCCGGGGTACAGATTTGGGGAGTCACTCGTGTTGGGAACCACGGACTTGGGGTTCTACTACAATTTATGATACACAATTAAGGAGTGCGAAAAGAAAATCACCTTGTTAACGGTTGATTCCACGCTCTTCTATTGTATTCCCAAATTCCCTTGAGCGAAGTGTGGCCTCCGTCTTCTCAAGTTAACCTCTCTTCTTGTTCCTAGGTGGCTACAATATTTTTCTTAACCCACCCTAGCAAGAAGAGAATAAGAATATATATAGGGCTACAATAGGGATCATGGATAATTAGGTTGGGCCTTTTAATTACATCCTGGGCCTAGCCCAATGTAATTAAATATTAATTCAATCCACTAAAGAATTAATATTTGCACTACCTTTCCTAATACCGCAACTTAATTAATTAATTCGGTTCCAATATTATTTGCTTATTAAATTCCCCATGTTTAAAATAGCGCATGCCCATTAATTAAATAAATTACTGATAATTCATTTAATTAACATCTTATATCCTTGATCATCCACTCTACCTTTATTTAATTATGCCGGAATAAATCCACCTGCAGGGTTTCACATAATTAAATCCTTTTGAGCTTTCAAGGGGACATCATTAACCCGAATATTATCAGGACACAGATTCCTTCAATAAATAATATTCACCATATATATTATTCCATCACCCAAAATATAATGATATAATTCAAAAGAATTATTTCATATATAAATCAAAGCATGTAAATAATATACACGTGTCAATTACTATATCCGGATTAAGAACCTAAGCATTAATAATAACATAGAATCTTAGTTCACCTTCTTAATCAGTTGAAAGGAAAAATTCTAAATTTGATCCTGTTCAATATACACAAAGTATACAAGTATTATTTAATAGTCAAGATAAACTATTCCCAAATAATACTTCAGTTATTCCAGTGGTTTGTCTAATTCCACTTAAACTGTGAACCCTTTATATTATATATAGACACTGATAATTTAATCTTCTGTTATCCCATTTGATACTAAATTATCCACAATATATAATAAATAGACAATGTAAAAATATGCAATCAAGATTCTCAATAAAATGGACAATGTTTATATACTACTAATGAATAGTTTAGTATAAAACCCAACAATCTCCCACTTATACTCAAGCTATTCTTTGAGTATATCAGTGTTTATTAATATAATCCGCTACCAGTTTAAATAACTATTCCGTGACCAGACATCTGACTCCTATCTCCTCCACGTGTTCTTCAAAAACCTTAGCTGGTAAACTCTTCATGAAAGGATCAGCCCGGTTGTCCTTTGATGCTATATCAGTCACAATAATATCTCCTCGCTTAACGAACTGTCGTATGAGGTGATACTTACGCTCAATGTGTTTTGCTGCTTTATGTTCTCGTGGTTCCTTTGTATTTGCAACAACACCAGTATTATCACAATAAATTGTGATTTGCCGTGGCAAATTAGGAACTACATTCAAATCCAGAAGGAAATTCCGGAACCATATAGCCTCCTTGGCTGCCTCAGAGGCTGCCACATATTCAGCTTCCATGGTTGAGTCTGCGATGCATTTCTGCTTCACACTCCTCCATATTACAGCTCCACCTCCTAAAGTAAAAACACACCCCGAGGTTGACTTCCTCTTATCCCTATCTGTGTGGAAATCTGAATCGGTATAACCCACAGGAAACAAGTCTGAAGCCTTGTAAATTAACATATACTTCTTAGTCCTTCGCAAGTACTTAAGTATCGTTTTTACTGCACTCCAATGTTCCTGACCTGGATTGGACTGATATCTACTGACCATGCCTACGGCAAAGCAAATATCAGGTCTCGTGCATAACATGACATACATTAAGCTTCCACATGCTGAAGCATAAGGAACTGCTTTCATGTTCTCTATCTCCTTAGGTGTCTTAGGACACTGCTCCTTTGATAGAGAGACTCCATGTCTAAAAGGTAAATTACCCTTCTTAGAGTCCTGCATGTTAAAACGAGCCAATACCTCATCAATGTACGGTTCTTGAGACAAAGCCAACGTTCTTTTCCTGCGATCTCTTATAACTTTGATCCCAAGAATGTATGCGGCTTTACCTAAGTCTTTCATTTAAAATTGTTTGAACAACCATGCCTTAATAGATGACAACATCTCTACATTGTTTCCAATGAGCAAAATGTCATCTACATATAGTACTAGAAAAACCACTGCATTTCCTTCACTTTTCCTATACACACATGTGACGCCCTCCCAATCTGGGGTCATGATTGGGGGAGTCACTACAACCTCTATACTTATAAACCTGTGAATAATAATATAAACATGCAGACACGACCCCAACTTTACCCTGGATCTTTAACAGGTAATGGTATGAAACAAGCATCAACTATCTACTTCATTTTATTACATAAATAAAGTCTCAAAAGTTATTACAACCGTGTCTTAAAAGTTCTACATTCCCTTATACAAAACACCTTCTACAAGTCTCCATCACCTGCCTGAGCTAGCATCCCAAAAATAACCCTATAGGAAGATTTCCTAGCTGTCTGAAAAGTGCGTACCATCTTCTCGTTTAACTGTGGGTTAGAACAGGGAAAAGAATGAGCCAAATGCTCAGCAAGTAATAATATAACCAAATAGTTAACCACTGTGAAACAATTTCCAATATCAATCTGTATGTCATGGGTATAGCAGAATCCATATCAAGGGATTATCAGAACAATGAAATGAATATACAATTTCAAACGGTAAACCAATTTCCTTATATAGATATATGATTTCAAGAAAAGCAATAAGTAATTTGGAGATTTTTCACAACGCACCGGACAATACGGGTGATCAGCCACGTAAAGTCCCCATACCGGACACACAGTCCCTCTGGTCCTTGTATTGGGTCCCAATAGGCACACATTAGCCTTTAGACTAGTCCATCCCTAGTCCATTTATTATAATTAAAAAGTGATGGGCCGGCGTCACTCGGCCTCTTACGCCTCCAATCTTAGGAATCCGTGGAAACCATAAATCAGAATTTAAATGAATCCAAACTTTGAAACTTCCTTTCCTTTAAAATCTTTCTTATGAAAGAAATCCTTTGTAAATCATTGGATGTGTGTTTGTATAGTACCCAAGTGAAGGTTCATGTATTCTCAATTTCAAGTAAGTATGTGATTCATAGGTACAAGTTCAAATCTGATGCAATAGCATCTCAGGTTAAAATGTATGTATAATCAAAGGATAAGGATAAGGTCTGAAGAAGAGTTTAAGCAAGATATGGTTCACAAGACATTGTGTTGTGTCTATAATGTTTGTATATAAAAGAGTCCTTTGGGAATTGGATAAGTTCAATCTAATCAATCTGGATTTCTATCAATGGGAAATCAAGAAGTAAATGTCATAGGTATGTTTTGGATATGTACTAAAATGTGAGTTATGGTATATTCACCTTTGGGTGTAAAGGTTCAAAGAAAGAACTAAACATAGTATGGTGTATGAACCAACAAGGTATATGAACAGAAATAAGGATTACCAAATGAACATGATATGTTTTCAGGATTAAAAGGGCATATAAACAAGATAACAATTCATATATGTCAAAATGAAAGAATGGCATTTAGAAGCGCAAGCAAGTCAGAATTACTTGCCTTAAGTAGCTAAAAAAAAGAGTAAGCAGATTCACTGGTTCTCCACCTTAGTCTTGCCTTTATTTCTAGGCTCTACTTCTTTGGATTCTTAAGTAGCTTTTAGAACAAACCGTACTCACTGAATTTCTGCCTTCGCCTTTCCTTTTTCTCTATGTTCCACGTCTCGTGACTCTACAAAAGAGTATATACTATCTTAGAATGATCCTCTCAAAATTCTAATCCTTATTCTAAACTACCCAACGTTCTCTAAACGCGTAAACACATAATATTTATATCACTTATAACTCTTAACCATATATTAAGCACAAAACTCACATAAGCGCACATTGCCATTCAAGTTCACATAACATACTCCTTCAATACATATATATATAATCTAACTTTTAGATCATACCACACTTGGTATTCCTTTAAATCAACTTGATCAATGCTAACCATATCCTTAACACCTTTACAAACAATGTTTTCATCTCCAAAAGCTGAAAAATCTGCTGCGCAAGCCTTACCAAAACATTTATCATAAATCCAAAAATAATCAAACAAATACCATATTTGACAGGCTACTTCCTGGTTATTAATCCAACTTAGCATAAAACCTTCAAATTCAGAACAGTTCATTTAGACTAAAAACGAACAGGTTTAAAGTGTATACTGAAGCACAGAAAATCCTGCTGCGCAACTTTTAGTAAAACAAACATAACTTTTTATTCGTTAACTCTATCGACACAAGGTTTGCGCGTACACAAACTAGACTCAAATTAGAATAGTTAAATCCTAGACTCTCTGTCTAAAACAGGCAGCAACAATTCGAAATTTAGCAAAACAGGGCAGACAGTTTTTCTGGGAATTCCACATTCTTCAACTATACCTTTAAACACTAACATTCTTATTTCACAAAACTTATCACAACTAATCATCAATTAATCACACTCAACACTTCTTGGTTTGGCTGCCCCAATTCTCAAAAACCAAAACCTCATTGACAAATACTAAAATCATATACATATAATCACTAAATACCGAAATTAACTAACATGCTCACTATAATTCAAATCCGAGCAAAACCCACTTAAACTTTCAAATTAAAATCGAATACCAATCATGTATAATCTGAAATTCTTTAACTTAACCCAATAATTAACATGCAATCACTATAACCTTGAATTTACACATCAAACATCCATTATAATCAAATTTCAAACTAATTATCAAAAGAGGAAAAATCGAAAATACACATGCACTTCGGTTTTTCAACATGCAATTCATAACTCCACTAAAAACTAGTATTAACACAATAATCACATATATTCATGTCAAGTTTATCTCAAGAATCAAACCGAACTCTAAAATCCGAAAATCACCCAAAGCTCGGCATGCAACTTAGATTAATTACTTACTATCATTAAAACACCTAATCATGAGTTAAAGCAACCCATTTTGATCAAAATAACTCAAAAATCCGAAGCCTATATTTTAAAGAAAAAAAAATTCGAAATCAAACAAAAGACATGCAACCTTAATTACCAAGGGGTTTTGTATGAATTCACCCCCAATCGACTCTACAACCACAATTAAACATTTAAACTTCAAGAACACTTGATTCTTGTCAAAAATCCGAAACCCCAATTTACAAAACCCATTTTTGGATCCTCACCAAACTCAACACTATTGGTATATAAGTGTAGAGCTCGACAAGAGCTTCGATTTGACTATCTACCCATCAATTTTCATCAACAAAATCAAGAGAAAGATAAGGGAGAAGGAAGAGATATTAGAGAGAGAATTGAGTGGAAAGAAAATGGGGAAGAAGAACTGGCCGTGAGGTGTTTTAAAGCACCAGGGGTATTTTGGAAATTCCACAATTCCAAAATCTGATTTTTAGTAAAAGAAAATCAATATAATGCCTTTCTAAAATTCGAAATAAAATGAAGATAATATCTAAAAATCAAAATTTTATTTTTAAAACAGAGAACACGAATTTACAAGCTCACCTATATTTTTTAAAATAGTTTTATGATCAAAATTGAATTAAATATGAATTTTCAAAGTTTTGATCACTTAAATGACATTTAACTCATAAAATCAGTTTTAAATCCTTAACCCCAAAAATAAATTCCTCCACTAATTTTAGAAAATAATATAATATAAAATAAAGGTTGTGAAAAAGATTTCACAATAAAAAGAATCTCCGATGATTTTATAAAATTCCCGGAAGGTCAAAAAGAACTAATTTTTAATAAGAAATTCATATAAAATGCAATTAAAAGCATACACATATATTTTAATCCATACCATTCACCAAGTAAACATCTAATCATCACATTTTCAAATATTCACCTTCCACACAATATTCACATATCATAGAACTCAAATATTATTAAATATTAATACTGTACAAGCGTTTTTCTGAGTCGTTATAACCTTCCCCCCTTAAAAAGATTCTGTCCCCAGAATCTAACCTTATGAAAATAGATGTGGATACTTTTCAAGCATCTCGCTCTCGAGTTCCCAAGTCGATTCTTCAACTTTGGGATTCCTCCACAAAACCTTAACTAACTTAACAGTCTTATTCCTTAGTTTCCTATCCATATGATCCTGAATTTCTACAGGTTGTTCTACATAAGATACATCTGGCTCAATCTCAATAGGCTCATACTTGATCACGTGATTTGTATCAGGATTAAATCTCTTAAACATTGACACATGAAAAACGTTATGAATGTGCTCCATGTGTGGTGGTAACGCTAACTCATATGCAACTTTTCCAATACGTCTCAGCATTTGAAACGGTCCTACATATCTCGGGCTAAGTTTCCCTTTCTTGCCCAATCTCGTAACTCCTTTCCATGGCGACACTTTTAGCAACACTTGGTCTCCTTCTTCAAAGCTTAGATCCTTCATGTCTTGGTCAGCGTACTTCCATTGTCTGTCTTGCGCCGTAACTAGTCTTTTCTAAATGATTTCAATCTATTCCTTCGTTTGTTGTACTAGCTCGGGTCCTAAAACTTTTTGTTCTCCCATTTTTTTCCAATACACAGGTGACCTATATTTCCTTCCATACAATGCTTCATACGGGGGCGTTCCAGTACTTGCGTGATAGCTGTTGCGGCAAAAGAATTCCACTAATGGTAAATGATCACCTCAATTGCTTTCAAAATCCATCGCACAAATTCTAAGTATATCTTCGATTGTCTGGATAGTCTATTCACTATGACTATATGCTTAAGGACGATAAACGGTACACATATTTAACTTGGTTTCTGAGCATGTCAAAAACTTTCTTCCAAATCTTGAATTAAATTGAGGGCCTTGGTAAGATTCGATTGATACTTGGACCTCATGCTTTACTACTATCTCTTACAGATAAAACGAATTTATCCAATGAATGTTTCTCGTTGATGGAAAAAGGAAATGTACCGACTTGTTTAATCTGTCGATCATGACTCAATTGGCATCATGAGATGTTCCCATTTCAACTCAGGAATTTCTACTGGTTGTAATTATCCGCTAGGTCTTTGATGTTCAGTTTTAAATCTCTGACATGTAAAACACTTAATCACTCATCTAGTAATATCTCTTTCATATATGTCCACCAAGATTTTCTTTTAAGCCTTGTTACATCTTCGTACTTCTGGGATGGATTGAATACTTCGAAATCACGTGCATCATTTAATATTTCATTCTTTAACCAATGCACACTGGGTATCCAATTTCTAGAGAAAAACCTAAAAATTCCTTTATCATCCTTTTAATTCCTACTTTCTCCTGTAAAGTTACTCATGCTATCGTTCATCACTTCTGCTTGACATTTTTCTACTTTTCTCTAGCAGCTCAAGTTGAAAAGTCATTGTATATATGTTTATCATCTCCGTCACTTGATCTGAAATACGAACCTCTATTCCTACTTTCTCAAATTCCTTGATCAGTCCTAACCATTTCCTCTACCTTATGTATACAGCTCCTTTTCGGTGAAAATATATTTCAAATGCTTATGATCCGAATAGATTTCATACTTTTCTTTATACAAGTAGGCCTCCAAATCAATGCGAAGACTATTGTGCCTAGTTCTCAGTCATGTGTCGGGTGTTTCCACTCGTGGTTCTTCAGCTGTCTAGAAACATATACAGTCATCTTAACATGTTAAATCAATCTTGATTTTTAACACAAAGTTGTGTTCTCAATTTAGTTGTTGGTATTGTCCTAAGGTACATGAGTCATCATCTCCGGTAACAACGAATCTATTTTACCATTATGGCTCGACTAAAGAGTTCCATTCCTCTAGCAATTTAAATACTTCCTTTTCCATTTATCTTAACTCTTGGATGCTTTCTAGTAAGCTTGGTTAATGGTGTGGCTATCTTGATATAATCCTTGAAAAACCTTCGATAATCTCCATCCAATCTCATAAAATTTCTAACTTTTGTAGGCGTCTTAGACCTTACTCAATTCATTAACGTTTCAACCTTAGTTGGATCCACTTGGATTCCTTCTCTACTAATTACCTGTCCTAGTAATTGTAATTCTTTCAACCAAAACTCGCACTTAGAAAACTTTGCGCACAATATCTCTTTTCTTAAAATTTCTATGGTCATTCTCAAATGATCTGTATGCTCTTCTTCCATCTTTGAATACCTTAAGATGTCACTTATGAAAACATTCGCAAACTTATCCAAATATTTCTTAAAATTTCTATTCATCATGTTCATAAAAGTGGCAGTTATATCCATCAAACCGAACTCCATCACTACGAACTCATAGTGTCCATATATATCAGGTTCAGAACGTCGTCTAAGGAATATCTTCGGGTTTTATTTTTTAAATGACGGTAACCAAATCATAAATAAATTTTGAAAAGCACACTGTGTTCTTTAACTGGTCTGATCATCAATCCTTGACAATGGGTATTTGTTCTTAATGGTCAACTTAGCGCACCCCATGGGAATACACTAGACCTTATAACTCCCTTATTCCTAAGATCTTGCAATTGAATTGCTAACTCTTTCATTTCTACTTATGCCATTCTATATGGAGCCGTCGAAACTGGTTTTGTCCCGGGTGCTAAGTCTTCAACAAATCTATTTCCCTGGCGGGAGGTAAACCTAAAAGATTGTCAGGTAATACAATTTGAAATTCGTTAGCTACTAGAATCTTCTCTATCCAAGGTGTTTCTTTCCTAACATTTACCTCGTATGACGATAAGCTTTACAACCTTGACACAATAATCTTTTACCTTTGATAGTTAGATACCTCTTCGTCTGCTTTCGGCCTCGGATAACAACTTTTAAATTATCTAGGGCTCGAAATTTCCATTTTCTTCCTACACTGTTAACGAATCCATTCTTATAATTTACATCAGATTTCTATTATATCAATCTCACAGTGAGGACAAGCTAGATTAATCGATATATGCTCCCGAGTAGCTATTCATGTAGCCAAAACTTTACTTAGCCGTTGCGTTTTACAGTCCGACTTATGAGCAAATTCTCTAAAAATGAAATACTTTGTGGCTTCGAATCCGTTAACACTTTGGCACTTATGTAGCTAATATGAAACGTATCTGCAACCACATCCTTGTTCTTTACTGTATCACTCATGGTTATATTGAGGATTATTGTCCTTGGTTACTTAGTATGTGGTGGTCATGTCACCCTTAACATATTGCTTACTGGGTCTAGTGCTTGTAATCTCTTAAGGAATGTCATACCTTCCTACACTTGTTACACGTAACTCTTGCCTTCGGTTTATGGCTCTCATTGGCGTAGTGTCCTCTCTGTGTACACTTGTAACGTACCATATTGATCTTATTACAAACTCCCAGTTGCTTCTTTCCACAAGTTCTACATTCTGGTATCGGAGGTTTCGGAGGTCTTGGTTAATCCATATTTTGTGGACGGTTCCCTTGCTTATCATTTCCAGTTTCTGGTCTTCCAAATCCAACATTCCTATTTGACTGAAACTCAGGCCTTATATTGAAATGGTTCTAAAAGTTCCCTATTTGTTGGTTTCCTTCCGGTGTCTCTGGCTTCCCTTTTTCTAGCTTCTTCTGTTTGTGATCAATCACTTTCACTTTTGATTCTCATAGCCTTCCATACCACAACTGTATAAATAGTCAAGTCAATTACAATCACTTTACTCCTAATCCACGACCTCATTTCCCCTGTTGGAGTCTCTTAACTCTCTTCTCATCAACAATAATCAACTCCTTTTTAGTATATCCAATATCACTTTACTTCATACTTCAACATGATTAGTATTCGTATATCCTTGTCACCTTCTCCTTGTCCATACCAAACTCTCGATAATAATAAACCTTGACATCGTGTTGTAAGTCTAATGAGCAATCTGACTCGACATCCAATCCTTCCTTTTAAAACAATTTCCCATTTTTGATCAAAATAGTTTCCCGTCAATATAAGTACAGCTTGACACTCATAATACCGTCATTTGCTTTTGCAATTTCAAATCGCTGATACCTCTAAGAGTTTCCGATAGAATGAATCAATAGATAGGAAGGTGTCAATAGATATGGATATATGACAAGTATGTTTAGTAAGAATTTCTGGTAAAAAGAATCAAACTAAGAGATCAAAATGATCATCGAACTTAATCAGGTTGCATTTGTCAATTTAAACAACAAGGTACAGAAGGTGGCCAACCTTTAGTACTTCCATGACAAACACACCACTGGTGGCGTCCCACCGGACTTCTATCACACAGATAGAAAGTACCTGAATCCCCTATATATATAGGGTTGTTCATCTCAATTACAACAAGGAGGATAAAAATTTAAGAGGAACATATGAAAGGTTTAAGAGTTTCAAAAGTTTCTATTATATATATATAATATTGGATCAATTAGCCTCTGAACAATAGAGATATTTCGTAAAGGGTAAAATAATAGAAATGAAAAAATTGAATCTTTTAAAAAGGTAAATTGAATAAAATCAATGGCTAGTTATGAACCGACTTAGCCTTACATCGAACGTATGGAGATAATCATGCCTTGTCTCATGCAGATGGTCCTTAGGGGAGTTAATTTCTAGTTTGAGGTTATAGGTATGTCCCGATAGTAAATCAACTGTATGTAATCTTGAATAAAGAAAGAATCTACACTTAGGCCACTTCTCTGGGCAAATGTCCATATCGCGGGGGAAAATCGTTATTATATCGTAAAGAATCTATCTAAGTGTTTCTAGACGTTATCTTGGGGATTCTACTCTCGCTCAACTCTAACCACACTTGATACGACACCTAGCGTGGTGTTTCCTATAGCTTCCGCGGTGCAGCCGAAGTTCTGTAAAGTACATAAGGATCTACAAGTGATGTCTTCCGAACTGGTAGTTTGATTCTCCGATTGATTCCTCCAGCTTCGAATTAGTTTCCTCGTCCGTAACCCGATCTTCAGATGGTTCCGGCGTGTACTCGCTCGATATGTCGGAATACTATATAACATGAAAGTGCGTAACTTAAGCTAATATTTCTGTAGAAAATTCGGCATGACCTATTCGTAAAATGGACTATGCCCTGTTTAAAAAATTTCTCAAATACTAACTCAATCATCCACACATAATCCATAATCCATTCAATATTCCATCCATCTCCAATCCCTTTCATTTTATACGTTAAAAAAAATAAATCTGCCTTGACTTGCAGCTATACTATCAGAAAAGAAATTTACCCAAAGGGTAATGGAAATCTCCACTTGGCCGGGTGCATGCACTGATACTGATATTGACGACTCTGGCTTGGGAAAAAGAATCTCAAATGAAGGTTAATCTCTCAAAACAGCCATTATCTGCAACAAAACAATAATAACCCAAGAAGATACTAAAACGGTAAAGGGTTATCTTAATTCTACTAATACTCATCCTAAAGGTAACCTACATCTACAAATCCTATCTTACCTATGAAGCTTAAGTCCTACTTCTCACCTTAACTTCTCTTATTATTGTTACACCTAATCCTGGCTTGTTTCAGTGACCAAAAACTGACCGCTCTGATACCAACCTGTGACGCCCTCCCAATCTGGGGTCATGATTGGGGGAGTCACTACAACCTCTATACTTATAAACCTGTGAATAATAATATAAACATGCAGACACGACCCCAACTTTACCCTGGATCTTTAACAGGTAATGGTATGAAACAAGCATCAACTATCTACTTCATTTTATTACATAAATAAAGTCTCAAAAGTTATTACAACCGTGTCTTAAAAGTTCTACATTCCCTTATACAAAACACCTTCTACAAGTCTCCATCACCTGCCTGAGCTAGCATCCCAAAAATAACCCTATAGGAAGATTTCCTAGCTGTCTGAAAAGTGCGTACCATCTTCTCGTTTAACTGTGGGTTAGAACAGGGAAAAGAATGAGCCAAATGCTCAGCAAGTAATAATATAACCAAATAGTTAACCACTGTGAAACAATTTCCAATATCAATCTGTATGTCATGGGTATAGCAGAATCCATATCAAGGGATTATCAGAACAATGAAATGAATATACAATTTCAAACGGTAAACCAATTTCCTTATATAGATATATGATTTCAAGAAAAGCAATAAGTAATTTGGAGATTTTTCACAACGCACCGGACAATACGGGTGATCAGCCACGTAAAGTCCCCATACCGGACACACAGTCCCTCTGGTCCTTGTATTGGGTCCCAATAGGCACATATTGGCCTTTAGACTAGTCCATCCCTAGTCCATTTATTATAATTAAAAAGTGCTGGGCCGGCGTCACTCGGCCTCTTACGCCTCCAATCTTAGGAATCCATGGAAACCATAAATCAGAATTTAAATGAATCCAAACTTTGAAACTTCCTTTCCTTTAAAATCTTTCTTATGAAAGAAATCCTTTGTAAATCATTGGATGTGTGTTTGTATAGTACCCAAGTGAAGGTTCATGTATTCTCAATTTCAAGTAAGTATGTGATTCATAGGTACAAGTTCAAATCTGATGCAATAGCATCTCAGGTTAAAATGTAAGTATAATCAAAGGATAAGGATAAGGTCTGAAGAAGAGTTTAAGCAAGATATGGTTCACAAGACATTGTGTTGTGTCTATAATGTTTGTATATAAAAGAGTCCTTTGGGAATTGGATAAGTTCAATCTAATCAATCTGGATTTCTATCAATGGGAAATCAAGAAGTAAATGTCATAGGTATGTTTTGGATATGTACTAAAATGTGAGTTATGGTATATTCACCTTTGGGTGTAAAGGTTCAAAGAAAGAACTAAACATAGTATGGTGTATGAACCAACAAGGTATATGAACAGAAATAAGGATTACCAAATGAACATGATATGTTTTCAGGATTAAAAGGGCATATAAACAAGATAGCAATTCATATATCTCAAAATGAAAGAATGGCATTTAGAAGCGCAAGCAAGTCAGAATTACTTGCCTTAAGTAGCTAAAAAAAAGAGTAAGCAGATTCACTGGTTCTCCACCTTAGTCTTGCCTTTATTTCTAGGCTCTACTTCTTTGGATTCTTAAGTAGCTTTTAGAACAAACCGTACTCACTGAATTTCTGCCTTCGCCTTTCCTTTTTCTCTATGTTCCACGTCTCGTGACTCTACAAAAGAGTATATACTATCTTAGAATGATCCTCTCAAAATTCTAATCCTTATTCTAAACTACCCAACGTTCTCTAAACGCGTAAACACATAATATTTATATCACTTATAACTCTTAACCATATATTAAGCACAAAACTCACATAAGCGCACATTGCCATTCAAGTTCACATAACATACTCCTTCAATACATATATATATAATCTAACTTTTAGATCATACCACACTTGGTATTCCTTTAAATCAACTTGATCAATGCTAACCATATCCTTAACACCTTTACAAACAATGTTTTCATCTCCAAAAGCTGAAAAATCTGCTGCGCAAGCCTTACCAAAACATTTATCATAAATCCAAAAATAATCAAACAAATACCATATTTGACAGGCTACTTCCTGGTTATTAATCGAACTTAGAATAAAACTTTCAAATTCAGAACAGTTCATTTAGACTAAAAACGAACAGGTTTAAAGTGTATACTGAAGCACAGAAAATCCTGCTGCGCAACTTTTAGTAAAACAAACATAACTTTTTATTCGTTAACTCTATCGACACAAGGTTTGCGCGTACACAAACTAGACTCAAATTAGAATAGTTAAATCCTAGACTCTCTGTCTAAAACAGGCAGCAACAATTCGCAATTTAGCAAAACAGGGCAGACAGTTTTTCTGGGAATTCCACATTCTTCAACTATACCTTTAAACACTAAGATTCTTATTTCACAAAACTTATCACAACTAATCATCAATTAATCACACTCAACACTTCTTGGTTTGGCTGCCCCAATTCTCAAAAACCAAAACCTCATTGACAAATACTAAAATCATATACATATAATCACTAAATACCGAAATTAACTAACATGCTCACTATAATTCAAATCCGAGCAAAACCCACTTAAACTTTCAAATTAAAATCGAATACCAATCATGTATAATCTGAAATTCTTTAACTTAACCCAATAATTAACATGCAATCACTATAACCTTGAATTTACACATCAAACATCCATTATAATCAAATTTCAAACTAATTATCAAAAGAGGAAAAATCGAAAATACACATGCACTTCGGTTTTTCAACATGCAATTCATAACTCCACTAAAAACTAGTATTAACACAATAATCACATATATTCATGTCAAGTTTATCTCAAGAATCAAACCGAACTCTAAAATCCGAAAATCACCCAAAGCTCGGCATGCAACTTAGATTAATTACCTACTATCATTAAAACACCTAATCATGAGTTAAAGCAACCCATTTTGATCAAAATAACTCAAAAATCCGAAGCCTATATTTTAAAGAAAAAAAAAATCGAAATCAAACAAAAGACATGCAACCTTAATTACCAAGGGGTTTTGTATGAATTCACCCCCAATCGACTCTACAACCACAATTAAACATTTAAACTTCAAGAACACTTGATTCTTGTCAAAAATCCGAAACCCCAATTTACAAAACCCATTTTTGGATCCTCACCAAACTCAACACTATTGGTATATAAGTGTAGAGCTCGACAAGAGCTTCGATTTGACTATCTACCCATCAATTTTCATCAACAAAATCAAGAGAAAGATAAGGGAGAAGGAAGAGATATTAGAGAGAGAATTGAGTGGAAAGAAAATGGGGAAGAAGAACTGGCCGTGAGGTGTTTTAAAGCACCAGGGGTATTTTGGAAATTCCACAATTCCAAAATCTGATTTTTAGTAAAAGAAAATCAATATAATGCCTTTCTAAAATTCGAAATAAAATGAAGATAATATCTAAAAATCAAAATTTTATTTTTAAAACAGAGAACACGAATTTACAAGCTCACCCATATTTTTTAAAATAGTTTTATGATCAAAATTGAATTAAATATGAATTTTCAAAGTTTTGATCACTTAAATGACATTTAACTCATAAAATCAGTTTTAAATCCTTAACCCCAAAAATAAATTCCTCCAATAATTTTAGAAAATAATATAATATAAAATAAAGGTTGTGAAAAAGAATTCACAATAAAAAGAATCTCCGATGATTTTATAAAATTCCCGGAAGGTCAAAAAGAACTAATTTTTAATAAGAAATTCATATAAAATGCAATTAAAAGCATACACATATATTTTAATCCATACCATTCACCAAGTAAACATCTAATCATCACATTTTCAAATATTCACCTTCCACACAATATTCACATATCATAGAACTCAAATATTATTAAATATTAATACTGTACAAGCGTTTTTCTGAGTCGTTATAACACATGCTTCGCTTGGACTCTGATCATAACCATTTGTCTGGACGGCCTGATCAAAACGAATGTTCCACTCCCTGGAAGCTTGTTTCAGTCCATAAATGGACTTCTTAAGCTTACACACTAGATGCTCTTGGACCTCTTTGATGAATCCCTCTGGTTGTTGCATATGGATGTTTTCATCAAGACTTCCATTTTGGAAAGCTGTCTTGACATCCATTTGCCAAATCTCATAATCGAGATGAGCTGCTATAGATAAAAGAATCCGGATTGACTTAAGCATGACTACCGGAGAAAAGGTTTCCTCATAATCAATTCCTTGTTTCTGAGTATACCCTTTCGCAACAAGTCTTGCTTTCCAGGGTTTCACCTTTTTGTCATATCCTCTTTTTCTTTTGTAGATCCACTTGTATCCAATGGGTTTTACACCACTGGGTGGTTCCACGAGATCCCAGACTTTATTGGAATACATAGATTCCATCTCAGATTGCATAGCCTTTTGCCAAAGATCTGCATCCTTATCTTGCATTGCTTCTTCGTATGTCCTGGGATCCTCATCATGTTCACCAGAGACTAAGTCCGAAGACTCTCCCAAAAACATGAACCTCTCAGGTTGTTTAACAACCCTCCCACTACGACGAAGCATTGGAGTGGTATTAGTGATAGGTTGTTCATTTACTTGTGGTTGTTCTACTTGTACCGGTGGCATATTAGAATTATCTTGTCCTCCCACTAGTTCCTCTAAAACAACAGTACTCATGGGTTTGTGATTCATTATATAGTCTTCCTCTAAGAATCTAACATTGGTGCTTACAATGATATCCCGATCCTTAGGACTATAAAACAAATACCCTTTTGTTCCCTTGGGATAACCCACAAACAGCCTCACTTCTGTACGAGAATCTAACTTAGTCACGTTCTTGTTCAGCACATGTGCTGGACAACCCCAAATCCGAATGTGTTTCAAACTAGGTTTGGTACTAGTCCACAATTCTTTTGGAGTTTTTGGAACTGACTTAGAAGGTACCAAGTTTAGAAGATAAGCCGCTGTTTCTAGAGCATGCCCCCAAAACGACTTGGGTAAATTCGAATAACTCATCATCGATCTAACACTCTCTAAAAGAGTCCGGTTCCTTCTTTCTGCTACACCATTCTGCTGAGGTGTGCCAGGTGCAGTCAACTGGGATGAAATCCCATGTTCTGATAAATATTCTCTAAATTCTCCAAGCAGGTATTCGCCCCCACGATCTGATCGTAGTGACTTGATACATTTTCCTGAATGTCGCTTTTCCGCACTTGCTTTGTACTCTTTGAATTTTTCAAAGCACTCAGACTTGCGGTGCAACAGATAAATGTATCCATATCTCAAATAATCATCAATGAAAGTGACAAAATATTCATACCCACCTCTCGCTTGGATATTCATAGGTCCACATAAATCAGTATGAACCAATTCTAACACATCTTTGGCTCTATTTCCTTTTGCCTTAAAAGGTCTACTGGTCATTTTTCCTTCCAAGCAAGATTCACAGACTGGAAATGGCTCCACTGCCAACGAGCCTAAAGGCCCATCTACTACCAATCTTTGAATCCTCCTTAAGTTAATATGACCTAATCTCAAGTGCCAAAGATATGTTTGGTTCAATTCAGAAGGTTCCTTTCTTTTACTAGAGGTAGAAAGTGTATTATTAATTTCACTTGGTTGTAGCATTGGTTCTATAGGATTAATAATATATAAATTGTCTTGCAATGTACCAGAACATATAACTCGTTTATTCATCATAATGAAAACATTACGATCCAAACAAACATTATAACCATCCATAGCAAGTTTAGAAACCGAAATTAAATTCCTTCTAAATGAAGGTACATAAAGACAATTATTCAAAACCAAAATCCTATCATAACCAAAAGATAAAGAAATAACTCCAACTGCAACCACTGCTACTTTCGTAGCATCTCCCATGAACACATATATCTCGCCATCTCTAAGCAGCCTGGTTTTCTGGAACCCCTGCATGGAATTACAAACATGATCAGTGGCTCCTGTGTCTACACACCAAGTGCTCGTAGACATAGCCGTTATATATGTTTCCGTACCAAGAGAAAGAGACATACCAGCATTGTTCTTCTTAGACAAAGGACAATCCTTTTTCCAGTGACCCGACTGCTTGCACTTGAAGCACTTGCCCTTAGGCTTCTTCACTGAATTCTGAACTCCCAATGGTTTCACAACTTTCTGTGTCTGAACCTTCTTCTTCTTCTTTCCTTTCGGCTTTGAAGAAGAAACTTTCTCAGCCACATTTACCTGAACATGCTGCTGAAATAATGATTCCGCTGCCTGAAGCTCTGTCAGAAGTTCTGCAAGACTATACAACTTCTTGTTCATGTTGTAATTCAAGCGAAACGGCTCAAAGCTTTTTGGCAAACTCATAAGTATGATATCGACCTGCGTTTCCGCATCAATATCATCACCAAGGACCTCTAGTTCATTTATATGAGACATCATCAGAAGAACATGGTCCCTTACAGGTGTTTTTTCAGCCATCTGAGTGTTCATTAGAGACTTCATTGCTACTTGCCTAGCAGCCCTATTCTGATCTCCGAAAAGCTCCTTGAGATTATAGAGCATATCTGTAGCAGTGGTCATGGCCTGATGCTGATGTTGCAAAACACCCGACATTGCTGCCAGAATGTAACATCGCGACATCTCATCTGCCTTAGTCCACTTCTTAAAATACTCTTTATCCTCATCCGGAGCATCGGCAGCAGGCTGGTCCAGTTTGGGTTCAACAGTACAAAATTTAAACTCTTCAGCAGTCAACACTATGTCCAAATTGCGTTTCCATTCAATATAGTTAGGTCCGGTAAGTTTGTTATCCTTAAGTATGGTGAAAAGTGGATTAAAGCTCATTCTATCCTGAGAATCATGCATATAACACTTAATCAGAAAATTGCATATATCTTAAAACCTATTTGTTTCCTCTAACAATTAATTAAAATTAATGCACTAATATTTAAATTCCATAAATATCTGGTACGCCATGATGGATGACATATATACCATTTAAATTTAAATATTACTTCGGTCCTACTACTAAATAATACGCCACGTTAGGGTGGACTATATATTATCTTTCATAGCTAAGTGTATACAATTATTTAGATCTTAAGTTGCCTTTAGTCACACCCATCCGTTCGATGTATCAATGGATAAATCCCAGGTGTTTTCGGTGAAGTCACAGACGGACTCGCTTAAAAACACAACCCCTAAGACAGAAATATCCATTATCAACATCAATCAAGGAATGTCCAACTTTTTTCTCGAATTCTATGAAACTTGGTATGTCACGATGGGGTGAGCTTACCTTTCATTATTCGTGATTAACTTAAGAAGATTGTCCTAGTAATATCCTTAACACTACCCAGACGTCATAAATCATACGCCACGATGGGTGACATATATCCAATTCATAATCGTCCTAGTGTTAAATTACATACAACCAATAATGGATGACCATGGGATCTAATATCAAATTAATTCCCTCTCCCACTTAGTATTTTAACATGAGTAATTTTATCTAGATGCATCGCCCTATGTTATTTCTTCGAGGTCCACATGTTATCAAAATAACAATACAAAGAACACATAACATAGCATAGCATGCATCTCTACATAATTAAATGGGGCCTATGTCATTATAATTATGTCTAACATGCATTCCAAATACACACATAATTTAATAACATAAAACATTTAATTAAAGCAATAAATGAAAATTTATGTCCATGTCGTCCTATTTATGTTAACCATGCAATTAAAATTACACACATAATTAACAACACACATAATAATTATTTAATGCAATAATTAAAATTAAATAGCAGAAAAATTAAAATAAAAAATAAATCCACTATTATGGCCAAAAAAAAAATTTCTTTCGAAAATCCTGCGAAAACTTCAACTCGCTGTTTGAGGGTCTAAACGAGCTCCGACGCACATGAAACTTTGACTACGTCACTTTTCAATCGTGTAGAACATCGAAATCCCTTTCCGAAAAGGTATTACTCATCGAAATCCGACAACGTATGCAAAAGTTACAACAGTTCGAAGTTGCATAGGCGAAATCTTGTAGCATCAGCGGAAGAACTTTGTTTTCTTGCAACTCCGTCGATCAAATAGTTACATACAACATAACATACATATTCTATTACATCAGATCATAATCTAACATGAATACAAATCATGATTACAAGATTACAAAATCATAATAGAAAACAAAACTAGCACGATCAACCCTCGTGATTTACAACCACGATAAACCACGTGGAAACCAAAACAAAAAATAACCACGATTAAACCACGTGGGATCCAAACACATAATTAAAATAAAACGAGGCCATAATAGTGGATACTAAACAACCAGCAAAAGATTATTATCCAAGCATACCACACTATACATACATAACCAATTTTAATTACGACATGGACATCATATCATAAAACATAGAACCCATAACCAGGCTCTTGATACCAATTGTTGGGAACCACGGACTTGGGGTTCTACTACAATTTATGATACACAATTAAGGAGTGCGAAAAGAAAATCACCTTGTTAACGGTTGATTCCACGCTCTTCTATTGTATTCCCAAATTCCCTTGAGCGAAGTGTGGCCTCCGTCTTCTCAAGTTAACCTCTCTTCTTGTTCCTAGGTGGCTACAATATTTTTCTTAACCCACCCTAGCAAGAAGAGAATAAGAATATATATAGGGCTACAATAGGGATCATGGATAATTAGGTTGGGCCTTTTAATTACATCCTGGGCCTAGCCCAATGTAATTAAATATTAATTCAATCCACTAAAGAATTAATATTTGCACTACCTTTCCTAATACCGCAACTTAATTAATTAATTCGGTTTCAATATTATTTGCTTATTAAATTCCCCATGTTTAAAATAGCGCATGCCCATTAATTAAATAAATTACTGATAATTCATTTAATTAAAATCTTATATCCTTGATCATCCACTCTACCTTTATTTAATTACGCCGGAATAAATCCACCTGCAGGGTTTCACATAATTAAATCCTTTTGAGCTTTCAAGGGGACATCATTAACCCGAATATTATCAGGACACAGATTCCTTCAATAAATAATATTCACCATATATATTATTCCATCACCCAAAATATAATGATATAATTCAAAAGAATTATTTCATATATAAATCAAAGCATGTAAATAATATACACGTGTCAATTACTATATCCGGATTAAGAACCTAAGCATTAATAATAACATAGAATCTTAGTTCACCTTCTTAATCAGTTTAAGGGAACAATTCTAAATTTGATCATGTTCAATATACACAAAGTATACAAGTATTATTTAATAGTCAAGATAAACTATTCCCAAATAATACTTCAGTTATTCCAGTGGTTTGTCTAATTCCACTTAAACTGTGAACCCTTTATATTATATATAGACACTGATAATTTAATCTTCTGTTATCCCATTTGATACTAAATTATCCACAATATATAATAAATAGACAATGTAAAAATATGCAATCAAGATTCTCAATAAAATGGACAATGTTTATATACTACTAATGAATAGTTTAGTATAAAACCCAACAACTCGACCAACGAAACACAATATACCTGAATCTAACACATGCATAATAATATAATAACATAAAATACTCCTTATCCAAGACCACATCCAGATTATGGCATAAAACAAGCTTCTAAGTCATATTTATTACAAACCAGTTTTCAGAGTTATTACACACTTAATATACAAAGCTAGACATCTAGTCTAACTTCCAAAGTAAAACAACTACCCGTCCAATGACAATCACTCGGGGTGGTCTCCTAGCATCGGGAGAACTGTCACTAGCGTTGTGTCTGCTCATTCTCTCGCTTCACTGGAATAGGGTTAGAAACAAAACAAGTATGAGCCACATGTGCTCAGCAAGCATGATATATATATATCAATCACAGTTCCATAATGAAAGGAAAGAATTCAATTATCTGAATCAACAATACACAAGTCAAACATAAGCTTTTAACAATCTTTATTGAAGAAAGAGGAATCCGAATTGGACTTCTATATTTTTCAAATACAAAGGTTGAGCTGCTGATCAGTCACGCATCAACACCGGACTAGCTTATAGCATAGTCCTCCACTAGGATCCATGGCCATCTAGGCCTTAAGTTATTACGACCATAAATATGGCCCGACCATTACTAGTCTCATTTTAAAACATGCCAATTCTATCACAAGGTATAAGCAATAACATGCATAACAAGATAAGTACACAATGACGGGGTGTAATAGTTGCAAAAGAGCTTCAACTATTCAATATCAAGCAAAGTCCGAGAAATAGATTCAGAATGGTTTCAAGGGTACAACGTACTCATTTAAGAAAGTCAACAATGGTTATCATCAATTATAAACTGAATTGAAGGTGAAGGTTTTTGATATCCAACACGATTGTGGATTAAATCAAAAGTTAGGAATATTCAAGGAAATAGCATCAGTGCTCAATACGGGTGAAAGTTGAATAATCTGAATCGTTCTGATGGTAACATATATGTAATTCTGAAGAATAATAACAATGGAATCAACAAGTAAAGGCACAGATACTTGCCTGGTGTACGTCGCTGACGGGATTCTATCTCGTTCACTCTACTTTGCCCTTTCCCTTGCTACGGGAACTCGATTCTATAATAACCAACTTATAACAATAAGTCTAACTATCCTCATTCTATCTTCGACAAACAATCATAATCATTATCACATTTAAACAAGTAACCGGGTACTTATTGAAAGCCCGATCTAATTTT
Organism: Heracleum sosnowskyi; assembly: GCA_030848705.1. Lineage (NCBI taxonomy): Eukaryota > Viridiplantae > Streptophyta > Magnoliopsida > Apiales > Apiaceae > Heracleum > Heracleum sosnowskyi. The sequence continues at coordinate 57,380,984 of CM061238.1, read as the reverse complement.
ACGGTAATTAAAACTCAGACATTAGCCCTCGTACGGGCATTTACGGACTATTAAAACACATTAATCGACTCATATAAACCATATAGCACTTATAAATATTTTTAAAACAATATTCGAGGCTTATTTGAATTTAAATAAGTCACAAATAATTTTTAAATCAAAAATCGGATTTTTAATCCCATTATAAGTATTTAAAAACAATTCAATCAATTAATAAAAATTAATTGACACTTTTAAACACTCCAAATATTTTTTTAAATAATTAAATCAAGTTAGAAAATAATTAAACTTAATTTAAATTAATTAAATCTAATTAATTATTAATTATTAAGAATTAACTGATTAAAAGAATTAATCAATTAATTAAATAAATTAATTATTAATTAAAAATAATTAAAATAATTAAATTTAATCAGTTTTCGAATTTAAATAATTAAATATAATTTTCCAGAATTTTCTGAATTTAAAAATGTATTTTTAAAATAAAAATATGATTTTTATAAATAATTAAACTATTTTCGAATTAAATTTAAAAATAAAATTCAAAAACAGTTTTCTGAAAATGAATTAGGGTTTTGAAGATTGAAACCGGGTCAGAAAACGGGTTACTGGATCGGGTCACGGGTCCCCAAGAACAATTCGGGTCGCGAAGAACAGCCGGAAAATTCCCAGATTCCGGCGACCTTTTCCAGAATCCGGCGAGCCAAAAACACATCAAAAATTGGGACTTTGATACCAAAACACTCCTCATAACCATACCAATATATTCCGATAAAAAATAAACCAAAAACATCACCGGAACTTCAAACCCGACTATTTTCCAGCGACCTTAAACCAATTTTCCGATCTACTAAAATCTTACATTAAACTCTACGTTCTTTATGTTAAAATGAAGTTAAGAACACATACAATGAAAGCCCTATATCCAAAATCATGTCAGATCAATAACAAGAACAGACTATTAAAAATTGAACATAAACATGAAATTAAAGCATGGATTCTTACTAATTAGAACCCTAGGAACATGTTGGAAGCAATCAATATAACGGAGAATCAACATAATGAAAATCCCCAATTCGAATATAAACCCTAATTTTAATTCGAATTTGAAAAATTCATATAAAATCGAAAAATTACCAGATGATGATGAGGTTGGAAGATTCTGAAACTAGAGCTCAAGATCTTTGATTTGAGTACTTGAACTTTGAATTTGGATTTGAATAACACCTTCGAATTTGATTTTGATTTTTAAGAACACGAAGAACACGGTTCGGGAATTTTATATTTTTGTATATTTTTAATACGGATTATATGGAGTATAATGTACGATTCTCCTTTTTATACTTAGTGGAAAATAATACCCTAAACGACATTTTTGGATCGATATTGATCCACTGGTTCGCTTTAAAACCCTAATAATGTAAAATACACGTTTTACGAGGTGATAGCTATCTGAAAAGACTGATAGTTATCCAAATCAATACATATCATTTATATAACTAATGCTCAAGAATACTGGGGCTATAACAGATGTATTTATTGATACGGACGATATATCAATTACCCTAGAAAAATTAGGGTTAGGGTTAGGGTTTAGAATATTTTTTCTTCCTTTGATCAATAAAACAAATACTATTGATAATATCAGATAATAAGGGATATAATAATACGAAGAAATCCTCCGATAATGATTCGGACACGAATGACGAAGGAATAATAATGATGAACAAAATTTCAGCGAGGCCCTTGAATTATCAAAACGGAGCTCAAAATTGAAGATATTTTCAAATGACAAAATATTTGAACGGGGCTTTCGACACACCAATTTACACATAAACACTTAACAACCTTTATTATTAAAACTCAAAATACTTCATAATAAGTATTTTACACATATAATACAATTTATATTATTAATAAAGTTCACGGATCTTACATGAAGCTTATGAGCCAGAGGCAAATGAAGAAGGCTTAAGGCTGGCTTTAGATCTAATTGATGAAGTTAGAGATGAAGCAAATGCCAAGACAGTTGAACATCAGAAACGAGCATCTTTCTATTACAACCTAAGGGTTAAAGAGAGATTATTTCGTCAAGGAGATTTGGTTCTCCGAAAGATTGAGGCATCCGGAGTTGGACAGAAAGGGAAGTTGGCTCCAAATTGGGAAGGACCGTATCGGGTCAAGAACATATTTGGACGAGGCTCATACAAATTGAAACCCTCGAAGGGATTGAAGTTCCAAGAACTTGGCATGCTGCAAACTTGAAAGTCTATTATATTTAGTGTTTCCTAATTGGTCTCACTATTAGGACAAGTAGAAATAAGGTCGATGAAACCAATCCGAGTTTTTAACTCGAGGTAGAAAGTAGAGTATTATGTAAGGGTTGAACCCATTTTCAAAGTTATGATTTTATTCAACATTCTCATATACTTTATGTGCATCACATATTGACATGCATAAATTGTTAGTAAACATGCAAAGCTAAGAGTTGGAAGAAACTAAAAGACTTGAAATTAAACTTACAGAAAGTTTTAGTTAAACCCGAAGGCTAAAAATACATAAAAAGTAACATAAGCCACAGGCGGCCATTAAAGATAAATATAACTAGAAACTAGTTGCCCTCGCCTTTGCTTCCAGTATCAGTCTCCTCCCCTGAGCTGGAACCAGAAGTGTGATCAGTGGCTTCGGGATCATTAACAGAAGTATCACCAGGAGGTGATGAATGCACAGGATCCAAAATTATGTCATCCTCCTCCATATCAGTTGTCCCAGCCAGAAGGCACTCTAGAGTAGTAGGAGGGTGAGGAGTTGGTAAATGAGCAGGATCAAAAGCCTCGGGAGGCTTAGCCAAGATAGCCTGAATAGCATCCTCCCATCCTGCTGAATACTGGACTGGGAAAAGGATCTCATCGTGTTTCTCTATCAGATCCTTGTACTCCTGAGAGTCAAGGTACTCATCAATGTAATCGTCCTTGCTCTTTCTCAACTCGACCAAATCATCCTGAGCATCCTCAAGCTCCTTCTCCTTCCTAGCTAAAGCCTCTTTCAGAGACTTTACTTCCTCCTCGGACTTTTCAAGCTTAACTCTGTTGGCCTCAGAAGAGGTACGCCAAGCTTTAGCTTGAAAGAGAGCCCCCTGGAAGTTGGCATTGCTCTACCAGAATAAAAGGAATTTGAAGTGAGATAAAGGTTAGATAATAAGAATAAAGACAAAAAAGGGTAAGATAAGAAAATTACCGTAGCTATGGCCTGGGCGCCCAGATGCTCAACTCCCTCGATAGTAGAATTTGCAACAAAATCTTTGTAGTCGCAGGGAGTGAGTGAGTGGTATGACCAGTCAACAGCATGCTTGGACACTAGGACACCCCAGTAATGGTGTCCCTCTTCCTAATACCCCAGTTGGGGCGCCACACTGAGGACTTTGAAGACACGGGAGTGTCTGCCTCATCCACAGGAACCTGGGGAGGGATCAGGAAACTGGGAACATCATGCCTTCCTCGAGGATCATTTCCTATCCTGGCCCTCTTCATCCTCGAAGTTTCATCATCCTTGGGCTCATTGGTTTTATTAATAAAGGCCGCAACTGTAAATACAAACAAAGAATGGTTACAGGAAATCTCAAAAAGAAAAGAAAGTAATAAGCAAAAAAGATAAGGAAATTTACCCTTGTCTGAAACACTTGAAAGGTGAACAGACTTGAGGACAAATTCGTCCAGAAGCTCCCAAGCCACGGTAGTCCCATTGTCTTTGATTAGCTCAGAGTAGGCATGTGACTCCTCGTAATTCAAAATTATGTTGCTGGGACTACCATCCGCAACTCGACCAAATGATTTACGGAACAAAGTTCCCCAATCCCCACCTTCCCAAACTAGGTACATAAATTCATTTTTCCACCTAGGGTTGTTATCAGGGATAGATTTTGGGTGGAAAATGAAGGGACGACCAACTCTATGGCTAATATACACCCAACCCAAGTTGTTGGCAGAACTATTCTTAAACTGAAAAATCTTTCTAAACAAAGGGACGGAAAGAGGAAAGTTGTTACGCAAGCATAAAACCATAAAACAGTTATTTATCCTCCATGCATTTTGGGGTAATTGACAGGGGTTTAGTTGAACATCGGCCAGGAGTCTAGGTATAAATTCGTGAAATGGGAACCTAAGGCCGGCAACTATGGCGTCTTTGTAAATACATAAGGCGTTAGACCTCCAACGACAAGAACGGTCACCGGCACCGGCATTAACTAATTTTAAGGGGGCCTTAACCCTATACATCTTATTATAATCCTTGATTTTATCTACATCATGGAATTTATTGCTACAATCATACAAATCTAAGGTAGAAACAGAAGGGTATTCATCCCCACGTTCGTTAATCATATCATGTAAAGACATTAATTTGAACGAATAGGAAATGGGGGTAAATAGTTTGGATGCAGAATTCATCTTATGGAGACGCTGGGAAGCGCGATCAGCCATTTCGAAAAACCCCCAGAAAAAACACAGAATCTTCAAATCTTCAAGGCAAAAACCCATAATCTTCAAATCTTCAAGGCAAAAACCCATAATCTTCAAATCTTCAAAGCAAAAATCCCAGAATCTTCAAGTCTTCAAAGTAAAAATCCAAGAATCTTCAAATTTTCAAACGAAAAAACCCAGAAATGGATGATTTCAATCGAAAAATCTCGCCGGAAATCGCCTTACCGCAGAACCCTAGCAGAGCTTCTCAAAGAAAATTTTGAGACAATTCTAGCAGAATAATTTTGAGAAATGAAATGAGAGAAGTGAAAAGTGTCGAGTAGAAGTCTACACTTATATAGAAAGTACAACCGGTAACTTGGCCGGTCAAAAAGAAGAACAACCGACATTAACTGGTAAAGCCCAATAAACCTCCAGCAAAGCCCAAGCTAAGATTGCCCAAAAACGAATAAGGAAAAATATATAAATTTTCCTACCCTACGACTTCAATCCTGGTCAAACCTTACGACCTCATCCTGGTCGAAGGTGTTCGACCAAGAGCCAAAATGGGTGAAATATTCGACCTCAAATGAGGTCGAACCCCACGACATCCATCTTGGTCGAAAGTGTTAGACCAGGAGCTAAAATGGAGCAAATTTTCGACCATGGTCCTGGTCGAAACCCTATGACCTCATCCTGGTCGAAGATGTTCGACCAGGACCCAAAATGGAGCAAATTTTCGACCATGGTCCTAGTCGAAACCCTATGACCTCATCCTGGTTCAAGGTGTTCGACCAGGAGCCAAAATGGAGCAAATTTTCGACCACTGTCCTGGTCGAAGTTACGAGAACAATATAATATTTGTGATTAAATTTAACTTTAGTACATAATGTTTTAAGTGTTTAACTATGATATTTACCCCTTGCGATATGAGTTCAAACAATCCTCCCGATATTAGTTTAAACACCCAGTTGTTGGTAGATTTCTAGTATACAACTTGACTATTGTTGATAATTAATTTAATCTTATAGTGATAATTATATTTATTTTGAATTAAACTAATTACGCATTAAACTAATAATTATAAGTGTATATCGTAGTATACATGACATATCATAAGGGAGTTATACTTTTAAAAAGTATAGCTTAGTTTTTATATTAACAATATTTTTAAAACTAATTAAGTTAATAATTATATGTATATCTACATGAAATAAGGGGTTTCTAGTTTTAATAAAGACATTAATTTTTAATTTAATAATAATTAATTTAAAATTAAATGAATTATATTAAATTAATAATTATATATATACTGCGGTGAGGGGTTCCACCTAGAGTTCAGATTCTTCTGCTATAAAGTACCGGTACTTCATAACTATTACCAAAAAATGATAGAGCATCATTTCATTTGACATTAAATTGGACAATCAAACATTTTCTTTTAATATATGCAGTTTTTTGAACATTTAATTATAAAACAAACGAGCTGAATTAAAAACCAGGAAGATTAGCTAGGCAGTAGCATGAATGTAGTACTTTGCCTATCAATGGAACAGATAAGTTTCTTGAAAGAGTTTTAACTAGCACCTTCAATTACATTAACATCATATAACTGCCATCTAAAAGCAGTTACTAAAGAACGGCAAGAAACCACTGCTATTGTCAAAATAGTAACAAAAGGGCGGCTGAGCATAGGCTACATGTTGGTGGCCACCTTGCCTAGCAAAGAATTTGAAATCATTGTGCTCAAAATTAAGCTGTGTTAACCAGGATTCAGCAGCATTATGGAGATTACACAATCTCAAATAGTCTGCAGGCCCATGATTCAGCCAGATGTCCCCTTCCAACTTATACGTCGCGCACCCAAATTGTTTTAGAGAAATTGACCGATTATCTTCCTCTACAGTATCTGAAATGGCACAGGATATATATTGTAATATTGATATAAATATAGATGTCCATAAGGAACGCATGACTAAAACCGATATATGGAAGTAAACAAGGAACACACAAGATATGGATATATATATATCACCTTGGTAGAATGAGGACAGGGAATGAAATGTCAGGAAGGCAGCATGGAAGTCCTTGATAGGTATCCCAATATTAGGGATTTGACACATGGGGTACCTGACAAACACACAAAGAAAAAAAACGAAAAATAAACAACAAAGTGTAAATTATTTTACTGTGAAATACATAAAATTCTAGAGCAGTCATTTTTAGAACTGCTGCGGCTAAGATGTTCTTAGTTTATCACCGCTACTATACGACACTGCACAATCTATGAGAATGTCTAAATTCTTAATTAAAGCAACAAATACTTAGTTATGGGAGAAAAGTATCAGCCAACTATATATATATCAGAGAGCCTTTGATCAACTATAAGCTTCAAGGAACAAAATATTGTACATGATAGTCTTCAAAATTGTAGTCTTTCACTTGTATATCAAGCTTAATTAATTGTTGGGGGACAGGGTTTTGGAGGAGTTTAAGGGTTTAAAAAAAAATCATCATAGAGAATTTGGTAGAACTGTATATTAGTAACAAGATTGAACGATTTTGTCAAGTATGGACCATGAAAATATTTGGTGGTAAAGAAAAACTAACCAAGCCACACACATCCAGCTTGCAGGGGCCAAATCAATACTGGTTAAAGTCTGAAGGGCTGGATTCGAAATTGAGAGCTTCTCTATCTGCATCAAACTTCATTGTTACAGAATATTCATTATAATTAAGATGGTGCTTAAGAAACATCATGACCTAACTAGCTTAGAATGTGAAACTGTGTAAGAATCCTTACTGTATCAAAGAGCGGATGTCTGTTGTACGGAGAAACTTTCTCATTAAACTCAAAGTAGGGTTTCGAATAGAACTCATCACTTTGGGGATACAAATCATTAGTGTTGAAATATAAACTTTGGAAAGACATTTTCTTTCTTGGGTGTCTGGTAAAACAAAAGAACAAGTTATCTTATTTTAATGTGCTTTCTAGTACATGTCTAACATATAACAACTGAAAATAGAATGGCACAATTGAAAATACAAATAATGCCAAATACCGTATACTTTCATGTGGCTTGTTTGTGAAAATCTGAATAGCAGACAAGGAAGGAACAAAAAACTGATCAACATCCCCTTTGTTTTCAACCGTTACTTTCGTTTTTGCACCGTATGCACTCCATTGCTCAAATGACAGCCAGAGATCACGGAGAGTGAAATAAGTTGTCATTGGTTTTGGAGTAGGGTTCCAAATTCTGTTAAAGTCCTGGATGCAGTTCTGGAGGGGAGGACAAAAAGCAAATCATTAAAAATGTGCCATGCATATATTTATAAATGGATCCAACTTTCCATTCTTCTCGTGACAATTGGATTTGATCACAATGAATTTGCAAGTCTTATATTAAATCTCCTTTCCATTCTTTTGGTGCACAAAACTAGACAATAAGTAATATAAATATTTAATCTTAGTTCTTGAGAATAGTCTACTATTGCCGCTGAAGAAAAATAAATTATTGAAAAGATGATACAACAGAAAAAAAAAAGGCTTTATATGTCCTTTATATATATTATAAGTGCATGGGACATCAAATCCAAAACACTTTCGTCCTCGGTCCTTGATCCAAAACAATTTGAGATCTAATATTTTTAAAAATAAACGATTAACATTATATCATATAAAAATAAAAATTATTAACTAAAAATGATACAAGTCAAAAGTGAAAATATTATTCTTACAATTGGATTTTAAGTAATTATAACTATTAAACATCAAAATAATAATGGTTGTTAGATTTTAAAATAAATAGATGAGAATCGTTCCATCGAATATGAAAAAGTGTATTAAGTTGTTAGATGAATTATCTTAAAAATACTAAAAATATATCTTGATGATTTAAACCAAATACATGAAAATTTACTAAATCGAATAGAATTCTTAAAGTAAAAAAATTATTTTAATTGTAGTTTAGGTGTAGTTTTATTTGTAAAAAAATTGTTAAACCATCATTAAATTAAAAATTATTTTGTTAGAAGATAAAATAGATGCATGAAAACCGTTGTAATATTAAAAATTATATTTGGTTGTTCGTAAAACTATATTCAAATACTAAAAAGATTATTTTGATAATAAGTTCAATAAGAATTCTTAATATAAAAATTAGTCACTTTTTTTTTTCTCTTCAATTTTAGGGTATTTTCAATTCGGAAAAATTGTTAAACTGTCACTAAATTATATATAACTTTTTGGGTTTCGTGTGTGTGGTAAAACTGTAAAATATGATTTTTAGAATTCAAGATACAATACAAATAGTTAATTAAGTGTAAAAAATCAAATAAATAAAGTCCAAAAATTAATAACACAAAAATATTAAAAAAATATATAAATTAATATAATTATAGATATTAAAAAATATATCTTATTCAAGACTTGGTTCATGTATGATCGAACTAATAAGTACCATTGATTTTGACATACATAAATAAGAAGCCTCAAATTTAATATTAAAAAGTGTGTTTGATATTTATAACAAATTAAGAACGTATTTTGGAACCAATTTTGTACCTTAGCATTTTTCATGTAAAAATTCATAACTTTTATCTTCTATTTGGGATCCTGAGTAAGTTTACTTGAATAATAATGACTCAATTATCATTAAATTAAAAGTAATTTCGTTAATTAATATAATTATAAATTTTAAAAAACAACTATATGTTGCACCATATATAATTAAGATTTAAAGTAGAAAACAATATAAGTTTTATAATTTTTTATAAAATAACTGGCCGGACCAGAATTCAAAATTGTGGGGAGATATAATGAAAACATTTACCATAAACATGAAAAATTATGAATTTTATGGATGTAATCAGACAGAACAAAGAAATTATAGTATGTAGTACTAATTTTCCTGGTCGCCACCTTTCAATTCCTCCCCGTAATTAACATGGAAAAGGAAAAGAAAAGAAAAGAAATGATAAAAAGAAGAGATTTACCGCAGGAATCCGAGTTAATGGCACTTTTGGGGTGAGGGAACTAAGTAATCGCTCCATATTAGAGTCTGTATTTGTTGAGAGAAACACTGGAAATGGAGGACCAGCCATTTTTCTGCCAGTAAGCAAACACTCTACAAATCACTCTCTTTAAAATTTGATAGCACCTTTTACACCAGATCACTCCTGCTTCTATGAGTTACACCTCCATATATATATATATAAATATACATAATCTTGCATTAATATTTTCGAGATAAGACACAAATAAAAATTATATTCCCTTCGTACATATGTACGCAAAAAGTAAAATATAACGATGACTTTTTACGTTATACAAATTGTAGGGATAATTAAAAATAGAAATTTGATTTGATATCGTTTTATTACAAAGAATCCAAAATGGGGCCGGGTTAGAAATAAAAAACCAAGAAAAAGATTATATGTTGGTGACAAAAATTAGAGGAAACGGTTGGGCACTCTGTGATGATAAGCTTTTCTTAAATATTGTTGAATTAAAAAAAAATCCACAAACAATCCTGCATAGATATTAGATTTTGATCCCATGCATAAAATGCCATCCTACGAGATACTATAATTATGTAAAGACAAGAGGCCCAATTCTATGAAATACCGTTACTAGATTTATGTAAAGGCAAATGGAGGAGGTTAAAACACATAACTGTTGAAAATTGGTTGAAAAATAAATAAATTGTGATTTGTGATGCAATGCTACATGGTTCAGATTAATAATATCCCCGAAATCTTTACAAATTACACTTTTCATGTCTTTAATATATCATGTTTTATTAGTGGAACACATATTAATGCACCCTCAATTGATTCTATATATACGAAAATGATAACAAATTGATACCGCACCATTTCAAAAAAAGATTGAGGATGATTTTGTGATTACATGGTCCAACTCGGTTTTAGATTTTATCTGGTAACAATACTGCTAATTTTAAGAGTATAACCAAGAATGATTTAAATACTATAATTGATCTTTCTTTATAGTTTTGACACAAATTGCAAATTTTACAACTGTAACTACACATTTTTAGAATCTTCATCGTATCTAATCGGTCGGTAACATAATAACGACTAATATGGCGGTCGAAAAGTGGGTCATAGTTAGGTTAAAAATTTTATTATTTTTTCCTCGCGTGGAGTGATAAGTATCGGTGGGACCCAATGTCGTGGTCGTAATGTGAGTAAGGGTGGACCCGCCACCTCAGATGGGACCCACCTATATGGATGGTACACGTGGGTCAAAGACTTCAGTTAGTCTATGACAATTGCGACCACATTTTGACCAATAACCACCGATAACTCATGAAAAACGATCAATTCGGCGGTCGATAACGACCCTGTTTTTTGTAATGTTTGCAGACAAATAGTCTTGTGCCTAGTTGTTGATGACTTGTATATGCATACAAAAATTTTAACTTTGTTATATCTTTTTTTGGCTGATTTCGTCAAAGACATGTAATGACAAACAACTGATTTTATTCTTGTAGCATCATTTTTGTGATAAATTAGACGAGGCGGTGAATGGCGGCATAGTAACCACAAATTTTAAAGGGTTGAATGATTTTAAAAAAATGAATGATTTGGTCGTCAAATATGTTGAAATTAATCTTAAACTTGTATTTCATTTTGCTTTATTATTGTTTAGTGTATTTTCTACAGCTGCACACTTAGTCTAAAGTTGGTGGAGAGTTTTTAGGATCGTGAGAATAAAGAGGTGGAGATCATGTAGGAATCAGTGTAGGCCCAGTAGTTCATTTCCTTGTTTTTAGCTATGCATTTTTCTTGTACTTTCTATATAGTTTGTATTGTGTCTTCAATGAAAAGCAGTCGTTTTGGCATGCATATGTCTGTGTATTCTTTTACTTTCATTTCGAGCAGTTAAAGCATAGACCAGGTGGGCGTTTTGTTATCAATATTTGGTATCAGAGCACCAGGTTCTCGGTGAATGCCCAAGTACATGCCAAAGGTGACGACAATGGAAGAAACCAAGGTTAAGGGATGAACTTTTGGATTGAGTTATCCAATGCTAGCAAGAAGCAATTACCCGGCTTGGTCTTTGAAAATGAGGGTGTATATGCAAGCCCATGGAGTTTGGGAAACAGTTGAACCAAGTGATGCGAAAGTAGTGATTGAGGAAAAAGTGGACAAGGTAGCCTTGGCTATCATTTATCAGGGCATACCTGAGGATATCTTGTTGTCCATATCAGAGAAGAAGAAGGCTAAAGAAGCTTGGGAAGCTATCAAAACTATGTGTCTTGGAGCAGATAGAGTCAAGAAGGCGAGGATTCAAACATTAAAATCTGAGTTTGAAGCCTTGAGCATGAATGATTCTGAAGAGATTGATGATTTTTACATGAAGTTAAATGGGCTAGTTTCGACCATTCGAGCACTTGGGGAGGAGATGGCTGAGTCATACGTGGTGAAGAAATTACTTCGTGCGGTCCCATCAAAGTTCTTGTAGATAGCCTCAACAATTGAGCAATTTGGAAATCTGGAGACATTGTCGGTGGAAGAGACTATAGGGTCTCTTAAGGCTCACAAAGAAGGAATGAAAGGACAAAAGGACACCGGTGGAGGACAACTAATGTTGACAGAAGAAGAATGGTCGAAGAGGGAGTGCAACGAAGGAAAACTGCTATTCACCAGGGAAGAATGGCTGAAATGGAGTGGTAAAGTAGGCAATGAAGGATCATCAAGTATGAGAGGTCGTGGAGGTAGAGACAAGAGTAAGGTGAGGTGCTATAATTGTAGCATCATGGGTCACTACGCAGTACATTGTAGGAAGCCACAAAGAACCAGAGATCAAAATCAAGAAATGAACATGGCAAAACTGAATGACGAAGAACCTGCCTTACTGTTGGCAAAACACGAAAGGGAAGAAGATGGTATGATACTACTGAATGAAAAACAAGTAATGCTGAAGCTTGCTCAAAATGTTGAGGAAAAGAGAACTGACTCAAATGTTTGGTACCTAGACAATGGCGCAAGCAATCACATGACGGGTCAACTATCAAAATTCAGAAAGCTGGATAGAGGTGTCACTGGTCAAGTGCGATTTGGAGATGGTTCAACCGTGAAAATTGAGGGAAAAGGTTCTATAGGTTACAAGTGTAAGAATGGGGAAGAACGGACTCTCAATGAGGTATACTAAATTCCAAATCTCTACAACAATATCATTAGTTTGGGACAACTTTCTGAAGAAGGAAATAAGGTAGTGATGAGCGGAGAATTTTTGCGAGTCTATGACGTACAAGAAAACCTACTCATGAAGGTAAAGAGATCATCAAATAGACTGTATAAATTGATTATTGAAACTTGCAGCTATGTGTGCCTTTTATCCAGGTTGGATGACGTGTCATGGTTGTGGTATTCTCGCCTCGGACATGTAAATATCCAAGCTATGGCCTTAATGTACAATAATCACATGGTACGTGGTTTACCGAAGATCTCCCAGCCTAAAGAAGTGTGTCAAGGCTGTTTAATGTGAAAACAAACCAGAAAGCCTTTCCCAGCAAAGGTAGTCTACAGCGCAACAAAAGTGTTGGACCTGGTTCATGGAGACATTTGTGGCCCAATTGTGCCAGAGACGCCTGCTGGTAACAAGTATTTTTTACTATTGGTAGATGATTACAGCCGTATTATGTGGGTTTATATGCTTAAAAGTAAGTATGAAGCATTCAAGGCATTCAAGTGTCTTGAAAAACTCGATTTTATGCGATGCCCTTACGAGCATGCAGTCTACACAAAGCGAGTGAAAAATGAAACTTTGATTATTGGAGTGTATGTCGATGACATGTTGGTTACTGGCACAAATGTCTCACTCATCGAGGACTTCAAGAAGCAAATGGGAGGTGAGTTTGAAATGAGCAATCTGGGGAAACTGACATACTACTTAGGAATTGAGGTGGAACAAGGCGAAGGGTATATTGAGCTAAAGCAGGTTGGATATGCAAAGAAACTTCTCGAGAAGGCTGGGATGATTGAATGCAATCCAACAAAATACCCCATGGATCAAAAGGAGTATATCACGAAGGACGAAAGTGGCAAGGCTGTAGATACAACTCAGTATAAAAGCATGGTTGGAGGGTTAAGGTACTTAGTTCACACCAGGCCCGACATTGCATACTCAGTGGGTGTTGTAATTCGGTATATGGAGCGTCCTACTGTGATGCATCAGAATGCTGTAAAAAGAATCCTTCGTTACATTAGAGGAACTCTGGATTATGACTTGGTTTACACGAAGAAAAATGGCAACAATGCTCTAATAGGTTTTTCAGATAGTGATTTGGCAGGGCATCTTGATGATAGGAAAAGTATTGGAGGAATGGTGTACTACTTGAATTAAAGCTTAATAACTTGGGTATCGCAAAAGCAAAAAGGTGTTGCACTTTCATCATGTGAAGCAGAATTTAGGGCAGCCACAGTAGCTGTTTGCCAAGGAATGGCTACGGAATCTGTTGAATCAAATATCCTATGAGAAGATTGGTCCAGTGGTCATATATGTAGATAATAAGTCAGAATTTGACTTAGCCAAAAACCCAATATTTCATGGACGGACTAAGCACATCGATATTCGATACCACTTCATCTGAGAGTGTGTACAACGTGGAGAAATAATCATACAACATGTAAGTGGTGAAGAGCAACGAGCAGACTGTTTGACTAAGGCTCTGACAACGATCAATTTCGAAAGGATGCGTAACCTCTTAGGTGTCAAGGATCTGATGAAACAAGTTTAAGCTTACGGGGGAGATTGTTGAAATTAATCTTAAACTTGTATTTCATTTTGCTTTATTATTGTTTAGTGTATTTTCTACAGCTGCAGACTTAGTCTAAAGTTGGTGCAGAGTTTTTAGGATCGTGAGAATAAAGAGGTGGAGATCATGTAGGAATCAGTTTAGGCCCAGTAGTTCATTTCCTTGTTTTTAGCTATGCATTTTTCCTGTACTTTCTATATAGTTTGTATTGTGTCTTCAATGAAAAGCAATCATTTTGGCATGCATATGTCTGTGTATTCTTTTACTTTTATTTCGAGCCGTTAAAGCATAGACCAGGTGGGTGTTTTGTTATCAATAAAATATACAAATTTTGTAACATTTCACAAAATAATTTAGATCAAATTTAAATTGACTCTCAAACTAAAAAAAATGACTATTTATGTAAAGAGTAAAAAAGTTCAAACCACATACGGTTGAGATTAAACATAGATAGAGCAGATGTGCCCAACAAATCTAATTTTACTATTAGGGGGTATTGGCCAAAGAGGCCGAGTTCAGGAAGAGGCAAAGTCTGAGCTCGCTTCACATAAAGAAAGTGGGATGTCTAACATGGTCTCAACAATGGTGTATGAGATATGAGGATGAGCAATTAACCAAGGATATGGTTGCCTGGGCTTGGTGTGTAATTTGAGTCCATTGTCCGGCACACTTTGCTAGCGGATTGGGTATGATGGCTTGGCTAGCTAGGTAATGGATAAGAAAAGCCACCATAATTAAACTGTATAGACTTTGGACACAATGCCGAGTTGAGCGCCGACCTATATCCATATTGCTCATGAAGATTGAAGACTAAGGTGAATACGAGGAATAAGGTTATGACGTACAACTCCCGAAGATATAAGTCATGAGAATATCCGATGATTATTTGGAACATGAGAGTCATGGGTTTTAAACTCGATAGCCTCATTTTTGCAATATGAACTTGGGCACCATGATTTAAAACCCTAACTAGCCTAATTAGGTATTCAATCTCTATGATATAAGTCATGAATTTATGGGTAAAAATAGGATATGTAGTCAATATTTATGATGGAATTGACAAATTGAAAATAATAAAGAAACTGTGTATTCTCTTTTCACCACAAAAAATAGGGTCATTTACCATGGATGTTTTGCACTACATTGGTCGTAAATGGTTAACTTACAAGAAAAAAATTTCATCGTTTTTAGTGAAGTAGAAAATTAAAATTTGATAAGAAATTAAAATTTAATTGTATGTAGTTCAAGTAGAGGATTCCAGTGTTTGTAATAAAATATTAAATGATCGTCATAGTTTTATTTCTAACGAAGCCGAATGTGTCATAAGTTACTAGGGCTTTTCACGAACATGGTTGTTTGTGAACAAGCTCGAGCTCGGCTCGAGATTGGCTCGACAAAACTCTAAAAAATTAAGATATATTCGACATATTTTTATATTATTTCTGGTATTTTCTAACATTTTAAATTAAAATTTCAATTTTTAGTACGTGTATTTTAGGTTTATTGAGAATTGATTGGGAAATTGGGTTGGGTTTCCAAAAACAAATGTTTTAATTCGTTGAGCCAAGAAAAAATGGGCTTTTTTATCTATAAAAATTGTAAGTTCTAATGAGCTCGGCTCGACTCGGCTCGACTTGGCTCGTTTTTGTTCGATAAAAGCTCGTGTTCGGCTCGTTAGTTAACGAGCTCGAGCTCGAACACGAATTTTGTGCGATAAGAAAGCTCGGCTCGGCTCGTCAGAGAAAAAAGTAAAGCTCGGCTCGTTTACATCAAAACTCGGCTCGCGGCTCGGCTCGTGAACAGCCCTATAAGTTACTAAATGAGACCCATACGTTTGCAGAATTTACAAGAAAAATATATAAATCACAAAAAAAATGGCATACGACATAATATGAACAATGAACAGTTTTAAATATTCCATAACATGTGACAAATTTGTTTTCGTAATTTAGTCTCCCCAAATGTAGCACTGCTACTTTTTTGGTTTCCAGGCATTTTTGGGCCTCAAACATAAAACCTAATGTGAAACATAATCCATGAACATGATAAATTCAAATTTTATTATGCACAATCATCGATGCAATTAAATGAATTAATCATATAAAAAACCATAGTTACATTAAGATTGTCATAATGGTCGTCCATAAAAAAAAGTTTCATTCATCCTACACAAATTTATATCATCTTACATACATCCACATTCCAAATTAAACTCAGTAATATTAAAATATAGCCACTAACTGAATGACCACCTCTAGAGGTAATGTTGTGATGCACAAAACTCATATCTTGGTCTTTGTTGCACTTTGTATTCTCACCACCTGCCATCACCAACACCAACACCATCATCGTCATTGGATTGGGCTTTCTTCTTACAATATATGGTAAATTATTATCTAATATCTGGTGTGCTTCAAACTTAATCATGTCAAATATCATTATGTAGATATCAAATAAAAATTAGTTGTTGTGAAATAAAAATTAAATCGTATTTCATGCTTACAATCTTTAATGGTTGCTTCTGTTGTCGCGGCTAACTATGTCCTAACAAGATGTATATGTATCTCTTGCGTATAGAGAATCAAGCCACAAAAATGTCCTTCTCGAATGAGGGTTTGAGGGTCTTTATATATACTAGGTTTGGGAGACTTGGTGGGTAAGTCACCTGATTAGGATTCTAGATCCTTCTCTGTAGCAAGCTGATTCCTTTTAGATTAAGGTGACTTCGAGGCTACTTCTTATAGGAGTTGGCTCTTATTTGAACACATTTAATCGATTGTGTAACTAGTATTTTTATTAATAAAGAATTTAATAGATAACTAGGATTTTGGACCTCATTAATTGAGCTTTATAACTGGACCACGTTTAGTTACTACAACATTAATTATGTCTTTCTGACTTTTTTTAGCCCATATTATTTTCCCCCCAACTTCTAGGAAAACTGATCAGGTTTTGGTAGAAGTTATATCGGTCTCCGTCGAGACTCGGGGTTTAATTTATCTGTTACCTGGGAGCTATCATTCCCTACCATATCTTTGGAGATTTTTAGGTACACTAGTGTTTGATGATTATCATCTTGGTATAAAGTGTGAAACGACCTACACATTTACGACAATTTGCCTTATTTGAGGCTTACTTGACATTTGTATTAGCCTTGTATGGTTTATATTGTTTGCCCCTTAATGGCTAGTCTTTGTCCATACTCAGATACAATGCCCTAATTTGAAGATTACATGAACGACAATCCTTTCTTGTGCTTAGTGTTAGCAATTACGGAGCTTTTTATGCCTTTTCTACAAAAACCTTTCCTTAGTTTGAAAAGGAAATATTTGTATAATTTTCCTTATATTTTCCCCGATTTTTAACGGATTTTTATTCTACCTCTAGGTATTTTTTTCAATTTTGACTATTTTATCAAAAAAATTCACCTCTATAACAAACATGGAAATAGTTTTATAAATAATTTATTATTTTGACTATTTGACATTGTTTTTTTCTTAATTTTCTATTTTTTAAGAAATAGAATAAAGGGCAATCTTTACAACTCTGGGCCTCACGTTGGTACCCCTACCAAGGAGACATGATGGCATTAGTGGTAGCCCTTGCCTCAATCAGCCGCTTTAGCCTTGGCGGTGGTTACCCCCAGCAATGGGACGTGATGGCAGCCACAATAATGGGAAATGCTTCCTTTTCGTGGGTAGTTTCCTTCTCTTTTTTTAAGTAGCATTCAATTGGTTGATCCAACCTTGGCGACGGTACCTCTAGGATATTTTTAATAAAATAATTATTTTCTTATTTATTTGAGTACTGGAAAATAATTATAACTAATTTTCAACTATATTCACCTAAATTTTTAATGTCAACCTGGGTGTGGGTTACTCCCGCCAAAGAGGCTTTCCATGAACCATGTCAAGCGATACTTTCTCCTTGGCGTGTGTGCACCTTTCAGGTATTTTTTTTAAAATATATGATGCTCGTATTATTAATTTTTTTATGAGGATGAAAATAATAAATATGTTTCTCTTCATTTTTCTTTTTATATGTCACAATCAACCTTGACGTGGTTTACCCCCCGCTAAGGAGACTAGGTTTAAACCACACCCTTGGTGTGCGTCCCTCCAAGGATTCTCGTTGTTGCGCCAAATTGGGCTTTATACATTTTGGGCTTCAACGTTTTAAGGTTGTTTAATAACAACAATTTTTCTTTTTGTGTCTTAATAACTTTTGAGAATTCTCTAAAATTCTTGAAAATTTCATTTGAAAATCATAATTTGTGGGCCTTGGCTAGCCTAGTAAATTGCAAGCCCATGGGAATTGGTCCATTTAACGTCAATACCAGTAATTTTGACCTTCAACGGGCTATTTAAATAGTTAATTCTTTCTATATATTGAGTGGAGTGTGATTTCATTTCCACACTTCACTCAAGCAATCTTACTATGCCAAATTCCTGTCCAAACACCTTCCAAAAGCTCTGCTAGGGTTTTGTCGTGAGGTGATTCGCGGTTATTTATCAATTTTTGGGTGTTTTTTGAAGCTTTCGTTAAATCTTCATCTTCTTTAATCATTTTCTGGGCTTAAGCATTTATTTGAGTCATTTTAGTGTAGGACTCAAGTTCTTCCCAGTAATGTCAACTGTTCCAGCCCACTCTGTCATCTTCTCGCCCATCTCGGACTTCTCGAGCTAAAAAAAACCTCAAAAAACTTTTGTTCATTCTAATGTATTTTCTCTTAGGCATTTACTTAGTGAATTTAGGGAATCATTCCCTAATTTACTTCATTTAGTAGCTATAAATTTCCCACTAAATTTGATCAAAAAAGGTAGATACCCTTGCTAGGTTATTTGGTATAAATGGGCCACATATGGTCCTAGCCCCAGGCCCAAATGATAGAGCATGTTACCCAATACCTCAGCTTATTTGGATTTATAAAGAAATTTTTTATTCGAGCTTTCTTATACCCCCTCCTCCATTGGTTTATCGTTTAGTAGCTAAGGCAAAGGTTTGCCCAACCCAACTTCAACCAAACGCATCATGTTTCCTTTGTTGTTTTATCGTTCAATGTAAAAAGCAGAAAATTGAGCCTAATATTTATTTTTTTCGTAATCTTTCCAAAATTTCAAATGCTCATAATGACAAGGGATGGGTTGAAATCCAACATCGATCATTGGCCCTTAGTTGTTTTATTTTTGGTTCTACTACCGACTCTTTTCTGAAATGGAAAAGAGTGTGGTTTTACATTTTCATGGTGGGGTATGACTGGAACAACTATTTTCGTCCTAACTTTTCACTGGACGAGGATGGGTCATGAGGTCCCACAAGCTAAGCGTGGACAATGATGCTTATATTCACATCTTAATAGCGGATGATTTTTATCATTACAACCTCTTTATCTCTAAGGCTAATCCCCAAGATCTCGGGCTTAGTGATCTCGACCCTTTTGTATCTTATTTTGCTATTTGCACTCACTGTATTTATTTTTCTGTTTTTCAGCTAAAGTGGTTCTTGGGAACATCTTTAAGAAGAGGGAGATCACATCAGCTAGTGACAGTGCAATATGGTAGTAATCATTTTAAAAGTATAAGAAAAAAGTAATATACTACTATAACTTGTTTTTAACAACTACTATGTTAGGTTCGAATTATAGAGCGCTCTCGGGAAACGCTATACAAGATAACGTATTTTAAATGATTTTTATTTATTTTCCATCTATCTTTTAATCCTTCAAAGGCGTTTTGAAAAGGGCTCACATAGTGCACGTATCTTAAGCGTAATTTTTTCTAGTAATTCTACGACATTAATACAGAATCTAAATATCGCGTTCGTTGTTCAAAGACCCTCACAACAATTTTAGAGTTCATATATATAAGTTGTAGTTCATGGAGTGTAAGCTTGATGGTTGTCATAATTGAGTATATTAAGAGGTATTTGAATCAACTTGGAAAACACCATTTTGGAGGGGATCTTTTGCATTATCGTATAGTTAGGTTAATTTCATTTCAGGTGCATGAGTCAATTTGCTTGAGGACAAAGAAAGGTTCAAGTTTGGGGGAGTGATGAGTGGTATTTTTGTAACATTTATCCATTATTTTCTAGCTTAAATATAGCCTTGAAATCAAGCTTTTGTTAGTTTTGATGTGTTTTGTGTAATTTATTTCAAGTACGTGGTTGAATTTCTCTAAAATTATGGTTTGTGGTGTTTTGGTGCAAGTTTGGAGGTAAAAGTGGTGAAACTTAACCAAGGAAGAAATTCGTGAAAGCAATCTGAAAATCTTATTGAAATATTACCTAAGGCAAAATGTAGTCAGTCCTAATTGTTAGGAAAACAAAAAGCTCTCTGCCCAGCCGCTTGGTCTGCTTCAACGTAGAGAACTACACAAGGACTCTACTACATAAAAGAGTGCTCCGCTATATCACTGAGTTACCTTTCATTTCTCCGCTGTACCACGGAGTGCATAGTACCCTTTGATAGGTCCCGAATGTGGGTTAAATAAGTTAGAAGGGAGGGATTGAATAGCTTAGTATCTTTTTAAGATTAGAGCGTAGCATTTTAAGATTTTCTTTCTCCTTTTAAAATTTTAATACTTAAAGATAAGTGATTTAAAGTGTGGAAGTAAAATAGTGAAAGATAAAGAGATATGACACAAGCAATTTTGTTCACTATAAAAATAACACTCTTTATAGTAGGCGGAGAAGTCTTTACAACAACTATATATTTATCTTAGAGCATAACTACCCGTTACCTCTTCAAAATAATATAGTCTACCCTTACAAGATTATCTTAAAGCGTAACTTCCCGTTACCCCA
Organism: Heracleum sosnowskyi; assembly: GCA_030848705.1. Classification (NCBI taxonomy): domain Eukaryota; kingdom Viridiplantae; phylum Streptophyta; class Magnoliopsida; order Apiales; family Apiaceae; genus Heracleum; species Heracleum sosnowskyi. The sequence goes on along the minus strand of CM061238.1, from coordinate 57,359,938 downwards.
GTCTTGAATCTTAGATATTAGATCTTGAATTTTTTTTTCCTCGTCACGGTGCAAAGTTACCCAACTTCCCGTCGGCGTATCTAAGACTTGGGTCTTAGAGCGAGAATCATCTCACCTCACCTCACCTATATAATACAAGTACTACAACTTGACAAATCCCTTTTTCTCAAAGGTTTAAAATGAAATAGTATAATACTAGAACAAGACGACAAGTATAAATATTAACAAGTCCAACAAGTTAATATGAATAAAAGTCAAGTATATGAATTTATATAAATATTCGGGTTTGGCAGAATATAACTGAAATTGAATATACACCTACTTGTGTTACGAAGAACAAAAATATATATGAGATAGAGCGAGTTATAAATATTCGGAGAAATATTAAACAAGCTACTAAACTCAACCAATACAAGTGTAAAAACACCTGTATGAATATTATAAGGCCGAGAGTAACAACTCTTGTAGAATGGGCGAATAATATGTCTAGTATTATAATTTGGATTTCGCCGCGCTACTATGCGTTATATTAATTATTCGACTCACAAGTGTGAGGACCGTAAAAAACGCTATTGATAGATCCATAATTTAATACATTTTTAATACCTATTTTATATCCATTTTCGTAATTTTATTATTTAATAAACTATTTTCTTTTGTTTTCTATGAAAATAAATAAAATCAGATTACAAGCAGAAAAATGCGAAAAAAGGCAAGGAGGTGGAAAATACTTGAAGTCCAAAAGAAATTTGAGAAAAATTCGATTACTTATTGGAAAAGAAAAAGAGAATTGAAGAAATTATATTTAGAATCTGATTGTAATCCAAGGCCCAAATCCATATTTTTTGCTATATATATATAGTGATGCTCTCTTGGGACACCTAGAATACTTTTACATTTGTTTTTTCTATAATATTATTACTAGCTTTATACCCGTGCAATGCACGAGACTTTTAATAAGTTATTTTATTTTAGTGTTTTTATAATTTTATTTATTTATTAATATCTTTGTGTATTTTCATAAAAATATAAATTCATTAAGTTAATAATATTTTTTTTCATATGTATATATTATTTCGGTTTGTGTTGTAATTCTTGAAATTACGAATTTTTTATATATACAAATTCACTAAAATAATGATTATTTATATGTTTATTCATTGTTTTTATATGTTCAATTTTAATAAATTTTAGTGTAAATATTTAAAATATTAAAATTATATTACTTCTATTATTATTTACTTTTATAGAAAATTAGAAATATTATTTTTTCTTTAAAGTAGAGCATCATTAATAACTCTAATTGTGTAATTATATCTTTATATATATTTAGTGTAAAACACTTACAGAGTTTTTAGCTATGTAGGAGCCGTTTATATTAGAGAGTTTTTAGCTAGGACCGTTGACAACCAAACCATACCAGTGTTTTACACTAATTATATATAAAGATATTTGCTTTCTTCTTTGTTCTCTTCCTGAGCATTTTTTCTTTCATGCAATTCAATTAAGTTTTTAGCATTAATTTTGCTACACGGCGGCTCTGTGTCCTTAATAACTATGTCCTCGATTCAGTTGGTTTGTTTACATTAATTAAGCTTCGCCAAGTTTTGTGCCTTTTTCTTAAAGTAACGCATGTTTCATAGTTATTAATAAATTATATACGCTTATGTGAATTTAATAACTTAATTCAAGTGTATGCGTCTTTTTTGTTAATTAGTTATTATTGCCCTGTTTCATTAATATAATTATTTTGTTCACTCGATAATTATGTGTAGCTAAATCTCTTGCCCAAGATGAAGATGATGTTAATTTAATTATTCTTTATATCTTTTCGTTCCTATTAATTGGTTCTCATAATTTTTCTTGGTGCTTAATGTTCAATTGACAAAGTGATTTTCATATATTATTGTTACCAGATTTATTTTTCATAACCTATGCTTGCTCCATGAAGTTTTGATAGGTTATTGTTAGATACCAAGTTTCATAGTATATCTTATTTGTGAAGAAAAGAGAATTAATTTTAGTGCGAGTTCATATATATATCATAGGTTAATTGTGATTAATTGATGAATTCAGATTCCTAGGTTTTCCTTATTTGATTTTATTTGTTAATTAGGTTAAACAAATCTCATCTCAAATATATTTGTCCAGTTCGCTTGAATTAATTATTAGGGTTGTGAAAATTCATAGTATTTGTGGATCATTATGTGATTTTTGCAGTTATTATTTTCTCACATCAGCTATTATGCGTACACTAGTGCGGAAAGTATATAAAAGCTGCGAAGTCACAAGTAGAACTTTTCGCACGAACGATGCAAGACAAGAAATTAAACGTGAATGCAACTCACACGTACAAGAATTGAATCACACACTAGGACAAGGTTTGTGAAGGGTTTCGAGCACATATACGCAACGGAAAACGTGAAAATAAATCAAAATTCGAAACCCCTCCGCACGATCCATGCGAAAAACAAAAGATTTAATTCAGAGATTAGTGTTTTACCTTAAAACGCTTTAACAATTCATCAATGAAAGATTAATGGAGATCCAAAGCTTGTTCAATCACCATGCATCCCGCTCTCACGATCTACACTCTACGTTTTCCACACGAACGTTTTTCTTGAAGGATTGATGTGTACTAGCACCCGAACACCGCTTATTTCTCTCTCTCTTTTCTTGCTCTCATAAGCGGCTAGGTTTTTAATATAAAAACGTTTTTCCAGTCTTAAAATCAGCCCTCTTTGAGAGTTTATATAGAGAGGAAAATAAGTCGCACTTAATTATAATCCAATTATAATAAAATATTAATCCGAAATTCTAATTTATTATTTAATTAAGTCGCACTTAATTAATTAATAACTAATTTCAGAATTAGTTTAAGTAATTCCATTTTCTATTTAAATAATTAATCAAGTCATACTTAATTAATATTATAAATAGAATAAATTATTTATTTAAATTTAAATTCATAATTTAAATTATTTCTCCTTCAAGCGTTCTTTGTGTGTGACCCTGTAGGTTATTATTACGTTGGTAACAATTTTAATAACTAATTAAAATTGTAAACAATGAGCGGCATCTAGTAATACTTCATTGCCACCCAAGTAATAATAATTAAATCGGTGATTCGATTAAGCCTTTCGTGAATAATGTTCCATGTAATATAATCCATTTAACCTTAATATTATAGATTAAACTCGAGGCATGTAATGTGTCATCCTCTTCATAATTTAATCTTAGTTTTCTTGATCGATGAGTAGACTAATAAATCAAATCAACATTTGAGCACGACCGTGCATTTTTTAGTCTCACTCAAACAAGAGGCCAATAATATCGCTCCTAAAATTAGGAGGGTTAAATCCCATCTAGATCATTCATATTTCTCATAAGATTAATAATATACCCAATGTCCACTTTTATCATCACCCGATCAAAGGTAACTTTTAATGTAATCAAAGTATATTAATTCTCGTATAAAAATATAATGATTTCAGGTCTAAGGATCATTACACCACTATCACAGTGAGAATTACTTATGACACTATTAACATGTGTAATCTCACGGAGGGTCAATCCAGTGTCATGTACTCTTACATGCACATATGTTTTGACTTTAGTATCACCATACCTATGACCAATGAGAAGTGATCATCAGTCAACAAACATACAAGTCTCTGTGCATTATTATTGTCCTTAAATAATAACACTCGACTAGGGATATTTAGGAATAAAGATACAATTCATATAATCTCATTTTTAAGTCACATAGTTAAAGATATCGAATACGTATCATAATTCCAAGGACATTTATTATGCTAACATTTATAACGCAGTAAATAAAGACATATTAATAATAATAATAATAATAATAATAATAATAATAATAATAATAATAATAATAATAATAATAATAATAATAATAATCAATAAAACATAATTTATAATAATAAAATGTTTTCTTTAAAACATAAAAGTATTGTTTCTAGAGCACTAATACTAACAATTTCCCACTTGCACTAGAGCCAATATCCCATGTATCCAATACATTTGGAACTAGTGTGACTTACATGCTTCTTCTGTGACAAAGGCTTAGTCAGTGGTTCTGCAATATTATCAATAGTATGCACTTTACATATAAGTATATCTCCTTGATCATTAATCTCATTAATAAGGTGATATTGCCTTAGTAAATTCCCAAACAACCTCTTTGGCTATTTCATAAGTATCAATATACTAAACCTCGATTGTAGAATCATTTACGGTTCTTGTTGTGAACTATTTTATCTCACAACACATCTATTTAGACAAAACACGGATCCAGACTAAGACACAAAACAATCATGTCTATCTGGAAACTAGCATCAGTGTAACATTTTACATGCAGCTTTTCATCTCCTCCATATACCAAGAATGAGTCTTTAGTCCTCTTTGGGCACTGAAGAATATTCTTGATTCCAATCTAGTGACCATCACTTGGATTAGACTGGTACCTACTCGTCATGCTTAAAGCATACGAGACATCATGACGAGTACATATCATCACATACATTATGAAACCAATTTCCGAAGCATATAGAACTATACTCATGTGGTCCATATCATCCAATGATTTTAGACCATTTATTTTGAGATCACTATCTCATAGACACGGGAACATTTCCCTTTTAGCCTCTTTGCATCCCTAATTGGTGCAATACATTGTCAATGTATGTACTCGGACTTAAGCCGAAAAATCTTCGTGATCTATCTCTATAGATCCTGATCCCTAAGATATAGGACACATCTCCTAAGTCTTTCATCAAAAAACTATTTCTCTACCAAGTCTTAACAGTCTGTTGAGAAAGAATGTCATTCCTTATTTGTAATATATCATCTACATATGATACTAGGAATGCCACATGGCTTCCACTAACCTTCTTGTAAACACACGGTTCATCTTCATTTTGAATAGAGCCAAACTATTTGAATGTTTCATCAAAACGTATATTCCATCTCCTCGAGGCTTACTTTATCTTATAAACCATTCTAGCAAAACATGGATCTACAAAACCTTCAGGTTGTGTCATGTACACAACCTCTTCAACGCTCCCATTTAAGAAAGTACTCTTGACATCCATTTGCCAGATTTCGTAGTCATAGTAAACAAGCAAAATCCTGATGGACTTGACCATTGCCACTGGTGAGAAAGTTTCATCATAGTCAATACCATGAATTTACTTGAAACCTTTTACCACCAGTCGTGCCTTATAGGTCTGTACATTACTATCCATGTTAGTTTTCTTCTTGAAAACACACTTGCACCTTATAGGTTTTACCCCTTTAGGTGGATTAACCAAAGTCCATACTTGGTTTTTCATACATGGAATCCATCTTAGATTTCATGGCCTCCTGCCAACTTTTAGATCTTGGAATGTTCATAGCGTCTTGGTAGGTAAGAGGCTCATTATCATTATTCACAAGCATTACATCACCATCCCGAGTCAAGAGAAATTCATAATATCTCTCGGACTCATGGTGAATCTTACATTAACATTTTCTTGCACATTCTGCTTTTGTTCCAACTTCGGTTCAATGTTATCTCGTGGTTCTCGATCCTCATCGAGATCTATTTTCCTCCCACTATTTCTTTTAGAAAGAAATTCTCTCTCAAGAAATACAGTAGTCCGAGCAACAAACACTTTGTTCTCTGAAGGATTAAAGAAGTAATACCCCTTTTGTTTTAATTTGGTATCCCACAAAATTACATTTATCTGATTTTGGTCCTAGCTTGTCAAAGGTTATACGTTTCAAAAACGTTTTGCATCCCCTAATTTTGATAAATGACATGCTATAACTTTTCTCAGTCCACATCTTATATGGTGTCTCCTGAACCATTTTAGTAAGAACACGGTTTAGTGTATATGCACCTGTCTCTAGGGTATAACCCCAAAAACTTATTGGAAGATCCACTTGACTCATCATCCATCGCACTATGTCCAACATAATGTGATTTCATCTCTTAGAAACTCTTTTCATTGAACCTTTTTACTTCAGCTTAATATTCTTTGAACTTTTCAAACAATTCAGATTTGTTCATCAAAAGATATCTATATCCGTATCTACTGACATCATCAGTGAGCGTTATGAAGTAGTAAAATCTACCTCCTGTCATCGTACGTATATGACCACATACATCACCATGTATAAGTCCTAATCGTTCGATGACCCTTTCACCATTTTCAGTAAAAGGGGCTTTTGTCCTTTTGCCAAATAAACCAAGATTCACATTCTTCGTATGATTCATAATCAAACTTATCCAATCATCCATCATTATGTAAATTGGAAATGCGTTTCTTATAATATGGCCTTAATTACAGTGCCAAAGGTAATGTTTGATTTGAGTCATTTTAGAACATATAAATTGTTAACTAATTGTGCAACATCATTAACATTTTCATTGAAATGTAATAAACAACAATTGTTATATATACAATCAAAATGAAAAACCTTTCTTGTCCATACATGAAAACAATATAATTTCTCTACTCTTAGAGGCACGTAGTTATAATTATCAAGTTCTAAACTTAGCCTTATATGAAAAATTAAGTAACGAGTTACTTCAACTAGAGCAACAAATTTTGCTCCAATTCAAAGATTTGTATGATCAAATCATTCTGAGTCTTTAGACCAATCTTGAAACCCAAAAAATAATAATCAAGGTACTCATTATACCCTGTCATCTTTAGAACATCTAGTCCAACCGAATCTCATTTTCCCTACTTGTAGGTGTATGGTGCCTTGCTATTATCAAATCCCTTTTGACGACCCTTTTCCTCAAACATCTTTTAAGGTGCTCAAATATCTCATAAGCATCCATATGCTCATATTGTTTCTTAAGCTCATCACTCATAGTTGCAAGCATGAGACATGAGACATGAAACATCATCAGTCGAATCATCAATTTGCTTCCAATAAGCATTATGTTCGGCACATGTTACATTCTCAGCTAAAAGGTAAGGGAAGAATTTGACTAACATCGTGGTGCCTGAGGATGATCCTCAAGCTCCTATATCAGTCGAGGAAATTTGTTCATGTCAGCTTGTCCTTCTCAAGGACTGATCGCATAGAGAAGTTGTTTGTGTTATTTGTCATTTGATAGCTACAATATTAAAGTGCATAAAATTAATCTAGGTTGCAAATTTATTAATTATTATGTTTAAGTGATTATGGTATATCATTATATACCTCCACTATTTCTATCAAATAAATAGCCCTAACTATTAATTCGGAAAGTATTTCTCTTAAATCTTTCTAGTGAGGTCAGCTTTAGGTCAGCTTTGGCTTTACTCCCAAAACATGATTATTTAGGTAGACAACTATTGCAATTATATCATATATAACTCTTGGAAAGTTTGGTAAAACAACATTTGTTCACATTTATCTAATAAATCATACCAAACTCGATGCCTCTAAGTTCACAATCCTATTATGGTAACTTAGTTAAGTCTTACCCAATGGTCTAGCAATTTAAGTATCACATTTACTTCATCGCGTCTTACCACGATAGGTGGGAGTGCTTCGCTTTGGCGAACCCACTCTTTCTCGATCTAGGTCTTGACGAGTGTTTTCCATTGGAAGGCATCTATTTAACTTAATATTTCATTTAGGGATTTATAAATTTTATTAAAACGACCATGATCCCATCATCAAGAGATTCCCAATTTTTCCTTGAACTAAGTACTTCAAATAAAAATTCATCAATGGTTTGATTTCCAGGCTACACGGAGGAGTCACAGTGGTCTCACTTAAAACCTGTCTTTCTTACAAGCGCTGCTTGTATTTTTTGTCAAAATCGCCCCATATCAAAATTTGAATATTCATACTTATTTCCGTGTTTCATAAACACAGGAATCTCATGTTCGTTTTGTTCAATTCTAAAATCTTAAATCGTTAAAGATTTTATCTTGTTTAAGCAGACATGGCATGGGTGTTGTATCTAATACATACATACATGATTAATCTAATTAAAACATGCATCATTATCTACGCATACATAGCATCACATGCAATCATAATATATGTAAAGTGCGTAAATAAACGTGTTTGGTTATGGCCCAACCTAAGTGATCTTTCCAAGGTAATGGAAAAATCAAGGTCAATCTATGGTGGTATCAAAATACAATACAATGTTACAAGTCTTCAAGCTTTAACTTGCCTCCTTGCTTTGTCTCCTTGTAATGCTTCCTTAGTTCTCCATCTTGGATGTCTTCATATATATTACATAAATAAAACAACCTATCCTACTGAACTTACAAGTAGAACTCGAGTTATATTCGAGATTTAAATATTACATGGAATAACGACATGCAAGTCGTATTTAGAAACCAAACCATTAAAACAAAACCACTATCTTATGGATCTTCAGGCCATAATCAATCACCATGCTCATATAACAATTAAGAACATCTCTTATTGCATTAACATATCATACCATATCATATTTCTCATGATCCAATCACAGAAATAAAAAAAAAGTGTAAATCAGAAAATCAAAATCAGAATTGTGAAAACATTAAATCGCTGTTTACAGACAGTAAACGATGTCAAACGCCTTACAGACTTACGATTTACTATGTCAGGTTTGTTCAGACGCCCGTTTCGCTTTCCGAAAAGGTATGTTCGCAGAAAATCTGACACATTATGAAAATTTCACCAAATCTGCGCAGCGTGTTCAGAAATCGTATCGAATACGATTCTCATAACAAGAACAAACATATATCATGTATATATCAGTATACATAGAGATTATATGATCATCAAATGATCATCCCAATCATCATTAATGTACAGTTTATGCATATACATCAATACGACATACATGTTATCATCAAAACAACACATCAATCATGATAATAGCAAACATGCTTGTATATACATCAAAATTTTAAACATATAACCGAATTAAAACGTTTTCGCAAGTAGCTCTGATTCCATTGAAGGGTTTCGAGCACATATACGCAACAGAAAACGTGAAAATAAATCAAAATTTGAAACCCCTCCGCACGATCCATGCGAAAAATAAAAGATTTAATTCGGAGATTAGTGTTTTACCTTAAAACGTTTTAACAATTCATCAATGAAAGATTAATGGAGATCCAAAACTTGTTCAATCACCATGTATCCCGCTCTCGCGATCTACACTCTACGTTATCCACACGAACGCTTTTCTTGAAGGATTGATGTGTACTAGCACCCGAAAACTACTTCTTTCTCTCTCTCTTTTATTGCTCTCATAAGCGGCTAGGGATTAAATATAAAAATGTTTTTCCACTCTTAAAATCAGCCCGAGAGTTTATATAGAGAGGAAAATAAGTTTTCTAATTATAATCCAATTATAATAAAATACTAATCCGAAATTCCAATTTATTATTTAATTAAGTCGCACTTAATTAATTAATAACTAATTTCAGAATTAGTTTAAGTAATTCCATTTTCTATTTAAATAATTAATCAAGTCATACTTAATTAATATTATAAATAGAATAAATTACTTATTTAAATTTAAATTATTTCTCCTTCAAGCGTTCTTTATGTGTGACCATGTAGTTTATTATTACGTTGGTAACAATTTTAATAACTAATTAAAATTGTAAACAATGTGCGGAATCTAGTAATACATCATTGTCACCCAAGTAATAATAATTAAATCGGTAATTCGATTAAGCCTTTCGTGAAGAATGTTCCATGTAATATAATCCGTTTAACCTTAATATTATAGATTAAACTCGAGACATGTAATGTGTCATCCTCTTCATAATTTAATATTAGTTTTCTTGATCGATGAGTAGACTAATAAATCAAATCAACATTTGAGCACAGCCAAACAAGAGGTAAATAATATCGCTCCTAAATTAGGAGGGTTAAATCCCATCTAGATCATTCATATTTCTCATACCATTCATAATATACCCAATGTCCACTTTTATCATCACTCGGTCAAAGATAACTTTTAATGTAATCAAAGTATATTAATTCTCGTATAAAAATATAATGATTTCAGGTCTAAGAATCATTACACCATTATCACAGTGAGAGTTACTTATGACACTATTAACACTAGCATTTATGCCCGCTACGCATGGGCGTTAATTTTTTTATAAAATGTTATAAAAAAGTTTTATAAAATTATATTAAAATTTTTAAATTCCTATTTTATCCTTTTAAATTTAAAACATTACCCTTTGGCCATCTTCAATAGTGGCCTAAAATTCCAATTTTGGACCAAATTCGCTCAACCGTGCGCTAAATTTCTGTCCAAATTTAGATCCATGAACTGTCCCACAGTAAATTTGGACGGACAATATTCATTGGTCCAAATTTATTTAATACTAAAATAATAGAATTTCAGTTTCTTAATTAAGTTATTTATCACCCAATGAAAAAATTAATATCTTATTATGGTGGTAGTATTTATGCCCTCTACGCATGTGCTTTAAAATTTTTATAATATTTTTATATAAAAGTCTTATAAAATTATATTAAGTTTAAAAAAAAAAATCATATTTCATCATTTTATGTTTAAAACATTGCCCTTACTTTCGCTGCATATTATTTTGGTTTTTTTTCGGATTTAGATTGTTTTTTCAGGTTTAAATTGATAGATATTTGACTATTAAATTACCAAAATTTTGAGCATTTCAATAATGTAGTAAATTCAACAATTATGCCTATTTTATTTAAAAAAAACAGTTGTAACTCCTTTTTTTAAGGTACTTAATAGCACTTTAACTAATCTTGTAAGAATTGAACTCCTACTCTGTTCCTGAGGTTTTTTGTTCTTCCAGCTATTCAGCCATGTGAAATTCTTACTTTCCAAAATTAGAATTGAAATGCAAAAATATCTACCATTGTGTATTTTAATTTTCGAATATATAATTCATTTTTCTCATTCACGTTTATTTTTGAAGGTGTCATATGTAAAATAGTAAAATGTATGTCTTTAATGAATTCCTTCTCCCATATTAGAGAATAAAATAAAACAAAAGAAAGAATTGTGTTTGAAAATTTGTATTAAATGTTTTCGATTTTTTAATATAAATTATAATTTAATTTTTTGTTAATGAAGGATATTAGGAATACTATTAATTATTTTAATGATCTATTTTATAATAAATATATTTGTATTAAAATTTTAAAATAAATTTAATATTATTAACTTCTCGGTATTGCCGATTTACAATATTTTATACTTATAAGTAAGACCGGCAATTAATAAAAAGATTAATTTGAAAGGCAAACTTAATACTTAAAGTTTACCAAGAATGCAATCATTATTGTAAAGATTAACTGCAACACCATAATAGGTGACTCCAAGAAAGGTAACTCCAATAAATAGTTTGGGTCGAGTACACTATGCTGGTGCTCAAATAAACAAAAGTTAACCAATGATGCAAGTCACTATACTTGAATTAGAAAGAAAAAAGAAGAGTTGCAAAAATAGCTTCTTACACAAAGAAGATGGTGCAGATTGTGCAAATATACATATTATTGTACAACCTTTCTGAGTTGATTTTCAACTTTACTGAGATTTTCAGTGGTGAATATCATGTTTGTCTCAAATGTAAAGTTAAGGACGTTTTTCTTTTTTGGAAGACGCAGATCAGCTAGTTTGTAAATTGTCAAGTTATTATTTGTGGTAGTAATTAAACTACCCTTGATTGTTACTTCTGGAACAACTTGTCTTGATGAATGTTTTACTTCTTTAGTAGTACTTGTTTGATTCTTGTGCTTCTTCTGTTCTCATCCCCTAAGCGATCAATCTTTATATACTTTATCCATCTGCCGAGACATTCTTCTGCACATTACCCACTTATACTTATTAATTTCAATGATATGCAAAATTTTAAAGAATAATTGAATCTGGACAGTATAAGCATGGACCACTATGTTTCAATGGTGGTGATCTCCACTTCTGAATTTCTTCACCATCTCTCCGGATGCAGGCCTGAAATAAACATAACATTTTTATTCAAATTATCTTTCAAAGTAACTGATAAATTAGAATAGAATGCAACACGAGGAAGTTCAAATAATTATGTACGCAGCATGTTTTTGTAGCAAGGAAAAGTGTGTCGATTCTATTTTATCCAAAGAGGTTTCATGACTGTGTTCTACTTCTAGATGTCATTTTCTCGGCTTATGCTTCAACCTTCCTATTATTATACAATATTTGAGGCGTTTGCATTTATGCACCTTTCTACAAAAAGGTTTAATCAATGGTGAATATCATGTTTGTCTCAAATGGAAAGTAGGCATTTACACCATTTGCATATCTGCATGCAACCAAAAGAAAGTGTGTGTGTTAGCAATAATACCTCTTATCACAAATTTCTAAACAATTTGAAACCAGAAAAAGCAAAAAACTCACGGGAAATAATCATTTTGTTTCAGAGGCCATGATGAATTTACTGTGTTTTTGACATCTGTGTAGAGGGATGGGGTAGAATAAAGCGCATTCACTCGACCATCCTAACACAGTCAGATGCACTTGAATTCAAAATCAATAAAGTAAATCTCTTGAGAGAGAGAAAAATATATCTTATATATTAGATGCAGTTAATATGCATGATATACAGATAAGGGTCTTCTAATACCTAAAGGTGTTAATGATAATAATAGATTAATAGTGTTATATTGAAGCAATCATGAACACTGATTTCTAGTAATAGCCAGTCATCCTCCTCACCAGGCACCAACTACGGTTATGTTTTGAGTCTTTTGAGTTTTGACACAATTATGCAGCACAAACAATGTGATTCAGATCTTTTACATATATCACTATATATTCACTGTTTCTTTTATGTGATGATTTTATAAATCAACGGCATGGACAATATTAACAACTCAACACAATACCTAAAGATTTTTTAAACATATACAACTCAGAAGGTTAACATAATGAATCAACTTATCCATCTGCTTGAACCAAGTCTGTGCATATTGATATTGGAATTCATCACCCATAGTGCACATAACATGATTTATCCGTGTTACGTTTGCCTGTTCATGGTAGATTATTAAATGTGTGTCAAGTGACATGCAATATTTACTTGTATATTCAACTGAAATTCTATTGCCAGATGAAATGTGATAGCACATATGTTAAAGTAATGAATATTAAGTGTACCTGAGCTATGTTAGCAACAATAAAATCATTAACTCAATCTTTGACATTGTAATAAAAAGAAGAGGATCGTCCTGCAATTTAGTACGTCACCAAATGAAAGGCTATAATGTACAGCCTCGACAATTGAGTGAAAATCTCATTTCTTATTAGCATTGGAACTTGAACATGGACAGTGTCATCATTCACTTCAAATTAGAAACCGCTTGGTGGGTTGTAATGAACAGGAAATGCATTGGCAAAAATCTGCAAAGAACCAAAACATTTCAATAAATAAATGAAGGAGCAAAGAATAAAAATGTTAATGCAACAAAAGGGCTCCAGTCCCAAACCTGAGATGAAGATCCAAAAGTTTTCGACCCACGCCAAACAACTTCAAGAGATTTATCTCCCTTGCGTTTTGCTCGATTTTGATAATTGACCCGTGCAAATTGTACAGATTCGAAGCCAGCCTGATAAAGAATAGGCGAGAATGTAGTTTTTTCACTTCATTTGTCATGAGTATTTAAGTTTTGAACTTGCATGTAAACATATTAATTTGCAATTGGTCATAACTCTGGAAAATAAAGCATTTTTAATGTGTTATATAATAGTGACAAACTGGTGATAAATAATATTCTCCATACATGTCTAGTCACCAGTATAATGATTCGTGAATGGAACTAACAACTTATCTGATTCCAAAAGGAACACCAGTCACCACTAGAGACAATACTATAATGTTATTAGGGAAGACATTTTTGATTATTAATAAATATGTTCTATGGATTTTCTTTCAATTATTTATTATGTCTTTATTAACTGCGATATAAATATTAGAATAATAAATGTCCTTAGAATATAAGCATGAATTCTATATCTCTAAGTATGTGACTTAGAAATGAGATTATATGACTAGTGTTTATAATCCTAAAAGATCCCTAGTCGAGTATTATTATTTGAGGACAATAATAATGCATTAAGACTATTATGTTTGTTGACTAATGACCACATCTCATTGGTCATAAGTATGGTGATACTAAAGTCAAAGACATAAGTGCATGTTAGCAGAACATGGCACTGGATAGACCCACCGTGTGAATTCTTCATGGTAAATGTTATCAAGTGTCATAAGAAATTCTCACAATGATAATGGTGTAATGATCCTTAGACTTGAAATCATTATATTTCTATATGAGAATTAATATACTTTGATTCTACTCAAAGTTACCTTTGACCGGGTAATGATAAAGGTGGACATTGGGTATATTATGAATCATATGAGAAATATGAATGATAGATATAGGATTTAACCCTCCTATTTTAGGAGTGATATTATTGGCCTCTTGATTGAGTGAGACTATGAAATGCATGGCCATTCTCAAATTGTGATTTGTTTAATAGTCTACTCATCGATCAAGTAAACCGGGATTAAATGGTGAAGAGGATGACATAAACCATGCCTCGAGTTTAATCTATAATATAAGGTTAAAAGGATTATACTACATGGAACATTATTCATTAAAGGTTTAATTGGATCACCAATTATTATTATTACTTGGGTAGCAATGATGTATTACTAGATGCCGCTCATTGTTTATAATTTTATTATGAGATATTAAAATTATTGCCAACGTAATAATAACCTAAAGGGTTACACATAAAGAATATTTTAAACGGAGCATTAATTAAATTTCGAATTTAATTGAATTATTATTATTATTGAATTATTGGATTAATTAAGTAGGACTTGATTAATTATATAATAATTCGAATATAATAAATAATACTACTAATAATCAGATTGGGTTTTGGAAGCCCAATCAGATTAGGTATAGGCCCAGAATTCTCCATATAAATACATTATGATGTATTGTTTTAGGGTTAATTGAAAAAAAAACGTTTTTCTAAAAACCTTAGCAACTCTAAATCAAAGAGAGGCTAGAGAGAGAGAGAGTTCCGAGGGCAATTCTTGGCTAGTACCAACTCCGGTGATCGTTGGACGATCGGGCGTTCGTGTGGACTGATTAGAGACGTGTATCGCAAGGCGAGACACGTGGTGATCAAAGCAAAGGACCTCCATCTATCAACCATTCATAAAGCTCATTAAAAGGTAAACAATTTTGTTCACGAATTAAACATCTTGTTTCACATGGATCCTGCGGAGGGTTTCGTTATTTTTCTGTTTTTACGCGTTTTCCGTTGCGTTTTCATGCCCGAAACCCTTCACATTTTGAATTTGAATATATGTTTTACTGGTTTTACATATATGATAGTATCATGTAAAAATAGATCCACCCACCCAGAGACCAACATACAATGTCATTTAAGAAAAAAAGAGACTGTAAAACGCATGTACCTCTTCTCTAAGAAGGTACGCCTGCACTGCAGAGTGCCCGAAAGGATCAATCTGCCACCCCGCTCGAAGAGTTTTCTTGAATTGGCTTTTAATAGCATGATGACCTAAAATGGTTTGATCAATCATATCGATATAATGGGTTGTACCCTCATCATGCATACACCATCCACCATTCCTAAAGAAAAACAAAATTTAACCAATGATGCAAGTCACTATACTTGATTTAGAAAGAAAAAAGAAGAGTTGCAAAAATAACTTCATACACAAAGAAAATGGTGCAGATTGTGCAAATATACATATTATTGTACAACCTTTCTGAGTTGATTTTCAACTTTACTAAGATTTTCAGTGGTGAATATCATGTTTGTCTCAAATGTAAAGTCAAGGACATTTTCCTTTTTTGGAAAACGCAAATCAGCTGGTTTGTAAATTGTCAAGTTACTATTTGTGGTAGTCATTTCTTTCTAAAGCCATTTCTCGAATGAATTGACAAACATAATAAAGAAATGATTAAAAAAATAAAGGAAATTTCACATATAAAGTATATAAATTGTCTGAGACATTATATCAAACACCTTGGTGGCAAACAACTTCAAATTCAAATTATATGCAAAAATAACAATCTTAGAACAAAAATACCAAAAGTAAGATGAATTCAAAAAATGTACCTCGTATCAACGAAAACATATGTAACGCACAATCTGCAAACCCCAAATCAAGAACATGTTATTCAAATCACCAAGAACACAATATTAGTATTGTAAAGAAAACTAAATGATGGGCATGAATTTGAGAGAGAGAGAGAGAGAGAGAGAGAGAGATTTGAATGAGTTTGAATTCAAAAAAATGTACCTCGTATCAACGAAAACATATGTAACGCACAATCTGCAAACGCCCAAATCAAGAACATGTTACTCAAATCACCGAGAACACAATATTAGTATTGTAAAGAAAACTAAATGATGGGCATGAATTTGAGAGAGAGAGAGAGAGAGAGAGAGAGAGATTTGAATGTGTTTGAATTCAAAAATATGTACCTCGTATCAACAAAAACATATGTAACGCACAATCTGCAAATGCCCAAATCAAGACCATGTTACTCAAATCACCAAGAACACAATATTAGTATTGTAAAGAAAACTAAATGATGGGCATGAATTTCAGAGAGAGAGAGAGAGAGAAAGAGAGAGAGAGAGAGAGACAGAGAGAGAGAGATATGAATGAGTTTGAAATTGAAATTGAAATTTGAATGGTATGTATTTTGGATCTTTTCAGATTTGAATTGAAAATATGGACTGAAAGAGAAAACAAATCAAAAGGAAGTTGAACACTTCTGTCTTTCTCATGTAAAGTCACTTTGTCTCCTTCCTAATAATGCAGTGAAAATCACGTGAATTAGTATTAGTTAGAAAAGTCAGTACTCAAAGACAAAGATTTGTACAATTTAAAAAGTTTTTATGACTTTTGGATTAATTTTGAATGGCATTTTATGTAATTTTATATGAAGTCTTGGGGTAGGGGGTGTAAAATATCCATAAAAAGGGATTCAGGATTTATAATTTAAAAGATGTGTAATCTCACGGAGGGTCAATCCAGTGTCATGTACTCTTACATGCACCTATGTTTTGACTTTAGTATCACCATACCTATGACCAATGAGAAGTGGTCATCAATCAACAAACATACTAGTCTCTGTGCAGTATTATTGTCCTTAAATAATAACACTCGACTAGGGATATTTAGGAATAAAGATACTATTCATATAATCTCATTTTTAGGTCACATAGTTAAAGATATCGAATACGTATCATAATTCCAAGGACATTTATTATGCTAAAATTTATAACGCAGTAAATAAAGACATAATTGTGACGCCCTCCCAATCTGGGGTCATGATTGGGGAGTCACTACAACCTCTATACATATAAACCTGTGAATAATAATATAAACATGGCAGACGCGACCCCAACTCTACCCTGGATCTTTAACAGATAATGGTATGAAACAAGCATCAACTATCTACTTCATTTTATTACATAATAAAAATGTCAAAAGTTATTACAACCGTGTCTCAAAAGCACTGGGTTCCCTATTACAAAACCCCTTCTAAAAGTGGTCAGCACCTACCTGGGCTGGCATCTCAAGTATAACCCTATAAGAAGACTTCCTAGCTGTCTGATATGAGCGTACCATCTTCTCGTTTAACTGTGGGTTAGAACAGGAAATAGAATGAGCCAAATGCTCAGCAAGTAATAATATGGTCAAATAATTAACCACAATGAAATAGTTTTCAATACCAATCTATATGTCATAAGTATAGCAGAATCCATATCAAGGGAATATCAGAACAATGAATTGGTTATACTATTTCAAAGGTTAAACCAATTTCCTTATACGGATATATGATTTGAAGAAAAGAAATAAGTAATTTGGAGATTTTTCACAACGCACCGGACAATACGGGTGATCAGCCACATAAAGTCCCCATACCGGACACACAATCCCTCTGGTCCTTGTATTGGGTCTCAATAGGCACACATTAGCCTTTAGACTAGTCCATCCCTAGTCAATTTATTATAATTAAAAAGTGCTAGGCCGGCGTCACTCGGCCTCTTACGCCTCCAAACTTAGGAATCCGTGGAAACCATAAATCGGAATTTAAATGAATCCAAACTTTGAAACTTCCTTTCTTTTAAAATCTTTCTTATGAAAGATATCCTTTGTAAATCATTGGATGTGTGTTTGTAAAGTACCCAAGTGAAGGTTCATGTATTCTCAATTTCAAGTAAGTATGTTTTTCATAGGTACAAGTTCAAATCTAATGCAATAGAATCTTAGGTTAATAGGTATTTAAATGTAAGTATAATCAAAGGATAAGGATAAGGTCTGAAGAAGAGTTTAAGCAAGATATGGTTTACAAGACATTGTGTTGTGTCTATAATGTTTGTATATAAAACAGTCTTTTGGGAATTGGATAAGTTCAATCTGATCAATCTGGATTTCTATTAATGGGGAAAAAAGAAGTAAATGTCATCAGGTACATATTGGAAATGTACCCGGATAAGGGTTCAGGTGTATTCACTTCCAGGTTTAAAAGGATGCATAAGTAGATGATCAAATTCAGATTATAGAATCATAGGTCATTAGGTTTCAATACATGGATATAGACATGGTATAAAGGTATAAGGAAAAAGAATTAAACAACGTATGGTATACGGAACAACATGGTATATGAACAGAAATAAGGGTTATCAATGAACAAGATGTATTTTCAGAATTAAAGGTATATAAAACAAGATAGCAATTCATATGGTAAAAATGAAAGAAGGGAATTGAAATGCGAAATCAAGTCAGTATTACTTGCCTTAAGTAGCTAAAAAGAGTAATCAGATTCACTGGTTCTCCACGTTAGTCTTGCCTTTATTTCTAGGCTCTACTTCTTCGGATTATTAAGTAGCTTTTAGAACAAACCGTACTCACTGAATTTCTGCCTTTGCCTTGCCTTTATCTCTATGTTCCACGTCTCGTGACTCTACAAAAGAGTATATACTATATCAGAATGATCCTCTCAAAATTCTAATCCTTATTCTAAACTACCCAACGTTCCCTAAACGCGTAAACACATAATATTAATTATATCACTTATAACTCTTAACCATATAATAAGCACAAAACTCACATAAGCGCACATTGCCATTCAAGTTCACATAACATACTCCTTTAATACATATACATATATATATATATATATATATATATAATCTAACTTTCAAATCATACCACACTTGGTTATCCCTTTAAATCAACTTGACCAATGCTAACCATATCCTTAACATCTTTACAAATAATGCATTCAATCTCAAAAGCTGAAAATTTTGCTGCGCATACTTTACTAAAACATTTTTCATAAATCCAAAAATAATTAAATAAATACCACATTTGACAGGCTACTTCCTGATTACTAATCCAACTTAGAACAGTTTACTTAGACTAAAAACGAACATGTTAAAGTGTGTACTGAAGCACAGAAAATTCCTACTGCGCAACTTTTAGTAAAACATGCATAACTCTTTATGTTAGAAAATGGAAAGGTCGAGGCATATTTTAAATATGTTCTTGATGAAATTTTCGGAAACTAATAATTGGAGGTTGTTTCTTGTAATGAGGACTTAAATTTTCATGTTTGGATCTAAGACATTTTCTTAGTGTAATCCATAAATAAATTAAGTTGAAATAGGTTGCTTGAAATGGGTTATGTGGGTTGGTTATATTGAAATAACTTCTTTCCCACATAGAAATGGTAATGAGAGGTTGGTGGATTTATATAGAACCATGTGCAAGAGTAGTGTACAACTACTAAGACATGTTGGTGTGCATGGTGTTATTATATGCCTCACGCGCACACACACAAACGCGCGCCGCCGCCGCCCGCCTCGCCTCGCCACGCCACGCCACGACTCAACTCGGGTCGGGTCGGGTCGAAGGCCGATTTGGGTGAATGTCTCGGCGTCTCGCGTACGCGAGGCGACCTGGGTGAGAAATTTTACTACATGTTTATTTAATATTATTTATTGATTTAATTTAACAGTATCAGTATTTATTTGTAACAGCTAAACGAACTGGGTCAGGATTTATATTAAATCCTGATGGACCAGTTCTTGGATCAAATCCTGATGACTGCTGATCCTGATGGCCAGTGTCAGTATTTGGAGTTAAATCCTGATGACTACTGATCCTGATGGCCTGGGTCAGTACTTGGATCCTGATGATGGTCCAGTCCTGACGAATGGTTGGTCAAGTACTGATGCCACTCCTGACGGACAACAAGTCCTGATGGCTTGAGTAAGTACTGATGACAAATCCTGATGGAACAGGAAATCCTGACTGAGCTGTAACTGTTATTAAATCCTGATGACAACTGTTGTGGTAATTAAATCAGAATAATTAGTATTAAATGTCATATCTTCAGTTACAATATTTGGTCTGTTACGTTTTATTTTGTAATATATCACTACTAGAAAAACTGCTTTAGACATCGGCTAAAAACCGATGTCTACTGAAAAAGAGAAGCGATGTCTTTACATGTGTAGAGAAAGGTATGGGTATTAGACATCGGTTTTTAGCCGATGTCTATGTTAATCTTTAACATCGGCTTTTTAATAAGCAACAGATGTCTATGTTCCTTTTTAACATCGGTTTTTTAATAAGGAACTGATGTCTATGTTTCTTTTTAACATCGATTTCTTAATAAGGAACTGATGTCTATGTTTCTCTTTTACATCGGTTTCTATTCTTTAGACATTAGTGTTCTGATGTTACTTGTGATATTTAACATCGGTTTTTTGAGAAAGTGATGTAAGTTATGTATTTTTTTAATACATGGATGCCCTATTTGACATGGCCAAAAACCAAAACCAAATGACCAAAATCAAAAAACCAAACCAAAACCAAATATCGAAATCAAAAGGCCAATATATACTAAAACCAAATATAAAATTCAATAGGCCAACTAAATTATCCAATTCATATCGAAACTAACTACATAATCCAAACCATCCAAATATCAAAACTACATTCATATAGGCACATTTCCTAGTTTTTCAAAACCTTGGTAATTCTTTCCTTGTGCTGCTTGCCTTATAGCCTTTTTTTGATCTTCACAATAGGTCCCCAAGTGCTGCAACTTCTGTTTTAGCTCGCCAAATGAAGATCCCATTTTAGAAACTTCTGTTAATGCCGCATCTCAAGTTGTGGTGTGGCTTTCCTTACACTAGCAATGTGCCAAGACAAAGCCATATCCCCTCATTCTTCTTCCCTTCGATTTCACTTTTAACTACTTAGAACAACAATAACCCTACAATAAAGAGAGATATGATCAATCTAACTGAACCAATACATAGGGTTTCTGTCTTGGCAAAACAGAATCTCAAAACCCAAAACAGTTATTTTATATTACCTTGTATACATCAACAGAACCTCCTTCTCCTAATTTATATTCTTCACTGAAATTCTTCGTTGCTGATTTTAATTCCTTGTAATTGTAAGTAACTGGTCCCTGCAGCTCATTTGACCCCAGTATAGGACCTGGTGTGGAAGGAAATACAAATCATATTTGTAGGTCAGTCTTTATACAAAATTGTAATTATGAGTCAAGGATTCTGACAGCAAGCTTCAAAATATGTCCCAATGCTATTTTGAATTCTACAAATAATATAAAAGGTAGAGGTACTTGTATCACAAAGCAAAAACAAGCTGCTAGCATGCATCTTTTCCCTACTGCATATCCTAACAAGATATGTCATTCAGGCTCAAATTTTAATGATTATCGTATTTATTAAAAACACCTAAAAGGCATATGTCACTCCTCTGCATCATGCTTATGTCATCATTTGTATCCTCAATCCTCTTATATATTTCACTTTATGATCTTATATAATACTCCTCTTTTGGTTAGGGTTTAATCCATAATTTGTTACGATTTTGTTTCGCGATAGTTTCAAGTTATTTTAAAAACGTTTCTCTGTACCAAATCTAGGGTACTTTCTTTATCTTTCCATTTCCTTTGTCTAATATATAATCCTAGGTTTCTCACCTTGGTTTAAGATATGATCATGGATTTCTCATTCCACATACTTTCTTAAAACGATCAAATCAATACTTCCTTGATTGTCCAGTGAATAGTGATTTAAAACTCGAATGGGAATCTTCTGATTCTGATTGCGTTTGCATTCACTTATTCTCCTTATACATCAATAATATAACTTCGAAACATTCATTCCATGTCATCCACATAGGGTGGTCTGAAAAACTTTTCATCAACAAATTTACTATTCATCAAGGTTTTAAATATTACAAAAATTTGGGATATTACATGGTCTCAAAATCTTCATAGCCCAATTCAGGATTTTCATGCATTTTCCTCCTTATACTGACCATCCAATCAAATATTTTCAGGCTTTTAGCTAAACCAAGAAATTCTTTAAAAAATTTCATAAGCATCTAAGTATATGGGTACTACATTTAACACTAAAATATTGCTCATCAAGAAAGCCCATAATAATTTCAAGAAAACCATTTTTGGATCTTTAAAAATGAAATACACATAAAAATACAAGCAACAACAGAAATATAGGTGAAGTTGTAAACCGAAATCAAATACCTTAGTAAAAAAAGAAGTGAACTTGAACTGAAACTAAAGCTGTAGATCGAGCCTCCGAACTCGAACTGTAAACCAAAGCTCCAGATCTGTTGAAGAAACAAGAAAATGAAATAAATGAGTTGTAAAGCCGAACAATTAAAAGAAATAAAGAAACAAATCGAACAATTAAAAGCCGAAATCGGACAAATAAGGTATAACAGGAGCTTAATTGAAAACTAAGGTTACGTTGGAGAAGGTGGGGAAGAAAGGGGGGAGAGAGTGAATTGATTTATGTTTTGTGTTTTGTGTTTTTTTATTATATTTGTTTTAAAGTGTTACTATTTTGTGTTTGAAAGGGGGACAACCGAGGTTAAAATTTGTTTGGGGGGAATTTATGGAAATTTTTTGCTAAGGCGGGGAAAGAGAGGGGGAACTGAAGGTTGATTTTTTTTTTAAAAACGAGTTTTAGACATCGCTTTTAGAGTGAACTGATGTCTAGATTTCTAATAGACATCGGTTTTAATATTCTCGATGTAATAGAGGTTTTTAACATCAGTGGTTTGTCTGACCGTTGTTTTAAGCGTGATGTCTAATCCTATTTTTCTAGTAGTGTATTTATATATACAAAGGAGAAGGAGAACGTTTGACTAATAGAGATATATGTAACTGTGAAAAAACCCGAGCATCAGTTTTTTTCTTTGCTCTCTCTCTCTCTCAACACATACAGAATATACATAGTTTTTGGGCAAACTGAGGTGCTGGTCGTTGTTGATCATTCATACTACTGTGAGTGGATTGATCTGTGCTGTTTTATCCAGGGAGTGATATTGCTGCAACCCAACACATCGTAAGTGGGGTAGTAATCTCTTCAAAAACAGTCAAGAGTTCTCTAAGGCTTGGCGACTCAACTGTTTCTTTATCTTTCAGTATTTGTGAAAAGCTACAGAGAGATAAGTGTTCTTTCTTATCTTGTTATTTTTCAGTCTCTAATTATATTATTGTTTCGACCTTCTTGTTTGTTTCGTTTATTGGTTTTATCTGCCTGTTCTTGTTGATACAAAATATATGTAACTGCCCTATTGTTGCTGTGTATTTAGTTAATTATACCCAACACTTTACTCGCTAACCCTATCGATACAAGGTTTGCGCGTGAGCAAACTAGACTAAAACTAGAATAATATCGTCCTAGACTTACTGTCTAAAACAGATAGCAAATAATCGCAATTAACCAAACAGAACAGACAGTTTTTGGGCATCTCAACATTCTTCAACATAAACCTTTAATCACCACCAATTCTTATTACACAACATAAGATACAACTAAACAACCATTCTAACTCCTTAGGCTGCCACAACACTCACAAATCAGAACTTTAAAAAGAAGTACTCAATTTATACATCAACAATCACTAACACAAACACTACACTTCTAATCCGACAAAAATCCCAAATCAAAACTTTCAACTTCAAATCAAATATCACACATATATGTTCAGAAAATTAATTATAGAAATATAATTAATGATTCATTGGAAAGGCCCAATAATTAAGGCCCAAAACCCTGATTATTTATTAATTTCGTAATTAATAAATAAGGAAAATATACAGCTCATGAAAAGAGTCCAAAATATGGTAAATTCATCAAAGAAGGATCCAGAATCCCAATTAATGAGTCGTCGCCTTTATCTACAAGGAAAAGACTTATTCAGCAAGAAATACAATGTTTATCCATTATCAAAAAGGAGACTTATTAGCTAAGACTCCTAAACTTACCCTAAATACAAGGCTCTTGACGCCTATATAAAGGACCTAATCCTACAATCATAACTACGTCTTTGGCTTGATTCTTAACATCAATTGAGATACGTAGGCATCTTGTGAGGACCGATTTAGTCTCGAAACGCAAGTGCAACCATTAAAGCTCAAAGCTCTTTAAACCTTAGCAATTAATATACAAGTACATTTTTTAATCCATAACATTTGGCGTCGTCTGTGGGAAGACAACATCAACCATGGCAAACACACGAAGAACAACTCGAGATACTCAAACTCCTGAGGATCTTCCTATCACCTCCGACGCTGATACTCAAGGAAATCAACCACCGCCAACTACTGGCACTCAAGGGGAAAATATCCCCACCAATACTCAAGGACCGGAAATCCCAATTTCAGTTGAAGGGACGAATCCCCTGCAGATGGTCATTCTTGGATCTAATCCACAAGAGACCGTTCACCAGCAACCAATCACAACCTCCCCGTTGCTCATGAATGCATCAAGTGGTCTTCAACTCCATACTACTGATCTCCCCCAATACGCTACTCAAACTTTGGGGATGCCAAGCTATGGCATGCCCCCTCGACCCATGGCGGGCGGTAGTGGTCTCAACCCCACTTACCACGAAGCATATGTCCCCCCTTATATACAAGGTCTGGGACCTCAAAATCAACAAACTCGACGGACCCCTTTGATTCAAGACTACTCGGGTCCCTATACTGAGGATGAGGATTATACATCTGGAGAAGAGAGGGATGTCACCCCAAGGAGGAAACGTTCTTCCCAAACAAATCGGGAACAACCCCAAACTACTAAGGAGAAAATTGCAGCCCATGAGGCAGAGACTCCAAGACTCAAGAAACTCCTTGCAGAAGAGGAGGCCGCCAAATCTCAAGGCCGAGCAACTGGAAGAGTCCCGATAATCAACCTGGACCCAACACCAAGAAGGACTAAGAGGGTTGAAGCCCCAAGGGGTGATCCTAGTGTCTTGTTGCCCCTGGGAGATCCTGATGATCCAACACCACCGTTTACTGAAGACATCATGAAGGCCACCATATCCAGGAAATTTAAGATGCCAACGATCAAAGCTTATGATGGAACGGGAGATCCCGCAAATCATGTAAAAACCTTCTCCAATGCACTATTGTTGCAGCCAACCAATGATGCGGTCAAGTGTAGCGCGTTTCCACAAACCTTGGCAGGCATGGCCCAACGCTGGTATAGCCGTCTTCCTCCCAACTCTATTGGGTCTTTCAAGGAACTAAGCAAGACTTTCATCAATCAATTCGTTAGTGGAAGAGTGCATGAGAAAAGATCTACATCACTCATGGGAATCCAACAAGGAAAGAATGAAGCCCTAAGGGATTATATCCACCGATTCACCCGGGAGGTTCTGAAAGTACCGGACTTGGAGGACAAAGTGGCTATGATAGCCCTGCAACAAGGAACTACTGATGATCACTTCAAAAGATCGTTAGCAAAACATCCACCCGAGAGCATGCTGAAGCTCCAAAATAGAGCCGGAAAGTACATCAAGGCTGAAGAAACCATGAGAAAGTATGAACCTACTACTGGTGGTAGTGGAAATTCAAAGAAGAGGAAGGAAACACAGGAGTATGATGTCAAGGAGAAGTTTCCTAGAACATCAAAAGATTCTAATTCTCCTCCAAAGAGGAACAATTTCGGACCAAAGTTTACGGAGTATGCAAGATTAAAAACTCCTAGGAGCCAAATTCTGATGGAGATAGCTAAGGAGGAAGATCTCAAATGGCCGAAGCCAATGAGGGCTGACATGTCCAAACGGAACCAAAACCAATTCTGTCGGTTCCACAAGGAAGTCGCTCATGATACCGACAATTGTAGGCAATTGAAAGATGAGATTGAATTTCTGATACGAAGAGGAAAGCTCAATAAGTACACCAAGGATGAAAACCAAGGGAGTCAAAGGGGGAACTATGAAAGGAAGGACTATGATAGAAGGGACAACGATCAAGATCGAAATCCCAAGCCCCGAGGGCCAGTTATCAACATGATATTCGGAGGACCAACTGGTGCTGGGTCCTCTAGAAACTCAAGAAAGGCTTATGCTCGAGAAGTAATGACTGTGGTCGGAGAAGCACCGAAGCGTGCCCGAACAGAAGTATCAATAGGTTTTGATGATCCAGACCTGGAGGGAGTGAAGTTTCCCCACGATGATCCCTTAGTCATCGTTCTTGTGATAGGAAATTCTGAAACCAAGAGAGTTTTGGTCGACAATGGAGCTTCAGTGGATATCTTATTCCATGATGCTTTTATCAAGATGGGCTTTACTGACTCTCAGTTGACAC
Organism: Heracleum sosnowskyi; assembly: GCA_030848705.1. NCBI lineage: Eukaryota > Viridiplantae > Streptophyta > Magnoliopsida > Apiales > Apiaceae > Heracleum > Heracleum sosnowskyi. The sequence continues at coordinate 57,333,199 of CM061238.1, read as the reverse complement.
CCTCAAATATGCCCATATATGGATTCAATGGAGTGGAATCAAAAGTGGAAGGCACTATCCAACTCCCAATGACAATAGGGCAAGGGCCGAATACGTCTACTCAGATGTTGAACTTCATAGTTATAAAGGCAACTTTGACCTACAATGCAATCCTGGGAAGGACTGGTCTTCATGCGTTCAAGGCCGTTGCCTCATCCTATCATCTGAAAATCAAGTTCCCAACGAGGAATGGAATTGGTGAAGAACACGGGGACCAGAAGATGGCTAGAAGTTGTTACGTAACAACATTTAGGCCTGATGGAATCGGGGGCAGGTTCTCCCAATTGAAGATATGGATACTAGTGACAATGAGGACCGAAGAGGGAAACCAGCTGAGGATTTAATCCCAATTCCCTTAGTCCTTGGTGAACTGGAGAAGGTGACTTATGTTGGAGCACTATTGCCTGAGCCATTGAAAAGCAAGCTCATATCTTTTCTTTAAGAGAATAATGACGTTTTTGCTTGGACATCGACTGACATGCCAGGGATTGATCCCCAATTGATAACTCACAAGTTGAATATGGATCCTGAAAGAAAGACGGTGAAACAAAAGAAGAGAAATTTTGCTCGAGAAAGGCAAGAGGCCATTAAACAAGAAGTAGAAAAGCTTCTGGAGGCCGGATTCATTGAAGAGATACAATTCCCAGAATGGTTGGCTAACCCCGTGATGGTCAAAAAGGCCAATGGAAAATGGAGGATATGTGTGGACTTCACTGACTTGAATGATGCATGTCATAAGGATTGTTTTCCCTTACCAAGGATTGATGCCCTAATAGATGTCACGGCTGGGCACGAGATGTTGAGTTTCATGGATGGCTTTAGTGGAAACAACCAAATCAAAATGCACAAAGATGACATCTCCAAGGTATCATTCATCACCGACTTTGGTGTTTTTTGTTATCTAGTCATGGCATTTGGACTTAAGAATACAGGGGCAACTTATCAATGGTTGGTGAACAAAATTTTTGGACACCTGATTGGAAAGACCATGGAGGTTTATGTGGATGACATGTTGGTTAATAGCCTCGATAAGGCCGATTATATAAACCATCTACGGGAAGCATTTGAAGTGCTGAGGCACCACAAGATGATGTTGAATCCAACTAAATGTGCCTTTGGTGTAGGCTCGGGAAAGTTCTTAGGCCTGATGGTTTCCAAGAGAGGAATCGAGGCTAATCCCGACAAAATCAAAGCAATTCTAGACATGGAACCACCAAGGAATGTAAAGGAGGTCCAAAAACTAACTGGAAGAGTGGCAGCATTAGGAAGATTCATCTCCAAGTCTGGAGAGAAGTGTTTACCCTTCTTCAAAGCACTCAAGAATGTGAAAATTTTTGAATGGACAACGGAGAGCCAAGAGGCCTTTGAGGCCCTGAAGAAATACATGGCTGAGGCACCACTGTTGGCAAAGCCAAAGCCAGGAGAAACTCTTTATTTGTACTTGGCGGTTTCTAACACAGCCCTTGGAGCCGTTTTGGTAAAAGAAAAATTGAAGGTTTAGAAACCCATTTACTACGTGAGCAAGATTCTACAAAGGGTAGAAATAAACAAACTACTCAACGATTGAGAAGTTTGCCTTAGCCTTGATAATGGCCTCAAGAAAGCTCCGCCCGTACTTCCAGGCTCACAAGATAGAGGTCTTGACCAATCAACCTCTAAGAAACATCTTGCATAGCCCTCAAGTTAGTGGAAGGTTGATCAAATGGGCTATTGAATTTGGCGAATTTGACATCAAGTATAAGCCTCGAACGGCCATAAAAGCTCAGGCACTTTCTGACTTCATGGTTGAATGCACCATTGACAACCAAGAAGTCAGGGGCAGGAAGTAATAGTGGAAGACGAGAAATATCAAGAAATGGAGTTCAAAGAATATTGGGTGCTCTATTTTGATGGAGCATCAAAAACAAAATCAAGTGGAGTAGGTTTAGTGCTACAAAGTCCTGATGAATTTCTCATAGAGTTAAAACAATGAAGTCAAGGCTAGCTGGCTTAGGGCTGGCTGGAGCCTTGAGAGTTAAAACTCTGAAAGTATGTGGAGACTCAAGGCTAGTGGTTTCCCAAGTACATGGGGAGTTTGAGGCCAGAGATGAAGTCATGGCCAAGTACTTAAAACTTGTCAAGGCCATCATGACTCAGTTTGATGAATGCTATGTGGAACATATTCCAAGGGAAGAGAACATGAAGGTCGATGCCTTGTCTAAGTTTGCTTCTTCTGAAATTGAGAACTGCGCTGGAAGTGTGTACTTCCAAGTCTTGAAGACTCCAAGCATCAATGGAAAGTTGGTAGCACCTATTGATGTTTCTAGTTGTTGGATGGATCCCATCAAAGCTCATCTGGAAACTGGGTGGCTACCCAATGACACTTCAGAAGCACGAAAACTATATGTGAGAGCACTAAGGTATGCCCTGATTGAGGGAATCCTATACAAGAAGTCTTTCATCATTCCTTATCTGAAATGTTTGAGACCCCAAGAGGCAGAATTGGCCCTAAAGGAGGTACACGAAGGAATTTGTGGGCAGCACTTGGGGGCAGAGCCCTTGGTCAAAAAGTCACTCGTCTAGGTTTCTATTGGCCAAGCATACTTGCAGATGCTAAGAGCTATGTGAAGAAATGTGAACGGTGCCAAAAGCATGCACTAGTGGTTAGACAACCACCAGAGATGATGACATCCATTAACTCACCTATCCCCTTTGCCATGTGGGGAATGGATATACTTGGGCCATTTCCAATGGCAAGTGCACAAAGAAATTTATTGATATTAGCAATCGACTACTTCACCAAGTGGATTGAGGCTTGTTAGGTCCTGATATGTTTGTAGAAGGGGGGTTGAATACAAACAATACAGTTTAATCAAATTTTTCCTTTAAAAGATTTAACAATTTAGAACAAATTAATGCGGAATTAAACTGAAACAATATTCAAGTTAAATATAACTTATATTAAACTTGACGAGTGTTACAATTTGATCACTGATTACAAGGGTTCTTAATAAAACAAACCTAGAATAAATTCGACATGAATTTATCTATTTTTGTAATAAAAAGGATCGAATACTAAAAAGTAGTTCGATATAAAATCTAGGGATTATGATCCGCTAGAAAGCTAAAGCAGTACAAGTGAAATGATCCTTATGAATTTAATGTTATGATCAAGTCAATAATTAATTCACTTGATGAAATTGAATGCTTTGCTGTGTGAAATTGAAGGAGACAGTTGAGAGTTTAATGTTGAGAAGCTCTGCCTTTTTCTTTCTGTATGTTGTGTTGTGATGATGTCGTCAAAGTCTTCTGCCTTGTATTTAAACAAAATGCATTTCTTTTTTATTTCAATCCACGTGCAAGCCTTGACAGTATACAATTTAGCCTAGGAAGACTTGTAGGAAAACAATCCATTTATGCTTGGAAGACTTTCGGGAAGACAAGGAATGAGAAGGGAAGACAATCGGGAAGACTGAGATTTGGCTTAGGAAGACAATCGGGAAGACTCAGTTGTGAGTCTTCCTAGTTTAATAAACTGAGTCTTCCTAGTTCAAACCTAAGTCTTCCTAGTTCATTTTTATTCTAATTTAAATAATTAACTAAATAAATTATGTATTAAATTAATTCTCTACAGAATTAATTTAATAAGTAATTTACTTAATAGTATTAATTATTTATAAGAGAATAAATAGAATTAGTTGACTTCTCAATTAATTCCTGAATCACTTAAAACTTAGATAAAGAATAAACATAATAGTACGTTGACACTCAATGCACTGTCTTGTTCATGAGTGATTAACGACAATGTCTGTTCTTTATCCGTTTGACTTTAAGCAGTGATTCACTTCCTTTTCATTCTAGAACTCTGTAACCAGTATCTTTTGTTGTCACCACTTGAAATCTCCGTCACTTTAATAAATCCACTGAGGTTGAATACTTCGTTGAGGCTTGATCAACAAGTTGATCTTCTTCAATGTAGAATCACTTAAAGTGATCTGTAGATGACTTTAATCTTCATTCTTTGACAGATATAATCTTCTGAGATTCCTGTGACATTTGATTTTTATTATTTACTTATTACATCTTAATTAAAGTTGAGTAGAATCCTCGGTGTTTACAAATAGGCCTAGACATATGCCTTTCAAGGCTAAACCTTTAGCCAAGATAACCACCAAACAGGTGATGCATTTCTTCTGGGAGAATGTGATATGCAAATACAGGATTCCACGTATCAGGGGCTGGATCAGATAATTGCATCAAAAATAAATGATAATAATCCTTGCATAGGTGCAAGATGGGAAAATAGAATACTTGTAGAACAAGTACCACGACTTCAGAATTTAAAATAACATGTTTTTACCCTCATCGGGTTCACAAGTTCCCACTCATCTAGGGTTGGTAACATTCCAACCTAATATTTTTAAATCAAGATTTTTGAAAGAAAGCCTTAGTATAAGGCCCATAACTATCTTTTAAATCGTTTCAACATAATAAATATACTTTTCCCAATTAATATGGAAATATAAATCTGACCTCAAAAGGTATGAAAGAATACTCGTCCATTTACGAGATTAAATGAAATACTTGCAATTCAATGCAAAGGAATCAAAATTTGGAAATTAAGTGAAAATTATTCAACTTGCATATTAATAATTGAAGATAATATCACTCAATAATATGTGAAAGGAATAGAGACTTGCCTCTGGTCCTTAGCTATTACGTAACGCTGAATAACACGACTTCCTCCTTATTCTGTCTTATAACACGATTCTCTATTTCCGTCCTTCTTTGATTTAATGCTCTTGTGATTACCATCAATCTGATCCTCACGATTTTGAATCCACGCGTCTGCCTCGATACTCAAACATGAGACGGTGCTTTAGTCTTCAACGTATGATTCTCACATTCCACAAACAAGTGTAACTTAACTTTGACGCACTTACTAGTCTTACCGATATCTCTGTTGGAATAAAATACCTGTAAATGTCCCCTTGGTGTTAAATCGCCTCACAAATAATCCAATCAATCGTAAACAATACTGAAGGGTTTCGAGCACATAAACGCAACAAAAAACGTAAAAATAAATCAAAATTCGAAACCCATCCGCAGGATCCATGCGAAAACAAAAGATTTAATTCGGAGATTAAGAAAAGATACCTTAAGAAGCTTTAACAGTTCATTAATGGAAGATTAATGGATATCCAAAGCTTGTTCAATCACCATGTATCCCGCTCTCGCGATCTACACTCTACGTTATCCACATAAACGCTTTTCTTGAAGGATTGATGTATACTAGCACCCGAAAACTGCTTCTTTCTCTCTCTCTTTTCTTGCTCTCATAAGCGGCTAGTGTTTTAATGTAAAAACGTTTTTTCATCATTAAAATCAGCCCTCTTTTAGAGAGGAAAATAGTTTTCTAATTATAATCCAATTATAATAAAATACTAATCCGAAATTCCAATTTATTATTTAATTAAGTCGCACTTAATTAATTTCAGAACTAGTTTAAGTAATTCCATTTTCTATTTAAATAATTAATCAAGTCATACTTAATTAATATTATAAATAGAATAAATTACTTATTTAAATTTAAATTCATAATTTAAATTATTTCTCCTTCAAACGTTCTTTGTGTGTGACCCTATAGGTTATTATTACGTTGGTAACAATTTTAAGAACTAATGAAAATTGTAAACAATGAGCGGCATCTAGTAATACATCATTGCCACCCAAGTAATAATAATTAAATCGGTGATTCGATTAATCCTTTCGTGAATAATGTTCCAGGTAATATAATCCCTTTAACCTTAATATTATAGATTAAACTCGAGGCATGTAATGTGTCATCCTCTTCATAATTTAATCTTAGTTTTCTTGATCGATGAGTAGACTCATAAATCAAATCAACATTTGAGCACGGCCGTGCATTTCTTAGTCTCACTCAAACAAGAGGCCAATAATATTGCTCCTAAAATTAGGAGGGTTAAATCCCATCTAGATCATTCATATTTCTCATACGATTCATAATATACCCAATGTCCACTTTTATCATCACCCGGTCAAAGGTAACTTTTAATGTAATCAAAGTATATTAATTCTCGTATAAAAATATAATGATTTCAGGTCTAAGGATCATTACACCATTATCACAGTGAGAATTACATATGACACTTTTAACATGTGTAATCTCACGGCAGGTCAATCCAGTGCCATATACTCATATATGCACCTATGTTTTGACTTTAGTATCACCATACCTATGACCAATGAGATGTGGTCATCAGTCAACAAACATACTAGTCTCTGTGCATTATTATTGTCCTTAATTAATAACACTCGACTTGGGATATTTAGGAATAAAGATACTATTCATATAATCTCATTTTTAAGTCACATACTTAAAGATATCGAATACGTATCATAATTCCAAGGACATTTATTATGCTAACATTTATAACGCAGTAAATAAAGACATAATAAACTAATAATAATAATCAATAAAACATAATTTATGATAATAAAATGTTTTCTTTAAAACATAAAAGTATTGTCTCTAGAGAACTAATACTAACAATCTCCCACTTGCACTAGAGCCAATATCCCATGTATCCAATACATTTGGAACTAGTGTGACTTACATGCTTCTGCTGCGACAAAGCCTTAGTCAGTGGTTCTGCAATATTCTAAATAGTATGCACTTTACATATAAGTATATCTCCTTGATCATTAATCTCATTAATAAGGTGATATCGCCTTAGTAAATTCCCAAAACATCATCTTTGGCTACTTCGCTAGTATCAATATACTAAGCCTCGATTGTAGAATCATTTACGGTTCTTGCTATGAACTATTCTAGCTTACAACACATCTATTTAGACAAAACACAAATCCAGACTAAGACACAAAAACCGTCATGTCTGTCTAGAAACTAACATTCGTGTAACATTTTACATCCAGCTTCCCATCTCCTCCATATACCAAGAATATTCTTGATTCCAATCAAGTAACCATCACTTGGATTAGACTGGTACCTGCTCGTCGTGCATAAATCATATGAGACATCATGACGAGTACATATCATCACATACATTATGAAACCAATTTCCGAAGCATATAGAACTATACTAATGTGGTCCATATCATCCAATGATTTTAGACCATTTATTTTGAGATCACTATCTCATAGACATGGGAACATTTTCCTTTTAGCCTCTTTGCATCCCTAATTGGTGCAATACATTGTCAATGTATGTACTCTGACTTAAGCCGAATAATCTTCGTGATATATCTCTATAGATCCTGATCCCTAAGATATAGGATACATCTCCTAAGTCTTTCATCAAGAAACTATTTCTTTACCAAGTCTTAACAGTCTGTTGAGAAAGTATGTCATTCCTTATTTATAATATATCATCTACATATGATACTAGGAATGCCACATGGCTCCCACTAACCTTCTTGTAAACACACGGTTCATCTTCATTTTGAATAGAGCCAAACTATTTGACTATTTCATCAAAAACGTATATTCCATCTCCTCGAGGCTTACTTGAATCCATAAATGGATCGACTTATCTTATAATCTATTCTAGCAAAACTTGGATCTATAAATCCTTCAGGTAGTGTCATGTACACAACCTTTTCAACGCTCCCATTCCAGAAAGTAGTCTTGACATCCATTTGCCAGATTTTGTAGTAATAGTAAGCAAGCAAAATCCCGATGGACTTGACCATTGCCACTGGTGAGAAAGTTTCATCATAGTCAATACCATGAATTTACTTGAAACCTTTTGCCACCAGTCGTGCCTTATAGGTCTGTACATTACTATCCATGTCAGTTTTCTTCTTGAAAACGCACTTGCACCTTATAGGTTTTACCCCTATAGGTGGATCATCCAAAGTCCATACTTGGTTTTTCATACATGGAATCCATCTTAGATTTCATGGCCTCCTGCCAACTTTAAGCTCTTGGAATTTTCATAGCGTCTTGGTGGGTAAGAGGCTCATTATCATTATTCACAAGCATTTCATCACCATCCTGAGTCAAGAGAAATTCATAATATCTCTCGGACTCATGGTGAATTGTTGACTCGTAAACACGCAAGTATACGCGATCACAAATAGCAAGTGATAAATAGAGTTCGTTCCGCAGAGACAAGGTGTAAATGCCAATTTAATACCTATGCAACAGTGTATGGTTACTTCTTAATGCTTGACCAATTATTAAATTGAGTTGTTGATTATTACTTAACTAATAAAACAATTATCAACTAAGAGTGAATTAACAAACGAGATTACTTATGTAAGAGAAACATGGGGTTCCAATTTCATTAACTACTTCATCTAGAATCTTATGCCTTTTCAACCTAGCATGTGCAAGCGATGATAACTGATTAGACGCACTAAACTGACACACGCCAACTTTCGTTGTACATATATCATCCTACTGATCATCCACAATCGATAGAAGTCAAGTAGTCACCAAATATGCTTAGTCCCTATATGTCTATAGAGATTGAAAACATAATGGTTTACAATCAAGCATCCAAATAATCACATAGTCGGTGCAAGACGGTTAGAACTACACCACAAATTAATACATGCTCTTCACATGCAAAAACCTACGCTAGCATGGTATGTTCTAAACCCTAGATCCACTTTCGCAATCACTAGGATTCAACAAACAATTACGGATGTTCGCGACGCACCCATAACGAATAAGCGCAACCAGACTAGGTTAACAATATATCAAACACACACCAAGGCATAAAACATTTAATAACTAGAATCCATGGAAAACTCCATTAAAACCCCATGATAACGATTAGCCCATAATCGGACTTCTCATCATCATGGGTTCAAATGATAACATGAATCTACAAACAATTAATAATGAATAATAGAAAAGAAATTGAGAGCAAAATAAATCTCGGAAATTGTAGAGAAGAAATACAAAAGATGGAATCAATAGGCCTCCTTGCTTGTCACTAGCTTCAAGAACCCTAGAAATTGACCTCTTGTTTCTGGAATAATAATATTGATGATGGATCGATCCCCTCTCAAAACTAAAACTAATGAATGATGTTTTTAAAGTATAAGATATTACATAATAAACCCAAGATACGAGCCCTAACAAATTAGGCCCAACACAAATTGACCCGGTTTGGAGTAAAATACATGCATAATCGAGGCACTCCAGGAGGAAACAGGCGCTCTTGCGCCTCTATATGGCGCTCTTGCGCCTCCACATCCCTGGATTTTTACTCTGAAAACTCAAATAGGCGCTCTTGCTCAAGATTTTAGTGCTCTTGCGCCTCCTAAGGCGCTCTTGCGCAGGAAACTGGCGCTGCACCGCCTCACAGCTCCTGGAAAATTGCCCAGCAATGTAGAAAATTTCCGTGGCTTCGCGTGAGCTGTTGAATCGTCAGAATCGGACTTGTAGAACTCCAGATATGGCCAAAACCGTGAGAGCTTCGCAACCTACCCGGAAAATCCGAATTTTAATCACATTAACCTCCAACTCTTGGTTCTGCAAAACTTAATGAAAACACATTAAACACACCACATACTTGAGTTCAAGTCATCAATTTAAGCCGATACGAAGCATTCCAAGTGGATTAAAAATCCACTTATCACACCCCCAAACTTAAACCGATGCTTGTCCTCAAGCATAAATAATATAACTATATACAACTAACTAGTACCACTTCCGTAGGTGATCACGGTTGCATTTGGCATATGCAACAAGCCCTTTAAACCCCTAGGCAGCCCTAGTGGACGAGTAAGGTCTCGTGAGGGCCTATAGCGAATGTACCCACAAAATCCATCTAACAATGCAACTAACAATGCAAACTATATGAATGCAACTAATATGAAAATGCAAACGATCCCCTCAACTAACCATAACCAATCAACAAGCCAACATCTCAAGGAATGCAATCTTTCAAACAGAGTTCGACCAAATTCCCGTATACTAACAATACAAACACAGAAACGTGCGTGTGTGCAATGCTCATCAATATACTCTCAAACTAAATCAAGACCATATCCTATTCTTCACCAAAACAACCACAAGCTTATAAACAAAATGAACTCTAGACACAAGAAACCACTTAAAGACACCTCAATATCCACTTGAGTTAGACAGGAATTCATGCTTTTATTACAAAACAACATACTAAACACAATACGCATGCTTATTTGACCGTGCAATGGCTGAGACCCCTAAAGGCTTATACAATAATACCCATGTAGCGAGCGTTAGGTTAGTGGATCCCAGACCGGAAAAGTCTTAGGTCACTAGGCACAAAGTCCCCAAGAACTTAATTACTCGAGTATTAAAGAGCTCAACCTGATCAATTTTGCATAACAACTAACAAAACAATTTTTTTTTTTTTTTTTTTTTAAATTTTCGGAATGAGTGCGCTTTGCCTTTTTCTCATCCCACCCTAGACTACTCATCTTTTCAATGAGCCGGCTACTAGCCATTTGACGCCTAGCCTGTATTGACAACTAGCATGATATCCCTGTTTTCCCCCAAACTTAGACTTAAGTGCTTCTTTCAATTTCAAGAGAATAGAAAACATTCTAAATATAAGCAAGTGGTTAAATTCTAACTTCCAAACAAACATGGTCTGATCAAATTCAAAAGCAACCAATGAGACTTGTGAATTTACATTTGTTTCTGTCATGCAAGTCAATTCATAGGAACTTAATCAACCCTCTATTCATCACTACCACACTCCAATCAACATCGACTCACCAACGGAAATAGCCAAATCCTACGGGATCATGAAAAATGCATGATATGCAAATGTAACTAAATGGACTCACATATAATAAAAACATAAACAAAATGTCCTACATGAAACAAACATGCAAAATACGAATCAAAACATGAATGAATTACCACAAACATGCAAAATATGATTTCCTACATGACACATAACACCACAACACTACTTATCCCCAAATCACCCCCAAACTTAGAATATTCAATGCCCTCATTGAAGGTGATAAGAAATATAGTAGAAACATACCTAACACATGGGTTGCCTCCCACGAAGCGCTGTCGTTAACGTCATTTAGCCGGACTCGACTAACCAGAATCACATTATACTGCCACCCTGAGTGGTTGGTGGTCCAAACGGAGGATCCTGATGGTGCTCTCCAAATTCACTTCCTGACAAATTGTTAGCAACAATAACAGGAAAAATAGATGACTGTCCAAAATGTGCATACCTCAGATGATTTGATGAAGATTTAAGAACGAGATTAGTAGTTTTTTTAAATGACGGCTTAAGCCGCACCTGAGAGTTCAAGAGCTCTGTCAAACCAAGCGACTCGTTTGGCATATCAAATTTCCTCTTCCAAGGAACTGCATTTAATATCTGAACATGCTCTGCTTGTACCTCCTCAGTACGAGGCTTGCTTAATACATAAACATCGAATGTATCCGACTTCAACAACTGATCAAACGGTTTATTCTGACCAGTATCAACCCCTTCCACTCTAAAACACTTTTCATTGTCTTCCGGAACATTGATGGCCTTAAACACATTAAAGGAGACAGTCTGATCTTGCACTCTCATTGTGAGCTCTCCTTTTTGGACATCGATCATCGTTTTGCCCGTGGCTAAAAATGGTCTTCCCAAGATGATTGGGATGTTCTTATCTTCCTCAAAATCCAAGATGACGAAATCGGCGGGAAAAATGAGTTTATCCACTTTGACTAAGACGTCTTCCACTATTCCACGAGGATATGTGACCGATCTGTCAGCTAGCTGCAAGGAGATATTGGTAGGTTTTGGGTCGGGGAGTCCAAGTGTCATGAAGACGGAGAGAGGCATCAGATTGATGCTTGCACCAAGATCACACAAGCATTTGTTGAATGACACTTTGCCAATAGTGCAGGGAATAGCGAAGCTCCCTGGATCTTTAAGCTTTGGAGGTAGTTTTTGTTGCAAGATCGCACTACATTACTCCGTCAATGCAACCGTCTCAAAATCAGCTAGCTTTAACTTCTTCGATAGATTTCCCTTCATAAATTTGGCGTAACTAGGCATTTGTTCCAAAGCTTCAGCAAATGGGATGTTAATATGCAACTTTTTAAATACCTCCAGAAATTTGCCAAATTTCTGATCCAGTTTCTGTTTCTGCATCCTTTGAGGAAACGGTGGAGGTGGATAGACTGGAGGATTGGCCTCTGAAGGAACCATATGCTTGGCTGGTTGTTGGAGTGGCTGCTTTTCCTTTTCTGCAACTTCCTCTTGCTCTGCCTGTTTTGAATTCTGTTCAGATTCTGTTCCCCCTGTGACTTTTCCTGACCGCAGAGTAATAGCTTGTACCTGTTCCTTACCATCATTCTTCCCTGGATTAGGCTCTGTGTTGCTAGGCAGACTTCCTTGTTGCCTATGAAGTAGGGCATTTGCTAGTTGTCCAATCTGGTTTTCCAGAGTTTTGAGAGATGATGCCTGACTCTGGAGTGATACCGCTTGACTCTTGACCATCGATCTCAATTCTTCTAATTCAGATTTTTCATTAGATTGCTGCTAAAAGCCTGGAGGCTGATATTGCTGCCTTGGAGCATACTGCTGCTGCATCCCAGAAGGGTTGGACTGTCTACCCCCAAACTACTGGTTAGGAGGAGGATAAGATGACTGCTGCATGTTGTTCTGACTGTTACCCCAGCTAAAGTTAGGGTGATTCCTGTTGTTTGGATGATATGTGTTAGGCACTGGCTGTTGTGGCCTTTGAAAATTGCTCACAAACTGGGCTGACTCATGAGATATGGCACATTGACTAGTGTCATGCCCACCTGCACATAGCTCACAGATGCTAGCGACCTGTTGCCTCCCAAGATTAGCCAAAGAATCTACCTTCAGGGTTGGAGCTTCTAATTGAGCTGACAGCGCAGTAGCGGTGTCAACTTGAAGAACTCCTGCTACTTTGCCTTGCTGCAATCTCTGCGAAGGATTTTGATACTCATTCGCAGCCATCATCTCAATCAGATCATAGGCTTCCTCGTAGCTTTTAGCCCACAACGCTCCACCAGAAGCAGCATCTACCATAGGCCTAGATTGGCTTCCCAGTCCATTATAGAAGCAATTAATAACCATCCAATCTGGCATCCCGTGATGGGGGCATTTTCTGAGCATTTCTTTATAACGCTCCCAAGCTTCACACAATGACTCACCCTGTGCCTGGGCAAACTAAGCAATAGCATTCCTTATGGCAGCTGTTTTCGCCATAGGAAAGAATTTGGAGAGAAATTTTTGTGCAAGCTCTTCCCAAGTAGTGATAGAACCAGCCGGCAAAGAATGTAACCAGCCTTTAGCTTTGTCCCTCAAAGAGAAGGGGAAGAGTCTCAGCTTCACAGCATCATCTGAAACACCATTGAACTTGAAGGTGTCACAAATTTCGATGAAATTCCTGATATGCATATTAGGGTCCTCAGTTGCACCACCCCCAAACTGGACTGTGTTCTGCACCATTTGGATAGTACCAGGCTTAATCTCGAAGGTATTTGCTGCGATAGCTGGCATGACGATACTCGATTGAATATCATTTATCCTTGGTTGCGAATAATCCATGAGTGCTTTTGGAGGTACCTCTGGATTAGGATTACCATCTCCCATTGTAACAACCGGTCCAACTTCTTCTTCTAGTAACTCTATCTCTTTCTTCCTTTCTAGTTCCGCTTTGGTTTGAGATCGTGTTTGCATGCACGTTCAAATACCTGAAAAACGAAGGACAGGAAGACACAAGATAGGTAAGTAACACGAATCAAGTCAGTAATCTATAACGACCACTGCTGACAAGCATATAAACTACAAATAACACCGTAGTCCCCGGCAGCGGCGCCAAAAACTTGTTGACTCGTAAACACGCAAGTATACGCGATCACAAATAGCAAGTGATAAATAGAGTTCGTTCCACAGAGACAAGGTGTAAATGCCAATTTAATACCTATGCAACAGTGTATGGTTACTTCTTAATGCTTGACCAATTATTAAATTGAGTTGTTGATTATTACTTAACTAATAAAACAATTATCAACTAAGAGTGAATTAACAAATGAGATTACTTATGTAAGAGAAACATGGGGTTCCAATTTCATTAACTACTTCATCTAGAATCTTATGCCTTTTCAACCTAGCATGTGCAAGCGATGATAACTGATTAGATGCACTAAACTGACACACGCCAACTTTCGTTGTACATATATCATCCTACTGATCATCCACAATCGATAGAAGTCAAGTAGTCACCAAATATGCTTAGTCCCTATATGTCTATAGAGATTGAAAACATAATGGTTTACAATCAAGCATCCAAATAATCACATAGTCGGTGCAAGACGGTTAGAACTACACCACAAATTAATACATGCTCTTCACATGCAAAAACCTACGCTAGCATGGTATGTTCTAAACCCTAGATCCACTTTCGCAATCACTAGGATTCAACAAACAATTACGGATGTTCGCGACGCACCCATAACGAATAAGCGCAACCAGACTAGGTTAACAATATATCAAACACACACCAAGGCATAAAACATTTAATAACTAGAATCCATGGAAAACTCCATTAAAACCCCATGATAACGATTAGCCCATAATCGGACTTCTCATCATCATGGGTTCAAATGATAACATGAATCTACAAACAATTAATAATGAATAATAGAAAAGAAATTGAGAGCAAAATAAATCCCGGAAATTGTAGAGAAGAAATACAAAAGATGGAATCAATAGGCCTCCTTGCTTGTCACTAGCTTCAAGAACCCTAGAAATTGACCTCTTGTTTCTGGAATAATAATATTGATGATGGATCGATCCCCTCTCAAAACTAAAACTAATGAATGATGTTTTTAAAGTATAAGATATTACATAATAAACCCAAGATACGAGCCCTAACAAATTAGGCCCAACACAAATTGACCCGGTTTGGAGTAAAATACATGCATAATCGAGGCACTCCAGGAGGAAACAGGCGCTCTTGCGCCTCTATATGGCGCTCTTGCGCCTCCACATCCCTGGATTTTTACTCTGAAAACTCAAATAGGCGCTCTTGCTCAAGATTTTAGTGCTCTTGCGCCTCCTAAGGCGCTCTTGCGCAGGAAACTGGCGCTGCAGCGCCTCACAGCTCCTGGAAAATTGCCCAGCAATGTAGAAAATTTCCGTGGCTTCGCGTGAGCTGTTGAATCGTCAGAATCGGACTTGTAGAACTCCAGATATGGCCAAAACCGTGAGAGCTTCGCAACCTACCCGGAAAATCCGAATTTTAATCACATTAACCTCCAACTCTTGGTTCTGCAAAACTTAATGAAAACACATTAAACACACCACATACTTGAGTTCAAGTCATCAATTTAAGCCGATACGAAGCATTCCAAGTGGATTAAAAATCCACTTATCATGAATCCTACCAGACCTACGAACAACCTGTGTTTCTTGAGCAGTATTGTCATTAACATTTTCTTGCACATTCTGCTCTTGTTCCAACTTCAGTTCAATGTTATCTCGTGGTTCTCGATCCTCATCGAGATCTATTTTCCTCCCAGTATTTCTTTTAGAAAGAAATTCTCTCTCAAGAAATACAGCAGTCCGAGCAACAAACACTTTGGTCTCTGGAGGATTAAAGAAGTAAGACCCCTTTTGTTTTAATTTGGTATCCCACAAAATTACATTTATCTGATTTTGGTCCTAGCTTGTCATAGGTTAAACGTTTCACAAACGCTTTGCATCCCCTAATTTTCATAAATGACATGCTATAACTTTTCTCAGTCGATATCTTATATGGTGTCTCCTAAACCATTTTAGTAGGAACACGGTTTAGTGTATATGCACTTGTCTCTAGGGTATAACCCCAGAAACTTATTGGAAGATCCTCTTGACTCATCATCCATCGCACTATGTCCAACAAAGTGTGATTTTAGTTCTTAGAATCCCCTTTCTTTGAACCTTTTCTACTTCAGCTTAATATTCTTTGAACTTTTCAAAAGATTCGAATTTGTTCTTCAAAAGATATCCATATTCGTATCTACTGAAATCATCAGTAACCGCTATAAAGTAGTAAAACCTACCTTCTGCGATAGTACGTATATGACCACATACATCACCATGTATAAGTCATAATCGTTCGATGACCCTTTCACCATTTCTAGTAAAAGGGGCCTTTTGTCTTTTTACCAAATAAACCAAGATTCGCATTCTTCGTATGATTCATAATCAAACTTATCCAATCATCCATCAGTTTGTAAATTGGAAATGCATTTCTTATAATATGACCTTAATTACAGTGCCAAAGGTAATGTTTGAATTGAGTCATTTTAGAACATATAAATTGTTAACTAATTGTGCAACATCATTAACCTTTTCATTGAAATGTAATAAACAACAATTGTTATATATCCAATTAAAATGAAAAACCTTTCTTGGCCATACAAGAAATCAATATAATATCTCTACTCTTAGAGGCACGTAGTTACAATTATCAAGTTCTAAACTTAGCCTTATAGGCAGAATTAAGTAACGAGTTACTTTAACTAGAGCAACAAATTTTGCTCCAATTCTAACCCGAAACCTGAAGCTTGACCCTCACCGGTCTTCTTCTTAGATCTTCCAAATAAGCATGACAGTTTAACTTTCAGTCTCTCGGTTTTCCACAGAAGCGACAATCGTCTTCTTTCATTAGCAACACCTCCTTTAGGCGACAAAACCTCTTTGGGATTGGAGTTTAATATTGCTATAGAATTAGATCAAATCTTCTTCTTTCCATTCCATTTTCCTTTCCCATTCACATTCCTACATTCACCATAATTATGGGAGTAGTCCATGCATTTATCATGTTGCTTACAGCAGTTCTCAACGTGCTTCACAACTTAGTGGGTGCTATGTCTATCTCATTTATTTCGTTGTTCACTAACTAATTGAGAATAGTTATTGTTCAAAGATTTGTATGATCAAATCATTCCGAGTCTCCAGACCAATCTTGAAACCCAAAATAAATAATAATCAAGGTACTCATTATACCCTATCATCTTTAGAACATCTGGTCCAACCGAATCTCACGTTCCCTACTTGTAGGTGTATGGTGTCTTGCTATTGTCAAATCCCTTTTGACGAGCCTTTTCCTCAAACATATTTTAAGGTGATCAAATATCTCATAAGCATCCATATGCTCATATTGTTTCTTAAGCTCAACACTCATAGTTGCAAGCATGAGACATGAAACATCAGTAGTCGAATCATCAATTTGCTTCCAATAAGCATTATATTCGGCACATGTTACATTCTCAGCTAAAAGGTAAGGGAAGAATTTGACAAACATCGTGGTGCCCGAGGACGATCCTCAAGCTCCTATATCAGTCGAGGAAATTTATTCCTGTCAGCTTGTCCTTCTCAAGGACTGATCGCATGCATAGAGAAGTTGTTTGTGTTATTTGTCATTTGATAGCTACAATATTAAAGTGCATAAAATTAATCTAGGTTGCAAATTTATTAATTATTATGTTTAAGTGATTATGGTATATCATTATATACCTCCCACTATTTTTATCAAATAAATAGCCCTAACTATTAATTCGGAAAGTATTTCTCTTAAATCTTTCTAGTGAGCCAAGATCCATATTTCGTCATGCTTAAGGTCAGCTTTGGCTTTACTCCCAAAACATGATTTATTTAGGTAGACAACTCTTGTCAATTATATCATATATAACTCTTGGAAAGTTTGGTAGAACAACATTTGTTCACATTTATCTAATAAATCATACCAAGCTCCCTGCCTCTAAGTTCACAATCCTATTGTGGTAACTTAGTTAAGTCTAACCCAATGGTCTAACAGTTAAGTATCACATTTACTTCATCGCGTCTTATCACGATAGATGGGAGTGCTTCGCTTTGGCGAACCCACTCTTTCTCGATCTAGGTCTTGACGAGTGTTGCCCATTGGAAGGCATCTAATCGACTTAATATTTTAACTTTAGGGATTTTATTATTAAAACGACCATGATCCCATCATCAAGAGATTCCCAATTTTTCCTTGAACTAAGTACTTCCATTCAAAATTCATCAATGGTTTGATTTCCAGTCCAACGGAGGAGTCACACTGGTCTCACTAAAAACCCGCCTTCCTTACAAGCGCTACTTGTATTTTTGTCAAAATCGCCCCATATAAAAAAATTGAAAATTCATACTTATTTTTGTGTTTCATAAACACAGGAATCTCATGTTCGTTTTGTTCAATTTTAAAATTCATACCATATCATATTTCTCATGATCCAATCATAGAAATCAAATAAAGTGTAAATGAGAAAATCAAAATCAGAATTCTGAAAACATTAAATCGCTGTTTACAGACAGTACATGACGTCAAACGCCTTACAAACAAACGAGTGACTTTGTCAGTTTTGTTCAGACGCCCGTTTCCCTTTCCGAAACGGTATTTGCGGCGAAATTCTGACATAGTATGCAAATTTCACTAAATGTGCGCATCGTAGTCAGAAATCGTATCGAATATGATTCTCATAATTCGATTTAATATGTATCATATACATACAGCAATATACACAATCATCTCATGATTATCAAATCCTCATGAATATCATATATTCAAAAACATATACATACATATATATAAATCAACACAAAAACATGGTAGATCACAAATATGCATATATATCGAAAACTGTTAAACACACAACTGAATTAAAACATTTCGCAAGTAGCTCTGATACCATTGAAGGGTTTCGAGCACATAAACGCAACAGAAAACGTACAAATAAATTAAAATTCGAAACTCATCCGCAGGATCCATGCGAAAACAAAAGATTTAATTCGGAGATTAAGAACAGATACCTTAAGAAGCTTTAACAGTTCATTAATGGAAGATTAATGGATATCCAAAGCTTGTTCAATCACCATGTATCCCGCTCTCGCGATCTACACTCTACGTTATCCACACGAACGCTTTTCTTGAAGCATTGATGTGTACTAGCACCCGAAAACTGCTTCTTTCTCTCTCTCTTTTCTTGCTCTCATAAGCGGCTAGGGTTTTAATGTAAAAACGTTTTTTCATCATTAAAATCAGCCCTCTTTTAGAGTTTATATAGAGAGGAAAATTGTTTTCTAATTATAATCCAATTATAATAAAATACTAATCTGAAATTCCAATTTATTATTTAATCAAGTCGCACTTAATTAATTTCAGAACTAGTTTAAGTAATTCCATTTTCTATTTAAATAATTAATCAAGTCATACTTAATTAATATTATAAATAGAATAAATTACGTATTTAAATTTAAATTCATAATTTAAATTATTTCTCCTTCAAGCTTTCTTTGTGTGTGACTCTGTAGGTTATTATTACGTTGGTAACAATTTTAATAACTAATTAAAATTGTAAACAATGAGCGGCATCTAGTAATACATCATTGTCACCCAAGTAATAATAATTAAATCGGTGATTCGATTAAGCCTTTCGTGAATAATGTTCCATGTAATATAATCCCTTTAACCTTAATATTATAGATTAAACTCGAGGCATGTAATGTGTCATCCTCTTCATAATTTAATCTTATTTTTCTTGATCGATGAGTAGACTAATAAATCAAATCAACATTTGAGCACGGCCGTGCATTTCTTAGTCTCACTCAAACAAGAGGCCAATAATATCGCTCCTAAAATTAGGAGGGTTAAATCTCATCTAGATCATTCATATTTCTCATACGATTCATAATATACCCAATATCCACTTTTATCATCACCCGGTCAAAGATAACTTTTAATGTAATCAAAGTATATTAATTCTCGTATAAAAATATAATGATTTCAGGTCTAAGGAACATTACACCATTATCACAGTGAGAATTACTTATGACACTTTTAAAATTTGTAATCTCACGGCGGGTCAATCCAGTGCCATATACTTTTACATGCACCTATGTTTTGACTTTAGTATCACCATACATATGACCAATGAGATATGGTCATCAGTCAACAAACATACTAGTCTCTGTGCATTATTATTGTCCTTAAATAATAACACTCGACTAGGGATATTTAGGAATAAAGATACTATTCATATAATCTCATTTTTAAGTCACATACTTAAAGATATCGAATACGTATCATAATTCCTAGGACATTTATTATGCTAACATTTATAACGCGGTAAATAAAGACATAATAAACTAATAATAATAATCAATAAAACATAATTCATAATAATAAAATGTTTTCTTTAAAATATAAAAGTATTGTCTCTAGAGCACTAATACTAACAATCTCCCACTTGCACTAGAGCCAATATCCCATGTATCCAATACATTTGGAACTAGTGTGACTTACATGCTTCTGCTGCGACAAAGCCTTAGTCAGTGGTTTTGCAATATTATCAATAGTTTGCACTTTACATATAAGTATATCTCCTTGATCATTAATCTCATTAATAAGGTGATATCGCCTTAGTAAATTCCCAAAACATCATCTTTGGCTACTTCGCTAGTATCAATATACTAAGCCTCGATTGTAGAATCATTTACGGTTCTTGCTATATTTCAATTGATAGAATAATCACGCTTAATTAAATAAAGAACTCACGTATCACACTCGGCGAAAATCCCTATAATACAAAAGCCAACATCTAATTCTACGGTCTCGTAAATCTCATTTTCTAACATTACTGACAAATTTCTATTCCAACTACCCCTCGTGATAATAATAGACACGACCAAAATATTTAAACAAGTCACCTATCACCTATTCGTATTTATGACTCAATAAACAAATAATTCACATATTTCACGTAACACACATTGTCATTTAATTGCGATAAATAAATCACATAAGTCTCGTAACGTCAAAGAAATAATTTTAGAAAAATATTCGACTCTCATTTCAAAGGAATTAAACCTCGAAATATTTTTAGATCAAAGATCGGATCATTTATCCCAATATAAAGACTTAAAAACAATGTAATCAATTAATATAAAATTAATTGACAATTTACAAACACTCAAACTATTTTTAAATAAATAAACCAAGCTAGAAAATAATTAAACTTAATTTAAAGTAATTAAATCTAATTAATAATTAATTATTAAGAATTAAATGATTAAAAGAATTAATCAATTAATTAAACAAATTAATTATTAATCAAAATAATTAAAATAATTAAATTTAATCAGTTATCGATTTTAAATAAATATTTATAAATTTATAAAATAATCTGAATAATAAAATGCATTTTAAAATCAAAAATATGATTTTTAGAATTTTAAAACAATTTTTGATTTATTTTATAAAAATAAATCACAGAAACACTATTCATCAAATTGAATTGGGGAAAAGTTTTCAGAACTGATAGGGGCGGGGAATTCACATCAAACGAGTTCAATGCATATTGTGAGGAAGTTGGAATTGTCAGGCACTTTACAGCTCCGTACACACCTCAACAAAATGGCGTGGTGGAGCGGAGGAATCGAACAGTAGTAGAAATGGCAAGAAGTTATTTGAAAGAGAAACAAGTCCCATCAAAATTCTGGGGTGAAGTCGTTCCTCACTCAGTTTATGTCCTCAATAGGCTACCCACTCGTGCTTTGTCTGGACAAACACCATATTAAGCTTGGGGGGAAGGAAACCGGATATTGGGCACATCCGAGTCTTTGGATGTTTAGCACACATGAAGGTGCCTGGTGTTCCAACAAAGAAACTCGACAATCATAGCAAGCAAGTGATAAATTTTGGGAAGGAGCCTGGAACAAAGGTGTATCGTCTATATGATCCTGAAGGAAAGAGAGTATATGTTAGTAGAGATGTCGTGTTTGAGGAAAGCAAATGTTGGTCGTGGAGTCATCAGGAAGAGAAAAAGTCGAACACGGTGAGTTGGTTTTCTGTCCCAAGCATTCAAATAGCTGAAGAAGACAACCCAGTTAGCCCACGAAACACAGGATCAGATGGATCAAACACTTTCCTGGAGGTGTCACCACAGTCACAAGCATCAGAATTTGTTCCTGATCCTGCAAATTATGATGACAGTCACGAACCCAAAAGGTTCAGATCAGTCAGAACCGTATATGATGAAACAGAGGAAGTGGAATTGGGAGACAATTTATTTCTGATGGGGGTAGATGAACCTGCAACATACAAACAAGCAGTGAAATATAAAAGCTAGAGATTGGCCATGAATAAAGAAATTGAATCCATCGAGAAGAACGACACTTGGAGGTTAACAGAATTACCAGTTGGACACAAAGTAATTGGCTTGAAGTGGATCTATAAAATCAAGAAAGATGCGAGTGGGAACATAGTGAAATACAAAGCGAGATTAGTCGCAAAGGGATACGCTCAAGAACAAGGAATCGACTTCGAAGAAATCTTTGCCCAGTAACTCGTCTTGAAACTGTGTGTTTATTGTTAGCATTGGCAGCAAAGAACAGCTGGGAGGTACATCATTTGGACGTAAAGATTACATTTCTCAATGGGGAGATTAGTGAAGAAGTGTATGTAATGCAGCCAGAAGGGTTCGAAAAGAAAGGCCAAGAACAGTTGCGTCAAGCACCTCGAGCATGGTACGCAAAGCTTAACAAGTGTCTTGAAAAACTCGATTTTATGCGATGCCCTTACGAGCATGTAGTCTACACAAAGCGAGTGAAAAATGAAACTTTGATTATTGGAGTGTATGTCGATGACATATTGGTTACTGGCACAAATGTCTCACTCATCGAGGACTTCAAGAAGCAAATGGGAGGTGAGTTTGAAATGAGCAATCTGGGGAAACTGACATACTACTTAGGAATTGAGGTGGAACAAGGCGAAGGGTATATTGAGCTAAAGCAGGTTGGATATGCAAAGAAACTTCTCGAGAAGGCTGGGATGATTGAATGCAATCCAACAAAATACCCCATGGATCCAAAGGAGTATATCACGAAGGACGAAAGTGGCAAGGCTGTAGATACAACTCAGTATAAAAGCATGGTTGGAGGGTTAAGGTACTTAGTTCACACCAGGCCCGACATTGCATACTCAGTGGGTGTTGTAAGTTGGTATATGGAGCGTCCTACTGTGATGCATCAGAATGCTGTAAAAAGAATCCTTCGTTACATTAGAGGAACTCTGGATTATGGCTTGGTTTACACGAAGAAAAATGGCAACAATGCTCTAACAGGTTTTTCAGATAGTGATTTGGTAGGGCATCTTGATGATAGGAAAAGTACTGGAGGAATGGTGTACTACTTGAATTAAAGCTTAATAACTTGGGTGTCGCAAAAGCAAAAATGTGTTGCACTTTCATCATGTGAAGCAGAATTTATGGCAGCCACAGCAGCTGTTTGCCAAGGAATGGCTACGGAATCTGTTGAATCAAATATCCTATGAGAAGATTGGTCCAGTGGTCATATATGTAGATAATAAGTCGGAAATTGACTTAGCCAAAAACCCAATATTTCATGGACGGACTAAGCACATCGATATTCGATACCATTTCATCTGAGAGTGTGTAGAACGTGGAGAAATAATCATACAGCATGTAAGTGGTGAAGAGCAACGAGCAGACTGTTTGACTAAGGCTCTGACAACGATCAAGTTCGAAAGGATGCGTAACCTCTTAGGTGTCAAGGATCTGATGAAACAAGTTTAAGCTTATGGCGGAGATTGTTGAAATTAATCTTAAACTTGTATTTCATTTTGCTTTATTATTGTTTAGTGTATTTTCTACAGCTGTAGACTTAGTCTAAAGTTGGTGCAGAGTTTTTAGGATCGTGAGAATAAAGAGGTGGAGATCATGTAGGAATCAGTTTAGGCCCTGTAGTTCATTTCCTTGTTTTTAGCTATGCATTTTTCCTGTACTTTCTATATAGTTTGTATTGTGTCTTCAATGAAAAGCAATCATTTTGGCATGCATATGTCTGTGTATTCTTTTACTTTTATTTCGAGCAGTTAAAGCATAGACCAGGTGGGCGTTTTGTTATCAATAAAATATACAAATTTTGTAACATTTCACAAAATAATTTAGATCAAATTTAAATTGACTCTCAAACTAAAAAAAATGACTATTTATGTAAAGAGTAAAAAAGTTCAAACCACATACGGTTGAGATTAAACATAGATAGAGCAGATGTTCCCAACAAATCTAATTTTACTATTAGGGGGTATTGGCCAAAGAGGCCGAGTTCAGGAAGAGGCAAAGTCTGAGCTCGCTTCACATAAAGAAAGTGGGATGTCTAACATGGGCTCAACAATGGTGTATGAGATATGAGGATGAGCAATTAACCAAGGATGGTTGCCTGGGCTTGGTGTGTAATTTGAGTCCATTGTCCGGCACACTTTGCTAGCGGATTGGGTATGATGGCTTGGCTAGCTAGGTAATGGATAAGAAAGGCCACCATAATTAAACTGTATAGACTTTGGACGCAATGCCGAGTTGAGCGCCGACCTATATCCATTGCTCATGAAGATTGAAGACTAAGGTGACTACGAGGAATAAGGTTATGACGTACAACTCACGAAGATATAAGTCATGAGAATATCCGATGATTATTTGGAACATGAGAGTCATGGGTTTTAAACTCGATAGCCACATTTTTGCAATATGAACTTGGGCAGCATGATTTAAAACCCTAACTAGCCTAATTAGGTATTCAATCTCTATGATATAAGTCATGAATTTATGGGTAAAAATAGGATATGTAGTCAATCTTTATGATGGAATTGACAAATTGAAAATAATAAAGAAACTGTGTATTCTCTTTTCACCACAAAAAATAGGGTCATTTACCATGGATGTTTTGCACTACATTGGTCGTAAATGGTCGTAAAGAAACTGTGTATTCTCTTTTCATCGTTTTTAGTGAACTAGAAAATTAAAATTTCATCAGAAATTAAAATTTAATTGTATGTAGTTCAAGTAGAGGATTCCAGTGTTTGTAATAAAATATTAAATGATCGTCATAGTTTTATTTCTAACGAAGCCGAATGTGTCATAAGTTACTAGGGATGTTCACGAACATGGATGTTTGTGAACAAGCTCGAGCTCGGCTCGAGATTGGCTCGATAAAACTCTAAAAAATTAAGATATATTCGACATATTTTTATATTATTTGTGGTATTTTCTAACATTTTAAATTAAATTTTCAATTTTTAGTACGTGTATTTTAGGTTTATTGAGAATTGATTGGGAAATTGGGTTGGGTTTCCAAAAAAAAATGTTTTAATTCTTTGAGCCAAGAAAAAATGGGCTTTTTTATCTATAAAAATTGTAAGTTCTAATGAGCTCGGCTCGACTTGGCTCGTTTTTGTTCGATAAAAGCTCGTGTTCGGCTCGTTAGTTAACGAGCTCGAGCTCGAACACGAATTTTGTGCGATAAGAAAGCTCGGCTCGGCTCGTCAGAGAAAAAAGTAAAGCTCGGCTCGTTTACATCAAAACTCAGCTCGCGGCTCGGTTCGTGAACAGCCCTATAAGTTACTAAATGAGACCCATACGATTGCAGAAATTACAAGAAAAATATATAAATCACAAAAAAATGGCATACGACATAATATGAACAATGAACAGTTTTAAATATTCCATAACATGTGACAAATTATTTTTCGTAATTTAGTCTCCCCAAATGTAGCACTGCTACGTTTTTGGTTTCCAGGCATTTTTGGGCCTCCAACATAAAACCTAATGTGAAACATAATCCATGAACATGATAAATTCAAATTTTATTATGCACAGTCATCGATGCAATTAAATGAATTACTCATATAAAATACCATAGTTACATTAAGATTGTCATAAATTCATGGTCGTCCATATAAAAAAGTTTCATTCATCCTACACAAATTTATATCATCTTACACACACCCACATTCCAAATTAAACTCAGTAATATTAAAATATAGCCACTAACTGAATGACCACCTCTAGAGGTAATGTTGTGATGCATAAAACTCATATCTTGGTCTTTGTTGCACTTTGTATTCTCACCACCTGCCATCACCAACACCAACACTATCATCGTCATTGGATTGGGCTTTCTTCTTACAATATATGGTAAATTATTATCTAATATCTGGTGTGCTTCAAACTTAATCATGTCAAATATCATTATGTAGATATCAAATAAAAATTAGTTGTTGTGAAATAAAAATTAGATCGTATTTCATGCTTACAATCTTTAATGGTTGCTTCTGTTGTCGCGGCTAACTATGTCCTAACAAGATGTATATGTATCTCTTGCGTATAGAGAATCAAGCCACAAAAATGTCCTTCTCGAATGAGGGTTTGAGGGTCTTTATATATACTAGGTTTGGGAGACTTGGTGGGTAAGTCACCTGATTAGGATTCTAGATCCTTCTGTGTAGCAAGCTGATTCCTTTTAGATTAAGGTGACTTCGAGGCTACTTCTTATAGGAGTTGGCTCTTATTTGAACACATTTAATCGATTGTGTAACTAGTATTTTTATTAATAAAGAATTTAATAGATAACTAGGATTTTGGACATCATTAATTGAGCTTTATAACTGGACCACATTTAGTTACTACAACATTAATTATGTCTTTCTGACTTTTTTTAGCCCATATTATTTTCCCCCCAACTTCTAGGAAAACTGGTCAAGCATTGGTAGAAGTTATATCGGTCTCCGTCGAGACTCGGGGTTTAATTTATCTGTTACCTGGGAGCTATCATTTCCTACCATGTCTTTGGAGATTTTTAGGTACACTAGTGTTTGATGATTATCATCTTGGTATAAAGTGTGAAACGACCTACATATTTACGACAATTTGCCTTATTTTAGGCTTACTTGACATTTGTATTAGCCTTGTATGGTTTATATTGTTTGCCCCTTAATGGCTAGTCTTTGTCCATCCTCAGATACAATGCCCTAATTTGAAGATTACATGAACAACATTCGTTTCTTGTGCTTAGTGTTAGCAATTACGGAGCTTTTTATGCCTTTTCTACAAAAACCTTTCCTTAGTTTGAAAAGGAAATATTTGTATAATTTTCCTTATATTTTCCCCGATTTTTAACGGATTTTTATTCTACCTCTACGTATTTTTTTCAATTTTGACTATTTTATCAAAAAAATTCACCTCTATAACAAACATGGAAATAGTTTTATAAATAATTTATTATTTTGACTATTTGACATTGTTTTTTTCTTAATTTTCTATTTTTTTAAGAAATAGAATAAAGGGCAACCTTTACAACTCCGGGCCTCACGTTGGTACCCCTGCCAAGGAGACATGATGGCATTAGTGGTAGCCCTTGCCTCAATCAGTGTTAGGAAAATGTTGTTCTTGATGATAAACATAAAACACTTAGTAGAATTTGTGTAAAGTAATTTGTAGCTGTCAACAGAATGGTATGCTTTGCAGCAATCCGTTGACAGGTAGCTCATCAACGAAATGAGTGATGCAGCAACTGCATTGTACAATACTTCATAGTTTGATATGCATTTTGTTGTAGGTATTAGATAGGTTTTCTAAGTCATGTTGACTAAGTACTAGATAGTAAAAATAGGTTGGTGAATTGTAAATATATTATGCCTTGTAATTTTGCCTAAGTGAAGACATGTCAACGGATTGAAGATTGCTCTATCAACGGAATGAAGATTACTCTATCAACAAAACGAGGAATACACCATCAACGGAATGAAGAATAAAGATATCAACGAAACACATCTCCCTATTATCAACGAATCATTGTTGCTTTTCTGAATAGTTGACAAAGTGATAGTGACAGTTCTCTGACTGCTCAAAAGGTGATGTAGAAGGGAACAGTGCATTGGAAACCATTAAAATGGACATTGGAAATAAGGAAACATCCCAGTTTCCAATTGGGTTCTTGGAATGAACTATTATAGACAGAAGACAAAGATCTCCAAGGACCACTGGACAAAGGGATGAAAAGCAAACTATTGGCGGTTACTCATTGTACTTTTAGTGTAGCCAAAAATAGAGTTGTAAACTTGGCTTATATAACCAAGTGTAGCAGTTACTTTAGAAGTAAGAGAAGAAAAACAAACATATTGTATTAGCTATCTTTGAGAGCATATTTCTCTACATTCTTGTAACTGACCAGCTGTGTACACCTTTGTATCACAGATTATTTCCGCAATAAAAACACTTCAGTTGGATCATCAAACAATCCAACTGAATTATTTACTTCTTGTGTTTTTATTTAATCAGTTCAGTTTTCTTTATTTATTTTTAAGTTCAAGAAAATATCTAGAATTGTATTCAACCCCACCCTTCTACAATTCTGTTAGGTCATTTGGGATTAACAATTGGTATCAGAGCGAGCTTCTAACATACAAGAAGTTTAAAGATCAAGACCAAAACAAAAACCATGGTGAAGAAGGATGCAGGTGTGAAGATACCAGTTCTAGATAAGGACAATTACTTTCACTGGAAAGTACAAATGCATCTACATCTCATGTCTATGGATGAGAGATATGTAGAATGCATTGAAAGAGGTCCACATGTTCCTATGGGAATTGGATCTAGAGTTGGACTGCCAGATGATGCTCCTGATGTAGAAATTCCTAAACATGTCTCAGAATGGACTGCTGAAGATGCTGCAGAAGTCCATAAGGATAAAAGAACCATGAACATTCTGTTCAATGGTTTGGAACAAGAGATGTTCGACAATGTTATCAACTGTACC
The DNA here is from genome assembly GCA_030848705.1 of Heracleum sosnowskyi. Classification (NCBI taxonomy): domain Eukaryota; kingdom Viridiplantae; phylum Streptophyta; class Magnoliopsida; order Apiales; family Apiaceae; genus Heracleum; species Heracleum sosnowskyi. Next base: position 57,304,520 of record CM061238.1, on the reverse strand, counting down.
ACTTCTAAAGAAGTATGGGACACTGTTAGAACACTTTGTGAAGGAACTGAGCAAGTAAGGGAAAACAAAATGCAACTCCTCATACAACAATATGAGAATTTTCATTTCAAAACTGGTGAAACCCTAAATGACACGTTTAGTAGGTTTCAAAAGCTTCTGAATGGATTAAAGTTGTATGGGAGGGTCTACCAAACTAAAGACTCAAACCTCAAATTTCTTAGAGCTCTTCCAAAGGAATGGAAGCCTATGACTGTTTCTCTAAGAAACACACAAGAGTACAAAGATTACACACTTGAGAGGCTTTATGGAACATTAAAGACATATGAGCTGGAAATGGAGCAAGATGAAGAAATTGAGAAGGTACAGAGGAAGGGTGGATCTGTTGCATTGGTTGCATCTGTGAACCAACTTGAAGAAGACAATGAAGAGACTGTTAAAGCTAAAACTAGTCGAGCTAGTTGCAAGAGTGATGTCAGCAAGGGCAAAGGAAAATTGACAGAAGAGGAAGAGCCAGCCAACTTGGATGACTTAGATGAGATTGATGACCATATTGCATTTCTGTCAAGAAAATTCTGTAAGTTAAAGTTCAAGAGAAACTCAGACTCAAGACCACCAAGGAGAGACTCTCAACCTAACAAAAGTAATTGGGTTGACAATTCTAAGATTAAATGTTTCAACTGTGGAACCCTTGGTCATTTTGCTGGGGATTGCAGAAAACCTAAAGCTGAGAAGGGCAACAGGAGTTTTAAGCCTGTTGACTACAAGAAGAAATATTTTGAACTTCTCAAGCAAAAGGAAAAGGCTTTTGTGTCAAAAGAGTATGATTGGGCTGGTAATGATGAAGATTCTGATGAAGATGTTGAATATGTCAATTTGGCTCTAATGGCTGACAATCATGAGCAAGAAGCAAGTTCCTCAAGCAATCAGGTAACTACTACTAATCTTTCTGAGCTTTCTTTAGAGGAATGCAATAGTACAATTAATGACATGTCTACTGTATTGTACAATTTGCGTGTTTCTCTTAAATCACTTACAAAGGAGAATTCTAGAATTAAGGAGACTAATCAGCTCTTAAGTGATAGGAATGCCATGTTAGAAGCACAACTCATTGATTTTGAGAAAATGAGGTGTGTCAGTAGGGATGCTAAGAAGGAACTTGAAGCGGTCTTGGAAATGGAACAGATTCTTAAGGTTCAATTAGAATCTGAACAGAGAGTGATTGCTAAATGGAAGGATTCTAGGAATGTTGTTAATAACATCATAAATGTTCAAGGAATGGAATCCTTCTGTGAGCAGTCATGGAAGAAAAACAAAGAGAAGCTAGGATATGTTGATGAAGTCCTAGAATCAGAAAAAGAGTCAACAAACAAGAATGATCATTTGTTGAAGGTTGATATGTCAACGGAATGCAAAGTTTCGTTGACAGATGAACCATCAACCGATCAGGCTGTTTCGTTGACAGAGAAAAGAAAAGAAGAACTCACTAGACTTAATAACAAGTATGGTCCTGTCACCAAGAACTTTGTTCAAGGTGAGTCTAGTAAATCAAAGAAAGTTGAGAAGCCTATTTAAAGAGCTAATGTAGGTCACTTGTCTAACAAGCAATTGAAAGACAAGGTAGAGAAAATTCAAGTTGAGGCTAAGGGCAATAAAAAGAATAACAGGAATGGCAAAGTAGGGATTAACAAACATAACAATTACACACCTGATAAATATGCTCCTAGAAAGACATGTGTTAATTGTGGAAGTGTTAGTCATTTGTCTACTAATTGCAAGTCTATTAAGAAACCTGCTAATGTGAAAATGCCTAAGTCTACATTGAATGTTTCTATGCCTACAATGCCTGTTATGCCTAACATGTTTGCTCCATATGCACAGTATCGGAATCCATATGCTAGTATGCCATTTGTGCCTAACCCTTACATGAATATGTTTAACATGCCACAAATGCCATGGAATAACATGTTTGTTCCTCCAACTATGCATGCTATGAATGATTTGAGAGGGAAATCAAAGGCTAACAAGACAGGACCCAAGGAAACTTGGGTACCAAAATCAACTTGATTTGGTTTTATTGTGTGCAGGGAAACAAAAGGAATCTTTGGTACTTGGATAGTGGTTGTTCAAGACACATGACTGGTGATTCTACCCGGCTCACAGAGTTCCAAGAAAGAGCTGACCCTTGTATTGCTTTTGGAGATGACAACAAAGGCTACACTAAGGGATATGGCTTGATTTCAAAAGAGAATGTCATCATAGATGAGGTTGCATTGGTGGATGGTCTTAAGCACAATTTGCTTAGTATCAGCCAACTTTGTGACAAAGGATTTTTAGTTACTTTTTCAAAAGAAGCCTGTGTTGTTTCTAAGGTAGGAAACAACAATGTGGTCATGACTGGATTCAGAAGAGGGAATGTGTACATTGCTGACTTTAGTAGCACAAGTCCAGACACCATCACTTGTCTTTTCAGAAAGGATGAAAGTTGGCTGTGGCACAAGAAATTATCTCATCTGAATTTCAAAGTTATGAATGATTTGGTGAGGAAAGATCTTGCTAGAGGAATTCCATAGGTGGAATTCTCCAAGGATGGTTTGTGTGATGCCTGTCAAAAAGGGAAACAAAAGAAGGCATCATTCAAAAGCAAGACAGAGTCATCAATTGTCCAACATCTTGAGTTACTTCATATGGATTTATTTGGCCCTGTAAATGTCATGTCCATTTCAAAGAAGAAATATTGTCTTGTGATTGTTGATAATTTTTCTAGATTTACATGGACTTTCTTTTTGCACTCCAAGGATGAGTCAAGTGAAATCATTATCAATCACATCAAGATGGTAAAAAACAATCCTGACATCAAAGTAAGAAGAATCAGGAGTGACAATGGGACAGAATTCAAGAATTCAAGCATGAAGGTGTTCTGTGAAGAAAATGGTATTTTGCATGAGTTTTCTGCAGCAAGAACACCACAGCAAAATGTTGTAGTTGATAGGAAAAACAGAACACTTATTGAGGCTGCAAGGACAATGCTAGATGAATCAAAGTTACCTACTTATTTTTGGGCTGAGGCAGTTAATACAGCTTGCTTCACTCAAAATATTTCTTTGATTAATCAAGCCAAAGGAATGACCCCTTATCAGTTACTCAAAATAAAGAAGCCACTATTGGACTTTCTTCATGTCTTTGGATGCAAGTGCTTTGTTCTGAGAAATCAAGTTGAGCATTTGGGGAAATTTGAAGCAAAGGCAGATGAAGCAATATTTGTGGGATATGCAGCAGGGAAAGCTTATAGAGTCTATAATCTCAGAACCAACATTGTTATGGAATCTGTACATGTTGTTTTTGATGATCTCAAAATTCAAGGTCTCTGTGATGAAGGTTTCCATGAAAGTCTTTCTTTTGAGAATGAGGAAGGAGATCAAGTGAATCATGTCAAGGCTATTGAGAAACAACCTAAAGTTGTTGTATCTAGCACAGATGAAAGCAGCAGTGAAGATGAAATTGCTGCATTAAGATTGAAAAGAATAGCTGCTAGTAGACCAAATGGTCATTTCGTTGACAGTCAGAATGAGCGTTTCGTTGACAGTCAAAATGGTCATACCGTTGACAGTCACAGAAATGCCTCTAGAAGTGATCAATTAGGGACACCAAACTCAGGGGGGGTTTCTCAAGGACATTTATCCAATCAAGGCAACCATGATCATGAAGCTACTTCTTCAAGAACAAATCTTCCTCCCTCAAGGAAATGGACTAAAGATCATCCCTTTGAACTTATTATAGGTGATGTTTCTTCAAAAGTCCAAACTAGAAGAGCAACTCAAGAGGAATTCCTATATAGTAGCTTTCTGTCTCAAGATGAGCCAAAGAAAGTTGAGGATGCACTTCTAGATCCAGATTGGGTTTTAGCTATGCAAGAGGAGCTAAACCAATTTGAGAGAAACAATGTTTGGAAGCTGGTGCCCAAGCCTAAAGACAGGAGTGTCATAGGCACAAAATGGGTGTTCAGAAACAAGATGGATGAAAATGGCATAGTCACAAGGAACAAAGCTAGATTGGTTGCAAAAGGCTATTCACAGGAAGAAGGAATTGATTTTGATGAAATCTTTGCTCCTGTTGCAAGACTAGAAGCAATAAGGATTTTCCTAGCCTATGCAGCCCATGCCAATTTCAAAGTCTATCAAATGGATGTGAGTGCTTTTCTGAATGGGGAATTGGAAGACGAGGTATATGTGAGTCAACCTCCTGGTTTTGAAGATGATGATTTTCCAGAGTATGTATACTTTCTCCTCAAAGCACTCTATGGTTTGAAGCAAGCACCTAGAGCCTGGTATGACACTCTTTCACAGTTTCTTCTAGAGAATCACTTCACTAGAGGTACTGTGGATAAAACTCTCTTTCACAGAATTGTGAATGGCTCTACTATACTTGTTCAAATTTATGTAGATGACATAATCTTTGGGTCTACAGATGTGAAACTTTGTCAAAAGTTTGCCAAGCTTATGCAAAGTAAATATGAAATGAGCATGATGGGAGAATTAACCTATTTTCTTGGTCTTCAAGTAAAACAGGTTAATGAAGGCATATTCATTAGTCAAACAAAGTACATTCACTACTAGAAAAACGTTAATAGACATCGCCCCTTTTACATCGGTTAAGAAAACCACCGATGTTAAATATATTTTTAACATCAAAAATTTTAAAAACGCTGTTAAATAGCTTTCTAGACATCGATTCTTAAAAGAACTGATGTCTTTATGTATATTTAGAAAAGTAAAATATACGCGGCAATGTTTTCCCCCTTTCTAATATAATATTTCCTCTTAGAAAATTTTATTCCCCCTCCCCCAAAACTTTTCCCCCCTATCCCCAAAACATTTCCCCCTAAAAACACAAACATTTTCCCCCAAAACCCACACACACAACACAAATATTTTCCCCCAAAATCTTTCAGCCCCCCTTATCATATCTCTCTCGCTCTACAATCATTTTTGAATCTCTCTTTTATATACCTACATATAAATTGATCTGAGAATATGTGTGGAGGAGCAATCATTTCCGACTTCATGTTGCCGAGCCGTACAACTCGTCGGGTCAACGCCGCCGATCTGCTGTGGGATCCAAGCTCGAAGAATGATAAGACACGAACATACAACTACTATTCTAAGCCTTTGATTGCTGACCTTGACGAGGATTTTGAGGCTGATTTTCAAGGGTTTAATGATGATGAGATTCTTGTTAAGCCTCTCTCTTTCTCTCCCAAAGGTATATCTCGTTCTCTCTCATTTTTACATTCATCTCTATTATTATATATTGTGTTGTGTGTATTTATGATTTTAATTGATTGATCTAATTATATACCTGATTTATCTAGATTTTTGAGTTTTTTTTATTGTTTTGTTGTTGATGCTTACATAATTAGTACTATCAAGATTATTGCTTGTAATTGATTGATTGGAATTGTTTATAATCATGGCCCTGATATATAGAAGATACAGGATCATTGTGTTTTTATATAGATATAAATTTATTTACCCCTCTACCATGAATGATTGGTACAAACTAACAAAAGTTTATATTTTAATCACTGTTTTTTTTAACGTGATATTTATGTTGAGATGATGACTTTAATGCTTTTGGTGTTCATAGCGACCGACATGGGTTTATAGTGGCAATAATAGGTGTGGAGAATGTCAGGAAGAATGGAATGATAAGAGATGTGACCGGATTTGTTACCTTTCCGGTTACGTACCAATGTGTTGTTTTTAGGCCTTTTAAAGGTGAAATCTTGGAAGTTGTTGTCACTAGGTTAATAAGGTAGGTGCCTTGATGTTTATGTGATTTCAATTATATAATTTTTTTTAGTGTCGTGTATGTTAATGATTTAAAATTTTGCAGATGGGATTTTTTGCTGAAGCTGGACCTGTGCAGTTTTTTGTCTCTAATCACGTGAGTTTAAGATTCAAATTAAATTTAAGATTTCTCCGCTCTATAATTGCAACGCAACACTAACCTCTAGAAATTATTTAACTGGATAGTGCTTGCGCATTCAGGGCTTTGTCGAAACTTTCAGTTTTTCTTCGGTCTAAGGTTTGCTGTGTGCATATTTGCAGTGAGATGAAAGGTTTAAATCTTACTGGAGAATTACCTGATGAATTTGCAAGCCTGGCTAATCTACTCAGAATGTAAGGATCTCTATTTTGGCTTGTGTATTTAATTGGTACGCTCAAATGCCGTATAAGTGATTGCATCCTGTACATAGTATTTACCTTGAACCTGTTTGGTCAACTCTCAAATTAGGCTCTTTTTTTTGCTAAATACAAATTAGGTAATTACGTGTCAAAATGGTGAGTATGATGAATTATATATTCACTAACTCTGATTTAAGAAGTCCTATGTAAAAGAATTAGGTTCTTGGAGTCAATCTTCTGCGTTGAAGTATATTGACATGCCAAGACTCTTTTGCTCAAGCTTAAATATTATGGTGCCTTTAAATTATTGTAAAATTGAAGCATAACATTGACTTAACAGAGACTTTTGTATTTGTTATACTTTAACAGCTGGGTCATGTCACTTCTGACTTCTTTAGTTATTGGGAAGATTGCATCCTGTATAAAGTTTTGGTAAGCAAAGAAGCTTAAGAAGTCAACTCACTAAGAATGTGATAGGATGATTTACTCTAATTCTCAAGACAATAGGCTAGTAGATACTTCTATTTCAATTTACTTTTGTTCTATGAATGCATGGTACTTAAATGATGATTAACATTAGCTCACAACGATTTCTATTTTATATTTTTATATTGCAACAATTAGAGGAAATAGTTGTTAAGCCTAACTACCACCGTTTATTTCCTGGTTGTCCCCGTAAAATTTTGTTTTTATTTTTGTTTGGATAGATCTTGCTGATGCCAAGTGAAGGAAATTACCTTGATGGATTGGGGCAATGCCATTGTGAATATAACGACTCAGAAAAACGCTTGTACAATATTAATATTTAATAATATTTGAGATATATGATATGTGAATATTGTGTGAAAGGTGGATATTTGAAAATGTGATAATTAGATGTTTACTTGGTGAATGGTATGGATTAAAATATATGTGTATGCTTTTAATTGCATTTTATATGAATTTCTTATTAAAAAAAATTAGTTCTTTTTGACCTTCCGGGAATTTTATAAAATCATCGGAGACTCTTTTTATTGTGAAATCTTTTTCACAACCTTTACTTTATATTCTATTATTTTCTAAAATTAATGGAGGAATTTATTTTTGTCTTTAAGGATTTAAAAACGATTTTATGAGTTAAATGTCATTTATGTGATCAAAACTTTGAAAATTCCTATTTAATTCAATTTTGATCATAAAAATATTTTAAAAATATGGGTGAGCTTGTAAATTCGTATTCTATGTTTTAAAAATAAAATTTTGATTTTTAGATATTATTCTTATTTTATTTCGGATTTTAGAAGGGCAACTTATTGGTTTTGTTTTATTAAAAATCAGATTTTGGAATTGTTAAAGTACAGTTTTACCCCTGGGCTTATAAAACCCATGCACCCAGTTTTTGCCCCTTTCTCCACTTGCCGATCGACTCTCTCTTCTCCATTCTCTCTCGATTTTTCTTCTCTGTAAATCCTCTCTCGATTTTTCTCTCATTCTCTCAAATATATTGATGATTATATGTATATATATATATATGCGCGTATGTGTATGTGTATGCGTGTGTATGGCCGAGTGTTTGTGGGTGTGCTATTCGATTTGCATGCAGAATTTTCTTGTGTGATCGGTTGTATCCAAGCCCGAAATCATTGGTTATGTGACGATTCTGTGTTTAGTGTGTTGTTCGATTATTATTGGCGAGGTTTGTGAAGGAAACCCGATTTTCCGGGCACCTCCAAACCATGCCGCCGTCGGCAATGAGCTCCGGCGAGCCGACGGGGACGATAATGATGCTTTTGAGTCCGATTATTGTATTAATACTAGTATTTAGTTGAGTTATGAATTGCATGTTGAAAAATCGAAATGCATGTGTGTATTTTCGATTTTCCCCTTTTGTAAAATTAGTTTGAAATTTGGTTGGTGTTGATGTTTGATTGTTAATCTCGAGTTTATGGTGATTGCATGTTAAATTAATTGTGTTAAGTTTAGATAGTTCGAATTTTTGATGTTAAAGGTTTTGATTTGGGGATTTTTGTGAAGTTCCAAGTATTTGGATTGTTGATTTGTTAGTTTTGGTATTTGGTAGTTGCATGTATAGATTTTAGTGGTTTCTTGAGGACATGAGTTGATTGGTAAAACCTTTTTCAGCTAAGGAAGAGTTTTAGTTTTGATATGGGATGATTAGTTGTAGTAGAGATTATGTTTGTGGATTGGTTTTGTATAGATATATGCCATGTTGAATTTCCAGAAAACTGTCTGTCCTGTTTTGCTAAATTGCGAATTGTTGCTGCCTGTTTTAGACAGAGAGCCTAGGATGTCAATGTTCTAATTATAGTCTAGTTTGTGCACGAGCAAACCTTGTATCGATAGAGTTAACGAATAAAACGTTATGTTTGTTTTACTAAAAGTTGCGCAGCAGGGATTTTTCTGTGCTTCAGTACCTAGTTTATACAGTTCGTTTTTAATCTAAATAAAGTGTTCTGAAGTTGAAACTTTTATGCTAAGTTGGATTAGTAATCAGGTAGCCTGTCAAAATTGGTATTTGTTTGACTAATTTTGGATTTATGAAAAATGTTTTAGTAAAGTATGCGCAGCAGATTTTTTGTTTCTTTTTGAGATGAAAACATTGTTGTAAAGGTGTTAGTGATATGGTTGGCATGATCAAGTGGACTTAAAGGTATAACAAGTGGAGTATGTTATGAAAGTCAATTATATATTGTTATATGTTTATATAAAGTGAGTATGTTGTGTGTACCTAAATGGCGAGGTACGCTTAAATGAGTTGTTGCCTATTACATGGTTATAAAGGTTATGTGATATAACTATAATGTGTTTACGCGTTTAGGATGCGTTGGGTAGTTAGAAGAAAGGCTAGAATTTTAGAGAGAGCATACTAAGATAGAATAAATTCTTTTGTAGAGTCCAAGGGAGTGGAACTTAGAGATAAATGAAAGGCCAAGGTGGAGAACCAGTGATTTCTCATTTCCCTTTTAGCTACTTAAGGCAAGTAATACAAACTTGCTTTCGTATTTCGATTCCATTGTTTCATTTTGACATATATGAATTGTTATCTTGCCTTGATATACTTTTAGTTCTGAAAACACCTATTGTTCATTGATAACCCTTATCTCTGTCCATATATACCATGTTGATCTGTATACCATGCTTTGTTTAGTTCTTTATCCTTAAACCTTTATACCCTGTTCATATCCATGAATTGAAACCTGATAACCTATGATTCTATAACCTGAATTTGATCATATACTTATGCATTCCCTTTTTATACCTGAAAGTGAATACACCTAACTCTCATTCTCGTACATTACCAGAACATACCCGATGATAAATATTTCCTATATTCCACTAATAGAAATCCAAATTGTTTTGATTGGACTTATCTGATTTCCAAAGGACTTCTTTATACCTGAACATGTTTTAAAAAGGAATAAAGTTTAGACTCATTTAAATTCCGATTTGTGGTTTCCACGGATTCCTAAGATTGGAGGCGTAAGAGGCCGAGTAACGCCGGTCCAGCACTTTTTAATTATAATAAATGGACTAGGGATGGACTAGTCTAAAGGCCAAAGTGTGCCTATTGGGACCCAATACAAGGACCAGAGGGACTGTGTGTCCGGTATGGGGACTTTACGTGGCTGATCACCCGTATTGTCCGGTGCGTTGTGAAAAATCTCCAAATTACTTAATGCTTTTCTTGAAAACAGATATCTTGATAATGAAATTGGTTTACCCTTTGAAATTGCATATTTATGTCATTGTTCTGATAATCCCTTGATATGGATTCTGCTAAAACCATGCCATATATATTGATATTGGAAACTGTTTTGAAATTGTATACTCATTTCATTGTTCTGTTAATCCCTTGATGTGGATTCCGTTATAACCCTGCCATACATATTGATATTGGAAAACTGTTCCCCACTGGTTAACTATTTGGTTATATTATTACTTGCTGAGCATTTGGCTCATTCTTTTTCCCTGTTCTAACCCACAGTTAAGCGAGAAGATGGTACACACTTTTCAGACAGCTAGGAAGTCTTCCTATAGGGTTGTTTTTGGGATGCCAGCTCAGGTAGGTGATGACCACTTGTAGACGGCGTCTTGTAAGGAGGGAACATAGAACTTTTAAGATATGGTTGTAATAACTTTTGAGACTTATGTTTATGTATTAATGAATTAGATAGTGGATGCTTGTTTCATACCATTAATTGTTTAAAGATCCAGGGTAGAGTTGGGGTCGAGTCTGCATGTTTATATTATTGTTTATGGGTTTAATATGTATAGAGGTTGTAGTGACTCCCCCCGATCATGACCCCGGATTGGGAGGGCGTCAAAGGTTGGTATCAGAGCGGTCAGTTTTTGGTCACTGAAACAAGCCAGGATTAGGATCCCTATTAATAAAAGATGATTAAGATAGTTATGAAAGGAGTAGGAATCTGTTAGGATATTAGATTGATAGATGCTAAGTAGCCACGGTAGGCGTAAGTACTTTCTTTTAAGTTAAGTCTTTAGGATTAAGATAACCTGTTATTATATAAGTATCTATATCTATATTGTTATCGCAGGAGATGGACGTTAGTGGTGGAGACACACCCCCTCACCCATCTATCACATCATCTGTCCCTATGCATACTTTGTCTGATCATGAGGAGGATCCAGTGGAGATAGGTAGTCCTAGTGTTCAGCCCGTTGAGCTACCATTTGCACCTGTACCTGTTCAGACTACTATCCCTTGGAGAGCCGCATCTATTGATTCTCGTGTTTCGGTCATGGGAGGTCCTGCACCTATGTTTCTTCATGCACATGTAGACCTTGCTAGAGACCTAGAGACCCTTTCCGGACAGAATGCCGAGCTTCAGGCCCTTGTAGACCAGATGTCTGATGAGGCGGACCGTCGTGTTGCTGTTGCTGAGGTGGAGTGGGAGGATAGGATTCGTACTGTAAAGGAGTCAGCGCGAAAGCGCCTAGCTGAGGGACCCGTTACTGTTGATGCTTTAGAGGAGGCCAGGAGAGTGACTAGGATTGTTAGCTGGATGCTGTGTGAGCTGAGAGCTGTTCGTGGTGGACGAGACTAGAGATGGTTGGATTCTGAGAGTGGGACATCTGTTAGAGCCCATTGGTTTTAGTATTGGTTATTTGCACGGATGACTACTAGTTGTTAGGATGTTTTCCCGTTTTCCTAGTACTAGTAGACAGTATTATATTATCTGCTTTGACTTTGGCTCTGCTATGACTTTATGGGGTGATCATGTACCCTGTCATCTACTGTACCTGACTCATATCTTTACGTTATGCGCGTACTTTTCTTATACCTTGCTTTAAACTGTTATACCATTTATTGTTAACCTGATCCTATAATACCTATGCTTACCCCGTTTACCCTGTTACGGAGACAAGCAAGTTATCTAACAATATGGCTAAAAGTTTTAAATTTTTTTTTATGTTGCATACAGTTTTATAAACGTTTTAAAAAAGAGAGTTTACATTGTGGTATATATATGCATATTGTTTCATAAATTGCTTATCTCTTATCAGAAAAATGCCACCAAAGAAAAAGACTACTGCTTCTACTCAACAGACAACCGATACCGAGGCCCAGAACCCGGTAGACCCAACTATAACTCAAATACTTCAATTACTCCAACAACAAACTGCTGCCTTGACTCAACAACAACAACGAAATGTTCAACCTTTGATAACCTTTAAATTATTTCAAGTTGTCCACCCACCTGAATTCAAAGGTACTCTAAACCCTGTTGAGGCGAAATCATGGTTAATCGACATTGAGAAAGCTTTTGCGTTAGTTAAGGTTGGGGAAGATCAGAAAACTGAATTTTCTAGTTACTACTTGAAGGCAGAAGCTAATTTTTGGTGGGAATCTGTGAAGTTAGGAGAAGGAGAAATTACTTGGCAAAGATTTACAGAACTATTTCAGGAAAAGTATTTACCAAGGTACCTACAAGATCAGTTGGAAGTTCAATTCTTAGAATTAAGGCAAGAAAGGATGAGTGTGGCAGATTACGAAGCCAAATTTACTGAATTGGCAAGATTTGCACCTAGGTACGTAGGAGATGATGTCAGTAAGGCTAGAAAGTTTCAACACAGATTAAAGCCATGGTTAAGGAGTAGAGTTGCAGCTTTTGAGTTGAGAAATTATACTGCGGTAGTACAGAAAGCGATGATCATTGAGGGCGAAAGCGAATTAGTTCAAAAGGAGAAATTTGGAAAGAAACGAAAGTTTGGAGGATCGGAAAGAAGCCAAGGTGATGAAGGACAAGGAAGTTCTCAGAATAGGAAAAGGTTTGGAAATCAACCAGGAGGAGATAGGAATTTTCAGAAACAGAGGAGTGGATTTGGAAGTTCAGACAAGAAACCTCAAGGAGGGAAGCCACCAACTATCACGGGAAAGCCGTCTATACTAGAGTGCAAGACGTGTGGTAAAAGACATTCGGGAATCTGTAACAAGTTGAACATCACATGTTTAAAATGCAACAAGAAGGGACACTATGCTGATGGATGTCCAAGTTCAAAGCCAGGAGGACTAACATGTTTCAAGTGTGGAAAAGCGGGACATTTTGCGCGGGAATGTAAGGAACCGGTCCAATCTGCTAATGTACTTAGGCTCACTGCACCACCAACACGGTCACAGTCATCTCAACCTCGAGTAAGAACTTTTAATATGTCAATCAATGAAGCGGTTCAGGACAGAGATGTGGTAGCAGGTACGCTTCTTGTGAATTCTGTTAAAGCTAAAGTGTTAATTGATTCTGGAGCAACTAGATCTTTTATATCTGAAAGATTCCTTGATAAATTGCAATGTGAGATACAACCATTGGAAAGGACGTTAGTAATAGAAGTGGCTAACCAGGATAGAGTTCCCGTAGACCAAGTGTGTCCTAACTGTAAAATAGAGATCGGTGGATATCTTTTTCATGCGGATTTGATACCGTTCAAAATGGGAGAATTCGATGTTATCCTAGGAATGGATTGGTTAGTAGATTGCGATGCACAGATTGAATGTAGGAAAAAGCAAGTAAGATTGCGTGTGGACGAAGATCAAGAAGTGGTATTTCAAGGTCAAAGACAAACTAGGAAGTTCTTAACGTTTATGCAAACGACACGACTACTTTGACAAGGTTGTGAAGCTTATTTGGCTCATGTTGTGGATGTGGAGAAGCAAGTGTCGAAAATGGAGGAGATACCCGTTGTAAATGAGTTCCCTGAAGTTTTTCCTGACGAACTACCCGGATTACCTCCAGATCGAGAAGTAGAATTTACGATTGATTTGGCACCTGGAACGGAACCAGTATCAAAGGCACCTTACAGAATGCCACCGGCAGAAATGAAGGAATTGGCTACGCAGCTACAAGATCTTCTGGATAAAGGAGTTATAAGGCCTAGTATATCGCCGTGGGGAGCGCCAGTATTATTTGTCAAGAAGAAAGACGGGAGTATGAGATTGTGTATAGATTATCGAGAACTCAACCAGTTGACTATAAAGAATAAGTACCCGTTACCACGAATCGATGATTTATTTGACCAACTCAAAGGAGCAGCCTATTTCTCAAAGATTGATTTAAGATCTGGATACCATCAACTGAAAATCAAGCCTGAAGACGTTTCGAAGACTACTTTTCGCATGAGATATGGACATTACGAATTTTTAGTGATGCCATTTGGATTAACTAATGCCCCGACTGTTTTTATGGATTTGATGAACCGAGTGTTTCGAAAGTATTTGGATAAGTTTGTGATTGTATTTATTGATGACATCCTGATATATTCAAAGTCTTCGGAAGATCATGCGGAACATCTAAGGATTGCATTGGAAGTCTTGAGGAAGGAAAAGTTATATGCGAAGTTTTCAAAGTGTGAATTCTGGTTGAAGGAAGTACAATTTCTTGGTCACGTTATTAGTCGAGAAGGAGTGAGAGTAGACCCTGCCAAGATTGAAGCTGTGGTTAATTGGGAAAGACCAAAGACCCTTACTGAAGTGAGAAGTTTTCTCGGATTAGCTGGATACTACCGGAGATTTGTTCAAGATTTTTCAAAGATAGCTACACCGTTAACTGCACTGACTCGGAAGAATGAGAAGTTTGTTTGGACTGAGAAATGTGAGGAAAGTTTCCAAGAGCTGAAAGGAAGATTAGTGACAACACCAGTGTTAGTCTTACCAGATGGTCAAGGAAATTTCGTTATCTACAGTGATGCTTCACACAAAGGATTAGGATGTGTTTTAATGCAACATGGAAAAGTGATCGCGTATGCTTCACGACAACTCAAACCGCACGAACAAAAGTACCCAACTCATGATTTGGAATTAGCAGCTATCGTGTTTGCGCTGAAAATTTGGAGACATTATCTCTACGGAGAGAAGTGTGAAATCTACACGGATCATAAGAGCTTAAAGTATATATTCACTCAGAAGGAATTGAACATGAGGCAACGGAGATGGTTGGAGCTAATTAAGGATTATGATTGTAGTATTAACTATCACCCGGGAAAAGCGAATGTTGTGGCGGATGCGTTAAGTCAAAAAGAGAGATTGAATTTGTTCACAATACCTAAGGAATTGCTTCAAGAATTTGAGAAGTTGAAACTAGAAGTTTATGATTCGGAAGTTACTGACGAAGTTCTCAATGCTATGACGTTTCAACCGGAATTGTTGGAAAAGATACGAAGATGTCAAGAGGAGGTTATGAATCAAGAGATGAACACATTGACTAGTGAAGAGATCTGCACCCAAAGGGATGACAAAGGAATTTTGAGATTTTCTACAAGGATATGGATTCCAAATGTGACGCATTTGAAGAATGAAATCTTGTGGGAAGCCCACAGTTCACAGTACTCAATTCACCCTGGTAGCACGAAAATGTATCGAGATTTGAAGGAACATTTCTGGTGGCCTGATATGAAAAGAGAAATTGTCGAATGGATAAGTAAGTGTTATACTTGTCAACGAGTCAAAGTCGAACATCAAAAGCCGAGCGGACTATTGCAGCCATTGGATATTCTGAATGGAAGTGGGAACATCTTGCCATGGATTTTATTGTTGGACTGCCGAGGACAAAAGCTAATCATGATGCCATATGGGTAATTATAGACCGTCTGACCAAGTCTGCACATTTTCTCCCAATCAATGAAAGATTTTCGCTGGATAAGTTAGTACAGTTATATCTGAAGGAAGTTGTGACACGCCACGGAGTTCCAGTAACCATTGTGTCGGATCGTGATCCAAGGTTTAACTCCCGATTTTGGAGACAATTTCAAGAATGTCTGGGTACCAAGCTTAAGATGAGTACCGCTTATCATCCACAAACTGATGGCCAGAGTGAACGAACAATTCAAACCATTGAAGACATGCTTAGAGCTTGTGCGCTGGATTTTAAAGGAAGTTGGGATGAGCATTTACCGTTAGTAGAGTTTTCGTACAACAACAGTTATCACGCAAGCATTGGAATGCCCCCGTATGAAGCCTTGTATGGAAGGAAATGTAGATCGCCTGTATATTGGGAAGAAGTGGGAGAACGAAAAATTTTAGGACCCGAGCTAGTACAACAAACGAAGGAAAAGATTGAGATCATTCAGAAAAGACTAGTTACGGCACAAGATAGACAACGGAAGTACGCGGACCAAGACAGGAAGGATATAAGCTTTGAAGAAGGAGACCAAGTGTTGCTAAAAGTGTCGCCATGGAAAGGAGTTACGAGATTTGGCAAGAAAGGGAAACTTAGCCCGAGATACGTAGGACCGTTTGAGATACTGAGACGTATTGGAAAAGTTGCATATGAGTTAGCGCTACCACCACACATGGAGCACATTCATAACGTTTTTCATATTTCGATGCTTAAGAGATTTAATCCTGATACAAATCACGTGATCGAATATGAACCTTTTGAGATTCAACCTGATTTGTCTTATGTAGAACAACCTGTAGAGATTCAGGATCGTATGGATAGGAAATTAAGGAATAAGATTGTTAAGCTAGTTAAGGTTTTGTGGAGGAATCCCAAAGTTGAAGAATCGACTTGGGAACTGGAGAGCGAGATGCTTGAAAAGTATCTGCATCTATTTTCATAAGGTTAGATTCTGGGGACAGAATCTTTTTAAGGGGGGAAGGTTATAACGACTCACAAAAACGCTTGTACAGTATTAATATTTAATAATATTTGAGATATATGATATGTGAATATTGTGTGAAAGGTGGATATTTGAAAATGTGATAATTAGATGTTTACTTGGTGAATGGTATGGATTAAAATATATGTGTATGCTTTTAATTGCATTTTATATGAATTTCTTATTAAAAAAAATTAGTTCTTTTTGACCTTCCGGGAATTGTATAAAATCATCGGAGACTCTTTTTATTGTGAAATCTTTTTCACAACCTTTATTTTATATTCTATTATTTTATAAAATTAATGGAGGAATTTATTTGTGTCTTTAAGGATTTAAAAACGATTTTATGAGTTAAATGTCATTTATGTGATCAAAACTTTGAAAATTCATATTTAATTCAATTTTGATCATAAAAATATTTTAAAAATATGGGTGAGCTTGTAAATTCGTATTCTATGTTTTAAAAATAAAATTTTGATTTTTAGATATTATTCTTATTTTATTTCGGATTTTAGAAGGGCAACTTATTGGTTTTGTTTTATTAAAAATCAGATTTTGGAATTGTTAAAGTACAGTTTTACCCCTGGGCTTATAAAACCCCTGCACCCAGTTTTTGCCCCTTTCTCCACTTGCCGATCGACTCTCTCTTCTCTCCATTCTCTCTCGATTTTTCTTCTCTGGAAATCCTCTCTCTCATTTTCTCTCATTCTCTCAGATATATTGATGATTATATGTATATATATATGCGCGTTTGTGTATGTGTATGCGTGTGTATGGCCGAGTGTTTGTGGGTGTGCGATTCGATTTGCATGCAGAATTTTCTTGTGTGAATCGGTTGTATCCAAGCCCGAAATCATTGGTTATGTGACGATTCTGTGTTTAGTGTGTTGTTCGATTATTATTGGCGAGGTTTGTGAAGGAAATCCGATTTTCCGGGCACCTCCAAACCATGACGCCGTCGACAATGAGCTCCGGCGAGCCGACGGGGACGATGATGATGCTTTTGAGTCCCATTATTGTATTAATACTAGTATTTAGTTGAGTTATGGATTGCATGTTGAAAAATCGAAATGCATGTGTGTATTTTCGATTTTCCCCTTTTGTAAAATTAGTTTGAAATTTGGTTGGTGTTGATGTTTGATTGTTAATCTCGAGTTTATGGTGATTGCATGTTAAATTAATTGTGTTAAGTTTAGATAGTTCGAATTTTTGATGTTAAAGGTTTTGATTTGGGGATTTTTGTGAAGTTCCAAGTATTTGGATTGTTGATTTGTTAGTTTTGGTATTTGGTAGTTGCATGTATAGATTTTATTGGTTTCTTGAGGACATGAGTTGATTGGTAAAACCTTTTTCAGCTAAGGAAGAGTTTTAGTTTTGATATGGGATGATTAGTTGTAGTAGAGATTATGTTTGTGGATTGGTTTTGTATAGATATATGTCATGTTGAATTTCCAGAAAACTGTCTGTCCTGTTTTGCTAAATTGCGAATTGTTGCTGCCTGTTTTAGACAGAGAGCCTAGGATGTCAATGTTCTAATTAGAGTCTAGTTTGTGCACGCGCAAACCTTGTATCGATAGAGTTAACGAATAAAAAGTTATGCTTGTTTTACTAAACGTTGCGCAGCAGGGATTTTTCTGTGCTTCAGTACCTAGTTTATACAGTTCGTTTTTAATCTAAATAAAGTGTTCTGAAGTTGAAACTTTTATGCTAAGTTGGATTAGTAATCAGGAAGTAGCCTGTCAAAATTGGTATTTGTTTGACTACCTTTGGATTTATGAAAAATGTTTTAGTAAAGTATGCGCAGCAGATTTTTTGTTTCTTTTTGAGATGAAAACATTGTTGTAAAGGTGTTAGTGATATGGTTGGCATGATCAAGTGGACTTAAAGGTATACCAAGTGGAGTATGTTATGAAAGTCAATTATATATTGTTATATGTTTATATAAAGTGAGTATGTTGTGTGTACCTAAATGGCGAGGTACGCTTAAATGAGTTGTTGCCTATTACATGGTTATAAAGGTTATGTGATATAACTATTATGTGTTTACGCGTTTAGGATGCGTTGGGTAGTTAGAAGAAAGGCTATAATTTTAGAGAGAGCATACTAAGATAGAATATATTCTTTTGTAGGGTCCAAGGGAGTGGAACTTAGAGATAAAGGAAAGGCCAAGGTGGAGAACCAGTGATTTCTCATTTCCCTTTTAGCTACTTAAGGCAAGTAATACAAACTTGCTTTCGTATTTCAATTCCATTGTTTCATTTTGACATATATGAATTGTTATCGTGCCTTGATATACTTTTAGTTCTGAAAACACCTATTGTTCATTGATAACCCTTATCTCTGTTCATATATACCATGTTGATCTGTATACCATGCTTTATTTAGTTCTTTATCCTTAAACCTTTATACCCTGTTCATATCCATGAATTGAAACCTCATAACCTATGATTCTATAACCTGAATTTGATCATATACTTATGCATTCCCTTTTTATACCTGAAAGTGAATACACCTAACTCTCATTCTCGTACATTACCAGAACATACCCGATGATAAATATTTCCTATATTCCACTAATAGAAATCCAAATTGTTTTTATTGGACTTATCTGATTTCCAAAGGACTTCTTTATACCTGAACATGTTTTAAAAAGGAATAAAGTTTAGACTCATTTAAATTCCGATTTGTGGTTTCCACGGATTCCTAAGATTGGAGGCGTAAGAGGCCGAGTAACGCCGGTCCAGCACTTTTTAATTATAATAAATGGACTAGGGATGGACTAGTCTAAAGGCCAATGTGTGCCTATTGGGACCCAATACAAGGACCCGAGGGACTGTGTGTCCGGTATGGGGACTTTACGTGGCTGATCACCCGTATTGTCCGGTGCGTTGTGAAAAATCTCCAAATTACTTAATGCTTTTCTTGAAAACAGATATCTTGATAATGAAATTGGTTTACCCTTTGAAATTGCATATTTATGTCATTGTTCTGATAATCCCTTGATATGGATTCTGCTAAAACCATGCCATATATATTGATATTGGAAACTGTTTTGAAATTGTATACTCATTTCATTGTTCTGATAATCCCTTGATGTGGATTCTGTTATAACCCTGCCATACATATTGATATTGGAAAACTGTTCCCCAGTGGTTAACTATTTGGTTATATTATTACTTGCTGAGCATTTGGCTCATTCTTTTTCCCTGTTCTAACCCACAGTTAAGCGAGAAGATGGTACGCACTTTTCAGACAGCTAGGAAGTCTTCCTATAGGGTTGTTTTTGGGATGCCAGCTCAGGTAGGTGATGACCACTTGTAGACGGCGTCTTTTAAGGAGGGAACATAGAACTTTTAAGATATGGTTGTAATAACTTTTGAGACTTATGTTTATGTATTAATGAATTAGATAGTGGATGCTTGTTTCATACCATTAATTGTTTAAAGATCCAGGGTAGAGTTGGGGTCGAGTCTGCATGTTTATATTATTGTTTATGGGTTTAATATGTATAGAGGTTGTAGTGACTCCCCGATCATGACCCCAGATTGGGAGCGCGTCACAGGTTGGTATCAAAGCGGTCAGTTTTTGGTCACTGAAACAAGCCGGATGCAACACACACCTATTGTTACCTTAGACACGATTTCTGTTGCATCAGGCCTAAGGTAACGCACTTTTACCATTTCATCCGCGAATGTTACCTTTGACATCAAATGCAACGCTTTCCTTCTCAATGGTAACACAGGGCAAAGTATTACATTAGGCCCATAGAGTAACACTAAATCAAACAAATGCAACACAAGAACTGTGTTACCTCAGCCAAACCAGGTGCTAGGTGTATGCCACGTCACTTGTGGGGCCCACAGAAATGCCACGTCACCAGTGGGGCCCACAATATTGCCACGTCACCAGTGGGGCTCACAATATTGCCACGTCAGCAGTGGGGCCCACAATATTGCCACGTCAGCAGTGGGCCCACAATATTGCCACGTCAGCAGTGGGGCCCACAAATATTGCCACGTCACAAGTGGGGCCCACAATATTGCCACGTCACGTGTGGGGCCCACAGTATTGCCACGTCACCTATGGGTCCCACTGTGCCACGTCACTTGTGTGGGTCCCACTGTGCCACGTCATCACTAGGGCCCACTTTAGTGCCACGTCACTGGTGGACCCCAGATTCTATTGCAACACTAAATCTTTAGCTAATGAAACACTAGATATTGTTATAAATAGCTAATGTAACACTAATTCTACGTACTAAGGCAACAGAAAATGAAATATTGCAACATTAGTGATAATAGCAACTGCAACACTTAAATTCAAAAAATTGCGAGACCTGGTTGGTACATAATCCGATCCCTTTACAAAATAAACCAACCAATTCAAAGTGCCTTTACAACTCCAAAGTTTAACCAAAATATATTCCAACTCCAACTCCACCAAGTCATCCAACTCCTCCCATCATTCACCCCACAACTACGCCTTTCCACCATAATATCATCCACCATAATTACCACAGTACCAAGAAACAAAAGATAGAGTACAAAATATAAATTACGACAAAAAGATAACCAAAGTTTTAAAACCCTGTCCATACTACTACTGTAAACAGAGAAGCAACTAAGTGGAAGTCCCAGTGAACGGGGTTGCATTTTCATCATCTTCGCTTGGAATAGTAGCACAACAGTCTGCAATGTCCAGATTCAACCCGGGATTAGCTTCTGCTAGCTTTTTCAGAAACAACGCCATGTTATCTTGGACCTTCTTGTTCACCTTTGCTTCCAGTTCAACCTCCAGATCTCGTTTAATCTTTTCAGTTACATCATCCAAAAAAGGGTCATCAACAGGAGCCGAAGCCGATGCCAAACTTGCAGTTTTACCATGCCTTCCTTTTAGCCATTCTTGACCATGAGACTTGCCATTAGCAATCAGTTCAGATGCATCCTCACCTGCAGCCACCTTCTTCTTAATCTCAAACTACAAGAAACAAATGTGTGAATCAAGTTAGTCATTCAAATAAAAGAATGGTTTTTTGAATAATCATGAGCCCAATTAAATAGACTTTTAATTAAACCAGGAAAATAATCATGAGCCCAATTAAATAGAACTCTCGGGGTTTTGCAACTTAACAAGCCCAATCATAAGGCTTAACGGGTCAACCCGAAAAAACAATCTGAAACCATATCAAGTTTCTTATTGATTTGTGCTGTAGTGGAGAGCAAATAAAAGGAAATAGTGATCATACTAAAATTGTTTATTGGCTTAATTGATAAAAATAAAATGATCTGATATTTGAGCGAAGTAATATTCGATTACCGCTGATTTTAAACCTCTGGCTTACTTTATTTTTCTAGCAAAATGTAAATTGACAATGGATTAGATATTTAGTCGAAATTTATTTGTGAGGAATTGAATTAAGGAACCCTTTTATTGCTGATCTGTTATAAAGTCATGGAACCATTATCGAACGCAACCAAGTTTTAATCATTCTTTGATGATTTCAACGCTTAAGCACTGATCCAACACTCAAGGAGGAACTGATAAACCATTCTTGATTTGTAAGTATCAAAACAAATAAAGTACTTACAATTCTTTTTTTGATTTCAGCTGTATTAGTCTTGTATGTTCGACCTTCTTCTCGCTCATGAGAATCCAAATTGTTAGGAATATGTTGTTCTTGATGATAAACATAAAACACTTAGTAGAATTTGTGTAAAGTTATTTTGTAGCTGTCAACGAAATGGCATGCTTTGCAGCATTCCGTTGACATGAAGCTCATCAACGAAATGAGTGATGTAGCAATTGCACTGTACAATACTTCAGAGTTTGATATGCATTTTGTTGTATGTACTAGATAGGTTTTCTAAGTCATGTCGACTAAGTGATAGATAGGCAAAATAGGTTGGTTAATTGTAAATATCTTGTGCCTTGTAATTTTGCCTAAGTGAAGACATGTCAACGGTATGAAGATTACTCTGTCAACGGTATGGAGTTTACTCATCAACGAAACGAGGGAAACACCATCAACGGAATGAAGAATAAAGCTATCAATGAAACACATCTCCCTGCTATCAACGAATCATTATTGCTTTTCTGAATTGTTGACAAAGTGATAGTGACAGTTTACTGAACAGATCTAAAGGTGATGTGGAAGTGTACTTTGCATTGGAAACCATTAAAATGGACATGGGGAATAAGGAAACATCCCAGTTTCCAATTGGGTCTTGGGAGTGATCATAATAAGCATGCAGACAAAAGCAAGGATCTCCAAGGACCACTGGACAAAGGGATGAAAAGAAAACTATTGGCGGTTACTCATTGTACTTTTAGTGTAGCCAAAAATAGGGTTGTAAACTTGGGGATATATAACCAAGTGTAGCAGTTACTTTAACAAGAGAGAAGAAAAACAAATAGTTTGTATTAGCTATCCTTGAGAGCATTCTTCTCTACAACCTTGTAACTGAGCAGCTGTGTACTTTTGTATCACAGATTATTTCCGCAATAAAAATCACTTCAGTTGGATCATCAAACAATCCAACTGAAATTATTTATGTGCTTGTGATTTTTACTTTAAGTTCAGTTTTTATTTGTAAGTTGTTTTAAGTTTAAGAAATATCAAGAATTGTATTCAACCCCCCCCCCCCCTTCTACAATTCTGTTAGGTCATTTGGGATTAACAATTGGTATCAGAGCAAGCTTCTAACATACAAGAAGTTTAAAGATCAAGACCAAAAACAGAAACCATGGTGAAGAAGGATGCAGGTGTGAAGATACCAGTTCTTGATAAGGACAATTACTTTCACTGGAAAGTAAAGATGCATTTACATCTCATGTCTATGGATGAGAGGTATGTAGACTGCATTGAGAAAGGTCCACACGTTCCCATGAAGCTTGATTCTAGAGTTGGACTGCCAGATGATGCTCCTGATGTAGAGATTCCAAAACCTGTCTCAGAATGGACTGTTGAAGATGTTGCAGAAGTCCATAAAGACAAAAGAACCATGAACATTCTGTTTAATGGTTTGGAGCAAGAGATGTTTGACAATGTCATAAACTGTACAACCTCCAAAGAAGTATGGGACACTGTTAGAACTCTCTGTGAAGGAACTGAGCAAGTCAGGGAAAATAAAATGCAACTCCTTATACAACAATATGAGCATTTTCATTTTAAAGCTGGTGAAACCCTAAATGACACGTTTAGTAGGTTTCAGATGCTTTTGAATGGATTAAAGTTGTATGGGAGGATCTATCAAACCAAGGATTCAAACCTTAAATTTCTTAGAGCTCTTCCAAAAGAATGGAAGCCTATGACTGTTTCTCTCAGAAACACTCAAGAGTACAAAGACTACACTCTTGAAAGGCTTTATGGAACCTTGAAGACATATGAGTTGGAAATGGAGCAAGATGAAGAAATTGAAAAGGTACAGAAGAAGGGTGGATCTATTGCATTGATTGCATCTGTGAACCAACTGGAAGATGACACTGAAGAAGCTGCAAAGGCCACAACTAATCGAGCTAGTTGTAGAAGTGATGTTAGCAAGGGTAAAGGTAAGATGACAGAAGAAGAAGAACCAGAACCAGCCAACTTGGATGACTTAGATGAGATTGATGAACACATTGCTTTTCTGTCAAGAAAATTCTCTAAGTTCAAGTTCAAGAGAAACTCAGAAGCAAGGCCACCAAGGAGAGACTTTCAACCTAACAAAAGTAACTGGATTGAAAAGTCTAAATCTAAATGTTTCAATTGTGGAATGCTTGGTCACTTTGGTGGAGACTGTAGAAAGCCCAAGATTGAGAAGGGCAACAGGAAATTTGAGCCTGTTGATTATAAAAAGAAATACTTTGAACTTCTCAAGCAAAAAGAAAAGGCTTTCATGTCTCAGGAGTATGATTGGGCTGGTAATGGTGAAGATTCTGATGATGATGTTGAATATGTCAACCTGGCTCTTATGGCTAACAATCATGAGCAGGAAGCAAGCTCCTCAAGCAACCAGGTAACAATTACTAATCTTTCTGAGCTTTCTAAAGAGGAATGCGATAGTGCAGTAAATGAAATGTCTATTGTATTATATAATTTACGTGTTACTCTTAAATCACTTACCAAAGAGAATTCAAGAATAAAAGAGACTAATTTGCTCTTAAGTGATAGGAATGCAATGTTAGAAGCACAGCTCATTGAATTTGAGAAAATGAGATGTGTTAGTAGGGATGCTAAGAAGGAACTTGAGAACGTGTTACAAAGGGAAGAAATTCTTAAGACACAACTTGAAATAGAACAAAGTGTGATTGCTAAATGGAAAGATGCCAGGAATGTTGCTACCAACATCATTAATGTTCAAGGTATGGAATCTTTCTGTGAACAATCATGGAAAAAGAACAAAGAGAAACTAGGGTATGTTTGTGAAACCTTAGAATCAGAAACAGAGTCAACAAACAACAATGATCATTTGTTGAAGGTTGATATGTCAACGGAATGCAATGTTTCGTTGACAGATGAACCATCAACCGATCAGGGTGTTTCGTTGACAGAGAAAAGAAAAGATGAACTCACTAGACTTAATAATAAGTATGGTCCTGTCACCAAGAACTTTGTTCAAGGTGAGTCTAGTAAATCAAAGAAAGTTGAGAAGCCTGTTGAGAGAGCTAATGTAGGTCACTTGTCCAACAAGAAATTGAAAGATAAGTTAGAGAATGTTCAAGTTGAGGCTAAGGGAAATAAAAAGAATAACAGGAATGGCAAAGTAGGAATTAACAAACACAACAATTACACACCTGATAAATATGCTCCTAGAAAGACATGTGTTAATTGTGGAAGTGTTAGTCATTTATCTACTAACTGCAAATCTGTTAAGAAGACTGTTAAAGTGAAAATTCCCAAGCCTACAATGAATAGTTCTATGCCTACAATGCCTGTTATGCCTAACATGTTTGCTCCATATGCACAATTTCAAAGTCCATATGCCAGCATGCCATTTGTGTCTAATCCATACATGAATATGTTTACTGTGCCACAAATGCCATTGAATATGAATAACATGTTTGTTCCTCCAATTATGCATGCTGTGAATGAAAATGTGAGCAATCCTCAGAAATCAACACCAAGGATAAAGATTGATTTAAATCAATCTGAGCCCAAGGTGAAAAATGATATAAAAGGAAAAGCAAAGGCTAACAAAACAGGACCCAAGGAAACTTGGGTACCAAAATTGACTTGATTTGATTTTATTGTGTGCAGGGAGACAAAAGGAATCTTTGGTACTTGGATAGTGGTTGTTCAAGACACATGACTGGTGATTCTACCCTGCTCACAGAGTTTCAGGAAAAAGCTGGCCTTTGTATTGCTTTTGGAGATGACAGCAAAGGCTACACAAAGGGATATGGCTTAATTTCAAAAGAGAATGTCATCATAGATGAGGTTGCATTGGTGGATGGTCTTAAGCACAATTTGCTTAGCATCAGTCAACTTTGTGACAAAGGATTTTTAGTTACTTTTTCTAGAGAAGCCTGTGTTGTTTCTAAAGGAGGAAACAACAATGTGGTAATGACTGGATTCAGAAGAGGGAATGTGTACATTGCTGACTTTAGTAGCACAAATCCAGAAACCATCACTTGTCTTTTCAGCAAGGCAAGCAAGGATGAAAGTTGGCTATGGCACAAGAAATTATCTCATCTGAATTTTAAAGTTATGAATGACTTGGTGAGGAAAGATCTTGCTAGAGGAATTCCACAGGTGGAGTTTTCCAAGGATGGTTTGTGTGATGCCTGTCAAAAAGGGAAACAAAGGAAGGCATCATTCAAAAGCAAGACAGAGTCATCAATTGTCCATCAGCTTGAGTTTCTTCATATGGATTTGTTTGGCCCTGTAAATGTCATGTCTATTTCAAAGAAGAAATATTGTCTTGTGATTGTTGATGATTTTTCTAGATTTACATGGACTTTCTTTTTGCTCTCCAAAGATGAGGCAAGTGAAATCATTATCAATCACATCAAGATGGTAAACAATCATCCTGACTTGAAAGTAAGAAGGATTAGGAGTGACAATGGGACAGAATTCAAGAATTCAAGCATGAAGGTGTTCTGTGAAGAAAATGGTATTTTGCATGAGTTTTCAGCAGCAAGGACACCACAACAAAATGGTGTAGTTGAAAGGAAAAACAGAACAGTTATTGAAGCTGCAAGGACAATGCTAGATGAATCAAAGTTACCAACTTATTTTTGGGCTGAGGCAGTTAATACAGCTTGCTTCACTCAGAATATTTCTTTGATTAATCAGGCCAAAGGAATGACCCCTTATCAGCTACTCAAAAGAAAGAAGCCACTATTGGATTTTCTTCATGTCTTTGGATGCAAGTGCTTTGTTCTGAGAAATCAAGCTGAGCATTTGGGGAAATTTGAAGCAAAGGCAGATGAAGCAATATTTGTGGGATATGCAGCAGGGAAGGCCTATAGAGTCTATAATCTCAGAACCAACATTGTTATGGAATCTGTACATGTTGTTTTTGATGATCTCAAAATTCAAGGTCACTGTGATGAAGGTTTCCATGAAAGTCTTTCTTTTGAAAATGAGGAAGGAGATCAAGTGAATCATGTTAAGGCTACTGAGAAACAGCCTAAAGTTGTTGTATCTAGCACAGATGAAAGCAGCAGTGAAGATGAAATTGCTGCATTAAGATTGAAAAGAATAGCTGCTAGCAGACCAAATGGTCATTTCGTTGACAGTCATGATGGTGGATTCGTTGACAGTCAAAATGAGCGTTTCGTTGACAGTCAAAATGGTAATACCGTTGACAGTCATAGAAATGCTTCTAGAAGTGATCATTTAGGGACAACAAACTCAGGGGGAGTTTCTCAAGGACAAATATCCAATCAAGGCAATCATGATCATGAAGCTACCTCTTCAAGAGCAAATCTACATCCCTCAATGAAATGGACTAAAGATCATCCCTTTGAACTTATTATAGGTGATGTTTCTTCAAAAGTCCAAACTAGAAGAGCAACTCAAGAAGAATGTCTATATAGCAGCTTTCTGTCTCAAGATGAGCCAAAGAAAGTTGAGGATGCACTTCTAGATCCAGATTGGGTTTTGGCTATGCAAGAAGAGCTAAACCAATTTGAAAGGAACAATGTTTGGAAGCTGGTGCCCAAGCCTAAGGACAGGAGTGTCATAGGCACAAAATGGGTGTTCAGAAACAAGATGGATGAAAATGGCATAGTCACAAGGAACAAAGCAAGACTGGTTGCAAAAGGCTATTCACAGGAAGAAGGAATTGATTTTGATGAAACATTTGCTCCTGTTGCAAGACTAGAAGCAATATGGATTTTCCTAGCCTATGCAGCCCATGCCAATTTCAAAGTCTATCAAATGGATGTGAAGAGTGCTTTTCTGAATGGGGAATTGGAAGAGGAGGTGTATGTAAGTCAACCTCCTGGTTTTGAAGATGATGATTTTCCAGAATATGTATACTTCCTCCTCAAGGCACTCTATGGTTTGAAACAAGCACCTAGAGCCTGGTATGACACACTTTCACAGTTCCTCCTTGAGAATCACTTCACTAGAGGTACTGTAGATAAAACTCTTTTTCACAGGGTTGTGAATGGCTCTACTATACTTGTTCAAATTTATGTAGATGACATAATCTTTGGGTCTACAGATGTGAAACTTTGTCAAAAGTTTGCCAAGCTTATGCAAAGTAAATATGAAATGAGCATGATGGGAGAATTAACTTACTTTCTTGGGCTTCAAGTGAAGCAAGTTAATGAAGGCATTTTCATTAGTCAAACAAAATATATTCATGATTTATTAAAGAAGTTTAATTTAATGGAATGCTCTCCTGCCAAAACTCCCATGCCTACTGCCACCAAACTTGAATTGAATACTAAGGAAAAATCTGTGGACATTTCAGGCTACAGAGGCATGGTAGGCTCACTTTTATATTTAACAGCTAGTAGACCTGATATTATGTTTGCTACATGTCTATGTGCTAGATTTCAGGCTGATCCTAGGGAATCCCATTTAGTTGCTATTAAAAGAATTTTCAGATATCTCAAGGGAACACCAAACCTTGGCATTTGGTATCCTAGAGAATCTGGCTTTGAACTAATTGGTTATTCAGATGCAGATTTTGCAGGATGTAAAATTGACAGGAAAAGCACAACAGGCACCTGTCAATTCTTAGGAAACAAGCTTGTCTCATGGTTCAGCAAGAAACAAAACTCAGTTTCTACCTCCACAGCTGAGGCTGAGTATATTGCAGCTGGAAGTTGTTGTGCACAGATTTTATGGATGAAAAATCAACTACTTGATTATGTATTAAGAGTTGAGAAAATTCCTATTTTCTGTGACAACACTAGTGCCATTGCCATTACTGAGAATCCAGTGCAGCATTCAAGGACCAAGCACATTGACATCAAGTACCATTTCATTTGAGAACATGTTATGAATGGTATTGTGGAGTTACATTTTGTTCCAAGTGAACAACAACTTGCAGACATCTTTACCAAGCCACTTGATGAATCCACATTCTCAAGATTAGTAAGTGAGCTAGGTATGCTAAATTTCTCTTAATTATTTTGAGATTTTTGCAAGTTAAAATGCAGCCAGAAACTTGCTATGCTTTTTCTGTGAATTAATTTTCTCAGGAAAAAGTGAAATTTTGTCTAAGTCAAAATTACTATGTCAACGAAACGAACCATTTCGTTGACAGTCTTAGCATTTTTCTGGGTGTTTCGTTGATAGCTCTTTTATATCAACGAAACACAGCTTTATCAACGAAATAAGACGGGACTTTAACCGCCCAATCCTGATTCGTTGATTTAGCGCTTTTAATCTGAACCGTTGATATTTGACACGTCCGTTACCACGATCTGTGCATACACCCCTGTAAGTATAAATCATGGTAATTCTTTAACAGTAACGGTTATATTTTTAAGCCAATCCAGTAATTTACATTTATTATTGGACTCTTTTTCTGAGAATTTTTGGGGGAGTATTTAAGAAATTCTATTTTCTTTATTTTCTTTTTACCTGTTCTCAAAAATTCCAAAGGCTTTTCTCTCTTCTTCTCTCTAACAAGCAATTTAGCTCGAAGCTTTTCTTCACACAACAATGGCACCCATAGTCAAGCTTATGTCTGCTGGAGGGTTCATTTACGAAAAGAACAACTCAATCCCATTTGTTGTCAAGGAGGGTCCAAACAGTATCTTTTTCAAGATGATGGACTTCATGAAGAACTGCAAATTGAGCTATGCAATGTTTCACTCAACTCCTCTCTATAATGAGATAATCGAGGAGATTTGGACCTCGTGTGAGTATAGTGGAACAAACTGCACACTGCAATTCACCATACAAGGTAAAGAGTACATAGTTAATTCTGATGTATTGCAAGCATGTTTACATATTCCTGAAAATAACTGTGATGCTTTGCCTACAATCACTGAAATGGTTAACTTGCTAAATTCAATAAACTACTCTTTGCCTACTGATAATCTGGGTAGAATAATTAGGAGAGGTTTGGTTAGGGAATATAGTTATTTAGCTGATGCATTTATCAAGGTCTTTTCTGGTAAGATTAGTAATTTTGATGCATTAACTAATTCCATGTTGATTCTTTTTACCATGCTCCTAACTGATAGATATTACAACTTTAGCACCCAACTTATGTATGAAATTGGTGCTAAGTTGGGTGATAAGGCTAATAGGAAAAAGAATATCTATTATGCTAGGTTTCTGATGATGTTAGTCCAACACCATTAGTTATTTCTAACCCTGTTTCCAAGTTTGAGTGTTTTGTGCAAGAAAAGAGAGTACTGACAGACATACTGAGGCTGAACCACAATGGTGAGGTTCCAGTGGTGTATCTGCCAGTAATTGAGGTAACTACTGCTATCCCTTCTAGTATAATTGTTACTTCAACTATATCACCCAGTACTGTTGCTGTGGAGTCTGTAGTTGTGACCCAACAGGCTCCTACCCCAGCAACAAGACCAAAATCAAAGAAATCCTCCAAGCCAACCTCAGGTGCTTCCCAAAAGGCACCTGTTGTAAAATCCACTACACAACCTAAGGGGAGTGTTGTAGGTGCTGTGAGAGGTGAGGGAAGGGGTGAACATAAAAGAAACCCTAAGGATAAGGAAGGCCAGGTGAGTGAAATCCAGCCAAGCCCCATTGTGTCTTCCCAACAAGGCACAATGAGTAAAATGGATTTAAACACAAGTCTAATTGCATCCTCCCAAAAGGATGTGATTATTGAAACAAGCTCTCAACCTAGAGCACAGTCCAAAAGGGTAAGGGACACTTCAAGCCCACAGTCTACTTTTTCCCAATACCAAAGGAGAGTGAAGCAAAAGTCCAAGGGTACACAGGGTGCACACACTCTGGAAGCTACACTTCCAGTTTCACAAATTCAGTTTGATGTAACCTCTATCATTACTCTGGGGTTACAGTCCCATTCTCTAAACATCAACCTTGAACAATCTCCATCAAATTCACCAACTTTATCTCTAGATGTGGACATGATCCATACATCTATTCCTGATTCTCCAACTCTAATCTTGGAGAAGCCCCACTCTGAAGCTGGTGGCCATCACTTGTTAAGTGATTTGTTGGGCCATCAACCAATTTTTTCTGAAGTTGCAAGCGGATCTGTGGACAAATCTCTAAAATCAATCACCACAGATTCTACTGTAATTTCACTTTCTCAAAGTGCTTTATTGACTTCATCAACGAAACAGCTTCTTTCGTTGACAAGTGTTTCTCCATCAACGGTATCCATACCGTTGACAGTTCAATCTACCATTCCGTTGATAGGTCAATCTACACCCCTTATTGAAAATCCAGTTGTTTCCACAACTAGTGTAGATGACCTGGTGGTAGTTGAGACACTTTTAGGTTTGAAAGGGAGTGAAACTGAGAGGCTGGCTTGCAGCCAGGCAAAAGGAGAGTCTGAGAGTGAGAGGCTGGCTATTTCTTCCAGCCAGGCAAAAGGAGAGATTGAGAGTACCACCCTAGTAGGTGAAGGTGAGGGTGTGAGAGGTGTGAGCCATGGGGAGCCCATGATGCAAGAAAAGAGTGGAGAGAGAGAAGGGACTACAGGAGCCATAAGAATGGAAGCAGCCATTGCAAGTGAGTTAATGGGGTCAGTGAGGGAGAAAGGGAACTTACCTTCCAAGAGCATTATCAACAAACTCTGGATAGTATTTCCCTGGATCCTGAGACCTTTACTCATCTTGTGTCAGCCTATCAAGTTATGGCTCAACAGGGCAATGTGGAGGCAGAAAGGTCACTCAACTTAATTCATACTACTGCATCAATGCAAAGAGCAAAGGATGCATTGACCAATCTACCTCCAGGAGCTGCAGCAAGTGGAGAATTTGAGTTTTCTGATGATGAAGACAGCTTTGGTGACAATCTACAGGTGGCCACTACTACACAGACTGGGACTTCTGTGGTGCCTCCTACACCAAACTGGCTTTCTCAAGATATGCATGGTAGATCCAACTTGGATGCTGCTATTACAAGGCAATACAATGAGGCATATCTAGCTCATGAGTCAGCAACTGCAAGGGACAAGAAATTCTGTAAGGCCATAATGGATTCTCTGGAAATTCAAAGGCTACAAATGTTGTAGACAAGGATTGAAGCTACAGAAATTAAGGATTCAATTAGCAACCTTAGGGATGCTACTGACAGGAGGCTAGATGAAAAGCTTCCTCTTCACACTGTCTCCAAGATGTCAAGGTTTTTCACCAAGGAACCTGAAGTGTCCTCATCTTTGAAAACTCTCTCCTCTAGAGTGGACAAAGTTGAGGCTACACTTTCTCACATGCAGAAGGAACAGGAGAAGCAAACTAGCCTACTCACCCAGCTTCTGGCAGCTCAAGGAATCCCTATCATCTCCCTTGATGATAACAAAAAGGGGGAGAAAACTAATGAGCTAGAGATACAAATTACAAAGGTTTTGGTCCCAGCCATCTCCTTTCCAGAAGAGCCATTAGCAATGGGGGAGTTTGGAAAGCAGAAAAAGGATGGCATTGACCTGATCCAGGAAGCTTCTATGAGGATGAGACTTGCAGAACAAATCAAAGACCATTGGTTCAACATAGAAGCGAGGGTCAAGAAAATTGCTGGAACTACAAAGGACTCCAATCCATCAACGGATCAACCATCAACGGATGCCATGGTTCTAGTGTCAACGGAATGGGAGCCACAGATCAATTCTTTCTATAAGGTAGAGCCCCTTCTACATGGAGTCACTCAAGGTCCAAGGAATGAAAAAGGACAAACTTCATGCATTAGGGATGTGGAACAAGCTACACTCCAAAGAAGCCTATCTCCCAAGTCCCCTGCTAAACCAAAGGGCAAAAATACAGAAAGGACTTTCTATCCTGCACCTTATCCAGATGAGCTCAAGCTTCTTGGTCTAATTATCACAAAAAGCAAGGAAAGCAATGATTATGAGATAAGGAAGCAAAGGGCAATTGTCTACAGGAATGGACAACAAATTTGTGTTTGGGTTGGTCACCCAAACTTTGCTGAAGCTAAAGCTGAAGAGTCAGAAAGAGCAGCAATGCAAGCCCTTGCTGTTGCTCAGTCTCTTGATGAAGAAGAAAGACAGCAAGAAGAAAAAGCAAGAGAGGAAAGGAGTGCAAAGAAGAGCACAAGGCAACCAAAGGCAAGAGCTAGGAGAAACATAGCCTTTGAGAATGATGACTTTCAGAACACTGCATCGGACTCTTCTGTACCAATTGCACCTCCAACAAATCCTGATCCAGTTTCAGAGGTAAAGTTAGCCTGTGATCCCAATCCTCCTGTAAATTTCCATGATCAACCAATTGAGCCAAAGGAAGAGCCAATTGAGTTTGATGAGGCCAACTTCCCAAAATTCCTATTTGAAAAGGATCAACCAATGAAGACCAAGAAAAGGGCTGTCAAGGCAAAGCCAGTATTTGTGAGAAAGCCACAACCTCAGAAGCCCCCTTCAAATCCAGAGGACTGCATGTACATTGCTGACATCAGGGAAGAATCTAGCTTACATCTTGATTTAGACAACCTGGTGGAAGTAAGGGGCATTGCAGCTTCTCAAAAGATGCCTGAAATATTAGTTTTCACATTCAAGGGTGGTAGAGAACAAGTATGGCCTCTCTACAGAATTTTAGGAGAAGACTACCAAACACCACTCACAGTGTTTAGATGCTTGAAGAAAGACTTTGGCTTCACCAAAACAGCCAAGTCTGAGGTGGTCTCCAAAATATGTCAAATAAAGGCTAGCTGGAACAAGCCTGAGGCTCTTCCCAGGATGCTTAGAGTGCCCTCAACAGGAAAGAAGATCCATCTTCAACCTTACTGGATGATGGAATTTAAGGACAAGGACAACTGCAGAAGGTTCTTCAGGATGGAAGACCAGCTGGATAAGGCATCTAATCAAACTCTAAAGCTTATGCAATCCAAGCTTGGTGGTCAAGATGAGGAAGAGAAGATCTTCTACAGAAGGCTACAGGTCCAGATTGAGGAAAACAACTCTAAGAGAGGGAAGAAGACTATGCCACAAAGAAGACAAAGATGAATCATTTGCTCAGTCTAGAGGAGCACTTCTGGGCATTAGTCTTGTAAGTCTTGTATTTTGTTCAAAATATTATGAAGCTTAAATGCATTTTCTACTTTTGTAATTTATAATGTATCTGAGTGTTTTTGTTATCATCAAGTCTCTTGATTTATGGCTGTTATTCTATCAGTCATAAATTGGGGGAGATTGTTAGGAATATGTTGTTCTTGATGATAAACATAAAACACTTAGTAGAATTTGTGTAAAGTTATTTTGTAGCTGTCAACGAAATGGCATGCTTTGCAGCATTCCGTTGACAGGAAGCTCATCAACGAAATGAGTGATGTAGCAATTGCACTGTACAATACTTCACAGTTTGATATGCATTTTGTTGTATGTACTAGATAGGTTTTCTAAGTCATGTTGACTAAGTGATAGATAGGCAAAATAGGTTGGTTAATTGTAAATATCTTGTGCCTTGTAATTTTGCCTAAGTGAAGACATGTCAACGGTATGAAGATTACTCTGTCAACGGTATGGAGTTTACTCATCAACGAAACAAGGGAAACACCATCAACGGAATGAAGAATAAAGCTATCAACGAAACACATCTCCCTGCTATCAACGAATCATTATTGCTTTTCTGAATAGTTGACAAAGTGATAGTGACAGTTTACTGAACAGATCTAAAGGTGATGTGGAAGTGTACTTTGCATTGGAAACCATTAAAATGGACATGGGGAATAAGGAAACATCCCAGTTTCCAATTGGGTCTTGGGAGTGATCATAATAAGCATGAAGACAAAATCAAGGATCTCCAAGGACCACTGGACAAAGGGATGAAAAGCAAAGTATTGGCGGTTACTCATTGTACTTTTAGTGTAGCCAAAAATAGGGTTGTAAACTTGGGGATATATAACCAAGTGTAGCAGTTACTTTAACAAGAGAGAAGAAAAACAAATAGTTTGTATTAGCTATCCTTGAGAGCATTCTTCTCTACAACCTTGTAACTGAGCAGCTGTGTACTTTTGTATCACAGATTATTTCCGCAATAAAAATCACTTCAGTTGGATCATCAAACAATCCAACTGAAATTATTTATGTGCTTGTGATTTTTACTTTAAGTTCAGTTTTTATTTGTAAGTTGTTTTAAGTTTAAGAAATATCAAGAATTGTATTCAACCCCCCCCCCCCCCCTTCTACAATTCTGTTAGGTCATTTGGGATTAACACAAATAAACTTGAGCGTCTGATGGCGAGCCAAGGTCAGGATTACCCTTTTTCTGTTATAAAACAAAGAGAAAAAGGTTATCCAAGCTCATTGTTTGCACTTACTACAAGAATGAATATTATTCAAAATTATATGTTCTTAAGCTTGATTGTTTGATAAATTTAAGCATATTAGTTTCAATTTATGTGCAGTTAACTCAGTAATTAGCATTATAATAAATTTATCCGCAAAAAAAGGTAATGTGCACAAAGAAAGACACACCAGATTCTCTCTAACTTGTGCCATACTGTTGGGACCCAGAGTGTGTGTGTCAGTTACTGAAGCACGACGTGCTTCATTTTCCTTTGCTAATTCCTGTCAACACAAAAAATACTCACTGCACAAGTTTGTTTTGATACTTCTTCTTCACACGAGATTTGTAGACCCTCCAAGATGTACTAATTGTCTTGTCCACCCAGTGGCGCCCGTTATCTGGAATTATATAACGGTCCTATAATATATTAAACATAAAATTGATTAATACAGTGCATAAACATGCAAATGAATTGAAACTAAAGTTTTGGTAATAGTGTTTACCCTAGTATAGTCCCACATTTTCTTCTTCAATTGAGCAGGAACAAGATGCCAATTGACGTAAGTAAGAGACACATTGTCCTTTGCAAGTGTCCCCAAAAAATTACTAAGCTCTCTCAATAATTTACGGTTTCTTGAAACCGGCTGACCTCGTTTGTTCAGAAAAATGACTGGTCTTTCATTGATATCTCTTGTGTGAACTTTGGTCATTTTTGACCTTCCTCTCCATCTTCTAGGAGCATTAGAAAATGAATATAATTTCTAAGTATTTAGACACAGAAAAAATATATATTTTTCTCAATATTTATACTCAGTAAAAATGTATATTTTTCTAAGTATTTATATGGAAAATTATATATTTTTCTAAGTATTTATATGGGAAAATGTATATTTTTCCAAGTATTTATATGGAAAAATGTATATTTTTCTAAGTATTTATACTCAGTAAAAATGTATATTTTTTTAAGTATTTATATGGAAAAATGAATATTTTTCTAAGTATTTATACTCAGAAAAAGTACTCGGAAAAACTTTATTTAAACTCTTTTTCTATGTTTTCCAGTACACGTAGTACCTGTGTAATAACCTGAATTTTTGGTAGAATTAAAACTTTTCTTATTATGATTAAGTGCATCAGTGAATAGTGAATTTGGTGGATGAATAGTGATTTTGAGAATTAACAAAGTTTTTCATGCCACCTATGTACGAGACGTAGTGTGGATATTCCGAAGTCATATTAGTAATCTACGGAGTAAATAAGTGAATGCAAAGACGATCGGAATTCAGAAATTCCAAATTTAATTTTGGTGAAGTATTTGACCGGGCAGTGAATTATATATTATTATATTCAAGAAATGAGATATTAAATTAAGGATTTGAGGATTTAATATTTTGGAATTTTATTATATTTGATTTGAGAATTTAGAACGAAAACCACTGAGATAGTGAAACGAAGATACTAGAAACCGCTGATACTTTATAACGAGATTAAGCGATTAAGAGAACGAATCATGGATTAAGGATTGAAATTATGACAGGATTAAATAAAGACATGGAAGTAACATGTAACAAGATTAATTCGAGAAATGCAACATTTGGATCATCCATGTGAAAAGAAACGAACTAGTAAAGCTACTTTAACCAAACGCGTGCATGCGCGACACGTGTCCCGGTGACTCACCAAAAGGTGATGACTCACCACTTTTTAAACACAAAAATCAGCATCCTTATCATTATTATCAAGACAAAAAGAAAAGAAAAGAAAGAAGAAAATTCGGGAGGAGAAAAGAGGAGAAAAATGGGAGAGAAAGAAACGATCGTAACTCGAGATTCCGTGGTCCGTTTTTGGCGTTCTACCACTCAAATCGAAGCTCTCGAGAAGCCCGACGTAACCATGGTAAGCAATCACCTCAACCCTGTGATTTACCCCTTCGATTTCAGTGATTAACAGTCGGAGAAGATGATGAATAGTAACTTGTGTTTTGTTTTGTTTTTGGATATTGAGTTTGTAGCTTCCAAAGGTTGTATTAAGCAAGGATCTAAGGTTACATAAGGTATATAGCAGCAAGCAAGCTTGGAGAAGGTATAAAACCTCTGCCCCTTTTGTTTGTATGAGTTTCGAAATGGTTTTGATGTTTATGTAGAGTTAAAAGCATGATTAAGTAATTAGATAAATTGTTGGTTGAGTTTGGAGGATGGGTTATGAATTTTGTTGTGATTATTCCTGGAGGATTTGACTGAGTGGAGGGTGTATAAGGTGGATGGTGAGTTTGGAATTGATTGGTGTTGATTTGGGTGTGTTTTGAAAATGGAAAACGTTACGATTATAGCCGTCGTAATACCCATTTAATTTAGGGCTGTTTTGAGCAAGAATTACGAACTGGTCTGGTAATATTTTTGAACAGAACTGACCATGAACATGTAGGTCTTGTTTTAAGGTTTGTTTTGGTATAAAGATCATGTCTATACGATTTACGGTTTAGGAGAAAAGTGAGTTTTAGTAAACGCCGTTCGGAAGAATGACTCATCTCTGTCCAGCAACTTTGAGGCTATATTTGGACCACTTTGGAGCCGTATTAAACTGTGAAATTTTGAGGAATAATACTAGAGACAGTTAGGAAGGCTCACGAAAAAGATTCGTATTAAAAAGATTATTTTTCGATTTTATAAAAATGTTTTAGTCGAGGTCACGCAAGTGAAAACCACTAAGAACATGACTTAGAAACCAATGTTGTAAATGATTAGGTATAACTTGTATTCGAGGATCGATTTCGGACTAAACCTACGACTTAAGAAATTGTCGATTAACATGGACTTAGTATGAGCCTATAACGAGCTAGTAATGCCTTGGTTGTGTTTCGCTTACGTGTTTAAGCATTGAGCAAGTGGATTATCCAGGGGATTAATCGTACGTTTTCTTTGACTTTGTCTAGATTATCCGGCATCGTCGCGAACCCCTATCACTTCTCGAGCATCAGGCAAGTTTACTAAACCTTACTCTATTGTTCAGAGTAGGTATATTTTCAAATATTCAATACTTGTGTATTCCCAAGTTATATATATCAAATCTTAGTTGTGAGTATTGTGGCAAGTTTCCTAATTCTATACTTTGAAGTATTGATTATATATTACTGTTGTTGCCATGTGAGGAGTTATACAGTTTTGCGATACATGTTATATATCGTGTTCAATAAGATTTGACTTTTGGATATGATACGAGCTGTGAGATAATGTACTTATGAACCGGTATACCTCGTAGCTCTATAGATAAGAGCATGTTTATTGTTTCGACTCTAGACCGGGAGTCGATATTTGTGTTATATAGATAGTCGTGGAGACCCGGAGGGATTCCAGCGGCAGAGTACTATTCATCTTGAGGAATATTATTATTAAACATTAATTATATTTCTAGAAAGTATTAGTTACCTGGAAATGATTTGAGGAATGTTATTTGAATATTACCTCATTCGAAGGTTATTATTTGAAAATGATTTGGTAATTGGCTTATATGTTAAATATGGGATATCAGTTATAAGCCAGTATTCTTATATATGCCCTAGGATAAGGGCGTGTGATTTTCATTAAGGATCAGAAGTGATTGTATTTCTGTATATGCTAAAGATTATTTTTCCGATAAAGACATCGGGTGACTGTTATTTGAGATTTATTAATTAATGAATATTATTTATGTATATTCATTTGAGGCTTACTTGTTCGAGGGTTAATTATGTATTTAATGAACATTATTTATGTATATTCATTTGAGGACTATTGACTTTAAGAATATTATTGTGAATATTCATCTGGGGATTATTTAATGAATATTAGTTTTGAATATTCATTCGAGAATTATTTATTTATTTAATGAATATTAGTTTTGAATATTCATTCGAGGATTAATTATTTATTTAATGAATATTGCTTATGAATATTCATTTGAGGCTTATTTATTTAATGAATATTATTTCCTAATATTCATTTGAGGTTTATTTATTTAATGAATATTATTTTAGAATATTCATTTAAGAGTTATTTATTTAATGAATATTACCTTTGAATATTCATTTAATCTATATTTACTTAATGAATATTATTTTCGAATATTCATTTAATCAGTATTTACTTAAGGAATATTATTCCGAATATTCATCTAAGCTTTACTTACTTAATCAATGTCATTGATTATTTTTAAAATCAAAAGAGGTTCTCAAAACAATGTTTTCCATTTAAATCCGTCTTTTAAAAAGATTCAAATGCTCGCTCAACTATCAAAAATACGGGAAACCTGATTTAAGTGACTACTACTCTTTTTAAACTCTCAATTCAAAAACTGTCAAGGGACAGATATTTTCTTGGAGCAATTTAATTGTTGCCAGTCTAATGTTGTGTTACCACCTCAATGATCGAGGGGTAAATTCATGGAACAAGTCGATATCCATTAACAAGCATAGCTTGGGAAATATTGGAGAATCTTCCTTTCTAACCTAGATATAACTACTTAGTGGAGTCGTATCAACAAGTGTTACACTTGGGGAAAGGAGGACGATCTTTACGTTTTAGAGTCATGGATTTCATCTGAACTAGGAGTGGTGTAAGTGGTCAAGTTGCGTGGGCCCATCCAACTTTTATATTGCCCCAAATGGGCCGGGAGGTCATAGTAAGGCGGTAGACAATGTCAGGCCGTCGTGATACTTCCATCTACATGTAGAAAACTATTTGAGCGGTGCGACCTGCTACTGATCATAGTAAGGTTAGGCACAGCGGACGCGGTAGCAACTCCAGTATTAGTTCATCATCCAATTTGGATATTTCCTGCAACATGTATTGGGGTGAAGAACCAACCATGTTGGCAGGGGGTTGAAAAGTGTTTGGAAATGAAGTGACAATAAATTTGTGCAACTCCATCTTTTACTTTTGAGTTATGACTCTGATAAAACCTGATTAAAGATATATATGCATAAGTGGAGTTTGGGTTACGGAAATATTATATTAATTTTCCTCGTAACTTCATCGTTTATATTATACTAGTTTCTTATCCGCTTAAAGCATATCATATGACTCGGTGGATACCCTACATAACATGAGTTATGGTAAGGGAGTTGCTTATATTGAATTTTCCTTATAACTTCATCTTTTAAGTTATATGTTGATATTCTGCTTATATAGCAGATAATTTTTGGAAAGGTTATATTTGGTTTATTTTGAAACCTCATCTTGTATACAAGAACTTTGTTCATAATATAGCAAAAGAGTTGCAGAAATATTATGAAATGATATTTGAATTACAATAAAGGTACTATTTTTGGAATATCTTCCGATAAGGAAATAATTTCAGTATCGAGATATTTTGACAAATTATTGTCTTATACCCGCTTTATTCTGGGTTGAGTTAAAGGCAGAATTAGGCCATACTTTCATTACCTTGCTGAGCTATCGCTCACTCTTGCTATTGTTTTATATATATTATATAGCAGCGAAGCAGGATGCCAATGGGACGGCACATACCCCGCAAGGCGTTTCCACAAACAGTTTCTAGCAGTGATCCCGAGAATAGTACGAACCAATCGAATCAGGCTACAACTTTTGGTATTCAACTTATGTATAGATATGAATGGTATGAGAGGATTGTGAGCATCAGAAGGCTAAGTTGGTAATGTAACCTTACTTAGAAATTGTATCAGTGACAGATTCAAAGACATTTGGGTATTGTAATAAAGATTATTTATTCCGCAGTTGTTGTATTGTGTCGTTTCTGAGACTCTAACCTGTGTGTGTGTGTGTGAGACATATATTGTGGGGTCATGAGCAGGTGCATTATGCACGGTGTGAGTAATACAGATAAGGCAAGGAGTAAATGGATCGTGACTACTCTAAATCCCTGACCCCGGATTTGGGGCTGTTACAGAAATGGTATCAGAGCGTTAGGTTACAGTCCTCAGAAACGATAGGAGATCGAGTCTTACAATACCCTTAAGAATGATAAGAACATCTAGAGCCCAAATTGAGTTCGTAGTCGGGTTAGAGGACATGACCCTGACTGTTTAAGATGAAGCCCGAGATGGGACTTCTTCTGGGAAACCGTACTTAGGACTTCATGGTTAGTCACCTCGATTCGTATGAGTTATAGAGTGATGGGATTCTGAGATACCAGACCCCGAGGCCTTCGAGTAGGCAATTGATGATGCGTTCCTTGAAATGGACGGAGACCCGATAAAGGAAGATCCATAGGAGGATCTAGAGGAAGACCCCATAGTGGGTCAAGGAAAGAATCTTGTAGAGAACGTGTTGATTGATAAAGATGTAGTATGTTACTTGAGGTCGTATAATAAAGACCGGACGAACCTTCAGAGGATAAATAAGTGACGAGACGAGAGTCTAAGGATCGTTCATGATTTATCAAGAGATATGACAAAGAAGATGGAGTGGAATCTCCAAAGCAGAAGAGGTAGAGGCAGTATAGCCAGTATCAGTGGATTGATTCGACTCGAACGAAACCTGTTACTCGTAGTCAGTTATAGTTGCCCATAAGGAGGCAGCATACGTAAGAACCAAGATGTTCAGATTTTCACGAACGATTAAGGGTACTTAGTTGCCTAGAATAGTGAAAGGTATTTCTTTGGCTATGAGGTTTCAATCCCCCACGACCAGCGATTCCATTGGAAATAGTGTCTATTACATCATTGAGGGATTTTATTATCTCAAGGAGAATTTTGGGTATATGTACCATGCAAATGTTATTATAAGACAAGCACGCTAAGGCAGAATCGAGAACAAGATTTACCACCCTCAGGAAACCAGGAAGGAATTATGAGGATAGAACCTAAAGGTCGGAAATCATATTCGAGCATTACTAGTAGGTAAATAGATTGATCGAGTTTCCCTGATTTTGGAAAGAAATTCAGCAAATTTTGGCAAACCTTGTCTTTCTGATTACCAGAGGATGTCACCAAAGAGAGTGGAAACTAGAGCGAACCCTGTGGATTGGGTAAGATAGCCGTTATATGGGTTGGTGGACAGACCCTGATTGCTATAATTGATTGTGGAGATAAAATGATGAAGTTGAGATTGGACGGTAAAAGCGAAATATATTTAAGGACCAAGACAGACTGAGAAGTTCCGGGATTGACTTAAATGAAAAGGCTATTGTGCCAAAAGTGTTAAGCTTATGTAGCACACGGGATTGATATGGGAAAAAGGAATATTGGATATAATGATGATTGAAATAGAGACCGGGTTTAAGCTGTAGTTTCTAACGAGCTTCCGTAGTACTGCCCAGTCGACATGTGGAATTGTCATTGCTATGGGCAACAACGGTATCGAAGTCTTCTTATAGAACAGAACGCTTACTTGAGATGTTGCGTCTAGTCGAATAGAACTCCCTACGATTGCAAATGTTGATGGTTGAATTCTTAGCGACTATTATAAGTCGGCAATGACGTAAGTATCGAACACCTTAGGGTGCGTGGAAAAGAAAAGCTTTGGAATTGAACGATTATCCATCAGAGGAGCCGACATAAAAAGGCATCCGTAGAGACCTTGGTAGTACCCTCCCCATTTGCAAATTATGTGGGATATTTCCCCAATCTATGATCTATCTTGACCTCTTTCCAAGAAAGAATTCTGATAAAGGGTATATTCCCTCTTCGAAGTTATTTTATAACACTTGTGCTAAACCATATTCAGTTTCACTTGTGCCAGAGGCTGTCACAATGCCTGCTTTCAGGTTTTCGAAGCCCTGTCAAATGATGTTATTTAAGCTTTCACTTTTCTTCGAATAATGAATGACCCTATGGTGATACCTCACCACTTGTTTGTTAAAGTACCAATATCTTTTTGGTTATTCTTTTCCTTGTATTTTCTTTAGAAACCGCACCTTTGGAATCTGTTCAATTTTAATCCGAGGTGTTCCTTTGAGAAATATTGTCGAAAGACGATAATCATTAAATTGATCTCGAATTGCTTTCGTACTTTTCAACTTCCACTGAGACGAACAACCTTATACTTATAGGGGCTACAAGGACTATCTGTCTATGTGATAGAAGTCGGATGGGACGCCATCACTTGTAAGTTGTGAAATACAAGAAGGCTAATTACCTTTAGTAATGTCTCAATCGAGGCACACAACGTTGAGTTCTTATGATCATGTTGATCTCTTGGTAAATTCTCTTACCTCCAATAAGGTTACCTTAAAACTCATAACCTTATGATCACCAGTGTGTGACGTTTTCCTTGATATGGGAGCTGTCTTTTCAAGGCCCCATGATTTTTGTTATCCTCATTGAATTCTAAGGGGGGGCGAACCAGGTCAAATAAGTCAAAAAATTCGCTGATAGGAATTAGATTCGCAACGAAATCGCCTATGACAGGAGTGAATCCCTAAGACGAATA
The DNA here is from genome assembly GCA_030848705.1 of Heracleum sosnowskyi. Classification (NCBI taxonomy): domain Eukaryota; kingdom Viridiplantae; phylum Streptophyta; class Magnoliopsida; order Apiales; family Apiaceae; genus Heracleum; species Heracleum sosnowskyi. The sequence continues at coordinate 57,260,995 of CM061238.1, read as the reverse complement.
GAATGTTAGTGACGTATCAACGAAATTGGGTTATTCTCCCAAGGATGTTATGATAATGGAAAGCGTGTCAATCGACATGTGTGAAAGGAATAGCGATGTGTCGTGTACTCCAGTGACAACGGTGTTAGATAGATGCCCTATAATGGAATTAAGATTTTGGAGGAGTTGTTTACGAATGGACACTACCTCTGGGTTAGCAAGATAAGTACTGGCGATGGAGTCAGAGGGAGCTGGTATTGTGACTTGGGAGAAGTTGATATTATTATAAGGATGGGTTGGTTGACACCCAATGGAGTCCAGACTGATTGTAAGAGAGAGAGAGTAATAAATAAAGGATGGAGACAGATTCAGAGATTCTTGAATATAGTTTAAACTAAGAAACTATTACGCCAGAAATGCGAGGCTTAATTAGCTCTTATGGTTGCCGCCAAGAAAAGAGATACCAAGTATTAAGGGAACTACAATGGTTTTGGGAGATTGTACAAGGTTTTAAGGAGCTACCAGATATCGATTTGGATGACATGAGAATGAATACCGAGTATTCCGAGTATAGTGGGAATGAAAGAGTTAGTGACTCAGTTACAAGAATGGTTGGGCAAGAATATAATAAGACCCATTGTACCACCGTGGAGAGCCCGGTGTTGTTGTGAGAGAGAAGGATATTAGCACAAGATTATGCATCGAACCTCGAGAGTTGTATGAGTTCGACGTGGAGCATAGGTACCCTTGTAAATGATTGTTAGATCAGCGAAAGAACGCTGTGTATTTCCAAATTTATTTAAGAACTGGATATCACCGGTTGGAAGTTAAATCCGAGAATATACCCAAGATTGTGATTCGTATTAGGAATAGGCACTTCGAGTTTTCAGCGAGGTTGTTTTGGGGTGATTAATGCACCCACAAATTTTATGGAATGTAATGAATTGGCTTTGGGTTACCCGTGATAGTAGATAACATGAGATGGAGAAATGGCTAAAATTGACCTAGGATTATGACTGTGAGATACACTACCATCCGGGAAAGGCCAATGTGGTGGCCGATACCCTTAATTAAAATGAGACTGAGATGGATTCCGAATGATCGGGAATTAAAGGATGAGATTTTACACAAAACCCAAGTTAGTCCGACAAACTAGAAAGACAGAAGATTTCACCAACAGGCGGCTAGTAACAGCCAAGACAGACAGAGAAAGTATGCGGACTAAGCCCGCGAGTATAGAGATAGTACTGCTATTGATGAGCTAAATGGCATGTGGATGGATGACAAGCAAGTTTATGATTGGTGTATTTTCTGTGTAAACAAGATAGAGAATATGAGGTTAGAAATTCGTGATGCTAAAAGATATCCTCGTGGGAAGAATTAATGAGATTTGGAAAGAAAGGGAAGTTGAGCCCGAGATTCACTGGGCCATCTGAGATTTTAAAACGCGTCAGGAAGGTGGCCTACGAGCCAGCCTTACCCCCCCAAACTTGTAGAATGGTCACAACAGGGTTCATGTGTCGATGCTACGTCAGTATACTATAGATGCCCGTCATATGTTAGAATACGAGCAGGTAGATATACAACCTGGTCTGACTTACAAAGGACAACCTGTGGAAATCACGGATAGAAATGAACAAGTGCTAAAAGACGAGGTTGCCAAGATAGTGAGAGGTTTGTGGAAAATCAAGAAGTGGGAGAATCCACTTGGGAGTTAGGAAGTGCAATGGGAGAGAAGTACCCCCAGTTATTCCTAAGCTGATTCCGGGACGGAATCCTTTTAAGGAGGGGAGACTGTAATAACCTGAATTTTTGGTAGAATTAAAACTTTTCTTATTATGATTAAGTGCATCAGTGAATAGTGAATTTGGTGGATGAATAGTGATTTTGAGAATTAACAAAGTTTTTCATGCCACCTATGTACGAGACGTAGTGTGGATATTCCGAAGTCATATTAGTAATCTACGGAGTAAATAAGTGAATGCAAAGACGATCGGAATTCAGAAATTCCAAATTTAATTTTGGTGAAGTATTTGACCGGGCAGTGAATTATATATTATTATATTCAAGAAATGAGATATTAAATTAAGGATTTGAGGATTTAATATTTTGGAATTTTATTATATTTGATTTGAGAATTTAGAACGAAAACCACTGAGATAGTGAAACGAAGATACTAGAAACCGCTGATACTTTATAACGAGATTAAGCGATTAAGAGAACGAATCATGGATTAAGGATTGAAATTATGACAGGATTAAATAAAGACATGGAAGTAACATGTAACAAGATTAATTCGAGAAATGCAACATTTGGATCATCCATGTGAAAAGAAACGAACTAGTAAAGCTACTTTAACCAAACGCGTGCATGCGCGACACGTGTCCCGGTGACTCACCAAAAGGTGATGACTCACCACTTTTTAAACACAAAAATCAGCATCCTTATCATTATTATCAAGACAAAAAGAAAAGAAAAGAAAGAAGAAAATTCGGGAGGAGAAAAGAGGAGAAAAATGGGAGAGAAAGAAACGATCGTAACTCGAGATTCCGTGGTCCGTTTTTGGCGTTCTACCACTCAAATCGAAGCTCTCGAGAAGCCCGACGTAACCATGGTAAGCAATCACCTCAACCCTGTGATTTACCCCTTCGATTTCAGTGATTAACAGTCGGAGAAGATGATGAATAGTAACTTGTGTTTTGTTTTGTTTTTGGATATTGAGTTTGTAGCTTCCAAAGGTTGTATTAAGCAAGGATCTAAGGTTACATAAGGTATATAGCAGCAAGCAAGCTTGGAGAAGGTATAAAACCTCTGCCCCTTTTGTTTGTATGAGTTTCGAAATGGTTTTGATGTTTATGTAGAGTTAAAAGCATGATTAAGTAATTAGATAAATTGTTGGTTGAGTTTGGAGGATGGGTTATGAATTTTGTTGTGATTATTCCTGGAGGATTTGACTGAGTGGAGGGTGTATAAGGTGGATGGTGAGTTTGGAATTGATTGGTGTTGATTTGGGTGTGTTTTGAAAATGGAAAACGTTACGATTATAGCCGTCGTAATACCCATTTAATTTAGGGCTGTTTTGAGCAAGAATTACGAACTGGTCTGGTAATATTTTTGAACAGAACTGACCATGAACATGTAGGTCTTGTTTTAAGGTTTGTTTTGGTATAAAGATCATGTCTATACGATTTACGGTTTAGGAGAAAAGTGAGTTTTAGTAAACGCCGTTCGGAAGAATGACTCATCTCTGTCCAGCAACTTTGAGGCTATATTTGGACCACTTTGGAGCCGTATTAAACTGTGAAATTTTGAGGAATAATACTAGAGACAGTTAGGAAGGCTCACGAAAAAGATTCGTATTAAAAAGATTATTTTTCGATTTTATAAAAATGTTTTAGTCGAGGTCACGCAAGTGAAAACCACTAAGAACATGACTTAGAAACCAATGTTGTAAATGATTAGGTATAACTTGTATTCGAGGATCGATTTCGGACTAAACCTACGACTTAAGAAATTGTCGATTAACATGGACTTAGTATGAGCCTATAACGAGCTAGTAATGCCTTGGTTGTGTTTCGCTTACGTGTTTAAGCATTGAGCAAGTGGATTATCCAGGGGATTAATCGTACGTTTTCTTTGACTTTGTCTAGATTATCCGGCATCGTCGCGAACCCCTATCACTTCTCGAGCATCAGGCAAGTTTACTAAACCTTACTCTATTGTTCAGAGTAGGTATATTTTCAAATATTCAATACTTGTGTATTCCCAAGTTATATATATCAAATCTTAGTTGTGAGTATTGTGGCAAGTTTCCTAATTCTATACTTTGAAGTATTGATTATATATTACTGTTGTTGCCATGTGAGGAGTTATACAGTTTTGCGATACATGTTATATATCGTGTTCAATAAGATTTGACTTTTGGATATGATACGAGCTGTGAGATAATGTACTTATGAACCGGTATACCTCGTAGCTCTATAGATAAGAGCATGTTTATTGTTTCGACTCTAGACCGGGAGTCGATATTTGTGTTATATAGATAGTCGTGGAGACCCGGAGGGATTCCAGCGGCAGAGTACTATTCATCTTGAGGAATATTATTATTAAACATTAATTATATTTCTAGAAAGTATTAGTTACCTGGAAATGATTTGAGGAATGTTATTTGAATATTACCTCATTCGAAGGTTATTATTTGAAAATGATTTGGTAATTGGCTTATATGTTAAATATGGGATATCAGTTATAAGCCAGTATTCTTATATATGCCCTAGGATAAGGGCGTGTGATTTTCATTAAGGATCAGAAGTGATTGTATTTCTGTATATGCTAAAGATTATTTTTCCGATAAAGACATCGGGTGACTGTTATTTGAGATTTATTAATTAATGAATATTATTTATGTATATTCATTTGAGGCTTACTTGTTCGAGGGTTAATTATGTATTTAATGAACATTATTTATGTATATTCATTTGAGGACTATTGACTTTAAGAATATTATTGTGAATATTCATCTGGGGATTATTTAATGAATATTAGTTTTGAATATTCATTCGAGAATTATTTATTTATTTAATGAATATTAGTTTTGAATATTCATTCGAGGATTAATTATTTATTTAATGAATATTGCTTATGAATATTCATTTGAGGCTTATTTATTTAATGAATATTATTTCCTAATATTCATTTGAGGTTTATTTATTTAATGAATATTATTTTAGAATATTCATTTAAGAGTTATTTATTTAATGAATATTACCTTTGAATATTCATTTAATCTATATTTACTTAATGAATATTATTTTCGAATATTCATTTAATCAGTATTTACTTAAGGAATATTATTCCGAATATTCATCTAAGCTTTACTTACTTAATCAATGTCATTGATTATTTTTAAAATCAAAAGAGGTTCTCAAAACAATGTTTTCCATTTAAATCCGTCTTTTAAAAAGATTCAAATGCTCGCTCAACTATCAAAAATACGGGAAACCTGATTTAAGTGACTACTACTCTTTTTAAACTCTCAATTCAAAAACTGTCAAGGGACAGATATTTTCTTGGAGCAATTTAATTGTTGCCAGTCTAATGTTGTGTTACCACCTCAATGATCGAGGGGTAAATTCATGGAACAAGTCGATATCCATTAACAAGCATAGCTTGGGAAATATTGGAGAATCTTCCTTTCTAACCTAGATATAACTACTTAGTGGAGTCGTATCAACAAGTGTTACACTTGGGGAAAGGAGGACGATCTTTACGTTTTAGAGTCATGGATTTCATCTGAACTAGGAGTGGTGTAAGTGGTCAAGTTGCGTGGGCCCATCCAACTTTTATATTGCCCCAAATGGGCCGGGAGGTCATAGTAAGGCGGTAGACAATGTCAGGCCGTCGTGATACTTCCATCTACATGTAGAAAACTATTTGAGCGGTGCGACCTGCTACTGATCATAGTAAGGTTAGGCACAGCGGACGCGGTAGCAACTCCAGTATTAGTTCATCATCCAATTTGGATATTTCCTGCAACATGTATTGGGGTGAAGAACCAACCATGTTGGCAGGGGGTTGAAAAGTGTTTGGAAATGAAGTGACAATAAATTTGTGCAACTCCATCTTTTACTTTTGAGTTATGACTCTGATAAAACCTGATTAAAGATATATATGCATAAGTGGAGTTTGGGTTACGGAAATATTATATTAATTTTCCTCGTAACTTCATCGTTTATATTATACTAGTTTCTTATCCGCTTAAAGCATATCATATGACTCGGTGGATACCCTACATAACATGAGTTATGGTAAGGGAGTTGCTTATATTGAATTTTCCTTATAACTTCATCTTTTAAGTTATATGTTGATATTCTGCTTATATAGCAGATAATTTTTGGAAAGGTTATATTTGGTTTATTTTGAAACCTCATCTTGTATACAAGAACTTTGTTCATAATATAGCAAAAGAGTTGCAGAAATATTATGAAATGATATTTGAATTACAATAAATGTACTATTTTTGGAATATCTTCCGATAAGGAAATAATTTCAGTATCGAGATATTTTGACAAATTATTGTCTTATACCCGCTTTATTCTGGGTTGAGTTAAAGGCAGAATTAGGCCATACTTTCATTACCTTGCTGAGCTATCGCTCACTCTTGCTATTGTTTTATATATATTATATAGCAGCGAAGCAGGATGCCAATGGGACGGCACATACCCCGCAAGGCGTTTCCACAAACAGTTTCTAGCAGTGATCCCGAGAATAGTACGAACCAATCGAATCAGGCTACAGCTTTTGGTATTCAACTTATGTATAGATATGAATGGTATGAGAGGATTGTGAGCATCAGAAGGCTAAGTTGGTAATGTAACCTTACTTAGAAATTGTATCAGTGACAGATTCAAAGACATTTGGGTATTGTAATAAAGATTATTTATTCCGCAGTTGTTGTATTGTGTCGTTTCTGAGACTCTAACCTGTGTGTGTGTGTGTGAGACATATATTTTGGGGTCATGAGCAGGTGCATTATGCACGGTGTGAGTAATACAGATAAGGCAAGGAGTAAATGGATCGTGACTACTCTAAATCCCTGACCCCGGATTTGGGGCTGTTACAACCTGCTTCAGTTTCTTCCTCTGCAATATTTTCCAAGTTCGACTCCTGAACATTCTTGGTTGTTGGAGTTAGCATACCCTGCTTCTGACGGTCTCGCATTTCCAAATAATCAGATACCCTGCCACATGCTCCAGACTTGCTCGACTGTTTTAACAGTTTACTACATGTCGGTTTCAAAAGCTTAGCCCGAGATGAACTTGTCACTTCCTTCTCAGCTTCCGTACCAGGAGTAGCATTGACCCGCGAACGAGTTTGTGGTCGACTTACCAACTTCCTTTTCTTGGCATTCTTGATTCTCTACAATTAAATTATCAAGACTTCAGTACTAGGTTTAAAATTGTTATGTGAGGCTAGGAAATGAAAATTTTCACTGCTTTCATACCTCAGATGTCTCATCACTGTCATTTTCTTCCTCATTTTCTGGAATGTAATCATCGCATTCCTCCTGAGCCTTCTCTTTTCCTTTCCCTTTCTGCGCTGTAGGAGCTTTTAATTGACCAACTAACTTCTTAATCCCAAGTTCTTCCAATTTCTGCTCGTTTACTTGCATTTGAACAATTCTTCCTTCTTCATATTTAGTCAGTCGTGCTGGTTGTGCGGGTAACTGCAATAAATCAATTACGACTCAAGTGAAACAGGTAGAAGGAAAAAATATATGCAATAATTCACAAGTAAAAAGTATGCATGCCAACTCAGTTTTTTTGTTAAATTTAGACTTCAATCCATATTTGTGTACTAAGTTAAAATCTGGAAAAATTTAAAATTTGGTGATATATAGTTTGTTAAATTAACTTAATATTTTTGGTAATTTTATTTAACAAAGTTGAAATTAAAAAATATAATTTTTTTGTTAAAACTAAATCTAATAGGTTCAATTAGGAAGCAAATTATCAAAATTATATATTTTTTTATTTATAATTCAATCTTTCATATTAATTAATGAATTAACTGAAAATTTTAAAAGAGAACACATAAACGTACAACACAAACATGCACAAGTAAAAATTACCTCAGTAATGGAATCATTCTCTTCAGAGCTATCTCCTCTAATTGAATCTTTTTGCAAGTCGAGTTTCCTTCTAACAGCCCCTTTCGCCTTCACAGCATTTGCATCTTGTTGACTAGTTAACAAATCTTGCGATGATCGTAAATTCATTCTCAGGCCCAATTCAGGTGACTTTCTAGTGAACTTCTGTTTCTGCTTCTGCTGGAGTTCATGTGTGGTAACATATTTGCGCTTTTGAGGTTTCTTAGCAGAAACTGCTTTCTTTGCTGAAACTACCTTCTTTGCGGAAACTGCCTTCTTTGGTGACCCTGTACCAATAGTATAAAAACTCATTATACGTATTGAAATATGCAAAAGACGTCAATATTCAATAATTTATATATATACGACCTTGAATCAGGTTTTTCCTCGGCCTTATGACCACGTGTGGCTGCATTTGAACCACCGGCTCAATTTCAGTGTCAACCGTGTTGTCTATATAAAAGTGTATCTCATCTCCATCTTTGCAGCCTTGTACAAGTTCAATCACCTCCTTGTCAGCGGTAAGTAGCTTCCAACCATTATTATCTTTGATATAGGCACCTCCGATTTCAGTGAGGGTAAGGTAGTCTTTCACAAACTCCATCAGAACTGTATAAGAAAATTCGTCAGTCTCTACACGGTTTACAATCAAACTGTCTCCACCAGAATAAGTTGTCCTCCGGAACTCCCCACTATAGTGAAGTCTGACGTTGACCGTTTTATCTTCCATCCTGCAAAAAGTTAAAAGAAATGTCATTCTCTCAAGTTTAAACAAAACCAAGCAAAGGCAGTAAACTTAAAGTAAAACATTACAGTACATTAAAATAGGACAGTAAATAAAACCAAGGCAAGCTCATTTCAGTGAAAGAGAATAAATTTAACATTTATACAAGCAAAGGCAGGAAACTTAAAGTAATACAACAGTACATTAAAACAAGACAAATTGAACATTTCACCTAGATTATCTTCGAAACCCATCCCTCCTAAATTCTCTTCGAAACCCATCCCAGTTTCACAATCCATAGAGGCATTACTGCCTTCTACTTTGGTATGTGAAACCTCACAAATCCATTTTAGATGTAATGGAGAAGGCCCATTACAAATGAGATGATCAAAAATAACCTTGTAAAGATGCCAATTGCGGTTCACACAAACTTTGCAGGGGCATTTCATTTCTTCACCTTTACGATTAACTGGAAATGCATTTTTCATAAACGCTTCTATCCCTTTTACATATTCTTTACTAGATTTTGGAAATCCTATCCAACTCGTATAATCATCGTCCATTACTACAAGTTAAAAGATTAATGAGAATACTGTAAGTGTAATAGGTTTACTAGAAGTACTGATTGCAATTCGCTAAAATGCAGCTTATCCCTATAATCAGGTATTCGTTATCATTTATTAACAAATACTCGTTGATTGACATACATGAATTGTGTACCTTCACAACTACTTCAGAACTGATTCTAGACGCATTAACCTACTAATATCATGGATAAAAATATAGCACATGGATAAAAACAAAGTAAACATATATTTTCATACATATATTAACACATATATATTAACAAAGAGCCAAGAAATTTGAATGTCTTGGGAGTAGTTGATTCTTGACAAAGTAACACATGTATTAACACATGGATAAAAACAAAGTAACACGTGTATTTACGTGTCATACATATAAACATATATTGTCATATAAACATATAAACATATAAGCATAGCATAGCATAGACGGTAATAATCGAAACCCTAACAGATAAACAGATAATCAATCCAAACCCTAACAGAAACCCCCAATTAAACATAGCATATACAGTACTAATTGAACAAAAAAGAACAGATAATCAATCGAACCCCTAATTTAAGCCCCAATCGAAACCCTAACAGAAACCCCCAATTGAAACCCTAATTGAAACCCCCAATTAAAACCCTAATTGCAACCCCCAATTAAAACCCTAATTGCAACCCCCAATCAATTAAAACCCTAATTGCAACCCCCAATCAATTAAACCCTAATTGAAAAGTGAAGAAATGCGAAAGAGAAAGTAAACAAAAACCCACAGTTACCTGAAATGCGAAAGAGAGAGAGAAACCCACAGTTAATTGAAAGTGAAATGCAGCCGTGAAATGCCCCACAGAAACCCATAGTTAATTGAAAGAGAAAGTGGAGTGAAAGAGAGAGCGGAGAGAAAGAGAGAGTGGAGAGAAAGTGAGATGTGAATTTTCGTCAAAGGGGGGAAGTGAGATGTTCCAATAATTCAGTTTGGGGGGGAAATTTGCCGCCCGTGAAATACTGTGTTATAATTTAATTTCTGTAAAAACAGAATTTATATTTTGAAATTTAGCAAAAAACATGTGTAATTACATAATATAATTAAAAAAATATTAATATACTATAACTGATTTAAAATATAAAAATAAATTCAAAATATGAATGTTACGACAATATTTTTGATAATTTCCAAAAAATTATTCATTGAATCTAAGACGTGTCATATTCCTAGAAAACAATACTGTTCCAACGTTTTTGGAAAGATGCGGCATAACCAGACTTTTATATTTTTTGATTATTTTTTCCCAACACTAGAATGAGTATCTTTTAACATCCGTACGGTTGGATCGTCGAATAAATCAATTGAAAAAATAATTCAGTGAATCTGACACATGTCCCGTTCTTGAAAGCAATACTCTTCCAACGTTTCTGGAAAGATGCGGCATAACCAGACTTTTATATTTTTTGATTATTTTTTTCCACCACTAGAATGAGTATCTTTTAACATCCGTACGGTTGGATCGTCGAAGAAATCAGTTGAAAAAATAATTCAGTGAATCTGACACATGTCCCGTTCTTGAAAGCAATACTCTTCCAACGTTTCTGGAAAGATGCGGCATAACCAGACTTTTATATTTTTTGATTATTTTTTCCCAACACTAGAATGAGTATCTTTTAACATCCGTACGGTTGGATCGTCGAAGAAATCAATTAAAAATTTATTCGGGTTTAGGGTTTAGGGTTTAGGGTTAAAAACATAAAAAAGTGGGCCCCACCTTTTTAAATATTAATTTTTGATTAAAAAATAATTATTAATTAATTATTAATTAATTATTAATTAATTAATTTTTAAATAAAAAATAGAAAAATTAGTGGGTCCCACTTGTGGGGCCCACTTTTTTCTGTGGGCCCCACCTTTTTTAATATTAATTTTTGATTTAAAATTAATTAAAAATTAATTATTAATTAATTTTTAAATAAAAAATAGAAAAATTAGTGGGACCCACTTGTTGGGCCCACCTTTTTCTGTGGGCCCCACCTTTTTTAATATTAATTTTTGATTAAAAATTAATTAAAAATTAATTATTAATTAATTTTTAAATAAAAAATAGAAAAATTAGTGGGTCCCACTTGTGGGGCCCACTTTTTTCTGTGGGCCCCACCTTTTTAAATATTAATTTTTGTGTAAAAATTAATTAAAAATTAATTATTAAGTAATTATTAATTAATTTTTAAATAAAAAATAGAAAAATTAGTGGGTCCCACTTGTGGGGCCCACTTTTTTCTGTGGGCCCCACCTTTTTAAATATTAATTTTTGAGTAAAAATTAATTAAAAATTAATTTTTAATTAATTTTTAAATAAAAAATAGAAAAATTAGTGGGGCCCACTTTTTTCTATGGGCCCCACCTTTTTAAATATTATTTTTTGATTAAAAATTAATTAAAAATTAATTATTAATTAATTATTAATTAATTTTTAAATAAAAAATAGAAAAATTAGTGGGTCCCACTTGTGTTTATGTTTATTTACAAAAATTAATTAATTATTAATTACAAACTTTTGAGACTTATGTTTATGTATTAATGAATTAGATAGTGGATGCTTGTTTCATACCATTAATTGTTTAAAGATTCAGGGTAGAGTTGGGGTCGAGTCTACATGTTTATATTATTGTTTTTGGGTTTAATTTGTATAGAGGTTGTAGTAACTCCCCGATCATGACCCCAAATTGGGAGGGCGTCACAGTGAAGGAAATCAGCAAGGATGAAGTAGTTGCTAATGCAAGTCTGTTTGTAGTTTGTAGTTTGTGCTTAATGAGATTGTTTAGTTTTCTTGTCGGAGTACAGTTGGTTTGTAAGCTAGTTTGGTACATTGTTTGGTGTATTATTTTGGTTATGCTAGTTGGTGTAAAGATTGTATGTTTGGTGTTTGATAATGGCAAGTGCTTAACTATTTTCTTATGTTGGTGTTTTAGTTTGATTTGAGTTTTGTTTACATATATAAAGAATACTGTATGCTAAATAAAACATGAACATGAGACATCAAATATTAAAAAGAAACTGATGTCATTTGATGGACAATTACAATGAAAATATTAAAAAATCGATGCAAAAGAGGGGAAATGATGTTATCTCTTTATACAAAACCGATGTAAAAGAGGGGTAAAGACATCGTAAATTTGGTAGAAACCGATGTCTAGAGACTTCTAATACATCGGCTAAAAACCGATGTCTATAGTCATGACCTTTCTCTACACCCACATACACATCAGCCGAATTTTTTCCAGACATCGGTTTTTAGCCGTTGTCTATTAACGTTTTTCTAGTAGTGATTCATGATTTGCTGAAGAAATTTGATCTAATGGATTGCTCTCCTGCCAAAACTCCCATGCCTACTGCTACTAAACTTGAATTGAATACTAAGGAAAAATCTGTGGACATTTCAAGTTACAGAGGCATAGTAGGCTCACTTTTATATTTAACAGCTAGTAGACCTGATATTATGTTTGCTACATGTCTATGTGCTAGATTTCAAGCTGATCCTAGGGAATCCCATTTAGTTGCTATTAAAAGAATTTTCAGATATCTCGAAGGAACACCAAACCTTGGCATTTGGTATCCTAGAGAATCTGGCTTTGAACTAATTGGTTATTCAGATGCAGATTATGCACGATGTAAAATTGACAGGAAAAGCACAACTGGCACCTGTCAATTCCAAGGAAACAAGCTTGTGTCATGGTTCAGCAAGAAACAAAACTCAGTTTCTACCTCCACAGCTGAGGCTGAGTATATTGCAGTTGGAAGTTGTTGTGCACAGATTTTATGGATGAAAAATCAACTACTTGATTATGGATTAAGAGTTGAGAAAATTCCTATTTTCTGTGACAACACTAGTGCCATTGTCATTACTGAGAATCCAGTGCAGCATTCTAGGACCAAGCACATTGACATCAAGTACCATTTCATTAGAGAACATGTTATGAATGGTACTGTGGAGTTACATTTTGTTCCAAGTGAACAACAACTTGCAGACATCTTTACCAAGCCACTTGATGAATCAACATTCTCAAGACTAGTAAGTGAGCTAGGTATGCTAAATTTCTCCTAATTATTTTTGAGATTTTTGCAAGTTACAATGCAGCCAGAAATTTGCTAGGTTTTTCTGTGAATTAATTTTCTAAGGAAAAAGTGCAATTTTGTCTAAGTCAAAATTACTATGTCAACGAAACGCACCATTTCATTGACAGTCTTAGCATTTTTCTGGGTGTTTCGTTGATAGCTCTTTTATATCAACGAAACGCAACTTTATCAATGAAATAGACGGGACCTTAAACGGCCAATTCTGATTCGTTGATATAGCGCTTTTAATCTCAACCGTTGAAATTACACGTCCTTTACCACGATTTATGCATACACCCCTGTAAGTATAAATCATGGTAATATTTTAATTGTAACGGTTATATTTTTAAGCCAATCCAGTAATTTTCATTTATTATGGGACTTAATTTCTGAGAATTTTTGGGGGAGTATTTAAGAATTTCTATTTTCTTTAATTCTTTTCTACCTGTTCTCAAAAATTCCAAAGGCTTTTCTTTCTTCTTCTCTCTAACAAGCAATTCAGTTCGAAGATTTTCTTCACTCAACAATGGCACCCATAGTCAAGCTTATGTCAGCAGGAGGGTTCATTTATGAAAAGAACAACTCCATTCCTTTTGTTGTCAAGGAAAGCCCGAACAGCATCTTTTTCAAGATGATGGATTTCATGAAGAATTGCAAGCTAAGCTATGCAATGTTTAACTCAACTCCGCTCTACAATGAGATAATCTAGGAGATTTGGACCTCATGTGAGTATAGTGGAACAAACTGCACACTACAATTCACCATTCAAGGTAAAGAGTATATAGTTAATTATGATGTATTGCAAGCATGTCTACAAATTCCTGAAAATAACTATAATGCTTTGCCTACATATACTGAAATGATTAACATGCTAAATTCTATAAATTACTCTTTGCCTACTGATAATTTGGGTAAGATTATTAGGAGAGGTTTGGTTAAGGAATACAACTATTTAGCTTATGCTTTCATTAAGGTATTTTCTGGAAAGATTAGCAATTTTGATGCATTAACTAATTCTATGTTGATTCTCTTAACCATGCTCCTAACTGATAGATATTACAACTTTAGCACCCAACTTATGTATGAAATTGGTGCTAAGTTGGGTGATAAGGCTAATAGGAAAAAGAATATCTATTATGCTAGGTTTCTGATGATGTTGGCTAATCATGTTAGTCCAGCACCATTAGTTATCTCTAACCCTGTTTCCAGGTTTGAGTGTTTTGTGCAAGAGAAGAGGGTTTTGACAGATATACTGAGACTTAACCACAATGGTGATGTCCCAGTGGTGTATCTGCCCATCATTGAGGTAACTACTTCTAACCCTGTTAGTGTAATTGTTACTTCTATTGTTTCACCCACCCATGTTGCTATGGAGTCTGTAGCTGTGTCCCAACAGGCTCCTGCCCCAACAGCAAAATCTAAATCTAAGAAATCCTCCAAGCCAACCTCAGGTGCTTCTCAAAAGGCACCTGTTGCAAAAACTACTTCACAACCAAAGGGGAGTGATTCTGGAGTTGTGAGAGGTGAGGGAAGGGGTGAAAATCAAAGAAACCCCAAGAATAAGGAAGGAAAGGATAGTGTGTCCCAGCCAAGCCCCATTGTGTCTTCCCAACAAGGCACAATGAGTAAAATGGATTTAAACACAAGACTAGTTGCATCCTCCCAAAAGGATGTGATTATTGAAACAAGCTCTCCTCCAAGAGCACACTCCAAGAGGGTAAGGGACACCTCAAGGCCACAGTCTACATTTTCCCAATATCAAAGGAGAGTGAAGCAAAAATCCAAGGGTACACGGGGTGCACACACTCTGGAAACAACACTTCCAGTTTCACAAATTCAGTTTGATGTAACCCCTATTATTACTCTGGGGTTACAGTCCCATTCTCTAAATTCACCAACTCAGTCTTTAGATGTGGACATGATCCACTCATCTATTCCTGATTCTCCAACTCTTATCTTGGAGAAGCCCCACTCTGAAGCTGGTGGTCATCACTTGTTAAGTGATTTGTTGGGCCATCAACCAATTTTTTCTGAAGCTGCAAGAAGATCTGTGGACCCCAATCTCATATCAATCACCACAGATTCAATTGTAATTTCACTTTCTCAAAATGCTTTATTGACTTCATCAATGAAACAACCTCTTTCGTTGACAAGTGTTTCTCCATCAAAGGTATCCATACTGTTGACAGTTCAAACTACCATTCCGTTGATAGGTCATTCTACACCTCTTATTGAAAATCAAGTTGTTTCCACAACTAGTGTAGATGACCTGGTGGTAGTTGAGACACTTTTAGGTTTGAGAGGGAGTGAAACTGAGAGGCTGGCTTGCAGCCAGGCAAAAGGAGAGAATGAGAGTGAGAGGCTGGCTATTTCTTCCAGCCAGGCAAAAGGAGAGGTTGAGTGTACCACCTTAGTAGGTGAAGGTGAGGGTGTGAGAGGTGTGAGCCATGGGGAGCCCATGATGAAAGAAAAGAGTGGAGAGAGAGAAGGGACTACATGAGTCATAAGGGAGGAAGCAGCCATTGCTAGTGAGTTCATAGGGGTCAATGAGGGAGAAAGGGAACTTACTTTCCAAGAGCATTATCAACAAACTCTGGATAGTATTTCTCTGGATCTTGAGACCTTTACTCATCATGTGCCAGCCTATCAAATTATGGCTCAGCAGGGCAATGTGGAGGCAGCAGAGAGGTCACTACACCTAATTCATACAACTGCATCAATGCAAAGAGCAAAGGATGCCTTGACCAATCTATCTCCAAGAGTTGCAGCTAGTGGTGACTTTGATTTTTCTGATGATGAGGACAGCTTTGGTGACAATATACAGGTGGCCACTTATAATAACCCGAATTTTTGGAAAAATTTAAAACTTTTCTTATTATGATTAAGTGCAGCAGTGAATAGTGATATTGGTGGATGAATAGTGATTTTGAGGGTTAAGAAAATTTTTTCATGCCACCTATGTACGAGACGTAGTGTGGATATTCTGAAGTCATATTAGTGATCTACGGAGTAAATAAGTGAATGCAAAGACGATCGGAATTCAGAAATTCCAAATTTTATTTTGGTATAATATTCGACCGGGCAGCGAATTATATATTATATTCAAGAAATGAGATATTAAAATTGAGGATTTGAGGATTTAATATTTTGGAATTTTATTATTTTATTAAAGTCGATTTAAGGATTCGATTGATGAAGTGAATAGTTATTATTCACTGCGAAGATCGCGTAGAGTTTTACTCGCTCTTTTTGGAAAATATTTCGAATCGTTTCAAGAGGAACAAGGCAACATTTACAGGATTAAATATAGACATGGAAGTAACATGTAACAAGATTAATTCGAGGGATGCAACATTTGGATCATCCATGTGAAAGGAAAGCGAACCAGTAAAGCTACTTTAACCAAACGCATGCATGCGCGACACGTGTCCTGGTGACTCACCAAAAATGTGATGACTCACCACCTTTTTAACAAAAATCAGCATTTCAAGCATGATTATCCAAAACAAAAGAAAAAGAAAAGAAAGAGAAGAACTCTCCAGATTTTCTGCCCAGCAGAAACAGAGTCCAAAGACAAATCCATAACTCCATTTCTATCCATCCTTAAATCACCAAATTTTCACTATAGCTTCTCCACTCCATGGGTAACAGTCGCTCAAAATTTCATGGCCAACAAAGGAGTGTAGCCTAGTCAAATCGCTTCCCCAAGTTGGAGAACCCCAAACTGTCCAGTTTCTGTCCAGCGGGAAGATGGGATTCAAAACCCTAGCTAGGAAGCTTTCAATTTGGCAATCTATAGCTCAAAAGAAATCTTATGAAGAGTACAAGGTCTGGTAAAAAGCTTAGCACCAAACTCTTGTTTTTCGATTTTATATGAACTTTACAAAGTGATGATGAATAGTAACTCCGAAAGTTGTTAACTTGTTTTCTTGATTGAATCTTAAGGTTTAAGCTTTGTAAGGAGTATATAAGGCTTGTTGAGTGGTTTTGGCCACTGGTTAGTGTTGGTAGAGCATCAAGGAAGGTATACCACTCATCCACCCTTTGTTTATGTTGAGATTTAAGTGAAGTTTCTAGTAATGTTTAAGAATAAGCATGATTATGGAGTTTGGAGTATGTACGGTTAATTCTTGATGGATACTTGTTGTTGGTTGATGTTGGTGATATGTTATTGAAGTATATAAACTGATTATATTGTAAAGATGGTTGTGTTGTTGAATTGATTTGGTTTTAAGAGGTTTTGACATAACAAAAACCGGGAAACGTTACGATTATAACCGTCGTAATGCCCATTTGATTTAAGGATGTTTTGAGCAAGGATTACGAACTGGTCTTGGAATATTTTTGAACAACACTGACCATGAACATGTAGGTCTTGTTTTAAGGGTTGTTTTGGCATAAAGATCATGTCTATACGAATTACGGTTTAAGAGAAAAGTGAATTTTAGTAAACGTCGTTCGGAGGAACAACCCCTCTCTGGTCAGTCCCTTTGAGGCTACATTTGGACCACTTAGGAGCCATATTAAAATGTGAAACTTTGAGGAATAATTCTAGAGACAGTTAGGAAGGCTCACAAAAACGATTCGGATTAAAAAGATTATATTTCGATTTTATAAAAATGTTTTAGCCGAGGTTGCGCAAGTGAAAACCACTAAGAGCATGACTTAGAAACCGATGTTGCAAATGGTTAAGTATAACTTGTATTCGAGGATCGATTTCGGACTAAACCTACGACTTAAGTAATTGTCGACTAAACGTGGACTTAGTATGAGCCTATAACGACCTAGTAATTCCTTGGTTGTGTTTCGCTTACGTGTTTAAGCATTGAGTACAAGTGGATTATCCAGGGGATTAATCGTGCGTTTTCTTTGACTTTGTCTAGATTGTCCGGCATCGTCGCGAACCCCTATCACTTCTCGAGCATCAGGCAAGTTTCTAAAACTATATTTTGAAGTATGCATATACTAGATGCAAGTTTTCTAATTCCATACTGTATTTCAGACCGCATTATACTGATGATGCATATGATATGATAGATGCATGTTTTCAAACCGCACATCGTATATTGATCTGATAGTATTAAAACTATTGAGATTATAGTATATGCATATGATAGATGCATGCTTTCAAACCTTACATCATATATAGATGTAACGGTATTACAAATGTTGAGATATAATATATGCATATGATAGAGGCAAGTTTTCAAACCTATGCCTCTATAAACTGTTATGGTGATAAACAAAAGATTTTGAGATATATGCTATCTGTTCATAATTTCAAAATGATACTTATGATGCTAAGTAGAAGTTATTTGTATCAGTTGTATCTAGAGTTATATTATATATACTCTGTATTTATACTACGTACCGAGAATGGTATCAGTTGCTATCTAGGGTTATTTTATTATATTATTATAATTAATCTGGTTAAATGATTTATAAACTGAGGATTATTTGGGGTTTAACTGCTAAGAATGTACCTAAGTATAAGGTGATTAATTTATTACCAATTCTTTTGTTAAGAAAGTATTTGGAAATTACTTCTAAATAAATATTCTTTATTAAATATAGTTTTCATTAATTATTTAAAGCCCTACTTCTTAAGGAAGTATTTTGTGAAAACTATTCTTTAACCCTAGATAACTAATAAAGTTTCATTCAGACAATTATAATATAATTAGAGAAGACTCCCAAATCTATTTCCCTTTTAAGTCTATATTCAGAAAGACTTAAATGTTCGCTCAAACTACAAAGATGCATGGAACCTTTCTCAAGTTTTAATGTTTGTTTCAAGTGGACTGCCCGGTCCTAAATCTTTTTGAAACTATTAATTTAACAGCTTCGTATGCTACCATCAAAATGATTTTGATTACTTCCTCAAGACTTGAGGAGTAAGATCAGTGGAATCAGTTGTATCCATTAACAAGCGTCAGCTTGGGAAATATGGGTGAATTTTCCTTTCCAACCAGATATGACTACTTTGTGGAGTTGTATACTTGGGGAAAAAGGGAAAGGAACTTTATGTTTCAGTGTTATGGATTTACTCGAACTTGGAGAATATGTAAGGGACTGAGTAGCGCCGGTCCCCTAAGGGAATTACAATAAGGCCGACGGACTATTGCAACGGGTATGTTCTTCCCTTAGTTTATCAGTAAGTGCCCGACCGTAGGATAAGAGGAGAGTAACAGACTGACGGACTATTGCAACGGGTCTGTTCTTCCTCATAGGAGAGTAACAGGCCGACGGACTGGTGAAACGGGTCTGTTCTTCCTACCTACAACCGAAGGCGGGGAGGTAAGTCGGTGTGAGACTGATTTTCTTCCCTTCTACGTAGAAAAAGACCAGGGGATACAGCTTGCGACTGATCATCGTAGGGGTATCCTCGGCGCCCAGAATCTCCATGTACAGTTCATCATCCATGAAAGAGCATGTGTTATGCAAGTTTTCAGAAAAAGAAAGTTTACTCAAGTTATTCAGTTTTATGCAATTTTTCAGAAAAAGAAAGTTTACTCAAGAGTATTCAAGTTTATTCCAGTATATGAGTTATGAGAAAGCATATGAAATTACGAAAGGTATATGATTGTTTTGAAAAAGGTATATGGAATCAGTTGAGTTTCGAAAATGGATTGGAAATATTTTACATTGTATTTATTTCCAAATTATGATATAAGGTAAATGTTTGATATGAAAGATGATATTGAATTTTTCCTTATAACTTCATCTTTCAAGTATATGTTGATAGTCTGCTTATATTTTATATAGCAGATATTTTACGGAAAGGATATACTGAGTTATCTTGTTATTTCAGCTTTTATACTATACTAGAACTTTGTTCATAGTATGAATATCGAAAGTTGCAGAGTATTATGAAATGATATTTGAAGTACAGCAATGGTATTTTTGGAATACATTCCGATAAGGAAATAATTTCAGTATCGAGATATTTTGACAAATTATTGTCTTATACCCGCTTTATTTCTGGGTTGAATTAAGGGCAGAATTATGCCATACTTTCATTACCTTGCTGAGCTATCGCTCACTCTTGCTATTATTTTATATATATTATATAGCAGCGAAGCAGGATGCCCATGGGACGACACATACCTCGCAAGGCGTTTTCATAAACAGTTTCTAGCAGTGATCCCGGGAGTAGTACGAACCAATCGAATCAGGCTACGGCTTTTGGTATTCAACTTATGTATAGACATGAATGGTATTAGAGGATTGTGAGCATCAGAAGGCTAAGTTGGTAATGTAACAATACTTAGAAATTGTATCAGTAACAGATTCAAAAGACATTTGGGTATTGTAATAAAAGTTATTTATTCCGCAGTTGTTGTATTGTGTCGTTTCTGAGACTCGAACCTGTGTGTGTGTGTGTGTGAGACATATATTGTGGGGTCATGAGCAGGTGAAATATGAATGGTGTGAGTAATACAGGTAAGGCAAGGAGTACATGGATCGTGACAACCCTAAATCCCGGACCCTGGATTTGGGGCTGTTACACCACTACTTCACAGACTGGGACTTCTGTGGTGCCTCCTAGACCTAGCTGGCTTTCTCAGGATGGTCATGGAAGAATCAACCCGGATGTTGCAATCACTAGACAATACAATGAAGCCTCCTTGGCTCATGAATCTGTTAGTGTTGAAAACAAGCCTTTCTACAAAGCCATTATGGACTCCTTGGAGATTCAAAGGCTACAAATGTTGCAGACCAGGATGGAAGCAAGGGACTGAAGGGTTTCGGGCATGAAAACGCAACGGAAAAACGCGTAAAATAGAAAAATTAACGAAACCCTCCGCAGGATCCATGCGAAAAACGATATTTAATTCGTGAATAGAATCGTTTACCTTTTGAAGCTTTACGAACGGCTGACTAATGGAGGTCCTTTGATATGATCACCATGTGTCCCGCCTTGCGATACACGTCTCTAATCAGTCCACACGAACGCCCGATCGTCCAACGATCACCGGAGTTGGTACTAGCCAAGAACTGCCCTCGGAACTCTCTCTCTCTCTAGCCTCTCTTTGATGTAGAGCAGCTAGGGTTTTTTAAGAAAAACGTTTTTTCAATTTCTCAACCCTAAAATAATACATCTTAATGTATTTATATGGAGAGAATTCTGGGCCTATACCTAATCTGATTAGGCTTCCAAAACCCAATCTGATTATTAGTAGTAGTATTTATTATATTCGAATTATTATTTAATTAATCAAGTCCTACTTAATTAATCCAATAATTCAATAATAATAATAATTCAATTAAATTCGAAATTTAATTAATGCTCCGTTTAAAACATTCTTTATGTGTAACCCTTTAGGTTATTATTACGTTGGCAATAATTTTAACATCTCATAATAAAATTATAAACAATGAGCGGCATCTAGGAATACATCACTGCTACCCAAGTAATAATAATAATTGGTGATCCAATTAAACCTTTAATGAATAATGTTCCATGTAATATAATCCTTTTAACCTTATATTATAGATTAAACTCGAGGCATGGTTTATGTCATCCTCTTCAACATTTAATCCCGGTTTACTTGATCGATGAGTAGACTATTAAACAAATCACAATTTGAGCATGGCCATGCATTTCATAGTCTCACTCAATCAAGAGGCCAATAATATCACTCCTAAAATAGGAGGGTTAAATCCTATATCTATCATTCATATTTCTCATATGATTCATAATATACCCAATGTCCACCTTTATCATTACCCGGTCAAAGGTAACTTTGAGTAGAATCAAAGTATATTAATTCTCATATAGAAATATAATGATTTCAAGTCTAAGGATCATTACACCATTATCATTGTGAGAATTGCTTATGACACTTGATAACATTTACCATGAAGAATTCACACGGTGGGTCTATCCAGTGCCATGTTCTGCTAACATGCACTTATGTCTTTGACTTTAGTATCACCATACTTATAACCAATGAGATGTGGTCATCAGTCAACAAACATACAAGTCTTAATGCATTATTATTGTCCTCAAATAATAATACTCGACTATGGATCTTTTAGGATTATAAACACTACTCATATAATCTCATTTCTAAGTCACATACTTAGAGATATAGAATTCATGCTTATATTCCAAGGACATTTATTATTCTAATATTTATATCACAGTTAATAAAGTCATAATAAATAATTGCAAGAAAATCCATAGAACATATTTATTAATAATCAAAATGTCTTCCCTAAGAACATTATAGTATTGTCTCTAGGGCACAAGCACTAACAATCTCCCACTTGCACTAGAGCCAATCACCCATGTATCTAATACCCATGGAACTAGTGTGACCTTCGTGCTTCTGCTGCGACAAAGCCTTAGTCAGTGGGTCTGCAACGTTATCATTATTATGCACTTTACATATATGTATATCTCCCCTCCTTGTAATCTCTCGAAGTAGATGATATCGTCTAAGTATATGCTTTGCTCGGGAATGGGACCTTGGTTCCTTAGCCTGCACAATAGCTCCATTGTTATCGCAATAAAGATCAACTGGATCTGCGATCGATGGAACTACTCCAAGTCCCTCAATAAATTTCCGAAGGCAAACAACCTCTTTGGCCGCTTCACTGGCTCAGCATACGAAACATCAGGTCGAGTACATAGCATTGCATACATTATTGAACCAATTGCAGAAGCATATGGTACCTTTTTTTCATACGGTCCTTATCATCTAATGATTTAGGACAGTTTTCTTTTGAGATCACTATCCCATGAGACACAGGGACAAATCCCCTCTTTGCCTCTTGCATCCCAAAACGATGCAATACTTTGTCAATGTATGTACTCTGACTTAAGCCGATTAATCTTCTAGATCTATCTCTATAGATCTTGATCCCTAATATATAGGTAGCATCGCCTAAGTCTTTCATTGAGAAACTTTTTCCCAACCAAGTCTTAACAGCCTGAAGAGAAGGTATGTCATTCCCTATTAGTAATATATCATCAACATATAATACTAGGAATTCCACTTTACTCCCACTAACCTTCTTGTAAACACAAGGCTCATCTTCATTTTGAATAAAGCCAAACTCTTTGACTGTTATATCAAAACGAATGTTCCAACTCCTTGAGGCCTGCTTCAATCCATAAATAGATCGTAGTAGCTTACAGACCATTCTAGCAAATCTCGGATCGACAAAACCTTCTGGTTGTAGCATATACACATCCTCTTCTAAGCTCCCATTTAAGAAAGCGGTTTTGACATCCATTTGCCAGATTTCATAGTCATAGTAAGCTGCTATCGCAAGCAAAATCCTGATGGACTTGACCATAGCTACTGGTGAGAAAGTTTCATCATAGTCAATACCATGAATTTGTTTGAAACCTTTCGCCACTAGTCTTGCTTTGTAGGTCGTTACATTATCATCCATGTTTGTTTTCTTCTTGAAAACCCATTTGCACCCAATAGGTTTTACCCCTTCAGATGGTTCAACCAAAGTCAATACTTTGTTTTCATACATGGAATCCATCTCAGATTTCATAGCTTCCAGCCATCTCTCAGAATCTGGACTATTCATAGCATCATGATAGGTAAGAGGCTCATCTTCATCCATAAGCATTACATCGCCAGTCTGAGTTAAGAGAAATCCATAATATCTCTCAGGCTCGTGGCGAATCCTACCAGATCTACGAACAACCTGTGTTTCTTGAGCAGTAACATTTTCATGTACTTCGTGCTCATGTTCCAACTCTGGTTCAATGTCATTCTGTGGTTCTCAAACTTCATCGAGATCTATTATACTCCCACTGTTTTTCTTAGAGAACAGTTCTCTTTCAAGAAATACAGCAGTTCGAGCAACAAACACTTTGCTCTCGGTACGATTATAGAAATAATACCCTTTAGTTTCTTTTGGGTATCCCACAAAATTACATTTGTCTGATTTCGGTCCTAGCTTGTCAGTGACTAAACGTTTCACAAACGCTTCACATCCCCATACACTAGTACAAAAATGACCTTTTACGTCGGTTAAATAGGTCATATACGTCGGCATTTAGCCGACGTATAGAGAGGGGACGTATATAGTAAGAGGTCTTTTACGTCGTATAAAAGGGCGACGTAAAAGGTATAATAAATGACGTTATTTAAACCGACATAAAAAGCCCAAAAGCCGACGTATATGAGTCAAAGATGCCCGACGTATAAAATCTTAATAACCGATGTATATCTCATGTATTTTATGTCGCTCATAAGGAACCGACGTATATTGTCAAAAAAAAATTAAAAAAAAATATATATCCAATTTCTCCGCACCCAGAAACCTAATTAACATTTAGAAAAATGATCTAATATATTCAGCTTCTAATTGACTATTGACTAAATAATTAACATAATCATTATTACATACTTGAAAAAGTACATCTGCAATGTTTAATAATTCTCCATGCAAGGAGTCAACCATGTCATATAAGAGGGACTTTACAAGTAAAACTAAGATGAGTACAAACTGATTCCCTATTCTTTGGTACCAATGGCCACTGCCTGGAACTAAACCTGAAAATTTTTTATACAAAAAATAACTCATCAGTATAGTCGTTGATTTTTTACAGCCTACAAACACCATGTAACAAGTAAAAAAAACAGCATTGGAAAGAATTACATTTGTCAAAGTTTTCATCATATCTTGCAGTTTTTGCCTTGATTTCTACGCCAGAGATGCTCATAAAGAGTGGTCAGAGCTTTTGTATCGTATTGCAAGGAAACCAATGAACATAGCTACAAAACAAAGTTGCACCGAAGTTTAATATAAGAAACTCATCATAATCACATAAAGACTCTGAAACTAAATTGAGATCTGAAACTGCAAATAACTAATGGGAAACATGGCTTAACTTTGTGATGCCACTCCAAAACTACCAATGTATTGGACGTAATATTGTGATAATACCTGGTTCAATGCAATTCCATTAAAAAGTTGAAGAGTGAGCATTTAATGATATCAGTTAGTTTAGGTGTTCCGCCAAAGGGAAGGTCCATGCCATATATGTATATTACTATGCTGAATATGAATAATAATTGGGAGATGTTAACTCAGATCAAGAGTTAATGCTACAGTATAAGTTGGTATCAAAACCTATGTGGTGTGTAGGCATGGATAGATAAATAAAAATGCCTAATTAGCCATAGATATTAAAACAGATAATAAAGCAAAAACAAAATGCCGAGACATATATTAAAGCATTTAATGGTAAAGCACCTTAGAGGTTCAGCGGTACTTTCACCAACATAAGCAACTGCTGCAAAATGCATTACATCATCAAATGCATTCTCTGCAAAAATTTTGTTTACCTAAAATATAAGTTAAGGAAAGTTCCAGAATTAAGGGCTCTTACCTTCATAGTTAGTTTTCTCATCTTGTTTATGAGAACAAAAGTAACGAAAAAATTAAAGGTTCCCAAATTGATATATGTAGGATATACACAAATGATGCTTAGTTACAAAACCTAGTTAAAATTGTAAATACATTAAGGAATAAGGATACAACTTTTGAATCTCCAAGGTCTGCATAAATAAACTGAAGGCGCCCTGGCTCTGGAAACAGCTCTTGCAAAATCTTTACATCACCCAAATTTCAGCGAGAAAGATTATCCTATGTATAATCATAATTGTAGTACTTTATTTAACATAGCAATTTTTTTTTAACTTCAAAAAAGAAGGTTTATTAGTAAGTCTTATATACATACTACTATAGTAACACGATAAGATTCCTTTAGAAGCCGCAGGGAAGCATGAGAACCTATATAGCATGCACCTCCAGTTACCAATACGTGTGTCACCCCAGGCTCAATATCTATAACCAACATAATCAAACATATCTATATTCAGAGACAAGCCACCCTCTGTGATATGGAAACTCAAATGAAATCCATGACAAACCAACTGTTTATTTGAACATCACTCTGAAATTTCTGGACAAGCCACCCTCTGTGATATGGAAAACGAAAAGAAGTGGGTGGTGGATTGAGATCGCACACGCACTCAAGGTTAATAACTTCATTGCATAATTAGTCCCTAGGAAAAACTATTTAATCAAATACTCTTGCAACTTTAAAAGAAATGATATAATAACCTTAAATAATTTGCTCTTGCAACCAAATGCTAAACCGAAAAAGCATGTTAAGATCTGTAATTTAGAATCACTTTTACTTGCTAGCTCCTTTACACACAAGGGCACACACGGATAAATATCTCCAATTTAAGGGCGGTGCTAAGCCGCTGACCTACAATCTCTAGTCACTGATCACTGATCACCAATCTCCCCCTTAGTATATGCAAAGAATAAATGTAGGCTACCCGCGTTACTTAAATTTGAAGGAGTAACAAGAAGAATCATGCGTCACAATTTAAATTTAAATTTCAGGACACAACAGTAAGAAAGCAAAAATGAAAGAGGGAGCATAGAAGTAAAAAGAAAAAGATAAGGAAAAAAAGGGGTGACCGAAGATTAAAGGGCTTCAATATCTGTACTTAGCCTTGCGTCTTCTTGAGCTTCTGCAAGTTTGGAGTCCTTTGCATCAGAGGCATACAGTATCTTCTTGATTGCCACTGACATCTGCACAGTTCGAGCAAGAAGACTAACTGACAGCAAATATAGAACTAGGAAAGGCATTAAATTCATCTACTAAATCATGTTTTGCAAAAGAATCTAGTGACAAGAAGGAGATGCTACCAGGTTTGCAACTGAAGAAGAAAAGTTGTGTAAGTTTTGTTATTAACTCAGTATCAACATCACACTGAATATTAAAGGACATACGAGAGTCTTTGACTCAACGATTCAATCCAACAAATGCATAACTGCCCTATGTTTTTATATATTACAACACTAAACAGGAGAATAATGTAATTATCTTTCACAATATAAATAGAATTACTTTTATAAAACTTAATGACGTTAGGATTGTACTTTTGTTGGTAATGATAATAAATAATGTTCTTTTATCAGATGATATATTTTATTTTTATATAAAAACTATTATGATCAAATATTTTAAGAAAAAGTATTAGTAATATATAACCAAACCAAGAACGATAAGATATTAACTAAAGCCAAGAACACGGCAGATACATACAGCCAAAAAATATCAACTAAATCGCTAGGGCTTTGGTTCCTACTTCTAAGAAAATGGCAAGGTCCTTAAGAATCATTTTAGCAGTTCAAAGTTTTCTCTGATACTTCCTTTCAAGTGATGCAATCTCTCAGTGTTGAAATTGTCTATAAGATATTAAGATGTATACTTAACATACTAGGCACAGCTAATAAATAAGGGAACTAAACAATAAAACCAGACTTCAATCATAACAGCAGATCATGCAACCATGAAAAATAAAGATCATAATGGAAAACAAGGACCTGTATAAGGAGAGAAAGGCTGTGACAAAAACTTACCGGAAGATTCTCTACTTCTGGAGTCTGACACAATATTTCAATATCACGTAATTTAGTGAAATAGAAATCTCTCTCCTTTTCCAAAAGGTCCACAGAAAGCTTCAGTTCTGCAATCTGAATGATTAATTGACAAAATTACCACTGTAAGGAGGAGCAGATAAGACATAACTGATAAATTCAAGAATGCATCAGATTCTTAACGGTTTAGTAAGCACCAAGAAGAGAAAAAGGTTAGATCACATTTCGCAAGCTGATAATATGTATATGACCTATTCCTCTGTGGTAGATCCTAAAATCCTGAAGATTGACTCAAAAGTTTGAAACAAATTACCTCCTTTGTCAAGTACTCTCTTTTCCTTGTAGTGACTTGCAGTTCTTGTTATAACTTTTCAAACTCTTTTCCTTCCCTAACTTACTTCTACGCTCAACAGGATTATAGTTCCTGAATGTCATTGAAATATCAACATTAGACCTTAGTAGGAAACTTTTATTTTGGCATTTTATAATTGTTTTATCTTTTGAAGGATGTACTCATTCATCATTCCACCAGTGACAGAGTCGCAGTAACGTTTCAGCCACTGTAGAAACTCCAAGTTATCCAATGGTCGACCTTTGACTAGTCTGTTAACTTCAACGTGCTGTCACATGAACTAGATAATTAATTTGCATGCAGGAAATCTTTTACAATTAACAACAGACTACAAAGAAATAATAAGTTCGGTGCTCCCTCTTCCTAGCATATTTTGTTGGGGACCTGGGGATTTTAAATTTACCTTGTCGATTTTGAGTTTACTGAAGACATCTTGAAGCACCTTGTAGTTTTGGATCATATCATATTCTGTCTTTGCGTTAAAGTTCACCTAAAAAAACAAGAAGCGTAGGCAATGCCAACACCATATTGTAAAGCTAAGTAGCATTAAAATATAGTATACTTAGTGAGGAAACCCAGAGCGGAATGTAGATTACCTTGTGCATTGGAACAACTCCAGGATGGGTCATATCCATCATCTGGCATTGAGCAGCACCGGAGGCAGCCTAATACAATGTTCTAGTCAAAATGAGAAATTTGACATTTCACTTGTATTTGTGTGGGGTACTGGGGTTAGGAGAATATTTTATGCATTTAAGATACCATCATGAAGTTATGTATATGATTTTATGCAATTGTAAAATGAAACTATTTCCTGATGTATTTTCAGTATATGATCCCAAACTCATTCATTTCAACTAGATTAACTTCGGGTCCGTATACAGGAAATGATAAGATATGGAGAAGCATATATGTTTATGAATTCTGACGCCAGATAGCAGCAATAATGCCATACCACATATGGGATGAGGAAACATAATTTGTACTTGTGAAAGATGGTTTGGATGTACAAGGAGATCGAGTGTCACAGGCTTTATGCGGGAATTTCAAGAAAAAGTCCATCTTCATCCAATACATGGGAAGTGGTGAGTATGGTCTACTAGGTATGTAATCACTACTTATGATTACTGATGAGCCAAACAATAGCAATTAGAATTAGTTTCACTTTCTCTTAATCACTTCAGCATCATTGATAACTAAATGCCAAAGATGATTCATGAGTTCTACAATTACAGATAAAATTAAAGGATCACGGGTAAAACTCAACAATTGCACCTAATAATCTTGTCATTGAAGAATCAGTTTCACTAGAGTGACATTGCAAATTTGTAAATCAACTACCCCTTGCATCAGATAGAAAAATTGAAAGCAAACAAACAGACCATGGTAGCAACAAAAACTTAAAAAGATTACAACTAAAAGAACCATTTTTTTTAAAACACATTAACGCAAGAATATAAAATTGGGAATTAATAAAATACAAATTGAGAACATAAATCCATAAAAACAAGAAAAAAATAGTGTAAATAATGCAAGTAAATGAAGATGGGTACCTCCTCAACGCGAGAGAGATTGAGGTGAAGTCTAGTATTGATCCAAGAAAGAATCTCATTCCTTCCAACAAAGTAAGCACTATCCATCATCCCTATATTCATAGCCATTGTCCGTGTGTGTGTGTGTGAGAGAGAGAGAGAGTTTAAAAGATAGGTTATAATTGAAAGAACAGAGAGAGAGAGAGAGATATTAAAAACTAACCAGAAGGGTTCAAATTCCTCATAGTAGTCGACGTCTTCAGATTAAAAATACGAGCTTGAATATGCTTCTCGAACAAGGGATTAATCCGACTAACCATATCAATTGTACTAATTTACACATCAGCCAATAAACGGTAAGCAAATTGACACACATACACACACATATAATAAGCTTAAAAAGGTCGATACACGGACACACATACATATTCATATACAATTACATATACCTGATGTGAGGCTCTTGAGTAGAGTAGTCAATTGAATTCGAAGAGCGGATTGTGTGAGTCCAGTTCGATACGAACCGACATTCTTTAATCCATTAATCCTATGAATATTCCAGTTAGGGGACGATCCCAATCACAGATTCGAGCCCAATAAGCATTAAGATTCCCAAATGCTCGGAGATAGTATTTCTAGGGCTTGAATAGATAGATTCAAATTGGGACTTTTCTATAGTCTATACTGAGTACTTCCATATTTATTATTAATGTTATTTTGATTCAAAACTTTTGTACGTCATTAATTGAAAAAACCGTCATATAAATTAGTATTATATACGTCGGCTCCTAAAAATATGTCGTAAAAGGAGGTTTAATACGTCGGTATTCCATGAACCGACGTATATATTTAACAGATATGTCGGGTAATTACTAAACCGACGTAAAAAGTACAAATAAATTTACATATACATCGGCTTTATAGTAACCCGACGTATAAAAGTAATATATACATCGGTTCTGTATAAGTGCGACGTAAAATAGGCGACGTATAACGTCGGTTTTGTACTAGTGATACTTTCAAAAAGGACATGCTATGACGTTTCTCAGTTCATATCTCATATGGTGTAGTTTGAACCGATTTAGTAGGAACTCGGTTAAGTGTGTGTGCAGCCGTTTCTAGAGCATAACCCCAAAAACTAATTGGAAGATCCGCTAGACTCATCATCGATCGCACCATGTCCAACAAGGTACGATTTCTCCTTTCAGATACACCATTCCACTGTGGTGTTCCAGGAGGTGTGAGCTGTGATACAATACCACACTCCTTTAAGTAATTCTTAAATTAAGCTTAAGTACTCTCCTCCACGATCAGATCGTAGAGTTTTAATATTTCCGCCTATTTGCTTTTCCACTTCTGCCTTGTACTTTTTGAATTTTTCAAATGATTCGGATTTGTTCTTCAAAAGATACACATATCCGTATCTACTAAAATCATCAGTAAAGGTTATGAAATAGTAAAATCCACCTCTAGCCATCGTACGCATTGGACCACATACATCACTATGTATAAGTTCTAATCGTTCGGTGGCCCTCTCACCAATTCCGGTAAAAGGAGCTTTAGTCATTTTTCTAATGAGACAAGGTTCGCATTCTTCGTATGATTCAAAATCAAACTTATCCAAGTATCCATCCTTATGTAACTTGGAAATGCGTTTCTCATTTATATGGCCTAAACGACAATGCCAAAGGTATGTGTGATTTGAGTCATTAGCCTTAATACGTTTATTATTTACATTATAGACAGGAATATCAAGATCAAGAACATATAAACCATTAAATAAACGTGCAACCCCATAGGTAACATTATTCAAACCAAAGGAACAACTATTGTTCTGAATTGTAAAGGAAAAATCTTTCTTGTCCAAACAAGAAACAGAAATAATGTTTCTGCAAATCGCAGGCACGTAAAAACAGTTCTCAAGTTCTAAAATAAGCCCAGTGGGCAACGATAAATTATAAGTCCCTACAGCCAAAGCAGCAACCTTTGCTCCATTGCCAACGCGTAGGTCGACTTCTCCTTTCGCCAAAGTCCTACTCCTTCGTAGTTCCTGCACATTTATACAAATGTGAGAACCACATCCAGTATCTAATACCCATGATGTAGAAGTAGACAAATTGACTTCTATAACATACATACCTGAATCAGAAATCATCACAGACTTCATTCCCTTCAGGTTCAGATCTTCCAAATAAGCTTGACAATTACGCTTCCAATGACCCGGCTTCTTGCAAAAGTGACAGACATCACCCTTTGCAGCACCTTTTGTAACACCTCCAGTAGGCTTCAAAGCCTTTTTGAAAGCAGGCTTCGGATTAGCAGATTTAAATCCAATCTTCTTCTTGCCTTTCCATTTCCCCTTTCCTTTGGCATTCCCTTTATTCACCATCATTATGGGAGCAGGGTTAGCCTTTGACATATTGGTCTCAGCAGTCCTCAATAATGCCAATAGTTCGGTAGGTGTTTTGTCTATCTCACTCATAATATAGTTTATAACAAATTGAGTGTAGTTGTTGTTCAAAGACTGCAAGATCAAATCTGCTTGGTGTTCCGGTAAAACCGGGTAACCCAAATTCTCAAGGGTTTCCAAATACCCTATCATCTTTAGAACATGCGGTCCAACCGGGTCACGATCTCCCTGTTTGCATGCATACAACGCTTTGCTTACATCAAACCTCTCTTGACGAGCTTGACCCTCAAACATCCTTTTGAGGTGCTCTATCGTGTCATAAGCGTCCATACACTCATGTTGTTTCTGAAGCTCAGGACTCATAGTCGCTAGCATCAAACAACAGACATCCGTAGAATCATCAAGATGCTTCTGATAAGCATTTTGTTGAGCCTCGGTTGCTTCAGCAGCAAGAGGTCCAGGGTGAGGAATTTCAAGGACATAAAGCTTTCGCTCCTGCCTGAGGACAATCCTCAAATTCCTTTGCCAATCAAGGAAGTTGGTTCATGTCAGCTTTTCCTTCTCAAGGACTGATCGCACATAGAAATTGTTTGAGTTTGCCATTTAGATATCTACAATGTTAAAATGCATAAAATAAGTTAGTTGCAGATTTATTAAATTATGTTCAAGTGATTATCCATATATATTCACAATATATATCTCCCACTATTTTTATCAAATCAATAGCCCGAACTATTAATTCGGAAGGCATTACTCTAAATCCTTCTAGTGAGCCAAGATCCATATTTCGTCACGCTTAAGGTCAGCTTTGGCTTTTCTCCCAAAACATGATTTATTTAGGTAGACAACTCTTGTCAATTATATCATATATAACTCTTGGAAAGTTTGGTAGAACAACATTTGTCCATATTTATCCAATAAATCATACCAAACTCCATGCCTCTAAGTTCACAATCCTATTGTGGTAAATTAGTTAAGTCTAACCCAATGGTCTAACAGTTAAGTATCACATTTACTTCATCGCGCCTTACCACGATAGATTGGAGTGCTTCGCTTTGGCGAACCCACTCTTTCTCGATCTAGGTCTTGACGAGTGTTGCCCATTGGAAGGCATCTAAGTGACTTAATATTTTAAATTTAGGGATTTTATTATTAAAACGACCATGATCCCATCATCAAGAGATTCCCAATTTTTCCTTGAACTAAGTACTTCAATTCAAAATTCATCAATGGTTTGATTTCCAGTCCAACAGAGGAGTCACAGTGGTCTCACTTAAAACCCGCCTTTCTTACAAGCGCTGCTTGTATTTTTGTCAAAATCGCCCCATATCAAAAAATCGAAAATTCATACTTATTTCCGTGTTTCATAAACACATGAATCTCATGTTCGTTTTGTTCAATTTTAAAATCTTGAATCGTTACAGATTTTATCTTGTTTAGCAGGCATGGAATGGGTGATGTATCTAATACATACATGTTTAATCTAATTAAAACATGCATCATTATCACTACGCATACATATCATCATCACATGCATCATATATATAAAGTGCGTAAAGTAAACGTGCTTGGTTATGGCCCAATCCTATGCGATTTTTCCAAGCTAAGGAAAAACCAAGGTCAATCTATGGTGCTATCAAATACAAGATAATAAATTACACATATCCTCATGCTTCCTTGTAATGTCTCCTTTGATCGCCTCCTTGGCATGTCTCCATGTCTTCATATCATCAATTACATAATATGAAAAGCTAATCTAATAAACTTACAAGAGAAACTCGAGTTACATTCGAGATTTAATCATTACAAGAATGAACGACATGCAAGTCGTATTTAAAACCAAAACCATAATCAAAAACCACTAACCTATGGGTCTTAGGGCCATAACCTTACACCATGCTCAATTAACAGTTAAGAACATCTCATATTGCATCAACATATCACACCATATCATATATTTCATGATCCAATCACAAAATCAAATAAAGTGTAAATCAGAAAATTAAAATCGGAATTATGAAAACAATAAATCGCTGTTTACAGACAGTAAACGACGTCGAACGCCTTACCGATGAACGAGTGACGTAGTCAGTATTGTTCGGACGCCCGTTTCCCTTTCCGAAAAGGTACTTTCGACGAAATTCTGAGAGAGTATGCAAATTTCACCAAATCTGCGCAGCCAATCAGAAATCGTATCAAATACGATTCTCATAACAAGAACAAAACTATATCATGTATATATCAGTATACATACAGATTATATGATCATCATATGATCATCTCAATCATCATTATTATACAATTTATGTATATACATCAATACAATATTCATGTTTTCATAAAAACAACGCATCAATCATGATAGTCACAAACATGATTTTATCATCAAAACAGTAAACATATAAACGAATTAAACAGTTTTAGCAAGTAGCTCTGATGCCATTGAAGGGTTTCGGGCATGAAAACGCAACGGAAAAACGCGTAAAATAGAAAAATTAACGAAACCCTCCGCAGGATCCATGCGAAAAACGATATTTAATTCGTGAATAGAATCGTTTACCTTTTGAAGCTTTACGAACGGCTGACTAATGGAGGTCCTTTGATATGATCACCACGTGTCCCGCCTTGCAATACACGTCTCTAATCAGTCCACACGAACGCCCGATCGTCCAACGATCACCGGAGTTGGTACTAGCCAAGAACTGCCCTCGGAACTCTCTCTCTCTCTCTCTAGCCTCTCTTTGATGTAGAGCAGCTAGGGTTTTTTAAGAAAAACGTTTTTTCAATTTCTCAACCCTAAAATAATACATCTTAATGTATTTATATGGAGAGAATTCTGGGCCTATACCTAATCTGATTAGGCTTCCAAAACCCAATCTGATTATTAGTAGTATTATTTATTATATTCGAATTATTATATAATTAATCAAGTCCTACTTAATTAATCCAATAATTCAATAATAATAATAATTCAATTAAATTCGAAATTTAATTAATGCTCCGTTTAAAACATTCTTTATGTGTAACCCTTTAGGTTATTATTACGTTGGCAATAATTTTAACATCTCATAATAAAATTATAAACAATGAGCGGCATCTAGTAATACATCACTGCTACCCAAGTAATAATAATAATTGGTGATCCAATTAAACCTTTAATGAATAATGTTCCATGTAATATAATCCTTTTAACCTTATATTATAGATTAAACTCGAGGCATGGTTTATGTCATCCTCTTCAACATTTAATCCCGGTTTAATTGATCGATGAGTAGACTATTAAACAAATCACAATTTGAGCATGGCCATGCATTTCACAGTCTCACTCAATCAAGAGGCCAATAATATCACTCCTAAAATAGGAGGGTTAAATCCTATATCTATCATTCATATTTCTCATATGATTCATAATATACCCAATGTCCACCTTTATCATTACCCGGTCAAAGGTAACTTTGAGTAGAATCAAAGTATATTAATTCTCATATAGAAATATAATGATTTCAAGTCTAAAGATCATTACACCATTATCATTGTGAGAATTGCTTATGACACTTGATAACATTTACCATGAAGAATTCACACGGTGGGTCTATCCAGTGCCATGTTCTGCTAACATGCACTTATGTCTTTGACTTTAGTATCACCATACTTATAACCAATGAGATGTGGTCATCAGTCAACAAACATACTAGTCTTAATGCATTATTATTGTCCTCAAATAATAATACTCGGTTATGGATCTTTTAGGATTATAAACACTACTCATATAATCTCATTTCTAAGTCACATACTTAGAGATATAGAATGCATGCTTATATTCCAAGGACATTTATTATTCTAATATTTATATCACAGTTAATAAAGACATAATAAATAATTGAAAGAAAATCCATAGAACATATTTATTAATAATCAAAATGTCTTCCCTAAGAACATTATAGTATTGTCTCTAGGGCACAAGCACTAACAGGGACATCAAGGACTCTGTTGAGAACTTGAAGAATGCTACAGAAAGGAGGCTTGATGAGAAGCTTCCCCTTCTTACTGTATCCAATATGAACAGGTTTTTCTCCAAGAAACCTGAAGTGTCCTCATCTTTGAAGACTCTTTCCTCTAGAGTGGAGAAAGTAGAGGCTACACTTTCTCAAATGCAAAAGGAACAGGAGAAACAGACTCAACTCCTAACTCTGCTTTTGGCAGCTCAGGGACTCCCTATCATCTCTCTTGATGATAACAAAAAGGGGGAGAAATCTAAGGAGCTTGATATACAAATCACAAAGGTTTTGGTCCCAGCCATTTCCTTACCAGAAGAGCCATTAGCTATGGGGGAGTCAGGGAAAAACAAGCTTGATGGCATTGACCTAATTCATCAAGAATCAATGAGGCTTCAGCTTGCAAAACAGATACAAGACCACTGGTCTAGCATAGATGCAAGGGTCAAGAAAATTGCTGGAACTTCAAAGACAAATCAGCCATCAACGGATCCAGCTACCTCTACAGAACCATCAACAAATGCAATGGTGATAGTATCAATAGAGCCACAGTTCAAGAGTTCATATGTTATAGAACCCCTTCAACATGGAGTCTTTCAAGATTCAAGAAATGAGAAAGTGCAATCTTCATGCTTTAGGGATGTGGATGCAAGAGGGATATCTCCATTATCACCTGCCAAACCCAAGGGCAAAAACATTGCAAGGATATTTTATCCTCCACCTAAGCCAGATGAGTTCAAAGTCCTAGGGAAGCTGATCACTGAAAGCAAAGAGAGCAATCATCCAAGCATAAGGAACAAAAGGGCCATCATCTACATGGATAGAAAGGAAATTTGCATTTGGGTTGGTCACCCAAATTTTGCTAAGGCCAAAGTTGAAGAATCTGAAAGGGCATCAATGCAAGCACTTGTAGTTGCTCAATCACTTGAAGATGAAGAAACCCTACAGGAAGAAAAGGCTAAGGATGAAGCTAAGGAAGCTGGAAAGCAAAGGAAGAGTGTAAGGCAACCAAAGGCTAGAGCTAAAAGGAATCTGAACTTTGATAAAGATGATTCCCAGGACACTGCTCAAGACTCTCCCACAACAATTGCACATCAAATTCCTGTTGATCTACCTCTTGAGGGAAAGTTGGCTTGTGATCCTGCACATCCTGTCAACTTTCATGATCAACCAATAATGCCAAAAGAGGAGCCTTTTGAATTTGATGAGGCCTACTTTCCAAAGTTCCTATTTGAGAAGGATCAACCAATGAAGACAAAGAAAAGGGCTGTCAAGGCAAAGCCAGTGTTTGTGAGAAAGCCACAACCTCAGAAACCCCCTGCAAATCCAGAGGACTGCATGTACATTGCTGACATCTGGGAAGAATCCAGTTTACATCTTGATATAGACAACATGGTGGAAGTAAGGGGCATTGCAGCTTCTCAAAAATTGCCTGAGAGACTAGTTTTTATATTCAAGGGTGGTAGAGAACAAGTGTGGCCTCTCTACAGAATTTTAGGAGAAGACTATCAAACACTACTCTCAGTGTTTAGATGCTTGAAGAAGGACTTTGGCTTCACCAAAACAGCCAAGTCTGAGGTGGTCTCCAAAATTTGTCAGATAAAGGCTAGCTGGAACAAGCCTGAGGCTCTTCCCAGGATTCTTAGAGTGCCCTCAACAGGAAAGAAGATCCATCTTCAACCATACTGGATGATGGAATTTAAGGACAAGGACAATTACAGAAGATTCTTCAGGATGGAAGACCAGCTGGATAAGGCATCTAATCAAACTCTAAAGCTTATGCAATCCATGCTTGGTGATCAAGATGAAGAAGAGAAAATCTTTTACAGAAGGCTACAGGTCCAAATTGAGGAAAACAACTCTAAGAGAGGGAAGAAGACTATGCCACAAAGAAGACATAGATGAATCATTTGCTCAGACTAGAGGAGCACTTTTGGGCATTAGTCTTGTAAGTCTTGTATTTTACCTAAAACATTATGAAGCTTAATGCATTTTCTACTTTTGTAATTTATGATGTATCTGAGTGTTTTTGTTATCGTCAAGTCTCTTGATTTATGGCTGTTATTCTATCAGTCATAAATTGGGGGAGATTGTTAGGAAAATGTTGTTCTTGATGATAAACATAAAACACTTAGTAGAATTTGTGTAAAGTAATTTGTAGCTGTCAACGGAATGGTATGCTTTGCAGCAATCCGTTGACAGGTAGATCATCAACGAAATGAGTGATGCAGCAACTGCATTGTACAATACTTCATAGTTTGATATGCATTTTGTTGTAGGTATTAGATAGGTTTTCTAAGTCATGTTGACTAAGTACTAGATAGGCAAAATAGGTTGGTGAATTGTAAATATATTATGCCTTGTAATTTTGCCTAAGTGAAGACATGTCAACGGATTGAAGATTGTTCTATCAACGGAATGAAGATTACTTTATCAACGAAACGAGGAATACACCATCAATGGAATGAAGAATAAAGCTATCAATGAAACACATCTCCCTACTATCAACGAATCATTGTTGCTTTTCTGAATAGCTGACAAAGTGATAGTGACAGTTCTCTGACTGCTCAAAAGGTGATGTAGAAGGGTACAGTGCATTGGAAACCATTAAAATGGACATTGGAAATAAGGAAACATCCCTGTTTCCAATTGGGTTCTTGGAATGAACTATTATAACAGAAGACAAAGATCTCCAAGGACCACTGGACAAAGGGATGAAAAGTAAACTATTGGCGGTTACTCATTGTACTTTTAGTGTAGCCAAAAATAGAGTTGTAAACTTGGGCTTATATAACCAAGTGTAGCAGTTACTTTAGAAGTAAGAGAAGAAAACAAACAGATTGTATTAGCTATCTTTGAGAGCATACTTCTATACATTCTTGTAACTGAGCAGCTGTGTACATCTTTGTATCACGGATTATTTCCGCAATAAAAACACTTCAGTTGGATCATCAAACAATCCAACTGAATTATTTACTTCTTGTGTTTTTATTTAATCAGTTCAGTTTTCTTTATTTATTTTTAAGTTCAAGAAAATATCTAGAATTGTATTCAACCCCCCCCCCCTTCTACAATTCTGTTAGGTCATTTGGGATTAACAATCAGCCGCTTTAGCCTTGGCGGTGGTTACCCCCAGCAAGGGGACGTGATGGCAGCCACAATAATGGGAAATGCTTCCTTTTCGCGGGTAGTTTCCTTCTCTTTTTTTAAGTAGCATTCAATTGGTTGATCCAACCTTGGCGACGGTACCTCTAGGATATTTTTAATAAAATAATTATTTTCTTATTTATTTGAGTACTGGAAAATAATTATAACTAATTTTCAACTATATTCACCTAAATTTGTAATGTCAACCTGGGTGTGGGTTACTCCCGCCAAAGAGGTTTTCCATGAACCATGTCAAGCGATACTTTCTCCTTGGCGTGTGTGCACCTTTCAGGTATTTTTTTTAAAATATATGATGTTCATATTATTAATTGTTTTATGAGGATGAAAATAATAAATATGTTTCTCTTCATTTTTCTTTTTATATGTCAAAATCAACCTTGACGTGGTTTACCCCCCGCTAAGGAGACTAGGTTTAAACCACACCCTTGGTGTGCGTCCCTCCAAGGATTCTCGTTGCGCCAAATTGGGCTTTATACATTTTGGGCTTCAACGTTTTATGGTTGTTTAATAATAACAATTTTTCTTTTTGTCTCTTAATAACTTTTGAGAATTCCCTAAAATTCTTGAGAATTTCATTTGAAAATCATAATTTGTGGGCCTTGGCTAGCCCAGTAAATTGAAAGCCCACGGGCATTGGTCCATTTAACGTCAATACGCAGTAATTTTGACCTTCAACGGGCTATTTAAATAGTTAATTCTTTCTATATATTGAGTGGAGTGTGA
Source organism: Heracleum sosnowskyi (assembly GCA_030848705.1). NCBI lineage: Eukaryota > Viridiplantae > Streptophyta > Magnoliopsida > Apiales > Apiaceae > Heracleum > Heracleum sosnowskyi. Next base: position 57,221,350 of record CM061238.1, on the reverse strand, counting down.
TTTCATTTCCACACTTCACTCAAGCAATCTTACTATGCCAAATTCCTGTCCAAACACCTTCCAAAACCTCTGCTAGGGTTCTGTCGTGAGGTGATTCGCGGTTATTTATCAATTTTTGGGTGTTTTTTGAAGCTTTCGTTAAATCTTCATCTTCTTTAATCATTTTCTGGGCTTAAGCATTTATTTGAGTCATTTTAGTGTAGGACTCAAGTTCTTCCCAGTAATGTCAACTGTTCCAGCCCACTCTGTCATCTTCTCACCCATCTCGGACTTCTCGAGCTAAAAAAACCTCAAAAAACTTTTGTTCATGCTAATGTATTTTCTCTTAGGCATTTACTTAGTGAATTTAGGGAATCATTCCCTAATTTACTTCATTTAGTAGCTATAAATTTCCCACTAAATTTGATCAAAAAAGGTAGATACCCTTGCTAGGTTATTTGGTATAAATGGGCCACATATGGTCCAAGCCCCAGGCCCAAATGATAGAGCATGTTACCCAATACCTCAGCTTATTTGGATTTATAAAGAAATTTTTTATTCGAGCTTTCTTATACCCCCTCCTCCATTGGTTTATCGTTTAGTAGCTAAGGCAAAGGTTTGCCCAACCCAACTTCAACCAAACGCATCATGTTTCCTTTGTTGTTTTATCGTTCAATGTAAAAAGCAGAAACTTGAGCCTAATATTTATTTTTTTCGTAATCTTTCCAAAATTTCAAATGCTCATAATGACAAGGGATGGGTTGAAATCCAACATCGATCCTTGGCCCTTAGTTGTTTTATTTTTGGTTCTACTACCGACTCTTTTCCGAAATGGAAAAGAGTGTGGTTTTACATTTTCATGGTGGGGTATGACTGGAACAACTATTTTCGTCCTAACTTTTCACTGGACGAGGATGGGTCATGAGGTCCCACAAGCTAAGCGTGGACAATGATGCTTCTATTCACATCTTAATAGCGGATGATTTTTATCATTACAACCTCTATATCTCTAAGGCTAATCCCCAAGATCTCGGGCTTAGTGATCTCGACCCTTTTGTATCTTATTTTGCTATTTGCACTCACTGTATTTATTTTTCTGTTTTTCAGCTAAAGTGGTTCTTGGGAACATCTTTAAGAAGAGGGAGATCACATCAGCTAGTGACAGTGCAATATGGTAGTAATCATTTTAAAAGTATAAGATAAAAGTAATATACTACTATAACTTGTTTTTAAGAACTACTATGTTAGGTTCGAATTATAGAGCGCTCTCAGGAAATGCTATACAAGATAACGTATTTTAAATGATTTTTATTTATTTTCCATCTATCTTTTAATCCTTCAAAGGCGTTTTGAAAAGGGCTCACATAGTGAACGTATCTTAAGCGTAATTTTTTCTAGTAATTCTACGACATTAATACAGAATCTAAATATCACGTTCGTTGTTCAAACACCCTCACAACAATTTTAGAGTTCATATATATAAGTTGTAGTTCATGGAGTGTAAGCTTGATGGTTGTCATAATTGAGTATATTCAGAGGTATTTGAATCAGCTTGGAAAACACCATTATGGAGGGGATCTTTTGCATTATCGTATAGTTAGGTTAATTTCATTTTAGGTGCATGAGTCAATTTGCTTGAGGACAAAGAAAGGTTCAAGTTTGGGGGAGTGATGAGTGGTATTTTTGTAACATTTATCCATTATTTTCTAGCTTAAATATAGCCTTGAAATCAAGCTTTTGTTAGTTTTGATGTGTTTTGTGTAATTTATTTCAAGTATGTGGTTGAATTTCTCTAATGTTAGATCAGAATTCAATGATCGTCAGAAGCTAGACTCAACTGATCAGGATTGCTGACGTCATCAGTATTGCATGGTCATCAGTATTTGATCAAGCGTCAGTATCTTATTGATCATCAGGATTCCTACTCAGACTATGATCAGGTTTGATCATCAGGACTTGAAGCTGATCAGGATTCCTACTTCGAGTTATATTTGGAGTCTAGATAAACATGGAAGTTTATTCTATTTGTTCCTGGTTTGTAGAATGCAACTATCGATTAAAGATATGTTTCTATCTTTATTATGATTAGGACTTATCTTGTTATTGATAGAGAAGCTGTGTGCACTATATAAACACAGTTTTGGTTTCGATTTATGTATTCATTCGAGAGAGAACATAATCGGAGAGAAGCTCTTAAGAACAGAATTTCTTGAGAGAGTTTTTGTAAGCTAGCAGCTCTTAAGAACATCAGAATTTCTTAAGAGAGTTTGTAACAGTTTTATATCAGAGTTAATAAAGCTGTTATTGTTATTATTATTGATCTTTCATATTTGTGTTACATAAAGTCGAGAATCTTATACAATTGTATTCAACCCCCCTTCTACAATTGTTATTTACTGGGCAACAATTGGTATCAAAGCAAACTGATTTAATTCTGAATCAGATACGATCTAAAGATGTCGACAACCAAGTATGAAAGCATGAAGATTCCCATCTTGAAGATATCAGAATATCCTACATGGAGGGTAAAGATGCTGATGTACCTGGAGGCTATGGATCCTGACAATCTGGACAGGATTCGTGATGGACCATATATACCAACAAAGTTCATAGAACGAACAGATACTGTACCAGAACATTATGTGGTCAAAGCTAAATCTGAATGGACTCCAGAAGAAAAAGCTCATGTACTCAGAGAACCAAAGATAAAGAATATCTTGCACAATGGTCTTGATGCTGTTATGTCAAACAGAGTGATTGCATGCAAGTCTTCAAAAGAAATCTGGGATACTTTGGAAACTCAGTGCCAGGGATCTGCATCTGTCAAGAAAAACAGAAGGGCTCTATTGATTCAAGAATATGAACAATTCGATGCAAGACCTGAAGAGAGCCTGACTGAGCTATATGATAGATTCCTGACACTATTGAACAGCTTATCCTTAGTTGACAAAGTATATGAAACTGAAGATTCAAACACCAAATTTCTTAGAGCTTTACCTGAAGAATGGGATACTCAGACCTCAATCATTAGACACCAGTATGATCTGAACATTGTGTCTCTTGATGAGATCTATGGGATGCTAAGAACTCATGATCTTGAAGTTCAACAGAGAAAGAACAAGAAAAGCAGCAAGGCAAAGTCAATTGCTTTGAATGTAGAAGCAAAATCAAAAGGGAAAGCTATGGAGGTCTCTAGAAGGAAAGCAAGAGTAGCTGAGTCAGATCCTGACGACTCTTCATCAGATACTGATGGCAATCCTGATGCCAATACTGGTGATGAATCTTCTGATTCAGACATGGAAGAGATGGTTGCTATGATTGTCAGAAACTTCAGAAGGATGAAGTTCAGGAAGAATAGAAGACAAGGCAACTTTCAGAAAAAGACCTTCAAAGCAGACAAAGACGAGTATATCAAAAAGGACAGCAAGGGTAGCAAATTTGACAAGTCAAAGGTTAGATGCTACAAGTGTAATGGTATGGGTCACTTTGCTTCTGAATGCAACAAGACAAAGGCACTCATCACATCAAGCAAGGATTGGATGGACTCTTCCTCAGAATCTGATACTGAGGTAGTCAACTATGCGTTAATGGCCAATGCTGATGTAACTGCTGCTCCTGATGATAAGGTACTAAATACTATCTTTGATTTTGATACTGATAATGCTTCTGAGTTAAGACGTTTTCTAAAGTCATTACATATTAGCTTTAGAAGTCAAACTGCTGAGAATACTAGAATCTTATCTGAGATGTCTGACCTTAGAAAAAGGAATGAGATACTAGAAGCTGAATTTTCTCGTATGCAAGAAGTACAAAAAGAATGTGATAATGCTAAACACATGCACTTAGAGATGACATCTAAATGTACTTCCCTTGAAAAAGAACTTGAATTTGCTAATGAGAAAATCAGAACCTGGACAGACTCTGGTAGGAAATTTCATGAGATTAATACCTCTAAGAATTGGAAAGAGTGTCTAGGATATAAGTCAGATGAGGATAAGAAATTGAAAGAGAAAATTGTCATTGATGAGACAGTCAGTCCAAAGACCTATAGACATGTTATAGACTCAACCAAATCTAAGATTACTCCTGTTAATTTTGTTTTTGGTAAAGATTCCAATTCTACTTTTGAAAAGGGATCTTCTTCTACTCAAGGAATTAAAATTATAAAGTCTAAACCTGTCATGAACAAAGTCACTAAGAATGTAGGTCTATTGTCTCAGAAACAGCTTAAAGATAAAATTTGTGAGGTTACAGATAAGAAAAAGGAAGCTACTGTTAAGAGAAACAGGAATGGTAAAGTTGGGATCAATAAAGAGAATGGTTATAAATATATCCCAAATGCACCTAGAAAGAGTTGTTTTAACTGTGGTAACTCTAATCATCTTGCTATTGATTGTAAAAAGAGTAAGAAGAAAATTGCTGAGATTCCTAAGTCTGATGTTAGGAATAGATCAGTATTCTACAAACCACAGAATTCCTGTTTTCATTGTGGTAGTCTATGGCATTCTATTTATACATGTAAAGAGTATCATGATTTGTACTATAACCTTTATGATCCATTGCCTAAGTTTGAAAGTAGTACAAAGTCTGATAGAACTGAAAATGTCATAATGAAGCATGCTTTTGTTAATACTGATATTGACAAAGCAAATCCTGATGGAGTAAATCCTGTCAGGACTGCTAAAGTCAAAAAGTCTTCTGCTGTTAAATTTAATAAAATGCATGAACAAGGAATCCAACAAGTGTGGGTTCCTAAACATTCTGACTAGTGTTTTACTATTCTGATGCAGGGTAAAAAGAAAAATGTGTTAGTCATGGATAGTGGATGTTCTGTGCACATGACTGGAAACAAAGCCCTGTTATCAGAATATGAGGAAAAAGCTGGCCCAACTGTGTCTTATGGAGATGGCAACATTGGACAAACCTTGGGATATGGCAATATAATCATTGGAAATGTCATCATTGAAAAAGTAGCTCTAGTGAAGGGACTAAAACACAACTTGTTGAGTATTAGTCAAATCACTGACAGAGGTTATCATGTCAATTTCTATTCCACACATTGTGAAGTAGTCAGTAAAGCAACAGGGAAGATAACACTAACTGGCTACAGGCATGGTAACATATATGAAGCCAACATTCTCTCAGATACTGATGGCTCCCCTACATGTTTCATCAGTAAAGCTTCAGTAGATGAAAGTTGGAATTGGCACAAGAAGCTTTCTCATCTCAACTTCAGCAACATCAATGAGTTGGTTAAGAAAGAGTTAGTAAGAGGATTACCTAATGTCTTATATACACCTGATGGACTCTGTGATGCATGCCAAAAAGCAAAACAAAGAAGGACATCATTCCAGAGTAAATCAGAATCCTCTATTGAAGAACCATATCACATGCTACATCTTGATCTGTTTGGTCCAGTCAACATCATGTCCATCAGTAAGAAAAGGTACACTCTTGTAATTGTTGATGAATATTCTAGATTCACCTGGGTGTATTTTCTGCACAGAAAAGATGAAACTCCTGAAGTTCTGTTGGATCATGTGAGAATGATTGAGACAACCACAAAGTACAAAGTCAAGATTCTGAGAAGTGATAATGGTACTGAATTTAAGAATTCAAAGATGGAAGAGTTCTGCAAATACAAAGGAATAATTCAACAATTCTCTGCTCCTGGCACACCTCAGCAAAATGGAGTAGTAGAAAGGAAGAATAGAACTCTTATTGAAGCTGGCAGAACTATGTTGGAAGAAGCTAAATTACCTACATATTTCTGGGCAGAAGCAGTCAACACAGCATGCTATACACAAAATCTTACATTGATAAACAGGCATGGTGTCACTCCTTATCAGTCTCTCAAGGAGAAGAAACCAAGTCTGAAGCATTTGCATGTGTGTGGCTGTAAATGTTTTGTTCTCAGAACTCATCCTGAACAGCTAGGGAAATTTGAAACAAAGGCTGATGAAGGAATATTCATAGGTTATCCTACATCAAGAGCCTTCAGAGTTTTTAATTTGAGGACAAGAACTGTCATGGAGTCAATACATGTATCTTTTGATGACAAGAAGATAACTGGAATCATTGAAGACTCACATGATAGATTACTATTTGAAAATGAAGCTTCCAAGGAACCTGAAGAAAGTGAATCAGAAGCTGTCCATTCATCCAGTACTGACGGGTCACCAAATCCTGATGACTCACCAGGTACTGATGGTACTAATACTGATGATGCAAACAACAGTAATACAACTAGTAGTGCTAATGTTGAGGGGGAGCAACGGCATTCAACTACAAGTTCAGAGTCAACTCAATCATCAGGACAGAATTCTTCAGATACTGATTCAAGTGAAGATCCTGATAACACATCAGGAGGGCATAGCAATAATTCAGGGAGAGCTTCAAATCAATCAAATTCTTTCAATCAAGATAACACCAATCCAGGGGGAGCATCTACTTCAAGAAACAATTTGACACCAGCAAGGAAATGGACAAAAGATCATACTCCTGATTTGATAATTGGAGATCCTGATGCAGGTGTTCAAACAAGAAGTGCAACTCAGAATGAATGTTTATACAATAACTTTCTATCCAAGGAGGAGCCTAAGAAAGTTGAAGATGCACTTAAAGATGCTGATTGGGTTACTGCAATGCAAGAAGAACTGAATGAATTTGAAAGGAATGAAGTCTGGAAACTGGTACCAAGACCAAAGAATAGATCAATTATTGGTACAAAGTGGATTTTCAAGAACAAGACTGATTCTGATGGAGTAATAATCAGAAACAAAGCAAGGCTAGTTGCAAAGGGGTATTCCCAACAAGAGGGAATTGACTATGATGAAACTTTTGCTCCAGTTGCAAGACTAGAAGCCATCAGGATATTTCTTGCTTATGCAGCACATAAGAAATTCAAGGTTTTCCAGATGGATGTTAAAAGTGCTTTCTTAAATGGTGAACTGGAGGAAGAAGTTTATGTTGAACAACCTCCTGGTTTCATTGATCCTAAATATCCAGATCATGTCTACAGACTGGATAAGGCACTTTATGGACTAAAGCAAGCTCCAAGAGCATGGTATGAAACCTTAGCTCAATTCTTACTGGAAAGTGGATTCAAAAGAGGTGCAATTGATAAAACTCTATTTTATTTGAATCATGGTAAGGAGTTACTGTTAGTTCAGATTTATGTTGATGATATCATTTTTGGGTCAACAAACAATAAGCTGTGTGAAAAGTTTTCCAAGCTTATGCAGTCAAGATATCAAATGAGCATGATGGGAGAAATGAGTTACTTTCTGGGTCTTCAAGTTAAACAGACTGATGAAGGGATTTTTATTAATCAGTCTAAATACACAAGGAATTTACTGACAAGGTTTAACATGCAAGACAGTACTCCTGCTTCAACTCCCATAGCTACAGCTACCAAACTTGATCCTGATCAAGGTGAAGAGGTAGATGTAACTCACTACAGAGGAATGATTGGCTCTTTATTGTATCTCACTGCCAGTAGACCAGATATCATGTTTGCAACTTGTCTATGTGCAAGATTTCAAGCAAAACCTAGAGAACCACATCTGATTGCAGTCAAAAGAATTTTCAGATATCTCAAAGGCACTCCTACACTTGGCCTTTGGTATGCAAGGGAATCAGATTTTGGGTTGTGTGGTTATTCAGATGCTGATTTTGCAGGATGCAAAATAGACAGGAAAAGTACTTCAGGAAGTTGTCAGTTTTTGGGTGGAAGACTAGTTTCATGGTTCAGTAAAAAGCAGAAATCTATTTCCACTTCAACTGCAGAAGCTGAGTACATTGCTGCAGGAAGTTGTTGTGCTCAGATAATGTGGATGAGAAATCAGTTGTTAGATTATGGCCTGTCATACTCAAAAATCCCTATTTATTGTGATAACCAAAGTGCTATTGCAATGACAGGAAATCCAGTTCAGCATTCTCTTACTAAACACATAAGTATCATATATCACTTTATAAGAGAACAGGTTCTGGAAGGAACAATTGAACTTCACTTTGTTCCTACTGATCAACAACTAGCTGATATATTCACCAAGCCACTGCCTGAAGCTACTTTCAATAAGTTGGTGAATGAACTTGGAATGATGAACTCTGAGAATTTCTGAAGAAGATTACAGAGAGGAAATCCTGATAACTGTCAAATCCTGATGGTTATTCAGAAAGGTATGTTTTCTTTGATCAAATCCTGATAGGATAGAATCCTGACAGGAAGTCAACTGGTCAAATCCTGATGCTCAGATGATTGAAGCTGGTATGAAAACCAGAGGTTCTATGCTAATTTGTCATCAACACTCCTGGTAAACTCTGGACAATTAGATTATTACTTAGTCTTTGATTAAGTTTTCAGTCTTAATTATCAATGTCATTATTATTAGAGTTTATTATTTATCATATCTATATCACTATGAGTGTTACTAACAAATTTTGCAGGCAAGAACAGGAAGAAAACAATTGAGCAAATAGACAAATTTCATTAATACTTGAAGATACATTACATGAAATATGGAAATTACATAATTGTTTTCCTAGTCTATTTTCTACTCAGGAACTCGTGCTTTACAGATAAGCATGAACACGTGCCCTGCAAATTAGCATGAATGCTCCTGAGCAGCTTCACAGTCCATCAGGATTGGAAGATTTCTATGTCCATCCTTAAAGGACAAGAAGAGGAACTGATGCACTTGAAGGCGGATCGTCATCGTGATCACCGGGATGCTTCCTTGCCTCCACCGTGCATGAAGCACTTGCATCAAGCACTTTCTTTCTTCTCCTCTCTCGCTCTTCAACGAGATCCTCATCCTCTTCATCATCCTCATCGTCTTCATCCTCTTCATAGATGAGATTCTCAAGAGGATTCCAGTCAGGATTGGCTTGCACAAAGTCGTGCCACACCACATCAACCATAGCGTTTATAAACGCTTCATATTCCTGAGGGTCAGGAACTGGTTGTGGCTCCATCTCAGCAAGAGCCTCATCCATTTGTTGCCAAATTCTATCAAGTTCTTCATCAGGTATGTTGTTTTGATTGTTGGCAGCCATTGAAAAACGAAGAAGGTGAAAGGTTTTCGTAAGTTTTTCTCTGGAAAGGGTTTGTGCTTTTAATAAATAAATGATGTTATGCTTAACCGTTCTCTTTTATAGAGAATGTGTATTAAGGGTGCAGGTCATTTCTACAATCTCAAGGAGACGGTTTGGTTTTCCATAAATATTTTTGCCTCGTTTGCTGGTAAGCGTGTTTTAATTCTATGACCATTAATTTGGTTATTTTTCTTAAACCAAAACGCCATTCAGGATTGTTAAAATAAATTTTGTTTTCTTAAATAAAATTTTATTTTAATCTTATTGAATATTTTTTTTAATCCTGATATGGCAAAATATTTTGTGCGGAAATGCTTTTATTCCTGATGAGGTTAGGTTTTTCTTACATCAGAAAATGCCTACTCGTTATGGACTACTTTCTAATGCTATGGTACAAGGACCAACCCACCTTGTTCCTGACACAAGCATGCAACCTAAACAGTCTAAAAAGTTAACAACCACCTCTACTGTCTCTCAAAAGACTTTAGTTGTAAAATCAAAGAAATCAGCTAGAACTGATGTGTCTGGAAGGCAATCAGGTTCAAAGGATTTTTCCTCTACACCACTCACTAAAAAGAAGATACAAGGGGGTGTACAAGGGGTCCTGGTGAAGAAAGCTGATAAGGTTGTTAAGAATGTTCCTGTGAAAAGGAAGTTAAGGTTGATTGATGAAAGTGATTCAGAGGATGACTTACCTATATCCTCTGTGATGAATGTGAACAAGGAAGTTGCTGATACTGCTACTAAAGCTGTGGTACCTTCATCAAAACCACAAAAGACAAGGAAATTATCAAAGAGCAGGTATCATATTCCTTTGACAGTGCAAATGAAGGATACTGATATTCAGACATCAAATCCTGATGTTAGTATTCCTGATGCAGCAACAAAAGTTGTCTCTATATCAGACTCTCCAGCCTCTCCATCTCAGATTCGAGGACATTCTTGGGAGAAGGTTTCTACAACTGCTTCCTTGGTTGGTCTTACACCTACATCAAAGAAAAAGAGGAATGCAGAAGAGTTAGTCTATCAGAGACAGAAGAAGCTGAAAGGATCAAGCCCACAAGAACCTGAATTTCAGAGTAATTCAGCAGCTACTGTTGATCCTGCCACACAAGAACCACTCAATCAAAGTTTGGGTGAAGGCTTAGCTAGTGGAATGGTCACACAAGAACCATTTTCTCAAAGGGAGAATGAAGACATCAACATTCCAGCTACACAAGAACCATCTTCTCAAAGTGAAGATGCAGGCAAAGCTACAGCTTCTGTTGAAAGATTGGTCGAGAACATTGTCAATGAGGGAAGCACACAAGAACCTTTAACTCAAAGTGTTGAAGAAGCTTCTGAACCTCAAGCTCCACAAGAACCATTGGTAGCAAATACTGATGCACGCATATCAAATCCTGACGATGTTCATCCTGACGCTAGTGGTGCTCCTGATAATGAACCTATTTTGATACAGCCACTTCGTTCAAGACCAATGGATCATCCTATCTCAGAATCACAGGATAAACTGAAAGGTATTGCAATTCCTGATCCTGATAAATCTCATGGTTCTGATGATGATAATTCTGATGATGATAGTGATGATGATAATGAGAATAGAAAAGAGAAGGAACAGCTTGCTACAACACTCAAGATTAGTCTTGGAACTAATTTTGGTTCATCAAGTACATATATGGCTAGCAATGCTTTCACTGGGAAAGATCAGAGACAAGATTTTTCTACTCCTTCCTTTGATCCTGCAGAGGCATTTAGACAGAATGAATGGAACAATTCATGGCACAATTCTGATGAATCTATCAGTTTTTCTTCTGCTATTGAACATGCCTATAATGCAGTGAAATCTATAGAGAATCAAGACTTGAAGAATCATCTGAAGGCTTAAACTTTCAAATGAAAGAAAATGGAGAAATTCAAGCAGACAAGAATCTTTACTTGAAAGAAGCTACGCTCATGAAAAGGAGAAATACAAGAAGTGGAAACATATTAGCACATTAAGTTGTGATACACCTATCAATTTTCAGTCTGGTGGAATTATTACAAGCGCTTCAAGTGTTGTTGATTTGTCTGATATGGCTAGATCAAAAACGCTCTGGTTAAAGATGTTTTCAAATCTGAAGCAATTGTCAAGTAATTCAAGAGGAGGTATTGGACACAGAGATGGTGAATATCTGAATATGTCATATGTTGATCCTTACTCCTTGACAGAAATTGGAGGTACTTTAACTTCTGAAAACCTGAACAATTTATTAGCTGTTGATATAGTTATAGATTGTCATGATGGTTTTGAAAAAAAGAAAAGCTTCTGTACTTCATGAAAGATGGTAGTGTGAAGATTCTATCTATTCAAGATCTGCTGATGAAAACTACACAGGAACTGAAATATGTTCACTATCTGTTAAGATGGAAGAACCAAGTGTACAAAGAATGGAGTGACATGATTTTGTCAACTATAAGAAGAAGACTGGATGGAAACAGTAATTTCGATGGTAATTATATTCCCATGTACTTAAATCAAAGAGGTCAGGATGTGGAAATGCAAAGAGGTACTGCTGTTAAAGAAGTAACTTTTGGTATGACCCAACTTACTCTCAATCCTGATGGGAAGGAAATTGCTTATCTTTTGCTTGAAGAGCACAGTCTACAGAAAAGCTCCATACAGAATCTCAGAGCAGCTATCTACCAGATTAATGAGGAAGATGAAGAACTCAGAAATCTTAAGGAAAGACTGATTCAAATTCTTGAAGAAAAAGAAGAAAGTTTATTATCCAACTTCTTGAAGATGAATCTGTTCTATCAAAAAGCTTAAACAGATAAGTTGTTTCTGAAGATACTCGTACATTTTGATACATGTTTTTGACATCATTGAATATTTGGAATCTATACTTTATTTCACAAAGTATGAGATTGGGGGAGATTGTTATATCAGAATTCAATGATCGTCAGAAGCTAGACTCAACTGATCAGGATTGCTGACGTCATCAGTATTGCATGGTCATCAGTATTTGATCAAGCGTCAGTATCTTATTGATCATCAGGATTCCTACTCAGACTATGATCAGGTTTGATCATCAGGACTTGAAGCTGATCAGGATTCCTACTTCGAGTTATATTTGGAGTCTAGATAAACATGGAAGTTTATTCTATTTGTTCCTGGTTTGTAGAATGCAGCTATCGATTAAAGATATGTTTCTATCTTTATTATGATTAGGACTTATCTTGTTATTGATAGAGAAGCTGTGTGCACTATATAAACACAGTTTTGGTTTCGATTTATGTATTCATTCGAGAGAGAACATAATCGGAGAGAAGCTCTTAAGAACAGAATTTCTTGAGAGAGTTTTTGTAAGCTAGCAGCTCTTAAGAACATCAGAATTTCTTAAGAGAGTTTGTAACAGTTTTATATCAGAGTTAATAAAGCTGTTATTGTTATTATTATTGATCTTTCATATTTGTGTTACATAAAGTCGAGAATCTTATACAATTGTATTCAACCCCCCTTCTACAATTGTTATTTACTGGGCAACATCTAAAATTATGGTTTGTGGTGTTTTGGTGCAAGTTTGGAGGTAAAAGTGGTGAAACTTAACCAAGGAAGAAATTTGTGAAAGCAATCTGAAAATCTTATTGAAATATTAGCTAAGGCAAAATGTATTCAGTCCTAATTGTTAGGAAAACAAAAAGCTCTCTGCCCAGCCGCTTGGTCTGCTTCAACGTAGAGAACTACACAAGGACTCTACTACATAAAAGAGTGCTCCGCTATATCACTGAGTTACCTTTCATTTCTCCGCTGTACCACGGAGTGCATAGTACCCTTTGATAGGTCCCGAATGTGGGTTAAATAAGTTAGAAGGGAGGGATTGAATAGCTTAGTATCTTTTTAAGATTAGAGCGTAGCATTTTAAGATTTTCTTTCTCCTTTTAAAATTTTAATACTTAAAGATAAGTGATTTAAAGTGTGGAAGTAAAATAGTGAAAGATAAAGAGATATGACACAAGCAATTTTATCCTGATTCACGATGTCGTAATCCCCTAACGGATTCGAACACCCCAAGTCCAGTCCCCGAGCTCCTCCCAGTCTCGAGATTTGTTCACTATAAAAATAACACTCTTTATAGTAGGCGGAGAAATCTTTACAACAACTATATATTTATCTTAGAGCATAACTACCCGTTCCCTCTTCAAAATAATATAGTCTACCCTTACAAGATTATCTTGAAGCGTAACTTCCCGTTACCCCAGTCTTGAATCTTAGATATTAGATCTTGAATTTTTTTTTCCTCGTCACGGTGCAAAGTTAACCAACTTCCCGTCGGCGTATCTAAGACTTGAGTCTTAGAGCGAGAATCATCTCACCTCACCTCACCTCACGTCAAAGGATATAATACAAGTACTACAACTTGACAAATCCCTTTTTCTGAAAGGTTTAAAATGAAATAGTATAATACTAGAACAAGACGGCAAGTATAAATATTAACAAGTTCAACAAGTTAATATGAATAAAAGTCAAGTATATGAATTTATATAAATATTCGGTTTGGCAGAATATAACTGAAATTAAATATACACCTACTTGTGTTACGAAGAACAAAAATATATATGAGATAGAGCGAGTTATAAATATTCGGAGAAATATTAAACAAGCTATTAAACTCAACCAATACAAGTGTAAAAACACCTGTATGGATATTATAAGGCCGAGAGTAACAACTCTTGTAGAATGGGCGAATAATATGTCTAGTATTATAATTTGGATTTCGCCACGCTGTTATGCGTTATATTAATTATTCGACTCACAAGTGTGAGGACCGTAAAAAACGCTATTGATAGGTCCATAATTTAATACATTTTAATACCTATTTTATATCCATTTTCGTAATTTTATTATTTAATAAACTATTTTCTTTTGTTTTCTATGAACACAACGGTTCCTATAAAAGAAAAGAGTTGTTCTCCTTTCCTTTAGTCAACGGTTTCTATAAGCAAATACATTGTTTAAAACTTATTACCACAATGGTTTTTAATTACAAAACTGTTGCTGTTATCTTTTGTTACAATTGTCCTGTTTTCCCCAACTGTTGGCTGTAACCAATTGTTACAAGCTTTTATCTTCAAAAAAGTGTTGTAAGAAATCTAATTGACAATAGTTCGGTCTAACGATTCACACATCACTTAATTTAAACATATTCCTATTTTTTTTTATAAACAATGGTCAACCAAAATAAAAATACAAAATCAAAGCATTTTAAAATTTCAAATACTACTAGATGTACAAATATACAACTTTTTTAAAAAAACTAAATAATACATAACTTATACACATTAAGCCTACAAAATAACTACAATTAGGTGCTTCTGGATGTTGAAATAGATTAGGTTTTCCTTGGAGCTTGAATTTCTCATAGCTTCTTCAATGTCAAGTGATATCATCTTTGAAGTTGTAACTCCCATTTCTAGGTCATGAATCTTGTCACGAAGAGCTGCACAGAAGTAGTACTCTAGTCTCTGAAGAGGGATTCCTTTATCGGAAGAGTACCCATTACAATAATTTAGGAGGTTGCTTGAATCCTCAAACTGCTGTTCTCCTATTTTCTCAGATGAAGATAGAAGATGTTGTATAATGACGACAACATCTTCACTCTTCTCATCAGAAGGGCCTTGACTAAGCTCTAAGAGATCATCAACTCTTAGGGATCTGGATCGAATGTCAACCGTATGTTTCTTGTCAGGCTTACTGTGCATGAAGTTGCGAAGACAGCCAAAAATATATAACGGAATTGCAAGACGAGTAACACTCATTCCTATTATGAAATAGGGATGTAAAGGTTTTCTTGGGTCGCGAAAAACATTAGTGACGATCTGAGGTATCCAAAAGGAGTACACAAGCAGAAGTAAAAATGGCAGGAATTTATGGAACTCGTACATGATCAGAATACATCCCAGAAAGATCCCACCTGCAAAAAGTAAAGCATAAAGATGTGTAAATATACCAGGGTACAAAATAATTGATACAAAACTAGTTATATGCCATAAACATTTCCATCAGAAATCTTGTTTCACAAGTACACAAATCAATAGCTTTTCTTTCAAAAGCAGGAGAAGAGGATAGCTGCATACAATTGTTCTGAAGCATAACTCGTAACTGTATACATCTGCTCTAAGTCTAAACAAATCATGATGCCGTTTACTGGTCTACTATTATCTTTCATTACCAAAGGTAGTTTATTCTGCTCTAACTGGTATGCAAAATATTTAGGAACATAAATCCAAGATACCATGGGGGCACAGAACAATGGAATGCATCATGCATGCATATCATGATTTCTAAATTGAAAAATAAAATTATTAGAAAAATAAGAAGAGTAGTTTATGCTCCATGGAAAATGACGTACTACTTTGCATGAGAGGGACAAGTGATATCTGAGCCATTATTTCGATGTTACAATGTTTCTCCATGTCATTCACAGGTGCTACAACAAGAAGTAATCAGTTAGTACGGACTATAGCCACAAGAGAGTCAGAAAAAAAATTCAAACGATAAGTAAATATCATACAGTGTTTCCTTTTCCAAATCTTGACCCATGTAGACTCTTGAAAATCCTGGGATGAGAAAAGTCCAAGCTGTTTCGAGGCATAGCACGGTATGCAAGTTAGTATTAGTTGACTACTTCAACTAGAAGAAAGGTTAACAATGAGTAATTGCAATAGTAACGTTCTACAGCTTATCACGGTATATTACCAATGATATAGCCAGTGTGCCACAGGTAACAAGGTATATTACGAAAGAAGGGACCATACAATAGTAGACAGCATTACTATGAATTGTGAAAGCGATCTGGAATACTTTAATTAAAACTATTAACTATCACACGGCCAAAAACATCATTCCTTCAAATTGTGATTATAATTACGAAGTGATATGGATCGGATATAACATGATCTTCATGTCCAAATTCTCCTGCTTTTCCTCTGCAATATAATTATATCAGTGCTGAACACATTAAGAAGACTTAAAACTGGAGCCACAGGTGCACGTCATATCATTTCTAAAAATCGAGAACACGATAAATGATAGGAAATTAAAATGCAGAAGAAAAGGAACAATTTCAGATGTGAGAGGAAATAGTTTTGAGGTGAAAATTTCAGAAGAAAAGGAACAGTAGTTTAAGTTAGTTAACAATCATACGCATTCCTAAACAATTTTTCAATATAAATAATAAATTACATGTGACATTGTGCAAAAAGTATACATAAGCTAGATTAGTGTGATAATAGAAATCTGTCAAATGCAACAAAAAAATCATATCGAGTGAAATGAAAAACAGTCACTAGCTTGCTACCAGATGTTCAAAATTTAGAAATGTAACATAACTAAACAAAACAGAATAAGTATAGTACAAGAACATATATAGCAAGCAAAATTAGTCACCGATCTAATACGCGTACCTGTAGGCCACTCGAAGTTGTTTAAAAGGCCATATATAAACCCCTTCTACCTTGATTTGTACACCCCCGACTTTATGTTCATCGTCAAACACCTCGTAGAACATAATCATCCCCTGCCGAAAGAAAATGGTAACTAAACAAATATCTCCTTTTGAGCAGCAAAACGATAAACACGAGCTATAGCCACAGTAATGTTAAGGCTGAATTACACATACAATTATAAGCCAACTCAATATCTAGATAAAATGAAAACACAGAAACTCACATTGAATAAGTCTTTGAGGTCAATCTCAATCGCTTTCGTCTTGCGGTTGGCAACATCTTGCTAAAATTATACACACATACAGGAAAGTTGCAATCTTAGGTCAAATTGAGAATTTAGACACACCAGGAACAGATAGAGAGATAAAATCTAGGGTTTCAAATGTATACAAAATTAGACGCAAATTCACAAATCGGAAAGAGCGAGAGATGATTATGTATACAAAATTAGATGCAAATTCAAAAATTCACAAATCGGAAAAAGTAAGAGATGATTTAGATGAGGCGTGATGGGTAGAGATAGATACACACATGAGAGAGAGAGAGAGAGAGACTTTTGGGTTTTTGTTAGATAAGGTTATGGTTTTGTATCTCAGAGAGACAGACAAAGGGGGAAACAAAATTTCGATATGGGGGGAAATGAAATATTGGTCAAGGATGAAAAGTAAAGCATAAGAGGGAAACAAAATTTGGGTTATGATAAATTTTTTTGAAAAAATAAATTTAATAATTTTAAAAGGATTTTGTAACGTTGTAATGTATTTAATATTTGGGTTATTTGCATTAATGATGTGCAAAAATAATTAAAAAAATTAAAAATTAAAATCAATAGTTAGAAGTACTAGTCAAATCACTTGTTGAGCATTAAATCTCAAACAAAAAAAATTCTAAAAATGTTATAACATCACTAAAATAAAACGATCTTGATATCTGTACGGTTGGATTGTCGGGAATTATTTTGTAAAAAATCGAAACGTAAATCCGGGACGAAAAACTAGTTAAAAGTACTAGTCAAATCAATATTGATCGTTTAGATCTCAAACAAAATAAATTTATTTTTTTCTAAAACTTTTGTAATATCATTAAATTACATAGATCTCGATATCCATACGGTTGGATCGTCGATAAATATTTTAAAAAAAATCAAAACATCAATCCGGGACGAAACACTAGTTAGAAGTACTGGTCAAATCACTATTGACCGTTAAGATCTCAAACCAAATAAATTTATTTTTTTCTAAAACATTTGTAATATCATTAAATTACATAGATCTCGATATCCATACGGTTGGATCATCGATAAATATTTTTAAAAAAATCGAACCATCAATCCGGGACGAATCACTAGTTAGAAGTACTGGTCAAATCACTATTGACCGTTAAGATCTCAAACCAAATAAATTTATTTTTTTCTAAAACTTTTGTAATATCATTAAATTACATAGATCTCGATATCCATACGGTTGGATCATCGATAAATATTTTTAAAAAAATCGAAACATAAATCCGGGACGAAAAACTAGTTAAAAGTACTAGTCAAATCACTATTGATCGTTAAGATCTCAAACCAAATAAATTTATTTTTTTCTAAAACTTTTGTAATATCATTAAATTACATAGATCTCGATATCCATACGGTTGGATCGTCGATAAATATTTTAAAAAAAATCAAAACATCAATCCGGGACGAAACACTAGTTAGAAGTACTGGTCAAATCACTATTGACCGTTAAGATCTCAAACCAAATAAATTTATATTTTTCTAAAACTTTTGTAATATCATTAAATTACATATATCTCGATATCCATACTGTTGGATCATCGATAAATATTTTTAAAAAAATCGAAACATCAATCCGGGACGAATCACTATTTAGAAGTACTAGTCAAATCACTATTGATCGTTAAGATCTCAAACCAAATAAATTTATTTTTTTCTAAATCTTTTGTAATATCATTAAATTACATAGATCTCGATAACCATACGGTTGGATCGTCGATAAATATCTTTAAAAAAATCAAAACATCAATCCGGGACGAATCACTAGTTAGAAGTACTAGTCAAATCACTATTGATCGTTAAGATCTCAAACCAAATAAATTTATTTTTTTCTAAAACTTTTGTAATATCATTAAATTACATAGATCTCGATATCCATACGGTTGGATCGTCGATAAATATTTTACAAAAAATCAAAACATCAATCCGGGACGAAACACTAGTTAGAAGTACTGGTCAAATCACTATTGACCGTTAAGATCTCAAACCAAATAAATTTATTTTTTTCTAAAACTTTTGTAATATCATTAAATTACATATATCTCGATATCCATACTGTTGGATCGTCGATAAATATTTTTAAAAAAATCGAAACATCAATCCGGGACGAATCACAATTTAGAAGTACTAGTCAAATCACTATTGATCGTTAAGATCTCAAACCAAATAAATTTATTTTTTTCTAAATCTTTTGTAATATCATTAAATTACATAGATCTCGATATCCATACGGTTGGATCGTCGATAAATATTTTAAAAAAAACAAAACATCAATCCGGGACGAATCACTAGTTAGAAGTACTAGTCAAATCACTATTGATCGTTAAGATCTCAAACCAAATAAATTTATTTTTTTCTAAAACTTTTGTAATATCATTAAATTACATAGATCTCGATATCCATACGGTTGGATCGTCGATAAATATTTTACAAAAACTCAAAACATCAATCCGGGACGAAACACTAGTTAGAAGTACTGGTCAAATTACTATTGACCGTTAAGATCTCAAACCAAATAAATTTATTTTTTTTCTAAAACTTTTGTAATATCATTAAATTACATAGATCTCGATATCCATACGGCTGGATCGTCGATAAATATTTTTTAAAAAATCGAAACATAAATCCGGGACGAAAAACTAGTTAAAAGTACTAGTCAAATCACTATTGATCGTTAAGATCTCAAACCAAATAAATTTATTTTTTTCTAAAACTTTTGTAATATCATTAAATTACATAGATCTC
This sequence comes from Heracleum sosnowskyi, assembly GCA_030848705.1. Lineage (NCBI taxonomy): Eukaryota > Viridiplantae > Streptophyta > Magnoliopsida > Apiales > Apiaceae > Heracleum > Heracleum sosnowskyi. The sequence goes on along the minus strand of CM061238.1, from coordinate 57,201,762 downwards.
GATATCCATACGGTTGGATCGTCGATAAATATTTTAAAAAAAAATCAAAACATCAATCCGGGACGAAACACTAGTTAGATGTACTGGTCAAATCACTATTGACCATTAAGATCTCAAACCAAATAAATTTATTTTTTTCTAAAACTTTTGTAATATCATTAAATTACATAGATCTCGATATCCATACTGTTGGATCATCGATAAATATTTTTAAAAAAATCGAAACATCAATCCGGGACGAATCACTAGTTAGAAGTACTAGTCAAATCACTATTGATCGTTAAGATCTCAAACCAAATAAATTTATTTTTTTCTAAAACTTTTGTAATATCATTAAATTACATAGATCTCGATATCCATACGGTTGGATCGTCGATAAATATTTTAAAAAAAATCAAAACATCAATCCGGGACGAAACACTAGTTAGAAGTACTGGTCAAATCACTATTGACCGTTAAGATCTCAAACCAAATAAATTTATATTTTTCTAAAACTTTTGTAATATCATTAAATTACATATATCTCGATATCCATACTGTTGGATCATCGATAAATATTTTTAAAAAAATCGAAACATCAATCCGGGACGAATCACTATTTAGAAGTACTAGTCAAATCACTATTGATCGTTAAGATCTCAAACCAAATAAATTTATTTTTTTCTAAATCTTTTGTAATATCATTAAATTACATAGATCTCGATAACCATACGGTTGGATCGTCGATAAATATCTTTAAAAAAATCAAAACATCAATCCGGGACGAATCACTAGTTAGAAGTACTAGTCAAATCACTATTGATCGTTAAGATCTCAAACCAAATAAATTTATTTTTTTCTAAAACTTTTGTAATATCATTAAATTACATAGATCTCGATATCCATACGGTTGGATCGTCGATAAATATTTTACAAAAAATCAAAACATCAATCCGGGACGAAACACTAGTTAGAAGTACTGGTCAAATCACTATTGACCGTTAAGATCTCAAACCAAATAAATTTATTTTTTTCTAAAACTTTTGTAATATCATTAAATTACATATATCTCGATATCCATACTGTTGGATCGTCGATAAATATTTTTAAAAAAATCGAAACATCAATCCGGGACGAATCACAATTTAGAAGTACTAGTCAAATCACTATTGATCGTTAAGATCTCAAACCAAATAAATTTATTTTTTTCTAAATCTTTTGTAATATCATTAAATTACATAGATCTCGATATCCATACGGTTGGATCGTCGATAAATATTTTAAAAAAAACAAAACATCAATCCGGGACGAATCACTAGTTAGAAGTACTAGTCAAATCACTATTGATCGTTAAGATCTCAAACCAAATAAATTTATTTTTTTCTAAAACTTTTGTAATATCATTAAATTACATAGATCTCGATATCCATACGGTTGGATCGTCGATAAATATTTTACAAAAACTCAAAACATCAATCCGGGACGAAACACTAGTTAGAAGTACTGGTCAAATTACTATTGACCGTTAAGATCTCAAACCAAATAAATTTATTTTTTTTCTAAAACTTTTGTAATATCATTAAATTACATAGATCTCGATATCCATACGGCTGGATCGTCGATAAATATTTTTTAAAAAATCGAAACATAAATCCGGGACGAAAAACTAGTTAAAAGTACTAGTCAAATCACTATTGATCGTTAAGATCTCAAACCAAATAAATTTATTTTTTTCTAAAACTTTTGTAATATCATTAAATTACATAGATCTCGATATCCATACGGTTGGATCGTCGATAAATATTTTAAAAAAAAATCAAAACATCAATCCGGGACGAAACACTAGTTAGATGTACTGGTCAAATCACTATTGACCATTAAGATCTCAAACCAAATAAATTTATTTTTTTCTAAAACTTTTGTAATATCATTAAATTACATAGATCTCGATATCCATACTGTTGGATCATCGATAAATATTTTTAAAAAAATCGAAACATCAATCCGGGACGAATCACTAGTTAGAAGTACTAGTCAAATCACTATTGATCGTTAAGATCTCAAACCAAATAAATTTATTTTTTTCTAAATCTTTTGTAATATCATTAAATTACATAGATCTCGATATCCATACGGTTGGATCGTCGATAAATATTGTAAAAAAAATCAAAACATCAATCCGGGACGAATCACTAGTTAGAAGTACTAGTCAAATCACTATTTATCGTTAAGATCTCAAACCAAATAAATTTATTTTTTTCGAAAACTTTTGTAATATCATTAAATTACATAGATCTCGATATCCATACGGTTGGATCGTCGATAAATATTTTAAAAAAAATCAAAACATCAATCCGGGACGAAACACTAGTTAGAAGTACTGGTCAAATCACTATTGACCGTTAAGATTTCAAACCAAATAATTTTATTTTTTTCTAAAATTTTTGTAATATCATTAAATTACATAGATCTCGATATCCATACGGTTGGATCGTCGATAAATATTTTTAAAAAAATCGAAACGTCAATTCAGGATGAAACACTAGTCAGAAGTACTAGTCAAATCACTGATTGACTATTAAGATCTCTAACCAAATAAGTTTATTTTTTTATACAACTGTCGTAATATCATTAAAATACATAGATCTTGATATCCATATGGTTGGATCGTTGATAAATATTTTAAAAGAAATCAAAACATCAATCTGGGATGAAACAATAGTTAGAAATACTAGTGAAAAATCAACGCTTTTGATATAGACAACGGATTTAGCTAAAAAAACATTATAACGTATATACTCACACAAGGATTTTGAAAAAAAAACCATTGTCTATATCATACAATGGTTTAACAACATAAACAATTGTTACAAAGATTATTCAACAACGGTCGGATCAAAACAAAAACACTTGTGTATATTATACAACGGTTTTTAAAACAAAAACATTGTTAAGTCTTACAACTTACAACATTTTTTTTAAACAAAAACCATTGTCTGATCCTTTTAAAAAATCGACTAAAAAAACATACATGCGGATTGGTCAAATTAGTAGTTGACTGTTAAAATCTCAAACCAAATAAATTTATTTTTTTCTAAATTTTTTGCAATATCATTGAAATACATAGATCTTAATATCCATACGGTTGGATCGTCGATAAATATTTTTTAAAAAATTGAAACATCAATTGGGGATGAAGCACTAGTTAGAAGTACTAGTCAAATCACTAGTTGACCGTTAAGATCTCAAACCAAATAAATTTATTTTTCTCTGAAATTATTGTGATATCATTAAAATACATATATCTTGATATCCGTATGGTTGTATCGTCGATAAATATTTATAAAAAAATCGAAACATCAATCTGGGATGAAACACTAGTTAGAAGTACTAGTCAAATCACTGATTGACTGTTTAGATCTCTAATCAAATAAGTTTTTTTTAAACTGTTGTAATATCATTAAAATACATAGATCTTGATATCCATACGGTTGGATCGTTGATAAATATTTTTAAAGAAATCAAAACATCAATCTGAGATATTATTATTATTAACATTTATCTAAGTATTCTAATTCGACAAATTTATATATTAATATTTACAAACAAGAGAGTGATAATGTATCATCGTATAAAGTGTGTACCTTAAACTTATGTATCAAGACCAACATATAATTAAAGTTTCTTAAAAAAATAAAACTATATAAAAAAACCCAAAAACATCATACAATGGTTTTTAATACAGACAAAAGAAGAACGTTGTATGAAAATAATACAGACAAATTTTTTTATCTAAAACCATTGTTTGACATGTACTCAAGTGATTCAACAGTAAAAGGAGTGACACAACAGTTTTCCATGAGAAACAGTTGTCTGAAAGAATTTAAGACAATAATTTATTTTGTTACAAATCGTTGTATGATATTTCGGAAAAATAAACATTAATTGCCAAAATCTTTGCCGGGTTCGGTTTTTTTCTCCCCTATTTCGATTTCAATTCCCCCCTCCCCAAAATTTCGATTTCAAATCCCCCCCCCCCCCAAATTTCGATTTCAACCCCCCCCCCCCCATTTTGATTTCAACCCCCCCCCCCCAATTTCAATTTCAACTCTTTTCCCCCCAAGTTTTGATTTCAGACAACAGTACAAAAACCAATGTGTAAAGGACTTCAGACAATGTTTTCTAAAACCGTTGTTAAAATCAGACAATAGTATCTAACTACCGTTGTGTGAATTGTATTAAATCGATTGAAAGAAAAAACACTTGTCTAAATTTAACAACGGTTTAAGAATATCTTGTCTGCGTACTCTTCAGACAATGGTTGATAGAAACCATTGTGTAAATGATATATGTTAGACAACACTACATTGAGAAAGCCTTGTCTAATTCGATCTAAATAGGAATAATAGACAATGGTTTTTGAAACTATTGTAAAGTATGTGGGATAGACTGAAGGGTTTCGGGCATGAAAACGCAACGGAAAAACGTGTAAAATAGAAAAATTAACGAAACCCTCCGCAGGATCCATGCGAAAAACGATATTTAATTCGTGAATAGAATCGTTTACCTTTTGAAGCTTTACGAACGGCCGACTAATGGAGGTCCTTTGATATGATCACCACGTGTCCCGCCTTGCGATACACGTCTCTAATCAGTCCACACGAACGCCCGATCGTCCAACGATCACCGGAGTTGGTACTAGCCAAGAACTGCCCTCGGAACTCTCTCTCTCTCTAGCCTCTCTTTGATGTAGAGCAGCTAGGGTTTTTTAAGAAAAACGTTTTTTCAATTTCTCAACCCTAAAATAATACATCTTAATGTATTTATATGGAGAGAATTCTGGGCCTATACCTAATCTGATTGGGCTTCCAAAACCCAATCTGATTATTAGTAGTATTATTTATTATATTCGAATTATTATATAATTAATCAAGTCCTACTTAATTAATCCAATAATTCAATAATAATAATAATTCAATTAAATTCGAAATTTAATTAATGCTCCGTTTAAACGTTCTTTATGTGTAACCCTTTAGGTTATTATTACGTTGGCAATAATTTTAATATCTCATAATAAAATTATAAACAATGAGCGGCATCTAGTAATACATCATTGCTACCCAAGTAATAATAATAATTGGTGATCCAATTAAACCTTTAATGAATAATGTTCCATGTAATATAATCCTTTTAACCTTATATTATAGATTAAACTCGAGGCATGGTTTATGTCATCCTCTTCAACATTAAATCCCGGTTTACTTGATCGATGAGTAGACTATTAAACAAATCACAATTTGAGCATGGCCATGCATTTCATAGTCTCACTCAATCAAGAGGCCAATAATATCACTCCTAAAATAGGAGGGTTAAATCCTATATCTATCATTCATATTTCTCATATGATTCATAATATACCCAATGTCCACCTTTATCATTAACCGGTCAAAGGTAACTTTGAGTAGAATCAAAGTATATTAATTTTCATATAGAAATATAATGATTTCAAGTCTAAGGATCATTACACCATTATCATTGTGAGAATTGCTTATGACACTTGATAACATTTACCATGAAGAATTCACACGGTGGGTCTATCCAGTGCCATGTTCTGCTAACATGCACTTATGTCTTTGACTTTAGTATCACCATACTTATGACCAATGAGATGTGGTCATCAGTCAACAAACATACTAGTCTTAATGCATTATTATTGTCCTCAAATAATAATACTCGACTAGGGATCTTTTAGGATTATAAACACTACTCATATAATCTCATTTCTATGTCACATACTTAGAGATATAGAATTCATGCTTATATTCCAAGGACATTTATTATTCTAATATTTATATCGCAGTTAATAAAGACATAATAAATAATTGAAAGAAAATCCATAGAACATATTTATTAATAATCAAAATGTCTTCCCTTAGAACATTATAGTATTGTCTCTAGGGCACAAGCACTAACAATCTCCCACTTGCACTAGAGCCAATCACCCATGTATCTAATAACCATGGAACTAGTGTGACCTTCGTGCTTCTGCTACGACAAAGCCTTAGTCAGTGGGTCTGCAACGTTATCATTAGTATGCACTTTACATATATTTATATCTCCCCTCCTTGTAATCTCTCGAAGTAGATGATATCGTCTAAGTATATGCTTTGCTCGGGAATGGGACCTTGGTTCCTTAGCCTGCGCAATAGCTCCATTGTTATCGCAATAAAGATCAACTGGATCTGCGATCGATGGAACTACTCCAAGTCCCTCAATAAATTTCCGAAGCCAAACAACCTCTTTGGCCGCTTCACTGGCTCAGCATACGAAACATCAGGTCGAGTACATATCATTGCATACATTATTGAACCAATTGCAGAAGCATATGGTACCTTTTTTTTTCATACGGTCCTTATCATCTAATGATTTAGGACAGTTTTCTTTTGAGATCACTATCCCATGAGACACAGGGACAAATCCCCTATTTGCCTCTTGCATCCCAAAACGATGCAATACTTTGTCAATGTATGTACTCTGACTTAAGCCGATTAATCTTCTAGATCTATCTCTATAGATCTTGATCCCTAATATATAGGTAGCATCTACTAAGTCTTTCATTGAGAAACTTTTTCCCAACCAAGTCTTAACAGCCTGAAGAGAAGGTATGTCATTCCCTATTAGTAATATATCATCAACATATAATACTAGGAATGCCACTTTGCTCCCACTAACCTTCTTGTAAACACAAGGCTCATCTTCATTTTGAATAAAGCCAAACTCTTTGACTGTTATATCAAAACGAATTTTCCAACTCCTTGAGGCCAGCTTCAATCCATAAATAGATCGTAGTAGCTTACAGACCATTCTAGCAAATCTCGGATCGACAAAACCTTCTGGTTGTATCATATACACATCCTCTTCTAAGCTTCCATTTAAGAAAGCGGTTTTGACATCCATTTGCCAGATTTCATAGTCATAGTAAGCTGCTATCACAAGCAAAATCCTGATGGACTTGACCATAGCTACTGGTGAGAAAGTTTCATCATAGTCAATACCATGAATTTGTTTGAAACCTTTCGCCACTAGTCTTGCTTTGTAGGTCGTTACATTACCATCCATGTCTGTTTTCTTCTTGAAAACCCATTTGCACCCAATAGGTTTTACCCCTTCAGGTGGTTCAACCAAAGTCCATACTTTGTTTTCATACATGGAATCCATCTCAGATTTCATAGCTTCCGGCCATCTCTCAGAATCTAGACTATTCATAGCATCCTGAAAGGTAAGAGGCTCATCTTCAGCCATAAGCATTACATCGCCAGTCTGAGTTAAGAGAAATCCATAATATCTCTCAGGCTCGTGGCGAATCCTACCAGATCTACGAACAACCTGTGTTTCTTGAGCAGTAACATTTTCATGTACTTCGTGCTCATGTTCCAACTCTGGTTCAATGTCATTCTGTGGTTCTCGAACTTCATCGAGATCTATCATACTCCCACTGTTTTTCTTAGAGAACAGTTCTCTTTCAAGAAATACAGCAGTTCGAGCAACAAACACTTTGCTCTCGGTACGATTATAGAAATAATACCCTTTAGTTTCTTTTGGGTATCCCACAAAATTACATTTGTCTGATTTCGGTCCTAGCTTGTCAGTGACTAAAAGTTTCACAAACGCTTCGCATCCCCATACTTTCAAAAAGGACATGCTATGACGTTTCTCAGTCCATATCTCGTATGGTGTAGTTTGAACCGATTTATTAGGAACTCGGTTAAGTGTGTGTGCAGCCGTTTCTAGAGCATAACCCCAGAAACTAATTGGAAGATCCGCTAGACTCATCATCGATCGCACCATGTCCAACAAGGTACGATTTCTCCTTTCAGATACACCATTCCACTGTGGTGTTCCAGGAGGTGTGTGCTGTGATACAATACCACATTCCTTTAAGTAATTCTTAAATTCTAAGCTTAAGTACTCACCTCCACGATCAGATCGTAGAGTTTTAATACTTCCGCCTATTTCCTTTTCCACTTCTGCCTTGTACTCTTTGAATTTTTCAAATGAGTCGGATTTGTTCTTCAAAAGATACACATATCCGTATCTACTAAAATCATCAGTAAAGGTTATGAAATAGTAAAAGCCACCTCTTGCCATCGTACGCATTGGACCACATACATCACTATGTATAAGTTCTAATCGTTCGGTGACCCTCTCACCAATTCCGGTAAAAGGAGCTTTAGTCATTTTTCCAATGAGACAAGGTTCGCATTCTTCGTATGATTCAAAATCAAACTTATCAAAGTATCCATCCTTATGTAACTTGGAAATGCGTTTCTCATTTATATGGCCTAAACGACATTGCCAAAGGTATGTTTGATTTGAGTCATTAGCCTTAATACGTTTATTATTTACATTATAGACAGGAATATCAAGATCAAGAACATATAAACCATTAAATAAACGTGCAACCCCATAGGTAACATTATTCAAACCAAAGGAACAACTATTGTTCTGAATTCTAAAGGAAAAATCTTTCTTATCCAAACAAGAAACAAAAATAATGTTTCTGCAAATCGCAGGCACGTAAAAACAGTTTTCAAGTTCTAAAATAAGCCCAGTGGGCAACGATAAATTATAAGTCCCTACAGCCAAAGTAGCAACCTTTGCTCCATTGCCAACGCGTAGGTTGACTTCTCCTTTCGCCAAAGTCCTACTCCTTCGTAGTTCCTGCACATTTATACAAATGTGAGAACCACATCCAGTATCTAATACCCATGATGTAGAAGTAGACAAATTGACTTCTATAACATACATACCTGAATCAGAAATCATCACAGACTTCATTCCCTTCAGGTTCAGATCTTCCAAATAAGCTTGACAATTACGCTTCCAATGACCCGGCTTCTTGCAAAAGTGACATACATCACCCTTTGCAGCACCTTTTGCAACACCTCCAGTAGGCTTCAAAGCCTTTTTGAAAGCAGGCTTCAGATTAGCAGATTTAGATCCAATCTTCTTCTTGCCTTTCCATTTCCCCTTTCCTTTGGCATTCCCTTTATTCACCATCATTATGGGAGCAGGGTTAGCCTTTGACATATTGGTCTCAGCAGTCCTCAATAATGCCAATAGTTCGGTAGGTGTTTTTTCTATCTCACTCATAATATAGTTTATAACAAATTGAGTGTAGTTGTTGTTCAAAGACTGCAAGATCAAATCTGCTTGGTGTTCCGGTAAAACCGGGTAACCCAAATTCTCAAGGGTTTCCAAATACCCTATCATCTTTAGAACATGCGGTCCAACCAGGTCACGATCTCCCTGTTTGCATGCATACAACGCTTTGCTTACATCAAACCTCTCTTGACGAGCTTGACCCTCAAACATCCTTTTGAGGTGCTCTATCATGTCATAAGCGTCCATACGCTCATGTTGTTTCTGAAGCTCAGGACTCATAGTCGCTAGCATCAAACAACAGACATCCGTAGAATCATCAAGATGCTTCTGATAAGCATTTTGTTGAGCCTCGGTTGCTTCAGCAGCAAGAGGTCCAGGGTGAGGAATTTCAAGGACATAAAGCTTTCGCTCCTGCCTGAGGACAATCCTCAAATTCCTTTGCCTATCAAGGAAGTTGGTTCCTGTCAGCTTTTCCTTCTCAAGGACTGATCGCATAGAGAAATTGTTTGAGTTTGCCATTTAGATATCTACAATGTTAAAATGCATAAAATAAGTTAGTTGCAGATTTATTAAATTATGTTCAAGTGATTATCCATATATATTCACAATATATATCTCCCACTATTTTTATCAAATCAATAGCCCTAACTATTAATTCGGAAGGCATTACTCTAAATCCTTCTAGTGAGCCAAGATCCATATTTCGTCACGCTTAAGGTCAGCTTTGGCTTTTCTCCCAAAACATGATTTATTTAGGTAGACAACTCTTGTCAATTATATCATATATAACTCTTGGAAAGTTTGGTAGAACAACATTTGTCCATATTTATCCAATAAATCATACCAAACTCCATGCCTCTAAGTTCACAATCCTATTGTGGTAACTTAGTTAAGTCTAACCCAATGGTCTAACAGTTAAGTATCACATTTACTTCATCGCGCCTTACCACGATAGATTGGAGTGCTTCGCTTTGGCGAACCCACTCTTTCTCGATCTAGGTCTTGACGAGTGTTGCCCATTGGAAGGCATCTGAGTGACTTAATATTTTAAATTTAGGGATTTTATTATTAAAACGACCATGATCCCATCATCAAGAGATTCCCAATTTTTCCTTGAACTAAGTACTTCAATTCAAAATTCATCAATGGTTTGATTTCCAGTCCAACGGAGGAGTCACAGTGGTCTCACTTAAAACCCGCCTTACTTACAAGCGCTTCTTGTATTTTTGTCAAAATCGCCCCATATCAAAAAATCGAAAATTCATACTTATTTCCGTGTTTCATAAACACAGGAATCTCATGTTCGTTTTGTTCAATTTTAAAATCTTGAATCGTTACAGATTTTATCTTGTTTAGCAGGCATGGCATGGGTGATGTATCTAATACATACATGTTTAATCTAATTAAAACATGCATCATTATCACTACGCATACATATCATCATCACATGCATCATATATGTAAAGTGCGTAAAGTAAACGTGCTTGGTTATGGCCCAATCCTATGCGATTTTTCCAAGGTAAGGAAAAACCAAGGTCAATCTATGGTGGTATCAAATACAACATAATAAATTACACATGTCTTCATGCTTCCTTGTAATGTCTCCTTTGATCGCCTCCTTGGCATGTCTCCATGTCTTCATATCATCAATTACATAATATGAAAAGCTAATCTAATAAACTTACAAGAGAAACTCGAGTTACATTCGAGATTTAATCATTACAAGAATGAACGACATGCAAGTCGTATTTAAAACCAAAACCGTAATAAAAAACCACTAACCTATGGGTCTTAGGGCCATAACCATACACCATGCTCAATTAACAGTTAAGAACATCTCATATTGCATCAACATATCACACCATATCATATATTTCATGATCCAATCACAAAATCAAATAAAGTGTAAATCAGAAAATTAAAATCAGAATTATGAAAACCATAAATCGCTGTTTACAGACAGTAAACGACGTCAAACGCCTTACAGATGAACGAGTGACATAGTCAGTATTGTTCAGACGCCCATTTCCCGTTCCGAAAAGGTATTTTCGACGAAATTCTGAGAGAGTAGCACTACAAGAAAAACTGAAACAGACAACACTTATCAGACAACGGTCGGCAGTAAAAGCATTGTTTGAAATTTTCACACAACGGTTTTTTTTTTTGCAAAATCTGTCTGTTGTCTGAAAGAACTTCCACAACGGTTTCTAAAACCATTGTCTATTAGAAGGAGTAAAGCAGAGGCTTTACACAACGGAATTATAAAACCGTTGTCTGAAGAAAGGTCAGACAAGTGTTTCATAAACCGTTGTTAAAAACAGACAAGTGTTTTTTTTTGTTACTTAAATGGATGTCACACAACAGTTTGAATAAACACTTGTCTGATTCTAACAACGGTTTACAAAACCATTGTCTGAAGAAACTTAAGACAATGGTTTTGTAAACCGTTGTTAGAATCAAACAAGTGTTTTACTTGTATGTGGACTATACTTAATTCACACAACAGTTTCTGCATACCGTTGTCCAATTGAAATCTTAGAGACAATGGTTTTTGGCTGTTAAATATGTTGATGTCACACAATTGTTTAGCTTACATAAACCGTTGTCTAATAGTTAAAAAAATTAAAAAAAAACCATAAAATAGTTGTGAAGCATGCTCAATATTTTTATCATTACCCTCCATAATCATTGTATCGGCTTGTACACAGACGCCGCTACATTGAACTTGACAAAAACGTACAAGGTCCGGTTGTGCCGCATCTTTTCAAAAACGTTGGAACACTACTATTTTTGGGAACGGGACATGTGTCAGATTCAATGAATATTTTTTTAAATGATTTCTTCGACGATCCAACCGTACGGATGTTAATCAGTACTCATTCTAGTGTTGGGAAAAAATAATCAAAAAATAACAAGGCCCGGTTGTGCCGCATCTTTTCAAAAACGTTGGAACACTACTACTTTTGGGAACGAGACACGTGTCAGATTCACTGAATATTTTTTTTAAATGATTTCTTCGACGATCCAACCGTACGGATGTTAATCAGTACTCATTCTAGTGTTGGGAAAAAATAATCAAAAAATAACAAGGCCCGGTTGTGCCGCATCTTTTCAAAAACGTTGGAACACTACTACTTTTGGGAACGAGACACGTGTCAGATTCACTGAATATTTTTTTTAAATGATTTCTTCGACGATCCAACCGTACGGATGTTAATCAGTACTCATTCTAGTGTTGGGAAAAAATAATCAAAAAATAACAAGGCCCGGTTGTGCCGCATCTTTTCAAAAACGTTGGAACACTACTACTTTTGGGAACGAGACACGTGTCAGATTCACTGAATATTTTTTTTAAATGATTTCTTCGACGATCCAACCGTACGGATGTTAATCAGTACTCATTCTAGTGTTGGGAAAAAATAATCAAAAATAACAAGGCCCGGTTGTGCCGCATCTTTTCAAAAACGTTGGAACACTACTACTTTTGGGAACGAGACACGTGTCAGATTCACTGAATATTTTTTTTAAATGATTTCTTCGACGATCCAACCGTACGGATGTTAATCAGTACTCATTCTAGTGTTGGGAAAAAATAATCAAAAAATAACAAGGCCCGGTTGTGCCGCATCTTTTCAAAAACGTTGGAACACTACTACTTTTGGGAACGAGACACGTGTCAGATTCACTGAATATTTTTTTTAAATGATTTCTTCGACGATCCAACCGTACGGATGTTAATCAGTACTCATTCTAGTGTTGGGAAAAAATAATCAAAAAATAACAAGGCCCGGTTGTGCCGCATCTTTTCAAAAACGTTGGAACACTACTACTTTTGGGAACGAGACACGTGTCAGATTCACTGAATATTTTTTTTAAATGATTTCTTCGACGATCCAACCGTACGGATGTTAATCAGTACTCATTCTAGTGTTGGGAAAAAATAATCAAAAATAACAAGGCCCGGTTGTGCCGCATCTTTTCAAAAACGTTGGAACACTACTACTTTTGGGAACGAGACACGTGTCAGATTCACTGAATATTTTTTTTAAATGATTTCTTCGACGATCCAACCGTACGGATGTTAATCAGTACTCATTCTAGTGTTGGGAAAAAATAATCAAAAAATAACAAGGCCCGGTTGTGCCGCATCTTTTCAAAAACGTTGGAACACTACTACTTTTGGGAACGAGACACGTGTCAGATTCACTGAATATTTTTTTTAAATGATTTCTTCGACGATCCAACCGTACGGATGTTAATCAGTACTCATTCTAGTGTTGGGAAAAAATAATCAAAAAATAACAAGGCCCGGTTGTGCCGCATCTTTTCAAAAACGTTGGAACACTACTACTTTTGGGAACGAGACACGTGTCAGATTCACTGAATATTTTTTTTAAATGATTTCTTCGACGATCCAACCGTACGGATGTTAATCAGTACTCATTCTAGTGTTGGGAAAAAATAATCAAAAAATAACAAGGCCCGGTTGTGCCGCATCTTTTCAAAAACGTTGGAACACTACTACTTTTGGGAACGAGACACGTGTCAGATTCACTGAATATTTTTTTTAAATGATTTCTTCGACGATCCAACCGTACGGATGTTAATCAGTACTCATTCTAGTGTTGGGAAAAAATAATCAAAAAATAACAAGGCCCGGTTGTGCCGCATCTTTTCAAAAACGTTGGAACACTACTACTTTTGGGAACGAGACACGTGTCAGATTCACTGAATATTTTTTTTAAATGATTTCTTCGACGATCCAACCGTACGGATGTTAATCAGTACTCATTCTAGTGTTGGGAAAAAATAATCAAAAAATAACAAGGCCCGGTTGTGCCGCATCTTTTCAAAAACGTTGGAACACTACTACTTTTGGGAACGAGACACGTGTCAGATTCACTGAATATTTTTTTTAAATGATTTCTTCGACGATCCAACCGTACGGATGTTAATCAGTACTCATTCTAGTGTTGGGAAAAAATAATCAAAAAATAACAAGGCCCGGTTGTGCCGCATCTTTTCAAAAACGTTGGAACACTACTACTTTTGGGAACGAGACACGTGTCAGATTCACTGAATATTTTTTTTAAATGATTTCTTCGACGATCCAACCGTACGGATGTTAATCAGTACTCATTCTAGTGTTGGGAAAAAATAATCAAAAAATAACAAGGCCCGGTTGTGCCGCATCTTTTCAAAAACGTTGGAACACTACTACTTTTGGGAACGAGACACGTGTCAGATTCACTGAATATTTTTTTTAAATGATTTCTTCGACGATCCAACCGTACGGATGTTAATCAGTACTCATTCTAGTGTTGGGAAAAAATAATCAAAAAATAACAAGGCCCGGTTGTGCCGCATCTTTTCAAAAACGTTGGAACACTACTACTTTTGGGAACGAGACACGTGTCAGATTCACTGAATATTTTTTTTAAATGATTTCTTCGACGATCCAACCGTACGGATGTTAATCAGTACTCATTCTAGTGTTGGGAAAAAATAATCAAAAAATAACAAGGCCCGGTTGTGCCGCATCTTTTCAAAAACGTTGGAACACTACTACTTTTGGGAACGAGACACGTGTCAGATTCACTGAATATTTTTTTTAAATGATTTCTTCGACGATCCAACCGTACGGATGTTAATCAGTACTCATTCTAGTGTTGGGAAAAAATAATCAAAAAATAACAAGGCCCGGTTGTGCCGCATCTTTTCAAAAACGTTGGAACACTACTACTTTTGGGAACGAGACACGTGTCAGATTCACTGAATATTTTTTTTAAATGATTTCTTCGACGATCCAACCGTACGGATGTTAATCAGTACTCATTCTAGTGTTGGGAAAAAATAATCAAAAAATAACAAGGCCCGGTTGTGCCGCATCTTTTCAAAAACGTTGGAACACTACTACTTTTGGGAACGAGACACGTGTCAGATTCACTGAATATTTTTTTTAAATGATTTCTTCGACGATCCAACCGTACGGATGTTAATCAGTACTCATTCTAGTGTTGGGAAAAAATAATCAAAAAATAACAAGGCCCGGTTGTGCCGCATCTTTTCAAAAACGTTGGAACACTACTACTTTTGGGAACGAGACACGTGTCAGATTCACTGAATATTTTTTTTAAATGATTTCTTCGACGATCCAACCGTACGGATGTTAATCAGTACTCATTCTAGTGTTGGGAAAAAATAATCAAAAAATAACAAGGCCCGGTTGTGCCGCATCTTTTCAAAAACGTTGGAACACTACTACTTTTGGGAACGAGACACGTGTCAGATTCACTGAATATTTTTTTTAAATGATTTCTTCGACGATCCAACCGTACGGATGTTAATCAGTACTCATTCTAGTGTTGGGAAAAAATAATCAAAAAATAACAAGGCCCGGTTGTGCCGCATCTTTTCAAAAACGTTGGAACACTACTACTTTTGGGAACGAGACACGTGTCAGATTCACTGAATATTTTTTTTAAATGATTTCTTCGACGATCCAACTGTACGGATGTTAATCAGTACTCATTCTAGTGTTGGGAAAAAATAATCAAAAAATAACAAGGCCCGGTTGTGCCGCATCTTTTCAAAAACGTTGGAACACTACTACTTTTGGGAACGAGACACGTGTCAGATTCACTGAATATTTTTTTTAAATGATTTCTTCGACGATCCAACCGTACGGATGTTAATCAGTACTCATTCTAGTGTTGGGAAAAAATAATCAAAAAATAACAAGGCCCGGTTGTGCCGCATCTTTTCAAAAACGTTGGAACACTACTACTTTTGGGAACGAGACACGTGTCAGATTCACTGAATATTTTTTTTAAATGATTTCTTCGACGATCCAACCGTACGGATGTTAATCAGTACTCATTCTAGTGTTGGGAAAAAATAATCAAAAATAACAAGGCCCGGTTGTGCCGCATCTTTTCAAAAACGTTGGAACACTACTACTTTTGGGAACGAGACACGTGTCAGATTCACTGAATATTTTTTTTAAATGATTTCTTCGACGATCCAACCGTACGGATGTTAATCAGTACTCATTCTAGTGTTGGGAAAAAATAATCAAAAAATAACAAGGCCCGGTTGTGCCGCATCTTTTCAAAAACGTTGGAACACTACTACTTTTGGGAACGAGACACGTGTCAGATTCACTGAATATTTTTTTTAAATGATTTCTTCGACGATCCAACCGTACGGATGTTAATCAGTACTCATTCTAGTGTTGGGAAAAAATAATCAAAAAATAACAAGGCCCGGTTGTGCCGCATCTTTTCAAAAACGTTGGAACACTACTACTTTTGGGAACGAGACACGTGTCAGATTCACTGAATATTTTTTTTAAATGATTTCTTCGACGATCCAACCGTACGGATGTTAATCAGTACTCATTCTAGTGTTGGGAAAAAATAATCAAAAAATAACAAGGCCCGGTTGTGCCGCATCTTTTCAAAAACGTTGGAACACTACTACTTTTGGGAACGAGACACGTGTCAGATTCACTGAATATTTTTTTTAAATGATTTCTTCGACGATCCAACCGTACGGATGTTAATCAGTACTCATTCTAGTGTTGGGAAAAAATAATCAAAAAATAACAAGGCCCGGTTGTGCCGCATCTTTTCAAAAACGTTGGAACACTACTACTTTTGGGAACGAGACACGTGTCAGATTCACTGAATATTTTTTTTAAATGATTTCTTCGACGATCCAACCGTACGGATGTTAATCAGTACTCATTCTAGTGTTGGGAAAAAATAATCAAAAAATAACAAGGCCCGGTTGTGCCGCATCTTTTCAAAAACGTTGGAACACTACTACTTTTGGGAACGAGACACGTGTCAGATTCACTGAATATTTTTTTTAAATGATTTCTTCGACGATCCAACCGTACGGATGTTAATCAGTACTCATTCTAGTGTTGGGAAAAAATAATCAAAAAATAACAAGGCCCGGTTGTGCCGCATCTTTTCAAAAACGTTGGAACACTACTACTTTTGGGAACGAGACACGTGTCAGATTCACTGAATATTTTTTTTAAATGATTTCTTCGACGATCCAACCGTACGGATGTTAATCAGTACTCATTCTAGTATTGGGAAAAAATAATCAAAAAATAACAAGGCCCGGTTGTGCCGTATCTTTTCAAAAACGTTAGAACACTAGAATAGATTGTTATGTTTCGTCCCGGATTGATTTTTCTATTTTTTTAAAAATATTTATCGACGATCCAACCGTATGGATATCAAGATCTATGTAATTTAATGATATTACAAAAGTTTTAGAAAAAAATAAATTTATTTGGTTTGAGATCTTAATGGTCAATAGTGATTTGACCGGTACTTCTAACTAGTGTTTCGTCCCGGATTGATGTTTTGATTTTTTTTAAAAATATTTATCGACGATCCAACCGTATGGATATCGAGATCTATGTAATTTAATGATATTACAGAAGTTTTAGAAAAAAATAAATTTATTTAGTTTGAGATCTTAATGGTCAATAGTGATTTGACCAGTACTTCTAACTAGTGTTTCGTCCCGGATTGATGTTTTGATTTTTTTAAAAATATTTATCGACGATCCAACCGTATGGATATCGAGATATATGTAATTTAATGATATTACAAAAGTTTAGAAAAAAATAAATTTATTTGGTTTGAGATCTTAATGGTCAATAGTGATTTGACCAGTACTTCTAACTAGTGTTTCGTCCCAGATTGATGTTTCGATTTTTTTAAAAATATTTATCGACGATCCAACCATATGGATATCGAGATATATGTAATTTAATGATATTACAGAAGTTATATCAACTTTTCAAAAAAAATTAAATAACATACAAAGTTATATCTCTTTATAACAAAAACACATTTCCCACCTTTGCCAAATTTTTACTTCCCCCCTCCCCGACCTTTCCCCCCTTAACCAAATCTTTATTCCCCCTCTTTCACTACCCTGCTTTTCTCTTTCTATCTCGATCTCTATTGCCTCTCTCTCAACTCAAAACACAAACATTTCAAACACACATACGTTTCATTCTCTCAAAAAACACACACACACACACACCGATACACACAAACATATACAAATCTAGATGTTGAAACCCTAGTTCTAAATCGTGTTAATTAGTTGTGCAATTGCTCGAATCGTGTTAATTTGACGAAGCCCCTTGCTCAAAAGTTTGGTTCATCACTAATCTCAACAATTTGTAAGTGGTTTTGAATTCATTTTGAATTTTTGAATTTCGAAATTTTAATTTTCTATTTTACTTCTTTTAAACAGATCTAGAGCCCTTGCTCAAAGGTTTGGTTCATCACCCGTAAGTGATTTTCCATCTTCAGTTTTTAATTGTGAACTTATAGTTCGTGTGTGTATGTATACATATGTTGGTTCTGCCTATTTGATTATTACTTCAGTCGTATATTCTTTATGTTGCAGGGAGTTCCGTGATGGCTGCCTGCAAAGGTCTTAGAGAGTAAAATTGGCATTGAAAAGATGAATTTACTGAAAGCCGCGTCTCTAGAAGGTTCCAGTGACAACTATTTTTCACATGCTTTTCTTATGCTTGTGTGTTATGCCTGTTTTCGCACTGTCAAATAGGGGTCTTTTGCTGAAGCAGCCTCTGCCTAGTAGTAGTAGAGATAGGTCTGCATTTATCTAATTTCCCGAGACCCCGATCTTTAAGTGACATAAACTTGGGTATGTTAAATTTAGAATTTCTTTTCACTTGCACTTCTTAACAACATTCACATGATGGATAGGGATTAGTTGAGGGTTGACCAATTTGTGGAAGCTGTAAAGGACACTGTTTTAGCAAATGAAAGATGGGTAATCCAATCTTATCTCTCTGATCGCCTAATTTCTGCGTAAAGAGTAGTAGATAGTATTAAGTTTTATATATCCTTCTTTCAGGTACCTCCTCCTGGAAAAGGTTCATTATACATAAGGCCATTGCTTATGGGGAGTGGCTCTGTTCTTAGCCTTGCACCAGCTCCTGAATTCACCTTTTTGATTTACGTTTCTCCTGTTGGTAATTATTTCAAGGTAAAAGGTTTGTACATTCAAATGATAGGTGTCGACTGCAAATTCTTTAAAGTCTCCCCTGATAGGTGAAGTGACGCACTTCTCTTATGTATGGGACCTATGTTTTATAAGATACCTTGGTCTGAATCCTTTATTTTTTTGCTTACATGATGTCAGGATGGCTTGTCTCCAATTGATTTGATGGTTGAAACTGAAACACATCGGGCAACCCCTGGTGGTACTGGATGTGTGAAAACGATAGGAAACTATGCTGCAGTAAGCTTTCGTATAGTTTCTTGCTGGTTAATAGTTAGGGCGTAGTATTGCCTTGTTTCTATATATTAAATTAAGTTTGGAGTTATGCTAGATGCACTCAATGCTGATTTGCACACGGGATTCTGGATGCTCACCTTGCCTTCTCTCACTTTTGATTGATGATTATTCTAGTTTTTCTAATTTATGCTTTATGCCCTAAAAACATTTTGTGATCCTTTTTCGGTAAGGAAGCTATATGGTTCAAATTGTTTATGCAGAAGTCTGTCTTATCTTAATCTTTGTTCATACTTTTATGGTGATATGGGTGAATTGTTCCTTGTTTAATTTTTGAAAAAAACATGAGAACCATTTGGCAAACTTTATGGCATAATATGATGTTGAGTATCTAATCTTGTCGTGATTTTTAATTATAATTTTAGGTCCTCAAGGCACAAAGTTCTGCAAAAGCCAAAGGCTATTCTGATGTTCTGTACCTAGATCATTCATGTGCAGTTTTTTACTTGTTTCATGGTGCTGCAGGCTTTAAAAATCATCTAGACTGATGAGCCTTTGCTGCGTCCCTGTGGTGTTTCAGAGGTGCTGGCATGAGTGTATAAGAAGTGAAAAAGGTGGAGGTTTTTCGGAATATAAATGTTAGGTTTCGTCGAACTTGTGTAGAGAAATAGAGTATTCATTTTTGACACTGCATCATACCATCAGCTTTACTTGTACACTCTGACTTATTAGATTGAGAATTTCTAAGCATTGTAGATGTATTTTTTCCAGTGTAAGTACTAATAATAAAGTTATTAAGTCATGTTTGGGTTCATATTGAATTTGAAATCTGGGAAATTTTGTTTATTAAAGATTTTTTGTTGCACAAAAATCTAGCTTATTAGATTGTTTTTTGTCCAATACCGTTGTCTATCAAAATCAGAAACAAGTGTTTTAGAAACAAAAACTGTTGTGGTTCTGCTAATGTTCAAACATGTTTATCTTTTTAAACCATTGCCTAACAGCTTTCAGACAACAGATATTTAAAGAAAACAATTGTGCAAGTCAAGAATAGACAACAGTTTTTAGAAAGGAAACCATTGTGTTAAACTATTAAGACAATGGGGTTGTTCTACTAAAACCGTCGTAAATATTTAGATCACACAACACTCTTTTGGAAAATAAAGCCTTGTCTGAAAATTAAAATAACAACATTTTCTAGTTAATAAACAATTGTTGATTTATTTGTCAGACAATGGTTTCTACAACAACCGTTGTTGTTCACGCGTTTCAGACAACGTTTTCTAAGACCAAAACCGTTGTCTGTAGGGAATCAGACAACGGACGCGTCCGTTGTCTGAGCTGCGTAACAGACGGCATCTCAATAGACAACGGTTTTCTAGGGCATCAGACAACGGGCAAAAAGCCTTGTCTGATTCAATTATTCTTGTAGTGTAGGCAAATTTCACCAAATCTGCGCAGCCAATCAGAAATCGTATCGAATATGATTCTCATAACAAGAACAAAACTATATCATGTATATATCAGTATACATACAGATTATATGATCATCATATGATCATCTCAATCATCATTATTATACAATTTATGTATATACATCAATACAAAATACGTACATGTTTTCATAAAAACAACGCATCAATCATGATAGTCGCAAACATGATTTTATCATCAAAACAGTAAATATATAAACGAATTAAACACTTTTCGCAAGTAGCTCTGATGCCATTGAAGGGTTTCGGGCATGAAAACGCAACGGAAAAACGCGTAAAATAGAAAAATTAACGAAACCCTCCGCAGGATCCATGCAAAAAACGATATTTAATTCGTGAATAGAATCGTTTACCTTTTGAAGCTTTACGAACGGCTGACTAATGGAGGTCCTTTGATATGATCACCACGTGTCCCGCCTTGCGATACACGTCTCTAATCAGTCCACACGAACGCCCGATCGTCCAACGATCACCGGAGTTGGTACTAGCCAAGAACTGCCCTCGGAACTCTCTCTCTCTAGCCTCTCTTTGATGTAGAGCAGCTAGGGTTTTTTAAGAAAAACGTTTTTTCAATTTCTCAACCCTAAAATAATACATCTTAATGTATTTATATGGAAAGAATTCTGGGCCTATACCTAATCTGATTGGGCTTCCAAAACCTAATCTGATTATTAGTAGTATTATTTATTATATTCGAATTATTATATAATTAATCAAGTCCTACTTAATTAATCCAATAATTCAATAATAATAATAATTCAATTAAATTCGAAATTTAATTAATGCTCCGTTTAAAACGTTCTTTATGTGTAACCCTTTAGGTTATTATTACGTTGGCAATAATTTTAATATCTCATAATAAAATTATAAACAATGAGCGGCATCTAGTAATACATCATTGCTACCCAAGTAATAATAATAATTGGTGATCCAATTAAACCTTTAATGAATAATGTTCCATGTAATATAATCCTTTTAACCTTATATTATAGATTAAACTCGAGGCTTGGTTTATGTCATCCTCTTCAAAATTTAATCCCGGTTTACTTGATCGATGAGTAGACTATTAAACAAATCACAATTTGAGCATGGCCATGCATTTCATTGTCTCACTCAATCAAGAGGCCAATAATATCACTCCTAAAATAGGAGGGTTAGATCCTATATCTATCATTCATATTTCTCATATGATTCATAATATACCCAATGTCCACCTTTATCATTACCCGGTCAAAGGTAACTTTGAGTAGAATCAAAGTATATTAATTTTCATATAGAAATATAATGATTTCAAGTCTAAGGATCATTACACCATTATCATTGTGAGAATTGCTTATGACACTTGATAACATTTTGTTAGTGTTAGTGCCCTAGAGACAATACAATTGTACTTCTGGGAAACACTATTTTGTTATTTAATAATGATTATGTTCTATTGATTATTCGACAACAATTATTATGTCTTTATTTACTGCGATATTAATGTTAGAGTAATAAATGTCCTTGGAATATTGAACACGTATTCTATATCTTTAAGTATGTGACTTAAAAATGAGATTATATGAATAGTGTTTATATTCCTAAAATATCCCTAATTAAGCATTATGAATTGGGACAATTATGATGCATAAAGTTTAGTATGATCGTTGACTAAATGACCACATCTCATTGGTCATAGGTATAGTGATACTAAAGTCAAGAACATAGGTGCATGTAATATTCTACATGGCACCGGATTGACCCACAGTGATATTCTACATGGTAATAAAGTCATTAGAATAGCTCACAGTGATAATGGTGTAATGATCCTTAGACTTGAGATCATTATATTTCTATACGAGGATTAATATACTTTGATTACATTAAAAGTTACCTTTGACCGGGTGATGATAAAAGTGGACATCAGGTATATTATGAGTCGTATGAGAAATATGAATGATAGATATAGGATTTAACCCTCCTATTATTAGGAGAGATATTATTGGCCTCTTGATTGAGTGAGACTATGAAAATGCATGGCCATGCTCAAATATTGATTTGTTTTAATAGTCTACTCATTGATCAAGGAAACCTGGATTAAATGTTGAAGAGGATGACTAATAACATGCCTCGAGTTTAATATATAATATTTGGTTACAGGGATTATATTACACGGAAACATTAGTCACGAAAGGTTTAATTGGATCACCATTTATTATTATTTCCTGGGGAGCAATGATGTATTACTAGATGCCGCTCATTGTTTATAATTTTATTTAAGAATAAAATTATTGCCAACGAAATAATAACCTAAAGGGTCACACACTTAGAACGTTTTAAATGGAGTTTTAATTTAAATTATGAATTTAAATTAAATGATTAAATTTGAAATTAGTTATTTAATTGAGCTGGTCTTAATTAAATCAGAATTCGAATTTAATATTAACTGATTATTTTCAAAATTAGTCATTTAATTGAGATGGTCTTAATTAAATAGAATTTCGAATTTAATACTAAAACCAAAAATCAGATTGGGTTTTAAGAAGCCCAAAAACGGATTTAGGGTTTTGGCCCAATCCTCTATCTCATATAAATACATTATGATGTATTATTGAGGTATGATTTTTCTACAATTTCGAATTAAAGAAAACCCTAGCAGCTCTGCATTAAGAGAGGCTAGAGAGAGAGGGGCAGTTTTTCGGCTAGTACCAAACTCCGTTGATCGTTGGACGATCAAGCGTTCGTGTGGACGACTTTGGCGACGCAGATCTTGGACAAGGGCTGTGTGGTGATTACAACAAGGACCTCCATCTTTCCGAACTTTAAAGCTCTTTAAGGTATGATTTCGTTTCTCCATAATTAGCCATGTCTTGTACACGGATCCTAGGGTTAGGGTTTCAGAATTTTTATTGTTTTACGACTGTTTTTCGCTGCGTTTGTTGCCCCGAAACCCAACAATGGTATCAGAGCTACGTGTATAAGGGTCTGATTTGGTTATGTGTTTACTGTATTCGATGCATGTATGCATGTTTTATGAATCTGCCTTGATACAGTTATGAGATATATCGATTATAATATGTTATATCGCTTATATATGATACTGTTATGCTTAATATATTGATATGACTGATTAATATGCGATGATTGTATGTTATGCATGTTGTCTGGTTTATTTAGGGATATAAACTGTGAGACACATCATGTTTGGACACGATCTGCAAACTGGGATATGTCTGTATGTATATGATACATGCTTCCGGAACTGTATATGATGCAGTGGCGGCAGGGACTATAAGATATGATCTGAGATTCCGAAATCGATGATTTTTGAATAGCACTAGTCTTCCGGCAGAGACTATAAGATATGATGCAGTGGCTGCAGCTCGACCCCAGCCAGGGGCTGCCGCCCCCTGACCCCCGCTTTATTATTTTTTGTGTTCGTAATTGAGTATTTGAGCATGGTGCTGGTTATGGCCTTAAGACCCGTAGTTTAATGGTTTATGGTTTTGGTTTTATAAATACGACTTGCATGTCGTTTTCTTCATTCTTGTAATTGTTTAACCTCGAATGTAAATCGAGTTTTATTATGTAAGTACATAAGTATAGGTTGGATTCAATTGTTCAATGTAATGTACTTGAAGATTGAAGGACGATCAAAGAAGAGGTGCATTCAAGGGAACAAGGAGAATGAAGACATGTAATTGTATTTATATTTTTCACCATAGATTGACCTTTGATCCTTTCATTAGCTCGAAAGGATCATATAGGATAAAGGCCATAACCAAGCACGTTTACATACTGCACTTTACATATTGATGTATGATTGCATGTGTAGGATACAATGTGATGCATGACTTAATTAGATTAATCATGTATTAATGTATGTATTAGATACATCACCCATGCCATGCCTGCTAAACAAGATAAAATCTGTAACGATTCAAGATTTTAAAATTGAACAAAACGAACATGAGATTCCTGTGTTTATGAAACACGGAAATAAGTGTGAATTTTCAATTTTTTGATATGGGGCGATTTTGACAAAAATACAAGCAGCGCTTGTAAGAAAGGTGGATTTCAAGTGAGACCACTGTGACTCCTCCGCTGGACTGGAAATCAAACCATTGATGAACTTTGAATTGAAATACTTAGTTCAAGGAAAAATTGGGAATCTCTTGATGATGGGATCATGGTCGTTTTAATAAAATCCCTAAATTTAAAATATTAAGTCACTTAGATGCCTTCCAATGAGCAACACTCGTCAAGACCTAGATCGAGAAATAGTGGGTTCGCCAAAGCGAAGCACTCCAATCTATCGTGGTAAGGCGTGATGAAGTAAATGTGATACTTATCTGTTAGACTATTGGGTTAGACTTAACTAAGTTACCACAATAGGATTGTGAACTTAGAGGCATGGAGTTTGGTAAGATTTATTGGATAAATACGTACAATTGTTGTTCTACCAAACTATCCAAGAGTTATATAAGATATAATTGACAAAAGTTGTCTACCTAAATAATTGTGTTTTTGGAGTAAAGCCAAAGCTGACCTTAAGCATGATGAAATATGGATCTTGGCTCGCTAGAACGGTTTAAAGAAACTTTTCCGAATTGATAGATAGGGCTATTAATTTGATAAAATAGTGGGTGATATATATTATGAATATATATATATGAATAATCACTTGAACATTATCTATATAATTCGCAGACTAACTTATTTTTTGCATTTTTAACATTGTAGATATTTAATGGTACATAACTCAAATAACTTCTCTGTACGATCAGTCCTTGAGAAGGACAAGATGACAGGAACAAACTTCCTCGACTGGCAAAGGAATTTGAGGATTGTCCTCAGGCAAGAGTGAAAGCTCCATGTCATTGATATTCCTCGCCCTGAACGTCTACCAGAAGGTGCATCGGTTGATCAACAGAATGTTTATCAGAAACATATCGATGATGACACAGATGTTACCTGTCTTATGCTTGCGACTATGAGTCCCGAGCTTCAGAAACGACATGAGCATATGGATGCTTATGTGATGATTGAGCACCTTAAACGTATGTTTGAAGGACAGGCTCGTCAGGAGAGGTTTGATACAAGCAAAGCCTTGTATGAATGCAAACAGGGTGATCGTGATCCAGTTGCACCGCATGTTCTAAAGATGATTGGATATATGGAGTACCTTGCTACTCTGGGTTCCACCATCGGTACAGAAACTCAGATAGATCTAATCTTGCAATCTTTGAACAACAGCTATGCTCAGTTTGTAATGAATTACATCATGAATGAGATAGACAAGACACCTACCGAATTGTTGGCAATGTTGAAAACTGCTGAGACCAATATTCAGAAGGCATCCCCTAACGCCATTATGATGGTCAATAAAGGGAATGCCAAAGAACAGGGTAAAAGGAAAGGCAAGAAGAAGATTGGATCTAAATCTGCTAATCCAAAACCTGCTTTTAAAAAAGGCTTTGAAGCCTACAGGAGGTGTTACAAAATGTGCTGCAAAAGGTGCTGCAAAAGGTGATTGTCACTATTGCAATAAACCAGGTCATTGGAAGAGAAACTGTCATGCTTACTTGGAGGATTTGAAGAAGATGAATTCTGTGAAGATTTCAGATTCAGGTATTTATGTTATAGAAGTCAATTTGTCTACTTCTACATCATGGGTATTAGATACTGGATGTGGTTCTCACATTTGTATAAATGTGCAGGAACTTCGAAGGAGTAGGACTTTGGCGAAAGGAGAAGTCGACCTACGCGTTGGCAATGGAGCAAAGGTTGCTGCTTTGGCTGTAGGGACTTATAATTTATCATTGCCCACAGGGCTTATTTTAGAACTTGAAAACTATTTTTACGTGCCTGCGATTTGCAGAAACATTATTTCTGTTTCTTGTTTGGACAAGAAAGGTTTTTCCTTTACAATTCAGAACAATAGTTGTTCCTTTGGTTTGAATAATGTTACCTATGGGGTTGCACGTTTATTTAATGGTTTATATGTTCTAGATCTTGATACTCCTGTCTATGATATAAATAATAAACGTATTAAGGCTAATGACTCAAATCAAACATACCTTTGGCATTTTCGTTTAGGCCATATAAATGAGAAACGCATTTCCAAGTTACATAAGGATGGATACTTGGATAAGTTTGATTTTGAATCATACGAAGAATGCGAACCTTGTCTCATTGGAAAAATGACTAAAGCTCCTTTTACCGGAATTGGTGAAAGGGCCACCGAACGATTAGAGCTTATACATAGTGATGTATGTGGTCCAATGCGTACGATGGCAAGAGGTGGTTTTTACTACTTCATAACCTTTACTGATGATTTTAGTAGATACGGATATGTGTATCTTTTGAAAAACAAGTCCGAATCATTTGAAAAATTCAAAGAGTATAAGGCAGAAGTGGAAAAGCAAATAGGCGGAAGTATTAAAACCCTACGATCTGATCGTGGAGGTGAGTACCTAAGCTTAGAATTTAAGAATTTCTTAAAGGAGTGTGGTATTGTATCACAACTCACACCTCCTAGAACACCACAGTGGAATGGTGTATCTGAAAGGAGAAATCGTACCTTGTTGCACATGGTGCGATCGATGATGAGTCTAGCGGATCTTCCAATTAGTTTCTGGGGCTATGCCCTAGAGACGGCTGCACAAACACTAAACCGAGTTCCTTCAAAAACGGTTCAAAAGACACCATATGAGATATGGACTGAAAAACGTCATAGCGTGTCATTTATGAAAATTTGGGGATGCGAAGCGTTTGTGAAACGTTTAACCTCAGACAAGCTAGGACCAAAATCAGATAACTGTAATTTTGTGGGATATCCAAATGAAACAAAAGGGTATTACTTCTATAATCCTTCAGAGAACAAAGTGTTTGTTGCTCGAACAGCTGTGTTTCTTGAAAGAGAATTACTTTCTAAGAAAAATAGTGGGAGGACAATAGATCTCGATGAGGATCGAGAACCACAGATTAATGTTGAACCAGAGTTGGAACATGAGCAGAATGTGACTGAAAATGTTGAGGACAACATTGCTCAAGAAACACAGGTCGTTCGTAGATCTAGTAGGATTCGTCATGAGCCAGAGAGATATTATGGATTTCTGCTGACTCAAAATGGCGATGTAATGCTTTTAGATAATGATGAGCCTCTTACCTACAAAGATGCTATGAATAGTCCAGATTCTGAGAGATGGCTGGAGGCCATGAAATCTGAGATGGATTCCATGTATGAAAACAAAGTATGGACTTTGGTTGAACCACCTGAAGGGGTAAAACCCATCGAGTGCAAGTGGATTTTCAAGAAGAAAACTGACATGGATGGTAATTTACAGACCTACAAAGCTAGACTAGTGGCGAAAGGTTTCAAGCAAATTCATGGTATTGACTATGATGAAACTTTCTCACCGGTGGCTATGGTCAAATCCATCAGGATTTTGCTTGCAATAGCAGCTTATTATGACTATGAAATTTGGCAAATGGATGTCAAGACTGCTTTCTTAAATGGGAGCTTAGAAGAGGATGTGCACATGACACAACCTGAGGGTTTTGTCGATCCAAAATTTGCTAGGATGGTCTGTAAGTTACTACGATCCATTTATGGGTTGAAGCAGGCCTCGAGGAGATGGAACATTCGTTTTGATGAAACAGTCAAAAAGTTTGGTTTCATACAAAATGAGGATGAACCGTGTGTTTACAAGAAGGTTAGTGGGAGCCATGTGGCATTCCTAGTATTATATGTAGATGACATATTGCTAATAGGGAATGACATTACTTCTCTACAGGCTGTGAAGACTTGGTTGGGAAATAATTTCTCGATGAAAGACTTAGGAGATGCATCCTACATATTAGGGATCAGGATCTATAGAGATAGACCCAGAAGAATGATCGGCTTAAGTCAGAGTACATACATTGACAAGATATTGCATCATTTCGGGATGCAAGAGGCTAAAAGGGGCTATGTCCCAATGTCTCATGGGATAACGATCTCAAAAGAAAACTGTCCTAAATCATCAGATGAAAAGGACCGTATGAATAAAGTACCATATGCTTCGGCAATTGGTTCTATAATGTATGCAATGATATGTACTCGTCCCGATGTCTCGTATGCTTTGAGCATGACGAGTAGATACCAGTCTAATCCAGGTGAAAGTCACTGGACAGCTGTCAAGAACATTCTTAAGTACCTTAAGAGGACTAAAGATTCTTTCTTGATATATGGAGGAGATGAGAAACTAATTGTAAGAGGTTACACTGATGCTAGTTTCCAGACAGATAAGGACGACACTGTGTCTCAGTCTGGATTTGTGTTTTGCATAAATGGAGGTGCTGTAAGCTGGAAGAGTTCAAAGCAAGAAACAGTAGCTGATTCTACAATGGAAGCTGAGTATATTGCAGCCAGTGAAGCAGCCAAAGAGGCTGTTTGGATTCGGAATTTTATTACGGGACTTGGAGTGGTTCCATCGATCGCAGACCCAATTGATCTATATTGCGATAATAATGGAGCCATTGCGCAGGCTAAGGAACCAAGATCTCATTCCAAGGCAAAGCATATACTTAGGAGATATCACCTCATTAGAGAAATAAATAATAGAGGGGATATACATATATGTAAAGTGCATACTAATGATAACGTTGCGGACCCACTGACTAAGGCTTTGTCGCAGCAGAAGCACAAATGTCACACTAGTTCCATGGGTATTAGATACATGGGTGATTGGCTCTAGTGCAAGTGGGAGATTGTTAGTGTTAGTGCCCTAGAGACAATACAATTGTACTTCTGGGAAACACTATTTTGTTATTTAATAATGATTATGTTCTATTGATTATTCGACAACAATTATTATGTCTTTATTTACTACGATATTAATGTTAGAGTAATAAATGTCCTTGGAATATTGAACACGTATTCTATATCTTTAAGTATGTGACTTAAAAATGAGATTATATGAATAGTGTTTATATTCCTAAAATATCCCTAATTAAGCATTATGAATTGGGACAATTATGATGCATAAAGATTAGTATGATCGTTGACTAAATGACCACATCTCATTGGTCATAGGTATAGTGATACTAAAGTCAAGAACATAGGTGCATGTAATATTCTACATGGCACCGGATTGACCCACAGTGATATTCTACATGGTAATAAAGTCATTAGAATAGCTCACAGTGATAATGGTGTAATGATCCTTAGACTTGAGATCATTATATTTCTATACGAGGATTAATATACTTTGATTACATTAAAAGTTACCTTTGACCGGGTGATGATAAAAGTGGACATCAGGTATATTATGAGTCGTATGAGAAATATGAATGATAGATATAGGATTTAACCCTCCTATTATTAGGAGAGATATTATTGGCCTCTTGATTGAGTGAGACTATGAAAATGCATGGCCATGCTCAAATATTGATTTGTTTTAATAGTCTACTCATTGATCAAGGAAACCTGGATTAAATGTTGAAGAGGATGACTAATAACATGCCTCGAGTTTAATCTATAATATTTGGTTAAAGGGATTATATTACACGGAAACATTAGTCACGAAAGGTTTAATTGGATCACCATTTATTATTATTTCTTGGGGAGCAATGATGTATTACTAGATGCCGCTCATTGTTTATAATTTTATTTAAGAATAAAATTATTGCCAACGAAATAATAACCTAAAGGGTCACACACTTAGAACGTTTTAAATGGAGTTTTAATTTAAATTATGAATTTAAATTAAATGATTAAATTTGAAATTAGTTATTTAATTGAGCTGGTCTTAATTAAATCAGAATTCGAATTTAATATTAACTGATTATTTTCGAAATTAGTCATTTAATTGAGATGGTCTTAATTAAATAGAATTTCGAATTTAATACTAAAACCAAAAATCAGATTGGGTTTTAAGAAGCCCAAAAACGGATTTAGGGTTTTGGCCCAATCCTCTATCTCATATAAATACATTATGATGTATTATTGAGGTATGATTTTTCTGCAATTTCGAATTAAAGAAAACCCTAGCAGCTCTGCATTAAGAGAGGCTAGAGAGAGAGAGAGAGGGGCAGTTTTTCGGCTAGTACCGAACTCCGTTGATCGTTGGACGATCGAGCGTTCGTGTGGACGACTTTGGCGACGCAGATCTTGGACAAGGGCTGTGTGGTGATTACAACAAGGACCTCCATCTTTCCGAACTTTAAAGCTCTTTAAGGTATGATTTCGTTTCTCCATAATCAGCCATGTCTTGTACACAGATCCTAGGGTTAGGGTTTCAGAATTTTTATTGTTTTACGACTGTTTTTCGCTGCGTTTGTTGCCCCGAAACCCAACACATTTACCATGAAGAATTCACACGGTGGGTCTATCCGGTGCCATGTTCTGTTAACATGCACTTATGTCTTTGACTTTAGTATCACCCTACTTATGACCAATGAGATGTGGTCATCAGTCAACAAACATGCTAGTCTTAATGCATTATTATTGTCCTCAAATAATAATACTCGACTAGGGATCTTTTAGGATTATAAACACTACTCATATAATCTCATTTCTAAGTCACATACTTAGAGATATAGAATTCATGCTTATATTCCAAGGACATTTATTATTCTAATATTTATATCGCAGTTAATAAAGACATAATAAATAATTGAAAGAAAATCCATAGAACATATTTATTAATAATCAAAATGTCTTCCCTAAGAACATTATAGTATTGTCTCTAGGGCACAAGCACTAACATAGACAATACAATATTTTTGCTGAATTTTAAACCGTTGTCTAAAAATTTCAGGCAACACTTTTTCGTCTGAGCGTTGTAGGATAAGTGTTGTCTGATTCAGTTTTTCTTGTAATGTTTTCTTAAAGTAACGCATGTTTCATTGTTATTAATATATTATATATGCTTATGTGAATTTAATAACTTAATTCAAGTGTATGTGTCTTGTTTGTTAATTAGTTATTATTTCCCTGTTTCATTAATATAATTATTTTGTTCACTCGATAATTATTTTCGTTCCTATTAATTGGTTCTCATAATTTTTCTTGGTGCTTAATGTTCAATTGACAAAGTGATTTTCATATATTATTGTTACCGGATTTATTTTTCATAGCCTATGCTTGCTCCATGAAGTTTTGATAGGTTATTGTTAGATACCAAGTTTCATAGTATATGCTTGTCTTGTTAATTGATATATCTTATTTGTGAATAAAAGAGAATTAATTTTAGTGCGAGTTCATATATCTTAGGTTAATTGTGATTAATTGATGAATTCATATTCCTAGGTTTTCCTTATTTGATTTTATTTGTTAATTAGGTTAAACAAATCTCATCTCAAATCTATTTGTCCAGTTCGCTTGAATTAATTATTAGGGTTGTGAAAATTCATAGTATTTGTGGATCATTCTATGATTTTTGCAGTTATTATTTTCTCACATCAGCTATTATGCGTACACTAGTGCGGAAAGTATATAAAAGCTGCGAAGTCACAAGTAGAACTTTTCGCACGAACGATGCAAGACAAGAAATTAAACGTGAATGCAACTCACACATACAAGAATTGAATCACACACTAGGACAAGGTTTGTGAAGGGTTTCGAGCACATATACGCAACGGAAAACGTGAAAATAAATCAAAATTCGAAACCCCTCCGCACGATCCATGCGAAAAACAAAAGATTTAATTCAGAGATTAGTGTTTTACCTTAAAACGCTTTAACAATTCATCAATGAAAGATTAATGGAGATCCAAAGCTTGTTCAATCACCATGCATCCCGCTCTCACGATCTACACTCTACGTTATCCACACGAACGCTTTTCTTGAAGGATTGATGTGTACTAGCACCCGAACACTGCTTATTTCTGTCTCTCTTTTCTTGCTATCATAAGCGGCTAGGTTTTTAATATAAAAACGTTTTTCCACTCTTAAAATCAGCCCTCTTTGAGAGTTTATATAGAGAGGAAAATAAGTCGCACTTAATTATAATCCAATTATAATAAAATATTAATCCGAAATTCTAATTTATTATTTAATTAAGTCGCACTTAATTAATTAATAACTAATTTCAGAATTAGTTTAAGTAATTCCATTTTCTATTTAAATAATTAATCAAGTCACACTTAATTAATATTATAAATAGAATAAATTACTTATTTAAATTTAAATTCATAATTTAAATTATTTCTCCTTCAAGCGTTCTTTATGTGTGACCCTGTAGGTTATTATTACGTTGGTAACAATTTTAATAACTAATTAAAATTGTAAACAATGAGCGGCATCTAGTAATACTTCATTGCCACCCAAGTAATATTAATTAAATCGGTGATTCGATTAAGCCTTTCGTGAATAATGTTTCATGTAATATAATCCCTTTAACCTTAATATTATAGATTAAACTCGAGGCATGTAATGTGTCATCCTCTTCATAATTTAATCTTAGTTTTCTTGATCGATGAGTAGACTAATAAATCAAATCAACATTTGAGCACGACCGTGCATTTTTTAGTCTCACTCAAACAAGAGGCCAATAATATCGCTCCTAAAATTAGGAGGGTTAAATCCTATCTAGATCATTCATAGAGGCCAATAATATCGCTCCTAAAATTAGGAGGGTTAAATCCTATCTAGATCATTCATATTTCTCATAAGATTAATAATATACCCAATGTCCACTTTTATCATCACCCGGTCAAAGGTAACTTTTAATGTAATCAAAGTATATTAATTCTCGTATAAAAATATAATGATTTCAGGTCTAATGATCATTACACCATTATCACAGTGAGAATTACTTATGACACTATTACCATGTGTAATCTCACAGAGGGTCAATCCAATGTCATGTACTCTTACATGCACCTATGTTTTGACTTTAGTATCACCATACCTATGACCAATGAGAAGTGGTCATCAGTCAACAAACATACAAGTCTCTGTGCATTATTATTGTCCTTAAATAATAACACTCGGCTAGGGATATTTAGGAATAAAGATACAATTCATATAATCTCATTTTTAATTCACATAGTTAAAGATATCGAATACATATCATAATTCCAAGGACATTTATTATGCTAACATTTATAACGCAGTAAATAAAGACATATTAATAATAATAATAATAATAATAATAATAATAATAATAATAATCAATAAAACATAATTTATAATAATAAAATGTTTTCTTTAAAACATAAAAGTATTGTCTCTAGAGCACTAATACTAACAATTTCCCACATGCACTAGAGCCAATATCCCATGTATCCAATACATTTGGAACTAGTGTGACTTACATGCTTCTGCTGCGACAAAGGCTTAGTCAGTGGTTTTGAAATATTATCAATAGTATGCACTTTACATATAAGTATATCTCCTTGATCATTAATCTCATTAATAAGGTGATATTGCCTTAGTAAATTCCCAAACAACCTCTTTGGCTATTTCATAAGTATCAATATACTCAACCTCGATTGTAGAATCATTTACGGTTCTTGTTGTGAACTATTTTATCTCACAACACATCTATTTAGACAAAACACGAATCCAGGCTAAGACACAAAACAATCATGTCTATCTGGAAACTAGCATCAGTGTAACATTTTACATGCAGCTTTTCATCTCCTTATTGGTGCAATACATTGTCAATGTATGTACTCTGACTTAAGCCGAATAATCTTCGTGATATGTCTCAATAGATCCTGATCCCTAAGATATAGGACACATCTCCTAAGTCTTTCATCAAGAAACTATTTCTTTACCAAGTCTTAACAGTCTGTTGAGAAAGTATGTCATTCCTTATTTATAATATATCATCTACAGATGATACTAGGAATGCCACATGGCTTCCACTAACCTTCTTGTAAACACACGGTTCATCTTCATTTTGAATAGAGCCAAACTATTTGACTGTTTCATCAAAACATATATTCCATCTCCTCGAGGCTTACTTTAATACATAAATGGATCGACTTATCTTATAAACCATAGCAAAACTTGGATCTACAAAACCTTCAGGTTGTGTCATGTACACAACCTCTTCAACGCTCCCATTTAAGAAAGTAGTCTTGACATCCATTTGCCAGATTTCGTAGTCATAGTAAGCAAGCAAAATCCTGATGGACTTGACCATTGCCACTGGTGAGAAAGTTTCATCATAGTCAATACCATGAATTTACTTGAAACCTTTTGCCACCAGTCGTGCCTTATAGGTCTGTACATTACTATCCATGTCAGTTTTCTTCTTGAAAACGCACTTGCACCTTATAGGTTTTACCCCTTTAGGTGGATTAACCAAAGTCCATACTTGGTTTTTCATACATGGAATCCATCTTAGATTTCATGGCCTCCTGCCAACTTTTAGATCTTGGAATGTTCATAGCGTCTTGGTAGGTAAGAGGCTCATTATTATTATTCACAAACATTACATCACCATCCCGAGTCAAGAGAAATTCTTTTCATTTTAGAAAGCATCCTTTACTTGTTCTCTTTCTCTCTCGGGCTCATGGTGAATCTTACATTAACATTTTCTTGCACATTCTGCTCTTGTTCCAACTTCGGTTCAATGTTATCTCGTGGTTCTCGATCCTCATCGAGATCTATTTTCCTCCCACTATTTCTTTTAGAAAGAAATTATCTCTCAAGAAATACAGTTGTCCGAGCAACAAACACTTTGTTCTCTGAAGGATTAAAGAAGTAATACCCCTTTTGTTTTAATTTGGTATCCCACAAAATTACATTTATCTGATTTTGGTCCTAGCTTGTCAGAGGTTATACGTTTCAAAAACGTTTTGCATCCCCTAATTTTGATAAATGACATGCTATAACTTTTCTCAGTCCACATCTTATATGGTGTCTCCTGAACCATTTTAGTAGGAACACGGTTTAGTGTATATGCACCTATCTCTAGGGTATAACCCCAGAAACTTATTGGAAGATCCACTTGACTCATCATCCATCGCACTATGTCCAACATAATGTGATTTCAGCTCTTAGAAACTCCTTTCATTGAACCTTTTTACTTCAGCTTAATATTCTTTGAACTTTTCAAACAATTCAGATTTGTTCATCAAAAGATATCTATATCCGTATCTACTGACATCATCAGTGAGCGTTATGAAGTAGTAAAATCTACCTCCTGTCATCGTACTTATATGACCATATACATCACCATGTATAAGTCCTAATCGTTCGATGACCCTTTCACCATTTTCAGTAAAAGGGGCTTTTGTCCTTTTGCCAAATAAACCAAGATTCACATTCTTCGTATGATTCATAATCAAACTTATCCAATCATCCATCATTATGTAAATTGGAAATGCGTTTCTTATAATATGGCCTTAATTACAGTGCCAAAGGTAATGTTTGATTTGAGTCATTTTAGAACATATAAATTGTTAACTAATTGTGCAACATCGTTAACATTTTCATTGAAATGTAATAAACAACAATTGTTATATATACAATCAAAATGAAAAACGTTTCTTGTCCATACAAGAAAACAATATAATTTCTCTACTCTTAGAGGCACGTAGTTATAATTATCAAGTTCTAAACTTAGACTTATATGAAAAATTAAGTAACGAGTTACTTCAACTAGAGCAACAACTTTTGCTCCAATTCAAAGATTTGTATGATCAAATCATTCTGAGTCTTTAGACCAATCTTGAAACCCAAAAAATAATAATCAAGGTACTCATTATACCCTGTCATCTTTAGAACATCTAGTCCATCCGAATCTCATTTTCCCTACTTGTAGGTGTATGGTGCCTTGCTATTGTCAAATCCCTTTTGACGACCCTTTTCCTCAAACATCTTTTAAGGTGCTCAAATATCTCATAAGCATCCATATGCTCATATTGTTTCTTAAGCTCAGCACTCATAGTTGCAAGCATGAGACATGAAACATCATCAGTCGAATCATCAATTTGCTTCCAATAAGCATTATGTTCGTCACATGTTACATTCTCAGCTAAAAGGTAAGGGAAAAATTTGACTAACATCGTGGTGCCTGAGGACGATCCTGAAGCTCCTATATCAGTCGAGGAAATTTGTTCCTGTCAGCTTGTCCTTCTCAAGGACTGATCGCATAGAGAAGTTGTTTGTGTTATTTGTCATTTGATAGCTACAATATTAAAGTGCATAAAATTAATCTAGGTTGCAAATTTATTAATTATTATGTTTAAGTTATTATGGTATATCATTATATACCTCCCACTATTTCTATCAAATAAATAGCCCTAACTATTAATTCGGAAAGTATTTCTCTTAAATCTTTCTAGTGAGCCAAGATCCATATTTCGTCATGCTTAAGGTCAGCTTTGGCTTTACTCCCAAAACATGATTATTTAGGTAGACAACTCTTGCAATTATATCATATATAACTCTTGGAAAGTTTGGTAAAACAACATTTGTTCACATTTATCTAATAAATCATACCAAACTCCATGCCTCTAAGTTCACAATCCTATTGTGGTAACTTAGTTAAGTCTTACCCAATGGTCTAGCAATTTAAGTATCACATTTACTTCATTGTGTCTTA
Organism: Heracleum sosnowskyi; assembly: GCA_030848705.1. Classification (NCBI taxonomy): domain Eukaryota; kingdom Viridiplantae; phylum Streptophyta; class Magnoliopsida; order Apiales; family Apiaceae; genus Heracleum; species Heracleum sosnowskyi. The sequence continues at coordinate 57,164,294 of CM061238.1, read as the reverse complement.
CTACGATAGATAGGAGTACTTCGCTTTGGCGAACCCACTCTTTCTCGATCTAGGTCTTGACGAGTGTTTTCCATTGGAAGGCATCTATTTAACTTAATATTTCATTTAGGGATTTATAAATTTTATTAAAATGACCATGATCCCATCATCAAGAGATTCCCAATTTTTCCTTGAACTAAGTACTTCAAATCAAAATTCATCAATGGTTTGATTTCCAGGCTACACGGAGGAGTCACAGTGGTCTCACTTAAAACCCGTCTTTCTTACAAGCGCTGCTTGTATTTTTTGTCAAAATCACCCCATATCAAAATTTGAATATTCATACTTATTTCCGTGTTTCATAAACACAGGAATCTCATGTTCGTTTTGTTCAATTCTAAAATCTTAAATCGTTACAGATTTTATCTTGTTTAAGCAGACATGGCATGGGTGTTGTATCTAATACATACATACATGATTAATTTAATTAAAACATGCATCATTATCTACGCATACATAGCATCACATGCAATCATAATATATGTAAAGTGCGTAAATAAACGTGTTTGGTTATGGCCCAACCTAAGTGATCTTTCCAAGGTAATGGAAAAATCAAGGTCAATCTATGATGGTATCAAAATACAATACAATGTTACAAGTCTTCAAGCTTTAACTTGCCTCCTTGCTTTGTCTCCTTGTAATGCTTCCTTAGTTCTCCATCTTGGATGTCTTCATATATATTACATAAATAAAACAACCTATCCTACTGAACTTACAAGTAGAACTCGAGTTACATTCGAGATTTAAATATTACAAGGAATAACGACATGCAAGTCGTATTTAGAAACCAAACCATTAAAACAAAACCACTATCTTATGGATCTTCAGGCCATAATCAATCACCATGCTCATATAACAATTAAGAACATCTCTTATTGCATTAACATATCATACCATATCATATTTCTCATGATCCAATCACAGAAATGAAATAAAGTGTAAATCAGAAAATCAAAATCAGAATTGTGAAAACATTAAATCGCTGTTTACAGACAGTAAACGATGTCAAACGCCTTACAGACGAACGAGTGACAATGTCAGGTTTGTTCAGACGCCCGTTTCTCTTTCCGAAAAGGTATTTTCGCAGAAAATCTGACACATTATGAAAATTTCACCAAATCTGCGCAGCGTGTTCAGAAATCGTATCGAATACGATTCTCATAACAAGAACAAACATATATCATGTATATATCAGTATACATAGAGATTATATGATCATCAAATGATCATCCCAATCATCATTAATGTACAGTTTATGCATATACATCAATACAACATACATGTTATCATCAAAACAACACATCAATCATGATAATCGCAAACATGCTTGTATATACATCAAAATTTTAAACATATAACCGAATTAAAACGTTTTCGCAAGTAGCTCTAATTCCATTGAAGGGTTTCGAGCACATATACGCAACAGAAAACGTGAAAATAAATCAAAATTCGAAAACCCTCCGCACGATCCATGCGAAAAACAAAAGATTTAATTCGGAGATTAGTGTTTTACCTTAAAACGTTTTAACAATTCATCAATGGAAGATTAATGGAGATCCAAAACTTGTTCAATCACCATGCATCCCGCTCTCGCGATCTACCCTCTACGTTATCCACACGAACGCTTTTCTTGAAGGATTGATGTGTACTAGCACCCAAAAACTACTTCTTTCTCTCTCTCTTTTCTTGCTCTCATAAGCGGCTAGGGATTTAATATAAAAATGTTTTTCCACTCTTAAAATCTGCCCGAGAGTTTATATAGAGAGGAAAATAAGTTTTCTAATTATAATCCAATTATAATAAAATACTAATCCGAAATTCCAATTTATTATTTAATTAAGTCGCACTTAATTAATTAATAACTAATTTCAGAATTAGTTTAAGTAATTCCATTTTCTATTTAAATAATTAATCAAGTCATACTTAATTAATATTATAAATAGAATAAATTACTTATTTAAATTTAAATTATTTCTCCTTCAAGCGTTCTTTGTGTGTGACCCTGTAGGCTAAAATTACGTTAGTAACAATTTTAATAACTAATTAAAATTGTAAACAGTGTGCGGCATCTAGTAATACATCATTGTCACCCAAGTAATAATAATTAAATCGGTAATTCGATTAAGCCTTTCGTGAATAATGTTCCATGTAATATAATCCCTTTAACCTTAATATTATAGATTAAACTCGAGGCATGTAATGTGTCATCCTCTTCATAATTTAATCTTAGTTTTCTTGATCGATGAGTAGACTAATAAATCAAATCAACATTTGAGCACGGCCGTGCATTTCTTAGTCTCACTCAAACAAGAGGTCAATAATATCGCTCCTAAAATTAGGAGGGTTAAATCTCATCTAGATCATTCATATTTCTCATATGATTCATAATATACCCAATGTCCACTTTTATCATCACTTGGTCAAAGATAACTTTTAATGTAATCAAAGTATATTAATTCTCGTATAAAAATATAATGATTTCAGGTCTAAGGATCATTACACCATTATCACAGTGAGAATTACTTATGACACTATTAACACTAGCATTTATGCCCGCTACGCATGGGCGTTAATTTTTTTTATAAAATGTTATAAAAAAGTTTTATAAAATTATATTAAAATTTTTAAATTCCTATTTTATCCTTTTAAATTTAAAACATTACCCTTTGGCCATCTTCAATAGTGGCCTAAAATTCCAATTTTGGACCAAATTCGCTCAACCGTGCGCTAAATTTCTGTCCAAATTTAGATCCATGAACTGTCCCACAGTAAATTTGGACGGACAATATTCATTGGTCCAAATTTATTTAATACTAAAATAATAGCATTTCAGTTTCCTAATTAAGTTATTTATCACCCAATGAAAAAATTAATATCTTCTTATGGTGCTAGTATTTATGCCCTCTACGCATGTGCTTTAAAATTTTTATAATATTTTATATAAAAGTCTTATAAAATTATATTAAGTTTTAAAAAAATATCATATTTCATCATTTTATGTTTAAAACACTGCCCTTACTTTTGCTTCATATTATTTTGGTTTTTTTCGGATTTAGATTGTTTTTTCAGGTTTAAATTGATAGATATTTGACTATTAAATTACCAAAATTTTGAGCATTACAATAATGTAGTAAATTCAACAATTATGCCTATTTTATTTAAAAAATAGTTGTAACTCCTTTTTTTAACGTACTTAATAGCACTTTAACTAATCTTGTAAGAATTGAACTCCTACTCTGTTCGTGAGGTTTTTTGTTCTTCCAGCTATTCAGCCATGTGAAATTCTTACTTTCCAAAATTAGAATTGAAATGCAAAAATATCTACCATGGTGTATTTTAATTTTCGAATATATAATTCATTTTTCTCATTCACATTTATTTTTGAAGGTGTCATCTGTAAAATAGTAAAATGTATGTCTTTAATGAATTCCTTCTCCCATATTAGAGAATAAAATAAAACAAAAGAAAGAATTGTGTTTGAAAACTTTGTATTAAATGTTTCTCGGTATCGCCTTGCGGCGATACCTCGATTTTTTAATATAAATTATAATTTAATTTTTTGTTAAATGAAGGATATTAGGAATACTATTAATTATTTTAATGATCTATTTTATAATAAATATATTTGTATTAAAATTTTAAAATAAATTTATTATTATTAACTTCTCGGTATTGCCGATTTACAATATTTTATACTTATAAGTAAGACCCGCAATTAATAAAAAGTTTACTTTGAAAGGCAAACTTAATACTTAAAGTTTACCAAGAATGCAATCATTATTATAAAGATTAACTGCAACACCATAATAGGTGACTCCAAGAAAGGTAACTCCAAGAAATAGTTTGGGTCGAGTACACTATGCTGGTGCTCAAATAAACAAAAGTTAACCAATGATGCAAGTCACTATACTTGAATTAGAAAGAAAAAAGAAGAGTTGCAAAATAGCTTCTTACACAAAGAAGATGGTGCAGATTGTGCAAATATACATATTATTGTACAACCTTTCTGAGTTGATTTTCAACTTTACTGAGATTTTCAGCCGTGAATATCATGTTTGTCTCAAATGTAAAGTTAAGGACGTTTTTATTTTTTGGAAGACGCAGATCAACTAGTTTGTAAATTGTCAAGTTACTATTTGTGGTAGTAATTAAACTACCCTTGATGGTTACTTCTGGAACAACTTGTCTTGATGAATGTTTTACTTCTTTAGTAGTACTTGTTTGATTCTTGTGCTTCTTCTGTTCTCATCCCCTAAGCGATCAATCTTTGTATACTTTATCCATCTTCCGAGACATTCTTCTCCACATTAACCACTTATACTTATTAATTTCAATGATATGCAAAAATTTAAAGAATAATTGAATCTGGACAGTATAAGCATGGACCACTATGTTTCAATGGCGGTGATCTCCACTTCTGAATTTCTTCACCATCTCTCTGGATGCAGACCTGAAATAAACATAACATTTTTATTCAAATTATCTTTCAAAGTAACTGATAAATTAGAATAGAATGCAACAGGAGGAAGTTCAAATAATTATGTACGCAACATGTTTTTGTAGCAAGGAAAAGTGTGTCGATTCTATTTTATCCAAAGAGGTTTCATGACTGTGTTCTACTTCTAGATGTCATTTTATCGGCTTATGCTTCAACCTTCCTATTATTGTACAATATTTGAGGCGTTTGCATTTATGCACCTTTCTACAAAAAGGTTTAATCAATGGTGAATATCATGTTTGTCTCAAATGGAAAGTAGGCATTTACACCATTTGCATATCTGCATGCAACCAAAAGAAAGTGTGTGTTAGCAATAATACCTCTTATCACAAATTTCTAAACAATTTGAAACCAGAAAAAGCAAAAAACTCACGGGAAATAATCATTTTGTTTCAGAGGCCATGATGAATTTACTGTGTTTTTGGCATCTGTGTAGAGGGACGGGGTAGAATAAAGCGCATTCACTCGACCATCCTAACACAGTCAGATGCACTTGAATTCAAAATCAATAAAGTAAATCTCTTGAGAGAGAGAAAAATATATCTTATATATTAGATGCAGTTAATATGCATGATATACGGGTCTTCTAATACCTAAAGGTGTTAATGATAATAATAGATTAATAGTGTAATATCGAAGCAATCATGAACACTGATTTCTAGTAATAGCCAGTCATCCTCCTCACCAGGCACCAACTACGGTTATGTTTTGAGTCTTTTGAGTTTTGACACAATTATGCAGCACAAACAATGTGATTCAGACCTTTTACATATACCACTACATATTCACTGTTTCTTTTATGTGATGATTTTATAAATCAACGGCATGGACAATATAAACAACTCAACACAATACCTAAAGATTTTTTGAACATATACAACTCACAAGGTTAACATAATGAATCAACTTATCCATCTGCTTGAACCAAGTCTCTGCATATTGATATTGGAATTCATCACCCATAGTCCACATAACATGATTTATCCGTGTTACGTTTGCCTGTCCATGGTAGATTATTAAATGTGTGTCAAGTGACATGCAATATTTACTTGTATATTCAACTGAAATTCTATTGCCAGATGAAATGTGATAGCACATATGTTAAAGTAATGAATATTAAGTGTACCTGAGCTATGTTAGCAACAATAAAATCATTAACTCAATCTTTGACATTGTAATAAAAAAGAAGAGGATCGTCCTGCAATTTAGTACGTCACCAAATGAAAGGCTATAATGTACAGCCTCGACAATTGAGTGAAAATCTCATTTCTTATTAGCATTGGAACTTGAACATGGACAGTGTCATCATTCACTTCAAATTAGAAACCGCTTGGTGGGCTGTAATGAACAGGAAATGCATTGGCGAAAATCTGCAGAGAACCAAAACATTTCAATGAAGAAATGAAGGAGCAAAGAATAAAAATGTTAATGCAACAGAAGGGCTCCAGTCCGAAACCTGAGATGAAGATCCAAAAGTTTTCGACCCACGCCAAACAACTTCAAGAGATTTATCTCCCTTGCGTTTTGCTCGATTTTGATAATTGACCCGTGCAAAATGTACAGATTCGAAGCCAGTCTGATAAAGAATAAGCGAGAATGTAGTTTTTTCACTTCATTTGTCATGAGTATTTAAGTTTTGAACTTGCATGTAAACATATTAATTTGTAATTGGTCATAACTCTGGAAAATAAAGCATTTTTCATGTGTTATATAATAGTGACAAACTGGTGATAAATAATATTCTCCATACATGTCTAGTCACCAGTATAATGATTCGTGAATGGAACTAACAACTTATCTGATTCCAAAAGGAACACCAGTCACCACGTTAGGATAGTTGACTTTTCATATATTAATATTTTGTTAGTGCTTGTGCCCTAGAGACAATACTATAATGTTCTTAGGGAAGACATTTTTGATTATTAATAAATATGTTCTATGGATTTTCTTTCAATTATTTATTATGTCTTTATTAACTGCGATATAAATATTAGAATAATAAATATCCTTGGAATATAAGCATGAATTCTATATCTCTAAGTATGTGACTTAGAAATGAGATTATATGAGTAGTGTTTATAATCCTAAAAGATCCCTAGTCGAGTATTATTATTTGAGGACAATAATAATGCATTAAGACTAGTATGTTTGTTGACTGATGACCACATCTCATTGGTCATAAGTATGGTGATACTAAAGTCAAAGACATAACTGCATGTTAGCAGAACATGGCACTGGATAGACCCATCGTGTGAATTCTTCATGGTAAATGTTATCAAGTGTCATAAGAAATTCTCACAATGATAATGGTGTAATGATCCTTAGACTTGAAATCATTATATTTCTATATGAGAATTAATATACTTTGATTCTACTCAAAGTTACCTTTGACCGGGTAATGATAAAAGTGGACATTGGGGATATTATGAATCATATATATGAGAAATATGAATGATAGATATAGGATTTAACCCTCCTATTTTAGGAGTGATATTATTGGCCTCTTGATTGAGTGAGACTATGAAATGCATGGACATGCTCAAATTGTGATTTGTTTAATAGTCTACTCATCGATCAAGTAAACCGGGATTAAATGTTGAAGAGGATGACATAAACCATGCCTCAAGTTTAATCTATAATATAAGGTTAAAAGGATTATATTACATGGAACATTATTCATTAAAGGTTTAATTGGATCACCAATTATTATTATTACTTGGGTAGCAATGATGTATTACTAGATGCCACTCATTGTTTATAATTTTATTATGAGATATTAAAATTATTGCCAACGTAATAATAACCTAAAGGGTTACACATAAAGAACGTTTTAAACGGAGCATTAATTAAATTTCGAATTTAATTGAATTATTATTATTATTGAATTATTGGATTAATTAAGTAGGACTTGATTAATTATATAATAATTCGAATATAATAAATAATACTACTAATAATCAGATTGGTTTTTGGAAGCCCAATCAGATTAGGTATAGGCCCAGAATTCTCTCCATATAAATACATTATGATGTATTGTTTTAAGGTTAATTGAAAAAAAAAAGTTTTTCTAAAAACCCTAGCAGATCTAAATCAAAGAGAGGCTAGAGAGAGAGAGAGAGAGTTCCGAGGGTAGTTCTTGGCTAGTACCAACTCCGGTGATCGTTGGACGATCGGGCGTTCGTGTGGACTGATTAGAGATGTGTATCGCAAGGCGGGACACGTGGTGATCAAAGCAAAGGACCGCCATCTGTCAACCATTCATAAAGCTCATTAAATGGTAAACAATTTTGTTCACGAATTAAACATCGTGTTTCGCATGGATCCTGCGGAGGGTTTCGTTATTTTTTTGTTTTTACGCGTTTTCCGTTGCGTTTTCATGCCCGAAACCCTTCAATGGCATCAGAGCTACTTGCGAAAAGTGTTTAATTTGTTTATATGTTTAATGTTTTGATGATAAAATCATGTTTGCTACTATCATGATTGATGCGTTATTTTTATGAAAACATGAATATTGTATTGATGTATATACATAAATTGTATAATAATGATAATTGAGATGATCATATAATGATCATATAATCTGTATGTATACTGATATATACATGATATATTTTTGTTCTTGTTATGAGAATCGTATTCGATACGATTTCTGATTGGCTGCGCAGATTTGGTGAAATTTGCATACTCTCTCAGAATTTCTCTGAAAATACCTTTTCGGAAAGGAAAACGGGCGTCGAAACAATACTGACTTAGTCAGTCGTTCATATGTAAGGCGTTTGACGTCGTTTACCGTCTGTAAACAGCGATTTATTGTTTTCATAATTCTGATTTTAATTTTCTGATTTACACTTTATTTCATTTTGTGATTGGATCATGAAAAATATGATATGGTGTGATATGTTGATGCAATATGAGATCTTCTTAACTATTAATTGAGCATGGTGTATGGTTATGGCCCTAACACCCATAGGTTAGTGGTTTTTTATTATGATCTTGGTTTTAAATACGACTTGCATGTCGTTCATTCTTGTAATGATTAAATCTCGAATGTAACTCGAGTTTCTCTTGTAAGTTTATTAGATTATCTTTTTCATATTATGTAATGTAATTGAAGACATGGAGACATAAAGATATGAAGACTTGGAGGCATACCAAGGAGGCGATCAAAAGGAGTCATTACAATGAAGCATGAAGACATGTATTATTATGTTGTATTTCATACCACCATAGTTTGACCATGATTTTTCCTTTAGCATGGAAAAATCGCATAGGATTGGCCCATAACCAAGCACATTTACTTTACGCACTTTACATATATGATGCATGTGATGACAATATGTATGCGTAGCTATAATGATTGTATGTATTAGATACATCACCCATGCCATGCCTGCTAAACAAGATAAAATCTGTAACGATTCAAGATTTTAAAATTGAACAAAACGAACATGAGATTCCTGTGTTTATGAAACACGGAAATAAGTATGAATTTTCGATTTTTTGATATGGGGTGATTTTGACAAAGTTAACTGTCAATAGGATTGTGAACTTAGAGGCATGGAGTTTGGTATGATTTATTGGATAAATGTGGACAAATGTTGTTCTACCAGACTTTCCAAGAGTTATATATGATATAATTGACAAGAGTTGTCTACCTAAATAAATCATGTTTTGGGAGTAAAGCCAAAGCTGACCTTAAGCATGACGAAATATGGATCTTGGCTCACTAGAAGGATTTAGAGTAATGCCTTCCGAATTAATAGTTAGGGCTATTGATTTGATAAAAAATAGTGAGAGATATATATTGTGAATATATATGGATAATCACTTGAACATAATTTAATAAATCTGCAACTAACTTATTTTATGCATTTTAACATTGTAGATATCTAAATGGCAAACTCAAACAATTTCTCTGTACGATCAGTCCTTGAGAAGGAAAAGCTGACAGGAACCAACTTCCTTGATTGGCAAAGGAATTTGAGGATTGTCCTCAGGCAGGAGCGAAAGCTTTATGTCCTTGATATTCTTCACCCTGGACCTCTTGCTGCTGAAGCAACCGAGGCTCAACAAAATGCTTATCAGAAGCATCTTGATGATTCTACGGATGTCTGTTGATAAGTGGATTTCATATCCACTTGGATCGTCCTAAATTGGCTTAAATTGGCTGTTTTGTTCTCAAGTTTGTGGTGTTTGTGATATGTTTGGTGTTAGTAAATGCAGAGTTGAGTTGTCAGCAGAGATGTGGAGTTCTTGTGGTTTGCAGAAGTGTTTTGAGCATGTTCGTGAAGGTCAAGTGGTTGAGGAACGAGAGAGCGCAAGGAAATCCTAAACTTGGAAGGATTGGAGAATAAAGAGCTCAATTTGGAGATTTATTAGAAGGAAATTCGGATTTGTTGGGCTACCTGCACATAATTCACTGTTTGGGCCATATCTTGAGATCTAGAAGTCAGAATTGGGCGATTTAACAGTCCACGCGAAGATAAAGGAATTCTGGACAGTAAAAAAGCGTCCCCGCGCCCTTATAGGCGCGCCCGCGCCCTAAACATGCTGAAGAAGGCAATTTCAAGTCAGAAAAGGAAAGTTGCCAGAAGACCAGTCAGCCCTGCAGCCTATATAAACTATTGGTGGACGAATTCTGAGATATACATTGACATACAATCATACATATTCATCCACCGGTGAGGAGAACAAGAAGACGGTTGATTACGAAGATCTACTTTTCATCTTTTCTTTGTATTCTTCTAATTAGGCGATACTTTGGATTCTCGTTGGTTTTCGTTTGTTCTTTCATAAACCCTAGCACTGTTATTCAGTATTCTAGACTTATTATTATCATGTTTTCATCAGAACCCACGATGATGAACGGTTCGGTTATGAACTAATCGTTGTCGTGGGGTTCTAACGGATTTATTTATGGATTTTAGTAGTTAATTGTTTTAAAGATTTGTGTGTGATGGCTAATTGATATCCTAGTTTGGTTGTGCTTATTCTTCTTGGATGCGTAGCTAACATCTAAGATTGTTTGTTAATCTCTATTGATTGCAAAAGTGGATATAGAGGTTTAGTACTTGCCATGCTAGCATAGGTTTGTGTATGTTTGTCATGCATGATTCGTAGGTGATTTTAACCATCTTACCTACCCTATGTAATCTGAATGGATAACTTGCTCGTTAAACCGTTATGTTTTCAAATCTTATAGACATATAGGGTCTAAGCATAATTGGTGTCTGCCCAACTTCTATCTCTTTTGTGGATGTTTGAGTGGTAAGGTATACGTATACTGAAAGGTAGCGTGTACTCATTTCGTGTTATCCGATTAGTTATCACAACCGTCACATGCATTGATTAAAGACAAAAGACTCTAGATGAAGTATTTAATGAAGTTAGGATCCCATGTTTTATTCTCATAAGTAATTCAACAGTAAAATCTTTAGTTAATTTTAGTCTTGATAAATTGTTTAGTTAATTAAGTTAATCAAAACACAAATTTGATACTTGTCTTAGCATTGAACAATAGCCATACATTGTTGCATAAGTGCATAACTATGGTAACCAAAGCAGTCTCTGTGGGAACGAACTCTACTTTCATATATTACTTGTTGACCGCGTACGCTTGCGTGATTTTGTGCGAACAAGTTTTTGGCGCCGCTGCCGGGGACTCAGTGTTATTTATTTAGTTTATGTGCTTGTCATCAGTGGTCGTTAAAGTTCACTGACTTGGATTATTCTTTCATCAATTTTACTTTGTTTAGTGAGTTTCAGGTACTCTAGTGAGCGTGTATGCGAACACGTTCTCAATCTCGGAAAGAAGAACTTGAATTGAATCTAGTTATGGGAGAACAAGTAGCAGAAACAAAGGCTTTGAAGGACTATTCTCAGCCAAAGATCAATGACATTCAATCCATCATTGTCAGGCCGGCTATTGCAGCTAATACTTTCGAAATCAAGCCTGGCACGATTCAGATGGTACAGAACTCAGTTCAGTTTGGGGGTGGTCCGACGGAAGATCCTAATATGCATATTAGGGATTTCATCGAGATTTGCGACACCTTCAAGTTCAACGGAGTGTCGGAAGATGCTGTGAAGCTGAGACTGTTCCCATTTTCTCTGAGGGATAAGGCTAAGGGCTGGTTGCACTCTCTACCAGCAGGTTCTATTGCTACATGGGAGGATCTGGCTCAGAAGGTTCTCCCTAAATTCTTCCCTATGGCTAAAACAGCAGCAATCAGGAATGCCCTTACTCAGTTTGCACAACATTCTGGAGAAACTTTATGTGAAGCTTGGGAGCGTTACAAGGAGATGCTTAGGAAGTGTCCTCATCATGGAATGCCTGATTGGATGGTGATCAACTGTTTTTACAATGGACTGGGAGGTCAATCTCGACCAATGCTTGATGCAGCATCAGGTGGAGCTCTTTGGGCTAAAAGCTATGATGAAGCTTATGAACTTATTGAGATGATGGCTTCTAATGAATACCAGAATCCAACTCAGAGGTTATCACAAGGCAAGGTGGCAGGAATTCTGGAAGTGGATGCAGCTACGACAATAGCAGCTCAGTTAAAGGCTCTTTCTATGAAGCTTGATTCTTTGTCTAACTATGGAGTTCAGCAGGTGGCTAGTGTTTGTGAGCTATGTGCAGGTGCACATGACACGAATCAATGTGCCATATCTAGTGAATCGGCGCAGTTCGTGAGTAATTTTCAGAGATCACAACAGCAAGTGCCTAATGCCTATCATCCGAATAACCGGAACCATCCAAATTTCAGCTGGAGTAACAATCAGGGTGGTCAGCAACAACAACCACAACAACCGTATCAGCAGTATCAAGGTCAGCAATATGGAGCTAAACCATTTAACTCTTCTAGTTTTCAGCAACAGTATGCTCCAAGGCAACCATATCAACCACCAGGTTTTCAACAACCATCTCAGGGAAGTGCTAGGCAATCGTCTAATGAAAAATCTGAATTGGAGTAATTGAGGCTAATGTGCAAGAGCCAAGCTGTTTCAATCAAGACTCTGGAGAATCAAATCGGTCAGATTGCCAATGCCTTGTTGAATAGACCACAGGGAACTCTCCCTAGTGATACAGAAGCTAATCCTGGCAAAAGAGAAGTCAAAGAACATGTTAAAGCAGTTACCTTGCGATCTGGAAGGGTTATGAGTGATCAGAACTCAGAAACAGTAGAAACCGAAAAACTTTTGAATTCCCAGCAGAAGCTCGAGCGCGCCCACGCCCTAGGGAGCGCTCCCGCACCTGACATTCTGCCAGAAGTTGAAGAAAAAGAGGAAAAAGCAAGTTTGGGGGGAAACGATGCGGAGAAAAGTGACCATTCGACTGATAAATCTGTTCTGAAGCAGAATACAGAGATCAAGGAGGTCTATCCTCCTCCGCCATTCCCTAAACGACTTCAGAAGCAGAAGTTGGATAAACAGTTTGCTAAATTTCTGGAGGTATTCAAGAAGTTGCATATCAACATACCTTTTGCGGAAGCTCTAGAACAAATTCCAAGCTACGCAAAGTTCATGAAGGGTATTCTATCTCGGAAGTTGAAACTCGAGGAGTTGGAAACCGTTGCTTTAACAGAAGAATGTAGTGCTATTCTACAGCAGAAGTTACCTCCAAAACTCAAGGATCCAGGGAGTTTCACCATACCGTGCACAATCGACAATCTATCTTTCAACAAGTTCTTGTGTGACTTGGGAGCTAGTATTAATCTGATGCCGTTGTCTGTTTTCATGCAACTTGGACTTCCTGAGCCTAAACCTACTACTATGTCTTTATAGCTGGCTGATCGGTCGATTACATATCCAAGGGGTATAGTGGAGGATGTTTTGGTTAAAGTGGATAAGCTCATTTTCCTGCTGATTTTGTTATTCTGGACTTTGAGGAAGACAAGAAGATTCCGATTATCTTGGGAAGACCTTTCTTAGCTACATGCCGAACTTTGATCGATGTGCAGAAAGGAGAGCTAACAATGAGGGTTCAAAATCAGAAGGTCACTTTTAATGTGTTCAAGGCAATGAAATTTCCAACTGAGGAAGAAGAGTGCTTTAAATTGGAGATGGTCGATGCTGTCGTCAATACAGAGATTGAACAATCGCTGAAGTCAGATACAGTGGAGAGAGTCTTGATAGGAGATTCTGATATCGAAGACGAAGAAAGAGCAGAGCAACTTCAGTTGTTGAATGCACCTCCGTGGAAAAGAAAAATTGATGCACCAGTCGATTCTCTTGGATTAGCAGAGTTGAACAATTCTCTGGAGCAACTTAAACCATCTATGGAAGAAGCTCCTACACTTGAAATCCAACCAATGGAAGATAAATTGAGGTATGGTAAAGTCTACGAGAGCAACAGGCTATATAAGGAGAAGGTTAAGGACTGGCATGAAAGAGGGGTGGTGAAACATTCATTTGTGCCTGGTCAGCTAGTTCTGCGTTTCAAGTCTCGTTTCAGATTTTTTCCAGGAAAGCGTAAGTCGAGGTGGTCGGAGCTTATCACGGTTAAATCAGCATTTTCGCATGATGCAGTACAGATTTTCCGTAAGTTTCCGGACGAAGTGTTCAAGGTTAATGGTCAGTGGCTAAAGCATGACGTTGGTAATACGGTGAACCGTGAGTCGACGTTCACCGTTCTTGCGACTGGATGAAAACGTATTCACGTCAAGCTATTGACGTAAAACGAGCGCTTCATGGGAGGCAACCCATGTTATTGTTGTAAGTATTTTTCAGTTTGTGTAAAAAAAAAAAATCATGAATAGTAGCAGAGCGCGCCCGCGTAGGGTTACTGTTCACAGAAGCAAAAAAAAAAAAAGAAAAAAAAAAGACAAAAAAGAGTTTGTTTTGTTTCCTCCTAGGATCTATCTGGGATTCAGAGTGAAGTTGATAGGTCCTCTGGGTACTGCTTTCAGAGCTACTGGAGTTGACATCACTTGGCCTACTTTTGGAGTGGATTCTGTTTATCGACCACCGGATACACCACCCGAGGAGGGTGGTCCTGCTGATGATTAGGTATATTCTACACTTTCCTTTTTATTACCTTCAATGAGGACATTGAATATTGTAAGTTTGGGGGTGGTAATTAGGGAAGGTTAGTGTATGTCTTCATATAGATTCATATTGCATTTTTAGTTAGTTTATTCATATCTTTGCATGTTTTTGTCATATAGAGCATTCTTTTTTGCATTAGTGTTTTTATCTATTATGTGAGTCCATTTAGTTGCATTTGCATAGCATGCATATTTCATGATCCCGTAGGACTTGACTATTTCTTGGTTGATGAGTCGATGTTGATTGGAGTGTGGTTATGATGAATAGAGGGTTGATTAAGTTTCTAAGAAATTGACTTGTATGCTAGAAACAAAAATAATTTCATAAGTCTCATTGGTTGCTTTTAGATTTGATCAGACCATGTTTTGTTTGGATGTTGGAATTTAACTGCTTGCTTATATTTAGAATGTCTTCTATTCTCTTGAAATTGAAAGAAGCACTTAAGTCTAAGTTTGGGGGGAAACAGGGATTTCATGCTAGTTGTAAATAAGGCTAGGCGTCAAAAGGCTAGTAGCCGCTCATGAAAATGAGTAGTCTAGGGTGGGATGAGAAAAAGGCAAAGTGCACTCATTCCGAAATAAAAAAAAAAGAGAAAAAAAGAAAGAAAAAAAAAGAAAAAAAAAGGAGTTGTTTTAGTTGATTTATGCAGAATTGATCAGGTTGAGCTCTTTAATACTCGAGCAATTAAGTTCTAGGGGACTTTGTGCCTAGTGACCTAAGACTTTTCCGGTCTGGGATCCACTAACCTAATGCTCGCTACATGGGTATTATTGTATAAGCCTTTCGGGGTCTCAGCCATTGCACGGTCAAATAAGGATGAGTGTTGTTATGTGTGTCGTAATAAAGCATGAATTCCTGTCTAACTCAAGTGAATTATGGAGGTGTCTTTTAGTGATTTCTTGTGTCTAGAGTTCATTCTGTTTATAAGCTTGTGGTTGTTTTTGTGAAGAATAGGATATGGTCTTGGTTTAGTATGGGAGTATATTGATGAGCATTGCACACACGCACGTTTCTGTGTTTGTATGGTTAGTATACGGGAATTTGGTTGAACTCTGTTTGAAAGATTGCATTCCTTGAGATGTTGGCTTGTTGATTGGTTTTGGTTAGTCTGAGGGGATCACTTCCATTAGCATATTAGTTGCATTCATGCATTGCATTATAGTTAGTAGAGTATGTTTATGCTTGAGGACAAGCATCGGTTGAAGTTTGGGGGTGTGATAAGTGGATTTCATATCCACTAGGATCGTCCTAAATTGGCTGTTTTGTTCTCAAGTTTGTGGTGTTTGTGATATGTTTCGTGTTAGTCAATGCAGAGTTGAGTTGTCAGCAGAGATGTGGAGTTCTTGTGGTTTGCAGAAGTGTTTTGAGCATGTTTGTGAAGGTCAAGTGGTTGAGGAACGAGAGAGCGCAAGGAAATCCTAAACTTGGAAGGATTGGAGAATAAAGAGCTCAATTTGGAGATTTATTAGAAGGAAATTCGGATGTGTTGGGCTACCTGCACATAATTCACTGTTTGGGCCATATCTTGAGATCTAGAAGTCAGAATTGGACGATTTAACAGTCCACGCGAAGATAAAGGAATTCTGGACAGTAACCAAGCGCCCCCGCGCCCTTATAGGCGCGCCCGCGCCCTAAACATGCTGAAGAAGGCAATTTCAAGTCAGAAAAGGAAAGTTGCCAGAAGACCAGTCAGCCCTGCAACCTATATAAACTATTGGTGGACGAATTCTGAGATATACATTGACATACAATAAAACATATTCATCCACCGGTGAGGAGAACAAGAAGACGGCTGATTACGAAGATCTACTTTTCATCTTTTCTTTGTATTCTTCTAATTAGGCGATACTTTGGATTCTCGTTGGTTTTCGTTTGTTCTTTCATAAACCCTAGCACTGTTATTCAGTATTCTAGACTTATTATTATCATGTTTTCATCAGAACCCACGATGATGAACGGTTCGGTTATGAACTAATCGTTGTCGTGGGGTTCTAACGGATTTATTTATGGATTTTAGTAGTTAATTGTTTTAAAGATTTGTGTGTGATGGCTAATTGATATCCTAGTTTGGTTGTGCTTATTCTTCTTGGATGCGTAGCTAACATCTAAGATTGTTTGTTAATCTCTATTGATTGCGAAAGTGGATATAGAGGTTTAGAACTTGCCATGCTAGCATAGGTTTGTGTATGTTTGTCATGCATGATTCGTAGGTGATTTTAACCATCTTACCTGCCCTATGTAATATGAATGGATAACTTTCTCGTTAAACCGTTATGTTTTCAAATCTTATAGACATATAGGGTCTAAGCATAATTGGTGTTTGCCCAACTTCTATCTCTTTTGTGGATGTTTGAGTGGTATAGTATACGTATACTGAAAGGTAGCGTGTACTCATTTCATGTTATCCGATTAGTTATCACAACCGTCACATGCATTGATTAAAGACAAAAGACTCTAGATGAAGTATTTAATGAAGTTAGGATCCCATGTTTTATTCTCATAAGTAATTCAACAGTAAAATCTTTAGTTAATTTGATACTTGTCTTAGCATTGAACAATAGTCATACATTGTTGCATAAGTGCATAACTATGGTAGCCAAAGCAGTCTCTGTGGGAACGAACTCTACTTTCATATATTACTTGTTGACCGCGTACGCTTGCGTGATTTTGTGCGAACATCTGTTGTTTGATGCTAGCAACTATGAGTCCTGAGCTTCAGAAACAACATGAGCGTATGGACGCTTATGACATGATTGAGCACCTCAAAAGGATGTTTGAGGGTCAAGCTCGTCAAGAGAGGTTTGATGTAAGCAAAGCGTTGTATGCATGCAAACATGGAGATCGTGACCCGGTTGGACCGCATGTTCTAAAGATGATAGGGTATATGGAAACCCTTGAGAATTTGGGTTTCCCGGTTTTACCGGAACACCAAGCAGATTTGATCTTGCAGTCTTTGAACAGCAACTACACTCAATTTGTTATAAACTATATTATGAGTGAGATAGACAAAACACCTACCGAACTATTGGCATTATTGAGGACTGTTGAGACCAATATGTCAAAGGCTAACCCTGCTCCCATATTGTGGTGAATAAAGGGAATGCCAAAGGAAAGGGGAAATGGAAAGGCAAGAAGAAGATTGGATCTAAATCTGCTAATCCGAAGCCTGCTTTCAAAAGGGCTTTGAAGCCTACTGGAGGTGCTGTAAAAGGTGCTGCAAAGGGTGATATATGTCAGTTTTTCAAGAAGCCGGGTCATTGGAAGCGTAATTGTCAAGCTTATTTGGAGGATCAGAACCTGAAGGGTATGAAGTCTGTGAAGATTTCTGATTCAGGTACGTATGTTATAGAAGTCAATTTGTCTACTTCTACATTATGGGTATTGGATACTGGATGTGGTTCTCACATTTGTATAAATGTGCAGGAACTGCGAAGGAGTAGGACTTTGGCGAAAGGAGAAGTCAACCAACGCGTTGGCAATGGAGCAAAGGTTGCTGCTTTGGCTGTAGGGACTTATAATTTATCGTTGCCCACTGGGCTTATTTTAGAACTTGAAAACTGTTTTTATGTGCCTGCGATTTGCAGAAACATTATATCTGTTTATTGTTTGGACAAGAAAGGTTTTTCTTTTACAATTCAGAACAATAGTTGTTCCTTTGGTTTGAATAATGTTACCTATGGGGTTGCACGTTTATTTAATGGTTTATATGTTCTTGATCTTGATATTCCTGTCTATAATGTAAATAATAAACGTATTAAGGCTAATGACTCAAATTAAACATACCTTTGGAATTGTCGTTTAGGCCATATAAATGAGAAACGCATTTCCAAGTTACATAAGGATGGATACTTGGATAATTTTGATTTTGAATCATACGAAGAATGCGAACCTTGTCTCATTGGAAAAATGACTAAAGCTCCTTTTATCGGAATTGGTGAGAGGGCCACCGAACGATTAGAACTCATACATAGTGATGTATGTGGTCCAATGCGTACGATGGCAAGAGGTGGCTTTTACTACTTCATAACCTTTACTAATGATTTTAGTAGATACGAATATGTGTATCTTTTGAAGAACAAATCCGAATCATTTGAAAAATTCAAAGAGTACAAGGCAGAAGTGGAAAAGCAAATAGGCGGAAGTATTAAAACTCTACGATCTGATCGTGGAGGTGAGTACCTAAGCTTAGAATTTAAGAATTTCTTAAAGGAGTGTGGAATTGTATCATAACTCACTCCTCCTGGAACACCACAGTGGAATGGTGTATCTAAAAGGAGAAATCATACCTTGTTGGACATGGTGCGATCTATGATGAGTCTAGCGGATCTTCCAATTAGTTTCTGGGGTTATGCTCTAGAAACGGCTGCACACACACTTAACCGAGTTCCTACTAAATCGGTTCAAACTACACCATATGAGATATGGACTGAGAAACGTCATAGCATGTCCTTTTTGAAAGTATGGGGATGCGAAGCGTTTGTGAACCGTTTAGTCACTGACAAGCTAGGACCGAAATCAGACAAATGTAATTTTGTGGGATACCCAAAAGAACCTAAAGGGTATTATTTCTATAATCGTACCGAGAGAAAAATGTTTGTTGCTCGAAATGCTGTATTTCTTGAAAGAGAACTGTTCTCTAAGAAAAACAGTGGGAGTATGATAGATCTCGATGAAGTTCGAAAACCACAGAATGACATTGAACCAGAGTTGGAACATGAGCACGAAGTACATGAAAATGTTACTGCTCAAGAAACACAAGTTGTTCATAGATCTGGTAGGATTCGCCACGAGCCTGAGAGATATTATGGATTTTTCTTAACTCAGACTGGCGATGTAATGCTTATGGATGAAGATGAGCCTCTTACCTATCAGGATGCTATGAATAGTCCAGATTTTGAGAGATGGCTGGAAGCTATGAAATCTGAGATGGATTCCATGTATGAAAACGAAGTATGGACTTTGGTTGAACCACCTGAAGGGGTAAAATCTATTGGGTGCAAATGGGTTTTCAAGAAGAAAACAGACATGGATGGTAATGTAACGACCTACAAAGCAAGACTAGTGGCGAAAGGTTTCAAACAAATTCATGGTATTGACTATGATTAAACTTTCTCACCAGTATCTATGGTCAAGTCCATCAGGATTTTGCTTGCGATAGTAGCTTACTATGACTATGAAATCTGGCAAATGGATGTCAAAACCGCTTTCTTAAATGGGAGCTTAGAAGAGGATGTGTATATGATACAAGCAGAAGGTTTTGTCGATCCGAGATTTGCTAGAATGGTCTGTAAGCTACTACGATCTATTTATGGATTGAAGCAGGCCTCAAGGAGTTGGAACATTCGTTTTGATATAACAGTCAAAGAGTTTGGCTTTATTCAAAATGAAGATGAGCCTTGTGTTTACAAGAAGGTTAGTGGGAGCAAAGTAGCATTCCTAGTATTATATGTTGATGATATATTACTAATAGGGAATGACATACCTTCTCTTCAGGCTTTTAAGACTTGGTTGGGAAAAAGTTTCTCAATGAAAGACTTAGGCCATGCTACCTATATATTAGGGATCAAGATCTATAGAGATAGATCTAGAAGATTAATCGGCTTAAGTCAGAGTACATACATTGACAAAGTATTGCATCGTTTTGGGATGCAAGAGGCAAAGAGGGGATTTGTCCCTGTGTCTCATGTGATAGTGTTAAATATAATTGCTGACGTTTGCTCATCAGTGTTTAAGTACCAGGTGTTATTCAGAGTTTACATTGAAGCCAGTCAGAGTTTGTTAAAGTCTGACGTGGTGATAGTTGAATTAGCTGTCGGTGCTGAATTGAATATTCTAGAAGCAATATATTCTGAAGATGGAAAGAAGCAGAATATATTGATACAGCTAAGGAAACGGAATAGAAGATAAGAAGCAATCCTTAATTGATATGAATTGTATAGCTAACTTATAGGAATATCAATTAGAGATGGATTGTATGTAGCTGTGTAATATATAAACACAGATAGGTTATCCCTAGAAGGGATGCGAACATAGAATTATTATTCTTGTAACCTAGAAGCTCTTTGTGATTCATTAACATCATAAAGAGAGAAGCTGTTAATACAATTACAGTTTATTAATTCATAAACAGTGTTCTTGATTATTGTTATTCTCATATATATTTGATTATACTGTATTCGGCCTAACAATTGGTATCAAAGCCAAGGCTGTTTAATATATACAGTTTATCGATCTAAACACAAGTATAATCATGACTGATAACAACCAGGTAGGTTCCAATTCTCAAAAGGTTCAATCAGCTTCTGTAAGTCGATATGAGGCAATCAGGGTTTCAATTCTCAGACCTGTGGAATATCCAATATGGAAGGTAAAGATGACCATGTTTTTAGAAGCCACAGATCCAGAATACCTTGATAGAATCAATGATGGTCCTCATATACCGACTAAATTGTCTCCTGTTGTTGATGGTCAAGAACAAAAGACTGTTCCAAAGGAAAAGAAAGATATGACTCCTGAGGACATCTCATCAATTGCAAAGGATGCAAAAGTTAGACATCTACTCCACAGTGCTTTAGACAATGTTATGTCTAACAGAGTAATTGGCTGTAAAACTGCCAAAGAGATATGGGATGCTTTAGAAGTCAGGTGTCAAGGAACCAGTGCTATAAAGAAGAACAGGAAAACTATACTCACTCAGGAGTATGAGCACTTTGATTCAAGAGCCAATGAAACCTTGACTGAGACATATGACAGATTCTGTAAACTGCTGAATGATTTATCTCTAGTTGATAAAGAATATTGATCTTGAAGAATCAAATCTCAAATTTCTCTTATCTTTACCTGAAAGATGGGATTTGAAGACAACAACTATAAGAGATAATTACGAACTTGCTGAAACTGAACTTGATGAGATTTATGGGTTACTGAAAACTCATGAATTGGAAATAGAACAAAGAAACAGAAGATCAAGCAAGAAGACAAAATCTGTTGCTCTCAGAGTCGAAGAGAAACCCATCGAGAAGAAAATCTCAAGGAAGAAAATCAAAGGAAAGGCTTTAGTCCTTAAATCTGACAGTGAGTCATCAAACTCTGATGATGGCTCAAACACTGATGATGAAGCTTCTGACTCTGAGGATGATGAAGAAGAGATGATGAGAATGGCTGCTTTAATGGTGAAGACCTTCAAAAAGATGGGATTCAAGAATTTCAAGAAAGGAAAAAGATTCTCTAGGAAAGATTCAAATTCTAAAAGAAAGAATTTCAGAAAGTCTGATGGGAGGGATACCAAGTCTGGAAAGAAAGACAAATATGAGATCCAGTGCTACAAGTGCAAAGAGATGGGTCACTATGCTCCAGAGTGCAAGAAAGGAAAAACTGAAAAAGCACTCATCTCAAAAGGCAAAGACTGGGCAGACACTTCAGACTCAGATGAGGGAGTCAATTATGCTCTCATGGCAATTGGTAGAGATGAAGCTGACTCATCTGAAAACAAGGCACCCCTAACAACTTATGCTTATGATATTGATGATATATCTGAATTAAGAATTTATCTTAAAAGCATACATGTTAGTTATAGGGATCAGACTTTAGAGAATGAGAGAATAAAATATGAGAATCTAAGTCTCAAAGAAAGAAATAAATTTCTTGAAGAGAAGCTTGTTAACATGCAACAAGTTCAAAAGGAGAGAGATGATGCTGTTTATGTTGAACAGGAATTGCTTAAAAGATATAGGCAAATAGAGTCTGAGTTGGAAAAAGAGAGGAAAGTGATTAAAACCTGGACTAATTCTGGAAAAGACACACATCAGGTTTTTCAAACAGATACTGTAGGTTTAGGTTACTGTGAGAAAGATGAACTTAGGTTTAAAGATAAAGTTAAAGTAAAACCACAACTTAAACCTGTGAAATTTGTTCATGAATCCAGTAAGCTAAAGTCTGTAATTGTAAAAGAAGCTGTTATGGAGCCAGTTGAAGCTTGTGTTGAACAAGTGGATATTGAATCTACAACAGAGAAGCCTATTGAGCAAGAAGCTGTTAGAAAACCAGTAAAAGTCTGTGAAAAACAGGTTAATGTTGGTTTAATGACAGGAAAACAGTTCAATCATAAGCTCAAAGAGGTAAAATCTGCCATGAAACCAAAAGGGTCCAAGCAGAATAGGAATGGAAAAGTAGGCATAAATAAAAGGAATAATCATCTGCCTACTTCAGTTGCTCCAAGAAAAACATGTTATAACTGTGGTAGTGCTAACCATCTTGCCAGTTTTTGCAGGAAGAACAAAGATATTAATTCTTTACCCTCCAAGTCTGGGGTAAAGAATGATTATGTTAGGGTTAGGCCACAGACTTTATGTACACACTGTGGAAGCACTTGGCATTCCATTTATACTTGCAAGAGTTATCATGCTATTTATCACAACTATTATGAGCTAAAACCCAACTTGAAATGGGTTAGAGCAAACTCTGCAAGTGTAAAGTCTGACAATGTTAGTTTAAACTCTGTTGATGGTGATTCCGCTGCAAAAGCTAACAATGTTAAGAAAGACAAAGGATCCAAGCAAGTCTGGATCCTTAAAACTAACAATCAGTGATTGTTTGTAATTGCAGGGCATTAAAGAGAGTACACTTATCTTGGACAGTGGATGCTCAGGACATATGACTGGAAACAAAGCCTTCTATCAGACTTTAAGGAGAAGGCTGGCCCAAAAGTATCCTATGGAGATGGAAACATAGGACGTATTCTGGGATATGGCAATATAAATCTTGGAAGTGTCATCATATCAAACGTAGCTCTTGTCTCAGGACTCAAGCATGATCTGCTATCTGTAAGTCAAATCTGTGACAGAGGATATCATGTAGATTTTCATACTGAACACTGTGAAGTGATCAGTAAATCTACTGGAAAAGTTGTTGTAGTTGGATACAGGCGCAACAACATCTATGAAGCAAGTTTGGTAACAAACTCTGATGGAAAAACTGTGTGTCTGACAGCAAGAATGTCAAATGAAGAGAGTTGGAAATGGCATAAGAAACTCTCTCATCTAAATTTGAACAACATCAATGAGCTGATAAGAAAAGATCTTGTAAGGGGACTTCCCAAGTCAATACTCAGCTTAGATGGTCGGTGTGATTCTTGTCAAAAGGCCAAGCTAAGGAAGTCATCTTTCAAGAGCAAGTCTGAATCTTCAATTGTGGAGCCATATCATCTTCTACATGTTGATCTCTTTGGTCCAGTAAATGTAATGTCTATGGGCAGAAAGAAATATACTCTAGTAATTGTTGATGAGTATACTAGATACACTTGGGTTTATTTCTTGGCAAAGAAGGATGAAACTGCTCAGACTCTGATGGATCATGTAAATCAACTGGATAAAGGATCACAGTACAAAGTAAAGATAATAAGAAGTGATAATGGAACTGAATTCAGAAATTCAGTAATGGAAGCTTTCTGCAAGGAAAGAGGAGTGAAGCAAGAGTTTTCTGCACCAGGGACTCCACAGCAAAATGGTGTAGTTGAAAGAAAGAACAGAACTCTAATCGAAGCTGCCAGAACAATGCTTGATGAAGCAAAGTTACCAACCTATTTCTGGGCAGAAGCTGTTCAAACTGCTTGTTTTACTCAGAATGCAACATTGATCAACAAGCATGGAAAGACACCATATGAGATGGTGAAGAACAAGAAGCCAAATCTGAAATACTTTTATATATTTGGATGTAAGTGTTTTATTCCGAAGACTCATCCTGAACAGTTGACCAAATTTGAGTTAAAAGCTGATGAAGGAATTTTCGTTGGCTATCCATTGTCAACAAAAGCATTTAGAGTATACAATCTGAGAACAAAGGTGATCATGGAATCTATACATGTGTCATTTGATGACAAGAAAATAACTGGACTTGATGACTTAGATGAATATGATCAACTGCGCTTTGAAAATGAAGATTTATTCTCTGATGATGTAAACTCTGATGAAGCAGTACCGACAAACTCTGATGAAGCGGTTCTGATAAACTCTGACGAAGCATACTTTGAACCTTTACTGGTAAATAATGGAGAAACTGAAAATTCTCAAAACAGAGAACCAGTTGAGGGGGAGCGTGAGGCAGCTCAACATGGTGACTCAAACACTCAAAGTGAGTCTGTTGAGGAAGCTGATTCAAACTCTGAAAGCTCAAACACTGAGTAGTCCAATTCAGGGGGAGCCTCAGAAGCTGCAGAAAGTCAACACATGAATCAGGAGAGCATGGATCAAGGGGGAGGATCCAATACTGATACAAGAAGCCACTTACCAACAACAAGAAAGTGGACACAGGCACATACACCTGATCTAATAATTGGAGATCGTGATGCTAGTGTAAGAACTAGAAGTGCTACTACAAATGAATGCCTGTATCATGCTTTCTTGTCTCAAACAGAACCAAAGAAAGTGGAAGAAGCTCTTCAAGATGCTAACTGGATAACAGCTATGCAAGAAGAGTTGAATGAATTTGAGAGAAATGAAGTTTGGACAACCTAGACCAAAGAACAGATCTGTCGTAGGTACAAAGTGGGTTTTCAGAAACAAGACTGACAGTGATGGTGTGATTACAAGGAATAAGGCTAGACTTGTAGCAAAAGGCTATTCACAGCAAGAAGGAATTGACTATGATGAAACCTTTGCTCCAGTTGCAAGATTGGAAGCAATAAGGATTTTTCTGGCCTATGCTGCACACAAAAAGTTCAAAGTCTTTCAGATGGATGTAAAGAGTGCTTTTCTCAATGGGAAGCTTGAAGAAGAGGTGTTTGTTGAACAACCACCAGGGTTTGTAGATCTCAAACATCCAGATTATGTCTACAGGCTTGACAAGGCTTTATATGGACTAAAGCAGGCACCAAGAGCATGGTATGAAACTCTGGCTCAATTTCTTTTAGAAAGTGGGTTCACTAGAGGTAAAATTGATAAAACCTTGTTTTATTTCAATTATGGTGATGATTTGCTTTTAGTTCAAATTTATGTAGATGATATTATTTTTGGATCTACTAATGACAAACTCTGTCAGAAGTTTGCAAAGCTTATGCAGTCCAGGTACCAAATGAGCATGATGGGAGAGCTTAGTTATTTTATAGGCTTACAAGTCAAGCAAACCGATGATGGGATTTTTATTCATCAGGCAAAATATACCAGAAATCTTCTGAAGAAATTTGGTATGCTTGATAGTTCATCTGCCACAACTCCCATGGCAACTACAACAAAGCTAGACAAGGACAGTGGGGCACCAGTCGATATGACAAACTATAGAGGCATGATAGGGTCTCTGTTGTATCTTACTGCAAGCAGACCAGACATCATGTATGCCACATGTCTTTGTGCAAGATTCCAAGCAGACCCCAGAGAGCCACATCTAACAGCTGTGAAAAGGATCTTTAAGTATCTTAAAGGAACCATAACCTTGGGTTTGTGGTATCCTAGAGAATCAGAGTTTAAGTTAATTGGTTACTCTGATGAAGATTTTGCAGGCTGTAAGATAGATAGAAAGAGCACAAGTGGAAGCTATCAATTTTTAGGTGACAGGTTAGTTTCTTGGTACAGCAAGAAACAAAAGTCAATCTCAACATCCACTGCAGAAGCAGAGTATATAGCTGCTGGTAACTGTTGTGCACAAATTCTTTGGATGAAGAATCAGTTGCTGGACTATGGATTAAGGTACTCTAAAATACCTATTTACTGTGATAATCAAAGTGCTATTGCTATGACAGGTAATCCAGTACAGCACTCCATGACCAAGCACATCAGCATAAGATATCATTTTATCAGGGAACATGTGGAAGAAGGAGATATTGAACTTCATTTTGTATCTACAGACCAACAGCTTGCAGATATCTTCACCAAACCTTTGAGTGAAGCTACCTTTACAAGGCTGGTAAATGAACTTGGAATGATCTCTGGTTTTGACTAGAGATGCTGGTTAGATTCAAACTCTATACATGATTTTATGCTCATGATTCTTTGCATGTGTTAACTGTTATTTGCACCAGCATGTTAAACTCTGATAAGTAAACTCTGTTAGTCATACTCTGTTAGTCATACTCTGTCGGTTAAAGTCTGATGTTAAACTCTGATTATGATTTTTGTCTGAAACACATGGACCGATGAAGAAAAATGTATGAAGCATGATTTTCAGTAAGTAATCATGAATCCTTCTAAGTATTATAAATTCTGATTACAGAATGTACAGAAATTTTACACAGCATGATACTGTCTCTCTATTTATAGCATCTCTTAGTTTATTGATCCTATACACTGAGTTTGTATTAGCTGTTTGCATTTTCTCTCATAAATTAATTGTATTAACTGATGAAAAGTCTAAACTCTGATTATTAATTGTAAATAATTCACCCTCAAATCAAAAGATGCCAAAAAGAGCACAAATTCCTTTGAGATCATGTTGTGTCTAGGAAGATCCAAGAACTTATTGTATGAAATAAGGGCTAAAATCTTTGATTTTTGGTGACTAGTGTAAACCACTGATTACTGGAAAAAAAAATATATAAAAAAAAAAATATATATATCATAAAGGGGGTGAAAAATAAAAGATATATCCAAATGAAAGGATATCAGTATACAGAGTTTAGATATAAAAATCAGATTTTTTGTAATACATGAGAGTTTAGGCAACCAGTTTTTACTACTTTAGTTCATGGATTTTATGCACTTTGAGATGGTCTAAATATTCATATTCAGCAAACTCTGCTAATTCACACACAAATCCTCACATCTGTACAGTTTGTGAAAAGAGTTTGTTTCTAAAGGAGGAGGATTGGTAAACACTGATGAATTATGTACTCTACGCCGAGGTACTTTAATTTTAATCTCTGGTGATTAAAATCAATTTTGTTGGTTTCAGACATATTATAATTTTGAGAAAAAGACATTTGTTTTGAAAATTTAAAAAGAGTATGATTGGACAGTTGATCAAGAATGTTTTAAACAGAGGAGAGAGGTTACTTTCCTAGAAAAGTGTAACAGGCGGTAATTATTGCTGTTTTTACTGCGCATGCGCATTGGAAACTGTCAATTACTTGATGTCAGTCATTACATATGTGCCACGTGTCCCACTCACATAATTAAAGGAGTAAGACAGTTGTGTATTAATGATTAAAAACTGTTCAGTTTTTAATTTTGAATTTCATATTTATACAATACACACACATACGTCTAAACCTTTCACATCTTACTTCAATTTACACACACACATACTCACAAACACTTTCCTGCTCACAAACTCTTACGAAGCTTTTGCATAAATTTCTTTGATTTCTTTCAAATCTTACTAATGGCGACTACAGCGTTTGTTTTTTCTGGGTTAGAATTTGTTCCAAACAATTACGCAGCACCACTAAATACTGTTAATGCCCCAGAAGCTTTTCATATGATTCAAGATTTTCTTGCTCAGTCAGCGATTGGGCGTGCTTTAGTTGAACCAGCAAAACTCTCTAGTTTACAAATCAAGGCGTTCTGGGAGTCGGGGATGTATGATGATGGTGGTGAAACTGGGAACCCATCTATAATCTTTGAATATGAAGAAATAGAGTATGTGATTACTGCTGGAACCATTCGGGCTGCAATGGGGTTTCCTGAGTTTTCGTCGTATACTATTGGAATGGGTGATGAAGATTTGATAAGGATGATGCGAGAGATTGGGTATTCTGGACCCTTGAACAAGATTGGACAGTTGAAACGACCGTTCTTACGGAAGGAGTGGAGCTTCTTCTTTGATTGTATTACAAGGACGTTTGGAAAGAAATGCACAAACTGGGATGCTATTCCCACAGACAGTCTGCAAATAGGGTATTCTCTTTTATATGATAATCATTTTGATTTTGCATGACTTGTCTTGAATAATCTAGGAGAGAAAATGACAGAGAATAGAGGAGTAGTCTATTTTTCAAGATTCTGTCAGATTTTATTTTCTTACTGTGTTGAAGGAGTAGAAGTAATTCAAGCAGATGTTTCTTGTTTTAAATTACATAAAAGGATATTCTCTGATCTTAGTAATAAAGATGTTAAGAAAGGGGTTGTTGGAGATTTGTTGCTACCTGTCTCTGTGCAACAGTTTTTAAATGATCAAGTTAATCCACCTACCCAAGCTCCTTCTCAGCCAGAACCTCAACCTGAGCCTTTACAAACCGAGCTACCTCCATCAACATCTGTCATACCTGCAAGGGGTGGTAGGACTAAGCACATTGGTACTAAACCTGCAAGGTCTGTGAGACCATCTACTGATGTAGGTGTGTCTAAGACAAATGATGAGCCCAGGGGTCATTATAAGAAGAGGAGAGCAAATCGATCAAAAGCTGATAATGAAGATGATCTTGATAATGAAACTCTTCATAAGAGGAAGAGAAGATTAGTATCCAATTATCTTTTTGATAATGTGGATGAAGCTGTCCAGCATGATGCTCCTGAAATTATTGTTGAGGAGCCTGTTGTTAATGCTGATGATGAGGACAGGATTTTTGTAAATGTTGAAGCTCCTGAGGTTGTGATTGAAAATCGTTCTGCAAATGCTACTGTGCATGAAGAAGCCAGAGCAAACACTGATGCTACTTTTCATGATGATTTTCTTGAACCAATATTGGAGATGAATGTTGAAGAAGAATTTGAAGCACATCCTAGTATCAGTATTGGTGATACTGAGGATGTGGCAGCTGATCAACCCACCCAGATCCTAAATGAGTCTCTTGCCACTCATACAGAAATTCTTTCTGTCAATAATTCAAATCCAGAAGAGGGTGAGGAGGTTGATCAGGTTCTTGAAGCTGTTCAAGTAGTTCTTGACACTACTGTACATACAGAAGATATTGTTGCAGAGGCTATTCCTAAAGAAGCAGAGGTTTTTGTAACCTCTGAGAATCTTGTTGCTGCACAGCTAAATGCTGAGAAAGATGAAGCTATAGCAGAAAAAGTTAATGATGAAGCTGCACAGTTAAACACTGAAGTCACTGCAGAGAATATTGCAAACTCTGTTCATCATGAGGGAGCACAAGATGATGCTGAAGAAGATGTTCCTGATTCTTCTAATGCTGATTTTTCTGCAAACTCTGTTGATACATCTCAAAGAGTTGCTGCTCAACATGCTACAGACGCTCACTTTCAGGATATGTATTTCTCCAATTGGTCAAGCAGAGAAACTATCTTTTCTGATGAAAGAGCTGCTGATTTTGTGACCAAGTCTTCAAAGGAGATTCAAAATCCTGAACTTCTAACTCATCTCAAAGCTACAATAGTCCAAGTCAAATCTTTGAATAATCGTTTTGATGGTACTGACAAGATTATTGATGGTCTAAGGAATGACATAGCTGCAAGGGAACTTACACTGCAAAAGGATAAATCTCTCTATATCTCTTTGTGTAAAGAACAGAAGGCTTTTCACTCCAGATTGTCAAAAGTTGAAGAGAATCAAGTTGAAATGTCAAATAAGCTGGATGCAATTGCAAATTCCTTGGAACTGCTCACATCAGTATTGATTTCTGATGATGTCAAAAAGGGGGAGAGAGTATCTAAAGACATATGCAAGAGCTCTCAAACTCTGACTCGGAAGGATGATACCACTGATGGTGGTGCAAAAGATAAAGAACAAAGGGAAAAGAATGTTCAAGAGCAAGGGAGGAGGTCAAACTCTGATGCTAAGACTAATGCTGGAAAAGGAATAAACACTGGAGGGCAGTCTTCTTCAAAAGTAAGAAGTTTACTTCTTTCTTCTCAATCTCCAATTACTGATGAAGAAGTTGCAACTCAGTTGTTTCTAGCTGAGCATGGTCAAGATGCTACTGTTGAAGATATTCAAGCAGAAGAACAAATGCTAGCAGAAGAACATAAGAAGAAAGTTTCTTCTGGAAATTATAAGAAGAAATCAGTAAAGGCTCCTAGAAAGAAATAAATTGGAATTTCTATCAAGGAAAATACTCAACAGAGTATACAATACACCAGGAGGCCTGTAATTACAAATACTGATAAAGGAAAAGGTATACTGGTAGAAGAAGGACAGTTACCTAAGAAGAATTATTCAACCTCTGACATTGCTCAAGTTGACTCAAGGATAAGTAAATCAACCTCTGACGCTGCTCATGTTGATGTTTCTACTAAAGTTGTGACAACCTCTGACAAAGCTCAAGTTGTACAAACTCAGCTAGCTCCTCAACTCAAAGGTTTCTTAAGACCTGCACTTTCTGAAACTCTGACACTTCAACCTGTGGACTTTTCTCAAACCAGGACTGTACTTGGAAAAGAATCTTTTGATAAGTCTGGTTTAGGTTCACATAGGGAGAAGAGAATAAACAACAGATCTTTAGATCAAACTTCACTGGCAGAAGCTGGTATTGGGGTATCTCAAGAGAGCCTTGATAAACTGGAATCTGTTCAGATGGTCTATCACAGGGGTTTGAAGAAAGAGGTTCTGTTATACTTCATGTCTGATGGAAGAGTATACAGAATAGGAGAAAATGATATTCAATTGAAGCTATGGGAAGAGCTTGAGTATGTTTTATACCTTCTCAAAATAAAAAACAAAAGTACTCATGATGCTGCTCTTGTCATAAAAGACAGAATGATGAAATCTAAAGTGCTTCTTGGAGGTGGTGTTTCTAGTGCATACATTCCTAAGTACAGAGATGCTTATGGAAAGATTGTTGAGATGAAAAGAAATAGTGCCAAGTTCAAGACATCACTGGGTATCAAAGTCTTGGAATTCAATTTGGAGTCAGACAAATCATATTATATAAAACTTGGAAATGAAATGAGGAAAAACAGTATTTATTCTCTGAGGGCTGCCATATATCAAACTGGTGAAGGAGATCCAGAGTATGAAGAACTGAAGGAGATTATGATTGCTGAACTGGAAAGAGCTGAGAGAAGATTACTTACAGACTATCTCAGGACAGTGCCTGATATTCAAGAGATCAAATAAAGTCTGACTGTAAGTTTTTAAAGTTTTCTGTTCTAAGTTAAAGTTAAACTCTGTTATATTTTAAACACTGCATTTGTTATATGTTTTGACATCATCCATTATCTTTTTAACTTGTACATTTTAGTATGAACAAGTTGGGGGAGATTGTTAAATATAATTGCTGACGTTTGCTCATCAGTGTTTAAGTACCAGGTGTTAATCAGAGTTTACATTGAAGCCAGTCAGAGTTTGTTAAAGTCTGACGTGGTGATAGTTGAATTAGCTGTCGGTGCTGAATTGAATATTCTAGAAGTAATATATTCTGAAGATGGAAAGAAGCAGAATATATTGATACAGCTAAGGAAACGGAATAGAAGATAAGAAGCAATCCTTAATTGATATGAATTGTATAGCTAACTTATAGGAATATCAATTAGAGATGGATTGTATGTAGCTGTGTAATATATAAACACAGATAGGTTATCCCTAGAAGGGATGCGAACATAGAATTATTATTCTTGTAACCTAGAAGCTCTTTGTGATTCATTAACATCATAAAGAGAGAAGCTGTTAATACAATTACAGTTTATTAATTCATAAACAGTGTTCTTGATTATTGTTATTCTCATATATATTTGATTATACTGTATTCGGCCTAACAATTGGTATCAAAGCCAAGGCTGTTTAATATATACAGTTTATCGATCTAAACACAAGTATAATCATGACTGATAACAACCAGGTAGGTTCCAATTCTCAAAAGGTTCAATCAGCTTCTGTAAGTCGATATGAGGCAATCAGGGTTTCAATTCTCAGACCTGTGGAATATCCAATATGGAAGGTAAAGATGACCATGTTTTTAGAAGCCACAGATCCAGAATACCTTGATAGAATCAATGATGGTCCTCATATACCGACTAAATTGTCTCCTGTTGTTGATGGTCAAGAACAAAAGACTGTTCCAAAGGAAAAGAAAGATATGACTCCTGAGGACATCTCATCAATTGCAAAGGATGCAAAAGTTAGACATCTACTCCATAGTGCTTTAGACAATGTTATGTCTAACAGAGTAATTGGCTGTAAAACTGCCAAAGAGATATGGGATGCTTTAGAAGTCAGGTGTCAAGGAACCAGTGCTATAAAGAAGAACAGGAAAACTATACTCACTCAGGAGTATGAGCACTTTGATTCAAGAGCCAATGAAACCTTGACTGAGACATATGACAGATTCTGTAAACTGCTGAATGATTTATCTCTAGTTGATAAAGAATATTGATCTTGAAGAATCAAATCTCAAATTTCTCTTATCTTTACCTGAAAGATGGGATTTGAAGACAACAACTATAAGAGATAATTACGAACTTGCTGAAACTGAACTTGATGAGATTTATGGGTTACTGAAAACTCATGAATTGGAAATAGAACAAAGAAACAGAAGATCAAGCAAGAAGACAAAATCTGTTGCTCTCAGAGTCGAAGAGAAACCCATCGAGAAGAAAATCTCAAGGAAGAAAATCAAAGGAAAGGCTTTAGTCCTTAAATCTGACAGTGAGTCATCAAACCCTGATGATGGCTCAAACACTGATGATGAAGCTTCTGACTCTGAGGATGATGAAGAAGAGATGATGAGAATGGCTGCTTTAATGGTGAAGACCTTCAAAAAGATGGGATTCAAGAATTTCAAGAAAGGAAAAAGATTCTCTAGGAAAGATTCAAATTCTGAAAGAAAGAATTTCAGAAAGTCTGATGGGAGGGATACCAAGTCTGGAAAGAAAGACAAATCTGAGATCCAGTGCTACAAGTGCAAAGAGATGGGTCACTATGCTCCAGAGTGCAAGAAAGGAAAAACTGAAAAAGAACTCATCTCAAAAGGCAAAGACTGGGCAGACACTTCAGACTCAGATGAGGGAGTCAATTATGCTCTCATGGCAATTGGTAGAGATGAAGCTGACTCATCTGAAAACAATGTACCCCTAACAACTTATGCTTATGATATTGATGATATATCTGAATTAAGAATTTATCTTAAAAGCATACATGTTAGTTATAGGGATCAGACTTTAGAGAATGAGAGAATAAAATCTGAGAATCTAAGTCTCAAAGAAAGAAATAAATTTCTTGAAGAGAAGCTTGTTAACATGCAACAAGTTCAAAAGGAGAGAGATGATGCTGTTTATGTTGAACAGGAATTGCTTAAAAGATATAGGCAAATAGAGTCTGAGTTGGAAAAAGAGAGGAAAGTGATTAAAACCTGGACTAATTCTGGAAAAGACACACATCAGGTTTTTCAAACAGATACTGTAGGTTTAGGTTACTGTGAGAAAGATGAACTTAGGTTTAAAGATAAAGTTAAAGTAAAACCACAACTTAAACCTGTGAAATTTGTTCATGAATCCAGTAAGCTAAAGTCTGTAATTGTAAAAGAAGCTGTTATGGAGCCAGTTGAAGCTTGTGTTGAACAAGTGGATATTGAATCTACAACAGAGAAGCCTATTGAGCAAGAAGCTGTTAGAAAACCAGTAAAAGTCTGTGAAAAACAGGTTAATGTTGGTTTAATGACAGGAAAACAGTTCAATCATAAGCTCAAAGAGGTAAAATCTGCCATGAAACCAAAAGGGTCCAAGCAGAATAGGAATGGAAAAGTAGGCATAAATAAAAGGAATAATCATCTGCCTACTTCAGTTGCTCCAAGAAAAACATGTTATAACTGTGGTAGTGCTAACCATCTTGCCAGTTTTTGCAGGAAGAACAAAGATATTAATTCTTTACCCTCCAAGTCTGGGGTAAAGAATGATTATGTTAGGGTTAGGCCACAGACTTTATGTACACACTGTGGAAGCACTTGGCATTCCATTTATACTTGCAAGAGTTATCATGCTATTTATCACAACTATTATGAGCTAAAACCCAACTTGAAATGGGTTAGAGCAAACTCTGCAAGTGTAAAGTCTGACAATGTTAGTTTAAACTCTGTTGATGGTGATTCCGCTGCAAAAGCTAACAATGTTAAGAAAGACAAAGGATCCAAGCAAGTCTGGATCCTTAAAACTAACAATCAGTGATTGTTTGTAATTGCAGGGCATTAAAGAGAGTACACTTATCTTGGACAGTGGATGCTCAGGACATATGACTGGAAACAAAGCCTTCTATCAGACTTTAAGGAGAAGGCTGGCCCAAAAGT
Source organism: Heracleum sosnowskyi (assembly GCA_030848705.1). Lineage (NCBI taxonomy): Eukaryota > Viridiplantae > Streptophyta > Magnoliopsida > Apiales > Apiaceae > Heracleum > Heracleum sosnowskyi. The sequence continues at coordinate 57,129,606 of CM061238.1, read as the reverse complement.
ATCCTATGGAGATGGAAACATAGGACGTACTCTGGGATATGGCAATATAAATCTTGGAAGTGTCATCATATCAAACGTAGCTCTTGTCTCAGGACTCAAGCATGATCTGCTATCTGTAAGTAAAATCTGTGGCAGAGGATATCATGTAGATTTTCATACTGAACACTGTGAAGTGATCAGTAAATCTACTGGAAAAGTTGTTCTAGTTGGATACAGGCGCAACAACATCTATGAAGCAAGTTTGGTAACAAACTCTGATGGAAAAACTGTGTGTCTGACAGCAAGAATGTCAAATGAAGAGAGTTGGAAATGGCATAAGAAACTCTCTCATCTAAATTTGAACAACATCAATGAGCTGATAAGAAAAGATCTTGTAAGGGGACTTCCCAAGTCAATACTCAGCTTAGATGGTCGGTGTGATTCTTGTCAAAAGGCCAAGCTAAGGAAGTCATCTTTCAAGAGCAAGTCTGAATCTTCAATTGTGGAGCCATATCATCTTCTACATGTTGATCTCTTTGGTCCAGTAAATGTAATGTCTATGGGCAGAAAGAAATATACTCTAGTAATTGTTGATGAGTATACTAGATACACTTGGGTTTATTTCTTGGCAAAGAAGGATGAAACTGCTCAGACTCTGATGGATCATGTAAATCAACTGGATAAAGGATCACAGTACAAAGTAAAGATAATAAGAAGTGATAATGGAACTGAATTCAGAAATTCAGTAATGGAAGCTTTCTGCAAGGAAAGAGGAGTGAAGCAAGAGTTTTCTGCACCAGGGACTCCACAGCAAAATGGTGTAGTTGAAAGAAAGAACAGAACTCTAATCGAAGCTGCCAGAACAATGCTTGATGAAGCAAAGTTACCAACCTATTTCTGGGCAGAAGCTGTTCAAACTGCTTGTTTTACTCAGAATGCAACATTGATCAACAAGCATGGAAAGACACCATATGAGATGGTGAAGAACAAGAAGCCAAATCTGAAATACTTTCATATATTTGGATGTAAGTGTTTTATTCCGAAGACTCATCCTGAACAGTTGACCAAATTTGAGTTAAAAGCTGATGAAGGAATTTTCGTTGGCTATCCATTGTCAACAAAAGCATTTAGAGTATACAATCTGAGAACAAAGGTGATCATGGAATCTATACATGTGTCATTTGATGACAAGAAAATAACTGGACTTGATGACTTAGATGAATATGATCAACTGCGCTTTGAAAATGAAGATTTATTCTCTGATGATGTAAACTCTGATGAAGCAGTACCGACAAACTCTGATGAAGCGGTTCTGATAAACTCTGACGAAGCATACTTTGAACCTTTACTGGTAAAGAATGGAGAAACTGAAAATTCTCAAAACAGAGAACCAGTTGAGGGGGAGCGTGAGGCAGCTCAACATGGTGACTCAAACACTCAAAGTGAGTCTGTTGAGGAAGCTGATTCAAACTCTGAAAGCTCAAACACTGAGCAGTCCAATTCAGGGGGAGCCTCAGAAGCTGCAGAAAGTCAACACATGAATCAGGAGAGCATGGATCAAGGGGGAGGATCCAATACTGATACAAGAAGCCACTTACCAACAACAAGAAAGTGGACACAGGCACATACACCTGATCTAATAATTGGAGATCGTGATGCTAGTGTAAGAACTAGAAGTGCTACTACAAATGAATGCCTGTATCATGCTTTCTTGTCTCAAACAGAACCAAAGAAAGTGGAAGAAGCTCTTCAAGATGCTAACTGGATAACAGCTATGCAAGAAGAGTTGAATGAATTTGAGAGAAATGAAGTTTGGACACTTGTACCTAGACCAAAGAACAGATCTGTCGTAGGTACAAAGTGGGTTTTCAGAAACAAGACTGACAGTGATGGTGTGATTACAAGGAATAAGGCTAGACTTGTAGCAAAAGGCTATTCACAGCAAGAAGGAATTGACTATGATGAAACCTTTGCTCCAGTTGCAAGATTGGAAGCAATAAGGATTTTTCTGGCCTATGCTGCACACAAAAAGTTCAAAGTCTTTCAGATGGATGTAAAGAGTGCTTTTCTCAATGGGAAGCTTGAAGAAGAGGTGTTTGTTGAACAACCACCAGGGTTTGTAGATCTCAAACATCCAGATTATGTCTACAAGCTTGACAAGGCTTTATATGGACTAAAGCAGGCACCAAGAGCATGGTATGAAACTCTGGCTCAATTTCTTTTAGAAAGTGGGTTCACTAGAGGTAAAATTGATAAAACCTTGTTTTATTTCAATTATGGTGATGATTTGCTTTTAATTCAAATTTATGTAGATGATATTATTTTTGGATCTACTAATGACAAACTCTGTCAGAAGTTTGCAAAGCTTATGCAGTCCAGGTACCAAATGAGCATGATGGGAGAGCTTAGTTATTTTCTAGGCTTACAAGTCAAGCAAACAGATGATGGGATTTTTATTCATCAGGCAAAATATACCAGAAATCTTCTGAAGAAATTTGGTATGCTTGATAGTTCATCTGCCACAACTCCCATGGCAACTGCAACAAAGCTAGACAAGGACAGTGGGGCACCAGTCGATATGACAAACTATAGAGGCATGATAGGGTCTCTGTTGTATCTTACTGCAAGCAGACCAGACATCATGTATGCCACATGTCTTTGTGCAAGATTCCAAGCAGACCCCAGAGAGCCACATCTAACAGCTGTGAAAAGGATCTTTAAGTATCTTAAAGGAACCATAACCTTGGGTTTGTGGTATCCTAGAGAATCAGAGTTTAAGTTAATTGGTTACTCTGATGCAGATTTTGCAGGCTGTAAGATAGATAGAAAGAGCACAAGTGGAAGCTGTAAATTTTTAGGTGACAGGTTAGTTTCTTGGTACAGCAAGAAACAAAAGTCAATCTCAACATCCACTGCAGAAGCAGAGTATATAGCTGCTGGTAGCTGTTGTGCACAAATTCTTTGGATGAAGAATCAGTTGCTGGACTATGGATTAAGGTACTCTAAAATACCTATTTACTGTGATAATCAAAGTGCTATTGCTATGACAGGTAATCCAGTACAGCACTCCATGACCAAGCACATCAGCATAAGATATCATTTTATCAGGGAACATGTGGAAGAAGGAGATATTGAACTTCATTTTGTATCTACAGACCAACAGCTTGCAGATATCTTCACCAAACCTTTGAGTGAAGCTACCTTTACAAGGCTGGTAAATGAACTTGGAATGATCTCTGGTTTTGACTAGAGATGCTGGTTAGATTCAAACTCTATACATGATTTTATGCTCATGATTCTTTGCATGTGTTAACTGTTATTTGCACCAGCATGTTAAACTCTGATAAGTAAACTCTGTTAGTCATACTCTGTTAGTCATACTCTGTCGGTTAAAGTCTGATGTTAAACTCTGATTATGATTTTTGTCTGAAACACATGGACCGATGAAGAAAAATGTATGAAGCATGATTTTCAGTAAGTAATCATGAATCCTTCTAAGTATTATAAATTCTGATTACAGAATGTACAGAAATTTTACACAGCATGATACTGTCTCTCTATTTATAGCATCTCTTAGTTTATTGATCCTATACACTGAGTTTGTATTAGCTGTTTGCATTTTCTCTCATAAATTAATTGTATTAACTGATGAAAAGTCTAAACTCTGATTATTAATTGTAAATAATTCACCCTCAAATCAAAAGATGCCAAAAAGAGCACAAATTCCTTTGAGATCATGTTGTGTCTAGGAAGATCCAAGAACTTATTGTATGAAATAAGGGCTAAAATCTTTGATTTTTGGTGACTAGTGTAAACCACTGATTACTGGAAAAAAAAAATATATAAATAAAAAAAAAAATATATCATAAAGGGGGTGAAAAATAAAAGATATATCCAAATGAAAGGATATCAGTATACAGAGTTTAGATATAAAAATCAGATTTTTTGTAATACATGAGAGTTTAGGCAACCAGTTTTTACTACTTTAGTTCGTGGATTTTATGCACTTTGAGATGGTCTAAATATTCATATTCAGCAAACTCTGCTAATTCACACACAAATCCTCACATCTGTACAGTTTGTGAAAAGAGTTTGTTTCTAAAGGAGGAGGATTGGTAAACACTGATGAATTATGTACTCTACGCCGAGGTACTTTAATTTTAATCTCTGGTGATTAAAATCAATTTTGTTGGTTTCAGACATATTATAATTTTGAGAAAAAGACATTTGTTTTGAAAATTTAAAAAGAGTATGATTGGACAGTTGATCAAGAATGTTTTAAACAGAGGAGAGAGGTTACTTTCCTAGAAAAGTGTAACAGGCGGTAATTATTGCTGTTTTTACTGCGCATGCGCATTGGAAACTGTCAATTACTTGATGTCAGTCATTACATATGTGCCACGTGTCCCACTCACATAATTAAAGGAGTAAGACAGTTGTGTATTAATGATTAAAAACTGTTCAATTTTTAATTTTGAATTTCATATTTATACAATACACACACATACGTCTAAACCTTTCACATCTTACTTCAATTTACACACACACATACTCACAAACACTTTCCTGCTCACAAACTCTTACGAAGCTTTTGCATAAATTTCTTTGATTTCTTTCAAATCTTACTAATGGCGACTACAGCGTTTGTTTTTTCTGGGTTAGAATTTGTTCCAAACAATTACGCAGCACCACTAAATACTGTTAATGCCCCAGAAGCTTTTCATATGATTCAAGATTTTCTTGCTCAGTCAACGATTGGGCGTGCTTTAGTTGAACCAGCAAAACTCTCTGGTTTACAAATCAAGGCGTTCTGGGAGTCGGGGATGTATGATGATGGTGGTGAAACTGGGAACCCATCGATAATCTTTGAATATGAAGAAACAGAGTATGTGATTACTGCTGGAACCATTCGGGCTGCAATGGGGTTTCCTGAGTTTTCGTCGTATACTATTGGAATGGGTGATGAAGATTTGATAAGGATGATGCGAGAGATTGGGTATTCTGGACCCTTGAACAAGATTGGACAGTTGAAACGACCGTTCTTACGGAAGGAGTGGAGCTTCTTCTTTGATTGTATTACAAGGACGTTTGGAAAGAAATGCACAAACTGGGATGCTATTCCCACAGACAGTCTGCAAATAGGGTATTCTCTTTGATATGATAATCATTTTGATTTTGCATGACTTGTCTTGAATAATCTAGGAGAGAAAATGACAGAGAATAGAGGAGTAGTCTATTTTTCAAGATTCTGTCAGATTTTATTTTCTTACTGTGTTGAAGGAGTAGAAGTAATTCAAGCAGATGTTTCTTGTTTTAAATTACATAAAAGGATATTCTCTGATCTTAGTAATAAAGATGTTAAGAAAGGGGTTGTTGGAGATTTGTTGCTACCTGTCTCTGTGCAACAGTTTTTAAATGATCAAGTTAATCCACCTACCCAAGCTCCTTCTCAGCCAGAACCTCAACCTGAGCCTTTACAAACCGAGCTACCTCCATCAACATCTGTCATACCTGCAAGGGGTGGTAGGACTAAGCACATTGGTACTAAACCTGCAAGGTCTGTGAGACCATCTACTGATGTAGGTGTGTCTAAGACAAATGATGAGCCCAGGGGTCATTATAAGAAGAGGAGAGCAAATCGATCAAAAGCTGATAATGAAGATGATCTTGATAATGAAACTCTTCATAAGAGGAAGAGAAGATTAGTATCCAATTATCTTTTTGATAATGTGGATGAAGCTGTCCAGCATGATGCTCCTGAAATTATTGTTGAGGAGCCTGTTGTTAATGCTGATGATGAGGACAGGATTTTTGTAAATGTTGAAGCTCCTGAGGTTGTGATTGAAAATCGTTCTGCAAATGCTACTGTGCATGAAGAAGCCAGAGCAAACACTGATGCTACTTTTCATGATGATTTTCTTGAACCAATATTGGAGATGAATGTTGAAGAAGAATTTGAAGCACATCCTAGTATCAGTATTGGTGATACTGAGGATGTGGCAGCTGATCAACCCACCCAGATCCTAAATGAGTCTCTTGCCACTCATACAGAAATTCTTTCTGTCAATAATTCAAATCCAGAAGAGGGTGAGGAGGTTGATCAGGTTCTTGAAGCTGTTCAAGTAGTTCTTGACACTACTGTACATACAGAAGATATTGTTGCAGAGGCTATTCCTAAAGAAGCAGAGGTTTTTGTAACCTCTGAGAATCTTGTTGCTGCACAGCTAAATGCTGAGAAAGATGAAGCTATAGCAGAAAAAGTTAATGATGAAGCTGCACAGTTAAACACTGAAGTCACTGCAGAGAATATTGCAAACTCTGTTCATCATGAGGGAGCACAAGATGATGCTGAAGAAGATGTTCCTGATTCTTCTAATGCTGATTTTTCTGCAAACTCTGTTGATACATCTCAAAGAGTTGCTGCTCAACATGCTACAGACGCTCACTTTCAGGATATGTATTTCTCCAATTGGTCAAGCAGAGAAACTATCTTTTCTGATGAAAGAGCTGCTGATTTTGTGACCAAGTCTTCAAAGGAGATTCAAAATCCTGAACTTCTAACTCATCTCAAAGCTACAATAGTCCAAGTCAAATCTTTGAATAATCGTTTTGATGGTACTGACAAGATTATTGATGGTCTAAGGAATGACATAGCTGCAAGGGAACTTACACTGCAAAAGGATAAATCTCTCTATATCTCTTTGTGTAAAGAACAGAAGGCTTTTCACTCCAGATTGTCAAAAGTTGAAGAGAATCAAGTTGAAATGTCAAATAAGCTGGATGCAATTGCAAATTCCTTGGAACTGCTCACATCAGTATTGATTTCTGATGATGTCAAAAAGGGGGAGAGAGTATCTAAAGACATATGCAAGAGCTCTCAAACTCTGACTCGGAAGGATGATACCACTGATGGTGGTGCAAAAGATAAAGAACAAAGGGAAAAGAATGTTCAAGAGCAAGGGAGGAGGTCAAACTCTGATGCTAAGACTAATGCTGGAAAAGGAATAAACACTGGAGGGCAGTCTTCTTCAAAAGTAAGAAGTTTACTTCTTTCTTCTCAATCTCCAATTACTGATGAAGAAGTTGCAACTCAGTTGTTTCTAGCTGAGCATGGTCAAGATGCTACTGTTGAAGATATTCAAGCAGAAGAACAAATGCTAGCAGAAGAACATAAGAAGAAAGTTTCTTCTGGAAATTATAAGAAGAAATCAGTAAAGGCTCCTAGAAAGAAATAAATTGGAATTTCTATCAAGGAAAATACTCAACAGAGTATACAATACACCAGGAGGCCTGTAATTACAAATACTGATAAAGGAAAAGGTATACTGGTAGAAGAAGGACAGTTACCTAAGAAGAATTATTCAACCTCTGACATTGCTCAAGTTGACTCAAGGATAAGTAAATCAACCTCTGACGCTGCTCATGTTGATGTTTCTACTAAAGTTGTGACAACCTCTGACAAAGCTCAAGTTGTACAAACTCAGCTAGCTCCTCAACTCAAAGGTTTCTTAAGACCTGCACTTTCTGAAACTCTGACACTTCAACCTATGGACTTTTCTCAAACCAGGACTGTACTTGGAAAAGAATCTTTTGATAAGTCTGGTTTAGGTTCACATAGGGAGAAGAGAATAAACAACAGATCTTTAGATCAAACTTCACTGGCAGAAGCTGGTATTGGGGTATCTCAAGAGAGCCTTGATAAACTGGAATCTGTTCAGATGGTCTATCACAGGGGTTTGAAGAAAGAGGTTCTGTTATACTTCATGTCTGATGGAAGAGTATACAGAATAGGAGAAAATGATATTCAATTGAAGCTATGGGAAGAGCTTGAGTATGTTTTATACCTTCTCAAAATAAAAAACAAAAGTACTCATGATGCTGCTCTTGTCATAAAAGACAGAATGATGAAATCTAAAGTGCTTCTTGGAGGTGGTGTTTCTAGTGCATACATTCCTAAGTACAGAGATGCTTATGGAAAGATTGTTGAGATGAAAAGAAATAGTGCCAAGTTCAAGACATCACTGGGTATCAAAGTCTTGGAATTCAATTTGGAGTCAGACAAATCATATTATATAAAACTTGGAAATGAAATGAGGAAAAACAGTATTTATTCTCTGAGGGCTGCCATATATCAAACTGGTGAAGGAGATCCAGAGTATGAAGAACTGAAGGAGATTATGATTGCTGAACTGGAAAGAGCTGAGAGAAGATTACTTACAGACTATCTCAGGACAGTGCCTGATATTCAAGAGATCAAATAAAGTCTGACTGTAAGTTTTTAAAGTTTTCTGTTCTAAGTTAAAGTTAAACTCTGTTATATTTTAAACACTGCATTTGTTATATGTTTTGACATCATCCATTATCTTTTTAACTTGTACATTTTAGTATGAACAAGTTGGGGGAGATTGTTAAATATAATTGCTGACGTTTGCTCATCAGTGTTTAAGTACCAGGTGTTAATCAGAGTTTACATTGAAGCCAGTCAGAGTTTGTTAAAGTCTGACGTGGTGATAGTTGAATTAGCTGTCGGTGCTGAATTGAATATTCTAGAAGTAATATATTCTGAAGATGGAAAGAAGCAGAATATATTGATACAGCTAAGGAAACGGAATAGAAGATAAGAAGCAATCCTTAATTGATATGAATTGTATAGCTAACTTATAGGAATATCAATTAGAGATGGATTGTATGTAGCTGTGTAATATATAAACACAGATAGGTTATCCCTAGAAGGGATGCGAACATAGAATTATTATTCTTGTAACCTAGAAGCTCTTTGTGATTCATTAACATCATAAAGAGAGAAGCTGTTAATACAATTACAGTTTATTAATTCATAAACAGTGTTCTTGATTATTGTTATTCTCATATATATTTGATTATACTGTATTCGGCCTAACAATTGGTATCAAAGCCAAGGCTGTTTAATATATACAGTTTATCGATCTAAACACAAGTATAATCATGACTGATAACAACCAGGTAGGTTCCAATTCTCAAAAGGTTCAATCAGCTTCTGTAAGTCGATATGAGGCAATCAGGGTTTCAATTCTCAGACCTGTGGAATATCCAATATGGAAGGTAAAGATGACCATGTTTTTAGAAGCCACAGATCCAGAATACCTTGATAGAATCAATGATGGTCCTCATATACCGACTAAATTGTCTCCTGTTGTTGATGGTCAAGAACAAAAGACTGTTCCAAAGGAAAAGAAAGATATGACTCCTGAGGACATCTCATCAATTGCAAAGGATGCAAAAGTTAGACATCTACTCCATAGTGCTTTAGACAATGTTATGTCTAACAGAGTAATTGGCTGTAAAACTGCCAAAGAGATATGGGATGCTTTAGAAGTCAGGTGTCAAGGAACCAGTGCTATAAAGAAGAACAGGAAAACTATACTCACTCAGGAGTATGAGCACTTTGATTCAAGAGCCAATGAAACCTTGACTGAGACATATGACAGATTCTGTAAACTGCTGAATGATTTATCTCTAGTTGATAAAGAATATTGATCTTGAAGAATCAAATCTCAAATTTCTCTTATCTTTACCTGAAAGATGGGATTTGAAGACAACAACTATAAGAGATAATTACGAACTTGCTGAAACTGAACTTGATGAGATTTATGGGTTACTGAAAACTCATGAATTGGAAATAGAACAAAGAAACAGAAGATCAAGCAAGAAGACAAAATCTGTTGCTCTCAGAGTCGAAGAGAAACCCATCGAGAAGAAAATCTCAAGGAAGAAAATCAAAGGAAAGGCTTTAGTCCTTAAATCTGACAGTGAGTCATCAAACCCTGATGATGGCTCAAACACTGATGATGAAGCTTCTGACTCTGAGGATGATGAAGAAGAGATGATGAGAATGGCTGCTTTAATGGTGAAGACCTTCAAAAAGATGGGATTCAAGAATTTCAAGAAAGGAAAAAGATTCTCTAGGAAAGATTCAAATTCTGAAAGAAAGAATTTCAGAAAGTCTGATGGGAGGGATACCAAGTCTGGAAAGAAAGACAAATCTGAGATCCAGTGCTACAAGTGCAAAGAGATGGGTCACTATGCTCCAGAGTGCAAGAAAGGAAAAACTGAAAAAGAACTCATCTCAAAAGGCAAAGACTGGGCAGACACTTCAGACTCAGATGAGGGAGTCAATTATGCTCTCATGGCAATTGGTAGAGATGAAGCTGACTCATCTGAAAACAATGTACCCCTAACAACTTATGCTTATGATATTGATGATATATCTGAATTAAGAATTTATCTTAAAAGCATACATGTTAGTTATAGGGATCAGACTTTAGAGAATGAGAGAATAAAATCTGAGAATCTAAGTCTCAAAGAAAGAAATAAATTTCTTGAAGAGAAGCTTGTTAACATGCAACAAGTTCAAAAGGAGAGAGATGATGCTGTTTATGTTGAACAGGAATTGCTTAAAAGATATAGGCAAATAGAGTCTGAGTTGGAAAAAGAGAGGAAAGTGATTAAAACCTGGACTAATTCTGGAAAAGACACACATCAGGTTTTTCAAACAGATACTGTAGGTTTAGGTTACTGTGAGAAAGATGAACTTAGGTTTAAAGATAAAGTTAAAGTAAAACCACAACTTAAACCTGTGAAATTTGTTCATGAATCCAGTAAGCTAAAGTCTGTAATTGTAAAAGAAGCTGTTATGGAGCCAGTTGAAGCTTGTGTTGAACAAGTGGATATTGAATCTACAACAGAGAAGCCTATTGAGCAAGAAGCTGTTAGAAAACCAGTAAAAGTCTGTGAAAAACAGGTTAATGTTGGTTTAATGACAGGAAAACAGTTCAATCATAAGCTCAAAGAGGTAAAATCTGCCATGAAACCAAAAGGGTCCAAGCAGAATAGGAATGGAAAAGTAGGCATAAATAAAAGGAATAATCATCTGCCTACTTCAGTTGCTCCAAGAAAAACATGTTATAACTGTGGTAGTGCTAACCATCTTGCCAGTTTTTGCAGGAAGAACAAAGATATTAATTCTTTACCCTCCAAGTCTGGGGTAAAGAATGATTATGTTAGGGTTAGGCCACAGACTTTATGTACACACTGTGGAAGCACTTGGCATTCCATTTATACTTGCAAGAGTTATCATGCTATTTATCACAACTATTATGAGCTAAAACCCAACTTGAAATGGGTTAGAGCAAACTCTGCAAGTGTAAAGTCTGACAATGTTAGTTTAAACTCTGTTGATGGTGATTCCGCTGCAAAAGCTAACAATGTTAAGAAAGACAAAGGATCCAAGCAAGTCTGGATCCTTAAAACTAACAATCAGTGATTGTTTGTAATTGCAGGGCATTAAAGAGAGTACACTTATCTTGGACAGTGGATGCTCAGGACATATGACTGGAAACAAAGCCTTCTATCAGACTTTAAGGAGAAGGCTGGCCCAAAAGTATCCTATGGAGATGGAAACATAGGACGTACTCTGGGATATGGCAATATAAATCTTGGAAGTGTCATCATATCAAACGTAGCTCTTGTCTCAGGACTCAAGCATGATCTGCTATCTGTAAGTAAAATCTGTGGCAGAGGATATCATGTAGATTTTCATACTGAACACTGTGAAGTGATCAGTAAATCTACTGGAAAAGTTGTTCTAGTTGGATACAGGCGCAACAACATCTATGAAGCAAGTTTGGTAACAAACTCTGATGGAAAAACTGTGTGTCTGACAGCAAGAATGTCAAATGAAGAGAGTTGGAAATGGCATAAGAAACTCTCTCATCTAAATTTGAACAACATCAATGAGCTGATAAGAAAAGATCTTGTAAGGGGACTTCCCAAGTCAATACTCAGCTTAGATGGTCGGTGTGATTCTTGTCAAAAGGCCAAGCTAAGGAAGTCATCTTTCAAGAGCAAGTCTGAATCTTCAATTGTGGAGCCATATCATCTTCTACATGTTGATCTCTTTGGTCCAGTAAATGTAATGTCTATGGGCAGAAAGAAATATACTCTAGTAATTGTTGATGAGTATACTAGATACACTTGGGTTTATTTCTTGGCAAAGAAGGATGAAACTGCTCAGACTCTGATGGATCATGTAAATCAACTGGATAAAGGATCACAGTACAAAGTAAAGATAATAAGAAGTGATAATGGAACTGAATTCAGAAATTCAGTAATGGAAGCTTTCTGCAAGGAAAGAGGAGTGAAGCAAGAGTTTTCTGCACCAGGGACTCCACAGCAAAATGGTGTAGTTGAAAGAAAGAACAGAACTCTAATCGAAGCTGCCAGAACAATGCTTGATGAAGCAAAGTTACCAACCTATTTCTGGGCAGAAGCTGTTCAAACTGCTTGTTTTACTCAGAATGCAACATTGATCAACAAGCATGGAAAGACACCATATGAGATGGTGAAGAACAAGAAGCCAAATCTGAAATACTTTCATATATTTGGATGTAAGTGTTTTATTCCGAAGACTCATCCTGAACAGTTGACCAAATTTGAGTTAAAAGCTGATGAAGGAATTTTCGTTGGCTATCCATTGTCAACAAAAGCATTTAGAGTATACAATCTGAGAACAAAGGTGATCATGGAATCTATACATGTGTCATTTGATGACAAGAAAATAACTGGACTTGATGACTTAGATGAATATGATCAACTGCGCTTTGAAAATGAAGATTTATTCTCTGATGATGTAAACTCTGATGAAGCAGTACCGACAAACTCTGATGAAGCGGTTCTGATAAACTCTGACGAAGCATACTTTGAACCTTTACTGGTAAAGAATGGAGAAACTGAAAATTCTCAAAACAGAGAACCAGTTGAGGGGGAGCGTGAGGCAGCTCAACATGGTGACTCAAACACTCAAAGTGAGTCTGTTGAGGAAGCTGATTCAAACTCTGAAAGCTCAAACACTGAGCAGTCCAATTCAGGGGGAGCCTCAGAAGCTGCAGAAAGTCAACACATGAATCAGGAGAGCATGGATCAAGGGGGAGGATCCAATACTGATACAAGAAGCCACTTACCAACAACAAGAAAGTGGACACAGGCACATACACCTGATCTAATAATTGGAGATCGTGATGCTAGTGTAAGAACTAGAAGTGCTACTACAAATGAATGCCTGTATCATGCTTTCTTGTCTCAAACAGAACCAAAGAAAGTGGAAGAAGCTCTTCAAGATGCTAACTGGATAACAGCTATGCAAGAAGAGTTGAATGAATTTGAGAGAAATGAAGTTTGGACACTTGTACCTAGACCAAAGAACAGATCTGTCGTAGGTACAAAGTGGGTTTTCAGAAACAAGACTGACAGTGATGGTGTGATTACAAGGAATAAGGCTAGACTTGTAGCAAAAGGCTATTCACAGCAAGAAGGAATTGACTATGATGAAACCTTTGCTCCAGTTGCAAGATTGGAAGCAATAAGGATTTTTCTGGCCTATGCTGCACACAAAAAGTTCAAAGTCTTTCAGATGGATGTAAAGAGTGCTTTTCTCAATGGGAAGCTTGAAGAAGAGGTGTTTGTTGAACAACCACCAGGGTTTGTAGATCTCAAACATCCAGATTATGTCTACAAGCTTGACAAGGCTTTATATGGACTAAAGCAGGCACCAAGAGCATGGTATGAAACTCTGGCTCAATTTCTTTTAGAAAGTGGGTTCACTAGAGGTAAAATTGATAAAACCTTGTTTTATTTCAATTATGGTGATGATTTGCTTTTAATTCAAATTTATGTAGATGATATTATTTTTGGATCTACTAATGACAAACTCTGTCAGAAGTTTGCAAAGCTTATGCAGTCCAGGTACCAAATGAGCATGATGGGAGAGCTTAGTTATTTTCTAGGCTTACAAGTCAAGCAAACAGATGATGGGATTTTTATTCATCAGGCAAAATATACCAGAAATCTTCTGAAGAAATTTGGTATGCTTGATAGTTCATCTGCCACAACTCCCATGGCAACTGCAACAAAGCTAGACAAGGACAGTGGGGCACCAGTCGATATGACAAACTATAGAGGCATGATAGGGTCTCTGTTGTATCTTACTGCAAGCAGACCAGACATCATGTATGCCACATGTCTTTGTGCAAGATTCCAAGCAGACCCCAGAGAGCCACATCTAACAGCTGTGAAAAGGATCTTTAAGTATCTTAAAGGAACCATAACCTTGGGTTTGTGGTATCCTAGAGAATCAGAGTTTAAGTTAATTGGTTACTCTGATGCAGATTTTGCAGGCTGTAAGATAGATAGAAAGAGCACAAGTGGAAGCTGTAAATTTTTAGGTGACAGGTTAGTTTCTTGGTACAGCAAGAAACAAAAGTCAATCTCAACATCCACTGCAGAAGCAGAGTATATAGCTGCTGGTAGCTGTTGTGCACAAATTCTTTGGATGAAGAATCAGTTGCTGGACTATGGATTAAGGTACTCTAAAATACCTATTTACTGTGATAATCAAAGTGCTATTGCTATGACAGGTAATCCAGTACAGCACTCCATGACCAAGCACATCAGCATAAGATATCATTTTATCAGGGAACATGTGGAAGAAGGAGATATTGAACTTCATTTTGTATCTACAGACCAACAGCTTGCAGATATCTTCACCAAACCTTTGAGTGAAGCTACCTTTACAAGGCTGGTAAATGAACTTGGAATGATCTCTGGTTTTGACTAGAGATGCTGGTTAGATTCAAACTCTATACATGATTTTATGCTCATGATTCTTTGCATGTGTTAACTGTTATTTGCACCAGCATGTTAAACTCTGATAAGTAAACTCTGTTAGTCATACTCTGTTAGTCATACTCTGTCGGTTAAAGTCTGATGTTAAACTCTGATTATGATTTTTGTCTGAAACACATGGACCGATGAAGAAAAATGTATGAAGCATGATTTTCAGTAAGTAATCATGAATCCTTCTAAGTATTATAAATTCTGATTACAGAATGTACAGAAATTTTACACAGCATGATACTGTCTCTCTATTTATAGCATCTCTTAGTTTATTGATCCTATACACTGAGTTTGTATTAGCTGTTTGCATTTTCTCTCATAAATTAATTGTATTAACTGATGAAAAGTCTAAACTCTGATTATTAATTGTAAATAATTCACCCTCAAATCAAAAGATGCCAAAAAGAGCACAAATTCCTTTGAGATCATGTTGTGTCTAGGAAGATCCAAGAACTTATTGTATGAAATAAGGGCTAAAATCTTTGATTTTTGGTGACTAGTGTAAACCACTGATTACTGGAAAAAAAAAATATATAAATAAAAAAAAAAATATATCATAAAGGGGGTGAAAAATAAAAGATATATCCAAATGAAAGGATATCAGTATACAGAGTTTAGATATAAAAATCAGATTTTTTGTAATACATGAGAGTTTAGGCAACCAGTTTTTACTACTTTAGTTCGTGGATTTTATGCACTTTGAGATGGTCTAAATATTCATATTCAGCAAACTCTGCTAATTCACACACAAATCCTCACATCTGTACAGTTTGTGAAAAGAGTTTGTTTCTAAAGGAGGAGGATTGGTAAACACTGATGAATTATGTACTCTACGCCGAGGTACTTTAATTTTAATCTCTGGTGATTAAAATCAATTTTGTTGGTTTCAGACATATTATAATTTTGAGAAAAAGACATTTGTTTTGAAAATTTAAAAAGAGTATGATTGGACAGTTGATCAAGAATGTTTTAAACAGAGGAGAGAGGTTACTTTCCTAGAAAAGTGTAACAGGCGGTAATTATTGCTGTTTTTACTGCGCATGCGCATTGGAAACTGTCAATTACTTGATGTCAGTCATTACATATGTGCCACGTGTCCCACTCACATAATTAAAGGAGTAAGACAGTTGTGTATTAATGATTAAAAACTGTTCAATTTTTAATTTTGAATTTCATATTTATACAATACACACACATACGTCTAAACCTTTCACATCTTACTTCAATTTACACACACACATACTCACAAACACTTTCCTGCTCACAAACTCTTACGAAGCTTTTGCATAAATTTCTTTGATTTCTTTCAAATCTTACTAATGGCGACTACAGCGTTTGTTTTTTCTGGGTTAGAATTTGTTCCAAACAATTACGCAGCACCACTAAATACTGTTAATGCCCCAGAAGCTTTTCATATGATTCAAGATTTTCTTGCTCAGTCAACGATTGGGCGTGCTTTAGTTGAACCAGCAAAACTCTCTGGTTTACAAATCAAGGCGTTCTGGGAGTCGGGGATGTATGATGATGGTGGTGAAACTGGGAACCCATCGATAATCTTTGAATATGAAGAAACAGAGTATGTGATTACTGCTGGAACCATTCGGGCTGCAATGGGGTTTCCTGAGTTTTCGTCGTATACTATTGGAATGGGTGATGAAGATTTGATAAGGATGATGCGAGAGATTGGGTATTCTGGACCCTTGAACAAGATTGGACAGTTGAAACGACCGTTCTTACGGAAGGAGTGGAGCTTCTTCTTTGATTGTATTACAAGGACGTTTGGAAAGAAATGCACAAACTGGGATGCTATTCCCACAGACAGTCTGCAAATAGGGTATTCTCTTTGATATGATAATCATTTTGATTTTGCATGACTTGTCTTGAATAATCTAGGAGAGAAAATGACAGAGAATAGAGGAGTAGTCTATTTTTCAAGATTCTGTCAGATTTTATTTTCTTACTGTGTTGAAGGAGTAGAAGTAATTCAAGCAGATGTTTCTTGTTTTAAATTACATAAAAGGATATTCTCTGATCTTAGTAATAAAGATGTTAAGAAAGGGGTTGTTGGAGATTTGTTGCTACCTGTCTCTGTGCAACAGTTTTTAAATGATCAAGTTAATCCACCTACCCAAGCTCCTTCTCAGCCAGAACCTCAACCTGAGCCTTTACAAACCGAGCTACCTCCATCAACATCTGTCATACCTGCAAGGGGTGGTAGGACTAAGCACATTGGTACTAAACCTGCAAGGTCTGTGAGACCATCTACTGATGTAGGTGTGTCTAAGACAAATGATGAGCCCAGGGGTCATTATAAGAAGAGGAGAGCAAATCGATCAAAAGCTGATAATGAAGATGATCTTGATAATGAAACTCTTCATAAGAGGAAGAGAAGATTAGTATCCAATTATCTTTTTGATAATGTGGATGAAGCTGTCCAGCATGATGCTCCTGAAATTATTGTTGAGGAGCCTGTTGTTAATGCTGATGATGAGGACAGGATTTTTGTAAATGTTGAAGCTCCTGAGGTTGTGATTGAAAATCGTTCTGCAAATGCTACTGTGCATGAAGAAGCCAGAGCAAACACTGATGCTACTTTTCATGATGATTTTCTTGAACCAATATTGGAGATGAATGTTGAAGAAGAATTTGAAGCACATCCTAGTATCAGTATTGGTGATACTGAGGATGTGGCAGCTGATCAACCCACCCAGATCCTAAATGAGTCTCTTGCCACTCATACAGAAATTCTTTCTGTCAATAATTCAAATCCAGAAGAGGGTGAGGAGGTTGATCAGGTTCTTGAAGCTGTTCAAGTAGTTCTTGACACTACTGTACATACAGAAGATATTGTTGCAGAGGCTATTCCTAAAGAAGCAGAGGTTTTTGTAACCTCTGAGAATCTTGTTGCTGCACAGCTAAATGCTGAGAAAGATGAAGCTATAGCAGAAAAAGTTAATGATGAAGCTGCACAGTTAAACACTGAAGTCACTGCAGAGAATATTGCAAACTCTGTTCATCATGAGGGAGCACAAGATGATGCTGAAGAAGATGTTCCTGATTCTTCTAATGCTGATTTTTCTGCAAACTCTGTTGATACATCTCAAAGAGTTGCTGCTCAACATGCTACAGACGCTCACTTTCAGGATATGTATTTCTCCAATTGGTCAAGCAGAGAAACTATCTTTTCTGATGAAAGAGCTGCTGATTTTGTGACCAAGTCTTCAAAGGAGATTCAAAATCCTGAACTTCTAACTCATCTCAAAGCTACAATAGTCCAAGTCAAATCTTTGAATAATCGTTTTGATGGTACTGACAAGATTATTGATGGTCTAAGGAATGACATAGCTGCAAGGGAACTTACACTGCAAAAGGATAAATCTCTCTATATCTCTTTGTGTAAAGAACAGAAGGCTTTTCACTCCAGATTGTCAAAAGTTGAAGAGAATCAAGCTGAAATGTCAAATAAGCTGGATGCAATTGCAAATTCCTTGGAACTGCTCACATCAGTATTGATTTCTGATGATGTCAAAAAGGGGGAGAGAGTATCTAAAGACATATGCAAGAGCTCTCAAACTCTGACTCGGAAGGATGATACCACTGATGGTGGTGCAAAAGATAAAGAACAAAGGAAAAAGAATGTTCAAGAGCAAGGGAGGAGGTCAAACTCTGATGCTAAGACTAATGCTGGAAAAGGAATAAACACTGGAGGGCAGTCTTCTTCAAAAGTAAGAAGTTTACTTTTTTCTTCTCAATCTCCAATTACTGATGAAGAAGTTGCAACTCAGTTGTTTCTAGCTGAGCATGGTCAAGATGCTACTGTTGAAGATATTCAAGCAGAAGAACAAATGCTAGCAGAAGAACATAAGAAGAAAGTTACTTCTGGAAATTATAAGAAGAAATCAGTAAAGGCTCCTAGAAAGAAATAAATTGGAATTTCTATCAAGGAAAATACTCAACAGAGTATACAATACACCAGGAGGCCTGTAATTACAAATACTGATAAAGGAAAAGGTATACTGGTAGAAGAAGGACAGTTACCTAAGAAGAATTATTCAACCTCTGACATTGCTCAAGTTGAATCAAGGATAAGTAAATCAACCTCTGACGCTGCTCATGTTGATGTTTCTACTAAAGTTGTGACAACCTCTGACAAAGCTTAAGTTGTACAAACTCAGCTAGCTCCTCAACTCAAAGGTTTCTTAAGACCTGCACTTTCTGAAACTCTGACACTTCAACCTGTGGACTTTTCTCAAACCAGGACTGTACTTGGAAAAGAATCTTTTGATAAGTCTGGTTTAGGTTCACATAGGGAGAAGAGAATAAACAACAGATCTTTAGATCAAACTTCACTGGCAGAAGCTGGTATTGGGGTATCTCAAGAGAGCCTTGATAAACTGGAATCTGTTCAGATGGTCTATCACAGGGGTTTGAAGAAAGAGGTTCTGTTATACTTCATGTCTGATGGAAGAGTATACAGAATAGGAGAAAATGATATTCAATTGAAGCTATGGGAAGAGCTTGAGTATGTTTTATACCTTCTCAAAATCAAAAACAAAAGTACTCATGATGCTGCTCTTGTCATAAAAGACAGAATGATGAAATCTAAAGTGCTTCTTGGAGGTGGTGTTTCTAGTGCATACATTCCTAAGTGCAGAGATGCTTATGGAAAGATTGTTGAGATGAAAAGAAATAGTGCCAAGTTCAAGACAGCACTGGGTATCAAAGTCTTGGAATTCAATTTGGAGTCAGACAAATCATATTATATAAAACTTGGAAATGAAATGAGGAAAAGCAGTATTTATTCTCTGAGGGCTGCCATATATCAAACTGGTGAAGGAGATCCAGAGTATAAAGAACTGAAGGAGATTATGATTGCTGAACTGGAAAGAGCTGAGAGAAGATTACTTACAGACTATCTCAGGACAGTGCCTGATATTCAAGAGATCAAATAAAGTCTGACTGTAAGTTTTTAAAGTTTTCTGTTCTAAGTTAAAGTTAAACTCTGTTATATTTTAAACACTGCATTTGTTATATGTTTTGACATCATCCATTATCTTTTTAACTTGTACATTTTAGTATGAACAAGTTGGGGGAGATTGTTAAATATAATTGCTGACGTTTGCTCATCAGTGTTTAAGTACCAGGTGTTAATCAGAGTTTACATTGAAGCCAGTCAGAGTTTGTTAAAGTCTGACGTGGTGATAGTTGAATTAGCTGTCGATGCTGAATTGAATATTCTAGAAGTAATATATTCTGAAGATGGAAAGAAGCAGAATATATTGATACAGCTAAGGAAACAGAATAGAAGATAAGAAGCAATCCTTAATTGATATGAATTGTATAGCTAACTTATAGGAATATCAATTAGAGATGGATTGTATGTAGCTGTGTAATATATAAACACAGATAGGTTATCCCTAGAAGGGATGCGAACATAGAATTATTATTCTTGTAACCTAGAAGCTCTTTGTGATTCATTAACATCATAAAGAGAGAAGCTGTTAATACAATTACAGTTTATTAATTCATAAACAGTGTTCTTGATTATTGTTATTCTCATATATATTTGATTATACTGTATTCGGCCTAACAATTGGTATCAAAGCCAAGGCTGTTTAATATATACAGTTTATCGATCTAAACACAAGTATAATCATGACTGATAACAACCAGGTAGGTTCCAATTCTCAAAAGGTTCAATCAGCTTCTGTAAGTCGATATGAGGCAATCAGGGTTTCAATTCTCAGACCTGTGGAATATCCAATATGGAAGGTAAAGATGACCATGTTTTTAGAAGCCACAGATCCAGAATACCTTGATAGAATCAATGATGGTCCTCATATACCGACTAAATTGTCTCCTGTTGTTGATGGTCAAGAACAAAAGACTGTTCCAAAGGAAAAGAAAGATATGACTCCTGAGGACATCTCATCAATTGCAAAGGATGCAAAAGTTAGACATCTACTCCATAGTGCTTTAGACAATGTTATGTCTAACAGAGTAATTGGCTGTAAAACTGCCAAAGAGATATGGGATGCTTTAGAAGTCAGGTGTCAAGGAACCAGTGCTATAAAGAAGAACAGGAAAACTATACTCACTCAGGAGTATGAGCACTTTGATTCAAGAGCCAATGAAACCTTGACTGAGACATATGACAGATTCTGTAAACTGCTGAATGATTTATCTCTAGTTGATAAAGAATATTGATCTTGAAGAATCAAATCTCAAATTTCTCTTATCTTTACCTGAAAGATGGGATTTGAAGACAACAACTATAAGAGATAATTACGAACTTGCTGAAACTGAACTTGATGAGATTTATGGGTTACTGAAAACTCATGAATTGGAAATAGAACAAAGAAACAGAAGATCAAGCAAGAAGACAAAATCTGTTGCTCTCAGAGTCGAAGAGAAACCCATCGAGAAGAAAATCTCAAGGAAGAAAATCAAAGGAAAGGCTTTAGTCCTTAAATCTGACAGTGAGTCATCAAACCCTGATGATGGCTCAAACACTGATGATGAAGCTTCTGACTCTGAGGATGATGAAGAAGAGATGATGAGAATGGCTGCTTTAATGGTGAAGACCTTCAAAAGATGGGATTCAAGAATTTCAAGAAAGGAAAAAGATTCTCTAGGAAAGATTCAAATTCTGAAAGAAAGAATTTCAGAAAGTCTGATGGGAGGGATACCAAGTCTGGAAAGAAAGACAAATCTGAGATCCAGTGCTACAAGTGCAAAGAGATGGGTCACTATGCTCCAGAGTGCAAGAAAGGAAAAACTGAAAAAGCACTCATCTCAAAAGGCAAAGACTGGGCAGACACTTCAGACTCAGATGAGGGAGTCAATTATGCTCTCATGGCAATTGGTAGAGATGAAGCTGACTCATCTGAAAACAAGGTACCCCTAACAACTTATGCTTATGATATTGATGATATATCTGAATTAAGAATTTATCTTAAAAGCATACATGTTAGTTATAGGGATCAGACTTTAGAGAATGAGAGAATAAAATCTGAGAATCTAAGTCTCAAAGAAAGAAATAAATTTCTTGAAGAGAAGCTTGTTAACATGCAACAAGTTCAAAAGGAGAGAGATGATGCTGTTTATGTTGAACAGGAATTGCTTAAAAGATATAGGCAAATAGAGTCTGAGTTGGAAAAAGAGAGGAAAGTGATTAAAACCTGGACTAATTCTGGAAAAGACACACATCAGGTTTTTCAAACAGATACTGTAGGTTTAGGTTACTGTGAGAAAGATGAACTTAGGTTTAAAGATAAAGTTAAAGTAAAACCACAACTTAAACCTGTGAAATTTGTTCATGAATCCAGTAAGCTAAAGTCTGTAATTGTAAAAGAAGCTGTTATGGAGCCAGTTGAAGCTTGTGTTGAACAAGTGGATATTGAATCTACAACAGAGAAGCCTATTGAGCAAGAAGCTGTTAGAAAACCAGTAAAAGTCTGTGAAAAACAGGTTAATGTTGGTTTAATGTCAGGAACACAGTTCAATCATAAGCTCAAAGAGGTAAAATCTGCCATGAAACCAAAAGGGTCCAAGCAGAATAGGAATGGAAAAGTAGGCATAAATAAAAGGAATAATCATCTGCCTACTTTAGTTGCTCCAAGAAAAACATGTTATAACTGTGGTAGTGCTAACCATCTTGCCAGTTTTTGCAGGAAGAACAAAGATATTAATTCTTTACCCTCCAAGTCTGGGGTAAAGAATGATTATGTTAGGGTTAGGCCACAGACTTTATGTACACACTGTGGAAGCACTTGGCATTCCATTTATACTTGCAAGAGTTATCATGCTATTTATCACAACTATTATGAGCTAAAACCCAACTTGAAATGGGTTAGAGCAAACTCTGCAAGTGTAAAGTCTGACAATGTTAGTTTAAACTCTGTTGATGGTGATTCCGCTGCAAAAGCTAACAATGTTAAGAAAGACAAAGGATCCAAGCAAGTCTGGATCCTTAAAACTAACAATCAGTGATTGTTTGTAATTGCAGGGCATTAAAGAGAGTACACTTATCTTGGACAGTGGATGCTCAGGACATATGACTGGAAACAAAGCCTTGCTATCAGACTTTAAGGAGAAGGCTGGCCCAAAAGTATCCTATGGAGATGGAAACATAGGACGTACTCTAGGATATGGCAATATAAATCTTGGAAGTGTCATCATATCAAACGTAGCTCTTGTCTCAGGACTCAAGCATGATCTGTGATAAGTGGATATTTTATTCACTTAGAACGTTTCCGTTTGGCTTAAAACGTATGTTTGTACTCGAGTTGTGGTATTTTTGATCTCTTTTAAGGGTATTGTGCAGGTATATTGATCACAGGTGTGTTAGGAATGAAGCGAAGCAATTGGAGCGCGAAACGGAGTTTTAATGAAGAAAAGGAGAAAATTCAGTTTTGCTGGACAGAGATCCTGGCGCGGCAGCGCCGTGATAATACTTGAGAGTGGCGCGGCAGCGCCGCAGAGAAAAGGTTGCACAGTGAACTTGGCGCGGCAGCGCCGTGTCCCTATACAAACTTGGCGCGGCAGCGCCGTGGTGTCTGGCGGGGAAATTCCTGTTTTGCCCTAATTTGTGATTTTTCAAGTGAAATTTAAAGAAATCAATTCCTGACGAAATATTGCACTTGGAGGCCTATAAAAAGAAGAAACAAACCCTAGAAGAGAGAGAGAGGAGAGACATATCATATATCTACGGAATTTCAAGCACGAAGAAGCGAGGAAGAAGATCGATTAAATTTTATTCTTGTAATCTTCTAGTTTGTGGATGCTTGGATTTGGTGTACTCTTTAACACCCTTGATATTTATAACAGTATTTATTTGATTTCTTCTATCATGTTTTCATTAGAACCCATGGTGACGATTAGTTTGATTATGAACTAATTCGTTGTCATGGGGTTTTAGCGGATTTATTCATGAAGTCTATTAGTTGAATTTTCTCGATGCCTATAGTGTGATTGATGTGATATCCTATCATGGTTGTTTTAATTCGTTATAGGAGAGTAGCTAACTCCTGTAATTGTGTGTTAATTCTTATTGAAGCGAAAGTGGATCTAAGAGTTTAGAACTTGCCATGCTAGCATAGGTTTATGCGTGAGAATATCATTCGTAATTAATGTCGTAACTCTAACCGTTTTATGACGACTATGTGATCAATTGAATGCTTGTACTTAAACCATTATGTTTTCAATCTTTATAGACATATAAGGACTAAGCATAATTGGGAGACTAAGTGATTTCTATCTTAATTGTGGATATTATTTAGGATGGTATTGGTACAACGAAAGTTGGCTTATATCAGTTTTGTGTGTTCGATCAGGTATTAATACTTCACATGAAAGGGCTAGAGAATTGAAGACTTTAGATGGATTGTTTAATGAAGTTGAAATCCCATGTTTTACTCGCATAAGTAATTCGATATAAATCTCAGTTCAAGTAGTTGATAATTAGTCATAATTCTTAGATAAATTTTAGTGATAATCAAAACCACTTTGTTAATTGTTTTAGCATCGAATAATAATCATACATTGGTGAGTGAATTAACTAGACAAACAACGAGTCCCTGTTGGAACGAACCTTATTTGCTATCTGTATTACTTGAGATCACGTGCACTTGCGTGTTTAGTTTGGTCGTAACAAGTTTTTGGATTGGGAGCTCAGTCCAGGCCTATGTTAGATGCAGCATCTGGAGGTGCGCTATGGGCAAAAAGCTATGAGGATGCCTATAATCTTATCGAGATGATGGCGGCCAATGAGTTTCAGAATCCTACTCAACGCTTGCCACATGCTAAAGTGGCTGGAGTTCTTGAATTGGATGCAGCTACTGCTATTGCTGCTCAACTCAAGGCGTTGACAATGAAGGTAGATTCCCTTTCTAATCATGGGACTAACCAGGTTGCTATGGTGTGTGAATTGTGTGCAGGAGCTCATGACACGAATATGTGTGCTATCTCATCTGAATCAGCACAGTTTGTTAGTAATTTTCAAAGAGCTCAGCAGCCAGTGCCTAATGCTTATCATCCCAACAATCGGAATCATCCTAATTTCAGTTGGAGCAACAATCAGGGGGGTGTTTGTTAATCCCAAATGACCTAACAGAATTGTAGAAGGGGGGGGGTTGAATACAATTTTGATATTTCTTTAACTTGAAAATACTTTATAAAATTAAACTGAACTGAATAAATAAAAACACAAGATATAAATAATTCAGTTGGATTGTTTGATGATCCAACTGAAGTGTTTTTATTGCGGAAATAATCTGTGATACAAATGTACACAGCTGCTCAGTTACAAGGTTGTAGAGAAGAAAAATGCTCTCAAAGATAGCTAATACAAACTCTTTGTTTTTCTTCACTCAAATAAAGTAACTGCTACACTTGGTTATATAAACCCAAGTTTACAACCCTATTTTTGGCTACACTAATAGTACAATGAGTAACCGCCAATAGTTTGCTTTTCATCCCTTTGTCCAGTGGTCCTTGGAGATCCTTGCTTTTGACTTCATGCTTATTATGATCACTCCCAAGAGCCCAATTGGAAACTGGGATGTTTCCTTATTCCCCATGTCCATTTTAATGGTTTCCAATGCAAAGTACACTTCCACATCTCCTTTTTGATCTGTCAGGAACCTGTCACTATCACTTTGTCAATTGTATAGAAAAGCAATAATGATTCGTTGATGGCATAGAGATGTGTTTCGTTGATAGCTTTATTCTTTGTTTCGTTGATGAGCTTCCTTGTTTCGTTGATAGAGTAATCTTCATTCCGTTGACATGTCTTCACTTAGGCAAAATTACAAGGCACTAAATATTTACAATTAACCAACCTATTTTGCCTATCTAACCATTTAGTCAACATGACTTAGAAAACCTATCTAGTACTCAACAAACTGCATATCAAACTATGAAGTAATGTACAGTGCAATTGCTACATCACTCATTTCGTTGATGAGCTTCCTGTCAACGAAACACTGCAAAGCATGCTATTTCGTTGACAGTTACAAAATAACTTAATACAAAATCTACTAAGTGTTTTTATAATTATCATCAAGAACAACATATTCCTAACAATCTCCCCCAATTTATGACTGATAGAATAACAGCCATAAATCAAGAGCCTTGATGATAACAAAAACACTCAGGCATATTACACATGATAAAAGTAAAAGTTGTATTGAGCTTCATAAAGTTTTTAGAAATAATGCAAGACTTACAAAACTAATGCCCAAATGTGCTCCTCCAGACTGAGCAAATAATTCATCTTTGTCTTCTTTGGGGCATAGTCTTCTTCCCTCTCCTAGAGTTGTTCTCCTCAATCTGGACCTGTAGCCTTCTGTAAAAGATCTTCTCTTCTTCATCTTGATCACCAAGCTTGGATTGCATAAACCTTAGAGTTTGATTAGATGCCTTGTCCAGCTGGTCTTCCATCCTGAAGAACCTTCTGCAGTTGTCCTTGTCCTTGAATTCCATCATCCAGAAAGGTTGAAGATGGATCTTCTTTCCTGTTGAGGGCACTCTTAGCATCCTGGGAAGAGCCTCAGGCTTGTTCCAGCTAGCCTTTATTTGACATATTCTGGAGACCACCTCAGACTTGGCTGTTTTGGTGAAGCCAAAGTCTTTCTTCAAGCATCTAAACACTGTGAGTAGTGTTTGGTAGTCTTCTCCTAGAATTCTGTAGAGAGGCCAAATTTGTTCTCTACCACCCTTGTATGTGAAAACCAATCTTTCAGGTAGCTTCTGAGAAGCTGCAATGCCCCTTACTTCCACCAGGTTGTCTAACTCAAGATGCAAGCTGGATTCTTCCCTGATGTCAGCAATGTACATGCAGTCCTCTGGATTTGAAGGGGGTTTTTGAGGTTGTGGCTTTCTCACAAATACTGGCTTTGTCTTGACAGCCCTTTGCTTCAATTTCTTCTTTGGATCCATCTCAAAAAGGAATTTAGGAAAGTTAGCCTCATCAAACTCAATTGGCTCTTCCTTTGGCTCAATTGGCTGATCATGATAATTAACAAGATGTTTGGGATCACAGGCTAACTTTAAAGATGGATCAGGAATTGTTGGAGGTACAGAAGAGTCTGATGCAATACTCTGAGAGTCATCATTTTCAAAGGTTATGTTTCTTCTAGCCCTTGCCTTTGGTTGCCTTGTACTCTTCTTTTCACTCCTTTCCTTTTGGGCTTTTTCTTCTTGCTGTCTTTCTTCTTCATCTAGAGCTTGAGCTACTGCAAGAGCTTGCATAGCTGCTCTTTCTGATTCCTCAGCCTTGGCTTCAGCAAAGTTTGGATGACCAGCCCAAACACAGATTTGTTGTCCATTCCTGTAGACAATTGCCCTTTGCTTCCTTATCTCATGATTATTACTTTCCTTGCTTTTTGTGATGAGAAGTCCAAGTAGTTTGAGCTCATCTGGATAAGGTGCAGGATAGAAAGTCCTTGCTATGTTTTTGCCTTTTGGTTTAGCAGGAGACTTGGGAGATAAGCTTCTTTGTAATGTAGCTTCTTCCACATCCCTAATGCATGAAGTTTGTCCTTTCTCCTTTCTTGGTCCTTGAATGACTCCATGTAGAAGGGGCTCTATAGCATAAGAGCTCTTGAACTGTGGCTCCACTTGTGCAGTCACCATTGCATTTGTTGATGGCTGATCTGTCTTTGAAGATTCAGTAATTTTCTTGAACCTTGCTTCTATGTTGGACCAATGATCTTTGATCTGTGCTGCAAGTTGTATCCTCATAGAAGCTTCCTGGATCAAGTCAATGCCATCCTTATTCTTCTTTCCAAACTCCCCCATTGCTAGTGGCTCCTGTGGCAATGTGATGGTTGGGACCAGCACCTTTGTGATTTGAATGGTTAGCTCCTGAGATTTCTCCCCCTTTTTGTTATCATCAAGAGAGACAACTGGGAGTCCTTGAGCTGCCACTAGCTGGGCCAAAAGTTGAGTCTGCTTCTCCTGTTCCTTTTGCATTTGAGATAAAGTAGCTTCCACCTTGTCCACTCTAGAAGAGAGAGTCTTCAAGGAGGTAGCCACTTCAGGTTCCTTAGAGAAAAACCTGTTCATTTTGGACATAGTGAGAAGAGGGAGCTTTTCATCCATCATCCTGTAGTTAGCATCCCTGAAATTGCTAATAGAGTCCTTGATTTCTGTAGCCTCAATCCTTGTCTGCATCATTTGTAGCCTTTGAATTTCCAGAGAATCCATGATGGCCTTGTAGAATTTCTTGTCTCTTGCATTTGCAGACTCATGAGCTAAGTAGGCTTCATTGTACTGCCTGGAGATAGCAGCATCTAGAGTGGCTCTACCATGCATACCTTGAGAAAGCCAGCCTGGTGTAGGAGGCACCACAGAAGTCCCAGTCTGTGAAGTGGTGGCCACCTGTAGATTATCACCATAGCTGTCCTCAGCATCAGAAAACTCAAATTCTCCACTTGCTGCAGCTCCTGAAGGTAGATTGGTCAGGGCATCCTTTGCTCTTTGCATTGATGCAGTTGTATGAATTAGATTTAGTGACCTTTCTGCCTCCACATTGCCCTGCTGAGCCATAATTTGATAGGCTGGCACAGGATGAGTAAAGGTCTCAGGATCCAGGGAAATACTATCCAGAGTTTGTTGATAAACCTCTTGGAAAGTAGGTTCCCTTTCTCCCTCACTGACCTCCATTAACTCATTAGCAATGGCTGCTTCCATCCTTATTTCTCCTGTAGTCCCTTCTCTCTCTCCACTCTGTTCTTGCATCATGGGCTCCCCATGGCTCACACCTCTCACACCCTCACCTTCACCTTCTAAGGTGGAACTCTCAATCTCTCCTTTTGCCTGGCTGGAAGAAATAGCCAGCCTCTCACTCACATTCTCTCCTTTTGCCTGGCTGCAAGCCAGCCTCTCAGTCTCACTCCCTCTCAGTCCTAGAAGTGTCTCAACTACCACTAGATCATCTGCACTAGTTGTGGGAACAACTTGATTTTCAATTAAAGGTGCAGAGTGAACTATCAACGGAATGGTAGTTTGAGCTGTCAACGGTATGGATACCGTTGATGGAGAAACACTTGTCAACGAAATAGACTGTTTCGTTGATGAAGTCAAGAAAGCACTTTGAGAATGAGAAATTACAGTAGAGTCTGTGGTGATTGATTTTAAAGAATGGTCCACAGATCCCCTTGCAACTTCAGGAAAAATTGGTTGATGGCCCAACAAATCACTTAACAAGTGATGGCCACCAGCTTCAGAGTGGGGCTTCTCCAAGATTAGAGTTGGAGAATCAGGAATAGATGTATGGATCATGTCCACATCTAATGATTGAGTTGGTGAATTGGATGGAGATAATTCAAGATTGATGTTTAGAGAATGGGACTGTAACCCCAGAGTAATGATAGGGTTTACATCAAACTGAATTTGAGAAACTGGAAGTGTTGCTTCCAGTGTGTGTGCACCCTGTGTACCCTTGGACTTTTGCTTCACTCTCCTTTGGTATTGGGAAAATGTAGACTTTGGGCTTGAAGTGTCCCTTACCCTCTTGGACTGTGCTCTTGGTGGAGAGCTTGTTTCAATAATCACATCCTTTTGGGAGGATGCAATTAGACTTGTGTTTAAATCCATTTTACTCATTGTGCCTTGTTGGGAAGACACAATGGGGCTTGGCTGGTACACACTCACCTGTCCTTCCTTATCCTTGGGGTTTCTTTGATGTTCACCCCTTCCCTCACCTCTTACAACTCCAGACTCACTCCCCTTAGGTTGTGTGGTAGTTTTTACAACAGGTGCCTTTTGAGAAGCACCTGAGGTTGGCTTGGAGGATTTCTTTGATTTAGGTTTTGTTGCTAGGGTAGGAGCCTGTTGGGTCACAGCTACAGACTCCATAGCAACATTGGAAGGTAAAACAGTAGAGGAGTTAGCTACACTAACAGGGATAGTAGTAGTTACCTCAATGATTGGCAGATACACCACTGGAACATCACCATTGTGGTTCAGCCTGAGTATGTCTGTCAATACTCTCTTTTCTTGCACAAAGCACTCGAACCTGGCATTAGGGTTAGAGATAACTAATGGTGCTGGACTAACATGGTTAGCCAACATCATCAGAAACCTAGCATAATAGATATTTTTCTTCCTATTTGCTTTGTCACCCAACTTAGCACCAATTTCATACATAAGTTGGGTGCTAAAGTTGTGATATCTATCATTTAGAAGCATGGTTAGGAGAATTAACATAGAGTTAGTTAATGCATCAAAATTACTAATCTTTCCAGAAAAGACCTTAATGAATGCATCAGCTAAATAACTGTATTCCCTAACCAAACCTCTCCTAATTATTCTACCCAGATTATCAGTAGGCAAAGAGTAGTTTATAGAATTTAACATGGTAGTTATTTCAGTGTTAGTAGGCAAAGCATCACAGTTATTATCAGGAATATGTAAACATGCTTGCAAAACATCAGAATTAACTATGTACTCATTACCTTGAAGAGTGAATTGTAGTGTGCAGTTTGTTCCACTATACTCACATGAGGTCCAAATCTCCTCGATTATCTCATTGTAGAGTGGTGTAGAGTGAAACATTGCATAGCTCAACTTGCAATTCTTCATGAAATCCATCATTTTGAAGAACAGACTGTTCGGGTTTTCCTTGACAACAAAAGGGATGGAGTTGTTCTTCTCATAGATGAACCCTCCAGCAGACATTAGCTTGACTATGGGTGCCATTGTTGATTAAAGGAAAGCTTCGAACTGAATTGATTGATAGAGAGAAGAAGAGAGAAAAAGCCTTTGAAATTTTTGAGAACAGGTAAAAAGAAATAATAAAACTAAAATTTCTTAAATACTCCCCCAAAAATTCTCAGAAAATGAATCCAATAATAAATGTAAATTACTGGATTGGCTTAAAAATATAACCGTTACTCTTAAAGTATTACCATGATTTATACTTACAGGGGTGTATGCATAGATCGTGGTAAAAGACGTGTCACATTTCAACGGTTCAGATAAAAAGCGCTAAATCAACGAATCAGGATTGGGCGGTTAAAGTCCCGTCTTATTTCGTTGATAAAGCTGCGTTTCGTTGATATAAAAGAGCTATCAACGAAACACCCAGAAAACTGCTAAGACTGTCAACGAAATGGTGCATTCCGTTGGCATAGTAATTTTGACTTAGACAAAATTTTACCTTTTCCTGAGAAAATTTATTCACAGAAAAAAAAAACATAGCAAATTTCTGGCTGCATTATGACTTGCAAATATCTCAAAAATAATTAAGAGAAATTTAGCATACCTAGCTCACTTACTAATCTTGAGAATGTTGATTCATCAAGTGGCTTGGTAAAGATGTCTGCAAGTTGTTGTTCACTTGGAACAAAATGTAACTCCACAGTACCATTCATAACATGTTCTCTAATGAAATGGTACTTGATGTCAATGTGCTTGGTTCTTGAATGCTGCACTGGATTCTCAGTAATGGCAATGGCACTAGTGTTGTCACAGAAAATAGGAATTTTCTCAACTCTTAATCCATAATCAAGTAGTTGATTTTTCATCCATAAAATCTGTGCACAACAACTTCCAGCTGCAATATACTCAGCCTCAGCTGTGGAGGTGGAAACTGAGTTTTGTTTCTTGCTGAACCATGACACAAGCTTGTTTCCTAAGAATTGACAGGTGCCTGTTGTGCTTTTCCTGTCAATTTTACATCCTGCATAATCTGCATCTGAATAACCAATTAGTTCAAAACCAGATTCTCTAGGATACCAAATGCCAAGGTTTGATGTTCCTTTGAGATATCTGAAAATCCTTTTAATAGCAACTAAATGGGATTCCCTAGGATCAGCCTGAAATCTAGCACATAAACATGTAGCAAACATAATATCAGGTCTACTAGCTGTTAAATATAAAAGTGAGCCAACCATGCCTCTGTAACTTGAAATGTCCACAGATTTTTCCTTAGTATTCAATTCAAGTTTGGTGGCAGTAGGCATGGGTGTTTTGGCAGGAGAGCATTCCATTAAGTTAAACTTCTTCAATAAATCAAAAATATATTTTGTTTGACTAATGAAAATGCCTTCATTAACTTGCTTTACTTGAAGACCAAGAAAGTAAGTTAATTCTCCCATCATGCTCATTTCATACTTACTTTGCATAAGCTTGGCAAACTTTTGACAAAGTTTTTCATCTGTAGACCCAAAAATTATGTCATCTACATAAATTTGAACAAGTATTGTAGAGCCATTCACAATCCTATGAAAAAGGGTATTATCTACAGTACCTCTAGTGAAGTGATTCTCAAGAAGGAACTGTGAAAGTGTGTCATACCAGGCTCTAGGTGCTTGTTTCAAACCATAGAGTGCTTTGAGGAGAAAGTACACATACTCTGGAAAATCATCATCTTCAAAACCAGGAGGTTGACTCACATACACCTCCTCTTCCAGTTCCCCATTTAGAAAAGCACTCTTAACATCCATTTGATAGACCTTGAAATTGGCATGGGCTGCATAGGCTAGGAAAATCCTTATTGCTTCTAGTCTTGCAACAGGAGCAAAGGTTTCATCATAATCGATTCCTTCTTCCTGTGAATAGCCTTTTGCAACCAATCTAGCTTTATTCCTTGTGACTATGCCATTTTCATCCATCTTGTTTCTGAACACCCATTTTGTGCCTATGACACTCCTGTCCTTAGGCTTGGGCACCAGCTTCCATACATTGTTCCTTTCAAATTGGTTTAGCTCTTCTTGCATAGCCAAAACCCAATCTGGATCTAGAAGTGCATCCTCAACTTTCTTTGGCTCATCTTGAGACAGAAAGCTGCTATATAGACATTCTTCTTGAGTTGCTCTTCTAGTTTGGACTTTTGAAGAAACATCACCTATAATGAGTTCAAAGGGATGATCTTTAGTCCATTTTCTTGAGGGAGGTAGATTTGCTCTAGACGAGGTAGCTTCATGATCATGATTGCCTTGATTGGACATTTGTCCTTGAGAAACTCCCCCTGAGTTTGTTGTCCCTAAATGATCACTTCTAGAACCATTTCTATGACTGTCAACGGTATGACCATTTTGGTTGTCAACGAAACGCTCATTTTGACTGTCAACGAAATGA
Organism: Heracleum sosnowskyi; assembly: GCA_030848705.1. Classification (NCBI taxonomy): domain Eukaryota; kingdom Viridiplantae; phylum Streptophyta; class Magnoliopsida; order Apiales; family Apiaceae; genus Heracleum; species Heracleum sosnowskyi. The sequence continues at coordinate 57,096,831 of CM061238.1, read as the reverse complement.
TCATTTGGTCTACTAGCAGCTATTCTTTTCAATCTTAATGCAGCAACTTCATCTTCACTGCTGCTTTCATCTGTGCTAGATACAACAACTTTAGGCTGTTTCTCAGTAGCCTTATCATGATTCACTTGTTCTCCTTCCTCATTCTCAAAAGAGAGACTTTCATGGAAACCTTCATCACAGAGACCTTGTATTTTGAGATCATCAAAAACAACATGTACAGATTCCATAACAATGTTGATTCTGAGATTAAAGACTCTGTAAGCTTTCCCTGCTGCATATCCCACAAATATTGCTTCATCTGCCTTTGCTTCAAATTTCCCCAAATGCTCAGCTTGATTTCTCAGAACAAAGCACTTGCATCCAAAGACATGAAGAAAATCTAATAGTGGCTTCTTTCTTTTGAGTAACTGATAAGGGGTCATTCCTTTGGCCTGATTAATCAAAGAAATATTCTGAGTGAAGCAAGCTGTGTTAACTGCCTCAGCCCAAAAATAAGTTGGTAACTTTGATTCATCTAGCATTGTCCTTGCAGCTTCAATAAGTGTTCTGTTTTTCCTTTCAACTACACCATTTTGCTGTGGTGTTCTTGCTGCTGAAAACTCATGCAAAATACCATTTTCTTCACAGAACACCTTCATGCTTGAATTCTTGAATTCTGTCCCATTGTCACTCCTAATCCTTCTTACTTTGAAATCAGGATGATTGCTTACCATCTTGATGTGATTGATAATGATTTCACTTGCCTCATCTTTAGAGTGCAAAAAGAAAGTCCATGTAAATCTAGAAAAATCATCAACAATCACAAGACAGTATTTCTTCTTTGAAATAGACATGACATTTACAGGGCCAAACAAATCCATATGAAGTAACTCAAGCTGATGAACAATTGATGACTCTGTCTTGCTTTTGAATGATGCCTTCTTTTGTTTCCCTTTTTGACAGGCATCACACAAACCATCCTTGGAAAACTCCACCTGTGGAATTCCTCTAGCAAGATCTTTCCTCACCAAATCATTCATAACTTTGAAATTCAGATGGGATAACTTCTTGTGCCATAACCAACTTTCATCCTTGCTTGCCTTGCTGAAAAGACAAGTGATGGTGTCTGAACTTGTGCTACTAAAGTCAGCAATGTACACATTCCCTCTTCTGAATCCAGTCATTACCACATTGTTGTTTCCTCCTTTAGAAACAACACAGGCTTCTTTAGAAAAAGTAACTAAAAATCCTTTGTCACAAAGTTGGCTGATACTAAGCAAGTTGTGCTTAAGACCATCCACCAATGCAACCTCATCTATGATGACATTCTCTTTTGAAATCAAGCCATATCCCTTTGTGTAGCCTTTGCTGTCATCTCCAAAAGCAATACAAGGGCCAGCTCTTTCCTGAAACTCTGTGAGCAGGGTAGAATCACCAGTCATGTGTCTTGAACAACCACTATCCAAGTACCAAAGATTCCTTTTGTCTCCCTGCACACAATAAAACCAAATCAAGTTGATTTTGGTACCCAAGTTTCCTTGGGTCCTGTCTTGTTAGCCTTTGCATTCCCTTTTGTACCATTTTTCACTTTGGACTCAGATTGATTCAAATCAATCTTTACCCTTGGTGTTGATTTCTGAGGGTTGCTCATATTTTCATTCATAGCATGCATAGTTGGAGGAACAATCATGTTATTCATGTTCCATGGCATTTGTGGCATGTTAAACATATTCATGTAAGGATTAGACACAAATGGCATGCTAGCATATGGATTCTGAAATTGTGCATATGGAGCAAACATGTTAGGCATAACAGGCATTGTAGGCATGGAACTGTTCATTGCAGGCTTGGGCATTTTCACATTAGCAGATTTCTTAACAGATTTGCAGTTAGTAGACAAATGACTAACACTTCCACAATTAACACATGTCTTTCTAGGAGCATATTTATCAGGTGTGTAATTGTTGTGTTTGTTAATTCCTACTTTGCCATTCCTGTTATTCTTTTTATTTCCCTTAGCCTCATTATGAACTTTCTCTACCTTGTCTTTCAATTGCTTGTTAGACAAGTGACCTACATTAGCTCTCTCAACAGGCTTCTCAACTTTCTTTGAATTACTAGACTCACCTTGAACAAAGTTCTTGGTGACAGGACCATACTTGTCATTAAGTCTAGTGAGTTTCTCTTTTCTTTTGTCTGTCAACGAAACAGCCTGATCGGTTGATGGTTCATGTGTCAACGAAACATTGCATTTCGTTGACATATCAACCTCCAACAAATGATCATTGTTGTTTGTTGACTCTGTTTCTGATTCTAAGGTTTCACCAACACACCCTAGCTTCTCTTTGTTCTTTTTCCATGATTCCTCACAGAAAGATTCCATACCTTGAACATTAATGATGTTGGTAGCAACATTCCTGGAATCTTTCCATTTTGCAATCACACCTTGTTCTATTTCAAGTTGTGTTTTAAGAATTTCTTCCCTTTGTAACACGTTCTCAAGTTCCTTCTTAGCATCCCTACTAACACATCTCATTTTCTCAAATTCAATGAGCTGTGCTTCTAACATTGCATTCCTATCACTTAAGAACAAATTAGTCTCTTTTATTCTAGAATTCTCCTTGGTAAGTGATTTAAGAGTAACACGCAAATTATATAGTACAGTAGACATTTCATTTACTGCACTATCGCATTCCTCTTTAGAAAGCTCAGAAAGATTAGTAATTGTTACCTGGTTGCTTGAGGAACTTGCTTCCTGCTCATGATTGTCAGCCATAAGAGCCAAGTTGACATATTCAACATCATCATCAGAGTCTTCACCATTACCAGCCCAGTCATACTCCTGAGACATGAAAGCCTTTTCTTTTTCCTTGAGAAGTTCAAAGTATTTCTTTTTATAATCAACAGGCTCAAATTTCCTGTTGCCCTTCTCAACCTTGGGCTTTCTGCAGTCTCCAGCAAAGTGACCAAGCATTCCACAATTGAAACATTTTGACTTAGACTTTTCAATCCAGTTTGTTTTGCTAGGTTGAAAGTCTCTTCTTGGTGGCCTTGCTTCTGAGTTTCTTTTGAACTTGAACTTAGAGAATTTCCTAGACAGAAAAGCAATATGCTCATCAATCTCATCTAAGTCATTCAAGTTGGCTGGTTCTGATTCTTCTTCTTCTTCTGTCATCTTGTCTTTACCCTTGCTAACATCACTCCTACAACTAGGTCGACTAGTTGTGGCCTTTGCAGTTTCTTTGTTGTCATCTTCCAGTTGGTTCACAGATGCAATTAATGCAATAGATCCACCCTTCTTCTGTACCTTTTCAATTTCCTCATCTTGCTCCATTTCCAGCTCATAAGTCTTCAAGGTTCCATAAAGCCTTTCAAGAGTGTAGTCTTTGTACTCTTGAGTGTTTCTAAGAGAAACAGTCATAGGCTTCCATTCTTTTGGAAGAGCTCTGAGAAATTTAAGGTTTGAATCCTTAGTTTGATAGATCCTCCCATACAGCTTTAATCCATTCAAAAGCTTCTGAAACCTACTAAACGTGTCATTTAGGGTTTCACCAGCTTTAAAATGAAAATGCTCATATTGTTGTATAAGGAGTTGCATTTTATTTTCCCTGACTTGCTCAGTTCCTTCACAGAGAGTTCTAACAGTATCCCATACTTCCTTAGAGGTTGTACAGTTGATAACATTGTCAAACATCTCTTGCTCCAAACCATTAAACAGAATGTTCATGGTTCTTTTGTCTTTATGGACTTCTGCAACATCTTCAACAATCCATTCTGAGACAAGTTTTGGAATCTCTACATCAGGAGCATTATCTGGCAATCCAACTCTAGAATCAAGCTTCATGGGAACGTGTGGACCTTTCTCAATGCAGTCTACATACCTCTCATCCATAGACATGAGATGTAAATGCATCTTTACTTTCCAGTGAAAGTAATTGTCCTTATCAAGAACTGGTATCTTCACACCTGCATCCTTCTTCACCATGGTTTCTGTTTTTGGTCTTGATCTTTAAACTTCTTGTATGTTAGAAGCTCGCTCTGATACCAATTGTTAATCCCAAATGACCTAACAGAATTGTAGAAGGGGGGGGGGGTTGAATACAATTTTGATATTTCTTTAACTTGAAAATACTTTATAAAATTAAACTGAACTGAATAAATAAAAACACAAGATATAAATAATTCAGTTGGATTGTTTGATGATCCAACTGAAGTGTTTTTATTGCGGAAATAATCTGTGATACAAATGTACACAGCTGCTCAGTTACAAGGTTGTAGAGAAGAAAAATGCTCTCAAAGATAGCTAATACAAACTCTTTGTTTTTCTTCACTCAAATAAAGTAACTGCTACACTTGGTTATATAAACCCAAGTTTACAACCCTATTTTTGGCTACACTAATAGTACAATGAGTAACCGCCAATAGTTTGCTTTTCATCCCTTTGTCCAGTGGTCCTTGGAGATCCTTGCTTTTGACTTCATGCTTATTATGATCACTCCCAAGAGCCCAATTGGAAACTGGGATGTTTCCTTATTCCCCATGTCCATTTTAATGGTTTCCAATGCAAAGTACACTTCCACATCTCCTTTTTGATCTGTCAGGAACCTGTCACTATCACTTTGTCAATTGTATAGAAAAGCAATAATGATTCGTTGATGGCATAGAGATGTGTTTCGTTGATAGCTTTATTCTTTGTTTCGTTGATGAGCTTCCTTGTTTCGTTGATAGAGTAATCTTCATTCCGTTGACATGTCTTCACTTAGGCAAAATTACAAGGCACTAAATATTTACAATTAACCAACCTATTTTGCCTATCTAACCATTTAGTCAACATGACTTAGAAAACCTATCTAGTACTCAACAAACTGCATATCAAACTATGAAGTAATGTACAGTGCAATTGCTACATCACTCATTTCGTTGATGAGCTTCCTGTCAACGAAACACTGCAAAGCATGCTATTTCGTTGACAGTTACAAAATAACTTAATACAAAATCTACTAAGTGTTTTTATAATTATCATCAAGAACAACATATTCCTAACAGTGTTCAGCAACCACAGAATCAGCAGTTCAATGCAAGGCCATATGGTCAGAACTATCAACAACCACCCTATGCTCCAAGGCAACCATTCAATCCACCTGGATTTCAACCATCTCAAGGGAATTCTTTGAATCAGTCTGAAAAGTCCGAATTGGAAGAGCTGCGAATGATGTACAAGAGTCAGGCGGTGTCATTGAAAACTTTAGAGAATCAGATTGGCCAACTAGCCAATGCATTGCTGAACCGTCAACCAGGAACGCTTCCGAGTGACACAGAGATGAATCCAGGCAAGAAAGATCAAAAGGAACAGGTTCAGGCAGTGACCTTACGATCGGGGAAGATTCTACAAGGTCAGAACGAAGAAGATTCAACCAAGGAAAAGAATGATAATCTTGACGTTGGGGTCGAATCCGTTCCTGATTTGGTACCTAATGCTATTCCCTCGAATCCTAAAACTGCTAGGACTGATAATTCTCAGAAGGAAGTAGAAGAAAAGGTGTTCCCACCTCCTCCATTCCCAAAACGAGTTCAAAGGCAAAAGTTTGACAAGCAGTTTGCTAAGTTCTTGGATGTCTTCAAGAAGCTTCAGATCAACATACCATTTGCAGAGGCTCTTGAGCAGATGCCGAGCTATGCGAAGTTTATGAAGGGCATTCTTTCAAAGAAATTGAAACTTGAGGAGCTAGAGACAGTTGCATTGACGGAAGAATGTAGTGCCATCTTGCAACAAAAGTTACCACCTAAGTTGAAGGATCCTGGAAGTTTCACCATTCCATGTACTATTGGAAATCTCTCCTTCAGCAAATGTTTGTGTGATTTGGGGGCAAGCATTAATCTCATGCCCTTATCAGTTTTCATGCAACTTGGTCTTCCAGAACCAAGGCCAACTACTATGACGCTGCAACTTGCGGACCGTTCAGTTACTTATCCTCGAGGAATAGTTGAGGATGTTTTGGTGAAGGTCGACAAGCTTATCTTTCCAGCCGACTTTGTGATTCTTGACTTTGAGGAAGACAAGAAGATCCCTATCATCTTGGGACGACCATTCTTGGCTACAGGTCGGACTCTAATTGATGTCCAAAAGGGAGAACTCACTATGAGGGTGCACGATCAAAATGTGACCTTTAATGTTTTCAATGCAATGAAGCTTCCAACTGACGAGGAAGTGTGTTTTAAAATTGATATGGTGGACAAGGTGGTTAGCTCCGCAACTCAACACTTGATCAAATCTGATGTGTTGGAAAGAGTTCTTATTAATGACTTGGAGATTGAGAACGAAGAGGATGAAGAACAATTGCAATATCTTAATGCATCTCCATGGAAGAAGTTCGAGATTCCGTTTGAATCTTTGGGGTTGTCAGAGCTGAAGAAGTCTCATGTTAGACTTAAGCCATCGATCGAGGAAGCACCTAAATTGGAACTTAAGCCATTGCCTGAACATCTAAGGTATGCCTATCTTGGTGATTCTTCTACCTTACCTGTTATTATATCATCTAAGCTTTCAGGCATGGAAGAGGAAAAGCTATTGCGAATTTTGAGGGATTTCAAATCAGCCATTGGGTGGACTATAGCAGACATCAAGGGTATTAGTCCTTCTTATTGCATGCACAAAATTCCTTTGGAAGAGGGAGCTAAACCTACAGTTGATAATCAAAGGAGGCTGAATCCTGTTATGAAGGAAGTTGTGAAGAAGGAATTTCTTAAGTGGCTTGATGCAGGCATTATCTATCCGATCTCTGATAGTTCTTGGGTGAGTCCGGTGCAATGTGTGCCTAAGAAGGGAGGCATGACAGTGGTGACTAATGAAAAGAACGAGCTCATTCCCACTCGAACAGTTACTGGTTGGAGGATTTGCATGGATTATCGAAAGTTGAATAAGGCCACTCGGAAAGATCATTTTCCACTTCCGTTCATTGATCAGATGATCGACAGATTGGCTGGACATCAGTACTATTGCTTGCTTGATGGGTATTCTGGTTACAATCAGATTTGCATAGCGCCCGAGGATCAAGAGAAGACTACATTCACTTGTCCATTTGGTACATTTGCATTCAGACGTGTTTCTTTCGGGTTGTGTGGAGCGCCAGCTACTTTTCAGCGATGCATGATGGCCATTTTTTCTGACATGATTGGAATTAATGTGGAAGTATTCATGGACGATTTCTCAGTTTTTGGGGATTCTTTTGATGAGTGCTTGGGGAACTTGAGTTTGGTTCTAAAGCGTTGTGTGGAGACAAATCTTGTTCTAAATTGGGAAAAGTGCCATTTCATGGTACAAGAAGGTGTCATTCTGGGGCACAAGGTTTCGTGTAAAGGTTTGGAAGTTGACAAGGCAAAGGTGGCAACTATTGAGAACCTTCCGGCCCCTGTTTCAGTCAAGGGTATCCGCAGCTTTCTTGGTCATGTGGGGTTCTACAGGCGTTTCATAAAGGACTTCTCAAAAATTTCTAAGCCACTTTGCAATCTCTTGGAAAAAGACGTTCCGTTCAAGTTTGATGAGTCTTGTTTACAGGCATTCGAGATCTTGAAGAAGAAATTAATTTCTGCTCCAGTGATTACAGCTCCTGATTGGAGCCAACCATTTGCTTTGATGTGCGATGCTAGTGATTTTGCACTTGGTGCCGTTCTAGGCCAAAGGAAAGAAAAGGTGTTTCATGTTATTTATTATGCAAGCAAAACTCTTAATGATGCTCAGATGAATTACACCACCACTGAGAAGGAACTACTTGCTATTGTCTACGGGTTTGAAAAGTTTCGCTCTTATCTGCTTGGTACTAAGGTGACAGTTTATACGGATCATGCTGCTATTCGCTATCTCTTGGCGAAGAAAGATGCTAAGCCAAGGTTGATTCGTTGGGTTCTTCTGTTGCAAGAATTTGACGTGGAAATCAAGGACAGAAAGGGGACGGAGAATCAGGTAGCTGACCATCTCTCTAGATTGGAGGATCACGGGAAGTCACCTAAAGATAATACAGTTATTAATGAGTTTTTTCCGGATGAGCAACTATTCAGTGTGGAAGATGTTGAACCATGGTATGCCGACATTGTGAATTATCTAGTAAGTAACATCATGCCACCTGAGCTCTCTTATGCTCAAAAGAAGAAATTCTTACATGATGTCAAGCAGTATATTTGGGATGAGCCGTTTTTGTTCAAGCAAGGAGCTGATCAGATTATTAGGCGTTGTGTTCCTTACAGTGAGACCGAGGCTATTCTTAGTGATTTTCATGCTACAGCTTATGGAGGCCATTATGCGGGTGAAAAGACAGCCACACGTATTCTTCAAGCAGGTTTCTATTGGCCGACTCTATTCAAAGATGCTCATCAGTTTGTGTTGAGATGTGATCGATGTCAACGAGTTGGTAATATTTCTCGTAGGGACGAGATGCCTCTTAATGTCATGTTGGAGGTAGAAATCTTTGACGTGTGGGGAATCGACTTCATGGGACCGTTCATTCCGTCATGTGGTAATCAGTATATTCTGTTAGCTGTGGATTATGTGTCTAAGTGGGTGGAGGTAAAGGCACTTCCAACGAATGATGCTAAGGTGGTGCTTAATTTCCTTCACAAGAATATATTTACTCGGTTTGGAACTCCGCGAGTTATCATCAGTGATGAAGGTACGCACTTTTGCAATCGGAAGTTTACATCTCTTATGGCACGCTACAATATCAATCATCGAGTTGCTACAGCTTATCATCCTCAAACCAATGGGCAAGCTGAAGTGTCTAATCGTGAAATTAAACGGATTCTTGAGAAGGTGGTAAGTCCTTCTAGGAAGGATTGGGCTTTGAAGCTTGATGAAGCAGTGTGGGCTTATCGGACAGCCTATAAAACGCCTTTGGGAATGTCACCATTTCAGCTTGTGTATGGAAAAGCATGTCATCTTCCAGCTGAGTTAGAACACAAGGCTTATTGGGCGTTGAAGAAGCTGAATTTTGATCTTACAGCAGCAGGTGAAAAGCGTATGGTTCAGTTGAATGAAATGGACGAGTTTCGATTGCAAGCTTATGAGAACAACAAGCTATATAAAGAGAAAGTCAAAAGGTGGCATGATCGTCGGTTGGTTCTTAAGACATTTGTGCCCGGGCAATTGGTGTTGTTGTTCAACTCTCGACTTCGGTTGTTTCCTGGAAAGTTGAAGTCACGTTGGTCAGGTCCATTCTCAGTTAAAACAGTTTTTCAGCATGGAGCAGTGGAGATCTTTGACAAGTCACCGGATCAGTCGTTCAAGGTCAATGGTCAGCGGTTAAAGCCATATTTTGGAGAGAAGTTGAATCGCGAAGTTGAGACCGCGGTTCTAATTTGCACAACGTAAGGAGATGGAGCTATGTCAAGCTCATGACTTAAAAAGAGCGCTTCGTGGGAGGCAACCCACGTGATTATGTGATCGTTTTCTTCTAAAAAAAAAAAAAAAAAAAAAAAAAAAAAAAAAAAAATAGAAAAAAAATTTCAGCAGAAGTTCTGGCGCGGCAGCGCCGTGCTGTAGTGTATTCCTGGCGCGGCAGCGCCGTGGCGCCTGCTGAGAAGAAAAAAAAAACAAAAAAACAAAAAAAAAAGGAAAAACTGAAAAAAATTGCAAAAACAGAAATATTGTTGTTGTATTAGTGGCCCATTACCTAAACCCACTACCTAAACTCACTAACCCTAAATTCTCCTTATAAAAACACATCTCCTATCCTTACCTATACAACCTATACATACACTACTTACAAATCTCACAAAGTCTCAAACATTCTAAACAATTTCTTCATTCAATTCAATGGCATCCAAGAGACAAAGGGTTGTAATTGGTGGTGGTAGTGAGGGCGCTAGTGGTAGTGGGGCTGGTGGAAGGCACCCTCGTTCTTCTTCTTCCTCTGATTCTGGTGGAGGTAATGGTGGCCCTCAATTTGTTTCCAATGAGGCTCGTGAGGCTTATAACGAGTTGTTGGGGCGCCCTGTCGCTCGTGAGAGGGGTCTTTTGCCTACGGCATCGGATGGGTACATGTTGGAGAATATTGCGGAGAGAGGTTGGGAGCTATTTTGTGAGGCTCCGGAGCCGGTTCCGATGACGGTGGTTCGCGAGTTTTATGCGAATGCTGGGGTTGACAGGAATGGGATTAGCCAAGTTCGTGGGTTTCGAGTGGACTATCGGCCGCGTGCTATTCGGCGTGTTCTTGGTCTTCCGACTCCTAGGAGGAATCAAGAGGATTGGTCGGGAAGGACCCGTGATGCTGTGGACCTTCAGGATATAATTGAGAGGTTATGTGTTCCAGGTACGCAGTGGACTGTGAGGCGTGGCACTACTGAGCCCACTTCGTTTTTGTCGACGGCTCTTAATCAGTATGCGCGTACTTGGCATTTGTTCATTTGTGCTAACCTCATCCCGACTAGGCATTCTAATGAGGTAACAGTGGAGAGAGCTATATTGTTGTTTGCTATCTGCAGCAGAGAGTTGGTGGATGTGGGTAATTTGATCCACCAGGGGATTCTCCGGTTCATGCAAGGGAGTACCACTGCAGCGATACCTTATGGTTCGGTGATTGCTAGGTTGGCTAGGGATGGTGGTGCTATTTGGTCAGAAGCGGAGGTTGTGCAGCAGCCACAGGCAGCCTTGGATCACCAGAGTATAATGAGGCTGAATGTGTGGGATGGCGGTGAGCCGGATTGGTGGGGCCTTGGTTATGTAGTTGAGGGTCAGCAGCAACAACAGCAGCAACAACAACAGCAGCAGCAACAACAGCAGCAACAGCAGCAGCAGCAACAGCAGCAGGGGGGAGAGCCTCAGGATGGAGGTTCTCTTATCAGTCAGAGGCAGTATAGGAGATTGGCGAGGCGTATCGATGCGGTGCACGATATGCAGGAAGGTTTTAGAGCAGATTTTGGTCAGTTTGCACAAGCATTGAGCACGGCTCTGCGTGCAAGTGGAGTGGACGTGACTTTTCCGTCCTTTGGAGCTGGCGCTGTCTATCCGCCACCGGACACTCCTAATGGGAGTGGTTCGGACGACGAGTAGGTATGCTTTGCACTCTTTTTATTCTTACCTTCAATGTGGGCATTGAAAATTTTAAGTTTGGGGGTGGGGATGAAAGGTGCATTTGTATATTAGTTGTATTGCATATTAGGAGCATTTAGCATTTGTGCATGTTAGTTAATTTCATGATAGTTTAGAGCATTTTGCTGCATAAGCATGGCATGCATTTTCATGATCCCTTAGGACGAGCTATTTCTGTTTGGCAGGTAGATGTTGATTTGAGTGTGATAATCATGAATAGAGGGTTGATTTAGAGTTTCTATGAACTTGACATGCATGTTATGGGGACAAAAACAATTACACAACTCATTGTTTGCTTTTGGGCTAGATTGGGGGTCATGCTTGTTTGGAGGTTTTGAGGTTTAATTACTTGGTTATATTAAGAATGTTCTTTATTCACTTGATAACGTAAGAGCACTAAAGTATAAGTTTGGGGGGAAACAGGATTTTCATGCTAGCTGTTGTGTTTATGGCTAGGTGTCAAATGGCTAGTAGCCGGCTCATATTTATATGAGTAGTCTAGGGTTGGAATTGAGAATTCTCATTCCAGATTGTATAGAAAAAAAAATTTGAAAAAAAAAAGAAGAAAAAAAAAAGAAAAAAAAAAAAAAAGAGTCATGTAAATAAGTTAAATGCAAAATTAATCACGAGTGAGCTCTTTAATACTCGAGTAATTAAGTCTGAGGGGACTTAGTCCTAGTGACCTAAGGCTTTTATAGTCTGGGATCCACTGACCTAACACTCGCTACATGGGTATTATTGTATAAGCCTTTTGGGGTCTCACTCATTGCACGGTTAAATAAGCATATGTGTTGTGAATAGTAGTATGTGTCGTGGTAATAAAGCATGAATTCTTGGTTATCCTGAATGAGTATGGAGGTGTCTCGAAGTTATGATGTGTCTACCGTTCATTCTTTTTATAAACTTGTGATTGCCTTGACTAAGAATCGGTATGATTTTTGATCTAGTGTTGGGAGTATATCTGATGAGTATCGCACACACCACGTTCCTATGCATGTATTGTTAGTATACGGGAATTCAGTCGAGCTCTGTTTGGAAGTTGTTGCATGATTTGAGATGTTTGCCTAATGAATGGTTTTGGTTAGTTTAAGGGGGGTCCTTGCATTTTCATATAGTTGCATTCATGTAGTTAGTTGCATTTGTAGTTGCATTGATAGATGGATTTTGTGGGTACATTCACTATAGGCCCTCACGAGACCTTACTCGTCCACTAGGGCTACCTAGGGGTTTAAAGGGCTTGTTGCATATGCCAAATGCAACCGTGATCACCTACGGAAGTGGTAGTTGTTTATGCTCGAGGACGAGCAACGGTTTAAGTTTGGGGGTGTGATAAGTGGATATTTTATTCACTTAGAACGTTTCCGTTTGGCTTAAAACGTATGTTTGTACTCGAGTTGTGGTATTTTTGATCTCTTTTAAGGGTATTGTGCAGGTATATTGATCACAGGTGTGTTAGGAATGAAGCGAAGCAATTGGAGCGCGAAACGGAGTTTTAATGAAGAAAAGGAGAAAATTCAGTTTTGCTGGACAGAGATCCTGGCGCGGCAGCGCCGTGATAATACTTGAGAGTGGCGCGGCAGCGCCGCAGAGAAAAGGTTGCACAGTGAACTTGGCGCGGCAGCGCCGTGTCCCTATACAAACTTGGCGCGGCAGCGCCGTGGTGTCTGGCGGGGAAATTCCTGTTTTGCCCTAATTTGTGATTTTTCAAGTGAAATTTAAAGAAATCAATTCCTGACGAAATATTGCACTTGGAGGCCTATAAAAAGAAGAAACAAACCCTAGAAGAGAGAGAGAGGAGAGACATATCATATATCTACGGAATTTCAAGCACGAAGAAGCGAGGAAGAAGATCGATTAAATTTTATTCTTGTAATCTTCTAGTTTGTGGATGCTTGGATTTGGTGTACTCTTTAACACCCTTGATATTTATAACAGTATTTATTTGATTTCTTCTATCATGTTTTCATTAGAACCCATGGTGACGATTAGTTTGATTATGAACTAATTCGTTGTCATGGGGTTTTAGCGGATTTATTCATGAAGTCTATTAGTTGAATTTTCTCGATGCCTATAGTGTGATTGATGTGATATCCTATCATGGTTGTTTTAATTCGTTATAGGAGAGTAGCTAACTCCTGTAATTGTGTGTTAATTCTTATTGAAGCGAAAGTGGATCTAAGAGTTTAGAACTTGCCATGCTAGCATAGGTTTATGCGTGAGAATATCATTCGTAATTAATGTCGTAACTCTAACCGTTTTATGACGACTATGTGATCAATTGAATGCTTGTACTTAAACCATTATGTTTTCAATCTTTATAGACATATAAGGACTAAGCATAATTGGGAGACTAAGTGATTTCTATCTTAATTGTGGATATTATTTAGGATGGTATTGGTACAACGAAAGTTGGCTTATATCAGTTTTGTGTGTTCGATCAGGTATTAATACTTCACATGAAAGGGCTAGAGAATTGAAGACTTTAGATGGATTGTTTAATGAAGTTGAAATCCCATGTTTTACTCGCATAAGTAATTCGATATAAATCTCAGTTCAAGTAGTTGATAATTAGTCATAATTCTTAGATAAATTTTAGTGATAATCAAAACCACTTTGTTAATTGTTTTAGCATCGAATAATAATCATACATTGGTGAGTGAATTAACTAGACAAACAACGAGTCCCTGTTGGAACGAACCTTATTTGCTATCTGTATTACTTGAGATCACGTGCACTTGCGTGTTTAGTTTGGTCGTAACAATCTGCTATCTGTAAGTAAAATCTGTGACAGAGGATATCATGTAGATTTTCATACTGAACACTGTGAAGTGATCAGTAAATCTACTGGAAAAGTTGTTCTAGTTGGATACAGGCGCAACAACATCTATGAAGCAAGTTTGGTAACAAACTCTGATGGAAAAACTGTGTGTCTGACAGCAAGAATGTCAAATGAAGAGAGTTGGAAATGGCATAAGAAACTCTCTCATCTAAATTTGAACAACATCAATGAGCTGATAAGAAAAGATCTTGTAAGGGGACTTCCCAAGTCAATACTCAGCTTAGATGGTCGGTGTGATTCTTGTCAAAAGGCCAAGCTAAGGAAGTCATCTTTCAAGAGCAAGTCTGAATCTTCAATTGTGGAGCCATATCATCTTCTACATGTTGATCTCTTTGGTCCAGTAAATGTAATGTCTATGGGCAGAAAGAAATATACTCTAGTAATTGTTGATGAGTATACTAGATACACTTGGGTTTATTTCTTGGCAAAGAAGGATGAAACTGCTCAGACTCTGATGGATCATGTAAATTAACTGGATAAAGGATCATAGTACAAAGTAAAGATAATAAGAAGTGATAATGGAACTGAATTCAGAAATTCAGTAATGGAAGCTTTCTGCAAGGAAAGAGGAGTGAAGCAAGAGTTTTCTGCACCAGGGACTCCACAGCAAAATGGTGTAGTTGAAAGAAAGAATAGAACTCTAATCGAAGCTGCCAGAACAATGCTTGATGAAGCAAAGTTACCAACCTATTTCTGGGCAGAAGCTGTTCAAACTGCTTGTTTTACTCAGAATGCAACATTGATCAACAAGCATGGAAAGACACCATATGAGATGGTGAAGAACAAGAAGCCAAATCTGAAATACTTTCATATATTTGGATGTACGTGTTTTATTCCGAAGACTCATCCTGAACAGTTGACCAAATTTGAGTTAAAAGCTGATGAAGGAATTTTCGTTGGCTATCCATTGTCAACAAAAGCATTTAGAGTATACAATCTGAGAACAAAGGTGATCATGGAATCTATACATGTGTCATTTGATGACAAGAAAATAACTGGACTTGATGACTTAGATGAATATGATCAACTGCGCTTTGAAAATGAAGATTTATTCTCTGATGATGTAAACTCTGATGAAGCAGTACCGACAAACTCTGATGAAGCGGTTCTGATAAACTCTGACGAAGCATACTTTGAACCTTTACTGGTAAAGAATGGAGAAACTGAAAATTCTCAAAACAGAGAACCAGTTGAGGGGGAGCGTGAGGCAGCTCAACATGGTGACTCAAACACTCAAAGTGAGTCTGTTGAGGAAGCTGATTCAAACTCTGAAAGCTCAAACACTGAGCAGTCCAATTCAGGGGGAGCCTCAGAAGCTGCAGAAAGTCAACACATGAATCAGGAGAGCATGGATCAAGGGGGAGGATCCAATACTGATACAAGAAGCCACTTACCAACAACAAGAAAGTGGACACAGGCACATACACCTGATCTAATAATTGGAGATCGTGATGCTAGTGTAAGAACTAGAAGTGCTACTACAAATGAATGCCTATATCATGCTTTCTTGTCTCAAACAGAACCAAAGAAAGTGGAAGAAGCTCTTCAAGATGCTAACTGGATAACAGCTATGCAAGAAGAGTTGAATGAATTTGAGAGAAATGAAGTTTGGACACTTGTACCTAGACCAAAGAACAGATCTGTCGTAGGTACAAAGTGGGTTTTCAGAAACAAGACTGACAGTGATGGTGTGATTACAAGGAATAAGGCTAGACTTGTAGCAAAAGGCTATTCACAGCAAGAAGGAATTGACTATGATGAAACCTTTGCTCCAGTTGCAAGATTGGAAGCAATAAGGATTTTTCTGGCCTATGCTGCACACAAAAAGTTCAAAGTCTTTCAGATGGATGTAAAGAGTGTTTTTCTCAATGGGAAGCTTGAAGAAGAGGTGTTTGTTGAACAACCACTAGGGTTTGTAGATCTCAAACATCCAGATTATGTCTACAGGCTTGACAAGGCTTTATATGGACTAAAGCAGGCACCAAGAGCATGGTATGAAACTCTGGCTCAATTTCTTTTAGAAAGTGGGTTCACTAGAGGTAAAATTGATAAAACCTTGTTTTATTTCAATTATGGTGATGATTTGCTTTTAGTTCAAATTTATGTAGATGATATTATTTTTGGATCTACTAATGACAAACTCTGTCAGAAGTTTGCAAAGCTTATGCAGTCCAGGTACCAAATGAGCATGATGGGAGAGCTTAGTTATTTTCTAGGCTTACAAGTCAAGCAAACAGATGATGGGATTTTTATTCATCAGGCAAAATATACCAGAAATCTTCTGAAGAAATTTGGTATGCTTGATAGTTCATCTGCCACAACTCCCATGGCAACTGCAACAAAGCTAGACAAGGACAGTGGGGCACCAGTCGATATGACAAACTATAGAGGCATGATAGGGTCTCTGTTGTATCTTACTGCAAGCAGACCAGACATCATGTATGCCACATGTCTTTGTGCAAGATTCCAAGCAGACCCCAGAGAGCCACATCTAACAGCTGTGAAAAGGATCTTTAAGTATCTTAAAGGAACCATAACCTTGGGTTTGTGGTATCCTAGAGAATCAGAGTTTAAGTTAATTGGTTACTCTGATGCAGATTTTGCAGGCTGTAAGATAGATAGAAAGAGCACAAGTGGAAGCTGTCAATTTTTAGGTGACAGGTTAGTTTCTTGGTACAGCAAGAAACAAAAGTCAATCTCAACATCCACTGCAGAAGCAGAGTATATAGCTGCTGGTAGCTGTTGTGCACAAATTCTTTGGATGAAGAATCAGTTGCTGGACTATGGATTAAGGTACTCTAAAATACCTATTTACTGTGATAATCAAAGTGCTATTGCTATGACAGGTAATCCAGTACAGCACTCCATGACCAAGCACATCAGCATAAGATATCATTTTATCAGGGAACATGTGGAAGAAGGAGATATTGAACTTCATTTTGTATCTACAGACCAACAGCTTGCAGATATCTTCACCAAACCTTTGAGTGAAGCTACCTTTACAAGGCTGGTAAATGAACTTGGAATGATCTCTGGTTTTGACTAGAGATGTTGGTTAGATTCAAACTCTATACATGATTTTATGCTCATGATTCTTTGCATGTGTTAACTGTTATTTGCACCAGCATGTTAAACTCTGATAAGTAAACTCTGTTAGTCATACTCTGTTAGTCATACTCTGTCGGTTAAAGTCTGATGTTAAACTCTGATTATGATTTTTGTCTGAAACACATGGACCGATGAAGAAAAATGTATGAAGCATGATTTTCAGTAAGTAATCATGAATCCTTCTAAGTATTATAAATTCTGATTACAGAATGTACAGAAATTTTACACAGCATGATACTGTCTCTCTATTTATAGCATCTCTTAGTTTATTGATCCTATACACTGAGTTTGTATTAGCTGTTTGCATTTTCTCTCATAAATTAATTGTATTAACTGATGAAAAGTCTAAACTCTGATTATTAATTGTAAATAATTCACCCTCAAATCAAAAGATGCCAAAAAGAGCACAAATTCCTTTGAGATCATGTTGTGTCTAGGAAGATCCAAGAACTTATTGTATGAAATAAGGGCTAAAATCTTTGATTTTTGGTGACTAGTGTAAACCACTGATTACTGGAAAAAAAATATATAAAAAAAAAAAAATATCATAAAGGGGGTGAAAAATAAAAGATATATCCAAATGAAAGGATATCAGTATACAGAGTTTAGATATAAAAATCAGATTTTTTGTAATACATGAGAGTTTAGGCAACCAGTTTTTACTACTTTAGTTCGTGGATTTTATGCACTTTGAGATGGTCTAAATATTCATATTCAGCAAACTCTGCTAATTCACACACAAATCCTCACATCTGTACAGTTTGTGAAAAGAGTTTGTTTCTAAAGGAGGAGGATTGGTAAACACTGATGAATTATGTACTCTACGCCGAGGTACTTTAATTTTAATCTCTGGTGATTAAAATCAATTTTGTTGGTTTCAGACATATTATAATTTTGAGAAAAAGACATTTGTTTTGAAAATTTAAAAAGAGTATGATTGGACAGTTGATCAAGAATGTTTTAAACAGAGGAGAGAGGTTACTTTCCTAGAAAAGTGTAACAGGCGGTAATTATTGCTGTTTTTACTGCGCATGCGCATTGGAAACTGTCAATTACTTGATGTCAGTCATTACATATGTGCCACGTGTCCCACTCACATAATTAAAGGAGTAAGACAGTTGTGTATTAATGATTAAAAACTGTTCAGTTTTTAATTTTGAATTTCATATTTATACAATACACACACATACGTCTAAACCTTTCACATCTTACTTCAATTTACACACACACATACTCACAAACACTTTCCTGCTCACAAACTCTTACGAAGCTTTTGCATAAATTTCTTTGATTTCTTTCAAATCTTACTAATGGCGACTACAGCGTTTGTTTTTTCTGGGTTAGAATTTGTTCCAAACAATTACGCAGCACCACTAAATACTGTTAATGCCCCAGAAGCTTTTCATATGATTCAAGATTTTCTTGCTCAGTCAGCGATTGGGCGTGCTTTAGTTGAACCAGCAAAACTCTCTGGTTTACAAATCAAGGCGTTCTGGGAGTCGGGGATGTATGATGATGGTGGTGAAACTGGGAACCCATCTATAATCTTTGAATATGAAGAAACAGAGTATGTGATTACTGCTGGAACCATTCGGGCTGCAATGGGGTTTCCTGAGTTTTCGTCGTATACTATTGGAATGGGTGATGAAGATTTGATAAGGATGATGCGAGAGATTGGGTATTCTGGACCCTTGAACAAGATTGGACAGTTGAAACGACCGTTCTTACGGAAGGAGTGGAGCTTCTTCTTTGATTGTATTACAAGGACGTTTGGAAAGAAATGCACAAACTGGGATGCTATTCCCACAGACAGTCTGCAAATAGGGTATTCTCTTTTATATGATAATCATTTTGATTTTGCATGACTTGTCTTGAATAATCTAGGAGAGAAAATGACAGAGAATAGAGGAGTAGTCTATTTTTCAAGATTCTGTCAGATTTTATTTTCTTACTGTGTTGAAGGAGTAGAAGTAATTCAAGCAGATGTTTCTTGTTTTAAATTACATAAAAGGATATTCTCTGATCTTAGTAATAAAGATGTTAAGAAAGGGGTTGTTGGAGATTTGTTGCTACCTGTCTCTGTGCAACAGTTTTTAAATGATCAAGTTAATCCACCTACCCAAGCTCCTTCTCAGCCAGAACCTCAACCTGAGCCTTTACAAACCGAGCTACCTCCATCAACATCTGTCATACCTGCAAGGGGTGGTAGGACTAAGCACATTGGTACTAAACCTGCAAGGTCTGTGAGACCATCTACTGATGTAGGTGTGTCTAAGACAAATGATGAGCCCAGGGGTCATTATAAGAAGAGGAGAGCAAATCGATCAAAAGCTGATAATGAAGATGATCTTGATAATGAAACTCTTCATAAGAGGAAGAGAAGATTAGTATCCAATTATCTTTTTGATAATGTGGATGAAGCTGTCCAGCATGATGCTCCTGAAATTATTGTTGAGGAGCCTGTTGTTAATGCTGATGATGAGGACAGGATTTTTGTAAATGTTGAAGCTCCTGAGGTTGTGATTGAAAATCATTCTGCAAATGCTACTGTGCATGAAGAAGCCAGAGCAAACACTGATGCTACTTTTCATGATGATTTTCTTGAACCAATATTGGAGATGAATGTTGAAGAAGAATTTGAAGCACATCCTAGTATCAGTATTGGTGATACTGAGGATGTGGCAGCTGATCAACCCACCCAGATCCTAAATGAGTCTCTTGCCACTCATACAGAAATTCTTTCTGTCAATAATTCAAATCCAGAAGAGGGTGAGGAGGTTGATCAGGTTCTTGAAGCTGTTCAAGTAGTTCTTGACACTACTGTACATACAGAAGATATTGTTGCAGAGGCTATTCCTAAAGAAGCAGAGGTTTTTGTAACCTCTGAGAATCTTGTTGCTGCACAGCTAAATGCTGAGAAAGATGAAGCTATAGCAGAAAAAGTTAATGATGAAGCTGCACAGTTAAACACTGAAGTCACTGCAGAGAATATTGCAAACTCTGTTCATCATGAGGGAGCACAAGATGATGCTGAAGAAGATGTTCCTGATTCTTCTAATGCTGATTTTTCTGCAAACTCTGTTGATACATCTCAAAGAGTTGCTGCTCAACATGCTACAGACGCTCACTTTCAGGATATGTATTTCTCCAATTGGTCAAGCAGAGAAACTATCTTTTCTGATGAAAGAGCTGCTGATTTTGTGACCAAGTCTTCAAAGGAGATTCAAAATCCTGAACTTCTAACTCATCTCAAAGCTACAATAGTCCAAGTCAAATCTTTGAATAATCGTTTTGATGGTACTGACAAGATTATTGATGGTCTAAGGAATGACATAGCTGCAAGGGAGCTTACACTGCAAAAGGATAAATCTCTCTATATCTCTTTGTGTAAAGAACAGAAGGCTTTTCACTCCAGATTGTCAAAAGTTGAAGAGAATCAAGCTGAAATGTCAAATAAGCTGGATGCAATTGCAAATTCCTTGGAACTGCTCACATCAGTATTGATTTCTGATGATGTCAAAAAGGGGGAGAGAGTATCTAAAGACATATGCAAGAGCTCTCAAACTCTGACTCGGAAGGATGATACCACTGATGGTGGTGCAAAAGATAAAGAACAAAGGAAAAAGAATGTTCAAGAGCAAGGGAGGAGGTCAAACTCTGATGCTAAGACTAATGCTGGAAAAGGAATAAACACTGGAGGGCAGTCTTCTTCAAAAGTAAGAAGTTTACTTCTTTCTTCTCAATCTCCAATTACTGATGAAGAAGTTGCAACTCAGTTGTTTCTAGCTGAGCATGGTCAAGATGCTACTGTTGAAGATATTCAAGCAGAAGAACAAATGCTAGCAGAAGAACATAAGAAGAAAGTTGCTTCTGGAAATTATAAGAAGAAATCAGTAAAGGCTCCTAGAAAGAAATAAATTGGAATTTCTATCAAGGAAAATACTCAACAGAGTATACAATACACCAGGAGGCCTGTAATTACAAATACTGATAAAGGAAAAGGTATACTGGTAGAAGAAGGACAGTTACCTAAGAAGAATTATTCAACCTCTGACATTGCTCAAGTTGAATCAAGGATAAGTAAATCAACCTCTGACGCTGCTCATGTTGATGTTTCTACTAAAGTTGTGACAACCTCTGACAAAGCTCAAGTTGTACAAACTCAGCTAGCTCCTCAACTCAAAGGTTTCTTAAGACCTGCACTTTCTGAAACTCTGACACTTCAACCTGTGGACTTTTCTCAAACCAGGACTGTACTTGGAAAAGAATCTTTTGATAAGTCTGGTTTAGGTTCACATAGGGAGAAGAGAATAAACAACAGATCTTTAGATCAAACTTCACTGGCAGAAGCTGGTATTGGGGTATCTCAAGAGAGCCTTGATAAACTGGAATCTGTTCAGATGGTCTATCACAGGGGTTTGAAGAAAGAGGTTCTGTTATACTTCATGTCTGATGGAAGAGTATACAGAATAGGAGAAAATGATATTCAATTGAAGCTATGGGAAGAGCTTGAGTATGTTTTATACCTTCTCAAAATCAAAAACAAAAGTACTCATGATGCTGCTCTTGTCATAAAAGACAGAATGATGAAATCTAAAGTGCTTCTTGGAGGTGGTGTTTCTAGTGCATACATTCCTAAGTACAGAGATGCTTATGGAAAGATTGTTGAGATGAAAAGAAATAGTGCCAAGTTCAAGACAGCACTGGGTATCAAAGTCTTGGAATTCAATTTGGAGTCAGACAAATCATATTATATAAAACTTGGAAATGAAATGAGGAAAAACAGTATTTATTCTCTGAGGGCTGCCATATATTAAACTGGTGAAGGAGATCCAGAGTATAAAGAACTGAAGGAGATTATGATTGCTGAACTGGAAAGAGCTGAGAGAAGATTACTTACAGACTATCTCAGGACAGTGCCTGATATTCAAGAGATCAAATAAAGTCTGACTGTAAGTTTTTAAAGTTTTCTGTTCTAAGTTAAAGTTAAACTCTGTTATATTTTAAACACTGCATTTGTTATATGTTTTGACATCATCCATTATCTTTTTAACTTGTACATTTTAGTATGAACAAGTTGGGGGAGATTGTTAAATATAATTGCTGACGTTTGCTCATCAGTGTTTAAGTACCAGGTGTTAATCAGAGTTTACATTGAAGCCAGTCAGAGTTTGTTAAAGTCTGACGTGGTGATAGTTGAATTAGCTGTCGGTGCTGAATTGAATATTCTAGAAGCAATATATTCTGAAGATGGAAAGAGGCAGAATATATTGATACAGCTAAGGAAACGGAATAGAAGATAAGAAGCAATCCTTAATTGATATGAATTGTATAGCTAACTTATAGGAATATCAATTAGAGATGGATTGTATGTAGCTGTGTAATATATAAACACAGATAGGTTATCCCTAGAAGGGATGCGAACATAGAATTATTATTCTTGTAACCTAGAAGCTCTTTGTGATTCATTAACATCATAAAGAGAGAAGCTGTTAATACAATTACAGTTTATTAATTCATAAACAGTGTTCTTGATTATTGTTATTCTCATATATATTTGATTATACTGTATTCGGCCTAACAGATAGTGATCTCAAAAGAAAACTGTCCTAAATCATATGAAAAGGTACCATATGCTTTGAGCATGATGAGCAGGTACCAGTCTAATCCAGGTGAAGGTCACTGGACGGCAGTCAAGAATATTCTTAAGTACCTCAAGAGAACTAAAGATTCATTCTTGGTATATGGAGGAGATGAGAAGCTAGTTGTAAGAGGTTACACTGATGCTAGTTTTCAAACAGACAGAGACGATACTGTGTCTCAATCTGGGTTTGTGTTTTGTCTAAATGGAGGTGCTGTAAGCTGGAAGAGTTCGAAGCAAGAGAAAGTAGCTGAATCTACAATGGAAGCTGAGTATATTGCTGCCAGTGAAGCGTCCAAAGAGGTTGTTTGGCTTCGGAAATTTATTGAGGGACTTGGAGTAGTTCCATCGATCGCAGATCCAGATGATCTTTATTGCGATAACAATGGAGCTATTGCGCAGGCTAAGGAACCAAGGTCCCATTCCCGAGCAAAGCATATACCTAGACGATATCATCTACTTCGAGAGATTACAAGGAGGGGAGATATACATATATGTAAAGTGCATACTAATGATAACGTTGCAGACCCACTGACTAAGGCTTTGTCGCATCAGAAGCACGAAGGTCACACTAGTTCCATGGGTATTAGATACATGGGTGATTGGCTCTAGTGCAAGTGGGAGATTATTAGTGTTTGTGCCCTAGAGACAATACTATAATGTTCTTAGGGAAGACATTTTTTATTATTAATAAATATGTTCTATGGATTTTCTTTCAATTATTTATTATGTCTTTATTAACTGTGATATAAATATTAGAATAATAAATGTCCTTGGAATATAAGCATGAATTCTATATCTCTAAGTATGTGACTTAGAAATGAGATTATATGAGTAGTGTTTATAATCCTAAAAGATCCCTAGTCGAGAATTATTATTTGAGGACAATAATAATGCATTAAGACTAGTATGTTTGTTGACTGATGACCACATCTCATTGGTCATAAGTATGGTGATACTAAAGTCAAAGACATAAGTGAATGTTAGCAGAACATGGCACTGGATAGACCCACCGTGTGAATTCTTCATGGTAAATGTTATCAAGTGTCATAAGCAATTCTCACAATGATAATGGTGTAATGATCTTTAGACTTTAAATCATTATATTTCTATATGAGAATTAATATACTTTGATTCTACTCAAAGTTACCTTTGACCGGGTAATGATAAAGGTGGACATTGGGTATATTATGAATCATATGAGAAATATGAATGATAGATATAGGATTTAACCCTCCTATTTTAGGAGTGATGTTATTGGCCTCTTGATTGAGTGAGACAATGAAATGCATGGCCATGCTCAAATTGTGATTTGTTTCTTTTATGTGATGATTTTATAAATCAACGGCATGTACAATATAAACAACTCAACACAATACCTAAAGATTTTTTGAACATATACAACTCACAAGGTTAACATAATGAATCAACTTATCCATCTGCTTGAACCAAGTCTCTGCATATTGATATTGGAATTCATCACCCATAGTCCACATAACATGATTTATCCGTGTTACGTTTGCCTGTCCATGGTAGATTATTAAATGTGTGTCAAGTGACATGCAATATTTACTTGTATATTCAACTGAAATTCTATTGCCAGATGAAATGTGATAGCACATATGTTAAAGTAATGAATATTAAGTGTACCTTAGCTATGTTAGCAACAATAAAATCATTAACTCAATCTTTGACATTGTAATAAAAAAGAAGAGGATCGTCCTGCAATTTAGTACGTCACCAAATGAAAGGCTATAATGTACAGCCTCGACAATTGAGTGAAAATCTCATTTCTTATTAGCATTGGAACTTGAACATGGACAGTGTCATCATTCACTTCAAATTAGAAACCGCTTGGTGGGCTGTAATGAACAGGAAATGCATTGGCGAAAATCTGCAGAGAACCAAAACATTTCAATGAAGAAATGAAGGAGCAAAGAATAAAAATGTTAATGCAACAGAAGGGCTCCAGTCCGAAACCTGAGATGAAGATCCAAAAGTTTTCGACCCACGCCAAACAACTTCAAGAGATTTATCTCCCTTGCGTTTTGCTCGATTTTGATAATTGACCTGTGCAAAATGTATAGATTCGAAGCCAGTCTGATAAAGAATAAGCGAGAATGTAGTTTTTTCACTTCATTTGTCATGAGTATTTAAGTTTTGAACTTGCATGTAAACATATTAATTTGCAATTGGTCATAACTCTGGAAAATAAAGCATTTTTCATGTGTTATATAATAGTGACAAACTGGTGATAAATAATATTCTCCATACATGTCTAGTCACCAGTATAATGATTCGTGAATGGAACTAACAACTTATCTGATTCCAAAAGGAACACCAGTCACCACGTTAGGATAGTTGACTTTTCATATATTAATATTTTGTTAGTGCTTGTGCCCTAGAGACAATACTATAATGTTCTTAGGGAAGACATTTTTTATTATTAATAAATATGTTCTATGGATTTTCTTTCAATTATTTATTATGTCTTTATTAACTGCGATATAAATATTAGAATAATAAATATCCTTGGAATATAAGCATGAATTCTATATCTCTAAGTATGTGACTTAGAAATGAGATTATATGAGTAGTGTTTATAATCCTAAAAGATCCCTAGTCGAGTATTATTATTTGAGGACAATAATAATGCATTAAGACTAGTATGTTTGTTGACTGATGACCACATCTCATTGGTCATAAGTATGGTGATACTAAAGTCAAAGACATAACTGCATGTTAGCAGAACATGGCACTGGATAGACCCATCGTGTGAATTCTTCATGGTAAATGTTATCAAGTGTCATAAGAAATTCTCACAATGATAATGGTGTAATGATCCTTAGACTTGAAATCATTATATTTCTATATGAGAATTAATATACTTTGATTCTACTCAAAGTTACCTTTGACCGGGTAATGATAAAAGTGGACATTGGGGATATTATGAATCATATATATGAGAAATATGAATGATAGATATAGGATTTAACCCTCCTATTTTAGGAGTGATATTATTGGCCTCTTGATTGAGTGAGACTATGAAATGCATGGACATGCTTAAATTGTGATTTGTTTAATAGTCTACTCATCGATCAAGTAAACCGGGATTAAATGTTGAAGAGGATGACATAAACCATGCCTCAAGTTTAATCTATAATATAAGGTTAAAAGGATTATATTACATGGAACATTATTCATTAAAGGTTTAATTGGATCACCAATTATTATTATTACTTGGGTAGCAATGATGTATTACTAGATGCCACTCATTGTTTATAATTTTATTATGAGATATTAAAATTATTGCCAACGTAATAATAACCTAAAGGGTTACACATAAAGAACGTTTTAAACGGAGCATTAATTAAATTTCGAATTTAATTGAATTATTATTATTATTGAATTATTGGATTAATTAAGTAGGACTTGATTAATTATATAATAATTCGAATATAATAAATAATACTACTAATAATCAGATTGGGTTTTGGAAGCCCAATCAGATTAGGTATAGGCCCAGAATTCTCTCCATATAAATACATTATGATGTATTGTTTTAGGGTTAATTGAAAAAAAAACGTTTTTCTAAAAACCCTAGCAGCTCTAAATCAAAGAGAGGCCAGAGAGAGAGAGAGAGAGAGAGAGTTCCGAGGGCAGTTCTTGGCTAGTACCAACTCCGGTGATCGTTGGACGATCGGGCGTTCGTGTGGACTGATTAGAGACGTGTATCGCAAGGCGGGACACGTGGTGATCAAAACAAAGGACCTCCATCTGTCAACCATTCATAAAGCTCATTAAAAGGTAAACAATTCTGTTCACGAATTAAACATTGTGTTTCGCATGGATCCTGCGGAGGGTTTCGTTATTTTTCTGTTTTTACGCGTTTTCCGTTGCGTTTTCATGCCCGAAACCCTTGACATTTGGAATTTGAATATATATTTTACTGGTTTTACATATATGATAGTATCATGTACAAATAGATCCACCCACCCAGAGACCAACATACAATGTCATTTAAGAAAAAAAGAGACTGTAAAACGCATGTACCTCTTCTCTAAGCAGGTACGCCTGCACTGCAGAGTGCCCGAAAGGATCAATCTGCCACCCCGCTCGAAGAGTTTTCTTGAATTGGCTTTTAATAGCATGATGACCTAAAATGGTTTGAACAATCATATCGATATAATGGGTTGTACCCTCATCATGCTTACACCATCCACCATTCCTAAAGCAAAACAAAAGTTAACCAATGATGCAAGTCACTATACTTGATTTAGAAAGAAAAAAGAAGAGTTGCAAAAATAACTTCATACACAAAGAAAATGGTGCAGATTGTGCAAATATACATATTATTGTACAACCTTTCTGAGTTGATTTTCAACTTGACTATGATTTTCAGTGGTGAATATCATGTTTGTCTCAAATGTAAAGTCAAGGACGTTTTCCTTTTTTGGAAGACGCAAATCAGCTGGTTTGTAAATTGTCAAGTTACTATTTGTGGTAGTCATTTCTTTCTAAAGCCATTTCTCGAATGAATTGACAATTAAACTACCCACAATTACCATACAAACTACCCACAATTAACAAACCCGAATATTTGAAAACTAAATGATGATTTTAATTCTATTAAAATTAACAAACATAATAAAGAAATGATTAAAAAAATAAAGGAAATTTCACATATAAAGTATATAAATTGTCTGAGACATTATATCAAACACCTTGGTGGCAAACAACTTCAAATTCAAATTATATGCAAAAATAACAATCTTAGAACAAAAATACCAAAAGTAAGATGAATTCAAAAAAATGTACCTCGTAATAACGAAAACATATGTAACGCACAATCTGCAAACCCTAAATCAAGAACATGTTATTCAAATCACCAAGAACACAATATTAGTATTGTAAAGAAAACTAAATGATGGACATGAATTTGAGAGAGAGAGAGAGAGAGAGAGAGACTCGGGCCTCATTAATTGGGCTTAATTCTTGGACCAATCTAGGTCTAATTAACACACCACTTATTATGTTTTTAGGGTTATTTTCAGCCCATATCACACATGTAGGACCCACTATGGGGTCCAGTTTTGAAGCTTTGTGGAGCCCACATATAGGCCCACCGATGGTCCCATTATGGGCCCCACTATGTTGTACCCATTATGGGACCCACATTCACTATGTAAGAGTGTTTAGTCTATTGTAACACCATTTGCAACATACTTGGTAACTATTGTAACACCTTAAGTGTAACAAAATAAAAATATGCTCTTTAAATATTGTTTTTCCCACAAAATAAACCAACAACCAATACAAGTCCTAATTTTATTCACCAATAACATAATCCAGTAATAAACCAACCATATCAACCAATAACATCCCCCAACACTAACTAATGAACATAACTTAAAATTTACAAGTGCTAGAAGAAAACAACATTGTCATTTCAACGAAGCACATCGCAATGTCATAGCGGGATAGAAAAACCTATACTAGGTCAAAAGCTGTTGTCATGAAGCACACTTCCTCTTATCAACTACATCAATCAGTAGTTAAAATAACTGGAAAAGCAAACTGGTAGATCCTTCTTTGAAGGAGGCTACTCCTTGATCGAGTTGGCACACTTTGGACACTTTTGATGAGCTGTATATTTTCCCCTTTTATTAATTACGAAATTAATAAGTAATTAGGGTTTCGGGCCTCATTAATTGGGCTTAATTCTTGGACCAATCTAGGTCTAATTAACACACCACTTATTATGTTTTTAGGGTTGTTTTCAGCCCATATCATTTGCCCCCCCAATTTCTGGGAAAACTTTTCAAGCTTTCGTTGAAATTTCATTGACCTTTTTCTAGATTCGGGGTCTTTTTTTTATCCTTTACCTAGGACTTTATGTACACTAGTGTTTCACAAGTATCGCCTTATTGCAAAGTGTGGAGCGACCTACACATTTACGACAATTGTTGCCTTATTCGAGGCTATTTTGTCATTTATATGAACCTTTCACGGTTTATATTGTCTAAATTTCATGGTCATTCTTGAAAAGAATGTCTTAATTTCAAAAAAATAAATAAATAATTTGGGAAAACGATCCTCTATTTGCGCCTTTCTTAGGCAACTACAGGGCTTTTTACGTATTATCTACATAAATTATTGCCCTTCTTACCAAGGAAACATTTAAATATTTTCTCTTGTATTTTTTCGCAATTTTCCTAATTTTTTAGGAATTTTATTGTACCTCTAGGTTATTTTCTCTATTTTTGATCATTTTATCAAAGATATTTATTTGTGCTTTGAGCATGGAAATAATTTTGTAAAATATTCCCTCATTTTACGGATTCTTAAGAATGTTTAATAAGTATTTTACTTATTTGTAATTTCCCTGAATTTTCAGCAATGTTTAAACCATATTCAGGTTTATCTAGGATCCTAGTCGATTTCAACTTGGACGTGGATCCTAGTCTAAAAAAGAGGATTTCTTCAGTGAGGTTGAGTTTATCTTAGACTGGGATTCTAGTTTATTCTGACTTGGACGTGGATCCTAGTCTAAAAAACGAGGATTCCTCCAGTGAGGTCGAGTTTATCTTTAGAGTAGAATTCTAGTTTATTTTGACTTGGACGTGGATCCTAGTCTCAAAAACGAGGATTCCTCCAGTGAGGTTGAGTTTATCTTAGACTAGGATTCTAGTTTATTTTGACTTGGACGTGGATCCTAGTCTAAAAAATGAGGATTCCTCCAGTGAGGTTGAGTTTATCTTAGACTAGGATTCTAGTTTATTTTGACTTGGACGTGGATCCTAGTCTAAAAAACGAGGATTCCTCTAGTGAGGTTGAGTTTATCTTAGACTAGGATTCTAGTTTAAAAAACATGAATTCCAGCATTGAGGTCGAACTTGACTTCGAGTAGGATTCTGGTCCAAAAAACGTGAATTTCTTCAGTGAGGTTGAGATGACCTTCGACTTGGATTCCTAGTCGAATAAACGTGAAATTTAGTGCTGAAGTCGAAAAAATTTAGACTAGGAATTCTAGTAGAATAAACTTGAATTTCTTCGGTGAGGTTGAGATGACCTTCGACTAGGATTCCTAGTCGAATAAACGTGAAAGTTAGCGCTGAAGTCGAGATAATTTTTGTAAGATCTGGGGAAATTACGTGATAATATTTAATGTAGAATGAAATTTTATTCTCATATATATATATATATATATATATATATATATATATATATATATATATATGTTTATTAAATGTTTTATCCGTTTAAATGTGTTAAGTTATCCATTAAAGGATTGAGTAGGTGACCTTGGGATGCTATGTGAATATTTGTGGTGATTATATATTATTTTAAGAGGATGCTATTTTGTTTTGTTTTATTTTAATTATCGAAAAGAAAATTTAGTTCGTTTTATAATCATTCGAGAAATTGGTACATCGTTCGTACCAATAATTCATTCGTTGATTTGGCAAATATTCTTGAACATTCGTTATAAAGATATTTTGGTTCGTATATATAGATATTGTTAAATTACTCTCACAATTATCCGTACTTTTTGATGATTATCGTTTTGTAACCGGTACGCTATATTCGAATAAAAACAATCCAACAGATCAATATTGAACCAAAAATATCGTTTGGGGTATTATTTTTCCGTTTAATATAAATAGCCATATCGTAATTATTTTACGTATAATAAAGTGTAGAATATACCAATAATTATCTAAAAATACCCGAAATCCCTAAATTGTGTTCTTCGCGTTCTTCGTGTTCTTGATAATCAAACCAACTTTTGGGAGGCGTTACCGGAATCCGTTTTCAACGTTCTAGTAGTCGAATCGAAGGTCTTGGAATCTATTTTCATAATCTACCATCAGAATTCATGTGGGGTAATTTTTAAACCTTGTACGAAGATTTCTTTAATTCTGGAAAATTAGGGTTAATGAAACATTTGGGGCTTTTTGATTTTGAGCTTGTTCATGTGATTTGATGATATGTACAGCTTCGTATGATTGTAAGGAGTCCAAATATGTGTTCAATTTCATTGTTTGATTCCCGGATTAGCCAATTCGAAAATTAGGGTTCTTGAGCTCGAATTGGGGTTTTTTTAATTAGGAATTGTTCGTTGATTTTGATGGTTCCAATAGCTTTATATGGTCACATACAATCGATTTGCATGCTTAGTTGAGTTGTTTTGACCCGTTTTGAGCTAGTTCGAATTCTTATTTTTTTCCGAAATTTCAAGTCATTAGTTTGTAAAATCTGTTGTTTGTTTGGTTAAATGGTTGAAGGGGTTAGATTGTACGTGTTCTCAGCTTCGTTTTGATACCAAGAACATCAAGTTTGGTATAGAAATGAGGCTAGTCGGATTTTGGCCGGATTTTTACCGCCGATGGCAGCCATTAAAGCGGGCAACGAAGCTTTTTGCAGTTTAGTACCTGATATGGGCTAAAAATAACCCTAAAAATATAATTAATGACATATTAATTAGACCCGAATTGGTCCAAGAACATGGCCCAATATTCAAGGCCCGAAACCCTGATTATTCATTAATTTCGTAATTAATGAATAGGGAAAATATACAGCTCATAAAAAGAGTCCAAATTATGGCAAATTAGTCAAAGAAGGATCCAGAATCCCAATTAAAGGCAATTAATGAGTCATAGCCTTTATCGACAAGGAAAAGACTTATCCTGCAAGCAATACAATGCTTATCTAATATCAAAAAGGAGACTTATTCGCTAAGACTCCTAAACATACCATAAATACTAGGCTCTAGACGCCTATATAAGGTCCCTGATCCTACAATCAGAACTACGTCTTTGGCTTGATTCTCAACATTAATTGAAATATGTAGGCATCTTGTGACGACCAATTTAGTCAGGAAACACGAGTGCAGCCATTAAAGCTCGAAGCTCATTAAATTCACAAAGTACGTTTTTTAATCCATAACATTTGGCGCCGTCTGTGGGAAGACAACATCAACCATGGCAAACACACGAAGAACAGCTCGGGATAATCAAACTCCTGAGGATCGTCCTATCACCTCTGAGGCTGATCGGCCACCGCCAACTACTGGCACACAAGGGGCGAATATCCCCACCAACACTCAAGGACCGGAAATCCCGATTTCGGTTGAAGGGACGAATCCCCTGCAGATGGTCATTCATGGATCTAATCCACAAGAGACCGTTCACCAGCAACCAATCACGACCTCCCCGCTGCTCATGAATGCCCCGAGAAGCCTTCAACTCCATACTACTGATCTCCCTCAATACGCGAATCAGACTTTGGGGATTCCAAGCTATGGCATGCCCCCTCGACCCATGGCGGGCGGTAGTGGAACTAATCCAATCTACCATGAGGCATATGTGCCCCTTATATTCAAGGTCTGGGACCCCAAAATCAACAAACTCGTCAGACCCCTCTCATTCAAGATTACTCTGGCCCATACACCGAGGATGAGGGTTATACAACTGGGGAGGATGTCGCCCCAAGAAGGAGACGTTCTTCCCAGACAAATCGGGAGCCACCCCAAACTACTAGGGAGAAACTTGCAGCCCATGAGGCAGAGACTGCAAGGCTCAAAAAACTCCTTGCTGAAGAAGAGGCCGCTCAATCTCGGGGCCGAACGACTGAAGGAATCCCGATAATCAACTTGGATCCACCAAGAAGGACCAAGAGGGCTGAAGCCCCAAGGGGTGATCCTAGTATTCTGTTGCCCCTAGGAGATCCTGATGATCCTACACCACCGTTTACTCAAGACATCATGAAAACAGCTATATCCAGAAAGTTTAAGATGCCTTCGATCAAAGCCTATGATGGAACGGGAGATCCCGCAAATCATGTAAGGACCTTCTCAAATGCACTGCTGTTGCAGCCTGCCAATGACGCTGTAAAGTGTAGGGCATTTCCACAAACCCTAGCGGGCATGGCTCAACGTTGGTATAGTCGCCTTCCGCCCAATTCTATTGGATCCTTCAAAGAGCTGAGTAAGGCATTCATCAATCAATTTGTTAGTGGGAAGATACATGAGAAAAGTTCCACCTCTCTTATGGAGATTCGACAAGGCAAGAATGAAACGTTGAGAGAATACTTGAGTAGATTCACTAAGGAGGCTATAAAAGTCCAAGATTTGGAAGATAAAGTGGCTATGATAGCCCTACAGCAAGGAACTACCGATGACCACTTCAGGAGGTCTTTGGCTAAACATCCCCCCGAAAACATGTTGTTACTACAAGATAGAGCCGGAAAGTATATCAAGGCTGAAGAAAGCATGAGAAAGTATGAACCCATTGTTGAGGGAAGTGAAAACGGAAAAAAGAGAAAGGAGACTCAAGAGTATGACGCTAGGGACAAATATCCCAGGACATCGAAAGATTCCGACTCTCCACCTAAAAGGAACAACTTCGGACCCAGGTTCAATGAATATGCAAGGTTGAACACCTCAAGAAGTCAAATTCTGATGGAAATTGAGAAGGAAGAAGATCTTCGATGGCCAAAGCCGCTAAGATCCGACTTGGAGAAACGAAACAAGAATCAATTCTACCGTTTCCATAAAGAAGTTGGTCATGACACCGACGATTGTAGACAACTGAAAGATGAGATCGAGTTCTTAATCCGAAGAGGAAAACTCGATAAGTTCACTAAGGATGGGAATCGAGGAAATCAACAAGGAAACTATGAAAGGAAAGACTACGATAGGAGGGACAACGACCAAGATCGTACTCCTAAGCCCCGAGGGCCTGTCATCAACATGATATTTGGAGGACCGACTGCTGCTGGGTCCTCCCGAAACTCAAGGAAAGCTTATGCCCGAGAGATAATGACTGTTGTAGGAGAAGCACCGAAACGTGCCAGGGCAGAAGTGGCTATTAGCTTTGATGATTCTGATCTTGAAGAGGTGAAGTTCCCCCATGACGACCCGTTGGTCATTATACCTGTAATAGGCAACTCTAAAACTAAGAGGGTTCTGGTAGATAATGGAGCTTTCGTGGACATCTTGTTCTATGACGCCTTCATCAAGATGGGATACACCGATTCACAACTGACTCCTTCAAACATGCCCATATATGGGTTCAATGGGGTTGAATCCAAAGTAGAGGGAACTATTCAGCTCCATATGACAATAGGGCAAGGTTCACAAACAGCAACTCAAATGTTGAACTTCGTGGTGATAAAGGCAACCTCGACTTATAATGCAATCCTTGGTAGGACAGGCCTTCATGCATTCAAGGCTGTTGCCTCAACTTACCATTTGAAAATCAAGTTCCCAACAAGGAACGGGGTTGGTGAAGAACAAGGAGATCAAAAGATGGCTAGGAATTGCTATGTAGCCGCGTTAAGGCCTGATGGAGTCGGGGGGTAGGTTCTCCCAATCGAGGTTATGAATTCAAAAGACGATGAAGAAAGAAGGGGAAAGCCAGCCGAGGATCTAAATCCTATTCCCCTAATCCCGGGAGAACCAGACAAAGTCACTTACATTGGAGCATTGTTGCCTGAACCCTTGAAGGGCTGAGGTGCCAAAAACTTGGCATGCCTCAAATTTAAAAAGTTTATTATGTTTAAGTGTTTCCTTAAGGGATCCACTAATAGTACAAGTAGCAATAAGGTCGACGAAACCATTCTGAGCTCTTAAGCTCTTAGTAGGAAGTAAAGCACTATGTAAGGGTCGAACCCTCTTTTTCAAAGGAAATATTTCAAGTTCTCATTCACTATTTTATTACTTATCTTTGTTTGAGTATTTCCTTATTGTTCTACTAAAGAACAAGTTGTACCAATATCACTTGATCAAAATGCCAGCCCATTCAAGAGGCCAAGTACTAGGAATTGCCTTACAAAAGAAAAGCTAAATAAATATAAGTGAATGCAAGAACGAAGAAACATAATATGCATAAATAACATGCATGGATAGAAGATCCCGAAGGATCAAAGAGTTATGTTACAAGCTCAACTAAAAGCCTAAAGAGGCCTATTGGAAGAAGGTTAATATAAGGGTTGAAACCCCTAAAAATTCGAGGAAGTAGAGCTCAGAACGAGCTTCGATTCGATATACTGGAAGCTCAAATTAAAGAAACAAGTGAAACATTATGTCTGTCTTCGTTCATGAAGACCTCTCGATGTGAAAATTAAGATGTTGAACCTCAAAATCAGGTCCTCTACCTATAAGCCACGTTTGGTATTGTTGAAACCTCAAATGAGGTCTAAGGTGTCAGAACTCAAGTTAATTCTTGTATCTGTAAGCCACGTTTGGCGTTGTTGAAACCTCAAATGAGGTCTAAGGTGTCAGAACTCAAGTTAATTCTTGTATCTATAAGCCACGTTTGGCGTTGTTGAAACCTCAAATGAGGTCTAAGGTGTCAGAACTCAAGATTAGTTCTTGTATCTATAAGCCACGTTTGGCGTTGTTGAAACCTCAAATGAGGTCTAAGGTGTTAGAACTCAAGTTAGTACTTGTATCTATAAGCCACGTTTGGCGTTGTTGGAGCCAACCGAGGTTGAAAAAACACGGAAAAATGAGGTCAAATTGCTCGACCTGGGACCAAATGGAGGTCTAAAATACCTCAAAAATGAGGTCTAAAATACCTCAAATTGAGGTCTACAATACCTCAAAAATGAGGTTGAAGGAGATTGGGTTTGAGATCGAACGACCGAGGTCGAAAAAACACAGAAAAATGAGGTCAAATTGCTCGACCTGGGACCAAATTGAGGTCTAAAATACCTCAAAAATGAGGTCTAAAATACCTCAAATTGAGGTCTACAATACCTCAAAAATGAGATCGAAGGAGACTGGGTTTGAGATCGAACGATCGAGGTCGAAAAAACACAGAAAAACGAGGTCAAATTGCTCGACCTGGGACCAAATTGAGGTCTAAAATACCTCAAAAATGAGGTCTAAAATACCTCAAATTGAGGTCTACAATACCTCAAAAATGAGGTCGAAGGAGACTGGGTTTGAGATCGAACGATCGAGGTCGAAAAAGCACGGAAAAACGAGGTC
Organism: Heracleum sosnowskyi; assembly: GCA_030848705.1. Classification (NCBI taxonomy): domain Eukaryota; kingdom Viridiplantae; phylum Streptophyta; class Magnoliopsida; order Apiales; family Apiaceae; genus Heracleum; species Heracleum sosnowskyi. The sequence continues at coordinate 57,061,187 of CM061238.1, read as the reverse complement.
GAAGACTTCGACCTGTGACCTTTCGAGGTCGAAAATGAGGTCGAAAACGACTGGGCTCGAGGTCGAAAATGAGGTCGAAAATGACTGGGCTCGAGGTCGAAAATGAGGTCGAAAACAACTGGGCTCGAGGTCGAAAATGAGGTCGAAAACGACTGGGCTCGAGGTCGAAAATGAAGTCGAAAACTACTGGGCTCGAGGTCGAAAATGAGATCGACAATACCTCAAAAAATTGAGGTCGAAAATACCTCAAAATGAGGTCTAAAATACCTCAAAATGAGGTCGAAAATACATCAAAACGAGGTCGAAACTACCCTTAAAAAAGTGGGTAAAATAAATATTATTATTCAATAATATTTACAAAAAAAAATAAAAAAAATTATACATTTCAGTCGACCTCAAATGAGGTCGAGAGAGACCCCTCAAATGAGGTCGAATGCTTCGACCTGGTTGCCAAATGATACTAAACTGCCGAACTGCAGTTTAGTACCCCAAGTTCTGAGTAGTTCACAAATTCTTCCCTGAAGTTTAGAAATTGACAAATTCTCCACTGAAGTTTCAAATATGACAAATTCACCCCTGAGCTTTGGAAATTCTTAAAATATTAGGAATACTTATTAAAAATACTTGTGGGTACATGAAAATTCCTAAAATATTAGGAATAATTATTAAAAATACCGGCGGGTACATGAAAATTCCTAAAATATTAGGAATAATTATTAAAAATACCTGTGGGTACGTGAAAATTCCTAAAATATTAGGAATAATTATTAAAAATACCGGTGGGTACATGAAAATTCCTAAAATATTAGGAATAATTATTAAAAAAACCTATGGGTACATGAAAATTCCTAAAATATTAGGAATAATTATTAAAAATACCCGTGGGTACGTGAAAATTCCTAAAATATTAGGAATAATTATTAAAAATACCTGTGGGTACATGGAAATTCCTAAAATATTAGGAATAATTATTAAAAATACCCGTGGGTACATGAAAATTCCTTAAATATTAGGAATATTTCATATAAATGTCAAATTAGCCTCGAATAAGGCAGAAATCGTCGTAAATGTGTAGGTCGCTCCACACTTTGCAATAAGGCGATATTTGTGAAACACTAGTGTAAATGAAGTCCTAGGTAAAGGATAAAAAAGACCCCGAATCTCGAAAAAGGTCAATATAATTTCTACGAAAGCTTGAAAAGTTTTCCTAGAAATTGGGGGGCAAATGATATGGTTTAAAAATAACCCTAAAAATATAATTAATGACATATTAATTAGACCCGAATTGGTCCAAGAACACGGCCCAATATTCAAGGCCCGAAACCCTGATTATTCATTAATTTCGTAATTAATGAATAGGGAAAATATACAGCTCATAAAAAGAGTCCAAATTATGGCAAATTAGTCAAAGAAGGATCCAGAATCCCAATTAAAGGCAATTAATGAGTCATAGCCTTTATCGACAAGGAAAAGACTTATCCTGCAAGCAATACAATGCTTATCTAATATCAAAAAGGAGACTTATTCGCTAAGACTCCTAAACATACCATAAATACTAGGCTCTAGACGCCTATATAAGGTCCCTGATCCTACAATCAGAACTACGTCTTTGGCTTGATTCTCAACATTAATTGAAATACGTAGGCATCTTGTGAGGACCAATTTAGTCCGGAAACACGAGTGCAGCCATTAAAGCTCGAAGCTCATTAAATTCACAAAGTACGTTTTTTAATCCATAACAGTACCTCAAGTTTTGAAGATGATGAAGTTTGGTCCCTGAAGTTTTACAAAATTGCAAAATGGTCCCCTGACCAAATTATTTTCTAAATTGTTTATTTTTAATTTATAAAAATCTATTTTGTTTATTTAAAATTTGAAAATTTGTTTTAAAAACGATTTTTAAGCTCTAAAAATTTATTTGAAATTCTGAAAAATTCTATTTAATTATTCCTTAATTATTTAAGGAATTATTTTGAAATAATTATTTATTTAAGTATTTATTTATTTTCCAAAATTCTTTAATTATTTTGGAATATGATTTAAAAATGATTTAAATTAGGAAAAATATTCCTTAAAATATTTTATTAATTATTTAAAATTCCTAAATGATTTATAAAATCATTATAGGCCTTTCTTTCGAGTTACAAATTATTTCTTGAACGTTACATGACATATGTGATTTAATTAGTACATTTAAATGCCAATATGTGCTATGTAAATTATGTGAACTATCTGGTTATTGAGTCATAAATACTAAGAATTGTTTTGAGACTTGTTTAAATGTTTTAGTCGTGTTTAATATCATCACGAGGGGTAATTAGAATAGAAATTTATCGGTATTGTTAGAAAATGAGATTAACGAGACTGTTGACTTAGATGTGGACTTTTATATTATGGAGATTTTAGACGAGCGTGATACATAAATCGTTTATTTAGTCAATCGTAACTATTCTATCAATTGAAATATGGATATCTATGTAACAGAGGCTATTGAACGAGACGAGCCAGATTACCGAAATATGTTAAATGAAGGAAGTCGGAGATGGATGAAGTATTGCTTGCGATTGGTTGATCTATCTGTTAGAAGACACAACACTGGGGAAACGTCAACACTCGTGGGGGATCTTTCCAAGTATTTTATTCCAATAGAGATATCGGTAAGACTAGTAATGCGTCATAACTAAGTTAAGTATCGTTGGTGGATTGTGAGGATCATACGTTAAAGACTAAAGTATTGTCTCATGTTTGACTATTAAGGCAGACACGTGGGTTTAAAATCGTAGGATCAGACTCATGGTAATCACAAGAGCGTTGAATCAAAGAAGGATTGAAATAGAAAATTGTGCTATAAGACAGAAAAAGGGGGGAAGTCGTATTACTTCAGCCTTACGTAATAGCTAAGGATCTGAGGCAAGTGTTTATACTCTTCACTTAATTTCCAATTGTTGGCTCTTTCACACTGAATTGCAAGTGTTATTATTATTTCTTGTTAATGCAGTTATCGGATTCAGTCCCTTATTCAAACTTATATATGTTATGTATAATTCAGTTTATTTCCTTCAGAATGTAAGGCTTATCTGTTATAAGTATACTTTTTGAAGGACTTGAACTATTTCTTTCAGTATTCAATAAGCCCTCTGATTGATATTCTTATTTATCAAATTCATATTGCCATGTTAAATGAGAAAAGTTTAATTAGTTTGTTAAAACTGTGATTTGAGTTATGAACCCGATACGGGTAAAAGTTGTGATTTGGGAAAAATGAGGGTTTTATATTGAACCCGTGAATTGGAAATATACAGGGCCGTACGCCGGTCAGGAGATGTTGAATGATATCTTGGCCATGGTCAATAAGTGCCAAAATGGGCTGATTTTTTATTGTGTTGCCCAGGGATCCCAGTTTAGCCTGCTGTGTACCACAGTATGGTTGGCGAGCTATGAGCGATCGATCGTCGGCTTAGCTCGTAGCGTTTAGTAGATTCCAATTCATTTATTTTGATGATAAAGTGAGAAAAGTTACTTATATGATATTAGATTACTTTTAAAGTTATGTTTTGTTATTGATAATCAAGTTTCATTGTTCTTAAATTCCATTGAGAATTTCCTAATACCTCTTCTGTACTGTTTTGTTAAATTTCATACTTATTGAATCATACATTGATATTCAGAGCTATATTCTATCGCACTAGCTGAGCATTTTGGCTCACTCTTGCTTGTTTCACCTTTTTAACCCTCCAATAAAAGGTAGATTGACAGTATTTAATCGTATAACTACGGAACGAGAAGAGTCAAGATGATGTTGGGAAGACGAGTTGATGCAGAGCATTTGGATCTAGTGTAAGGTTATTGTATAAAGTTGATTTCTATTAAATACTATATTGTATAAGATTAGTTTGCCTGGTATACTTCTTATCGAAGTTATACCAGTGTTATAGAATTTGTGCAAAGAGTATTGTTGAAAAAGGAAGTTAAAGTTTGTGAAATTTTGGATTCTTGTTTCTAGCACTATAGCCTTAAAGATCTTGGTAGAGTTGGGGTCGCAAATGTTATATTTGTGTTGGTTTAATATTTAACAGGTTGTTTTAAATTGATATTTTAGCGTGACGTCCAAATCTTCTGACCCCGGATTTGGGGGCGTTACAATTTTAGACTAGGAATTCTAGTCGAATAAACGTGAATTTCTTTAGTGAGGTTGAGATGACCTTCGACTAGGATTTATAGTCGATAAACGTGAATTCCATCACTGAGATCGAATTTTCCTTTGAGTGGGAGTCGATATTTTTCGACTTGGATCTTAGTCTATTTAGACTAGGATTCTAATCTAATAAACAAAAATTCCTTCACTGAGGTCGACCATTTTAGGTTCTTGCTTGAGGTTTCATCTACGCCAAACGTGGCTTACACGTAGAAGACCTAACTTGAGGTCTAACACCTTGGGCCTTGTTTGAGGTTTTGAACAATGTGAAATGTGGCTTAGAGGTAAAAGACTTGATTTGAGGTCCAACACCTTAGACCTCATTTGTGGTTTCAACAATGCCAAACGTGTCTTGTAGGTAGAAGACCTGATTTGAGGTCTAACACCTTAATTTTCACATCGAGAGATCTTCATGAACGAAGACAGACATAATGTTTCACTCGTTTCTTTAATTTGAGCTTTCAGTATATCGAATCGAAGCTCGTTATGAGCCCTACTTCCTCAAATTTTCAGGGGTTTCAACCCGTATATTAAACTTCTTCCAATAGGCCTCTTAAGGTTTTTAGTTGAGCTTGAGGTCTTTAGGACTACAATTGATCTTCTGATTTTAAGAATCGTGGTCTTCATGACTTTTTAATCTAAATTAGGGATCTAGATAGGACAAACTCAAGTATTCAATTAAGTTGAGGTCTTCAAGACCAGGATTCAAAATTTTTAAAACTAAGATTTGAGTCTTCATTTCATGTTATATAGGATTACCTGTTTCGAGGTAGCTTGCCTTTTTGGCATACTTCTGATACTTCTTCTTGCTAATGGAGGAGTCTGAGCCTGCTGATGACTTCATAGAGGACTTAGATGCCCCTCGTAGGGATGCCCCTGTCCTTGATAAGTGTGACGCCCTCCAAACCCGGGGTACAGATTTGGGGAGTCACCCGACCAACGGTACACAATATAAACCTGAATATAACACATGCATAATATATATAACATAAAATATCCCTTATCCAAGACCGCGTCCAGATTATGGCATGAAACAAGCTTCTAAGTCATAATTATTATTACAAACCAGTTTTCAGAGTTATTACACACTTAATATACAAAGCTAGACATCTAGTCTAACTTCCAAGATAAAACAACTACCCGTCCAATGACAATCACTCGGGGTGGTCTCCTAGCATCGGGAGAACTGTCACTAGCGCTGTGTCTGCTCATTCTCTCGCTTCACTGGAATAGGGTTAGAAACAAAACAAGTATGAGCCACATGTGCTCAGCAAGCATGATATATGTATCAATCACAGTTCTATAATGAAAGGAAAGAATTCAATTATCTGAATCAACAATACACAAGTCAAACACATGCTTTTAAAAATCTTTAATGAAGAAAGAGGAATTAGAATTGGACTTCTACATTTTTCAAATACAAAGGTTGTGTTGCTGATCAGTCACGCAACAACCCCAGACTTGCTTATAGCAAAGTCCTCTACTGGATCCTAGGCCAATCTGGGCCTTAAATTATTCTGACCATAAGTATGGCCCGACCATTACTGGTCCTATTTAAAAACATGTCAATTCTATCACAAGGTATAAGCAATAATATGCATAACAAGATAAGTACACAATAATGGGGTGTAATAGTTGCAAAAGAGCTTCAACTATTCATTATCAAAGAAAGTCCGAGAAATAGATTCGGAATGGTTTCAACGGTACGATGCACTCGTTCAAGAAGGTAATCAGTAGTTTTAATCAATAATCAATGACTATAATCAATAGTCAATGATAGAATCAAACTGTCAATGGTTGTAGGCAATAATCAAATGATGATAATCAACAATCAATGGTTGTAGACAAAATCAGATGAATTTGGAAATAAGGGTTTCCGATGCAGATCAAATCAAAGAGTTAAGAAATTTTACGAAAATGGAATCAGTTGCCCAAGTAAGGGTAAGGATTGATAATCTAACTTGTTCTAGGGTAATAACATGTAAGTATTGAAAACAATAACAATTTATCACAAGTAAAGGCACAGATACTTGCCTGGTCTACGTCGCTGTCGGTTTTCTATCTCGTTCACTCTACTTTCCCCTTTCCCTTGCTCCGGGAACTCGATTCTATAATAAACTGTTAGTGTTAGTGCCCTAGAGACAATACAATTGTACTTCTGGGAAACACTATTTGTTATTTAATAATGATTATGTTCTATTGATTATTCGACAACAATTATTATGTCTTTATTTACTGCGATATTAATGTTAGAGTAATAAATGTCCTTGGAATATTGAACACGTATTCTATATCTTTAAGTATGTGACTTAAAAATGAGATTATATGAATAGTGTTTATATTCCTAAAGATATCCCTAATTAAGCATTATGAATTGGGACAATTATGATGCATAAAGATTAGTATGTTCGTTGACTAAATGACCACATCTCATTGGTCATAGGTATAGTGATACTAAAGTCAAGAACATAGGTGCATGTAATATTCTACATGGCACCAGATAGACCCACAGTGAGATTCTACATGGTAATAAAGTCATTAGAATAGCTCACAGTGATAATGGTGTAATGATCCTTAGACTTGAGATCATTATATTTCTATACGAGGATTAATATACTTTGATTACATTAAAAGTTACCTTTGACCGGGTGATGATAAAAGTGGACATCGGGTATATTATGAGTCGTATGAGAAATATGAATGATAGATATAGGATTTAACCCTCCTATTATTAGGAGAGATATTATTGGCCTCTTGATTGCGTGAGACTATGAAAATGCATGGCCATGCTCAAATATTGATTTGTTTTAATAGTCTACTCATTGATCAAGGAAACCTGGATTAAACGTTGAAGAGGATGACTAATAACATGCCTCGAGTTTAATCTATAATATTTGGTTAAAGGGATTATATTACACGGAAACATTAGTCACGAAAGGTTTAATTGGATCACCAATTATTATTATTACTTGGGTAGCAATGATGTATTACTAGATGCCGCTCATTGTTTATAATTTTATTATGAGATATTAAAATTATTGCCAACGTAATAATAACCTAAAGGGTTACACATAAAGAACGTTTTAGACGGAGCAATAAGAATGAGGATAGTTAGACTTACTGTTTTAAGTTGTTTATGTTGGGTTTCGGGGCAACAAACGCAGCGAAAACAATCGTAAAAACAATAAAAATCCGAAACCCTAACCCTAGGATCCGTGTACAAGACATGGCTGATTATGGAGAAACGAAATCATACCTTAATTGAGCTTATAATATTCAGAAAGATGGAGGTCCTTGTTGTAACCACCACGCAGCCCTTGTTCAAGATCTGCGTCGCCAAAGTAGTCCACACGAACGCTCGATCGTCCAACGATCACCTCGACACACAATTAATCAATAACACATTTTAAACTAGTAACCGGTTACGTATCGGACGCCCGGTTTAATTTACGGTATTTAAAACTCAGACACTAGCCCTCGTACGGGCATTTACGGACCATTAAAACACATTAATCGACTCATATAAACCATATAACACTTATAAATATTTTTAAAACAATATTCAAGGCTTATTTGAATTTAAATAAGTCACAATTAATTTTTAAATCAAAAATCGGATTTTTAATCCCATTATAAGTATTTAAAAGTAATGAAATCAATTAATATAAAATTAATTGACACTCTTTAAATGCTCAAACTATTTTTAAATAATAAATCAGGCTTGAAAATAATTAAACTGAATTTTAAATTAATTAAATCTAATTAATAATTAATTTTTAAGAATTAACTGATTAAAAGAATTAATCAATTAATTAAATGAATTAATTATTAATTAAAAATAATTAAAATAATTAAGTTTAATAAATTGTCGAATTTAAAATAATAAATATAATTTTCCAGAATTTTTCTGAATTAAAAATATATTTTTAAAATTAAAATATGGATTTTTAAAGATTTTAAACTATTTTCGAATTAAATTAAAAAATAAAATTCAAAAACTAATTCAGAATTTTTCTGAATTAAAAATATATTTTCGAAGATTGAAACCGGGTCAAGAAAACGGGTTAACGGGTCGGGAAGAACACAATCGGGTCGAGAAGAACAACCCGGAATTTTTCCAGAATCCGGCGACTCAAAAACACATGAGAATTTGGGGCTTTTGGTACCAAAATACTCCTTGTTAACACATCAATCTATTCTGATAAAAAACATACCAGAACAAAGCCGGAATCTCAATCCCGATCAAATTCCGGCGACCTTGAACAAATTTTCCGATCTCACTAAATCGTACATGAAACTCTACGTTCTTTATATTAAAATGAAGCTTACAACACATACAATCAAAGCCCTCTATCAGAAATCATGTCAGATCATTCATATGAACGGACTATTAAAAATAAAAATCGGGCGAAACCCTAGACATCGAAATTCTCAAAATCGAACATAAACATGAAATTAAAACATGAATTCCTACTAATTAGAACCCTAGGAACATGTTGGAAGCAATCAATTGAACGGAGAATCAACAGAATAAAAATCCCCAATTCGGATATAAACCCTAATTTAAATTCGAAATTTGAAAACTTCATATAAAATCGAAAAATTACCAGATGATGATGAGGTTGGAAGATTCTGAAACTAGAGCTCAAGATCTTTGATTTGAGTACTTGAACTTTTGATTTGGATTTCAATAACACCTTCAAAAGTTGGTTTGATTATTCAAGAACACGAAGAACACGATTCAGGAATTTTGTATTTTTAGATATTTGTAATACAGATTATATGAGGTATAATGTACGATTCTCCTTTTTATACTTAGTGAAAAATAATAACCTAAACGACATTTTTGGATTGATATTGATCCACTGGTTCGTTTAAAAACCCTAATTAGGTTAAAAACACGTTTTACGAAAAGATAATCATCTACAAAGACTGATAATTATCCAAATCAATACATATCATTATATAACTAATGCTCAAGAATACTGGGGCTATAACAGATGTATTTATTGATACGGACGATATATCAATTACCCTAGAAAAATTAGGGTTAGGGTTTAGAATAATTTTTCTTCCTTTGAATAAAACAATAACTAGTGATCATATCAGATAATAAGGGATATAATAATATGAAGAAATCCTCCGATAATGATTCGAACACAGATGACGAAGGAATAATAATGATGAACAAAATTTCAACGGGGCCCTTGAATTTTCAAAATGGGGCTCAAAATTGAATAAAATTTCAAATGACGAAATATTTGAAAGGGGCTTTCAACTCACCAAATAACACGTAAACACTTAACAATCCTTATCATTATAACTCAAAATACTTCATAATAAGTATTCCACACATATAATACAATTTATATTATTAATAAAGTTCACGGATCTTACAACAAGGACCCGTATGATGACTTAGAGTAGATTTTATTGGCCCTGCGTGGCTCTATTTATCTATATCTTGCTTTTATTCAGGTTCCTTTCATCGACTTAGGACTTTATTTGATGCTTGTAACATAACTCTTTGATCCTTCGGGATCTTCTATCCATGCATGCTATTTATGTTATATCTTGTTGTCTTATCTTTTCGATACTTGGCCTTCGGGGTTTATGCAACTTATTTATGCATATTCTGTTTCTTCATTCTTGCATTCACTTATATTTATTTAGCTTATCTTTTGTAAGGCAATTCCTAGTACTTGGCCTCTTGAATGGGCTGGCACTTTGATCAAGTGCTATTGGTACAACTTGCTCTTTAGTAAAACAATATGGAAATACTCAAACAAAGATAAGTGATAAAATAGTGAAAAAGAACTTGAAATGCTCCAATGTAAGTGACTTTGTCTGGTTTGTTGGGTTTGTGGAGTCTAACAGGTTTCAGAATTGGTTTCTGATTTGAGTTAGAATTTCCAGATCTGAATTCTAATTAGAGTTAGTAATTTCAGAATTAGACTCTGATTAGTTTAGGCCCATTTTTTTCTCTTATAAATAGTCTCATGTAATTGTAAAACATCAACACATCAGAACACAACATAACACAACATAGTTGTGAGAGATCAATACAAAATTAGTGCGGCTTGTGGATTAGGAATTTCTGAACCACGTAAATCTTTGTCTTGTGTGATTGTCGTTTATTTTCTTGTTCTTGTTTATTCGTTTTGGGTTTGGCTTTCGTTGTTGTATACTCAACAACTGGTATCAAGAGCCTAGGTTTTCAGGCGAGTGGGAGCGATGACAGAAGATGGGAAAGCAAAGATCGACAAATTTGATGGCAAAGATTATGGATATTGGAAGATGCAAATTGAAGATTATTTGTATCAGAAAAAACTACACCAACCGCTAGAGGAGAATAAGCCAGATTCAATGGATGAGACTGAATGGAAGCTATTGGATAGGCAGGCTCTAGGTGTTGTCAGATTGACTTTCGCGAAGAACGTTGCTTACAATATCGTCAAGGAAACGACAACTCATGGATTGATCAACGTGTTAACAAATATGTATGAGAAGCCATCTGCTTCGAATAAGGTGTATTTGTGTCGTTTGTTGTTTGTCGCGAGATTGAATGAAGGTGATTGTGTTGCTGATCATGTGAACGAATTTAATTCTATCCTATCAAGATTGGCATCAGTGGATATTAAATTCGATGATGAAGTACAAGCCTTATTGTTGGTATCCTCGTTACCTAACAGTTGGTCAGGATTTGTCACTACTATTAGTAATTCATCTGGGAGCGATAAGATGGCTTTTAATGGAGTTCGAGATTCGATTCTTGGAGAAGATATTCGTAGGAGAAACTCAGGAGAGTCGTCAGGTTCCTTTTTGAGTACTGAGAGCAGTGGCAGAAAGTCCGAGAGGTCGCAGAATCAGGGGCGTAGTAGATCGAAGTCACAGAAAAGAGAATAATCCAAAGATCGCAGGGAGATTGTTTGTTGGAAATGTCAGAAGAAGGGTCACTTCAAAAATTAGTGTACGGCTCCTGCAGCTCCTGAAGGAAAGAAAAAAGAGGATAATTCAGCTAATGTAGCTGAAGAAGTGGTGAGCGACGATGCTTTGATTTGTTGTGTTGAATGTTCGGTTGAATCATGGGTTATGGATTCTGGTGCATCATTCCATGCGACCCCTTGCAAGGATTTGATGTTAAATTTCTGACTTGGAAATTTAGGTAAAGTCCGTCTTGCTAATGATGAGACTTTGGATATTGCGGGCATGGGATATATTAATCTCAAGACCTCTTTGGGGACTAGCTGGATGTTGAAAGATGTAAGGTACATTCCTGGACTTAAGAAGATGTTGATATCTGTGGGTCAGTTAGATAAGGAAGGGTATCGAGTTTCTTTCGGAAACGGACAGTGGAAGGTTATAAAGGGGAATCTAGTTATTGCTCGAGGAGAGAAGAAGGGGACTTTGTACATAGTTGAAAAATCTAGCTATGAAGCAAAAACAGTTGCTGATGAGATTGGGTCTTCAACTTTGTGGCACCAAAGACTTCGTCATATGAGTGATAAGGGTATGAAGTTGTTAACTTCGAAGGAGAAGATTCCAGAGCTGAAGAATGTGGAAGTTGGGTTTTGTGAGCCATGTGTTCTTGGAAAGCAGAAATAAGTTACTTTTGAAAAATCAGGGAGGACCCCGAAGGCTAAGAAGTTAGAGCTAGTTCATACAGATGTAAATGGTCCAACAACAGTTGCGTCATTGTGAGGATCTTTCTACTATGTCACTTTCATTGATGATTCCACTAGAAAGGTACGGATTTATTTTTCTAAAAAAAAGTCAGATGTGTTTGTTACTTTCAAGAAGTGGAAGACTGAAGTTGAAACTCAGACTGGTTTGAAGGTTAAGAGTTTGATGTCAGATAATGGTGGTGAGTATAGAAGTGATGAGTTTAAAAGCTATTGCGCAGAGTACGGGATTAGAATGATTAAAACTATTCCAGAGACACTGCAACCGAATGGTGATGCAGAGCGCATGAATAGAAACCTTGAATGAGAGGGCCAAGAGTATGAGATTACATGCAGGGTTACCGAAACATTTTTGGGTAGATACAGTTAGCACATCAGCGTATCTCATAAACAGAGGACCTTCAGTTCCTTTGGGGTTCAAGATTCCTGAAGAAGAGTGGCAGAAAAAAGAGGTAAATCTTTCACACTTGCGAGTTTTTGGTTGTGTTTCTTATGTGCGTGTTAAAGATTTAAACAGAGACAAGCTTGATCTGAAAGCAAAGAAGTGTATCTTCATTGGTTATAGCTCAGATGATATGGGTTACCGTTTCTGGGATGAACTGACGAAAAAGGTCGTTAGAAGTAGAGATGTTACTTTTAATGAAAATGCGGTGTACAAGGATAAGCTTGCAGTCGATTCTGAGTTTACAAAGGAACAATCTGAAAAAGAGAAAGCAGTGCTTGAAGATATTACTAAAGAAGATCTTGCAGGAAATAGTGGGAGTTTTGGAAATGTTGATGAGACAGGTTCAGTTACTCCACAGGTTGAGGTAAGAAGATCTAGCAGAACTGTGAGGCCGCCACACAGATTTTCTTCTTCAGCATATTACATGTTATTGACCGAGGACGGAGAGCCTCAGTGTTATTCAGAGGCAGTTCAGGTGGATGATTTAGTAAAGTGGAAATCAGCCATGGAAGAAGAGATGAATTCTCTTGAGAAGAATGAGACTTGGTCTTTAACAGAATTACCAGCAGGAAAGAAGGCTTTACAGAATAAGTGGGTGTTCAGGATCAAAGAAGAACCTGATGGCAACAAAATGTACAAGGCAAAGTTAGTAGTCAAGGGTTATCAACAAAAAAAAGGTATTGACTATACTGATATAATTTTCTCTGGTTGTTAAGATGACTACATTTAGACTTGTGCTAAGCATTGTGGCTGCAAAAGATTTACATCTAGAGCAACTAGATGTTAAGACCGTGTTCTTACATGGTGATATTGAGGAAGACATCTACATGGTTCAGTCAGAGGGATTTCAGGTAGCTTGGAAAGAAAACTTGGTTTCCAAGCTTATAAAAAGCTTGTATGGTTTGAAGAAAGTACCAAGACAATGGTACTTGAAGTTTGACAACTTTATGATGAAGAATGGGTACACGAGGAGTGCTATGAATCATTGTTGTTACTTTAAACAGTTTAATTCATCGTATATCATATTGTTGTTGTATGTTGATGACATGTTGATAGCATGATCAAATATGAGGGAAATCAACAGGTTAAAGAGACAGATGTCTGAAGAGTTTGAGATGAAGGATATGGGTGCATCAAAACAGATACTTTGTATGAGCATCATAAGGGATAGATCTGAAGGTACTTTGAAATTATCTCAAGAGAAGTATATTGAGAAATTATTGCAGAAATTCAGTGTCCAGGATGCGAAGACCAGAAGTACACCGTTGGCAACTCACTTTAATCTCACGAAGAAGCAGTCACCTAAAACGGATGAAGGCAAGAAAGATATGGCTAAAGTTTCGTATGCATCTACAGTTGGCAGATTGATGTATGCTATGGTGTGTACAAGGCCAGACATTACTCATGCAGTGGGAGTTGTTAGCAGGTTCTTGTCTAATCCAGGAAAAGAGCATCGGGAAGCAGTCAAGTGGTTGTTACGCTACTTGCAAGGCACATCCAAGGTTGCATTGTGTTTCAGTAAGAAAGATGTTATCTTGGAAGGGTTCTCTAATGCAGATTTGGGTGGATGCTTGGATACAAGAAAAAGTACTACGGGATATATTTTCACTTTGGGTGGCACAACAGTTAGTTGGATGTCTCGACTTCAAAAGAGTGTTGTTATTTGAACCATAGAAACAAAATATATGGCTATCTCTGAAGCTAGCAAGGAGATGATTTGGTTGAAGAATTTTCTTGATGAGTTGGGCAAGAAACAGGCGGACAGTGCTTTGTATAGTGACAATAGAGAGTGTCATTCATCTTGCGAAGAATCCTGTGTTTCATGCTAGGACGAAGCATATTCAGCCGAGATATCACTTTACGAGGGAGTTGATTAGAAATGGTACTTTGTCCTTGAAGAAAATCCTTGGTTCAAAGAATCCTGCAGATATGTTGACTAAGGTGGTTACCAATGAAAAGTTGAAGCTTTGCATAGCTTCAACTGACCTTCAGAATTGATTAATGAGAAGGCGCTGCAGTAGTTAGAGTTATTGATCGAAGTATTGGGTGTTACTAGATTTACAAGAGTGAAGAGAAGATGTGGTCAGACTCCAAGTGGGAGATTTTTGGGTTTGTGGAGTCTAACAGGTTTCATAATTGGTTTCAGATTTGAGTTAGAATTTCCAGATCTGAATTCTAATTAGAGTTAGTAATTTCAGAATTTCAGAATTAGACTCTGATTAGTTTAGGCCGAGTTTTTTCTCTATGTAATTGTAAAACATCAACACATCATAACATAACATAACACAAAATATTTGTGAGAGATCAATACAAAATTAGTGCGGCTTGTGAAGTAGGAATTTCCGAACCACGTAAATCTTTGTCTTGTGTGATTGTCGTTTATTTTCTTGTTTATTCGTTTTGGGTTTTGCTTTCGTTGTTGTATACTCAACATGGTTCTCACGGGATTAGGGGAATAGGAATTAGATCCTCAGCTGGATTTCCCCTTCTTTCTTCATCGTCTTTTGAATCCATAACCTCGATTGGGAGAACCTGCCACCTGACTCCATCAGGCCTTAACGCGGCTAAATAGCAACTCCTAGCCATCTTTTGATCTACTTGTTCTTCACCAACCCCGTTCCTTGTTGGGAACTTGATTTTCAAATGGTAAGTTGAGGCAACAGCCTTGAATGCATGAAGGTCTGTCCTCCCAAGGATTGCATTATAAGTCGAGTTTGCCTTTATCACCAAGAAGTTCAGCATTTGAGTTGCCGTTTGTGAACCTTGCCCTATTGTCATAGGGAGCTGAATAGTTTCCTCTACTTTAGATTCAACCCCATTGAACCCGTATATGGGCATGTTTGAAGGCGTCATTTGTGAATCAGTATATCCCATCTTCATGAAGGCGTCATGGAATAAGATGTCCAAGGAAGCTCTATTATCTACCAGAGCCCTCTTGGTTTTAGAGTTGCCTATTACAGGTATAATGACCAACGAGTCGTAATGGGGGAACTTCACCCCTTCAAGATCAGAATCATCAAAGCTAATAGCTACTTCTGTCTTGGCACGTTTCGTTGCTTCTCCTACAACAGTCATTACCTCTCGGGCATAAGCTTTCCTTGAGTTTCGGGAGGACCCAGCAACAGTCGGTCCTCCAAATATCATGTTGATGACAGGCCCTCGGGGCTTAGGATTACGATATTGATCATTGTCCTCTTATCATAGTTTCTTTGGTGATTTCCTCGATTCCCATCCTTAGTGAACTTATCGAGTTTTCCTCTTCGGATTAAGAACTCGATCTCATCTTTCAGTTGTCTACAATCGTCGGTGTCATGACCAACTTCTTTATGGAAACGACATAATTGATTCTTGTTTCGTTTCTCCAAGTCAGATCTTAGTGGCTTTGGCCATCGAAGATCTTCTTCCTTCTCAATATCCATCATAATTTGACTTCTTGAGGTGTTCAACCTTGTATACTCATTGAACCTGGGTCTAAAGTTGTTCTTTTTAGGTGGAGAGTCAGAATCATCCGTTGTCCTGGGATATTTGTCCCTAGCGTCATACTCTTGAGTCTCCTTTCTCTTATTTCCGTTTTCACTTCCCCCAACAGTGGATTCATATTTCTTCATGCTTTCCTCGACCTTGATATACTTTCCGGCTCTATCTTGAAGATGCAACATGCTTTCGGGTGGATGCTTTGTCTGTAGGGTTTCGAGCATGAAAACGCAACGGAAAAACGCGTAAAAACAGAAAATAACGAAACCCTCCGTAGGATCCATGTGAAACACGATGTTTAATTCGTGAACAAAATTGTTTACCTTTTAATGAGCTTTACGAATGGTTGACAGATGGAGGTCCTTTGCTATGATCACCACGTGTCCCGCCTTGCGATACACGTCTCTAATCAGTCCACACGAACGCCCGATCGTCCAACGATCACCAGAGTTGGTACTAGCCAAGAACTGCCCTCAGAACTCTCTCTAGCCTCTCTTTGATGTAGAGCTGCTAGGTTTTTTAGAAAAACGAATTATGTATATGTAACCCTAAAACAATACATCTTAATGTATTTACATGGAGAGAATTATGGGCCTTTACCTAATCTGATTGGGCTTCCAAAACCCAATATGATTATTAGTAGTTTTTCTTATTATATTCGAATTATATATAATTAATCAAGTCCTACTTAATGAATCCAATAATTCAATATAATAATAATTCAATTAAATTCGAAATTTAATTAATGCTCCGTTTAAAACGTTCTTTGTGTGTGACCCTTTAGGTTATTATTACATTGACAATAATTTTAATATCTCATAATAAAATTATAAACAATGAGCGACATCTAGTAATACATCATTGCTACCCAAGTAATAATAATAATTGATGATCCAATTTAAACCTTTACACTGTGTTCTAGAAACTTTTTCAGGAAAGAAAAGAAAAGAAAGTGGTGGATTTATTTTCTTCAGCTTGTTCCCGAAAGATTTTTTAGGAGAGAAAAGAATTGATTTCTGAAGATTTGGGAAGAAAATCATTATAAATTTATCTTCAAAATCTTCTTTCCACTTTTGGAGTGATTTAGAGAGAAAGGAAAAAAAATTCTATTTTCTATTCTTTTCTTTTCTCTCATAGATTCGGGAACACAGTGTTAATGAATAATGTTCCATGTAATATAATCATTTTAACCTTATATTATGGATTAAACTCGAGGCATGGTTTATGTCATCCTCTTCAACATTTAATCCCGGTTTACTTGATCGATGAGTAGACTATTAAACAAATCACAATTTGAGCATGACCA
Source organism: Heracleum sosnowskyi (assembly GCA_030848705.1). Lineage (NCBI taxonomy): Eukaryota > Viridiplantae > Streptophyta > Magnoliopsida > Apiales > Apiaceae > Heracleum > Heracleum sosnowskyi. The sequence continues at coordinate 57,044,085 of CM061238.1, read as the reverse complement.
TGCATTTCATAGTCTCACTCAATCAAGAGGCCAATAATATCACTCCTAAAATAGGAGGGTTAAATCCTATATCTATCATTCATATTTCTCATATGATTCATAATTTACCCAATGTCCACCTTTATCATTACCCGGTCAAAGGTAACTTTGAGTAGAATCAATGTATATTAATTCTCATATAGAAATATAATGATTTCAAGTCTAAGGATCATTACACCATTATCATTGTGAGAATTTCTTATGACACTTGATAACATTTACCATGAAGAATTCACACGGTGGGTCTATCCAGTGCCATGTTCTGCTAACATGCACTTATGTCTTTGACTTTAGTATCACCATACTTATGACCAATGAGATGTGGTCATCAGTCAACAAACATACTAGTCTTAATCCATTATTATTGTCCTCAAATAATAATACTCGACTAGGGATCTTTTACGATTATAAACACTACTCATATAATCTCATTTCTAAGTCACATACTTAGAGATATAGAATTCATGCTTATATTCCAAGGACATTTATTATTCTAACATTTATATCGCAGTTAATAAAGACATAATAAATAATCGAAAGAAAATCCATAGAACATATTTATTAATAATCAAATATGTCTTCCCTAAGAACATTATAATATTGTCTCTAGGGCACAAGCACTAACATTGCCAAGGATCTCTTGAAGTGATCATCAGTGGTTCCTTGTTACAGGGCTATCATAGCTACTTTGTCCTCCAAGTCCGGGACTTTCAGAGCCTCCTTAGTGAATCGATTTATGTATTCCCTCAAGGATTCATTCTTACCTTGCTGAATTCCCATAAGGGATGCACAACACTTTTCATGCACTCTTCCGCTAACGAACTGATTGATAAACGCCTTGCTCAATTCCTTAAAAGACCCAATAGAGGAAGAAGACTGTACCAACGTTGAACCATGCTCGCAAGGGTTTGTGGAAATGCTCTGCACTTGACCGCATCATTAGTAAACTGCAACATCAGTGCATTGGAGAAAGTCCTTACATGATTGATAGGATCTCCTGTTCCATCGTAAGTCTTGATGGTTGGCATCTTGAACTTCCTGGATACATGAACCTTCATAATATCCTTTGTAAAAGGGGGTGTGAGATCATCCGGATCTTCTAAGGGCAACAACTCCGTTGGATCGCCTTTTGGGGCCTCAACCCTTCTTGACTTTCTTGGTGTAGGGTCTAAGTTGATCAATGGGATTCTCCCAGTCCTGGTAGATTGCATTCGTGTTTTAGCTTCTTCTTCAGCCAATACTTTCTTGAGTCTAGCAACCTTAGCTTCATATGCCGCAATTTTATCCTTGGTAGCTTGTAGTTTTTCCTGATTTCCTTGGGAGGAACGTCTCCTTCTTGGGGCAACATCTCTCTCATCTTCAGTTGTATAATTCTCATCCTCGGTATAGGGGCTGGAGAAGTCTTGAATCAATGGAGTTTGTTGAGTTCGTGTTTGAACTTGAGGGTTTATGGGCCCTAGACCTTGAATGTATGGAGGCACGTATGCTTCGTGGTATGTTGGATTGATACCACTACTCCCAACTGTAGGTCACGGTGGCATACCATGAGTAGGCATTCCAAGAGTTTGGTTTGCATATTGGGGAAGATCTATGGTATGGAGTTGAACACCACGTGGTTCATTCAGAAGTAGTGGAGAGGTTGTGATTGGTATTTGGAGAGTAGTCTCTTGAGTATGAGGATGTGATCCATGAACCACCATCTCTAAGGGATTCGTCCCTTGAACTGAGATTGGGATTTATGGTCCTTGACTAGTGGTGAGGGGGATATTCGCCCCTTCTTCTCCTGTGGTGGGAGGAGGTTGAGATCCCGAACCATGGGTCGTTGTTTCAGAAGTTAAGGGCAGCCCCTCAGAGGTTTGAGTTTCTCGATTTGTTCTCTGTGTATTCGACATGGTTGATGTTCGAAGTTTCCCACAGACGACGCCAAATGTTGTGGAATAAAAACTAGGGTGTAATTGATGCTTAGGGTTTGAGAGCTTTCGAGCTTTAATGGTTGTTCTCGTGTTTCGTGACTAAATCGGTCCTCACAAGATGCCTACGTATCTCAATTCGTGATTGAGAATCAAGACAAAAAATGTAGTTCTTGATGTTACCCTCGGGGCTATGGCGGCCGAGGCACACTAAGGACGTAGTGACTTGTACGTCCTTATTCGAGGATGAAGTCTAAAATGTAGTTCTGATTGAAAGATCAGGTCATTTATATAGGCGTAGAGAGTCTTGTATTTAGAGTAGGTTTGGGAGACTTGGCGGCAAGTCACCTTTTTTGGCTGAGATTCTGGATCCTTCTTTGTAGGAGGCTAACTCCTATTAAGTTTGTATGTCTTGGAGGTTACTCCTTGATGGAGTTGGCACACTTTGGACTCTTTTGATGAGCCGTATATTTTCCCCTTTTATTAATTACGAAATTAATAAGTAATTAGGGTTTCGAGGCTCATTAATTGGGCTTAATTCTTGGACCAATCTAGGTCTAATTAACACATCACTTATTATGTTTTTAGGGTTATTTTCAGCTCATATCACACATGTAGGACCCACTATGGGGTCCAGTTTTGAAGCTTTGTGGGGCCCACATATGGGCCCACCGATGGTCCCATTATGGGGCCCACTATGTTGTACCCACTATGGGACCCACATTCACTATGTAAGAGTGTTTAGTCTATTATAACACCAATTGCAACATACTTGGTAACTATTGTAACACCTTAAGTGTAACAAAATAAAAATATGCTCTTTAAATATTGTATTTCCCACAAAATAAACCAACAACCAATACAAGTCCTAATTTTATTCACCAATAACATAATTTAGTAATAAACCAACCATATCAACCAATAACATCCACCAACACTAACTAATGAACATAACTTAAAATTTACAAGTGCTAGAAGAAAACAACATTGTCATTTCAACCAAGCACATCGCAATGTCGTACCAGGATAGAAAAACCTATACTAGGTCAAAAGCTATTGTCATGAAGCAGACTTCCTCTTATCAACAACATCAATCAGTAGTTAAAATAACTGGAAAAGCAGACTGGTAGATCCATCTCCATACGATTTTATATCTGCTGGTCTGTCCAGAGCCCTGCATAACGGGCATATCCTTTCCCTCTCAAACCTGTAATCATACGAAATCCCACCAATACAGTCAAAAGCAAGTTGAAGGGAAAATGCAAGTCTTTTTCATACTCATTTGCACCTGCATTCTGAAATTAACAACTAGACCTGATCATGTGATAATGTGCAATACACCATATGTGAAATAACAATACATACAAATTTCAATTATTATAATGTGGACCTATAGCAATATTCAGATTGTAAGTGGAGTGTGAGTTTTTATTAAATGAAACTATTTCTACATGAATCAAAGACACCTCAGTAGTTTCCAGCATTTTCGCCTCCATGAAAACAAGAAGCACTAATATAGCCATTTTGAATGTCTTCTCCAGCAATGAGATCCTAGAAAACAATGAAAACTTGAAAAATGCTGACAAAGAACTTATACCTGAGCATTTGAGAGAGACACCAGTCGGGATGTGAGTGATCCGCACAGCAGTTTCGACTTTATTCACATTCTAATCCCCTTTACCACATGTTCTAGTGATAATGCTCCTTTCTCCACTCTACCGTACTTGTCCCTCTTCCGGCAATGCTTGGTCAGGAATGTGGTGTAGCTGTCGGAAGGGAGTCTGCAAAACAATGCCTGACCGGGGGTGGTGGCCGTCAAGCACCTCCGGCGTGAGAGTAAGTAACTTGGTGGTGGAGAATAACAAGAAACAATATCAGAAAATATATTTCCGGTGACTGAGTTTTAGAGAGAGTTTGTGCAAAATGTGAGAGTGTGAGGATGAATGTAAAAATTAGAACCCGTGCATATGTGAGGTTGCTTGATTATTTATAAGGTTTAGTGTTACCTTCCTTTGTCCCCTGGTCCGGAAGAATGTTCCCTTTCTTGTGACAGGTGTGAGTTGATGTAAGAGTATTGGAGAAGGGAACAGCCTTTGCCCAAGAGGTGGAAGGTGTTGGAGGAAGGAACTGTCTTTGGTCCGGAAGAGAGTATTGCATTCACTTATTTTCCTTAGTCCACTTTGGGTGTGACAAGTTGTCCATTGAATTCTTCCGGGACATGGTCATATCTGGCAGGTAAATAGACTTCTTCCGGGAAAAGAGACTTCTTCTGGGAGGGTATTAACATTGCCCCCCACTCCTTCGACTTACTTTAGTGGGTTGGAGGAGTAAATGCATACCATTGTTGGGATTCTTGAGATTAATAACTTCAACGGCTCTTTTACAACGGTAGCTGGTGAGACCCTATAAATACATGTGTTGTATCCAGGTGTTTGATTATCTTGCTTTCTTGAAATCTTTTATCTCTTATCTCCTTTGTGTAGGTCTTGAAAAGCTCCCTCATGGAAGCTAGGAGAATTACTTTTTACTGCGACATGCCAGTGGTCATGAAGACCGTATGGGCTGGGAACAATGCTGGTCGGAGATTTGAGCGTTGTGCAACTAGGAAATGTCACTATGACATTTGGATTGATGAGCCTCTTGGTGTTCGGGCTTGTGACGCTATTGAGGAGCTAGTCCGTGAGAAAAACCAGCTGCACCGCTTCTACATGAACGAGCTTGACCGCTTGACGCTGTTGATGAAGTTGCAGGAGTTGAAAGGTGAGGTAGACCGTGAGGAGACCGATGATGAAGATGCTTCCACTTAGTTTACTGTCCTTACTTTTATTTGATATTGTACTGAGGTCTTGACGGATTTGTCTTTCATTGATCTTCTTTGTCCTGTAACCTTTTTCAATGAATGAAATGTGTTTGTTTCTTCTTTGTGTTATTTTTGTTGTTCTGTCTCGTGTTGCCCCCGGGACATTGCTTGCTGGCGGGTAATGGGCGCTAGCAATGACCTCAGAATGAAAATTTTCTGTGTTTGGAGGAAGGAAAAGAAATTTTCTGGGAAGGGAGGAGTTTTTGGTGCCCCCTGAAATTTTTACCAAGGAATTTTGGGTGGAAATTTGTATAAGTAGTTGGAGGAGGGCAAAATACTGTCTGGGGAGGAAGGAATTTTTTGTGCCCCCTGAAATTTTTACCAAGGAATTTTGGGTGGAAATTTGTATAAGTAGTTGGAGGAGGGCAAAATACTGTCTGGGGAGGAAGGAATTTTTTGTGCCCCCTGAAATTTTTACCAAGGAATGTTTTGGTGGAAATTTGTATAAGTAGTTGGAGGAGGGCAAAACACTGTCTGGGGATGAAGGAATTTTTTGTGCCCCTGAAATTTTTACCAAGGAATTTTGGTGGAAATTTGTATAAGTAGTTGGAGGAGGGCAAAATACTGTATGGGGAGGAAGGAATTTTTTGTGCCCCCTGAAATTTTTACCAAGGAATTTTTTGGTGGAAATTTGTATAAGTAGTTGGAGGAGGGCAAAACACTGTCTGGGGATGAAGGAATTTTTTGTGCCCCTGAAATTTTTACCAAGGAGTTTTTTGGTGCTCCGGGCATTGGTAGTGAGTAGCAATAATTTTAAGAATAAAATTTGAGAATTTTGTAAGGGGTTGAAAAAATAAGGAATCAGAAAAATAATGCTACACATAATTTATTATGCCAGTATTACTTTTTTATTAAATTACTGAACTCGTGTGCGCCGCCATTTATCGCGTATGTTGGAATAAATATGACATGAGAATATAATTATTTGGCCAAGGCATGCATTCATGTGGGGATTTAATAACATATATCTGATTGCGAGTTGCAAAATCAAAAATGATAATTTGGTCGGATTTGACTGGTCAGGCTACACGTGAAGTCCTGCAATTTTATTTGAATTTGAGTAGTTGGAGAAGGTGATAATCAAAACGTAAACAATAAAAATTAATGCAAAAGCTGACTATTGAGTGGAAAAGGTGATCAACTACTACTCTGTGAAGTACTTCTTCGAGTACTAAAAAATTAAAAATTATTATAGGGGTTGACAAATAGCAAGACTAGAAAGTTTTTAAAATTGAAAATAAAAGAACCCAGTGACTACTCTTTGGGAATAGAATTGTAATCAGTGTGGCAGGACACGGGAAGGCCTAGAAGGTGCGAAAATATGTTTATAAAATAATACTTGTACTGACTGACTGCACACATGCACAAGAGAGGCTGTGGTGATCAGAAGTTTAAAGTGACAAAAGGTGATGTGCAGTACTTACTACTAAAATACTGTAAAAAACTAGGGACCCCTACACAGTAAAGAGGGGTGGCTTGCATGTACTTTTATATGTAAATATATATATACTTGTGTCTATGTGCATGTAGGTGTCTCTTTCATTTGCTTTATCTCCAAACAGAAATACCAACCCAGGGGTGGGGACTGGATGATAATTACCAACCAAAGAAAGAGACAGCAACAGGTCATTGGCACTTGTAGTTAAGCATCTTCATTCAACGATTTGCTTGTGTAACCAGGTACATGTATGTAGTGTATTATATGCCACGTTTTCTTCTTTTAGGAGCTTATAAAGTTGTAATGCTCTGATGAGTTCTTGCTGTCTTGTATAAGAATTTTTCTGTAACCAAGATTACATGCATATACGACTGAAAGCAATGAGGGCCACTGAAACGAAAAGTGTCGAAACTGTTATGAATGGAGATTTGCTGTAAATGCATGTGTGCGTGTATAAATGCAGTTTTATGTGGATTGAAAGTGTGTACATATACACAAGTAAGAATGTAGACTTCTCTATTTGTCGTATAAAAGTTAAAGATATAAACCCAGGTACACCGTTATTTCTTATTCTTCTTTCTGCCCAGCTAATAACATCTTGCGTATGTAGGATGATTTGAGCTCTTTTATTCGTAGTTGTGGAAGGTAGTATACCAGAGTTGTAATATAGGTATGATAACATATATTAAATTGAAACAGAAAGGCCATTGATTGTCTATATGTAATAGGTAAAAAAGTTGTACGTATAAAGGCAGGTGTGTGTGATTTTGCCCTGGTTTTTCATTTCATTTCTTTTTATCATGTTTTATGCTTTTGTTAGTGCTACCTTGAGTAGAGCGTTGCCCCTAGTAAGTAGGAGGTGTATACATGCTCATATATATATATATATACATATATATATATGTATGTATACACATGCAAGATAGGAAATGATGAGTGTGTTGAGTAGGAAACGAAAAGCAAGGAGGGTAGATAGTATAGAGGAATGTGAGGGTGTTATAATGCGTGTTGGAAGTATAGTTGCTGGAGAGAGTAGAAGTATACTGAGCTGCGTTATTTTTAAAGGTGAACCTGTGTAGTCCTCGTGGATTTGCATGCGTTTTTATGGGGGAGGGACTGGGAACAGAGTACTGGGGTTGTGTTAAAGTGAGAGACCAAGAATCTATATGCCAGTTCAGAGATTGGTCCCTTGATGAGTAATGTCAAAAACAAAACTTGCAATCAGTTGGATGTGTTAGGTCTTGTGGAAGATGAACATGTCGACCCCTTCGCGTCACTACACGATGTCAGTGACTAGCATGTGTGAATCTGTACCGAAGCTAGGGCTTTTCTGCAGATGAATCCCCCCGGAAAGTCCGAGTTGCCCGGGACTAGCTTAAATGTGAGTTCTTGATGTTTCGTATGAGAACTTTAATGCGACCTAGATTGCACGCTTACACAAACCCATCTTACTGACACAAATGCCTATCGGGCTTTCCGAATTGCAAAACTGTAACGTTCTGGTGGAGCTTAACGAAACCATCCCCATGACTGCAATATTTACATGCAACTGTGTGTGTGCATATATGTACTCTCCATGATCATAAAGAAATCCCTTTAAGGCATGGTCTCCAATGTTTACAGCCGCTTGATAAGCATATTGTTCTGCTGCATCATCCATTTCCCTGACAGTTACGCATCGATACATGGCTGATGTGTTTAATTCTATTGGAAAGTGCCATGCCTACTACTTGTAGCCCAGAATTGTGGGTTGGCAAACGAGAGCAAATGAGTGATCATGATGAGTGTTTATGAATGAAAGCGGGACTAGACTTTTTCTTGCTTAGCTAGAAATAAAAATTTTGTTTATGCAATAGGTGGATATGCATTCCGCTGGCGTGATTTTCGCGAGGCGGGACATTGGGTAATAGGTAGTGGGGAGGTGGGAAACAGGAAGCGGGAAGGGGAAGCGGGACTGGGGAAGCGGGACCGGGGATCCATTTTTTTGTGCATGGGATGTGTAGTGTGTTTGTGTATGGTTTTTGTATGTATAGATACACGTGTGTACGTAGATAGGTACTATTTTTATATTGCTGGAGATAGTAGGAACAAGTGATTTGTTTTTTGAGTTCATGGTGTCTGTATAGAACATGACGGTCGGGGTTTAAAGTTGCAGTGCAAGAATTTTGGTGCATAAGTACACTTGCACATGCTTTCCTATATTGCTCTAGTAACAGTAGATGAATATACCATATTAATCTCAAAGAAATTCTCGAGTCTTCGTTAAACTTATAGTAACAGGCTGTGTAAAGGATAAGTTAGCATAGCTGGTAGAATACCACTGGTAAACACTACAAGAAAAGGGTCAATAGACATCGGTTATTGGCTGATGTCTATGTTGTTTGCCAACCGATGTCCTAGTCGGTGATGTCTATCTTAGACATCGGCCAGAAACTGATGTCTGTACTTACATACACATCAGTTTTTATAGAAAAAAGTGATTTATATTCTTCTCTTAGACATCTCTTTGGTCTGATGTCTGTTTTGGTTTTAGACTTCAGATTTTATAATAAAAAGTGATTTCTATTTGTTTCTTAGACATCAAATATTGCAGAAAAAATGTGATGTATATCTTTGTGTTAGACATCGGTTTTGCCACATTAATATTGATGTATATTTAGTTCTTAGACATCAGTATTTGTTAAAAAATTTGATGTATTTATTATCGTTGTCTTTCCAAGCGTAAAAAAAAATTAAAATATGGACCATTCACAATATATATCCAACCATTTTTATTGCACCATTCAGAAAATACATCCAACCACCAACACATCAATCCGCAAAACTAACCACAAATCCATCATCATCATTCCGCAAAATTAACTACATATCCATCAATATTCAATTGACAAAACACACTTGTTAACTACAAAGCATTTGCACAACTGCCTACACCATTGGAAATTACTACATCACTTAACAAGCATACCAAACTGCCAAGACACTAGAAACTTAACCTTGTGCACAACCAAACTAGTAACCAAATTTTTAAGCAGTTTTCAAGCTTACAAGTTGTTAACCAAATGTTTACCACTTAATTTTAAAGAGGCCTTAAGTACTAGAAGCAATCAGATGTGCTCTTGGATGAGGCTCGTGACGGAGTTGATGCCACACTTGAAAAACCTGATAAATATTGCTTGCTTCATGTGCGATCCCATCTGTTTATAATTACAATTTTTCAGTTAGCAAATGCAATCATGTGCCACTATTTGATTGTCTTTTGTACATAACGAAATACAATTCTGGAAAAGAAACAAAAGCATCGAGATTAAAGTAGAAGTTGCATTCTTACTATAGACGTTCAGAAGCTAGAAGATTATTTCAAATGTCCATAGTGGTATACTGGTATAAGTTAATACTGTTTTTTGGATCGAAAAAGAAATATATGAAATTCGTGTGCGCTAGCGAGTGTTAGGAAGACAGGAAGAAATTAACAAACCTATACCAACAACCACCATAAAGTCATCCTCCATCGACCGTTTGATGTACTTGTGGAAGTTAAATTTACTGTTTGGAGCAAAATGTGCCTGCCATATGTTTATTAATAAATTTTAAGATAAGACAAGTGGACTAATGATTAAGAATATCAGAGTTGTCAAATCTGTGGAATTTCGATGCACATATTACTTACATTAATAAATCCATGTCGCATGGTCATGTAATCCACCTTTGTTACTGAAGCAAAGAACTGTCTGAAGAAAGCTACCTGCAATTTTGTTATTCTCTACATTAGCCTCGTGTAACTATATAAATTGGGTTATCCAAGCTAGCTTAGAAATTTATGACTTTTTGTTGAATAAGTCACTGCATTTTTAAAATACAAGTTTGAACTCTTTGCAAATTGATTAGAGTAGTGATGGTCTTACAATATAGCCAACTCCAGGCATGGTTGATAATCCACTATGTCGACGAACAAAGGAAGTTTGATGAGCAAATCTAAACCTTGAAGGATCTAACAACAACAAGCTCACCAAATAAGTGAAATACCAAACAAGCTTAAAGTAGCTCTGTTTAATTGTATCGTATGCAAACTAGCTAGTTATCGTTTGTGAACTGATACTCCAGTGAAGAAGTTTCCAGTTCCCATGATTTCCATTTCTTTAACTGTGAGTCCAATTAAACAACCAAAAGATTTAGACAGAATCAACACATATGTACGTTTTTTGTTGTGCACACATAAGCGTAGAAGACAAACTTTGGCTTGAGCAAATCCGATTGTCATAACACTATACATGATATGTAAAACAGCCAGCACAAATATGAATATGTGTAATTAATGTAGGCCTGATGGAGATATCAACGGCACTTTGTCCTGTCATTCAAACACAGCGTAAGTTTCCAGTAAGTACGTATAAATGAAAATTATTTCCTTATCAAAATAAATTTAATTTTCTAAAATAAAAAAGAACACTCAACTATGATTCAAACTGTTATCAGAATACATATTTTGCCTATTACATTTGTCCCTACCGTTATCGGTAACGATATGAAGCCTAGTAGCATTAGCTCTGCAATGTTCAAGTATATAAAACTGTGTTAGTTTTAAAATATTATCACTTTGTAAATTTACAATGTTAAGTATAACTAATTAACACAAGTAAGAATTTTAGTAGTCCATATTAAGTTGTTTTCACTCATTTGTTTTTTCTCTAGCAGGTAGTGAAATCACTAGACCACCAGAGAATACATGTGCCTGAAAGGTGATGATTGATTTAAAAATTGAGTTAGAGAGGTTAATTGATGTTATTTCTCAATCAAAGGGGTAATTATATACAAATAGACAACCTGCTGATATTTTCCTATGGATTTAACAGTAGGGTCTAAAGAAACCAAAGCAGATTCACATAGTTTTATAGCCTTATGAAGTTTCTGCAAGTGTCCGTATTTAGGTTCATGGATCAGACCTGAAGAAAGTGGAAGTACCAATAAAACAAAAATCACCCCGTGCATCCGCTCCTGCAACAAAAATCACAAATAAAACAAAACTCGAGCATCACACTACACTCCAAAAAACTACACAAACAAAACAACAAAACAAAAAAAAACAAATACCATGTGCTTGTGAATGAGCACCATTACCAGCCACATCAGCATTACCACCAGACTCCAAATTCACACCACCACTCGAAATCCAACTTCCCCCACCTTGCACATTACTAGCCTTCTTAAAGCTACAACAAAAAACCGAATTCCACACATTTCATCGCAAAACAAACAAAACAAAATTCTCCCATCACATTACACACACGCAACATAAAAACAAAAACCGTAAACTAAAAACCAAACAATTACGCAAAACTCGGTAAACCTTATCATTCAATACACAAGAAGTAATATATTCATATCATTCGTGAAGTGATTACATTTGCATCTTATGCATAACAATCAAGTAAATAGACTTACCAACCACTCCAAGCCTCTGTCCACATCTTTGGCTTGTAAGGTTTGTTTGGCGAAAATTCATCACAGTAGAATTCGTTGCAGGCATTTATATGTTACCAAGATAAGAATGAAATTAATTATACATCACATAAAAAAATATGAACTAAGAACACTAGAAAGGAAACCAGCAGCAACTGATTTTATAGTCTGTAAATTATAGTATATAAGAATGCCATAAAAGCACAATCTATTGACAGCTTATTCTCAAAATAAACTCACAATATGATCAGGTGCATCATCTTCTTTGCGCATGACCCAAGGCACCTAGTGCATATCTTTCTGCACCGTACTCATTCTCAATCTTCATGATCAATTTCAAACACTTAAACCTTAGAAATTATTATCTACTACTAGAAACAAAACATCCAAACACTGCTAGTTCATATTCTTATTCGGGTATAAACTCAAACCTGCGATAAGATTATAGGCCCTCCCTGAGATTCAAATAGTCTTTCACTCTTCATCATCTGAACAATTTTTTGGGTGAACGTTCAAAACCCCCAATTGAAGACATTAGGGTTTTGATTTAAAAAAACCCCCAAATTAAAGCTTACCAATTTGGATAACGGAGGTGAATAGAGCAGAACAGAGGTGAATAGAGAACGGAGGTGAGTAGGACGGAGGTGAGTGGTGGTGGAGGTGAGTGGTAGTGGAGGTGAGCTGAGGTGAGAGACGAGAGAAAGAGAGAAATAGTGAGAAAAATATTTATCCGAAAATAAAACTAAAGGCATAAAAGGTGGAAAGTATTTGGGAAGAGGCCGCGGGGGGAAATATTTGGTTAAAGGGGGGAAATAATTGGTATAATTAAGGGGGGAATGGCAGAATTTTTATTAAGGGGGAAACAAAAACTGAAGTGGCGCGTGTTTAATTTTTTTAGTCGAACTTTAGACATCAGTTGTAAAATAAGCGATGTCTTTAAACAACAAAGACATCAGATTAACGCGGGGTGATGTTATTATATCTTTTAACATCAGTGGTTTTAGCAACCGATGTCTAATGTGTGATGTCTATTGAACATTTTCTTGTAGTGAAAGTATAAGTTTAGATAGGAAAGACAGCAGATTTTGGGATTTGATGAAATCTAGAATCTCGAATTGTGCTCATGAATGAAAGCGGGACTAGGCTTATAAAGGGATTTCGAGTAATTCATGCAACACGTATAGGTGTAGGTTTTTGTACATGTGTGGCCTAGGGCTGCTGTATGTTTGTTTTGTGTTTTTTTTTTGTTTTGGATATTTTTTGTTTTGGAAGGGGGAACGAACATGTGGGTATAGAAAAATTTACTTAGTAAATTTATGATATGTTGTGTATGCTGATTTAAAACTGGAAAATAGGCTGATTTAATTTTTTACTGCATGCCTTGTTGCACCACCTTGCCTTAAAATTTATAGTAAATTTATTTCTTGTCATATTGAGAAAGTTTCTGACTTGTTTATGTTGTGTGTTGACAGATGGCTGGAGATGGTCCTTCTCACGGAAGAAGTAACATCAAAACTGTTACGAGCTTGCTCCGTAAGGATGGTAGTTGGGCGGATTCCTCTACTCTCTTTCCTGTCCCTCCTGTGACTATTGATCCCGAAGCTTACTTTACTAGAATGGATAAATACTATCAAGCATATAACATTGATCCGCCACAGTTTGATAATGCCAAATTGGATTCTGAATGGGGAGGGTATAAGCACTTGCAATATCGGAGTTCGTTTCAATATTCCAAGTGGAAAGATTTTCTGTCGAAGGCCTTCCAAATTGGGGGAGATTATTCTTGGAGAGCTCCTACTCCGGGCGAGAGGTTATATTCACGGCCCGACGATGGTGGGATAGTTATGCCACTTGAGCACTTAAAAGCGGGTTTAACGCCCAAACCCCACAAATTATTGGTAGCTTTGTTTAAACAGCAGTTTAAGTGTACTCCAGCACAATTTACGCCAAATTCCATTCGACTGATATTGTGGTTCATTGCTGCATGTGATCATAGCAGCCGACAGCCAACCTTCGAGGCATTCTTCACGATCTTTTCATCAAAAAAGTCCAACTGTGCTCCATTTTATGAGATTGACCAAGGTAACAAAAATAGCCGGGTAGGTCTTCTTGCAGATGGCCATAAGCCGGTGAAGTTGGTTACCACTAGGAAGCATTAGCAATATGAGTATGTTGTAATTCGTGGTGGGGTTTGGAGCTACATGCCGGGGTTTTCCTCTAAAGTCGAGCCACAATGTGTTATACGGAGAGATACGTTGTCGGATAACCAAGTGAGGAATTGTGCGGATTTACTCCGTACTTTTGAGTTTGTCTGGGACGAGACTGAGTTCCAGAGTGTTAGCAAGCTGAAATTCTACGGATGTAAGTGTTCCCTTTGTTGTGGTAGATTCTGTCATATGATATGTGTATGTATTACTTAGCCTACTATTTGTGTTATGTTGGCCACGTACTAAGTATATGTTTTTTGTGACAGTGTATCCACCAGCATCAATGGACATGCCCGAGCTTGCATGGGGTACAAATAGAAAGAAGATTGAAGAGCTCTTAAAGAGTGGACCCCCTAAGCCGGAACACTTAAATAAACAGGGCGAGGACGATGATGCCGATATGAGGGATGAGGAGGTGGAGGGTGTTGATGCGGAGTTGGGTGAGGAGGTGTTTGAGCTGAGACTTGGTGATCATAAGAGAGTCCCAGTTGATGTTGGGGATGATGTAGATTTGATCAGGTCTCGTCCGGTACATGTAGAAACAAATACTATTGAGCCGACGAAACATCAGGAACATGTGACCACAGAGGCGTGGGTGGAAGGAGATAACCCTGTCAACTTGCATACGGTATTTGCTGATTGTTGTTTGATGGATAAAGATTTCTTTGGGGAGGGACCTGATGGAGGGAGTGTTTGCCCCGGATGGGAGACTTTAGTGGCGGATAATGAGGCGCCATTGATGAGCACCGGTATGTTGTCTTATTCTTACTTCTTGTCTACTTTGTTTCTTACTTATTTGTCTTGGACATGTTCACCATATTTTCTGATTTATGATGTAGGTGTGCCCGGTGAGAGGGGAAAGCATGTTGAGGAAAGAGATACTCTTGGACGAGTAGGGGGGGTTATTGATGAGGCTGTTGGTGGAGTTAGGCATGTACTGAGAGCCCATCCGAAGACATTAGTTTCTTGCTCCCGACTTGGCATGAAGAGGAGGTCCGGCTCACAGCGGGTGGTAGACTCCACTTTTGCTTATGATGCGTCCTCTGATGACGAGATTGTAGATCCCTCTACTGGTGTGCAAAGGAAAGGAGTAGGATATTTGTTTCCTACAGCTCCCAAGGCAGTTTTACCCGAGATGCTTACCCCTGATGATCGTGGGAAACTCGCGAAAGCGATGAAGAATAAGACGATTATGAGGTTTGAGAAGCATTATGCTCGGGTAAGTGATGTTTTTTAATGTAGCTTTCTGTTTTATTTGTCTACACTTGTGATGTTTCAGCCTTCGTGTTTTCATTTGTGTTAGTTCTAACCAGTTTCCTTGGTTTGATGTCTTGTTGTAGGTTGGTGATTATGGCGCCGGATTGGTGAATAAGCTTTTACGTGAGGGAAAAAGGCGGAAAGTGGCAGAGAGACAAGTAAAAACCCTGAAGCAAGAGAATGGTGGCCTAATAGCTGACATGGATCTTCTACAAGAGGAAGCTGAAGAAGGCTTCGCTGCTGACAGGAAACGCTTGGAAGATCAAGTGAGAGAGGATGTGGATGATGCCAACCGTGCGAAGGAGAAGTTGGCTGCCATGCCATCCGCAGTAGATGTGATTCGAGATTATAAAGCTTCTCCGGCGTACAAGAAAGACTGTGATGATGCTGTTGCAGCCTTCCGAGGGACTAGTGTCTTTAGGGGGATAGTTGGTGTTGAGAGCCAGAAGATGGCTCCACTTATCGTTGCTTGTTGCCGAGAGTTTTTTAGGGATGATCTCAGACGGCCAAAAGATGAATTCGATGTTTTCTTTATGGAGTGGATGAAAGCCCGGAGGGAGGCCTATGCTCGTAGGAAGGCACATCCGCCTCCATGACATGCTCCTTCTTCTGATTAGTTAGTGTGTTATGACTTGGTGTTTTCTCATGTCAAAATGCTCTTGTACTCGTACTTTGTCATTTGTAGTTGTATCACGTTGAACTATTTTATGATATTGGAGTTTCTTTCCCGCATCTTTCTTTTGACTGAATGAAACTCGGAAAAAATGCATTTCATGAAAGTTGTTGTAAAAGTATTTATGTTGTGTCTGAATAATTCTCCTTAGGTAATATGTTGCACTTAATTGTTTATGGAGTATTGTTACTTGTGTCGGAGATAAGTTATTTGTTTCTGTGGCGGTTTCGTCCGCCTTGTGTCTGTATAAAACTCATGTGATAACATAATTTACTAAATTTTGTCTGAGATAATTGTGTCTGAGGTGTTGCAATTGTGTCTGAGGTATTTTCCTCGCTTTGTGTCCGAAAGAGTATGACTTGTGTCTGAGATAATTTAAACGTATAACATATTGTGACTGGAAAGAGGAAATTTCATTCATGGCAGACAGGTACATGAGCCTTTGATTGAAAAAGTACTAAAAACATAGATAATGTGTTATGGAGGCTTATAGAATTACGCCTTCCACACTTCTTTGTAGTGGTAAAGGACAAACTACCCTTAGGTATAATACTTTCGCAACTTGTCTCCATGCCATGTGTTGTTCACTTCGGTTCCATCCAACCTTTCTAACTTGTATGATCCTGGACGTAGCACTTGTTTCACCTTGTATGGACCTTCCCATTTAGGCATGAGTTTCCCCGTATGACGCGGGTCTGAGGCCTCAAATTTTCGAATCCTTTTTTTCTTGGCAAAGTATTCCTTGGTTTTTTATTTATATGTATCCATTCTTTGCACCGCATCATCTCTGACTTCATCAAGGAGTTCGATGTTGTCACGGAGGCCTTCCGTGTTAGCTTCTTCATCAAAGTTTAAGATGCGGTAGGAGGGTGAGCCTACTTCTACTGGGAGAAGGGCTTCAGTGCCGAAGGCTAGCTTGTAAGGGGTTTCCTTAGTACTGCTTCCAGCTGATGTTCGGTAAGCCCACAACACATTAGGAAGTTCCTCGGGCCATTTCTTCTTGGACGCCTGGAGCCTTTTCTCAAGGCCTCGCACGATAGTGCGGTTTGTGACTTCCACTTGCCCGTTGCTTTGAGGGTGGCACACCGAAGCTTTCTTATGTTTCACTCCTCTTTCTAAAAGAAATTTCACGAACTTTGATCCAACAAATTGGGTTCCATTGTCTGACACCATTATCCTTGGGATTCCAAACCTTGTGACTATGTTTTCATTGACAAATTTTATAGCATCCTCCTGGGTGATATTCCTTAGAGCCTTAGCTTCAACCCACTTAGTCATATAATCAATCGCTACCATCACATATTGCAATTCATTCCTAGATTTTGGGAAAGGTCCCATGATATCGATTCCCCACATGGCAAAGGGAATGGGGGATAAGATGGAAGAAGGCAAGGCAGGTGCTTGTTTAGGAACATTGCTGAAAAGTTGGCATTTTGTACACTTCTTAACGAAGGCTTGGCAATCCTTAGCCAAAGTAGGCCAAAAGTATCCTTGTTGTAGAATTTTGTGAGCCAGAGCTTTTCCTCCCATATGATCTCCACATATTCCCTCGTGGACTTCTCTCATACAATACAAGGCCTCGTCAGGGTCGACGCATTTTAGGATAGGAGAATCAAAAGTTCTTTTGTAGAGGGTGTCATTTTGAATGAAATATTTTGCAGCTTGAGAGCGGAGCTGTTTGGCCTTGGTAGAATCGTCTGGTAGAACTCCATCTTTCAAGTAATCGATGATGGGTGTCATCCAAGTCGGGTCTTCCGTGCCAATTTCCATGATATTTTGTCCTTCAATTGCTGGCACTTTTAGTTCTTCAAAATAGGCAGAACCATCTAGGTGATCCTTTTCAGATTCTACAAGCTTGGAAAGCAAGTCTGCAATAGTATTGTCTTCTCTGTCCACTTGAACAAGTGTGTGGCTGACAAAGAAAGAGAGAAGGGATCTAACCAAAGCTTGGTGCTTAGTGAGAATGATGTCTTTTGTAGAATAATCCCCAGTGGTTTGCCTTACCACAATTTGGGAATCACTAAAAATGGAGAGGTGTTGGACTTGGAGACTGCGTGCCAAGTTGAGACCTGCAATGAGTGCTTCATACTCAGCTTGATTATTGGTAGCCTTGAAAGTGAATCTTATGGCTTGCATCACTTGGAACCCTTCGGGGCTAATCAAGATAAGTCCTGCTCCACTCCTTGCCGAGGTGGAAGATCCATCCACAAAAAGTTTCCATGTTGGGTTTGGAGGAGGGAGAAGCTCTTTGGCGGGTGGACTGTCCTCAAGAGAGGGCATCTTTTCTTTGTTACCAAATGAACATTCTACAATGAAATCTGAAAGAGCTTGAGCCTTGATTGCCTTCCTTGGCTCATAAGAGATAGAGAATTGACTTAACTCCACAGCCCAATTAATCAATCGTCCTGAAAGGTCTGGCTTGTGTAGAAGCTTTTTCAAAGGGTGATTGGTGACAACCTTGATCTCTCTCCCTTGGAAGTAATGCCTTAGTTTTCTGCTTGCCGTGACAAGGGCATAAACAAACTTCTCTACAGGGGGGTAACGAGTTTCCGCATCCTTCAATACTTGACTAACATAATAGATGGGTTTTTGCCCTTCATCATCTTCTTTAATCAAGACGGCTCCCACTGCCGCATTTGATGCCGACAAATAAATGGACAATGGCTCGGAGGGAGCGGCTGTTGCTAGCAAAGGTGGAGATGAGAGATATGCCTTCAACTCATCAAAAGCGATTTGACATTCGGGAGTCCACTTGATAATCTTTGTTGTTGTTGCTCCCCTTAGAGTATCAAAGAAAGGTAGACATCTCTCTGCCAATTTTGATATGAATCTTCTCAAAGCGGCCAACCTTCCTGTTAGTCTTTGGACATCACGAATTGTCTTGGGAGGGTGCATGTCCAATATTGCTTGAATTTTCTCTGGGTTAGCCTCTATTCCTCTTTGACTCACCAAGAAACCTAAGAACTTTCCTGCCTCCAAGGCAAATGTACACTTGTCCGGATTGAGCTTCATGTTATGTGCTTGTAACTTCTCGAAACATTCCTTCAAATCTGCAAGGTGAGTGTTTAATAGCAAAGATTTAACAATCATATCATCAACATATACCTCCATGTTTCTACCAAGTTGCCCAACAAAGATTTTATTCATCATCCTTTGATACGTTGCTCCAGCATTGATAAGGCCGAAAGGCATGACCTTGTAACAATAAACCCCTCGATGAGTGATGAAAGATGTTTTCTCTCTATCTTCTGGTGCTAACTTGATTTGAGTATATCCCGAAAAGGCATCCATAAAACTTAGCATGAGGTGGCCCGCAGTGTCATCAATTAGTTGATCGATGCTTGGAAGAGGGTAAGGATCCTTTGGGCATGCAGCATTAAGATCAGTGTAGTCGACACAAACCCTCCATTTGCCATTAGCTTTCTTTACCAAAACCACATTAGCTACCCATTCCGGGTAAGTAACTTCACAAATGAGATCAGCATCTAGCATTTTGTCTATCTCTTCATCAATTGCTTTCTGCCTGTCTGGAGCAACATTTCTTCTCTTTTGCATTTTTGGGATGGCATCTTTGTGAACATTCAATTTATGCATGGCTACGGACTCATCAAGTCCAGGCATCTCCTTTGGGCTCCAAGAAAAAATGTCGGCATACTCTCGCAATAATTTTATTAATCCTTCCTTGAATACCGAGTCGAGACTGACACCGATGCTAATTCGCTTCGTCCCGTCTCCGGGTACCAATTCGATCTTTTCTGTTTCTACTGCGGGTGTCATAATGGGCACTTCATCTTTCTGTAAACATTTTCTCAAGTTGGCATCCATTATTTGCTCTAGTTCTTCCATGTTCTGATCATTTGTGGCTTCCACTACTTGGACATCCCTTGTCCTCTTTCTTTGTTTTCGCTGGTGTTCGAGATGTCTCTTCCTTTTTTCCCTTTTCCGCTGAGTTGTTCACGCCCTTCTTAGGTTACTTGGGTCGGTCTAAGCAAGGTTGAGGGCGGAACCATAACAATATTTCGAAGCCTCTGTATCTCCTTTAATTTCTCCTATTCCCGCAATGGTAGGGAACTTCATTTTTAGGTGGGTAGTGGAGGTTATGGCTCTTAAGCGAGTCAGAGTCGGCCTTCCCAAGATCATATTATAAGAAGATGGCGTGTTAACCACATAGAGTTTGATAAAATGGCGAACTTGTTTCGGGGCTGTCCCGAAGAGTATAGGCAACTTCACTATTCCCGCTATGGGGACTGCATTGTGGCCAAAACCGTAAAGGGGTGCCTCATCTTGACATTCTTCCAATTTATCTTCCAACTTCAACCTTTCCCAACAGTGCGTGAAGATTATATCCACCGAGGAGCCATTATCAATCAAGACCTTCTTGACCACATTATCTCGTGTTTCTACCGTGACCACCAAAGCTTCAGTATTGTAAGGATTGACTCCCTCCAAGTCAGCGTCAGAAAAAGTGATAACATCTCCCATCATGTCTTTCTCTGATATCGTTAACACTTCTTGAGTTCCCGGAGCTCGTGGGGGAGATTGTGTTCCTCCAATAACCACATTGACAATGTTCTTGCCTTTGTTAGCTTAAGAAGTGGAAGGAGTATTCGAGTTGTTCCCGTTCGTAATTTGTCGGGAAGGTATTGGTTAATGAGTCCTTGACGGACCAACCTCTCGAGGAAGTGTTTGAGAGAGAGACAATTCTATGTAGTATGTCCATGAGTGGCATGATATTCACAGTGCTTAGTGGTGTCTCTGTCACCCGGGGCTATCCAAAGTGGTTGAGGTGCCTGGTAGAAAGGCTTGTTCTGTATCTCCCGTAAGATATGTGCCCTAGGCATGCTCAAAGTTGTCCACTCTGGTTCAGGTCTTCGTGCCGGCCTTGATGAGGTGGAAGAAGAGAGCCTTGACTTGTCAAAAACGGGTTTTTGCCTTGACACGGCAGGACCATGGGTGGTTTGGACTTGGTGCTCATGGATGGGCCTCTGAGTGTGGTGGAAGGTGAAGCGCTCCTTCTGGAAGTAAGGCTTTGGTTGGGGAGGATTCCTTGTTTGTTTCATGACTCTCATGGCTTCCGTCTCAGTGATGAAGTGAGAAGCTAATTCATATGCTCTGGCTAGCGTAGTGGGCTTGTGTTCCATGAGCTTGCAAATATATCTTTCACAATCATAAGGGTCTAGACCCCTTCTTAGATGCACTAACGCTTCCGTCTCATTCATTGATACCACTTTGTTTACCGCCTCCTTGAACCTCTTTAGATAACTTTCAAGTGTCTCTCCGCTCGTTTGGGCTATGGTCTCAAGGAAGACAGTGTGCACTTCATGTGGTTGATTTGCCTTAAACTTATTCAGAAAGGCTTTTTTGAAATCGGCCCATGTGTCAATGGTCCTGGGAGGAAGCCTATAAAACCATCGTTGTGCACTTCCTCTCAAGGTGGAGGCAAAGAATCTGCAACATATTAAGTCCCGGTACCCATAGAAAAGGGCTATTTGATCAAAATTACTCAAGTGCTCTTCCGGGTCTCCGTTACCATCATATGAGTCCAAGTGAGGGTGTTTCAAATGCGTTTGCTTACTCTCATCTTCTAATCTTTTGGAGAAAGGAGATTCTCCCATACTAGCTGAAACTTCTCCTTCAACTTTGCGTTTTAACTCCATGAGGGTTTGGAGGATTTCTTGTTGAGAGCTGCCATCTCCTCCCACCGGGGTGGGTTCGGGAGTCCTGTCCCTTTCCTTCTCTTGGTAGAATTCATCTTCCAGTCTTCATTTTTCTCTTTCGTACTCGGCCCTTTTGTCCTCAATTTGACGTCTTAAGTCCCGTATTCTTCGATTTTCCTTCCATTTCTCGGGATGGTGGTGAGGCTTATCATGGCGGACATGTTGAGTGTTTTGGGAAGAACCAAGATGGGAGAAAACGGATTTTGTTGTCCTTGGCCTTTTGGTGCCATTGTTGATAGCACTATGTGCTTCATCCTCGTGGGGAGGTGGTTCCCGTCTCCCTTTAGACCGAGGTGGGTTATTTTGCTGGTTGGGGTGTTGGAGATTGGCAGCAACACTGAGAAGGAAATCGATTTGATTTGGAGCGAAACTTGTCAAGTCCAAGTTGAGAGGAGGGTTTCTGTCCCTTGTTCCAACTCGTTGGAGGACGGGTTCACTATGGTGAGAGACGTCAGGAATCGTCTCATATTGATTGTCTTGAAGTTGTTCCTCATTGTTGTTTATGTTGTTCCCATCTGGTATATTTCTTACTTGCAACCTTGTATTCTTCGACGGACCCATTGAGAAGGATTTGTGACTAAAATTCTCTTGTATGCTTGGACGTCGATTAATTCTCAGGAATCAAAGGATGCCCAAACACCAAAAGTAAGTTACTTCTTGTAAAACTGGAAAGGATGGAGGGTTTCTATAAGGAAAAAACCCCCTCATTCTAGCGCCAAATGATAATGCTCCTTGCTCCACTCTACCGTACTTGTCCCTCTTCCGGCAATGCTTGGTCGGGAATGTGGTGTAGCTGTCGGAAGGGAGTCTGCAAAACAATGCCTGACCGGGGGTGGTGGCCGTCAAGCACCTCCGGCGTGAGAGTAAGTAACTTGGTGGTGGAGAATAACAAGAAACAATATCAGAAAATATATTTCCGGTGACTGGGTTTTAGAGAGAGTTTGTGCAAAATGTGAGATTGTGAGGATGAATGTAAAAATTAGAACCCGTGCATATGTGAGGTTGCTTGAGTATTTATAAGGTTTAGTGTTACCTTCCTTTGTCCCCTGGTCCGGAAGAATGTTCCCTTTCTTGTGACATGTGTGAGTTGATGTAAGAGTATTGGAGAAGGGAACAGCCTTTGCCCAAGAGGTGGAAGGTGTTGGAGGAAGGAACTGTCTTTGGTCCGGAAGAGAGTATTGCATTCACTTATTTTCCTTAGTCCACTTTGGGTGTGACAAGTTGTCCATTGAATTCTTCCGGGACATGGTCATATCTGGCAGGTAAATAGACTTCTTCGGGGTAAAGAGACTTCTTCCGGGAGGGTATTAACATCTAGTGAAAGTAATTTCCAAGTCTGTACAGGCCAGCAAATAACATATAAAGATGATTTAAGATGCAGCATAAAAATTATTGTAACAAGCTTAAATTATTCAGCAAACTGTCCACCTCACCAAGACATGACGGCAAGAAGATGCCAACATCTTATGCCATCTTTTTATACAAGTATCTATGGCATCAGCTCTTTTAAACATGGACAAAATGGAATTCATAAAATAGACTATTACTAAAAATATTTTAACACTTACCTTTTAACATTATACATCAGGCCATATGATTTAACAAAGTTGACTCAGCTTTCTTTTCAATTCTGGCAGCAGTACCTTGCTTCACTCTACGACATGTAACTTCTAGTAAAAATACTTAAATTTGTTGATTGTTTTTCCTGAGTAAAACAGACATTCGCGGCTAAAACATATCCCAAAATCTACTGTATAAAATGCTATACACAGTCCGTGACATAATTTTGAAATCAGCCCTGTGGCCAGTCCAAGAATAACTTCAGGCAGCCTCACTCAATCACTTGTAACTAAAATTCTATGAGTCTGGTGGCTCAGAAATTTTACAAATAGTTTCTTCAGATATTAACCTATAACTTACTTTCTAAGTCCGACAACTGATTAGGCCATTAACCCTTTCAATTTGTGTCATCAGTTCAAGACAGGTGATCCTGGAAATTGCAGAATTTTGAATGTTCAATCAGTTTCGAGGGTCCAAGTCTTCCAATTTAATTTTAAAAATAATTAAATTGTATAGTGATATAAGGAATACCATTTAAATCAATTTCTAGGTTGTACTATTAGTTAAATTCGAACTTTAGCATCATGTAAACATTCCTACAAGAACTGGTCAGATTTACAGTTCTAGCACTTGTATAAAGACTAGAGTTGTATAAATTTGTGGTCTTGTCCTGCAAGATGTCCTAACCTTAAGGAACTTATTAAACCTATAATATCATACAAGTCATGAATTCCTGATTATAACCAAGAAAACCATTGATTAAACATCATGGCCACTTTGGCTACAAGAAATACTAGGTCAGTTGTACATCTAATACCGAAAGACTGATGGTTAGTGCTGCAACAACAGAAGTACTACACATTTAAAAAACATCATTGCTACTCAATTAAACAATGAGCGGCATCTAGTAATACATCATTGCTACCCAAGTAATAATAATAATTGATGATCTAATTAAACCTTTCGTGAATAATGTTCCATGTAATATAATCTTTTTAACCTTATATTATAGATTAAACTCAAGGCATGGTTTGTGTCACCCTCTTCAACATTTAATCTTGGTTTACTTGATCAATGAGTAGACTATTAAACAAATCACTATTTGAGCATGGCCATGCATTTCATAGTCTCACTCAATCAAGAGGCCAATAATATTACTCCTAAAATAGGAGGGTTAAATCTTATGTCTATCATTCGTATTTCTCATATGATTCATAATATACCCAATGTTCACCTTTATCATTACCCGGTCAAAGGTAACTTTGAGTAGAATTAAAATATAATGATTTCAAGTCTGAGGATCATTACACCATTATCACTGTGAGAATTAGTTATGACCCTTGATAACATTTACCATGAAGAATTCTCACGGTGGGTCTATCCAATGACAGGTGTTTCTAACATGCACTTATGTTTTTGACTTTAGTATCTCCATACTTATGACCAATGAGATGTGGTCATCAGTCAACAAACATACTAGTCTTTACGCATTATTATTGCATGTTATGGCAAAAAATAACAAACCTAGCCTCCGATGGTGACGTTATCATCTAATGGGTAATGAACATAATCTACATTGAAATGTTTACTATTTATTGGGCCCAACCTAGGTTTCTAAGGAGCCTCGCCCATTATTTGACGACCTGCGGATATTGGGCTTAGCTCAGAGCACGGGTAATTTCGCCCTCAAATGAACCTAGACTACATATGAAATTTGGTTACTGGTAGAAGTAAGGAAGGTAGAATTTGGGTCCATCCCAAGGCGTAACCTACCTTGCTTGTATTTATAATTTCATCCATATTTAGAAAGAGATTTCTCCTTAAGTGTAATCTTTCATAAGAAACACAATAAGGAAGCCTCGTCTTTTAAATATGGTAACCTCGTCCTCTAAAGGATGTAGGTTCTTTATCTTATCTATTTTTACGGAAGATCAGCATGTCTATGTTGAATAGCTTCGCCTTGCTAGAAGGATCGAGACACCTCGCCTTTTGAGATTCATAAGAGCCTGTCTTTCCTTATTCTCCATGGATCAGGATAAGTGTTGGCTCCGATAAATTCGGGTTAATAATTTATCCGATAAGTTCCGAGAAAATAGTAAGACCGTGACATCTCATATTGACATATCAATGGCGGTGATCCCGATCTTTCTGCTCTTTAAAGAAGGAAACTCGGCCCATGGGTTACTTGCCCTCCAAGAACTACGTTTGGCTTGATCCCTATAAATAGGGTACATAGGCATATTGTATGGCACGATGCGATCTAGCGAACAAGAGTGAATTCAGTATTCAACCTTAATCGCGGCCTAATCTCACATACAATCTCAGTCATCCCCAAATCATAAACCCTAACCCTCTCTACCTACGCTACAAACCGTCGTCGACTACCACCACAATTCCAGTAACCCTCCCCGAATTTGTTCTCACCAAATTCCTCCGTTAACATTGCCCTTAAACAATAATATTTGACTAGGGATATTTAGGATTATAAACAGTATTCGTATAATCTCATTTCTAAGTCACATACTTAGAGATATAGAATACATGTTTATATTCCAAGGACATGTATTATTCTGACATTTATATCGCAGTAAATAAAGGCAGAATAAATAACTGAAAAAATATCTATAGACCATAATTATTATTAAACAAAATGTCTTTCCCTAAAACATAATAGTATTGTATATTGGGCACCAATACTAACAATCTCCCACTTGCACTAGAGCCAATCACCCATGTATCTAATACCCATGAAACTAGTGTGACCTTCGTGCTTCTGCTGCGATAAAGCCTTAGTGAGTGGGTCTGCAACGTTGTCATCAGTATGCACTTTACATATATGTATATCTCCCCTCTCATTAATCTCTCGAAGTAGGTGATATCTTCTGAGTATATGCTTTGCCCGGGAATGGGACCTTGGTTCCTTAGCTTGCGCCATAGCTCCATTATTATCGCAATATAGAACAATTGGATCTGCTATCGATGGAACTACACCAAGTCCCGCAATAAATTTATTAAGCCAAATAGCCACTTTGGCTGCTTCACTGGTAGCAATATACTCAGCTTTCATTGTAGAATCAGCTACTGTCTCTTGCTTCGAACTCTTCCAGCTAACTGCACCTCCATTTAGACAAAATACAAACCTAGACTGAGACATAGTATAACGACTCAGAAAAACGCTTGTACAGTATTAATATTTAATAATATTTGAGATCTATGATATGTGAATATTGTGTGAAAGGTGGATATTTGAAAATGTGATGATTATATGTTTACTTGGTGAATGGTATGGATTAAAATATATGTGTATGCTTTGAATTGCATTTTATATGAATTTCTTATTAAAAATTAGTTCTTTTTTACCTTCCGGGAATTTTATAAAATCATCAGAGATTCATTTTATTGTGAAATCTTTTTCACAATCTTTCTTTTATATTCTATTATTTTGTAAAATTAGTGAAGGAATTTATTTTTGGCCTTAAGGATTTAAAACTGATTTTATGAGTTAAATGTCATTTATGTGATCAAAACTTTGAAAATTCATATCTAATTCAATTTTGATCATAAAAATATTTTAAAAATATGGGTGAGCTTGTAAATTCGAATTCTCTGTGGAATTTAATATCTAATTCATATCTAATTCAATTTTGATTTTTAGATATTATTTTCATTTTATTTCGGATTTTAGAAATGCATTATATTGATTTTCTTTTATTAAAAATCAAATTTTGGAATTGTGGAATTACCAAAATACCCCTGGGGCTTTAAAACCCTTGTCACCAGTTCTTCTTCCCCATTTGCTCGAATCTCTCTTCTTTTTCTGTTCTCTTTTCTCTCGGCTATCTCTCTCTCTCACTTTATAAAATCTCCATCTCTCTTTTTCTCTCCATAAAATCGTTGGTTGTATGTATATATATATATATACATGTGCGATTGTATGTATAATGTGGTTCGGTGATATTTTGTGTGCAAGATCAGTTTTGCATGCAAGAGTTTTGGTGATTTTGATCTTAATTCATTACCGAATTCTTGCTTTGTGATGATTTTGTGACTAATTGATTATTTTAAATGGTTTATTGGTGAGGTTTGTTGAAGGAAACCCAAATTCCGGGACCTCCAAACCATGTCGCCGTCGGCGATGAGCTCCGGCGAGCCGATGGGGACGATAATGATATCTTTGAGTTCGATTATTGTGTTAATAGCAATACTTAGTGAGTTATGGGTTGCATGTGAAGGAATTGTTTGTAAAGGTGTTAAGGATATGGTTAGCATTGGTCAAGTTGATTTAAAGGAATAACCAAGTGTGGTATGATTTGAAAGATAGATTATATACATATGTATTAAAGGAGTATATTATGTGAACTTGAATGGCAATGTGCGCTTATGTGAGTTTTGTGCTTATCATATGGATAAGAGATTATAAGTGATATAAATATTATGTGTTTACGCGTTTAGGGAACGTGGGGTAGTTTAGAATAAGGATTAGAATTTTGAGAGAATCATTCTGAAATAGTATATACTCTTTTGTAGAGTTGCGAGACGGGGAACATAGAAATAAAGGCAAGGCGAAGGCAGAAATTCAGTGAGTACAGTTTGTTCTAAAAGCTACTTAAGAATCCAAAGAAGTAGAGCCTATAAATAAAGACCAAGGTGGAGAACCAATGATTTCTCATTACCCTTTTTGCTATTAAGGCAAGTAATACTAACTTGCTTTGATATACTTTTAATTCTGGAAACACATATTGTTCATTTGGTAAATTCCTTATTTTTGTTCATATACCTTGTTGGTTCATACACCATACTATGTTTAGTTCTTTCTTTGATCCTTTACACCCAAAAGTGAATATACCAGAACTCACATTTTAGTACATATCCAAAACATACCTATGACATTTACTTCTTGATTTCCCTTTGATAGAAATCCAGATTGATTAAATTGAACTTACCTGATTCACAAAAGATTCTTCTATACAAACATTATAGACACAACACAAATGTTATATGAACCATATCTTGCTTGAACTTTTCTCTAGATCTTACCCTTATCCTTTGATTATACTCACATTTTGATGCCTTTTTAACCTGAGATTCTATTGCATTAGATTTGAACTTGTACCTATGAATCACCCACTTACTTGAAATTTGAGAATACATGAACTTTCACTTTGACTCTATACAAATACTTATCTTTTGATTTAAAAGGATTTCTTTCATGAGAAAGGTTTTTAAAGAAAGGAATTTTCAAAAGTTATAATCATTTAAATTCCGATTTATGCTTTCCACGGATTCCTAAGATTGGAGGCGTAAGCGGCCGAGTGACGCCGGTCCAGCACTTTTAATTATAATGCAATGACTAGGGATGGACTAGTCTACAGGCCAATGTGTGCCTAATGGGACCCAATACAAGGACCAGAGGGACTGTGTGTTCGGTATGGGGACTTTACGTGGCTGATCACCCGTATTGTCCGGTGCGTTGTGAAAAATCTCCAAATTACTTATTTCTTTTCTTGAAATCATATATCTTTATAAGGAAATTGGTTTACCCTTTGAAATTGTATATTCATGTCATTGTTCTGATAATCCCTTGATATGGATTCTGCTATACCCATGACATACATATTGATATTGGAAACTGTTGCACAGTGGTTAACTATTTGGATATATTATTACTTGCTGAGCATTTGGCTCATTCTTTTCCCTGTTCTAACCCACAGTTAAATGAGAAGATGGTACGCACTTTTCAGACAGCTAGGAAGTCTTCCTATAGGGTTATTTTTGGGATGCTAGCTCAGGCAGGTAATGGAGACCTGTAGAAGGTGTTTTGTATAAGGGAATGTAGAACTTTTTAAGACATGGTTGTAATAACTTTTGAGACTTTATTTATGTAATAAAATGAAGTAGATAGTTGATGCTTGTTTCATACCATTACCTGTTAAAGATCCAGGGTAAAGTTGGGGTCGTGTCTGCATGTTTATATTATTATTCACAGGTTTATAAGTATAGAGGTTGTAGTGACTCCCCCAATCATGACCCCAGATTGGGAGGGCGTCACACATAGTATCGTCTTTGTCTGTCTGGAAGCTAGCATCAGCGTAACCTCTTACAACTAGCTTCACATCTCCTCCATATACCAAAAATGAATCTTAGTCCTCTTGAGATACTTAAGAATATTCTTGACTGTCGTCGAGTGACCCTCACCTATATTAGACTGGTATTTGCTCGTCATGCTCAAGGCATACGAAACATCAGGATGAGTACATATCATTGCATACATAATAGAACCAATTGCCGAAGCATATGGTACCTTTTCCATACGGTCCTTATCATCTGATGATTTATGACAATTTTTTTTAGATCGATATCCCATGAGACATATAGACGAATCCCCTCTTTGCCTCTTGCATCCGAAAATGATGTAATACTTTGTCAATGTATGTACTCTGACTTAAGCCGATTAATCTTCTAGATCTATCTCTATAGATCTTGATCACTAAAACATAGGTAGCATCGCCTAAATCTTTTATCGAGAAACTTTTTCCCAACCAAGTCTTAACAGCCTGAAGAGAAGGAATCTCATTCCCTATCAGTAATATATCATCAACATATAATACTAGGAATGTCACATGGCTCCCACTAACCTTCTTGTAAACACACGGCTCATCTTAATTTTGAGTGAATCCAAACTCTTTGACTATTTCATAAAAACAAATGTTCCACCTTCTTGAGGCCTACTTCAATCCATAAATGGATCGCAGTAGCTTACATACCATTCTAGCAAATCTTGGATCGACAAAACCTTCAGGTTGTGTCATGTACACATCTTCTTCTAAGCTCCCATTTAAGAAAGCGGTCTTCATATCCATTTGTCAGATTTCATAGTCATAGTAAGCTACTATCGCAAGCAAAATCCTGATGGATTTGACCATAGCTACTGGTGAGAAAGTTTCATCATATAGTCAATACCATGAATTTGCTTGAAACCTTTCGCCAATAGTCGTGCTTTATAGGTCGTTACATTACCATCCATGTCAGTTTTCTTCTTGAAAACCCATTTGCACTCAATAGGTTTTACCACTTCAGGTGGTTCAACCAAAGTCCATACTTTGTTTTCATACATGGAATCCATCTCAGATTTCATGGCTTCCAGCCATCTCTCAGGATCTGGACTATTCATAGCATCCTGATAGGTAAGTGGCTCATCATTATCCATGAGCATTACTTCGCCAGTCTGAGTAAAGAGAAATCCATAATATTTCTCAGGCTCATGGAAAATCCTACCAGATCTACGAACAACCTGTGTTTCTTGAGTAGTAACATTTTCATGTACTTACTGCTCATGTTCCATCTCTGGTTCAGTGTCATTCTTTGGTTCTCGAACTTCAACGAGATCTATCATACTCCCACTATTTTTCTTAGAAAGTAGTTCTCTTTCAAGGAACACATCGATACGAGCAACAAACACTTTCTTCTCAGTAAAATTATAGAAATAATACCCTTTAGTTTCATTTGAGTATCCCACAAAATTACATTTGTCTGATTTTGTTCCTAGCTTATCAGTAATTAAACGTTTGACAATATAATTACGTTCGATCGTACCATGTCCAACAAGGTGCGATTTCTCCTCTCAGACACACCATTCCACTGTGGTGTTCCAGGAGGTGTGAGTTGTGATACAATACCACACTCCTTTAAGAAGCTCTTAAATTCTAATCTTAGGTATTCACCTCCACAATCTGATCGTAGATTTTTAATACTTCGGCCTATTTGCTTTTTCATTTCTGCGTTATACTCTTTGAATTTTTCAAATGATTCGGATTTGTTCTTCACAAGATACACATATCCGTATCTACTAAAATCATCAATAAAGGTTATGAAGTAGTAAAATCCACCTCTTGCCATCGTACACATTGGACCACATACATCACTATGTATATGTTCTAATCGTTCGGTGGCCCTCTCACCAATTCCGGTAAAAAGAGCTTTAGTCATTTTTCTAATGAGACAAGGTTCACATTCATCGTATGATTCAAAATCAAACTTATCCAAGTATCCATTCTTATGTAACTTGGAAATGTGTTTCTCATTTATATGGCCTAAACGACAATGCCAAAGGTATGTATGATTTGTGTAATATCCGTGAATTTTATTATTTGATTAAATGATATATTTAATCTAAAATATTTATTTTGGAATATTGGAATATTATTATATGATATTTAGTGTGTGATTATGTGCTAAATGGTGAGTCAGAAGCCCCTTTCAAAAATTTCGTCATTTGGAATTTTCTTCAAATTTGAGCCGTTTTGATAATTCAAGGCCCCGTTGAAATTTCGTACATTCATTTTTAATTCTTCGTCTTTCGTATTCGAATCGTTATCGAAAGGGTTATGGGATTCTATTTAACCCTACCTATTTGATTCTGCAAATCAATTTCAATTTTTGATCCGAAAAAGGAAAAATCGTTCTGAACCCTAATTGCTTAAGGGGACGGATTTATCGTTCTATATCAATATTGAAGTTGTTATAGCCCTAGTATTCTTGAGCATTAGTTATATAATGATATATATCAATTTGGATAATCATCAACCTTTTTAACCCCTTATTTTTCGTAAAACGTGTTTTTGACCTAATTAGGGTTTTTAAACGATCTAACGAATCAATATCGATCCAAAAATGTTATTTGGGGTATTATTTTTCCAGAAATATAAAAAGACAAATCAGACTTCATAACTCATAGCAAATCTTCAGCAATTACTCAAAAAATCCGAAATTCCCAAAAATTATTTTTGTGTTCTTGATCTTCAATCAATTCGTTCTAAGTGTTATTGAAGTCCAAATTTGAAGTTCTTATACTCAAATCAAAGCTCCAAAAATCTAGTTTCAGAATCTTCCAACCTCATCATCATCTGGTAAGTATTCGATTTTATATTGATTTTACAAGTTTCGAATTATAACTAGGGTTCTTGATTCGATTTGGGGATTTTCATTCTGTTGATTCTCCGTTCAATTGGTTGCTTCTAACATGTTCCTAGGGTTCTAAGTAGCAAGAATCCATGCTTTAATTTTATGTTTATGTTCAATTTAGTCGGGTTTTGATTTCGGGTTTTGACCCGATTTCTTCTTTCGATTCGTACGTTCTTGATATTGATCTGACATTGTTTTTGATAAAGGGCTTTTATTGTATGAGTTATAAGCTTCATTTTGGTATATTAATCTTTGAGTTTCATGTACGGAATAGGTAGATCGGGTTTCCGGCCGAGGTCGTTGCCGGAGAATTCTTTGAACGGATTCTGGGCACGATTCCGGCTAGGGACAGATGTTTTGATGTGTGGGTTTTGTTTGGCTTGAAAAGGCGAACAAAAGCCCTCTGGTTTGATTTGTGTTTGGACGGAATCGAAGAATTCCGGCGGCCGGAGACCGGCCGGATTCTGGAAAACCCAGAATCCGGTGGGTTGTTCTTGGCGACCCGGAATTGTTCTTCCCGACCCGTTTACCCGATTTTTCGACCCGGTTTCAATCTTCAAAACCCTAATTCATTTTCAGAAAACTGTTTTTGAATTTTATTTTTAAATTTAATTCGAAAATAGTT
This sequence comes from Heracleum sosnowskyi, assembly GCA_030848705.1. Taxonomy (NCBI): domain Eukaryota; kingdom Viridiplantae; phylum Streptophyta; class Magnoliopsida; order Apiales; family Apiaceae; genus Heracleum; species Heracleum sosnowskyi. The sequence continues at coordinate 57,011,378 of CM061238.1, read as the reverse complement.
TAAAAACTTTAAAAATTCATATTTTTATTTTAAAAAATATATTTTAATATCAGAAAAATTCTGATAAATTATATTTATTATTTTAAATCCGAAAATTGATTAAACTTAATTATTTTAATTATTTTTAATTAATAATTAATTTATTAATTAATTGGTTAATTCTTTTAATCAATTAATTCTTAAAAATTAATTATTAATTAGATTTAATTAATTAAAAATTCAGTTTAATTATTTTCAAGCCTATTTAATTATTTAACAATAGCTTGAGTATTTAAAGAGTGTCAATTAATTTTATTAATTGATTTATTTTCATTTAAATGTTTATATTGGATTTAAAAATCCGATTTTTGATTTAAAAATTAGTAATGACTTATTAAAATTCGAATAAGTTCCGTATGATGTTTTAAAAATGTTTATAAGTTCTATATGGTTCATATTAATTGTGTGTTGTGTTTTATAGTCTGTATATGCCCGTACTAGGGCAAATATCTGAGTTTTAAATATCGTAAACTATACCGGACGTCCGATACGTAACCGGTTACTTGTTTAAATGTGATTATTGGTTGAATAAGTGTCGAGAGTAGAACGAGAATAGTTAGACTTATTATGATGAGTTGTTTAATTATAGAATCGAGTTCCCGGAGCAAGGGAAAGGGGAAAGTAGAGTGAGCAGAGTCGATCCGACAACAGCTTAGACCAGGCAAGTATCTGTGCCCTTACTTGTGATAAAATTTATTATTGTCTTGATTACTTGAATACCGTTATCCCCAGAACAATTCAAATTATCAATCTTTTAACCGCATTTGGACAACTGATTCCATTTCCTTAGAGATTCTTGATTCTTTGATTTGATCTGCATCGGAAACCCTTATTTCCAATTCACTTGATTATTGTTTACCACCTATTGTTGTTATTTATCATCCTTGATTATCATTGACAACCATTGATTATTTGACTTCCATCTTGACTACCGATTATGGTCATTGATTAACGATTACCAATATTGATTTCCTTATTGAATGAGTACACTGTACCATTGAAATTACTCCATGATTCTTTCTCGATCTTCGTTGATACTGAACAGTTGAAGCTCTTTTGCAATTACTATACATTCAGTTTATCTTATTGAGCATGTTATTGTTTATACCCTATTATAGATTTGGCATGTGTTTTTAAAAATGGACCAGTAATTGGTCGGGCCATATTTATGGTCGGAATAACTTAAGGCCCAGATTGGCCTGGGATCCAGTAGAGGACTATGACATGAGCTAGTCCGGGGTTGATGCGTGGCTGGCCAGCAGCACAACCTTTGATTTGAATAAAATGTATAAGCCAAATTCTAATTCTTTACTTCAATCATTATTGATACAAAGCATGTGTTAGCTAAATATTGTTGATTCTGATATCATAAATTCATATCCTTACAACTGTGATAGAAATGATTCGTTGATGTTTGCTGAGCAATTTTTGGCTCACTCTTGCTTGTTGTTTTCTAACCCTATTCCAGTGAAGCGAGAGTATGAGTTGGCATAGCGTGACCGATAGTTCACCAGCAGCCAGGAGAGCCCCTCGAGTCATTGTTATTGGCAGGGTAGTTGTTGTTTTGCTTTTCTAGATTAATGTCTAGATTTGAACTTTAGTTGTGATGTAATAACTCTGATAAAACTGGTATTGTAATAATAAAAGATTGTAGTAGCTTGTGTTCATTGCCATAATCTGGATGCGGTCTTGGTCAAGGGGTAATTGTGTCTTTATATATATTATGCATGTGTTAAATAGTGTTCCGTTGGTCGGATGACTCCTCAAATCTGTACCCCGGGTTTGGAGGGCGTCACAATTTGAGTCACTGGCCTTAATACGTTTATTATTTACATTATAGACAGGAATATCAAGATCAAGAACATATAAACCATTAAATAAACGTACAACCCCATAGGTAAAATTATTTAAACCAAAGGAACAACTATTGTTCTGAATTGTAAAGGAAAAACCTTTCTTTTCCAAACAAGAAACATAAATAATGTTTCTGTAAATCGCAAGCACGTAAAAATAGTTCTCAAGTTCTAAAATAAGCGAAGTGGGCAAAGGTAAATAATAAGTCCCTACAGCTAAAGCAGCAACCTTTGCTCCGTTGCCCATGCGTAGGTCAACTTCTCTTTTTGCCAAAGTCCTACTCCTTCGTAGTTCCTGCACATTTATACAAATGTAAGAACCACATCTAGTATCTAATACCCATGATGTAGAAGTAGACAAATTGTTAGGTCCAAAGTATCGTAGAAGGGGGGGTTGAATACGATACTCACAAATAATTTAATTTCGTTCGCGGATTAATCTTTCAGTTCTATAAAGAAATCAAACACACCAAACCAAATCAAGTTTCGGGGAATATATCTTTTTATAAATATAAACCTCGAGGGGTACTACAATTTCTAATCCGTAGATTAGCTTCAATGAGTTTAAGGTTACACAAATACAAAACAATGATCAAGTTCTGAGCACTATTAATTTCTCTGATAATTTTCTCCGGCTCTTCTCTCTCTCAGTAATGTCTCTGTGTTGAAATCCTTAACTGAAGAAGACACTTTCTTCACTCTATATTAACTGCAGACTTTGGTTTGAAAAACCATCGAACCAAACTTGTAGAAACAATCCTGGTCGTTGGATCTTCATCAACTTGAAAAACAAAGAATACTTTTCACCTGCTCCACAATTTAAAAACCATCGAATGGTTTAAAAAACCATCGAATGAAATAAATCATTTTACCATTCGATAGTTTTTAAAACAAAACTATCGAATGCCAAATTGATTCATTTTGGTTTTCTTTGAATCACTTTTCATTCCATTCGATAGTTTTCTAAATAGAAAAACTATCGAATCATTTTCTTGTCTTTTATCAATTAATGATTTCACTGAGCTTCTGGGTGTTTAAGTAATAGACTGTATCACTTTCTTCTGAGACGATAAAACAACTTGATCCTTTTTAGTGCCGTCACCTAGTGCAACTGGTCTGGTTCACAGATGAATAACACTTGATCAATTCTTCTTTTATGTCTTCAATATAGTGCTGCTGATAAGTCCCTTGTCGTTCTGGTTGCTTCATCACTGGAATCCCGTGGTACTGAACCCTAAATCATTCACATACTTCTGTCGTCTTGAAAGTCTTGTTTCTTTTGCTGTCACTGAGGCTTGAACATTTTCATGAACTTCTTTCTGTGACCTGTTTACGGACTTCAAGAATACATAACGTATTTTGATTTTTTGAGTTTACCTTTTCTTCTTTGATTCTGGATTCATGTGCTTCTGTTAATATTATTGTCCGTCTTGTCCTTTGTTGAGTTGTAGTTATCTCTTTTACATCTTATGTTACATTATGCTTTACAATCTCCCCCTATTTGATTGGATAGAGTTCGACAAGCAAATACTTCGAGGATAACTCAACTAACTAAGGAAACATTAAACTACTTAAAGTAAGACAGCGTAATAATATCAATGCATTCTGGATCAGATATATATATATATTTCCAGATTTCATAAATCAAAGAACAATAAACTTTATACAATGAAGTTGCTCCTCTAGTCTGAGCTGATAGTTCTTTTGTTCTTTGCTTCAATCTTCAGTCCATTCCAATCTCACCTTCTTCAATCATTGGATCGGAGTTAGCAGCTTGATAATCAATCACAGATAGATAGTGCAGTGGTTCTCCAGGTTTAAGGATTGCTCCTTGGATGTGTCTTCCAATATATTCAACCTCTTGACCCACTCCAGCCCATAACCATGCAATGTTAACATCTTTCTTGTTTAGCTTTGGCATGTTTGGCAGTCTGGTATGCACTTCCAATCCTCTTTCCACTCTTTTCCTATAGTAAGGAACATTCTCCATTAGAAATCTTCTAAGAGTGTCTGCTGCTTTGTCCTTCTCCGTTGATGAGAATCCAGTGGATCTAAGATACTTCTCAACTGAGATTAGATAGTTGCTTGGGTAGTCTCTCAGTTTGTCCTCAGCCAAATAGCAGATTCTGAACAAGTCATTCGTCATGAATCTCACCATTGGAGGATCTTCAGTAATCTCTGGACTGACTTTCATCACGATCTCCTTAACGTGCTCACGGAGCAGTTCATTTAGCCTTGTAGTTCTTTGGATCTTGATGAGTATAGCCTGCAATTCTGTATATGTCCTCTGTTCTAAAAACTTAGTGGAAATCACAAATGTACCTTTCTCCAGAAAACTGATTAATAAGCTCCAGGCACCATTTGCTTTAACCCCAGCATTCTGACATATTATAGAGCTTCTCAGTGCTTTAAAGTAAGTCTGATCTTCAAGATTAGCACTTCTGATGTCCTGAATAATAACTTCCACCTCAGCATTGTCGTTGACTTCTAATCTGTCTTCAACTCCGCAAAAGGTTTTATAAGCCATTTCCCATTCAGTACCATCTTTCTTTGCCAGATCTATCATCTTCTTCTTCCTCACTTCATTATACACTTTCATTCTCTTTAGCTTTTCACTTCTCAGAATTGCTTGTTGTTTCTCTTTCTCAGCTTGCCTGGCATCTATTGCAGCTCTCTGAGCTCTTATTGCTTCCAAGGCAGCTTCTTCTTCAGGTGATAGAGAATTTGCTTCTTCCATATCATCATCCAAGATAGGATGTTCTATTGGCTCTGGATAATATGGCTCATGCTCCTCTTGAATAGGTTGCTCATGCATGACCTCAAATTCCTCTTCACTTTCCTTGTCTTCCTCTACAAGCTCCTCAATCCAGTACTGTCTGATTGGAATAGCCTCAATAGTCTCCCAAACTCCCCATTTATCCTTCACCCCTTCTCCAACTTTCTCCCCCTTAGTTGAGGAATCCTCGATAAAAGCATCCTCAGCATAAAAGACATTAGAAGGATCAGGTTCCTGATAGGAAGGACCAGGTTGTCCAGATTGTTGGTTCTTCAGTATACTCCATATAGACTGTACTCCGTCACCTTGATTCTCCAAGAAATCCATAAGCTGCTTATTAAATTCATTTATAGAAGCTAGCGACAGGTCAATGTTTTCCAATCTTGAGTTGGTAGTCTTTTCCATGTGATCCAGCCTCTTGTTTAGCTTAGACTCTACTCGTGAAAGGGTATTCATTGCATCTTTTACCCGCGCTTGACCATCCCGGATAACCAGAACGTCTTCTTTCAAAGCTTCATGTCCTTGAGACAGTGCAGTTACTTCATTCATGAATCCATCTTTAAGTTCCCTGACGTCCATCCTCGGCTCGACTAGTTCTTCCATAGCTTCCTTCTTTAAGAAGTCCACTACCTGCTTCGTACCTGTTATAGTGCCAGATGCACTGCCAATGACCCTGAATGTTCTTCTGGAATCAGCTGCAGCCAAGTCAACTTTCTCTTGAATAGACTTTAAAGAAACATTGGCTTGACTGGAGGAGATCCCTTGGTCAAAGGAAGGTCGCAGTGGAACCTTGAATAGTGGATTTCCTTCTTTGTCTCGAACTGTCATCTCCTTGAGGGAAGATTGAACTTGTAGCTCTCTTTCTGTTGGTAACAGCAGATCATCAATATTAGGTAGGGTTAGGGTGTCACTCCTCACATTTGGCTCTGGGTGTACACTCAATGTTTCTGTCGGTGTTTGAATCATTTTTCCTTTCCCACTCAGGCCAGGTGTAAGTGTTTTTGTTTCACTCAAATCCTTTGTGCTGATTGTACCTGCAGAAGAGATCAACGTAGCCGTCCTTAAGGAGGTCACCGGTGGTGCAATGGGGCTTCGCAAGTCCCCGTCCTTGGATAAACCAAGTTGTTGATCATCCTTAGATGATATATCCGTTGTAGGATCTAGAGTTTGAATCTCTAGGGGGTTAGAAACAGGCTCTTGTAACAGCAGAGATCCCGAATCTTCCCCGTGAGTCTGTAAAGACTTCATCTCAGTTGACTCCTCAATAGTAATTGATTCACTGTCAACGAGTTGCCGATCTGCACCTACGTCAAACCCTTTACCCGCAGGATCCAGATATGTTCCATCTGGGGAGGTAGACAATGACCTTTTAGATTGTGCATTTAGGTCAAAGCCTTCTCTCGACGTCTGTGAAGACCCTTGGTTCTTAGAACCTTCAACCAGTGAACCTGACCGTAATATGGTCGGAACACCAGTTGCTTCCGTCAATTTTTCCTTACTTGATTGAGCTATTGGTTCAGATATTGCTTTCGTTAGCGTAGCCCAATCAGCATCAGAAAAATCAGTAAAGGGCGCTTTGGATGAGAGAAATGAAGTATCAACAGTTGTCTCGGTTTCTGTTCTTCTCCTTTTAGAGGAAGGCAGAGCTGTTGTTGAAGGGTGTATCTCCTTATGTGGTGCTGCTTTGGCACTATCTCCCTCTACACTCATGGATGGTTCTTTAATGGGTATAGTAAGGGAAGGAGGTTCGTTTATGTTTTCATTTGGCTCTTCCAAAGGCTCTTCGACCGTGGTTAGAGATTGTGGGTTTGCAACCTCCTGGTCAGGAATGGCCACTGAGGACTCTGGATCAACATCCATTGGTTCAGGTGCCATTACAGGTTCAGGTTGTGGAATATTACCTTGAATTACCTGTTCCCCTGGGGGTAGAAGTGGTAGGGGCACCGTTCTTAGATATTCAGTGAGAACAGTGGGTACCCCTGGAAGATAGTTGTTCTTCCTTATCAGAGCGGTTATGGCATTGCTCTTCATCTTCATACACTCCTGGGTTGCTTCACCTTCAAAGATCTCCCGTTCATCATCTGTTAAGATATCATTGAGAATTAGCTGTAGGAACCTAGGATAGAAACATAGCACATCTTCATCTATGCCCGTTCTTTCATCCAGTGGTCCCATGCATATGATTACTTGATCAATCAGTAACCGTCCAATGTTAATATGCCTATTGTTCGCAATGGCAAACCCTATCTTTTGAAGGAATAAGGGAATACCATGCAGATTTGTTAGCTTGGCAGTAAAAACATGGATTAGGGTATGAAAGAAAAAGTTCCATGCTTTTGGCAAGTAATGCTTAAGGAACTCTCCCACAAAGAAGTTAGGTTGTTGACTTCTAATGAGAGTGAAGAAAGCATGTATCTCCTCAGTTGTGGGATCCGGAACAAGGTTTTCTGTAGGAAAATGTAAGATTCGATTAAAATCATGTTCCGTCACCCTTATTGTTCTGCCCCCTGGCACAACAAAACTGAAGGACCTTACGTTATTCTCACTTGTATCCGTGGCGGTTGTGTACAACGCAGTCAATTGATCAATACAAAGGACCACGGGAGTACTCACAGCGAATGCCACTAATGAACGTGTGTTCAAAAACTCTGCCCATGCACGAAACTGTAGGTTCGTTATGGATTGCAAGTTTTGGAACGAGAAATGATTAGTCTTGGTAATAATAAATTCTCCAGCCATTTTAAAATTTCCAGAAAATTTAAACAAACCAAAACTATTTTTTCCTTTAAATTTAATTAATTATTACTAATTAATCAAATTCTAACAAAATTACCCTAAAAATAAAATCACCCCTTTTAACACTAACACACAAATTCGAACACTAGCAATTAGAACCCTTGACTAATAGCAACCAATATTCAATTCAAACAGTTTGTTTGATGGTTTCTTTCTCAAAAGTGCCAAAAACTCAAAAAATACTAATTTCTCACGGTTAAAAGACAGTCAATAGTGACAACCAGTAATATTTTAAGGTTTTTCTTGGATAAAAATGGAGAAACTATCGAAAGGTGTTCTTGTTTGTGTATGTATGTCTCTGTAAGTATATAAAACTTTAAGTTTTTCTCAGATCTGTAAAAGTGAAACTGAAAAAGAACTAAGGCAATGATATATACGTTTGAAACTGACAGGGGTAAAATCGTCAATTCAGGTTCGATAGTTTTATAAATGTACTGTCGATGGATTTCTGAAGGGGTAGAAGAGTCTATTTCCGTTCGATAGTTTTTGAGAAAAACTATCGAAGAGTTTAAAAAGAATGCTAACAGACTTTTCCACAGAAAACCATCGAAGTTTTTTGAATTAGATATAAAAACTATCGAATATTTGTTTAGAAAATGTATCGAGAATTTGAGTATTTCATTAAGTAAAATCCCATTCGATATATTTTCCATTGAATTTCAAAATGTATCGAGAATTTAAATATGGAGTTAGGTAAATTCCTTCGATATATTTTAAAAAATATTCTCAAAAACTATCGAGAAATGTTTTCGATAGATTTTCTTTTCCTTTTCAAAAACTATCGAAATTAACTTTCGATAGATTTATCTATGTACTTGAAAAACTATCAAATTTCCTAAATTCGATATTTTTGCTTCTGTCTTCATCTTAAAACCTGTTCTTGTTTTAAAAATCTGAATTTTTATTTCCTGCCTAGTTTTAATTCTAACAAATCTTTTCAAATTTACCAAAATCAATTCTTAACAGAAAATTCACAATTTTCTTAGAATAAAATCAATTAAATATCATCGAGTGATATTAACCAATCAAAATCTAATCAATTATGCTGCATTAATCTACAATGTTAAAAACAAAGTAAATTAATTCAAATTAAATAAATGTTTGAATATTTAGAACAAATATTAGCACTTAAATAATTTTAGAATTAATAACCAATTAAATGCCAGAAGATATATCATCCATAATTATGACATAAAATTAGTACAAAAATCCTAATTACGAGAATTGCTCCAGAAAATAAATTCACGAGTCCTAAGGATATAGCAATTCTTAAACTCATGTATTCACCAGGACTATCTGCAGTTACTGACTTCTAATCAAAATCAATTAGAAAGATTTAACATCCCAAGTTCACCAACCAGCTTATTGAAAGTGGATTCATCAAGCGGTTTAGTAAAGATGTCTGCAATTTGATCCTCTGTGGGTACAAAATGTAACTCCACAGTTCCATTCATGACATGCTCTCGGATAAAATGATACATGATGTCGATGTGCTTCATCCTCGAGTGTTGCACTGGGTTGTTTGAGATTGCTATGGCACTTGTGTTGTCACAAAATATTGGAATCTTTGTCAACAAAAGTCCATAGTCACGGAGTTGGTTTCTCATCCATAAGATCTGAGCACAACAGCTACCAGCAGCAATGTATTCAGCCTCAGCTGTTGATGTGGACACTGAATGCTGCTTCTTGCTATGCCATGAAACTAACCTTCTTCCAAGAAACTGACAGCTTCCTGAAGTACTCTTCCGATCAATCTTACAACCTGCAAAATCAGAGTCTGTGTATCCAATAAGATCAAATCCTGTATCTTTAGGGTACCAAATTCCAAGATTTGGGGTCCCCTTAAGATATCTAAATATTCGCTTAACAGCTATTAGATGAGATTCTTTAGGATCAGACTGAAATCTAGCACACAAGCATGTTGCAAACATTATATCTGGTCTACTTGCAGTGAGATAAAGTAATGAGCCTATCATACCTCTGTAGCCTGTGATGTCAACCTTCTTACCAGTTTCATCCTTATCAAGCTTAGTGGCAGTTGGCATAGGAGTCTTTGCTGTAGATGAGTCTTCCATTTGATACTTCTTCAGAAGATCTTTGATGTACTTGGACTAACAAATGAATATACCATCTTGTTTTTGGTATACTTGCAGTCCAAGAAAGAATGACAATTCACCCATCATGCTCATTTCATAACGACTCTGCATTAACTTAGCAAATCTCTTGCATAGATCATCATTAGTAGAACCAAATATTATGTCATCCACATATACTTGCACCAATATCAAATCATTTTTATGCTTTTTGACAAAGAGAGTTTTGTCTACAACACCTCTTGTAAAATCATTTTCAAGTAAGAATTCAGAGAGAGTGTCATACCATGTCCTCGGAGCTTGTTTGAGCCATAGAGAGCTTTGAATAGAAAGTACACAAAGTCTGCCAGTTTTGAATCCTCAAAACCTGGAGGTTGTTCCACATACACTTCTTCTTCTAACTCCCCGTTCAGAAAAGCACTATTCACATCCATTTGATATACCTTGTAATTGGAATGTGCAGCAAATGCCAGAAACATTCTGATGGCCTCAAGTCTTGCTACTGGTGCATAGGTTTCATCATAATCTATACCCTCTTCTTGAGAGTAACCTTTAGCAACCAGTCTGGCTTTGTTTCTCGTTACAATGCCATCTTCGTCCAACTTATTTCTGAATACCCATCGTGTTCCAATAACAGATTTTCCCTTAGGCCTGGGTACCAGCTTCCGAACTTTCTGCCTTTCAAACTGATTGAGTTCTTCTTGCATAGCAATCACCCAATCTGGATCATCTAGAGCATCTTCAACTTTCTTAGGTTCTGTTTCTGAAAGAAACACAGAATAGTGACATTCATTTTGTGATGTTCTCCTAGTTCTCACTCCTGTGTCCGGATCACCAATGATCAAGTGAAAGGGATGATCTCTATTCCATACCCTTTGTCTTGGCAGATGCGATCTTGATGATTCTCCTTGTTCTAGATGTTGTGGAGTGTGACTAGTTGATCCTTCTCCTGCTCCCCCTGAGTTGTTGACGGTTTGATCTGTTGATTCTGAAGACTGACTAGTGGATCCTGTATGTTGAGGATCTCCACTTTGGTCACCACTTTGTCCAGAATCATTATCATTATTGTTAGGCCGAATACACAATATAATCAAGTATGTATGAGAATAACAATAATTAAGAACACTGTTTATGAATCAATAAACTGTATTTATATTAACAGCTTCTCTCTTTATGATGTTAATGAATCACAAAGAGCTTCTAGGTTACAAGAATAATATATCAATATTCGCATCCCTTCTAGGGATAACCTATCTGTGTTTATATAGTACACAGCTACATACAATCCTTATCTAATTGATATTCCTACAAGTTAGCTATACAAAACTTATCAATTAAGGATTGCTTCTTATCTTCTATTCCGTTTCCTTAGCTGTATCAATATATTCTGCTTCTTTCCATCTTCAGAATATATTGCTTCTAGAATCTTCAATTCAGCACCGACAGCTAATTCAACTATCACCCTGTCAGACTTTAAATAAACTCTGACCGGCTTCAATTAAACTCTTCACCCTGTCAGAGTTTAACTAAACTCTGACTGGCTTCTGATAAACTCTTGTCAGTACCTGTTGCTTAAACACTAATAAACAAACATTAGCAATTATATCTAACAATCTCCCCCAACTTGTTCAAAATAAAATGTACAAGTTAAACATATAATTGATGATGTCAAAACCATTTAACGAATGCAGTGTTTAACATATAACAGAGTTTAATTTAAAACAGAGTTTAAATTTGACTTAGAATAGAAAATATTAAAAACTTACAGTCAGACTTTACTTGACTTCTTCAATATCAGGTACAGTCCTGAGATAATCAATCAGCAGTCTTCTCTCATCATTCTCAAGTTCAGCTATCATAATCTCTTTCAGCTCCTTATACTCTGGATCTCCTTCACCAGTTTGATATATGGCAGCCCTCAGAGAATAAATACTGTTCTTCTTCATGTCATTTCCTAACCGAACGTACTGAGCTTTATCTGACTCTAAGTTGAATTCTAAGACTTTTATTCCAAGTGCAGTTGTAAATCTAGCACTGTTTTTCTTCATCTTCACCAACTGTCCAGCATGATTTCTGTACTTTGGAATATAAGCATTTGAGACTTCTCCTCCTCCAAGCATCACTTTTGATCTCAGCATCTTTTCTCTTAAGATTTGAGCAACATTATGGGTATGTCTGTTCTTAACTTTCAACAGATAAAGTACATATTCAAGTTCTTCCCATGATTTGAGATTTACATCAGATTCTCCAACTCTATAAACACTTCCATCACTCATGAAGTATAACAGAAACTGCTTCTTCAAGACTCTGTGAAAAATCAACTGAACAGATTCTAACTTATCAAGATTTTCTTGTGTATCCCTAATACCAGATCCTGCCAGTGAAATATTGTCTTGAGATCTGTTATTTATTCTCTTCTCCCTATGTGAACCTAAACCAGACTTATCATAAGATTCTTTTCCAAGTACAGTCCTGGTTTGAGAAAAATCCACAGGTTGAAGTGTCAGAGTTTCAGAGAGTACAGGTCTTAAGAAACCTTTGAGTTGAGGAGCTAGCTGAGTTTGCACAGCTTGAGCCTTGTCAGAGGCTAGCTTAACTTCAATAGGATCATCAACTTGAGCAGCGTCAGAGGTTGATTTTGCTAATCTTGTTTCAACTTGAGCAATGTCAGAGGTTGAATAAATCTTCTTAGGTAACTGTTCTTCTTCTACCAGTTTACCTTTTCCTTTGTCAGCATTTTTAATCACAGGCCTCCTTGAGTACTGTAAACTCTGATCAGAGTTTACATTCTCTTTGATAACAATTCCTTTTTCTTTCTTTCTAGGAGCCTTGATTTCCTTCTTTTTGTAGATTCCAGCTTCAACATTCTTCTTGTGTTCTTCAGCAAGCATTTGCTCTTCAGCTTGGATATCTTCAATTGTAACATCTTTTCCATGTTCTGCCATAAACATCTTAGCAGCAATTTCCTCATCAGTAGATGGCTTATCAGAGATTATCAAACTTTTATATCTTGAACCACTGGCAGAGTTTACATGTCCCTTTCCAGAGTTTGATCTTTTATCAGAGTTTGATCTTCTTGAAAGTAATCTTCTATCATCATTTGATCTTAAGCTCTTTCCATCTCCTCCCTTGTTTCCACCATCATTACCATCATCCTTCCGTCTCAGAGTTTGAGTGTCTTTGCATTTGTCACTTGATACACTCTCCCCCTTTTTGACATCATCAGAAAGAAGGACTGATGTCAGCAATTCAAGCGCAGTAGAAATGGAAGTCAGTTGAGCAGACATAGCATGCTGGTTGTCCTCAACTGTCCCAAGCCTCGTCTTGATTTCTTCAGAATCCCTGGCTTGCTGCTTGAACATGGCATAGTAAGAAGTTCTGTCATCCTTTAAAGTAATATCCCTCAGACTTACTTCATTCCTCAATTTGGTAAGCATCTGTTGATTCTCATCAAATCTATTATTGAGAGATTTGACTTGAATAACAGTGGCCTGTAAGCTCGTAAGAACATCAGGATTTGTAATCTTCTTAACAGAATCAGATAGAAAATCTGCAGCCCGTTGTGCTGGAAAAACACAATCTGCATTAGCCCATGCATTGTAGTACATATTCTGAAAATGCTCAGAAGCAGCCCTTTGAACTTCCCTCTCTTCAGTAGAATTTGCTTGAATATCAGAAACTTCCACTTGAATACCAGAGTTTGAATGAGCAGGACTAGCTTCAGCATTGTCATCCTCTTCAAGCACATTTTCAGCAGTGATTTCATCAATTAACTGTGCAGTGGCATCAGGTACTTGATCTGCTACAGTTTGAGGAACATCAGAGTTTGCTGGAGCAGTAACCTCTGCTTCTCTCTGAACAATCTCAACAACTGATTGTTGCAAAGCTTCAAGTAAAACAATATCCTCCTGATCATTATCTGTTGCATCAGCATGTACAGCAACAACTTCTGGAACTAGATCAACTCTAATCTGATCAACTTCCTCACCTTTCTCAAAATCAAGAGAAATGATTTCTGTGTGAGAAGAAATAGGTTCTACTAATTCAGTAGTAGCTTGATCAGCTTCCAGTACAGTATCGTCATGATCCACAATCCTGCTGTCAGAGTATGCAGCAGCTTCCTCAACTACATCATCAGCTTTTGATGTAGGAGCTTCTGGTTCAAAATCCATCAGAATAGGTTCAGGATTAGCAGCATCCTCAGCAGTTAGAATATCCTCCTCAACAATTGCAGGAGTACTTGAAGGTACATTTGTAAGCACAATCTCCTCATTCTCTGATGTAGGAGCTTCAGTGTCTTCAGGTTCTTTGTCCATATTGGCAATGATATCACCAAAAAGTTGATCAGCAACTAGTCTTCTCTTTCTCTGATGAAGAGTCTCTTCATCAGCTTCAGTTTCTGAGTCTACATTAGAATCAGTAGCAACAGACTTTGCCCTTTGGGCTCGCCTTTTCTTCATTCTTTTTCTCTGAGGCACAGCATCAATATTTGATGCCTCAGCTTCAGTTTGTTGCAAACCAGACTTAACTGCTCGAACTTTGGATCTCTTTGACCTCTGTGGTTGAGACACAGAAGGTCCAGCTTCAGCAGTTGAGACTTGTTGTTGTTGTAAGTTGTCAAGAAATTGTTGCACTGATGCAGGCAACAGTAAAGGACCAACTTCTCCTTTCTTGTTGTCCTTGTTGATAAGGTCAGAAAATATACGTTTGTGCAGTTTAAACGAAAGTATAACATCATCCTCTACTATCTCAACATTTGGACAGCAAAAATTGAATATCAATTGACAAAACCTAGAGAAATAAACTACATTTCTATTCTCTAGCATTTTCTCACCAATATTAGTTAGAACTAATCTAGCAACATCAAAATGACTGCCAAAGAGAAGAGAATACCCGATCTGTAGACTATCCGTGGGAATCGCATCCCAATTGGTACACTTCTTTCCAAAAGCCCGAGTAATGCAATCGAAAAAGAAGCTCCACTCCTTGCGCAAAAATGGCCTTTTGAGTTGACCTATCTTTGTCAAAGGTCCAGTGTAGCCTATCTCGCCCATCATCCTTACTAGCTCAAAATCTCCAACAGAGATTGTGAATGCATTGAAATCTTCAAGACCCAAAGCATCACGAACAGTAGTAGGAGTAACAACAAATTCATCTCCTTGAAACTCAAAAATTATAGATGGCGATCCAGACTCTCCTCCATTATCATAAGTACCTGTCTGCCAAAAAGTTCGAATTTGAGTCGCAGACAGCTTCGATGGTGCGGTTAGAGCAGTACCGATATCAGAGTGTAACAAGAACCTCTGAATCAAATGAAACGCCTCCGGTGCGTTCTCATTTGCTACAGGAGCAGAATAATTGTTGGGAACAAATTCTAATTCAGAAGCAATAAACGCTGTAGTTGCCATTAGTAAGATTTGAAAATAAGAAGAACTTGGCTTTGAAAGTGTTTGAGTGTTTGTGTGTGAGTAAAAGCTTATGAAACGATGAGGTGCGTAAAAGATTGAATCGTGTGTATGTAGTGTATTAAATAATAACTGTAAAGATTAGAAGTATGTTAGTGGGACAGATGTCAGACGTGGATACGCTGACAGCTGTATCGAACAACTTCCAATACACACGTGCAGACGTGAAAACACCTTTCATCACATATAACACTCAAAATATCCGCTTAAAAGAAAAAAATTAATAATAATAAAATTATCAATTTTAATAATAAAGTACAAAGGAGCTCAATAGTCAGAATAATAATGACTGTCTTGAAACTCCGCACCTTATTATCCCAAGCGCTTCGATTCAAGGAAAAACCTTTCAGTTACCTTGTTGAATGCTTTAAAAACCGAAGCATTGTAACAACAGGCTTCATATTTTAAACTTACCATACACCAAATGGCAGGAACCTTTGAATTCATGGATGTAGAATCATTCATGAACATGAACTGGCAGCAACAAGAAAACTATATCATCGATGAGTTTTTTGTTCTGTCTTTTCTGAATGATGAAGGTCTTATAGCAGATGATGAAATAGCAGAAGGACCAATCTCTAATCCTTATGTGCACATCATCCGTCCCGGTCCATATGATGTGCCCATTCTGGCAGACGATCATACTATGGAGATTTGTATGATACTCTTCCAGCAGAGCTTCCTGATGGGTACTGAGGAGACAATCTTCTTGGAGTCCTGCAAGCTTCAAAGCAGAAAGAGAATCCAGGAAGATGATGATGATGATGATGATTCATCTTCAGGACGTTGTCAAGCAATTCCAGATGGTATAATGATCAGTTGAACAACTGGGTAGCGATCATCAGAAGTAGTAGAGCACAATAACTTCTGGCTCTAGCTCTTCTGCTTCAGATGTAGCATTCAGATACTTATCCTGGTTAAATAGATCTGTTCTTTTGTAACCATAGTGATTAGTATGTACCAGAAAGTTTAGCTAATCATGAGTATGAAATAGTCTGAATGTAAATTTGAATCAATTAATGAAAAAAAATTTGTTTCTTTACATATCAGTATTATCAATTTTGCATAGTAATTGTAAAGTGAAAGAAATGATATCACTTTAAACAATAAACTAACATACTCAGCAGCATTACGAATCACTATCAGGACTTATCAAACACACTCTTTCTCTTCTCCGTTCAATCATACTTTTTTTTCCCGAAAAACAAATGGCTAATCTCAAAATTATAACATGTCTGAAACGAATAGATTATTTTAACCATCAGAGATTAAAACAAAGTAACCTCGGCGTATTTCACACAATACATCAGTGTTTACCATTTGTCCTTCTTTGTCAATAAACTCTTTTTTCAATCTGTACAGTTGTGAAAATATGTGTGTGTAGTAGCAGAGTTTACCGAAATCAGTATTTAGATCATCTCAAAGTGCATAAAATCCACAAACTAAAGTAGTAAAAACTGGTTGCCTAAACTCTCATGTATAACATTAGACACTGATTTTTCTATCTAAACTCTGTATTACTGATATCCTTTCATTTGGATATGTCTTTTATTTTTCACCCCCTTTATTATTATTATTATTATTTTTTTTTTTTATTTTTTTTTATTTTTTTTTATTTTTCCAGTAATCAATGGTTGGCACTAGTCACCAAAAATCAAAGATTTTAGCCCTTATTTCATACAATAAGTTCCTGGATCTTCCTAGGCACAACATGATCTCAAAGGAATTTGTGCTCTGTTTGGCATCTTTTGATGTGAGGGTGAATTATTTGCATTAAATAATCAGAGTTTAGACTTTTCATCAGTAATTATAATTAACTTATGAGAGAAGATGCAAACAGCTAATACAGACTCAGTGTATAGGATCAATAAACTAAGAGATGCTATAAATATAGAGACAGTATCATGCAGTGTTAGCTTACTGCACATATTTGAGATCAGAATCTATCAACTCTTAAGGATTCACAATTACTTACTGAGAATTATGCTTCATACAAATTTCTTCATTGGTCCAAATGTTTCAGACAAAATTACAATCAGAGTATAACATTAAACTGTAACTATCAGAGTATGATCAACAGAGTTTAACATGCTGGTTCACATAACAGTTAACATGTGCAAGGAATCATGAGCATTTAAACAATCAAACATGGATAGATTTTGAGTCTAACCCGTATCTCTAGTCTGAACCAGAGATCATTCCAAGTTCATTTACCAATCTTGTAAACGTAGCTTCACTCAAAGGTTTGGTGAAGATATCTGCAAGTTGTTGGTCTGTAGACACAAAATGAAGCTCAATGTTCCCTTCTTCCACATGTTCTCTGATAAAATGATATCTTATGCTGATGTGCTTTGTCATGGAGTGCTGTACTGGATTACCTGTCATAGCAATAGCACTTTGGTTATCACAAAAAATAGGTATTTTAGAGTACCTTAACCCATAATCCAGCAGTTGATTCTTCATCCATAAAATCTGTGCACAACAGCTACCAGCTGCTATATACTCTGCTTCAGCAGTGGATGTGGAGATTGACTTCTGTTTCTTGCTGTACCAAGAAACTAATCTGTCACCTAAAAATTGACAGCTTCCACTTGTACTTTTTCTGTCTATCTTACAGCCTGCAAAATCTGCATCAGAGTAACCAATTAACTTAAACTCTGATTCTCTAGGATACCACAAACCCAGGGTTATGGTTCCTTTGAGATATTTGAAGATCCTTTTCACAGCTGTTAGATGAGGCTCTCTGGGATCTGCTTGAAATCTTGCACAAAGACATGTTGCATACATGATATCAGGTCTACTTGCAGTAAGATACAGTAGAGACCCTATCATTCCTCTGTAGTTAGTCATATCTACTGAGGCTCCTGTGTCTTTGTCAAGCTTCGTTGCTGTAGCCATGGGAGTCGTAGCAGATGAACTATCAAGCATACCAAATTTCTTTAGAAGATTTCTGGTATACTTTGCTTGATTGATAAAAATCCCATCATCTGTTTGCTTGACCTGTAAGCCTAGAAAATAACTAAGCTCTCCCATCATGCTCATTTGATACCTGGATTGCATAAGCTTTGCAAACTTCTTACAGAGTTTGTCATTAGTAGATCGAAAAATAATATCATCTACATAAATTTGAACTAAAAGCAAATCATCACCAGAATTGAAATAAAATAGGGTTTTATCAATTGTACCTCTTGTGAACCCACTTTCTAAAAGAAATTGAGCAAGAGTTTCATACCATGCTCTTGGTGCTTGCTTTAGTCCATATAATGCCTTGTCAAGCCTGTAGACATAATCTGGATGCTTGGAATCTACAAATCCTGGTGGTTGTTCAACAAACACTTCTTCTTCAAGCTTCCCATTGAGAAAAGCACTTTTTACATCCATCTGAAAAACTTTAAACTTCTTGTGTGCAGCATAGGCCAGAAAAATTCTTATGGCCTCCAATCTTGCAACTGGAGCAAAGGTTTCATCATAGTCAATTCCTTCCTGTTGTGAATAACCTTTAGCCACAAGTCTAGCCTTGTTTCTTGTAATCACACCTTCACTGTCAGTCTTGTTTCTGAAAACCCACTTTGTACCTACAATTGATCTATTCTTTGGTCTAGGTACAAGTGTCCAGACTTCATTTCTTTCAAATTCATTTAACTCTTCTTGCATTGCTGTAATCCAATTAGCATCTTGAAGAGCTTCCTCCACTTTCTTTGGTTCTGTTTGAGACAAGAAAGCATGATACAGACACTCATTATTTGTTGCACTTCTAGTTCTTACACTAGCATCAGGATCTCCAATTATAAGATCAGGTGTATGTGCCTGTGTCCACTTTCTTGCTGTTGGTAAGTGGCTTCTTGTATCAGTATTGGATCCTCCCCCTTGATTCATGCTCTCCTGATTCATGTGTTGACTTTCTGCAGCTTCTGAGGCTCCCCCTGAGTTGGATGGCTCAGTGTTTGAGCTGTCAGAGTTTGAATCAGTTTCCTCAACTGACTCACTTGCTGTGTCTTGTTGAGCTTCTTCACGCTCCCCCTCAACTGGTTCTTTATTTTGTTCAATTTGAGAATTTCCAGTTTCTCCAGTATTTACCAGTAGAGGTTCAGAGTATGCTTCGTCAGAGTTTGTCAACCCTGCTTCATCAGAGTTTATATCATCAGAGAATAGATCTTCATTTTCAAAACGTAGTTGATCATATCCATCCTTGTCTTCAAGTCCAATTATTTTCTTGTCATCAAACGACACATGTATGGATTCCATGATCACCTTTGTTCTCAGATTGTAAATTCTGAATGCTTTTGTTGACAATGGATAGCCAACAAAGATTCCTTCATCAGCTTTTAACTCGAACTTGGTCAACTGTTCAGGATGAGTCTTTAACACAAAGCATTTGCATCCAAATATGTGAAAATATTTCAAATTTGGCTTCTTGTTTTTCACCATCTCATATGGTGTAAAACAAGTTGGTAATTTTGCTTCATCAAGCATAGTTCTGGCAGCTTCAATTAAGGTTCTGTTCTTTCTTTCAACTACACCATTTTGCTGTGGAGTTCCAGGTGCAGAAAATTCTTGTTTGACTCCTCTTTCTTTGCAGAAAGCTTCCATGATTGAGTTTCTGAATTCAGTTCCATTATCACTCCTTATAATTTTAACTTTGTGCTGTGATCCTTTGTCCAGTAGATTTATATGATCCATCAACGTTTGAGCAGTTTCATCCTTCTTTGACAAGAAATACACCCATGTATATCTAGTATATTCATCAACAATTACTAAAGCATATTTCTTTCTGCCCATGGACATCACATTCACTGGTCCAAAGAGATCAACATGTAGAAGATGATAAGGTTCCACTACTGAAGATTCAGATTTGCTCTTGAAAGATGACTTCCTTTGCTTGGCCTTTTGACAAGAATCACATAGACCATCTAGATTGAGTATTGATTTTGGAAGTCCTCTTACAAGATCTTTTCTAATAAGTTCATTTATGTTGTTCAAATTGAGATGAGAGAGCTTCTTGTGCCAATTCCAACTCTCTTCATTTGACAATCTTGCAGTCAGACACACTGTTTTTCCATCAGAGTTTGTTACCAAACTTGCTTCATAAATATTGTTGCGCCTGTGTCCAACTAGAACAACTTTTCCAGTAGATTTACTGATAACTTCACAGTATTCGCTATGAAAATCTACATGGTTTCCTCTGTCACAGATTTGACTCACAGATAACAGATTGTGCTTGAGTCCTGAGACTAGAGCTACTTTTGTGATGATGACACTTCCAAGATTAATATTGCCATATCCCAGAGTGTGTCCTATGTTGCCATCTCCATAGGAAACTTTTGGACCAGCCTTCTCCTCAAAGTCTGATAGCAGGGCTTTATTTCCAGTCATATGTCCTGAGCATCCACTGTCTAAGATAAGTGTGCTCTCTATTATACCCTGCAATCACAAACAAACACTAAGTGTTAGTTTTGAGGATCCAGACTTGCTTGGATCCTTTGTCTTTCTTAACAGTGTTAGTTTTTGCAGCGGAATCTGTATTATCAGAGTTTAAACTAACATTGTCAGATTTTACACTAGCAGAGTTTGCTCTAACCCATTTCAAGTTGGGTTTTAGCTCATAATAGTTATGATAAATTGCATGATAACTCTTACATGTGTAAATAGAATGCCAAGTGCTCCCACAATGTTTGCATAAAGTCTGTGGTCTTACTCTAACATAATCATTCTTTACTTCTGAAGTAGAAGGTAAAGAATTAATATGTTTGTTCTTAGTGCAAAATCTAGCAAGATGATTAGAACTACCACAATTATAACATGTTTTTCTTGAGGCACTAGCATTAGGCATATGATTATTTCTATTATTTATGCCTACTTTTCCATTCCTATTTCTCTTGGACCCTTTAGGTTTCATGGCAGACTTAACCTCTTTGAGCTTATGTTTAAACTGTTTTCCTGTCATTAAACCAACATTAACCTGTTTCTCACAGATTCTAATTGGTTCTTTAACAGCTTCTAGCTCAACAAGCTTCTCTGTTTTAGATTCAATATCTACTTGTTCAACACAAGCTTCAACTGACTCCATAACAGCTTCTTTCACAACTACAGATTTTAGCTTGGTGGATTCTGGAACAAATATCACAGGTTTAAGTTGTGGTTTAACCTTAACTTTGTCTTTAAACCTAAGTTCATCGTTTTCACAATAACCTAAACCTACAGAATTAGTCTGAAACACTTGATGAGTGTCTCTTCCAGAATCTGTCCAAGTCTTGATTATTTTTCTTTCTTTTTCTAAATCAGATTCTAGTTGCCTATACCTTTTAAGCAACTCCTGTTCAACATAAACATCATCATCTCTTTCTTTTTGAATCTTCTTCATATTCTCAAGTTCTCTTTCAAGAAACTTGTTTCTTTCTTTAAGACTAAGATTCTCAGATTTAATCCTCTCATTCTCTAAAGTCTGATCCCTATAACTAACATGAACACTTTTCAGATATACTCTTAACTCAGATATATTATCAGTATCATAAGCATAAGTAGTTAGGGGTACCTTATTTTCAGAAGATTCAGTCTCATCTCTGACAGTTGCCATAAGAGCATAGTTTTCTCCATCATCAGAGTCTGAAGTATCTGCCCAGTCTCTGCCTTTAGAGATGAGTGCTTTCTCAGATTTGCCTTTCTTGCACTCTGGAGCATAATGACCCATCTCCTTACACTTGTAGCACTGGATTTGAGACTTATCCTTCTTGCCAGACTTGTTCTCCTTTCCATCAGACTTTCTGAAACTTCTCCTTTCAGGGTTTGAATCTTTCCTTGAGAATCTCTTTCCTTTCTTGAAGTTCTTGAATCCCATCTTCTTAAAGGTCTTCACCATCAATGCAGCCATTTGCATCAACTCCTCTTCATCATCCTCAGAGTCAGAAGTTTCATCAGAGTTTGAGTCATCATCAGAGTTTGATGACTCACTTTCAGATTTAATAACTAAAGCCTTTCCCTTGGCTTTCTTCCTTGATGATTCCTTCTTGATGGGCTTCTCCTCGACTTTGAGAGCAACAGATTTTGTCTTCTTGCTGGACCTCCTGTTTCTTTGTTCTATCTCGAGTTCATGAGTCTTTAACAATCCATAGATCTCATCAAGATCTGTATCAGCAAGATCATAATTATCTCTGATTGTTGTTGCCTTTAAGTCCCACTTTTCAGGTAGAGATAACAGAAACTTGAGATTGGACTCTTCAAGTTCATATTCCTTATCTACCAGAGACAGATCGTTCAGCAGTTTGCAAAATCTGTCATAAGTCTCAGTCAAGGTTTCATTAGTTCTTGAATCAAAGTGCTCATACTCCTGTGTGAGTATTGTTTTTCTGTTCTTCTTAATAGCACCTGTTCCCTGGCATCTGACTTCTAAAGCATCCCATATCTCTTTGGCAGTTTTGCAGCCAATTACTCTGTTAGACATTACATTATCTAAAGCACTGTGGAGAAGATGTCTAACCTTTGCATCCTTTGCAATTGATGAGATATCCTCAGGAGTCATATCTTTCTTTTCCTTTGGAACAGTCTTTTGTGCTTGACCATCAACAACAGGGGACAATTTAGTTGGCATATGAGGACCATCATTAATTCTGTCAAGGTATTCTGGATCTGTAGCCTCCAGAAACATGGTCATCTTCACCTTCCAAATCGGATACTCTACTGGCCTGAGAATTGGAACCCTGATTGTTTCATATCGACTCACAGAATTGGGCTTAACCTGTTCAGCCTTAGGAGCAGTTTGATTTTCTTCAGACATGATTAATACTGTGTTTGAATCGTAAAACTGTATATATTAAACAGCCTTGGCTCTGATACCAATTGTTAGGCCGAATACACAATATAATCAAGTATGTATGAGAATAACAATAATTAAGAACACTGTTTATGAATCAATAAACTGTATTTATATTAACAGCTTCTCTCTTTATGATGTTAATGAATCACAAAGAGCTTCTAGGTTACAAGAATAATATATCAATATTCGCATCCCTTCTAGGGATAACCTATCTGTGTTTATATAGTACACAGCTACATACAATCCTTATCTAATTGATATTCCTACAAGTTAGCTATACAAAACTTATCAATTAAGGATTGCTTCTTATCTTCTATTCCATTTCCTTAGCTGTATCAATATATTCTGCTTCTTTCCATCTTCAGAATATATTGCTTCTAGAATCTTCAATTCAGCACCGACAGCTAATTCAACTATCACCCTGTCAGACTTTAAATAAACTCTGACCGGCTTCAATTAAACTCTTCACCCTGTCAGAGTTTAACTAAACTCTGACTGGCTTCTGATAAACTCTTGTCAGTACCTGTTGCTTAAACACTGATAAACAAACATTAGCAATTATATCTAACAATTATGATTATTATTAATGACTGTAATAACTTCAGGTACTTCTTCATTGTCAGAGAGATCTCCTGATAGATTTTCAAATACCAAGGATTCAGAGTTCTCTCCAGTTTGCAGGCCTGGTCTTTTGGTGTCGTCAAATGTTACATTAAAGCTTTCCAACACCTTCTTATCTTCAATCACATATACCCTGAAAGCCTTAGATTCCAGAGAATAGCCCAGAAAAATGCCTTCATCTGCTTTGGCATCAAACTTGCCAAGATGTTCTCCATCTTTAAGTACAAAGCACTTTGCACCAAACACATGAAAGTACTTCAGTGTTGGCTTCTTGTTGGCCATTAACTCATACGGAGTCTTTTCATGATCTTTGTTGATCAGGGTTCGATTCTGAGTGTAGCAAGCTGTATTCACTGCTTCAGCCCAAAAGTAAGTGGGAAGTTTTGATTCACTCAACATGGTCCTTGCTGCTTCAACCAAGGTCCTGTTCTTCCTTTCCACTACTCCATTCTGTTGAGGAGTTCTTGGTGCTAAAAACTGTCTTGATATTCCTTTTTCTGAGCAGAAATCATTAAGAACTGCATTCTTGAATTCAGTTCCATTGTCTGATCTGATTTTCCGTACAGGTAGCTTAGCTTCCACTTCTATCTTCTTGATGTGATCAATGATTAGTTGTGTTGCTTCATCCTTTGTTTGTATGAACAACACCCACGTGTACTTGGAGTAGTCGTCCACCATCACCAATGCATATCTATTCCTTGAAAGTGACATAACATTAACTGGACCAAATAAATCCATATGAATTAGCTGTAATGGTTCAGTAATGCTTGTCATTCCTTTGCTTCCATGTGATGCTTTCTTCGACTTCCCTTTTTCACATGCTTCACATAGTCCCTCCTGATTGAATTCCATCAGGGGCAACCCTCTCACTAACTCTCTCTTTACCAAAGAGTTCATAGTTTTGAAGTTTAGATGTGAGAGCTTCTTGTGCCATAGCCAACTTTGTTCTGAAGATGCCTTTGCATAGAAACATGTAACTTCTCCTTCACTGGTAGAACTTAAGTCAGCTATAAACAAATTCCCTTTTCTCACTCCCAGTAGAGTAAGCTTCTCATCCTTCCTGTTGGTGATCAAGCACTTGTCCTTTCTGAAATCTACATTGTAGCCTTTATCACAGAATTGACTGATACTTAGAAGATTGTTTTTTAATCCTTCAACAAGAGAGATGTTTTCAATGATGACATTTCCAGCTTTCAATTTACCATATCCCGTAGTGAATCCTTTGCTGTCATCTCCAAAGGTTACAATCGGGCCGGTCTTCTTAACCACCTCTGTAAGCAGGGACTCTTCACATGTCATGTGTCTAGAACAGCCACTATCCAGAATCCACACAACCTTTGAGCTTTTAACCTTACCCTGCAATCACAGATTGATTAAGCGGACTTTGGTACCCAAAATTGTTTGGGTCCTGAAGGTTTAGATGATTTAACAGGAGTAACATTCAATTTAGTCTTACCCTGTTTGATATTCATAGTATCTGTGGATTTAACATTACTAGTGTTATTGCTACTATCATTCATCAACTTAAAATAAGCATGCATGATGTTGTACTTACATAGCAAACACTCTTTCTTCCCACAGGGCTCATGATTATCAGGCATGTCAGACATGTTATGCATTTCAGAAGCATTAGAAGTTTCTACTTTAACCTTTTTACATGCATGTGTAAGGTGTCCAGTAGAATTACAAACGGAGCACAACTTCCTAGATGCAATGGGAGAAGATGGAACCAATTCCTGATTAACAATCTTCTTCCTCCCATTCCTGTTCTTTTTAACATTACTAACTAAGGAACCTACTTCAGTTTTAGGTAAATCAGGTTTAGGTAATTCATTTTTTACTGATTTCCTAGGCAACTTAGTCTTTACCTCTTTTTCCTTCAATAAATCCTCCTCAAGCAATTCTTGTCTAATGAAAAGGTCATCCTCATGAAAGAGTGGTGGAAACGGCTTAACAAAAACTTGACAATCAACATTCTTAAGAACATGTGGAGTATTCCTTTTGACAACTGAAGATGTCACAGGGAATTCCACAATCTTCTTACCAGCTTTCTTGTTATAGTCAAATCCTATAGCAGTTTTATTCTCTATGGCCTGAGTATCAATGATTTTCTTAGCCACTAGAGCGGAATTCTTAAAAGCATTCAGCTTCAAATCTAGATCTGAAATCTGCTTCCTGAGGATAGTCTATATCTCATGATTAGACTTGACCTTGTTCTCTAAGTACGCATTCTTTTGCTTAAGATCTTCTAATGTTACAGCTACAAGCTCTAGTTCTTCATTTTTAGATTCTAGCTTTTTAATCTTAAGAACTAGTTTAGCATTTTCCATTTCTGATGCTAGCATGCTTGTGTGTACATTAAACAATTCTACACTAAGATCTTGCACAGTTTTCTTGTACTCAGAGTTAGACATATCAATTGTAGTTAAGATAGGTACCTGAGATGATTGTGGTGATTCCTCTGAAGAGTCAGCCATTAGAGCAACATTTACATATTCCTCCTCTTCATCTGAATCAGTATCATCCCAGTGCTTTCCCTCTGCTATATAAGCTTTCCCTTTCTGCTTTCCAGAGAATGCCTCCAATTGTTGTTTAAGCTTGGCATTCTCCTTCTTCAACTCATCATAAGAATCCTTCTTTCCATAGACATCTTTCATGTCTCTTGCTTGACGAGGCTTCCGGCATTCAGTGGCGAAATGCCCTAACTCATTGCAGTTGTAGCATCTTGATTTGCTTCTATCAATCATGCCAGTCTTGTAGCCTCCCTTAAAGCCTGTACTAGGTGTATAATTGCTCTTCTGGAATCTGTTGGTTGAGCCCTTGAACTTGTACTTAGGGTTTCTCTTGAAACGTATATGACTAAACTTTGCAGCTAAGTACGCCATGGTTTTGTCTTCCATTTGCTCAAGCTCTTCTAGGGTGTAGTAATCACTTTCATCAACACCCAGATTCACAAAATCCATTTCTACTTCTATTATCACCTCCTTTCCAGCTCTAGGGGTTTGAACCTGAATCTCAGAAGTTATTGGTTCATCCACTACAAGTGCTGCTGATCTCACAAGTGCATTGTGCTTGTTCTCCACTGTCCCTGATCTGTAGATTATCACCCTTTGTTCCTGTTCCATCTCATAGGTCTTCAACTTGCCATAGATCATCTCTAATGACATCTTTGTGAAGTCAATTCTTTCCCTAATGGATGATGACTTGTGTTCTACATGATGGGGCAGCGTCATCATGAACTTCCTGTTCGATTCTCTCAGTGAATAGGTCTTTCCTTTCATTGCCAATTCATTGAGGAGCTTAGTATACTTCTCAAAGACCTGAGTTATACTTTCTCCTGGCAGAGACCTAAACGCTTCATATTGAGAAGTCAGGATGTCCAATCTGTTTTCCTGAACGTCTTCAGTTCCTTCCATTATCAAATTAATGGTATCCCACATATGTTTCCCGCTTGTACAGTTCATCAACTGATAACTCATTTCCTTGTCTGCGGAGTCCGCCAATATCAACATTAAACCGGTATCCAATCGAATCAGTTCTTTGTCAGAATCTGTATATTCAGTAATATCCTTAGGTTGGGTGCCTTGAGGAATCCTGCTACCATCAGGAGCTGTAGATTCACTAACTGGTTTCATTGGTACAAACGGTCCGTTCTCTAATATGCCAATACACAACGGGTTAGATGCCTTGATAAATAACAACATCTTCATCTTCTACAAACCGAAATCATCTCTAGTAAACGGGGGAACTTTAATACCAGCGGTTGTCTTTGGAGCACTCATGGTTTCTGAAAATTTCAAATTGTTTAAAATTCAAGAAATTCCAATTAAATGAAAAAATTTGAAAGCTAAAAAAATTGCTTCGAATTTTCACGCTACGTTTGATTTTGGTCTCATTCACCGGATCTGATTTGTATATCAATCAAGTAGCTCTGATACCAATTGTTAGGTCCAAAGTATCGTAGAAGGGGGGGGTTGAATACGATACTCACAAATAATTTAATTTCGTTCGCGGATTAATCTTTCAGTTCTATAACGAAATCAAACACACCAAACCAAATCAAGTTTCGGGGAATATATCTTTTTATAAATATAAACCTCGAGGGGTGCTACAATTTCTAATCCGTAGATTAGCTTCAATGAGTTTAAGGTTACACAAATACAAAACAATGATCAAGTTCTGAGCACTATTAATTTCTCTGATAATTTTCTCCGGCTCTTCTCTCTCTCAGTAATGTCTCTGTGTTGAAATCCTTAACTGAAGAAGACACTTTCTTCACTCTGTATTAACTGCAGACTTTGGTTTGAAAAACCATCGAACCAAACTTGTAGAAACAATCCTGGCCATTGGATCTTCATCAACTTGAAAAACAAAGAATACTTTTCACCTGCTCCACAATTTAAAAACCATCGAATGGTTTAAAAAATCATCGAATGAAATAAATCATTTTACCATTCGATAGTTTTTAAAACAAAACTATCGAATGCCAAATTGATTCATTTTGGTTTTCTTTGAATCACTTTTCATTCCATTCGATAGTTTTCTAAATAGAAAAACTATCGAATCATTTTCTTGTCTTTTATCAATTAATGATTTCACTGAGCTTCTGGGTGTTTAAGTAATAGACTGTATCACTTTCTTCTGAGACGATAAAACAACTTGATCCTTTTTAGTGCCGTCACCTAGTGCAACTGGTCTGGTTCACAGATGAGTAACACTTGATCAATTCTTGTTTTATGTCTTCAATATAGTGCTTCTGATAAGTCCCTTGTCGTTCTGGTTGCTTCATCACTGGAATCCCGTGGTACTGAACCCTAAATCATTCACATACTTCTGTCGTCTTGAAAGTCTTGTTTCTTTTGCTGTCACTGAGGCTTGAACATTTTCATGAACTTCTTTCCGTGACCTGTTTACGGACTTCATGAATACATAACGTAGGCACACACAATATTACACAGCTACCCCTGCTGAAAGTCCAACTTGTCTTGCCATAAGAGGTTCACTGTGTCAGGAAGGACCACCTGCTTTTCGGAGTCTTTCCCGTTTCTGTAGCTGCTTGTCTCTTATCTTTCTCTCCAAGTTTAGCTGTAGATTTTCCATCTGTTCTTTGGACCACCTTGCCAGTACAAATGCTTCAGTATTTGTCTCTTTTGATTCTTGGTTATGTACCTTGATTTGTCTTGTTGTAAACGGCTAAGTGTTGATATCGTGAACTCCGCTTTATTCCTGACTTCGCGATGTCTCTTATGAGGACTATGCGGTATGGCCTTTGAGGACTATGCGACATAGGTCATTTGATGACTATGCGACATAGAACATTTGATGACTATGCGACATAAGCCATTTGAGGACTATGCGACATAGAACATTTGATGACTATGCGACATAAGCCATTTTAGGACTTCACGATCTAGGCATCTTTGACTTTGCTGACTTCAACACTTCACGATATGAGTCTTGAAGACTTCACGACATAGTTCAAAGTAGACTATGCGATATGGCACTTCTCGACATGGATATTGGTGACTTCATGACATAGCTTTCTTCTGACTTTGCTATATAATGCCTTAGACAAATTTCTGCAACTTATTTCTTCAGGGCCTTATTCATCTCTATCCTGCTGCATGAACATTTCTGAACTTCTACCAGGACAGTTATTCAATGGCCTCTATACATTCTACATTGCAAGAAACCTACTAAGCTCATTATAAGTCTGAGCATACATGATCAAGCTAATGTTCATGAGAACAAGACAAGTACATATAGAGACCTATACTATATCCCAGAGATAGAAATCACTAGGTCATGTAGTGTGACATAGTCACATAGTGTAGGCTTGTTAATAGTGGTATTCAGACATGTCTTGAGCCTAACAAAAAACGAAAGTTGTATCTATCTCAGACACTCCAGCAAAGGCTTCTCCATCTACAAATATTGTTGAAATTTCATGGGAGAAGGTTGCTGAGACTGCTTCAAAGCTTGGATTTTCCCATCCATTAGAGAAGAAAATGAAAGCAGCAGAGATAGTTTACGAGAGACAAAATAATCTGAAAGGATCTAGCCCACAAGAACCTGAATCTCAAAGTGATTCAGCAGCTCAGACTGAAGATCCTGCCACACAAGAACCACTCAATCAAAGTTTGGGTGAAGGCTTAGCTATTGGAATGGTCCCACAAGAACCACTTTCTCAAAGGGAGAGTGAAGACATCAACATTCCAGTCACACAAGAACCATCTTCTCAAAGTGAAGATGCAGGCACAACTACAGCTTCTAGTGAAAGATTGGTCAAGGACACTGTCAATGAGGGAAGCACACAAGAACCTCCAACTCAAAGTATTGAAGCAGCTTCAGAACCTCATGCTACACAAGAACCATTGGTAACAGATACTGATGCAAGCTTATCAAATCCTGACGGTGTTCATCCTGATGCTAGTGGTGCTCCTGATGCTGAGCCAATTTTGATTCAACCACTACGATCAAGACCAATGGACCATCCTATCACAGATTCACATGATAAACTGAAAGGTATAGCTATTCCTGATCCTGATGTTACTCATGATGATGATGATTCTTATGATAGTGATGATGAAAATAATGACGAGAAGGAACAACTTGCCAGAGTTCTAAAATCTAGTCTTGGAACTAATTTTGGTTCATCAAGCACATTCATGGCTGGCAAGGCTTCTACTGGAAAAGACTTCAGACAAGACTTTTCTATTCCTTCTGAGATCAATCCTGCTGAGCAATTGAAAAGGCATCAATGGGAAAATGAATGGTATAGGTCTGATGAATCTGTCAACTATCCATATGCCTTGGATCATGCTTATGATGCAGTGAAGATGATAGAGAATCCAGATTTGAAGAATCATCTGAAGGCTACAACTCTTTTATCTAAAAGCCTGAAACATGAAATTGATTCTGTCAAACCTGCAACTGAGTTGGTGAGGGACAATATTTCTATGAGTTTTACAAAGGTGCCTACTGTTCTTCAACTAAGGGTAGTGGAATCTCAAGTGAAATCTGTTGTTTCTGAACAAACCTCCATCAACAGAAGGATTGATTCTCTTGATACAAAGGTAACTGACATTCAAACCTCTCTTGCCTTAATTTTGAATATATTGTCAAATGCTAATGTCAAAAAGGGGGAGAAGGTAAGTCAGACAAAATGTACACCTGATCTAGTATTAAGAAATAATTATGATGATGATAATACTGGAAATGATGGTGGTGACAAAATTCTACAAGGAGAAACATCTGATGCTGCTGTTATGAAGACAATTCAAACCTCTCAAAGTCAAACAACGCAGTCAACTCATGTTTCTGATTCTGGAGTAAGGACAGTAAGAACATTGGTGCAATCTCAGATCCTGACGGAAGAACAGATCCTGACAGGTGATCAAATCCTGATGCCTGGTCATGAACAAACTCTTGCTACAATTCCTGAAGGCGATGAAGATGTGATTATTGATAATCCTGAAGATGCATCAAATCTATTCCAGAAGTTCTATACAAAAGATGGCAGAATTGTTACTCTATATCACACTGATAAAAGAGTTCAACAACTATTTGCAAGAAAAACACTCTCTACAGCAAGTGAAGAATATCCTGATCTCTCACATGAAGAATTCTTAAGACAACAGAGAGAAATGATGGAAAGTTTTAATAACCCTGCTCCTACTAGAGGTAGAGGAAGCAGAGGTAGGATAGGAGCTAGAAGAGGTAGAAGAGGTTGTAACAGCCCCAAATCCGGGGTCGGGGATTTAGGGTTGTCACAATCCATTTACTCCTTGCCTTACCTGTATTACTCACACCATTCATAATTCACATGTTCATGACCCCACAATACATGTGTTATTCCCAAATGACCTAACAGAATTATAGAAGGGGGGGTTGAATACAATTCTTGATATTTCCTTGAAACTAAAACACTTTATAAAATAAAACTGAACTGAATAAATAAAAACACAAGATATAAATAATTCAGTTGGATTGTTTGATGATCCAACTGAAGTGTTTTTATTGCGGAAATAATCTGTGATACAAAAGTACACAACTGCTCAGTTACAAGGTTGTAGAGAAGAATTGCTCTCAAAATAGCTAATACAATCTATTTGTGTTTCTTCTCTCACACTTTTTAAAGTAACTGCTACACTTGGTTATATATCCCAAGTTTACAATTCTACGTTTGGTTAAACTAAAGAATAATAGTAGTAACCATCAGTAGCTTGCTTTTCATTCCTTTTGTCCAATGGTCCTTGGAGATCTTAGCTTTTGTCTTCATGCTCATTATAATCATTCCCAAGAGCCTTATTGGAAATTGGAATGTTTCCTTATTTCCAGTATCCACTTTGATGGCTTCCAATGCACAGTACACTTCCATATCTCCTTTTAGATCTGTTCAGTAAACTGTCACTATCACTTTGTCAACTGTTCAAAAAGCAACATTGATTCGTTGATAGCAAGGAGATGTGTTTCGTTGATAGCTTCATTCTTCATTCCGTTGATGGTGTTTCCCTCGTTTCGTTGAAGGGTAAACTCCATACCGTTGACAGAGTAATCTTCATACCGTTGACATGTCTTCACTTAGGCAGAATTACAAGGCATTACATATTTACAATTAACCAACCTATTTTGCCTATCTAGTACATAGTCAACATGACTTAGAAAACCTATCTAAAACATATAATAGAATGCCTATCATACTGAGAAGTATTGTACAATGCAATTGCTACAACACTCATTTCGTTGATGAGCTTCCTGTCAACGAAACACTGCTAAGCATGCTATTTCGTTGACAGCTACAAAATTGACTTTACACAAATTCTACTAAGTGTTTTATGCTTATCATCAAGAACAACATATTCCTAACAATCTCCCCCAATTTATGACTGATAGAATAACAGCCATAAATCAAGAGACTTGATGATAACAAAAACACTCAGATACATCATAAATTACAAAAGTAGAAAATGTATTAAGCTTCAAAACTTTATAGACAAAATATAAGACTTACAAGACTAATGCCCACAAGTGCTCCTCTAGTCTGAGCAAATGTTTCATCTGTGACTTCTTTGTGGCATAGTCTTCTTCCCTCTCTTGGAGTTGTTTTCCTCAATCTGGACCTGTAGCCTTCTGTAGAAGATTTTCTCCTCTTCATCTTGATCACCAAGCTTGGATTGCATCAGCTTTAGAGTTTGATTAGATGCCTTCTCCAGCTGGTCTTCCATTCTGAAGAATCTTCTGCAATTGTCCTTGTCCTTAAACTCCATCATCCAATAAGGTTGAAGATGGATTTTCTTTCCTGTTGAGGGAACTCTAAGTATCCTTGGAAGAGCCTCAGGCTTGTTCCAGCTAGCCTTTAACTGACAGATTTTGGAGACCACCTCAGACTTGGCTGTTTTGGTGAAACCGAAGTCCTTTTTCAAGCATCTAAACACTGAGAGTAGTGTTTGATAGTCTTCTCCTAAAATTCTGTAGAGAGGCCACACTTGTTCTCTACCACCCTTGAATGTGAACACTAGTCTTTCAGGCAACTTTTGAGAAGCTGTAATTCCCCTTACTTCCACCAGGTTGTCTAAGTCAAGATGTAGACTGGATTCTTCCCTGATGTCAGCAATGTACATGCAGTCCTCTGGGTTTGAAGGGGGTTTTTGAGATTGTGGCTTTCTCACAAAAGCAGGCTTTGCTTTGACAGGCCTCTTCTTTGTCTTCATTGGTTGGTCCTTTTCTAACAGGAACTTTGGAAAGTATGCCTCATCAAAATCAATTGGTTCCTCTTTTGGCATGATTGGTTGATCATGAAAATTGACAGGATGTGCAGGATCACAGGCCAACTTTCCCTCAAAAACTGGATTAGCAATTGTTGGAGGTGCAATAGGTAAAGAAGAGTCTGATGCAGTACCCTGAGAATCAGCACTCTCAAAGTCTATGTTTCTCCTAGCTCTCTCTTTGGGTTGCCTTGTGCTCTTCTTTGAACTCCTTTCCTCTCTAG
Source organism: Heracleum sosnowskyi (assembly GCA_030848705.1). Taxonomy (NCBI): domain Eukaryota; kingdom Viridiplantae; phylum Streptophyta; class Magnoliopsida; order Apiales; family Apiaceae; genus Heracleum; species Heracleum sosnowskyi. Next base: position 56,977,934 of record CM061238.1, on the reverse strand, counting down.
TGCTTTCCTCTTGCTTCCTTTCTTCTTCATCTAGAGCTTGAGCTACTGCAAGAGCTTGCGTAGCTGCTCTTTCTGATTCCTCAGCCTTGGCTTCAGCAAAGTTTGGATGACCAGCCCAAACACAGATTTGTTGTCCATTCCTGTAGACAATTGCCCTTTGCTTCCTTATCTCATAATTATTACTTTCCTTGCTTTTTGTGATGAGTAAACCAAGAAGCTTGTGCTCATCTGGATAAGGTGCAGGATAGAAAGTCCTTGCTATGTTTTTGCCCTTTGGTTTAGCAGGGGACTTGGGAGATAGGCTTCTTTGAATTGTAGCTTGTTCCACATCCCTAATGCATGAAGTTTGTCCTTTTTCTTTCCTTGGTCCTTGAGTGACTCCATGTAGAAGGGGCTCTTGTTGATAGAAAGAATTTGTCTGTGGCTCCCATTCCGTTGATGCTATTGCCATGGCATTCGTTGATGGCTGTTCCGTTGATGGATTTGAGTCCTTATCTTCAGTAATCTTCTTGAACTTTGCTTCTATGTTGGACCAATGTTCTTTGATTTGTTCTGCAAGTCTCATCCTCATAGAAGCTTCTTGTATAAGGTCAATACCATCCTTTTGCTGCTTGCCAAGCTCCCCCATTGCTAATGGCTCCTTTGGTAGGGAAATGGCTGGAACCATAACCTTGGTAATTTGAATGTCTAGCTCCTTAGATTTCTCCCCCTTTTTGTTATCATCAAAAGAGATGGCTGGGAGTCCTTGAGCTGCCACTAGCTGGGCCAATAGTTGTGTTTGTTTCTCCTGTTCCTTTTGCATCTGTGATAGAGTGGCTTCCACCTTGTCCACTCTAGAAGAGAGAGTCTTCAAGGAGGACTCCACTTCAGGTTCTTTAGTGAAAAACCTGTTCATCCTGGACACAGTGAGAGGAGGAAGCTTTTCATCTAGCCTCCTATCATTAGCAGCCCTAAGGTTGCTGATTGAATCCTTGATCTCTGTAGCCTCAATCCTTGTCTGCAACATTTGTAGCCTTTGAATTTCCAGAGAATCCATTATGGCTTTGTAGAATTTCTTGTCTCTTGGTCCTGCAGACTCATGAGCTAGATATGCTTCTTTGTACTGCCTTGTGATAGCAGCATCCAAATTGCTTCTACCATGCATATCTTGAGAAAGCCAGTTTGGTGTAGGAGGCACCACAGAAGTCCCAGTCTGTGCAGTAGTGTCCACCTGTAGATTATCACCATAGCTGTCCTCATCATCAGAGAAATCAAAGTCTCCACTTGCTTCAGCTCCTGGAGGTAGATTGGTCAAGGCATCCTTTGCTCTTTGCATTGATGCAGTTGTGTGAATTAGTTGTAGTGACCTCTCTGCCTCCACATTGCCCTGTTGAGCCAAAATTTGATAGGCTGACACAGGATGAGTAAAGGTCTCAGGATCCAGGGAAATACTATCCAGAGTTTGCTGATAAACCTCTTGGAAAGTAAGTTCCCTTTCTCCCTCACTGACCTCCATTAACTCATTAGCAATGGCTGCTTCCATCCTTATTTCTCCTGTAGTCCCTTCTCTCTCTCCACTCTGTTCTTGCATCATGGGCTCCCCATGGCTCACACCTCTCACACCCTCACCTTCACCTTCTAAGGTGGAACTCTCAATCTCTCCTTTTGCCTGGCTGGAAGAAATAGCCAGCCTCTCACTCACATTCTCTCCTTTTGCCTGGCTGCAAGCCAGCCTCTCAGTTTCACTCCCTCTCAGTCCTAGAAGTGTCTCAACTACCACTAGATCATCTGCACTAGTTGTGGGAACAACTTGATTTTCAATTAAAGGTGCAGAGTGAACTATCAACGGAATGGTAGTTTGAACTGTCAACGGTATGGATACCGTTGATGGAGAAACACTTGTCAACGAAATAGACTGTTTCGTTGATGAAGTCAAGAAAGCACTTTGAAAATGAGAAATTACAGTGGAGTCTGTGGTGATTGATTTTAAAGAATGGTCCACAGATCCCCTTGCAACTTCAGGAAAAATTGGTTGATGGCCCAACAAATCACTTAACAAGTGATGGCCACCAGCTTCAGAGTGGGGCTTCTCCAAGATTAGAGTTGGAGAATCAGGAATAGATGTATGGATCATGTCCACATCTAAAGATTGAGTTGGTGAATTTGATGGAGATAATTCAAGATTGATGTTTAGAGAATGGGACTGTAACCCCAGAGAAATGATAGGGGTTACATCAAACTGAATTTGAGAAACTGGAAGTGTTGCTTCCAGTGTGTGTGCACCCTGTGTACCCTTGGACTTTTGCTTCACTCTCCTTTGGTATTGGGAAAATGTAGACTTTGGGCTAGAAGTGTCCCTTACCCTTTTGGATTGTGCTCTAGGAGGAGAGCTTGTTTCAATAATCACATCCTTTTGGGAGGATGCAATTAGACTTGTGCTTAAATCCATGTTACTCATTGTGCCTTGTTGGGAAGACACAATGGGGCTTGGCTGGTACACACTAACCTGTCCTTCCTTATCCTTGGGGTTTCTTTGATGTTCACCCCTTCCCTCACCTCTCACAACTCCAGACTCACTCCCCTTAGGTTGTGTGGTAGTTTTTACAACAGGTGCCTTTTGAGAAGCACCTGAGGTTGGCTTGGAGGATTTCTTTGATTTTGGTTTTGTTGCTAGGGTAGGAGCCTGTTGGGTCACAGCTACAGACTCCATAGCAACATTGGAAGGTAAAACAGTAGAGGTGATAGCTACACTAACAGGGATAGTAGTAGTTACCTCAATGATTGGCAGATACACCACTGGAACATCACCATTGTGGTTCAGCCTGAGTATGTCTGTCAATACTCTCTTTTCTTGCACAAAGCACTCGAACCTGGCATTAGGGTTAGAGATAACTAATGGTGCTGGACTAACATGGTTAGCCAACATCATCAGAAACCTAGCATAATAGATATTTTTCTTCCTATTTGCTTTGTCACCCAACTTAGCACCAATTTCATACATAAGTTGGGTGCTAAAGTTGTGATATCTATCATTTAGAAGCATGGTTAGGAGAATTAACATAGAGTTAGTTAATGCATCAAAATTACTAATCTTTCCAGAAAAGACCTTAATGAATGCATCAGCTAAATAACTGTATTCTCTAACCAAACCTCTCCTAATTATTCTACCCAGATTATCAGTAGGCAAAGAGTAGTTTATAGAATTTAACATGGTAGTTATTTCAGTGTTAGTAGGCAAAGCATCACAGTTATTATCAGGAATATGTAAACATGCTTGCAAAACATCAGAATTAACTATGTACTCATTACCTTGAAGAGTGAATTTTAGTGTGCAGTGTGTTCCACTATACTCACATGAGGTCCAAATTTCCTCGATTATCTCATTGTAGAGTGGTGTAGAGTGAAACATTGCGTAGCTCAACTTGCAATTCTTCATGAAATCCATCATTTTGAAGAACAGACTGTTCGGGTTTTCCTTGACAACAAAAGGGATGGAGTTGTTCTTCTCATAGATGAACCCTCCAGCAGACATAAGCTTGACTATAGGTGCCATTGTTGATTAAAGGAAAGCTTCGAACTGAATAGCTTGTTAGAGAGAAGAAGAGAGAAAAAGCCTTTGGAATTTTTGAGAACAGGTAAAAAGAAATAATAAAAATAAAATTTCTTAAATACTCCCCCAAAAATTCTCAGAAAATGAATCCAATAATAAATGTAAATTACTGGATTGGCTTAAAAATATAACCGTTACTCTTAAAGTATTACCATGATTTATATTTACAGGGGTGTATGCATAGATCGTGGTAAAAGACGTGTCAAATTTCAACGGTTCAGATAAAAAGCGCTAAATCAACGAATCAGGATTGGGCGGTTAAAGTCCCGTCTTATTTCGTTGATAAAGCTGCGTTTCGTTGATATAAAAGAGCTATCAACGAAACACCCAGAAAACTGCTAAGACTGTCAACGAAATGGTGCATTCCGTTGGCATAGTAATTTTGACTTAGACAAAATTTTACCTTTTCCTGAGAAAATTCATTCACAGAAAAACATAGCAAATTTCTGGCTGCATTTTAACTTGCAAATATCTCAAAAATAATTAAGAGAAATTTAGCATACCTAGCTCACTTACTAATCTTGAGAATGTTGATTCATCAAGTGGCTTGGTAAAGATGTCTGCAAGTTGTTGTTCACTTGGAACAAAATGTAACTCCACAGTACCATTCATAACATGTTCTCTAATGAAATGGTACTTGATGTCAATGTGCTTGGTCCTTGAATGCTGCACTGGATTCTCAGTAATGGCAATGGCACTAGTGTTGTCACAGAAGATAGGAATTTTCTCAACTCTTAATCCATAATCAAGTAGTTGGTTTTTCATCCATAAAATCTGTGCACAACAACTTCCAGCTGCAATATACTCAGCCTCAGCTGTGGAGGTAGAAACTGAGTTTTGTTTCTTGCTGAACCATGACACAAGCTTGTTTCCTAGGAATTGACAGGTTCCAGTTGTACTTTTCCTGTCAATTTTACATCCTGCAAAATCTGCATCTGAATAACCAATTAGTTCAAAACCAGATTCTCTAGGATACCAAATGCCAAGGTTTGGTGTTCCTTTGAGATATCTGAAAATTCTTTTAATAGCAACTAAATGGGATTCTCTAGGATCAGCCTGAAATCTAGCACATAGACATGTAGCAAACATAATATCAGGTCTACTAGCTGTTAAATATAAAAGTGAGCCTACCATGCCTCTGTAACTTGAAATGTCCACAGATTTTTCCTTAGTATTCAATTCAAGTTTGGTGGCAGTAGGCATGGGAGTTTTGGCAGGAGAGCATTCCATTAGGTTAAACTTCTTTAATAAATCATGAATGTATTTTGTTTGACTAATGAAAATGCCTTCATTAACTTGCTTTACTTGTAGACCAAGAAAGTAAGTTAATTCTCCCATCATGCTCATTTCATACTTACTTTGCATAAGCTTGGCAAACTTTTGACAAAGTTTCACATCTGTAGACCCAAAGATTATATCATCTACATAAATTTGAACAAGTAAAGTAGAGCCATTTACAACCCTGTGAAAAAGAGTTTTATCTACAGTACCTCTAGTGAAATGATTCTCAAGGAGGAACTGTGAGAGAGTGTCATACCAGGCTCTAGGTGCTTGTTTCAAACCATAGAGTGCTTTGAGAAGGAAGTACACATAGTCTGGAAAATCATCATCTTCAAAACCAGGAGGTTGACTTACATACACCTCCTCTTCCAATTCCCCATTCAGAAAAGCACTCTTCACATCCATTTGATAGACCTTGAAATTGGCATGGGCTGCATAGGCTAGGAAAATCCTTATTGCTTCTAGTCTTGCAACAGGAGCAAAGGTTTCATCAAAATCAATTCCTTCTTCCTGTGAATAGCCTTTTGCAACCAATCTAGCTTTGTTCCTTGTGACTATGCCATTTTCATCCATCTTGTTTCTGAACACCCACTTTGTACCTATAACACTCCTGTCATTAGGCCTGGGCACCAGCTTCCAAACATTGTTTCTCTCAAATTGGTTTAGCTCTTCTTGCATGGCTAATACCCAATCTGGATCTAGAAGTGCATCCTCAACTTTCTTTGGCTCATCTTGAGACAGAAAGCTACTATATAGACATTCTTCTTGAGTTGCTCTTCTAGTTTGGACTTTTGAAGAGACATCACCTATAATAAGTTCAAAGGGATGATCTTTAGTCCATTTCCTTGAGGGAGGTAGATTTGCTCTTAAAGACGTAGCTTCATGATCATGATTGCCTTGATTGGATATTTGTCCTTGAGAAACTCCCCCTGAGTTTGTTGTCCCTAATTGATCACTTCTAGAAGCATTCCTATGACTATCAACGGTATGACCGTTTTGGCTGTCAACGAAACGCTCATTCTGACTGTCAACGAATCCACCACCATGACTGTCAACGAAATGACCATTTGGTCGGCTAGCTGCTATCCTTTTTAACCTTAATGCAGCAATTTCATCTTCACTGCTGCTTTCATCTGTGCTAGATACAACAACTTTAGGCTGTTTCTCAGTAGCCTTATCATGATTCACTTGTTCTCCTTCCTCATTCTCAAAAGAGAGACTTTCATGGAAACCTTCATCACAGAGACCTTGTATTTTGAGATCATCAAAAACAACATGTACAGATTCCATAACAATGTTGATTCTGAGATTAAAGACTCTGTAAGCTTTCCCTGCTGCATATCCCACAAATATTGCTTCATCTGCCTTTGCTTCAAATTTCCCCAAATGCTCAGCTTGATTTCTCAGAACAAAGCACTTGCATCCAAAGACATGAAGAAAATCTAATAGTGGCTTCTTTCTTTTGAGTAACTGATAAGGGGTCATTCCTTTGGCCTGATTAATCAAAGAAATATTTTGAGTAAAGCAAGCTGTGTTAACTGCCTCAGCCCAAAAATATGTAGGTAACTTTGATTCATCTAGCATTGTCCTTGCAGCTTCAATAAGTGTTCTGTTTTTCCTTTCAACTACACCATTTTGCTGTGGTGTTCTTGCTGCTGAAAACTCATGCAAAATACCATTTTCTTCACATAACACCTTCATGCTTGAATTCTTGAATTCTGTCCCATTGTCACTCCTAATCCTTCTTACTTTGAAATCAGGATGATTGCTTACCATCTTGATGTGATTGATAATGATTTCACTTGCCTCATCTTTAGAGTGCAAAAAGAAAGTCCATGTAAATCTAGAAAAATCATCAACAATCACAAGACAGTATTTCTTCTTTGAGATGGACATAACATTTACAGGGCCAAATAGGTCCATATGAAGCAATTCAAGCTGCTGGACAATTGATGACACTGTCTTACTTTTGAATGATGCCTTCTTCTGTTTTCCCTTTTGACAGGCATCACACAAACCATCCTTGGAGAACTCCACCTGTGGAATTCCTCTAGCAAGATCTTTCCTCACCAAATCATTCATAACTTTGAAATTCAGATGGGATAACTTCTTGTGCCATAACCAACTTTCATCCTTGCTTGCCTTGCTGAAAAGACAAGTGATGGTGTCTGAACTTGTGCTACTAAAGTCAGCAATGTACACATTCCCTCTTCTGAATCCAGTCATTACCACATTGTTGTTTCCTCCTTTAGAAACAACACAGGCTTCTTTTGAAAAAGTAACTAAAAATCCTTTGTCATAAAGTTGGCTGATACTAAGCAAGTTGTGCTTAAGACCATCCACCAATGCAACCTCATCTATGATGACATTCTCTTTTGAAATCAAGCCATATCCCTTTGTGTAGCCTTTGCTGTCATCTCCAAAAGCAATACAAGGGCCAGCTCTTTCCTGAAACTCTATGAGCAGGGTAGAATCACCAGTCATGTGTCTTGAACAACCACTATCCAAGTACCAAAGATTCCTTTTGTCTCCCTGCACACAATAAAACCAAATCAAGTTGATTTTGGTACCCAAGTTTCCTTGGGTCCTGTCTTGTTAGCCTTTGCATTCCCTTTTGTACCATTTTTCACTTTGGGCTCAGATTGATTCAGATCAATCTTTACCCTTGGTGTTGATTTCTGAGGGTTGCTCATATTTTCATTCATAGCATGCATAGTTGGAGGAACAATCATGTTATTCATGTTCCATGGCATTTGTGGCATGTTAAACATATTCATGTAAGGATTTGACACAAAAGGCATGCTAGCATATGGATTCTGAAATTGTGCATATGGAGCAAACATGTTAGACATAACAGGCATTGTAGGCATGGAACTGTTCATTGCAGGCTTGGGCATTTTCACATTGGCAGATTTCTTAACAGATTTGCAGTTAGTAGACAAATGACTAACACTTCCACAATTAACACATGTCTTTCTAGGAGCATATTTATCAGGTGTGTAATTGTTGTGTTTGTTAATTCCTACTTTGCCATTCCTGTTATTCTTTTTATTTCCCTTAGCCTCATTATGAACTTTCTCTACCTTGTCTTTCAATTACTTGTTAGACAAGTGACCTATATTAGCTCTCTCAACAGGCTTCTCAATTTTCTTTGATTTACTAGACTCACCTTGAACAAAGTTCTTGGCGACAGGACCATACTTGTCATTAAGTCTAGTGAGTTTATTTTTTTCTTTGTCTGTCAACGAAACAGCCTGATCGGTTGATGGTTCATGTGTCAACGAAACATTGCATTCCGTTGACATATCAACCTTCAACAAATGATCATTGTTGTTTGTTGACTCTATTTCTGATTCTAAGGTTTCACCAACATACCCTAGCTTCTCTTTGTTCCTTTTCCATGATTGCTCACAAAAGGATTCCACGCCTTGAACATTAATTATGTTGGCAGCAACATTCCTGGCATCCTTCCATTTTGCAATCACACCTTGTTCTATCTCAAGTTGTGTTTTAAGAATTTCTTCCCTTTGTAACACGTTCTCAAGTTCCTTCTTAGCATCCCTACTAACACATCTCATTTTCTCAAATTCAATGAGCTGTGCTTCTAACATTGCATTCCTATCACTTAAGAGCAGATTGGTCTCTTTTATTCTTGAATTCTCTTTAGTAAGTGATTTAAGAGTAACACACAAATTATATAATACAGTAGACATTTCATTTACTGCACTATCGCATTCCTCTTTAGAAAGCTCAGAAAGATTAGTAATTGTTACCTGGTTGCTTGAGGAACTTGCTTCCTGCTCATGATTGTCAGCCATAAGAGCCAAGTTGACATACTCAACATCATCATCAGAATCTTCACCATTACCAGCCCAATCATACTCCTGAGACATGAAAGCCTTTTCTTTTTGTTTGAGAAGTTCAAAGTATTTCTTTTTATAATCAACAGGCTCAAATTTCCTGTTGCCCTTCTCAACCTTGGGCTTTCTGCAGTCTCCAGCAAAGTGACCAATCATTCCACAATTGAAACATTTTGACTTAGACTTTTCAATCCAGTTTGTTTTGCTAGGTTGAAAGTCTCTTCTTGGTGGCCTTGCTTCTGAGTTTCTTTTGAACTTGAACTTAGAGAATTTTCTAGACAGAAAAGCAATGTGTTCATCAATCTCATCTAAGTCCTCCAAGTTGGCTGGTTCTGATTCTTCTTCTTCTGTCATCTTGTCTTTACCCTTGCTAACATCACTCCTACAACTAGATCGACTAGTTGTGGCCTTTGCAGTTTCTTTATTGTCATCTTCAAGTTGGTTCACAGATGCAATCAATGCAATAGATCCACCCTTCTTTTGTACCTTTTCAATTTCCTCATCTTGCTCCATTTCCAGCTCATAAGTCTTCAAGGTTCCATAAAGCCTTTCAAGAGTGTAGTCTTTGTACTCTTGAGTGTTTCTGAGAGAAACGGTCATAGGCTTCCATTCTTTTGGAAGAGCTCTAAGAAATTTAAGGTTTGAATCCTTGGTTTGATAGATCCTCCCATACAACTTTAATCCATTCAAAAGCTTTTGAAACCTACTAAACGTGTCATTTAGGGTTTCACCAGCTTTAAAATGAAAATGCTCATATTGTTGTATAAGGAGTTGCATTTTATTTTCCCTGACTTGCTCAGTTCCTTCACAGAGAGTTCTAACAGTATCCCATACTTCCTTAGAGGTTGTACAGTTGATAACATTGTCAAACATCTCTTGCTCCAAACCATTAAACAGAATGTTCATGGTCCTTTTGTCTTTATGAACTTCTGCAATATCTTCAACAGTCCATTCTGAGACAGTTTTTGGAATCTCTACATCAGGTGCATCATCTGGCAGTCCAACTCTAGAATCAAGCTTCATGGGAACGTGTGGAGCTTTCTCAATGCAGTCTACATACCTCTCATCCATAGACATGAGATGTAAATGCATCTTTACTTTCCAGTGAAAGTAATTGTCTTTATCAAGAACTGGTATCTTCACACCTGCATCCTTCTTCACCATGGTTTCTGTTTTTGGTCTTGATCTTTAAACTTCTTGTATGTTAGAAGCTCGCTCTGATACCAATTGTTATTCCCAAATGACCTAACAGAATTGTAGAAGGGGGGGTTGAATACAATTCTTGATATTTCCTTGAAACTAAAACACTTTATAAAATAAAACTGAACTGAATAAATAAAAACACAAGATATAAATAATTCAGTTGGATTGTTTGATGATCCAACTGAAGTGTTTTTATTGCGGAAATAATCTGTGATACAAAAGTACACAGCTGCTCAGTTACAAGGTTGTAGAGAAGAATTGCTCTCAAAATAGCTAATACAATCTATTTGTGTTTCTTCTCTCACACTTTTTAAAGTAACTGCTACACTTGGTTATATATCCCAAGTTTACAATTCTACGTTTGGTTAAACTAAAGAATAATAGTAGTAACCATCAGTAGCTTGCTTTTCATTCCTTTTGTCCAATGGTCCTTGGAGATCTTAGCTTTTGTCTTCATGCTCATTATAATCATTCCCAAGAGCCTTATTGGAAATTGGAATGTTTCCTTATTTCCAGTATCCACTTTGATGGCTTCCAATGCACAGTACACTTCCATATCTCCTTTTAGATCTGTTCAGTAAACTGTCACTATCACTTTGTCAACTGTTCAAAAAGCAACATTGATTCGTTGATAGCAAGGAGATGTGTTTCGTTGATAGCTTCATTCTTCATTCCGTTGATGGTGTTTCCCTCGTTTCGTTGAAGGGTAAACTCCATACCGTTGACAGAGTAATCTTCATACCGTTGACATGTCTTCACTTAGGCAGAATTACAAGGCATTACATATTTACAATTAACCAACCTATTTTGCCTATCTAGTACATAGTCAACATGACTTAGAAAACCTATCTAAAACATATAATAGAATGCCTATCATACTGAGAAGTATTGTACAATGCAATTGCTACAACACTCATTTCGTTGATGAGCTTCCTGTCAACGAAACACTGCTAAGCATGCTATTTCGTTGACAGCTACAAAATTGACTTTACACAAATTCTACTAAGTGTTTTATGCTTATCATCAAGAACAACATATTCCTAACAACATGTCTCTCACACACACACACACACAGGTTAGAGTCTCAGAAACGACACAATACAACAACTGCGGAATAAATAATTTTTATTACCATACCCAAATGTCTTTGAATCTGTTACTGATACAATTTCTAAGCATTGTTACATTACCAAATTAGCCTTCTGATGCTCACAATCCTCTAATACCATTCAAGTCTATACATAAGTTGAATGCCAAAAGCCATAGCCTGATTCAATTGGTTCGTACTACTCTCGGGATCGCTGCTAGAAACTGTTTAATGGAAACGCCTTGCGAGGTATGTGTCGTCCCATTGGCATCCTGCTTCGCTGCTATATAATATATATAAAATAATAGCAAGAGTGAGCGATAGCTCAGCAAGGTAATGAAAGTATGGCATAATTCTGCCTTAATTCAACCCAGAAATAAAGCGGGTAGAAGACAATAATTTGTCAAAATATCTCAATACTGAAATCATTTCCTTATCGGAATGTATTCCAAAAATAGTACCATTGCTGTATTTCAAATATCATTTCCATAATATTCTACAAACTTTCGATATTCATACTATGAACAAAGTTCTAGTATAATATAAAAGATGAAATAACAAGATAACTCAGTATATCCTTTTCGTAAAATATCTGCTATATAGAATATCAGCAGACTATCAACATATAACTTAAAATATAACGACTCAGAAAAACGCTTGTACTATATTAATATTTAATAATATCTGAGATCTTTGATATGTGAATATTGTGTGAAAGGTGGATATTTGAAAATGTGATAATTAGATGTTTACTTGGTGAATGGTATGGATTAAAATATATGTGTATGCTTTTAATTGCATTTTATATGAATTTCTTATTAAAAATTAGTTCTTTTTGACCATCCGGGAATTTTATAAAATCATCGGAGACTCTTTTTATTGTGAAATCTTTTTCACAACCTTTAGTTTATATTCTAGTATTTTCTAAAATTAGTGGAGGAATTTATTCTTGGCTTTAAGGATTTAAATTTGATTTTATGAGTTAAGTGTCATTTAAGTGATCAAAACTTTGAAAATTCATATTTAATTCAATTTTGATCACAAAAATATTTTAAAAATATGGGTGAGCTTGTAAATTCGTATTCTTTATTTTAAAAATAAAATTTGGATTTTTAGACATTACCTTCAGTTTATTTCGAGTTATAGAAAAGCATTTATGTTGGTTTTGTTTATTAGAAAATCAGATTTTTAATTATGAAGTTACTAAAATACCCCTGGGCTTATAAAACCCCTGCACCCATTTCACCTTTTCTCACTTTGCTGATCATCTCTCTTTTCTCTCTTTTCTCTCTCGACTTCTCTCTCTCTAGGCTATCTCTCTCTCTCGATTTTCTTTGTAAAATCTCTCTCTCTATCAACTATATTGATGATTATGATTATACATACATATATATATGTGTAATCGTGTGTGTATGTGTATGCCGTGTGTATTGTGTGTACCGATTGTTGCATGCAAGGGGTTTCGAAAATTTTTGTTTTAATTCGAACCCAAAAGCTTGCTTGTGATGATTTTGTGATTAGTTGGTTGATTAATATTACTTATTGGTGAGGTTGTGAAGGAAACCCGGGTTTTTCATATTTTCCGGGCACCTCCGACCATTGCCGCCGTCGGCAATGAGCTCCGGCGAGCCGACGGGGACGATGATGATGCTTTTGAGTCCGATTATTGTATTAATAGCTATGTTTAGTTAAGATTTTGATTGCATGTTGAGAAATCGAAATGCATGTTCATATTTCAATTTTTCCCCTTTTTATAAATTCGGTTTGAAAACTTGTTTATGATGATATTTAATTGTTAACTTCGGTTTATAATGAATGCATGTTGATTTATTGTGTTAAGTTTGATTAGTGTGAAATTTTGATAGTTAAAAGTTTTGATTTGGGAATTTTTAGTGAAATTCCAAGTAATGGAATTGTTGACTTGTTAATTTGAGTATTTGATAAATGCATGTATAAGTTTAGTAATTCTTGAGAACATGAGTTCTAGTTGTGATATTGGATGGTTAGTTGTGAATGAGATTATGTTTGGGATGATTTATAAAGAAAAACATCATGCTGAATTTTTCCAGAAAAACTGCCTGTTCTGTTTTGCCATATTTCGAAATGTTGCTGCCTGTTTTAGACAGAGGGCTTAGGATGTCAATGTTCTAAATTGAATCTAGTTTGTGCACGCGCTAACCTTGTATCGATAGGATTTACGAATAAAAAGTTATACTTGTTTTACTAAAAGTTGCGCAGCTGAGATTTGTCTGTGCTTAGTACCTACTTTATACAGTTCGTTTTTATACTAAATAAAGTGTTCTGAAGTTGAAACTTTTATGCTAAGTTGGGTTTGTAATCAGGAAATAGCCTGTCAAATTTGGTAATTGTTTGATTAGTTTTGGAATTATGAAAAATGTTTTAGTAAAGTATGCGCAGTTGATTTTTCAGCTTTTTGAGATGAAAACATGGTTGTGAAAGTATTAAGGATATAGTTAGCATTGATCAAATTGATTTAAGGGATACCAAATGTGGTATGTTTTGAAAGGTATATTATTATATGTATATATGTATAAGGAACATGTTATGTGTATTTAAATGACGATGTGAGTTTATACGGATGATTGTCTATTACGTGGTTATAATTGTTTTATGGTATAACTATTATATGTTTACGCGCTAGGATGCGTTTGGGTAGTTTAGAATAAAGGATTGACATCTTAGAGAGGGAATTCTAAGATAGATTATATTCTTTTGTAGAGTCCAGGGAAGTGGAACTTAGAGAGTTCAAGGAAGTGGAACTTAGGGACAAGGGAAAGACTAAGGTGGAAAACCAGTGATTGCTCATTACCCTTTATCTACTTAAGGCAAGTAATACAAACTTGCTTTCGTATTTCGATTCCATTGTTTCATTTTGACACATATGAATTGTTATCTTGCCTTGATATACCTTTAATTTCTGAAAACACTTATTGTTCATTGATAACCCTTATCTTTGTTCATATATACCATGTTGAATTATATACCATGCTTTGTTTAGTTCTTTATCCCTAAACCTTTATACCCTGATCATATACATGAATTGAAACCTGATGACCTATAATTCCATAACCTGAATTTGATCATATACTTATTCAAACCCTTTTATACCTGAAAGTGAATACACCTATACCTCATTTTAGTACATTTCCAGAACATACCCAATGATAAATATTTCTTATATTCCACTAATAGAAATCCAGATTGTTTTGATTGAACTTATCTGATTTCCAAAGGACTTCTTTATATCTGAAGATGTTTTAAAAAGGAATAAAGTTTGAACTCATTTAAATTCTGATTTATGGTTTCCACGGATTCCTAAGATTGGAGGCGTAAGAGGCCGAGTAACGCCGGTCCAGCACTTTTTAATTATAATAAATGGACTAGGGATGGACTAGTCTAAAGGCCAATGTGTTACCTAATGGGACCCAATTCAAGGACCAGAGGGACTGTGTGTCCGGTATGGGGACTTTACGTGGCTGATCACCCGTATTGTCCGGTGCGTTGTGAAAAATCTCCAAAATTAATTATTGTTTTCTTGAAACGGATATCTTGATAATGAAATTGGTTTACCCTTTGAAATTGCATATTTATGCCATTATTTTGGATAATACCTTATTATGGATTCTGCTTAAACCATGCTATATATATTGATATTGGAAACTGTTTTGAAATTTTATATTCAAATTATTGATTCTGATAATCCCTTGATACGGACTTTGCTATACTCATGCTATCCATATTGATATTGAAACTGTTTCCCAGTGGATAACTGTTTGGTCATATTATTACTTGCTGGGCATTTGGCTCATTCTTTTTCCCTATTCTAACCCACAGTGAAACGAGAAGATGGTACGTACATTTCAGACAGCTAGGAAGTCTTCCTATAGGGTTGTTTTTGGGATGCCAGCTCAGGTAGGTGATGGCCATATCTAGAAGGTGTTTTGTAATAGAGAACATAGAACTTTTAAGACTTGGTTGTAATAACTTTTGGAGACTTATGTATTAATGAATTAGATAGTGGATGCTTGTTTCACACCATCAACTGTTAAAGATCCAGGGTAGAGTTGGGGTCAAGTCCGCATGCTTTTATTATATTGTCTATGGGTTTAATATGTATAGAGGTGGTAGTGACTCCCCGATCATGACCCCAGATTGGGAGGGCGTCACAGGTTGGTATCAGAGCTGTCAGTTTTTGGTCACTGAAACAAGCCAGGATTAGGATCCCTATTAATAAAAGATTAGGATCCCTATTAATAATAAGATGATTAAGGTAGTTAGGAAAGGAGTAGGAATCTGTTAGGATATTAGATGGATAGATGCTAAGTAGCCACGGTAGGCGTAAGTACTTTCTTTTAAGTTAAGTCTTTAGGATTAAGATAACCTGTTATTATATAAGTATCTATATCTATATTGTTATCACAGGAGATGGTCGTTGTCGGTGGAGACACACCCCCTCACCCCTCTATCACATTATCTGACCCAGTGGAGATAGATAGTCCTAGTGTTCAGTCCGTTGAGACACCATTTGCACCTGTACCTGTTCAGACTACTATCCCTTGGAGAGCAGCATCTGTTGATTCTCGAGTTTCAGTCATGGGAGATCCTGCACCTATTTTTCTTCATGCACATGTAGACCTTGCTAGAGACCTAGAGACCCTTTCCGGACAGAATGCCGAGCTTCAGGCCCTTGTAGATCGGATGTCGGATGAGGCGGACCGTCGCGTTGTTGTTACGGAGGCAGAGTGGGAGGATAGGATTCGTACTTTAGAGGAGTCAGCGCGAAAGCGCCTAGCTGAGGGACCATTCACTGTTGATGCTTTAGAGGAGGCCAGGAGAGTGACTAGGATTGTTAGCTGGATGCTGTGTGAGCTGAGAGCTGTTCGTGGAGGACGAGACTAGCTATGGTTGATTCTGAGAGTGGGACATCTGTTAGAGCCCATTGGTTTTAGTATTGATCATTTGCACGTTTGACTACTCGCTATTAGGATATTTTCCCTTTTTCCTAGTAGACATTATTATATTACCTGCTTTGACATTGGCTTTGCTTTGACTTTATGGGGTGATCATGTACCCTATCATCTATTGTACCTGACTTTTATCCTTACGTTATGCACGTACTTTTCTTATACCTTGCTCTAAACTGTTATACCATTTATTGTTAACCTGTTCCTATGATACCTATGTTTACCCTGTTTACCCTGTTACGGAGACGAGCAAGTTATCTAACAATATGGCTAAAAGTTTTAAATTTTCTTTATGTTACATACAGTTTTATAAAAACGTTTTCAAAAACAGTTTACATTGTGGTATATATATGCATATTGTTTCATAAATTGCTTATCTCTTATCAGAAAAATGCCACCAAAGAAAAAGACCACTGCTTCTACTCAACAAACAACTGATACCGAGGCTCAGAACCCGGTAGACCCAACTATAACTCAGATACTTCAATTACTCCAACAACAAACTGCTGCCTTGACTCAACAACAACAACAAAATGTTCAACCTTTGACAACCTTTAAATCATTTCAAGCTGTCCACCCACCTGAATTCAAAGGTACTCTAAACCCTGTTGAGGCGAAATCATGGTTAATCGACATTGAGAAAGCTTTTGCGTTAGTTAAGGTTGGGGAGGATCAGAAAACTGAATTTGCTAGTTACTACTTGAAGGCAAAAGCTAATTTTTGGTGGGAATCTGTGAAGTTAGGAGAAGGAGAAATTTCTTGGCAAAGATTTACAGAACTATTTTAGGAAAAGTATTTACCAAGGTACCTACAAGATCAGTTGGAAGTTCAGTTCTTAGAATTAAAACAAGAAGGGATGAGTGTGGCAGATTACGAAGCCAAATTTACGGAATTGGCAATATTTGCACCTAGGTACGTAGGAGATGATGTCAGTAAGGCTAGAAAGTTTCAGCACGGATTAAAGCCATGGTTAAGGAGTAGAGTTGCAGCTTTTGAGTTGAGAAATTATACTGCGGTAGTACAGAAAGCGATGATCATTGAGGGCGAAAGCGAATTAGTTCAAAAGGAGAAATTTGGAAAGAAACGAAAGTTTGGAGGATCTGAAAGAAGCCAAGGTGATGAAGGACAAGGAAGTTCTTAGAATAGGAAAAGGTTTGGAAATCAATCAGGAGGAGATAGGAATTTTCAGAAACAGAGGAGTGGATTTGGAAGTTCAGACAAGAAACCTCAAGGAGGGAAGCCGCCAACTATCACGGGAAAGCCATCTATACCAGAGTGCAAGACGTGTGGTAAAAGACATACGGGAATCTGTAACAAGTTGAACATCACATGTTTTAAATGCAACAAGAAGGGACACTATGCTGATGGATGTCCAAGTTCAAAACCAGGAGGACTAACATGTTTCAAGTGTGGAAAAGCGGGACATTTTGCGCGGGAATGTAAGGAACCGGTCCAGTCTGCTAATGTACTTAGACTCACTGCACCACCAACAAGGTCACAGTCATCTCAACCTCGAGCAAGAACTTTTAATATGTCAATCAATGAAGCGGTTCAGGACAGAGATGTAGTAGCAGGTACGCTTCCTGTGAACTCTGTTAAAGCTAAAGTGTTAATTGATTCGGGAGCAACTAGATCTTTTATATCTGAAAGATTCCTTGATAAATTGAAATGTGAGATAAAACCATTGGAAAGGACGTTAGTAATAGAAGTGGCTAACCAGGATAGAGTTCCCGTAAACCAAGTGTGTCCTAACTGTAAAATAGAGATCGGTGGATATCTTTTTCATGCGGATTTGATACCATTCAAAATGGGAGAATTCGATGTTATCCTAGGAATGGATTGGTTAGTAGATTGCGATGCGCAGATTGAATGTAGGAAAAAGCAAGTAAGATTGCGTGTGGACGAAGATCAAGAAGTGGTGTTTCAAGGTCAAAGGCAAACTAGGAAATTCTTAACGTTTATGCAAACGACACGGCTACTGCGACAAGGTTGTGAAGCTTATTTGGCTCATGTTATAGATGTGGAGAAGCAAGTGTTGAAGATGGAGGAGATACCAGTTGTAAATGAGTTCCCTGAAGTTTTTCCTGACGAACTACCCGGATTACCTCCAGATCGAGAAGTAGAATTTACAATTGATTTGGCACCTGGAACGGAACCAGTATCAAAGGCACCTTACAGAATGGCACCGGCAGAAATGAAGGAATTGGCTACGCAGCTACAAGATCTTTTGGATAAAGGAGTTATAAGGCCTAGTATATCGCCGTGGGGAGCGCCAGTATT
This sequence comes from Heracleum sosnowskyi, assembly GCA_030848705.1. Taxonomy (NCBI): domain Eukaryota; kingdom Viridiplantae; phylum Streptophyta; class Magnoliopsida; order Apiales; family Apiaceae; genus Heracleum; species Heracleum sosnowskyi. The sequence continues at coordinate 56,959,649 of CM061238.1, read as the reverse complement.
GTTTGTCAAGAAGAAGGACGGAAGTATGAGATTGTGTATAGATTATCGAGAACTTAACAGGTTGACGGTAAAGAATAAGTACCCGTTACCGCGAATCGATGATTTATTTGATCAACTCAAAGGAGCAGCATATTTTTCAAAGATTGATTTAAGATCTGGATATCATCAACTGAAGATCAAACCTGAAGACGTCTCGAAGACTGCTTTTCGCACGAGATATGGACATTACGAATTTTTAGTGATGCCATTTGGATTAACTAATGCCCCGGCTGTGTTTATGGATTTGATGAACCGAGTGTTTCGAACGTATTTGGATAAGTTTGTGATTGTATTTATTGATGACATCCTGATATATTCAAAGTCTTCGGAAGATCATGCGGAACATCTAAGGATCGCGTTGGAAGTCCTGAGAAAGGAAAAGTTATATGCAAAGTTTTCAAAGTGTGAATTCTGGTTAGAGGAAGTACAATTTCTTGGTCACGTTATTAGTCGAGAAGGAGTGAGAGTAGACCCTGCCAAGATTGAAGCTGTGGTTAATTGGGAAAGACCAAAGACCCCTACTGAAGTGAGAAGTTTTCTCGGATTAGCTGGATACTATCGGAGATTTGTTCAAGATTTTTCAAAGATAGCTACACCGTTAACTGCACTGACTCGGAAGAATGAGAAGTTTGTTTGGACTGAGAAATGTGAGGAAAGTTTCCAAGAGCTGAAAGGAAGATTAGTGACGGCACCAGTGTTAGTCTTACCAGATGGTCAAGGAAATTTCGTTATCTACAGTGATGCTTCACACAAAGGATTGGGATGTGTTCTAATGCAACATGGAAAAGTAATCGCGTATGCTTCACGACAACTCAAACCGCACGAACGAAAGTACCCAACTCACGATTTGGAATTAGCAGCTATTGTGTTCGCACTAAAGATTTGGAGACATTACCTCTACGGAGAGAAGTGTGAAATCTACACGGATCATAAGAGCTTAAAGTATATATTCACTCAGAAGGAGTTGAACATGAGGCAACGGAGATGGTTGGAGCTAATTAAGGACTATGATTGTAGTATTAACTATCACCCGGGAAAAGCGAATGTTGTGGCGGATGCGTTAAGTCGAAAGGAGAGATTGAATTTGTTCACGATACCTAAGGAATTGCTTCAAGAATTTGAGAAGTTGAAACTAGAAGTTTATGATTCGGAAGTTACTGACGAGGTTCTCAACGCTATGACGTTTCAACCGGAATTGTTGGAAAAGATACGAAGATGTCAGGAGGAGATTATGAATCAAGAGATGAACACATTGACTGGTGAAGAGATCTGCACCCAAAGGGATGACAAAGGAATTTTGAGATTTTCTACGAGGATATGGATTCCAAATGTGACAGAATTGAAGAATGAAATCTTGCGAGAAGCCCATAGTTCACAGTACTCAATTCACCCTGGTAGCACGAAGATGTATCGCGATTTGAAGGAACATTTCTGGTGGCCTGATATGAAAAGAGAAATTGCCGAATGGATAAGTAAGTGTTATACTTGTCAACGAGTCAAAGCCGAACATCAAAAGCCGAGCGGACTATTGCAGCCATTGGATATTCCTGAATGGAAGTGGGAACATCTTGCTATGGATTTTATTGTTGGACTACCGAGGACAAAAGCTAATCATGATGCCATATGGGTAATTGTAGACCGTCTGACCAAGTCTGCACATTTTCTCCCGATCAATGAAAGATTTTCACTGGATAGGCTAGTACATCTATATCTGAAGGAAGTTGTGACACGCCACGGAGTTCCAGTAACCATTGTGTCGGATCGTGATCCAAGGTTTAACTCCCGATTTTGGAGACAATTTCAAGAATGTCTGGGTACCAAGCTTAAGATGAGTACCGCTTATCATCCACAAACTGATGGCCAAAGTGAACGAACGATTCAAACCATTGAAGACATGCTTAGAGCTTGTGCACTGGATTTTAAGGGAAGTTGGGACGAGCATTTACCGTTAGTAGAGTTTTCGTACAACAACAGTTATCACGCGAGTATTGGAATGCCACCGTATGAAGCTTTGTATGGAAGGAAATGTAGATCGCCTGTATATTGGGAAGAAGTTGGAGAACGAAAAGTTTTAGGACCCGAGCTAGTACAACAAACGAAGGAAAAGATTGAAATCATTCGGAAAAGGCTAGTTACGGCACAAGACAGACAACGGAAGTACGCTGACCAAGATAGGAAGGATCTGAATTTTGAAAAAGGAGATCAAGTGTTGCTAAAAGTGTCGCCGTGGAAAGGAGTTACGAGATTTGGCAAGAAAGGGAAACTTAGCCCGAGATATGTAGGACCATTTGAGATACTAAGGCGTATTGGAAAAGTTGCTTATGAGTTAGCATTACCACCGCACATGGAGCATATTCATAACGTTTTTCATGTTTCGATGCTTAAGAGATTTAATCCTGATGCAAATCACGTGATCGAATATGAACCTTTTGAAATTCAACCTGATTTGTCATATGTAGAACAACCTGTAGAAATTCAGGATCATATGGATAGAAAATTAAGGAACAAGATTGTTAAGCTAGTTAAGGTTTTGTGGAGGAATCCTAAAGTTGAAGAATCGACTTGGGAACTTGAGAGCGAGATGCTTGAAAAGTATCCGCATCTATTTTCATAAGGTTAGATTCTGAGGACAGAATCTTTTTAAGGGGGGAAGGTTATAACGACTCAGAAAAACGCTTGTACTATATTAATATTTAATAATATCTGAGATCTTTGATATGTGAATATTGTGTGAAAGGTGGATATTTGAAAATGTGATAATTAGATGTTTACTTGGTGAATGGTATGGATTAAAATATATGTGTATGCTTTTAATTGCATTTTATATGAATTTCTTATTAAAAATTAGTTCTCTTTGACCATCCGGGAATTTTATAAAATCATCGGAGACTCTTTTTATTGTGAAATCTTTTTCACAACCTTTAGTTTATATTCTAGTATTTTCTAAAATTAGTGGAGGAATTTATTCTTGGCTTTAAGGATTTAAATTTGATTTTATGAGTTAAGTGTCATTTAAGTGATCAAAACTTTGAAAATTCATATTTAATTCAATTTTGATCACAAAAATATTTTAAAAATATGGGTGAGCTTGTAAATTCGTATTCTTTATTTTAAAAATAAAATTTGGATTTTTAGACATTACCTTCAGTTTATTTCGAGTTATAGAAAAGCATTTATGTTGGTTTTGTTTATTAGAATATCAGATTTTTAATTATGAAGTTACTAAAATACCCCTGGGCTTATAAAACCCCTGCACCCATTTCCCCTTTTCTCACTTTGCTGATCATCTCTCTTTTCTCTCTTTTCTCTCTCGACTTCTCTCTCTCTAGGCTATCTCTCTCTCTCGATTTTCTTTGTAAAATCTCTCTCTCTATCAACTATATTGATGATTATGATTATACATACATATATATATGTGTAATCGTGTGTGTATGTGTATGCCGTGTGTATTGTGTGTACCGATTGTTGCATGCAAGGGGTTTCGGAATTTTTTGTTTTAATTCGAACCCAAAAGCTTGCTTGTGATGATTTTGTGATTAGTTGGTTGATTAATATTACTTATTGGTGAGGTTGTGAAGGAAACCCGGGTTTTTCATATTTTCCGGGCACCTCCGACCATTGCCACCGTCGGCAATGAGCTCCGGCGAGCCGACGGGGACGATGATGATGCTTTTGAGTCCGATTATTGTATTAATAGCTATGTTTAGTTAAGATTTTGATTGCATGTTGAGAAATCGAAATGCATGTTCATATTTCGATTTTTCCCCTTTTTATAAATTCGGTTTGAAAACTTGTTTATGATGATATTTAATTGTTAACTTCGGTTTATAATGAATGCATGTTGATTTATTGTGTTAAGTTTGATTAGTGTGAAATTTTGATAGTTAAAAGTTTTGATTTGGGAATTTTTAGTGAAATTCCAAGTAATGGAATTGTTGACTTGTTAATTTGAGTATTTGATAAATGCATGTATAAGTTTAGTAATTCTTGAGAACATGAGTTCTAGTTGTGATATTGGATGGTTAGTTGTGAATGAGATTATGTTTGGGATGATTTATAAAGAAAAACATCATGCTGAATTTTTCCAGAAAAACTGCCTGTTCTGTTTTGCCATATTTCGAAATGTTGCTGCCTGTTTTAGACAGAGGGCTTAGGATGTCAATGTTCTAAATTGAATCTAGTTTGTGCACGCGCTAACCTTGTATCGATAGGATTTACGAATAAAAAGTTATACTTGTTTTACTAAAAGTTGCGCAGCTGAGATTTTTCTGTGCTTAGTACCTACTTTATACAGTTCGTTTTTATACTAAATAAAGTGTTCTGAAGTTGAAACGTTTATGCTAAGTTGGTTTTGTAATCAGGAAATAGCCTGTCAAATTTGGTAATTGTTTGATTAGTTTTGGAATTATGAAAAATGTTTTAGTAAAGTATGCGCAGTTGATTTTTCAGCTTTTTGAGATGAAAACATGGTTGTGAAAGTATTAAGGATATAGTTAGCATTGATCAAATTGATTTAAGGGATACCAAATGTGGTATGTTTTGAAAGGTATATTATTATATGTATATATGTATAAGGAACATGTTATGTGTATTTAAATGACGATGTGAGTTTATACGGATGATTGTCTATTACGTGGTTATAATTGTTTTATGGTATAACTATTATATGTTTACGCGCTAGGATGCGTTTGGGTAGTTTAGAATAAAGGATTGACATCTTAGAGAGGGAATTCTAAGATATATTATATTCTTTTGTAGAGTCCAGGGAAGTGGAACTTAGAGAGTTCAAGGAAGTGGAACTTAGGGACAAGGGAAAGACTAAGGTGGAAAACCAGTGATTGCTCATTACCCTTTATCTACTTAAGGCAAGTAATACAAACTTGCTTTCGTATTTCGATTCCATTGTTTCATTTTGACACATATGAATTGTTATCTTGCCTTGATATACCTTTAATTTCTGAAAACACTTATTATTCATTGATAACCCTTATCTTTGTTCATATATACCATGTTGAATTATATACCATGCTTTGTTTAGTTCTTTATCCCTAAACCTTTATACCCTGATCATATACATGAATTGAAACCTGATGACCTATAATTCCGTAACCTGAATTTGATCATATACTTATTCAAACCCTTTTATACCTGAAAGTGAATACACCTATACCTCATTTTAGTACATTTCCAGAACATACCCAATGATAAATATTTCTTATATTCCACTAATAGAAATCCAGATTGTTTTGATTGAACTTATCTGATTTCCAAAGGACTTCTTTATATCTGAAGATGTTTTAAAAAGGAATAAAGTTTGAACTCATTTAAATTCTGATTTATGGTTTCCACGGATTCCTAAGATTGGAGGCGTAAGAGGCCGAGTAACGCCGGTCCAGCACTTTTTAATTATAATAAATGGACTAGGGATGGACTAGTCTAAAGGCCAATGTGTTGCCTAATGGGACCCAATTCAAGGACCAGAGGGACTGTGTGTCCGGTATGGGGACTTTACGTGGCTGATCACCCGTATTGTCCGGTGCGTTGTGAAAAATCTCCAAAATTAATTATTGTTTTCTTGAAACGGATATCTTGATAATGAAATTGGTTTACCCTTTGAAATTGCATATTTATGCCATTATTTTGGATAATACCTTATTATGGATTCTGCTTAAACCATGCTATATATATTGATATTGGAAACTGTTTTGAAATTTTATATTCAAATTATTGATTCTGATAATCCCTTGATACAGACTTTGCTATACTCATGCTATCCATATTGATATTGAAACTGTTTCCCAGTGGATAACTGTTTGGTCATATTATTACTTGCTGGGCATTTGGCTCATTCTTTTTCCCTATTCTAACCCACAGTGAAACGAGAAGATGGTACGTACATTTCAGACAGCTAGGAAGTCTTCCTATAGGGTTGTTTTTGGGATGCCAGCTCAGGTAGGTGATGGCCATATCTAGAAGGTGTTTTGTAATAGAGAACATAGAACTTTTAAGACTTGGTTGTAATAACTTTTGGAGACTTATGTATTAATGAATTAGATAGTGGATGCTTGTTTCACACCATCAACTGTTAAAGATCCAGGGTAGAGTTGGGGTCAAGTCCGCATGCTTTTATTATATTGTCTATGGGTTTAATATGTATAGAGGTGGTAGTGACTCCCCGATCATGACCCCAGATTGGGAGGGCGTCACATAAAAGATGAAGTTATAAGGAAAAATTCAATATCATCTTTCATATCAAACATTTACCTCATATCATAATTTGGAAATAAATACAATGTAAAATATTTCCAATCCACTTTCTGAACTTGAATAAACTTGCATGAACTTGAATAAACTTGAATAACTTGAATAACTTTTCTTTTCTGGAAACTTGCTTAAAACATGTTCTTTCATGTATGATGAACTATAGATGGAGATTCTAGGCGACAGGAATACCCCTACGATGATCAGTCGCAAGGCGAATCCCCCCTGATCTTTTTCTACGTAGAAGGGAAGAATAGACAGTCTCTAACTGACCTACCTCCCCGCCTTCGGTTGTAGGGGGAAGAGCAGACCCGTTCATAGTCCGTCGGTCTGATACTCTCCTCTGGGTGGGAAAAACAGACCCGTTCATAGTCCGTCGGTCTGTCACCCTCCTCTTACCCTACGGTCGGGCACATACTGATAATCTAAGGGAAGAACAGACCCGTTCATAGTCCGTCGGTCTACGCGTAATTCCCTTAGGGGACAGGCGCCACTCAGTCCCTTACATATTCTCCGAGTTCAATTGAATCCACAACTCTGAAACATAAAGTTCCTTTCCCTTTTTCCCCAAGTATACGACTCCACAAAGTAGTCATATCTGGTTGGAAAGGAAAATTCACCCATATTTCCCCAAGTTGATGCTTGTTCATGGATACAGCTTATTCCACTGATCTTACTCCTCGAGTCTTGAGGAAGTAATCAAAATCATTTTGATGGTAGCATACAAAGCTGTTAAATGAATAGTTTCAAAAAGATTTAGGACCGGGCAGTCCACTTGGAACAAACATTTAACCTTGAGAAAGGTCCCCTGAGTCTTTGTAGTTTGAGCGAACATTTAAGTCTTTCTGAATATAGACTTAAAAGGAAAATAGATTTGGGAACCTTCTCTACTTATATTTATAACTGTCTGAATAAAACTTTATTAGTTATCGAGGGTTAAAAATAATTTCACAAAATACTTCCTTAAGAAGTAGGGCTTTAAATATTTAATGAAAACTATATTTAATAAAGAATATTTATTTAGAAGTAATTCCCAAATACTTTCTTAAGAAAATAATGGATAATAGTATAATAATATAACCCTAGATAACAACTGATACCATTCCCGGTCCGTAGAATAAATAAAGAGTATATACCCCCTACTGAGGGATTTTTCTTAACATATTGGCTTATGAATATTGCCCTAACCATAACTTATAAATCCAACTTATACTTAGCATCATATGTATCGTTTCGAAATCATGAACACATAGCATATATCTCAAAATCTTTTATTTATCACAACAACAGTTTATAGAGGCATAGGTTTGAAAACTTGCATGCATCTATCATATGCATATATTCCTTCTCAACAATTTTATACCATCTGTTAGGTCCTGATAAGTTTGTAGAAGGGGGGTTGAATACAAACTATACCGTTTTATCGAAATTTGTTCTTGAATAATTTAACAATTTAGAACAAATTAATGCGGAATATAAATGAAACAAGATTCAAGTTAAATATAACTTATATTAAACTTGAAGGGTGTTGCAAATACAGTTCGGATTACAAAGTATTTATCTCAAACTAATTAATACAAATTTAGAATAAATTCAACATGAACTTTTCTAATATTTGTAATAAAAAGATCGAATGCTAAAAGCAAGTTCGAGATAAATTCTAGGGATAAAAATCCGCTAGATAATCAAAGCAATACAAGTAATCAACTTCTAGTGGTTTGGATTTAACAATACAAACTAGAACTAATTGCTTGAGAAGAAATTAGATCAAATGGTTTCTTCGTGTTCTTCAGAGAAAAGGTTCTGTGAATTTGATGATTAAAAGTCTCTCTCCTTCTTCTGTCCAGCCTCGGTTAAATACATTTCAGTAGGCCTGTATGACCTTTTTAATTAAATCAAAATGATCTAATCAAATAATCAACACTTGTATGACCTGAGGAATTAAGCTAGGTAGAACCTGCTCCTTCAAAAGAACCTGCAAAAACTGTCTGGTATGACCTGCTGTACTTCTACCAACTTTCGGTAGAACCTGCTAATACTCGGTATGACCTGCAAGTACTCAGTAGAACCTTCTAGTACTCGGTATGACCTGCAAGTACTCAGTAGAACCTGCTAGTACTCGGTATGACCTGCAAGTACTTGATTAAATTCGGTATGACCTGCCTTAAATAAAGCTGTGGTCATACCGAGAATAATATAGGTCATACTAGTACTTAAGTTAATTTCTTTTAATTAAATTTAGTTAACTTAAATTCTAAATTAAATTAATTCTTTTCTGGAATTAATTTAATAAATAATTTAACCAACTAAATTAATTAATTTAATAAATTAATTAATTCTGAAAGAATCAATTTATTAATTAAATTAATTAATACTTTAATTAAATCAAAGAAGATAACTTAAAATCCTTGCATTCCTCTATCTTCTGAAAACCACTGAATATAGATGATTTAATTCCACTGATTGATGTCATCATTCGATGCACTGTCTGGTTTCATGAATAACTGACTTCAATGATAATTCTTCATCTTTAAAACATTTAAAGCTGTGGCTTCTTTTCTTTAGCTCTGAATAAACTCTGTATCCTGTACTTCTTCTATCACCAACTGGAAATCTCTGTCACTGTAGTAAATCCACTTTCTTGAATACTTCACTGAGGCTTGAACAATAAATTGAACTTCTTTCAATGTAGAATAACTTCAAGTCTGTAGATGACTTTAATCCTCCATTCTCTTGACAGATAAAACTCTCTGAGATTCCTGTGACCTTTAACCTAATATTTACTTATTACATTCTTGTTTAAGTTGAGTAGTATCCTCGAATTACAAATAGGCTATAGCATATGCCTTTCAATCTCCCCCTATTTGTTTGTTAGAGAATAACAACCAAATACCTAGAGGATCACTCAACTAAAACAAAGAAAAAGATAAGACTCTTAAGCCTAAGTAAATACTAGAAAGTTCTGGATCAAATATGACATTTCCAGATTTCACCAGTAAAGGTAAATACAAGACAGATGTTCCTCTAGACTGAACATATGATAACATTGAACCTGTCTTGATTTACCTAAGCTCTATACATATAACATTTACAAAACAGAGCTAACTTACCTTTACTCCCCTGAAACTCCTCCTTTTCCTTTTATATCTTTTTCAGCTCCAGCTCCCTTTTACTAGCTTCTCCAAAATTCTCTAGAAACTTCTCCCCCTTAGTTGAGGAATTCTCTACAGATTTAACTTTATGAGTATCTGAAGCCAGTAGGAGTTGAGATAGTTGATGGAGTTGATCTTGGGAAGTAAATTTGTCTTCAAAATTTCCTTGAGTAGTCCCAGCTGATTGTTGACAGAGGTGGAAGAAGAAGACCGTTCAACCACTTATGCTTGCAAAATTTCTTTATCAGCCTGGGTTTTGAATAGATGTTCCTGTAGATCAGCTATATGAGCTAACTAGATTGCAGTGTATGTGTCTGTGTGTGCACTCACTTGAATTTCTCTTGTAAGTGTATCACTCATCTCACGTGCATGTGTTTCACTCAGTGTTTGACTCTTATCACTCAACATTAGCTGTCTGTTTGCTCCTTTTTGATCAGTACCTGCATTGAAACTCACCTTAGCCTCTTCAAGAGAGGTCAGTGGTGGTGCAATGGGAGTTCACAAATCCCGATCCTCAATCATGTCTATCAAATCACTTGGATTTGAAATCTGAATTGCTTCAGTGATAGACTGACCAAGTTGCCTTCCACCTTCTCCAGATAAATCTGCGAGTGGAAAATCCCTTTGGGAGCCAGAGATGTTCACTCTGGGAGGGGAGAAAATGATTCTATTTGATTTGGCAAAGAATCAAATTTTCCCTCAGATGCCTATGAAGGCACTTCTACCGTAACAATGGTAGGCACTGTAACCAGTTGCATGTGCTCTGCTTTCACTGTGTCCTGAGTTTCATCTAATGAAATTGTTTTCTCCCATTGTGAGTAATGAGAGTGTGCTTGACTCAGTACAAAGTGCCATGGCCCTATGGCGAATTTCAATAGATTCATCCTGTTGAGAGAATGTCTCTAGAAACAGTTCATTGGCCATTTCAAAGTCCATATCCTATTGAGAGGATACAGATGGGCTGACAGATGCCTCAGTATATGTTGAATTACTTTAGAGGAGGCAGAGCTGTGGGATCACTCACTGTTTCAATCAAGATACTTCTTTGTTTAACATTTGATTTCTGTTTAGTCTGAGAGGTCAAGTAATTAAGTTGTAGACTCATTGTTTGGCTCTAAGACCTGGGATAGAAATTGTGGATCTACAATCCCTTGGTCAGCCCTAACAACCACTTGGGTTCAGCAACAGTAAAAGAAGTGGATTGAGAGATAGAAAGTAATACCTGAATTGGATTTGGCACTGAATTTCCAGCTAAGCAAGAGCTAGATCAGAAATAATATAGACAATATATTTACACAAACCAACTAAGACAAATAGAAAATAAAAGATAATAAATAATAATAATAAACTAAAATAATATATAATATATAAAAAAAACTATTTACAGGAAACTATTTACATGCTTATAAAACTGCAGAATATTATAGAAATGCATAAAAATAATATAAACTTGCAGAAATATTTAAACAACAATATTTACAATCTGAAACTAACTTAAATGATTCTTAAATAAATAAATTTTCAATAAAAATAAGTTTCTCTACTTAAAAAATATGAGAAAAGTATTTTTAAAGAAAATAAATTATTCAGAATATTTAAATTAACAAGCTTTATACATAAACAAGAATTGGCAAAATATATCATTCAATATCAGCAAGAGAAAATGACTTTTTGAAAGAACAAACATGACAGAGATATTGTTAATCACTAAGACTGTTTAACATAACCAATTTACCAACTAACTTGATAAATGTGGATTCATCAACAGATTTAGTGAATATATCTGCAGTCTGTTCTTCTGTGGGTACAAAGTGTAACTCCACAGTTCCATTCATAACATGCTCTCTGATAAAATGATACCTGATATCAATGTGCTTCGTTCTCGAGTGCTGCACAGGGTTGTTGGAGATTGCTATGACACTTTTATTATCACACAAAATAGGAATTTTGTCTAATGCAAAGCCATAGTCCTTTAATTGATTCCTTATCCATAAGATCTGAGCACAACAGCTTCCAGCAGCAATATATTCAGCTTCTGCTGTTGAATTGGAAACTGTTTGCTGTTTCTTGCTATACCAGGAAATCAACCTACCTCCTAGGAATTGACAACTCCCAGAGGTACTCTTTCTATCCACAACACTACCTGCATAATCAGAATCTGTATATCCAACAAGATTAAAACCAGAATCTTTAGGGTACCAGATACCTAGATTAGGTGTACCCTTAAGATATCTCAAGATTCTTTTCACAGCAACGAGATGTACATCTCTAGGGTCCGCTTGGAACCTTGCACACAAGCATGTAGCATACATAATATCTGGTCTACTAGCAGTAAGATAGAGTAAGGAGCCAATCATACCTCTGTAGCTTGTAACATCTACCTTGATAGATTTGTCAGAAGCTCCAAGTTTGATGGTTGTTGAAGATGGAGTCCTTGCTGATGCTGAATCCTCCATGTGATACTTCTTGAGGAGTTCTTTGAGATACTTGGATTGACAAATAAATATACCATTTGACCTTTGACTTACTTGTAATCCAAGAAGGAACTTCAGCTCACCCATCATACTCATTTCAAACTTACTCTGCATTAGCTCAGCAAATCTCTTACAGAGATTATCATTAGTAGACCCAAATATGATGTCATCCACATAGACTTGGACTAATATCATATCACTTTTGTGTTTCTTTGAAAAAAGAGTTTTGTCTATGATACCTCTAACAAAACCATTTTCTAAAAGAAAACCAGAGAGAGTGTCATACCATTTTCTTGGGGCTTGTTTGAGACCATAGATAGCCTTGAAGAGAAAGTACACAAAGTCCAGCAACTCCTGATTTTCAAAGCCAGAGGGTTGTTCCACATACACTTCTTCATCAAGTTCACCATTCAGGAATGCACTTTTAACATCCATTTGATAGACTTTAAAATTGGAGTAAGCAGCAAATGCTAAGAACATCCTGATGGCCTCAAGTCTAGCCACTGGTGCATAGGTTTCATCATAATCAATGCCTTCAGCTTGTGAATACCCTTGTGCAACCAGTCTTGCCTTGTTCCTTGTAACAATGCCATCCTCATCTAGCTTGTTTCTATATACCCATCTTGTACCAACTACTTTCTTGTTCTTTGGCCTAGGTACCAACTTCCAGACTTGTTGTTGTTCAAATTGATTGAGTTCATCTTGCATAGCAATCACCCAATCTGGATCAGTCAGTGCTTCCTCAGTTTTCTTTGGCTCCATTTTAGATAGAAATGCTGAAAAATGACATTCATTCTGAGTTGCACTTCTAGTTTTAACTCCAACATCTGGATCACCAATGATCAGCTCAAAGGGATGAGCTCTATTCCATACAGTCTGTCTTGGAAGATTTGATCTTGATGATTCGCCTTGAATTTCACTTTGATGTTGTGAGTGACTAGTTGATCCTTCATTTGCTCCCCCTGAGTTGTTGCTTGATTGCCTTGATGATTCTTCTCCAGTGTTGGTGGTATCTCCATTGTTACCAGTGTTTCCACCACCATCACCATGATCATTATCATCATTGTTATTATCATCACCAGCAATAACTTCAGGTGGGGCTTCATCATCTGATTCTGAGTCTGGCAAGTTATCAAACTTCAGCTTTTCAGATGAGTCTTCTTTTTGGATATTAGGGAACTTAGTGTCATCAAAAGTAACATTGACACTTTCCTTTACTGTGTGACTGCCAACCAAGTAGACCCTGTAAGATCTTCTGGAATAACCAACAAAAATAGCTTCTTGTGCCTTTGCATCAAACTTGCCACGTTTAACATTGTCATCTATAAGCACAAAGCATTTTGCTCCAAATACATGAAAGTACTTGACAGTTGGTTTCTTGTTGTTCATGATCTCATACGGAGTCTTCATTAAGTCCTTGTTGATTAAAGTTTGATTCTGAGTATAACAAGCTGTATTCGCTGCTTCAGCCCAAAAGTACGTTGGAAGTTTAGACTCACTTAGCATAGTCCTAGCTGCTTCAATCAATGTACGATTCTTTCTTTCCACTACTCCATTTTGTTGAGGAGTTCTAGGGGCAGAATACTGTCTTGTTATTCCTTTATCAGCACAAAAGTCATTTAGAATGGCATTCTTGAATTCAGTACCATTATCTGACCTTATGGCTCTAACAGGGAATCTAGAATCCAGCTCAATCAACTTTATGTGGCCAATCACCAGGAATGGGGTCTCATCCTTGGAATGTAGGAATAAAACCCATGTATATTTTGAAAAGTCATCAACAATCACAAGTGCATATTGCTTCTTTGACATGGACATCACATTAACTGGACCAAACAAATCCATGTGCAGTAGCTGAAGAGGTTCAGTTATTGATGATGTGTCAGTGCCCTTGTGAGAAGCTTTCTTTGACTTTCCTTTATGACATGCCTCACACAGTCCTTCCTATGTAAATTCCATCTGAGGCAAACCTCTAACCAATTCCCTCTTGACTAAAGAGTTCATGGTTTTGAAGTTAAGGTGAGACATCTTCTTGTGCCATAGCCAACTATCATCTGATGAAGCTTTAGCATAAAAACAATTAACTTCATCTTTGAATCCAGAGTTCAGATCAGCTATTAACAAATCACCTTTCCTTACTCCTTGAAGAGCAGGCTTTCCATTCTTCTTGTGAAGGATCTGACACTTCTCTCTTTCAAAGGAAACAGCATATCCTCTGTCACAGAACTGACTGATGCTGAGAAGATTGAACGTCAGACCTTCCACAAATGAAACATCTTCAATGATAACATTTCCGTACTTCAAACAGCCATATCCTTTCGTAATACCCTTGCTGTTATCTCCAAAGGTAACTACTGGGCCAGCTTTCTCAACCAAATCTGATAGCAGGGCTCTATCTCCGGTCATATGCCTTGAACAGCCACTGTCAAGAATCCATATAACACGGTTTACCTGTTTACCTCCCTGCAATATCAAATTGATTAGACCTTCTTCGGAGCCCAAAATTGATTGGGTCCGGCATACTTAAAGAGCTGGCCTTTGTCAGGCAAAACAACATTTTTAGCCAAAACTACTTCAACCTCTTTCACATAAGAGCGTTTCCATTTATAGCCAGCCTTAACACATTTCTGAGTAGGCTTAGGGATAAATGAATCCACTCTAGTCTGAGGAGGACTAGTAGTCTTTGCTTTAACATGCTTCTTATTATTAACATGTTGACGTGGAGCAGTCTTATCACTAGATACATGCTTACTATTAAAATAAGCATACATAACATTGAAAGCACAAGACATGCAATTAATCACACCACATGCTTTATGAGAAGAATTAACAGCAGGCATGTTAGTTCTACAGTTGTTTTGATCCAACTTATGGATATCTGATTTAGTCTTTTTAGTTGTAGCAACTTTGACTGGAATATCAGATATACACTTTTTGGACTGTTCAGCTTCCAAAGCAATATCTTCTTCATGAATCTCCTCAGCAATAATGATAGAGTATTCATTCATAGGCTCTGCCTCAGACTCCTTACAGAAGGGTGTTTCAATACCCTTAAGTATATATGGAACGACCTTTCCTTCAGATTTGAATCTACAAGGGGAATTAATTCCAAGCAGTCCAATAGCCTCATTATAATCATACCTTATACTGACATGATTACCAACAGCTTGCTTATTGAGAATTTCTTTAGCAGTCTTACAAGAACTGAAATAAGCATTAGCTTTGGTCTTAAGCTCACTAATCTGATCTTTGAGAATGGTTTCCAGTTGTTGATACAATTTAACCCTTTTCTCAAGAACTGCTACCTTATTAGTAAGTTCATCTTGATTGATATGCACTAGTTTTAATTCTTTTATTTCCTTTTCAAGATTTGTGTTTAAAAGAATTATTCTATCATTTTCAGTGCGTGCACAACTTATGGTGCCACCAAGATGATGAATCATTTCAGTGTCAGTAAATTTTACCTTAGACATGTTGGGTGGAGATAACATGGACTCAAAGAGTTTGTCTCCTATTGCCATGAGTGCAAGATTCCCAACTTCTTCATCTTCACTGTCTGTATCATCCCAGCTCTTTTCTTTAGACTTGTTCTTCTCAACCATCCCTGTTTTATAGCCACCCCTTGTGCTATTTGAGGATGAAGAACCACCTGTCTGGTATTCGTCAGCATATGTCTTGAACTTGAAACTAGGATTTCTCCTGAACCTGAAGTTTCCAAACTTCTTCACTACCCAGGCCATAGACTCATCTTCCAACTGTTCAAGCTCCTCCATAGAATAAAAATCACCACCAGATTGACTTGTAGATGTAACACCATATTCAGCTACAATTACATCCTTGTTAGGACTGGAAGGTAGAACAACCTTCGCTTCCTGTATCTGTGGGACTCCAGCTACCAGTGAAGTAGACATACTAACCACTCTTCCTTCCCTTGGATTTGATCTGAAGTGCTCATATGAAGAGGTGAGAATTTCCATCTTATTCTCTCTGACTTCCTCTGTCCCTTCATTGATTATTTCAATCGTATCCCAAATGTGTTTGGCAGAGACACATTTTAAAATATGATTATGCATGATTGGATCAAGACAATTAATCAGTATCAACTGTAGACAGGCATCCAAGGCAACATCTTCTTTTTCTGCAGAAGTGTAGTCCTTGGGATCCTTAGGGTATATCCTAGCAGCCCTAGTAACAACATCATTCTCTATTAGCTCTTTCTCAACAAACATAGGAATTCTTGGTCCATTCTTCAGCACTTCAAGATATTCAACATTAACCACTTGAAGAAACAAGAGCATCTTCTTCTTCCACATAGGACAGTGCTCCTTGCTGAACATTGGGATTTTTACTGTAGCCACTTTCTGTGTAGTAGACATCTTTTGAGATTTTTAGAAAAATAAAAATTTCAGAGTTAAAAAAAAAATCTCAAACAATTGGATCTTTGATTTGTATATCAATCAAAAGGCTCTGATACCAATTGTTAGGTCCTGATAAGTTTGTAGAAGGGGGGTTGAATACAAACTATACCGTTTTATCGAAATTTGTTCTTGAATAATTTAACAATTTAGAACAAATTAATGCGGAATATAAATGAAACAAGATTCAAGTTAAATATAACTTATATTAAACTTGAAGGGTGTTGCAAATACAGTTTGGATTACAAAGTATTTATCTCAAACTAATTAATACAAATTTAGAATAAATTCAACATGAACTTTTCTAATATTTGTAATAAAAAGATCGAATGCTAAAAGCAAGTTCGAGATAAATTCTAGGGATAAAAATCTGCTAGATAATCAAAGCAATACAAGTAATCAACTTCTAGTGGTTTGGATTTAACAATACAAAATAGAACTAATTGCTTGAGAAGAAATTAGATCAAATGGTTTCTTCGTGTTCTTCAGAGAAAAGGTTCTGTGAATTTGATGATTAAAAGTCTCTCTCCTTCTTCTGTCCAGCCTCGGTTAAATACATTTCAGTAGGCTTGTATGACCTTTTTAATTAAATCAAAATGATCTAATCAAATAATCAACACTTGTATGATGTGAGGAATTAAGCTAGGTAGAACCTGCAAAAACTGTCCGGTATGACCTGCTGTACTTCTACCAACTTTCGGTAGAACCTGCTAATACTCGGTATGACCTGCAAGTACTCAGTAGAACCTGCTAGTACTCGGTATGACCTGCAAGTACTCAGTAGAACCTGCTAGTACTCGGTATGACCTACAAGTACTTGATTAAATTCGGTATGACTTGCCTTAAATAAAGCTGTGGTCATACCGAGAATAATATAGGTCATACTAGTACTTAAGTTAATTTCTTTTAATTAAATTTAGTTAACTTAAATTCTAAATTAAATTAATTATTTTCTGGAATTAATTTAATAAATAATTTAACCAACTAAATTAATTAATTTAATAAATAAATTAATTCTGAAAGAATCAATTTATTAATTAAATTAATTAATACTTTAATTAAATCAAAGAAGATAACTTAAAATCCTTGCATTCCTCTATCTTCTGAAAACCACTGAATATAGATGATTTAATTCCACTGATTGATGTCGTCATTCGATGCACTGTCTGGTTTCATGAATAACTGACTTCAATGATAATTCTTCATCTTTAAAACATTTAAAGCTGTGGCTTCTTTTCTTTAGCTCTGAATAAACTCTGTATCCTGTACTTCTTCTGTCACCAACTGGAAATCTCTGTCACTGTAGTAAATCCACTTTCTTGAAAACTTCACTGAGGCTTGAACAATAAATTGAACTTCTTTCTGTTGGGAACCACGGACTTGGGGTTCTACTACAATTTTATGATACACAATTAAGGAGTGCGAAAAGAAAATCACCTTGTTAACGGTTGATTCCACGCTCTTCTATTGTATTCCCAAATTCCCTTGAGCGAAGTGTGGCCTCCGTCTTCTCAAGTTAACCTCTCTTCTTGCTCCTAGGTGGCTACAATATTTTTCTTAACCAACCCTAGCAAGAAGAGAATAAGAATATATATAGGGCTACAATAGGGATCATGGATAATTAGGTTGGGCCTTTTAATTACATCCTGGCCCTAGCCCAATGTAATTAAATATTAATTCAATCCACTAAAGAATTAATATTTGCACTACCTTTCCTAATACCGCAACTTAATTAATTAATTCGGTTCCAATATTATTTGCTTATTAAATTCCCCATGTTTAAAATAGCGCATGCCCATTAATTATATAAATTACTGATAATTCATTTAATTAACATCTTATATCCTTGATCATCCACTCTACCTTTATTTAATTATGCCGGAATAAATCCACCTGCAGGGTTTCACATAATTAAATCCTTTTGAGCTTTCAAGGGGACATCATTAACCCGAATATTATCAGGACACGGATTCCTTCAATAAATAATATTCACCATATATATTATTCCATCACCCAAAATATAATGATATAATTCAAAAGAATTATTTCATATATAAATCAAAGCATGTAAATAATATACACGTGTCAATTACTATATCCGGATTAAGAACCTAAGCATTAATAATAACATAGAATCTTAGTTCACCTTCTTAATCAGTTTAAGGGAACAATTCTAAATTTGATCCTGTTCAATATACACAAAGTATACAAGTATTATTTAATAGTCAAGATAAACTATTCCCAAATAATACTTCAGTTATTCCAGTGGTTTGTCTAATTCCACTTAAACTGTGAACCCTTTATATTATATATAGACACTGATAATTTAATCTTCTGTTATCCCATTTGATACTAAATTATCCACAATATATAATAAATAGACAATGTAAAAATATGCAATCAAGATTCTCAATAAAATGGACAATGTTTATATACTACTAATGAATAGTTTAGTATAAAACCCAACAATCTCCCACTTATACTCAAGCTATTCTTTGAGTATATCAGTGTTTATTAATATAATCCGCTACCAGTTTAAATAACTATTCTGTGACCAGACATCTGACTCCTATCTCCTCCACGTGTTCTTCAAAAACCTTAGCTGGTAAACTCTTCGTGAAAGGATCAGCCCGGTTGTCCTTTGATGCTATATCAGTCACAGTAATATCTCCTCGCTTAACGAACTGTCGTATGTGGTGATACTTACGCTCAATGTGTTTTGCTGCTTTATGTTCTCGTGGTTCCTTTGTATTTGCAACAGCACCAGTATTATCACAATAAATTGTGATTTGCCGTGGCAAATTAGGAACTACATTCAAATCCAGCAGGAAATTCCGGAACCATATAGCCTCCTTGGCTGCCTCAGAGGCTGCCACATATTCAGCTTCCATGGTTGAGTCTGCGATACATTTCTGCTTCACACTCCTCCATATTACAGCTCCACCTCCTAAAGTAAAAACACACCCCGAGGTTGACTTCCTCTTATCCCTATCTGTCTGGAAATCTGAATCGGTATAACCCACAGGAAACAAGTCTGAAGCCTTGTAAATTAACATATACTTCTTAGTCCTTCGCAAGTACTTAAGTATCGTTTTTACTGCACTCCAATGTTCCTGACCTGGATTGGACTGATATCTACTGACCATGCCTACGGCAAAGCAAATATCAGGTCTCGTGCATAACATGACATACATTAAGCTTCCACATGCTGAAGCATAAGGAACTGCTTTCATGTTCTCTATCTCCTTAGGTGTCTTAGGACACTGCTCCTTTGATAGAGAGACTCCATGTCTAAAAGGTAAATTACCCTTCTTAGAGTCCTGCATGTTAAAACGAGCCAATACCTCATCAATGTACGGTTCTTGAGATAAAGCTAGCGTTCTTTTCTTGCGATCTCTTATAACTTTGATCCCAAGAATGTATGCGGCTTCACCTAAGTCTTTCATTTCAAATTGTTTGAACAACCATGCCTTAATAGATGACAACATCTCTATATTGTTTCCAATGAGCAAAATGTCATCTACATATAGTACTAGAAAAACCACTGCATTTCCTTCACTTTTCCTATACACACATGCTTCGCTTGGACTCTGATCATAACCATTTGTCTGGACGGCCTGATCAAAACGAATGTTCCACTCCCTGGAAGCTTGTTTCAGTCCATAAATGGACTTCTTAAGCTTACACACTAGATGCTCTTGGCCCTCTTTGATGAATCCCTCTGGTTGCTGCATATGGATGTTTTCATCAAGACTTCCATTTAGGAAAGCTGTCTTGACATCCATTTGCCAAATCTCATAATCGAGATGAGCTGCTATAGATAAAAGAATCTGGATTGACTTAAGCATGACTACCGGAGAAAAGGTTTCCTCATAATCAATTCCTTGTTTCTGAGTATACCCTTTCGCAACAAGTCTTGCTTTCCAGGCTTTCACCTTTTTGTCAGATCCTCTTTTTCTTTTGTAGATCCACTTGCATCCAATGGGTTTTACACCACTGGGTGGTTCCACGAGATCCCAGACTTTATTGGAATACATAGATTCCATCTCAGATTGCATAGCCTTTTGCCAAAGATCTGCATCCTTATCTTGCATTGCTTCTTCGTATGTCCTGGGATCCTCATCATGTTCACCAGAGACTAAGTCTGAAGACTCTCCCAAAAACATGAACCTCTCAGGTTGTTTAACAACCCTCCCACTACGACGAAGCATTGGAGTGGTATTAGTGATAGGTTGTTCATTTACTTGTGGTTGTTCTACTTGTACCGGTGGCATATTAGAATTATCTTGTCCTCCCACTAGTTCCTCTAAAACAACAGTACTCATGGGTTTGTGATTCATTATATAGTCTTCCTCTAAGAATCTAGCATTGGTGCTTACAATGATATCCCGATCCTTAGGACTATAAAACAAATACCCTTTTGTTCCCTTGGGATAACCCACAAACAGCCTCACTTCTGTACGAGAATCTAACTTAGTCACGTTCTTGTTCAGCACATGTGCTGGACAACCCCAAATCCGAATGTGTTTCAAACTAGGTTTGGTACTAGTCCACAATTCTTTTGGAGTTTTTGGAACTGACTTAGAAGGTACCAAGTTTAGAAGATAAGCCGTTGTTTCTAGAGCATGCCCCCAAAACGACTTGGGTAAATTCGAATAAGTCATCATCGATCTAACACTCTCTAAAAGAGTCTGGTTCCTTCTTTCTGCTACACCATTCTACTGAGGTGTGCCAGGTGCAGTCAACTGGGATGAAATCCCATGTTCTGATAAATATTCTCTAAATTCTCCAAGCAGGTATTCGCCCCCACGATCTGATCGTAGTGACTTGATACATTTTCCTGAATGTCGCTTTTCCGCACTGGCTTTGTACTCTTTGAATTTTTCAAAGCACTCAGACTTGCGGTGCAACAGATAAATGTATCCATATCTCGAATAATCATCAATGAAAGTGACAAAATATTCATACCCACCTCTCGCTTGGATATTCATAGGTCCACATAAATCAGTATGAACCAATTCTAACACATCTTTGGCTCTATTTCCTTTTGCCTTAAAAGGTCTACTGGTCATTTTTCCTTCCAAGCAAGATTCACAGACTGGAAATGGCTCCACTGCCAACGAGCCTAAAGGCCCATCTACTACCAATCTTTGAATCCTCCTTAAGTTAATATGACCTAATCTCAAGTGCCAAAGATATGTTTGGTTCAATCCAGAAGGTTCCTTTCTTTTACTAGAGGTAGAAAGTGTATTATTAATTTCACTTGGTTGCAGCATTGGTTCTATAGGATTAATAATATATAAATTGTCTTGCAATGTACCAGAACATATAACTCGTTTATTCATCATAATGGAAACATTACGATCCAAACAAACATTATAACCATCCATAGCAAGTTTAGAAACCGAAATTAAATTCCTTCTAAATGAAGGTACATAAAGACAATTATTCAAAACCAAAATCCTATCATAACCAAAAGATAAAGAAATAACTCCAACTGCAACCACTTCTACTTTCGTAGCATCTCCCATGAACACATATATCTAAGCAGTCTGGTTTTCTGGAACCCCTGCATGGAATTACAAACATGATCAGTGGCTCCTGTGTCTACACACCAAGTGCTCGTAGACATAGCCACTATATATGTTTCCGTAACAAGAGAAAGAGACATACCAGCATTGTTCTTCTTAGATAGAGGACAATCCTTTTTCCAGTGACCCGACTGCTTGCACTTGAAGCACTTGCCCTTAGGCTTCTTCACTGAATTCTGAACTCCCAATGGTTTCACAACTTTCTGTGTCTGAACCTTCTTCTTCTTCTTTCCTTTCGGCTTTGAAGAAGAAACTTTCTCAGCCACATTTACCTGAACATGCTGCTGAAATAATGATTCCGCTGCCTGAAGCTCTGTCAGAAGTTCTGCAAGACTATACAACTTCTTGTTCATGTTGTAATTCAAGCGAAACGGCTCAAAGCTTTTTGGCAAACTCATAAGTATGATATCGACCTGCGTTTTCGCATCAATATCAGCACCAAGGACCTCTAGTTCATTTATATGAGACATCATCAGAAGAACATGGTCCCTTACAGGTGTTTTTTCAGCCATATGAGTGTTCATTAGAGACTTCATTGCTACTTGCCTAGCAGCCCTATTCTGATCTCCGAAAAGCTCCTTGAGATTATAGAGCATATCTGCAGCAGTGGTCATGGCCTGATGCTGATGTTGCAAAACACCCGACATTGCTGCCAGAATGTAACATCGCGACATCTCATCTGCCTTAGTCCACTTCTTAAAATACTCTTTATCCTCATCCGGAGCATCGGCAGCAGGCTGGTCCGGTTTGGGTTCAACAGTACAAAATTTAAACTCTTCAGCAGTCAACACTATGTCCAAATTGCGTTTCCATTCAATATAGTTAGGTCCGGTAAGTTTGTTATCCTTAAGTATGGTGAAAAGTGGATTAAAGCCCATTCTATCCTGAGAATCATGCATATAACACTTAATCAGAAAATTGCATATATCTTAAAACCTATTTGTTTCCTCTAACAATTAATTAAAATTAATGCACTAATATTTAAATTCCATAAATATCTGGTACGCCATGATGGATGACATATATACCATTTAAATTTAAATATTACTTCGGTCCTACTACTGAATAATACGCCACGTTAGGGTGGACTATATATTATCTTTCATAGCTAAGTGTATACCGTTATTTAGATCTTAAGTTGCCTTTAGTCAGACCCATCCGTTCGATGTATCAATGGATAAATCCCAGGTGTTTTCGGTGAAGTCACAGACGGACTCGCTTAAAAACACAACCCCTAAGACAGAAATATCCATTATCAACATCAATCAAGGAATGTCCAACTTTTTTCTCGAATTCTATGAAACTTGGTATGTCACGATGGGGTGAGCTTACCTTTCATTATTCGTGATTAACTTAAGAAGATTGTCCTAGTAATATCCTTACACTACCCAGACGTCATAAATCATACGCCACGATGGGTGACATATATCCAATTCATAATCGTCCTAGTGTTAAATTACATACAACCAATAATGGATGACCATGGGATCTAATATCAAATTAATTCCCTCTCCCACTTAGTATTTTAACATGAGTAATTTTATCTAGATGCATCGCCCTATGTTATTTCTTCGAGGTCCACATGTTATCAAAATAACAATACAAAGAACACATAACATAGCATAGCATGCCTCTCTACGTAATTAAATGGGGCCTATGTCATTATAATTATGTCTAACATGCATTTCAAAAACACACATAATTTAATAACATAAAACATTTAATTAAAGCAATAAATGAAAATTTATGTCCATGTCGTCCTATTATGTTAACCATGCAATTAAAATTACACACATAATTAACAACACACATAATAATTATTTAATGCAATAATTAAAATTAAATAGCAGAAAAATTAAAATAAAAAATAAATCCACTATTATGGCCAAAAAAGAATTTCATCCGAAAATCCTGCGAAAACTTCAACTCGCTGTTTGAGGGTCTAAACGAGCTCAATCGTGTAGAACATCGAAATCCCTTTCCGAAAAGGTATTACTCATTGCAATCCGACACCGTATGCAAAAGTTACAACAGTTCGAAGTTGCATAGGCGAAATCTTGTAGCATCAGCGGAAGAACTTTGTTTTCTTGCAACTCCGTCGATCAAATAGTTACATACAACATAACATACCTATTCTATTACATCAGATCATAATCTAACATGAATACAAATCATGATTACAAGATTACAAAATCATAATAGAAAACAAAACTAGCACGATCAACCCTCGTGATTTACAACCACGATAAACCACGTGGAAACCAAAACAAAAAATAACCACGATTAAACCACGTGGGATCCAAACACATAATTAAAATAAAACGAGGCCATAATAGTGGATACTAAACAACCAGCAAAAGATTATTATCCAAGCATACCACTATACATACATAACCAATTTTAATTACGACATGGACATCATATCATAAAACATAGAACCCATAACCAGGCTCTTGATACCAATTGTTGGGAACCACGGACTTGGGGTTCTACTACAATTTTATGATACACAATTAAGGAGTGCGAAAATAAAATCACCTTGTTAACGGTTGATTCCACGTTCTTCTATTGTATTCCCAAATTCCCTTGAGCGAAGTGTGGCCTCCGTCTTCTCAAGTTAACCTCTCTTCTTGCTCCTAGGTGGCTACAATATTTTTCTTAACCAACCCTAGCAAGAAGAGAATAAGAATATATATAGGGCTACAATAGGGATCATGGATAATTAGGTTGGGCCTTTTAATTACATCCTGGCCCTAGCCTAATGTAATTAAATATTAATTCAATCCACTAAAGAATTAATATTTGCACTACCTTTCCGAATATCGCAACTTAATTAATTAATTCGGTTCCAATATTATTTGCTTATTAAATTCCCAATGTTTAAAATAGCGCATGCCCATTAATTAAATAAATTACTGATAATTCATTTAATTAACATCTTATATCCTTGATCATTCACTCTACCTTTATTTAATTATGCCGGAATAAATCCACCTGCAGGGTTTCACATAATTAAATCCTTTTGAGCTTTCAAGGGGACATCATTAACCCGAATATTATCAGGACACAGATTCCTTCAATAAATAATATTCACCATATATATTATTCCATCACCCAAAATATAATGATATAATTCAAAAGAATTATTTCATATATAAATCAAAGCATGTAAATAATATACACGTGTCAATTACTATATCCGGATTAAGAACCTAAGCATTAATAATAACATAGAATCTTAGTTCACCTTCTTAATCAGTTTAAGGGAACAATTCTAAATTTGATCCTGTTCAATATACACAAAGTATACAAGTATTATTTAATAGTCAAGATAAACTATTCCCAAATAATACTTCAGTTATTCCAGTGGTTTGTCTAATTCCACTTAAACTGTGAACCCTTTATATTATATATAGACACTGATAATTTAATCTTCTGTTATCCCATTTGATACTAAATTATCCACAATATATAATAAATAGACAATGTAAAAATATGCAATCAAGATTCTCAATAAAATGGACAATGTTTATATACTACTAATGAATAGTTTAGTATAAAACCCAACACTTTCAATGTAGAATAACTTCAAGTCTGTAGATGACTTTAATCCTCCATTCTCTTGACAGATAAAACTCTCTGAGATTCCTGTGACCTTTAACCTAATATTTACTTATTACATTCTTGTTTAAGTTGAGTAGTATCCTCGAATTACAAATAGGCTATAGCATATGCCTTTCACCATCACATCCATATACGACGTGAGATTTGAAAGAATGCATAATACCATATGCATCATCAGAATATTATAACTTAAAATAAAGCATGGAATGAGAAAACTTGCCTGATGCTCGAGAAGTGATAGGGGTTCGCGACGATGCCGGACAATCTAGACAAAGTCAAAGAAAACGCACGATTAATCCCCTGGATAATCCACTTGTACTCAATGCTTAAACACGTAAGCGAAACACAACCAAGGAATTACTAGCTCGTTATAGGCTCATACTAAGTCCATGTTTAATCGACAATTACTTAAGTCGTAGGTTTAGTCCGAAATCGATCCTCGAATACAAGTTATACTTAACCATTTACAACATTGGTTTCTAAGTCATGTTCTTAGTGGTTTTCACTTGCGCAACCTCGGCTAAGACATTTTTATAAAATCGAAAAATAATCTTTTTAATCCGAATCGTTTTCGTGAGCTTTCCTAACTGTCTCTAATATTATTCCTCAAAGTTTCACATTTTAATATGGCTTCTAAGTTGTCCAAATATAGCCTCAAAGTTGGTCCATTTCTGCAATCTCGTTCCTTGAACCACTTTCACTAAAATGGTCATATCTCATAAACCGTAATTTGTATAGACATGATATTTATACCAAAACAAACCTTAAAACAAGACCTACATGTTCATGGTCAGGGTTGTTCAAAACTATTCCAAGACCAGTTCGTAATTCTTGCTCAAAACAGACTTAAATCAAATGGGCATTACGACGGCTATAATCGTAACGTTTCCCGGTTTTTGTTATGTCAAAACCTCTTAAAACCAAATCAATTCAACCACACAACCATTTTTGCAACATAATCAGTTTATATACTTCAAGAACATATCACCAACATCAACCAACAACAAGTATCCATCAAGAATTAACCATACATACTCCAAACTCCATAAACATGCTCATTCTTGAACATTACTAAAAATTTCACTTAAAATCCAACATAAATCAAAGGGTGGATGAGTGGTATACCTTCCTTGATGCTCTACCAACACTAACCAGTGGTCACAATCACTCAACAAGTCTTAGATACTCCTTACAAAGCTTAAACCTTAAGATCCAATCAAGAAAACAAGTTAACAAATTTCGGAGTTACTATTCATCATCACTTTGTAAATTCCATATAAAATCGAAAAAACAAGGGTTTCGTTCTAAGATTTTTACCAGACTTTGTAATCTTCATAAACTTTCTTTTGAGCTATAGATCGCCAAATTTAAAGCTTCCTAGCTAGGGTTTTGAGTCCCATCTTTCCGCTGGACAGAAACTGGACAGTTTGGGGTTCTCCAACTTGGGGAAGCGATTTGACTAGGCTACACTCCTTTGTTGGACATGAAATTTTGAACGAATGTTTCGCATGGAGTGGAGAAGCTATGGTTAAAGTTTGGTGATTTAAGGATGGATAGAAATGGAGTTATTGAATTTTCTTTGGACTCTGTTTCTGCTGGGCAGAAAATCTGGAGAGTTCTTCTTCCTTTTTCTTTTTTGTTTTGTCTTGATCAATAGATAAGAATGCTGATCTTTTGTGGTTAAAAAGGGGGTGAGTCATCACCTTTATGGCTTAGTCATTGGACACGTGTCGCACATGCAAGAGCTTAGCTAAAGTAGCTTTACTGGTTCGTTTACTTTCACATGGATGATCCAATTGTTGCATCCCTCGAATTAATTTTGTTACATGTTACGTCCATGTCTATATTTAATCCTGTAAATGTTGCCTTGTTCCTCTTGAAACGATTCGAAATATTTTCTAAAGGGCGAATAAAACTCTACGCGGTTCTCGCAGTGAATAGTAACTATTCACTATTCACTTCAACAATCGAATCCTTAAATCGACTTTAATAATAGAATAAAATTCCAAAATATTAAATCCTCAAATCCTCAATTTTAATATCTCATTTCTTGAATATAATAATATATAATTCACTGCCCGGTCAAATACTACACCAAAATAAAATTTGGAATTTCTGAATTCCGATCATCTTTGCATTCACTTATTTACTCCGTAGATCACTAATATGACTTCGGAATATCTACACTACGTCTCGTACATAGGTGGCATGAAAAATTTTCTTAACCCTCAAAATCACTATTCATCCAACAAAATTCACTATTCACTGATGCACTTAATCATAATAAGAAAAGTTTTAAATTTTTCCAAAAATTCGGGTTATTATAGTCTCCCCTCCTTAAAAGGATTCCGTCCCGGAATCAACTTAGGAATAACTGGGGGTACTTCTCTCCCATTGCACTTTCTAACTCCCAGGTGGATTCTTCCACTTCTTGATTCTCCACAAACCTCTCACTAGCTTGGCAACCTCGTCACTTAGCACTTGCTCTTTTCTATCCGTAATTTCCACAGGTTGTTCTTTGTAAGTCAGACCAGGTTGTATATCTACCTGCTCGTACTCTACATATGCCGGGCATCTATAGTATACTGACGTAGCATTGACACATGAACCCCGTTATAACCATTCTACAAGTTTTGTACCATCTCAGATGGCCCAATGAATCTCGGGCTCAACTTCCCTTTCTTTTCAAATCTCACTAATTCTTTCCATGGAGATACCTTTAGCATCACGAATCGCTAACCTCATACTCTCTATCTTGTTTGTACAGAAATACACTAGCATAAACTTGTTTGTCATTCATCAACTTGCCATTTAGCTTATCAGTAGCAGTACTATCTCTATACTCGCGGGCTTAGTCTGCATACTTTCTCTGTCTGTCTTGGTTGTCACTAGCCGCTTGTTGGTGAAATCTTTTGTCTTTCTAGTTTGTTAGACTAACTTGGGTTTTGTGTAAAATCTCAACCTTTAATTCCCGATCATTCGGAATCCATCTCTGTCTCATTTTAATTAAGGGTATCGGCCACCACATTGGCCTTCCCCGGATGGTAGTGTATCTCACAGTCATAATTCTAGGTCAATTCTAGCCATTTCTTCATCTCATGCTATCTACTATCACGGGTAACTCAAATCCAATTCATTACATTCCATAAGATTTGCGGGTGCATTAGTCAACCCAAATAACCTCGCTGAAAACTCGAAGTGTCTATTCCTAATACGAATCGCAGTCTTGGGTTTATCCTCGGATTTAACTTTCAACTGGTGATACCCAGTTCTTAAATAAATTTGAAAATACACAGCGTTCTTCCGCTGATCAAACAATCATTTACAAGGGTACCTATTCTCCATGTCGAACTCATACAACTCTCGAGGTTCGATACATAATCTTGTGCTAACATCCTTTTCTCTTACAACAACACCGGGCTCTCCATGGCGGTACACTGGGTCTTATCATACCCTTATACAACAACTCTTGTAACTGAGTCACTAACCCTTTCATTCCCATTATACTCTGAATACTCGGTATTCATTCTCATGTCATCCAAATCGATATTTGGTAGCTCCTTAAAACCTTGTACAATCTCCCAAAACCATTGTAGTTCCCTTTATACTTGGTATCTCTTTTCTTGGCGTCAACCATAAGAGCTAATTAAGGCTCGTATCTCTGGCGTAATAGTTTCTTAGTCTGAATATATTCAAGAATCTCTGAATCTGTCTACATCCTTTATTTATTACTCTCTCTCCCTTACAATCAATTGGCTCCATTGGGTGTCAACCAACCCATCCTTATTATAATATCAACTTCTCCCAACTTGAAAGGAATCAGGTCTATCAAAAGTGTCGACCTCATATTTCTAGTTCACAACCTGGATGTACCAGTCCTATGGGAAAATCCCTCGATTGACTATTTCTACATGTAATTATTCCCTTAGTGGCTCGGCCTTAAGGTTTAATCGTCACGCAACTTCTTGATATACAACAGTACATTAGCTCTGTCTAAACAGTATAGAAGGGCACCTGCTATTTAAAGGTCCTGACAGTGGGCTGCTTGTTGGAGGTAGCCCTGGTTGAAACCTACTGGCTTTCTTTTATTCTGTGTTCACAAACTCCGGAACAAACCTCAACAATTCAAAAAACTTGGCTTCATACTCGGTCACAGTCATGGTTTCTTGTTTTAACTCTTTTAACTTTTATTTTCATCCGGGTCTCCATATATTTCCAGAAATTTATTTCTCTAAAAACAACACGCTGCACCTCTCCCAAGTCACAATACCAGCTCCCTCTGACTCCATCGTCAGTACTTATCTTGCTAACCCAGAGGTAGTATCCATTCGTAAACAACTCCTCCAAAATCTCAATCTCACTATAGGGCATCTATCTAACACCGTTGTCACTGGAGTTCACGGCACATCGCTATTTCTTTCACATATATCGATTGACACACTTTCCATTATCATAATATCCTTGGGAGAATAAACCAATTTCATCGATATGTCACTAACATTCTATTCGTCTTAGGGATTCGCTCCTGCCATAGGCGATTTCGTTGCGAATCTAATTCCTATCAGCGAATCCTGACTTATTTGACCTGGTTGGCCTCCCCTTAGAATTCGATGAGGATAACAAAAATTATGGGGCCTTGAAAAGACAGCTCCCATATCAAGGAAAACGTTACACACTGGTTATGAGTTTTAAGGTAACCTTATTGGAGGTAAGAGAATTTACCGAGAGATCTACATGATCATAAGAACTCAACGTTGTGTGCCTCGATTGAGACATTACTAAAGGTAATTAGCCTTCTTGTATTTCACAACTTACAAGTGATGGCGTCCCATCAGACTTCTATCACACGGACAGATAGTCCTTGTAGCCCCTATAAGTATAGGGTTGTTCGTCTCAGTGGAAGTTGAAAAGTATAAAAGCAATTCGATATCAATTTAATGATTATCGTCTTTCGACAATATTTCTTAAAGGAACACCTTGGATTAAAATTGAACAGATTCTAAAGGTGCGGTTTCCAAAGAAAATACAAAGAAAAGAATAACCAAAAAGATACTGGTACTTAACAAACAAGTAGTGAGGTATCACCATAGGGTCATTCATTATTTGAAGAAAAGTCAAAGCTTAAATAACATCATTTGACAGGGCTTCGAAAACCTGAAAGTAGGCATTGTGACAGCCTCTGGCACAAGTGGAACTGAATATGGTTTAGCACAAGTGTTATAAAACAACTTCAAAGAGGGAATATACCCTTTATCAGAATTCTTTCTTGGAAAGAGGTCAAGATAGATCTTAGATTGGGGAAATATCCCACATAATTTGCAAATGGGGAAGGTACTACCAAGGTCTCTACGGATGCCTTTTATGTCGGCTCCTCTAATGGATAATCGTTCAATTCCAAAGCTTTTCTTCTCCATGCACACCCTAAGGTGCTCGATATTTACGTTATTGCCGACTCATAATAGTCGCTAAGGATTCAACCATCGACCTTTGCAACTGCAGGGAATTCTATTCGATTCGGCGCAAGCATCTCAAGTAAGCGTTCTGTTCTATAAAAAGACTTTGATACCGTTGTCGTCCATAGCAATGATAATTCCACATGTCGACTGGACGATACTTCGGAAGATCGTTAGAAACTACAAGCTTAAATCCGTTCTCTATTTCAATCATCTTTATACCCAATATTCCTTCTCCCATATCAATCCCGTGTGCTACCTAAGCTTAACACTTTTGGCACAATAGCCTTTTCATTTAAGTCAATCCCGGAATTTCTCAGTCCGTTTTGGTCCTTAAATATATTTCGCCTTTACCGTCCAATCTCAACTTCATCATTTTATCTCTACAATCAATTATAGCAATCAGGGTCTGTCCACCAGCCCATATAATGGCTATCTTACCCAATCCACAGGGTTCGCTCTAATTTCCACTCTCTTTGGTGACATCCTCTGGTAATCAAACAGACAAGGTTTGCCAAAATTTTCTGAATTTCTTTCAAAATTCAGGGAAATTTGATCAATCTATTTACCTACTAGTAATGCTCGGATCTGATTTCCGACCTTTCTGTTCTATCCTCATAATTCCTTCCTGGTTTCCTGAGGGTGGTAAATCTCGTTCTCGATTCCGTCTTAGCGTGCTTGTCCTACAATAACA
Source organism: Heracleum sosnowskyi (assembly GCA_030848705.1). Taxonomy (NCBI): domain Eukaryota; kingdom Viridiplantae; phylum Streptophyta; class Magnoliopsida; order Apiales; family Apiaceae; genus Heracleum; species Heracleum sosnowskyi. The sequence goes on along the minus strand of CM061238.1, from coordinate 56,927,946 downwards.
TTTGCATGGTACATATACCCAAAATTTTCCTTGAGATAATAAAATCCCTCAATGATGTAATAGACACTATTTCCAGTGGAATTGCTGGTCGTGGGGGATTGAAACCTCGTAGCCAAAGCAATTCCTTTCATTATTCTTAGGCAACTAAGCACCCTTAATCGTTCGTGAAAATCTGAACACCTTGGTTCTTACGTATGCCACCTCCTTATGGGAAACTATAACCGACTACGAGTAACAGGTTTCGTTCAAGTCGAATCAACCCATTGATACTGGCTATACTGCCTCTACCTCTTCTGCTTTGGAGACTCTACTCCATTTTCTTTGTCATACCTCTTGATGAATCATGAACGATCCTTAAACTCTCGTCTCGTCACTTATTTATCCCCTGAAGGTTCGTCCGGTCTTATTATTAGACCTCAAGTAACACACCACATCTTTATCAATCGGCACATTTTCTACAAGATTCTTCCCTTGACCCATCATGGGGTCTTCCTCTAGATCCTCCTATGGATCTTCCTTTATCGGGTTTCCGTCCATTTCAAGGAGCGCATCATCAAATGCCTACTCGAAGGCCTCGGGACCTGGTATCTCAGAGTCCCATCCATCTATAACTCATATGAATCGAGGTGACTAACCATGAAGTCCTAAGTACGGTTTCCCAAAAGAAGTCCCCTCTCGGGCTTCATCTTAAACAGTCAGGGTCATGTCCTCTAACCCGACTACGAACTCAATTTGAGCTCTAGATGCTCTTATCATTATTAAGGGTATTGTAAGACTCGCTCTCCTATCGTTTCTGAGGACTGTAACCTAATGCTCTGATACCATCTCTGTAACAGCCCCAAATCCGGGGTCGGGGATTTAGGGTTGTCACAATCCATTTACTCCTTGCCTTACCTGTATTACTCACACCATTCATAATTCACCTGTTCATGACCCCACAATACATGTCTCACACACACACACACACATGTTAGAGTCTCAGAAACGACACAATACAACAACTGCGGAATAAATAATTTTTATTACAATACCCAAATGTCTTTGAATCTGTTACTGATACAATTTCTAAGCATTGTTACATTACCAACTTAGCCTTGTGATGCTCACAATCCTCTAATACCATTCAGGTCTATACATAAGTTGAATGCCAAAAGCCGTAGCCTGGTTCAATTGGTTCGTACTACTCTCGGGATCGCTGCTAGAAACTGTTTAATGGAAACGCCTTGCGAGGTATGTGCTGTCCCATTGGCATCTTGCTTCGCTACTATATAATATATATAAAATAATAGCAAGAGTGAGCGATAGCTCAGCAAGGTAATGAAAGTATGGCATAATTCTGCCTTTAATTCAACCCAGAAATAAAGCGGGTAGAAGACAATAATTTGTCAAAATATCTCAATACTGAAATCATTTCCTTATCGGAATGTATTCCAAAAATAGTACCATTACTGTATTTCAAATATCATTTCCATAATATTCTGCAAACTTTCGATATTCATACTATGAACAAAGTTCTAGTATAATATAAAAGATGAAATAGCAAGATAACTCAGTATATCCTTTTCGTAAAATATCTGCTATATAGAATATAAGCAGACTATCAACATATAACTTAAAAGATGAAGTTATAAGGAAAAATTCAATATCATCTTTCATATCAAACATTTACCTCATATCATAATTTGGAAATAAATACAATGTAAAATATTTCCAATCCACTTTCTAAACTTGAATAAACTTGCATGAACTTGAATAAACTTGAATAACTTGAATAACTTGAATAACTTTTCTTTTCTGGAAACTTGCTTAAAACATGTTCTTTCATGGATGATGAACTATAGATGGAGATTCTAGGCGACAGGAATACCCCAACGATGATCAGTCGCAAGGCGAATCCCCCCTGATCTTTTTCTACGTAGAAGGGAAGAATAGACAGTCTCTAACTGACCTACCTCCCCGCCTTCGGTTGTAGGGGAAGAGCAGACCCGTTCATAGTCCGTCGGTCTGATACTCTCCTCTGGGTGGGAAAAACAGACCCGTTCATAGTCCGTCGGTCTGTCACCCTCCTCTTACCCTACGGTCAGGCACATACTGATAATCTAAGGGAAGAATAGACCCGTTCATAGTCCGTCGGTCTACACGTAATTCCCTTAGGGGACAGGCGCCACTCAGTCCCTTACATATTCTCCGAGTTCAATTGAATCCACAACTCTGAAACATAAAGTTCCTTTCCCTTTTTCCCCAAGTATACGACTCCACAAAGTAGTCATATCCGGTTGGAAAGGAAAATTCACCCATATTTCCCCAAGCTGATGCTTGTTCATGGATACAGCTTATTCCACTGATCTTACTCCTCGAGTCTTGAGGAAGTAATCAAAATCATTTTGATGGTAGCATACAAAGCTGTTAAATGAATAGTTTCAAAAAGATTTAGGACCGGGCAGTCCACTTGGAACAAACATTTAACCTTGAGAAAGGTCCCCTGAGTCTTTGTAGTTTGAGCGAACATTTAAGTCTTTCTGAATATAGACTTAAAAGGAAAATAGATTTGGGAACCTTCTCTACTTATATTTATAACTGTCTGAATAAAACTTTATTAGTTATCGAGGGTTAAAGAATAATTTCACAAAATACTTCCTTAAGAAGTAGGGCTTTAAATAATTAATGAAAACTATATTTAATAAAGAATATTTATTTAGAAGTAATTCCCAAATACTTTCTTAAGAAAATAATGGATAATAGTATAATAATATAACCCTAGATAACAACTGATACCATTCCTAGTCCGTAGAATAAATAAAGAGTATATACCCCCTACTGAGGGATTTTTCTTAACATATTGGCTTATGAATATTGCCCTAACCATAGCTTATAAATCCAACTTATACTTAGCATCATACGTATCGTTTCGAAATCATGAACACATAGCATATATCTCAAAATCTTTTATTTATCACAACAACAGTTTATAGAGGCATAGGTTTGAAAACTTCATGCATCTATCATATGCATATATTCCTTCTCAACAATTTTATACCATCACATCCATATACGACGTGAGGTTTGAAAGCATGCATAATACCATATGCATCATCAGAATATTATAACTTAAAATAAAGCATTGAATGAGAAAACTTGCCTGATGCTCGAGAAGTGATAGGGGTTCGCGACGATGCCGGACAATCTAGACAAAGTCAAAGAAAACGCACGATTAATCCCCTGGATAATCCACTTGTACTCAATGCTTAAACACGTAAGCGAAACACAACCAAGGAATTACTAGCTCGTTATAGGCTCATACTAAGTCCATGTTTAATCGACAATTACTTAAGTCGTAGGTTTAGTCCGAAATCGATCCTCGAATACAAGTTATACTTAACCATTTACAACATTGGTTTCTAAGTCATGTTCTTAGTGGTTTTCACTTGCGCAACCTCGTCTAAGACATTTTTATAAAATCGAACAATAATCTTTTTAATCCGAATCATTTTCGTGAGCCTTCCTAACTGTCTCTAGTATTATTCCTCAAAGTTTCACATTTTAATATGGCTTCTAAGTGGTCCAAATATAGCCTCAAAGTTGGTACATTTCTGCAATCTCGTTCCTTGAACCACTTTCACTAAAATGGTCATATCTCATAAACCGTAATTTGTATAGACATGATATTTATACCAAAACAAACCTTAAAACAAGACCTACATGTTCATGGTCAGGGTTGTTCAAAAATATTTCAAGACCAGTTCGTAATTCTTGCTCAAAACAGCCTTAAATCAAATGGGCATTACGACGGCTATAATCGTAACGTTTCCCGGTTTTTGTTATGTCAAAACCTCTTAAAACCAAATCAATTCAACAACACAACCATTTTTACAACATAATCAGTTTATATACTTCAAGAACATATCACCAACATCAACCAACAACAAGTATCCATCAAGAATTAACCATACATACTCCAAACTCCATAAACATGCTCATTCTTGAACATTACTAAAAACTTCACTTAAAATCCAACATAAATCAAAGGGTGGATGAGTGGTATTCCTTCCTTGATGGTCTACCAACACTAACCAGTGGTCACAATCACTCAACAAGCCTTAGATACTCCTTACAAAGCTTAAACCTTAAGATCCAATCAAGAAAACAAGTTAACAAATTTCGGAGTTACTATTCATCATCCCTTTGTAAAGTCCATATAAAATCGAAAAACAAGAGTTTGGTTCTTAGATTTTTACCAGACCTTTTACTCTTCATAAGCTTTCTTTTGAGCTATAGATCGCCAAATTTAAAGCTTCCTAGCTAGGGTTTTGAGTCCCATCTTTCCGCTGGACAGAAACTGGACAGTTTGGGGTTCTCCAACTTGGGGAAGCGATTTGACTAGGCTACACTCCTTTTTTGGCCATGAAACTTTGCAAGAATGTTGCCCATGGAGTGGAGAAGCTATGGTTAAAATTTGGTGATTTAAGGATAGATAGAAATGGAGTTATGGATTTTTCTTTGGACTCTGTTTCTGCTGGGCAGAAAATCTGGAGAGTTCTTCTTCCTTTTTCTTTTTTGTTTTGTCTTGATCAATAGATAAGAATGCTGATCTTTTGTGGTTAAAAAGGGGGTGAGTCATCACCTTTATAGCTTAGTCATTGGACACGTGTCGCACATGCAAGAGCTTAGCTAAAGTAGCTTTACTGGATCGTTTTCTTTCACATGGATGATCCAATTGTTGCATCCCTCGAATTAATTTTGTTACATGTTACTTCCATGTCTATATTTAATCCTGTAAATGTTGCCTTGTTCCTCTTGAAACGATTCGAAATATTTTCTAAAGGGCGAATAAAACTCTACGCGGTTCTCACAGTGAATAGTAACTATTCACTATTCACTTCAACAATCGAATCTTTAAATCGACTTTAATAATATAATAAAATTCCAAAATATTAAATCCTCAAATCCTCAATTTTAATATCTCATTTCTTGAATATAATATATAATTCACTGCCCGGTCAAATACTACACCAAAATAAAATTTGGAATTTCTGAATTCCGATCGTCTTTGCATTCACTTATTTACTCCGTAGATCACTAATATGAGTTCGGAATATCCACACTACGTCTCGTACATAGGTGGCATGAAAATTTTTCTTAACCCTCAAAATCACTATTCATCCACCAAATTCACTATTCACTGATGCACTTAATCATAATAAGAAAAGTTTTAAATTTTTCCAAAAATTTGGGTTATTATAGAGGTTCTTCAACTCAAACAGTGCCTAGGCAGACAAGGTCTAGAGGATTATTAATAGAAGAAATTCCTGAACCTACTCAAAATCTAGTAGTTCATGACAGGTCTACTTTTGGTGATGATGGAAATGTTGAATAAGAACCTGAATTAAGAAGAAAGCCAAGACAATTAATTCTCTGCAAAACAAATCAAATTGAAGATTCTAATCCTGACATTGTTCCTGATAATGTTCAAGATCCTGATGAATCTGAAATTCTGCAAGAGATTGATTTGTTAATCTTATCTACTGTGGTTGATTTCGCAACAAGGAAGTGGATGAAGAAGAAGAAGCCAGAAGAAGAGAAATCACAAGATCGACAAATAGAGATTTCAATCTCTATGTACAAAGGCTTAAACTCTCAAATAGAAGATTGTGGATAAATTCAAGCAGACGGGAATCTTTACTAGAAAGAAGCTATACTTTTGAAAAAGAAAAGGATAAGAAGTGGAAACACATAAGTACACTGAGGTGTAATACTCCTATCAATTTTCAGAATGGAGGAATTATAACAAGTGCTTCAAGTGTTGTTGATTTATCTGATATGATTAGATCAAAAGCACTCTGGCTACGAATGTTTTCAAATCTGAAGCAATTGTCAAGTAATTCAAGAGGAGGTATTGGACACAGGGATGCTGAATATCTGAATATGTCATATGTTGATCCTTACTCCTTGACTGAAATTGGAAGTACTTTAACTTCTGAAAACCTGAACAATTTATTAGCTGTTGATATAGTTATAGATTGTCATGATGGTACTGAAAAGAAAGAAAAGCTTCTGTACTTCATGAAAGATGGTAGTGTGAAGATTCTGCGCATTCAAGATCTGCTGGTGAAAACTACACAGGAACTGAAATATGTTCATTATTTGTTAAGATGGAAGAATAAAGTGTGCAAATAATGGAGTGACATGATCTTGTCAACAATAAGAAGAAGACTGGATGGAAATAGAAATTTCAATGGTAATTATACTCCCATGTACTTAAATCAAAGAGGTCAAGATGTGGAAATGCAAAGGGGTACTGTTGTTAAAGAAGTAACTTTTGGCATGACTGAACTTACTTTCAATCTTGATGGGAAGGAAATTGCTTATCTTTTGCTTGAAGAGCACAGTCTACAAAGAAGCTCCATACAGAATCTCAGAGCAGCTATTTACCAGATTAATGAGGAAGATGAAGAACTTAGAAATCTTAAGGAAAGACTGATTCAAATTCTTGAAGAAAAAGAAGAAGATTTGTTATCCAACTTCTTGAAGATGAATCTGTTTTATCAAAGAATTTAAACAGATAAGTTGCTACTGAAGATACTTGTACATTTTGTAAATATGTTTTTGACATCATTGAATCTTAGGAATCTATACTTTATTCACAAAGTATAAGATTGTGGGAGATTGTTAGATCAGGATTCAATGATCGTCAGGATCTAGATTTCAACTGATCATGATTGTTGACATCATCAGGATTGCATGGTCGTCAAGATCAAAATGAATATCAGGACTGGGATCAGGATTGATCATCAGGACTGGAAGCTGATCAGGATTCCTACTTCGAGTTATATTTAGAGTCTAGTTAAATAAGGAAGATTATTCTGTCGGTTCCTGGTTTGTAGTAATGAAGCTATCGATTAAGGATAGGTTTCAATCTTTGTAATTGATTAGGACTTATCATTGATAGAGAAGTTGTGTAGTATATAAACACAGTTTTAGGATTTGGTTCGGATAGAATCAAACGCATAGAAGCTCTCAAGAACATAGAATTTCTTGAGAGAGTTTTTTGTAAGCTAGCAGCTCTCAAGAACATCAGAATTTCTTGAGAGAGTTTTGTAACAGTTTTATATCAGATTTAATAAAGCTGTTATTATTCTTTCATATTTGTGATTCATATCTTATTAAGTCGAGAATCTTATACAATTGTATTCAACCCCCCTTCTACAATTGTTTATTACTGGGCAACATATTTCTCACATGATTCATAATATACCCAATGTTTTGGCAAAAAAAATAAAAAATATACCCAATGTCCACCTTTATCATTACCCGGTCAAAGGTAACTTTGAGTAGAATCAAAGTATATTAATTCTCATATAGAAATATAATAATTTCAAGTCTAAGGATCATTACACCATTATCATTGTGAGAATTTTTATGACACTTGATAACATTTACCATGAAGAATTCACACGGCGGGTCTATCCAATGCCATGTTTTGCTAACATGCACTTATGTCTTTGACTTTAGTATCACCATACTTATGACCAATGAGATGTGGTCATCAGTCAACAAACATACTAGTCTTAATGCATTATTATTGTCCTCAAATAATAATACTCGACTAGGGATCTTTTAGGATTATAAACACTACTCATATAATCTCATTTCTAAGTCACATACTTAGAGATATAGAATTCATGCTTATATTCCAAGGACATTTATTATTCTAACATTTATATCGCAGTTAATAAAGACATAATAAATAATTGAAAGAAAATCCATAGAACATATTTGTTAATAATCAAAATGTCTTCCCTAAGAACATTATAGTATTGTCTCTAGGGCACACACACTAACAATCTCCCACTTGCACTAGAGCCAATCACCCATGTATCTAATACCCATGGAACTAGTGTGACCTTCGTGCTTCTGCTGCGACAAAGCCTTAGTCAGTGGGTCTGCAACGTTATCATTAGTATGCACTTTACATATATGTATATCTCCCCTCCTTGTAATCTCTCGAAGTAGATGATATCGTCTAAGTATATGCTTTGCTCGGGAATGGGACCTTGGTTCCTTAGCCTACGCAATAGCTCCATTGTTATCACAATAAAGATCAACTGGATCTGCGATCGATGGAACTACTCCAAGTCCCTCAATAAATTTCCGAAGCCAAACAACCTCTTTGGCCGCTTCACTGGCAGCAATATACTCAACTTCCATTGGTGAATCAGCTACTGTCTCTTGCTTCGAACTCTTCCAACTTACAACACCTCCATTTAGACAAAACACAAACCCAAATTGAGACACAGTATCGTCTCTGTCTGTTTGGAAACTAGCATTAGTGTAACCTCTTACAACTAGCTTCTCATCTCCTCCATATACCAAGAATGAATCTTTAGTTCTCTTGAGGTAATTACACTACTAGAAATCTGTTAATAGACATCACACCTTTAACATCAGTCTGTAATGCACTGATGTCTTTTGTGTTTTAAGACATCGCTTGCAATAAAACCGATGTCTTTATGTTTTAAGACATCGCTTTCAAGAAGAACCGATGTCTTAAATAAGCTAAAAAAAATAACAAATTCCCGCGCGTACCCCAAATAGTTTCCCCCTTAGAATGTTTCCCCCAATTTGTTAAAATGTTTCCCCCCTTAGGCGATTTTTTGTTTCCCCCCAATTTATTAAAATGTTTCCCCTAAATCAACAATTCAACACTCATCTCTCATCTCTCTCTCTCAACACTCATCTCTCTCCCATTCACCCGCTCCTCTCCTCCGATTGTAGTCCGAGTAAGCTCCGATTGAGCTTCATTTCTTTCACCCACGCTTCATTTTGTTTACCCACTCTCCTCTCTCTCTCTCTCTCTCTCTCTCTCTCTCTCTCACACACACACACACACACACACACACACGCTCATCTATCTCCACAAACACTCTCCTCCGATTACAAGCTCCGATTGTATGTACTCTCCTCTGATTTTGTAAATTTCAAGCACCGATTAAACTTTTCTCCTACTCGAATTACAAGCTCCGATTGGTAATTTTCTCTGATTGTGAATGTTAGATATAATTGCTGACGTTTGTTCATCAGTGTTTAAGTACCAGGTACATATCAGAGTTTACATAGAAGCCAGTCAGAGTTTGATAAAGTCTGACTGGGTGAAGAGTTTACATAGAAGTCGGTCAGAGTTTGATAAAGTCTGACAGGGTGATAGTTGAATTAGCTGTCGGTGCTGAATTGAAGATTCTAGAAGCAATATATTCTGAAGATGGAAAGAAGCAGAATATATTGATACAGCTAAGGAGACTGGACAGAAGACTGAAGCAATCCTTAATTGATAATAATTGTATAGCTAATTTATAGGAGTATCAATTAGATAAGGATTGTATGTAGTTGTGTACTATATAAACACAGATAGGTTATCTCTAGAAGAGATGCGAACATTGAATATATTATTCTTGTAACCTAGTAGCTCTTTGTGATTCATTAACATCACTAAGAGAGAATTATTTAATATAATTCAGTTTGTTGATTTACTAACCTGTGTTTTTGATTGTTATTCTCATACATACTTGATTATATATTGTGTATTCGGCCTAACAATTGGTATCAGAGCCAAGGCTGTTTAATATATACAGTTTTACGATTCAATCACAGTAATAATCATGTCTGAAGAAAATCAAACAGCTCCCAAGGCTGAACAGGTTAAGCCTAATTCTGTGAGTCGATATGAAACAATCAGGGTTCCAATACTCAGGCCAGTAGAGTATCCGATTTGGAAGGTGAAGATGACCATGTTTCTGGAGGCTACAGATCCAGAATACCTTGACAGAATTTATGATGGTCCTCATATGCCGACTAAATTGTCCCCTGTTGTTGATGGTCAAGAACAAAAGACTGTTCCAAAGGAAAAGAAAGATATGACTCCTGAGGACATCTCATCAATTGCAAAAGATGCAAAGGTTAGACATCTTCTCCACAGTGCTTTAGATAATGTTATGTCTAACAGAGTAATTGGCTGCAAGACTGCCAAAGAGATATGGGATGCTTTAGAAGTCAGATGCCAGGGAACAGGTGCTATTAAGAAGAACAGAAAGACAATACTCACACAGGAGTATGAGCACTTTGATTCAAGACCTAATGAAACCTTGACTGAGACTTATGACAGATTTTGTAAACTATTGAATGATCTGTCTCTGGTTAATAAAGAATATGAGCTTGAAGAGTCTAATCTCAAGTTTCTGTTATCTCTACCTGAAAAGTGGGATTTAAAGACAACCACAATAAGAGATAATTATGAGCTTGCGGATACAGATCTTGATGAAATCTATGGGTTGTTGAAAACTCATGAACTGGAGATAGAACAAAGGAATAGAAGATTGAGTAAAAAGACAAAATCTGTTGCTCTCAAAGTTGAGGAGAAGCCCATTAAGAAGGAATCTTCAAGAAAGAAAGCCAAGGGAAAGGCTTTAGTTATTAAATCTGAAAGTGAGTCATCAAACTCTGATGATGACTCAACCTCTGATGAAGCTTCTGATTCTGAGGATGATGAAGAAGAGATGATGAAGATGGCTGCTTTAATGGTGAAGACTTTCAAGAAGATGGGATTCAAGAACTTCAAGAAAGGAAAGAAATTCTCAAGGAAAGACTCAAACTCTGAAAAGAAAAGCTTTAGAAAGTCTGATGGAAGGGAGACCAAGTCTGGCAAGAAGGATAAATCTGAAATCCAGTGCTACAGGTGTAAGGAGATGGGTCACTATGCCCCAGAGTGTAAGAAAGGCAAATCTGAGAAAGCACTCATCTCTAAAGGCAAAGACTGGGCAGATACTTCAGACTCTGATGATGGAGAAAATTATTCTCTTATGGCAACTGTCAGAGATGAGACTGAATCATCTGAAAATAAGGTACCCCTAACTACTTATGCTTATGATACTGATAATATATCTGAGTTAAGAGTATATCTGAAAAGCGTACATGTTAGCTATAGGGATCAGACTTTAGAGAATGAGAGAATTAAAGCTGAGAATCTTAGTCTTAAAGATAGAAACAAGTTTCTTGAAGGAGAACTTGAAAATATGAAGCAGATTCAAAAAGAAAGAGATGATGCTGTTTATGTAGAACAGGAGTTGCTCAAAAGATATAAGCAATTAGAATCTGATCTAGAAAAAGAAAGAAAAATAATCAAGACTTGGACAGATTCTGGAAGAGACACTCATCAAGTGTTTCAGACAGATTCTGTAGGTTTAGGCTATTGTGAAAATGATGAACTTAGGTTTAAAGACAAGGTTAAGGTTAAACCACAACTTAAACCAGTGATATTTGTTCCAGAAGCCAATAAGTTAAAATCTGTTGTAATAAGAGAAGCTGATATGGAATCAGATGAAGCCTGTGAAAGACAGGAAAATATTATAACAGGAAAACTTATGGAAAGAGAAGCTGTTAGAAAGCCAGTATAAACTTGTGAAAAACAGGTTAATGTTGGTTTGATGACAGGAAAACAGTTCAATCATAAGCTCAAAGAGGTAAAATCTGCCATGAAACCAAAAGGATCCAAGAAGAATAGGAATGGAAAGATAGGCATAAATAAAAGAAATAATCATTTGCCTAATGCTGCTGCTCCAAGGAAAACATGTTATAATTGTGGTAGTTCTAATCATCTTGCTAAATACTGCACAAAGAATAAAAATATCAATTCTTTACCTTCTACATCAGGAGTAAAGAATGATTATGTTAGGGTTAGACCACAGACTTTATGCACACACTGTGGGAGCACTTGGCATTCCATTTATACTTGCAAGAGTTATCATGCTATTTATCATAACTATTATGAGCTAAAACCCAATCTGAAATGGGTTAGAGCAAACTCTGCAAGTGTAAAGTCTGACAATGTTAGTTTAAACTCTGTTGATAGTAATTCCGCTGCAAAAACTAACACTGTTAAGAAAGACAAAGGATCCAAGCAAGTCTGGGTCCTTAAAACTAACACTTAGTGTTTGTTTGTGATTGCAGGGTATAAAAGAGAGCACACTTATCTTGGACAGTGGATGCTCAGGACATATGACTGGAAATAAAGCCCTGCTATCAGACTTTAAGGAGAAGGCTGGCCCAAAGGTTTCCTATGGAGATGGCAACATAGGACACACTCTGGGATATGGCAATATTAATCTTGGAAGTGTCATCATCAGAAATGTAGCTCTAGTCTCAGGAGTCAAGCATAATCTGCTATCTGTGAGTCAAATATGTGACAGAGGAAACCATGTAGATTTTCATACTGAATACTGTGAAGTTATCAGTAAATCTACTGGAAAAGTTGTTCTAGTTGGACACAGGCGCAACAACATTTATGAAGCAAGTTTGGTAACAAACTCTGATGGAAAAACAGTGTGTCTGACTGCAAAAATGTCAAATGAAGAGAGTTGGAATTGGCATAAGAAGCTCTCTCATCTCAATTTGAACAACATAAATGAGCTTATAAGAAAGGATCTTGTAAGGGGACTCCCAAAATCAATACTCAGTCTAGATGGCCTATGTGATTCTTGTCAAAAGGCCAAGCAAAGGAAGTCATCTTTCAAGAGCAAATCTGAATCTTCAGTAGTGGAACCTTATCATCTTCTACATGTTGATCTCTTTGGACCAGTGAATGTGATGTCTATGGGCAGAAAGAAATACGCTCTAGTAATTGTTGATGAATATACTAGATATACATGGGTATATTTCTTATCAAAGAAGGATGAAACTGCTCAAACTCTGTTGGATCATGTAAATCTACTGGACAAAGGATCACAGCACAAAGTCAAAATTATAAGGAGTGATAATGGAACTGAATTCAGAAACTCAATTATGGAAGCTTTCTGCAAGGAAAGAGGAGTGAAACAAGAATTTTCTGCACCTGGAACTCCACAGCAAAATGGTGTAGTTGAAAGAAAGAACAGAACTTTAATTGAAGCTGCCAGAACAATGCTTGATGAAGCAAAGTTACCAACCTATTTCTGGGCAGAAGCTGTTCAAACTGCTTGTTTTACTCAGAATGCAACATTGATCAACAAGCATGGGAAAACACCATATGAGATGGTGAAAAATAAGAAGCCAAATTTGAAATATTTTCATATATTTGGATGCAAATGCTTTGTGTTGAAGACTCATCCTGAACAGTTGACTAAGTTCGAGTTAAAAGCTGATGAAGGAATCTTTGTTGGTTATCCATTGTCAACAAAAGCATTCAGAGTCTACAATCTGAGAACTAAAGTGATCATGGAATCCATACATGTGTCATTTGATGACAAGAAAATAACTGGACTTGATGACTTAGATGGATATGATCAACTGCGTTTTGAAAATGAAGGTTTACTCTCTGATGATGTAAACTCTGATGAAGCAGTACCGACAATCTCTGATGAAGCGGTTCTGACAAACTCTGACGAAGCATACTCTGAACCTCTACTGGTAAATACTGGAGAAACTGGAAATTCTCAAATTGAACAAAATAGAGAACCAGTTGAGGGGAGCGTGAAGAAGCTCAACAAGACACAGCAAGTGAGTCAGTTGAGGAAACTGATTCAAACTCTGACAGTTCAAACTCTGAGCCATCCAATTCAGGGGGAGCCTCAGATACTGCAGAAAGTCAACATATGAATCAGGAAAGCATGGATCAAGGGGGAGGATCCAATAATGATGCAAGAAACCACTTACCAACAACAAGAAAGTGGACACAGGCACACACACCTGATCTCATAATTGGAGATCCTGATGCTAGTGTGAGAACTAGAAGTGCAACAAATAATGAGTGTCTGTATCATGCTTTCTTGTCTCAAACAGAACCAAAGAAAGTGGAGGAAGCTCTTCAAGATGCTAATTGGATTACAGCAATGCAAGAAGAGTTAAATGAATTTGAAAGAAATGAAGTCTGGACACTTGTACCTAGACCAAAGAATAGATCAATTGTAGGTACAAAGTGGGTTTTCAGAAACAAGACTGACAGTGAAGGTGTGATTACAAGAAACAAGGCTAGACTTGTGGCTAAAGGTTATTCACAACAGGAAGGGATTGACTATGATGAAACCTTTGCTCCAGTTGCAAGATTGGAAGCCATAAGAATTTTTCTGGCATATGCTGCACACAAGAAGTTTAAAGTCTTTCAGATGGATGTAAAAAGTGCTTTTCTCAATGGGAAGCTTGAAGAAGAAGTGTTTGTTGAACAACCACCAGGATTTGTAGATCCCAAGCATCCAGATTGTGTCTACAGGCTTGACAAGGCATTATATGGACTAAAGCAAGCACCAAGAGCATGGTATGAAACTCTTGCTCAATTTCTTTTAGAAAGTGGGTTCACAAGAGGTACAATTGATAAAACCTTGTTTTATTTCAATTCTGGTGATGATTTGCTTTTAGTTCAAATTTATGTAGATGATATTATCTTTGGATCTACTAATGACAAACTTTGTAAGAAGTTTGCAAAGCTTATGCAATCCAGGTATCAAATGAGCATGATGGGAGAGCTTAGTTATTTTCTAGGCTTACAGGTCAAGCAAACAGATGATGGGATTTTTATCAATCAAGCAAAGTATACCAGAAATCTTCTAAAGAAATTTGGTATGCTTGATAGTTCATCTGCTCCAACTCCCATGGCTACTGCAACAAAGCTAGACAAAGACACAGGAGCCTCAGTAGATATGACAAATTACAGAGGAATGATAGGGTCTTTACTGTATCTTACTGCAAGTAGACCTGATATCATGTATGCAACATGTCTTTGTGCAAGATTTCAAGCGGATCCCAGAGAGCCTCATCTAACAGCTGTAAAAAGGATTTTCAAATATCTCAAAGGAACCATAACCTTGGGTTTGTGGTATTCTAGAGAATCAGAGTTTAAGCTAATTGGTTACTCTGATGCAGATTTTGCAGGCTGTAAGATAGACAGAAAAAGTACAAGTGGAAGCTGTCAATTCTTAGGTGACAGATTGGTTTCTTGGTATAGCAAGAAACAGAAATCAATTTCTACATCCACTGCAGAAGCAGAGTATATAGCTGCTGGTAGTTGTTGTGCACAAATTCTTTGGATGAAGAATCAGTTGCTGGACTATGGATTAAGGTACTCTAAAATACCTATTTATTGTGATAATCAAAGTGCTATTGCTATGACAGGTAATCCAGTACAGCACTCCATGACCAAGCACATCAGCATAAGGTATCATTTTATCAGGGAACATGTGGAAGAAGGAGATATTGAACTTCATTTTGTATCTACAGACCAACAGCTTGCAGATATCTTCACCAAACCTTTGAGTGAAGCTATCTTTACAAGGCTGGTAAATGAACTTGGAATGATCTCTGGTTTTGACTAGAGATGCTGGTTAGATTCAAACTCTATACATGATTTTATGTTCATGATTCTTTGAATGTGTTAACTGTTATCTGCACCAGCATGTTAAACTCTGATAAGTAAACTCTGTTAGTCATACTCTGACAGTTATACACTGATAGTTACAGTCTAATGTTATACTCTGATTGTAATTTTGTCTGAACCACATGGACCGATGAAGAAAAATGTATGAAGCATGATTTTCAGTAAGTAATCATGAATCCTTCTAAGTATTATAAACTCTGATTACAAAATGTGCAGAAATTTTACACAGCATGATACTGTCTCTATATTTATAGCATCTCTTAGTTTATTGATCCTATACACTGAGATTGTATTAGCTGTTTGCATTTTCTCTCATAAATTAATTGTATTAACTGATGAAAAGTCTAAACTCTGATTATTAATTGCAAATAATTCACCCTCAAATCAAAAGATGCCAAAAAGAGCACAAATTCCTTTGAGATCATGTTGTGCCTAGGAAGATCCAGGAACTTATTGTATGAAATAAGGGCTAAAATCTTTGATTTTTGGTGACCAGTGCCAACCACTGATTACTGGAAAAATAATAATAATAAAAAAAAAAAAATTAATTAAAAATATATATGAAAGCATATATAGAAAGGGGGTGAAAAATAAAAGATATATCCAAATGAAAGGATATCAGTATACAGAGTTTAGACATAAGAATCAGATTTTATTTTATACATGAGAGTTTAGGCAACCAGTTATTACTGCTTTTCGTTTGTGGATTTTATGCACTTTGAGATGGTCTAAATATTTATATTCAGTAAACTCTGCTAAGTCACACACAAATACACACACCTGTACAGTTTGTGAAAAGAGTTTATGTATAAAGGAGGAGAATTGATAAACACTGATGATTTGTGTACTCTACGCCGAGGTAATTTAATTTTAATCTCTGATGGTTAAAATAAATTTTGTTGGTTTCAGACATATTATAATTTTGAGAAAAAGACATTTGTTTTGAAAATTTAAAAGGAGTATGATTGGACAGTCGTTCAAGGATGTTTTTAAACAGAGGAGAGAGGTTAATGCCTAGAAAAGTGTAACAGACGGTAGTTATTGCTGTTTTTACTACGCATGCGCATTGAAAACTGTCAATTATTTGCTGTCAGTCATTGCATGTATGCCACGTGTCCCACTAACACAGTTAACGGAGTAAGACAGTTGTGTATTAATGATTAAAAACTGTTCAGTTTTTTAATTTTGAATTTTCCATTTATACAATACACACACCTTCGTCAAAACTTTTCACATCTTACTCCAACACACATCAATTGTCACACAAGCATATTCACAAACACTTTTCTACACACAAACTCTTTTGAATCAGTTTCTTTGATTTTTCTTCTCGATTCGTACTAATGGCTACTACAGTTTTTGTTGCTTCTGGGTTAGAGTTTGTTCCTAATAATTATTCAGCCCCATTAAACACTGTCAATGCACCAGAGGTGTTTCATATCATACAACACTTTCTTGCTCAGTCAGCAATTGGGCGTGCTTTGGTGGAACCTGAAAAACTTTCTAGTTCACAGATAAAGGCGTTCTGGGAAACAGGATTGTATGATGATGGTGGTGAAACAGGTAACCCATCGATTATTTTTGAATATGAAGATACAGAGTATGTCATTACTGCTGGAACCATTCGCGCTGCAATGGGGTTTCCTGAATTCTCTTCGTATACAATTGGAATGGGTGATGAGGACTTGATAAGAATGATGCGAGAAATTGGGTATTCTGGACCCTTGTCGAAGATTGGACAGCTAAAACGCCCATTCTTAAGGAAGGAGTGGAGCTTCTTCTTTGATTGCATCACAAGGACTTTTAGCAAGAAATGCACAAACTGGGATGCTATTCTCACAGACAGTCTGCAAATCGGGTATTCTCTTTTATTCGATAATCATTTTGATTTTGCACGACTTGTTTTGAATAATCTAGGAGAGAAAATGACAGAGAATAGAGGAGTAGTCTATTTCTCTAGATTCTGTCAGACTTTGTTTTCTTACTGTGTTGAAGGAGTGGAAGTTGGTGAAGAAGATGTTTCTTGTTTTAAATTACATAAGAGAATATTTTCTGATCTTATTAATAAAGATGTTAAGAAAGGGGTTGTTGGAGACTTGTTGCTACCTCAATCTGTGCAACAGTTTTTAAATGCTCAAGTCAATCCACCACCACAAGCTTCTTCTCAACCTGAGCCTCTACAACAAGAACTGCCTCTGTCAACTTCTGTTAAATCTAAAAGGGGTGGTAGGACTAAGCATGTTGGTACTAAACCTGCCAGGGTTGCTAAGTCACATGCTGAAGTTGGGGCATCAAAAACTGATGGTATGCCTCAGGAGAAAAGGCTAAAGAAAAGAAGAGCCAATAGAGCACAGTCTGATGCTGCTGTTGAAGATAGTGAAACTGATGAAGAAACTCTTCATCAGCGAAAAAGAAGATTAGTAGCAGAACATCTCTTTTGTGCTGAGAATATTTCTTCCAAAGCTGTAGAAAATCTTGACGTTCAGATTCAAGAGGATGAAGCTGTCTTTGAGGACAGAGTTTCTATGGAGAATGTAACTCCTGAAGTACAAGAGGAGATTTTTGATACTACTGTGCCTACTACGGACAGAGTAAATACTGCAACAGAAGCTCCTACATCAAATGCTGATGATGTAGTTGAGGAAGCTGCTGATCACTCTGATAGCAGGATTTTTGAGCCTCAAGAATTTCATATGGAAGTTGAAGCAAACACCTCTTTAAACTCTGAACATTTCACAGAGGGTTTGGAAGCTGATCTAGATACTGTGAGAATTGAAGAATCCATGGCTTCTCACACATAAATACTTACTTTTGAAGTTGAGAAAGGTGAGGAAGTCAATCAGACTTTAGCTGCTAATGCTACAGAAAATGTTCCTTTTGAAGCAGAGTTTGTTGCAAACTCTGAGGATGCTCTTGTTCTTGAAGCTCTACAACAATCTGTTGTTGAGATTGTTCAAAGAGAAGCAGAGTATAGTAATAATGCACACTCTGATGATCCTGAAAAAGTGACATAGAATGTAATTACAGAGAATGAAGCAGAGGATGACAATGCTGAAGCTAGTCCTACTCATTCCAATCCTGATATTCAAGTAGAGTGCTCTGATATTCAAGCTGACTCTGATGAGGCAAGAGAAGTCAATCGTGCTACTGCAGAACATTTTCAGAATATGTACTTCTCAAATTGGTCAAGCAAGGATACTATCTTTTCAAATGAACGAGCTGCAGATTTTGTGACAAAGTCTTCCAAAGAGATTAAAAATCCAGAACTTCTCAGTCATCTCAAAGCAACTATTGTACAAATCAAATCATTAAACAATCGTTTTGATGCTTCTAACAAGGTGATTGAAAGTTTGAGAACTGATATAGCTACAAGAGAGCTTACACAACAGAAGGATAAATCATTGTATATTTCTTTGTGTAAAGATCAGAAGAATTTTGATTCCAGGTTATCCAAAGTTGAAGAAAATCAAGTCACAATGTCAACAAAGTTGGATGAAATTGCAAATTCTATTGAATTGCTCACATCAGTTTTGCTGTCTGATGATGTCAAAAAGGGGGAGAGAGTATCTAAAGACAAATGCAAGAGCTCTCAAACTCTGACTCAGAAGGATGATACTGCTGATGGTGGTGCAAGAGACAAACATCATCCCAGATCAAAGAATGTTCAAAGGCAAGGGAGGAGGTCAAACTCTGATGCTCAGACAAATGCTGATGGAAAAAGATTATACACTGGAGGGCAGTCTTCTTCAAGGGTTAGAAGTTTACTTCTTTCCTCTAAATCTCCAGTTACTGATGAAGAAGTTGCTACACAGTTATTCTTAGCAGAACATGGTAAAGATGTTACTATTGAAGATATCCAGGCAGAAGAGCAATTGCTTGCTGAAGAACACAGGAAAGATGTTGAAGCTGGAATTTACAAACAGAAGGTTATCAAGGCTCCAAGGAGAAAAGAAAAAGGAATTGTTATCAAAGAGAATGTAAACTCTGATCAGAGTTTACAGTACTCAAGGAGGCCTATTTGTTCAAATGCTGATAAAGGTAAAGGCGTGATGATTGAAGAGCCTAACCTGAATAAGAAGTTTAAATCAACCTCTGACATTGCTCAAGTTGAAACAAGATTAGCTAAATCAACCTCTGACGCTGCTCAAGTTGATGTTATTACCAAAGTTTTGACAACCTCTGACGTTGCTCAAGTTGTACAGAAATCTACACTACTTCCAGGATTCAGCAAACCAAAAATTCTTGAAGACTTAAAGCTTGAAGCTGTGAATTTCTCAGAAACCAGAACAGTATTGGGAAAAGAAGCCTTTGATAAATCTGGACTGGGTTCACACAGAGAGAGAAGAACAAATAACAGATCTCAAGACAATATTTCACTGGCAGAATCTGGTATTGGGGTTACACAAGAAAACCTTGATAAGTTAGAGTCTGTTCAGTTGATTTTTCACAGAGTATTGAAGAAGCAATTTTTGTTATACTTCATGAGTGATGGAAGAGTTTATAAGGTTGGAGAATCTGATGTCAATCTCAAATCATGGGAAGAACTTGAATATGTACTTTATCTTTTGAAAGTCAAGAACAGACACACTCATGTTGTTGCTCAAGTGTTGAGAGAAAAGATGCTGAGATCTAAAGCTATGCTTGGAGGAGGAGTGTCAAGTGTTTATATTCCAAAGTACAGGGATCATGCTGGAAAAATAGTGGAAATGAAAAGAAACAGTGCTAAATTTAAAACTTCACTTGGAATAAAGGTTTTAGAATTTAACCTAGAGTCAGACAAAGCTCATTACATTCGACTAGGGAATGACATGAAGAAAAACAATATCTATTCTCTGAGGGCTGCCATATATCAAACTGGTGAAGGAGATCCAGAGTATAAGGAGCTGAAAGAGATTATGATAGCTGAACTTGAGAATGCTGAAAGAAGACTGTTGATTGATTATCTCAGGACAGTACCTGATGTTCAAGAAGTCAAGTAAAGTCTGACTGTAAGTTTTTATGTTTTCTATTCTAAGTTAAAATTAAACTCTGTTATATTTTAAACACTGCATTTGTTATATGTTTTGACATCATCAATTATCTGTTTAACTTGTACATTTTGGTATGAACAAGTTGGGGGAGATTGTTAGATATAATTGCTGACGTTTGTTCATCAGTGTTTAAGTACCAGGTACATATCAGAGTTTACATAGAAGCCAGTCAGAGTTTGATAAAGTCTGACTGGGTGAAGAGTTTACATAGAAGCCGGTCAGAGTTTGATAAAGTCTGACAGGGTGATAGTTGAATTAGCTGTCGGTGCTGAATTGAAGATTCTAGAAGCAATATATTCTGAAGATGGAAAGAAGCAGAATATATTGATACAGCTAAGGAGACTGGACAGAAGACTGAAGCAATCCTTAATTGATAATAATTGTATAGCTAATTTATAGGAGTATCAATTAGATAAGGATTGTATGTAGCTGTGTACTATATAAACACAGATAGGTTATCTCTAGAAGAGATGCGAACATTGAATATATTATTCTTGTAACCTAGTAGCTCTTTGTGATTCATTAACATCACTAAGAGAGAATTATTTAATATAATTCAGTTTGTTGATTTACAAACCTGTGTTTTTGATTGTTATTCTCATACATACTTGATTATATATTGTGTATTCGGCCTAACAGTGAATTTTTAGGGTTTTTTAATTTTACATATGATTAGATTTGGGTCTTTCATATGTAAGTGTCATAGTTCGATTTAATAAGAAATTTGTGTATGTTATCTATGTGTATGTTATGACAACTAGTTGGGGAATACTGTACCTATTAAAAGTGGTATATTATCTATGTGTATGTTATATAATTTTTAATCATTTACACTTGAATATATGGATTTAATTTTTTTTACGATGTTGTTAAAGTTAGAGACTGAGTAATTCCTTATGTATATATTTAAACTAATCTTATAATGATTCTTATGTATAAAGTTTCGTAAAAAGAAGGAATTGGTGATTTTCAGGGCCTGGATGATCATCAATAGGGTCCGGAGAAGCAGAGGAGTTGGTGATTACATTATTGGTCAATATTCATATATAACTTGAATATATGAATTTATATTGTTGGTGGTTTATTAATCATTATCTGGGTTTTGATACAGATTGCATCTGTCATGACTGTGTGGAATCAGTTACAGCTTGAATATGCTACTAACTTGTGGAATGAAGCATTGAACAAGCGACTTGGTACACAGGTATTAAAAACTTTTGTGTAACTATTTACTAATGCATATGATGTTATCTTATTTACATTGTTGGTTTGATGTGTTTTTCATCCAGGGACTTGGCCTTTCTGAAGTTCTTGTAGAAGTTGAAAGACGTGGATCATCTTTTGGTGAATTGTTGGAAATTCCTGAACAAGATGACTGGACATACAGCGATGGGAAATCTGCTTCATGCATTGCTTATGTTCTCAGAGTGTACAAGGAAGCAGGACTCTTTGGTTCAATATCAGACTCAATCCAAATACCTGAATTCACAGTGAGTTTGTCTTTAGAATTTGTTATGGTCTGATCTTGTTTTGTCTTTAGAATTTATTATGGCCTGATCTTGTTTTGTCTTTATGGTCTGATCCAGGGACTTGGCCTCTGGTTCATAGTTTTTTTAGACGTAAAACGATTTGCTTATCTTGTTAACTTGTGCAGAGAGGATATTCTTTTAATCTGTGGAGTTGATTGATCCAAGCACGATCAGATAAAGACTTCTTGTCATTTTGCAAAAGACATTGCTATATGTTTGAATATGTTTGAAACTTTGAATATGGTAAGTAAACTTTTTTCTGCTTCTGTAAAAGTTTTGACTTAATTTGAAAAGGTCAGATATTGCTATATGTTTGAATATGTTTGTCAGGCTAAATTTGCACTTGAGTAAACTTGTTTCGTAATTTAATTATTCAGTGATTTTGGCACTAGAATGATGGATATGATGTGCGACTCCAATGTCGACTGTGATGACTTGCTAGCTTCCATCACAGGTTAGATCTTTTTCTTACTCGTAATCCCATTAACATGGAAATGGTATAAAGTGATGAATTCTGTCATTGAGTAAAAGTTCCTTTAGGCAGGCTTCAACAGATTTAATATCGACTATTAAATTTTCTCTCAAAACTGACTATTACCTGACTTACAATTATAATATAAAGCAGCTTCCTGAAGGCCAGAATATGTTATTATATACATGCTTTTTCAGCCTTCTTTCTGAGGTTATGGAGATCGCTATTGCCGACTTTACCTGTTTATATATATGGTTTGCAAACATAGATTATGGACCTCAGATAAGTGACCCCTTATAGTCCAGCTATAGGAAGACATGTCCATATTGTGTACTCAGCTTATGCAGAAAATCTGTGATCTTTAAAAGGCCAGTTCCTGTTATTTTATATAACCATCCAGTAGTAGAGATCGGTTTCCACAATCTCCATAAATAACAGAGGATTCATCTCCTTTCCACCACATTTGTTCACACAAAATATAAATAATCGGGCTTATAATTGAAGAGGTCGGATATTAAAGTAATTAGTCCTTCACATGTCTCCGGTGTGGTTAACATCCGAGGTCTAGTGCCACGATTGAAATCTCCATAGATAACAGAGGATGTATCTCCTTGATGAATCTTTGTATGAACTCGCGGGGGAACTGGTATGTGGCCGGGGCTTTGCTGATGCTTTTTAATACTAGGTATTCTTATTGTTAAGTGGTCTCAATAGCTATTTTTTTCTCAAGTAAGATTTCTTTTGAGATCTGGAAGAGAGTGTGAGTCTTCAGTATCGGATTCAGAACGATATGGAAGTGCTCGTTTAGATAATTTTGCAGCAGGACTTGAATTAGTTGGTCAGAAGGTAGTGACATCTGCAATCTATTTTATGAATAAAGTCCAGCATGTCCTGGCTCTGTTTTTTACCTGTTAAATTGTGTATTGTTTTGGGATGCCATAAATTTGACTTGGAAAAACCTACGAATCTTGGTGTGTTAAAATGGTATTTATGTATGTATTAAATCGGTAATCGTTGGTGGGAACTTCATGATTCTCTGGCCCTTTATAGACGTGTTAGTGATTTTGCTTACTTTCTTTGGCTTTTGGCCAATCAAGGCCTTCTTTATTCATAGCAGCTTTCTCCATTTCAGAATTTCCTATATCATATAGATGATTGCTGCTAGGATTTTCATGATTAACCATCAAGAGAACACATAGACACTTACACGATACTTGTCATGTTATTATGTTTCTACTATATGAAGTGTTTTTATTTATTTGCAGGGGCTTGTGGCTATGAAGAATTTCTAAGGCAGCTATGGTAAATACAGTGCAGGGCTAACTAGTAAGTTGTTCAATGATGGAGCTCAAGTTGGGTGTCTTGTTAGTGGCATTGTTCAGGATGTTGATGAAGGTAACAAGAGCTGCTCAGAGAACTTCAGGTCAAGTTTGAGTGGGTACATCAAAGGGATTGTAAATGCATTTACTAGAGTTGTAATGTACAACTTTTCCATTTACCGATTTAAAGTGTAGTCATTGATGTATATACTGAATATTTTTTGATAATGATAATCGAGTTGTGGTTATTTTGATGCCTTATTTGATTTTTGATAATGACTGTAGTACTATCCATGATGTATATGCCTCAGACATCGGCTTTAAAAACAAGTAACAAATGTAATAGATGTCTTCAACATCATCCAAAACTGATGTCTATTGCTACATTATACATCAGTTTGAAACTGATGTTAATAATCTCTTAGACATCGTCTAAAACCGATGTCTAATGTTACATTATACATCAGTTTCATAATGTCAACTGATGTTTAAATTAGATTAGACATCAATTTTTTCAAAAAAACTGATGTATATGTCGAAATAATCTACGTCTGTCATAGGTTAAATAACATCTAATACCAGCTGTTAGGAATATGTTGTTCTTGATGATAAACATAAAACACTTAGTAGAATTTGTGTAAAGTCATTTTTGTAACTGTCAACGAAATGGCATGCTTTGCAGCATTCCGTTGACAGGAAGCTCATCAACGAAATGAGTGTTGTAGCAATTGCATTGTACAATACTTCACAGTATGATAGGCATTCTGTTATATGTTTTAGATAGGTTTTCTAAGTCATGTTGACTAAGTACTAGATAGGCAAAATAGGTTGGTTAATTGTAAATATGTTATGCCTTGTAATTTTGACTAAGTGAAGACATGTCAACGGTATGAAGATTACTCTGTCAACGGTATGGAGTTTACCCGTCAACGAAACGAGGGAAACACCATCAACGGAATGAAGAATGAAGCTATCAACGAAACACATCTCCTTGCTATCAACGAATCAATGTTGCTTTTTGAACAGTTGACAAAGTGATAGTGACAGTTTACTGAACAGATCTAAAAGGAGATATGGAAGTGTACTTTGCATTGGAAGCCATCAAAGTGGATACTGGAAATAAGGAAACATTCCAATTTCCAATAAGGCTCTTGGAAATGATTATAATGAGCATGAAGACAAAAGCAAAGATCTCCAAGGACCATTGGACAAAAGGAATGAAAAGCAAGCTACTGATGGTTACTACTATTATTCTTTAGTTTAACCAAACGTAGAATTGTAAACTTGGGATTATATAACCAAGTGTAGCAGTTACTTTAGAAATAAGAGAAGAAACACAAATAGATAGTATTAGCTATTTTTGAGAGCAATTCTTCTCTACAACCTTGTAACTGAGCAGCTGTGTACTTTTGTATCACAGATTATTTCCGCAATAAAAACACTTCAGTTGGATCATCAAACAATCCAACTGAATTATTTATATCTTGTGTTTTTATTTATTCAGTTCAGTTTTATTTTATAAAGTGTTTAGTTTCAAGAAAATATCAAGAATTGTATTCAACCCCCCCTTCTACAATTCTATTAGGTCATTTGGGAATAACACCAGCAATATGACGATTAAAAAGTTAACCTCATGCAGTTGAACCAAGAAGAATGGACATAAACATCGGAAATTTATTGAAAACTGATGTGTAAAATGATATTAGACATCGGCTGAAAACTGATGTCTAAAGTTTGGACATTAGACATCACCGACAAAGACATCGCACCAGATTGTTCAAAGACATCGGTCAGAAACCGATTTCTAATGCAGTTTTTCTAGTAGTGTTAAGAATATTCTTGACTGTCGTCCAGTGACCTTCACCTGGATTAGACTGGTATCTGCTCGTCATGATCAAAGCATACAAAACATCAGGTCGAGTACTTATCATTGCATACATTATTGAACCAATTGCAGAAGCATATGGTACCTTTTTCATACGGTCCTTATCATCTAATGATTTAGGACAGTTTTCTTTTGAGATCACTATCCCATGAGACACAGGGACAAATCCCCTCTTTTCCTCTTGCATCCCAAAACGATGCAATACTTTGTCAATGTATGTACTCTGACTTAAGCCGATTAATCTTCTAGATCTATCTCTATAGATCTTGATCCCTAATATATAGGTAGCATCGCCTAAGTCTTTCATTGAGAAACTTTTTCCCAACCAAGTCTTAACAGCCTGAAGAGAAGGTATGTCATTCCCTATTAGTAATATATCATCAACATATAATACTAGGAATGACACTTTGCTCCCACTAACCTTCTTGTAAACACAAGGCTCATCTTCATTTTGAATAAAGCCAAACTCTTTGACTGTTATATCAAAACGAATGTTCCAACTCCTTGAGGCCTGCTTCAATCCATAAATAGATCGTAGTAGCTTACAGACCATTCTAGCAAATCTCGGATCGACAAAACCTTCTGGTTGTATCATATACACATCCTCTTCTAAGCTCCCATTTAAGAAAGCGGTTTTGACATCCATTTGCCAGATTTCATAGTCATAGTAAGTTGTTATCGCAAGCACAATCCTGATGGACTTGACCATAGCTACTGGTGAGAAAGTTTAATCATAGTCAATACCATGAATTTGTTTGAAACCTGTCGCCACTAGTCTTGCTTTGTAGGTCATTACATTACCATCCATGTCTGTTTTCTTCATGAAAACCCATTTGCACCCAATAGGTTTTACCCCTTCAGGTGGTTCAACCAAAGTCCATACTTTGTTTTCATACATGGAATCCATCTCAGATTTCATAACTTCCAGTCATCTCTCAGAATCTGGACTATTCATAGCATCCTGATAGGTAAGAGGTTCATCTTCATCTATAAGCATTACATCGCCAGTCCGAGTTAAGAGAAATCCATAATATCTCTCAGGCTCGTGGCGAATCCTGCCAGATCTACGAACAATCTGTGTTTCTTGAGCAGTAACATTTTCATGTACTTCATGCTCATGTTCCAACTCTGGTTCAATGTCATTATGTAGTTCTCGAACTTCATCGAGATATATCATACTCCCACTGTTTTTCTTAGAGAACAGTTCTCTTTCAAGAAATACCGCAGTTCGAGCAACAAACACTTTGCTCTTGGTACGATTAAAGAAATAATACCCTTTAGTTTCTTTTGGGTATCCCACAAAATTACATTTGTCTGATTTCGGTCCTAGCTTGTCAGTGACTAAACGTTTCACAAACGCTTCGCATCCCCATACTTTCAAAAAGGACATGCTATGACGTTTCTCAGTCCATATCTCATATGGTGTAGTTTGAACTGATTTAGTAGGAACTCGATTAAGTGTGTGTGCAGCCGTTTCCAGAGCATAACCCCAGAAACTAATTGGAAGATCCGCTAGACTCATCATCGACCGCACCATGTCCAACAAGGTACAATTTCTCCTTTCAGATACACCATTCCACTGTGGTGTTCCAGGAGGTGTGAGTTGTGATACAATACCACACTCCTTTAAAAAATTCTTAAATTCTAAGCTTAGGTACTCACCTCCACGATCAGATCGTAGAGTTTTAATACTTCCGCCTATTTGCTTTTCCACTTCTGCCTTGTACTCTTTGAATTTTTCAAATGATTCAGATTTGTTCTTCAAAAGATACACATATCTGTATCTACTAAAATCAACAGTAAAGGTTATGAAGTAGTAAAAGCCACCTCTTACCATCGTACGCATTGGACCACATACATCACTATGTATAAGTTCTAATCGTTCGGTGGCCCTCTCACCAATTCCGGTAAAAGGAGCTTTAGTCATTTTTCCCATGAGACAAGGTTCGCATTCTTCGTTGATTCAAAATCAAACTTATCCAAGTATCCATCAATATGTAACTTGGAAATGCGTTTCTCATTTATATGGCCTAAACGACAATGCCAAAGGTATGTTTGATTTGAGTCATTAGCCTTAATACGTTTATTATTTACATTATAGAAAGGAATATCAAGATCAAGAACAGATAAACCATTAAATAAACGTGCAGCCCCATAGGTAACATTATTCAAACCAAAGGAACAACTATTGTTTTGAATTGTAAAAGAAAAACCTTTCTTGTCCAAACAAGAAACAAAAATAATGTTTCTGCAAATCGCAGGCACGTAAAAACAGTTTTCAAGTTCTAAAATAAGCCCAGTGGGCAACGATAAATTATAAGTCCCTACAGCCAAAGCAGCAACCTTTGCTCCATTTCCAACGCGTAGGTCGACTTCTCCTTTCGCCAAAGTCCTACTCCTTCACAGTTCATGCACATTTATACAAATGTGAGAACCACATCCAGTATCCAATACCCATGATGTAGAAGTAGACAAATTGACTTCTATAACATACATACCTGAATCAGAAATCTTCACAGACTTCATACCCTTCAGGTTCTGATCCTCCAAATAAGCTTGACAATTACGATTCCAATGACCCGGCTTCTTGCAAAAGTGACATACATCACCCTTTGCAGCACCTTTTGCAACACCTCCAGTAGGCTTCAAAGCCTTTTTGAAAGCAGACTTCGGATTAGCAGATTTAGATCCAATCTTCTTCTTGCCTTTCCATTTCCCCTTTCCTTTGGCATTCCCTTTATTCACCATCATTATGGGAGCAGGGTTAGCCTTTGACATATTGGTCTCAGCAGTCCTCAATAATGCCAATAGTTCGATATGTGTTTTTTCTATCTCACTCATACTATAGTTTATAACAAATTGAGTGTAGTTGCTATTCAAAGACTGCAAGATCAAATCTGCTTGGTGTTCCAGTAAAACTGGGTAACCCAAATTCTCAAGGGTTTCCAAATACCCTATCATCTTTAGAACATGCGGTCCAACCAGGTCACGATCTCCCTGTTTTCATGCATACAACGCTTTGCTTACATCAAACCTCTCTTGACGAGCTTGACCCTCAAACATCCTTTTGAGGTGCTCTATCATGTCATAAGAGTCCATATGCTCATGTTGTTTCTGAAGCTCAGGACTCATAGTCGCTAGCATCAAACAACAGACATCCGTAGAATCATCAAGATGCTACTGATAAGCATTTTGTTGAGCCTCGGTTGCTTCAGCAGCAAGAGGTCCAGGGTGAGGAATATCAAGGACATAAAGCTTTCGCTCCTGCCTGAGGACAATCCTCAAATTCCTTTGCCAATCAAGGAAGTTGGTTCCTGTCAACTTTTCCTTCTCAAGGACTGATCGCACAGAGAAATTGTTTGAGTTTGCCATTTAGATATCTACAATGTTAAAATGCATAAAATAAGTTAGTTGCAGATTTATTAAATTATGTTCAAGTGATTATACATATATATTCACAATATATATCTCCCACTATTTTAATCAAATCAATAGCCCTAACTATTAATTCGGAAGGCATTACTCTAAATCCTTCTAGTGAACCAAGATCCATATTTCGTCATGCTTAAGGTCAACTTTGGCTTTACTCCCAAAACATGATTTATTTAGGTAGACAACTCTTGTCAATTATATCATATATAACTCTTGGAAAGTCTGGTAGAACAACATTTGTCCACATTTATCCAATAAATCATACCAAACTCCATGCCTCTAAGTTCACAATCCTATTGTGGTAACTTAGTTAAGTCTAACCCAATGGTCTAACAATTAAGTATCACATTTACTTCATCGCACCTTACCACGATAGATTGGAGTGCTTCGCTTTGGCGAACCCACTCTTTCTCGATCTAGGTCTTGACGAGTGTTGCCCATTGGAAGACATCTAAGTGACTTAATATTTTAAATTTAAGGATTTTATTATTAAAACGACCATGATCCCATCATCAAGAGATTCCCAATTTTTTCTTGAACTAAGTACTTCAATTCAAAATTCATCAATGGTTTGATTTCCAGTCCAACGGAGGAGTCACAGTGGTCTCACTTAAAACCCGCCTTTCTTACAAGCGCTGCTTGTATTTTTGTCAAAATCGCCCCATATCAAAAAATCAAAAATTCATACTTATTTCCGTGTTTCATAAACACTGGAATCTCATGTTCATTTTGTTCAATTTTAAAATCTTGAATCGTTACAGATTTTATCTTGTTTAGCAGGTATGGCATGGGTGATGTATCTAATACATACATGTTTAATCTAATTAAAACATGCATCATTATCGCTACGCATACATATATGTAAAGTGTGTAAAGTAAACGTGCTTGGTTATGGCCCAATCCTATGCGATTTTTCCAAGCTAGGGAAAAATCAAGGTCAATCTATAGTGGTATCAAATACAACATAATAAATTACACATGTCTTCATGCTTCCTTGTAATGACTCCTTTGATCGCCTCCTTGGTATTCCTCCATGTCTTCATATCATCAATTACATTACAAAATATGAAACAAGCTAATCTAATAAACTTACAAGAGAAACTCGAGTTACATTCGAGATTTAATCATTACAAGAATGAACGACATGCACGTCGTATTTAAAAACAAAACCATAATCAAAACCACTAACCTATGGGTCTTAGGGCCATAACCATACACCATGCTCAATTAAAAGTTAAGAAAATCTCAGATTTCATCAAGACATCATACCATATCATATTTCACTTGATCCAATCAAAGAAATCATAAAAGGCACAAATCAAAAAAAAATCGAAATCATGACAGAAACCAGTAAATCGCAGTTTTGAGGGCCTAAACGATGTCAAACGGCCAAAAAGTGACTTGGGTCATGAAAATGTTGCGAGTTTTACTCGTGACGATTTTACCTTTCTGAAAAGGTATTATTCGTCCAATTCTGACATCGAAAAATCGGAAAAACACTATTTACCGCAGAAACCTTTTTTGAAGTTTTTGCTTTCGGAATAAAACGAAACAATTTCGATCGATTCTCAAGCCTTTGTATCACGTATCATATACATACAGACCTCACCATCATCAACAGATGTGTCAATACACATCAGAACCCATCAGTTTATATTTATAAACAGTATAACATACATATCATACAAAATCGCATACATATTAGTGATGGCAGATTGTAAACATGCTATTATCAATAAAACAGTAAACATATAAACGAATTAAACACAATTCGCAAGTAGCTCTGATACCATTGAAGGGTTTCGGGCTTGAAAACGCAACGGAAAAACGCGTAAAAACAGAAAATAACGAAACCCTCTACAGGATCCATGCGAACGCGATATTTAATTCGTGAACAGAATTGTTTACCTTTTAAGAAGCTTTACGATTTGGTTGACAGATGGAGGTCCTTTGCTATGATCACCACATATCCCGCCTTGCGATATACGTCTCTAATCAGTCCACACGAACGCCCGATCGTCCAACGATCACCGGAGTTGGTACTTGTAATAACCCCAAATTTTGTACTTATTAAAACCCTTGATGTATAGTAATTTTTCCGTTTAAGAAAAGCTTTTTAGACCACACTATATACGTGTAGGAAAACTGAAGTTCGAAGTTGTATTATTGTTTTACTATGTAAATGAGAGTATATAAATCCTATTTATATTCCAAGATTCATGCTCGAGCCATTTTAATTAAGTATTTGATTGTTAGGACGAATAGTGAATAGTTACTATTCATGATGAGAATCACGTAGAGTTTTATTCGCTCTTTTTAGAAAATATTTTCGAATCGTTTCAAGAAGAACAAAAACAAAGATGGATAGTAACATTTATGAATAGTACTCCAAGGTGAATAGTAAAATTTTATAGTCTCCGATCGATCCCATATTTCAGCAGAAGTTCCAGAATGATAAACGGTTACTAATCGCGTAGTCAGAAATCGCCAACGAAAATGAGAATCGAAAATCCGCTTGAAGGAGCAACTTTGAACGTTTCCTAAGCTTAAGGAAAAGAAATAAAATAGAAATGGAAATTAGAGGTTTGACAAGTCAAAGCTTACATGAGAAGCTTGGTTAGATATTAGTAGTATTATGACATAATCTTGATTTTAAATAAAGGATAAAACCAAGTAAATACAAGTCAACTAAGCTCATCCAAAACACTCCATTCTCATCCATTTTTGAAGCAAAAACCGTGGCCTTTATTGAGAGGAAAAAGAGGAGAAAACAAATCTTGCTAACTTGCTTGAATCTTGATGAAAGTGCTTGGTGTTTAATTTGATCATCTCACAAAGACAACCCCATTGATTCCTAGCTTTCATTTCCATTATCAACCACCAGAAACACTTGATTTCCACCATGATTCTTGAAGTAAAAATCTGGGTTTTGTGTCTAAAAGCTTAGATGAGAGTTTGTAAGAGCAAGGCGAAGCTTGGATGGTTGTATACCGAGGTGTTAAAGGTATAAGTCGCTTAACCGAAACTTTGTTGATTAATTTCATTTTTAATTTATGTTCATGAATTCTTTTTGACCTTGGATTGGAGGATTTGACTGAGTGAAGGGAGTATAAGGTGGATTGTGAGTTTGATTGCTTGGTTTGGTTGAGTTTTAAGTTTTGGAAACGTTACGTTTTAAGCCGTCATAATGCCCGATTTTGCATAGCCCTGTTTTGAGTTACAAATACGAGAGTATCACCCACTGTTAAAAATGACCACTTCCCATGTTTGTGTAGATCTTTGTTTCTAGTTTACGTGAGCGCAAGAATCATGTCATTATGAAATACGGTTTAGGAGAAACACATGTTTTAGTGGTAGTCGTCCGTAAAACCAAACTACACCATTTAGTCAACTTTGAGGCTATGATCGAACCACTTAGAGGTCATAATAAACTTTGAAACTTTGTTATATCATGCTAAGGATAGTTAGGAAGGTCCTAGAAAAGGTTTCGTGTTAAAACAATAGTTTTTCAATTTTATAAAAATGTCGGAAACAAAGCTACGCGACGATAAAACGATTTCTGCAGCCCACTGCTATAAACTGCCCATTCGGGATTTTCACTCCCCAGACCAGAAACATATTTTTAAACCATTTTGTTCTAGATATTCTCTAGATCATGCATGGGAAAACGGTGTGTCAATAGAGTTAACGGTTAATGAGTTATGAGCATTTTCGTGAAACGAGCGCAAATAGTAAAACTCCATAGTTGACTCGACTTTTAAAATGCCTTTCACCTATTTCGACTCATGTTTTCAAATCAAGATATTTTTGATAAATATTAAAAATACTCAAGAATCTCCTTGAGGTAGTTTCGTAATTAATTATTAATTTTCTGATTTACTAAAAGTGTTAGAGTGTGAGTTGCAAAATAGTGATGTTATGGAAAGTCAACTCTAGAGGTACTACTTTGACCATCCGTTTTGGCTAATTTAAAAGAGTGATTTCGAGTCGACTAAAACACAAAACTTGTTAAGGATTATTGAGATAATGTATTGGTGTGAAGAACGAGATTAGAAATGATGAGTAAACGGTATAGAAGATCGTAAGTTAAGTGGACCCAAAAGAGTGAAAGTCGGGTAAAATGAAGTTTACTTAGAATAAGTGAATTGTCAATCAAGTGACTAATTAAGGTTATGTATTGTCTTAGTAGAGGTTCCATGAATAGAGGAGAGACATCCAGTTAGAGCTTGGACATCAGGCAAGTTTACTAACTCTTACTCTATTGTTCAGAGTAGGTATAATTTT
Source organism: Heracleum sosnowskyi (assembly GCA_030848705.1). Taxonomy (NCBI): domain Eukaryota; kingdom Viridiplantae; phylum Streptophyta; class Magnoliopsida; order Apiales; family Apiaceae; genus Heracleum; species Heracleum sosnowskyi. The sequence goes on along the minus strand of CM061238.1, from coordinate 56,894,604 downwards.
CAGATGTTTAATACTTGCTTATTTATATATATACACATTCTTTTGATATCAAGTGTAATTGTTCGATTTATATTATGAACTTTATATGTTAAAAGTTTTGATAAATCATACTTTGCTGATAATGGTATCTTGAATTTAATATTCGGACGACGATTCTAGGGATAGAGCGCGTTGGTCCAAAAAGTAGACTTGACCGGGGAGCGGTGTTTTGTTTTGACGTATTATAACTATGTAAACCCGAAAGGTTCTTCGGGAGATAGTATATGTACTTACTATTACTTAATGACTTCATTTATTAAATATTCCAAAAACATTTATCTTGGATAAAGTGTAGTATTAAATATTTATTAAATATGTTAAACGTTTTCAAAAATATTTCAATTATTATGTAAAAGTTATCCAAGATGCTTCGAAAAGTTTAAGCACGTATACCTTCCCACTCGAGATCTTTTTGTGAAAACCCCCGGTCATGGTTTGCTTAAGTAGCGTTGTTTTTAAGCAAGAATTGGTCGACTAAGGTCGGACCTTAACTACTCGTTTTCTATTCAAAACGATTCTCAAAAGAAAATAAAAATGGGACTCTGGCGCGAGCAGGACCGTTGACAAACGATCCTGAAATTTATATATAAGTGGCCGTTAGCCAGGTGGTCCATCAATACTCTGGCGCGAGCAGGGCCGTTGACGAACGATCCTGAATTTTACATATAAGTGGTCGTTAGCCAGGCGGTCCATCAATTATTGGTCGTATGCGCCAGGATGATTACAGATGGAGTTCTCATCCAGGACGATTACAGATGGAGTTTTCGTCCAGGGTAATTACAGATGGAGTTTTTGCCCTTCTACTAGTAGAAAAGACCCGCGGTGGATATGAAGGTGGCGACTGATCATCGTCACTTCATATTGTATTTTTTGTTTTGGATAAGTCCCTTCCTTCCAGTTTGGAAATTCTAATTAACACTGTGACGAAAGCCTAGGTGCTGAGTTACCGATAGTGTTAACTTTAGTATGAATGATTTGATATTTCGAAGGCAATATTTAAAAAGGTGAAATGATTCTGGTTACTTATTGATGAAAGACAAACGGTAATTTAAAAACTGGTGAACTAGTGTTGTTCATCTAGCAGCATCTGGAACTGCGTACTTGTTGATTTCTAAAATCATGCTAAGTCACTGATAGTGTATTTCTAAAATTATGAACTAAATTTGTTCATATAGTAGTATTCTAAACTTCGTACAAAGTATGAATACTTCCAATAGAAAACTATATACTTATTTTAAATTATTGGAAGAACTTTATATTACTGACTAGTTAACTTGCTGAGCATTCTTTCGCTCATTCTTGCTTTGTTAAAAATTATATTTTCAGTGAGACCATAGTCGGTCGTCCCGTATTGCGAGGAAAGGAATGTGGAAGATACTCCCTTGAGATAATGCAGTTCAAGAAGGACACTGTATGAGTAAGTTGGATAGGTTCAGCTATCCTTATTAAGTGTCTTTACAAAATGGGTTGTAATAATTCCATGTAGAGGTTATAGTTAGTAGTGTGAGATCCTGGATAGTACATTTGGTTTGTAATAACTAATGTTACTGTATATCGTTTCTAAGGCTATAACTTGTGTGAGTAAGAGATTGGGGTCTATGATGTTGTTTTGATTGGATCATTGAGTTAATACAGGTATTATATGATTGGATGGTGAGGTGACGACCTGGATCCCAGACCCCGGATCTGGGGGCGTTACAGAAATGGTATCAGAGAAATAAGTTATAGTACTCAGAGACGAGAGTGTTAAGAGTTATGTCCAAGTAAGAGAATAATGTAAGAGCTCATATAGAGTTCGTTATTGGACTACCGGATGTAGTACCATTAAGTAAGATATGAGTGGAGCATTTACCCGAGGTCTTATTGTAGGACTGATAGAATCCTTGGAGACCATCAGAATGATGAGAAAGAGTCTAGAAACGTACATAATTTATCAAAGACATTATTATCGAATGTGGAATAGAGTCTCGAGAGTAGTTGAGGTAGAGGCGGGATTGCCAATACCATAGATTGATTTGACTGGCATGAATCTTGTTACTCATAGTCATTCATATTTGCCCATAAGGAGGCATCATATGTGAGAACCAAGGCGTTTAAACTTCCTTACGTAATTAAGGTCACTAGTTACCTGGACTAGTTGAAGACATTGTTTTGTCTATGAGGTTTCAATACCCTGTTAGATATAATTGCTGACGTTTGTTCATCAGTGTTTAAGTACCAGGTACATATCAGAGTTTATCTAGAAGCCAGTCAGAGTTTGATAAAGTCTGACTGGGTGAAGAGTTTACATTGAAGCCAGTCAGAGTTTGATAAAGTCTGACGTGGTGATAGTTGACTTAGCTGTCGGTGCAAAGATAAAGATTCTAGAAGCAATATATTCTGAAGATGGAAAGAAGCAGAATATATTGATACAGCTAAGGAAACGGAATAGAAGACTGAATCAATCCTTAATTGATATGAATTGTATAGCTAATTTATAGGAGTATCAATTAGATAAGGATTGTGTAACTGTGTACTATATAAACACAGATAGGTTATCCCTAGAAGGGATGCGATTATTGAAAAATTATTCTTGTAACCTAGTAGCTCTTTGTGATTCATTAACATCACTAAGAGAGAATTATTTAATATAATTCAGTTTGTTGATTTACATACTTGTGTTCTTGATTGTTATTCTCATACATACTTGATTATATATTGTGTATTCGGCCTAACAATTGGTATCAGAGCCAAGGCTGTTTAATATATACAGTTTTACGATTCAAACACAGTAATAATCATGTCTGAAGAAAATCAAACTTCTCCCAAGGTTGAACATGTTAAACCTAATTCTGTGAGTCGGTATGAAACAATCAGGGTTCCAATTCTCAGGCCAGTGGAGTATCCAATTTGGAAGGTGAAGATGACCATGTTTCTGGAGGCTACAGATCCAGAATACCTTGACAGAATCTATGATGGTCCTCATATGCCGACTAAATTGTCTCCTGTTGTTGATGGTCAAGAACAAAAGACTGTACCAAAGGAAAAGAAAGATATGACTCCTGAAGACATCTCATCAATTGCAAAAGATGCAAAGATCTTGATGAAATCTATGGGTTGTTGAAAACTCATGAACTGGAGATAGAACAAAGAAACAGAAGATCAAGCAAGAAGACAAAATCTGTTGCTCTCAAAGTTGAGGAGAAGCCCATCAAGAAGGAATCATCAAGGAAGAAAGCCAAGGGAAAGGCTTTAGTCATTAAATCTGAAAGTGAGTCATCAAACTCTGATGATGACTCAAACTCTGATGTAGCTTCTGACTCTGAGGATGATGAAGAACAGATGATGCAAATGGCTGCATTGATGGTGAAAACCTTCAAGAAGATGGGATTCAAGAACTTCAAGAAAGGAAAGAGATTCTCAAGGAAAGATTCAAACTCTGAAAGGAAAAGTTTTAGAAAGTCTGATGGAAGGGAGACCAAGTCTGGCAAGAAAGATAAATCTGAAATCCAGTGCTACAGGTGTAAGGAGATGGGTCACTATGCCCCAGAGTGCAAGAAAGGCAAATCTGAGAAAGCACTCATCTCTAAAGGCAAAGACTGGGCAGATACTTCAGACTCTGATGATGGAGTAAATTATGCTCTTATGGCAACTGTCAGAGATGAGACTGAATCATCTGAAAATAAGGTACCCCTAACTACTTATGCTTATGATACTGATAATATATCTGAGTTAAGAGTATATCTGAAAAGCGTACATGTTAGTTATAGGGATCAGACTTTAGAGAATGAGAGAATTAAATCTGAGAATCTTAGTCTTAAAGATAGAAACAAGTTTCTTGAAGGAGAACTTGAAAATATGAAGCAGATTCAAAAAGAAAGAGATGATGCTGTTTATGTTGAACAGGAGTTGCTCAAAAGATATAAGCAACTAGAATCTGATCTAGAAAAAGAAAGAAAAATAATCAAGACTTGGACAGACTCTGGAAGAGACACTCATCAAGTGTTTCAGACAGATTCTGTAGGTTTAGGCTATTGTGAAAATGATGAACTTAGGTTTAAAGACAAGGTTAAGGTTAAACCACAACTTAAACCTGTGAAATTTGTTCCAGAAACCAATAAGTTAAAATCTGTTGTAATAAGAGAAGCTGATATGGAATCAGATGAAACCTGTGAAAGACAGGAAAATATTATAACAGAAAAACTTATGGAATTAGAAGCTGTTAGAAAGCCAGTAAAAACTTGTGAAAAACAGGTTAATGTTGGTTTGATGACAGGAAAACAGTTCAATCATAAGCTCAAAGAGGTAAAATCTGCCATGAAACCAAAAGGGTCCAAGAAAAATAGGAATGGAAAGATAGGCATAAATAATAGAAATAATCATTTGCCTATTGCTTATGCTCCAAGGAAAACATGTTATAATTGTGGTAGTTCTAATCATCTTGCTAGATTTTGCAATAAGAACAAACATATTAATTCTTTACTTTCTACATCAGAAGTAAAGAATGATTATGTAAGGGTTAAACCACAGACTTTATGCACACACTGTGGGAGCACTTGGCATTCTATTTATACTTGTAAGAGTTATCATGCTATTTATCACAACTATTATGAGCTAAAACCCAACTTGAAATGGGTTAGAGCAAACTCTGCAAGTGTAAGTCTGACAATGTTAGTTTAAACTCTGTTGATAGTGATTCCGCTGCAAAAGCTAACACTGTTAAGAAAGACAAAGGATCCAAGCAAGTCTGGGTCCTTAAAACTAACACTTAGTGTTTGTTTGTGATTGCAGGGTATAAAAGAGAGCACACTTATCTTGGACAGTGGATGCTCAGGACATATGACTGGAAATAAAGCCCTGCTATCAGACTTTGAGGAGAAGGCTGGCCCCAAGGTTTCCTATGGAGATGGCAACATAGGACACACTCTGGGATATGGCAATATTAATCTTGGAAGTGTCATCATCACAAATGTAGCTCTAGTCTCAGGACTCAAGCATAATCTGCTATCTGTGAGTCAAATCTGTGACAGAGGAAACCATGTAGATTTTCATACTGAATACTGTGAAGTTATCAGTAAATCTACTGGAAGAGTTGTTCTAGTTGGACACAGGCACAACAACATTTATGAAGCAAGTTTGGTAACAAACTCTGATGGAAAAACAGTGTGTCTGTCCGCAAGAATGTCAAATGAAGAGAGTTGGAAATGGCATAAGAAGCTCTCTCATCTAAACTTGAACAACATCAATGAACTTATACGAAAAGATCTTGTAAGGGGACTTCCCAAGTCAATACTTAGCTTAGATGGCCTATGTGATTCTTGTCAAAAATCCAAGCAAAGGAAGTCATCTTTCAAGAGCAAATCTGAATCTTCAGTAGTGGAACCTTATCATCTTCTACATGTTGATCTATTTGGACCAGTGAATGTGATGTCTATGGGCAGAAAGAAATATGCTATAGTAATTGTTGATGAATATACTAGATATACATGGGTGTATTTCTTATCAAAGAAGGATGAAACTGCTCAAACTCTGATGGATCATGTAATCCTACTGGACAAAGGATCACAGCACAAAGTGAAAATTATAAGAAGTGATAATGGAACTGAATTCAGAAACACAATCATGGAAGCTTTCTGTAAGGAAAGAGGAGTGAAGCAAGAGTTTTCTGCACCTGGAACTCCACAACAGAATGGTGTAGTTGAAAGAAAGAACAGAACTCTAATCGAAGCTGCCAGAACAATGCTTGATGAAGCAAAGTTACCAACCTATTTCTGGGCAGAAGCTGTTCAAACTGCTTGTTTTACTCAGAATGCAACATTGATTAACAAGCATGGGAAAACACCATATGAGATGGTGAAAAATAAGAAGCCAAATTTGAAATATTTTCATATATTTGGATGCAAATGCTTTGTGTTGAAGACTCATCCTGAACAGTTGACCAAGTTCGAGTTAAAAGCTGATGAAGGAATCTTTGTTGGCTATCCATTATCAACAAAAGCATTCAGAGTTTACAATCTGAGAACTAAAGTGATCATGGAATCCATACATGTGTCATTTGATGACAAGAAAATAACTGGACTTAAAGATGAAATTGAATATGATCAACTGCGCTTTGAAAATGAAGGTTTATTTTCTGATGATGTAAACTCTGATGAAGCAGTACCGACAAACTCTGATGAAGCGGTTCTGATAAACTCTGACGAAGCATACTCTGAACCTCTACTGGTAAATACTGGAGAAACTGAAAATTCTCAAATTGAACAACATAGAGAACCAGTTGAGGGGGAGCGTGAAGAAGCTCAACAAGACACAGAAAATGAGTCAGTTGAGGAAACTGATTCAAACTCTGACAGTTCAAACTCTGAGCCATCCAATTCAGGGGGAGCCTCAGATGCTGCAGAAAGTCAACTTATAAATCAGGAGAGCATGGATCAAGGGGGAGGATCCAATAATGAAGCAAGAAACCACTTACCAACAGCAAGAAAGTGGACACAGGCACACACACCTGATCTCATAATTGGAGATCCTGATGCTAGTGTGAGAACTAGAAGTGCAACAAATAATGAGTGTCTGTATCATGCTTTCTTGTCTCAAACAGAACCAAAGAAGGTGGAGGAAGCTCTTCAAGATGCTAATTGGATTACAGCAATGCAAGAAGAGTTAAATGAATTTGAAAGAAATGAAGTTTGGACACTTGTACCTAGACCAAAGAATAGATCAATTGTAGGTACAAAGTGGGTTTTCAGAAACAAGACTGACAGTGAAGGTGTGATTACAAGAAACAAGGCTAGACTTGTGGCTAAAGGTTATTCACAACAGGAAGGGATTGACTATGATGAAACCTTTGCTCCAGTTGCAAGATTGGAGGCCATAAGAATTTTTTTGGCTTATGCTGCACACAAGAAGTTTAAAGTCTTTCAGATGGATGTGAAAAGTGCTTTTCTCAATGGGAAGCTTGAAGAAGAAGTGTTTGTTGAACAACCACCAGGATTTGTAGATCCCAAGCATCCAGATTATGTCTACAGGCTTGACAAAGCATTATATGGACTATAGCAAGCACCAAGAGCATGGTATGAAACTCTTGCTCAATTTCTTTTAGAAAGTGGGTTCACAAGAGGTACAATTGATAAAACCTTGTTTTTTATTTCAATTCTGGTGATGATTTGCTTTTAGTTCAAATTTATGTAGATGATATTATTTTTGGATCTACTAATGACAAACTTTGTAAGAAGTTTGCAAAGCTTATGCAGTCCAGGTACCAAATGAGCATGATGGGAGAGCTTAGTTACTTTCTAGGCGTACAAGTCAAGCAAACAAATGATGGTATTTTTATCAATCAAGCAAAATATACCAGAAATCTTCTAAAGAAATTTGGTATGCTTGATAGTTCATCTGCTCCAACTCCCATGGCTACTGCAACAAAGCTAGACAAAGACACAGGAGCCTCATTAGATATGACAAACTACAGAGGAATGATAGGGTCTTTACTGTATCTTACTGCAAGTAGACCTGATATCATGTATGCAACATGTCTTTGTGCAAGATTTCAAGCAGATCCCAGAGAGCCTCATCTAACAGTTGTAAAAAGGATTTTCAAATATCTCAAAGGAACCATAACCTTGGGTTTGTGGTATCCTAGAGAATCAGAGTTTAAGTTAATTGGTTACTCTGATGCAGATTTTGCAGGCTGTAAGATAGACAGAAAAAGTACAAGTGGAAGCTGTCAATTCTTAGGTGACAGATTGGTTTCTTGGTATAACAAGAAACAGAAATCAATTTCTACATCCACTGCAGAAGCAGAGTATATAGCTGCTGGTAGCTGTTGTGCACAGATTCTATGGATGAAGAATCAGTTGCTGGATTATGGTTTGAGGTACTCTAAAATACCTATTTTCTGTGATAACCAAAGTGCTATTGCTATGACAGGAAATCCAGTACAGCACTCCATGACCAAGCACATCAGCATAAGGTATCATTTTATCAGAGAACATGTGGAAGAAGGAAACATTGAGCTTCATTTTGTGTCTACAGACCAACAACTTGCAGATATCTTCACCAAACCTTTGAGTGAAGCTACTTTTACAAGATTGGTAAATGAACTTGGAATGATCTCTGGTTTCGACTAGAGATACGGGTTAGACTCAAAAACTATACATGTTTGATTTTTATGCTCATGATTCCTTGCATGTATTAACTGTTATGAGTACCAGTGTCATAAACTCTGAAAGTAAACTCTGATGCTAAACTCTGTTAGTCATACTATGTCGGTTAAAGTTTGATGTTAAACTCTGATTGTAATTTTGTCTGAAACATATGGACCGATGAAGAAAAATGTATGAAGCATGATTTTCAGTAAGTAATCATGAATTCTTCTAAGTATTATAAATTCTGCTTACAAAATGTACAGAAATTTTACACAGCATGATACTGTCTCTATATTTATAGCATCTCTTAGTTTATTGATTCTATACACTGAAGTTGTATTAGCTGTTTGCATTTTCTCTCATAAATTAATTGTATTAACTGATGAAAAGTCTAAACTCTGATTATAAATTGCAAATAATTCACCCTCAAATCAAAAGATGCCAAAAAGAGCACAAATTCCTTTGAGATCATGTTGTGCCTAGGAAGATCCAGGAACTTATTGTATGAAATAAGGGCTAAAATCTTTGATTTTTGGTGACTAGTGCAAACCACTGATTACTGGAAAAATTATATATATATATATATATATATATATATATATATATATATATATATATAATATATATATATATATATATGAAGGGGGTGAAGAATAAAAGATATATCCAAATGAAAGGATATCAGAATACAGAGTTTAGATATAAAAGTCAGATTTTATGTGTTACATGAGAGCTTAGGCAACCAGTTTTTACTACTTAAGTTTGTGGATTTTATGCACTTTGAGATGGTCTAAATATTCAAATTCAGTAAACTCTGCTATAGCACACACAATTATTCACTCCTGTACTGTTTGAGAAAAGAGTTTATTGACAAAGAAGGACAAATGGTAAACACTGATGTATTGTGAGAAATACGCCGAGGTAATTTTGTTTTAATCTCTGATGATTAAAATGATTTCTTTGTTTCAGACATTTTATAATTTTGAGATTAGACAATTGTTTAGAAATACGAAAGAGTATGAGTACAAACGGTTCATATTTGTATTAAACAGAGGAGAGAGAGGTTGAGTGTTTTGAACAGTGTGAAAAGCAGTAATTATGGCTATTTTTACTGCGCGTGTGTATTGGAAGTTGTTACATACAGCTGTCAGCGTATACATGTTTGACATCTGTCCCACTCACACATTTTTCAAAGACGCCTGCTGTGTGTAGTAATGATTAAAACGATTGGGTTTTAATTTTCACTGTTATTATTTAAACTTACTACACATAAACGGTTCATTCTTTTACACACTTCATCTTTTCATAAGTTTTTACTCACAAACACTGTCTCAAACACTTTCACTGCATACATTCGATACTTTTCTCTATCTTTCTTCTAAACTTTTCTAATGGCTACTACAATGTTTACTGCTTCTGGGTTAGAATTCGTTCCAAACAACTATGCTGCTCCTTTGGCAAATGAGAACGCACCGGAGGCGTTTCATTTGATTCAAGATTTCTTGTCAAACTCTGATGTTGGAACTGCTCTCACCACACCGTTGAAGCTGTCTGCATCTCAAATCAGATCTTTTTGGCAGACATGTACTTATGACAATGGAGGAGAGTCTGGGTCTCCATCTATTATCTTTGAATTTCAAGGAGAAGAGTTTGTAGTTACTCCTACAACTGTTCGTGATGCTCTGGGCCTTGAAGACTTTAATGCTTTCACAATCTCTGTTGGAGATTCTGAGTTAGTTCGAATGATGCGGGGAATAGGATACTCTGGACCACTGACAAAGCTTGGTCAGTTGAAGCGACCGCTCTTGAGAAAAGAATGGAGTTTCTTTTTCGACTGCATAACAAGGGCGTTCGGCAAGAAATGCACGAATTGGGATGCTATTCCCACGGATAGTCTGCAAATCGGGTATTCTCTTCTTTATGGTAGTCATTTTGATGTTGCTAGACTAGTTCTAAATAATATAGGTGAGAAAATGAATGAAAACAGAGGTATAGTCTATTTTGAAAGATTTTGTCAATTGATAGTCTCTGAATGTGTTTCTGAAGTAGAGATAGCTGAGAATGATGTGATTCCTTGTTTTAAATTACATAAACGCATATTCTCTGATCTAACCAATAAAGATAACAAGAAAGGAGATGATGGTGTTTTGTTGCTACCTGAGTCTGTGCAACAATTCCTGGTCAACTTACAACAACAACAACTTGTAAACGCTGAAGCTGGACCTTCTGTGTCTCAATCACAGCGGTCAACGAAGTCTAAGGTAAGGGCTGTTAAGTCTGCAAGAGTGAAGCCATCAGAAACTGAAGCTGGGGTATCAAATACTGATGATATGCCTCAGAAGAAAAGGTTAAAGAAAAGAAGGGCCAACAGGGCAAGGTCTGATAATGCTGATGGGGATAGTGAAACTGATGATGAAACTCTTCATCAGAGAAAAAGAAGATTGGTGGCTGCACATCTTTTTGGTGCATCCAATGTAAATGCTGACGCTGTCAATATGGACAGAGTTTTTGAGGAAAATGTTGCTGAAGCAGCATCTATGCCTGAAATGGTAAGTGCTGATGTAGAAGCTCCTACATCAAAGGCTGATGATGTAGTTGAGGAAGCTGCAAATGAAGCTACTATGCTCACAGAGGATAGAGCACATGTTGAGATTGCAGATGAAGCTCCTGAAATTATTGTTCCGGAGGCTACAGAAAATATTGAGGCTGAGTTTTTTGAGCCACAAGGATTTCATATGGAAGTTGAAGCAAACATCTCTGTAAACTCTGAACATTTCACAGAGGGTTTGGAAGCTGATCAAGATACTGCTGAAATTGAAGAATCTATGGCTTCTCACACAGAAATAATTTCTTTTGAATTTGAGAAAGGTGAGGAAGTCGATCAGACTTTAGCTGCTACTGCTACAGAAACTGTTGCTGCAAATCCTGATGTTGCTGACAAGGATGCAACAGAGAATGTTCCCATAGAAGCAGAGTTTGTTATAACTACTGAAGCTGCTGTAGAGAATTTCGATGAAGCTATGGCAGAGTCTGTTCCTGTTGAAACAGAGTTTGTTGCAAACTCTGAGATTCCAGAACCTGTTGCAGAGAAAGTTATTGTTGAAGCTGCACAGAGTAATTTTGAAACTGCTGCTGAGAATGTTCCTGCAGAGAATACAGCAGATGATAATAATGATGATGATAGTTCTGATCATTCACAAGAGGAGTTATTTGAGAGTCAAGCAAACTCTGATGAGCAAAGAGAGGTCAATCGAGCTACGGCTGAGCATTATCAGGATATGTACTACAATAGATGGGCTGATGCAGATTGTATCTTTTCAGCACAGAGGGCTGCTGATTTTCTTGGTGATTCTGTGAAGACAATTTCAAATCCTGATATTCTTACAAGTCTAAAGGCTACTGTGATTCAAATTAAATCTCTTCACAGCAGATTTGATGAGTCTCATAAGGAAGTCACTGCTTTGAGGAATGAAGTTGGTCTGAGGGATCTTACTCTGAAAAATGATAGAGCTTACTACAATTCCATGTTCAAGAAGCAAGCTAAGGACTCTGATGAAATTCAGAAGAGGCTTGGGAAAGTTGAGGACAACCAGACTGCTATGTCTGCCCAACTAACTTCAATTTCTAATGCAATTGAGTTGTTGACATCAGTCCTACTTTCTGATGATGTCAAAAAGGGGGAGAGTGTACCAAATGACAAATGCAAAGACACTCAAACTCTGAGACGGAGGGATGATGGTAATGATGGTGGAAACAAGGGAGGAGATGGAAAGAGTTTAAGATTAAATTCTGATAGAAGACTACTTCCAAGAAGATCAAACACTGATAGAAGATCAAACTCTGGAAAGGGAAATGCAAACTCTGCCAGTGGTTCAAAATTCAAAAGTTTGATAATCTCTGATAAGCCATCTACTGATGAAGAGATTGTTGCTAAGGTGTTTATGGCAGAACATGGAAAAGATGTTACAATTGAAGATATCCAAGCTGAAGAGCAAATGCTTGCTGAGGAACACAAGAAGAATCTTGAAGCTGGAATCTACAAGAAGAAGGAAATCAAGGCTCCTAGAAAGAAAGAAATTGGAATTTCTATTAAAGAAAATACTCAACAGAGTATACAATACACCAGGAGGCCTGTGATTACAAATGCTGATAAAGGAAAGGGTATACTGGTAGAAGAAGAACAGTTACCAAAGAAGAATTATTCAACCTCTGACAAAGCTCAAGTTGAAGTTTTTGAAGCTAAATCAACCTCTAACAAGGCTCAAGTTGATGTTATTGTTAAGGATATGCCAACCTCTGACAATGCTCAAGTTGTGCAAACTCAGCTATCTTCACCACTCCAAGGTTTCAAAAGATCCTCATTATCTGAAACTCTGAAGCCTAGCCAGGTGAACTTTCTACAAACCAGAACAGTACTTGGAAAACAATCTTATGATAAATCTGGTTTGGGTTCCCACCAAGAGAAAAGAGTTAATAATAGTCCTTTAGATCATACATCACTGGCAGAACCTGGTGTTGGGGTTACTCAAGAAAACCTTGATAAACTAGAATCTGTTCAGATGATTTACCACAGAGGCTTGAAGAAGGAGTTTTTATTATACTTTATGGCTGATGGCAGATTTTACAGAATTGGAGAAGATGATATTCGTCTGAAATTACGGGAAGAGCTAGAGTATGTTCTATATCTCTTGAAGATCAAAAATAGAAATACTCATAATGCTGCTCTGGTTTTAAAAGACAGAATGGTGAAATCAAAAGTTCTTCTTGGAGGAAATGTTTCCAGTGCTTATATTCCTAAGTACAGAGATGCACATGGAAAGTTGGTGGAAATGAAGAAAAATAGTGCTAGATTCAGGACTGCACTAGATAAGAAAGTTCTAGAGTTCAATCTAGAGTCTGATAAGGCTTTTTATATCAGACTTGGAAATGAAATGAACAAGAACAGCATCTATTCTTTAAGGGCTGCCATTTATCAAATTGGTGAAGATGAACCAGAGTTGAAGGAGCTGAAGAAGGATATGATTGCTGAACTAGATCGAGCTGAGAGAAGATTACTGTCAGATTATATCAGGACTGTGCCTGATATCCAAGAAATTCAGTAAAGTCTGACTGTAAGTTTTTATGTTTTCTATTCTAAGTTAAATTTAAACTCTGTTTTAAAATTAAACTCTGACATATTTTAAACACTGCATTTGTTATATGTTTTGACATCATCAATTATCTGTTTAACTTGTACATTTTTATTATGCACAAGTTGGGGGAGATTGTTAGATATAATTGCTGACGTTTGTTCATCAGTGTTTAAGTACCAGGTACATATCAGAGTTTATCTAGAAGCCAGTCAGAATTTGATAAAGTCTGACTGGGTGAAGAGTTTACATTGAAGCCAGTCAGAGTTTGATAAAGTCTGACGTGGTGATAGTTGACTTAGCTGTCGGTGCAAAGATAAAGATTCTAGAAGCAATATATTCTGAAGATGGAAAGAAGCAGAATATATTGATACAGCTAAGGAAACGGAATAGAAGACTGAAGCAATCCTTAATTGATATGAATTGTATAGCTAATTTATAGGAGTATCAATTAGATAAGGATTGTGTAACTGTGTACTATATAAACACAGATAGGTTATCCCTAGAAGGGATGCGATTATTGGAAAATTATTCTTGTAACCTAGTAGCTCTTTGTGATTCATTAACATCACTAAGAGAGAATTATTTAATATAATTCAGTTTGTTGATTTACAAACTTGTGTTCTTGATTGTTATTCTCATACATACTTGATTATATATTGTGTATTCGGCCTAACATACCCCACGAACAACAATTCCACCAGAGATAGTGTCTTCTACACCATTGAGGATTTCGTTGCCCTCGAGGAAGATTTTGCATGTATGTATTACAAGAACGTTATCGTAAGACGAGCGCACTAGACGGCATCATGAGTATGCTTCATATGTTAGGCCACGATGGTTCAACTCAGAAATCAAGAACATTGGGAATTGATGGCATGACTATAATGAAGTTACGTACGGCTACAACAAGCGATGCGACGATCTCAGAACCTATCGGAAACGAGGTCAGTGCGTTTGGAGTTGGATTCTTTCGGTACAACTCTTGTTAGATACTACGTATATGATAACTAGTAGACCTCCATCTTTTGTTGACATATTGACTCGACCGTGTGAGGCACGAATTTTGGATTGCTATAGGGGAATGCCGAATATTTTTACGAACCCCAACCTATTAAGTGAACTTGATATGAATTGAATAGAATCATTAGTTAGTATCTTGTATTATGACGGTGATGAGATGGAATCGTCCTCGAACTGGTGATGTTAGAGCTTATGGACGATCATGACTTATTTTGGCATCTGTTTGTTGGTGCATTACTCAATCTAAAATTTTTCACGTCATGTGTTACCTTGAATAGTTTATGTCAAGTAATCTTTTTAACTTCCTACTTTAAACTTGGAGTGTAACCAACAACCGATATGGTTATTTCATTTCATTTCTTCTTCTCCTCTTATTACCTTTAAGGTTGAGTATGCATATTCAACTTATCATTACTTATCGGAGTGCCTTGTTCGTGCTCCAGGATGACCAGAAAAGGAAATCATTATTTGTCTAGCCTTCCGAATCTATATTCTAATTCCTATGAATGCAAGTTCTGAACCTTTTGACTGTGCTTCTACTTTTGATTCATAAAGGGTTCGTTGTGTCATATTTTGAAGATAAACTTGATACTCGTATTGCTATGTGTTCTTTCACTCTTATTCATTATCAACCTTTATGTTGACTCAAGGGTTGGAAAACACGTCTTTTATTCATGTCTCGAGGTACATCGTTCGTACTCGAGAGGCGACCATGAGGTAGTTGATGCTAACCTCCTTCGGCTTTTACACAACTTTTATTCAAGGAATGGTCATTAACATTCTTTAAAATTTTCCTAGAATATTTATATAGTTTTCTCTAACTATCCTGTTCATTTAAGGAATATTCAATTAATCTTTCCTTAACTATTTGATGAATATTCTTCAATGATTATTGATATTCGATTCTTTCTTTCATACTTGGACCCCTCAGTTGAGTTCATAAATATTCAACTATTTGTTAAAACATGGATGATCTATTATTCAAAGATTCCTCGTGAATTCATTTCTTTCTATTATAAGATGAGATTTGTACATCGGACGTTCAAATCATCAAAAGGATATCAATTTGATATTGGTATTCTGAATTCAATTCTATTAATGAATTTGATAAAGTACGTGTACGGAGACCCCTTTTGGGTGCACCGTTTCACTGATGTGAATATTTGATGAGAGGCTATCGACTGTTCCGATACCAAGGGCATTCTTTCAAAGTTATATTTACCTTGTTCAGCCCAAACTTATTTACTCTTTCTATCAACTTGATATCCGAGTAGCCCAAAATTTTCTTTAGTGGCTACGATGTTGAGATTTTACATTAACAGGTTGAAACTGGTTATTTTTATATGTCATTATGAACGACTAGTTATTTGTTCTGACTAGTTGAAATTTTAACGTCATGATAAAAACCTAGTTAATTTTCCTAGCAAGATTTTATGTCCTAAACAAATTAAGCTAGCTAATTTTGTTTAGCTAGTTGCTAATATTTCTTAAAATGGACTAGTTATTGCTTCACTAGTTCGAATCCCAACTTAATATATTCGGTGAATTCACAACGCATTTTATTTGCAGTGAAGTATGATGATGAAATTTCCAAAGGATGAATTAATTAAGACCTAACAAGGTCGCCCACTCAACGAGGTTTCTTACAAAGTTCTTTCTATGAACTATCTGTTTCTTAAAATATTCATTGTACCATGCAAGTATTTTCCGAAGTATTTAGAAAGATAAATAGTGTTGAAGTTTTAGAACTAAAACCCAAGTAGACGAGTGCGACAAATTACGAATCGAAGTTTACAGAAATTGTTAAAGTTGTTCCGTATGTTGAAAATTTAGAATGATGGAGTATTCGAAATGACTGATGGTGATACATTGATTAAGAAATTACTATGATAGAAGATGGAAGCTTAATGAATGAGAAAGAAAGAACTATAGAGGAACATGAGTTTGAGGATTAATGAGGGAGCCACCTATATGGAATTCCTATGGAACCTTAAAATAGAAATAGAATTAGCAAACTATGAAATTATCTTGGTGAACCTTGTTTGCCCGTAATGTGAAATCGAGGTTTTAAGGTGACAATATACATTGATTTATTTTTCCTTCAAAAAGGAAGGATCCGATGAAATTTTGGAAATAAACTGATTGATCAAATACGATGTACAAATTGATTGAGGAGATTAGAAGGTAAAATGTGGATTGCCCAGTAAGGGGGAGTTTCCTTTAAGGACGGAAGTGAACTACGAAGTTTATTATGTTAGTACAAACAAAGAGATTGTTGTGGTAAAAATGTGAAACTTATTTAGCACATGCGAATCGATACAAATAGGGAGATACCAAATATAAGGGACACCCCAGCATTAAATGAATTCATGGACGTATTTTTATGATCTCCAATAACTACCCCATGTTCGAGGTACGGAACTTACCATTGATTTATTGCCAGGGTTTGCGTCAGTATTCAAGACCCATACCCATTGACACTATTGAGATGAAAGAATTAGCTACTCGATTAAAGGATGTAATTTATTTTTTTAAAAGATAGATTTGAGGATATAGTCTCACCAACTTAAGAATAACCATGATGATGAGCCAAAAATGGCATTTTTGCACCTATGTACATTATGAGTTTTGGAGATGTAGTTTGGGTTGGCATGCGCCAGTAGCCTTTATTGATTTAGAGGATATTTTTGGACAAATTGATTATTGTATTCATAGACGATATTCCGATATACTCATGGACTTAATGAATAGAGTTTTAAGGATTGAAGCAGAAGTTAGTAACAATACCGTTGTTAGAAATACCTGATGATAGAGGGGACTTATAAATTATATTTATGCGTCTAAGCAACTTAAGAAGTATGAGATAAGATATCCTACACCTGACTTGGAGTTAGCTGTGATTATGTTCGCACTGAGAATTTGGAGACTCTACTTACGAAGAAAAGTGTGAATTGTTTTTTCCCAGACCGCAAGAGCCTTAGGTATATTCTCAAATGGAGGAAGCTAAATATGAGGTAGAGAACATGGTTAGAACTGGTCTAGAATAATGACTGTAAGATCCATTATCACCAGGAAAGGCCAATATGGTGGCTGATACTATAAGTAGTAAAGAGAGATTAAATATGCTAATTTTTTTTTACAAATTATATAAGAATTGGGAAGGAAGGAGCTTCAAGTGATTATTTTCAGAAAAAGAACGAGAGAAATTAATTGGAATTAGGATTCAGTCAGAATTGACTGAAAACATAAAATTACATTAAGGGAATAATATTAGAAAGGGAAAATGGTTTTAAGGACAAGGAAGAGTAAACGAGTATGAGAGATGAGAAAGGAATGCGAAAATATGTTCGTAGAGTGCGGATACCCAATATTTAAGAATTAAAAGATGAGATCTTGCATGAAGTCCATAGTATAAGTATCATATTCACTCGAGGGTACAACGATGAATGGAAATTTAAGGAAATATTATTGGTGACCGAATTTGAGAAGTGATATTGGCAGTTGTTAAGTAAATGTTGGACACGCAAAAAAAAATGGAAGCAGAACAATAGAAATCTAGTAGACCATTACGAACCGTAGAGATTCCTGAATGAGAATATGAGTTATGACAATGAAGTTCGTAGCAGAATTACCAAAGAATGATTCAAGCGATGACGATTAGTTGAGGGATACGTGTGGATTCCCCGTAATGATTATGACATTTAGAGATCCAAGATTGAATCCAAGATGCTGGAAGAGTTTTCAACAATGTTGACGACGAGATCAAGAATGAGCACTAATTACGGCCCGCATGCCAGCGAATCGAGAAAGCGAATGCCTAGGCAATTAAAGTTATGTTATGCGTCTGTGCATCGAATTTCTCGGAGCAGTGGGGAGTGATCACTTGTCGCTGATAGGATTTTCGTATAAAGGTAAGTTACCGTGGGAACATAGGGATGCCATCCCATGGAGCTTATCACGAAGAGAAGGATATCGAGGCCCATACGAGTTCAACGAACAAAGAAGACGACGATGTTACTTCCGAATTCGAACGTGTCTATAATGTATTTCACGTGCCTATGATAGGAAGATTCAACGCGGATGTTGGGAATGCGATAGAATATGAACGTATAGTAGTGCGACTGTAATTATCTTATGTGGAACAACCAGTAGAGATTATAGACCAAAAAGAGAAAGCGTTGAAAGAACATAAGGTAGCAATAGTAAGAGTATTATGAGAGAACTAGAGGATGGATGGTCAACTTAGGAACTGGAGATTTTGATCTCAAAATGATACCTCGGCTCTTTTCTATAGATTCTGGGACGGAATCCTTTTAAGGAGGGGAGACTGTAATAACCCCAAATTTTTTACTTATTAAAACCCTTGATGAATAGTAATTTTTCCGTTTAAGAAAAACTTTTTAGACCACACTATATACGTGTAGGAAAACTGAAGTTCGAAGTTGTATTGTTGTTTTACTATGTAAATGGGAGTATATAAATCCTATTTATATTCCAAGAATCACGCTCGAGCCATTTTAATTAAGTATTTGATTGTTAGGACGAATAGTGAATAGTTACTATTCATGATGAGAATCACGTAGAGTTTTATTCGCTCTTTTTAGAAACTATTTTCAAATCATTTCAAGAAGAACAAAAACAAAGATGGATAGTAACATTTATGAATAGTACTCCAAGGTGAATAGTAAACTTTTATAGTCTCCGATCGATCCCATATTTCAGCAGAAGTTCCGGAATGATAAACAGTTACTAATCGCGTAGTCGGAAATCGCCAACGAAAATGAGAATCAAAAATCCGCTTGAAGGAGCAACTTTGAACGTTTCCTAAGCTTAAGGAAAAGAAATAAAATAGAAATGGAAATTAGAGGTTTGACAAGTCAAAGCTTACATGAGAAGCTTGGTTAGATATTAGTAGTATTATGACATAATCTTGATTTTAAATAAAGGATAAAACCAAGTAAATACAAGTCAACTAAGCTCATCCAAAACACTCCATTCTCATCCATTTTTGAAGCAAAAACTGTGGCCTTTATTGAGAGGAAAAAGAGGAGAAAAAAATCTTGCTAACTTGCTTGAATCCTGATGAAAGTGCTTGGTGTTTAATTTGATCATCTCACAAAGACAACCCCATTGATTCCTAGCTTTCATTTCCATCATCAATCACCAGAAACACTTGATTTCCACCATGATTCTTGAAGTAAAAATCTGGGTTTAGTGTCTAAAAGCTTAGATGAGAGTTTGTAAGAGCAAGGCGAAGCTTGGATGGTTGTATACCAAGGTGTTAAAGGTATAAGTCGCTTAACCGAAACTTTGTTGATTAATTTCATTTTTAATTTATGTTCATGAATTCTTTTTGACCTTGGATTGGAGGATTTGACTGAGTGAAGGGAGTATAAGGTGGATTGTGAGTTTGATTGCTTGGTTTGGTTGAGTTTTAAGTTTTGGAAACGTTACGTTTTAAGCCGTCGTAATGCCCGATTTTGCATAGCCCTGTTTTGAGTTACAAATACGAGAGTATAACCCACTGTTAAAAATGACCACTTCCCATGTTTGTGTAGAGCTTTGTTTCTAGTTTACGTGAGCGCAAGAATCATGTCATTACGAAATACGGTTTAGGAGAAACACGCGTTTTAGTGGAAGTCGTCCGTAAAACCAAACTACATCATTTAGTCAACTTTGAGGCTATGATCGAACCACTTAGAAGTCATACTAAAATTTGAAACTTTGGTATATCATGTTAAGGACAGTTAGGAAGGTCCTCGAAAAGGTTTCGTGTTAAAACAATAGTTTTTCAATTTTATAACAATGTCGGAAACAAAGCTACGCGACGATAAAACGATTTCTGCAGCCCACTGCTATAAACTGCCCATTCGGGATTTTCACTCCCCAGACCAGAAACATATTTTTAAACCATTTTGTTCTAGATATTCTCTAGATCATGCACGGGAAAACGGTGTGTCAATAGAGTTAACGGTTAATGAGTTATGAGCGTTTTCGTGAAACGAGCGCAAATAGTAAAACTCCGTAGTTGACTCGACTTTTAAAATGCCTTTCACCTATTTCGACTCATGTTTTCAAATCAAGATATTTTTGATAAATATTAAAAATACTCAAGAATCTCCTTGAGGTAGTTTCGTAATTAATTATTAATTTTCTGATTTACTAATAGTGTTAGAGTGTGAGTTGCAACATAGTGATTTTATGGAAAGTCAACTCTAGAGGTACTACTTTGACCATCCGTTTTGGCTAATTTAAAAGAGTTGTTAGGTCCAAAGTATCGTAGAAGGGGGGGGGGGGGGGGTTGAATACGATACTCACAAATAATTCAATTTCGTTCGCGGATTAATCTTTCAGTTCTATAACGAAATCAAACACACCAAACCAAATCAAGTTTCGGGGAATATATCTTTTTATAAATATAAACCTCGAGGGGTGCTACAATTTCTAATCCGTAGATTAGCTTCAATGAGTTTAATGTTACACAAATACAAAACAATGATCAAGTTCTGAGCACTATTAATTTTCTGATAATTTCTCCGGCTTAGTTCTCTCTCGTAGTAATGTTTCTGTGTTGAATGCCTTAACTGAAGAAGACACTTTCTTCTCTCGAGTTAATTGTAGACTTGAATTGAAAAACCATCGAACCATTTAGAATAGAATCTTCTTGGCCGTTGGATCTTCATCAACCTGTCAGACAAGCACAACTTTTCACCTGCTCCATGAATTGAAAAACCACCGAATGGATTAAAAAACCATCGAATGGAATAAATCAATTTGTCATTCGATAGTTTTTAAATCAAAACTATCGAATGCCAAATTAATTTACTTTGTTATTCAATGAATCACTTCAACCACCATTCGATAGTTTTTTCAATAAAAAAACTATCGAATTCTTTTTCTTGTCTTTTGTCCTTTAGTAATTACTCCTGAGCTCCTGGGTGTTTAAGTTTTAGACTGTATCAATTTCTTCTGAGACGATAAAACAACTTGATCTTTTTAGTGCCGTCACCTAGTGCAACTGGTCTGGTTCACAGATGAATAACACTTGATCAATTCTTCTTTTATGTCTTCAATATAGTGCTGCTGATAAGTCCCTTGTCGTTCTGGTTGCTTCATCACTGGAATCCCGTGGTACTGAACCCTAAATCATTCACATACTTCTGTCGTCTTGAAAGTCTTGTTTCTTTTGCTGTCACTGAGGCTTGAACATTTTCATGAACTTCTTTCTGTGACCTGTTTACGGACTTCAAGAATACATAACGTATTTTGATTTTTTGAGTTTACCTTTTCTTCTTTGATTCTGGATTCCCGTGCTTCTGTTAATACTATTGTCTGTCTTGTCCTTTGTTGAGTTGTAGTTATCTCTTTTACATCTTATGTTACATTATGCTTTACAATCTCCCCCTATTTGATTGGATAGAGTTCGACAAGCAAATACTTCGAGAATAACTCAACTAACTAAGGAAACATGAAACTACTTAAAGTAAGACAACGTAATAATATTAATGCATTCTGGATCAGATATATATACATTTCCAGATTTCATAAATCAAAAAAAAATTAAACTTTATACAATGAAGTTGCTCCTCTAGTCTGAGCTGATAGTTCTTTTGTTCTTTGCTTCAATCTTCAGTCCATTCCAATCTCACCTTCTTCAATCATTGGATCGGAGTTAGCAGCTTGATAATCAATCACAGATAGATAGTGCAGTGTTTCTCCAGGTTTAAGGATTGCTCCTTGGATGTGTCTTCCAATATATTCAACCTCTTGACCCACTCCAGCCCATAACCATGCAATGTTAACATCTTTCTTGTTTAGCTTTGGCATGTTTGACAATCTGGTATGCACTTCCAATCCTCTTTCCACTCTTTTCCTATAGTAAGGAACATTCTCCATTAGAAATCTTCTAAGAGTGTCTGCTGCTTTGTCCTTCTCCGTTGATGAGAATCCAGTGGATCTAAGATACTTCTCAACTGAGATTAGATAGTTGCTTGGGTAGTCCCTCAGTTTGTCCTCAGCCAAATAGCAGATTCTGAACAAGTCATTCGTCATGAATCTAACCATTGGAGGATCTTCAGTAATCTCTGGACTGACTTTCATCACGATCTCCTTAACATGCTCACGGAGCAGTTCATTTAGCCTTGTAGTTCTTTGGATCTTGATGAGTATAGCCTGCAATTCTGTATATGTCCTCTGTTCTAAAAACTTAGTGGAAATCACAAATCTACCTTTCTCCAGAAAACTGATTAATAAGCTCCAGACACCATTTGCTTTAACTCTAGCATTCAGACAGATTATAGAGCTTCTCAGTGCTTTAAAGTAAGTCTGATCTTCAAGATTAGCACTTCTGATGTCCTGAATAATAACTTCCACCTCAGCATTGTCGTTGACTTGTAATCCTTCTTCAACTCCGCAAAAGGTTTTGTAAGCCATTTCCCATTCAGTACCATCTTTCTTTGCCAGATCTATCATCTTCTTCTTCCTTGCTTCATTATACACTTTGAATCTCTTCAGTTTTTCAATCCTCAGAATTGCTTGCTGTTTCTCCTTCTCAGTTTGCCTGGCATCTATTGCAGCTCTTTGAGCTCTTATTGGATCCAAGGCAGCTTCTTCTTCAGGTGATAGAGAATTTGCTTCTTCTTCCATAATATTCTCCCAGATTGGATGTTCAACGGGCTCTGGATAATATGGCTCATGCTCCTCTTGAATAGGTTGCTCATGCATGACCTCAAATTCCTCTTCACTCTCCTTCTCTTCCTCTACAAGCTCCTCAATCCAGTACTGTCTGATTGGAATAGCCTCAACACTCTCCCAAACTCCCCATTTATCCTTCACCCCTTCTCCAACTTTCTCCCCCTTAGTTGAGGAATCCTCGATAAAAGCATCCTCAGCATAAAAGACATAAGAAGGATCAGGTTCCTGATAGGAAGGACCAGGTTGTCCAGATTGTTGGCTCTTCAGCATACTCCATATGGACTGTACTCCGTCACCTTGATTCTCCAAGAAATCCATAAGCTGCTTATTAAACTCATTTATAGAAGCTAGCGACAGGTCAATGTTCTCCAATCTTGAGTTGGTAGTCTTTTCCATGTGATCCAGCCTCTTGTTTAGCTTAGACTCCACTTGTGAAAGGGAATTCATTGCATCTTTTACCCGCGCTTGACCATCCCGGATAACCAGAACGTCTTCTTTCAAAGCTTCATGTCCTTGAGACAGTGCAGTTACTTCATTCATGAATCCATCTTTAAGTTCCCTGACGTCCATCCTCAGCTCGACTAGTTCTTCCATAGCTTCCTTCTTTAAGGAGTCCACTTCCTGCTTCGTACCTGTTACAGTGCCAGATGCACTACCAATGACCCGGAATGTTCTTCTGGAATCAGCTGCAGCCAAGTCAACTTTCTCTTGAATAGACTTTAAAGAAACATTGGCTTGACTGGAGGAGATCCCTTGGTCAAAGGAAGGTCGCAGTGGAACCTTGAATAGTGGATTTCCTTCTTTGTCTCGAACTGTCATCTCCTTGAGGGAAGATTGAACTTGTAGCTCTCTTTCTGTTGGTAACAGCAAATCATGAATATTAGGTAGGGTTAGGGTGTCACTCCTCACATTTGGCTCTGGGTGTACACTCAACGTTTCTGTCGGTGTTTGAATCATTTTTCCTTTCCCACTCAGGCCAGGTGTAAGTGTTTTTGTTTCACTCAAATCCTTTGTGCTGATTGTACCTGCAGAAGAAATCACCGTAGCCGTCCTTAATGAGGTCACCGGTGGTGCAATGGGGCTTCGCAAGTCCCCGTCCTTGGATAAACCAAGTTGCTGATCATCCTTAGATGATATATCCTTTGTAGGATCTAGAGTTTGAATCTCTAGGGGGTTAGAAATAGGCTCTTTTAATAGCAGAGATCCTGAATCTTCCCCGTGAGTCTGTAAAGACTTCACCTCAGTTGACTCCTCAATAGTAATTGATTCACTGTCAACGAGTTGCCGATCTGCACCTACGTCAGACCCTTTACCCGCAGGATCCAGATATGTTCCATCTGGGGAGGTAGACAATGACCTTTTAGATTGTGCATTTAGGTCAAAGCCTTCTCTCGACGTCTGTGAAGACCCTTGGTTCTTAGAACCTTCAACCAGTGAACCTGACCGTAATATGGTCGGAACACCAGTTGCTTCCGTCAATTCTTCCTTACTTGATTGAGCTATTGGTTCAGATATTGCTTTCGTTAGCGTAGCCCAATCAGCATCAGAAAAATCAGTAAAGGGCGCTTTGGATGAGAGAAATGAAGTATCAACAGTTGCCTCGGTTTCTGTTCTTCTCCTTTTAGAGGAAGGCAGAGCTGCTGTTGAAGGGTGTATCTCCTTATGTGGTGCTGCTTTGGCACTATCTCCCTCTACACTCATGGATGGTTCTTTACTGGGTATAGGAGGGGAAGGAGGTTCGTTTATGTTTTCATTTGGCTCTTCCAAAGGCTCTTCGACCGTGGTTAGAGGTTGTGGGTTTGCAACCTCCTGGTCATGAATGGCCACTGAGGGCTCTGGATCAACATCCATTGGTTCAGGTGCCATTACAGGTTGAGGTTGAGGAATATTACTTTCAATTACCTGTTCCCCTGGGGGTAGAAGTGGTAGGGGCACCGTTCTTAGATATTCAGTGAGAACAGTGGGTACCCCTGGAAGATAGTTGTTCTTCCTTATCAGAGCGGTTATAGCATTGCTCTTCATCTTCATACACTCCTGGGTGGCTTCACCTTCAAAGATCTCCCGTTCATCATCTGTTAAGATATCATTGAGAATTAGCTATAGGAACCTAGGATAGAAACAGAGCACGTCTTCATTTATGCCTGTTCTTTCATCCAGTGGTCCCATGCATATGATTACTTGATCAATCAGTAACCGTCCAATGTTAATATGCCTATTGTTGGCAATGGCAAATCCTATCTTTTGAAGGAATAAGGGAATACCATGCAGATTTGTTAGCTTGGCAGTAAAAACATGGATTAGGGTATGAAAGAAAAAGTTCCATGCTTTTGGCAAGTAATGCTTAAGGAACTCTCCCACAAAGAAGTTAGGTTGTTGACTTCTAATGAGAGTGAAGAAAGCATGTATCTCCTCAGTCGTGGGATCTGGAACAAGGTTTTCTGTAGGAAAATGTAAGATTTGATTAAAATCATATTCCGTCACCCTTATTGTTCTGCCCCCTGGCACAACAAAACTGAAGGACCTTACGTTATTCTCACTTGTATCCGTGGCGGTTGTGTACAACGCAGTCAATTGATCGATGCAAAGGACCACGGGAGTACTCACAGCGTATGCCACTAATGAACGTGTGTTCAAAAACTCTGCCCATGCATGAAACTGTAAGTTCGTTATGGATTGCAAGTTTTGGAACGAGACATGATTAGTCTTGGTAATAATAAATTCCCCAGCCATTTTTTAAAATTTCCAGAAAATTTAAATAAACCAAAACTATTTTTCCTTTTAAATTTAATTAATTATCACTAATTAATCAAACTTAAACAAAATTACCCCTTTTTAATCACTTAAGAACACAAACTCAAACCACACAGAACTCAAATTACAACCCTAATTTGTTAAATCTGAATATGCACTCAAATTCAAAGAAATCAATTGATTGACAATTAATTTCTAAAGAACAATCCTGATAACACTTTTATAAGGTCAAAAGTTCAGGTTCGATAGTTTTCTTTCCCTTTCTTTTCCAGAAACACAAAAGGAATCAAACTTCACGGTTAAAACAATTAACAGTGAAAGAATAGTCTCTTTTTGAGGTTTTTACTCGGTTATTCTTGAAGAAAAGTATCGATGGTGATGGTTGTTTGTGTATGAATATATAATGTAAGTATTATGCACGGCCTTAGTTTCTTTTAGATCTGAAAATGAATAGAAACCTTCTAAGGCAAAGTATTTATACTTGCTGAAACTACAGGGGCAATTTTGACATTTAATGTTCGATAGTTTTTATTTATGCTGTCGATAGTTTTAATTCTAGGGGCATAAAAGTCAAAAACACTTCGATAGTTTTTTCAAAACTATCGAAGTGTTTAAATTCAAGAATTTAAACCGACCTTTTAGAAAAACTATCGAAAGCTGTTCTCAATTAAACCAAAATCTATCGAACATGCTTTGTTTAGAAAAACTATCGAGAATTTGAATATAGAAATAATTAAAATTCACTTCGATGGTTTTTCTACTAATTTTCAAAATCTATCGAGAATTTAAATATTAAATCAGATAAATTCACTTCGATATATTTGAAAGATATTCTCAAAAACTATCGAGACATGTTTTCGATGGGTTTTCTTTTCCTTTTCAAAAACTATCGAAAATTAATTTCGATAGATTTATCTATGTACTTGAAAAACTATCGAATTTCCTAAATTCGATATTTTTTGCTTTTGTCTTCATTTTAAAACCTGTTCATGTTTTAAAAATCAGAATTTTTATTTCCTGTCAAGTTTTAATTCTACTAAATCTTTTCAAATTTACCAAAATCAATTCTTAACAGAAAATTCACAATTTTCTTAGAATAAAATCAATTAAATATCATTAAGTGATATTAACCAATTAAAATCCAATCAATTATGCTGCATTAATCTACAATGTTAAAAACAAAGCAAATTAATTCAAATTAAATAGATGCTAAAATATTTAGAACAAATATTAGCACCTAAATAATTTTTAGAATTAATAACTAATTAAATGCCAGAAGATATATCATCCATAATTATGACATACAATTAGTACAAAAATCCTAACTACGAGAATTGCTCCAGAAAATAAATTCACGAGTCCTAAGGATATAGCAATTCTTAAACTCATGTATTCACCAGGACTATCTGCAGTTACTGACTTCTAATCAAAATCAATTAGAAAGATTTAACATCCCAAGTTCACCAACCAGCTTATTGAAAGTGGATTCATCAAGCGGTTTAGTAAAGATGTCTGCAATTTGATCCTCTATGGGTACAAAATGTAACTCCACAGTTCCATTCATGACATGTTCTCGGATAAAATGATACCTGATGTCGATGTGCTTCGTCCTCGAGTGTTGCACTGGATTGTTAGAGATTGCTATGGCACTTGTGTTGTCGCAAAATATTGGAATCATTGTCAACAAAAGTCCATAGTCACGGAGTTGGTTTCTCATCCACAAGATCTGAGCACAGCAGCTACCAGCAGCAATGTATTTAGCCTCAGCTGTTGATGTGGAAACTGAATGTTGCTTCTTGCTATACCAAGAAACTAATCTTCTTCCAAGAAACTGACAGCTTCCTGAAGTACTCTTCCGATCAATCTTACAACCTGCAAAATCAGAGTCTGTGTATCCAATAAGATCAAATCCTGTATCTTTAGGGTACCAAATTCCAAGATTTGGGGTCCCCTTAAGATATCTAAATATTCGCTTAACAGCTATTAGATGAGATTCTTTAGGATCAGACTGAAATCTAGCACACAAGCATGTTGCAAACATTATATCTGGTCTACTTGCAGTGAGATAAAGTAATGAGCCTATCATACCTCTGTAGCCTGTGATGTCAACCTTCTTACCAGTTTCATCCTTATCAAGCTTAGTGGCAGTTGGCATAGAAGTCTTTGCTGTAGATGAGTCTTCCATTTGATACTTCTTAAGAAGATCCTTGATGTACTTGGACTGACAAATGAATATACCATCTTGTTTTTGGTATACTTGCAGTCTAAGAAAGAATGACAATTCACCCATCATGCTCATTTCATAACGACTCTGCATTAGCTTAGCAAATCTCTTGCATAGATCATCATTAGTAGAACCAAATATTATGTCATCAACATATACTTGCACCAATATCAAATCATTTTTATGCTTTTTGACAAAGAGAGTTTTGTCTACAACACCTCTTGTAAAATCATTTTCAAGTAAGAATTCAGAGAGAGTGTCATACCATGTCCTCGGAGCTTGTTTGAGTCCATAGTGAGCTTTGAATAGAAAGTACACAAAGTCTGCCAGTTTTGAATCCTCAAAACCTGGAGGTTGTTCCACATACACTTCTTCTTCTAACTCCCCGTTCAGAAAAGCACTCTTCACATCCATTTGATATATCTTGTAATTGGAATGTGCAGCAAATGCCAGAAACATTCTGATGGCCTCAAGTCTTGCTACTGGTGCATAGGTTTCATCATAATCTATACCCTCTTCTTGAGAGTAACCTTTAGCAACCAGTCTGGCTTTGTTTCTCGTTACAATGCCATCTTCGTCCAACTTATTTCTGAATACCCATCGTGTTCCAATAACAGATTTTCCCTTAGGCCTGGGTACCAGCTTCCAAACTTTCTGCCTTTCAAACTGATTGAGTTCTTCTTGCATAGCAATCACCCAATCTGGATCATCTAGAGCATCTTCAACTTTCTTAGGTTCTGTTTCTGAAAGAAACCCAGAATAGTGACATTCATTTTGTGATGTTCTCCTAGTTCTCACTCCTGTGTCTGGATCACCAATGATCAAGTGAAAGGGATGATCTCTATTCCATACCCTTTGTCTTGGCAGATGCGATCTTGATGATTCTCCTTGTTCTAGATGTTGTGGAGTGTGACTAGTTGATCCTTCTCCTGCTCCCCCTAAGTTGTTGACGGTTTGATCTGTTGATTCTGAAGACTGACTAGTGGATCCTGTAGAATGAGGATCTCCACTTTGGTCACCACTTTGTCCAGAATCATTATCATTATGATTATTATTAATGACTGTAACAACTTCAGGTACTTCTTCATTGTCAGAGAGATCTCCTGATAGATTTTCAAATACCAAGGATTCAGAGTTCTCTCCAGTTTGCAAGCCTGGTCTTTTGGTGTCGTCAAATGTTACATTAAAGCTTTCCAACACCTTATCTTCAATCACATATACCCTGAAAGCCTTAGATTCCAGAGAATAGCCCAGAAAAATGCCTTCATCTGCTTTGGCATCAAACTTGCCAAGATGTTCTCCATCTTTAAGTACAAAGCACTTTGCACCAAACACATGAAAGTACTTCAGTGTTGGTTTCTTGTTGGCCATTAACTCATACAGAGTCTTTTCATGATCTTTGTTGATCAGGGTTCGATTCTGAGTGTAGCAAGCTGTATTCACTGCTTCAGCCCAAAAGTAAGTGGGAAGTTTTGATTCACTCAACATGGTCCTTGCTGCTTCAACCAAGGTCCTGTTCTTCCTTTCCACTACTCCATTCTGTTGAGGAGTTCTTGGTGCTGAAAACTGTCTTGATATTCCTTTCTCTGAGCAGAAATCATTTAGAACTGCATTCTTGAATTCAGTTCCATTGTCTGATCTGATTGTCCGCACAGGTAGCTTAGCTTCAACTTCTATCTTCTTGATGTGATCAATGATTAGTTGTGTTGCTTCATCCTTTGTTTGTATGAACAACACCCACGTGTACTTGGAGTAGTCATCCACCATCACCAATGCATATCTGTTTCTTGAAAGTGACATAACATTAACTGGACCAAATAAATCCATATGAATCAGCTGTAATGGTTCAGTAATGCTTGTCATTCATTTGCTTCCATGTGATGCTTTCTTCGACTTCCCCTTTTCACATGCTTCACATAGTCCCTCCTGATTGAATTCCATCAGGGGCAACCCTCTCACTAACTCTCTCTTTACCAAAGAGTTCATAGTTTTGAGTTCAGATGTGAGAGCTTCTTGTGCCATAGCCAACTTTGTTCTGAAGATGCCTTTGCATAGAAACATGTAACTTCTCCTTCACTGGTAGAACTTAAGTCAGCTATAAACAAATTTCCTTTTCTCACTCCCAGTAGAGTAAGCTTCTCATCCTTCCTGTTGGTGATCAAAGCACTTGTCCTTTCTGAAATCTACATTGTAGCCTTTATCACAGAATTGACTGATACTTAGAAGATTGTGCTTTAATCCTTCAACAAGAGAGATGTTTTCAATGATGACATTTCCAGCTTTCAATTTACCATATCCCGTAGTGTATCCTTTGTTGTCATCTCCAAAGGTTACAATCGGGCCGGTCTTCTTAACCACCTCTGTAAGCAGGGACTCTTCACCTGTCATGTGTCTAGAACAGCCACTATCCAGAATCCACACAACCTTTGAATTTTTAACCTTACCCTGCAATCACAGATTGATTAAGCGGACTTTGGTACCCAAAGTTGTTTGGGTCCTGAAGGTTTAGATACTTTAACAGGAGTAACATTCAACTTAGTCTTACCCTGCTTGACATTCATAGTATCTGTGGATTTAACATTACTAGTGTTGTTGTTATTATCATTCATCAACTTAAAATAAGCATGCATGATGTTGTACTTACATAGCAAACACTCTTTCTTTCCACAGGGCTCATGATTATCAGGCATGTCAGACATGTTATGCATTTCAGAAGCATTAGCAGTTTCTACTTTAACCTTTTTACATGCATGTGTAAGGTGTTCAGCAGAGTTACAAATAGTGCACAACTTCCTAGATGCAATGGGAGAAAATGGAACCATTTCCTGATTAACAATCTTCTTCTTCCCATTCCTGTTCTTTTTAACATTACTAACTAAGGAACCTACTTCAGTTTTAGGTAAATCAGGTTTAGGTAATTCATTTTTTACTGATTTCCTAGGCAACTTAGTCTTTACCTCTTTTTCCTTCAATAAATCCTCCTCAAGCAATTCTTGTCTTATGAAAAGGTCATCCTCATGAAAGAGTGGTGGAAACGGCTTAACAAAAACTGGACAATCAACATTCTTAAGAACATGTGGAGTATTCCTTTTGACAACTGAAGATGTCACAGGGAATTCCACAATCTTCTTACCAGCTTTCTTGTTATAGTCAAATCCTATAGCAGTTTTATTCTCTATGGCCTGAGTATCAATGATTTCCCTAGCCACTAGAGCGGAATTCTTAAAAGCATTCAGCTTCAAATCTAGATCTGAAATCTGCTTCCTGAGGATAGTCTTTATCTCATCATTACACTTGACCTTGTTCTCTAAGTACGCATTCTTTTGCTTAAGATCTTCTAATGTTACAGCTACAAGCTCTAGTTCTTCATTTTTAGATTCTAGCTTTTTAATCTTAAGAACTAGTTTAGCATTTTCCATTTCTGATGCTAGCATGCTTGTGTGTACATTAAACAATTCTACACTAAGATCTTGCACAGTTTTCTTGTACTCAGAATTAGACATATCAATTGTAGTTAAGATAGGTACCTGAGATGATTGTGGTGATTCCTCTAAAGAGTCAGCCATTAGAGCAACATTTACATATTCCTCCTCTTCATCCGAATCAGTATCATCCCAGTGCTTTCCCTCTGCTATATAATATTTCCCTTTCTGCTTTCCAGACAATGCCTCCAGTTGCTGTTTAAGCTTGGCATTCTCCTTCTTCAACTCATCATAAGAATCCTTCTTTCCATAGACATCTTTCATGTATCTTGCTTGACGAGGCTTCCGGCATTCAGTGGCGAAATGCCCTAACTCATTGCAATTGTAGCATCTTGATTTGCTTCTATCAATCATGCCAGTCTTGTAGCCTCCCTTAAAGCCTGTACTAGGTGTATAATTGCTCTTCTGGAATCTGTTGGTTGAGCCCTTGAACTTGTACTTAGGGTTTCTCTTGAAACGAATATGACTAAACTTTGCAGCTAAGTACACCATGGTTTTGTCTTCCATTTGCTCAAGCTCTTCTAGGGTGTAGTAATCACTTTCATCAACACCCAGATTCACAGAATCCATTTCTGCTTCTATTATCACCTCCTTTCCAGCTCTAGGGGTTTGAACCTGAATCTCAGAAGTTATTGGTTCATCCACTACAAGTGTTGCTGATCTCACAAGTGCATTGTGCTTGTTCTCCACTGTCCCTGATCCGTAGATTATCACCCTTTGTTCCTGTTCCATCTCATAGGTCTTCAACTTGCCATAGATCATCTCTAGTGGCATCTTTGTGAAGTCAATTCTTTCCCTAATGGATGATGACTTGTGTTCTACATGATGGGGCAGCGTCATCATGAACTTCCTGTTCGATTCTCTCAGTGGATAGGTCTTTCCTTTCATTGCCAATTCATTGAGGAGCTTAGTATACTTCTCAAAGACCTGAGTTATACTTTCTCCTGACAGGGACCTAAACGCTTCATATTGAGAAGTCAGAATGTCCAATCTGTTTTCCTGAACGTCTTCAGTTCCTTCCATTATTAAGTTAATGGTATCCCACATATGTTTCCCGCTTGTACAGTTCATCAACTGATAGCTCATTTCCTTGTCTGCGGAGTCCGCCAATATCAACATTAAACCGGTGTCCAATCGAATCAGTTCTTTGTCAGAATCTGTATATTCAGTAATATCCTTAGGTTGGGTGCCTTGAGGAATCCTGCTACCATCAGGAGCTGTAGATTCACTAACTGGTTTCATTGGTACAAACGGTCCGTTCTCTAATATGCCAATATACAACGGATTAGATGCCTTGATAAATAACAGCATCTTCATCTTCCACAAACCGAAATCATCTCTAGTAAACGGGGGAACTTTAATACCAGCGGTTGTCTTTGGAGCACTCATGGTTTCTGAAAATTTCAAATTGTTTAAAATTCAAGAAATTCCAATTAAATGAAAAATTTTGAAAGTTAAAAAATTTGCTTCGAATTTTCACGCTACGTTTGATTTTGGTCTCATTCACCGGATCTGATTTGTATATCAATCAAGTAGCTCTGATACCAATTGTTAGGTCCAAAGTATCGTAGAAGGGGGGGTTGAATACGATACTCACAAATAATTCAATTTCGTTCGCGGATTAATCTTTCAGTTCTATAACGAAATCAAACACACCAAACCAAATCAAGTTTCGGGGAATATATCTTTTTATAAATATAAACCTCGAGGGGTGCTACAATTTCTAATCCATAGATTAGCTTCAATGAGTTTAAGGTTACACAAATACAAAACAATGATCAAGTTCTGAGCACTATTAATTTTCTGATAATTTCTCCGGCTTAGTTCTCTCTTGTAGTAATGTTTCTGTGTTGAATGCCTTAACTGAAGAAGACACTTTCTTCTCTCGAGTTAATTGTAGACTTGAATTGAAAAACCATCGAACCATTTAGAATAGAATATTCTTGGCCGTTGGATCTTCATCAACCTGTCAGACAAGCACAACTTTTCACCTGCTCCATGAATTGAAAAACCATCGAATGGATTAAAAAACCATCGAATGGAATAAATCAATTTGTCATTCGATAGTTTTTAAATCAAAACTATCGAATGCCAAATTAATTTACTTTGTTATTCAATGAATCACTTCAACCACCATTCGATAGTTTTTTCAATAAAAAAACTATCGAATTCTTTTTCTTGTCTTTTGTCCTTTAGTAATTACTCCTGAGCTCATGGGTGTTTAAGTTTTAGACTGTATCAATTTCTTCTGAGACGATAAAACAACTTGATCTTTTTAGTGCCATCACCTAGTGCAACTGGTCTGGTTCATAGATGAATAACACTTGATCAATTCTTCTTTTATGTCTTCAATATAGTGCTGCTGATAAGTCCCTTGTCGTTCTGGTTGCTTCATCACTGGAATCCCGTGGTACTGAACCCTAAATCATTCACATACTTCTGTCGTCTTGAAAGTCTTGTTTCTTTTGTTGTCACTGAGGCTTGAACATTTTCATGAACTTCTTTCTGTGACCTGTTTACGGACTTCAAGAATACATAACGTATTTTGATTTTTTGAGTTTACCTTTTCTTCTTTGATTCTGGATTCCTGTGCTTCTGTTAATACTATTGTCTGTCTTGTCCTTTGTTGAGTTGTAGTTATCTCTTTTACATCTTATGTTACATTATGCTTTACAAGAGTGATTTCGAGTCGGCTAAAACAGAAAACTTGTTAAGGATTATTCAGATAATGTATTGGTGTGAAGAACGAGATTAGAAATGATGAGTAAACGGTATAGAAGATCGTAAGTTAAGTGGACCCGAAAGTGTGAAAGTCGGGTAAAATGAAGTTTACTAAGAATAAGTGAATTGTCAATCAAGTGACTAATTAAGGTTATGTATTGTCTTAGGAGAGGTTCCAGGACTAGAGGAGAGACATCCAGTTAGAACTTGGACATCAGGCAAGTTTACTAACTCTTACTCTATTGTTCAGAGTAGGTATAATTTTCAGATGTTTAATACTTGCTTATTTATATAAATACACACTCATTTGATATCAAGTGTAATTGTTCGATTTATATTATGAACTTTATATGTTAAAAGTTTTGATAAATCATACTTTGCTGACAATGGTATCTTGAATTTAATATTCGGACGACGACTCTAGGGATAGATCGCGTTGGTCCAAAAAGTAGAGTTGACCGGGGAGCAGTGTTTTGTTTTGACGCATTATAACTATGTAAACCCGAAAGGTTCTTCGGGAGATAGTATAAGTACTTACGATTACTTAATGACTTCATTTATTAAATATTCCAAAAACATTTATCTTGGATAAAGTATAGTATTAAATATTTATTAAATATGTTAAACTTTTTCAAAAATATTTCAATTATTATTTAAAAGTTATCCAAGATGCTTCGAAAAGTTTAAGCACGTATACCTTCCCACTCGAGATCTTTTTGTGAAAACCCCCGGTCATGGTTTGCTCAAGTAGCATTGTTTTTAAGCAAGAATTGGTCGACTAAGGTCGGACCTTAACTACTCGTTTTCTATTCAAAACGATTCTCAAAAGAAAATAAAAATGGGACTCTGGCGCGAGCAGGACTGTTGACAAACGATCCTGAAATTTATATATAAGTGGCCGTTAGCCAGGCGGTCCATCAATACTCTAGCGCGAGCAGGACCGTTGACGAACGATCCTGAATTTTACATATAAGTGGCCGTCAGCCAGGCGGTCCATCAATTATTGGCCGTATGCGCCAGGATGATTACAGATGGAGTTCTCATCCAGGACGATTACAGATTGAGTTTTCGTCCAGGGTAATTACAGATGGAGTTTTTGCCCTTCTACTAATAGAAAAAACCCGCGGTGGATATGAAGGTGGCGACTGATCATCGTCACTTCATATTGTGTTTTTTGTTTTGGATAAGTCCCTTCCTTCCAGTTTGGAAATTCTAATTAACACTGTGACGAAAGCCTAGGTGCTGAGTTACCGATAGTGTTAACTTTAGTATGAATGATTTGATATTTCGAAGGCAATATTTAAAAAGGTGAAATGATTCTGGTTATTTATTGATGAAAGACAAACGGTAATTTAAAAACTGGTGAACTAGTGTTGTTCATCTAGCAGCATCTGGAACTGCGTACTTGTTGATTTCTAAAATCATGCTAAGTCACTGATAGTGTATTTCTAAAATTATGAACTAAATTTGTTCATATAGTAGTATTCTAAACTTCATACAAAGTATGAATACTTCCAATAGAAAACTATATACTTATTTTAAATTATTGGAAGAACTTTGTATTACTGACTAGTTAACTTGTTGAGCATTCTTTCGCTCATTCTTGCTTTGTTAAAAATTATATTTTCAATGAGACCATAGTCGGTCGTCCCGTATTGCGAGGAAAGGAATGTGGAAGATACTCCCTTGAGATAATGCAGTTCAATAAGGACACTGTATGAGTAAGTTGGATAGATTCAGCTATCCTTATTAAGTGTCTTTACAAAATGGGTTGTAATAATTCCATGTAGAGGTTTTAGTTAGTAGTGTGAGATCCTGGATAGTACATTTGGTTTGTAATAACTAATGTTACTGTATATCGTTTCTAAGGCTATAACTTGTGTGAGTAAGAGATTGGGGTCTATGATGTTGTTTTGATTGGATCATTGAGTTAATACAGGTATTATATGATTGGATGGTGAGGTGACGACCTGGATCCCAGACCCCGTATCTGGGGGCGTTACAGTACTAGCCAAAAACTGCCCTCGGAATTCTCTCTCTCTCTCTCTCTCTCTCTAGCCTCTCTTAGATGTAGAGCTGCTAGGGTTTTTAAGAAAAACGTATTTTTGTCTCTTAACCCTAAAACAATACATCTTAATGTATTTATATGGAGAGAATTCTGGGCTTATACCTAATCTGATTGGGCTTCTAAAACCCAATCTGATTATTAGTAGTATTATTTATCATATTCGAATTATTATATAATTAATCAAGTCCTACTTAATTAATCCAATAATTCAATATAATAATAATTCAATTAAATTAGAAATTTAATTAATGCTCCGTTTAAAACGTTCTTTGTGTGTGACCCTTTAGGTTATTATTACGTTGGCAATAATTTTAATATCTCATAAGAAAATTATAAACAATGAGCGGCATCTATTAATACATCATTGCTACCCAAGTAATAATAATAATTGGTGATCCAATTAAACCTTTAATGAATAATGTTCCATGTAATATAATCCTTTTAACCTTATATTATAGATTAAACTCGAGGCATGGTTTATGTCATCCTCTTCAACATTTAATCCTGGTTTACTTGATCGATGAGTAGACTATTAAACAAATCACAACTTGAGCATGGCCATGCATTTCATAGTCTCACTCAATCAAGAGGCCAATAATATCACTCCTAAAATAGGAGGGTTAAATCCTATATCTATCATTCATATTTCTCATATGATTCATAATATACCCAATGTCCACCTTTATCATTACCCGGTGAAAGGTAACTTTGAGTAGAATCAAAGTATATTAATTCTCATATAAAAATATAATGATTTCAAGTCTAAGGATCATTACACCATTATCACTGTGAGAATTGCTTATGACACTTGATAACATTTACCATGAAGAATTCACACGGTGGGTCTATCCAGTGCCATGTTCTGCTAACATGCACTTATGTCTTTGACTTTAGTATCACCATACTTATGACCAATTAGATGTGGTCATCAGTCAACAAACATACTAGTCTTAATGCATTATTATTGTCCTCAAATAATAATACTCGACTAGGGATCTTTTAGGATTATAAACACTACTCATATAATCTCATTTCTAAGTTACATACTTAGAGATATAGAATTCATGCTTATATTCCAAGGACATTTATTATTCTAACATTTATATCGCAGTTTATAAAGCATAATGTAACATAAGATGTAAAAGAGATAACTACAACTCAACAAAGGACAAGACAGACAATAATATTAACAGAAGCACAGGAATCCAGAATCAAAGAAGAAAAGGTAAACTCAAAAAATCAAAATACGTTATGTATTCTTGAAGTCCGTAAACAGGTCACGGAAAGAAGTTCATGAAAATGTTCAAGCCTCAGTGACAGCAAAAGAAACAAGACTTTCAAGATGACAGAAGTATGTGAATGATTTAGGGTTCAGTACCACGGGATTCCAGTGATGAAGCAACCAGAACGACAAGGGACTTATCAGCAGCACTATATTGAAGACATACAAGAAGAATTGATCAAGTGTTATTCATCTGTGAACCAGACCAGTTGCACTAGGTGACGGCACTAAAAAGATCAAGTTGTTTTATCGTCTCAGAAGAAATTGATACAGTCTAAAACTTAAACACCCAGGAGCTCAGGAGTAATTACTAAAGGACAAAAGACAATAAAAATAATTCGATAGTTTTTCAATTGAAAAAACTATCGAATGGTGGTTTAAGTGATTCATTGAAAAACAAAGTAAATTAATTTGGCATTCGATAGTTTTGATTTAAAAACTATCGAATGGCAAATTGATTTAATCCATTCGATGGTTCTTTAATCCATTCGATGGTTTTTCAATTCATGGAGCAGGTGAAAAGTTGTGCTTGTCTGACAGGTTGATGAAGATCCAACGGCCAAGAATATTCTATTCTAAATGGTTCGATGGTTTTTCAATTCAAGTCTACAATTAACTCGAGAGAAGATAGTGTCTTCTTAAGTTAAGGCATTCAACACAGAGACATTACTGAGAGAGAGAAGAGCCGGAGAATATTATCAGAGAAATTAATAGTGCTCAGAACTTGATCATTGTTTTGTATTTGTGTAACCTTGAACTCATTGAAGCTAATCTACGGATTAGAAATTGTAGCACCCCTCGAGGTTTATATTTATAAAAAGATATATTCCCCGAAACATGATTTGGTTTGGTGTGTTTGATTTCGTTATAGAACTGAAAGATTAATCTGCGAACGAAATTAAATTATTTGTGAGTATCGTATTCAACCCCCCCCCCCCCCCTTCTACGATACTTTGGACCTAACAATTGGTATCAGAGCTACTTGATTGATATACAAATCAGATCCGGTGAATGAGACCAAAATCAAACGTAGCGTGAAAATCCGAAGCAAATTTTTTAACTTTCAAAATTTTTCATTTAATTGGAATTTCTTGAATTTTAAACAATTTGAAATTTTCAGAAACCATGAGTGCTCCAAAGACAACCGCTGGTATTAAAGTTCCCCCGTTTACTAGAGATGATTTCGGTTTGTGGAAGATGAAGATGTTATTATTTATCAAGGCATCTAATCCGTTATACATTGGCATATTAGAGAACGGACCGTTTGTACCAATGAAACCAGTTAGTGAATCTACAGCTCCTGATGGTAGCAGGATTCCTCAAGGCACCCAACCTAAGGATATTACTGAATATACAGATTCTGACAAAGAACTGATTCGACTGGACACCGGTTTAATGTTGATATTGGCGGACTCCGCAGACAAGGAAATGAGCTATCAGTTGATGAACTGTACAAGCGGGAAATATATGTGGGATACCATTAACTTGATAATGGAAGGAACTGAAGACGTTCAGGAAAACAGATTGGACATCCTGACTTCTCAATATAAAGCGTTTAGGTCTCTGCCAGGAGAAAGTATAACTCAGGTCTTTGAGAAATATACTAAGCTTCTCAATGAATTGGCAATGAAAGGAAAGACCTATCCACTGAGAGAATCAAATAGGAAGTTCATGATGACGCTGCCCCATCATGTAGAACACAAGTCATCATCCATTAGGGAAAGAATTGACTTCACAAAGATGTCATTAGAGATGATCTATGGCAAGTTGAAGACCTATGAGATGGAACATGAAAAAAGGGTGATAATCTACGGATCAGGGACAGTGGAGAACAAGCACAATGCACTTGTGAGATCAGTAGCACTTGTAGTGGATGAACCAATAACTTCTGAGATTCAGGTTCAAACCCCTGGAGCTGGAAAGGAGGTGATAATAGAAGCAGAAATGGATTCTGTGAATCTGGGTGTTGATGAAAGTGATTACTACACCCTAGAAGAGCTTGAGCAAATGGAAGACAAAACCATGGCGTACTTAGCTGCAAAATTTAGTCACATTCGTTTCAAAAGAAACCCTAAGTACAAGTTCAAGGGCTTAACCAACAGATTCTAGAAGAGCAATTATACACCTAGTACAGGCTTTAAGGGAGGCTACAAGACTGGCATGATTGATAGAAGCAAATCAAGATGCTACAATTGCAATGAGTTAGGGCATTTCGCCACTGAATGCCGGAAGCCTCGTCAAGCAAGAGACATGAAAGATGTCTATGGAAAGAAGGATTCTTATGATGAGTTGAAGAAGGAGAATGCCAAGCTTAAACAGCAACTGGAGGCATTGTCTGGAAAGCAGAAAGGGAAAGCTTAGATAGCAGAGGGAAAGCACTGGGATGATACTGATTCGGATGAAGAGGAGGAATATGTAAATGTTGCTCTAATGGCTGACTCTTCAGAGGAATCACCACAATCATCTCAGGTACCTATCTTAACTACAATTGATATGTCTAATTCTGAGTACAAGAAAACTGTGCAAGATCTTAGTGTAGAATTGTTTAATGTACACACAAGCATGCTAGCATCAGAAATGGAAAATGCTAAACTAGTTCTTAAGATTAAAAAGCTAGAATCTAAAAATGAAGAACTAGAGCTTGTAGCTGTAACATTAGAAGATCTTAAGCAAAAGAATGCGTACTTAGAGAACAAGGTCAAGTGTAATGATGAGATAGAGACTATCCTCAGGAAGCAGATTTCAGATCTAGATTTGAAGCTGAATGCTTTTAAGAATTCCGCTCTAGTGGCTAGGGAAATCATTGATACTCAGGCCATAGAGAATAAAACTTCTATAGGATTTGACTATAACAAGAAAGCTGGTAAGAAGATTGTGGAATTCCTTGTGACATCTTCAGTTGTCAAAAGGAATACTCCACATGTTCTTAAGAATGTTGATTGTCCAGTTTTTGTTAAGCCGTTTCCACCACTCTTTCATGAGGATGACCTTTTCATAAGACAAGAATTGCTTGAGGAGGATTTGTTGAAGGAAAAAGATGTAAAAACTAAGTTGCCTAGGAAATCAGTAAAAAATGAATTACCTAAACCTGATTTACCTAAAACTGAAGTAGGTGACGTAGTTGGTAATGTTAAAAAGAACAGGAATGGGAAGAAGAAGATTGTTAATCAGGAAATGGTTCCATTTTCTCCCATTGCATCTAGGAAGTTGTGCACTATTTGTAACTCTTCTGAACACCTTACACATGCATGTAAAAAGGTTAAAGTAGAAAC
Organism: Heracleum sosnowskyi; assembly: GCA_030848705.1. Lineage (NCBI taxonomy): Eukaryota > Viridiplantae > Streptophyta > Magnoliopsida > Apiales > Apiaceae > Heracleum > Heracleum sosnowskyi. The sequence continues at coordinate 56,853,796 of CM061238.1, read as the reverse complement.
TGCTAATGCTTCTGAAATGCATAACATGTCTGACATGCCTGATCTTCATGAGCCCTGTGGAAAGAAAGAGTGTTTGCTATGTAAGTACAACATCATGCATGCTTATTTTAAGTTGATGAATGATAATAGCAACAACACTAGTAATGTTAAATCCACAGATACTATGAATGTCAAGCAGGGTAAGACTAAGTTGAATGTTACTCCTGTTAAAGTATCTAAACCTTCAGGACCCAAACAACTTTGGGTACCAAAGTCCGCTTAATCAATCTGTGATTGCAGGGTAAGGTTAAAAATTCAAAGGTCGTGTGGATTCTGGATAGTGGTTGTTCTAGACACATGACAGGTGAAGAGTCCCTGCTTACAGAGGTGGTTAAGAAGATCGGTCCGATTGTAACCTTTGGAGATGACAGCAAAGGATACACTACGGGATATGGTAAATTGAAAGCTAGAAATGTCATCATTGAAAACATCTCTCTTGTTGAAGGATTAAAGCACAATCTTCTAAGTATCAGTCAATTCTGTGATAAAGGCTACAATGTAGATTTCAGAAAGGACAAGTGCTTGATCACCAACAGGAAGGATGAGAAGCTTACTCTACTGGGAGTGAGAAAAGGAAATTTGTTTATAGCTGACTTAAGTTCTACCAGTGAAGGAGAAGTTACATGTTTCTATGCAAAGGCATCTTCAGAACAAAGTTGGCTATGGCACAAGAAGCTCTCACATCTGAACTTCAAAACTATGAACTCTTTGGTAAAGAGAGAGTTAGTGAGAGGGTTGCCCCTGATGGAATTCAATCAGGAGGGACTATGTGAAGCATGTGAAAAAGGGAAGTCGAAGAAAGCATCACATGGAAGCAAAGGAATGACAAGCATTACTGAACCATTACAGCTGATTCATATGGATTTATTTGGTCCAGTTAATGTTATGTCACTTTCAAGAAACAGATATACATTGGTGATGGTGGATGACTACTCCAAGTACACGTGGGTGTTGTTCATACAGACAAAGGATGAAGCAACACAACTAATCATTGATCACATCAAGAAGATAGAAATGGAAGCTAAGCTACCTGTGTGGACAATCAGATCAGACAATGGAACTGAATTCAAGAATGCAGTTCTAAATGATTTCTGCTCAGAGAAAGGAATATCAAGACAGTTTTCAGCACCAAGAACTCCTCAACAGAATGGAGTAGTGGAAAGGAAGAACAGGACCTTGGTTGAAGCAGCAAGGACCATGTTGAGTGAATCAAAACTTCCCACTTACTTTTGGGCTGAAGCAGTGAATACAGCTTGCTACACTCAGAATCGAACCCTGATCAACAAAGATCATGAAAAGACTCCGTATGAGTTAATGGCCAACAAGAAGCCAACACTGAAGTACTTTCATGTGTTTGGTGCAAAGTGCTTTGTACTTAAAGATGGAGAACATCTTGGCAAGTTTGATGCCAAAGTAGATGAAGGCATTTTTCTGGGCTATTCTCTGGAATCTAAGGCTTTCAGGGTATATGTGATTGAAGATAAGAAGGTGTTGGAAAGCTTTAATGTAACATTTGACGACACCAAAAGACCAGGCCTGCAAACTGGAGAGAACTCTGAATCCTTGGTATTTGAAAATCTATCAGGAGATCTCTCTGACAATGAAAAAGTACCTGAAGTTGTTACAATCATTAATAATAATCATAATGATAATGATTCTGGACAAAGTGGTGACCAAAGTGGAGATCCTCAACATACAGGATCCACTAGTCAGTCTTCAGAATCAACAGATCAAACCGTCAACAACTCAGGGGGAGCAGGAGAAGGATCAACTAGTCACACTCCACAACATCTAGAACAAGGAGAATCATCAAGACCGCATCTGCCAAGACAAAGGGTATGGAATAGAGATCATCCCTTTCACTTAATCATTGGTGATCCGGACACATGAGTGAGAACTAGGAGAACATCACAAAATGAATGTCACTATTCTGGGTTTCTTTCAGAAACAGAACCTAAGAAAGTTGAAGATGCTCTAGATGATCCAGATTGGGTGATTGCTATGCAAGAAGAACTCAATCAGTTTGAAAGGCAGAAAGTTTGGAAGCTGGTACCCAGGCCTAAGGGAAAATCTGTTATTGGAACACGATGGGTATTCATAAATAAGTTAGACGAAGATGGCATTGTAACGAGAAACAAAGCTAGACTGGTTGCTAAAGGTTACTCTCAAGAAGAGGGTATAGATTATGATGAAACCTATGCACCAGTAGCAAGACTTGAGGCCATCAGAATGTTTCTGGCATTTGCTACACATTCCAATTACAAGGTATATCAAATGGATGTGAAGAGTGCTTTTCTGAACGGGGAGTTAGAAGAAGAAGTGTATGTGGAACAACCTCCAGGTTTTGAGGATTCAAAACTGGCAGACTTTGTGTACTTTCTATTCAAAGCTCTCTATGGACTCAAACAAGCTCCGAGGACATGGTATGACACTCTCTCTGAATTCTTACTTGAAAATGATTTTACAAGAGGTGTTGTAGACAAAACTCTCTTTGTCAAAAAGCATAAAAATGATTTGATATTGGTGCAAGTATATGTTGATGACATAATATTTGGTTCTACTAATGATGATCTATGCAAGAGATTTGCTAAGCTAATGCAGAGTCGTTATGAAATGAGCATGATGGGTGAATTGTCATTCTTTCTTGGACTGCAAGTATACCAAAAACAAGATGGTATATTCATTTGTCAGTCCAAGTACATCAAGGATCTTCTTAAGAAGTATCAAATGGAAGACTCATCTACAGCAAAGACTCCTATGACAACTGCCACTAAGCTTGATAAGGATGAAACTGGTAAGAAGGTTGACATCACAGGCTACAGAGGTATGATAGGCTCATTACTTTATCTCATTGCAAGTAGACCAGATATAATGTTTGCAACATGATTGTGTGCTAGATTTCAGTCTGATCCTAAAGAATCTCATCTAATAGCTGTTAAGCGAATATTTAGATATCTTAAGGGGACCCCAAATCTTGGAATTTGGTACCCTAAAGATACAGGATTCACTACTACACATTTAAGCTTAGGAAACACTACTTACATAGCACTTTTTGCTATGTGCTATGCAAGAAAGTTGCTTACGCAACAGTTTTAAAAAAAATGCTATACAAGACATTGTGATCAACACTAAAATTAAATATAAATTAAAGAGAAAATACTAACACAGCGTTTTTGTTTGGAGCACTGTTTAAGTTTGAACTTTTATAGCGTTTAAAAAAAGGCTATCCAAGATAACATATTTTATGTAATTTTGATTATTTTTATTTATTTTTAAACACAAAAAATAACGTTTTTAGAAGCGCTATCGTAGTGAAACTGTGAAAGTACTGTATCTTTTTATTTTTAACTTACTTTTAAGTTCTATTCTACCCATATTTTTTAGTTTTTATCTTGTCTTCAATACACTGCATCGAGGCTTCGTCGGACAAATTCAACTGTCTTCGTGAATTTATCTAATCTTCTCTGAGGTGCTCGGGAATCTAATGGAGCAAATGGATCTTTTCTCTAGGATAAATTGAACATCTTCATCGAGCAAATTAATCTTTTCAAATCGATTTGTGAGTATTAGTTGGGTTCTTGATTTTAGGGGTTTTAAGTAATTGGGTTCTTCTTAATTAGTTGGGTTTTGAATTAGGGTTTTTGATTGGGTTCTTCGGTTTAATTGGGTTATTTTTTTCACTTGGACTTGCTTATATTTTCCTATAACATCTGTTAGTGTATAATACATATCGGTATAATACATGTAAATTGACTTGCTTGTATTTACACTTCTTAGTCATTTGTATCAGTTGTATGATGGTGCCTTCTGCCCAAGGGCCAAGGTAATCTGTTTCATTTCCATTTTTGTAGGCTGAATTTCAAAATATTATTGATTTAGTGACTAAATTATAAGTGGCAAGCTTTTCTATTGATTTAATTGTGACAGTCTATTATTAAATTCTACTAAGTATGTTTGTGATTGTAATAAGTGTTTTACATTACTATGTATGTAATGAAACTTAGTTAGGTATTTAAAAAGCTAATAACTTGTGGACACTTTCATAAATAGAGCATTTTGGTAAATATTTAGAGGACTTGTTATATGAAAGATTATTGTAACCACATTAGTTTACATTTCTGATGCTGGGCCTTCATCTATATTAAATGTTTAAACTAGTTTTGCTTGGTTGCTTCACACATAAAATGTAAAATCATAGAGAGTAATCAATGCTAACAAATTATTAGGTCTTTCACCATCTATCTGGTGGCCGCTGGAGTATGTGTTGTATATAAATATCTGTAATATGCACTTGGTGGCCTTTGAATACATGATTTGCACATAGAAATTCAAAGTAGCAAAAATAGGTTATACATTATTCAAGATATTCCCTGAAAACATATTAAGGTAATTTACAATTGTTTCAGAGCCTTTTCCGCAATTAAACTTCAGCTGATATGGATTTGCAGAGATACGCCCAAACAACTCATCAGTCGTTAAGGTACTACAAGTTTTGTGTATCTATTTATTTACTTTCATGTTCTTCATTTTCTTGGTTCTTATTAATATCTCAAAAAAATGGCTTTTATTGATCAAACTTTTGCTGAAAATCGGGTTGTGCTTGCGCCAGGAAACAGAGTTCTGACAATTGATTTCACACACACCTAGTTGTTTTAAGCATATTTGACACTTGCTATTTCTGCATTAATTTGTGTTCAGATGCCCTGTTCTTTTTTTGGTGATTTTACTAGATAGTTGTTTTATTAATCTCTTTTGTGATAAGCCAAAGCAACAATTTGTGGTGATTATAACGATGCATCTCACTTGATTATAGCGATGCATCTTACTTCAAAAAATGAGTGATTAAGTAACTTGCCTTTGGTTATTATGAATTAAATGGTAAGAGAAATGAATCAAATTGAATATTTTTCAATAAAAAACAAAAAGGAGTACTTGAATCATTCTGTGAAGTTGATGCCAGACACAGGGCCAAAGCTGTATACTGCTCATGGCTTTTTCCAGGAAATGGGACGCGGAGATTCTGTAGCGAAAATTAACTATCATGAGTCAAATGTGGTATGCTTTACTTTGGATTACCTACTTAATACTTCAGTTTGTTTATTGGATATTGAGTAGAATTTATAATTTTCTGAAATATAATTATTTGTAATCACACTTTCCTGGCTATATATCTTGAGATGTTTATTAGGTCATTGATATGAAATTTTCGTTTGTAGGAAAACCAAGTCTTTTTATTCAAGGATTTCTTCTGGGCATTGCACTAAAGATATTTCTCTTTTGTTACTTTGTTCCCACAACACCCCTTTGTTCGATGATCTACTTTTGTATCTGCTAATTCGAGGGAGGTGATATGTACCTGATACTGAGAGGATTTGCCATATGTTAAAAAGGCTCTTGATTTTCACATTCAAGATGCAGAGTGATTCCTCAGTCTGGTATGTCTTGTGATGGAGGCGCTAGAAGTCATTAGTTTCTAACATGGGCAATCCGTAAAATGTGCTAAATTTTTACGGGGTTTCTTTCCTCGCATCCTGAACTTTGATCGTAATGGGCAGAGAAGTCGAGATTTTGTGTGCTCTAAAAATTTGTTAGAGCTTGAACTTGCCAGATCCTTTGCATCATTCTCTGTATAGTTTTAGGAAAAATATCTGAGTACATCATATGTGACTGGTAGTTTTCCTTGTATGGTTTATACAGTTAGGTTTTTTTTTTGAATTAATGATATTTACATTTTGTAGTTTTATTTTGAATTTGCCATTATTCTATTTTATTTAATTTTATTGTATTTATGAATTTTTAAGAGTATTATAAGTAGAAAAAGGGCAGAAAATAGTGTTTTTCTTAGTGTTGTTTAAGTGATATAATATATGGAATAGGTCACTTGCATAACGTATACAAGAGTGCTATGTAAGTACATTCACTTGCATACCACCAGCTTCAATAGCGCTTTAAAAAATGTTATGTAAGGGCAGTGCTTGCATACCGACAAAAAAAAACGCTATATAAGTTCTATGCACTTGCATAGCGGCGGCTTACATAGCGCTTAAAAGCGCTATGCAAGTGTTAAAATAAGCGCTATGCAAGTGTAAATCTGTAGTAGTAATTTGATCTTATTGGATACACAGACTCTGATTTTGCAGGTTGTAAGATTGATCGGAAGAGTACTTCAGGAAGCTGTCAGTTTCTTGGAAGAAGATTAGTTTCTTGGTATAGCAAGAAGCAGCATTCAGTTTCCACATCAACAGCTGAGGCTGAATACATTGCTGCTGGTAGCTGTTGTGCTTAGATCTTGTGGATGAGAAACCAACTCCGTGACTATGGACTTTTGTTGACAAAGATTCCAATATTTTGTGACAACACAAGTGCCATAGCAATCTCAAACAACCCAGTGCAACACTCGAGGACGAAGCACATCGACATCAGGTATCATTTTATCCGAGAGCATGTCATGAATGGAACTGTGGAGTTACATTTTGTACCCATAGAGGATCAAATTGCAGACATCTTTACTAAACCGCTTGATGAATCCACTTTCAATAAGCTGGTTGGTGAACTTGGGATGTTAAATCTTTCTAATTGATTTTGATTAGAAGTCAGTAACTGCAGAGAGTCCTAGTGAATACATGAGTTTAAGAATTTCTATATCCTTAGGACTCGTGAATTTATTTTCTGGAGCAATTCTCGTAGTTAGGATTATTGTACTAATTTTATGTCATAATTATGGATGATATATCTTCTGGCATTTAATTGGTTATTAATTCTAAAAATTATTTAAGTGCTAATATTTGTTCTTAATATTCAAGCATTTATTTAATTTAAATTAATTTACTTTGTTTTTAACATTTTAGATTAATGCAGCATAATTGATTAGATTTTAATTGGCTAATATCACTCAATGATATTTAATTGATTTTATTCTAAGAAAATTGTGAATTTTGTGTTAAGAATTGATTTTGGTAAATTTGAAAAGATTTAGTAGAATTAAAACTTGACAGGAAATAAAAATTCTGATTTTTAAAACATGAACAGGTTTTAAAATGAAGACAGAAGCAAAAAATATCGAATTTAGGAAATTCGATAGTTTTTCAAGTACATAGATAAATCTATCGAAATTAATTTTCGATAGTTTTTGAAAAGGAAAAGAAAATCTATCGAAAACATTTCTCGATAGTTTTTTAGAATACTTTTAAAATATATCGAAGGAATTTACCTAACTCCATATTTAAATTCTCGATACATTTTGAAATTCAAGGGAAAATATATCGAATGGGATTTTATTTAATGAAATACTCAAATTCTCGATACATTTTCTAAATAAATCTTCGATAGTTTTTATATCTAATTCAAAAGCTTCGATGGTTTTCTGTGGAAAAGTCTGTTAGCATTCTTTTTAAACTCTTCGATAGTTTTTGAGAAAAACTATCGAACGGAAATAGACTCTTCTACCCCTTCAGAAATCCATCGACAGTACATTTATAAAACTATCGAAACTGGATTGACAACTTTACCCCTGTCAAATTAATAAGTATTAAAACATTGCCTTGCCATTTTCATTATCAGTTTTACAGATCTTAGAAAAGCACAAGCATCCGTTTATATACCTACAAGTATACACACATCCAAGAACGTCTTTATCGATAGATTTCTCCATTTTTAACCGAGAAAAACATGAAATTTTACTGTTTTTCACTATTGAATTCATTTTAACTGTGAAAACTTTATTGTTTTAAGTGTTTAGCACTTTCAAAGGAAGAAACCATCGAACTAAATCTTTGAACCTCAGAAAAGTGATAACAGTTCTTATCTGTAGAAATTGATTGTTTTACAATTGATTTCTTTGGATTTTAGTAGTATTCTGAGATTCACTAATTTAGAGTTTTTAATTCAAGGGTTCGTGTTTGTGTTTTAAAAGTCAAAAGGGGTAATTTTGTTAAGGGTTTGATTAATTAGTAATAATTAATTAAATTTAAAAGTAAAAAAAAAAATATAGTTTTTGGTTTATTTGAATTTTCTGGAAATTTTAAAATGGCTGGAGAATTTATTATTACCAAGACTAATCATGTCTCGTTCCAAAAATTGCAATCCATAACGAACTTACAGTTTCGTGCATGGGTAGAGTTTTTGAACACACGTTCATTAGTGGCATATGCTGTGAGTACTCCCGTGGTCCTTTGCATCGATCAATTGACTGTGTTGTACACAACCGCCACGGATACAAGTGAGAATAACGTAAGGTCCTTCAGTTTTGTTGTGCTAGGGGCAGAACAATAAGGGTGACGGAACATGATTTTAATCGAATCTTACATTTTCCTACAGAAAACCTTGTTCCGGATCCCACAACTGAGGAGATACATGTTTTCTTCAATCTCATTAGAAGTCAACAACCTAACTTCTTTGTGGGAGAGTTCCTTAAGCATTACTTGCCAAAAGCATGGAACTTTTTCTTTCATACCCTAATCCATGTTTTTACTGCCAAGCTAACAAATCTCCATGGTATTCCCTTATTCCTTCAAAAGATAGGGTTTGCCATTGCCAACAATAGGCATATTAACATTGGACGGTTACTGATTGATCAAGTAATCATATGCATGGGACCACTGGATGAAAGAACGGGCATAGATGAAGATGTGCTTTGTTTCTATCCTAGGTTCCTACAGCTAATTCTCAATGATATCTTAACAGATGATGAGCGTGAGACATTCGCCGAAGAGGAGACCAAGGAGTGTATGAAGATGAAGAGCAATGCCATAACCGCTCTGATAAGGAAGAACAACTATCTTCCAGGGGTACCCACTGTTCTCACTGAATATCTAAGAACGGTGCCCCTACCACTTCTACCCTCAGGGGAACAGGTAATTCAAGGTAACATTCCTGAACCTGAACTGGCTCCTGAACCACAACCCATGGATGTTGATCCAGAGCCCTTAGTGGCCATTCCTGACCAGGAGGTTGCAAACCCACAACCTCTAACCACGGTCGAAGAGCCTTTGGAAGAGCCAAATGAAAACATAAACGAACCCCCTTCCCCTCCTATACCCAGTAAAGAACCATCCATGAGTGTAGAGGGAGATAGTGCCAAAGCAGCACCACATAAGGAGATACACCCTTCAACAGCAGCTCTGCCTTCCTCTAAAAGGAGAAGAACAGAAACCGAGGCAACTGTTGATACTTCATTTCTCTCATCCAAAGCGCCCTTTATTGATTTTTCTGATGCTGATTGGTCTACGCTAACGAAAGCAATATCTGAACCAATAGCTCAATCAAGTAAGGAAGAATTGACGGAAGCAACAGGTGTTCCGACCATATTACGGTCAGGTTCACTGGTTGAAGGTTCTAAGAACCAAGGGTCTTCACAGACGTCGAGAGAAGGCTTTGACCTAAATGCACAATCTAAAAGGTCATTGTCTACCTCCCCAGATGGAACATATCTGGATCCTGCGGGTAAAGGGTCTGACGTAGGTGCAGATCGGTAACTCGGTGACGATGAATCAATTACTATTGACAAGTCAACTGAGGTAAAGTCTTCACAGACTATTGGGGAAGATTCGGGATCTCTGCTGTTAAAAGAGCCTGTTTCTAACCCCCTAGAGATTCAAACTCTAGATCCTTTAAAGGATACATCATCCACCGGTGACTTCCTTAAGGACGGCTACGGTGATCAGCAACTTGGTTTAACCAAGGACGGGGACTTGCGAAGCCCCATTGCACCACCGGTGACCTCCTTAAGGACGGCTACGGTGATTTCTTCTGCAGGTACAATCAGCACTAAGGATTTGAGTGAAACAAAAACACTTACACCTGGCCTGAGTGGGAAAGGAAAAATGATTCAAACACCGACAGAAACGTTGAGTGTACACCCAGAGCCAAATGTGAGGAGTGACACCCTAACCCTACCTAATATTCATGATTTGCTGTTACCAACAGAAAGAGAGCTACAAGTTCAATCCACTCTCAAGGAGATGACAGTTCGAGACAAAGAAGGAAATCCATTATTCAAGGTTCCACTGCAACCTTCCTTTGACCAGGGGATCTCCTCTAGTCAGGCCAATGCTTCTTTAAAGACTATTCAAGAGAAGGTTGACTTGGCTGCAGCTGATTCCAGAAGAACATTCAGGGTCATTGGCAGTGCATCTGCCACTATAACAGGTACGAAGCAGGCAGTGGACTCCTTAAAGAAGGAAGCTATGGAAGAACTAGTCGAATTGAGAATGGACGTCAGGGAACTTAAAGATGGATTCATGAATGAAGTAACTGCAGTGTCACAGGGACATGAAGCTTTGAGAGAAGACGTTCTGGTTATCCGGGATGGTCAAGCGCGAGTGAAAGATGCAATGAATTCCCATTCAAGAGTGGAGTCTAAGCTCAACAAGAGGCTGGATCATATGGAAAAGACTACCAACTCAAGATTGGAGAACATTGACCGGTCGCTAGCTTCTATAAATGAGTTTAATAAGCAGCTTATGGATTTCTTGGAGAATCAAGGTGACGGAGTAGAGTCTATTTGGAGTATGCTGAAGAACCAACAATCTGGACAACCTGGTCCTTCAAATCAGCAACCTGATCCTTCTACTACCTTTTATGCTGAGGATGCTTTTATCGAGGATTCCTCAACTAAGGGGGAGAAAGTTGGAGAAGGGGAGAAAGAGAAGCCTAAGGATGGATGGGGAGTTTGGGAGACAGTTGAAGCTATTCCTATCAGACAATACTGGATAGAGGAACTTGTAGAAGAAGAGAAGGAGAGTGAAGAGGAATTTGAGGTCATGCATGAGCAACCTAATCAAGAGGAGCATGAGCCATATTATCCAGAGCCCGTTGAACATCCAATCTGGGAGGATATTATGGAAGAAGAAGCAAATTCTCTATCACCTGAAGAAGAAGCTGCCTTGGAAGCAATAAGAGCTCAGAGAGCTGCAATAGATGCCAGGCAAGCTGAGAAAGAGAAACAGCAAGCAATTCTGAGGAGTGAAAAACTGAAGAGATTCAAAGTGTATAATGAAGTGAGGAAGAAGAAGATGATAGATCTGGCAAAGAAAGATGGTACTGAATGGGAAATGGCTTATAAAACCTTTTGCGGAGTTGAAGACGGATTAGAAGTCAACGACAATGCTGAGGTGGAAGTTATTATTCAGGACATCAGAAGTGCTAATCTTGAAGATCAGACTTACTTTAAAGCACTGAGAAGCTCTATAATCTGTCTGAATGCTGGGGTTAAAGCAAATGGTGCCTGGAGCTTATTAATTAGTTTTCTGGAGAAAGGTACATTTGTTATTTCCACTAAGTTTTTAGAACAGAGGACATATACAGAATTGCAGGCTATACTCATCAAGATCCAAAGAACTACAAGGCTAAATGAACTGCTCCGTGAGCATGTTAAGGAGATCGTGATGAAAGTTAGTCCAGAGATTACTGAAGATCCTCCAATGGTTAGATTCATGACGAATGACTTGTTCAGAATCTGCTATTTGGCTGAGGACAAACTGAGAGACTACCCAAGCAACTATCTAATCTCAGTTGAGAAGTATCTTAGATCCACTGGATTCTCATCAACGGAGAAGGACAAAGCAGCAGACACTCTTAGAAGATTTCTAATGGAGAATGTTCCTTACTATAGGAAAAGAGTGGAAAGAGGATTGGAAGTGCATACCAGACTGCCAAACATGCCAAAGCTAAACAAGAAAGATGTTAACATTGCATGGTTATGGGCTGGAGTGGGTCAAGAGGTTGAATATATTGGAAGACACATCCAAGGAGCAATCCTTAAACCTGGAGAACCACTGCACTATCTATCTGTGATTGATTATCAAGCTGCTAACTCCGATCCAATGATTGAAGAAGGTGATATTGGAATGGACTGAAGATTGAAGCAAAGAACAAAAGAACTATCAGCTCAGACTAGAGGAGCAACTTCATTGTATAAAGTTTAATTGTTCTTTGATTTATGAAATCTGGAAATGTATATATATCTGATCCAGAATGCATTAATATTATTACGATGTCTTACTTTAAGTAGTCTAATGTTTCCTTAGTTAGTTGAGTTATCCTCGAAGTATTAGCTTGTCGAACTCTATCCAATCAAATAGGGGGAGATTGTAAAGCATAATGTAACATAAGATGTAAAAGAGATAACTACAACTCAACAAAGGACAAGACAGACAATAATATTAACAGAAGCACAGGAATCCAGAATCAAAGAAGAAAAGGTAAACTCAAAAAAACAAAATACGTTATGTATTCTTGAAGTCCGTAAACAGGTCACGGAAAGAAGTTCATGAAAATGTTCAAGCCTCGGTGACAGCAAAAGAAACAAGACTTTCAAGACGACAGAAGTATGTGAATGATTTAGGGTTCAGTACCACGGGATTCCAGTGATGAAGCAACCAGAACGACAAGGGACTTATCAGCAGCACTATATTGATGACATAAAAGAAGAATTGATCAAGTGTTATTCATCTGTGAACCAAACCAGTTGCACTAGGTGACGGCACTAAAAAGATCAAGTTGTTTTATCGTCTCAGAAGAAATTGATACAGTCTAAAACTTAAACACCCAGGAGCTCAGGAGTAATTACTAAAGGACAAAAGACAAGAAAAAGAATTCGATAGTTTTTCAATTGAAAAAACTATCGAATGGTGGTTGAAGTGATTCATTGAAAAACAAAGTAAATTAATTTGGCATTCGATAGTTTTGATTTAAAAACTATCGAATGGCAAATTGATTTAATCCATTCGATGGTTCTTTAATCCATTCGATGGTTTTTCAATTCATGGAGCAGGTGAAAAGTTGTGCTTGTCTGACAGGTTGATGAAGATCCAACGGCCAAGAATATTCTATTCTAAATGGTTCGATGGTTTTTCAATTCAAGTCTACAATTAACTCGAGAGAAGATAGTGTCTTCTTAAGTTAAGGCATTCAACACAGAGACATTACTGAGAGAGAGAAGAGCCGGAGAATATTATCAGAGAAATTAATAGTGCTCAGAACTTGATCATTGTTTTGTATTTGTGTAACCTTGAACTCATTGAAGCTAATCTATGGATTAGAAATTGTAGCACCCCTCGAGGTTTATATTTATAAAAAGATATATTCCCCGAAACTTGATTTGGTTTGGTGTGTTTGATTTCGTTATAGAACTGAAAGATTAATCCGCGAACGAAATTAAATCCGCAAACGAAATTAAATTAAATTATTTCGTTATACTTTGGACCTAACACAGTTATTAAAGACATAATAAATTATTGAAAGAAAATCCATAGAACATATTTATTAATAATCAAAATTTCTTCCTTAAGAACATTATATTATTGTCTCTAGGGCACAAGCACTAACAGCTAGTACACATCAATCTTTCAAGAAAAGCGTTCGTGTGGATAACGTAGAGCGTAGATTGAGAGAGTGGATTATGTGGTGGTTGAACAAGCTTTGGATATCCATTAATCCTCCATTAATGAACTGTTAAAGCTTCTTAAGGTATTTGTTCTTAATCTCTGAATTAAATCTTTTGTTTTCGCATGGATCCTGCGGAGGGGTTTCGAATTTTGGTTTGTTTTAACATTTTTTCGTTACGTTTATGTGCTTGAAACCCTTCAGACACAGTGGTCTCAATTAAAACCCGACTTTCTTACAAGCGTTGCATGTTTTTTTGTCAAAATCGCCCCATATCAAGAATTTGAAAATTCATAATTATTTTCGTGTTTCATAAACACAGGAATCTCATGTTCGTTTTGTTCAATTTTAATATCTTGAATCATTACATATTTTATCTTGTTTATGCAGACATGGCATGGGTGTTGTATCTAATACATACATACATGATTAATATAATTAAAACATGCATCATTGTCTACGCATACATATCATCATCACATGCATCATATATGTAAAGTGCGTAAAATAAACGTGTTTGATTATGGCCCAATCCTATGTGATTTTTCCAAGCTAAAGGAAAAATTAAAGTCAATCTATGGTGGTATGAAATACAACATAAATAATTAAAACATGTCTTCATGCTTTCTTGTAATGACTCCTTTTAATGTCTCCTTGCAATGCCTCCATGTCTTCATGTCTTCAATTAAATTACATAATATGATTGAATCTAATGAACTTACAAGTGGAACTTGAGTTACATTCGAGATTTAATCATTACAAGAATAAACGACATGCAAGTCGTATTTAAAACCAAAAACCATAATCGAAACCTCTAACCTATGGGTCTTAAGGCCATAACCATACACCATGCTCATATAACAATTAAGAACATCTTAAAACACATAAACAATGTAGCACCTTGGATACTTACCGAATAAGAAGAATAAGAAAAATTGAAAAAGATAAAGGGTTCTGATGGATAGTGTAGAACAAGCAACTCGTATTTTTGTGTGCTTTTTCCTCTAGAATTTATTCTCTATTTATAGGCTTTCTCAACCCCATCTCCACCCTTCAAACATGTAACTGCCCCATAATTCTTTCACTATATTAACTATGAGAAATGTAACCCCCACAATTGTAACTCCTACATTTAATTACAAAACATATCAATTATATTATTCTTGTAATTAATGAATATATTTGTAACTCCATACAAATAATACATTTTATTTTCTTTGTTTTATGTTTATTAAATCAAGTCAAAGATACAACATCTCCCACTTGACTTATTTGATAAATATCTATGTAACTCTCACTTTTCTGACATATCAAAAATATTCTTTGAGTTTCAACTCCTCTAAAAAAAACACATCACTAGTAATAACACATGTCACTTCCATCTTGACACTTAATATTAATTAAACTTCCAAGTATATATAGATTCACAGTACGATAATCGTTTCTCCCACGATCAATGGGTTGGCGCCGGACTGCAATTCTGCATCCTAAACGGTTAAACACAAAAACATAACAACTACTAAGACTCCATAGTCTTTAAAACAACCTTTTTGCCTTTATACGTTTTAACTTCTTGGTTGCAACCTTTAACATTCTTGTAGGAATTAATTTTCTCACTACATCTCAAACTCAGATGTCACACATACACATGTAATTTTACCCAAAACAATTTAATCAAGAAATTCAAATATTATTATTATTGATCACACTTCAACAAAATATTTCAAACACTTGATGGGCTTATAAATGCCCATTATTGACAAACTTAACTCACAATTTAAAATTCAATACAACTCACGATTGGGCTCACACTTGCCCATTATTCTTAAACTTCGGCAACAAATCAAAGTTTAAACAACTCATGATCGGGCTCATACTTGCCCATGGCGTACACCTTCTTATCCTTTCCGATTGAAACCCTGTTATTATAGAAACGCACTTCCAACCCATTCTTAAGTAGTGCGGGAACCGAAACAAGGTTACGTCTCATGCCTGGAGCAAACATCACATTCTTCAAAACCATCACACTATCCTCAAGATCCAGCCTATAAGTACCAATACCCACCACATCTAAGTAGGTATTATTCCCCATGAAGATTCTTTGTTCTCCCTTCTTCAATTCTTGATACTCAATCAAATTATTCTTAGTCTTCGTAATATGACGGGTTGCACCAGATTCAATCCACCATCCATCAACGTCTGTAGCAACGTGACCCGCGTTACACTCGATAACTCCCACAAACTCACGTTTGTTTGGTCCTCTTTGTTCTTGGACCTTGCCTTCAGCTTCTTCTTGATTCTAAAGACAATCATTCTTAAAATGTCCATACTTTCCACAAGCATAACAACTTCCTTGTGGAAACTTTTTCTTTTGCTGATGTGGCTTGAAAACTCTTCATTTTGAAGGACCTAGCCTTCCTTGCCCCTTATTTTGAAAACTTGATCTAAACTTTGTCTGAGCCAAGTTGAACTCCTCTTCTTGAGCCAAGTTCAACTCCAAACGTTTACGGCTATTCACCAAATCATGTTCCATTGCTAAAGCCGCCGAGAGCTAAGGTGCACTCTTAATTGTTCCATTCAACCTTAGAGTTGTAGAAGCCATGTTAAGTGAGCTTGGTAGGCTATTCAAAATCCCCGCAATTTGTATATCCCCGGAAAGCTCATTTCCTGCCACCGCCAAATCCATGGCCATCACCAGCATCTTGTTGCAATGGTTGATAACATTTTCACTTTCACTCATCTTGCAAGTGTTGTACTTGTTCAATAGAAGTGGCACATTCACATCAGAAATTGCATCATATTTTTCTTTGAGCGCATCCCAAAGCTTCTTGGCATTTTCATAAGTCTCGAAAACCTTAATAAGATTGTCTTCCATAAACATCAACATGAGACTCTTTGCCTTTTTGTCATATACTTTCCACTCCTCATACTCCTTCTTTTCAACATCAGTGGAATTATCTCCCGAAATCGGGCCATCCTTTTCAATGGCACTCTCCAAATTATCATGAATCTATCCATATCTAATTTTTCGGCTCCACATATCATAGTTAACACCGTTCAATTTTTCAATCTTCGCCAATTCAGAAGCAATAAATTTGCTCGTCAGTTTTCTTGATTCTATAAAGAATAATAAAAATAGTCAAAAATAATTTATTGACTTTGGACATAAACATTAGGCCAATATGAAATGTGAATACTCATAAAAAAAACATACAGTCGGCTTACATGTGTACAAAAAAATATTGAGTAGCTAAAGAGATCAACGACGAGAAAAATAACAATCCAACATAAATATTTACAATCAAAACAAAAACCATAAAAAAATACTCCTGATAAAATCAATACCAACTATCAACATGAAAAATATATTAATAATTAATCACGTTAATCTCATACACCTTGTTCATAAGACATAACGGACAAAAACAAACTAGTATGAGTAAAAAAAACACTAATACAAGAAAACATACAAATTAATAAATAAAAGGAGACAAGATAAGCTGCCAAAAGTAACCAAAAAGGAAACAAGGTACATGACTAAACAAAAAAAAACCAACCACATATATGACACATATGACTAGTTGATGCATACAAGTCAGGTTATCAAAACTAAAAAAAATGATTTGATAAACCAAGTACAAAAGGATGTCCAGATTACTAGCTAGTATGACAACATAAAACAATGCACGTTATAAACAGCTTGATAAGTCAATATAAAAAGAACATGAAACTTAACATGCGAGAGCCTACAATAAAAAATATAAAAATAATACAAGTAAATAATTAGCAAGGGCATGAGGAGTCAAAAAGGTAGACAAGCAGAAACCCATATGACTTATCACGGAAGCGAGAAAAGCCATACATAATATCAACGAAAAAAAAAGGATATATGATGTGAGGAGGACCGCGAAGAATATCTAATGTGGTGGAAAAACCTCAGCTCTGATACCACTGTAGCACCTTGGATACTTACCGAATAAGAAGAATAAGAAAAATTGAAAAAGATAAAGGGTTCCGATGGATAGTGTAGAACAAGCAACTCGTATTTTTATGTGCTTTTCCCTCTAGAATTTATTCTCTATTTATAGGCTTTCTCAACCCCATCTCCACCCTTCAAGCATGTAACTACCCCATAATTCTTTCACTATATTAACTATGAGAAATGTAACCCCCACAATTGTAACTCCCACATTTAATTACAAAACATATCAATTATATTATTCTTGTAAATAATGAATATATTTGTAACTCCATACAAATAATACATTTTATTTTCTTTGTTTTATGTTTATTAAATCAAGTCAAATATACAACAAACATGACATATCATATAATACTCCTCATGATCCAATCACGAATAGTAAAAGTAAGGCATATGTCATAGAATAATGCGGCGCGGATCGAACTTTTCATGTAAAAAATTTTATGCCGCCTTTGCATCATAAAAACAATTTTTACATAGTTTCAGAATCAAACAGAAATGTTCTTATCTATTCATCATCTCGGTATCATGTATCAAATACATACAGATCGTACCCGAGCCTCCAGATTGTGTCCAAACACGATATGTCCATCAGTTTATACATTTATAAACTAAACAACATGCATAACATACAAAATCGCATACTAAACAGTCATGGTAGATTGTAAACATGCTATTATCATCAAAACAGTAAACATATAAACGAATTAAACACTTTTCGCAAGTAGCTCTGATAACATTGTAGGGTTTCGGGCATAAAAAGGCAGCGGAAAAACGCAAAAGTAATAAAAATTAAGAAACCCTCCGCAGGATCCATGCGAAAAAAACTGATATTGAATTCATGAATAGAATTGTTTACCTTTTTGAAGCTTTACAAACGGATGACTAATGGAGGTCCTTGCTATGATCACCACGTATCCCGTCTTGCGATATACGTCTCTAATTAGTCCACACGAACGCTCGATCGTCCAACGATCATCGGAGTTGGTACTAGCCAAGAAAATAGCCTCGAATCTCTCTCTCTCTAGCCTCTCCTTGATATAGAGCGGCTAGGGTTTTTTCTGAAAAATGAATTATCTGAACCAACCCTAAAATAAGACATCATTATGTATTTATAGGGAGAGAAGAATGTGTTAGGCTCAAGACATGTCTGAATACCACTATTAACAAGCCTACACTATGTGACTATGTCACACTACATGACCTAGTGATTTCTATCACTGGGATATAGTATAGGTCTCTATATGTACTTGTCTTGTTCTCATGAACATTAGCTTGATCATGTATGCTCAGACTTATAATGAGCTTAGTAGGTTTCTTGCAATGTAGAATGTATAGAGGCCATTGAATAACTGTCCTGGTAGAAGTTCAGAAATGTTCATGCAGCAGGATAGAGATGAATAAGGCCCTGAAGAAATAAGTTGCAGAAATTTGTCTAAGGCATTATATAGCAAAGTCAGAAGAAAGCTATGTCATGAAGTCACCAATATCCATGTCGAGAAGTGCCATATCGCATAGTCTACTTTGAACAATGTCGTGAAGTCTTCAAGACTCATATCGTGAAGTGTTGAAGTCAGCAAAGTCAAAGATGCCTAGATCGTGAAGTCCTCAAATGGCTTATGTCGCATAGTCATCAAATGTTCAATGTCGCATAGTCCTCAAATGGCTTATGTCGCATAGTCATCAAATGTTCTATGTCGCATAGTCATCAAATGACCTATGTCGCATAGTCCTCAAATGACCTATGTCACATAGTCATCAAATGACCTATGTCGCATAGTCCTTCCTGACACAGTGAACCTATTATGGCAGGACAAGTTGGACTTTCAGCAGGGGTAGCTGTGTAATATTGTGTGTGCCTAGTTTGTATAGGTGAATATATATATTGTGCACACACCACTGTAAGCTGTAAGAGAGATACACAAGGTTTTATCTTTAGCACTCTTTTCTCTGTAAGCAAGCAAGTTACAAACTGTTCTTGTTTAGAAGCCAGAAATTCGATTGTGAATTTTTGGAAAGCTGTAGTATTTAATTTACTTAATACAAAGTAGATTAAAGTGATTGTGTGTGTTGTTTACTTTCTTCATATAACATAGCATAATCATACACAGTTTATCTTGTGTTTTCAAGAATCGAAAAATATATCAAACTATCCATTCACCCCCCCCCCCCTCTGTCTAGTTTCTGGTAGTATTCATTTCTAACAAGTGGTATCAGAGCGGGCTGTTAACATACAAACAGAAAAAGATCAAGAATGAGTTCACAGAAACTAAGCAGTATCAAGATTCCTCCCTTCAACAAGGAACACTACAGCTTATGGAAGAAGAAGATGTTACTTTTCATCAAAGCCTCTAATCCCATGTACTTAGACATTCTAAAGCATGGTCCGTTTACTCCAATGATTGAGATTGCTGAAACAACAGTAGGCACTGAGATAATACCAGCAAGGCATGTTCCTAAAGACCCCTCAAAATACAATGATCCTGAAAAGGAGAAAATAGCACTGGATGGACATCTCCAACTTATCATCTGTGAATCTATGGATTTCAACATGTATGGCACTGTTACTCACTGTAGTAGTGCAAAGAAAATGTGGGATCTCATAGAAGTGCTATGTGAAGGAACTCCTGAGGTAAGGAAGAACAAAAAGCAGATTCTAGTCTCACAGTATGAAGCATTCATGGCTCAACCAAAGGAGGGAATCACAGAAGTATTTGAGAGGTTCAACAAGCTGATAAATGAAGTCAAACTCTATGACAAACACTATGAGACAGAAGAGCTCAACATGAAGTTCTTACTAACTCTTCCAGATCACTTGGAACCAAGAATCTCTTCCCTTAAAGAAAGAGATCTAACAAAGATTGGTTTTGATGTGCTGTATGGTGTTTTGAAGACATATGAGCTAGAGTTGTTCCAGAAGAGGTCTATTCAAGCAAAACAAGGATTAATGGCCAATACCTCTTGTGCCCTTATTGCTGACAATCTAGGTCAAAGAATGGAATCTTTGAAAGTCAGTCAAGTCAAGATTGAGGAACTAGAAAGTGATGACACAAGTGATGAAACTCAGGTTGTTTATGATTTGCCTGAGGAGGATGAGTTCTACAGCATAGATGAGCTGGACAAGATGGAAAACAAATCTTTTGCTTATATGGCTAGGAGATATCCTAACATCAGGTTTAAGAGGAAGCAGCCATTCAAGTCTAGATTCAATAGTGGAAATGATGGTGGTTCAGGTAGCTCAAACTCTTTCAACAAAGGAAAAGGGATTGTTGGTGCAGCTAAAGGAGGATACAAATTTGGGAGTGTGGATAGGTCCAAAATAAGATGTTATAACTACAATGAACTTGGACATTTTGCCACTGAGTGCAAGAAGCCTAAACAGGTCAAGAAGGATAAAGCATACTTAGAGCTTGAAGACAAGTATGAAGCTCTACTCAAGAAACAACAGGGTAAAGCTTTTATTGCTGAGGGAAAGTGCTGGGATGACTCTGATGAAGAAGAAGAACAAGAGTACTCAAATTATGCCTTGATGGCATTTTCTGATGATGGTGATTCTTCAAGACAGGTACCTATTCTTACTTCTCTTGACATGACTCCCTTTCAATACAAGCAAACTGTTGAAGACATGAGTACTGAAATGTTTAATATTCACACTAGCATGTTAGTTGCTAATGAAGAAATTGACAGGCTAACTGCTAAGAACCTTGAACTTACAGAAAAGAATGAGGAACTTGAGTTAATGATGGTGAGCCTTGATGGTTTGAATAAGGAGATTGAGTATCTCAAAAACAAAGTAATTTGTGCTGAACAAATAGAAAAAGCTCTTAGAGAGCAGATTGCTGAAAATGAATTAAAGCTAAGAAGTTTCAAAAACTCATCTGAGCTTATTCAAACCTATCACAAGGAACACACTGAAGACTGCAAGGTTGGAGTTGGTTTTGACTATGAGAATGATAAAGGAAGGAAGAAGGCAAAGGTCAAAGGAAAAGAATCTTTTACAAACAAAAATGCCCCAACCATTCTGTCTAGTGTTGAAAAGCCCATCTTCAAAAAAAGTGTTGTCGAGTTTGATAAAGAACTATTGATCATCAAACAACAACTTCTTGAAGAAGATGAGGCTGCTAAAGACACTTCTTCCTCTCCTGAATCTGTCAGTCAGAAAGAGACCAAAGACAACCTTGTCAAGAGTCCTAAAGTAAGAAAGAAGTTGTTAAGAAAAAGAAACAAAACAGAAATGGTAAGGTAGGTGTCAACAAGGGTAACAACTATGCTTATGTGCCAAATGCTCCCAGGAAACAATGTCAAAAATGCCTATCTGTTAATCATTTGACTCATAAGTGTAGTAAGCCTGAGATTGCTGAAGTTGATAACCTGAGTAACCATTCTGCTAGCATAAATTCTAGTCATGATTCTTTCTGTGGTAAGCCAAACTGCATGACATGCTATGTGACTGTGATTGCTAAATGTTTATCTCTTAAGCATAAACTTGACTCTGCTCAATCCTATGAATCACACACACATGTACACACTCACAGGACAGGATCCCCAATCAAGGGTGAGAGGGTGAAAACTTCATGTGAGCCTTAAAGTGTAAACTCCAAAGCCACATAAAAAGTGAAGTTTCCTACTGTGAGGAATGCAATTTATGACAGAAGAATTGTTAACAAAAATGTTTCTAAATCAACTGGACCCTACCAAGTGTGGGTACCAAAAACAACTTAGTTACTTTGTGAATGCAGGGCAACTGGAATAAAAGAGTCATATGGATCTTGGACAGTGGATGCTCAAGTCACATGACTGGTGATATAGTCCTGCTATCACATTTTGAGGAAAAGGCTGGCCCATCAGTAACCTTTGGAAATGACAACATTGGTTATACAATGGGATATGGCAGTATTAAATCTGGAAATGTCATTATTGAAGATGTAGCATTTGTTGAAGGACTGAAGCATAATCTCTTGAGCATTGGACAATTTACCAACAGGGGTTTCAAAGTGGAATTTGATGAAGATCATTGTTCAATCTCAAAAAGAGAAAGTGGTGAAGTTGTTCTAACTGGTGTGAAGAAAGGAAGCCTGTTTGTAGCTGATCTCAAGGCTGCAGACAAGGGAGAAATTTGTTGTTTCTACACTAAAGCCACAAATGAGGAATTCTGGCTATGGCACAAGAAACTGTCTCACTTGAATGTTCAGGCAATGAACTCTCTATCCAAGAGAGAGCTCATCAGGGATCTGCCTGCCTTGGAGTTTGTTCAAGATGGAGCATGTGAAGCTTGTCAGAAAGGAAAGATTAAAAGATCAAGTCACAAGAACAAGTTGCTCAATACAAACTCAAAACCTCTGCAGCTAATTCACATGGATTTATTTGGCCCTGTGAATGTAATGTCTCTTTCCAAAAAGAAATATGCTTTAGTGATGGTTGATGATTATTCAAGATATACTTGGGTGGAATTCCTATTCTCCAAGGATGAAGCACCTCAAGTCATAATAGAGCATATCAAGAGAGTTGATAGAGAAGCATAAAGCACTGGTTCCTTTGTAGTTGCTTTGAGAAGTGATAATGGGACTGAGTTCAGAAATTCAACATTATATGAGTTTTGCAAAGATAAAGGAATTTCTCAACAATTTTCAGCTCCTAGAACTCCTCAACAAAATGGAGTAGTTGAGAGAAAGAATAGAACTCTCATTGAAGCTGCAAGGACAATGTTGTTGGATGCAAAGCTACCTACTAGCTTTTGGGCTGATGCTGTTAACACAGCATGCTATGTGCAAAATAGAACATTGATAAATAAGAAGTCTGGGACTGAGTTCAGAAATTCAACATTATATGAGTTTTGCAAAGATAAAGGAATTTCTCAACAATTTTCAGCTCCTAGAACTCCTCAACAAAATGGAGTAGTTGAGAGAAAGAATAGAACTCTCATTGAAGCTGCAAGGACAATGCTGTTGGATGCAAAGCTACCTACTAGCTTTTGGGCTGATGTTGTTAACACAGCATGCTATGTGCAAAATAGAACATTGATAAATAAGAAGTCTGGCAAAACTCCTTACTCATTAATGACTGGAAAAAGAGCATCCTTCAAGCATCTGCATGTGTTTGGAAGCAAGTGTTTTGTGATGAAAGATACCTCTGAGCATGTTGGAAAATTTGATGCAAAGGCATTTGAAGGTATATTCATTGGATACTCTCTGGAAAGGACAGCATACAGGGTGTTTGTACCTGAGCAACACAAAGTCATGGAAAGCATGGATGTTACCTTTGATGACAAGAAAACTCCTGGACTTAAAACAAGTGATCAAGACAGTGTGCCATTAAGATTTGAGAATCAAGGTTATCTTGAGGATTCTGAAAGTGAAGATGAACCACCTGTTCAAACTGTTCTAGAAAATGAAATTCTTGAAGTTGACAATCTTCTTCAAACACCTGTGCAAGGGTTCACAAACACAAGGGGAGAAGAAGAGAATGCAACTGTCAACCAAAATGAGCTTGGAACAGACCAAGGAAATGAACAGGGGCACACAAGGAAATGGGACAGAGCCCACACTAGGGATCAAATCATTGGAGATCCTGGTGAGGGAGTTAGAACAAGAAAGGCAACAATAAATACATGTCTGTATAGCTGCTTTCTATCACAAGAGGAACCTAAAGTAATTGAAGAAGCTTTGAAGAATTCTGATTGGATTGTTGACATGCAAGAAGAATTGAATCAATTTGAGAAAAACAAAGTATGGGAACTAGTGCCACCTCCAAAAGGAAAGAATGTTATTGACACCAAATGGGTGTTCAGAAACAAGATGGATGAAGAAGGAGTGGTAATTAGAAACAAAGCAAGAAGGCATTGATTATGATGAGACATTTGCACCTGTAGCTAGATTGGAAGCCATTAGAATCTTCCTGGCTTTTGCAGCTCACTCAGACTTCAAGGTGTATCAAATGGATGTGAAAAGTGCATTTCTCAATGGTGATCTTGCTGAAGAAGTTTATGTGTCTCAACCACCTGGTTTTGAGAATGAAGACTTCCCAAACTTTGTGTATAGACTACTCAAGGCACTCTATGGACTCAAACAGGCACCTAGAGCCTGGTATGAAACTCTATCTCAATTCCTTCTTTAGAATCAATTTACCAGGGGTACTGTAAGACCCCAGATTTTGGGTAGAATTAAAACTTTTATTATATGTTGATGTAAATATGGATAGTGGCAATGACTTTGAGAATCAAGTTATGAAATGAATATGAATTTCGGTTTTCAAACATTTTGAGAATAGTAAGAATGGACTGAACATATAGATAAGAATAATCTCTCTGGGGAATAAGAATACAATATTCCAAGGAAGGAAAATATTTTTCTGTCATCCAAATCGATATCTGGTATACATCCGACAACTCCGTAAACAAGATAGCGTGTGCCCGAGAAAGCACTAGAACATTTCTAAGTGCAAGAAGTAAAGAGAAATAAACCAGGAATATTGGATCGGATATTGAACCAAAGGATTATAGAAAAACCACTGATGAATAGTAACTTTTGATGAATAGTAAATTTTTGTCGTTTAAAAAGTTTTTCAGACCACCCCATATGCGGAACGATATAATAAACTTTCAAGGGCGTATTAGTGATCTACGATGTAAATGAAGGAATGCAAAAGCTGTCAGAATCGGAAAAATAGCATTTCTGTTTTCTCCGAAATTTCACCAATAACGGACGGATTAATTATTATTTGAGAATAATTGAGGATTTAAATTATCAATTCCATGGATATGGATTTAATAAAAGAATTAGAGATATTAAGAACAAATACGATAAACTACTTCGATAGAACACTTAAGAAACCCTGCGAACATTCTACGCGATTAAACGGAGACAGAACAACGAAACACTTACGAGATTAAATATAGACATGGAAGTAACATGTAACAAGATTAATTCCAGGAATGTAACATTTGGATCATTCATGTGAAAAGAAACAAACTAGTAAAGCTGCTTTGCCACCATGACCCTCCAGTGCTTGACATGTGTCCCTGCTTGCCACCATGACCCTCCATAGCTCGACACGTGTCCCTGTGACTAGCCAAAGTGTGGTGACTCACCACTTTCTAATACAAAATATCAGCCTTATCATTAATTGGCCAAAACAAAAAAGAAAAGAAGAATTCATCCATTTTGAAGAGAAAACCCGAGGGAGAAATGAGGAGAAAAATGGGGGAGAAAGAAGTGATCATAACTTGAGATTCCGTGGTCCGTTTTTGGCGTTCCACCACTCAAATCGAAGCTCTCGAGAAGCCCGACGTAACCATGGTAAGCAATCGCCTCACCTCTGTGATTTACCCTTCGATTTCAGTGAGTAACAGTTGGAGAAGATGATGAATAGTAACTTGTATTTTGCTTTGTTGCTTTTGATATTGAGTTTGTGGCTTCCAAAGGTTGTATTAAGCAAGGATCTAAAGGTTACATAAGGAATATAGCAGCAAGCAAGCTTGGAGGAAGGTATAAACCTCTGCCCCTTTGAGTTTTATATGAGTTTTAAAGTGGTTTTGATGTTCATGTAAAGTTAAGATCATGATTAAGTGATTTAGTGATTGTTTGGATTTGTTTAAATGTGTAAAATGATGGGTGTTGGATTTGAGCCTCACCACTGATCTTAGAGGTGTAGGTTGGTTGTTTGTTGAGGTTTTGGATGTATGGTATGCCCGGTGTGGCTTGGTTATGTTGTGACAAAATTGGATTGTTCGATTTTAAGCCGTCGTAATGCCCGATTTTCGGTAACTCTATAAACTGCCTAGAATCCGAAAACTCAACTGCCTCTTTTGGTTCAGTGATTAACATGAGTGTGTAGAACCTTGTTTCTAGTTTACGTGAGCGCAAGAATCATGTCATTACGATTTACGGTTTATGAGATATGACCATTTTAGTGAAAGTGGTTCGAGGAATGAGATTGCAGAAATGTACCAACTTTGTGGCTATGTTTGAGACCCTTAAGAGTTGTTTTAAAATATGAAATTTTGTATTGAAGTGTCAAGGGCAGTTACGAAGGTTTTTACGACGGTTTCGAGTCCAAAAGATTATTTTCCGATTTTATAAAAATGTGTTAGCCGAGGTTGCGCAAGTGAAAACCACTAGGAGCATGACTTAGAAATCAATGTTGAAAATGGTTAAGTATAACTTGTATTCGAGGATCGATTTCGGACTAAACCTACGACTGAAGTAATTGTCGACTAAACATGGACTTAGTATGAGCCTATAACGAGCTAGTAATGCCTTGGTTGTGTTTCGCTTACGTGTTTAAGCATTGAGTACAAGTGGATTATCCAGGGGATTAATCGTGCGTTTTCTTTGACTTTGTCTAGATTGTCCGGCATCGTCGCGAACCCCTATCACTTCTCGAGCATCAGGCAAGTTTTCTCTTTCCATGCTGTATTTTAAAGTACCATATTCTGATGTATGCACATACTAGATGCAAGTTTTCAAAACCTATACTTACGGTTGTTGTGATAATAAATTGTTTTCATATATGATATGTAAATGTGATATATAAATTGCATACTTGTTTTCGAACTGCTATATATATAGAGATATCCGAGGATATGACTTGATGTGGGGCTTATAAGCTAGATATGGGATATCAGTTATAAGCCAGTTTTATATATAATGCCCTAGAATAAGGGCGGATGATTTTCTCTAAGATCATAAGTAATTATATTTCTGTATAGTGTTGTATAGTTTTGAGATAAATGATTATATCGTGTTAAATAGAATTTGCCTTTTGGATATTATACGAGCTTTGAGATAATGTACTTACGAACCGGTATACCTTGTAGCTCTATAGGTAAGAGCATGTTCATTGTTTCGACTCTAGACCGGGAGTCGATATTTTTGTTATATAGGTAGTCGTGGAAACCGGAGGGATTCCAGCGGCAGATTACTATTCATCTTGAGGAATATTATTAATAATCATTATTTATGTTCCGGAAAGTATTTATTACTTGGAAATGACTTGGTAATTGGCTTATAAGCTAGATATCGGGTAACTGTCATTTGAGGATTATTTATTTAATGAATATTATTTTGAATATTCATTTGAGGATTATTTATTTAATGAATATTATTTTTGAATATTCATTTGAGGATTATTTATTTAATGAATATTATTTTAGAATATTCATTTGAGGATTATTTATGTAATGAATATTATTTTGAATATTCATTTGAGGATTATTTATGTAATGAATATTATTTTGAATATTCATTTGAGGATAATTTATTTAATGAATATTATTATTTATATTCATTTGAGGATTATTGACTTAAAGGATATTATTTATATTCATTTGAGGATTATTGACTTAAAGAATATTAATTATGAATAGTCATTTGAGGATTATTGACTTAAAGAATGTTATTTATGAATATTCATTTAAAGATTATTTACTTAATGAATATTACTTTTGAATATTCATTTGAGACTTATTATGTAAGGAATATTATTTTCGAACATTCATTTGAGATTTATTAATTAATGAATATTATTTTGAATATTCATTTGAGGTTTACTTATTTGAGAAATATTATTTTTGAATATTCATTTAATCACTATTTACCTGATGAATATTATTTTCAAAGATTCGTCTAAGGTTTATTTATTTAATAAATATTATTAATTATTTTCAAATCAAAAAGAGGTTCCCAAAACATTGTTTTTCCATTTGAATCTGTCTTTTAAGAAGATTTAAATGCTCGCTCAACTATCAAAAATATGGGAAACCTGATTTAAGTGACTACTACTCTTTTTAAACTCTCAATTCAAAAACTGTCAAGGGACAGATATTTTCTTGGAGCAATTTAATTACTGCCAGTCTAATGTTGTGTTACCACCTCAATGATCGAGGGGTAAATTCATGGAACAAGTCGATGTCCATTAACAAGCATAGCTTGGGAAATATTGGGGAATCTTCCTTTCCAACCTAGATATAACTACTTAGTGGAGTCGTATCAACAAGTGTTACACTTGGGGAAAGGAGGATGACCTTTACGTTTCAGAGTCATGGATTTCATCTGAACTAGGAGTGGTGTAAGTGGTCCAGTTGCGATTGACCCATCCAACTTTTATGGCCCCAAATGGGCCGGGAGGTCACTGGAAGGCGGTAGACAATGTCAGGCCGTCGTGATTCTTCCATCTACATGTAGAAAACTATTTGAGCGGTGCGACCTGCTACTGATCATAGCAAGGTTAGGCACAGCGGGCGCGGTAGCAACTCCAGTATTAGTTCATCATCCAATCTGGATATTCCTGCAACATGTATTGGGATGAAAAACCAATCATGTTGGCAGGGGGTCGAAAGTGTTTGAAAATGAAGTGACAATAAATTCATGCAACTTCATCTTTTATTTATGAGTTATGACTCTGTGGATACCTTACATAACATGGGTTATGGTAAGGGAGTTTATACTGAATCACCTTATAACTTCATCTTTTAAAATATGTGTTGATATTCTGCTTACATAGCAGATACTTTTGGAAAGGTTATATTTGGTTTCCTTTGAAACCTCATCTTTTATACTAGAACTTTGTTCATAGTTTGAATATCGAAAGTTTGCAGAAATATTATGGAAATGATATTTGAAGTACAATAATGGTACTGTTTTTGGGAATACATTCCGATAAGGATATAATTTCAGTATCGAGATATTTTGACAAATTATTGTCTTATACCCGCTTTATTCTGGGTTGAGTTAAAGGCAGAGTTATGCCATACTTTCATTACCTTGCTGAGCTATCGCTCACTCTTGCTATTGTTTTATATATATTATATAGCAGCGAAGCAGGATGCCAATGGGTCGGCACATACCTCGCAAGGCGTTTCCGTAAACAGTTTCTAGCAGTGATCCCGAGAGTAGTACGAACCAATCGAATCAGGCTACAGCTTTTGGTATTCAACTTATGTATAGATATGAATGGTATGAGAGGATTGTGAGCATCAGAAGGCTAAGTTGGTAATGTAACATTACTTAGAAATTGTATCAGTGACAGATTCAAAAGACACTTGGGTATTGTAATAAAAATTATTTATTCTGCAGTTGTTGTATTGTGTCGTTTCTGAGACTCTAACCTGTGTGTGTGTGTGTGTGAGACTTATATTGTGGGGTCATGAGCAGGTGAATTATGAATGGTGTGAGTAATACAGGTAAGGCAAGGAGTACATGGATCGTGACTACTCTAAATCCCTGACCCCGGATTTGGGGCTGTTACAGGTACAATTGACAAAACCCTATTCTTCAAGAAGCATGGAAATGATATCATTCTTGTTCAAATCTATGTGGATGATATCATCTTTGGCTCTTCAAATGAAAAACTCTGTGAAAAATTCTCTAAGTTGATGCAAAACAAATATGAGATGAGTATGATGGGAGAGTTAACCTACTTTCTAGGTTTGCAAGTACATCAAAAGGAGGATGGCATCTTCATAAACCAATCAATGTATGTCAAAGATCTTTTGAAGAAATATGGTTTAGAAGACTCATCCCCTGCAAAAACTCTTATGTCCACTGCAATCAAGCTTGATGAAGACAAGAAAGGCAAAAGAGTAGACATCAAGGTTTACAGAGGCATGGTTGGATCACTACTCTATCTCACAGCTAGCAGGCCAGACATCATGTTTGCCACTTGTCTTTGTGCAAGGTTCCAGTCTAATCCCAAGGAATCTCACATGATGGCTATCAAAAGGATTTTCAAATATCTGAAAGGGACTCCTAATCTTGGGCTATGGTATCCAAAGGGAACTGGGTTCAACCTGGTTGATTACACAGATTCTGATTATGCTGGATGCAGAATTGACAGGAAGAGCACCTCTGGAAGCTGCCAATTCTTAGGTCAAAAGTTAGTGTCCTGGTTTAGTAAGAAACAACAGTCCACAGCAACATCTACAGCTGAGGCTGAATATATTGATGCTGGAAGTTGCTGTGCTCAATTGCTTTGGATTAGAAATCAACTCATGGATTATGGACTAGTGTTAGAACACATTCCTCTAATGTGTGATAAAACTAGTGCAATATCCATAGTTTCCAATCCTGTTAATCATTCTACTACAAAGCACATTGAGATCAGGTACCATTTCATTAGGGAACATGCTGCAAATGGTACCATAGAAGTCTCTTATGTTCCAACTGAGAAACAATTAGCTGACATATTTACTAAACCTCTGAATGAAGCTGTCTTCAACAGACTTGTGAGTGAAATTGGAATGCTCAATCCTTCATTTAGTTGTTCTAAGTAAGTATGCTAGTAAATTGTTGTAGCGGTAAATTTTCACTGTATCTAAATGCTCTATTTATTTGGAGTGAAAATTAGCTGAGATATGACCTATAAATATTTCAGTATTTTACTGCATATTTTTCAAAATCATATTTGGTTGTGGAGTTGTGAGCTTTTGAGACATCTCGATATAGATGATTTTGAGAGTTCACGACATAGTACAAATCAAACAGACTTATATCGCAAACTGTTGAAATTGTGAGACTTTGCGATATAGTTCACTTCATGAGTTTGCGACATAGTTCATTTTAATGACTTTGCGACTTAGAATAACTATATCGACAAGTCTCCATATTTGACATAATTTTGATTTAAATTTATTTTATTTCAAGTTTTGATTTAAGTCTGACAAAATCTTAAAATTTCAAAAAGAGAGTTTTAGACAGGGTATTTTCACTATATCGCAAAGTCATCCAAATTCTGTTATCCTCAAGACTTTGCGACATAGTTCAATCCAGGACTATGTGATATACTTTGCAAGGACTTTGCGGTACAGGCCATTTTGAGACTTCGCGACACACAATTAGTCTGTACATATTCATAACTCCATATCGCAGTGTCTCTATCATATAAATACTTTTTTTCGACCGTTCACAACTTTTCATCTTATCTATTGCTCTCAATTTCTAAAACCTAAACTCTTCTCTCTCTTCTTCAATCTCAATCTCAATTTCAATGGCACCCAAATCTCAAACAGCTTCCTCTTCAAACCCTTTAACCATTCCCAAAGAAACAAATCTTCTCACCATTCCCTCTGAGGCTGAGGCTAACCCAAGGTACAAGTGTTTTGTACGGTTCTTGAACACTTCCTACCTACGCCAAGCCCTAACCCTGAACCCTACCTTGTATGTCGATGTGTTGGAAGGATTCTGGAGAACGGAGTTGGTATCAACAATGGCTAGGGAAGATGGAACCTCATTCCAGGAGGTTAATTGTTCAATTGGAGGCAAACACTTCCAGTTCGGTGAAAAGGAAATCAATGAAGCTTTGGGGTTCAAGGTGGAGGGTCATGACCAAGAAGCTACAGATGCTCAAATTGTAGACTTCATGACCTTCATTCTGTATGCTGATGAGATAGATACTGGAAATCTCAATAAGAAGTTTGTGAGGAGGGAGTGGTCATTTCTGTTTGACGCACTCCAGAAGGTGTTTCTACGCAGGAAGACAGGATGGGACCATATCAGTCACATTGATGTGAAGCTAGCCTACTCCCTGGCCAACAACCAGGAGATCAATGTGGGAGCCATAATTCTCAAGGAATTGGCTCAGAGGCTAGGCAGGACCGTTCGTGGTAGAGGTAATGACATCTTTTACCCTCATTTCCTTCAAGTTATTTTAAATTATCTTGATGCAAATATCCATGAATTGGAGGGTATAGATAAAACTAAAATGGCTTATTCCAAGTCCATGTCCAAAGTTCTATTTGGCTCATTGGACACAAGGAATCAAGTGGATGTGATTCTAAGTGTGACCAAGCATATGCAGAACACATTTGAGTCTTATCCACTTGATAAGCCCATATACCATGCACTTTCCTGGACAGGGGAGGCTGAGACTGAAGGAGCTACACAGTCTAACCCCAGCCTTCCCATCCCATCCAGTAACCCAATTGCAAACACCACTTTAGAATCTAGGCAGCCAAGTGCATCAATCTCTCAAAAGGTTGGTGTTACTAAAAAGAAGACCAAGAAGAGAGCCCTAGAAGTGATAAATGAATCTGTAGAAATAGAAAGTGAGACTCCTGAGTCACCTCTCACCAGACAAAAGAAGAAGTCAAAATCAATACCTACCACTGAATCCTCCCAACAGGATTCAGATGTGGAAAAAGGGGTACACCTGCTACTGTCTATGGCCTCTCAACAGGTCATTGGCATTGAAAAGAGCAGCCTCCCCACTACAACCTGTACAGAGTCTGCACAGGGTCAAGAACTCACTCTTGACCCTAGGAGAAATAAGGATGATCATACATAGAGTGGAGAGCACATCACTATTGAAACTCCTCCTATTTCTCAGGGGGAGTTGCCAAAATCCAATCTACACCCCACTTCTCTATTAGATTCTTCCATAAAAATTTCTTCTGCACAAGAGAGTCATTCAAATGACAATCTTGCTCTTGATCAATCACAATCCACTCCTATGATTGAGCCAATTTCAAGTGACACGGTGCTTGACACTGTGTTCACCTCCCAGGAACCACATCTAGTTGGTCAGGGAATGCATGCTGGGGCATATCCTAATGACACCAACACAAACATAGAGGATTCACCAGTTCTTACTGGAGACTCTATGCCAGACTCTCCATTTCTCATGGATTTGGACTTGCTTTCACAGGTATCTAGAGATGGTGCTGTAACACATCCCATTTAAATGGAGACAGCATCAGACTCTACAGTCATTCCAAGACTAGAGGAAACTCATCAATCTATCACTCATGAGGTGCCTAGCACCAACTCTCACTTGGCTCAGGCCACCTTTTCTGAATGGCTGAAACCTGTGCAACATGACAGAGCTTCAGGATCATCTACTGTGCCACCACAATTGACGGAAGAAGAATTACGAAATCTTCATGTGGTACAGATAGATGAGTTCTCAAAGATAGCTCAACATCTCCTCACCTCAAATCTACCAAATGCTGATTATGAAGCTATCTTACTTTGCCACAAGGAGGATGTTGAAGCTCAGCAGGAGAAGATAGTGGATGAAGCTGAACCAGAGGGAAATGTGGATGCCTGGTTGGATGCAAAGAGGACTCTCAAACTCAGGGATGCCCTAGCCTTTCTAAGAGAAGATTACCTAACTTCTCTGGGCTCCAATGCAAAGGATCTCTCTTCTGCTGCAATTTATGATGCTGTCAATGATATCTACAAGAATCAGTTGAAGGCTCTGCACTATCTTGGGAAAGGGCTTCAATCAGAGATATATTCTATAAAGGAGGAGACAGATAGATCCCTCACTCAACTAAGGAACTCCTATCTCTCTGATTTTCCCAAGGTGGATGGCATCCTCAAAGTGGTCAGGAAAACAACTCAACAAGTATCTACAATGGATCTCTCTCTGGCTATGGTGGCTGACAATTTGAAGAACATGTCCACTAAGTTAGATAACCAATTGCAAGCCAGCATCAATTCAAACTCCATGCTTACAGTACTCTGGAAGAATCAGTATGGGAACAAGCTTGTTGATGAGGTTCCCATTTATGATATCTCCAAGTTTGAATTCTCCAAGCTCAAGGATCAATCCCTCAACTCCTTCAAATCTCAACAACTTTTCTCAAAGGTGGACAGCTTGGAAAGAGAGGTAGCTGACCTGAAAGCAGAAAACAAAGGACTATATAACTCCTTGGAGCAGCTTAATGCTAAGATGGATGATCAAACCAACTCCACTTCTAATATCTTGTTGGTGCAACAACAAATGATGACTTCAATGATGAGACACATGAACCTGCCTATTCCTGGAGAAGCTCAAGACATCTTGTCTGATCCCAAGCCTAAGGGGGAGAAAGGAAAGGAGGTCATTCTAGACAAGAGAAGGGGAGTACCTGCCAAGCAGCAAAAGCTTAAGGGCAAACTCACTTAAGAAACCATAAAGCCAATCATACTTCCCTCTGTAGAGGTCACCAGTTCTCAAGGTCAAAGAAGTACAGTCACAACCACCTTCTATCCATCCACCATGCCAAAGGACATCTCAGCTCCTCAACCTACTTCAAATGCCAAACCTATCAAAGCCACAATTATTACTGAGGCCAAGCTATAGGAAGTTGCCAATTCAAACATCTATCATGATGAGGCCTTCCTGGAGTTTCTTAAAGCTATCTACAGCAATGCTCAAGAAGATGTAAGGGTCTACAGAGAAAAGATCAAGGAAAGCATCAAGTATTTCACTGTGGCAGTAAGGAAAATCAAGGATGTCCATCTAAGAGAAGTTATCATGGTGTGCAAGGATAATTGCTTGTGGCATCTAGCATTTCAAACTCTGGAGAAACTGAAATTTTCTGAGCTATCAATCATTATGGATTTAATTGAAAAGGATGGGGCAAACAACAGGAGACTGTTTGATGACCTGAAGATAGACCAACATCAAAGATTGCCTGAGGTTATCTCCAAACCAAGGACAATAATCTTCCAAAGTCTATCTCAAGATAGCAGCATTGACCAACTAGTGATTCCCTCAGACTTGACAATGAAGAACAATGCTAAGATCAACCAGGTGTTGCAAATGCCGAGATCCAATAAAGGAGCTAGGACAGCTGAAGAAATTGAAATGATCCACACTCTACAATCCTTCTTGATTCATGGAGTCATTCCTGAGTCACTCAAAGAAAGAAGCAAGAAGAAGGATGATGAGGATGATGATGAGGAGAAATCCTACAGAAGGAGATCTCAACCAAGAAGTAATAAGGGTGGATCAAGTGAAAGCAGCAGGAGCAAAACATCTAGGAGATCAAAAGGTGCTGATGATGATAAGAGGGATTCCAAGGGAATAAAAGAAAAAGTCAAGGAAACTAGAAGTGGAATTCAGCAAGTCAAGGACTTTGCTAGCAGTACTTTAACCACAACACAAGACTCCAAGTCTAGGGTGGGTACTGTTAGTAATGATCCTCCAAAATCTTTATCCAAGACTTCTGAACCTGAATTGCCACAGAAGAAAGATGAAGCCATAAAAGAAATATCAAGAAAACACTTCCACAAGGTCACAGCCAGTGGAGTGTTGCAGTGGACCAAGAGCAAAGGAATGAAGCTACTTCCAAATGATGTGGCAGTAAAGACAAAGTCACCTTGTTCCAGAAAGTTACCTCTTGTGAAGCATATGAAGATCAAGAGTGTACCAAGAAGAATAAGGATAACAAAGAAAACTGGGAAACTCACAAATGTTGTTGGCATCAATGTGCTTCCACTAGATGAGGAATATGATGAAGATGCCCTAGCATTTTTGAGGGCTCAAAGGATCTTTGAAGTCAAAGTGAAGCTAGACCATCTAGAGATCAAATACACTGATGGAAGAGAAAGAATAATGAAGCAAGGGGGATGGCAACTTTTTGACACCTATGAGCAAGAAAGAATCAATGCCATGTTAAATTTTGAAGAAAAGGAAGAAAGGTTGTGGAAAATAGAGATTGCCAGATTCATGAAGATGCACTCTGACTATAAAGAAAATCTAAAGAAGCTAAATGAAGAAATGAGGTGTCAGAAAGAAAAGGAGATGGCTGAGTTGGAAGAAAGAGCAAAGGAGCTGAGGAAGAAAGGGTTGTGCAGGGTAAAGCAAAATCCTTATACTGTGGAGTACAAAAATCATTATGGAGGAAAAAGCAAGATAAGGATGGAGTTTATATATTCATATGTGGAAAGTGCCCTTAGAACAGCAGCTGAAGATCTAAAAGACTCTCCTCTCATTGAAGAACTGACTGCAAGAGATGAAATTCTAATGGCCATCTCTGAAAAAAAGAAGAATGAAGAAATAAGGAAAAAGAAGGTCTATGATGATTTCTTAGAGAAACAATTGGAAACTGAAGCTATGTAGCTCAAGGAGAAATTCTGTAAGCCTAAATTTCCATGTTGTTATCAAATTATGTTCTTAACTTTATCTTCTTTATGTTTGTTCTTTTTATGTTAGTTAGGCTTGTTATCAGACATGAAATTGTGCCTAAGGGTCTTACTCACAATTTGGGGGAGATTGTTAGGCTCAAGACATGTCTGAATACCACTATTAACAAGCCTACACTATGTGACTATGTCACACTACATGACCTAGTGATTTCTATCACTGGGATATAGTATAGGTCTCTATATGTACTTGTCTTGTTCTGATGAACATTAGCTTGATCATGTATGCTCAGACTTATAATGAGCTTAGTAGGTTTCTTGCAATGTAGAATGTATAGAGGCCATTGAATAACTGTCCTGGTAGAAGTTCAGAAATGTTCATGCAGCAGGATAGAGATGAATAAGGCCCTGAAGAAATAAGTTGCAGAAATTTGTCTAAGGCATTATATAGCAAAGTCAGAAGAAAGCTATGTCGTGAAGTCACCAATATCCATGTCGAGAAGTGCCATATCGCATAGTCTACTTTGAACTATGTCGTGAAGTCTTCAAGACTCATATCGTGAAGTGTTGAAGTCAGCAAAGTCAAAGATGCCTAGATCGTGCAGTCCTCAAATGGCTTATGTCGCATAGTCATCAAATGTTCTATGTCGCATAGTCCTCAAATGGCTTATGTCGCATAGTCATCAAATGTTCTATGTCGCATAGTCATCAAATGACCTATGTCGCATAGTCCTCAAATGACCTATGTCGCATAGTCATCAAATGACCTATGTCTCATAGTCCTCAAAGGCCATACCGCATAGTCTTCACAAGAGACATCGCGAAGTCAGGAATAAAGCGGAGTTCACGATATCAACACTTAGCCGTTTACAACAAGACAAATCAAGGTACAGAACCAATAATCAAAAGAGACAAATCTGGCAAGGTGGTCCAAAGAACAGATGGAAAATCTACAGCTAAACTTGGAGAGAAAGATAAGAGACAAGCAGCTACAGAAACGGGAAAGACTCCGAAAAGCAGGTGGTCCTTCCTGACACGGTGAACCTCTTATGGCAGGACAAGTTGGACTTTCAGCAGGGGTAGCTGTGTAATATTGTGTGTGCCTAGTTTGTATAGGTGAATATATATATATATTGTGCACACACCTCTGTAAGCTGTAAGAGAGATACACAAGGTTTTATCTTTAGCACTCTTTTCTCTGTAAGCAAGCAAGTTACAAACTGTTCTTGTTTAGAAGCCAGAAATTCGATTGTGAATTTTTGGAAAGCTGTAGTATTTAATTTACTTAATACAAAGTAGATTAAAGTGATTGTGTGTGTTGTTTACTTTCTTCATATAACATAGCATAATCATATACAGTTTATCTTGTGTTTTCAAGAATCGAAAAATATATCAAACTATCCATTCACCCCCCCCCCTCTGTCTAGTTTCTGGTAGTATTCATTTCTAACAGAATGGGTTGAACCCTAATCTGATTGGGCTTCCAAAACCAAGCCCGATTATTAGTTGTATTATTATTAAATTTGAATTATAGTATAATTAATTAAGTCCCACTTAATGAATTAAATATAATAATTTATTTAAATTCGTAATTTAAATTATGCTTTGTTTAAAACTTTCTTTGTGTGTGACCTTTTATGTTATTAATTACGTTGGCAATAATTTTAATATCTAATAATAAAATTATAAACAATGAGCGGCATCTAGTAAGACCTCATTGTTACCCAAGTAATAATAATAATTGGTGATTCAATTTAATATTTCGTGAATAATGTTTCATGTAATATAATCATTTTAATCTTATATTATAGATTAAACTTGAGGCATGGTTTGTGTCACCCTCTTCAACATTTAATCATGGTTTACTTGGTCAAATGAGTAGACTATTAAAAAAAATCACTATTTGAGCATAGCCATGCATTTCATAGTCTCACTCAATCAAGAGGCCAATAATATCACTCCTAAAATAGGAGGGTTAAATCTTATGTCTATCATTCATATTTCTCATATGATTCATAATATACCCAATGTCCACCTTTATCATTACCCGATCAAAGGTAACTTTGAGTAGAATCAAAATATATTAATTCTCATTTAAAAATATAATAATTTCAAGTCTGAGGATCATTACACCATTATCACTGTGAGAATTACTTATGAGGCTTGATAACATTTACCATGAAGAATTCTCACGGTGGGTCTATCCAGTGCCAAGTGTTTCTAACATACACTTATGTTTTTTACTTTAGTATCATCATACTTATGACCAATGAGATGTGGTCATCAGTCAACAAACATATTAGTCTTTATGCATTATTATTGCCCTTAAACAATAATACTCGACTTGGGATATTTAGGATTATAAACACTATTCGTATAATCTCATTTCTAAGTCACATACTTAGAGATATAGAATACATGTTTATATTCCAAGGACATTTATTATTCTAGCATTTATATCGCAAAAAATAAAGACATAATAAATAATTGAAGAAAAAATCAATAAAACATAATTATTAATAAACAAAATGTCTTTCCCTAAAACATAATAGTATTGTCTCTAAGGCGCCGATACTAACATAGCGTAAATTACGAACGAGTTCGATAACGTAGAGATTGGGTTTCAAAAGATTCTCGTATCTTATATCTTATACAGTTCGAAACAATATTTCTTATATTTTATACGAAATCTGAAAATTGCAGAATTAAAATATCTTTTCTGAAAATAAAAGTAAGCCAAAAAGTACCTATCTCGAAAGCGACCAAACACCGAAAATTAAACACGAACAGATCCTAAAATTAAATTAATAAAACTTAGCAACCACCATTTATTTAACATTATATAAACATTGGCCAATTTACACTACGCATGCATGAAAGCTAGAAAAATTGACATGATGTCCAACTTAACTACTTCACATATTAATTTAATAACAATTTAATAATCTAACATGCTTATAAATATGTACATAACGCACGCAACAACAAACAATTAATATTTAAATAATAATACATTAATAACTTTGATTTGTTTAAAGCACAACTATTACCTCTGGCCAATAATTAAATCTTGAAGTAATCATCAAATATATGCAATAAAAATAAGTTTAACCCAATATTAAACAATAAATGGATTTAGGATCATAAACCATAGTTGTCAACATATATTATACAAAATCAAATTCACATATTGACCGACACCAAGAAGTAACACAAAAACAATAAATAATAATTAACAATTAACTAACAACTTAATCACGTAAATGATCCAAAATCAATAGCATGCGACGCAGGTTCACATAATATAACAATCATAAATCCTAATCATGCTACCACTATACAAGAATGCATCAGTTTAGAACTTTGTCAAATACTCTCAATTAAATAGAAATCATGACAGGCAAGAAAAATAAATACGAGTATTGAAAATATAGAACACGAGACATACCTCTTGAGCCGATGCACTACAAGAAAACAGGGCAAAACCGACCGTCTAAAACCGACCGACACAAATTAGGGCGGTTGAAACCGACCGACTGTCAGTCGGTCAGTTATGACTGTAGATTAAAAGAAAACGACATCGTTTTTGCTGACGTGGCGCGAACAAAACCGACCAATAAGATCGGTCAGTTATACTACTGACATGGCAACCACAAAACCGACCAATAGCATCGGTCGGTTATACTACTGACCGGAAAATGAATTAAAAATATTAAAATTTAAATTATTGTGTACTGCAATATGCCAAAATGACGTCGTTTTATGTTACAGTCATAACCGACCGATGACGGTCGGTTATGTCCTGCTACTTTATTTCATTTTTGGCTTAAAACACTCATTTCTTCAAATGAACACATGACATAGAAAAAAAAGAGAGGATAAAAAAAGAAGAAGATAATTGAAGAAAACAAAGAGAGGAAGTGATACAAATCATATAATGTAAATTTTCCTTTATGTATTTTGTATTTAATTATGATTACATTTATTTTTTTTATAATGCAATGTATATATGTATGTATATTTATAATTGAATGCGAATGTTAAACCATTTGTTTACATATATTAATTGATGTAGATGGCAAATATGGATAGAAGTTGGATAGGTAATCAAATACAAAGCGATAAAATTTCTTTAACTCCCGAATATAGGAATGGTGTAGAGGTTTTTTTAAATTTTGCAAAGGAGAAAAAAGTGGAGGAGGATGGTAAAATGAAGTGTCCTTGTAAGAATTGTAAGAATTTGAATTGGTTAGACATTGATGAAATTAGATTTCATTTGTTATCTAAAGGGATGCTTGAAGGTTATACGGTGTGGACATCGCATGGTGAAGAAGTTGTGCAAAGAAATGAGAGTCGAAAATCACATCATCGGGAACCTCCAAGGGTGGAAGAACCGGTTGATTTTAATGCTATGTTACATGATTTTGCCGGTGCAAATTATGAATATTATGACACCACGGATACGGGAACTAGTAATGTAGAAGAAGCCCCAAA
This sequence comes from Heracleum sosnowskyi, assembly GCA_030848705.1. Classification (NCBI taxonomy): domain Eukaryota; kingdom Viridiplantae; phylum Streptophyta; class Magnoliopsida; order Apiales; family Apiaceae; genus Heracleum; species Heracleum sosnowskyi. Next base: position 56,813,053 of record CM061238.1, on the reverse strand, counting down.
TGATAGTGCTAAAAAATTCTATGAGTTAATTGTTGAAAATGGAGTCCCTATTTATCCGGGCAATATAAATTATACAAGATTAAGCTTGACCGCAAAATTATTAGAATTCAAAAACTATTCAAATTGTAGTAATAAAGCTTTTGATAGTTTGCTTGAACTTCTTGCGGATGTGTTACCAAAGAAACACACATTGCCCGAAACCAATTATGAAATGAAAAAGATTATGAAGGGTTTGAGGGTTGAATATGAAAAAATTGATATGTGCGAGAATGATTGCATGTTATTTTATGGAGATGACAAAGATAAAATTGTATGTGATATATGTGGTAAAGATCGTTATCGGGATGTTTCGAGGAAAAATGGTAAAAAAATACCAAAAAAAATCTTAAGACATTTTCCTTCGATTCCTCGACTACAACGCTTGTACATGTCGGCGCATACATCCAATCATATGAGATTTTACAAGAATCGAGATGTGAAAGAGGGAGAGCTTAGTCATCCCGCGGACGGAGATGAATGGAAAAAATTTGACCTTCGTTATCCATCATTTGCTAATGAGGTTCGTAATATAAGGCTTGGCCTTGCAACCGATGGTTTCAACCCATTTGGCCCTACCGGAAAGAAAACATATAGTGTATGGCCCGTGGTGGTTGTTGTCTATAATCTTCCACCATCAATGTGTATGAAAAGGCCTTATATGTTTATGACTGATATAGTTCCGGGTCCGAATAGCATCGGCAAAGATATTAATGTTTGTCTAAGGCCCCTCATTGATGAATTAAAGATATTATGGAATACCGGAGTGGAAACATATGACCAATCTTTAAAGCAAAATTTTACAATGCGAGCGGCTCTTATGTGGACTATTAGTGACTTTCCCGCTATTTTTTATGGTACGAACCGAATATTTCTTGAACCAAATGATCCATTGCGCGAAAAAAGTAATTTGTTTGATAATGAGGAAAGAAGATTGTTTTGTGGTCGTTTGTCCGGGGAGGATGTAAAGGGGTTGCTTAACGATATCATTTTTCCACCACCCGGAAAGACTAATTCCAAGTTAAGGAGTGCTGGTTATGGGGAAGAGCATCATTGGACTCATGTTCCAATTTTTTATGAACTCCCTTATTGGTCATCGCATACTTTACGATATTCAATTGATATCATGCATACCGAAAAAAATGTGTTTGAAAACATATTTTTTACTATTGTAAATGCGGCAAAATCAAAGGATCACAAGAAAGCAAGGTCGGATTGCAAACACTTTGATGTGTTGCGTCATTTGTGGATCGATGAAAATGGAAAAATGCCAAAAGCACCGTATTCCTTAAATAAAAAACAACTTAAACTTTTGTGTCATTGGATTTGCTCATTGAAACTTCCAGACGGTTATTCTTCCAATATATCTCGTTGTTACAATGTTGATGTGTAAATTTTTTGGATTCAAATCGCATGATTGTCATATATTTCTTCAAAAATTGTTGCCTCTTGCAATTCGTGAGCTTCTACCAACGCCTATTGTGGATGCCTTGACGACAATTTCAAAAAAATTTCAAGATTTGTGCTCATCTATTGTGACAAGAACCGATTTGGATCTAATGGCAAAATCGGTTATTAGAGCTTTGTGCTTGTTGGAAACAATTTTTCCTCAAACATGGTTTGATTCGATGGAACACTTGGTTGTACATTTAGCGGAAGAAATCAAACTAGTCGGGCCCGCTTATTGGCATTGGATGTATCCAATTGAGCGTTTGTTGGGAAAATTAAAACAAAAAGTCGGTAATAAAGCAAGAGTTGAGGGTTCAATTGCCGAACGATATATGGAAGAAGAGGCTCTTAATTTTTGTTCTCTTTATTTTGCCTCCGATTCGGTTCATAATAAAGTACGTCGTAATGAAGTTTTGTTTGATGTAAAAAATTCTGATAAATTAGAAGTTTTTAGATATCCAATTGAATGTCTTGGAAAAGAAAGAGCGAGATATATGGATGATGATGAACGACTGCTTGCAGAAGAATATGTTCTTTTAAACTCTCCTGAAGTTCAACCTTACCTAAGGTACCTATATCTTGTCCTAATTTAGTGATATAGTCATATTTGCATTATTTTATGTTATTTACATGTTTCTATTATTTCTCTATTCCTATATTTTAGAAGGTACCAAAATCGCGTTATGAGACAACGTCCGGGGACAACTCCTCAAGATTTAGATCGTATTGTCAAGACTCGATTTAAAACTTGGCTTAAAAAAAGGTATTTGTTACATTTAGCAAAATTTAAATCTCGATTTTGATTTTATCATTACATGTTTTATTAATTTTTTATAACTAGGTTGAGAATGATGAGACAGAGGGACCTCGTTTTAAGGACTTGCTTGAAGGACCATCACTAAGAGTCGTGACTTTTGAGACTTGTCAAGTTAATGGATATAAATTTTTGACGACATCCGCATCCGGTTCCAGTATTATTGTCAAAGGCACTTCACACGAAAATAATCTTGATTATTATGGTCAACTACAAGAAATTATGAGACTTACTTATGATGGATACAATCATGTATATATGTTCAAGTGTATATGGTTTGACAATATCGGTGACGGTGTTAGGATGGATAAGAATCGAGTGGATGGATAAGAATCGAGTGGTGACGATTGATATAACTTCAAGATTGAGGTCTAATGAGATCTTTATTTTAGCTAGTCAAGCCTCTCAAGTATATTATGCTCCAAGTGTATTGAATCCACGAAGCAATATATATACGGTGGTCAAGTCTAAAAGTCGTCCAATTGATGAAACTATCATTATGCAAAACGATATTGAGGATGCCTTTCAAGAAGATAGATCTAATGCTGGGAGCTTTTCACTCTTTGTTGATTTCGCACAATATGGTCCATTCATTCGGCATGAAGAAGAAGAAGAAGAAGAAGAAGAAGAAGAAGAAGAAGAAGAAGAAGAAGAAGAAGAAGAAGAAGAAGAAGAAGAAGAAGAAGAAGAAGAAGAAGAAGAAGAAGAAGAAGAAGAAGAAGAAGAAGAAGAAGAAGAAGAAGAAGAAAACGAGGATGAAGAGGAGGAAGATGAAGAAGATGAAGAAGAAAGAGGATGTGATGATAATGATGATGAAGACTATGATGGTTTTGACGATATTGAATAATATTGTTTGTAATTTGAACTTATAATGAATGATCAATTGTTATTAGTTGTATTGACACTATGAAGGATTAATTGTTATTGGTTTTATTGGAAATAAGAAGGATTAAATGTGAATGATCAATTATAAGGGCTTCCCAGAAAACCGACCGATTATACACAGAACCGACCGTTTTTTACCATTAGGGCTTCCCAGAAAACCGACCGATCTGGGACATAACCGACCGATTTCATAATAAACTTCTCAGAAAACCGACCGATTTCATATTTAAGTGGTCGGTTATGAAGTGGTCGGTTATAACATGTGGTCGGTTATGATGTGGTCGGTTATAACATTCTAATGACAAACTGCTAGAAAACCGACCGATTGTGCATTTTGACCTCGGTCGGTTATGACTATCTCAGTCAACTTTTCTATATTTTAAATATATAAATAAATAAATTTCTTAAAAAAATATTATAAAATTACACTCGCTTTTCATTATTATAATTGTACTAGTAAGTTTAAAACCAATATTTTACAAGATCTCATTGCTTGAATTACGGTTTAAATTATATTTAAAAATGTAAAATTAGTACATTTAATTGTGAATTAAATTGAAATTAAAATTTATTATATAATAAAATATCAACATAAACGGATATTGTGAAAATTATTTTCATATCATTTAAATAAAATTTAAAAATATGATAAACATAATATCATGTTGAACAATACCTCTTCAAATGCATATCTCGTTTATTAGGTATGCACTTTCAGTTGAATGTAACCATCGATTAACATGACATAGAAAATTAAAATATTATTTTAATGATCCAACTGTACGGATGTTATCATCACGGAAAAATATATTTATACACAAAAAATTAGCCTACTTTGATGATTACAAACACATTTTTATAATAAATATATGAATATATCACCTAAAACTGTAAAATAATTAAAATAAAATTTAAATTACACGATCGACATGATCCAACCGTACCGATTTTTAGAATCAATGAAAATTGATCTATGTACGAAAAATTACGCTATATAATTAATTGTAATTATCTTTTACTAAAGTTTATTTGGTTTTAGCGGTTTCTAGGGTTCACTAAAACTGACAATTAGGGTTTCTAGGGTTCGTTAAAACCGACCGATTAGTGTAAAACCGACCGTCAATTTTTTCGGGGAAAACTTTTCATGAAAAATTAAAACCCCCGCCTTTAACAAAACGACGTCGTTTTGCATGTGTTACAAGTCCCAATGACATAACCGACCACTACGTCGGTCGGTTTTAGTCTGGGTATAATTAAAACAAAAGAACTGCTCCCATTCTCTTTATACAACTCTCAACTCTCAATTCTCTTTTCTCTCTTAATCCATGGCGAAAATCATCCGTTCAACTCGTGCAAAATCGGTTCGTTCAACTCAAAGCCGTGCAAATCAATTGCGTGCTTCCTCATCCCCACTTTCTCAACTTGATGTAAGTTTTTAAACCTATTTCTATATATATATATATATATATATATATATATATATATATATATATATATATATATATATATACGTGTGTGTGTGTGTATGAATTGATGTATGTATGATTTTCTTGTATTTTTTGTTGGGTTTAAAGTCAATTTCGATTATTTAGTTTCTTAGTTTCGATTATGTATTTTGCTTGTATGCATGTGTATTTTTTGTTGGGTTTATTAGTTTGATTATGAAGGTTTGCTTGGTTTGATTCGATTTATGGTTTCGATTATTTGTTTATGGCTTCGATTAGTTGTTTGCTTTCTCGGTTTGTATAATTTGGTTGGAAACACGTAAAAATTTCGATTAGTCTTTTTTTGCATGCACGTATCGGTCGGTAATGATACTACCATTTGATATGTATTTGTTTTATTAGTCTATGTTGATATTGAGATATTTGTTTTACTTTGTTTAATATGTATTTTTGCTCGATTTAATTGGATAGGATTTAAGGATTCGATTTACTTGCTTTGATTATTTGTTTTTATATAATGTTTTGGATTTGATTTATATAATGTGAAATAATTATGATTCATTTGATTACAAAACATGAACTTGTGACATAGAGAAACGATAGTTGTGGTTTTATGATATTAACTTGTTATGTACTTATTTTCGTGTTTTTTTTTAAATTTTAGGGGCTCTTTGGTTGGCTATTGTTTACCGTATTGATCGGAATGGCGATATTGATGATGGCAAGGAAAGGGAAAGGCAAGGAAGTTGAAAAAGATAAGGGAAAGGGCAAGAGCAAGGGAAACGAAAAGGGAAAGAGCAAGGGAAAGGGAAAGGGAAAGAGCACGTTGGCCTTGCGTGATGAGCCAACGGATTCGGATGGCGATTCGGACCCAACAAATGCAGAGGAACATGTGTATCGACTAAGGAGACCGCGATCACATTCAAGCGGAATTTCCGGAGCAAAAAAACCACTTAAACCACAACGTATCAATATCTCCGATGGACAGTAAGTCTACTTTTATTTATTTGCCCTAGTATAATGAGTTGTTTAATAGTTTTGTTTCTACTAGTTTCGTACTTTGTCTCTTTTTTAAATTATGCAAAGATAATGAATATACATATTTATAGTAGGCATGTGATATTTATAGTAAATCTATATTTTGTACAAGGATCATACATAGTGTTTCTTTTTTGTATTAAATACATGAAATATTAAAATTTAAAACCATAAAGAGTATTGAAATCAAAGTTGTCCACTTGAAGAGCATTTTGCACCAAATATTAAAAATAGTTAATAAAAAGTCCTTCGATATGTATGTTGTGTTAATAATTTAATTTGTTCTATATAGTATCGAAGATAATACGGCAAAAAAGACTTTGCTTGGGATGATTCGTGAGAAATGGTCGATGGGTCATTACACTTTTAGTGACATTGACGCGGTTTATCCAAAATGGTTGGAGCAAAGGACTAATCAGTTTTTTGTAAGTTTTCAATGTTAATTTTTATTATATTTGTTTTTTTATTTAGTTATGAACTTGATTTGAATATGAATTTGACCCTATCACTTGTTTCTATTTTGTAGGATTTTTATAAGCATGAAAGGGGACAAAGTCGTTCACAATCAAGAAGGATTGTTGAAGATCACATAAAGAAAACAATAAAAAGGACTATGAATGAGCTTAAGAAGAGAGTGGAGACAAAAGTGGAGGAGACCGGGGTTTCGAAGTTGTCATTAAGGCCCCCTTATTGGTCTCTTGCATTTTGGAAGGATCTTTTAAATTATTGGGAGACGGATGAAGGACACTTGCATAAGGCAAAGGTTGGAGCTTCAAACCGCGAAAATGTTGAAAGGTTGCATAGTGCCGGTGCTCGGTCATTCAACACCGTGAGAAGGGTAATAATATTTAAATATGTATGCACACACACACAAGGTTATTTCATTTTATAACATAACTAATATACTAATATATGCTTATTTTATATTTGTAAGGAAATGACAAGGAAAAGCCGTAAGCCTCCAACTAGACTTGAGGTGTGGGATAAATGCCATAAGAAAGTTGGCTCCGATCCGAATAACCCTCAATACACTACTCCGGGCGCCATGCGCATTGCGGTAATCTCAAAAGTTTATTTTTTTCACCTTTATTATAAGTGTAAAAAAAGTTTATTCGTTCTAATAAAACTTGAAAAATGTGTAGGAACGATATGCCGCTATTCTTGATCGTATGCCGGTGGAGATAACTCAAACGGGTGACCGAGATGAGCCTTGGGATTGGTGGATGGAAGCAATGGGGGTTCCCGAAGGTGAAAAACCTAAAAAGAATTATGTTGTCGGGTTCCCCACTCTTCGAGCTAGTGATCTTATTCCCACACTTGCCACCCGCTATAGGGATTCCACCCGAGGTGAAGCCGGCTCATCTTCATCCACTCCAAGAAACCGTGAAGTCCTCCCCGACAATGTTTATATCTCGATTGTTAGAAATGTGCTCACGGAGATTCGCGCCAATCCTGATCGATTCGCTCGCCAACTATCCGATGAAGAGATAGCCAACTTTGCACGCACCGCCCTCGAAGCCTCTGATCCATCCGCCGATCCAAGTCAAAGACTTCAATGGAATAGTCTCATTGGCGGTGAGATTGTACATATTATCGGGACCTTGATTGATGATGTCCTTCAAAAAACTGAAGCGCGTGTGGAAGCGGTAATAATTAGCTCCTATTTTGTATTTGTGTCCATTTAGGATATAGTATTTCATTTTAATTGATTTATATGTGCATAGGAAGCGGCAAATCGGCTTTCTTTGGAAGAAAAAGATTATACGGATGTGGACGAGGCCTCAGACGTGGCCTCGGACGTGGAGGTTGACGACGGTGAAGGCAATGGTGGGGATGGCCAAGATGGGAATGGATCCGACGACTCTCCGGTTTCTTTGTCGTCGTAGTAATTTATGTCTTTTGTTTAATGCAATTCAAATATGAACATGTTTGTTTGTTGTAATGATGTTACTTTGTTGGTTGGATGTCCGAAATATCGGACTTAACATTGTATGGTTTATCCGTTTATCGGATATTTGAATTTGGTTTTAATGGTTTAATTTTATCAATTATGTTTTGTGGTTGATTTTGTTATAGTGAGTGGTATAGGATTGAATGTTATAGTTGATATTGGTATCGGAATGGTATAGGGGATACATTGGTATTGGTATTGGAATGGTACAGGGCATGCAGCAGAACCTGCAATTTTTTTAAAAAATTAACACAGAAAACCGACCGTTTATGATCCATAACCGACCGTTTTTTACCATTCCATTACCAGAAAACCGACCGCTTATACACATAACCGACCACATTCAAAGTGTAAAACCGACCGTCTCCTTAAGGAGTGGTCGGTTATGAGGTGGTCGGTTATGCAAATTAACAAGCGTTCTGCTATAAAACTGACTGATTGTGCACATTTGACCACGGTCGGTTTTGTGACTCAGTCAACATTTTACGTAGCCTAATAACCGACCGCCGGTGGTCGGTTTTATGTTGCTGACGTGGTGCCACGTTGTGCCACATATAGTAAGTGGGTCCGTAGACAATGGTCTGCAAATTAACGTAACCGACCGATAGTAGTGGTCGGTTTTGACCGGAAACCTGACCATGTTGACGTAACCGACCAGGCTTTAACCGACCACTACATATGGTCGGTTTTACTGATATAACCGACCGATGGTACATATAACCGACCGATAGTAGTGGTCGGTTTTGTCCTGTTTCCTTGTAGTGATGTGAGGACTGTACAAGTCTTTTTAATATGCTAATAAGTGTTTAGATAGGCACACAAACTCTAAATTAATTAAGGTAATTCTAAAATAAAATTATTCTATACACACAATTAACTAAAATAAAAAGATATCGATTTACTAAAATATAATTACTCTTCTTTTCATTAAAGAATAAATCTTATCTTTAATCGAACGATTTGCACGAAAAGAAATTCTAGAATTTTTTAACAAAATAATTAACTAAATAAAAATTACTTTAATAACTAATTATAAAATAATAATAATAGTTACGGGATTTTACATCAGATTTGGATATTGTTAGAGATTAGGTTTAGATTTGAGTTCGTTTGGATTGGTTTGTATACATGGCTCAGTTTTTGTTGGCAAACTCCCGATTTCGCATTGAAAGTTTGAGGGGGCATGTTAACATATATAATATTATTATTAGTCACACAAGGACCCAAAGGTATAGTACGAGGATCACAAAAAAGAGAAATGAGTAGGCCATGGCAGCCAACAATTAGTGAGAACTTTTACATTTTCACCTGAGCCAATACTCCAACGATAACACTTAGAAATTAGATCGCGACCTCATAAAAAGCTCCGCTAAACATGATATTCGGGCTGAGCATTCGGTCGGTTCGGTCCAAAAATTGGATGAATTGAGCTTCAATTTCTCAAGTGATACATCGAATGAATTGAGAGATAGTCTAAGTAAACTAACCCTATCTCTATCATCACGGGTTTGTGAAGCTACTGTCATTTTCATGTGGCAGCTTCTTACTAATTATCTACCCGTGAGTCTTACCTAAATTGCTATACAAACAAGTTTATCATTACTGGAAAAAACAATCTAGATACATTCTATATTTAGCTAACACAATTTAGTAGATGTTGATTTGTCATACTCTTGAATTGGTGAGTTTTGTCATGTGATCTCTCAAGCTTCTGTCGTAGTCTTGCAGACCTGATGCGGTGTTGGAATACTGCAACACGTCTGTTTCTTGAACATCCAAACTGTCACATGTTTGACTGGGTAGATCCCCAATACAAAGATTATCCCTTCAAGACAGTATCCTGATCCTCAAGCTTGCTGTCATAAGAATGTGCTTTTGGTGACAGTAAGAAGTCCCCGCAATAGATGCTATCAGGAGTTCCAAGCTTGCTGTCAGGCTGAGGTAAAGTTGTTGTCTGAGAGCTTCCGCCAATGTTGCTGTCAGAGTGGATATACTGTCGTGACTTGCAACATGTTGTCTTCTTGTAACCTTACTGTCAATGCCATGATAGTAATATTTATTCTTGCTGTCCTTTTTAAGTACTTCTTGAGGCTTGAACAAATAAATGAACTTCTACCAAGATGCACTAGAATCTTATTTAACAGTAAGCAAAATGGTTACAAGAACATACTCTGGCTGTGACATTATGTTCATACTTAATAAAATTAAGCATTTAAAATATCTAGTCAAGTTGTCTCATAGCTATCACCCATAAATCCTAACAATCTCCCCCAATTTATTTTTATGGACAATAGCAACAAATTTACAATCTATATATGCTGACAACTTAACTAATCAAGATCAGAATTGATAAAATTTTCACTTAGCTTCAGATTTCCTTTTCTATCTTGCTTCATCCTCTTTGTTGAGAGCTTCTTTCAGAATCTCCTTGAGTCCTTCCACCAATGCTTTTTCATCAAGAGAGATGGCATCATCTTCAATCTCATCAATGTACTTTTAGCATCCTGGAGATCTGTCCACAATTCTTTACCAAAGGCATAAGTTCTGAACTTCAATTTGCCTTCAACAAGTTTAAATCTCCTTCCAGGATATGCATTCAGGGTTTTTCTTCTTGATTTATCTAGCTTTGAATCATCACCCTTTCTTCTTTGAAGAATGTCCTCAATCTCAAAAGAACACAGCTGTTCTAATGGATGAATTGATCCAATTACCAAGTAGAGTAAGTCTTTCAAGGAACTTGTTTTGAGCTTATGAAAGCTTCCAACAGAGATCTCTTCACTTATGAACTTGATCCTCAGAGGATTTTCTAGCATACAAGGTTGGTAATTGGGTCCTTCACTCTCCACTCTGTTTGCTTCTTTGCACTTGTTCAAGAGTGGAGCTTCCATATCTTCAGTGGCATCTCTTTCTGCAGGATTTGAAGGTCCTTCTTGACCTAGTTGGGTTTGCACCTCTTCTTCAGGAAAATCTTCTTCATAATCAGCTATATCTTTATCAGAATACTTCAACAAGTGAGTAATGTCAGCATCATCATGATCTTAAAACATACCAAACTTCTGATAGAATTCAATGTCTCTTTCATCCTTGTACTTCAGAACATGTTTCATGACACTGTTGGATACATTGTCATAGCTTTGCAGTAGTTCCACCATTCTGTCCAAGAAGAAGTAATCAATCCTTCTCCTGACCTTTGTTCTTACAATCACAGGGATGTCATTCACAGAAATTGACTCAACTTCCATGATAAAGTCTTTATCCAGCTTTATTGACCTAGATGAATCCCACAAGAGAATGTACATGCTTGCCTCCTGATTGGCATCTAACACCACTTCAGCACTCCTGATTTCTTTAGATTTAGCATGTTGTACTTCAAAAGATTTTGGGTATTTGACTTGAATTGGTTTCCTCAATTTCCTGCCTAGCCCTGTAGCTTTCTCCTTTCCTGAGTACTTGGTCTTTCCTTTCCTTGCTTTTGTAGTCTCCTCAGGTTCAGGTTCCTGTCTAGAAAACCAAGACCATGCTAAGGATTTTATCCTTTTTGGTTTGACAGTTGGCTTGATTTCATCCTTGACAGCATCTTTGTTGACAGTGTCCTCCATGACAGTATCTTCTTTGACAGTGTCTTCAGTGACAGCTTCTTTCATGACATCTTCTTTGAGGACAGTGTCTTCTGTGACAGCTTCTTTGGTGACAGTATCTTTTTCAGCATTTATACTGTCTATAGCACATCTCAAGATATTTGCCTCCAAAGCTTCAATTATTTTAGACTCCTCTTCTTCTGTAACTCCAGCATCTTTCTTTTTTCTTGCACAGGAGCTTCTTCTTTGTTTTCTTCCTATGATTTAGTTCCAACATTCCCAGAAGTACTTCCACTAACATTTCCTGCTACTCCAGTTCCTCCACTTCCATCCAACTCATCATCACCATCAAAAGGAACATCAAAGGAACAGTTTTCAACTTGATCAGCTCTTTTGGAGTTTGCCTTGGAGATCATTTTCTTTACTGTAGAGCTCAGTTCCTAGTTTCTCTTCACCAGCAATTCATAGATTGCATTGACAGCTAGAGCTCTTTCCTTGTTGGCTTTAGAGTTGAGAATCATGTCTAACACTTTCAATATTGACTTTGACTCCATTGTGGAACTGCCTCCTAGACTCATGTATGCACATCTCCTACTACCATTTTTTGTGGTAGTTGCATAGTAGACACAGAATGGATTGCACGACTTCTGGAAATTTCTCTGAGATTAAGTTCATCATTTGTAGGTGCAGAATCTCATTGAAGAATGTGTGGTTTGCCTTTATTTTGTTCTTCATCACAGTTCACACCTTTGTTGGAAGGTTCTGTAATATCTGCATAGTGATGAATATAGATATTCCATTGTTTAGGTACACATAAATGGCCCACCTCTTTTCTTCATTGATCTTCACACATACATTTATGATCTTCTCCTTTAGCAAAGTTGAGCAGTTATTCAATCTTCTGCTAGGTTCCAACATTGCTTCCTCAACTATCCTACTGAAGTCATCATCATGATTGTGCAGTGTGCTCTCCCTGTAGTCAACCATTAAGGCATTAGACTCTTCCTGACTGAACTTAGTTCCTTCACTCCAGATATTTCCTGACAAGTTGTATTCAGGCAACTTGTCTTTCCCTTTTCCCAGCCTATTTTGCTCCTCCTGTTCTCTCCACTTCTTTTCAAGAGCACTCTCTTTTGGCTTTGGAGTTGGCTCTCTTATTGTCACAGGAGGTAGTACTAGTCTTTTGGATGGAGCTTTCCCTTGCATTGCTTCCAGTGCTTCTTTAGACATCAATATTGTTTCTCCAGCCATGTCATATTCAAACAGATTTCCAGCTTCTTGCTCCGCCTTTCTCCCTGGGTTCCCTTTTGCTCCCCCTAACTTCTTTGCAGGTACTGACTCCCCCTTAGCTGCATGCACCCCCTTACTCCTTGATTCATCCTTAGAAACAGGCTCCCCCTGAGATGCAACATCTTGCTTGGGAACACCTTCTGATTCTGATCCTGCCCTTTTCTCCCCCTTAGGTAAGTTGGCAGCATGAATACTTGCAGAAACCAGAGGCCACTGTGGTAGACAGGCTGTCAATCTTATTTTCCATGGAGAGACATCTGTGCTCTAGGGCTTCCAATCTGTGAGCAGTAGAGGGGCCACCAGTTCTCAACCTTTTGGGAGGGGAAGGGAAAGAATGGGGCATGGAGGCTGTTGGGGTTCTCACACTCTCAGTGTTTTTCTGAGTGATCTCATCACTCCTCACAGAAGAACTCTCAAGGCCTAGTGCCTGACAATGTTTGGCTCCCTCAAGTTCACTCTGGAAATGCTCAAGTCCCTCATCTTTTATCAGCTCATTTGGCTACCTCTCATTTTTATGTTCACCTCTGTTTTCTTTTATCTCTCTTTTCTTTTGCACACCCTCACTCAACCTAGATGCATGGGTATGAGCAGTACTTACATGCAATGAAAGAGATGGTTTAGAGTGTACCTTTAAGAACTGAGAAAGTGGCACATCATCATCAGAGACATCCTCAACATTTACAACATCAAAATTAGGTTGTGCAGAGGTGACAGTAGCTTTTCCAGAAGTGTTACTGTCAGTTGGAAGATTGACAGTAGGTTCCACTGCAGCTTGGACAGTAGGTTTGGTTGAGACAGCAACTTCTACTAAATCCTTGACAACAGAGTCACCTGTGACAGCAACATTTTCAAAGTCTTTGACAGCAACTGAGGTTGTGACAGCATCTTCCCTAAGGTAAGATGCTCCTTGGAGATTGAACAAGGTGCTAGCTGTTTTATTTTCTAGCAGAGTGGTACCTTGCTCTTTCTCAGTGTTTGAAGGAGTGGTGTCCATCTCACTTTGAGAAATGGGTTCTTGTGGACCACTAGATGGGGGCTCATCCATGATTGGAGATGGATGATCAAAACCTGAAGGGTTGGGACTGTCCCCCTCTCTAGGTTGTGAAGAAGAAACAAATGAATGAGTAGGGAAGGAAGAAGGTGAAAGTGGATAAGAGAATAATGGCTGCTCCACATATGGAACTTGTGAAGCATCAATAGGGGAAGTGAAATCCTCACCGTGTCCTGACTCCATAAGTGTTTCTACAAGTGGAGGCTCCTTATAAGTGGGAACATGAGGTTGTGCAGACTCTGTACAGGGTGCCTTGGGAGACAGGTCAATTTCAATAGATGTCCCTTATTGAGAAGGAACATCTAGGGAGGTGTTTACTACCCTATTTTCCTCTACAGTCTTTTGGGAGACTTCAGGGTGGTTGACAGTGGTTTTGGCCCTCTTAGCTCTCTTCTTCTTAGGCTCAAGAGGAACCACTGTGGGTTCTGTTTGACTACCTTCCTTATTTGCTGCACTAGGTGCAGGAACTCCCTCTTGACTCTCAGCACTACCACCAATATCAGTTTCTAGGGATCTTTTTCTGGATTCTTGCAAGGCTTGTCTATGTACTTTGGGAAGTCTAGAGAACCTAGGCTGAATGTATGGGGTAGAATGGGGGTTAGCTGAATTTGGGTGTAATCCAGCTTCATTCTCAAGAGTGAAGGTGTCATAACCAGAAGGCAATGGAAAATCAAGGTTAGGCACTTGATCAACCATGTTTTTGGTGCAGCAGAGTGGAATATGTGCATTTAAATTCTGTGAGGTGAGAGTTGTGTGTGTGTTTCTTTTCAAAACATGGCACACCTCTAAACGAGGGGCATTCTCATCAAAATCACACATGGAATTAATACACAACATTAGAAAGCGAGGATAAATGTTTACCTTCTTACCTATGGCAGCCTTGAGATGTGTCATGAGTAGCTTTCCAACATCCACTTTGTACCCGTGAACAAGAGAGTGAGTGAGCTTCTTGATGTAGGTGGGAATCCCATTTCAGCCGGTGGTCTTGGTAGAGAACACCTTCACCATTGCATCAAACACCATGCTCCACTCCTTTCTGAGATACTTCATGTCCATTTCACCAGAAGGGTACCACTTTGTTGTTCCCTCTTCAAGAATGGGTCCAGAGTACCCAATTTTCAAGAAGAGCTTCTTTAGGGTCTCATCACTAGCAAGCTCGGTGTAGGTCTTTCCTGATTCTAGCACAATTCCCAAAGCTGCATTGATGCCCTGAACAGTGAGAGTGTAACTGTGGTCCTTGATTTTGAACTGAATGGTTGTGTTGTCACCATCTCCTTGAGCAACAGCTATCTCCCAGAAATTTTCAATCCTGTCTAGGTCAAGAACATGAGTTAAGGTAATTGCATACCCAAGATAGGACTTATTCAGAAAAGAAACAAGCCCTTTGAAATCTTCACCAGCATCACTAGCAGAGTAGATGCCAGCAAAGTTTGTCCGAGAAATTGATTGTTTGGGGGCCATTTTTGCTAGTTGAGAGAGAAGAGAAAGTAAGAAGATGAATTTCTTGGATATAGGAGAAAAGAGTGTTGTGTTCACTTTTTGGGTGCAGTTGAATAACTGAAGAATAAATAGGGAAGATCAAGCGTTCAACTAAAAGAGTGGAAAAGTAAAATCGTGTCTTAACCCAGTAATCAATCACGTGGGTTACTGGCTTAATTCTCTCTCCTCGTGGAGGATGATTTTACAATTTTAACGGTCCACTACTCTTGGCAGTAACCTGTGCGCTTAAAACACCCGTGTCAGTAACTTTGGTGTGATGACAGTAGGTTTTGCTTGACAGAAACATTTTGCGCAAAACTTATTGTCATCGTTAAGTGTTTTAATGACACCATCTTTTACAATTCTTGACAGTAAGTTGTTTACTGCTGTCGAGAGACTTACTGTCAGGGCATACCTGTGACAGTCACTTTTCTTGATGACAACACCCCTTGCGGGAAAACAATAAATGTCGAGACTTTGCATTGGAACTGTTTTATTAAACAATTTAACTGAAGAGACACCAAATGAACATATGAAATATTGATTACAGATTCATTATTCATGCACGTTAATTCAAACAATTAACCAACATAGACACATAGCAAACAATAAGGAACTTTCAGAAGGAAATTGACAAATTTTATTAAAGAAAAAGGGAGGGTTAAACTTCTACAATTGAAAGATACTATTATATATTCATCAAATGTTTCCTTAATCAATTCTAGAAAGTTTGCCCTAGCCTCTTCTTCTGTGGTTCCTTCCTCCTTAAGGAGTGCTTGATATTTCTTCTCTTGTTCTTGTCACTTAGCCTCTTCAGCGGCTTTGGAAGCAAGTTCTTTCTCCCTTTCCTCATCGAGGAGGTCCTCCATCTCATCAAACAGAGCTTCGACTGCTTCCTTATATGGAGACTCAGTGCTAATCTTAGGCCTATATTCAATTTCTACTTTGTTTTCCATTTTACCTTTTCTGAATGATTCACTAATATGACCTAAGGTTCATTTTATAGGCATACTAATTAAAGGGAGGTAAATGGTCAACAGTTCAGAGTACCCATACAACTACCACATATTGCAATTAAGAGTGGTGTCTACCACTAATCCAACAATCAAAGCAAAAATGACAAATCAGTGAAATTCTTTGACCAATTTCAACAATAAAAACCAAGCAAGTTAATGACATACAAAGTCTAACTATCAAGTTTAAGACTGGCACAAAATTCAATTTATCACAGTCAAAGCAAACATGCTGTCAAAAATAGATAGAGACTTAAGTAGACAGTAACTTTTCATGACAACAACTTTTTAAAGGTTACTGTCGCAAGCTTCATTTGAATATGAAAATGTAAAAGCTAGTAAGTTAACATACCAGATTTAGCATTCCCAATTCACTTACCAACCTGTTAAAGGTTGCTTCATCCAGTGGTTTTGTGAAGATGTCTGCAAGTTGCTTTTCTGTTGGGACATAGATCAACTTTACAGTTCCTCTTTCAACATGCTCTCTTATGAAATGATGTCTAATATCAACGTGTTTTGTCCTAGAGTGTTGAACAGGATTGTCTGAGATGGCTATGGCACTAGTGTTGTCACAGTAGATAGGGATATTGTTTAACACTAGACCATAATCCAAAAGTTGATTCTTCATCCACAGAATTTGTGCACAGCAACTTCCAGCTGCAATGTATTCAGCTTCTGCAGTAGATGTAGACACCGAATGCTTCTTCTTACTAAACCATGACACCAATCTTCCACCAAAAAATTGACAGCTTCCTGTTGTACTCTTTATGTCAATCCTACACCCAGCATAGTCTAAATCAGAGTACCCCACTAGCTCAAATCCAGTATTTTTAGGATACCAAAGGCCTAGATTATGAGTGCCCTTTAGATATCTAAAAATTCTCTTGATAGCTGCCAAGTGTGACTCCTTTGGATCAGCTTGAAACCATGCACAAAGACATGTAGCAAACATTATGTCAAGTCTGCTAGCAGTTAGGTAGAGAAGAGATCCAACCATGCCTCTGTAAGCACTAGAGTCCACTTTCTTCCCTTTGGAGTCTAGATCCAAACTGGTTGATGTAGAGATGGGAGTCTTGGCAGGTGATGAATCTTCTAGGTTAAACTTCTTGAGAAGTTCCTTGACATATTTTGCTTGACAAATGAAGATTCCATCATCTTTCTGAAGAACTTGTAAACAAAGGAAGAATGACAGTTCTCCCATCATGTTCATCTCATACTTATTTCTCATTAGAGATGAATACTTCTCACACGGCTTCTTATTTGATGAACCAAAGATGATATCATCAACATAAATCTGAACCAGGATGATGTATTTGCCATGATGCTTGTAGAATAGAGTCTTATCTACTACACCTCTTGTAAACTGATTTTCCAATAGAAAGGCGGAGAGGGTATCATACCAGGCTCTTGGAGCTTGTTTCAATCCATATAGTGCTTTGAACAGCTTGTACACAAAATCATACAATTCAGCATCTTCAAAACCTGGTGGCTGTTAAACATACAATTCTTTCTCCAACTCTCCATTTAGAAAAGCACTTTTGACATCCATTTGGAACACCTTGAAGTTACAGTGTGCAGCAAAAGCTAGAAAAATCCTAATAGCTTCAAGTCTGGCAACAGGTGCAAATGTCTCATCATAATCTATTCCTTCCTGTTGACAGTAACATTTAGCTACTAGCCTTGCCTTGTTTCTTATCACATTTCCATTTTCATCCAATTTGTTTCTGAATACCCACTTTGTCTCAATAACTGATTTTCCCTTTGGTCTTGCAACCAACTTCCATACATTGTTCCTTTCAAACTGGTTGAGTTCCTCTTGCATAGCAATCACCCAATCAGAATCCAACAATGCTTCATTGATTGCTTTTGGCTCCACTTGAGACAGGAAGCAGGAAAACATGCTGTCAGCAGAAACATTGTTCCTGGTTCTTACCCCAGAAGAAGAATCTCCGATAATTAGGTCATTTATGTGATCCTTGTTCCATCTTGTGGTTCTAGGCAAGCTTCTTGTTTGAACTGAAACAGTAGCCTCAGTTTGGGGAACTGAGTCTTCACCAGGGAAATTGTCTCCACCATTTTCTTTAATATCTCCAGAGTCACCATCATTTAGAATATTCCCTGAAATAGTCTGTGACTGAGCTGGAGTTTGATTAGCATAATTTTCAATGACAGCATCTTTTTCAAGATCAACAGTTTGAGTATATGTGGGTTCTTCATCAACAATTTCTTCTTCCTCCAAGTATCCTTGATTCTCAAATCTAAGAATCTGCATTTGACCATCCTCATGCAGTCCAGGAAACTTGGTTTCATCAAATATGACATTTACACTTGCATCTATGATCCTGTGTTCCAAGAGATAGACTATGTAAGCAGTCCTTTCTAGAGCATAACCCATGAAAATACCTTCATAAGTTTTGGTGTCAAATTTCCCTTTCTTTTCATGGTTGTCTTTCATCATGTAGCATTTGCTACCAAACACATGAAAATACTTGACAGTAGGTTTCTTCCCATTTAGAAAATAGTAAGGAGTGTTCCCATGAGTCTTGTTAATCAAGGTTCTGTTCTGTGTATAACAAACTGTGTTAATAGCTTCTTCCCAGAAGTATGTAGGTAACTTTGCATCATGAAGCATAGTCCTGGCAGCTTCAATGAGAGTTCTGTTCTTCCTCTCTACAACTCCATTCTGCTGTGGTGTCCTTGCAGCAGAAAATTGTTGCACAATTCCTTCATCCTTGCAGAAATTACCAAGTGTGGCATTTCTGAACTCAGTACCATTGTCACTTCTCAGAATTTAAAACTTGGTTTTTGGAGTTCTGTCAAGAACTCTTAGGTGATCAATGATAACTTGAGCAGCTTCATCTTTTGATTCTAGATACTTCACCCAAGTATACCTAGAATAATCATCCACCATAACTAATGCATATCTCTTCTTGGCTAAGGATGGAACATTTACTGGTCCAAAGAGATCCATGTGAATTAGTTTGAGTGGTTCTGTGTTGGTGTTGACTTGTTTTGACCTATGCACAGCTCTCC
Organism: Heracleum sosnowskyi; assembly: GCA_030848705.1. Taxonomy (NCBI): domain Eukaryota; kingdom Viridiplantae; phylum Streptophyta; class Magnoliopsida; order Apiales; family Apiaceae; genus Heracleum; species Heracleum sosnowskyi. Next base: position 56,793,991 of record CM061238.1, on the reverse strand, counting down.
TTAATTTTCCCATTTGATAGTCCTCACACAGTCCTTCTTGATAGAATTCCTGTTGAGGTAGTCCTCTTGCCAGTTCCTTCTTCATCAGCATATTCATTGTTTTGAAGTTTAGGTGAGAGAGTTTCCTGTGCCAAAGCATGTTGTTACCAACAGTAGCTTTACTGTAGAAATAGTAAATCTTGTCCTTCTTTGTTGAACTCAGATCAGCAACAAATAGGCTTCCTTTCCTTACCCCTTTTAGAGAGAGGCTTCCATCTTTCTTGTGATAGATATTGCACACCATCATGTCAAAATCAACCTTGAATCCTCTATCACTGAATTGGCTGACACTGAGCAAGTTGTGCTTCAATCCATCAACAAGGGCAATATCATTAATGACAACATTCCCAATTTCCAAACAACCATATCCCACTGTGTAACCTTTGCTGTTGTCTCCAAAGGTTATGATTGGGCCAGCTTTCTCCGCAAATTGTGATAGCATGGCTTTATCACCAGTCATGTGCCTTGAGTAGCCACTGTTAATGATCCACATGACCTGCTTCTTATTCTTGCCCTGCAAAACAAATTGTATTTAAGAGGCATATGGTACCTAATCGTTGTTGGGTCCTGCTAATTCAGTATCACAAGAGTATTCATCATTTTCAACTTTAACAGTCACATCAGGAATCTTCTGTTGGACTCCTTTCTTCACCCACTCAGCTTTAGAATTAGACTTAGTCTTCTTCTTAGTGGATGTAGCCTTTTTACTGTTTCCAGTAGGCTCAGAAGTCTCAACAGTTTGCATATAGAGACATTGTTCAGTAGATGAGATAGGCAGGTTGAAACAAGTACTCATGGAAGTTATTTTACAAGGCATACAATCAGTGTTATTGCAAACTACCATAGATCTATGCATAATGGGGATTCTATGTAAGTTACCATCTATCTTGGTCACATTGTTTCTGACCTCTTTTGGTTTCTTACAAACATGAGTTAAGTGATGTGAAGAGCCACAATTATTGCATAGTTTTCTGGGAGCACTACCAACATTAGCATTGCCATTACCTAAATTACCATTCCTGTTCTTAGACTTGTAGGTAACTGTGTCAACAGGATGTTCTGAAGTTGTTGTCGAGCTCTCCTTGATAGTACCTTTTACACCTTCTGTCTTGACAGTAGGTTTGGAAGTTACTGTCTTTGAAGCTCTCTTGACAATATCTTTGGAACACTACAACATAGATTGGCTATTGCAACGCGCACTGAAAAAAATTGCTTCAAAATCGTTGCTATTTAATGACAAGTTTTGACAAGTTTACAACTATAGTAATGATTTTTAATATCGTTACAATTGAATTTCAGTTTTGCAAAAACTGAATTTTATTGCAATGAATATAAATAAACGTTACCATAAGTTCAAGATTTTGGTGTAAAACTTTGGCGGGCTACATTACAAAAGAAGAAGCGGGCTTGCCAAATTATTTTGCCCGGGCTTTCTAACACTAACACTAACATTTGACTAAAACATTTTCTCTAAAAAAACACTCAGACACACACTCCGACACAGAGAAAAGCGAGAGAGAGAGGAGGCGATAGAGAGAAATTGAATCTTGAAGATTCAAGCCCTAAGAACACTCAAAGCTCGAAAACTCAAGCTCAAAAATTCAACCTCAAAGAACACTCAAGCTCGACAAAGGTATCTTCTTTCCCTAGATCAATTTTAAAATCGATTTTAGATGTATCAATTAGGGTTTAATTGTTAATTTGTGGTTTTTTAAAAATCGATTTATATGGTTAATTTGTTAATTAGGGTTGAATTGAGATTTTTTTAAGTTGATTTTTAGAATTAGGGGTTTTAAATTAGAGGTTTTACATTAGGGATTTTGTTTGGCTCTGTGTTAGTTTTATGTTTAAGGGTATAGATACGTGTATTCGTAAAAGATATTGAAATATGTATGCACTGTTTGGGGTACTGATTGTGAGTTTTCGTGTTTGTTTATTCTACATTATTAAGTGATCAGTGTTTGATAGTGTGATGTTGATTGAGGTGTTCTGTTTGATTTTGGGCCTGGTCTCACTGTTGAGACTGTTGTTCTTCACCATGTGCCTACTTAGTTAAGACCTCATATGGTTATAATATATATTATTGTGAAATGATAAGCTATTACCAGACAGATTGGTAAACTAATTAAATCTTTAATGCAGTTTTTTATGGGCAAATTATCATTAGAAACCAAAAGCTAAGTCACATAACTTGATAGAACCACAACCCCCTACTTGTGAAGTATGCACACAGAACATATGTTATTTTTTATGCTCTTGAAGTTGAAAAGAAAGAACCAGGAAGGAACTCAAAATATCTGGTACTTGATCTCTATGACTATAGATTTCTATATTTTCCGTCTGAGTCTCTTTTTTCTTTTGTTGTTAATTAAGCTGACGAAAAAGAGGTACATCTTTTTTTCCCTGCAATACTTCTTTATCTCACCTGAATCTACCTTAGCAATGGATTGTTATGAACATAATTCAGATGCTTGGCAATTTAGACCTACTGAGACCTACATGCTTGAGTCCTATTGAGACCTATTGAGAAGCCAGGGTGTGACGTCTACTGCTTATCTTAATGCAATAACCACTATATTTCATGAGCGCTTGATGAACCAGGTTTCATAACTGATGACCAAAGTCAGGTATGAATGTGTAAGGGAAGGAGGGTGGTAGACCAAGAGAGTTTCAGATTAGAGGTCTCTCTGTGGGACTATGTAATACTGCAATGTCAAAATACCTCCTTGAAGCACCATAATATGGTTCTCTTAATCTATTGCATGTTTCTGGAATCATTCTTTTTAGGTTGGAGATAAAGTACAAAAGGGACAGGTTTTGTGCATCATTGAGGCTATGAAACTAATGAATGAAATAGAGGTACCTTGTTTGCATTTTAGTCAAAATCTTTAGATAATAATACCTGCATATTTTTTTTATCATACTATCTTTGTCCTAACAGTGCCTGATTATCAGTTTGCGATTACAGACAATCTGTTGTCCTTGATTGCAGTTAATAAATTAAGTTCAGTTGTCTAGTAACACCTCAATAGAGATATTTCTTTATAACTAGTTTTGATGTTTTAATTTGTTCTCATAACCCTCATTTAGAGGTAGGATTAATTTAGGGAAGTAAAGTTAATTTGCTGGATATGTAAGATATGGTGGAAGTTTCAAGTGTTTAATCATTAGTTGCTCTTTACAAACCTTCCGTTCATTACAGTTAGGCACCAAGCCTATCAGTGGTCACACATGAGGATTGCCCTTATAATGGTTATCGTACTTGGCACTACACTATCTAGTTGGTCGGATAACTGTCTAAAACACCTTCATGCCCATTATGTGACAAGGGGACATAATTAGTATTATGTGAAATGCCGAGGAAATTGTTAACTGTTATCAATTTCAATATATGTCCGGAATTTTAGTGTTAAATTTGATTGCACACAGGTAAACATGTCAACAGCATTATTGGCACTCTTTCCTGTTAGTGTTGATATGGTGAGTTGTGTTAAATAGCTCTATAGTTTTTTTCCAAATGAAGTTTGTATTCTAATCATTATTTTTTATTTTTTCTGTTGCAGCCCCTGTTCGTGATTGAACCTTAGGAAATGATTGAAATAAGGTAGTGGCATTAGTGGATATAAGTTGAGAGTTGGCTTTGTTTTTTCATTTCCATTTAAATGGATATCACTACACCATAGATCGCAACCCCTGTTCGTGATTGAACCTTAGGAAATGGCTTGTCAACACTAGTGTATGAAAACAACCATATGAAAGGAAATGAAAATGGCTCTGTTTTCGATGAGCCAGATAGTTCAGTAACAATTTTCAGAACATAACTAGATGCTAAGATTACCCCTGAAACCATTGATTTCTTTGTTAGTGATGCTCATGGTGATCCTGATTGTCCTTCTCAAGGCTTCTCTTCTATTGAACAGGCTCTTTCTATGTTGCGTCAAGGGAAGGTAAACTATCGCGATTTCTATTACTAAAACTGATAATTTATAGTACTGTGACTTGCTAAATAAAGCTTAAGGGGATCATATTAGAATATATAGGATTAGGAGTACAAGTTATACTGTTCTTTTGTAATTTGACTAATGTCTAAATATCGGTATTAATGTCGAAACATTTTTTGATCATTAAGTGGTGAAGCTAAAACTGCATAAGTTTTATGATATTCTGTTATTTTGTTTGTCGTTTTAGCTTGTGATTGTTGTGCACGATGAAAATGAGGACGCTGAAGGAAGCCTTGTAATGGCAACATCCCTGGAAACTCCACAAAATGTGGCTTTTATGGTTAAACATGGTTCAGGAATTGTGTCCGTTGGAATGAAAGGCAAGGATTTAGAGAGACTAAACATCCCACTAATGTCACCTGAAAATGAAGATGATGTTTCTGCTCCCTCCATAGTTTCAGTGGTAATTTCGATGTCCATTGTAGCATGTTCACAATATAAGCAGTGTTATTAGAATTTGAATGAAGCAAATGAAAAGATGTTAGTAGTATGGAGTACTAATCACATTTGTGGAGCATCAATAGTTAGAATGATATATTTCATTTATGGCTGCTATACCTTTTTAGACCACAATGTAATGGCAAATATAATATGTTTCCTTCACATTGGCTTGTTAGTTTGCTAGGTGCATGTCTCAACCATCATAGTAATTCTAATCTTGCATCAGAGCTTTTTTTGTTGCTTTTTCAGTTATACGGTATTCTTAATACTTGTTGATCATAAATTTGAACTATCTAACTGAAGTATTCTAATACTTGCTGGATCATAAATTTGAACTATCTAACTGAAGTAATTGTTGAATTTGATAAACCAGAACCAAGCTGCAGAAGCTGAGCTAGAAACCGAGAAGGCTTACAAGCAAATTGAAAAACTGAAAAGGAAGCATGAGAGAGATATTAGTGCATCGAAATAGTTAATTGCTGAATCCAGGCTTCCTAAAGAAGCCATTGAACCAGTTTATGATGACTGCAACACAACAAAATATGATGGTGTGGAACCAGAAACTACAGTTGACCAACATTGGAGAGACGAGTTTAAGCCATTCTATCTATCCGAAGACGAGTCAGCTGACCAACAATGAAGCTGCCACATGATAACCTTATGTTTAAAATATATGTAATAGTTGGCTAACTGATTTATCCTTTTGTCCAAGTGGCTAACTGTTGGTAATTAGTGCTCTGTATGAAATGACATTGATGTTTGGTGTTGCTTGGATTTGTGGCTTTTATGCCTGACTAGTTTAATATTCAAATGGAACAACGCAATTTTATTTTTAAAATATTGTTGCAATTGTGCCAAAAAGATGTTGCAAATAATGTTAAAATTGCTATAAAATTATTGCAATACGAGCTTAAACTGTTGCAATTTGTCCAACAAATTCATTGCAATTGGACTAATATTTGTTGCCTTAAAGTGACTTGTTTGCCAACCATTTGCTACTGTAATGATTTTTAAACGTTGCTGAAGACCATAAAACGTTGCTACATGCCTGTATTGTAATGATTTGTAATGTTACTACATGGAGTTGAAATCGTTGCTAAATGGCTCTATTGCAACAGGGGCGGATGCAACGGTGAAATTTTGAACATCCGTTGAAATTAAGTCTAATGCAACAAATATAAGCCTTAAGGCAATATATTTGTGTTGTTGCAATATGTAATCTATGGTGTAGTGGAAGTTTCTGTCTTTCCATTACTGACAGCATCTTTAGAACATTCTGTCTGATTGTTTGGAAAGTTTACTGTATTGGGGATTTTGACAGTATCTTTTCCTCCAACTGTTGTACTGTCAACACACTCATCCTCATCATCAAGTTGTTTCCTGATGAGCATGGCTTCCTCATCAAACTCAAGTTCAGAAAGTTTAAAAATTGGTTTGTTGATCTTCTTGAGGACATGAGGTTTGACAGAAACATCAGTTGAACAATCTTGATTCACAATTTCCTTACTAGGTCTTCTACCATACTCAAAACCTATCCCTACTTTTTGATCCTCTGTGTGTTTCTCATGATAATCCTGAAGTTGTTTAGAAGAGTTTCTATAGGCCTTAATCTTGAATTCATTTTCACTAATTTCATTCCTTAGAAACTTTTCTATTTCCTTAGCACAGACTAATTCATTTTTAAGTTTAGCATTCTCCTGTGCTAGAGACTCTAATCGACTGGTCTTTAACAAAAGCATGTCATTCTCAAAAGTGAGTGTTTCATTTAGTTTAGTTAACCTAGCAATTTCTTCATTAGCTGTGGTTAAACTAGTATGAACATCAAACATTTCTACACTCAACTCCTCGACAGTCTGTTTGTATTCTTCTTTATACATTTCAAGTAAGACAAGTGTTATTCCCAAATGACCTAACAGAATTGTAGAAGGGGGGGGGGGTTGAATACAATTCTTGATATTTTCTTAAACTTAAAACACTGATAAAATAAAACTGAACTGAATAAACAAAAACACAAGATATAAATAATTCAGTTGGATTGTTTGATGATCCAACTGAAGTGTTTTTATTGCGGAAATAATCTGTGATACAAAAGTACACAGCTGCTCAGTTACAGAGTTGTAGAGAAGAATGCTCTCAAAGATAGCTAATACAAACTATTTGTTTTTCTTCTCTTACTCTATCTTAACTGCTACACTTGGTTATATATCCCCAAGTTTACAATACTATTTTTGGCTACACTAAAGTACACTAAAGGTAACCGCCAATAGTTTGCTTTTCATCCCTTTGTCCAGTGGTCCTTGGAGATCCTTGCTTTTGTCTTCATGCTTATTATGATCACTCCCAAGAGCCCAATTGGAAACTGGGATGTTTCCTTATTCCCCATGTCCATTTTAATGGTTTCCAATGCAAAGTACACTTCCACATCACCTTTAGATTTGTTCAGTAAACTGTCACTATCACTTTGTCAACTATTCAGAAAAGCAATAATGATTCGTTGATAGCAGGGAGATGTGTTTCGTTGATAGCTTTATTCTTCATTCCGTTGATGGTGTTTCTCTCGTTCCGTTGATGAGTAAACTCCATACCGTTGATGGTGTATCCTTGTTTCGTTGATAGAGTAATCCTCATACCGTTGACATGTCTTCACTTAGGCAAAATTACAAGGCATAACATATTTACAATTAACCAACCTATTTTGCCTATCTAGTACTTAGTCAACATGACTTAGGAAACCTATCTAATACATACATCAAATGCATATCAAACTGTGAAGTATTGTACAGTGCAATTGCTACAACACTCATTCCGTTGATGAGCTTCCTGTCAACGAAACACTTCAAAGCATGCTATTCCGTTGACAGTTACAAAATGACTTAATACAAAATCTACTAAGTGTTTTTATAATTATCATCAAGAACAACATATTCCTAACAATCTCCCCCAATTTATGACTGATAGAATAACAGCCATAAATCAAGAGCCTTGATGATAACAAAAACACTCAGACATATTACCCATGATAAAAGTAAAAATTGCATTGAGCTTCATAAAGTTTTAGACATAAAACAAGACTTACAAGACTAATGCCCAAATGTGCTCCTCTAGACTAAACAAATGATTCATCTTGGTCTTCTTTGAGGCATAGTCTTCTTCCCTCTCCTAGAGTTGTTCTCCTCAATCTGGACCTGTAGCCTTCTGTAAAAGATCTTCTCTTCTTCATCTTGATCACCAAGCTTGAATTGCATGAACCTTAGAGTTTGATTAGATGCCTTATCCAGCTGGTCTTCCATCCTGAAGAACCTTCTGCAGTTGTCCTTGTCCTTAAATTCCATCATCCAGTAAGGTTGAAGATGGATCTTCTTTCCTGTTGAGGGCACTCTTAGCATCCTGGGAAGAGCCTCAGGCTTGTTCCAGCTAGCCTTTATTTGACATATCTTGGAGACCACCTCAGACTTGGCTGTTTTGGTGAAGCCAAAGTCTTTCTTCAAGCATCTAAACACTGTGAATAGTGTTTGGTAGTCTTCTCCTAAAAATCTGTAGAGAGGCCATATTTGTTCTCTACCACCCTTGTATGTGAAAACCAATCTTTCAGGTAACTTTTGAGAAGCTGCAATGCCCCTTACTTCCACCAGGTTGTCTAAATCAAGATGTAAGCTGGATTCTTCCCTAATGTCAGCAATGTACATGCAGTCCTGTGGATTTGTAGGGGGTTTCTGAGATTGTGGCTTCCTCACAAATACTGGCTTTGCCTTGACAGCCCTTTTCTTTGTCTTCATTGGTTGATCCTTTTCAAATAGGAACTTTGGAAAATAGGCTTCATCAAATTCAATAGGCTCCTCCTTTGGCATGATTGGTTGATCATGAAAGTTGACAGGGTGTGCAGGGTCACAGGCCAACTTTCCTCCAATAGGTAGGTCAATAGGAATTTGATGTGCACTTGTTGTGGAAGGGGCTTGAGCAGTGTCCAGAGAGTCCTCTTTTTCAAAGTTCAGATTCCTCTTAGCTCTAGCCTTTGGTTGCCTTACACTTTTCCTTGCTGGTTCAGCTTCATTAGCTCCATCCTTGGCTTTTTCTTCCTGAAAGGTCTCTTCATCTTCAAGTGCTTGAGCAACTGCCAATGCTTGCATTGCTGCTCTTTCAGATTCTTCAGCCTTGGCCTTTGCAAAATTTGGGTGACCAACCCAAATGCAGATTTCCTTGCTGTCCCTGTAGATGATGGCCCTTTGATTCCTTATGCTTGGATGATTGCTTTCCTTGCTCTCAATGATCAGCTTCCCTAGGACTTTGAACTCATCTGGCTTTGGAGCAGGATAAAATATCCTTTCAATGTTCTTGCCTTTGGGTTTGGCAGGTGATATTGGAGACATCCCTCTTGCATCCACATTCTTAAAGCATGAAGATTGACCCTTCTCATTTCTTGAATCTTGAAAGATTCCATGCTGAAGGGGCTCTATAGCATAAGAGCTCTTGAACTGTGGCTCCATTTGTACAATCACCATTGCATTTGTTGATGGTTGATCTGTCTTTGAAGATTCAGTAATGTTCTTGAACCTTGCTTCTATGTTGGACCAGTGATCTTTGATTTGTTCTGCAAGTTTCATCCTCATAGAAGCTTCCTGGATCAGGTCAATACTATCCTTATTCTTCTTTCCAAACTCCCCCATTGCTAGTGGCTCCTGTGGCAGTGAAATGGCTGGGACCAACACCTTTGTGATTTGAATGTTTAGCTCCTTAGATTTCTCCCCCTTTTTGTTAGCATCAAGAGAGATGACTGGGAGTCCTTGAGCTGCCACTAGCTGAGTGAGTAGCTGAGTTTGCTTCTCCTGTTCCTTCTGCATTTGAGAAAGTGTAGCTTCCACCTTGTCCACTCTTGTAGAGAGAGATTTCAAGGATGTAGCCACCTCAGGTTCCTTAGAGAAAAACCTGGTCACCTTGGACACAGTGAGAAGAGGGAGCTTTTCATCGATCATCCTATAGTTAGCATCCCTGAGATTGCTAATGGAGTCCTTGATTTCTGTAGCCTCAATCCTTGTCTGCATCATTTGTAGCCTTTGAATTTCCAGAGAATCCATGATGGCCTTGTAGAATTTCTTGTCCCTTGCATTTGCAGACTCATGAGCTAGATAGGCCTCATTGTACTGCCTTGAGATAGCAGCATCTAGAGTGACTCTTCCATGCATACCCTGAGAAAGCCAACCTGGTGTAGGTGGCACCACAGAAGTCCCAGTCTGTGAAGTGGTGGCCACCTGTAGATTATCACCATAGCTGTCCTCATCATCAGAAAACTCAAAGTCTCCACTGGCTGCAGCTCCTGGAGGTAGATTGGTCAAGGCATCCTTTGCTCTTTGCATTGATGCAGTAGTATGAATTAAGTTGAGTGACCTTTCTGCCTCCACATTGCCCTGTTGAGCCATAACTTGATAGGCTGGCACAGGATGAGTAAAGGTCTCAGGATCCAGGGAAATACTATCCAGAGTTTGTTGATAATGCTCTTGGAAAGTAAGTTCCCTTTCTCCCTCACTGGCCTCCATTAACTCATTAGCAATGGCTGCTTCCACCCTTATTTCTCCTGTAGTCCCTTCCCTCTCTCCACTCTTTTCTTGCATCATGGGCTCCCCATGGCTCACACCTCTCACACCCTCACCTTCACCTACTAAGGTGGTACTCTCAAACTCTCCTTTTGCCTGGCTGGAAGAAATAGCCAGCCTCTCACTCTCATTCTCTCCTTTTGCCTGGCTGCAAGCCAGCCTCTCAATTTCACTCCCTTTCAAACCTAAAAGTGTCTCAACTACCACCAAGTCATCTACACTAGTTGTGGAAACAACTTGATTTTCAGTAAAAGGTGTAGAATGACCTATCAACGAAATGGTAGTTTGAACTGTCAACGGTATAGGTACCGTTGATGGAGAAACACTTGTCAACGAAAGAGGCTGTTTCGTTGATGAAGTCAATAAAGCATTTTGAGAAAGTGAAATTACAGTAGAATCTGTGGTGATTGATTTGAGATTGGGGTCCACAGATTCTCTTGCAGTTTCAGAAAAACTTGGTTGATGGCCCAACAAATCACTTAATAAGTGATGACCATCAGCTTCAGAGTGGGGCTTCTCCAAGATTAGAGTTGGAGAATCAGGAAAAGATGTATGGATCATGTCCACATCTAAAGATTGAGTTGGTGAATTGGATGGAGATAAATCAAGATTAATGTTTAGAGAGTGGGACTGTAACCCCAGAGTAATAATAGGGGTTACATCAAACTGAATTTGAGAAACTGGAAGTGTTGCTTCCAGTGTGTGTGCACCCTGTGAACCCTTGGTCTTTTGCTTCACTCTCCTTTGGTATTGGGAAAATGTAGACTGTGGGCTTGAAGTGTCCCTTACCCTTTTGGACTGTGCTCTAGGTGGAGAGCTTGTTTCAATAATCACATCCTTTTGGGAGGATGCAATTAGACTTGTGTTTAAATCCATTTTTCTCATTGTGCCTTGTTGGGAAGACACAATGGGGCTAGGCTGGGAAACACTTACCTCACCTTCCTTATTCTTGGGGTTTCTTTGATTTTCACCCCTTCCCTCACCTCTCACAACTCCAGACTCACTCCCCTTAGGTTGTGTGGTAGTTTTTACAACAGGTGCCTTTTGAGAAGCACCTGAGGTTGGCTTGGAGGATTTCTTTGATTTTGATTTAGTTGCTGGGGCAGGAGCCTGTTGGGTCACAGCTACAGACTCCATAGCAACAAGGTTGGAGGAGACAATAGAAGTAACAGCTATACTAACAGGGATAGTAGTAGTTACCTCAATGATTGGCAGATACACCACTGGAACATCACCATTGTAGTTCAGCCTCAGTATGTCTGTCAATACTCTCTTTTCTTGTACAAAGCACTCAAACCTGGCATTAGGGTTAGAGATAACTAATGGTGCTGGACTAACATGATTAGCCAGCATCATCAGAAACCTTGCATAATAAATATTTTTCTTCCTATTTGCCTTATCACCCAACTTAGCACCAATTTCATAAATAAGTTGGGTGCTAAAGTTGTAATATCTATCATTTAGAAGCATGGTTAGGAGAATTAACATAGAGTTAGTTAATGCATCAAAATTACTAATCTTTCCAGAAAAGACCTTAATGAATGCATCAGCTAAATAACTGTATTCCCTAACCAAACCTCTCCTAATTATTCTACCCAGATTATCAGTAGGCAAAGAGTAGTTTATAGAATTTAGCATGGTAGTTATTTCAGTGTTAGTAGGCAAAGCATCACAGTTGTTATCAGGAATATGTAAACATGTTTGCAAAACATCAGAATTAACTATGTACTCATTACCTTGGAGAGTGAATTGCAGAGTGCAATTTGTTCCACTATATTCACATGAGGTCCAAATTTCCTCAATTATTTCATTGTAGATTGGTGTAGAGTGGAACATTGCATAGCTCAACTTGCAATTCTTCATGAAATCCATCATTTTGAAGAAAAGTCTGTTCGGGTTTTCCTTTGCAACAAAAGGGATGGAGTTGTTCTTCTCATAGATGAACCCTCCAGCAGACATAAGCTTGACTATGGGTGCCATTGTTGAGTGAGATAAAGCTTCGAACTGAGTTGCTTGTTAGAGAGAGAAAGAGAGAGAAAAGCCTTTGGAATTTTTGAGAGCAGGTAAAAAAAAATTAAAGAAAATAGAATTTCTTAAATACTCCCCCAAAAATTCTCAGAAAATGAGTCCAATAATAAAAGTAAATTACTGGATTGGCTTAAAAATATAACCGTTACTCTTAAAGTATTACCATGATTTATACTTACAGGGATGTATGCATAGATCGTGGTAAAAGACATGTCAGTTTTCAACGGTTCAGATTAAAAGCGCTAAATCAACGAATCAGAATTGGGCGTTTAAAGTCCCGTCTGTTTCGTTGATACAGCTGTGTTTCGTTGACATAAAAAGAGCTATCAACGAAACACCCAGAAAAATGCTAAGATTGTCAACGAAATGGTTTGTTTCGTTGGCATAGTTATTTTGACTTAGACAAAATTTTACTTTTTCCTGAGAAAGTTAAATCACAGAAAATCATAGCAAATTTCTGGCTGCATTATGACTTGCAAATATCTCAAAAATAATTAAGAGAAATTTAGCATACCTAGCTCACTTACTAATCTTGAGAATGTCGATTCATCAAGTGGCTTGGTAAAGATGTCTGCAAGTTGTTGTTCACTTGGAACAAAATGTAACTCCACAGTACCATTCATAACATGTTCTCTAATGAAATGGTACTTGATGTCAATGTGCTTGGTTCTTGAATGCTGCACTGGATTCTCAGTAATGGCAATGACACTAGTGTTGTCACAGAAAATAGGAATTTTCTCAACTCTTAATCCATAATCAAGTAATTGATTTTTCATCCATAAAATCTGTGCACAACAACTTCCAGATGCAATATACTCAGCCTCAGCTGTGGAGGTGGAAACTGAGTTTTGTTTCTTGCTGAACCATGACACAAGCTTGTTTCCTAAGAATTGACAGGTGCCTGTTGTGCTTTTCCTGTCAATTTTACATCCTGCATAATCTGCATCTGAATAACCAATTAGTTCAAAACCAGATTCTCTAGGATACCAAATGCCAAGGTTTGGTGTTCCCTTGAGATATCTGAAAATCCTTTTAATAGCAACTAAATGGGATTCCCTAGGATCAGCCTGAAATCTAGCACATAGACATGTAGCAAACATAATATCAGGTCTACTAGCTGTTAAATACAAAAGTGAGCCTACCATGCCTCTGTAACTTGAAATGTCCACAAATTTTTCCTTAGTATTCAATTCAAGTTTGGTGGTAGTGGGCATGGGAGTTTTGGCAGGAGAGCATTCCATTAAGTTAAATTTCTTTAATAAATCATGAATATATTTTGTTTGACTAATGAAAATGCCTTCATTAACTTGCTTCACTTGAAGACCAAGAAAGTAAGTTAATTCTCCCATCATGCTCATTTCATATTTACTTTGCATAAGCTTGGCAAACTTTTGACAAAGTTTCACATCTGTAGACCCAAAGATTATGTCATCTACATAAATTTGAACAAGTATAGTAGAGCCATTCACAATCCTGTGAAAAAGAGTTTTATCTACAGTACCTCTAGTGAAGTGATTCTCAAGAAGAAACTGTGAGAGTGTGTCATACCAGGCTCTAGGTGCTTGTTTCAAACCATAGAGTGCTTTGAGGAGGAAGTATACATATTCTGGAAAAACATCATCTTCAAAACCAGGAGGTTGACTTACATAGACCTCTTCTTCCAATTCCCCATTCAGAAAAGCACTTTTCACATCCATTTGATAGACTTTGAAATTGGCATGGGCTGCATAGGCTAGGAAAATCCTTATTGCTTCTAGTCTTGCAACAGGAGCAAATGTTTCATCAAAATCAATTCCTTCTTCCTGTGAGTAGCCTTTTGCAACTAGTCTTGCTTTGTTCCTTGTGACTATGCCATTTTCATCCATCTTGTTTCTGAACACCCATTTTGTGCCTATTACACTCCTGTCCTTAGGCTTGGGCACCAGCTTCCAAACATTGTTCCTTTCAAATTGGTTTAGCTCTTCTTGCATAGCCAAAACCCAATCTGGATCTAGAAGTGCATCCTCAACTTTCTTTGGCTCATCTTGAGACAGAAAGCTGCTATATAGACATTCTTCTTGAGTTGCTCTTCTAGTTTGGACTTTTGAAGAAACATCACCTATAATAAGTTCAAAGGGATGATCTTTAGTCCATTTTCTTGAGGGAGGTAGATTTGCTCTAGACGAGGTAGCTTCATGATCATGATTGCCTTGATTGGATATTTGTCCTTGAGAAACTCCCCCTGAGTTTGTTGTCCCTAAATGATCACTTCTTGAGACATTTCTATGACCTTCAACGGTATGACTGTTTTGGCTGTCAACGAAACGCTCATTTTGACTGTCAACGAAACCACCATCTTGACTGTCAACGAAATGACCATTTGGTCTACTAGCAGCTATTCTTTTCAATCTTAATGCAGCAATTTCATCTTCACTGCTGCTCTCATCTGTGCTAGATACAACAACTTTAGACTGTTTCTCAGTAGTCTTAACATGATTCATTCGATCTCCTTCCTCATTCTCAAAAGAGAGACTTTCATGGAAACCTTCATCACAGAGACCTTGAATTTTGAGATCATCAAAAACAACATGTACAGATTCCATAACAATGTTGGTTCTGAGATTATAGACTCTGTAAGCTTTCCCTGCTGCATATCCCACAAATATTGCTTCATCTGCCTTTGCTTCAAATTTCCCCAAATGCTCAGCTTGATTTCTCAGAACAAAGCACTTGCATCCAAAGACATGAAGAAAATCCAATAGTGGCTTCTTTCTTTTGAGTAGTTGATAAGGGGTCATTCCCTTGGCCTGATTAATCAAAGAAATATTCTGAGTGAAGCAAGCTGTGTTAACTGCCTCAGCCCAAAAATAGGTTGGTAACTTTGATTCATCTAGCATTGTCCTGGCAGCTTCAATAAGTGTTCTGTTTTTCCTTTCAACTACACCATTTTGCTGTGGTGTCCTTGCTGCTGAAAACTCATGCATAATACCATTTTCTTCACAGAACATCTTCATGCTTGAATTCTTGAATTCTGTCCCATTGTCACTCCTGATCCTTCTTACTTTCAAGTCAGGATGATTGTTTACCATCTTGATGTGATTGATAATGATTTCACTTGCCTCATCTTTAGAATGTAAAAAGAAGGTCCAAGTAAATCTAGAAAAATCATCAACAATCACAAGACAATATTTCTTCTTTGAAATAGACATGACATTTACAGGGCCAAACAGATCCATATGAAGTAACTCAAGCTGATGGACAATTGATGACTCTGTCTTGCTTTTGAATGATGCCTTCTTTTGTTTCCCTTTTTGATAGGCATCACACAAACCATCCTTGGAAAACTCCACCTGTGGAATTCCTCTAGCAAGATCCTTCCTTACCAAATCATTCATAACCTTAAAATTCAGATGAGATAATTTCTTGTGCCATAGCCAACTTTCATCCTTGCTTGCTTTGCTGAAAAGACAAGTGATGGTGTCTGGACTTGTGCTACTAAAGTCAGCAATGTACACATTCCCTCTTCTGAATCCAGTCATTACCACATTGTTGTTTCCTCCTTTAGAAACAACACAGGCTTCTTTTGAAAAAGTAACTAAAAATCCTTTGTCACAAAGTTGACTGATACTAAGCAAATTGTGCTTAAGACCATCCACCAATGCAACCTCATCTATGATGACATTCTCTTTCGAAATCAAGCCATATCCCTTTGTGTAGCCTTTGCTGTCATCTCCAAAAGCAATACAAGGGCCAGCTCTTTCCTGAAACTCTGTGAGCAGGGTAGAATCACCAGTCATGTGTCTTGAACAACCACTATCCAAGTACCAAAGATTCCTTTTGTCTCCCTGCACACAATGAAACCAAATCAAGTTGATTTTGGTACCCAAGTTTCCTTGGATCCTGTTTTGTTAGCCTTTGCTTTTCCTTTTATATCATTTTTCACCTTGGGCTCAGATTGATTTAAATCAACTTTTACTCTTGGTGTTGATTTCTGATTGTTGCTCACATTTTCATTTACAGCATGCATATTTGAAGGAGCACACATATTATTCATATTCCATGGCATTTGTGGCATACTAAACATATTCATGTATGGATTAGGCACAAATGATATGTTAGCATATGGATTCTGAAATTGTGCACATGGAGCAAACATGTTAGGCATAACAGGCATTGTAGGCATAAGATTATTCATTGCAGGCTTGGGAATTTTCACATTAGCAGTTTTCTTAACAGATTTGCAGTTAGTAGATAGATGACTAACACTTCCACAATTGACACAAGTCTTTCTAGGAGCATATTTATCAGGTGTGTAATTGTTGTGTTTGTTAATTCCTACTTTGCCATTCCTGTTATTCCTTTTATTTCCCTTAGCCTCAATTTGAACATTCTCTATTTTATCTTTCAATTGCTTGTTGGACAAGTGACCTACATTAGCTCTCTCAACAGGCTTCTCAACTTTCTTTGATTTACTAGACTCACCTTGAACAAAGTTCTTGGTGACAGGACCATACTTATTATTAAGTCTAGTGAGTTCATCTTTTCTTTTCTCTGTCAACGAAACACCCTGATCGGTTGATGGTTCATGTGTCAACGGAACATCGCATTCCGTTGACATATCAACCTTCAACAAATGATCATTGTTGTTTGTTGACTCTGTTTCTGAATCTAAGGCTTCACAAGCATACCCTAGTTTTTCTTTGTTCTTTTTCCATGATTGTTCACAGAAAGATTCCATACCTTGAACATTAATGATGTTGGTAGCAACATTCCTGGCATCTTTCCATTTAGCAATCACACTCTGTTCTATTTCTAGTTGTGTCTTAAGAATTTCTTCCCTTTGTAACACGTTCTGAAGTTCCTTCTTAGCATCCCTACTAACACATCTCATTTTCTCGAATTCAATGAGCTGTGCTTCTAACATTGCATTCCTATCACTTAAGAGCAAATTAGTCTCTTTAATTCTTGAATTCTCTTTGGTAAGTGATTTAAGAGTAACACGCAAATTATATAATACAGTAGACATTTCATTTACTGCACTATCGCATTCCTCTTTAGAAAGCTCAGAAAGATTAGTAATTGTTACCTGGTTGCTTGAGGAGCTTGCTTCCTGCTCATGATTGTTAGCCATAAGAGCCAAGTTGACATATTCAACATCATCATCAGAATCTTCACCATTACCAGCCCAATCATACTCCTGAGTCATGAAAGCCTTTTCCTTTTGCTTGAGAAGTTCAAAGTATTTCTTTTTATAATCAACAGGCTCAAATTTCCTGTTGCTCTTCTCAATCTTGGGTTTTCTGCAGTCTCCAGCAAAGTGACCAAACATTCCACAATTGAAACATTTAGATTTAGACTTTTCAATCCAGTTACTTTTGTTAGGTTGAAAGTCTCTCCTTGGTGGCCTTGCTTCTGAGTTTCTCTTGAACTTGAACTTAGAGAATTTTCTTGACAGAAAAGCAATGTGTTCATCAATCTCATCTAAGTCATCCAAGTTGGCTGGTTCTGGTTCTTCTTCTTCTGTCATCTTACCTTTACCCTTGCTGACATCACTTCTACAACTAGCTCGACTAGTTGTGGCCTTTGCAGCTTCTTCAGTGTCATCTTCCAGTTGGTTCACAGATGCAATCAATGCAATGGATCCACCCTTCTTCTGTACCTTTTCAATTTCCTCATCTTGCTCCATTTCCAGCTCATAAGTCTTCAATGTTCCATACAGCCTTTCAAGAGTGTAATCTTTGTACTCTTGAGTGTTTCTTAGAGAAACAGTCATAGGCTTCCATTCTTTTGGAAGAGCTCTTAGAAATTTAAGGTTTGAGTCCTTAGTTTGGTAGATTCTCCCATACAACTTTAATCCATTCAGAAGCTTTTGAAACCTACTAAACGTGTCATTTAGGGTTTCACCAGCTTTAAAGTGAAAGTGCTCATATTGTTGTATAAGGAGTTGCATTTTGTTCTCCCTTACTTGCTCAGTTCCTTCACATAGTGTTCTGACAGTGTCCCATACTTCTTTGGAGGTTGTACAGTTTATGACATTATCAAACATCTCTTGCTCCAAACCATTAAACAGAATGTTCATGGTTCTCTTATCTTTATGGATTTCTGCAAGATCTTCAATAGTCCATTCTGAGACAAGTTTTGGAATTTCTACGTCAGGAGCATCATCTGGCACTCCAACTCTAGATGCAAACTTCATGGGAACGTGTGGACCTTTCTCAATGCAGTCTACATATCTCTCATCCATAGACATGAGATGTAAATGCATCTTTACTTTCCAGTGAAAGTAATTGTCCTTATCAAGAACTGGTATCTTCACACCTGCATCCTTCTTCACCATGGTTTCTGTTTTGGTCTTGATCTTTAAACTTCTTGTATGTTAGAAGCTCGCTCTGATACCAATTGTTATTCCTAAATGACCTAACAGAATTGTAGAAGGGGGGGGGGTTGAATACAATTCTTGATATTTTCTTAAACTTAAAACACTGATAAAATAAAACTGAACTGAATAAACAAAAACACAAGATATAAATAATTCAGTTGGATTGTTTGATGATCCAACTGAAGTGTTTTTATTGCGGAAATAATCTGTGATACAAAAGTACACAGCTGCTCAGTTACAGAGTTGTAGAGAAGAATGCTCTCAAAGATAGCTAATACAAACTATTTGTTTTTCTTCTCTTACTCTATCTTAACTGCTACACTTGGTTATATATCCCCAAGTTTACAATACTATTTTTGGCTACACTAAAGTACACTAAAGGTAACCGCCAATAGTTTGTTTTTCATCCCTTTGTCCAGTGGTCCTTGGAGATCCTTGCTTTTGTCTTCATGCTTATTATGATCACTCCCAAGAGCCCAATTGGAAACTGGGATGTTTCCTTATTCCCCATGTCCATTTTAATGGTTTCCAATGCAAAGTACACTTCCACATCACCTTTAGATCTGTTCAGTAAACTGTCACTATCACTTTGTCAACTATTCAGAAAAGCAATAATGATTCGTTGATAGCAGGGAGATGTGTTTCGTTGATAGCTTTATTCTTCATTCCGTTGATGGTGTTTCTCTCGTTCCGTTGATGAGTAAACTCCATACCGTTGATGGTGTATCCTTGTTTCGTTGATAGAGTAATCCTCATACCGTTGACATGTCTTCACTTAGGCAAAATTACAAGGCATAACATATTTACAATTAACCAACCTATTTTGCCTATCTAGTACTTAGTCAATATGACTTAGGAAACCTATCTAATACATACATCAAATGCATATCAAACTGTGAAGTATTGTACAGTGCAATTGCTACAACACTCATTCCGTTGATGAGCTTCCTGTCAACGAAACACTGCAAAGCATGTTATTCCGTTGACAGTTACAAAATGACTTAATACAAAATCTACTAAGTGTTTTTATAATTATCATCAAGAACAACATATTCCTAACAACAAGTGAGGGTACCTGACTTGGAGAGCTAGAGGAGACCTCATCAGACTTAGCCATGAGGGCTAGATTCACATATTCCTCTTCATCATCAGTATCATCCCAGCATTTTCCCTCAGCCACATAGGCTTTTCCCTGTCCTTTTTTGAAGTGTCCACTTGACCCTTTATCCATCCTTTGATTCTGCTTTGGCCTTCTGCATTTAGTAGCAAAATGACCAAGCTCATTGCAGTTGTAACACCTAAACTTGGATCTGTCCACCATCCCTATTTTGTAACCACCTCTTGTGGCACCACCTTCAACCTTGGAGGAATTCCCTTTACTGAACCTTGATGTCTGACCTTGAGACTTATATGGCTTGTTTCTCTTGAACCTTATGTTTTTGAACTTCTTAGCCATGTAAGCCACAGTTGGATTATCCATCTTTTCCATTTCTTCTATTGAATAGAAGTCTTCATCTTCAACATCAGTTAGCTGCAACACTACTTTCTCATCATCATCCACAACCTCTTCAATCTTAAGAGTAGGTACTTGAGCAGGTTGGGTGATTTGGACTCCTTCACTAGGTTGAGTGATTTTTGGCACATGAGCTACAAGAGCACCAGACATATTTGCCATCTTTCCTCTTGATCCAGCTTGTATAGCTCTTTTCTGGAAAAATTCAAGCTCATATGATTTAAGCACACCATATAATGTTTCAAGGGAAACATTGTTTAGATTTCTTCCTTCTCTTATATCTGTGATTCTGTGCTCTAGATGCTCAGGAAGTGTGAGTAAGAACTTGACATTTAATTCTTTCCTATCATAGTACTTGCCATGTATCTGTAGCTCAGTCAATAGTTTAATGAACCTCTTAAACATTGTTGTTAGATCTTCTCCTGACTTTGCCATGAAAGCTTCATACTGTGAGATAAGAATCTGTCTTTGATTGTCTTTTACCTCTTCACTTCCTTCACATAATAACTCAATCTTATTCCACATTTCCTTAGCTGATGAGCACCCAATAACGTTCCCACACATGGCTTTGTCCAAAGTGAGAGCATCCAGTAAGATGAGTTACAAGTAATCATCCAAGGCCACCTTCTCTTTTT
Source organism: Heracleum sosnowskyi (assembly GCA_030848705.1). Classification (NCBI taxonomy): domain Eukaryota; kingdom Viridiplantae; phylum Streptophyta; class Magnoliopsida; order Apiales; family Apiaceae; genus Heracleum; species Heracleum sosnowskyi. Next base: position 56,773,388 of record CM061238.1, on the reverse strand, counting down.
CTGGCTCCAAAAACTCTGAGGGGGATTTAGCAATCCAGTGTGCTGGAATAAGAACACCATCCATAGTCGAGGCTTCAATTTCCTTCTATGGAACAAAGGGACCATTTTGGAGGATACCCAAGTACAATGGATTCGCAGCTTTGATAAACAACAAGATTTTTCTTTTCCACACATTGTAGTTCTCTTTATCAAACGCTGGAATCTTTATGCTACTTGACTTCTACATACTTGTCATGATCTCAGATTTGTAGAACAATCTGTCTGCTCTGATACCAATTGTTGGTCCTTGACTATTGTAGAAGGGGGGTTGAATGCAATATTGATAAATCTCAATCTACGTTCCAACAACTAAAACTAAGATTAAAGTTTAACAGTTTAACAGTTTACGGATTACAAATACAAGTAGACACAAGAGATTTTTCACAAAATAAATGTTTTATTTATTTTGAAAAGTGTTACTACAACCTCAAGAAAATATCAGTTTTCTTGAGCTTCAATTTCTCAAGTGATACATCGAATGAATTGAGAGATAGTCTAAGTAAACTAACCATATCTCTATCATCACGGGTTTTGTTACGACCAAACTGAACACGCAAGTGCACGTGATCTCAAGTAATATAGATAGCAAATAAGGTTCGTTCCTACAGGGACTCGTTGTTTGTCTAGTTAAATTACTCACCAATGTATGATTATTATTCGATGCTAAAACAAATAACAAAGTGGACTTGTGTTATCACTACAATTACTCTAAGAATTATACTGAATTACTTATGCGATTAAAACATGGGATTTCAACTTCATTAAACAATCCATCTAAAGTCTTCAATTCTCTAGCCCTTTCATGTGATTTATTAATACCTGATCGAATACACAAAACTGATATAAGCCAACTTTCGTTGCACAAATACCATCCTAAATAATATCCACAATAAAGATAGAAATCACTTAGTCTTCCAATTATGCTTAGTCCTTATATGTCTATAAAGATTGAAAACATAATGGTTGAAGTACAAGCATTCAATTGATCACATAGTCGTCATAAAACGGTTAGAGTTACGACACTAATTACGAATGATATTCTCATGCATAAACCTATGCTAGCATGGCAAGTTCTAAACTCTTAAATCCACTTTCGCTTCAATAAGAATTAACACACAATTATAGGAGTTAGCTACTCTCCTATAACGAATTAAAGCAACCATGATAGGATATCGCATCAATCACACTATAGGCATCAAGAATATTCAACAAAAAGACTTCATGAATAAATCCGCTAAAACCCCATGATAACGAGTTAGTTCATAATTCAACTAATCGTCACCATGGGTTCAAATGAAAACATGATAAAAGAAAACATATAGAAATTGAGATTAAGATTAATGGGTTCCAAAGAATACACCAATGTAAGCATCCACAAGCTAGGAAGAATACAATAATTAACTGAAAAAAATGATTTTCTCCCTTTCTTCTTTGTGCTAAAAACTACGTAGAATAATACAAGCCTTCCTACCCCTTCTAGGGTTTTCTACTTCCTCTATATAGGCCTCCAGGAGCTAGTCCTCGAAAGAGTCTCTTTTTATTTATTTTTATTCCGCCCGAAACAATTCAAGAAAATCGGGTCAGACGGGCCGGCGACGCGGCTCCGTCCTCAAGCTAAAACTCGGCGACGCGGCGCCCTTGTTACTCCACAGCGACGCGGCGCCTTCCTACAGTGCAAATCCGGCGACGCGTCGCCCTAGCTACTGTCCAGCCACTTCAGCTTTTTTTTTACCTCTCTTCAAATTGACTCCGTTTCGCACTTCGATTGGTACGCTTTGTTCCTTTAACACCTGTGAATGATGTTCCTGCACAATACCCTAAAAAGAGATCAAAAGTACCACAACTCAAGTACAAACATTCGTTTTAAGTCAAATGGAAACGTTCTAAGTAGATAAAATACCCACTTATCACACCCCCAAACTTAAACCGATGCTTGTCCTCAAGCATAACCAACCAAATATGTACAACTAACTAGTACCACTTCCGTAGGTGATCACGGTTGCATTTGGCATATGCAACAAGCCCTTTAAACCCCTAAGTAGCCCTAGTGGACGAGTAAGGTCTCGTGAGGGCCTATAGTGAATGAACCCACAAAATCCATCTACTAACAATGCAACTACAATGCAACTAACTACATGTATGCAACTATATGAAAATGCAACGATCCCTTCAAACCAACCAAAACCAACCAACGAGCCAACATCTCAAAGAACACAGTCTTCCAAACAGAGTTCGACCAAATTCCCATCGACCAACAAGACAAACACAGAAACGTGCGTGTGTGCGATGCTCACCAATATACTCCCAAACTAAATCAAAACCATACCTACTCTTAGCCAACACAACCACAAGCTTACAAACAGAATGAACGCTAGACACAAGAACTCTTAAGAGACACCTTCGCAGTCCATCGGAGTTAGACAAGAATTCATGCTTTATTACTAAATAACAACTACGACACATAACAAATTTTTTCCCTTTTTTTTTTTTTTTTTTTTCACAAGTAAAGTCTTTCTCCAGTAACCAATGGTTAGAACATTGCTATCCAATGATCTCAAAGGAGGACATTACAACAACGGTCAAGTCTTTTTCCAGTAACCAATGGTTAGAACATTGCTACCCAATGATCTCAAAGGAAGACAATGATACCTTATCCACTACTCATAACAACTATTAACAACTAGCATAAAATCCCTAGTTTCCCCCAAACTTATACTTTAGTGTCCTTACATTATCAAGAATCTAGCCAACATTCTAAATGTAAACAAGTGGTTAAATTCTAACACCAAACAAGCATGGTCTGATCAAATTCAAAAGCAACCAATGAGACTTATGAAATAGATTTGTTTCTGGCATGCAAGTCAATACTTAGAAACTTAATCAACCCCCTATTCATCACAACCACACTCTAATCAACATCGACTCACCAACGGAAATAGTCAAGTCCTACGGGATCATGAAATATGCATGCAACTAAAATGGACTCACATAACAGATATACATACCAATGCAAAACATAATGCTCTATATGACACAAACATGCAAAGATATGAATGAACTAACTACATATGCAATATGAAACCTATATGACACACACACTATCCTTAATTACCACCCCCAAACTTACAATATTCAATGTCCTCATTGAAGGTAATAAAAAGATAGTAGAAACATACCTACACATGGGTTGCCTCCCACGAAGCGCTGTCGTTAATGTCATTTAGCCGGACAAATGTGAATCAAATCATGGTGGCTCGAAGATCGCATTTGACTTGTCCTTAGCAGAAGGACCATTCACCCATTGTTTGATAACCTTCTTGCTTTCTTCCCACATCTTCTCCCAATCAAACTTCACCTTGACTTTTCCACCAATCGATTTTTTCTTTTTCTTCTTAACACCTCTAAGGTGTTTATGCTTCTCCGTCGATTGATAAGAACACTCTTTTACCTCATCATCCTTGTTCCACCTTCTCAACACATTATCTTCACACTCTTTAAAAATCACCAACTCATCATTCAAAAGGACATACTTCAAATGTGGTGGAAGTTTTCCAAGCTTGACATTCGAAAGATCTCGAATGGAAGAATTGTCAATGGAATCACTGATGTGATGCTCGAACTTGTGCATGTCCGAATTTTTGCTCAACAGCTGATCGAACTCCTTTCTCTGACCCGTATCAACCATATTCAAGCTAAAACACCCTTCCTCCTCTGTCGAAAATTTCATAGCCTTGAACACATTAAAGATGACCTTTTGATTACTCACCCTCATTGTGAGCTCTCCTTTTTGAACATCGATAAGAGTTCGGCCCGTCGCCAAGAATGGTCGTCCCAAGATGATAGGGATTTTCTTGTCTTCCTCGAAGTCAAGAATAACAAAGTCGGCTGGAAAGATAAGCTTGTCGACCTTCACCAAAACATCCTCAACTATCCCTCGCGGATAAGTGACAGAACGGTCCGCAAGTTGTAGAGTCATGGTAGTGGGCTTTGGCTCTGGAAGACCAAGTTGCATGAAAACTGATAAGGGCATGAGATTAATACTTGCACCCAAATCACACAAACACTTGCTGAATGAGAGGTCTCCAATAGTGCATGGAATGGTGAAACTTCCCGGATCCTTCAACTTAGGTGGCAACTTTTGTTGCAAGATGGCACTACACTCCTCCGTCAAGGCAACGGTCTCTAACTCCTCAAGTTTCAATTTCTTCGATAGAATACCCTTCATGAACTTTGCATAGCTCGGCATTTGTTCAAGAGCCTCCGCAAATGGTATGTTGATCTGCAACTTCTTGAATACATCCAAGAACTTAGCGAATTGCTTGTCTAACTTTTGCCTTTGAATTCTTTTTGGAAATGGAGGAGGCGGGAACACCTTATCTTCCACTTCTTTCTTGGAATTATCACTCTTGAGGCTGATAGGAGTTACAGGAGTAGCCTTGGGCAGAAAATCAGAACCAGATTCGTCCCCGTCTGAAAAGTCATTTTTTTTCTCCAGGGAGGTCGGCGACGCGTCGCCCAAATTGTACTGCACATCGGCGCCGCGGCGCCATAGGGTCTGTCCATCTTTTTCGTTTTCTTCCTCGTTTGATTTTTCGTCGCTCTGACCCTGTAGATTCCTTCCTGATCGCAAGGTTATTGCATGAACTTGTTCCTTTTGATCTTTCTTGCCTGGATTCACCTCTGTGTCACTCGGAAGCGTTCCTGGTTGTCGGTTCAACAAAGCATTGGCAAGCTGGCCAATTTGATTCTCTAAAGTCTTCAATGACACCGCCTGACTCTTGTACATCATTCGAAGCTCTTCCAATTCCGACTTCTCAGACTGATTCAAGGAAGTTCCTTGAGATGGTTGAAACCCCGGTGGATTGAATGGTTGCCTTGGCGCATACGGAGGTGGTTGATAGTTCTGATTACTTGGCCTTGCATTGAACTGCTGATTTTGTGGTTGATGAGCACCTCCCTGATTGTTGCTCCAACTGAAGTTAGGATGATTCCGATTGTTGGGATGATAGAAGTTTGGCACTGGTTGCTGAGGTCTTTGAAAATTACCAACAAATTGTGCGGATTCAGCTGAGATAGCACACATATTTGTGTCATGTGCCCCTGCACACAATTCACACACCATAGCAACCTGGTTAGTCCCAAGATTAGAAAGGGAGTCTACCTTCATTGTCAACGCCTTGAGTTGGGCAGCAATAGCAGTAGCTGCATCCAAGTCAAGAACTCCAGCCACTTTAGCAGGTGGCAAGCGTTGAGTAGGATTCTGAAACTCATTGGCCGCCATCATTTCAATCAGATTATAAGCATCTTCATAGCTTTTTGCCCATAGCGCACCTCCAGAAGCTGCATCTAACATAGGCCGGGACTGAGCTCCCAACCCGTTATAGAAATTGCTGATTATCATCCAATCCGGCATTCCATGATGAGGACAACGTGCCAATATCTCCTTGTACCTCTCCCACGCTTCTCCCAAAGTTTCCTGGGAATGCTGAGCAAACTGAGAGATGGCATTCCTGTAAGCTGCTGTCTTCGCCATGGAGAAATACTTGGTCAAGAACTTTTGAGCACAGTCCGCCCACGTTGTAATAGAGCCTGATGGCATAGAATGTAACCAACTCTTGGCTTTATCCTTAAGAGAGAAGGGAAATAGCCTCAATCTGATTGCGTCATCTGTAACTCCGTTGAATTTGAAGGTGTCACAAATCTCAAGGAAGTCCCTAATATGAGCATTGGGATCTTCAGCAGGACTACCCCCAAACTGGACTGTGTTCTGAATCATCTGAATGATGTTTGGCTTTAGCTCGAAATTGTTAGCCCCTATAGCTGGGCGAACAATACTAGTATGAATGTCTTCCACTTTCGGCTGAGAGAATTCACTCAAAGCCCTCGCTGGTTGCTCTTGATCTGCCATAACTTCCCTGGCTTCCAGATTGTCTTCTAACCCAAAATCAAGTCTTCTCCTTGCTAGTTCGTCTCTACGTGCCCGAGCTCGTGTACGCATAAACTCTCAACACGTACCTGAAATTCACCAACAAGAAATTTTATGAAAACGTCCTAGTCACCGAAATTTAATGACCACTGATGGCAAATATTGAACTAAACAAATAAAACCGCGTCCCCGGCAGCGGCGCCAAAAACTTGTTACGACCAAACTGAACACGCAAGTGCACGTGATCTCAAGTAATATAGATAGCAAATAAGGTTCGTTCCTACAGGGACTCGTTGTTTGTCTAGTTAAATTACTCACCAATGTATGATTATTATTCGATGCTAAAACAAATAACAAAGTGGACTTGTGTTATCACTACAATTACTCTAAGAATTATACTGAATTACTTATGCGATTAAAACATGGGATTTCAACTTCATTAAACAATCCATCTAAAGTCTTCAATTCTCTAGCCCTTTCATGTGATTTATTAATACCTGATCGAATACACAAAACTGATATAAGCCAACTTTCGTTGCACAAATACCATCCTAAATAATATCCACAATAAAGATAGAAATCACTTAGTCTTCCAATTATGCTTAGTCCTTATATGTCTATAAAGATTGAAAACATAATGGTTGAAGTACAAGCATTCAATTGATCACATAGTCGTCATAAAACGGTTAGAGTTACGACACTAATTACGAATGATATTCTCATGCATAAACCTATGCTAGCATGGCAAGTTCTAAACTCTTAAATCCACTTTCGCTTCAATAAGAATTAACACACAATTATAGGAGTTAGCTACTCTCCTATAACGAATTAAAGCAACCATGATAGGATATCGCATCAATCACACTATAGGCATCAAGAATATTCAACAAAAAGACTTCATGAATAAATCCGCTAAAACCCCATGATAACGAGTTAGTTCATAATTCAACTAATCGTCACCATGGGTTCAAATGAAAACATGATAAAAGAAAACATATAGAAATTGAGATTAAGATTAATGGGTTCCAAAGAATACACCAATGTAAGCATCCACAAGCTAGGAAGAATACAATAATTAACTGAAAAAAATGATTTTCTCCCTTTCTTCTTTGTGCTAAAAACTACGTAGAATAATACAAGCCTTCCTACCCCTTCTAGGGTTTTCTACTTCCTCTATATAGGCCTCCAGGAGCTAGTCCTCGAAAGAGTCTCTTTTTATTTATTTTTATTCCGCCCGAAACAATTCAAGAAAATCGGGTCAGACGGGCCGGCGACGCGGCTCCGTCCTCAAGCTAAAACTCGGCGACGCGGCGCCCTTGTTACTCCACAGCGACGCGGCGCCTTCCTACAGTGCAAATCCGGCGACGCGTCGCCCTAGCTACTGTCCAGCCACTTCAGCTTTTTTTTTACCTCTCTTCAAATTGACTCCGTTTCGCACTTCGATTGGTACGCTTTGTTCCTTTAACACCTGTGAATGATGTTCCTGCACAATACCCTAAAAAGAGATCAAAAGTACCACAACTCAAGTACAAACATTCGTTTTAAGTCAAATGGAAACGTTCTAAGTAGATAAAATACCCACTTATCAGGTTTGTGAAGCTACTGTCATTTTCATGTGGTAGATTCTTACAAATTATCTACCCGTGACTCTTACCTAAATTGCTATACAAACAAGTTTATCATTACTGGAAAAAACAATCTAGATACATTCTATATTTAGCTAACACAATCCAGTAGATGTTAATTTTTCATACTCTTGAATTGGTGAGCTTTGTCATGTGATCTCTCAAGCTTCTGTCGTAGTCTTGCAGACCTGATGCAGTGTTGGGATACTGCAACACTCCTGTTTCTTGAACATCCAAACTATCACATGTTTGACTGGGTAGATCCCCAATACAAAGATTATCCTTTCAAGACAGTATCCTGATCCTCAAGCTTGCTGTCATAAGAATGTGCTTTTGGTGATAGTAAGAAGTCCCCGCAATAGATGCTGTCAAGAGTTCCAAGCTTGCTGTCAGGCTGAGGTAAAGTTGCTGTCTGAGAGCTTCCGCCAATGTTGTTGTCAGAGTGGATATACTGTCGTGACTTGCAACATGTTGTCTTCTTGTAACCTTACTGTCAATGCCATGACAGTAATATTTATTCTTGATGTCTTTTTTAAGTAATTCTTGAGGCTTGAACAAATAAATGAACTTCTACCAAGATGCACTAGAATCTTATTTACCAGTAAGCAAAATGGTTACAAGAACATACTCTCGCTGTGACAGTATGTTCGTACTTAATAAAATTAAGCATTTAAAATATCTAGTCAAGTTGTCTCATAGATTCGGTTCGGTTCATAAAGACCGAATTGTTTTTAAAAACCTTTTGCATTTGAATTAAGTTCTATCTATTGATTTTTACTGTCTGAATATTCATTATTAACTGTATTGGTTGCAATAGCCATGTTTTTATAATGAACAAGGAAAGTTTTGTCCCCGATTGTAGCTTTGTTCCTAAACTGCAATTCGTAAGCATATGCGAGATTATATTGTATTTACAGAGAACAATTAATTATAAGAACTTTAATTAAAAGGGTAAGAACAGTTTCCATCTGATTCTTGGACTAGCTAGCTTATAAATTTGCACAACCTAACGACTGATATATAATTTGAATTTCTGAAGTAGTTGTCATAGCCATAGGCAAAGAGACATGTGCAATTGTAGATGGAGAAAGACACGAGTTAATAGAGCTTACGATTTTGTTGAATGTTTTGTTTTGTTCTCTATTTTCAATGCATAGAAGCTACAGTATAAGTTAGACCACGCATGATACCAAACCACAAAATCTTAACGTTTACATTCTTGGATTTTAACCTGCTAATGTTAAGTCCAAAACTAATTTATTTTAACCTGGTTTATAAATTATATATTATATCATAAATATATTTCGGTTTATTTAGTCTGGAACCGAATTGTTTGGTTTAATACCAAACCGGACCGAACTTTATTTCGGCCTAACCCGAAAATCTGAAATGCCCGAATATTCAAAAAAAAAAGGAATCGAACCGAACCGAAATAGAAAATTTCAGTTCGATTTTTTGATTTCAGATCAGTTTTGCTCAGCCCTACATGAGATGCAGAGGAACCAGCCTTAGCCTTAAAATTATTCCCACTAGGGAATATTTATTGGGCGGCATCAAATTGAAGTCATAATATTCTTCACAAGATATACATTATCATTCAACAATAGCCCAGATCTATGAAGTTTCCTTCTCCAACTTCTGTAATCTCTGCAATTTATAATCCATCTGCCTCCTCGTCATTTAAAGTAATCCTCGCATATACATCTTCCAAACTTAACATAGTGAAAATTAAACTAGCCATGAAATTGTAAAAAAAAAGGGAAAAAAATGAAAAAATCTCGTGCATTACACATTATAAAGCAATAATATAAAAATTAAGAGATATATATTGAGTTTAAAAAAGAATTTCATTATTGTAGGCGAGGCAGCAGGGGAAAATCTACTTCCCGATCATCAAATTTTATAATAAAATCATATGTGCTTATCATCTCGAATTTAAGTAATTCCCACATAATATAGGATTTGTTGTGCTTATACAAAATTCATGTATGATAAAATTTATATATTAAATTAATCAATTTTTAAAACAAATATTCCGTTGTAAATTAGAAATCATCAAACAGTTCATTAACGTATAAGTAAAATCATCTAAATACCTAAATAATATTGGGGTTTTTTCATAAATACCCAATCCTAGAAACTTTTTTGAAAAATACTATGTTTTTTTAAAAATATTTTGCAAATATACTAACAGATTTGCAAAAATAACAACTTTTTAAAAATATTTGCAAAAATACGATCTACAACTTTTGCAACCATATCTGCAACTGCAACAGCAAGAACCAAAACCAACCACAAATGCAAGTTATAAAAATTTAATAATTGAAATCATCTTTGGTTGAAGTAACTATTGTGAACCCCTACGAGGCCGATTAATTAGAAACTCAATCGCAATTGTTGATTTGGTTGAGATGAAACTTCTTGTGAAGTCTCAACTATGCACGTATCTATATATGTATGTATAGATGAAAGATGAGGGGGATGGAACCTGAGATCACAAGTTTTATTAATTTTTATCTTCATTTACCCCCTCTTACTAACAAACTTTTTTGAATTCTCAGCTGATTTCAAATTCTTTTTTAAAAAGGTACATCTAGTTGTATCTAGTTGCTTTACTTTAGTTGCATTGGTTGCGGAACGTATTTTTGCAAATATTTTTAGGTTGCATCTGGTTACATCTAGTTGTAGACCGTATTTTTGCAAAGATTTTCGGAAGATGGTAAAATTGTAAAAAAAAAACTTAAAAAATGTAGTATTTTTGATAATTTCTCAACAAATTTTAAATAATAATACTTTATCATTACATAATATTTATTCATATTAAGTAAGAAATAACTTATTTAAAGATAACACAAATGGGTCTTAAATCTGAACGTAAGAAAAAATAAGGAAAAAAATGATTTTTCTTCACCACTCAACTATTGGGTTAACCATTAACCTAGCAATTTATGTGTATTCTAGTTAACCGAATCATTTAAAACAGTTTTAACGGTCTCAGTTTTTTTGGTTCGGATTGTTGTGATTCGATTCAGATTCACGGTTTGACAGATTTTTGGACACCCCTAAATTTCTTAAATAAAATGATGAGTTACAGAAAGAATGATGGTTGTGATTAGGGGTGAGCAGAAAAAACCAAAATCGAAAAAACTCGAAAAATCACACCGAAAAAAAAACCAAACCGAAAAAAAACTGAAAACAACAAAACCCGAAAAATCAAAATTAATAGTTTGATTTCGATTTCAATTCCGGTTTTAAGTCAAAACCGAACCAAAATTAACCAAACTATGATATATAGTATATATTATTATAATAACCCCGAACAAATTAATTTTTAATATTCATTACATAAATATATACTTTATATTAGTCCAAATAAATTATATAATATATTCCAAAAACTTTACAAGATCAATATTGTATTAGTTATAAATCATAATTTTAAATTTTTATACATTAAATTTATATCAAATACGTACATGTAATAATCTTGTTTTCGATACACGCCCGTAATTGTGATACATTTAAAATAGATCTTTTATTTTCCCGAAAAATAAACTTGTAAGTTTATGTAACCCAAGTCAAAAAAAAGAAAAAGAAATACCGACTATGCACACATCCAAATGTATGTATGCACATCTGTCTAACTTTCCTTACCACACGCAAACCCATAAGTAAAAAAAGAAAACAGGGCGCGAATCTCATCTCATCTCACTTCCACCATTAAACCCACCAAAAACCATCCTCTAATCTAATCCATGGCAAATCTCTCAGAAACCTACGCTTGCATCCCCTCAACAGAACGAGGCAGAGGTATTCTAATCTCAGCAAACCCGAAAAACAATGCAATCTTATACTGTAATGGGAGATCAGTGTTTATTAGACATCTTGATAAGCCCTTAGACGTGTCTGTTTATACAGACCATGCTTATCCAACAACTGTTGCAAGATTTTCACCAAATGGGGAGTGGGTTGCTTCTGCTGATGTATCAGGGACTGTGAGGATCTGGGGGAGTTATAATGATCATGTTTTGAAGAATGAGTTCAGGGTTTTGACTGGCAGGATTGATGATTTGCAGTGGTCTCCTGATGGATTGAGGATTGTTGCTTGTGGTGATGGAAAGGGCAAGTCTTTTGTTAGAGCTTTTATGTGAGTGATTTGTTTGATTTATGATTGTTTCTGTTGAGTTTTTTTTAATTGGTCTTGTTTTTAAATTGTGGGTTTTTTTGCAATTCGGACTTTTATGGGTTGTGATGTTGAATTGGATTGTGGGTCATTGAAATTACGGTGGGGATTGCAATTTTTAGTTTAATTTTTTGTTTGGGAAGCTAAGAATTGATAGACAAATTTGAATTTGGATTTGCAGTATGGAAGTATTTTTCTTCCTAAAGTAGCAATCCTGAAGTTTAGCTTGTTTTCTTTTAAAGTTTTGATCTTTGAGAGTTGTATTGTTTGGAAGGTCGTGGTGGAGTTTGTAGAGTTAAGACGCTATTTATTTGTCGGTTGACTGGCTGTAGTTTTTGTTGATTCTGAAAACTATTGGTATATTTTTTTTATGAGATATATCTACATTAATGGAGTGAGAGTTGGATTACATTTCCTAGTTAAGCTTCTGTCTTATTAAAGCTTCAAATTCCACACTGAACAATTTTTTTGATGATGATGATGTGGTATTTCAAGTCATTGGCATATGGAAAATTGGTCGAATTTTAAAGTGTGATGATTTCTTTTCTGACATGCAATTGCTTGAGTCATTTGTTTGATGGACTGGACTAGTTCTGTTTAAATGCTTGAGTTCATATATTACAGTGTTACTGTTTAAATACTGAACTGTTTAGATAAGATACTTGAACTATTTGGTCTATTGTATGTCATTTTCTTTTGCTGCTAATTTTGCATTATGAGAAAAAGAAATAGATCCTTTTTCCCTGCTGGACTTCCGAATTTCAAATTTTAGAATCGGTAGTCTCATTCCTAGCAGTTCGAACTGTTATTCCCTTCTCTTGATCGGAGAATCATATATCATATATGATATACATCAAGATTGTGCATTGTCGTGCTTCATTTACGTTGAGAGTGTAAAATCTGATGCGAGAATGCTGTTTAGTAATTTTATTCATTAATGTAATGTGTTGTACATAAGACTCAATTCTTTCTCTTTTTTTTTATAATTATTATCATATTACCTTTCTGATATGGTGCACGGTCTGGCGCAGGTGGGACTCAGGGACTAGTGTTGGAGAATTTGATGGACACTCTAGGAGAGTTCTAAGTTGTGCATTCAAGCCAACAAGACCATTCCGAATTGTCACATGTGGAGAGGACTTTTTAGTCAATTTTTATGAAGGGCCGCCATTTAGATTCAAGCTTTCTCATAGGTATGTTATTGTTGTGTACTTGTGTTGATGATTTTCCAGTCTTTTCTTTGCAAATCATACATCATGTACAAGTACATGAGTACATATTCATTGTAATCGAAGATTTTGTTCTACTACTAAATTCTCAAAAGTGGGAATTCGAGTGTCATACATGTGGTATTAGAGAATTTCATGTTACCCTCCCAAGTACAGGATCACCTTTTCCATTCTGGTTCAATCTGACAGTCTCCAGTCTGTCTTTCCCAGTGTTGTGCCCCCTAGTCTGATTTTCCAGCAATGTTTCCAAATGCTTATTTAAGGGGTAATTTTCATTTACCACAAGTATGTTCCAATCTTGCAAAGATGGACGAAGGGCAGGCGCCTAACGGGTAGAAGATTTTATCTTGCACTCCTAGGGCTTCTTCATGCTACGTACTGTCTAAGTGTTACTCGATATAGTATAGTACTGAATTGATGGCCAAACATTACTCCATTATCAGTGTTGATTGTATATTGACTTCATATGAGTATAACATAGACAAGCTTGCTATTTCAGCGAACGTTGACTATCTCGTGCTATATTAATTTTCAGGGATCACTCAAATTTTGTGAATTGTGTGAGATTCTCTCCAGATGGCAGTAAATTCATCACTGTCAGTTCAGACAAAAAGGGTGTATTATATGACGCAAAAACTGCAGGGAAAATTGGGGAGCTGTCTATGGAAGACGCCCATAAAGGTAGCATATATGCTGTTAGCTGGAGTCCAGACAGTAAACAAGTACGTCTCTTGTATGAGATATTATATCTATTGATGTTTTTAAAATGATTCTAGTTATAACTTCCGTGCAACTTATTGAGACAACTTTAATATCTATTCACTTTGGGTCTTTCAAATTGACTTAAAAATTCTCCAGGACATGTTCATGGACAAAATTTGTTGTGCCTGGAGATATCTTCCTTTACATCCATTTAAAGAAGGGGTTAAATATTAAAGTGGTTACTGAAGTGAGCTACTGGTGTCCATTGTTTAATTATAGTTATGGGGGTCCAGTTTTCGTCATTTAAGTGTTTTAGTAATGAACGCTGTTAGCCTGATAAGTTTGACTTAACAGAAAAGGTCTTTACTGCGATGTGGCATATTTGACATCTATGACTGTAATGACAACAATTATATTTCTTGAGTGTGGATATTTGACTAGACTCCGATGTACATATCTAGTTATGTACATATCTAACTTGAGGAGCATTGATTGGCCTGCAAGAAGTAGCAAGTCAAGATCATTTTCACAATAAGTAAGATCGAATTCAGAAAATGAGTATAAGAATCTGTATGCACTTTGATATAGCAATAGCACCAGCAGAAGCGACCATTGATATAGCAATAGCACCAGCAGAAGCAACCATTTCAGATTGATCCACATGAAACCTTTCTCATCGTTACCAACAATTTCCCTCTCAGTAACCACATCATCCCCAATCTCTTCAATAACCTTCTCTTTCAACCCGCTTATCATTTTATCAGATATGGATATATGTACGTATATACGTGTATTTGATTTGTAATTATTAATTTTATATTAACTCTATAAAACAATTAAAGCATTTATTGATTATTCTGATTATATTAAATAAACAAGAGGGCTTTAAACTATTTTTCGTTTTTTATATAAACATTGATATGTATGATCTATTATATAAGTTCTGTAGTATATGAATACATATATTTAACAATTTTTTGATTTAGATCTTTTTTTGGCGTAAAGTATTAAAAATTGCACTTGAACAGTAGTATGTAATATATATTGCGATATGTAGATAGAAGTATACTAACTTTATCTATTGTAAGACTTTTTACTATATTTCCAGGGTTTTTAGTTAAAATTATGTAAATGTGCTATAAATTAAGTATCCCAACTTGATTGGTGAAATAATAGATGATAAATTATTTTTTGTAAATAATTGTCATCTGTCAAGTAAGTTCCACTTCAGAAGTTATCTTCCAATTCACTTCATGCCATAAGTCAAAAAGTCTTCCGTTCGGTCAACATTTTTAAACTAATGGTCTGTCAGTACTGTTCACTTAAACGATACAACTCAGACCCCTTTAACCAATAATCAAAATTTTGATATTAGTAGTTCACTTCAGTGACTACTTCGATATTTGACAAGATGGAGACGGTATGTGTTTGTTTAAAAGTTCTTGAGTGATGGTCTAAGCTTCAGTACGAATCATGAAGTCTGCAATGTGCATCAATAGAAATAACTTAAAATATGTGGGACAGCAACCTGTTTGTTTCACCTCGTCCCTTTCGCTTATCCTGTTCAGTGTGTTGTTTATCACATCTAGGTGCTAACTGTTTCTGCTGACAAGTCTGCAAAAATCTGGGCAATATCCGAGGATGGCCATCGGAAGGTGATTAAAACATTGACTTGCACAGGATCTGGCAGTTTTGAAGATATGCTCGTTGGGTGCCTTTGGCATAACAATTATCTTGTTACCGTCTCTCTTGGTGGCACAATGTCTGTGTTTTCAGCAACTGATCTTGATGCATCCCCGGTTATCCTTTCTGGGCACATGAAGAATGTAAATTCTGTAGTAGTGCTTAAAAACAACCCAAATGTCATATTGTCATGCAGCTATGATGGACTAATAGTTAAATGGACTAAAGGCATTGGATTCACTAGTAAACTGAACAAGGTGATTGATAAAATTAAATGCTTTGTGGCTGCTGAGGAGGAAATTGTTACATCTGGATTTGACAACAAGGTAAGTCATTTTCAGAAAAGAAGCTTATATAGCACTTCTTGAACCTGTTTCGCAGCTCCTTTTTTGTTAGTAATAAGATTAAAATTAAGATGGTTGCTTTGATGCTACTGGTTTTTTAACTATATATATTGTTCTTTTAAATAAAGAATGGTGACTGGGATTTCATTTGTTGTGATTGTTTAGATGATAGTGATTGCAGAAAAAATGGAATTACATAGACCAAGAATTTAGATATATGTTCTTAGCACTATTACAAGCATATGAAAATAATCTGAAACGCCAAAAAAAGGGTCACGTCCCAAACATCATTTATTGTAAAATAGTAGATAAATTCCGCTGTCAGTGGTATTAATGTTGGTAAGATTAGTGGAAAATTAAGAATGTATTATGCATCTTTATAGGCATAAGAAAAAGCTCAAGGACAGAGACTCTAGCATGATAATAAGATTTCCTAATCACTGCCGGAAGTTACCAAATTTTGTGTGTTACATCAACTTATCCAAATCTAACCTGTTAAAGTTTTAAAAAAGAACTTACAAGTAAAATAGCTTAAGCCTTAATGTCAGAATTTCTAATTGTCTGTCCAGGTGAACCATTGTCACAACCTAATAAACGTTACAGTTTTTTGTTATGCCTAGCAACTGTTTTCTCCTGTAGAAATTAGTCAGTTAATTTATATAATGTAATATATGCAGAGGGAGAAGTGGAGAGGGAGGGACATTCTATAGGCTCCAATGTAAAATAGTACACATTTTCTGCTCCATAATTTTATAAAGTTTGAGAATTTTTAGATTAATTTTTTTGAACTGTTTTAGTTGCTTTTGTTCTATTGAAATGTGGTCATGCTTCCACTATATGCTTTGACTAAATTCAAATTATCACATATACATATGCATGTGTCATTTGGGTTTTAGTTTCTTACTGGTTTCTTTTCATTTGAACCTGTCATTCAGGTTTGGAGAATTTCTCTACAGGGAGATCAATGTGGGGAGGCAGAGTGTGTTGACATTGGCAATCAACCAAAGGACTTGAGTGTTGCTATTCTCTTTCCGGAACTTGTCTTGGTTGCTATTGATTCTGGAGTTGTCCTCCTTCAGGGTACGAAAGTGTTGTCAACTGTTAACCTTGGGTTTCCAGTTACTGCATGTACGCTTGCACCCGATGGAAGTGAAGCAATCGTGGGAGGTGAAGATGGTAAATTGCACATATATTCTGTCAAGGGTGATAGTTTCAGTGAAGAGGCAGTACTTGAAAAACATCGGGGTCCTATTACTGTAATTCGTTATTCTCCAGATGTTTCAATGTTTGCTTCAGGAGATGTAAATCGTGAAGCTGTTGTATGGGATCGTGCTTCCAGGGAGGTATTTTTCATGACCAACCTTTCTAGTACACAAAGGGCCTGTTGGGAAATAAATTATTTTCTGTTTGTCAAAGTTCTTACACATGCAGGCCACACACACATGCACATAAGAAAAGACAAACTTTCACGTACCTTATAAGTTTGGAAGACCGACATAGCATTCTTGGGTAAAAGTTTACCAACTAAGTTTTGGGGGATTAGGTTTTGTTTGACCACAGAGCTCAATCCTAATATTCCATTGACTTTCCCAGATAATCAGCTGAAGTAGATAAACTAGCTTCCTACCCCTCCCCTCCCTCCAAGTGTTATAACTTTTTTACTCAGCACTGCACAGCACCGATATATCAATTTTAAAGATTTAATGTGCACTGCACATATATGTATGATTGTAATTATTGTATTGTTAATAACTCGTCTAGTTATAGAGTTCAGAATTGAAGTCAATTTTTCTACACATCTCTTGATTTAACTGCTCTAAGTGAATGGAAGAGTATTACTAGTCGTCGTGTATATACTATAGTGATGTCATTAACATCATTTGATCATTCGAGGCAGCATACGTATACATTAAATTGTCATATTAGCGGCATCTTAAATTTTACAACCGTTTCCCATATTTCTTTTATCGTGCAGTTAAAGTTGAAAAACATGTTATATCATACTGCACGCATAAACTGTCTGGCATGGTCTCATGATAGCAGTATGGTTGCAACTGGATCACTTGATACATGTGTCATCATATATGAAATTGGCAAACCAGCATCAAGTCGAATAACCATCAAGGGAGCTCACCTGGGTGGGGTTTATGGACTGGCTTTTACCGAAGAAAACAGCATAATAAGTTCCGGTGAGGATGCTTGTGTTCGTCTATGGACAGTAACCCCACAAGAGTAAAGATTAATGGATATCATAAAGTGTGTCATGTTTATACAAAACTTCTCTCTCTTGAATGTCATCTTGCATGAAGTGAGGAGAAATGGGCATTGGTTTTAGTATTTCTCTTGTATCTGGGTTTTAGATGACATTCAGAGGCTAATTCAAGAGAGTTGTATTGTAGTTTGGATTAGCTTTGTGATTGATGTCACCGAAGCATAAATTTTTTTTGATTGATTTCAGTGTCTATTATCGTCAGCAACTCAAAGCTATATTCAGTGTTAAGCTTTCTAGATGAGATCTTCACATTATTTCAACTTGAAGGTTTATCATGACAGTGAATGATGCAGTAGTTCGGAGATAATATTGACTACTTCTCTGTTCTGCCTCTTTCTCTGTACTTTTGTAATAGGAATATGTCTGCATTTGGTGTGGTATATGTTTAAGGATTCAATGTCTGATGATCTTATCCCAGTTCTTTTCAAAGAGAGTGTTGTTGCTGTGACATAAATTACACATTGGAAGATTATCACATTGGAAGATTGTTGTTGCTTACATTTCTCCTGTTCTCTTTTTATTCTTGGATTTTTAGATTACTTGAGTTGCTCCCGTTTTTGTGATAAAATTGACTTGCATGGGTCGTTTTTCAACAGTGTTTTTCCCGACCAGATGTATTGTTCTTTAAGATTTTTATTTTGTGACGCAAATCTATCTATCTATTATCTACTATAATTCTGTAATACAGGGGGTTCCGTGAGTCATTTTATTCATGTAAGAACTCTATTCTATCCCCGTTATTTTCATATAATTTATGCACTTAGAGTTAGAGGGCTCTTTCAGTCTTCTTTTTACTCACGGTTCTTACACCGATTTAGACAATTACAAGGGTTATGCATTCTACCTCTTTAAAGATCGCAAACAGTTTTATGGTTAGAGTTTTTATCGTTCTTAAATGGCAGAATGATATTGGTTTGATAATTTCTATATCTATATGTATATACTTTTTAGTTCTTTGTTGATTTTGCTTTTTGTCAGTTGCAGTGCAATTGAGAGTCAATTTGGAGGAGTTGTTTATTGTACCTTGCACAAAGTGGACTAGGAACAAAAATAGTGAAAGCAATTTATGAGGGATCTATTATGAAAATTGAATATAAAGAGGGCACTATGAATGCGTTGTTAGCGAACTGAATAGTGGCAACATATGTGTGAAAGCTCTCGTCTTAAAAAAATGTTGTTGGAACGGTTTGGTATTACTTGGGATAAGTAAATCTTATGCAAATTCCATGTAAACTCCGATTCACCTTCACCTTCTTAGCATCTACTACGAAGCCGCTGTACTAGCCACTTCTTTCGGGAAAAAAAGAGAGAAAAGAATGCGAACATTTTCTGGTGCAGAAGGAACAAATTCTTTTTCTGGGCTCTGAGGAACTACAGCGGGAAAGAGCAACACAAGCTCCTACCTCATTAGTTTTAAAAAATATAAAATTGGTAATGTTTTTTAGTTGAAAAGGGTAATTGGTTACAAACAAATTGGTTATAGATTTTCCAGTGAATTGACCTAACTACCGATCAAACGACTGACCAAAACTTTAAATGTTTCGTTTTTTATAATACTAGATTAAAACCGGAACGATGCACGAATTGTTTTTTATAATTGTTATTTAATTTTTTATGTATTAATATTTTATTAATTTTATTTAAAAAAAAAGAAGAAGTAGACACTTTTAAAGAATTAAAAGTACTAAAATATGTTTTGAAATAAATAAGTAATGGCTTTCACAAAGGAGGGGTTTTAGTACTGAAAAATAGAAAATCTAAAATGTTTTAGTTGAAAAAGAAAATTTCTCCAGGGTAAACTTTTTTGAATAATTAAAAGCATTAAAATAGTTTTAAAATGAAGAAGTAAGGGTTGTCCGTGATATTTTTGGAAAAAGAGAGGTTTTAGTAAGGAAAATTGAAAAGATACCGTGTTTTAGATGAAAAAGGTAATTGCCCTTGATTTTTTTGGAAAAGTTGGGGATTTTGTTAGAAAAATAGGAAAAAGTAGCTGAAAAAAGGTTATTAGTTACAGATAGGAACATGTTTTAGTTGAAAAATGTAATTTTTTATGATATTATTAAAAAAAGAGGGGATTTTGTTAGAAAAAATTAAAAAAATAATGTATTTTAGCTGAAATGTAATTGGTTATAAATAGGTAATGTTATTATTTAATAATATTTTTACAAATAAGTGAGACTAATTAAGTAAAAACACGATGTACCAACCGACTAACCGACCAAACTTTTAATGTTTCGTCTTTCATAATACTAGCTTATAACCACCGGTGTTTATATATATATATATATATATATATATATATATATATATATATATATATATATATAATTACTTGTTTTAATTTTAATTTAATATTAGCTTAACTAATGACATGTATAGTTCAAAACTAAAATATAAAATTTTAAATTTGATATGTTGTTGAGGGAATTAAGTCTGAGTTCTTTAGTTGGGGAGTTTAAATATTCTTAAATTTGATATGTTGTTGTCCGTAATTAAAAGTATTAAAATATGTTTTAAATAAATAAGTAAAGATTTATCCGTGATATTTTTGAAAAAAGAGGGATTTTAGTAAGAAAAAATAGAAAAAGTAACATATTTTAGTTGAAGAAGGTAATTGCCCATGATTTTTTTAGAAAAAGAGGGATTCTGTTAAAAAATAGAAAAAGTAATGTATTTTGGCCGAAAAGATAATTAGTTATAAATAATGTTATTATTTAAAAATATGTAAGAGTAATTAAGTAAAATCACTTAGGCCGGACCAAACTATTAATGTTTGGTCAATTATAATATAGTATAGATAGTATAGATAGTATGGATATATAAGAAGTACATTTTTTTAAAAGACATATATAATTATATCTTATTATATAACAAAATTAAAAGCGGTAATAGGAGAGTATTATCATAGATCAAGGGATCGATTTCTATCTATAATAGAGCTGGAAATTGGTTTGTGTCGTTTAGTTTCGTGTTTTGTATATGTTATTCCCAGAACAATGCAACCTAGATTGTAGGGAGGGGGGGGGGGGGTGAATACAATCTAGTTAATTTTACAAAAAAAATTCAAACATTTTACAGTATGAGCATATGTGTTTGCAAATTAACTAAAATTGAGTCAAGCCGTGAACATAAATGAATTCTTCGAGTTAAAAAGAAATGCAGGAGACAAGCAAATTTTTTAAACTTTTTAGGTGGGTTTCTCGGAAAAAGCCCACCTGAGGTGTATATTGAAGAATTCTCTGGTTTTGTTTTTCAACAAACTCCAGCTGCTTACACAGATGATGAAAGAGAGCCTAAATGTTTTACATTCAGCTTTGTGCTCTCTTTACACACTTTCTATTCTACTCCACACAGTCTTATATACATCGACTGTGTGTTACAAACAAAACCTACAACATAATAAAATATTACATTTTTGGTTCTGCTTATTCACATGCTCGTCTCAGAAACTATCCTATTCGGGAAATGCCTTGGCTGACATCACAGATAAACTTGTATAGTCCCAAATGGTGCTTTCTGATTGAGTGTGCTTCTCTCTTCAAAAATTACTAAGTCCATGCAATTGACCTACCTTCCAAGCCCATGTGACATCTGCATGAAAGAGACCTTTCCTTGGCTACCCGACTGTCAAGTCACTATTAGCTGAGATAAGTGAACATGTAGTATTGCATATAGGTCTTCATGCTTGTCAAGCTTTTCCTTTGTGTTCAGTTAGAAGGTAAACTTCTAGGTAGCTGCTTTAACTCTTATTTATCCATCGAGACATAGAAGACAATAGATGACTTCACATTTCATTTGTAGGAATTTGAGTCTTCGAATATTTACAATTTGACTTCCTATTCCATACATCTTTTGCGTCATTATCCAACATCTTTTAGTCACGGGTGTGTAATGATGATCTCTGAGACTGTCCTCCATTCAACCTGTTAAATAAAGAAAACTTCAAAAGATTCTGATACATATATTTGTTTTTCATGTTGAATGAGATGAACATCAGTAGGCGTATTAATTCCTTATCCGTAGACTACCATTCCACGTCAATTATCCGTAGAAAGGTAATCTTAGAATATCCGTAGAAGTAATATTCCATAACATTCTTGGCTACATCCATAGATAGACCATGATCTCCTTAACTACATCCATAGATAAAACATGACATCCTCAGATGTATCTGTAGATCGACTTCCTTTAGTTTTTATCCGTAGATATGATGTCCTCAGCTTTTATCCGTAGATGAAATAAGATGTTCTCTGCTTCTATCCGTTGATGAGATAAGATGTCCTCAGCTTCTATCCGTTGATGGCATTTGATGTTTTCAGCTCCTATCCGTTGATGAAATAAGATTTCCATAGCTTTATCTGTAGAACAGATACACTTAGCTTCATCCTTAGATAAAACATCTTGTCATCCTTATTGATTCACCATTACTGAGTTGTTTAGGCAGGCTTACCACTAAAACACTTGGTGCTTGATTAGACATCTGTTGGCTTGCTTCTAAATTGATTCCTAACTTGATGACATAATATCTTCCATTCATTTGATGTGGCTTTTAGAACTTGGATAGATAAAATGTCTTCTAGTTAGCTTCCTGATTTATCAGTTTCTGTGAACTAGCTTTCTGACAATCAGCTTCGGTATCATGATCAAATTCTTGTCTTGAGTATTTTGTTATCATCATTCCAAATGTATCAACCCTAAAAATCTCCCCCTATTTATGACTCTTAGAACTTTCATAAATTCTTAAGTTGATGATAACAAAACCCTTCAATGTTCTCAGTGATCTTCAGATAGAGATTAATACTGGACAAAATTTGACGATGCTGCAAAAAGAAAAACAACAACTTGAAGCTGTCAGATTCCATATACTTTCCTGTAACTTAGTCTATACCTTCTTCTAAGGGGTTCCAATAGATTGTAATCGAGGGTAGAAAAATTCTGAAGTCTGAGATCTCCTTCTAACTCCCCATGAGAACAACCTATCTTCTCTATTTAACTTCTCCCCCTTTTTGTTATCATCAAGTAAGATAGAAGAGGCATTAACTTTGTTACTGCATAAGATATTTGGGTATAGGAATCCAACACTTCAAGGATCAAAAGATTTCTCTCAGGAATCTCTCTATTCTTGCATCATGATCTCATCCTGGCTCACTTCACACAACTCACCTTCCCTTACTAAAGGGGTACTCAAAAACTCTCATTTTGCCATGCTGGAAGAATTAGCATGCCTCTTATTCTCTCCCTCTCCTTTTGCCTGGTCTCAAGCCAGCCACTCCACTCTCTCCCTTCCCACAAACCTATAGATGTCTCAACTATATTGAATTCCTTGATACTCAGTTGGAATGAGCCGAATGATTTTTCAAGAAAGAGTCATGGAAATCAATATTGTTGGTCTACGGATAATTGCTGGTCAGGCTTATCCGTAGATTGAGAGACACATGTCTACGGATGAAGGATATCTGTAGAGGATTTTGAAGAATGGGCTTGTGAAGTAGAAATTGATGTAAGTTCTGTGAAGATTGAATGTGACATTTAAGTGCACAGTGCTTACATCAAGATCATCAAAAAGAGACTAGTGATCCAACGAATTCTCTGAAAGAGAATGATCACTAGGTGAATGGAGCTTCTCCAAGAGTTCAGAAAATAGAGAATCAAGTACTGATGAGTTGAATGCTGTAGTTATCACTTAATGAGGTGAAATGAACTGGGGACTGCATCCTCACATTTGAAGAAGATGCATCAAACTGAATTTAAGAATAGTGCGTGCTCCCCCTGTGCCTGTGCATATATTTCTTTCTACTTCAAGAAACAGAAATGGTAATAAGCCACATTTTGCACACAGTGTCCCAATCCCTCATTAGTGCTCCTGGATATGAGCATTTTTCAATGATCATAGTCTTTTGAGAGACTACAACCAGAAAAGAGCTAATCCTTTCTAACCATTATGCCTTTTTGAGAAGACATAAGGCAGTTTGGCTGGTAATCTCACCCTCACATTTCTTCTAGTGGTTTCTTGATGTTCACCACTACCCTCACCCTCACTTAACTCCTTCATCACTCCCCACTGGTTGAGATTTGCTAGAATTTTGCAACTACAGTGTGTTGAGAAACTGTAGAGGGGGTTAGGAGTTCTTGGTTACATTTAGGGTGTAATCGATAGGGTAGAGAACTAGGGGGTCATTCCAATCATTTCTCATCTCAGTTTTTGAAAAGGCAAAGAAAAATGATATAGATTTTAGCAAGAAAGAGTCTGATAAAGATTAGATGATTACCTTCCCTTTATCAGTGATGAACTTTTAAGAGCCTTCTCCATTGAAGGTTTATTCTCCTAAAGTCCAAAATTACCAGTTTTCTCATTAATTGTGACAACCTCCTCATAAAGACCATCAGAAGCTGCAAATACTTGACTTGATTAGATTTGTCAAATTCTTTCAAATTTCTTCAAGTTTTCTTCCGATGTTTCTTCATTGAGTTCATGCAAAACAGATGAAACAATTGTTGTGTTTCTCAGAGAGCTCACTAGTCTGTTAGTTGAACAATTAGGGCTTCTTGATAACTTAATCAAAGTTGTAGAACTAAAGGTCTACTGATATTCATAAGACATACTTTGATCAAGTCATCAAAAGAGAAATAAAAGTTTAACAAATCAAATTTTATCAGTAATTTCTTTTTATGAGATGTTTGTCAAATCCCTTTTTTGTTAGAGTTAAATCTTGTTAACATGCAATTCATTTTTAAATCGTTAGACATGTTGACAAATTTAAATATGCAGAAAGGAAATAACACATTCACTGTAATATCCGTGAATTTTATTATTTGATTAAATGATATATTTAATATAAAAATATTTATTGTGGAGTATTGGAATATTATTAAATGATAATTATTGTGTGATTATGTGCTAATTGGTGAGTCGGAAGCCCCTTTCAAATATTTCGTCATTTGGAATTTTCTTCAAATCCGAGCCCCGTTTTGATAATTCAAGGGCCCAATTGGAATTTCGTACATTAATTAATATCTCTTCGTCTTTCGTATTCGAATCATTATCGGGAGAGATATTCGTATCATTTCATTCCTACCTATTTGATTGTGCAAGAATAATTCGTTTTGTTCAAAAAGGTAAAAATTGTTCCGGACCCTAATTGCTTAAGGGGACGGATATATCGTTTTATATCAATATTACCTTTGTTATAACCCCAGTATTCTTGAGCATTAGTTATATAATGATATGTATTGATTTGGATAATTATCAATCCTTGTAGATAATTATCTTCTCGTAAAACGTATTTTTAACCTAATTAGGGTTTTTAAAGATCCAGTGGATCTATAACGATCCAAAAGTGTTCCTTGGGGTATTATTTTTCCAAAAATATATAAAGACGAATCGTACCTTATAACCTTCATAATCTGCATTGCGAATAATCAAAAAGTAAAAATTTCCGAAACGTGTTCTTCGTGTTCTTGAATAATCAATCCATTCGTTCAAGGTGTTATTGATTTCAGAAATCAAAGTTCAAGTACTCAAATCAAATCTCTTGATCTCTAGTTTCAGAATCTTCAAACCTCATCATCATCTTTAGGGTTCTTGATTAATTTCTCGATTTATTATGAATTTTTTAATATTCGAATTAAATTAGGGTTCTTGATTAATTTGGGGATTTTCATTCTGTTGATTCTCCGTTCAATTGTTTGCTTCTAACATGTTCCTAGGGTTCTAATTAGCAAGAATCCATGCTTTAATTTCCTGTTTATGTTCAATTTTGATGGGTTTGATTTTCGGGTTTTGACCCGAATTTTTCTTTTACTTCGTTCGTTCTTGTTGTTGATCTGACATAAGTTTTTATATGGGGCTTTGATTGTATGAGTTATAAGCTTCGTTTTGGTATATTAATCTTTGAGTTTCATGTAGAAATGAGAGAGATCGGGTTTCCGGCCGGAGTCTTCCCCGACGATTTCTTTGACCGGATTCTGGGCTCGATTCCGGCATGGGACAGAGATGTTTTTGTGTGGGTTGTGTTTGTCTTGCAAAGGCGAACAAAAGCCCTATTGTTTTGGTCATGTTTGATCGGGAATTAAGAATTCCGGTCGCCGGACACCGGCCGGATTCTGGAAAACCCAGAATCTGGTGGGTTGTTCTTGGTGACCCGGATTTGTTCTTCCCGACCCGTTTACCCGAAGTTTGACCCGGTTTCAATCTTCAAAACCCTAATTCGATTTCTGAAAACTGTTTTTGAATTTTATTTTTAAAATTAATTCGAAAATAGTTTAAAAACTTTGAAAATTCATATTTTTATTTTAAAAATATATTTTAATATCAGAAAAATTCTGGAAAATTATATTTATTATTTTAAATCCGAAAATTGATTAAACTTAATTATTTTAATTATTTTTAATTAATAATTAATTTATTAATTAATTGGTTATTTCTTTTAATCAATTAATTCTTAAAAATTAATTATTAATTAGATTTAATTAATTTAAAATTCAGTTTAATTATTTGCAAGCCTATTTATTTATTTAAAAATAGTTTGAGCATTTAAAAAGTGTCAATTAATTTTATTAATTGATTTATTTGCATTTAAATATTTATATTGGATTTAAAAATCCGAGTTTTGATTTAAAAATTTAACGTGACTTATTTAAAATTCAAATAAGTTTCGAATGATGTTTTAAAAATGTTTATAAGTGCTATATGGTTCATATTAATTGTGTGTTGTGTTTTATAGTCTGTATATGCCCGTACTAGGGCAAATATTTGAGTTTTAAATATCGTAAATCATTCCGGACGTCCGTTACGTAATCGGTTACTTGTTTAAATGTGATTATTAATTGAATAAGTGTCGAGAGTAGAACGAGAATAGTTAGACTTATTGTGATGAGTTGTTTAATTATAGAATCGAGTTCCCGGAGCAAGGGAAATGTAGAGTGAGCAGAGTCGATCCGACAGCAGCTTAGACCAGACAAGTATCTGTGCCTTTACTTGTGACAGAAATTATTATTGTCTTGATTACTTGAATACCGTTATCCCCAGAACAATTCAAATTATCAATCTTTTAACCGCATTTGGACAACTGATTCCATTTCCTTAGATATTCTTGATTCTTTGATTTGATCTGCATCGGAAACCCTTATTTCCAACTCACTTGATTATTGTTTACCACCATTTGGTTATTGTTTATCATCCTTTGATCATTAGTGACAACCATTGATTATTTGACTTCCATCTTGACTGTTGATTACGGTCATTGATTATCAACTACCAATCTTGATTTCCTTATTGAATGAGCACACTATACCATTGAAATTATTCCATGATTCTTTCTCGATCTTCATTTGATACTGAGCAGTTGAAGCTCTTTTGTAATTATTATACATTGAGTTTATCTTATTGAGCATGTTATTGTTTATACCCTATGATAGATTTGGCATGTGTTTTTAAAATGGACCAGTAATTGGTCGGGCCATATTTATGGTCGGAATAACTTAAGGCCCAGTTTGGCCTAGGATCCAGTAGAGGACTATGTTGTGAGCTAGTCCGGGGTTGATGCGTGGCTGGCCAGCAGCACAACCTTTGATTTGAATAAAATGTATAAGCCAAATTCTAATCATTTTTCTTCAATTGTTATTGATACAAAGCACGTGTTAGCTAAATATTGTTGATTCTGATATCATAAATTCATATCCTTACAACTGTGATAGAAATGATTCATATGATGTTTGCTGAGCAATTTTGGCTCACTCTTGCTTGTTGTTTTCTAACCTTATTCCAGTGAAGCGAGAGTATGAGTCAGCATAGCGTGACCGATAGTTCACCAGCAGCCAGGAGAGCCCCTCGAGTCATTGTCATTGGCAGGGTAGTTGTTGTTTTGCTTTTCTAGATTAGATGTCTAGATTTGAACTTTAGTTGTGATGTAATAACTCTGATAAAACTGGTATTGTATTAATAAAAGATTGTAGTAGCTTGTGTTCATTGCCATAATCTGGATGCGGTCTTGGTTAAGGGGTATTTATGTCTTTATATTTATTATGCATGTGTTAAAGAGTATTCTGTTGGTCGGATGACTCCTCAAATCTGTACCCCGGGTTTGGAGGGCGTCACATTCACATCACACATAAATTAATCAAACAGAGGGGAAAAAACCCTATCATTTCATTAAAAAAAATTACATAATACATTGATTTGAAAAACATAAACTTAAAAACAAAACAGCCTAGCCCCCCCCCCCACCCAGGTCCCAGCCCTCTCGACCAGAGAAGCAGCTAAACAACAGCTAAGCTGCTGCTGCTGCTCCCCCAGGAGCTCCATTAGGGCCTCCTCCGGGACCTCGCCGCCTGTTGCGGGCTTTCAGAGCAATCAGGGATGCCCTCATCACATCTACTTCATCCCTTTTCTCTTGAAGGAGCTGCTCAACCTTCTCCTGTAGGAGAAGAATCTTGCTGACTCTTGATAGCCGGTGGTACTCTTTTGGAGAGATGTCAAGAATACCAGGAACCATTTTGAGTAATTTTAAAAGATGATGATGAGACAGTGAGCTAAGATTGTGCCTTTAAATAGGCAGGAGGTTGCTAGACAGCCTGTGTGTTTAACTAGGGTTAAACGGGGTTTAAGAGAACTGAAGAGACATGCATTAAATCGCTCTAGTGTAAATGAAGAGACTACTCGAGTTCCTAGAGTGAAAAATGTGCCTCAGCTCAGATTACAAAGATTATCATGACAAAGATATTTGAATAGAGATAAGAATAAAAAATAAATAGCTGACCATATAAATATGTTCAACTAAATAAATTAAACAAAAATCTCTAGACAAGAGACATTACAAAAAAAATCAAATATCTTTTGAATAATGTAGCAAGAAAGTTATTTGAATTTTCGAGACACTTATTCAGCTGACATCTTATGACATTTGACAAATGATATCCCTGAATATTTATCCATGGAAAGATCAAAGAACAGCAATGCACTAGCTTGTTAATGTCTAGAGATGATCAACTATTTAATATCAGTCAGAAAAGTAGCTTGCTATCTCATTGAATATTACTCAGAAGATCATTTCTAGACAACTTCACTTAGTGCATAACATCATTCAACTGTATTGACTTGTCATGATAACCAAAACAAAAACAAACAAATAAAATGCACAAAATAAACAAATAATTCCAGAGATTGAGATCACTGGCTGCATGTATTTAACACAGATACGCAAGAGAGTAAGAAATCATTACCTACCAAACTCATTTGTCAACTCAAGTGAGTTGCTACATTAATAGCATTGGCAAGATATCTGGTTAAATGTTGTTCCCTTGGAACATAGTGTAGTTCCACTACAACATGCACATAACTTCTTCCAATAGCATGGTGCATGAGGTTTGTGTACTTGACTCTTTTGACATTGAGCTAAGCATTTCTTCTGAGCCATGACCTGAACTCATTTCCTTGGAGCTGGCATGAATTATGCTATGTCTTCTTGATTAGGAAATTATCCTGCAAGTATCAACATCTAGGCAGCCAATTAGAGCATATCAAGTATCTCTTGGATTATCAAGTACTGAATGGTTGATAATCTCTTGAGATACAACAATGATTCCAGGAAAAGTTAAGGTACTAGTACATAAACAAGTGGTTAACATAATTTCTAGCATTCTGTTACTTAGTCATGAGAGAGATCACCAACTAACTTTTCAAAACATGAATTTCCTACCAAGGTATTCAATTCAGTTTTGTCAATAATTGGTATGAGAATTCTTAAAAGAATACCCACTTATCTCCTCAGAACTACTTTGCATGAGCTTTTCAGCTTAACATCAAAGCTACTGATCAGTGATGCTAGATATTATGTAAACTACACGTATCTCAGCTAAAGATATATGACTTACAAAGGCTGAGATTTAAATTTTAATTTTCTACAGATATAGACACTGCCTTTTTGCACTATTCGTAGAGGAGCAAAAGTAATATCCATAGATGTAGAAAATTATCTACGGATAATCAGTATCCATAGACAAAGCAAAGAAACTAATCCAGTGTTATGAATGACTATCTATGGATAAGGATATCCATCGATATAGTAAATTTTGACTTAGACAAAATTTTCACTCTTTCTGGAAAACTTAGTTTTCAAGAAAGTCATTTAAACACTGGCTGCATATGAGACATCAAGAAAAGTAAGGAAGTTTATTCATACCTCACTTACTTACCATTCTGGAGAGGATGGTTGACAAGTAGCTTGGTACTGATGTCTTCTTTACCGAGTCACACTTGGATCTAAAAGTGTTTCCACTGTATTATTCAACACAGAATCCCTTTGGAGAAAATCCTTGAAGAAACTGATCTGAGCACAGTAGATTTAGAGATTTGTGAGGCAGATGTTCCAGTCATTTCTTTAACTGAGACTTTAACTCAAGGAGAAAGATTAGATGTCCAGGAAGTAGACATGGAGTATTGTGGGAGCTAGAAAATCTTTCCTTGATCCAAGTGAACACCTTATTCCTTCAACCCAATAAATGTCTTCAAGAGGACTTTCTTCTGGATTTTGGAACAAGCTTCTTATGGTAGGTGTAAGATCCGTGAACTTTATTAATTATATAATTTGTATTATATGTGTAGAATAATTATTATGAAGTATTTTGAGTTTTAATGATAAAGGTTGTTAAGTGATTATGTGTAAATTGGTGTGTCGGAAGCCCCGTTCAAATATCTTGTGTTGGGATTTATGGGTGATAGCATAGGAACAACTTAACTTTGTATATACTTAATTTTTTAATTAAGTAGAACATACTGTCACAGCCAAAGTATGTTCTTGTAATCAGTATGCAATGTTATTTTAATTGTGTAATTTGGAAGAAGTTCACTTTCTGTGTTCAAGCCTCAAAGAACGCATATTAGATGACAACATGAATAAAGGTTACTGTCATAAGCATTGACAGTAAGATTACAAGAAGACAGAATGTTGCAAGTCAAGACAGCATATTCACTCTGACAGCAACATTGGCGGAAGACTACGCGACAGCAACTT
This sequence comes from Heracleum sosnowskyi, assembly GCA_030848705.1. Lineage (NCBI taxonomy): Eukaryota > Viridiplantae > Streptophyta > Magnoliopsida > Apiales > Apiaceae > Heracleum > Heracleum sosnowskyi. The sequence goes on along the minus strand of CM061238.1, from coordinate 56,742,375 downwards.
TAGCCCTCGACAACAAGTTTGGAAACCTCGACAGCACACTATGCGGGGAACTCCTACTGTCACCAAAAGCACATTCCTGTGACAGCAAGCTTTGCGGCAAAAGTAACTGTCTCGAGAAAGATCCTTGTTCTAGGTATCTTTCTCAGTCAAATCCCGTGACAGTTTCAATGTTCAAAAAACAGGCGTGTTGCAGTATCCCTAAGCTGCACCAAGTCTGCAAGACTACGACAGAAGCTTCAAGCACTGCAAACAAAAGCGAATCAATTCAAGAGCAAGGTCAAGTCTCTATTTGCTGAATTGTTTTAGCTAGAAATAGAATGAATCTAGGTTGCTTTCTTTGTAATGTATATCTGACATTGTTAGCAATTTAGGAAAGTCACATGGGTAGACACTTTGTAAGAAGCTGCCACTTGATAATGACAGCAACTTCACAGACCCGTGTTGACAGTGATAGGATTAGTTTTATACTTAGACTATTAATTCATTCTAGGTATGTAACGAAGACAAGCAAGTGTCTTGAAGAAAAACCGAAGCTCAAGAATTCTCTCTTGAGGTTGTAGCAACACTTTGCAAAATAAATAAACCATTTATTTTGTGAATCCTGTCTTCTCGATTATACTGTTTGTGAATGCATACATATTATTGATAACATTAAATCTTAGTTTTGGTTGTTGAAACTGAGATTGAATTTTATCAGTATTGCATTCATCCCCCCCCCCTTCTGCAATACACGAGGACCAACAACTGGTATCAGAGCAATCAGATTAACATACATATCTGTGATCACGACGACAATGCAGAAATCAAACAGTATCAAGATCCCAGCTTTTGATAAAGAGAACTACAACATTTGGAAAAGAAAGATCTTGTTGTTTATCAAAGCTGCGAATCCACTATACCCAGGTATTCTCGAGAATGGTCCTTTCATTCCAAGGAAGGAAATTGAAGCCACAACAGTAAATGGTGAAGTCATTCCTGCACATTGGGTTCCCAAAGATCCCTCCGAATTTTTGGAACCTGAGAAGGAGAAAATAGTGCTAGATGATCACTTGCAACTCATCTTGCTCGATTCTTTCACGTTGGATAAAGCCATGTGTGGAAGTGTGATAAGCTGCACATCTGCCAAGGAGATGTGGATCAGGTTAGCTTTACTATGTGAAGGAAGTGAAGAAGTTAAGGGCAATCAAAGGCAAATACTGATATCACAATATAAGGCATTCATGGCCAAGCCTGGTGAAGACTTAACTTCCATGTTTGAAAGGTTCAGTAAGCTCTTAACTGAACTACAGATACATGGCAAGTACTACGACAGAAAAGAATTAAATGTCAAGTTCTTGCTTACACTGCCTGATCACCTTGAACACAAGACAACAGCCATACGAGAAGGAAGAGATCTCAACAATATAACCTTTGAGACACTTTATGGCATTCTGAAATCTTATGAACTTGAACTCTTTCAAAAGAGAGCCATACAAAGTGGAACAAGGAACAAGATGGCTAATATGTCAAGTGCCCTAGTAGCACAAGTGCCAAGGATCACACAACCAAGTGAAGTACTACAAATCACACAACCAACCCTTGTACAATCCTTGAAGATAGAAGAGGTTGTTGAAGATGATGAGAAAGTAGTACTACAGCTCAAGGATGTGGAAGATGAAGACTTCTACACAATGGAGGAACTGGAAAGCATGGACAATCCTACTATGGCCTACATGGCTAAAAAGTTCAAGAACTTTAGGTTCAAGAAGGATAGGTCATTCAGGCCCCAAGGCCAAGCATCCAAGTTCACCCAGGGAAGCTCATCAAAGGCTGCTGTGGGAAGCTCATTCAAAGGAGGATACAAGACTGGATTTGTGGATAGATCTAAATTCAAGTGTTACAACTGTGGTGAACCTGGTCATTTTGCTACTGAATGCAAAAGACCCAAACAGGTTCAGAGATTTGAGAAAGGAACTGGTGGATACTCTAAGAAGAATCAAGGTAGAGCCTATGTGGCTGAAGGAAAGTGTTGGGATGAGTCTGATGATGAAGATGAAGAAGAATATGTCAACCTAGCTCTCATTGCTAGCACTGATGAAGTAACATCAACATCTTCAATTCAGGTACCCTCACTTGTCTTACTTGATATGTCCATTGATGAGTATAAGAAAACCATTAAAGACTTAAGTGCTGAAATGTTCAATGTCTATACTAGCTTATCTGCTGCTAATGAGGAAATCACTAGGCTGAGTAAGCTAAATGAAACACTAAAGTCTGAAAATGAATCTCTTGTTCTCAAAACCAGTTCACTAGACTCTTTAGCTCAGGAGAATGCAAAATTTAAAAATGAATTGAAATGTGCTAAAGAAGTTGAGGAATTCCTGAGAAATGAGATTGCTGAAAATGAATTCAAGATTAAGGCTTATAAAAACTCATCTAAGATAGTTCAGGATTACAATGATAAGCATACAGAAAATCAAACTGTTGGCATAGGTTTTTCATATGGTAGGAGACCTGGAAAGGAAACTGTGATTCAAGATTGTTCTGGAGATGCTGCTGTCAAACCCACCATTCTCAAGATGGTTAAAACTCCTATTTTCAAAGCTGCAGAAATTGAGTTTGATGAAGAAGCCATGCTCATCAAACAAGAAATTCTTGATGAGGATGAAGGTGTTGATAGCACATTCAAGGATGGAAAGGATACTGTCACGATCCCCAAGACAGTAAACTTACCAAGCAATCAGACAGCAAGTTCAAAAGATGCTGTCACAGTTGGCAAGACAGTATCTTCCAAAGATGCTGTCAAGAATGGTTCCAAGACAGTAGCTTCCAAACCTTCTGTCAAGACAGTTGGAATAAAAGGTACTGTCAAGGAAAGTTCGACAGCAACTTCTAAACACACTGTCAATCCAGTAACTCCCAAGTCTAAGAATAGGAATGGTAAGGTAGGTGTCAATAAAGGAAATGGATACACTAATGTTGGAGGTGCTTCTAGGAAACTATGCAATAACTGTGGATCTTCACATCATTTAACACATGTTTGTATTAAGCCAATTGAGGATAAGATCAATGCTACTGAACTCAATGGTAATTTACACAGAACCCCCCTTATGCATAGAACTATGAGTGTCTGTAATAACATTGAATGTATGCTATGCAAGATCACTGCCATGAGTACATGCTTTAACTTACCTATTCTCACTACTGAAAAATGTTCATACATGCACACTGTTGAGACTTCTGAGCCTGCTGGCAACAGCAAGAAGGCCTCATCCACTAAGAAAAGGATCAAGTCCAATTCTAAACCTAAGTGGGTGAAAAGAGAAGTCAAATAGGAGATCATTAATGATGCTTGTGATTTTATGACTGGAAGAAACTCAGGAAACACTAAAACTGCAGGACCCAACAAGGATTAGGTACCATATGCATCTTAAATACATTCTGTTTTGCAGGGCAAGAAGAAAGATCAAGTCATGTGGATCATTGACAGTGGTTGCTCAAGACACATGACAGGTGATAAAGCCCTGCTATCACACTATGTAGAGAAAGCTGGCCCAATCATAACCTTTGGAGACAACAGCAAGGGTTACACAGTGGGATATGGCTGTCTGGAAATTGGAAATGTTGTCATTGAAGATATTGCTCTTGTGGATGGATTGAAGCACAATCTACTCAGTGTCAGCCAATTCAGTGACAGGGGATTCAAGGTTGATTTTGATATGATGCTGTGTAACATCTATCACAAGAAGGATAGTAGCCTCTCTCTAAAAGGGGTTAGAAAAGGAAGCTTGTTTGTTGCTGACTTAAACTCAACAAAGAAGGATACAGTTTACTGTTTCTACAGTAAAGCAACTGTTGGTGACAGTATGCTTTGGCATAGGAAGCTTTCACATCTCAACTTCAAAACAATGAATATTTTGATGAAGAAGGAGTTAGTGAGAGGTTTGCCCCAACAGGAATTCTGTCAAGAAGGACTGTGTGAAGATTGTCAGATGGGCAAACTAAGGAGAGCTATACACAAGTCCAAGCAGATGAACACCAACATAGAAGCACTCAAGTTGATTCATATGGATCTTTTTGGACCAGTCAATGTACCATCTATGGCCAAAAAGAGATATGCCTTAATAATGGTGGATGATTACTCAAGGTACACTTGGGTGAAGTTTCTTGAATCCAAAGATGAAGCTGCTCAAGTGATTATTGATCAAGTCAGAGTTCTTGATAGAACTCCAAACTCAAAAGTTCAAATCTTGAGGAGTGACAATGGTACTGAATTCAGAAATGCCACACTTGGAAATTTCTGTAAAGATGAAGGAATTGTACAACAATTCTCTGCTGCAAGGACTCCACATCAGAATGGAGTTGTAGAAAGAAAGAACAGGACTCTCATTGAAGCAGCTAGAACTATGTTGCATGACGCCAAACTGCCAACATATTTCTGGGCTGAAGCTATCAACACAGCTTGTTATACTCAAAACAGAACCATGATTAACAAAACTCATGCAAGTACACCTTACTGTCTGCTAACTGGAAAGAAACCTACTGTCAAATATTTTCATGTGTTTGGGAGAAAATGCTTCATGATGAAGGATAACCATGAGAAGAAAGGAAAATTTGACACTAAGGCATTTGAAGGATTATTCATGGGTTACAATACAGAAAGGACTGCCTACAGAGTTTATGTTATGGAACACAGGATTATTGAAGAAAGTGTAAATGTCACATTTGATGAAACCAAGTTTCCAGGACTTCATGAAGAAGGAAAGATGCAGACATTTAGATTTGAGAATCAAGGATACTTGGAAGCTGAGGAAATTGTTGATGAAGAACCTAGCTTCACTCAAATTGTTGAAGTTGATAAAGATACTGTCAATACCACTCCTGTCAACCAAACTCCAGCTCAGTCACAGACCATAACCTCAAACATTCATAACAGTGGTGACTCTGGAGACAATGAAGAACATGGTGAAGACAATGGGATTGGTGAGCCTTCAACTCAACAAACTGAAGCAACTGTTCCTGTACAATCAAGTAGCTTGCCCAGAATCACCAAGTGGAACAAGGATCACACAAATGACCTTATCATTGGTGACCCTACTTCTGGTGTGAGGACAAGGAACAAAGTCTCTGCTGACAGCATGTTTTCATGCTTCCTGTCTCAAATGGAACCCAAGACAACTGATGAAACATTGTTGGATTCTGACTGGGTGATAGCCATGCAAGAAGAGCTAAATCAGTTTGAAAGGAACAATGTATGGAAGCTGGTTCCAAGACCTAAGGGAAAGTCAGTCATTGAGACCAAATGGGTTTTCAGAAACAAGCTTGATGAAAATGGATCAGTGACAAGAAACAAAGCAAGGCTAGTGGCTAAAGGTTACTGTCAACAAGAAGGAATAGATTATGATGAGACATTTGCACCTGTTGCAATACTTGAAGCTATAAGAATCTTTCTAGCCTATGTTGCACACTGCAACTTCAAAGTATTTCAGATGGATGTCAAAAGTGCCTTTCTAAATGGAGAATTGGAAGAAGAAGTGTATGTTGAACAGCCACCAGGGTTTGAGGATGCTAAAATGTATGATTTTGTATACAAACTCTTCAAAGCTTTGTATGGACTAAAGTAAGCACCCAGGGCTTGGTATGACACACTTTCCACTTTTCTTTTGGAAAATCAGTTTACTAGAGGAGTTGTGGACAAGACACTTTTCTACAAACACCATGGCAAGGACATCATTCTGGTACAAATCTATGTGGATGACATCATTTTTGGTTCTACAAATGAGAAGCTGTGTGAGAAGTTTTCCTCTCTCATGAGTAACAAATATGAGATGAGTATGATGGGAGAATTGTCATTCTTTCTGGGATTACAAATTCTTCAACAACCTGATGGAATCTTTATATGTCAAGCTAAATACATCAAGGAACTTCTCAAAAAGTTCAACTTGGAAGATTCATCACCTGCAAAGACACCAATGTCCACGTCAACTAGTCTGGATCTTGATTCTAAAGGAAAGAAAGTTGACTCAAGCACCTATAGAGGCATGGTAGGATCTCTCCTATATCTAACTGCTAGCAGACCTGACATAATGTTTGCTACATGTCTCTGTGCAAGGTTTCAAAGTGATCCAAAAGAGTCACACTTAGTAGCCATCAAGAGAATCTTTAGATACTTAAAAGGCACTCCTAATCTAGGTCTTTGGTATCCTAAGAATACTGGATTTGATCTGATTGGTTACTTAGACTCAGACTATGCTGGATGCAAGATTGACAGAAAGAGTACTACTGGTAGCTGTCAATTTCTTGGTGGAAGATTGGTCTCATGGTTTAGCAAGAAGCAGCATTCAGTTTCTATCTCAACTGCAGAAGCTGAGTATATTGCTGCAGGCAGTTGCTGTGCACAAATTCTATGGATAAAGAATAAACTTCTAGATTATGGTCTAGTGTTAAGAGACATTCCTATCTACTGTGACAACACTAGTGCCATAGCCATTTCAGACAATCCAGTTCAACACTCTAGGACAAAGCACATTGATATAAGACATCACTTTATCAGAGAGCATGTTGAACAAGGAACTGTGAAGCTGATCTATGTCCCAACTGACAAGCAACTTGCTGACATCTTCACTAAGCCATTGGATGAAGCAACCTTCAACAGGTTGGTAAGTGAATTGGGAATTCTGAATCTGGTATGTTGATTTACTCAGTTTTCTATATTTCCAAATTCTCTTTTGAAGCTCATGACAGCAACTTCAAACCTGCTGTTAAGAGAAGCTACTGTCTACTTGGTCTATGTCTGATATGTGACAGCATGTGTTGATTTGACTTATCATGTCAGTATTTTGTGCCAGTCTCATACTTTTAGATCGTGTATGACATTAATGTGGTTACTTGTTAAGTTTGAGAGATAAAAATCTGTTCCATTGGACTTTCACACCGTTTTGCATTAATTTGTAGGATTATAGGAGGACACGACCATTAATTACTTTTGTGGTAGTTGTATGGGTACTCTAACTGTTGACCATTAGACTTTAATCCTTAGACTGTTTTGCCTATAAATTAACCTTAGGTTTCACCAGTCTGCTCTCAGTTTTAAAGTAAATAATGGAAAACAAAGTAGGAATTGAAGTAGGGCTAAAACGGTGCGATAGTGAACCCGACAGTGAAGAGATTGATGAACTCTTCGAGATGCTGTTGGACGCCATGGATGAGATAGACGAGGAAAAGAAACAGGAAGAGGAGGCCAAGGCTCAGGAAGAAGAGAAGGAGCTTCAGGCACTTCTTGAAGAAGAAGGTCGCTCTGAAGAAGAGATTAAGGAAGAGCTTTTAGAACTAGTTGATAAAATCATAGAATAATGTACTCAATGTTCTATTTTTAATGATTTTATCAATAATAATCAAAGTTCTTGTTCTTGTGTTTATGATTTATCTATGTTAATTACTTAATATCTGTGTTCAAAAGATTACATTGCTAAATCCATAATTTGTCAATATTAAGTTAAGTGTATGAATAAAGCATTCTAATAAGTTCATGACAGAACCAATTCTCAATCGAAGTTACTGTCGTTAAGAAGAATACTGTCGTGTGTTTCTTGACAGCAACCTTCTTGACAGCAAGGAAAGACTTTCTGTCAAGACTTGTAAAGGATACTGTCATTCATATGCTTAACGGTGACAACAAGTTTTTGCGCAATAGTTGCTGTCGCGCAAAACCTACTTGAAACTCTATGAATTTTGATGATCATATAGTGGCAAAGATGTTTGTATTTATAGATGTAAAGCAGCAAGCTATATGCTCTATCCTAACTTGTTGTTGCAGGGAAAGATGGCTTACTGATATGAAATATCAGTGCATATAAAATAGCATGCCATTATCATATGTACTAACTTGGTTTTGCAGGGCAAAATAGCTTACTGATATGAATGTCAGTTTATCTAAACAGCAAGCCATTAGTGCTGGACTGAGTCAGTTTGGCAAGCCAACTTCACATGTTCAATATACAATCAGCAAGCCAAGTTGTTCTGCTCAGAATCTGTCAAGATCGTGGATCATGGATCTATCTTAGGAAACTTGATTAAATATATTGTGAGGGCTCTTTTAAGACTTAATACGTACATAATATATTTAGAGCTCAAAATCTTTTATCAAATCCTTTTTAATAATTGCTTTCCAAAATTATAGGAGCTTTCCATGTTTAAAAGATTTTCTCTTACAAAACCTCGTATACATGTTTTTGATACACTCAAACAGAAGGGTTTTGTTTTGTCTTCGATTTATCTTCTCCAAACCTCTGTCAAACGGTCACATGAACGTTGCTAAAATCTCTCCAACCAATTGAACGTTAGAATTGGATTCTAGACGTTGGTAATTGATTGGTTGATTTTTGAACGTTGTTTGTGAAGCTATTTAAACCTGTTCTTGTGTCTTTTTCTATTATCCATCCAAGCACAACAAGAACACACAACTCAGTTTTACTTTGCTATATTCAAACAAATTTTCTTGAGCTCTTTATATATCATATATGTACTATATCTTTGAGAGTTCATAGGTTTTGAGTTGTAATCACTTTATTGATTTGTATTACTCTATTTGTAATCAGTAGTTGCTGGATATATTGGCTAGGGAACAAGGGTTTGGTGAACGTTGTTAGAGAAGTATACTTGGGAAGTATAGCTTAGAGAGCAAGTTCTGAAACAGGTGTTCATCAAGCCTTTTGTCAGCAACCGGGAAGAAGGGTGGTATATTATTGTATCTTGTAATTGTTATTATCCTTGATCAATAATATATTCTCTTACCGGGTTGGTAAGGGACCAGGACGTAGACCATAGGGGACTAGGGGTCGAACCTGGCTAAAAGTTTATTGTGTTCTTTATATTTCTGCATATTACTTACTGTGTTGCATATTGTTATAATCAGCGTGCTGTTTGTACAATCAGCGTGCCATTTGTGTTTGCATAAATTGAACTCAGTAAGCCATTTCTGGTAAAAACTTAAAATTGGTCATAATTAGCCATTTACCCCTCTAGGTGTGCATTTTCATTTGGTATCAGAGCTTTGGTGTACTAACAATTCTGTAACAGGAAAGTACAGATCCTATGGCACACTATGTAGGTGGAGAATCATTAGACATGCCACCACTTCTCATTGGGACTGAAAATTATGATTTTTGGAAACGGAGAATGAAGGTGCTTCTCAACAGAGATGATGCAATTGAATGGAGAATTGTTAAGAATGGTCCATTTACTTTTCTGGACAAAGACGACAAGCCGAAAGATGTTGATGATCTTAACGAGGAAGAATTGATTAAAATGGGCAATAATGCAAGAGCCAGGTACACATTAATATGTGGTCTTTCAATTTCAAATTATGACAAGGTGTCTTGGTGCATCACAGCAAAGGAGGTGTGGGACAAGTTAAAAATGTTGTATAAAGATACAACAAAATCGAAGGAAGTTTGTTTCAATTCCAAATAGCCTGCCATTTTGAAATTTGAAAAGAAAGGAAGAGATCACTTGACATGCAATGATGATGTATCAACTTTTGGTGTGAAATTGAATGAAGACACAAATCATTCAGCTTTTGTTGGGCTTGATGATGAAGTCTTTCAAGAGAAAACAGAAGAATTTTTACTCGAAACTGATATTTTTGATTCGGAATCAGATACAAGTGAGGTAAACTCTTTTTATTCCAGGAAAACATCTGAAAATATTATTATGGAATCACTAACAATGCAGGAATCAAAAAGTGTGACCATAGAAGAACATATGGCACTAAAGGCTGAACTCAGCAAGCTATCTGAGAAGAATTCCTATCTATCTAATATGATTAAAGATTTGCTGCCAAAAATTGAAGAATGGGATACAACCTCATCAAGTAAGGCTACAGAGATCAAGGAACTAAATGCTAAAAATAGTCAATTGGAGGCTATTATCAAAGCACTTGAAAAGATGAACAAGACCCTAACTGAAGAGATCAATGATCTGAAATCAGATAACAAATCTATAGTGGAAGCATTAGATTCATACAAACTGAAGGAATCAAATTTAGCAGAATCTTCCAAAACATCTGAAATGGTATCTCAGCAAGCTGCAACCGTTAGTCAGCAAGCTGAAACCGCCAGTCAGCAAGCTGAAATGATCATTACCTTGGAAAAGGAAGTCAAGGATCTCAAGCAGGGTATGGGATCATTTATCCAAGGAGAAGAAGGCCTAAAGGCAATGATGAAGAACACTAATGCTCCATTGGTAAGAGAAGGAGTGGGTATGAACTTCAATAAGAAAGACAAGGCTATCAAATATGAAGGAAGATATGGTATACCCTACAACTATGCTATGCCTTGGAAGACTTATAACAAATGTGGAGGAAAAGGTCATTTGGAAAGGAATTGTACTTCTCAAGTCAATCATAAAAGAAAAGCAGCTTACCAGAATGAGACATATCCACAGAAGCCGGCTTACCAACAAGGTTTTGGCAGACAACAAACAGCTTACCATCCGTCTGACAGAAAACAACAGAGAAGGAATCAAGCTCCAAAAGTGATCCAGAAGTGGATTAAGAAATTTGATCTACATGTTCTTTATGATCTATCTACTGACCATGGTGGATCCTACCAAATTTGGGTACCCAAGTAGTAAGTATGCTATTTGTTCGCGTACATTTATTTAAATATGATTATATTATTATTTTGGTACTAACAAGATTCCTCTAGTATACAGATGGGACATATATACATATATATAGTTTTTGTAGGAATTGAAAAAGGAGAATACTATTTCGGTTGTTTGATTGGTGATAAAGGTGTAAACCACATTCATGATTTTTTGGAATGTGCACCCTTCAATTAGCACGTTATCTTACATTTCAGTAGAACAGTTGGTATGGCAGAAAACCAGAATACATGTATTCAGCATGCTAGTTTGATTTATCAAACTTTATCATTATAACTAGCCTACTGTTTGTTAAATGTTTACTACATGTTTTATGCTTATTTTGTTAATCCCTTTTCTGATGATGTCATAGGGGGAGAAGAACATGAATACATGTGATAAAAAGGGTTATAATGTTACATGTTTGCATTTATAAACTAATGTTTTATGCAGGGATGAGTCACGTTTGTATTGCATATGATGAATTATGCTAACCTGATTCTATGTTGAGATATTATATTAATCAGGGGATCATTGCTTTATGGGAACAACATAGTCTCTCCGATGTATTCAAGTATGTCATCATCAAAAAGGGGGAGATTGTTGGCGTGATGTTTTGATGATGAATACAAATGTGGCTTATGAATATTTCTTGCTTTATTATCTAATCTTGTTTTGCAGGAAGTATTGATTACTGATTAAGGGGGAGAAAGTATTGATTCTCTATTTCATTTACTTTGTTTGGTTTGATAATGCTAAATGTTCATGTGACACCAAACCAAGATATTGTTTGTCTCCTTGTCTACATTGCTAATATTTTTGCAGGAGAAGCATAAATTTAGGGGGAGTTTTTAGCTCCTGAATATTGGTGTGTAATCATCAAAAAGGGGGAGATTGAAACCCTATTAGTTTTGATGGTGACACATAACAGCAAGCTGATTGCTTGTCATTGAATATATTAGCTTGTTATTTTGTTAACTTGTTTTGCTTGATGCTTTAATTGAGGGGGAGCTTTTAGCTCAATCACATATGGATATATTATCATCAAAAAGGGGGAGATTGAAATTCTATGAATTTTGATGATCATATAGTGGCAAAGATGTTTGTATTTATAGATGTAAAGCAGCAAGCTATATGCTCTATCCTAACTTGTTGTTGCAGGGAAAGATGGCTTACTGATATGAAATATCAGTGCATATAAAATAGCATGCCATTATCATATGTACTAACTTGGTTTTGCAGGGAAAAATAGCTTAATGATATGAATGTCAGTTTATCTAAACAGCAAGCCATTAGTGCTGGACTGAGTCAGTTTGGCAAGCCAACTTCACATGTTCAATATACAATCAGCAAGCCAAGTTGTTCTGCTCAGAATCTGTCAAGATCGTGGATCATGGATCTATCTTAGGAAACTTGATTAAATATATTGTGAGGGCTCTTTTAATACTTAATACGTACATAATATATTTAGAGCTCAAAATCTTTTATCAAATCCTTTTTAATAATCGCTTTCCAAAATTATAGGAGCTTGCCATGTTTAAAAGATTTTCTCTTACAAAACCTCGTATACATGTTTTTGATACACTCAAACAGAAGGGTTTTGTTTTGTCTTCGATTTATCTTCTCCAAACCTCTGTCAAACGGTCACATGAACGTTGCTAAAATCTCTCCAACCAATTGAACGTTAGAATTGGATTCTAGACGTTGGTAATTGATTGGTTGATTTTTGAACGTTGTTTGTGAAGATATTTAAACCTGTTCTTGTGTCTTTTTCTATTATCCATCCAAGCACAACAAGAACACACAACTCAGTTTTACTTTGCTTGAGCTCTTTATATATCATATATGTACTATATCTTTGAGAGTTCATAGGTTTTGAGTTGTAATCACTTTATTGATTTGTATTACTCTATTTGTAATCAGTAGTTGCTGGATATATTGGCTAGGGAACAAGGGTTTGGTGAACGTTGTTAGAGAAGTATACTTGGGAAGTATAGCTTAGAGAGAAAGTTCTGAAACAGGTGTTCAGCAAGCCATTTGTCAGCAACCGGGAAGAAGGGTGGTATATTATTGTATCTTGTAATTGTTATTATCCTTGATCAATAATATATTCTCTTGCCGGGTTGGTAAGGGACCAGGACGTAGACCATAGGGGACTAGGGGTCGAACCTGGCTAAAAGTTTATTGTGTTCTTTATATTTCTGCATATTACTTACTGTGTTGCATATTGTTATAATCAGCGTGCTGTTTGTACAATCAGCGTGCTGTTTGTACAATCAGCGTGCCATTTGTGTTTGCATAAATTGAACTCAGTAAGCCATTTCTGGTAAAACTTAAAATTGGTCATAATTAGCCATTTACCCCTCTAGGTGTGCATTTTCACTACTGTCACCGCCTCTTATTACTAACAGATTGTTTCTAGCGCACAGGTTATTGTCAACAATAGTGGACCGTTGAAATTGGATATTTATCCCATGTTGGTCAGTGAATAACGGGCAGTAACTGACGTGTTATAAGAGTGGGTTAAGACACGTTCTTTAATTCCACTTTTTGTGCACAACGTTTGAGATACCTCTATTTATTCCCCAGTTACTCAGACATATCACTCTCATCGAACTCAAGGCAATATACTTTTCTTCAAGCAAAAAGCCACTTTATTACTTTATTCCTTTCTTGAAATCTCCATGGCATCCAAACAGACTCTCTCTCAAACAAACTTTGCTGGCATCTTTTCCCCAAATGATGCTGGTAAAGGTTTCAAAGGACTCGTGTTGTTCTTGAACAAGTCCTATCTCGGTTCTGCCATCACCTCAACCCCCATTCTCGACTTAGACAGAATTGAGGCGTTTTGGCGAACTGCTGTTGCTCAAACTGAGGGTGAGAACCCGGGTATTCAATTCACAATCTCTGGGCAACAATACACTCTTACAGCTGAGGTCATCAACACTGCTCTTGGAATTACACTTGAAGCAGGACACCAATTTGCTGAACTTGCCAATGATGACACTCTAAAGAAGCTCTTCTTGAAGATTGGGTATGCAGGCCCTATTCTCGAAGAGGGGACTACCAAATGGTATCCGTCTGGTGAAATGGATAGGAAGCATCTGAGAAAGGAGTGGAGCATGATACTTGATGTGATGGTCAAGGTGTTCTCTACCAAGTCCACAGGCTGGATTGGAATACCCTCCTACATCAAGAAACTGACACATTCTCTTGTCCATGGATACAAGGTGAATGTTGGAGCTCTCCTCATGGCACACCTCAGGGCTGCCATAGGTAAGAAGGTATCAATCTACCCTTGCTTCCTTATGATGTGCATTAATTCATTCTGTGATTTTAATGATGCTGCCCCTCGTTTAGAGGCTTGCTCAGTTTTGAAAAAGAACACACACTGTTATCTTCACAGAATCTCAATGCACAAATTCCACTTTGTTTCACTCAGCACATGGTTGATCAAGTGTCCAACCCTGATTTACCATTACCATCTGGTTATGACTCTTTCACTCTTGCGAATGAAACTGAATTAGACCCAAATTCAGTTAACCCACATTCAACACCATACACTCAGCCTAGGCCCTCTAGACGTTCCAAAGTCCAAAGAGAAGCCTTGCAAGAATCCAGAAAATGGCCTTTAGAAGCTGATGTTGGTGGTAGCTCTGTGAGTCAAGAGGGAGACACTGCACCTAGTGCAGCAAATAAGGAGGCTAGTCAAACAGAACCCCCAGTGGTTCCCCCTGAGCCTAAGAAGAAGAGAGCTAGGAGGACTAAAACCATTGTTAAATAAGCTGCAGTCTCTCAACAAACTGTGGTTACTGAAAGGGATTTAAACACCTCCCTAGATGTGCCTTCTCAACAAGGTGCATCTATTGAAATTGGCCTGTCTCCCAAGGCACCCTGTACAGAGTCTGCACAAACTCATGGTTCACAACTTGAGGAACCTCCACTTGAAGAAACACACAGTGAGTTAGGGCATAGTGAGGATTTCTCTATTCCTTTTGATGATCCACATGTTTCTCCTGTGAATCAGCCCCCACTCTCTGCTACACTTTCACCTTCTTCCTTCCCTACACATTCTTTTGTTTCTTCTCCACAACCTAGAGAAGGGGACAGTCCCAACCCTTCAGGTTTTGATCATCCATCTCCAATCATGGATGAGCCCCCGTCTAGTGGTCCACAAGAACCCATTTCTCAAAGTGAAATGGACACCACTCCTCCAAACACTGAGCCAGGGCAAAGTGGTAGTTTGTCATAAAATGAAACAGCCAACACTTTGTCTGAACTCCAAGGAGCATCTTACCTTCAGGAAGATGCTGTCACGGCCTCTGTTGCTGTCAAAGACACTGGCAATGTTGCTGTCCTGGACACAGCTGCTGTCATGGGTGGAGAGAAAGATACTGTCACTACAGAACCTACTGTCACTCCACCTCCCAAAGTTGCTATCATGCCAGAACCTGCGGTCCAGACTCCAACTGACAGTAACATTCATGCCAAAGATACTGTCCAGTCCTCTCAGCCTGATTTTGAAGCTGTACTCATTGAGGATGCCTCTGATGATGATCTACCTCTTGCCAAACTCTTAAAGGTACATTCTAAATCTTCTACTTCCATGCATGTTAGTACTGCTCATACCCATGCATCTAGGTTGAGTGAGGGTGTGCAAAAGAAAAGAGAGATAAAAGAACAGAGAGTTGAGCATAAAAATGAGAGGCAGCCAAATGTGCTGGCAAAAGGAGAGGGACTTGAGCATGTCCAGAGAGACTTTGAGGGAGCCCACACTATTCAGGCATTAGGCCTTGAGAGTCAATCTGTGAGGGGTGATGAGATCACTCAAAAACACCCTGAGAGTGTGAGAACCCCCATAGCCTCCAAGCCCCTTTCTTTTCCTTCCCCTCCAAGAAGGTTAAGGATTGGTGGCCCCTCTGCTACTTTTGGTAATAGGATTGCAGCTCTGGAAGGACAGTGTGCTACTTTGAACTCCAAGTTGGACTCTCTCTCTCAACTGGTGGTTGATGGTTTTGCTGCTACTCAGCTCTCTATCCAGTTCCTCACTGACCTAGTAGCTGCCAACTCAACTAAGGGGGAGAAGGTAGCAAGATCAGAATCAATATCTATTTAGGAATCAGGTGGAACTCAGGGGGAGCCAGTAACTGTGAAGACCAAAGGGGGAGCTAAGGGGAAAGCAATATCTAAGGGGGAGCAAGTCAAACCAAGCAGTGGACAACCAAAGAATAAAGCTGAAGAGCTTGTTGAAGTTGACTTGGATGGAGAAAGAGTGTTGATGTCTAAGGCAACTCAAGATGCAATGCAAAGAAGACCTGCATCTAGACATCCAATTCTACCTCCTGTGACAATCAGAGAGCCAACTCCAGCAACTCAAGAATCTGCTCTACAAAGAAGATGGAGAGAAATGGAGGAACAGAATAAGGTTGGGAAAGGTAAAGGGAAACTGCCTGAATTCGTCCATAAAGGAAATACTTGGTCCAATGGTACTGAGTATGATCAAGAAGAAGTCAATACTCTAATGGTGGATTACAGGGAGAGCACATTACACAATCATGACAGTGAATTTAGCAGTTTGGTGGAAGAAGCAATGAATGCTCCAAGCAACCGTCCAACCAACACCACAAAACTGTTAAAGGATCAAATCACCAGTGTCAGTGTAATGGTTAATGATGAGAAAAGATGGGCTTTAAGTATCTATTTCACTTCTGGCATATCTTATTTCATCACAATGCAGTTATTACAGAGTCTGCCAGCAAATGTGTTGTGTGCTTTGAAGGGAAAGATCAGGGCAACTCAAACACCATTCAATGAAATATTGGATATGCAAATCCAGAACCTGATCACACAAAAGCTACATGAAGTCTACACAAATCCACCAAGTGTTTTCTACAGATCTAAAACTAAGGATGACACAAGAAGGAACAACTTCATGAATTTGGTTAGCCCATCCAGAATGGAAACCAAGTCAATTTTGAAAGTGTTAGATGGAATACTCAGTTCAAATGCCAATCCAGGAAGAGTTTATGTTGTTCAAGAGATCTACAAAATGCTGGTGTTGAGAGACAAGGCACTGGGAGCTAGAGTGAAGGAACTAATCTCTAGAGCCAATGCCAAAAGAAATGATCAAGGTGGAAGCTGCCTCTATGACATTCTTCCTCAGGATGATAATGATGATGATGATGATGATGATGAGGTTGGAGGTGGTGAAGCTTCTGGAAATGCTGGAAATTCTGGTGGAAGTAATTCTGGGAATACTGGTATTCAATCTCAGAATGAAGGCAATGAAGAAACTCCTAGTCAAGAAAAGAAAGATGCTGGTGCAACAGATGAAGAGGAGCCAAGAATACTGGAAGCTTTGGAGGCAAGCATTCTTAGATGTGCTATTGATTGCATAAATGCAGAAAAAGATGCTGTCACCAAAGGTACTGTCGACAAGGATACTGTCATAGAAGATGCTGTCATGGAAGATACTGTCGACAAAGATACTGTCAAGAAAGGTTCTGTCAAGGATGAAGCCAAAGCTACTGTCAAGCCCATAAGACTGAAAGCCAAAGAAAGAGCATGGTTTTCCAGACAGAAACCTGAAGGAAAGCACAAGTACTCAGGAAAGGAAAAGGCCACTGGATTTGGCAGGAATCTTAAGAAGCCAATTCAATCAATACCTCCCAACAGTCTTAAGATACAACAGATGCAATCTAGAGGAATCAAGAGTGTTGAGGTCAAGATGGATGCAAATCAAGAGGTCACTGAGTACATTCTGTGGTGGGAAGAATCAAGATCTACCAAGGTTGATAAGGATTTCAATCTGGTCTCCACATCAACCAGTGGTAGGATATCAACCTTAGATAAAAGAAAAATTGACTTCTTCTACCTGGAAAGAATGGTAGAGTTGTTGGAGAGCTATGAAAATGTTCCAGAGTCTGTTATGGAACATATTCTGAAATATCAAGCTGATAGGGATGCTGAATTCTATCAGAAATTTGGCTACAACTTTGCAGATTTTGATGATGCTGATATTTCAACTGTTTTACCAGCTTCTCCTATACTATATCATTGGTACTATGAGTTTGATGATTCACCCACAGAAGAAAGGAAAACCCAACCCACAGAGGAAGGGCAACCCAAGCCAAGCAAAAGACCTGACTCTTCTCAATACGCTCAATATCAGTCAGAACTTGATAAGAAGGAAGCTGAACTCCTGGAAAGATGCAAGACTGCCAAAAAGGCAGAAAGTGAAGCTCCAAATTATCAAACATGTATGCTGGAAAATCCCTTAAGAATCAAGCATCTAAAAGAAGAAATCTATGTTTGCAGCTTGCACAAGCTAAAAACAACTATTCTGAAGGATTTACAGTATATGGTTGCTGGATCAATTCATCCCCTGGAGCAGATCTGTTCTGACAAGATAGAGGAATTATTGGAAAGGAGAAAAGGAGAAGATTCAAAGCTGGACAAGCAAAGGAGGATGTCTCTCAATGCTTATCGAGGAAGTAGATTCAAGCTCATTCATGAAGAACTCCACTTCAGAAGCTATCCATTTGATCAAGAGCAATGGTTGAATCTCAGGGACGCTAGTTCTCTTATTTCTCCTACTATCAAGAAGATCATTGAAGAAATAGAAGATGCTGCAGTCACACCTGCTGAAATCTCTCTTGTAGAAGGTCTAAGAAGCAGCTTGGTAGAAGCTCTCAGAAGAGAGGAAGTAACAAGACAGAAGAGGAAATCTCAAGCTAAGTAAACATTCTAAATCCATTCTGATCTTGTTAGTTAAGTTGTCAGCATATATTGTAAATTTGTTGTTATTGTCCATAAAAACAAATTGGGGGAGATTGTTGGGATTTATGGGTGATAGCATAGGAACAACTTAACTTTGTATATACTTAATTTTTTAATTAATTAGAACATACTGTCACAGCCAAAGTATGTTCTTGTAATCAGTATGCAATGTTATTTTAATTGTGTAATTTGGAAGAAGTTCACTTTCTGTGTTCAAGCCTCAAAGAACGCATATTAGATGACAGCATGAATAAAGGTTACTGTCATAAGCATTGACAGTAAGATTACAAGAAGACAGAATGTTGCAAGTCAAGACAACATATTCACTCTGACAGCAACATTGGCGGAAGACTACGCGACAACAACTTTAGCCCTCGACAGCAAGTTTGGAAACCTCGACAGCACACTATGCGGGGAACTCCTACTGTCACCAAAAGCACATTCCTGTGACAGCAAGCTTTGCGGCAAAAGTAACTGTCTCGAGAAAGATCCTTGTTCTAGGTATCTTTCTCAGTCAAATCCCGTGACAGTTTCAATGTTCAAGAAACAGGCGTGTTGCAGTATCCCTAAGCTGCACCAAGTCTGCAAGACTACGACAGAAGCTTCAAGCACTGCAAACAAAAGCGAATCAATTCAAGAGCAAGGTCAAGTCTCTATTTGCTGAATTGTTTTAGGTAGAAATAGAATGAATCTAGGTTGCTTTCTTTGTAATGTATATCTGACATTGTTAGCAATTTAGGAAAGTCACATGGGTAGACACTTTGTAAGAAGCTGCCACTTGATAATGACAGCAGCTTCACAGACCCGTGTTGACAGTGATAGGATTAGTTTTATACTTAGACTATTAATTCATTCTAGGTATGTAACGAAGACAAACAAGTGTCTTGAAGAAAAACCGAAGCTCAAGAATTCTCTCTTGAGGTTGTAGCAACACTTTGCAAAATAAATAAAACATTTATTTTGTGAATCCTGTCTTCTCGATTATACTGTTTGTGAATGCATACATATTATTGATAACATTAAATCTTAGTTTTGGTTGTTGAAACTGAGATTGAATTTTATCAGTATTGCATTCATCCCCCCCCTTCTGCCATACACGAGGACCAACATCTTATCATTTGAAATATCTTCAATTTTGAGCCCCGTTTTGAAAATTCAAGGGCCCCATTGAAATTTTGTACATAATTATTATTCCTTCGTCATTCGTGTCCGAATCACTATCAGAGGATTTCTTCGTATTATTATATCCCTTATTATCTGATACTATCAATAGTATTTGTTTGGTTCAAAGGAAGAAAAATTATTCCAAACCCTAACCCTAATTTTTCTAGGGTAATTGATATATCGTCTGTATCAATAATATATCTGTTATAGTCCCAGTATTCTTGAGCATTAGTTATATAAATGATATGTATTGATTTGGATAACTATCAGTCTTTGTGGATAACTATCACCTCGTAAAACGTGTATTTTTCTAAATTAGGGTTTTAAAGCGAACCAGTGGATCAATATCGATCCAAAAATGTCGTTTAGGGTATTATTTTCCACTAAGTATAAAAAGGAGAATCGTACATTATCCTTCATACAATCCGTATTAAAAATACAGAAAAATATAAAATTCTCGAACCGTGTTCTTCGTGTTCTTGAAAATCAAAATCAATTTTGAAGGTGTTATTGAAATCCAAATCACAAGTTCAAGTACTCAAATCAAAGATCTTGAGCTCTAGTTTCAAAATCTTCCAACCATATCATTATCTGGTAATTTTTCGATTTTATATGAATTTTTCAATATTCGAATTAAATTAGGGTTCCTGATTAAATTTGGGGATTTTCATTCTGTTGATTCTCCGTTCAATTGATTGCTTCCAACATGTTCCTAGGGTTCTAATTAGTAGGAATTCATGCTTTAATTTCATGTTTCTGTTCGATTTCTAGGCTTTTGCCCGATTTTTCTTTTTAATAGTCCGTTCATATGAATGATCTGACATTGTTTTGATAGAGGGCTTTTGTTGTATGTGTTCGTAGCTTCATTTTAACATAAAGAATGTAGAGTTTCATGTAAGATTTTGGTAGATCGGAAAATTTGTTCGAGGTCGCCGGAATTTGATCGGGATTATGATTCCGGCTGTGTTTTGGTTTGTTTTTGACCGGAATAGATTGTTGAGTGTATAAGGAATGATTTGATGTAAAAAGCCCCAATTTTTATTGCGTTTTTGAGTCGCCGGAATCTGGAAAACCCACCGGATTCTAGAAAATTCCGGTTTGTTCTTCCCGACCCGTTTTTGTTCTTCCCGACCCGTTTGCCCGAATGGTTGACCCGGTTTCAATCTTCGAAACCCTAATTCATTTTCAGAAACTGTTTTTGAATTTTATTTTTAAAATAATTCAAAAATAGTTTAAATATTTATACAAATCATATTTTTATTTTAAAAATACATTTTTAAATTCAGAAAATTTTGAAAAATTATATTTAATTATTTAAATTTGAAAACTGATTAAATTTAATTATTTTAATTATTTTGATTAATAAATAATTTGTTTAATTAATTGATTAATTCTTTTAATCAGTTAATTCTTAATAATTAATTATTAATTAGATTTAATTAATTTAAATTAAGTTTAATTATTTTCTAGCTTGGTTTATTTATTTAAAAATAGTTTGAGTGTCTGGAAATTGTCAATTAATTTTATATTAATTGATTAAATTGTTTTTAAATCTTTATATAGGGATAAATGATCCGATTTTTGACGTAAAAATATTTCGAGGTTTAATTCCTTTGAAATGAGAGCCAAATATTTTTCTAAAATTATTTCTTGGACGGTACGAGACTTATGTGAATTACTTATCGCAATTAAATGACTATGTGTGTTACGTGAAATACGTGAATTATCTGGTTAATGAGTCGTAAATACGAATAATTGTGCTGAGACTTGTTTAAATATTTTGGTCGTGTCTAATATTATCACGAGGGGTAGTTAGAACAGAAATTGGTTAGTATAGTTAGAAAATGAGATTTACGAGACCGTTGACTTAGATGTTGACTTTTATAGTATAGAGATTTTCGACGAACGTGATACGTGAGTTGTTTATTTAATTAATCGTGATTATTCTATCAATTGAAATATGGTTATCTATGCAACAGAGGCTATTGGACGAGACGAGTTAGATTATCGAAGTATGTTAAATGAAAGATGTCGGAGAAGGATGATGTATTGTTTATGACTGATTGGGTTATTTGCGAGGCGATTTAACACCAAGGGAACGTCAACACCCGTAGAGGACATTTGCAAGTATTTTCTTCCAACGGAGATATCGGTAAGATTGGTAAGTGCGTCGGGGTTAAGTTACAATCGTTTATGGAATGTGATAATATATCATACTCTGAAGACTAAAGTACCGTCTCATGTTTGACTATCGAGGTAGATGCGTGGATTCAAAACAGTAGGATCAAATTAGTGGTATACACAAGAGCGTTAGATTGAAGAAGGACGGAAAGAGAGAATCGTGCGATAAGACAGAATAACGAGGGAATCGTATTGTCTCAGCCTTACGAAATAGCTACGGACCGGAGGTAAGTGTCTATTCCTTTCACATATTATTGAGTGATGTTATCTTGAATTATTATTATACAAGTTGAATACTTTTCACTGAATTTCCAAATGTCGATTCCTTTGCATCGAATTGCAAGTATGATTTAATCTCGTAAATTGACGACTATTCTTTTATACCTTTTGAGTTTAGATTCATATTTCCATGTTGATTGGAAAAATATAATTATTGTATTGAAACGATTTAAAAGATAGTTATGGGACGTATACTAAGGCTTTCTTTCAAAAATTCTGATTTAAAAACATTAGGTTGGAATGTTGCCAACCTTAAATGATTGGGAACTTGTGAACCCGATGAGGGTAAAATGTTATATTAAATTCCGAAGTTGTGGTACTTGTCCTACAAGTAATCTATTTTTCCATCTTGCACCTATGCAAGTATTATTATCATTTCTTGTTAATGTGATTATCTGATTCAGTCCCTGATTCGAATTCATGTATGCTGTGTATGATTTAGTTTATTTCCTTCAAATATAAGGCTTATCTATTATAAGTTTATTTTCGAAGGACTTAAACTATTTCTGTCAGAAGTCAGTAAACCCTTGTTTTCCCTATTTATAAAATTCACCTTGAATTTTCCTTAAACTCGAACTTGACTTTCTTGTCACTTACCAAATTGTTGAATCTTAACTAATTCTTCCATAATGTGATAATTTGTACTGTTGAGGCCATCTAGAGCCAGTTCTTTGCACACTACCCTATATTGAGCTGTTGCAATTTCTGTTGATGTCATAATGCCTGTTTCACATCAGACTTAATCTTGTCATTGTGTACTTACGTACCATTGAAACCATTTCGAATCTATTTCTCGAACTTCATTTGATATTGAGCAGTTGAATCTCTTTTGCAACTATTGCACCCTGTCATTGTGTACTTATCTTGCTATGCATGTTATTGTGTATTCTTCACTATTATCCCAGTTGTTGCATCGATCTCGTCGATGTTTATTACATTGTTGTTTTTCATGTGCACCTCCCAATATTGTGTCGATCTCATCGATACTAGATTATATTGATTTTCCTTGATGGATTCTTCATAGTTGAATTGTTTCCTGGAACGTGAGTTTTCCAGCGATTGTTGTATTAAGGTTGTCGATTCTTTCGACACCTGATTGTCGAAGTAAGGTTGTCAATTGTACTGACACCTGACGTATATAATATAGGATTGGAATGTTTTTAATGGAACAATAATGGTCGGACCATATTTATGGTCGGAATAACTTAAGGCCCAGATTGGCCAAGGATCCAGTAGAGGACTTTGCTATAAGCAAGTCCGGGGTTGATGCGTGACTGATCAGAAGCTCAACCTTTGATTTGAAAAATGAGAAAAAAATCCAATTGTAATATCACTTCTTATATCTGAGATGGATTACATCCATATGTTCTGTACTTGTGAGTTATGGCCTGGTACTCAGGTTTATTCATTTGATTGAAGATTGTTGGTTCATTGATTGATAAGAAGGGGTTTCAATCTTTCTGAAACCACTTAATCCTAGTATATCGGATTTCATATAGTCAAAATCCACTTCCTTGATTCCATTGGCAGTCGTGAGATATCTATCTTGATGAGTTTTATTCATACCACATATTCAGTCGGTACCATATTGAAGTCTTGAAGTACGTCCTTTATTCCATGGCCGAGCGCGTTAGCTCATTCTTACTCGATTATTCCACCCTTCCAGAGTTGTTGATTTCAGAAGATGTTGTGAATAGAACCGTTATCTTCAAAAATAGTATTTTTGTATAAACTATGGTCTTGAAGACGTATGAGATATATTTATTTCATATTTTCTACATACTATTGTAGTTATTGTTGTTCGGGTAACCGTGACGACCAATATAATTTTTTTTTTGTGTTTTAAACTATTCAGTTGCTAAAAGCTGAATGAGAAATTGTGGTAAATTACCAAACTTGATTTGAGAATCTTAGAGATTACAAATGTTTTAACCAGAGGCTTGTTTAGTTGAAAATCCAAAGTTTATTTTGGAAACTTTTCATATTATACTTGATAAAGCACTTGCTGAGCAATTCGTTCGCTCATACTTGCTTTCTTTATATATATTTAGCCTCTCAGCAAGAAGGCGTATTGACGGGAGTTATCCGCGTAGCTGGGCAGAGAAGGAAGAAGATGTTAGTGTAAAGACGTTATGATGCAAAATATGTGGAGCGATTGTAAGGTTATTGTATAAGTTGATTTCTATTAAATATTATATTGTATAAGATTGTTGCCTGGTATACTTCTTATCAAAGTTATACTAGTGTTTTAGATTGTATGTAAAGAGAATGGTTGTAAAGAAGAAAATTTTTATGTAATGGAATTTTGGATTCTTGTTTCTAGCACTATAACCTTTAAATATTCTTGGTAGAGTTGGGGTCGCTGATGTTATTATTGAGTTGATTTAATATTAAGCAGGTTGTTGGAAATGAGAATGCAGTGTGACGACCAAATCCTTTGACCCCGGATTTGGGGCGTTACAGTAGGTGCAGGTCTTGAAGATGCAATAATATTCTCATCAGTATGATTATGTGAGGTTGATCTTTGACTCAGAGAAACTTCCCCTAAGTTCATTGGGGTGGTAACTCTGTGTTGTGATCCACCTATGGATGCTTCACTTTGGCTTCCTACGGATGCTCCATTTTGGCTTCCTACGGACGCTCCATTTGGCTTCTAATCAGATGCTCCATTTGTCCTTTCCATAGATGAATCATTTAGGCTTTAATCATCCATAGTCTAGACAATCATTCTTGGAGGTACTGATTCATCCACATAATCATCATCTTCTTCATACCAGTAACCACCTTCCATCTCAAACTTAAATCTTCTATTACTTCCTTGGCTAAGGAAAGTGATAAGAGAAAATTGTTGGCTTCACTTGTTCACACAGTTTGATGATTCCTCCTTCAGGTGCTTGTATGATCAAGAAAACATTCTGGCTGCAATAAGTAGCACCAGCCATAACTTTCCAGATCTCAATGAGTTGTCCTGATTTCCCAAGCAAAGTCCCTGCAGATATTGTCATTTGTTTCATAAGACCTCTTCACAATGAATTCTTGAGATAAATCATTTGAGGAGATTTCATGTGCAGTGGTTGAAAGAGTTTATCAAACGTATGATCTGTCCCCTTCTTGATAGAGGTCTTCTATTGCTTCCCTTAATGGCATGCATCCTTTAACCCATCCTTGGCAAAACTCGAGGTTCCTCTAATCAAGATTCTTCCTTCAGACAGCTTCTTATGCACTGGTTACTGTTGTCCTGATTTTGCCTTATCACTAAGAGGTCAAGGCACACAATCCACCAAGGCAGAATTTAAATCAGCTGCATACAATTTTCTATTAAGTGTCCAGTGCTTACCACTTCATTATCTTTTTATCGATAGACAATGCAAGCTACAAATACAAAGTTTTCCTTTGTCACATGCTTGATTGATACACAACAAGTTATGCTTATATCTATCGACTAGTGCTTCAACCCTAACTGATGATATTGTTTGCCAAAGTCATGATTCATTACTTAATCATGACTACAAATATCATCTCTACATACTAGTAGAGGGGCTACGTTCCTCTAAGAATTCAGTGAGCAGGATAGAAACTCTAGTAGGAATCTAGAGCTTCCATATCTTCCTCCTACACACTTTCAAAACCAAATCAAACAGGCTTAGGTACCCAAGTTTCCTTGAGCTTTGGCTTTTTAGCTTGTATGACTGTCATCTTCTCTTTCTGAGCTTTGGGCTTCAAGGGATTCAAACCATTTTCATCCCTTGGTACTGGCTTTGAAAGACTAGCATCCACATGTTGCTCTAAAATATCAAAATTTGATGCTCGACAAGGAAATGTTTGAGCATACAGATCATTCAAGTCAGACATGCTCCATAACATTTGAGGCATATTGAATTCATACCAATATGGATGAGGAACAAATGGCATGTTAGCATATCTTGTTGAATCTCGAGCATTGTTAAAATATGATGCATGACATGCATATTGTTCGCACAAAATCACGCAAGCGTACGCGGTCACAAGTAATACAGGATTAAGTAGAGTTCGTTCCCGCAGAGACTGCTTTGGTTATAATAGTTTAACACTTATGCAACAATGTATGGTTATTATTCAATGCTAAGACAATTATCAAAGTTGTGTGTTTTAATTAACTAATGAGATTATAATTAACTAAAGAAGAGATTGCTGTAAATTTACTTATGAGAATCAAAACATGGGATCCTAACTTCATTAAATACTTCATTCAGAGTCTTTTGTCTTTAATTAATGCATGTGACGGTTGTGACAACTAATCGGATAACACGAAATCAGTACACGCTACCTTTCAGTATACGTATACCAAACCACTCAAACATCCACAAAAGAGATAGAAGTTGGGCAGACACCAATTATGCTTAGACCCTATATGTCTATAAGATTTGAAAACATAACGGTTTAACGAGCAAGTTATCCATTCAGATTACATAGGGCAGGTAAGATGGTTAAAATCACCTACGAATCATGCATGACAAACGTACATAAACCTATTCTAGCATGGCAAGTTCTAAACCTCTATATCCACTTTCGCATTCAATAGAGATTAACAAACAATCTTAGATGTTAGCTACGCATCCAAGAAGAATAAGCACAACCAAACTAGGATATCAATTAGCCATCACACACACATCTTTAAAACAATTAACTACTAAAATCCATAAATAAATCCGTTAGAATCCCACGACAACGATTAGTTCATATTCGAACCGTACATCATCGTGGGTTCTGATGAAAACATGATAATAAATATGTCTGGAAAACTGAATAAAAGTACTAGAGTTTAGAAAGAACAAACGAGAATCCAAAGTATCGCCTAATTTAGAAGAATACAAAGATTAGATGAAACTAGGTCTTCGTAAATCAGCTGTCTTCTTGTCCTCCTTACCGGTGGATGGATTAGTATGTAGGTATGACAATATATCTCAGAATTCGTCCACCAATGGTTTATATAAGCCATAGGGTTGACTGGTCAGCTGCTGTTTCCTTTTCTGAGTTGAAGTTGCCTTTTTTCCAGAATGTTTTAGGGGTGGGCGCGCCTGAAGGGCGTGGGCGCACTTGGAAATCTGTCAAATAGGGCGCGGGCGCGCGCAGGGAGGCGCGGGGGCGCCTGAAATTTTGTCCAGAATTCCTTTATCTTCGCGTGGACTGTTAAATCGTCCGATTCTGACTTCTAGATCTCAAGATATGGCCCAAACAGTGAATTATGTGCAGGTAGCTCAACAAATCTGAATTTCCTTCTAATAAATCTCCAAATTAAGCTCTTTATTCTCCAATCCTTCCAAGTTTAGGATTTCCTTGCGCTTCCGACTCCCGCAACTGCATGGCTTTCACAGACATGCTCAAAACACCTCTGCAAACCACAAGAACTCCACTTCTCTGCTAACAATTCATCTCTGCAGATACTAACACCAAACATATCACAAATACCACAAACTTGAGAACAAACGAATCAATTTAAGCCAATTTAGGATGATCCAAGTGGATATGAAATCCACTTATCACATATCAGTCATAGGCAGTTGAGTAGACCTTGTTTGAACAAATTTGCAAGAAGTATACAAGTTATTAACTCTACCACATCGAATGCAGGGCTTTCTGGAAGATCTTTCTTCTCATGGATAGCTGTTATTACAGTCAATCATTGTTGGTTCATTCACGCTTTCCTCTTCATCTTCCTGTGACTCTTCTTTCTTGATGGTTTTGCTTCTTAATGATTGAACGCGGTTTTTAAAACCTGGTCCAACCTTATTGCTCAGTTTCTCTAGAGTCTGATTACTCCTAAATGGTTTTACCATCTTTGGAGCAGTCTCCACTTCCTCTAGCTTCTTTTTATTACAATTCCAGGTCTCTTTACAAAATGTGTCCATTCCTTGAGATTTGATAATGTTGGACACAATGTAACTGGAATTATTCCATCTTGCAATAACCTCTTGTTCCTTTCTCAGCTGCTCTTTCAAAACCACTTCTCTTTTTAAGACAGCCTCAAGTTCATGTTTAGCATTCATGCAATCAACAAGTGTTTCCTTAAACTCAGAGACTTGAGTTTCCAACATAGCATTTATCTCACTAAGCATAACATTAGTTGCTTTGAGTCTGACATGTTGCCCAGTAAATAACAATTGTAGAAGGGGGTTGAATACAATTGTATAAGATTCTCGACTTTATATAACACAAATATGAAAGATCAATAACAATAACAATAACAGCTTTATTAACTTTGATATAAAACTGTTACAAACTCTCTTAAGAAATTCTGATGTTCTTAAGAGCTGCTAGCTTACAAAAACTCTCTCAAGAAATTCTGTTCTTAAGAGCTTCTCTCCGATTATGTTCTCTCTCTCTGATAAGTACATAAATCGAAACCAAAACTGTGTTTATATAGTGCACACAGCTTCTCTATCAATAACAAGATAAGTCCTAATCATAACAAAGATAGAAACATATCTTTAATCGATAGCTGCATTCTACAAACCAGGAACAAACTTCCATGTTTATCTAGACTCCAAATATAACTCGAAGTAGGAATCCTGATCAGCTTCAAGTCCTGATGATCAAACCTGATCATAGTCTGAGTAGGAATCCTGATGATCAATAAGATACTGACGCTTGATCAAATACTGATGACCATGCAATACTGATGACGTCAGCAATCCTGATCAGTTGAGTCTAGCTTCTGACGATCATTGAATTCTGATCTAACAATCTCCCCCAATCTCATACTTTGTGAAATAAAGTATAGATTCCAAATATTCAATGATGTCAAAAACATGTATCAAAATGTACGAGTATCTTCAGAAACAACTTATCTGTTTAAGCTTTGTGATAGAACAGATTCATCTTCAAGAAGTTGGATAATAAACTTTCTTCTTTTTCTTCAAGAATTTGAATCAATCTTTCCTTAAGATTTATGAGTTCTTCATCTTCCTCATTAATCTGGTAGATAGCTGCTCTGAGATTCTGTATGGAGTTTCTCTGTAGACTGTGCTCTTCAAGCAAAAGATAAGCAATTTCCTTCCCATCAGGATTGAGAGAAAGATGAGTCATGCCAAAATTTACTTCTTTAACAGCAGTACCCCTTTGCATTTCCACATCCTGACCTCTTTGATTTAAGTACATGGGAGTATAATTACCATCGAAATTACTGTTTCCATCCAGTCTTCTTCTTATAGTTGACAAAATCATGTCACTCCATTCTTTGTACACTTGGTTCTTCCATCTTAACAGATAGTGAACATATTTCAGTTCCTGTGTAGTTTTCATCAGCAGATCTTGAATAGATAGAATCTTCACACTACCATCTTTCATGAAGTACAGAAGCTTTTCTTTCTTTTCAAAACCATCATGACAATCTATAACTATATCAACAGCTAATAAATTGTTCAGGTTTTCAGAAGTTAAAGTACCTCCAATTTCTGTCAAGGAGTAAGGATCAACATATGACATATTCAGATATTCACCATCTCTGTGTCCAATACCTCCTCTTGAATTACTTGACAATTGCTTCAGATTTGAAAACATCTTTAACCAGAGTGCTTTTGATCTAACCATCTCAGATAAATCAACAACACTTGAAGCGCTTGTAATAATTCCACCAGACTGAAAATTGATAGGTGTATCACAACTTAATGTGCTAATATGTTTCCACTTCTTGTCTTTTTCCTTTTCAAAAGTGTAGCTTCTTTCAAGTAAAGATTCTTGTCTGCTTGAATTTCTCCATTGTCTTTTATTTGAAACTTTAAGCCTTTGTAGATAGAGATTGAAATCTTTATTTGTTCTTCTTGTAATATCTCTTCTTCTGGCTTCTTCTTCTTCATCTACTTCTTTGTTGTGACAATCAACAACAGTAGATAAGATTATCAAATCAACCTCTTGCAGAATTTCAGATTCATCAGGATCTTGAATATTGTCAGGATTAGAATCTTCAATTTGATTTGTATTGCTGAGAGTTGATTTACTTGATTTTCTTCTCAATTCAGGTTCTTCTTCAACAATTCCATCATCACCAAAAGTAGATCTGTCAGGAACTACTAGAGTTTGAATAGGTTCAGGAATTTCTTCAATTCTTAACCCTCTAGACCTTGTCTGTCTAGGTACTGTTTGAGTTGAAGAACCTCTTTTACTTCTTCTAGCACCTCTTCTACCTCTGCTTCCTCTACCTCTAGCAGGAGCAGTATAGCTTTCCATTGTCTCTCTTTGTAGTCTCAAAAATTCTTCATGTGAGAGATCTGGATATTCTTCACTTGCTGTAGAGAGTGCTTTTCTTGCATATAATTGTTGAACTCTTTTATCAGTGTGATATAGAGTAACAATTCTGCCGTCTTTTGTAGAAAACTTCTGGAATAAATTTGATGCATCTTCAGGATTATCAATAATCACATCTTCATCACCTTCAGGAATTGTAGCAAGAATGTGTCCATGACCAGGTGTCAGGATTTGATCTTCCGTCAGGATCTGAGATTGCACCAATGTTCTTACTGTCTTAACTCCAGAATCAGAAACATGAGTTGACTGCGTTGTTTGACTTTGAGAAGTTTGGATTGTCTTCATAACAACAGCATCAGAGGTTTCTCCTTGTATCGCTTTGTCACCACCATCATCTCCAGTATCATCATCATTATTTCTTAATACTAGATCAGGTGTACATTTTGTCTGAATAACCTTCTCCCCCTTTTTGACATCAGGATTTGACAATAATTGCAAAATTAAGGAAAGAGAGGCTTGAATTTCAGTTACCTTAGTATCCAGAGAATCAATTCTTTGATGGATTGAGGTTTGTTCTGAAACAACAGACTTCAC
The DNA here is from genome assembly GCA_030848705.1 of Heracleum sosnowskyi. Classification (NCBI taxonomy): domain Eukaryota; kingdom Viridiplantae; phylum Streptophyta; class Magnoliopsida; order Apiales; family Apiaceae; genus Heracleum; species Heracleum sosnowskyi. The sequence goes on along the minus strand of CM061238.1, from coordinate 56,711,532 downwards.
TTGGGATTCCACTACCCTTAGTTGAAAAGTAGTAGGCACCTTTGTAAAATTATTAAAGATATCAGTCCTCACTTTTTCAGTTGAGCCCTTGATAGAATCAATCTCACTTTTCAGGCTTTTGGATAACAGAGTAGTAGCCTTCAGATGATTCTTCAAGTCTTGATTCTCTATAGACTTCACTGCATTATAGGCATGTTCAATAGCAGAAGAAAAACTGATAGATTCATCAGAATTATGCCATGAATTGTTCCATTCATTCTGTCTAAATGCCTCTGCAGGATCAAAGGAAGGAGTAGAAAAATCTTGTCTCTGATCTTTTCCAGTAAAAGCATTGCCAGCCATAAATGTACTCGATGAACCAAAATTAGTTCCAAGACTAATCTTGAGTGCTGTAGCAAGCTGTTCCTTCTCTTTTCTATTCTCATTATCATCATCACTATCATCATCAGAATTATCATCATCAGAACCATGAGATATATCAGGATCAGGAATTGCAATACCTTTCAGTTTATCCTGAGATTCTGAGATAGGATGATCTATTGGTCTTGAACGAAGTGGCTGTATCAAAATAGGTTCATTATCAGGAGCACCACTAACGTCAGGATGAACATCGTCAGGATTTGATATGCTTGCATCAGTATTTGCTACCAATGGTTCTTGTGGAGCTTGAGGTTCAGAAGCTGCTTCAACACTTTGAGCTAAAGGTTCTTGTGTGCTTCCCTCATTGACAATGTTCTCAACCAATCTTTCAACAGAAGCTGTAGCTTTGCCTGCATCTTCACTTTGAGAAGATGGTTCTTGTGTAGCTGGAATGTTGATGTCTTCATTCTCCCTTTGAGAAAATGGTTCTTGTGTGACCAGTCCACTAGCTAAGCCTTCACCCAAACTTTGATTGAGTGGTTCTTGTGTGGCAGGATCAACAGTAGCTGCTGAATTACTCTGAAATTCAGGTTCTTGTGGGCTTGATCCTTTCAGCTTCTTCTGTCTCTGATAGACTAACTCTTCTGCATTCCTCTTTTTCTTTGATGTAGGTGTAAGACCAACCAAGGAAGCAGTTGTAGATACCTTCTCCCAAGAATGTCCTCGAATCTGAGACGGAGAGGCTGGAGAGTCTGATATAGAGACAACTTTTGTTGTTGCATCAGGAATACTAACATCAGGATTTGATGTCTGAATATCAGTATCCTTCATTTGCACTGTCAAAGGAATATGATACCTGCTCTTTGATAATTTCCTTTTCTTTTGTGGTTTCGATGAAGGTACCACAGCTTTAGTAGCAGTATCAGCAACTTCCTTGTTCACATTCATCACAGAGGATATAGGTAAGTCATCCTCTGAATCACTTTCATCAATCAACCTTAACTTCCTTTTCACAGGAACATCCTTAACAACCTTATCAGCTTTCTTCACCAGGACCCCTTGTACACCCCCTTGTATCTTCTTTTTAGTGAGTGGTGTAGAGGAAAAATCCTTTGAACCTGATTGCCTTCCAGACACATCAGTTCTAGCTGATTTCTTTGATTTTACAACTAAAGTCTTTTGAGAGACAGTAGAGGTGGTTGTTAATTGTTTAGACTATTTAGGTTGCATGCTTGTGTCAGGAACAAGGTGGGTTGGTCCTTGTACCATAGCATTAGAAAGTAGTCCATAACGAGTAGGCATTTTCTGATGTAAGAAAAACCTAACCTCATCAGGAATAAAAGCATTTCCGCACAAAATATTTTGCCATATCAGGATTGAAAAAAAATATTCAATAAGATTAAAATAAAATTTTATTTAAGAAAACAAAATTTATTTTAACAATCCTGAATAGCATTTTGGTTTAAGAAAAATAACCAAATTAATGGTCATAGAATTAAAACACGCTTACCAGCAAACGAGGCAAAAATATTTATGGAAAACCGAACCGTCTCCTTGAGATTGTAGAAATGACCTGCACCCTTAATACATATTCTCTATAAAAGAGAACTGTTAAGCATAATCATCATATATCTATTAAAACACAAACCCTTTCCAGAGAAAAACTTACGAAAAACCTTTCACCTTCTTTGTTTTTCAATGGCTGCCAACAATCAAAACAACATACCTGATGAAGAAATTGATAGAATTTGGCAACAAATGGATGAGGCTCTAGCAGAGATGGAGCCACAACCAGTTCCTGACCCTCAGGAACATGAAGCGTTTATAAACGCTATGGTTGATGTGGTGTGGCACAACTTTGTGCAAGCCAATCCTGACTGGAATCCTCTTGAGAATCTCATCTATGAAGAGGATGAAGACGATGAGGATGATGAAGAGGATGAGGATGAAGATGATGAAGAGCTCGTCCGAGATGCTTGTACGTCATGCAAGTTGGAGGCACGGAGGCGTCCCGGTGGTCACGGTGACGATCCGCCTTCAAGTGCATCAGCTCCTCTTTTTGTCTCTTAAGGATGGAACAAGAGACCTTCCAGTTCTGATGAACTGTGAAGCTGCTCAGGAGCATTCATGCTAATTTGCAGGGCACGTGTTCATGCTTATCTGTAAAGCACGAGTTCCTGAGTAGAAAATAGACTAGGAAAACAAATATGTAATTTCCATATTTCATGTGTAATGTATCTTCAAGTATTAATGAAATTTGTCTATTTTCTCAATTGTTTGCTTCCTGTATTTTCCTGCAAAATTTGTTAGTAACACTCAAAGTGATATAGAGATGATAAATAATAAACTCTGTTAATAATGAAATTGAAATTGATAATTAAGACTGAAAACTTAATCAAAGACTAAGTAATAATCTAATTGTCCAGAGTTTACCAGGAGTGTTGATGACAAATTAGCATAGAACCTCTGGTTTTCATACCAGCTTCAAACATCTGAGCATCAGGATTTGACCAGTTGACTTCCTGTCAGGATTGAGTCCTATCAGGATTTGATCAAAGAAAACATACCTTTCTGAATAACCATCAGGATTTGACAGTTATCAGGATTTCCTCTCTGTAGCTTTTCCTCAGAAATTCTCAAAATTCATCATTCCAAGTTCATTCACCAACTTATTGAAAGTAGCTTCAGGCAGTGGCTTGGTGAATATATCAGCTAGTTGTTGATCAGTAGGAACAAAGTGAAGTTCAATTGTTCCTTCCAGAACCTGTTCTCTTATAAAGTGATATCTGATACTTATGTGTTTAGTAAGAGAATGCTGAACTGGATTTCCTGTCATTGCAATAGCACTTTGGTTATCACAATAAATAGGGATTTTTGAGTATGACAGGCCATAATCTAACAACTGATTTCTCATCCACATTATCTGAGCACAACAACTTCCTGCAGCAATGTACTCAGCTTCTGCAGTTGAAGTGGAAATAGATTTCTGCTTTTTACTGAACCATGAAACTAGTCTTCCACCCAAAAACTGACAACTTCCTGAAGTACTTTTCCTGTCTATTTTGCATCCTGCAAAATCAGCATCTGAATAACCACACAACCCAAAATCTGATTCCCTTGCATACCAAAGGCCAAGTGAAGGAGTGCCTTTGAGATATCTGAAAATTCTTTTGACTGCAATCAGATGTGGTTCTCTAGGTTTTGCTTGAAATCTTGCACATAGACAGGTTGCAAACATGATATCTGGTCTACAGGCAGTGAGATACAATAAAGAGCCAATCATTCCTCTGTAGTGAGTTACATCTACCTCTTCACCTTGATCAGGATCAAGTTTGGTAGCTGTAGCTATGGGAGTTGAAGTAGGAGTACTGTCTTGCATGTTAAACCTTGTCAATAAATTCCTTGTGTATTTAGACTGATTAATAAAAATCCCTTCATCAGTCTGTTTAACTTGAAGACCCAGAAAGTAACTCATTTCTCCCATCATGCTCATTTGATATCTTGACTGCATAAGCTTGGAAAACTTTTCACACAGCTTATTGTTTGTTGACCCAAAAATGATATCATCAACATAAATCTGAACTAACAGTAACTCCTTACCATGATTCAAATAAAATAGAGTTTTATCAATTGCACCTCTTTTGAATCCACTTTCCAGTAAGAATTGAGCTAAGGTTTCATACCATGCTCTTGGAGCTTGCTTTAGTCCATAAAGTGCCTTATCCAGTCTGTAGACATGATCTGGATATTTAGGATCAATGAAACCAGGAGGTTGTTCAACATAAACTTCTTCCTCCAGTTCACCATTTAAGAAAGCACTTTTAACATCCATCTGGAAAACCTTGAATTTCTTATGTGCTGCATAAGCAAGAAATATCCTGATGGCTTCTAGTCTTGCAACAGGAGCAAAAGTTTCATCATAGTCAATTCCCTCTTGTTGGGAATACCCCTTTGCAACTAGTCTAGCTTTATTTCTGATAATGACTCCATCAGAATCAGTCTTGTTCTTAAAAATCCACTTTGTACCAACTATTGATCTATTCTTTGGTCTTGGTACCAGTTTCCAGACTTCATTCCTTTCAAATTCATTCAGTTCTTCTTGCATTGCAGTAACCCAATCAGCATCTTTAAGTGCATCTTCAACTTTCTTAGGCTCCTCCTTGGATAGAAAGTTATTATATAAACATTCATTCTGAGTTGCACTTCGTGTTTGACCACCTGCATCAGGATCTCCAATTATCAAATCAGGAGTATGATCTTTAGTGCATTTCCTTGCTGGTGTCAAATTGTTTCTTGAAGTAGATGCTCCCCCTGGATTGGTGTTATCTTGATTGAAAGAATTTGATTGATTTGAAGCTCTCCCTGAATTATCGCTATGCCCTCCTGATGTGTTATCAGGATCTTCACTTGAATCAGTATCTGAAGAATTCTGTCCTGATGATTGAGTTGACTCTGAACTTGTAGTTGAATGCCGTTGCTCCCCCTCAACATTAGCACTACTAGTTGTATCACTGTTGTTTGCATCATCAGTATTAGCACCATCAGTACCTGGTGAGTCATCAGGATTTGGTGACCCGTCAGTACTGGATGAATGGACAGCTTCTGATTCACTTTCTTCAGGTTCCTTGGAAGCTTCATTTTCAAATAACAATCTATCATGCGAGTCTTCAATGATTCCAGTTATCTTCTTATCATCAAAAGATACATGAATTGACTCCATGACAGTTCTTGTTCTCAAATTAAAAACTCTGAAGGCTCTTGATGTAGGATAACCTATGAATATTCCTTCATCAGCCTTTGTTTCAAATTTCCCTAGCTGTTCAGGATGAGTTCTGAGAACAAAACATTTACAGCCAAACACATGCAAATGCTTCAGACTTGGTTTCTTCTCTTTGAGTGACTGGTAAGGAGTGACACCATGCCTGTTTATCAATGTAAGATTTTGTGTATAGCATGCTGTGTTGACTGCTTCTGCCCAGAAATATGTAGGTAATTTAGCTTCTTCCAACATAGTTCTGCCAGCTTCAATAAGAGTTCTATTCTTCCTTTCTACTACTCCATTTTGCTGAGGTGTGCCAGGAGCAGAGAATTGTTGAATGATTCCTTTGTATTTGCAGAACTCTTCCATCTTTGAATTCTTAAATTCAGTACCATTATCACTTCTCAGAATCTTGACTTTGTACTTTGTGGTTGTCTCAATCATCCTCACATGATCCAACAGAACTTCAGGAGTTTCATCTTTTCTGTGCAGAAAATACACCCAGGTGAATCTAGAATATTCATCAACAATTACAAGAGTGTACCTTTTCTTACTGATGGACATGATGTTGACTGGACCAAACAGATCAAGATGTAGCATGTGATATGGTTCTTCAATAGAGGATTCTGATTTACTCTGGAATGATGTCCTTCTTTGTTTTGCTTTTTGGCATGCATCACAGAGTCCATCAGGTGTATATAAGACATTAGGTAATCCTCTTACTAACTCTTTCTTAACCAACTCATTGATGTTGCTGAAGTTGAGATGAGAAAGCTTCTTGTGCCAATTCCAACTTTCATCTACTGAAGCTTTACTGATGAAACATGTAGGGGAGCCATCAGTATCTGAGAGAATGTTGGCTTCATATATGTTACCATGCCTGTAGCCAGTTAGTGCTATCTTCCCTGTTGCTTTACTGACTACTTCACAATGTGTGGAATAGAAATTGACATGATAACCTCTGTCAGTGATTTGACTAATACTCAACAAGTTGTGTTTTAGTCCCTTTACTAGAGCTACTTTTTCAATGATGACATTTCCAATGATTATATTGCCATATCCCAAGGTTTGTCCAATGTTGTCATCTCCATAAGACACAGTTGGGCCAGCTTTTTCTTCATATTCTGATAACAGGGCTTTGTTTCCAGTCATGTGCACAGAACATCCACTATCCATGACTAACACATTTTTCTTTTTACCCTGCATCAGAATAGAAACACACTAGTTAGAACACTTAGGAACCCATACATGTTGGGTTCCTTTCTCATGCAATTTATTAATTTTAACAGCAGAAGACTTTTTGACTTTAGCAGTCCTGACAGGATTTACTCCATCAGGATTTGCTTTGTCAGTATCAGTATTAACAAAAGCATGCTTCACTATGACATTTTCAGTTTTATCAGACTTTGTACTACTTTCAAACTTAGGCAATGGATCATAAAAGTTATAGTACAAATCATGATACTCTTTACAAGTATAAATAGAATGCCATAGACTACCACAATGAAAACAGGACTTCTGCGGTTTATAGAGTACTGATCTATTCCTAACATCAGACTTAGGAATATCAGTAATCTTCTTCTTACTCTTCTTACAATCAATAGCAAGATGATTAGAGTTACCACAGTTAAAACAACACTTTCTAGGTGCATTTGGGATATATTTATAACCATTCTCTTTATTGATCCCAACTTTACCATTCCTGTTTCTCTTAACAGTAGCTTCTTTTTTCTTATCTGTAACCTTACAGATTTTCTCCTTAAGCTGTTTCTGAGACAATAGACCTAGATTCTTAGTGACTTTGTTCATGACAGGTTTAGACTTTATAATTTTAATTCCTTGAGTAGAAGAAGATCCCTTTTCAAAAGTAGAATTGGAATCCTTACCAAAAACAAAATTAACAGGAGTAATCTTAGATTTGGTTGAGTCTATAACATGTCTATAGGTCTTTGGACTGACTGTCTCATCAATGACAATTTTCTCTTTCAATTTCTTATCTTCATCTGACTTATATCCTAGACACTCTTTCCAATTCTTAGAGGTATTAATCTCATGAAATTTCCTACCAGAGTCTGTCCAGGTTCTGATTTTCTCATTAGCATATTCAAGTTCTTTTTCAAGGGAAGTACATTTAGATGTCATCTCTAAGTGCATGTGTTTAGCATTATCACATTCTTTTTGTACTTCTTGCATACGAGAAAATTCAGCTTCTAATATCTCATTCCTTTTTCTAAGGTCAGACATCTCAGATAAGATTCTAGTATTCTCAGCAGTTTGACTTCTAAAGCTAATATGTAATGACTTTAGAAAACGTCTTAACTCAGAAGCATTATCAGTATCAAAATCAAAGATAGTATTTAGTACCTTATCATCAGGAGCAGCAGTTACATCAGCATTGGCCATTAACGCATAGTTGACTACCTCAGTATCAGATTCTGAGGAAGAGTCCATCCAATCCTTGCTTGATGTGATGAGTGCCTTTGTCTTGTTGCATTCAGAAGCAAAGTGACCCATACCATTACACTTGTAGCATCTAACCTTTGACTTGTCAAATTTGCTACCCTTGCTGTCCTTCTTGATATACTTGTCTTTGTCTGCTTTGAAGGTCTTTTTCTGAAAGTTGCCTTGTCTTCTATTCTTCCTGAACTTCATCCTTCTGAAGTTTCTGACAATCATAGCAACCATCTCTTCCATGTCTGAATCAGAAGATTCATCATCAGTATTGGCATCAGGATTGCCATCAGTATCTGATGAAGAGTCGTCAGGATCTGACTCAGCTACTCTCGCTTTCCTTCTAGAGACCTCCATAGCTTTCCCTTTTGATTTTGCTTCTACATTCAAAGCAATTGACTTTGCCTTGCTGCTTTTCTTGTTCTTCCTCTGTTGAACTTCAAGATCATGAGTTCTTAGCATCCCATAGATCTCATCAAGAGATACAATGTTCAGATCATACTGGTGTCTAATGATTGAGGTCTGAGTATCCCATTCTTCAGGTAAAGCTCTAAGAAATTTGGTGTTTGAATCTTCAGTTTCATATACTTTGTCAACTAAGGATAAGCTGTTCAATAGTGTCAGGAATCTATCATATAGATCAGTCAGGCTCTCTTCAGGTCTTGCATCGAATTGCTCATATTCTTGAATCAATAGAGCCCTTCTGTTTTTCTTGACAGATGCAGATCCCTGGCACTGAGTTTCCAAAGTATCCCAGATTTCTTTTGAAGACTTGCATGCAATCACTCTGTTTGACATAACAGCATCAAGGCTATTATGCAAGATATTCTTTATCTTTGGTTCCCTGAGTACATGAGCTTTTTCTTCTGGAGTCCATTCAGCTTTAGCTTTGACCACATAATGTTCTGGTACTGTATCTGTTCGTTCTACGAACTTTGTTGGTATATATGGTCCATCACGAATCCTGTCCAAGTAGTCGGGATCCATAGCCTCCAGGTACATCAGCATCTTTACCCTCCATGTGGGATATTCTGATATCTTCAAGATGGGAATCTTCATGCTTTCATACTTGGTTGTCAACATCTTTAGATCGTATCTGATTCAGAATTAAATCAGTTTGCTCTGATACCAATTGTTGCCCAGTAAATAACAATTGTAGAAGGGGGTTGAATACAATTGTATAAGATTCTCGACTTTATATAACACAAATATGAAAGATCAATAACAATAACAATAACAGCTTTATTAACTTTGATATAAAACTGTTACAAACTCTCTTAAGAAATTCTGATGTTCTTAAGAGCTGCTAGCTTACAAAAACTCTCTCAAGAAATTCTGTTCTTAAGAGCTTCTCTCCGATTATGTTCTCTCTCTCTGATAAGTACATAAATCGAAACCAAAACTGTGTTTATATAGTGCACACAACTTCTCTATCAATAACAAGATAAGTCCTAATCATAACAAAGATAGAAACATATCTTTAATCGATAGCTGCATTCTACAAACCAGGAACAAACTTCCATGTTTATCTAGACTCCAAATATAACTCGAAGTAGGAATCCTGATCAGCTTCAAGTCCTGATGATCAAACCTGATCATAGTCTGAGTAGGAATCCTGATGATCAATAAGATACTAACGCTTGATCAAATACTGATGACCATGCAATACTGATGACGTCAGCAATCCTAATCAGTTGAGTCTAGCTTCTGACGATCATTGAATTCTGATCTAACATGACATTTTCTTCAATGAGATTGTTAAAGGAAATACGCACAACATGTAATTCATCAAATAAACTCATTGCAGTGCTGCAACATACTTCTTTAACATGCTTAGTTGGCTCCAGAAAAAATACCTGATTTCTGGTTGAACTTGCTTCTTGATTTTCATAGGCCGTGGGTACAAGGTTGATAGATTCCTCTGTTGATGTTGAACAACCCTCTTCAGCTGAAACCCTTTGCTAAAAAAGGACTTCATCTTCCAGTGCCATTCCTTCCTTGCCCTTGTCTGATGTGGTTCTGATACATTAACAGATCTTCAAGTTGAATGTTGAGCTTGTTGCTTCTGTTCTCTCCTCTTCTTTCAAATCTTGGTTGGAGATGACCACATCTCTGGTTTCTGTCTCCCCTTCTTCACTGATAATCTTTGCATCCTGCATAGCCTCAAGATTAATGCCTTCAAGAGTGCTTAACAGATCGCTAGGATTTAGATCTTTGGAATCAGGGGTGTTTTTGATAGACACAGAGATATGCTTCCATTTTCTGGGTAAAGATTTTGCAAACATCAAGTTTGAGTCCTTGTTTGACAACTCCTTCCCAGCTTCTTCGTTGTCACCTCTCTCCATCGTTGCAGTTGCTTTTGATCTTTAAACTTCAGGTATGTTTAAAGCTTGCTCTGATACCAATTGTTATTCCCATAACAATGCAACCTAGATTGTAGAAGGGGGGTTGAATACAATCTAGCTAATTTTACAAAACTTTTTCAAACCTTTTACAGTATGAGCATATGTGCTTGCAAATTAACTAAAATTGAGTCAAGCCGTGAACATAAATGAATTCTTTAAGTTAAAAAGAAATGCATGAGACAAGCCAACTTTTTAAACTTTTCAGGTGGGTTTCTCGAAAAAAGCCCACCCGAGGTGTATATTGAAGAATTCTCTAGTTTTGTTTTTCAACAAACTCCAGCTGCTTACACAGATGATGAAAGAGAGCCTAAGTGTTTTACATTCAGCTTTGTGCTCTCTTTACACACTTTCTATTCTACTCCACAGAGTCTTATATACATCGACTGTGTGTTACAAACAAAACCTACAACATAATAAAATATTACATTTTTGGTTCTGCTTGTTCACATGCTCATCTCAGAAACTATCCTATTCGGGAAATGCCTTGGCTGGCATCATAGATAAACTTGTATAGTCCCAAATGGTGCTTTCTGATTGAGTGTGCTTCTCTCTTCAAAAATTACTAAGTCCATGCAATTGACCTACCTTCCAAGCCCATGTGACATCTGCATGAAAGAGACCTTTCCTTGGCTACCCGATTGTCAAGTCACTATCAGCTGAGATAAGTGAACATGTAGTATTGCATATAGGTCTTCATGCTTGTCAAGCTTTTCCTTTGTGTTCAGTTAGAAGGTAAACTTCTAGGTAGCTGCTTTAACTCTTATTTATCCATCGAGACATAGAAGACAATAGATGACATCACATTTCATTTTTAGAAATTTGAGCCTTCGAATATTTACAATTTGACTTCCTATTCCATACATCTTTTGCGTCGTTGTCCAACATCTTTTAGTCACGGGTGTGTAATGATGATCTTTGAGACTATCCTCCATTCAACCTGTTAAATAAAGAAAACTTCAAAAGATTCTGTTACATATATTTGTTTTTCATGTTGAATGAGATGAACATTAGTAGGCGTATTAATTCATTATCCGTAGACTACCATTCTACGTCAATTATCTGTAGAAAGGTAATCGGGATCCCAAAGGTAATCTTAGTATATCTGTAGAAGTAATATTCCATAACATTCTTGGCTGCATCCATAGATATACCATGATCTCCTTAACTACATCCATAGATAAAACATGACATCCTCAGCTGTATCTGTAGATCGACTTCCTTCAGCTTTTATCCGTAGATATGATGTCCTCAGCTTTTATCCGTAGATGAGATAAGATGTTCTCAGCTTCTATCCGTTGATGAGATAAGATGTCCTTAGCTTCTATCCGTTGTTGTCATTTGATGTTTTCAGCTCTTATCCGTTGATGAAATAAGATTTCCATAGCTTTATCCGTAGAACAAATCACTACGCCATAGATGGCCGGATGCAACACTTTTAAATTGCAACGCCCAATTTTTGTTACAATTTATATACTATTTTTTAATTACTGCAATACTTCGGAAGCAGTGTTACATTACACATAAACGTCCTGTTGCAATAGAACAGACTATGTTGCAAATGATTTCTTGTGTTACTCTATTGAGATAGTGTTGCATTTTATTTCAATTAAAAATTAATTAAAAATTAATTTTTAATTAAAAAATAGTATTAAAAAGGGTGGGCCCCACAAATGGGCCCCACTAATGTTTCTAATTTTTAATTAAAAATTAATTAAAAATTAATTAAAAATTAATTTTTAATTAAAAAATAATATTAAAAAGGTGGGCCCCACAGAAAAAAGTGGGCCCCACTAATTTTTCTAATTTTTAATTAAAAATTAATTAATAATTAAATAATAATTAATTTTTAATTAAAAAATAATATTACAAAAGGAGGGCCCCACGAGTGGGTCTCACAGAAATAAAAGTGGGCCCCATAAGTGGGTCCCACTAATTTTTCTAATTTTTACTTAAAATTAATTTAAAATTAATTTTTAATTAAAAAATAATATTAAAGAGGTGGGCCCCATAGAATGTTTCTAATTTTTAATTAAAAATTAAATAATAATTAATTTTTAATTAAAAATAATATTACAAAAGGTGGGCCCAACAGAAAAAAGTGGGTCCCACAAGTGGGCCCCACTAATTTTTCTAATTTTTATTTAAAAATTAATTAATAATTAATTTTAATAAAAGAAATATTAAAAAATGTGGGCCCCACAGAAAAAAGTGGGTCCCACTAATTTTTCTAATAATTGATTTTTAATTGATTTTTAATTTAAAATAATATTAAAAAAGGTGGGCCCCACAGAAAGAAGTGGGCCCCACTAATTTTTTTAATTTTTATTTAAAAAATATTATTAAAAAGGTGGGCCCACAGAAAAAAGTGGGGCCCACAAGTGGTCCCCAATTAATTTTTCTAATATTTATTTAAAAATTAATTAATAATTAAATAATAATTAATTTTTAATTAAAAAATAATATTAAAAAAGGTGGGCCCCACAAGTGGGCGTCACAGGAAAAAGTGGGCCCCATAAGTGAGTCCCACTAATTTTTCTAATTTTTACTTATAAATAATCAAAAATTACTTAAAAATTAATTGTTAATTAAAAAATAATATTAAAAAGGCGGGCCCACAGAAAAAAGTGGGCCCAACTAATTTTTCTAATTTTTATTTAAAAATTAATTAATAATTACTTAAAATTAATTTTTAATTAAAAAATAATATTAAAAATGTGGGCCTCACAAGTGGGTCCCACTAATTTTTCTAATTTTTACTTAAACTTAATTAATATTTAAATAATAATTAATTATTAATTAAAAAATAATATTACAAAAAGTGGGGCCCACATAAAAAAAGTGGGCCCCACATGTGGGCACTTATTTTTCTATAAAAATAATATTTAAAAAGTATGTCCCACTAATTTTTCTATTTTTTAAACATAAACCCTTGTTATTCCCAAATGACCTAACAGAATTGTAGAAGGGGGGGGGGGGGGGTTGAATACAATTCTTGATATTTTCTTGAAACTAAACACTTTATGAAATTAAACTGAACTGAATAAATAAAAACACAAGATATAAATAATTCAGTTGGATTGTTTGATGATCCAACTGAAGTGTTTTTATTGCGGAAATAATCTGTGATACAAATGTTCACAGCTGCTCAGTTACAATGTTGTAGAGAAGAAATGCTCTCAAAAATAGCTAATACAATCTATTTGTTTTTCTCCTCTCTTTCTAAAGTGACTGCTACACTTGGTTATAAATCCCAAGTTTACAATTCTACATTTGGTTAAACTAAAGAATAATAGAAGTAACCATCAGTAGCTTGCTTTTCATTCCTTTTGTCCAATGGTCCTTGGAGATCTTTGCTTTTGTCTTCATGCTCATTATAATCATTCCCAAGAGCCTTATTGGAAATTGGAATGTTTCCTTATTTCCAGTAACCACTTTGATGGTTTCCAATGCAAAGTACACTTCCATATCTCCTTTTAGATCTGTTCAGTAAACTGTCACTATCACTTTGTCAACTGTTCAAAAAGCAACATTGATTCGTTGATAGCAAGGAGATGTGTTTCGTTGATAGCTTCATTCTTCATTCCGTTGATGGTGTTTCCCTCGTTTCGTTGATGGGTAAACTCCATACCGTTGACAGAGTAATCTTCATACCGTTGACATGTCTTCACTTAGGCAGAATTACAAGGCATAACATATTTACAATTAACCAACCTATTTTGCCTATCTAGTACATAGTCAACATGACTTAGAAAACCTATCTAAAACATATAATAGAATGCCTATCATACTGTGAAGTATTGTACAATGCAATTGCTACAACACTCATTTCGTTGATGAGCTTCCTGTCAACGAAACACTGCTAAGCATGCTATTTCGTTGACAGCTACAAAATTGACTTTACACAAATTCTACTAAGTGTTTTATGCTTATCATCAAGAACAACATATTCCTAACAATCTCCCCCAATTTATGACTGATAGAATAACAGCCATAAATCAAGAGACTTGATGATAACAAAAACACTCAGATACATCATAAATTACAAAAGTAGAAAATGTATTAAGCTTCAAAACTTTATAGACAAAATATAAGACTTACAAGACTAATGCCCACAAGTGCTCCTCTAGTCTGAGCAAATGTTTCATCTGTGACTTCTTTGTGGCATAGTCTTCTTCCCTCTCTTGGAGTTGTTTTCCTCAATCTGGACCTGTAGTCTTCTGTAGAAGATTTTCTCCTCTTCATCTTGATCACCAAGCTTGGATTGCATCAGCTTTAGAGTTTGATTAGATGCCTTCTCCAGCTGGTCTTCCATTCTGAAGAATCTTCTGCAATTGTCCTTGTCCTTAAACTCCATCATCCAATAAGGTTGAAGATGGATTTTCTTTCCTGTTGAGGGAACTCTAAGTATCCTTGGAAGAGCCTCAGGCTTGTTCCAGCTAGCCTTTAACTGACAGATTTTGGAGACCACCTCAGACTTGGCTGTTTTGGTGAAACCGAAGTCCTTTTTCAAGCATCTAAACACTGAGAGTAGTGTTTGATAGTCTTCTCCTAAAATTCTGTAGAGAGGCCACACTTGTTCTCTACCACCCTTGAATGTGAACACTAGTCTTTCAGGCAACTTTTGAGAAGCTGCAATTCCCCTTACTTCCACCAGGTTGTCTAAGTCAAGATGTAGACTGGATTCTTCCCTGATGTCAGCAATGTACATGCAGTCCTCTGGGTTTGAAGGGGGTTTTTGAGATTGTGGCTTTCTCACAAAAACAGGCTTTGCTTTGACAAGCCTCTTCTTTGTCTTCATTGGTTGGTCCTTTTCTAACAGGAACTTTGGAAAGTATGCCTCATCAAAATCAATTGGTTCCTCTTTTGGCATGATTGGTTGATCATGAAAATTGACAGGATGTGCAGGATCACAGGCCAACTTTCCCTCAAAAACTGGATTAGCAATTGTTGGAGGTGCAATAGGTATAGAAGAGTCTGATGCAGTACTCTGAGAATCAGCACTCTCAAAGTCTATGTTTCTCCTAGCTCTCTCTTTGGGTTGCCTTGTGCTCTTCTTTAAACTCCTTTTCCTCTCTAGTGCTTTCCTCTTGCTTCCTTTCTTCTTCATCTAGAGCTTGAGCTACTGCAAGAGCTTGCATAGCTGCTCTTTCTGATTCCTCAGCCTTGGCTTCAGCAAAGTTTGGATGACCAGCCCAAACACAGATTTGTTGTCCATTCCTGTAGACAATTGCCCTTTGCTTCCTTATCTCATAATCATTACTTTCCTTGCTTTTTGTGATGAGTAGACCCAGAAGCTTGTGCTCATCTGGATAAGGTGCAGGATAGAAAGTCCTTGCTATGTTTTTGCCCTTTGGTTTAGCAGGGGACTTGGGAGATAGGCTTCTTTGAATTGTAGCTTGTTCCACATCCCTAATGCATGAAGTTTGTCCTTTTTCCTTCCTTGGTCCTTGAGTGACTCCATGTAGAAGGGGCTCTTGGTGATAGAAAGAATTTGTCTGTGGCTCCCATTCCGTTGATGCTAGTGCCATGGCATTCGTTGATGGCTGTTCCGTTGATGGATTTGAGTCCTTATCTTCAGTAATCTTCTTGAACTTTGCTTCTATGTTGGACCAATGTTCTTTGATTTGTTCTGCAAGTCTCATCCTCATAGAAGCTTCTTGTATAAGGTCAATACCATCCTTTTGCTGCTTGCCAAGCTCCCCCATTGCTAATGGCTCCTTTGGTAGGGAAATGGCTGGGACCATAACCTTGGTAATCTGAATGTCTAGCTCCTTAGATTTCTCCCCCTTTTTGTTATCATCAAAAGAGATGGCTGGGAGTCCTTGAGCTGCCACTAGCTGGGCCAATAGTTGAGTTTGTTTCTCCTGTTCCTTTTGCATCTGTGATAGAGTGGCTTCCACCTTGTCCACTCTAGAAGAGAGAGTCTTCAAGGAGGAATCCACTTCAGGTTCTTTAGAGAAAAACCTGTTCATCCTGGACACAGTGAGAAGAGGAAGCTTTTCATCTAGCCTCCTATCATTAGCAGCCCTAAGGTTGCTGATTGAATCCTTGATCTCTGTAGCCTCAATCCTTGTCTGCAACATTTGTAGCCTTTGAATTTCCAGAGAATCCATTATGGCTTTGTAGAATTTCTTGTCCCTTGCTCCTGCAGACTCATGAGCTAGATATGCTTCTTTGTACTGCCTTGTGATAGCAGCATCCAAATTGCTTCTACCATGCATATCTTGAGAAAGCCAGTTTGGTGTAGGAGGCACCACAGAAGTCCCAGTCTGTGCAGTAGTGGCCACCTGTAGAGTGTCACCAAAGCTATCCTCATTATCAGAAAAATCAAAGTCTCCACTTGCTTCAGCTCCTGGAGGTAGATTGGTCAAGGCATCCTTTGCTCTTTGCATTGATGCAGTTGTGTGAATTAGTTGTAGTGACCTCTCTGCCTCCACATTGCCCTGTTGAGCCAAAATTTGATAGGCTGACACAGGATGAGTAAAGGTCTCAGGATCCAGGGAAATACTATCCAGAGTTTGCTGATAAACCTCTTGGAAAGTAAGTTCCCTTTCTCCCTCACTGACCTCCATTAACTCATTAGCAATGGCTGCTTCCATCCTTATTTCTCCTGTAGTCCCTTCTCTCTCTCCACTCTGTTCTTGCATCATGGGCTCCCCATGGCTCACACCTCTCACACCCTCACCTTCACCTTCTAAGGTGGAACTCTCAATCTCTCCTTTTGCCTGGCTGGAAGAAATAGCCAGCCTCTCACTCACATTCTCTCCTTTTGCCTGGCTGCAAGCCAGCCTCTCAGTTTCACTCCCTCTCAGTCCTAGAAGTGTCTCAACTACCACTAGATCATCTGCACTAGTTGTGGGAACAACTTGATTTTCAATTAAAGGTGCAGAGTGAACTATCAACGGAATGGTAGTTTGAACTGTCAACGGTATGGATACCGTTGATGGAGAAACACTTGTCAACGAAATAGACTGTTTCGTTGATGAAGTCAAGAAAGCACTTTGAGAATGAGAAATTACAGTAGAGTCTGTGGTGATTGATTTTAGAGATTGGTCCACAGATCCCCTTGCAATTTCAGGAAAAATTGGTTGATGGCCCAACAAATCACTTAGCAAGTGATGGCCACCAGCTTCAGAGTGGGGCTTCTCCAAGATTAGAGTTGGAGAATCAGGAATAGATGTATGGATCATGTCCACATCCAAAGATTGAGTTGGTGAATTTGATGGAGATAATTCAAGATTGATGTTTAGAGAAGAGGACTGTAACCCCAGAGAAATGATAGGGGTTACATCAAACTGAATTTGAGAAACTGGAAGTGTTGCTTCCAGTGTGTGTGCACCCTGTGTACCCTTGGACTTTTGCTTCACTCTCCTTTGGTATTGGGAAAATGTAGACTTTGGGCTTGAAGTGTCCCTTACCCTTTTGGACTATACTCTAGGAGGAGAGCTTGTTTCAATAATCACATCCTTTTGGGAGGATGCAATTAGACTTGTGTTTAAATCCATGTTACTCATTGTGCCTTGTTGGGAAGACACAATGGGGCTTGGCTGGTACACACTAACCTGTCCTTCCTTATCCTTGGGGTTTCTTTGATGTTCACCCCTTCCCTCACCTCTCACAACTCCAGACTCACTCCCCTTAGGTTGTGTGGTAGTTTTTACAACAGGTGCCTTTTGAGAAGCACCTGAGGTTGGCTTGGAGGATTTCTTTGTTTTTGGTTTTGTTGCTAGGGTAGGAGCCTGTTGGGTCACAGCTACAGACTCCATAGCAACATTGGAAGGTAAAACAGTAGAGGTGTTAGCTACACTAACAGGGATAGTAGTAGTTACCTCAATGATTGGCAGATACACCACTGGAACATCACCATTGTGGTTCAGCCTCAGTATGTCTGTCAATACTCTCTTTTCTTGCACAAAGCACTCGAACCTGGCATTAGGGTTAGAGATAACTAATGGTGCTGGACTAACATGGTTAGCCAACATCATCAGAAACCTAGCATAATAGATATTTTTCTTCCTATTTGCTTTGTCACCCAACTTAGCACCAATTTCATACATAAGTTGGGTGCTAAAGTTGTGATATCTATCATTTAGAAGCATGGTTAGGAGAATTAACATAGAGTTAGTTAATGCATCAAAATTACTAATCTTTCCAGAAAAGACCTTAATGAATGCATCAGCTAAATAACTGTATTCCCTAACCAAACCTCTCCTAATTATTCTACCCAGATTATCAGTAGGCAAAGAGTAGTTTATAGAATTTAACATGGTAGTTATTTCAGTGTTAGTAGGCAAAGCATCACAGTTATTATCAGGAATATGTAAACATGCTTGCAAAACATCAGAATTAACTATGTACTCATTACCTTGAAGAGTGAATTTTAGTGTGCAGTGTGTTCCACTATACTCACATGAGGTCCAAATTTCCTCGATTATCTCATTGTAGAGTGGTGTAGAGTGAAACATTGCATAGCTCAACTTGCAATTCTTCATGAAATCCATCATTTTGAAGAACAGTCTGTTCGGGTTTTCCTTGACAACAAAAGGGATGGAGTTGTTCTTCTCATAGATGAACCCTCCAGCAGACATAAGCTTGACTATAGGTGCCATTGTTGATTAAAGGAAAGCTTCGAACTGAATTGCTTGTTAGAGAGAAGAAGAGAGAAAAAGCCTTTGGAATTTTTGAGAACAGGTAAAAAGAAATAATGAAAATAAAATTTCTTAAATACTCCCCCAAAAATTCTCAGAAAATGAATCCAATAATAAATGTAAATTACTGGATTGGCTTAAAAATATAACCGTTACTCTTAAAGTATTACCATGATTTATACTTACAGGGGTGTATGCATAGATCGTGGTAAAAGACGTGTCAATTTTTTAACGGTTCAGATTAAAAGCGCTTTATATCAACGAATCAGAATTGGGCGTTTAAGGTCCTGTCTATTTCGTTGATAAAACTGCGTTTCGTTGATACAAAAGAACTATCAACGAAACACCCAGAAAAAGTGCTAAGACTGTCAACGAAATGGTGCATTCCGTTGGCATAGTAATTTTGACTTAGACAAAATTTTACCTTTTCCTGAGAAAATTCATTCACAGAAAAACATAGCAAATTTCTGGCTGCATTTTAACTTGCAAATATCTCAAAAATAATTAAGAGAAATTTAGCATACCTAGCTCACTTACTAATCTTGAGAATGTTGATTCATCAAGTGGCTTGGTAAAGATGTCTGCAAGTTGTTGTTCACTTGGAACAAAATGTAACTCCACAGTACCATTCATAACATGTTCTCTAATGAAATGGTACTTGATGTCAATGTGCTTGGTCCTTGAATGCTGCACTGGATTCTCAGTAATGGCAATGGCACTAGTGTTGTCACAGAAAATAGGAATTTTCTCAACTCTTAATCCATAATCAAGTAGTTGGTTTTTCATCCATAAAATCTGTGCACAACAACTTCCAGCTGCAATATACTCAGCCTCAGCTGTGGAGGTAGAAACTGAGTTTTGTTTCTTGCTGAACCATGACACAAGCTTGTTTCCTAGGAATTGACAGGTTCCAGTTGTACTTTTCCTGTCAATTTTACATCCTGCAAAATCTGCATCTGAATAACCAATTAGTTCAAAACCAGATTCTCTAGGATACCAAATGCCAAGGTTTGGTGTTCCTTTGAGATATCTGAAAATTCTTTTAATAGCAACTAAATGGGATTCTCTAGGATCAGCCTGAAATCTAGCACATAGACATGTAGCAAACATAATATCAGGTCTACTAGCTGTTAAATATAAAAGTGAGCCTACCATGCCTCTGTAACTTGAAATGTCCACAGATTTTTCCTTAGTATTCAATTCAAGTTTGGTGGCAGTAGGCATGGGAGTTTTGGCAGGAGAGCATTCCATTAGGTTAAACTTCTTTAATAAATCATGAATGTATTTTGTTTGACTAATGAAAATGCCTTCATTAACTTGCTTTACTTGAAGACCAAGAAAGTAAGTTAATTCTCCCATCATGCTCATTTCATACTTACTTTGCATAAGCTTGGCAAACTTTTGACAAAGTTTCACATCTGTAGACCCAAAGATTATATCATCTACATAAATTTGAACAAGTAAAGTAGAGCCATTTACAACCCTGTGAAAAAGAGTTTTATCTACAGTACCTCTAGTGAAATGATTCTCAAGGAGGAACTGTGAGAGAGTGTCATACCAGGCTCTAGGTGCTTGTTTCAAACCATAGAGTGCTTTGAGAAGGAAGTACACATAGTCTGGAAAATCATCATCTTCAAAACCAGGAGGTTGACTTACATACACCTCCTCTTCCAATTCCCCATTCAGAAAAGCACTCTTCACATCCATTTGATAGACCTTGAAATTGGCATGGGCTGCATAGGCTAGGAAAATCCTTATTGCTTCTAGTCTTGCAACAGGAGCAAAGGTTTCATCAAAATCAATTCCTTCTTCCTGTGAATAGCCTTTTGCAACCAATCTAGCTTTGTTCCTTGTGACTATGCCATTTTCATCCATCTTGTTTCTGAACACCCACTTTGTGCCTATAACACTCCTGTCATTAGGCCTGGGCACCAGCTTCCAAACATTGTTTCTCTCAAATTGGTTTAGCTCTTCTTGCATGGCTAAAACCCAATCTGGATCTAGAAGTGCATCCTCAACTTTCTTTGGCTCATCTTGAGACAGAAAGCTACTATATAGACATTCTTCTTGAGTTGCTCTTCTAGTTTGGACTTTTGAAGAGACATCACCTATAATAAGTTCAAAGGGATGATCTTTAGTCCATTTCCTTGAGGGAGGTAGATTTGCTCTTGAAGACGTAGCTTCATGATCATGATAGCCTTGATTGGATATTTGTCCTTGAGAAACTCCCCCTGAGTTTGTTGTCCCTAAGTGATCACTTCTAGAAGTATTCCTATGACTATCAACGGTATGACCGTTTTGGCTGTCAACGAAACGCTCATTCTGACTGTCAACGAATCCACCATCATGACTGTCAACGAAATGACCATTTGGTCTGCTAGCTGCTATCCTTTTTAACCTTAATGCAGCAATTTCATCTTCACTGCTGCTTTCATCTGTGCTAGATACAACAACTTTAGGCTGTTTCTCAGTAGCCTTATCATGATTCACTTGATCTCCTTCCTTATTTTCAAAAGAAAGACTTTCATGGAAACCTTCATCACAGAGACCTTGGATTTTGAGATCATCAAAAACAACATGTACAGATTCCATAACAATGTTGATTCTGAGATTATAGACCCTGTAAGCTTTCCCTGCTGCATATCCCACAAATATTGCTTCATCTGCCTTTGCTTCAAATTTCCCCAAATGCTCAGCTTGATTTCTCAGAACAAAGCACTTGCATCCAAAGACATGAAGAAAATCCAATAGTGGCTTCTTTCTTTTGAGTAACTGATAAGGGGTCATTCCTTTGGCCTGATTAATCAAAGAAATATTTTGAGTAAAGCAAGCTGTGTTAACTGCCTCAGCCCAAAAATATGTAGGTAACTTTGATTCATCTAGCATTGTCCTTGCAGCTTCAATAAGTGTTCTGTTTTTCCTTTCAACTACACCATTTTGCTGTGGTGTTCTTGCTGCTGAAAACTCATGCAAAATACCATTTTCTTCACAGAACACCTTCATGCTTGAATTCTTGAATTCTGTCCCATTGTCACTCCTAATCCTTCTTACTTTGAAATCAGGATGATTGCTTACCATCTTGATGTGATTGATAATGATTTCACTTGCCTCATCTTTAGAGTGCAAAAAGAAAGTCCATGTAAATCTAGAAAAATCATCAACAATCACAAGACAGTATTTCTTCTTTGAGATGGACATAACATTTACAGGGCCAAATAGGTCCATATGAAGCAATTCAAGCTGCTGGACAATTGATGACTCTGTCTTGCTTTTGAATGATGCCTTCTTCTGTTTTCCCTTTTGACAGGCATCACACAAACCATCCTTGGAGAACTCCACCTGTGGAATTCCTCTAGCAAGATCTTTCCTCACCAAATCATTCATAACTTTGAAATTCAGATGGGATAACTTCTTGTGCCATAACCAACTTTCATCCTTGCTTGCCTTGCTGAAAAGACAAGTGATGGTGTCTGAACTTGTGCTACTAAAGTCAGCAATGTACACATTCCCCCTTCTGAATCCAGTCATTACCACATTGTTGTTTCCTCCTTTAGAAACGACACAGGCTTCTCTAGAAAAAGTAACTAAAAATCCTTTGTCACAAAGTTGGCTGATACTAAGCAAGTTGTGCTTAAGACCATCCACCAATGCAACCTCATCTATGATGACATTCTCTTTTGAAATCAAGCCATATCCCTTTGTGTAGCCTTTGCTGTCATCTCCAAAAGCAATACAAGGGCCAGCTCTTTCCTGAAACTCTGTGAGCAGGGTAGAATCACCAGTCATGTGTCTTGAACAACCACTATCCAAGTACCAAAGATTCCTTTTGTCTTCCTGCACACAATAAAACCAAATCAAGTCGATTTTGGTACCCAAGTTTCCTTGGGTCCTGTCTTGTTAGCCTTTGCATTCCCTTTTGTACCATTTTTCACTTTGGGCTCAGATTGATTCAAATCAATCTTTACCCTTGGTGTTGATTTCTGAGGGTTGCTCATATTTTCATTCATAGCATGCATAGTTGGAGGAACAATCATGTTATTCATGTTCCATGGCATTTGTGGCATGTTAAACATATTCATGTAAGGATTAGACACAAATGGCATGCTAGCATATGGATTCTGAAATTGTGCATATGGAGCAAACATGTTAGACATAACAGGCATTGTAGGCATGGAACTGTTCATTGCAGGCTTGGGCATTCTCACATTAGGAGTTTTCTTAACAGATTTGCAGTTAGTAGACAAATGACTAACACTTCCACAATTAACACATGTCTTTCTAGGAGCATATTTATCAGGTGTGTAATTGTTGTGTTTGTTAATTCCTACTTTGCCATTCCTGTTATTCTTTTTATTTCCCTTAGCCTCATTATGAACTTTCTCTACCTTGTCTTTCAATTGCTTGTTAGACAAGTGACCTACATTAGCTCTCTCAACAGGCTTCTCAATTTTCTTTAAAATACTAGACTCACCTTGAACAAAGTTCTTGGTGACAGGACCATACTTGTCATTAAGTCTAGTGAGTTTATCTTTTCTTTTGTCTGTCAACGAAACAGCCTGATCGGTTGATGGTTCATGTGTCAACGAAACATTGCATTCCGTTGACATATCAACCTTCAACAAATGATCATTGTTGTTTGTTGACTCTGTTCCTGATTCTAAGGTTTCACCAACATACCCTAGCTTCTCTTTGTTCCTTTCCCATGATTGCTCACAGAAGGATTCCACGCCTTGAACATTAATTATGTTGGTAGCAACATTCCTGGCATCCTTCCATTTTGCAATCACACTTTGTTCTATCTCAAGTTGTGTTCTAAGAATTTCTTCCCTTTGTAACACGTTCTCAAGTTCCTTCTTAGCATCCCTACTAACACATCTCATTTTCTCAAATTCAATGAGCTGTGCTTCTAACATTGCATTCCTATCACTTAAGAGCAGATTGGTCTCTTTTATTCTTGAATTCTCTTTAGTAAGTGATTTAAGAGTAACACGCAAATTATATAATACAATAGACATTTCATTTACTGCATTGTCGCATTCCTCTTTAGAAAGCTCAGAAAGATTAGTAATTGTTACCTGGTTGCTTGAGGAACTTGCTTCCTGCTCATGATTGTCAGCCATAAGAGCCAAGTTGACATACTCAACATCATCATCAGAATCTTCACCATTACCAGCCCAATCATACTCCTGAGACATGAAAGCCTTTTCTTTTTGTTTGAGAAGTTCAAAGTATTTCTTTTTATAATCAACAGGCTCAAATTTCCTGTTGCCCTTCTCAACCTTGGGCTTTCTGCAGTCTCCAGCAAAGTGACCAAGCATTCCACAATTGAAACATTTTGACTTAGACTTTTCAATCCAGTTTGTTTTGCTAGGTTGAAAGTCTCTTCTTGGTGGCCTTGCTTCTGAGTTTCTTTTGAACTTGAACTTAGAGAATTTTCTAGACAGAAAAGCAATGTGTTCATCAATCTCATCTAAGTCCTCCAAGTTGGCTGGTTCTGATTCTTCTTCTTCTGTCATCTTGTCTTTACCCTTGCTAACATCACTCCTACAACTAGATCGACTAGTTGTGGCCTTTGCAGCTTCTTTATTGTCATCTTCAAGTTGGTTCACTGATGCAATCAATGCAATAGATCCACCCTTCTTCTGTACCTTTTCAATTTCTTCATCTTGCTCCATTTCCAGCTCATAAGTCTTCAAGGTTCCATACAGCCTTTCAAGAGTGTAGTCTTTGTACTCTTGAGTGTTTCTGAGAGAAACAGTCATAGGCTTCCATTCTTTTGGAAGAGCTCTAAGAAATTTAAGGTTTGAATCCTTGGTTTGATAGATCCTCCCATACAACTTTAATCCATTCAAAAGCTTTTGAAACCTACTGAACGTGTCATTTAGGGTTTCACCAGCTTTAAAATGAAAATGCTCATATTGTTGTATAAGGAGTTGCATTTTATTTTCCCTGACTTGCTCAGTTCCTTCACAGAGTGTTCTAACAGTATCCCATACTTCCTTAGAGGTTGTACAGTTGATAACATTGTCAAACATCTCTTGCTCCAAACCATTAAACAGAATGTTCATGGTCCTTTTGTCTTTATGAACTTCTGCAATATCTTCAACAGTCCATTCTGAGACAGTTTTTGGAATCTCTACATCAGGTGCATCACCTGGCAGTCCAACTCTAGAGTCAAGCTTCATGGGAACGTGTGGACCTTTCTCAATGCAGTCTACATACCTCTCATCCATAGACATGAGATGTAAATGCATCTTTACTTTCCAGTGAAAGTAATTGTCTTTATCAAGAACTGGTATCTTCACACCTGCATCCTTCTTCACCATGGTTTCTGTTTTTGGTCTTGATCTTTAAACTTCTTGTATGTTAGAAGCTTGCTCTGATACCAATTGTTATTCCCAAATGACCTAACAGAATTGTAGAAGGGGGGGTTGAATACAATTCTTGATATTTTCTTGAAACTAAACACTTTATGAAATTAAACTGAACTGAATAAATAAAAACACAAGATATAAATAATTCAGTTGGATTGTTTGATGATCCAACTGAAGTGTTTTTATTGCGGAAATAATCTGTGATACAAATGTTCACAGCTGCTCAGTTACAATGTTGTAGAGAAGAAATGCTCTCAAAAATAGCTAATACAATCTATTTGTTTTTCTCCTCTCTTTCTAAAGTGACTGCTACACTTGGTTATAAATCCCAAGTTTACAATTCTACATTTGGTTAAACTAAAGAATAATAGAAGTAACCATCAGTAGCTTGCTTTTCATTCCTTTTGTCCAATGGTCCTTGGAGATCTTTGCTTTTGTCTTCATGCTCATTATAATCATTCCCAAGAGCCTTATTGGAAATTGGAATGTTTCCTTATTTCCAGTAACCACTTTGATGGTTTCCAATGCAAAGTACACTTCCATATCTCCTTTTAGATCTGTTCAGTAAACTGTCACTATCACTTTGTCAACTGTTCAAAAAGCAACATTGATTCGTTGATAGCAAGGAGATGTGTTTCGTTGATAGCTTCATTCTTCATTCCGTTGATGGTGTTTCCCTCGTTTCGTTGATGGGTAAACTCCATACCGTTGACAGAGTAATCTTCATACCGTTGACATGTCTTCACTTAGGCAGAATTACAAGGCATAACATATTTACAATTAACCAACCTATTTTGCCTATCTAGTACATAGTCAACATGACTTAGAAAACCTATCTAAAACATATAATAGAATGCCTATCATACTGTGAAGTATTGTACAATGCAATTGCTACAACACTCATTTCGTTGATGAGCTTCCTGTCAACGAAACACTGCTAAGCATGCTATTTCGTTGACAGCTACAAAATTGACTTTACACAAATTCTACTAAGTGTTTTATGCTTATCATCAAGAACAACATATTCCTAACAACCCTAACCCTAAACTCGAACCCTAAACCCGAATAAATTTTTAATTGATTTCTTCGACGATCCAACCGTACGGATGTTAATCGGTACTCATTCTAGTATTGAGAAAAAATAATCAAAAAATATAAAGGTCCGGTTATGCCGCATCTTTCCAGAAACGTTGGAATAGTATTGCTTTCAAGATCGGGACATGTGTCAGATTCACTGAATAATTTTTTCAATTGATTTCTTCGACGATCCAACCGTACAGATGTTAATCGGTACTCATTCTAGTGTTGGGAAAAAATAATCAAAAAATATAAAAGTCCAGTTATGCCGCATCTTTCCAGAAACGTTGGAATAGTATTGTTTTCAAGAACGGGACATGTGTCAGATTCACTGAATAATTTTTTCAATTGATTTCTTCGACGATCCAACCGTACGGATGTTAATCGGTACTCATTTTAGTGTTGGGAAAAAATAATCGAAAAATAAAAAACCTCAATTGTGCCGCATCTTTTGAGAAACGTCGGAACAGTACTGCTTCCAGGAACGGGACGCGTGACAGATTCACTTTAATTTTTTTTCAATTAATTTATTCGACGATCCAACCGTACGGATGTTATTCTGTACTCATTCAAGTGTTGGGAAAAAATAATCAAAAATAAAAACGCCCGATTATGCTGCATCTTTTCAAAATGTTGTAAAATATTTTATTAATATATTTTAAGTTAATATATAATTTAATACACAATTTAAATTATTATATATGTATAAATATGCAAAAAAATTATTTATTCATTATTTTTGATTTAATAAATTATTATTTTGACCACTCTTTAATTTAATATATTAATTTTAGAAAGTAAATTAAAAATTAAAAAAATTATAAATCAAGTTGAAAATTTGAAAGGTGGCAATTTTTCCCCCAATCCCAAAATTTTAAACTTAGACGAAATTTTTAATACTTTTATTTCCTAACACTGACCGCTCACTAATGATCCCCAATTTTGTCTCTTGGGAGCCCTAATTCTCAATCGATCTCCATCTTCCCGTAATCTCATCCATCTTCAAATTAAACAAGCTCTGACCCTAATCTCTATCTTCAATTCAGTTTAGGTACTCTCTCTCTCTCTCTCTCTCTCTCTCTCTCTCTTAAAAAAATTATAAATCAAGTTGAAAATTTGAAAGGCGGCAATTTTCCCCCCAATCCCAAAATTTCAAACTTAGACGAAATTTTTAATACTTTTATTTCCTAACACTGACCGCTCACTAATGATCCCCAATTTTGTCTCTTGGGAGCCCTAATTCTCAATCGATCTCCATCTTCCCGTAATCTCATCCATCTTCAAATTAAACAAGCTCTGACCCTAATCTCTATCTTCAATTCAGTTTAGGTACTCTCTCTCTCTCTCTCTCTCTCTCTCTCTCTCTCTCTCTCCCCCCCCCCTCTCTCTCCCTCTCTCTCTCTCTCCCTCCCCACCAATGGCTCCTCCACCAGGACCTTATTTAGGAACCAACACACTTGCTTTGGTAATTTTCACCCTTTATATAAGCATATATGTATTATTTCTTTAATGGGTTAGTGTGATTTGAGTGATTTTTAAAATTAAAAATACAAAATGTAATATTTGTTTGATGGGTTAGTGTAATTTGGGTGTTTTTTGTGTGTGTATCTATTGGCCCTGAGAATCTGTTATTAATGATTTTCCTTTTAAATACTTTGATATTGACCTGAAATGGTAATCCTTTGATATACATCTCGGATGAGCTATGGTAATGGCATGAATACCACAACAAACACCTCCTCATACTTCTATCTGTAGCATTTTGTTCTTGTTGGTTCCAATTGGAGAATAATATTGTGATGGCAGGACAGTAATTTTTAAATAATGTATTGCAAAAACACTGGGGTGTTGCTGATCCCCTTGAAGTTGTTGCAGGGGAAATCTCTGACGAATCAATTTTGTTGTGTCTAGATGAATTTATGGTATGTCATGGCTACTCAAGTATCTTTGCTTAAATGTCAATGTTGTTTGAAGGTCCTTATATCTTCTGGTTTTCTTATACTCCCTTCGTCCTTTTGTCTTGAAGGTTACTGATGTTGCTAATGCGCTAATCCTAAATCGACTGTTTGGACATTTGTTTAATAACGGCGTTGTAAGTCGACAAACCTCCTATTTTATTATCTGATTCTCCTCTTTTTGTAATTCAACTTTTGGTTTACTTCTAAAGTACGACTTGGAACTTTTCTTTGTTCTTGTTCGTTGATCCGTGGAAAGTAGATTCTTGTTGCTACTTCAAACCGGGCTCCAGATAACCTTTATGAACGTGGATTGCAAAGAGATCTTTTTCTACCATTCATTACCACTTTAAAGGTACACATTAGTCAAATTATATGGTGATCAGAAAAGCTAAGGCCAGTGAACCTCTCATTTCTTATAGAAATGTAAAAACAAGTTTGGGTTCTAAATTCTTAACCAACACTCACATTGTAAAAATATTTTTGCTAGTTTGAGCTTATCTGGTCATTTGCTACTCAGTAGCACTTGGTATAGTGCTTAAAATGGGCAATATATTCAAGTAATAACTTTGTTATCTATCGGATAAGTAACTTGGAAAATGTCTAAATGTAGGAAAAATGTGTAGCTCATGAGATTGGATCATCAACAGACTATCGGAAATTGACTTCGATATAGTATTATTAATTCTACTTTTTTTTTGTGCACAATAATCATATTTTGTTACTTTCTGCTTAGTGCCTTTTTGTTGTGTCACCTACACTGCAGGCTGATAAAGGATTTTATTTCATTGAAAGATATGAGACAGACATCCTAAAGCAGAAGTTTGAACAATTGATTGGAAGTCATAGTGCTGGTCCGCAAGAGGTGGAAGTTGTTATGGGAAGGAGATTGCTGGTGTGTATGAAATATGAATTAAGCTCCTTCCTGCACTTAGTTCTGTAGCAATGCTTTACTTGGGCATATATTTAACAATTTATATTTTAATAATTTCCTGGTCAGGTTCCACTAGGTGCTAATGGATGTGCATACTTCCTGTTTGAGGAACTTTGTGACAGACCTCTTGGAGCTGCAGATTATTTTGGATTGTTTAGTAAGTCACATGTCAATGAAAGTAGTTCCCACATATATATTGTTGGTCCTTGTGTATTGCAGAAGGGGGGGGGGGATGAATGCAATACTGATAAAATTCAATCTCAGTTTCAACAACTAAAACTAAGATTTAATGTTATCAATAATATGTATGCATTCACAAACAGTAAAATAGAGAAGACAGTATTCACAAAATAAATGTTTTATTTATTTTGCAAAGTGTTGCTACAACCTCAAGAGAGAAATCTTGAGCTTCGTTTTTCTTCAAGGCACTTGCTAGTCTTCGTTACATCTCTAGAATGAATTGACAGTAGGTATAAGACTAATCCTATCACTATCAGTCACGGGTTTGTGAAGCTGCTTTCATTGTCAAGCGGCAGCTTCTTACAGATTGTCTTACCCATGTGACTTTCCTAAATTGCTAATATGTCAGATATACATCATAACAAAAGCAACCTAGATTCATTCTATTTCCAGCTTAAGCAATTCAGCAAATAAGGACTTGACCTTGCTCTTGAATTGATTCGCTTTTGTTTTGCAGTGCTTGAAGCTTCTGTCGTAGTCTTGCAGACTTGGTGCAGCTTAGGGATACTGCATCACGCCTGTTTCTTGAACATTGAAACTGTCACGGGATTTGACTGAGAAAGTTACTTAGAACAAGGGTCTTTCTCGAGACAGTTACTTTTGCCGCAAAGCTTGCTGTCACAAGAATGTGCTTTTGGTGACAGTACGAGTTCCCCGCATAGTGTGCTGTCGAGGTTCCCAAGCTTGCTGTCGAGGGCTAAAGTTGCTGTCGCGAAGTCTTCCGCCAATGTTGCTGTCAGAGTGAATATGCTGTCTTGACTTGCAACATTCTGTCTTCTTGTAATCTTACTGTCGAAGCTTTAGGACAGTAACCTTTATTCATGTGGTCATCTAAATATGTACCCTTTGAGGCTTGAACACAGCAAGTGAACTTCTTTCAAATTATACAACTAGAATAACATTACATACTGATTACAAGAACATACTTTGGCTGTGACAGTATGTTCTACTTAATTAAGAAATTAAGTACAAACAAAGTTAAGTTGTTTATATGTTATCACCCATAAATCCCAACAATCTCCCCCAATTTGTTTTTATGGGAAATAACAACAAATTTACAATATGTGCTGACAACTTAACTAACAAGATCAGAATGGATTAAGAATTTTTACTTAGCTTGAGATTTCCTCTTCTGCCTTGCTACATCCTCTCTTTTGAGAGCTTCTACCAAGCAGCTTTTTAGACTTTCTATAAGAGAAATTTCAGCAGCAGAAACTGCATCATCCTCTACTTCTTCAATGATCTTCTTTATAGAAGGGGAGAGGAGAGAACTAACATCCCTGAGATTCAGCCATTGTTCAATATCATAAGGATAGGTTCTGAAGTGAAGTTCTTTATTAATGAGCTTGAATCTACTTCCAGGATAAGCATTGAGAGTCCTTCTCCTTTGCTTGTCCAGGTTTGAGTCTTCTCCTTTTCTTCCTTCCAATACATTCTCTATTTCATCAGAACAAATCTGCTCCAAGGGATGAATAGATCCAGCTACCATATACTGTAAGTCCTTCAGAATAGTTGTTTTTAGCTTGTGAAAGCTGCAAACATAGATTTCTTCTTTTAGATACTTCATTCTTAGGGGATTTTCCAGCATACATGATTGATAATTTGGAGCTTCACTTTCTGCCTTGTTGGAAACCTTGCATCTTTCCAGTAGTTCAGCTTCCTTCTTATCAAGTTCTGACTTAGTTTGAGAATATTGAGAAGATTCAGGTCTTTTGCTTGGCTTGGGTTCCCTTTCCTGAGTTGGTTGGGTTTTCCCTTCTTCTGTGGGTAAGTCCTCAAACTCATAGTACCAGTGGTATGGTATAGGAGAAGGTGGGAGATCAGTTAGAATATCAGCATCATCAAAATCTGCAAAATTGTAGCCAAATTTCTGATACAATTCAGCATCCCTATCAGCCTGATATTTCAAAATATGTTCCATGACAGACTCTGGAACATTATCATAACTCTCCAATAACTCTACCATTCTTTCCAGGTAGAAGAAGTCAATTCTCCTTTTATCTATGGTAGATGTCCTACCACTGGTTGATGTGGACACCAGGTTGAAGTCCTTATCAACCTCGGTAGATCTTGAACCTTCCCACCATAGAATGTACTCAGTGGCCTCTTGATTTGCATCCAATTTAACCTCAACACTCTTGATTTCCCAAGATTGCATCTGTTGAATTTTAAGACTGTTGGGAGGAATTGATTGAATTGGCATCTTCAAATTTCTGCCTAAACCAGTGGCCTTTTCCTTTCCTGAGCACATGTGCTTTCCTGTAGGTTTCTGTCTAGTAAACCATGCCTTAGCTTTAGCTTTCAGTCTCTTGGGCTTGACAGCAGCTTTGGTTTCATCCTTGACAGAACCTTCCTTGACAGTACCTTTGTCGACAGCATCTTTCATGACAGCATCTTCTATGACAGTATCCTTGTCGACAGTACCTTTGGTGACAGCATCTTTTTCTGCATTTATGCAGTCAATAGCACATCTAAGAATGCCTGCCTCCAAAGCTTCCAGTATTCTTGACTCCTCTTCATCTGTAGCACCAGCATCTTTCTTTTCCTGATTAGGAGTTTCTTCATTGCCTTCATTTTGGGATTGAATACCAGTATTCCCAGAATTACTTCCACCAGCATTTCCAGAAGCTTCACCACCTCCAACCTCATCATCATCATCATCCTGAGGAGGAAGGTCATAGAGGCAACTTCCACCTTGATCATTTCTTTTGGCATTGGCTCTAGAGATTAGTTCCTTCACTCTAGCTCCCAGTGCCTTGTCTCTCAACACCAGCATTTTGTAGATCTCTTGAACAGCATAAGCTCTTCCTGGATTGGCATTTGAATTGAGTATTCCATCTAACACTTTCAGAATTGACTTGGTTTCCATTCTGGATGTGCCAACCAAATTCATGAAGCTGTTCCTTCTTGTGCCATCCTTAGTTTCAGATCTATAGAAAACACATGGTGGATTTGTGTAGACTTCAGGTAGTTTTTGTATGAGCAGGTTCTGGATTTGCATATCCAATATTTCATTGAATGGTGTTTGAGTTGCCCTGATCTTTCCCTTCAAGGCACACAACACATTTGCTGGCAGACTCTGCAATAATTGCATTGTGATGAAATAAGATATGCCAGAAGTGAGATAAATACTTACAGCCCATCTTTTCTCATCATTCACCATTACACTGACACTAGTAATTTGTTCCTTTAACAGTTTTGTGGTGTTGGTTGGACGGTTGCTTGGAGCATTCATTGCTTTTTCCACCAAACTGCTAAATTCACTGTCATGGTTGTGTAATGTGCTCTCCCTGTAATCCACCATCAAGACATTGGCTTCTTCTTGATCAAATTGAGTGCCATTTGTCCAAATAATTCCCTTTTGGATGGATTCAGGCAGTTTCCCTTTACCTTTCCCAAGTTTGTTTTGTTCCTCCATTTCTCTCCATTTCTTCTGTAGAGTAGTTTCTTGAGTTTCTGGAGTTGGCTCTCTAATCAACACAGGAGGCAAGATTGGATGTCTAGATGCAGGTCTTCTTTGCAATGCATCTTGAGTTTCCTTTGACATTAACACCCTTTCTCCATCCATTTCCACTTCAACAGGCTTTTCAGCTTTATCCTGTGGTTGTGCACTGCTTGGTTTGACTTGCTCCCCCTTAGACATTGCTTTCCTTTTAGCTCCCCCTCTGGTCTCCACAGCTACAGGCTCCCCCTGAGTTCCACCTGATTCCTAAATAGGCAATGATTCTGATCTTGCTACCTTCTCCCCCTTAGTTGAGTTGGCAGCGACTAGGTTAGTAAGGAACTGAATAGAGAGTTGAGTAGCATCAAAACCATCAACCACCAGTTGAGAGAGAGAGTCCATCTTGGAGTTGAGGGTAGCACACTGTCCTTCCAGAGCTGCAATCCTGTTACCATAAGTAGCAGAGGGGCCACCATACCTTAACCTTCTTGGAGGGGAAGGAAAAGAAAGGGGCTTGGAGGCTATGGGGGTTCTCACACTCTCAGGGTGTTTTTAAGTGATCTCATCACCCCTCACAGTTTGACTCTCAAGGCCTAGTGCCTGAATAGTGTGGGCTCCCTCAATAACTCTCTGGACATGCTCAAGTCCCTCTCCTTTTGCCAGCTCATTTGGCTGCCTCTCATTTTTATGCTCACCTCTCTTTTCTTTTATCTCTCTTTTCTTTTGCACACCCTCACTCAACCTAGATGCATGGGTATGAGCAGTACTAACATGCATGGAAGGAGTAGATTTAGAATGTACCTTTAAGAGTTTGGCAAGAGGTAGATCATCATCAGAGGCATCCTCAATGATTACAGCATCAAAATCAGGCTGAGAGGACTGGACAACATCTTTGGCAGGAATGTTACTGTCAGTTGGAGTCTGGACAGCAGGTTCTGGCATGACAGCAACTTTGGGAGGTGGAGTGACAGTAGGTTCTGTAGTGACAG
Source organism: Heracleum sosnowskyi (assembly GCA_030848705.1). Lineage (NCBI taxonomy): Eukaryota > Viridiplantae > Streptophyta > Magnoliopsida > Apiales > Apiaceae > Heracleum > Heracleum sosnowskyi. The sequence continues at coordinate 56,677,898 of CM061238.1, read as the reverse complement.
TATATTTCTCTCCACCCATGACAGCAGCTGTGTCCAGGACAACAATATTGCCAGTGTCTTTGACAGCAACAGAGGCTGTGACAGCATCTTCCTGAAGGTAAGATGCTCCTTGGAGTTCAGACAAAGTGTTGGCTGTTTCATTTTCTGACAAAATACCACTTTGCCCTAGCTTAGTGTTTGGAGGAGTGGTGTCCATCTCACTTTGAGAAATGGGTTCTTGTGGACCACTAGATGGGGGCTCATCCATGATTGGAGATGGATGATCAAAACCTGAAGGGTTGGGACTGTCCCCTTCTCTAGGTTGTGGAGAAGAAACAAAAGAATGTGTAGGGAAGGAAGAAGGTGAAAGTGTAGTAGAAAGTGGGGGCTGATTCACAGATGAAACATGTGAACCATCAATAGGAGTAGAGAAATCCTCACTGTGCCCTAACTCACTGTGTGTTTCTTCAAGTGGGGGTATCTCAGGTTGGCAACCATGAGTTTGTGCAGACTCTGTACAGGGTGCCTTGGGAGACAGGCCAATTTCAATAGATGTCCCTTGTTGAGAAGGCACATCTAGGGAGGAGTTTATTTCCCTGGTTTCCTCTACAGTCTTTTGGGAGACTGCAGGGAGGCTGACAGTGGTTTTGGTCCTCCTAGCTCTCTTCTTCTTAGGCTCAGGGGGAACCACTGTGGGTTCTGTTTGACTACCTTCCTTATTTGCTGCACTAGGTGCAGTGTCTCCCTCTTGACTAACAGAGCTACCACCAACATCAGCTTCTAAGGATCTTTTTCTGGATTCTTGCAAGGCTTCTCTTTGGGCTTTGGGAAGTCTAGAGGGCCTAGGCTGAGTGTATGGTGTTGAATGTGGGTTAACTGAATTTGGGTCTAATTCAGTTTCATTCTCAAGAGAAAAGGAATCATAACCAGAAGGTAATGGATAATCAAGGTTGGACACTTGATCAACCATGTGTTGAGTGAAACAGAGTGGAATGTGTGCATTGAGATCTTGTGATGATAACAGTGTGTGTGTGTTCTTTTTCAAAACTGAGCAAGCCTCTAAACGAGGAGTAGCATCATTAAAATCACAGAATGAATTAATGCACAACATAAGAAAGCGAGGGTAGAGTGATACCTTCTTACCTATGGAAGCTTTGAGGTGTGCCATGAGGAGAGCTCCAACATTCACCTTGTATCCATGGACAAGAGAATGTGTCAGTTTCTTGATGTAGGAGGGTATTCCATTCCAGCCTGTGGACTTGGTAGAGAACACCTTTACCATCACATCAAATATGATACTCCACTCCTTTCGCAGATGTTTCCTATCCATTTCACCAGTTGGATACCACTTGGTAGTCCCCTCTTCGAGAATAGGGCCTGCATACCCAATCTTCAAGAAGAGCTTCTTGAGAGTGTCATCATTTGCAAGTTCAGTAAATTGTTGTCTTGCTTCAAGTGTAATTCCAAGAGCATTGTTGATGACCTCAGCTGTAAGAGTGTATTGTTGCCCAGAGATTGTGAATTGAATACCAGGGTTCTCACCCTCAGTTTGAGCAACAGCAGTTTGCCAAAATGCCTCAAGTCTGTCTAAGTCGAGAATGGGGGTTGAGGTTATGGCATAACCGAGATAGGACTTGTTCAAGAAAAACACTAGTCCTTTGAAGCCTTCACCAACATCATTTGGGGAAAAGATGCCAGCAAAGTTTGTTTGAGAGAGAGTCTGTTTGGGGGCCATTGAGATTTCAAGAAAAGAAGAAAGTAAGAAAAATTGCTTTTTGCTGGAAGAAAGGTATTTTGCCTTGAGTTTGATGAGAAAGAGAAAGATATGTCTGAGTAACTGGGGAATAAATAGGGGTATCTCAAACGTTTTGTGCATAAAAAGTGGATTTCAAGAACGTGTCTTAACCCACTCTTAAACACGTGAGCTACTGCCCGTTATTCACTGACCAGCGTGGGATAAATATCCAATTTCAACGGTCCACTATTGGTGACAGTAACCTGTGCGCTAGAAACAATCTGTCAGTACTAAGAGGTGGTGACAGTAGGTTTTGCGCGACAGCAACTATTGCGCAAAGACTTGCTGTCACCGTTAAGCATATGAATGACAGTATCCTTTACAAGTCTTGACAGAAGGTCTTTCCCTGCTGTCAAGAAGGTTGTTGTCAAGAAACACGCGACAGTATCCTTCTTAACGACAGTAACTTCGATTAGGAATTGGTTCTGTCATGAACTTATTAGAATGCTTGATTCATACACTTAACTTAATATTGACAAATTATGGATTTAGCAATGTAATCTATTGAACACAGATATTAATCAATTAACACAGACAAAGCATAAACTCAATAACCACAAAGGCAAGAACTTTTATTATTATTATTATTAATAAAATCATTCAGAATGGAACATTGAGTACATCATTTCATGACTTTATTAACTAGTTCTAAAAGCTCTGCCCTAGCCTCTTCTTCAGTGCGGCCTTCTTCCTTGAGAAGTGCCTGAAGCAACTTCTCTTCTTCCTGAGCCTTGGCTTCCTCTTCCTTAGCCTTGGCCTCCTTTTCCTCGTCTATCTCATCGAGGGCATCCAACAGCACCTCGAAGAGCTCCGCAATCTCCTCATTGTAGGGTTCACTATCACACTTCTTTAGCCCAACTTCAATTCCTACTTTATTTTCCATTATTTACTTTAAAACTGAGAGCAGACTGGTGAAACCTAAGGTTAATTTATAGGCAAAACCGTCTAAGGATTAAAGTCTAATGGTCAACAGTTAGAGTACCCATACAACTACCACAAAAGTAATTAATGGTCGTGTCCTCCTTTAATCCTACAGATTAATGCAAAAAGGTGTGAAAGTCCAATGGAACAGATTTTTATCTCTCAAACTTAACAAGTAACCACATTAATGTCATACACGGTTTAAAAGTATGAGACTGGCACAAAATACTGACATGATAAGTCAAATCAACACATGCTGTCACATAACAGACATAAACCAAGTAGACAGTAACTTCTCTCAACAGCAGGTTTGAAGTTGCTGTCATGAGCTTCATTAGAGAATTTAGAAATATCAAAAACTGAGTAAATCAACATACCAGGTTCAGCATTCCCAATTCACTTACCAACCTGTTGAAGGTTGCTTCATCCAATGGCTTAGTAAAGATGTCAGCAAGTTGCTTGTCAGTTGGGACATAGATCAGCTTCACAGTTCCTTGTTCAACATGCTCTCTGATAAAGTGATGTCTTATATCAATGTGCTTTGTCCTAGAGTGTTGAACTGGATTGTCTGATATGGCTATGGCACTAGTGTTGTCACAGTAGATAGGAATTTCACTTAACACTAGACCATAATCCAGAAGTTGATTCTTCATCCATAGAATTTGTGCACAGCAACTGCCTGCAGCAATATACTCAGCTTCTGCAGTTGAGGTAGAAACTGAATGCTGCTTCTTTCTAAACCATGAGACCAATCTTCCACCAAGAAATTGACAGCTACCAGTAGTACTCTTTATGTCAATCTTGCATCCAGTATAGTCTGAGTCTGAGTAGCCAATTAGATCAAATCCAGTGTTCTTGGGATACCAAAGACCTAGGTTAGGAGTGCCTTTTAGGTATCTAAAGATTCTTTTGATGGCTACTAAGTGAGACTCCTTTGGATCACTCTGAAACCTTGCACAGAGACATGTAGCAAACATGATGTCAGGTCTGCTAGCAGTTAGGTATAGGAGAGATCCTACCCTGCCTCTATAGGTGCTTGAATCAATTTTCTTCCCTTTAGGATCAAGATCTAGACTGGTTGAGGTGGACATTGGTGTCTTTGCAGGTGATGAATCTTCCAAGTTGAACTTTCTGAGAAGTTCCTTGATGTATTTAGCTTGACAAATAAAGATTCCATCAGATTGTTGAAGAATTTGTAATCCCAGAAAGAATGACAATTCTCCCATCATACTCATCTCATATTTGTTACTCATGATAGAGGAAAACTTCTCACACAGTTTCTCATTTGTAGAACCAAATATGATATCATCCACATAGATTTGTACCAGAATGATGTCCTTGCCATGGTTTTTGTAGAAAAGTGTCTTGTCCACAACTCCTCTAGTAAACTGGTTTTCCAGAAGAAAGGTGGAAAGTGTGTCATACCATGCCCTGGGTGCTTGCTTTAGTCCATACAAAGCTTTGAAGAGTTTGTACACAAAATCATACACTTCAACATCCTCAAACCCTGGTGGCTGTTCAACATACACTTCTTCTTCCAATTCTCCATTTAGGAAGGCACTTTTGACATCCATCTGAAATACTTTGAAGTTGCAGTGTGCAGCATAGGCTAGAAAGATTCTTATAGCTTCAAGTCTTGCAACAGGTGCAAATGTCTCATCATAATCTATTCCCTCATGTTGACAGTAACCCTTAGCTACTAGCCTTGCTTTGTTTCTTGTCACTGATCCATTTTCATCAAGCTTGTTTCTGAAAACCCATTTGGTCTCAATGACTGACTTTCCCTTAGGTCTTGGGACTAGCTTCCATACATTGTTCCTTTCAAACTGATTTAGCTCTTCTTGCATGGCTATCACCCAGTCAGAATCCAACAATGTTTCATCAATTGTCTTAGGATCCATTTGAGACAGGAAGCATGAAAACATGCTGTCAGCAGAGACTTTGTTCCTGGTCCTCACTCCAGAATTGGGGTCACCAATGATGAGGTCACTTGAGTGCTCCTTGTTCCATTTGGTGATTCTGGGCAAGCTACTTGACTGCACAGGAACATTTTCTTCAGTTTGTTGAGTTGAATGATCACCAATCCCATTGTCTTCACCATGTTCTTCATTGTCTCCAGAGTCACCATTGTCATGAATGTTAGAGGATATGGTCTGTGACTGAGCTGGAGTTTGGTTGACAGTAGTGACATTGACAGTATCTTTATCAACTTCAACAACTTGAGTGAAGCTAGGTTCTTCATCCACAATCTCCTCAGCTTCCAAGTATCCTTGATTCTCAAATCTGAATGTCTGCATCTTTCCTTCTTCATGCAGTCCTGGAAACTTGGTTTCATCAAATGTGACATTAACACTTTCTTCAATAATCCTGTGTTCCATAACATAAACTCTGTAGGTAGTCCTTTCTGTGCTGTAACCCATGAATAGTCCTTCAAAAGCCTTGGTGTCAAATTTTCCTTTCTTCTCATGGTTATCCTTCATCATAAAGCATTTGCTCCCAAACACATGAAAATATTTGACAGTAGGTTTCTTTCCAGTTAACAGACAGTAAGGTGTACTTGCATGAGTTTTGTTGATCATGGTTCTGTTCTGAGTATAACAGGCTGTGTTGATAGCTTCAGCCCAGAAATATGTTGGTAGTTTGGCATCATGCAACATAGTTCTAGATGCTTCAATGAGAGTCCTGTTCTTTCTTTCTACAACTCCATTCTGCTGTGGAGTTCTGCAGCAGAGAATTGTTGTACAATTCCTTCATCTTTACAGAAATTTCCAAGAGTGGCATTTCTGAATTCTGTACCATTGTCACTCCTCAAGATTTGAACTTTTGAGATTGGAGTTCTATCAAGAACTCTGACTTGATCAATAATCACTTGAGCAGCTTCATCTTTGGATTCTAGAAACTTCACCCAAGTGTACCTTGAGTAATCATCCACCATTACTAAGGCATATCTCTTCTTGGCCATTGATGGTACATTGACTGGTCCAAAGAGATCCATGTGAATCAACTTGAGTGCTTCAATGTTGGTGTTCATTTGCTTAGACTTGTGCACAGCTCTTCTCAGTTTGCCCATTTGACAATCTTCACACAGTCCTTCTTGACAGAATTCCTGTTGGGGCAAACCTCTCACTAACTCCTTCTTCATCAGAATATTCATTGTCTTGAAGTTGAGATGTGAGAGCTTCCTGTGCCAAAGCATACTGTCACCAACAGTTGCTTTACTGTAGAAACAGTAAACCTTATCCTTCTTTGTTGAATTTAAGTCAGCAACAAACAAGCTTCCTTTTCTAACCCCTTTTAGAGAGAGGCTACTATTCTTCTTGTGATAAATGTTACACAGCATCATATCAAAATCAACCTTGAATCCCCTGTCACTGAATTGGCTGACACTGAGTAGATTGTGCTTCAATCCATCCACAAGAGCAATATCTTCAATGACAACATTTCCAATTTCTAGACAGCCATATCCCACTATGTAACCTTTGCTGTTGTCTCCAAAGGTTATGATTGGGCCAGCTTTCTCAACATAATGTGATAGCAGGGCTTTATCACCTATCATGTGTCTTGAGCATCCACTGTCAATGATCCACATGACTTGATCTTTCTTCTTGCCCTGCAAAACAGAATGTGTCTAAGATGCATATGGTACCCAATCCTTGTTGGGTCCTGCAGTTACATTATCTCCTGAGTTTCTTTCAGTCATAAAGTCACAAGCATTATCAGTAATCTCCTGTTTGACTTCTCTTTTCACCCACTTAGGTTTAGAATTGGACTTGGTCCTTTTCTTAGTGGATGGAGCCTTCTTGCTGTTGCCAGCAGGCTCAGAAGTCTCAACAGTGTTCAGGTATGAGCATTTTTCAGTAGAGAGAACAGGTAAGTTAAAGCATATACTCATGGCAGTGATTTTGCATGGCATGCATTCAATGTTGTTACAGACACTCATAGTTCTATGCATAAGGGGGGTTTTGTGTAAGTTACCATTGAGTTCAGTTGCATTGATCTTATTCTCAATTGGTTTCTTACAAACATGTGTTAAGTGATAAGTAGATCCACAGTTATTGCATAGTTTCCTAGAGGCACCTCCAACATTAGTGTATCCATTTCCTTTATTGACACCTACCTTACCATTCCTGTTTTTAGACTTGGGAGTTACTGGATTGACAGTATGTTCAGAAGTTGCTGTCGAACTTTCCTTGACAGTATCTTTTATTCCTATTGTCTTGACAGAAGGTTTTAAAGTTACTGTCTTGGAACCATTCTTGACAGTATCTTTGGAAGATTCTGTCTTGCCAACTGTGACAGTATCTTTTGAACTTACTGTCTGATTGCTTGATAAGTTTACTGTCTTGGGAATTGTGACAGTATCCTTTCCATCCTTGAATGTGCTGTCAACACCTTCATCCTCATCAAGAATTTCTTGTTTGATGAGCATGGCTTCTTCATCAAACTCAATTTCTGCAGCTTTGAAAATGGGAGTTTTAACTTTCTTGAGAATGATGGGTTTGACAGCAGCACTCCCAGGACAATCTTGAATCACAGTTTCCTTTCCATATCTTCTACCATAAGAAAAACCTATACCAACAGACTGATTTTCTGTATGCTTATCATTGTAGTCCTGAACTATCTTTGATGAGTTTTTATAAGCCTTGATTTTAAATTCATTTTCAGCAATCTCATTTCTCAGGTATTCCTCAACCTCTTTAGCACATTTCAATTCATTTTTAAGTTTAGCATTCTCCTGAGCTAAAGAGTCTAGTGAACTGGTTTTGAGAACAAGAGATTCATTTTCAGACTTTAGTGTTTCATTTAGCTTACTCAGCCTAGTGATTTCCTCATTGGCATCAGATAAGCTAGTATGGACATTGAACATTTCAGCACTTAAGTCTTTAATGGTTTTCTTATACTCATCAATGGACATATCAAGTAAGACAAGTGAAGGTACCTGACTTGAGGATGTTGATGTTACTTCATCAGTGCTAGCCATGAGAGCTAGGTTGACATATTCTTCTTCATCTTCATCATCAGACTCATCCCAACACTTTCCTTCAGCCACATAGGCTCTACCTTGATTCTTCTTGGAGTATCCACCAGTTCCTTTCTCAAATCTCTGAACCTGTTTGGGTCTTTTGCACTCAGTAGCAAAATGACCAGGTTCACCACAGTTGTAACACTTGAATTTAGATCTATCCACAAATCCAGTCTTGTATCCTCCTTTGAATGAGCTTCCCACAACAGCCTTTGATGAGCTTCCCTTGGTGAACTTGGATGCTTGGCCTTGGGGCCTGAATGACCTGTCCTTCTTGAATCTAAAGTTCTTGAACTTTTTGGCCATGTAAGCCATAGTAGGATTGTCCATGCTTTCCAGTTCCTCCATAGTGTAGAAGTCTTCATCTTCCACATCCTTGAGCTGTAGTACTACTTTCTCATCATCTTCAACAACCTCTTCTATCTTCAAGGATTGTATAGGGGTTGGTTGAGTGATTTGTAGTGCTTCACTAAGTTGTGTGATCCTTGGCACTTGTGCTACTAGGGCACTTGACATATTAGCCATCTTGTTCCTTGTTCCACTTTGTATGGCTCTCTTTTGAAAGAGTTCAAGTTCATACGATTTCAGAATGCCATAAAGTGTCTCAAAGGTTATATTGTTAAGATCTCTTCCTTCTCGTATGGCTGTTGTCTTGTGTTCAAGATGATCAGGCAGTGTAAGCAAGAACTTGACGTTCAATTCTTTTCTGTCATAGTACTTGCCATGTATCTGCAGTTCAGTTAAGAGCTTACTGAACCTTTCAAACATGGAGGTTAAGTCTTCACCAGGCTTGGCCATAAATGCCTCATATTGAGATATAAGTATTTGCCTTTGGTTGCCCTTAACTTCTTCACTTCCTTCACAGAGTAAGGCTAACCTGATCCACATCTCCTTGGCTGATGTGCAGCTTATCACACTTCCACACATGGCTTTATCCAACGTGAGAGAATCGAGCAAGATGAGTTGCAAGTGATCATCTAGCACCATTTTCTCCTTTTCAGTTTCCAAAAATTCCGAGGGATCTTTGGGAACCCAATGTGCAGGAATGATCTCACCATTTACTGTTGTGGCTTCAATTTCCTTTCTTCGAATGAAAGGACCATTCTCGAGTATACCTGGGTATAGTGGATTCGCAGCTTTGATAAACAACAAGATCTTTCTTTTCCAAATACTGTAGTTCTCTTTATCAAAAGCTGGGATCTTGATACTGTTTGATTTCTGCATTGTCGTCGGGATCTCAGATATGTATATTAATCTGAAAGCTCTGATACCAGTTGTTGGTCCTTGTGTATTGCAGAAGGGGGGGGGGGGATGAATGCAATACTGATAAAATTCAATCTCAGTTTCAACAACTAAAACTAAGATTTAATGTTATCAATAATATGTATGCATTCACAAACAGTAAAATAGAGAAGACAGTATTCACAAAATAAATGTTTTATTTATTTTGCAAAGTGTTGCTACAACCTCAAGAGAGAAATCTTGAGCTTCGTTTTTCTTCAAGGCACTTGCTAGTCTTCGTTACATCTCTAGAATGAATTGACAGTAGGTATAAGACTAATCCTATCACTATCAGTCACGGGTTTGTGAAGCTGCTGTCATTGTCAAGCAGCAGCTTCTTACAGATTGTCTTACCCATGTGACTTTCCTAAATTGCTAATATGTCAGATATACATCATAACAAAAGCAACCTAGATTCATTCTATTTCCAGCTTAAGCAATTCAGCAAATAAGGACTTGACCTTGCTCTTGAATTGATTCGCTTTTGTTTTGCAGTGCTTGAAGCTTCTGTCGTAGTCTTGCAGACTTGGTGCAGCTTAGGGATACTGCATCACGCCTGTTTCTTGAACATTGAAACTGTCACGGGATTTGACTGAGAAAGTTACTTAGAACAAGGGTCTTTCTCGAGATAGTTACTTTTGCCGCAAAGCTTGCTGTCACAAGAATGTGCTTTTGGTGACAGTACGAGTTCCCCGCATAGTGTGCTGTCGAGGTTCCCAAGCTTGCTGTCGAGGGCTAAAGTTGCTGTCGCGAAGTCTTCTGCCAATGTTGCTGTCAGAGTGAATATGCTGTCTTGACTTGCAACATTCTGTCTTCTTGTAATCTTATGGTCGAAGCTTTAGGACAGTAACCTTTATTCATGTTGTCATATAAATATGTACCCTTTGAGGCTTGAACACAGCAAGTGAACTTCTTTCAAATTATACAACTAGAATAACATTACATACTGATTACAAGAACATACTTTGGCTGTGACAGTATGTTCTACTTAATTAAGAAATTAAGTACAAACAAAGTTAAGTTGTTTCTATGTTATCACCCATAAATCCCAACATATATACATAAAAGTTATTTTGGCTGCTACCAAGCAGCTTGGTGATATATATAGTTGGGTTTCTTAAACAAATTTTTGTTGGAAGAAGATTAACTTTCCAAGAACGACATGTTACACTATTGCAGTAGTGTTAAGTATAAATCAGTTGGATTTCTATATGTTTCTTATGACTAGTGTGTTCAATTTAGTTTTCAGTTCGTTCGTTCTCAATATTTAAGAACATAAAAAAATAGTGTACTGTTAAATACTGTTTAGAAATGTATTCCTAAGAAATGTTTCATTTGTGCAGAGAGCTTTCACACCTTGGTTTTAGATGGTGTACCAATATTTGGACTTCACAACAGGATAGCAGCATATCGGTTTGTTACTCTTGTTCATGTTAGTCATTTTCCGGGAAATAGTTAATGGAAGTGGAAAGAATTTTCAGAGTCTTGATGATCACACCAACGAAGCACCAGAAACTCTCCGTGATGATTTGGATGTTGAACAAAGATCGGAGGTATGTGCCAATCCAAGGATCTACGGGATGTACCCTTCAAATTCTGAATCCTTGATCAGGTGGTAGAATTACAACAGCTTGTTCATTACTCTTGTCTTGTATCGTTATAGTCTGAATCTATCTTTGATATATGACTATATCGCATCTTACATCTTGCTTCATATTATATCAAGTTGTATGAGAATCTTATTTTTGACTCTGCTCAAGTTGTAGGTTGATTAATAATGTGAAGTTATACGTTATTTCATTGTCCTATTAAACTTACAAGTTTCTTTTTCCCGTAAAGTTTACACTACAGTAATAAGTTATTGTACTTTTGACAGTTCAGTAAGCTCCACGGATGAAAATGAAAAACTAAGTTGCAACATTGCCAAAGTTTCTAGAGAAGATTGGATAGTGGAATGGGCCAAGGCTAGTTGACTATATATTCCTACACTATGTAGCTTTATTGCTTTTCAGATTGCGTCTTACTATACAGTGGAGGAGATAGCCCCAGTGGCGGAGCTAGCTTACAAATTCAGGGTGAGCTAAACTACACACATACATTAACAAATTAAAAATAAAAAAGTATAAAAACACGGATGCATTAATAGGGAATTTATACTAACTTTAATATGTATATCCATTTTCATTCAGTAAAGAATTCTTTTAATAAATACTAATTCTTAATAGGATAATATTAGGTCTATTTAATTCTATTGTTAATATTAACACTAATATATATTAATTTTTAAAAAATGAAAGAGTTATTAGAGGTTCAATAAACAATAAATATGTTACTTAAATCCAAACTCAGGATATAAATCATTTATTATAAAAAAAAAATGAATGCAAAAAGTCAGGATATAATTCTTTAATATGTATTATTATCAGATATAATATATTATAGTCCAAAAACTTTAGCAGCTATCACATGCCTAATTATCCATAAACTAAACTATTTATCACGTTTAGCTATTTTTATACTAATACATCCGCTGTTGGGCTCAGAATTTCAGGATGAGCAGTGGCGTACTCTTGCTACAGAGTAACTCTACCTCTGGATAGCCCCATACTGACCGTTATAGTAAGTAAGCATGGTAGTCTGTTTAAAATCTATTTATGTATATATTGTCTAGTTTCCTCTTACAATGTGAGTGGAGCTTTTTTCATTGTGCAATTACATTGATTTTCTTTTCCCTGTGCTCTTATTAATGTAGCTGGTCACCACCTGCACGGCAGAAAAGGTGATCTGGAAAAGAATCTAAATTTGACACATAAATTAAAGGTGAACCATAAGCTTCTCCCTACAATTTTTGCAGTACTGAGGCAATTTTTTACTTGTGAATTATTGCATATAATTTTTACTTGTCCAGGATAACATGTCGATGTTGCTGAAAAAGCTAGCAGAAGTTGATCTCGGTTTGAATCTGGACATTGGAGCATATTATGCGACTATTTCAAGCGAGAATGATGAAAATACAACCCCATTGACTGCCTAGACTTCCACTTAGTTGCTTCTTTTTTTACAATCAGTAGTAGCATGGACATGGGGTGGTATAATTATTTTAGAGTTGGGTTTTCATACTTTAGTTATCTTTTGTTGTATGTTTTGTACTTTGTCGTATGTTGCTTGGTACTCTATAGTAGTATATTGCTTGGATGATATTATGGTGGAGTGGTGTAGTAAAATTATATTGGTCAAATGGTGAATGATGGGAGGAGTTGGATTATATTTTGATAGGAGGAGTTGGATGACTAGTGGAGTGGTGTAGTTGTATTCATCACGGACATGTTTTGTGCTTGGAATGGCTGGTTTATTTTGTAAAGGGATTTGATTATGTACCAACCAGGTCTTGTAAAATTTTGAATTTAAGTGTTGCAGTTTCTATTATTACTAATGTTGCAATATTTCATTTTCTGTTACCCTAGTAGATAGAGCTAGTGTTACATTAGCTATATCATAACAATATCTAGTATTTCATTAGCTAAAGATTTAGTGTTGCAATAGAATGTGGGGTCCACCAGTGACGGGGCACAAATGTGGGACCCACTGGTGATGTGGAACAGTGGGACCCACTGGTGACATGGCAATTTTGTGGGCCCCACAAGTGACGTGGCACCTGGTGATGTGGCAATTTAGTGGGCCCCACAGGTGACGTGGCATTTTGTTGTGGGCCCCACATGTGGGCCCCACAAGTGACGTGGCATACACCTGGCACCTGGTTAGGCTGAGGTAACACGATTCTTGTGTTGCATTTGTGTGATTTAGTGTTACTCTATGGGCCTAATTTAATACTTTGCCCTGTGTTACCATTGAGAAGGAAAGCGTTGCATTTGATGTCAAAGGCAACATTGGCGGTTGAAATGGTAAAAGTGCGTTACCTTAGGCCTGATGCAACAGAAATCGTGTCTAAGGTAACAGTAGGTGTGTGTTGCATCCGGCCATCTATGGCGTAGTCAATACACTTAGCTTCATCCTTAGATAAAACATCTTGTCATCCTTATTGATTCACCATTACTGAGTTGTTTAGGCAGGCTTACCACTAAAACACTTGGTGCTTGATTAGACGTCTGTTGGCTTGCTTCTGAATTGCTTCCTAACTTGATGAGAGAATATCTTCCATTCATTTGATGTGACTTTTAGACCTTGGATAGATAAAATGCCTTCTAGTTAGCTTCCTGATTTATCAGCTTCTGTGAACTAGCTTTCTGACAATCAGCTTCGGTATCATTATCAAATTCTTGTCTTGAGTATTTTGTTATCATCATTCCAAATGTATCAACCCTAACAATCTCCCCCTATTTATGACTGTTAGAACTGTCATAAATCCTTAAGTTGATGATAACAAAACACAACTGAACGAATTTAATCAATTTTGAAAACATATCGTAAATAAGATAGGTATACCTATTTATATTTAATTATATCTTTGAAATAAAATAAGTATAACCAAAACTTTAATAATATAAAATAAATAATAAATTTCAAAATAATAATAATAATCGTGCATTGCACGGGCTATGAGCTAATATAAAAACTAGCTTAAAACTCGTGCGATGAACAGGCTATTTTTAATAATTGTTAATTTTATTATTTATTATTTATATTTTATTAATTACATTTGTTAAAAAAAATAAGTAGGTGTGTTAAACTTTTTTAAATAATTAAAAGTATTAAAATAGATTTTAAAATAAATAAGTAACGGTTTACCTGTGATATTAAGGAAAAGTAACATGTTTTAGTTGAAAAAAGCAATTACCCTGAATTTCTATAAAAAAATAAGTTATATGTTAAAATAGGTAAATTTTTTATATTATCAAAAATATTAAAATAAGTTTTAAAATAAATAAGTAAGGTTTTGCCCGTGATATTTTTGGAAAAAGATAGATTTTTGTAAGGTAAAATAGAAAAAATAACATGTTTTTGTTAAAAAGGTAATTTGTCATGTTATTTTAGGGATGAGGGGATTTTGATAGAAACATATAAAAAGTAATGTATTTTAGCTGGAGAAGTTAAATGGTTATAAATAAATAATTTTTTAATAGATAAGTAACAGTAATTAAGTAAAATCACGAAGTACCAAAAAACTATGTCTTTTAAAAAAACTTTAAAAGCAGTAAAATAGGTTTTTTAAAAAATAATTAAGGGTTGCCCGTGATATTTTTGGAAAATGAGGGATTTTAGTTAGGAAAAATAGAAAATGTAATATGTTTTAGTTGAAAAAGGTAATTGTCCATGATATTAAAATAGGTTTTAAAATAAATAATTAATGGTTGCCCGTGATATTTTTGGAAAAGGGTATTATAGTAATGAAAAATAGAAAAAATAAGTTCAAAAAGATTATTGCCTGTGATAATTTTTGAAAAAGAAGATTTTGTACAAAAAGTAATGTGTTTTAGCTGAAAAATGTAATTGGTAATAAATAGATCTTATTATTTAATAATATTTTTTTATAGATAAGTAAGGGTAATTAAGTAAAATCACAAAGTACCAAAAAACAGGTACAAAAAAACCGGTAATGTACCGATCAAACTTTTAATATTTCGTCTTTTATAATATAGTATAGATATGATGGACATCCATATGATATGTAACATCATTCTTTATTACATATAATCTTTATAGTCAATATATATACATATATATATATATATATATATATATATATATATATATATATATATATATATATATATATATATATATATAAAGGAGGATACACGGGAGGTGAGGTGGCGTCTCTAGAATCGTCTCAATCTATTTTTTTAATTTTTCTAGAGCTTTACAATTTTAAATACTAATAAATCAAAAAATATTCTTTAGCATATTAGAAGTAGAATAGGTGTACAAATTTATAGAAGAGTTCAAATTTACAGCGAAGACATATAAATAAAGTTTTATTTGAAGTAGATTAAGTGTTGGAATTTAAAAAGGAGAATAGTTCGAATTTATAGGTAAGCCATATAATTGAGAGTTCTACTAAAAGTACAATAGATGTTCGAATTTATACTACAAGAAATTTCACTTTTACCTACGAATTATAAATGTAGGTAAAAGTATGATATTGGTAGGTACAGAGATTTACTTACCAATATAACGATTGATAGGTAAAAATTGGTGGAGAAAGACTCTTTCCCTGCACATAAATCTATTAGTAGGTAAAATGATTTGTGGACCCCATTTTGTTAAATAAATAATAATGAGTCATTAGCTTACTTGTCATCAGTGTACGTGGTCATTATAATACACATGTCACCTACATGGCATGCCAATGTGGTACCTCATGAATCAGCCACGCAGTATATCCTAATTGTGCCATGTGGCAACTTTGTCATTTGCCACATGGAGATTTTCAATCATGCAACATGGCGACTCCTCAATGTTGCCATGTGGCAAATTATTAATGGCAATTATCTGTAAATATGTTTTGTTTTATTTGCTAATAAAATATTCAAAATCAAATTAATTCAAAAAAGTTTCATTATTGATTTATCAAAAAATAACTGTGTTAACGGAGGAATTTGGTGATAACAAATTCGGGGAGGTTTGCTGGAATTGTGGTGGTAGTTGATGATGGTGTGTAGCGTAGGTTAAAGGGGTTTAGGGTTTATGATTTGGGGATGGCTGAGATTGTATGTGAGATTAAGCCGCGATTGAAGTTGAATATTGAATTCACTCTTTTTCGCCAGATCGCATCGTGCCATACAATGTGCCTACGTACCCTTATTTATAGGGATCAAGCCAAACGTAGTTCTTGAAAAGCAAGTAACCCATGGGCCGAGTTTCCTTCTTTAAAGAGCGAAAAGACCGGGATCACCACCATTGATATGTCATTATGAGCTGTCATGGTCTTACTATTTTCTCAGAACTTATCGGATAAGTTATTGACCCGAATTTATCGGAGCCAACGCTTATCCTGATCCATGGAGAATAAGGAAAGACAGGCTCTTATGAATCTCAAAAGGCGAGGTTTCTCGATCCTTCTAACAAGGCGAAGATTCTCAACCTAGACAGGCTGATCTTCCATAAAAGTAGATAAAAGATAAAGAACCTACATCCTTCCGAGGACGAGGTTACCATATTTAAAAGGCGAGGCTCCTTATTGTGTTTCCTATGAAAGATTACACCTAAGGAGAAATATCTCTCAATATGGACAAAGTTATGAGTACAAGTAAGGTAGTTTATGCCTTGGAATAGGCCCAAAGGTTACATTCCTTACTTATATCAGTAATCAATTTTCATATGTAGCCTACGTTCATTTAAGGGCGAGATTACCCGTGTTTTGGGATAAGCCCAATATCTGCATGTTGTCGACTAATATACGAGGCTCCTTATGAACCTAGGCTAGGCCCAATAAATAGAAAACATTTCAATTTAGATTATGCTTTCATTATCCACCAGATGACACCACCGAAGGCGAGGTTTGTTATTTTTGGCTATAACAACTACCCCCCATTTTTTTTAAACACAAGTATTTGTAAAAGAAAAATTACTCGAAATACCTGAAAAATTACCAAGACGAGCAATAACCAAGAATCGTCGACGAACCTTTCTTTCTTCGCGGACGAGGTATATTCAATATCCTCGTTTAAAACCTTTATTCATCTTTAAATATATTTTTCTCAAGTTTTGGAATGTCATTTCCAACTGTCACACCTCGATTGATGTGCCCAAAGAACAGTCATAAGTTGCCACGTGACATTTTCATTTCCTTTTATAAAAGCCTGAAATCTTTCTCATTTTTACCAACTTTCTAAAAATCTCTCAAAGTGCTGTCCATTCTCTCTGAAGATAACAAGGCGAGGCTTTTGATTTTAGAAAGCGAGACTATCTTTCAACAGAAGGCGAAGTAAAGTCCCACAGGAGTCAATTACCTATCTACCAAGGTATTTTCTAATATTCGCTTATCTGTAATGCATTTCTCTTCAAATATTATCTTCTAGAATTAGGGCGACACTTAGGAATCGTAATTCTTTCCTTCTCGATCTAGAATTAGGTGCGCCTTTCTCGAGGGCGAGGACTCATCACTCTTCTTCTGTTCATCCCCATAATTTCTTTTTACAATCAAATCAATAATCTTGTCCTTGCCCTCTCTTTTCAGATGTCTCATAATACAATACCAGACGAAGTCGAGGTATCTTCTGCTTCAAGAACCTTTTCTCCTCATATTCAAGCGGAGGGTAACCTCGATACCTTCCTAGACCGAGGATGGTTAAGATCTCATAAGAGGAATATAAATTCTAAAAAAATTACTTTTAATCCAGACATGGTAATATCTCTATCTGATAACTCTCGTCTTGAGGAGAATAGTCCCCGTTCTCCTGGAAAAATTGATGATCAACTAAGCATTTTCAGCGCCGGAGATATTGGCGAGGACGAGAAGGATCTCCACGATTTCTTTTCCCCCTTGGATACTAATCAATTCGGTCTATCTATGCTGGGCAGAGGGCGAGGTAAGGACTTAAACCAAAGTGCTAGAATATTCCAGGAGGATCAGAATTCACTTTCCGAGAATGATGAAGAAGTAGAAAGTCACAACTACTCATATGAAGACGAAGATGATGTCCAGGAAGGCGAAGACAGACACCAGGATGACGATGAACTGCAAGAAGAAGCCAACGTTTCAGATGATGAAGACGAGGCTCTTTCAGTTTTGCCTATTCGTTATGCATTTCATTTTCCTTCACCAACACCATATAACCCTAATACTTACGAGCACGAGATTGATTATGACTTTCATAACAGTTATACTGAAGCTGACAAAATCAAATACAGAAAAGAGGAAGGCGTGGTTTCCTGTGCAGGCCTCGCCTCTGAAATTAACTCGGAAGAAATTATGTATCTAATAGAATACTTTAACCTTCAAGGGAAATGGTTGAAACCTCGCCTTCACATTTGCATTGGTTTGACGTCCCCAACCTTCCAATTCCAAGAATGGTATTGACCAACAAATTAGTTGAAATTGGGTTTGGATATCCAATGCACGAGTTTCTTCACGCCATCATCAGCTTCTATAATCTTCGCCTTAAGAGTATGTTTGATAATCTTGTTAACTGCTTCTGTTTGTCCATTAGTTTGGGGATGACTAACGGCAGAGAAACTCTTCACAATTCCCAGGTTATCGCACATCTCTCTCATCTCTTTGCTGTCAAATTGCTTTCTATTATCTGAAATGAGTTTATAAGGGATTCCAAATCGACAAACAATGGACCTATACACAAAGTCCACTAGCTTCTTAGCGGTAATCGTGGCCAAAGGCTCAGCCTCCGCCTACTTAGTAAAGTAGTCCACAGCAACCACAACATATTTGACACCTCCCTTCCCCTTAGGTAACTCTCCGATTAGATCAATTCCCCACATAGAGAAAGGCCAAGGACTGGTGATAGAAGTAAGTGGTGCAACAGGGTTATAAATGTAATTAGCATACCTTTGGCACTTATCACAAGCTTGAACAAACTGAATGGCATCTTCCTTTAAGGTAGGCCAGAAATACCCATGTCATAGCACCTTTTGAGCTAAGGATCCACCCCCCGAGTGATTGCCACATATACCTTCATAAATTTCTCGAAGGACGTAGGTACACTCATCGCCATCCAAGCACTTGAGCAGACGCTGATTAAATCCTCGTTGATATAGAACTCCCTCATAATTAACATAACGGGCTGCTTTATAACGTAATCTACGAGCATCACCCCTGTCTTCCGGAAGAGTCTCATTCGTCAAATACTCCCAAATTGGAGTTTTCCAGTTGGGGAGAATAGGTTCCCCAATTTGCATCAAATCAACTTCTGGTACACTAGGTTGTGTCTTGATTTCCAAGGGAATGACCCCTAATAAAGCAGCATCTCTTTGAGACCCAAGTTTAGCCAAGGCATCTGCCTCTGCATTACTATCTCTCGGAAGTTGTTCCAGCCTAGCTTCCTTAAACAAACCCATCAACCGTCGAGCGCATCTCATATATAACTCCGTACGAGGTCCTCTTGCCTGGAACCCCCCATTGACGTGGTATACAATGAGCACAGAATCACTCCAAATATTGATATTCTCCACTTTCATCTCTAGAGCAAATTTCAAACCTGAGATTAGAGCCTCATACTCAGCATCATTGTTTATGGCATAGAAAGAGAAGTGAATGGAACTTTGTAGATGATGCCCCTCAAGACTAATCAAGACTATCCCTCCTCCAGCTCCTTCATTATTAACCGCCCCGTCAACATACAAAGCCCACCACGGAGCCGAGGTAGCCTGCTCAACCTCAACGTCAGGTGGAATTGTCGAAACTATAGCAAGGGCATCACCTTCTCTCTCAAAAGGGAATTCCAAAATAAAATCAGCCAAGGCTTGCCCATTCCGAGGCTTATATTCTACATCAAATTTTCCCGGCTCAATAGCTCAACGAAGCATACGTCCAGAAGTTTCCGGTTTGTGCAACACTTGTCTTAAAGGGTAGGTTGTCCGAACTTCCACCCTATGAGCCTGAAAATAGGGCCTCGACTTCCTAGAAGCCAATATTAAAGCATACACAAGCTTTTCCATATTGCTATACCTGGTCTCTGCATCCAACAATCTCTTGCTCACATACTAAACCGGGAACTGAACTTCACCTTCCTCTCTGACTAGGACCCCACTTACTGAATAGTTTGACACGGCCAAATACAAAATAAGGGTCTCTCATTCTAAAGGCTTAGATAAGAGAGGAAGAGATCCCATGTGATCCTCTTACCTGCACCCTTGATGACTTTGAAGAATTCTTGGCACTTATCAGAAGATTTAGAAACAAAGCAATTCAAAGCAGCCACCCTACCAGTCAGACTCTGAACCTCCTTCACTATCCTAGGTGACTTTATGTTAAGAAGAGCTTGTATCTTGGCAGGATTCACTTCTATTACTCGGTGATTCACCTTGAAACCCAAAAATTTTCCAGACTCAACCCCAAACACACACTTCTGAGGGTTGAGCTTCATCCGGTACTTTCTGAATATTTGAAAAGTTTCATCCAAGTGCATGATATGATCCCCTGCTTGCTTAGACTTTATGAGCATATCATCTATATGCTATGTTCAAATTCGGTGATAACAAATTCGGGGAGGGTTGCTGGAATTGTGGTGGTAGTTCACGATGGTGTGTAGCGTAGGTTAAAGGGGTTTAGGGTTTATGATTTGGGGATGGCTGAGATTGTATGTGAGATTAAGCCGTGATTGAAGTTGAATATTGAATTCACTCTTTTTCGCCAGATCGCATCGTGCCATACAATGTGCCTACGTACCCTTATTTATAGGGATCAAGCCAAACGTAGTTCTTGAAGAGCATGTAACCCATGGGCCGAGTTTCCCTATTTAAAGAGCGGAAAGACCGGGATCACCACCTTTCATATGTCATTATGAGCTGTCATGGTCTTACTATTTTCTTGGAACTTATCGGATAAGTTATTGACCCGAATTTATCGGAGCCAACGCTTATCCTGATCCATGGAGAATAAGGAAAGATAGGCTCTTATGAATCTCAAAAGGCGAGGTTTCTCGATCCTTCTAGCAAGGCGAAGCTTCTCAACCTAGACAGGCTAATCTTCCATAAAAGTAGATAAAAGATAAAGAACCTACATCCTTCCGAGGACGAGGTTACCATATTTAAAAGGCGAGGCTCCTTATTGTGTTTCCTATGAAAGATTACACCTAAGGAGAAATATCTCTCAATATGGACAAAGTTATGAGTACAAGTAAGGTAGTTTATGCCTTGGAATAGGCTCAAAGGTTACATTCCTTACTTATACCAGTAATCAATTTTCATATGTAGCCTAGGTTCATTTAAGGGCGAGATTACCCGTGTTTTGGGCTAAGCCCAATATCTGCATGTTGTCGACTAATGTACGAGGATCCTTATTAACCTAGGCTAGGCCCAATAAATGGAAAAAATTTCAATTTAGATTATGCTTTCATTATCCACCAGATGATAACGTTGCCACCGAAGGCGAGGTTTTTTATTTTTGGCTATAACAAACTATGACCGCAAAATATTAATGTACACTTGAGCAACATAGTTTATTAAATTCAGATAACAACAATACGTCGAAATATATACATGATCTTTAACCTCCTACACAATTTCTATAGAACTTGTTCTGTTCGAAGCATTAGAATATCCCCCAACACAATGGCAGTAAAACTTGATCTATCCGAAGCATTAGAATTTTGGAGGTGCATGTAATTATCCCAACTCTAATTCCCTCTGAGTGTGATTGAACTTTGAAGCATAAATTTGACTAATTTTCAATGCTTTTCAAATTGCTTATCAATTCACTTTTCGGTTCTCATCACTCAAGTTGATATCGAAACTTTCCTGTAAAAAAAATAATACATTAGCCATGAGAGAGATAGTTAGATATTCAGATAGTAAGGAATCTAAGATTACAATTATATCGCCCATTAATCATCCACATTTTCTATAATAATAATCCACATTTTCCCACATTTTTCCAAGCACCAACTAAACTTATATAAGCAAAAAATTTAAGATTGCAATATAAGTAACAAATAGTGATTCGGGATCAACAATTAGTGATCTCAAAGTCTCTTTTAGTATCTACTATCTAGGAACATAATTAAATTTTTTATAGAAGTCAGGTTACAAAGATTAATTCCAAAAAATTGTTTGGATAAGCAGCATTTGCTATATTCTCTAAATATATCAGGGATATAACAATATGTTACCTTCAAGTAGCTTTCGATCTTGTAGTTCACTTTATTATAGTAGTTTGTCCTCCATTACTGCAACTTCCCCTGTGAGAAGAGGATTCATAAATATTGAACACAGGGAATATACGGTCATATAACATGCCAAATAGAAACAATATTACACTTTCCCTTTTTTATGGAGAGAAGCAAGCAAGTACTCGCAAAATATACGATCAAGTAAAGTATTTGGCTAACAGAAGCTTCTCCAAGCTCATGTATAGAGCCTTTTTCTATCTTTTTGGTAGTGCTTTGTTCTTCTAATGAAAAATCATGTACCTCAGGTGATTTCCCTAACGCAACAAACTGAGCAGTAACAGAGATAGAGGCCTTCTTCTTGTCGCTAAACATTCTACGACATCCCACTTGATTAAGAAATGGTGATTGCAAACAGAAAAATGACTTTACGATCGATTTTTATTCATTCAAAAAGAGATACCATAAGCTTGGGCTATGTTTAGTTGTCCTAAATTGAGTAATACCATCAAACAGTTGATGTGCACTTAAATAGATATAAGCAGAACTCAGTGCAAGTTAAGCATAAATTCCAACAAAGAGACATGGACATTCAATAACATAGTAAAGTGGAAAATGTAGATATTCACAATTTCTGAAAACTTGAATTACCAATGAAGAATAAAGGAAACGCTCATCTAAATATAAGTAACACACACACATAGAGAGTACCATTTGTTGGAGGCAGAAGTATAATTGGGCCGAATATGATATTGGGTTGGTCGGATATGTGAGGCACGACCCATTGCTTCGGCCCAGTCCACTACAGGTGACCGTTGAGCCACTAAGACCGGGTTTGTCCTACTTTTACGCGAGAGGTTGGCACGTTCCCCCACGATCGGTGTGCGCCGGAACATATCGGAAGCCAGTAATTGTTGAGTCTATAAAAGCTCATGTCAGGTTCCATTTCGAGACTAATATTCAATATACACTAGTACAAAACTGGATATTTACGTCGCCTAATATACGTCGCACATTATAGAAGGCGACGTATATATTTGCTTTATACGTCGGGTTTTTATAAGAGCGATGTATATTATCCTCTTGGGGCTACTTTTTACGTCGGCTTACAAAAAAGAAGACGTATATGGTGGACATATACGTCAGTTAGCTTTTAACCGATGTATAAACTCACAATTTACATCGGTGTTTTCCACCCGACATATAAAGTTGCTATACATATTTGACATATACGTCGGTATTTTCTATGTGCGACATATAAAAGCGGTAAAAATATATGACGCCTTTCTCTAATCCGACGTATATTATAATTAATTTAAAATAAAAAAAAATACAAAATATAATTATTTGTACAGATCGAGTCAATTTTGAGTCTTCCCCAATTCAATTACAGAATTTCAATCCTAAACCCCTCTCTCTCTCTCGACTAACTCTACAACCTCACCGATTTCAATTACTAAATTTCAAGTTTGTAATTGACTTCCCCAATCCATATTCAATCAATTGACTCCCCTAATCCATATTAAATCAACTGACTCTTTGTTGATACTTTATAATTAAGGTTTGAAGAATAGGATTAAGGTTCGCATTGACATAGTTGCTCCCCTATTTCGTTCTCTCCTGCCTCCTTGTTGGTAATCTCTCTCTCTCTCTCTCTCTCTCTCTCTCTCTCTCTCTCTCTCTCTCTCTCTCGTGTGGGATACACACTCTAATAAGTAAAGTGCCCATGTATGAATGCTAGAGCTGTATATGTTAGATCATTATTTAATTTTAAATTTATTATTGTATAGTCTGCTGAATTAGTTTTTAATTTATAGAAAAAAAACTTAATGTACCATCTGTTGTAGTCATGGGGTAGAGTAGTATCAGCAGCATAGTTGCTTATATTGAGGTTTGATACAAAGTTTTCTTTTACTGTCACCGGATGATTTATTAAACAATACAAAGGTTTGTAATTTCCTTGTTGTCAGGATCTCTACTTAAACAAAAAATGGTAGGGCCTGAAGAAAGCAATTGAACAAAGGCCTCTGATGTTTAACTATATATTAAAATTGAATTCCCCAAATGTTTTGGTAAAAAGAGATGACAGAAAGTTATTAGCAGCTAGCACCATGTTTGTGATTTGTGATCTAAGCTGCTTATGCAACCTAACATCTAAGGAACCGAAACACCAAAAAAATGCACCGAAAGCACATAGTTAAGCGATTCTGAGTGTAAAAATGGTGGATGAAAATCAGCGATGGATACTTGCTTTGTTATGTCAAATTACATTTTAAGCTTATGTTTTGTACTTGTGGTATGTAAATGGTAACCTGTAACTTAAATTTTATATGGTATTTTAAATAGAGTACGTAACAATAACGTAATTTGAATGTCGAATATGTTATGAATACATTAGTATCGGATTAGGCAAACTTGGACATCCCGAAATGTCAGTTCTGAGCCACCATTTGGCATCATTGAGTCGTTGGTATATTCAAGAACTTCTAGGCAGTACTGTCCTTACAGTTGCTCTGAGACAATCTGAATTATTAAGTACTGTACTAATCTTCTTCCAGTATTCTAATTTGCAAATTAGCTTTTTAAAAAGTTACGTTATTTTAAAAAAAGTATAAAACATCTTAAAATAAAATACAATAAGAAATTAATAAGATAAAGAGAATATAAATTATCCATGATAATACAAAGTTTAATTTAATAAAAAGTTATATAATGCACAAATTGATAATCAGATATTATACGTGTAGGTACCGGTTTAAAATTAATTAAAAATAAAAAAATGGATAACTATAATATCATAATATAGGTTATTATTTCTAATTCTTTATATATTGCATAATATATAACGATAGCTGAATTTCAAAGTGATGATCATAATAGATAATTAAATAATCTCAATATAGGATGAAGAGATTTTGATTTTTTAAGGTACATGTTCATCCTTTTGCAGCCACGTCAGAATAATGTTCTAAAACACATGCACATGGCTAATAAAAATCTTTCCGGTAATTTAAACATCCTGACAAAGGAAGGATTGTAGTGGCAAGGGGACAAGTTTTCCCATTAAGTAACGACGGCGGTAATTTTATTCATGGCAAACCGATTGCGACACATAATGTGAAAGTGTGTGTTGATGAAGTTGTAGTCGAATTTCAGCTTAGTCCCCTTCCGGTGCCCTGTAACGAACATGAAACTGTAGGTAATGCAGCTGGTAGCTTTGTTGAATGGCCAAAGGATCTTGTGATCCTAGGGCAGGTAATATCTTTACATAAAAAATATAATTAATAGTGCCATTCATTTTGTTTCATTAATAATTCCAGTCTTCACTTAAATTGTTTGTAATTAGGAACCTGAGAACAAGAAAGTTAAGCCAGGTTCTCGGAAACTAAATAAGGTTGTCAATAAAGAATCAGCAACGCCTATCCTCAAGAATCAAGCTAATTCTTTTAGTGAGGACCAACTTAGTGAAAAATGTCGAACTTTACGTTTCTTGGTTGATAGTATGCCTCCTGAATTGGATACTAAAGCTGTTGATAAAGATGTGGAGGTATTCAAATTTCATGAAAGTGCAAAAGTTCCAATATATGTCACGAACCAAGACGTCTATGAGTTTTTGAGGTTAAGTTGGCTTAATATACCGATTCTGCAGATTTTTATGATGTAAGGCTATAATTCTTTACTCATTTTTTTAAGATCTAATTATATCTTTATTGTGCAATGTGCATAGAAACTAACTGTGCATAATCCATATGACATCAAAGGTACATTCACAAGTTGTGCAAGGACTTGGAAGATAATTCATTTGCATTCATGTGTCCATCTGTGTTAGCATTGGCACGTGAATCTAAGTATCATAATGATACATCTAGATACATGTGTGAGGTTATGACAGGCGCTAAGGAGAAACGTTTTGTCCTTGCACCGTACATCCAAAGGTAAGAACATACACATTCGTTAACATTCCAATTTGGCATATTTTTTAGTGATATTTTAATCTAATTTGGTATATTGTTAAACTGCAGTAAGCACTGGATGTTGCTTATGTTTTGTGTTGACGAAAGTGCTGTCTACGTGTTTGATCCACTTAAGCAAAAACGACACATACACGTGAATGATCCTTTCGAAACGTAAGAAAAATTTTAATTTTGAAAACTAATATAGAAATATTAATTTCCTCCTTTAAGTAGTTAAAACCTTTTTTATGTATTAAATTTTTTTGTTTTTCTATAACAGCGCATATAAAGTATATACTAAATATGGTGGTAAGAAAAATAATCAAAATAACCTACTTTGGTTCCACGAAGCTGTTCAGGTATCGTACAATATTGTTTTTAGTCTTGAAAGTCTTTTTCTTATTTATTTATCTAGTTTTAAATTTTTTGAGTTTGTTTTGTAGTGTCCTCAACAAAAAGGAGGTACCGAGTGTGGTTATTTTGTGATGAGATACATGCATGACATAGTAATGTTATCTCGTAAAGATCCTAAAACTAAGTGGATAGAGGTACTATATAAAATGGTATATATTGTTAAAGATATAAAAAACCTAACATTAAATTTATAAGTAGTTAACATTTCTTTTGGCAGGGTCTTGGAAAAAAATACGCAAACCAACAAATTGGAGAAGTTCGAGATATTTGGGCAAATTTTTTTACTCGCGAATACATGTGATCAGGTACACCTTAATTTCAAAACAATCTCAAATATATTGTGTTCTACTATGTGCTAACTTGTTCGAACATATGTTTGTGCAGTAGCGCTGGTGATGAGTATGGTCTGATATTAGCTGAGCGCTTGCAACAAGGATATGATCTAATGAGATATTAGCTTTAGCTTGCAGCAATTCTGAAATAGATATTATATTATGGATTTAGGATAGACATATGAACGTAACGACATGTGTTGAATTAAATGTATGAAGCAGTTAATTGTACAAGGAATTTTAAAACATTATTGTGGACATATTTTCTAGTCACCAATTTTAATTTAAATTAAAGATTTTGTTGAGAATTTTGGAGTGTATGTTTTACTCAGATCAGGTTTTATATTTTTGGTATGTTATAACAGGGTTTTTGGTTTTTTTGGGTATTATTAAAAACAGGGCAGACATTTCAATTTTTCCTCTGACAATATACGTCGGTTCTTGTAAAACTGAAGCGACGTATAAAACAGACATATACGTCGGTTCTTGTAAAACTGATGCGACGTATACGACAGACATATACGTCGGTTCTTGTAAAACTGTTGCGACGTATAAAACTGATATATACGTCGGTTGAAATTCAAACCGACGTAAAATTACAACTAATATACGACGGTTCTCTAACCTTATATGACGCTGGAACACATTTTATACGTCGGTCTTTTGTATCTTTATACGTCAGTTTTGTTGGTCTTTTACATCGCATTTTAAACCGACGTATTACACATTATACATCGCCTTTTTGACCGACGTAAAATGCTTGTCACTTTATACGTCCCCCCTGCTTACGTCGCCTTTTTGCCGACGTATAAGGCCTTTTTAACCGACGTAAAAGACCAGTTTTCTACTAGTGATACACCATACACAAGCACTTGTACGTTCTATTTATACTCACCGGAACCACTTAATTTACTCTCACACCGGAGGTGAATCGGGGGACAAACCCCTCGCATTCTTCTCTTTTGCAGGTGAATCTGAAGAGCTATTCAGAGCCCGACCCATTAGAAATCTGGTTCCAACATTTGGCGTCGTCGGTGGAATGTACAAGTAAGCTTAAAACAAATTAGACAAACACAATGGCTATCGATAATACCGATGGTCGTCCACCTGGTTTTACCGAAACTCCTCGACAAGGAGCTTTTGCCTCCACGCCCCCGATAAACCGTGTCCTCGATTTCGATGCCGAAATAGAAGCAGGTCCAATGCCACTCCCGAGGAGCAAAAGGCTATGCTCCTTAGGTAGCGTGAAGAAACGGCATCAAAGAGTGGAAAGCAGAAGGAGCAGGAGCGAGCTGAGATGGGAGCTCGAGAAAAGGCGAAGAAGAGAGAGGATGACCTCGCCAAACTAGAGGCCATTAAACGCCGAAGGGCTGAGCTAGACGCGGAAGAAAAGGCCCTTCAAGATGCCGTGGAGGTAGGCGAACGAACACATGTAGTGTCTGGGCACATGAAGGAAAAGAGGGTATATAATGATGAACACGAGTCTTCGGACTCTGAATCACACCCCCGAAGGACTCGTTCAAAAATTACGATTTGTTCAGACACTGACGATGAAGGGGATCCTCGTATGAAGGATAGACTAAGCCGAATGGAAATGGTAATGTTTGGTGACCGCAGAGTGAGTCATGAACCTGTCATATCTGAGGAGATTGAGCAGTACAGGCCTCCACCGGGAAGACAGTTCCCGAAGATGAACGAGTTCAACGGAAAGGGTGATCCTGAGGATCATTGTGAAAAGTAAGAGTCCCTTATGACCGGTATGGGACACTGCGACATAATGCTGTGCAAGATGTTTAAGACATATCTGAAAGGAGCTGCTACCATATGGTATAGATCGATGAAGCCAAGGTCAATTTGCTCGTATGACCAGTTGAAGAGGAAGTTCTTAAGGCACTATTCCCACTTGTGTCGAAGAGAGAAAGATACTGAAGCTTTGATTCACTGCCGACAAAGACCGGACGAAGAGTTGGGAGACTACCTGGCAAGGTTCAAGGAGGAAGCCGGGATGGTGACGAACCTGGACAAGGTGAAAGCAGCTGGATTCTTGTCGGCTAGACTGGGCCCAGTTAAAGGTAAAAAACCTCGATCCTCTCTTTATGATATTCCTCCTAAATCTTTGAATGATATATACTTGAGAGGAGAAAGTATCCGAAGAAAGATGGGATCAATTGGGGGTTATAAGGAAAGTAGAAGAGATGATCGCGGGAAGAAAGGACGTGACAAGTATGAGTCTGGCCGAAGGTATGATGATAGGCGAGACGAGGTGAAGGGTCGAGATAAGGGAGCCGAATGAAGAAGAGATAGAGATAGTAAGGTGTTTACTCCTTTGAATGCACCTATCTCGAAAATTCTCCATGAGATAAAAGGGAAACCAGGCTCTGTTCACCCAGCCCGAATGAAGATGCCCGACTACAAAAAGAATGGTAACGAGTACTGTGACTACCATCAAGACAAAGGTCACAATACTGATGAATGTTACCACTTAAAGAAGTTGATCGAGAAAATGATTAAGGATGGAGAATTGAACCAATTTGTCAAAGACCTAAGGGACAAACTAGCCCCGACGGAAGACAAACGGAAGGAGCCCAAAGAGGGTGAGAGGTACAGAGATAAAGTGAAGACCATTTCTAGAGGAAGTACCCTGGGCCGAGATAGCAAGACGGCAAAGAAGAGGTATGCTAAGCAGGTGTACAATTTGTACCAGTTTCAATCGACCAAGCAAGAAATGCAATTATGTTTACCGAGGATGATTATGAAGATGTAATATGGCCCCATGAAGACCCTTTGATCATTAACCCTGTGATCGGGCAAAACAAAATCTGGAAAGTATTGGTAGATGGGGGAAGTTCGGTGAACATCTTATATCATCGGAAATATAGCAAGATGAACTTAGGAGGCGAGCAATTGGACCCTTGTCACAAAGCTCCCCTATATGGATTTGGAAATCAACAAGTCCCAATCGAAGGTACCATTACTTTATCTGTTCTTTTAGGTAAAGCACCATATATTGTTGAGAAGCAGGTGAAATTCTACGTGGTTCGGGTAGAAAGCCCTTACAATGCGATCCTGGGGAGGCTAGCTCTTACATCTTTCCAGGTGGTGCCTCAATTCCCCACCTCAAGTTGAAATTTCCAACCGAACATGGCATCAGAGAAATGAGGGGCGACCAGAAGACAGCCCGAATCATAATGTTGGACGGCCTAGAGAAAGACAAGGAGTTCGAGATGTCCGAAGGGCGCAAGAGGACTAGGACTGAAGGCGAACCTGGCGGCAGTCGCCAAACTATGAACATTGAATTAGAAAAGTTTGGGGCAGATCTATCTAGCCTGATTGCTGAACCCGCAACAGAAACAGAGAAAGTAGAATTGTATGCAGGTTGTTCGGGAAAGATGGTTCGAATTGGGAAAAATATGGAACCTGACCTAAAGAAGAAGGTTATTGAGGTGGTTAGGCAATACCACGATGTCTTTGCATGGGGGCCCGAAGATATGCCTAGTTTAGATCCAAAGACGGTGAAGCATTGCCTCAATGTTAAGCCCGAGGCCAAACCGGTTAAACAAAGGAAAAGGACTTTCACCATGGAGAGATAGAAGATTATGGAATCCGAAGTAGAGGAGCTGTTAGAGGCGAAGTTCATTGAAGAGATCAAATACCCTGACTGGTTGGCTAATGTGGTAGTGGTAAAGAAGGCCAATAACAAGTGGAGGATGTGTGTTGATTACACTCATTTGAATAAATCTTGCACGAAGGACCACTATCCACTACCAAGCGTCGATCAGCTTACAGACACCACTGTCGGATACCAGGTACTTAGTTTCTTGGATGCTTTTTCAGGTTATCATCAGATAGCGATGAATGTCGAGGATATTCCGAAGACATCATTCATCACCCCGAAGGGAACCTATGCATACATCAAGATGCCCTTCAGCCTGAAGAATGCGGGGGCCACGTTCCAGAGGGTGGTCAATAGAATTTTTCATAAGCAAATCGTGAGGAACATGGAATGTTATGTGGATGACATGATTGTCAAGTCGTAATTCGAGGACCACATGGAAGACCTAAAGGAGTGCATTGAAACATGAAGGAAAAATAACATGAAGATCAACCCGAACAAATGCACATTCGGAGTATCCACTGGGAAGTTTCTGGGTTACATGGTGAGTGACCGAGGGATCGAGGTGAACCCGGAAAATATACAAGCTGTGATCGACATGGAGCTACCGAAGACAGTTCGGGATGTCCAGAAGTTAACCGGACGAATGGCAGCTTTGTGAAGGTTCATTTCAAGGTCGGCGAAGAAGGTTTTACCTTTCTTCGAGGTACTTCAGGGGTCGAGGAATTTTGAATGGGGACCGAACTGTCAGAAGGCATTCGAAGAAGTAAAGGAATATCTCACTAAGGCACCCCTCTTGATGAGACCAGACCCGAAAGAAACATTGCAGCTATATTTGGCCATAAGTGACCGAACTCTAGGAGCAGTATTGGTGAAGGAGCACGAAAAGAATCAACACCCAGTGTTTTATGTATCACATATATTGAAGGACGCAGAAACAAGATATTCGAATGTTGAGAAGTTCACATATGGGTTAGTGATGGCTACCCAAAAATTGCGACACTATTTTCAAGGACGAACGATGCAAATTGTGACCGACCAGCCACTCAAGAAGATTTTGACAAGACCTGAGGCGTCCGGAAGAGTGGTAGCATGGTCCATTGAGCTAGGAGAATGTGACCTGGAATATATCCCAAGGACCTCCATTAAGGCTCAGGCGCTACTGAACTTCATGGTGGAATGCTCCTTCTCCGGGCAAAAGGACTTGGCGCCCAAAGAACAATTAATCCAGTCCCCAGGCAAATGGAAATTATTTGTGGATGGTTCGGTCGCAGGTTCAAAGTGTGGGGCCGGTTTGATCCTTTCCAGCCCAGATGGATTTGAAATATGCCAGGCAATAAGGTTCACTTTTCCCCTGACAAACAATGAGGCCGAGTACGAAGCGTTACTTGCTGGTTTAAACTTGTAAAAGAACCTAGAAGTGAGGAATCTAAGGGCATTTAGTGACTCTATGTTGGTGGTAAAATACTTCTCAGGGGAGTATGAGCAGAGAGAACCCCGTATCAAAGCCTACGCCACAAAGGTATGTGATCTTTCATTTTTTTTCGAATCCTTCGAGTTAAGTCAAATTGGCAGGGAAGACAACATCTGAGCCAACGCATTATCAAACCTCGCTTCGGCAGAAACTCATAGCCTGACAGGATCAATCTACCTGACCGAAGTAAGATCGCCTTCAATCGATAAAAATCAGTGCATGGAAATCCATCAAGGCATTAACTAGATGACTCCGATCAGGGCATACCTGGAGAAAGGTACTTTGCCCCTAGACCAGAAAGAGGCTCAGAAATTGAAGTATAGGGCATCAAGCTAAACCATCATTGGGAGCAAGCTGTACAGAAGATCGGCGACAGAACCCCGCCTTAGATGTTTGGATCCCGAAGACCAACGGCTGGCCTTGGAAACTGTACACGAAGGAATATGTGGAGAACATCTTGTCGGTCGGTCACTTGCCTTCAAAATCCTCAGGCAAGGGTTCTATTGGCCGACTCTGCCAGCAGATGCGGCTGAGTATGCAAAGAAGTGTCGACAATGTCAGTTGTTCAGCACCATCCCGAAGCTGCCACCCGAAGAAATGGCGTCATTTTTTAGTCCAATCCCCTTCGCCATGTGGGTTGTGGATATCGTGGGAATTTTACCCAAAAGCACGAAGCAGGCTAAATATTGTATTGCGGAAATCGACTATATGACCAAATGGGTAGAAGCAAGACCACTAGCGACCATAACCGAAGAAGCAGCGAAGAAATTTATGTTGGAACAAGTGATACTTAGGTTCGGAATCTCAAAGGTGTGTGTGTCTGATAACGGGACGTAATTTATTGGGAACAAATTCAGGAAGTTCTTGACTCACTTCGGGATACAACAAAAGTTCAGTTCGGTCGGTCATCCTTAGGGAAATAGAGCAATCGAAGCCGCGAACAAAATCATTTTTGATGGGATAAAGAAGTGACTAGGAGATGCCAAAGGACTATGGGCCGAAGAACTATCTTTGGTTTTGTGGGCATACCGAACGACCCTCGATCGTCTACTGGGGAAACACCTTTCAAGTTAGCATTTGGAACGGATGCTCTAGTCCCAGTAGAAGTTGGCCTCGATTCCTACCGAATAGAGGTTTTTAACGTCGAATCAAATGAGTTCGGCCTTCGGGCAAATATAGATTTGCTTGAGGAAGATAGAGAGGCAGCTCACCTAAGGAACTTAAAATATCAGCTCCAAGCAGCCCAATACTACGACTCCGGAGTAAAAAAGAGGACATTCATGGTTGGGGACTTGGTACTACGGGAGCTGGCCACCTCTATGCCAACAAAGCAAGGAAAGCTAATGCCTAACTGGGAAGGACCATATAAGGTGTCGAGGTTGTTCGACCGGGAACCTACAAGTTGACAACTATGGCTGGAGACCCGATCAAAAATACTTGGCATGCCTTGCGCTTACGCAAGTACTACCAATGAGTTCCATCCTGTTTATAGAAATGTTTGCAACAACAATGTTTTCACTTTCCAAGTTCTTATTCCGCATTGTATTTAAATTCCTTAAAAAGCATGTATAGGTGAGCACAAAGTATCATCAATGAAAATATATGCTTGTGACTGTTTCAACTCTTTATGTTATTGCAATGATTTAATATGAAATGCCTCATTATATTGTGTAATCATGCAAACTAAATCAAGTATAGACACTTATCTAGGGGCGACCGAAAAAGATAAATGTCGGACTTTTTACGAATAAATATTTTGTAAATGGGGCGACTGATTAGAAAAGGCTGCCCGATTCCCTAAAATATTTGGGAGCCAAGATTTATGTTAAGGCAAATATTAAGCCGAAGATACATGGATTATTTCAAATTATGTTAAGGCAAAGTTCAACGCCGAAGAGACATCGATCGATTAAAAATTATGTTAATACAAATATACAGCCGAAGATACACAGATTACTCCAAAATTATGTTAAGGCAATACCTTAAGCCGAAGATACAGAAGACAAATAAAAACGACAAGGCAAACTTTATGCCGAAGATACGTATATAAATTGACATTATGCTAAGTGAAGAATAAGCTGGATGAAAGGCATATGTCTAGTCCTATTTGTAAACACCGAGGATTCTACTCAACTTTAATTAAGATGTAATAAGTAAATAATAAAAATCAATTGTCACAGGAATCTCAGAAGGTTATATCTGTCGAAGAATGAAGATTAAAGTCATCTACAGACTTGAAGTGATTCTACATTGAAAGAAGCTCAATTTATTGATCAAGCCTCAATGAAGTATTCAAGCTCAGTGGATTTATTAAAGTGACAGAGATTTCAAGTGGTGACAGAAAAAGATACTGATTACGGAGTTCTTGAATGAGAAGGTAGTGAATCACTGCTTAAAGTTAAATAGATAAAGAACAGACATTGTCGTTAGTCACTCATGAACCAGACAGTACATCGAGTGTCAACGTACTATTGTGTTTGTTATTTATCTAAGTTTTAAGTGATTCTGGAATTAATTGAGAAGTCAACTAATTCTATTTATTCTCTTATAAATAATTAATATTATTAAGTATATTATTTATTAATTTAATTCTGCAAAGAATTAAATTAATACATAATTTATTTAGTTAATTATTTAAATTAGAATAAATATGAACTAGGAAGACTTAGATTTAAACTATGAAGACTCTGTTTTTTAAACTAGGAAGACTCACAAGTGAGTCTTCCCGATTGTCTTCCTAGAGTAAATCCTTGTCTTCCCGAATGTCTTCCATGTACAATAGCTTGTCTTCCCGATTGTCTTCCAAGGCAAAAAGGTTAGTTTTCCCGAATGTCTTCCATATACATTCTGCAAGTGGATTGGCGCGTGGAAATGATTTACAAGTAAATTGTATAAATGAAAGGCTGATCAGTTGACATTCTACACAGAAGAGTATCATCAATTCATACAGAAGACAAAAGCAAACAGACATTCCATTAAAAGCTCTGTCTTTATTTCTTCAACTACAAAGCTCTAAATTTCTGCAGGAGAATTAAATCTTGATTAGTTCATAACATTTAATTCATAAGAACTGATTCTCTTGTACTGCTTTAGCTTTCTAGCGGATCATAATCCTTAGATTTTATATCGAACTACTTTTTAGTATTCGATCCTTTTTATTACAAAAATAGATAAATTCATGTCGAATTTATTCTAGATTTGTTTTATTAAGTTCTTTGTAATCAGTGATCAAAATTGTAACACCCCTCAAGTTTAATAGAGTTTCTATTTAACTTGAATATTGTTTCAGTTTTTATTCCGCATTAATTTGTTCTAAATTGTTTAATCTTAAACGAACAAATTTCGATAAAACGGTATAGTTTGTATTCAACCCCCCTTCTACAAACTTATCAGGACCTAACAATTGGTATCAGAGCCTTTTGATTGATATACAAATCAAAGATCCAATTGTTTTGAGATTTTTCTTTTAAACTCTGATTTTTTATCTTATTCCTAAAAATCTCAAAAGATGTCTACTACACAGAAAGTTGGTACTGTCAAAATCCCTATGTTCAGCAAGGAGCATTATCCAATGTGGAAGAAGAAAATGCTTCTATTTCTTAAGGTTGCAAATCCTAAATACATTGATGTGCTGAAGAACGGTCCCAAAGTCCCTATGATTATTGAGGGAGAACTCATTGAGAATAATGTTGTGACTAGGGCTGCCAAAATGTACCCTAAAGATGCCAAGGATTACACTCCTGATGAGAAAGAGGATGTTACCTTGGATTCCTGTCTTCAGTTGATCCTTATTGATTGTCTTGATCCAATCATGCATAATCATGTTCTCAACTGTGATACTGCTAAACACATTTGGGCAACTATAGAGATAATCAATGAGGGGACAGAGGAAGTTAGGGAGAATATGCTGGAGATTCTCACCTCACAATATGAGCATTTCAGATCAAACCCTGGTGAAGGTATCTCTCAGGTTTTTGAGAGATATAACAAATTAATCAATGATCTGAATCTCAATGGGAAGCACTACACCAACAAGGAGATTAACAAGAAGTTCCTTCTTACACTTCCACCTCATTTGGAGCACAAAATATCTGCCATTAGAGAAGCAAGAGATATGAATGAGATTGCTTTGGAGAGATTGTATGGTGTTCTGAAGACCTATGAGCTGGAGCAGATTCAACAAAGGGAGCTGTATGGAACTGGGAAGATTGTTAGTACTTCTACTGCACTGGCTGCTAAAGTCCCACAGAAACTGGAAGTGAAGCATGTTCAACCTTCCAGTTCTAACATGAATGTTATTGATGCTGAATATGGATTAACATCCATTGATCAATCTGGTGGTGACTTCTATTCTTTAGAAGAACTTGATCAGCTGGAGGATGGTGATTTGGCTTTGATAGTCAGAAAGTTTGGGAAGTTTAGATTCAAGAGGAATCCCAATCTTAAGTTCAGACCCAGGTTTCAGAGAGGTGGTTCTTCATCTTCAAGTGGCTCAAGGGGTGGCTACAAAACTGGAACTGTGGAAAGGAGCACAATCAGATGCTACAATTGCAATGAGTTGGGTCACTTTGCTACTGAGTGCAGAAAGCCAAAGCAAGTGACTAGAAACACATTTGATTCTAGCAAGAAGAACAAGATTGGGAAAGCTTATGTTGCTGAAGGAAAGAGTTGGGATGACACTGACAGTGATGAAGAAGCAGGTGAGATTGGGAACCTTGCTTTAGTGGCTAAAGAGGCAAGCACTTCATCTGCACACATGTCAGAGGTAATGTTTACTGATACTGAAATGATTCGTCATCTTGGTGGCACCTTAGAATGTGCTCGCACTGAAAATGATAGAATAATTCTTTTGAACACAAATCTTGAAAATGAGATAAAAGAATTAAAACTAGTGCATGTTAATCAGGATGAACTTGTTGAGAAAATAGCTTTTCTTGAGAATAGGGTTAAATGTTATATTCAACTGGAAACCATTCTTAAGAAAGAGATTAGTGAGCTCAAGACTAAAGCTAATGCCTATTTTAGCTCTTGTAAGACGGCTAAAGAGATTCTCAATAAACAAGCTATTGGTAATCATGTCAGTATAGGTTATGGTTATAATGAGGCCATTGGATTGCTTGGAATTAACTCCCCTTGTAGATTCAAATCTGAAGGAAAGGTTGTTCCATATGTGCTTAAGGGTATTGAAACACCCTTCTGTAAGGAGTCCGAAGCAGAACCTCTGAATGAAGACTCTATCATCATTGCAGAGGAGATTCGTGAAGAAGATATTGCTTTGGAAGTTGAACAATCCAAAAAGTGTATATCTGATAATCCAGTCAAAGTTGCTACAACTAAAAAGACTAAATCAGATATCCATAAGTTGGATCAAAACAACTGTAGAACCAACATGCGTGCTGTTAATTCTTCTCATAAAGCATGTGGTGTGAGTAATTGCATGTCTTGTGCTTTTAATGTTATGTATGCTTTCTTTAATAAAAAGCATGTATCTAGTGATAAGACTGCTCCACGTCAACATGTTAATAATAAGAAGCATGTTAAAGCAAAGACTACTAGTCCTCCTCAGACTAGAGTGGATTCATTTATCCCTAAGCCTACTCAGAAATGTGTTAAGGCTGGCTATAAATGGAAACGCTCTTATGTGAAAGAGGTTGAAGTAGTTGTAGTTAAAAATGTTGTTTTGCCTGACAAAGGCCAATTCTTTAAGTATGCCGGACCCAATCAAGTGTGGGTTCCGAGGAAGGACTAATCAATCTGGTATTGCAGGGAGTTAAACAGGTAAGCCGTGTTATATGGGTTCTTGACAGTGGTTGTTCAAGGCATATGACCGGAGATAGAGCCCTGCTATCAGATATGGTTGAAAAAACTGGCCCAGTAGTTACCTTTGGAGATAACAGCAAGGGTATTACGAAAGGATATGGCTGTTTGAAGTACGGAAATGTTATCATTGAAGATGTTTCATTTGTGGAAGCTCTGACGTTCAATCTTCTCAGCATCAGTCAGTTCTGTGACAGAGGATATGCTGTTTCCTTTGAAAGAGAGAAGTGTCAGATCACTCACAAGAAGAATGGAAAGCCTGCTCTTCAAGGAGTGAGGAAAGGTGACTTGTTCATAGCTGATCTGAACTCGGGATTCAAAGATGAAGTTAATTGTTTTTATGCTAAAGCTTCATCAGATGATAGTTGGCTATGGCACAAGAAGATGTCTCACCTTAACTTCAAAACTATGAACTCTTTAGTCAAGAGGGAATTAGTTACAGGTTTGCCTCAGATGGAATTTACACAGGAAGGACTGTGTGAGGCATGCCAGAAAGGAAAGTCAAAGAAAGCTTCTCACAAGGGCACTGATACATCATCAATAACTGAACCTCTTCAGCTACTGCACATGGATTTGTTTGGTCCAGTTAATGTGATGTCCATGTCAAAGAAACAATATGCACTTGTGATTGTTGATGACTATTCAAAATATACATGGGTTTTATTCCTACATTCCAAGGATGAGACCCCATTCCTGGTGATTGGCCACATAAAGTTGATTGAGCTGGATTCTAGATTCCCTGTTAGAGCCATAAGGTCAGATAATGGTACGGAATTCAAGAATGCCATTCTAACTGATTTTTGTGCTGATAAAGGAATAACAAGACAGTATTCTGCCCCTAGAACTCCTCAACAAAATGGAGTAGTGGAAAGAAAGAATCGTACATTGATTGAAGCAGCTAGGACTATGCTAAGTGAGTCCAAACTTTCAACGTACTTTTGGGCTAAAGCAGTGAATACAGCTTGTTATACTCAGAATCGAACTTTAATCAACAAGGACTTAATGAAGACTCCGTATGAGATCATGAACAACAAGAAACCAACTGTCAAGTACTTTCATGTATTTGGAGCAAAATGCTTTGTGCTTATAGATGACAATGTTAAACGTGGCAAGTTTGATGCAAAGGCACAAGAAGCTATTTTTGTTGGATATTCCAGAAGATCTTACAGGGTCTATGTGGTTGGCAGTCACACAGTAAAGGAAAGTGTCAATGTTACTTTTGATGACACTAAGTTCCCCAGTATCCAAAAAGAAGACTCATCTGAAAAGCTGAAGTTTGATAACTTGCCAGACTCAGAATCAGATGATGAAGCCCCACCTGAAGTTATTGCTGGTGATGATAATAATAATGATGATAATGATCATGGTGATGGTGGTGGAAACACTGGTAACAATGGAGATACTACCAACACTGGAGAAGAATCATCAAGGCAATCAAGAAACAACTCAGGGGGAGCAAATGAAGGATCAGCTAGTCACTCACAACATCAAAGTGAATTTCAAGGTGAATCATCAAGATCAAATCTTCCAAGACAGACTGTTTGGAATAGAGCTCATCCTTTTGAGATGATCATTGGTGATCCAGATGTTGGAGTTAAAACTAGAAGAGCTTCTCAGAATGAATGTCTTTTCTCAGCATTTCTATCTAAAATGGAGCCAAAGAAAACTGAGGAAGCACTGACTTATCCAGATTGGGTGATTGCTATGCAAGATGAACTCAATCAGTTTGAACAACAGCAAGTCTGGAAGCTGGTACCCAGGCCAAAGAACAAGAAAGTAGTTGGTACAAGATGGGTATACAGGAACAAGCTAGATGAGGAAGGCATTGTTACAAGGAACAAGGCAAGACTGGTTGCACAAGGGTATTCTCAAGCTGAAGGCATTGACTATGATGAAACCTATGCACCAGTGGCTAGACTTGAGGCCATCAGGATGTTCTTAGCATTTGCTGCTTATTCCAATTTTAAAGTCTATCAAATGGATGTTAAGAGTGCATTCCTGAATGGTGAACTTGATGAAGAAGTGTATGTGGAACAGCCCCCTGGCTTTGAAAATCAGGAGCTGCTGGACTTTGTGTACTTTCTCTTCAAGGCTATCTATGGTCTCAAACAAGCCCCAAGAAAATGGTATGACACTCTCTCTGGTTTTCTTTTAGAAAATGGTTTTGTTAGAGGTATCATAGACAAAACTCTTTTTTCAAAGAAACACAAAAATGATATGATATTAGTCCAAGTCTATGTGGATGACATCATATTTGGGTCTACTAATGATAATCTCTGTAAGAGATTTGCTGAGCTTATGCAGAGTAAGTTTGAAATGAGTATGATGGGTGAGCTGAAGTTCTTTCTTGGATTACAAGTAAGTCAAAGGTCAAATGGTATATTTATTTGTCAATCCAAGTATCTCAAAGAACTCCTCAAGAAGTATCACATGGAGGATTCAGCATCAGCAAGGACTCCATCTTCAACAGCCATCAAACTTGGAGCTTCTGACAAATCTATCAAGGTAGATGTTACAAGCTACAGAGGTATGATTGGCTCCTTACTCTATCTTACTGCTAGTAGACCAGATATTATGTATGCTACATGCTTGTGTGCAAGGTTCCAAGCGGACCCTAGAGATGTTCATCTCGTTGCTGTGAAAAGAATCTTGAGATATCTTAAGGGTACACCTAATCTAGGTATCTGGTACCCTAAAGATTCTGGTTTTAATCTTGTTGGATATACAGATTCTGATTATGCAGGTAGTGTTGTGGATAGAAAAAGCACCTCTGGGAGTTGTCAATTCCTAGGAGGTAGGTTGATTTCCTGGTATAGCAAGAAACAGCAAACAGTTTCCAATTCAACAGCAGAAGCTGAATATATTGCTGCTGGAAGCTGTTGTGCTCAGATCTTATGGATACGGAATCAATTAAAGGACTATGGCTTTGCCTTAGACAAAATTCCCATATTTTGTGATAATACAAGTGCCATAGCAATCTCCAACAACCCTGTGCAGCACTCGAGAACAAAGCACATTGATATCAGGTATCATTTTATCAGAGAGCATGTCATGAATGGAACTGTGGAGTTACATTTTGTACCCACAGAAGAACAGACTGCAGATATATTCACTAAATCTGTTGACGAATCCACATTTATCAAGTTAGTTGGTAAATTGGGTATGTTAAACAGTCTTAGTGATTAACAATATCTCTGTCTTGTTTGTTCTTTCAAAAAGTCATTTTCTCTTGTCATTTAACTGATATTTACTGCCAATTCTCATTTAATAGTACATGCTTGTGTATTTAAATAGCTCTACATATTTTATTTTCTTTAAAAATATTTTTCTCATATTTTTTTAAGTAGAGAAATGTATTTTTATTGAAAATATATTTATTTAGAATTATTTAGGTATTTTTCAGATTGTAAATATTGTTGTTTGAATTTTTCTGCAAGTTTATATTAATTTTATGCATTTCTAATATTCTGCATATTTTTCTAGGATTTATGGAATTTTCTGTGAATTTTTCTAGAATTTTATATATTTTTCATGCATTTTTCTAAGTTTTTCAGCATTTTCTGTACATATTCGAATTAAATTCTGAATTTTTCCTATGTCTTCCCAGTTTTACACTAGGAAGACTACCGGGAAAACAAGAAATATTTTCTTTTTGTTTTTTGTTTTTTCCTTTTTATTTTAAGTCTTGTTCGAAGTCTTCCCAGTTTTTTGAACTAGGAAGACTATCGGGAAGACTTAATTTAATTAGTTTTATTTTCAGAATTTTCTTTTATTTATTTCCGGAAGACTTTCTAGTTTGTACTAGGAAGACTACCGGGAAGACTATCCTAAGTCTTCCCGATTGTCTTCCCAGTACAAACGGTAAGTATTCCTTTCTTTTCAGTTTTAATTTGTTTTAAGTATTCTATTATATATATATAGATACACACGTACATACACACACTTTTTGCCTTAACAGTTTCTTTTCAGTTTTCAAGT
Organism: Heracleum sosnowskyi; assembly: GCA_030848705.1. Lineage (NCBI taxonomy): Eukaryota > Viridiplantae > Streptophyta > Magnoliopsida > Apiales > Apiaceae > Heracleum > Heracleum sosnowskyi. Next base: position 56,636,578 of record CM061238.1, on the reverse strand, counting down.
TTTTCAAACTCTCCCCTTTGGAATTCTCTCAGTTTCTGCAGAAATCCTTGAATCTGTTCATATTGCTCAAGTTTTTACTTAGCAAAATCATTTTGTTCTTCAAAATCAAGTTTTGAGTCGAATTGCTGTCAAAATTTCGACTTGAATATTCTTGATTTTCTAAGTGATTCTTGAGTGATTAACTGATCCTTGTTTTTGTCTGTGTGTGTTTACTGTGTGTGTGTTCTTGAAATCACTTACCCAATTTAGTTTGCATTTCAAAGTGTAATTCGAATTTTTAGGATCTAAAATTTGCAAAGTAATTAATTTTGGTAAAATTTAATTTTGTGGATTTTTGTAATTTTAATTAATTCTAAAAATCCCTAAAATTTTATTTTTATTTTTAATTAATTAAAATTTTAAGTGTCTTATTTAAAATGGATCCTAATAATTTTGAATTAGTTTTAAATAATTTTGTTGGGTATTTTGATCCGGCTAGGTGTAAAGTGGAACGTTTTAGACCGTGGATTCAATTTTTAAATAGCAATACATGTGTTAGTTATGCTATTTGTGCCAATGCACTTCTGAAAATTGATCCATTAAGGATGTTGTGTTCAAGTGCTGTTATTGCTGAAGATTCTAAATCTTTTACCTTCAATATTCTCAATCAGCAATATACAATTACTTTTGAGTTATTTTGTGATGTGTTGCATTTTCCAAAGGATAGATTTGATCCATTACCCACTGATGATGAGTTAACACAGTTCTTTGTGAATATTCATTATCAGGGTCCCTTTCAAATGGTGAAATTGTCAAAAACTTTTGTTGTAAGGGAATGGGATCTGTTCTTTGATACTATAGCTAGGGTATTTGGTAACTGCACAAAAACAAACTTTCATTGCATTACCAGTCTTAATCAGTACATTGCCTATGCTATAGTATTTGGTCGTAGGTTGAACTTTGCTGAGATTCTGTGGAACCTATTGCTCAACAGGCTTGCTCACTCTAGGAGAGATTCTGATAATGGTGTGAAAGTAAGGTGTTGGTACCCTCGTTTTCTAACTCTTATCATTAATCATCTTCTCACTGCTGAGCAGGTAGAACTGTTTCGAGAAGCTAGATTTGAAACCTCTCCAACCACAGACACCAAATTCTACACCAGACTTGACGTCTCATCCAAATTCCTCAATATACCTGTTCTTGTTTCACCATTGATGAGTCAATTCATTAATCTTCCTATCTTCGGTGAACAAGTTCCCGAACCACATCCAGTACCACTGCAGGTAGTTATTCCTAACTTTGGTTCTTCTTCTGGTACTTCAATTGAAACCCAAGTGGTTGTTAGGGCTGACCCAGAGATTGTAGAACCACAGTCTCTGACCCAGGTCATAGAGCCAAACAGAGAGTCAAACACTCCTGAAACACAATCTGAGCCTAATGTTCAAACCAGTTCAAGAAAAGTTAGTGATATACCTGAAATGAGTGCTCCCACAGCTCTGTCTCCACCCTTAAAGAAAAGAAAAACCTATAGGGAGACAACTGTAAGCCCATCTGTATCCTCTCAAAAGGATATGGACATTGATATGGCCACTACACAGTCTCTGGAGACATCCTCTCAACAGGATGAATCTATTGAAATTCGCCATAGGGCCATGGCATCTTGTACTGAGTCAAGCACACTCCCATTACTCACAATGGGAGAAGATATCCATATAGATGATACTCAGGACACTATGCAAGGAGAGCACTTTACTTTTGACTTTGAAACAGAACCTACCATAGTTACGGTAGAAGTGCCTTCACAGGCATCAGAGGGAAAATCTGATTCTTCGCCGCCAATAATAGAATCATTTTCTCCCCTCCCAGAGGGAACATCTCTGGCTCCCCTAAGGGATTTTTCACTCGCAGTTTATACTGGAGAAAGTGAAAGGCAACTTGATGAGTCTGTCCCTGAAGAAATTCAGTATACAATGTCAAATATTTTGACAGACTCATTCAGGGATCGGGAATTGCGAACTCCCATTGCACCACCACTGACCTCTCTTGAAGGGGCTAGGGTGATTTTTCCTGCAGGTACATCTATTGAGAATCTTGACAGACAGTTAGTGGTGAGAGATATGAATCAAACACCGAGTGAAACACAAGCACGTGAGTTGAGTGAAACACCACTGAGAGCAATTGAGGTGAGTGCACACACTGACAAAAACACTGCTTTGTTGAACCAGCTAGCTGATCTACAAAGGAAGTTACAAGAAACCCAGGATGAGAACAATCTTCTGAAAGCACAAGTGGTTGCTCAATCTTCCACCTCTGTATCAAATCAGCTGGGTACTGTGAAAGATGACCTGGAAGGATTGAAGAATAATTTACTCCCGAGGCTGAATTCAATCCAACAATCTCAAGTACTGGTGGCTTCAGACATCTCTGATCTTACAACGTCAAATGCTCAGATATCGGAGAGTGTCAAGGAGATTGCTGCTATTTCTACCAAGGTGGACTTTATTCTGCAAACAACTGATGAAAACCAGAGGTTTAATGAAGAAAGGATGTCTAAGTTAGAAGGAGGAATGGAGCATCTCAATGAAGGGATGAAGCACCTATACAATATGATCAAGAATTCACATCAACCTACTGAAGATCAAAGAACATTCTTTGAGCGAGATGATGATGAGGATGATGATGCTGATAAAGGAGGAGATGGGAGAGAAAGAGGAGAGATAAGGAGAACATCTGAGGTGAATCCTAGGGCTTCCACAGCTCAAACTGTAGAGGATTCCTCAACTAAGGGGGAGAAAGAGAAAGAAGGAGGAAACAGAGAAGGAGGAGCTTCTGGAAAGGATAAGGGAAAAGGTAAACAATCATTGGAGGATACTGTCTTTGATGATGCCTACTACTACCATGGTGAACAGGATGACTTCCATTACGACACATCTGGTGATCTGGAGAAGACCATACCTGAAGAAGCTTTTGGTGAGGAGGAGGTTGAGGAGGCAGCAAACTTTGAGGATTGGGAGGATGAAGCTGATCTATATACACCTGACCCTTTGTTTCAGAAGGAGTTGAAGAAACAGCAAGCAGAGCTAAGGAGAAAGGAGGATGAGAATGCCAAGGTCTCCGACATCATATCTCAGAAGCTAAAGATTCAAAAGGCTGAACATGAAGACAAACAACGTCTTCATAGTATTCATGTCAAAGAAAGGAGATTGGATGTGAGGATGAAGCAAGGAATAAAATGGGATAAGGCAAGGGAGATGTTTGATATCCCTCAGAGAGGCACAAACAATGATGCTACTTTTCTGAAGCTGCTTGAGAAGATCAGAACAGTTAATCCAGACAACTCATTATATATGAAGGCATTGAAGGAAGATATCCTAAGGATTACGTCTGCATTTGATCAAGTGAGGCAAGAACTGTTCATTTATGTCTCAAGTGCTCTTGAAGGGTCATTCACCATTTCTCTTGACCTCCTACAAAGAAGATCTCTATCTGAATTGTGGATTCTGATGAGTAAAGTAAAGAGATCTTCTTGCTTGAATGAGCTTCTATATGACCGGCTTAGAGATTCTGCTATGAAGGCCAGTCCTCAAGTTGTACATTTTCCTTATGAAGTCAAAATCTACAGAGGTACAACTTTAGAAACTGTGAGGCTGGATCCTGATTCCATGAAGCTACAGACTGCTATGCAACTGGTGAAGTTGGAGAATCTTCTTAGAACTTCTGGGTTTGCTTCTGTAGAGAAGTCTGAAGTTGCTGATATGATTTCAGACTACTGCACGGAGAAAATTCCAAGATATGCTCAGATGAAGAATAGATTGAAGAAGATCACCAATCAACCAGTAATGCCAAGTGGTGTGGTTTCGGAAAGTGATCGTGTCCTTGACAAAGATCTTCTAGTCACCTTACAAGAAGCTGAAGAAGGTGAAATTAGAGACTAAAGGCATGATAGGTTTAGCTCATTTGTAAATATTATATGTTTAGAGCTAGGTAAATCAAGATAGGGAAATGTATTCATATGTTCAGTCTAGAGGAACATCTATCTTGTATTTATCTTTACTGTTTGAATCTGGAAATTGTTATATTTAATCCAGAACCTTTTATTATTTGCTTGGCTCTTAAAAGTCTTATCTTTTCTTGTTTTAGTTGAGTTATCCCCTAGAGGTATTTGGTTGTTATTGTCTAACAAACAAATAGGGGGAGATTGAAAGGCATATGTCTAGTCCTATTTGTAAACACCGAGGATTCTACTCAACTTTAATTAAGATGTAATAAGTAAATAATAAAAATCAATTGTCACAGGAATCTCAGAAGGTTATATCTGTCAAAGAATGAAGATTAAAGTCATCTACAGACTTGAAGTGATTCTACATTGAAAGAAGCTCAATTTATTGATCAAGCCTCAATGAAGTATTCAAGCTCAGTGGATTTATTAAAGTGACAGAGATTTCAAGTGGTGACAGAAAAAGATACTGATTACGGAGTTCTTGAATGAGAAGGTAGTGAATCACTGCTTAAAGTTAAATAGATAAAGAACAGACATTGTCGTTAGTCACTCATGAACCAGACAGTACATCGAGTGTCAACGTACTATTGTGTTTGTTATTTATCTAAGTTTTAAGTGATTCTGGAATTAATTGAGAAGTCAACTAATTCTATTTATTCTCTTATAAATAATTAATATTATTAAGTATATTATTTATTAATTTAATTCTGCAAAGAATTAAATTAATACATAATTTATTTAGTTAATTATTTAAATTAGAATAAATATGAACTAGGAAGACTTAGCTTTAAACTATGAAGACTCTGTTTTTTAAACTCCCGATTGTCTTCCTAGAGTAAATCCTTGTCTTCCCGAATGTCTTCCATATACAATAGCTTGTCTTCCCGATTGTCTTCCAAGGCAAAAAGGTTAGTTTTCCCGAATGTCTTCCATATACATTCTGCAAGTGGATTGGCGCGTGGAAATGATTTACAAGTAAATTGTATAAATGAAAGGCTGATCAGTTGACATTCTACACAGAAGAGTATCATCAATTCATACAGAAGACAAAAGCAAACAGACATTCCATTAAAAGCTCTGTCTTTATTTCTTCAACTACAAAGTTCTAAATTTCTGCAGGAGAATTAAATCTTGATTAGTTCATAACATTTAATTCATAAGAACTGATTCTCTTGTACTGCTTTAGCTTTCTAGCGGATCATAATCCCTAGATTTTATATCAAACTACTTTTTAGTATTCGATCCTTTTTATTACAAAAATAGATAAATTCATGTCGAATTTATTCTAGATTTGTTTTATTAAGTTCTTTGTAATCAGTGATCAAAATTGTAACACCCCTCAAGTTTAATAGAGTTTCTATTTAACTTGAATATTGTTTCAGTTTTTATTCCGCATTAATTTGTTCTAAATTGTTTAATCTTAAACGAACAAATTTCGATAAAACGGTATAGTTTGTATTCAACCCCCCTTCTACAAACTTATCAGGACCTAACACTGGAAATGCATAAAATCAATAAACAAAAGCCCGAAGGCTATAGAGTTAATGCCCGAAGGCGTAATACTTTACAAATTTGAAAAATAAAAATTACTCAGACAACTCCTCGTCCTCGCCGAAAGAGACCACAAGAGGTTCAAGCTCATCGGGGCGGCCAACTGGGTCAATGAAGCCTTCCTCAACAAGAGGAAGGTGGTCCAAGCCTAAAGCGGCGGCCCTCTTCACGACTTCGTCGTGGCCCATTTGATAGCACCTCTCTTCGACGTTCAGCCACAACCTGGCCTCCTTCCGCGACAGCTTCCTGTCAGCCTTAAGGGCGAGATTGCACCTGGTGAGGCGAGCCCGGAGAGTATCAAGCTCCTTCTGCAGGGCTTCACGATCGGCCTTGAGCACCTTGGCCTGACCATCCAGCACCTCCAGCTCGTCTTGGGCTGACCGCAGGCTACCCTCAGTTTTGACTGCCCGAGCTTCCATCTCCTTGGCTTGGGCGAAGCCGCTTTGCATGTCTTTCACCTTATCGGTTATGGAGGCGGCCATAGGAGTTGCCTGAAATGAAGAACAAATCATTGTTAAAGGCCGAATGAAAATGAAAATAATAGAAAGGAGCGAATGAAGGCTTGCACATACCATGGAAAGTAGGCCCATCAGCTCGACGCAGGCGTCCACGGGGCTTAGCCAGTCATACTTCGGACGATCGGCCGGAAGCATCAGGGCCCAACACAAGTCTAGGGATAAGTCCTTCGCCATCATGGGAGCAGGAGTGGTGAAGGAATCCATCTCAAGCACCGCCCATTGAGGGACATATGTCTTGACAACGTCCCCTCGCCTTGATCTCTTCCTAGCAGCCAGAGACAAGGGAGCCTTTTCCGTCTGTTTGGGCTGACGACGAGGAGAAGGAGGAGCAGATTGTTCGGGGGTGTTCTGATCATCCCCTTCGCGAGCAGGATTCAGTGAGCCACCTGCTTGAGCCGCCTGAGAGGCTTGGAACTTGGCCCTCTTTCTTTCTATGATCGCCTGGCGGGTGGACACTGCAACAAGTGAAAAACATGTTAAGTATGGGACTGGGACTGGCAGATGGAAAATATAAAATGAAATATTAAAAGAAGTTCAAGTCAGGGCCTGTTACCATTACCCCATAGGGCGAAGATCCATTGCTTGTCCCGAAGGTCCCCAAGGGGAATTCGGTCCATATCGAACCGACAGAGTCGGCTATACTCGTGCTCTTCGGTACCTATTAATGTGGATTTCACCACTTGGACAGCTGGGTCGGCGATGCGCCACTGGGACATAACGGTTATCTTTGGTCCAGAAAGATAGAACCACTTGTCGTGACCCCCTTTATTGTTGGAATTTGTCTCAACCCAGTCGGATATGTTGGTTCGCCGAGAGACTGAGTAAAACCCCTTGCTTTTACCATTCTTCCGGAAATCATAGTGGTGCCAAAACAACCTTATTGTCGGCTCAAATCTCGTGCCAAGGCATCGGCATTGGAAGCCGTTCATATGAAGGAACCCGTTCGGGTCCTTTGCCCGAGGGCGATGCCCATCTCCGCGAACAGCTTCTTAATCAGCGGAAGCACAGGGACTCGGAAACCGCACTTGAAGGCAGCTTCGGAGACGCTTGTAGCAACTTGCCCGTACCCTTCGGGCGCAGGCGGATTATGCCAAATCCGGTCATTCTTCCTCGCCATATAGATGTGCCAGGCTCTAGTCGGAATGTCGTAATCCTTGGTGAATTTCGACACGATGTCTTCGACAAGCTGCGACCGGAAGTTCGCCGCAGGATAATTGGATATAATGTGAAAAGGAGACCTTTCTGGGGGTACAGACCCTAAAGACTGTGCTGTGTCGGGGGGTGACCGATCCATAATTCCTGCATTCGGGGAGGAAGGATTAGCCATGTACTTGGAAAAAGCTTGAAGAAAAAGGAAATTAAACAGTAAAGCCGAGTACATAGGGCTGGATCGGTAAAATGAATCCTAGTAGTCAAGTCACGGTGGCAAAGAATGTCCTAATGAATCTAAAAGGAACCGAAGAGTGCTCTAAGGACAAGCTATCCCGAAGAATATTCCTAAACTGCTACGGTCTCAGTACAAGGGGTATGAGCTACTATTGCCTTATCTTATATGCGCCTATTGGTCACATAGTTGTTTGGGACATTTCTATTTTAAAAGCAAGGCAATATCTATAGCATATTAGGAGTTTACGATTCACACGTGGGCTTATTCCTAAAAGTGGAATCCTGGGAATCTACGGTTGCATTCCTAGAAGTCGACATACTTGGCATCTATGAGTCACAATAATCAAAACAAATATTTTATTTCAACATGCATACATTTGTTTGCTAAACAGACAAGGAAAATACTTTTGAAGACTTACTGGTGATTAAAGGAAGCGGGTAAGACTTGAATGCGACGATTTGCAGATGACCTCGGAGCGCTTGGAGACTGGTTCACTTGAAGAAATGTAGAGAGTATTTTGAAATAACGTGAGGAAAATTAGGAGGGAAATTTATGTTTATAAGGCAACTGAGTGACGTTTGGACAAAGGAATGAAAGTGTTTCAGATTCAACGGTTCAAATTGAGACGTTTTAGATTCTACGGTGGAGATATCGTGTAGATCTCGAGAAACGACAGTTGTCATCATTGAAACGAGACGTTTTCCCATGAGACGTGTCACTCAGATAAGTACAGATTTGTCAAAAGTTATCCCGGAGAAAGGATATGGGTTTGGGACTCCGATCGAACGAGCCGCCCGACCGAAGCCCAGGGACATGTTGGAGGCCCAAGTATAATTGGGCCGGATATGATATTGGATTGGTCGGATATGTGAGGCACGGCCCATTGCTTCGGCCCAGTCCACTATAGGTCACCGTTGAGCCACTAAGACCGGGTATGTCCTACTTCTACGCGAGAGGTTGGCACGTTCCCCCAAGATCGGTGTGCGTCCGAACATATCGGAAGCCAGTAATTGTTGAGTCTATAAAAGCTCATGTCAGGTTCCATTTCGAGACTAATATTCAATATACACCATACACAAGCACTTGTGCGTTCTGTTTATACTCACCGGAACCACTTAACTTACTCTCACACCGAAGGTGAATCATGGGACAACCCCTCACATTCTTCTCTTTTGCAGGTGAATCAGAAGAGCTATTCGGAGCCCGACCTATCAGAAATCTGGTTCCAACATTATAAATCAAAGATCAAGAAAAAAGTAGGCCACAGAGGTGATGGAATGTTTCAGAAGTCATTTGATGTCATTTTGTAACGAATGAAATCAAGTACTGAAATTAGACCTAGCAATTCGTTCGTGTCGTGTACTTTCGTGTCGTGTTTTCGTGTAATTTTAATTAATAATAGGAATAAAAATAAATAAGTAAATGTATTGAAATATTAAAATTTAGGTAATATTTTTACAAATATGTATTAAAAATATAGCCCCATGGGGGAGGTGTCAAGACAAGGAACCCACTGAAAGAATAGGACTTTCCTAACACCGAGTGTCCCAAAATTGGCTCTTTAGACCATAGAAGATAGGATATGAGTGATCAAACAACTAATTCGCAGCAGCATGTTATGGATTCTAGGGATGAATCCCCTTTTAGATGGTGGTGTTGTCCCTCTTTGGTGCACTACTGGGGCTGCAAATTTCCATCTCTGTTATTACAACGAACATGGGATCCCACTTATGGGATGCCGCTTATCGGTGGTAGAAACTCAATCCATCCCCAACAATCCAGGGGCAAATCCTCAAGGAGCAAATTGATCGGGCACGAATCATTTGCCCATAGGGATGAATCCCCAAATCGTAGTTCCTTTGACCCAATGAGTTGATCCTCTACAAGTGGTACATGCGTCAATTTCAAAGGCGCCTTTTGGATTGTAACTCTCAAACACCGTGATACCTGCATTTACTATTCAAAATCCCATATACGGGATGCTTCAATACCCCGAGGATGGAGGAAGTGGACTCTAAGCCCCAACTCAAGGGTCGTATATTCAGGGATTAGTTCCCCAAAATTGGGGATCGACTCCCCAGGATCAAGGATTAGGTCCTCAAGTCCAAGGATACATAGATTATTTAGTCCCATACACTGAAGATGAGTCATCGTCTACTAATGAGAATCATGATATGGCCCCTAGAAGGAGGCGTCAAGGTAAGGAAGTGGCTAGGGGAGATGGGTGTTCCGAAAAAGGTCCCTCAACCCTTGAAGAATGGATTCTTGCTCATTGAGCATTGATCCTTAAAAGGAATACTTGAACTGATTTACCAAGGAAGATTTGAAGGTTCTAGATTTCGATGATTAATTGTCTATGATAGCTCTGTAACAAAGAACCACGATTGTCTATTTTAATATGTCACTAGCAAAGCATCCCCCTGAGAGCATGTTGATGCTCCAAGATCGGGTTGGCAAGAATATCAAAATCGAGAAAAATATGAAGAAACATTGAACCCCCGTAGGAGGCAACGCAGAAAATAAGAAGTGAAATGGAGATCAGAAGTATGTTGCTGAGGATAGTATTCCCAACAAGCAAAGACTCTAATTCTCCCCCGATGAGAATGCACAAAGACTAAGATTTACCATGTATGCACGGTTCAAAACTTAAGGAGTCAGATCCTGATGAACATAGAGAATGATAGAGATTTTCAATGGTCGAAGCCACTAAGCACTGATCTAAGAAGAGAGTAGAGAGTCTGTATTACAAGATTCTAAAAAGATATCGAGGCATGACACCAATGACTATCAACAACTGAATGACGAGATTCAGTTCACGATCCAAAGAGGAAAGCTCAACAAATTCACCAAAAACGGTGATTAGAACAACCCTAGGTGGGATCATGATTGGAGACACTACGAAAAGAAAGAACGTGATCGAGGTCAAAATCCTCAGCCCTAGAGGCCGGTGATAAACATGATCTTTGGATGCCCGACAATAGTTGGGACAATAAGGAACTTTCGAGAATCTATTTATTGGGAAGTCAGACACATGGTTGGAGAAGCACCAAAATGTGCAAAGACTGAAGTGGCAATAGCCTTTGACGATTCAGATCTTAAAGGGGTGAGATTCCCCCATGATGACTCGTTGGTCATCCTATATGTGGTAGGAAATTAAGAATTGAAGCGAGTCTTGGTAGACAATGGGGCTTCAGTGGATATCATGTTTTGTGACACTAATATGCCCATTAATATGCCCATTTATGGGTTCAATGAGGTTAAGTCTAAGTTAGAAGTTATTATTCAGTTTCCTATAACCGTAGGAAAGGAACCATAAACTTCTTTGTGATTAAAGAAAATTTTACCTACCATGTTATCCTTGGGAGGACATGTTTGCATGACTTTAAGGTAGTTGCCTCAACCTCTCACTAGAAAATCAAATTTTCCACAAGTAACAAAGTGGGAAAAGAGTAGGGAGATGAAGAGATGAAAAATGTTAATACGTATCCACATTCAGGCCTGATGGAATTGGGGGGCAGGTCCTCCCGATTGAAGATATGGATGTAAGGGATAATGATGGAATTGGTGTGCTTTATTAATTCTACCCTTAAGGGACAAGTTGTTTACTTTTCAACAAGAAAATAATGATGTGTTTGTATGGACAACAACTAAAATGCCTGATATTCAGTTCCTCGAATGGTTGCTCAATCCCGTGATGATCAAGAACGCCAATGAAAAATGATTGGATATGTAGAGACTTCATTGATCCAAGAGATGCTTGTCCTAAGGACTGTTTCCCTCGACCAAGGATCGATACATTGATTGACGCCACCGCTGAACACAAGATGTTGAACTTCATGAATGGCTTTGTAAGGCACAACCAAATCAAAATGTATAAGGACAACGTCCCAAGAGGTGATATATCAAAGATTGGTGAATAAGATTTTTGAGCATCTTGTTAGGAAGATTACGAAATTCTATGTAGATGACATGTTAATCAAGAGCCTCGATAGGGCATATCACATTGGACACCTCCGAGAGGCATTTAAAGTTATAAGAAAACATAATATGACGTTGAACCCGACTTAATGTGCCTTCGGCATAGGATCGTGAAAGTGAGGCCAACCCCCGACAAGATTAAAGCAATCCTTCACATGGAAGCTCCATGTTCCATTAAGGACGTTTGAAAACTCATAGCATCTTTGTGGAGATTCATCTCCAAATTTGGGGATAAATTTATGATGTAATGAAAGCCAAATGGCCTTTAAAAAATTGAAGAAGTACATGGGTGGAACACCATTGTTGGCAAACCAAAGCCCGGATGGTTACTTTATCTATACTTGACTGTATCTGAAACAACTTTGAATGTCGCCCTCATGAAACAGGACGACAAGGTTCAGGATCTCATCTACTATGTGAGCAAGGTCTTGCATGGGGACGAGTAACTACAATAAAGTCCTAAGCACTCGCTGACTTCGTGGTTGAATGCATCATTGACAACCAAGAAGTCGGGGGCAGGAGTTAGTACCCCATGAGGGCAAGAAACTAGAGAAGGAAGATCGAGAAGCAATACTCAAGGAATGTTGGTACTCAAGGAGTGTTGGGTGCTCTATTTTGATGAGGCATCAAAAACAAAATCAAATTGAAGCAGACCAAGTTTTACAAAACCCCGATGGGTTCATTATTGAGTATGCATTAAAGTTGGAATTATCAACGACAAACAACGAGGATGGATACGAAGTCCTGATAGCCAGACTTGGCTTGACCAAAGGGTCAAGTACCTTAAAATCTGTAGAAACTCAATATTGGGTGTTACAAATACATCTGTAAGGAGAAAAACGTAAAAGTTGATGTCATATCTACGTTTGTCACCTTGGAGATAGAGAACTATCCAAAAGGTATTTACTTCCAAGCTTTGAATACCCGAAGTATTGATGCAAAGCTAATAGCACCTATAGGTGTGGAAAGTTGTTGGAAGGATCCTATAAAGGCTCACTAAGAAACTTGTTGGTTACCCGACAATGCCTTGGAGGCACGGAAGTTGTCAGTAAGAACACTAAGGCCTTTAGAAGCGAAATTAGCCTTGTAAGATGTTAATAAGGAAATCTTTGGGTAGCACTCGGGGGGGCAGGGACCTTACCCACAAGATGACCTGGTTGAGATTTTAATGACCAGATATGATGGCTGATGCCAAAGGAGTATGACCGATACCAAAAGTACACACATGTTCTGAGGCAACCACCTGAGTTTCTCACATTAGTTAGCTCATCGCTCACTATGTGGGGAGTGGATATACTTGGTCAATTTCCAGTGACAAGTGCTCAAAGGAAGTTTTTAATTAAGATTCTTTGAAATAAGGAAACTTTGTCCCTAAAAAAGAGGAAGTATAAGAAACATACCAGAAAACAAGCTAGCCTCGAAATGGTGTTCCCATATAACATGAAATGAAGACTTGAATCTTAGTCTTGAAGATCTCTAATCGTAGTCTTGAAGACCTCAAATCCTAATCTCGAAGATGAATCCTAGTCTTGATGACCTCAACTCAATTGAACACTTGAGTTTGTCATATCTAGATCCCCAATTTTGATTAAAAAGTCACGAAGACCACGATTCTCAAACTCGGAAGATCAATCATAGTCTTAAAGACCTCAAGCTCAATTAAAAGCCTAAAGAGGCCTATTTGGAGAAGATTAGTATAAGGGTTGAAACCCCTAAGAATTTGAGGAAACAAGCTCATAACGAGCTTCGATTGGATATACTAAAAGCTCAAATCGAAGAAAAGAACAAACGTTATGTCTATCTTCGTTCATGAGACCTCTCAGTGTGAAAATTAAGGTGTTAAACCTCAAGATAGGTAAAACCTCAATCCATGTCTAAGGTGTTCGACCTGGGTGTAAAAAAAGGCCATAATTTTGACCCCAATTTCGGTCGAAATTGCAACCCCGATTTAGACCTCAATCGAGGTCTAAGGTGTTCGACCTAGGTGCAAGAAAGACCCTAATTTCGACTCTCTTCCTATAGTAAGGAACATTCTCCATTAGAAATCTTCTCATTGTGTCTGCTGCTTTGTCCTTCTCCGTTGATAAGAATCCATTGGATCTAAGATACTACTCAACTGAGATTAGATAGTTGCTTGGATAGTCTCTCAGTTTGTCCTCAGTCAAATAGCAGATTCTGAACAAGTCATTCGTCATGAATCTAACCATTGGAGGATCTTTAGTAATCTCTGAACCGACTTTCATCAAGATCTCTTTAACATGCTCACGGAGCAGTTCATTTAGTCTTGTAGTTGTAACAGCCCCAAATCCGGGGTCAGGGATTTAGGGTAGTCACGATCCACTTACTTCTTGCCTTGCCTGCTTTACTCACAATAGACACAATTCATCTGCTTATAACCCCTCAATGTATATATCTCTCTCTCTCACACACACAGGTTAGATTCTCAGAAACGACACAAATACAACAATTGCGGAATAAATAATCTTTATTACAATACCCAAATGTCTTTTGAATTTGCTACTGATACAACTCCTAAGTAATGGTACATTACCAACTTAGCCTTGTAATACTCACCACCCTCTCATACCATTCATATCTATACATAAGATGAATACCAAAAGCTCCAGCTTGATCTAACTGGTTCACACTACTTCCTGGATCACTGCTAGAAACTGCTCATGAGAATGCCTTGCGCTTACCACCCGCTTGAGGGATGTGCGCCGAATCCTTGGTATCCTGCTTCGCTGCTATATAATATTTATAAAACAATAGCAAGAGTGAGCGATAGCTCAGCAAGGTAATAAAAGTATGGCATAATCCTGCCTTTAACTCAACCCAGAATAAAGCGGGTATAAGACAATAATTTGTCAAAATATCTCGATACTGAAATTATTTCCTTATCAGAATGTATTCCAAAAACAGTACCATTTTTGTATTTCAAATATCATTTTCATAATATTTCTGCAAACTTTTATTATATTATGAACAAAGTTCTAGTATGATATAAAAGATGAGGTTTCAAAGTAAACCAATATAACCTTTCCGAAAAATATCTGCTATGTAAGCAGAATATCAACATATAACTTAAAAGATGAAGTTATAAGGTGATTCAGTATAAACAACTCCCTTCCATAACTCATGTTATGTAAGGTATCCACAGAGGCATATGATATAAAAGATGAAGTTACGAGGAAAATTTCATATAATGTTCCGTAACCCAAAACCCACTTATGAATATATAATCTGAGTAAGATTTTATCAGATTCATAACTCATAAAATAAAAGATGAAGTTGCAAGGATTTATTGTAACTTCATCTTTGAACACTTTTCAACCCCCTGCCAACATGATCGGTTCGTCTCCCCAATACATGTTGCAGGAATATCCAAAATTGGATGATGAACCAATACTGGAGTAATCACCGCGCCAGTTGTCCCAACCTCACTATGATCAGTAGCAGGTCGTACAACTAAAAATGTTTTCTACATGTAAATGGAAGAACACGACAGCCTGACATTGTCTACCGCCTTTCTGGATCTCCCAGCCCATTTGGGGCAATAAAAAAATGGATGGGTCGGCGCAACTCGACCTCTTATACCGCTCCTAGTTCGGATGAAATCCATGACTCTAAAACGTAAAGATCGTCCTCCTTTCCCCAAGTGTAATACTTGTTGATACGACTCCACTAAGTAGTTATATCTAGGTTGGAAAGGAAGATTCTCCAATATTTCCCAAGATATTGCTTGTTAATGGATATCGACTTGTTCCATCAATTTACCCCTCGATCGTTGAGGTGGTAACACAACATTTGACTTGCAGCAATTAAATTGCTCCGAGAAAATATCTGTCCCCTGACAGTTTTGAGTTGAGAGTTTAAAATGAGTAGTAGTCACTTAAATCAGGTTTCCCATATTTTTGGTAGTTGAGCGAGTATTTAAATCCTCTTAAAAGATAGATTTAAATGGAAAAACAGTGTTTGGGAACCTCCCCTTGATTTAAAATAATTAATAGTACAGCTTAGAATATCCTTTGTAATTATTGAAGGTCGAGGATAAACTTTAAATAATATAACTCATTTTAAAACGTGTTAAAAGTATTTAATAAATAATCGAATAATATTTATTAAGTAAATAAACCTTAAACGAATATTCAAAAATGTTATTCATTAAATAAATAATGATTGCATGAATATTCAAAATAATATTCATTAACTAAATAAGGATTAAATGAATATTCAAAATAATATTCATTAAATAAATAAGGATTAAATGAATATTCCAAATAATATTCATTAAATAAATAATCATCGAATAACAGTTACCCGATATCTTTATCGGAAAAATAATCTTTAACATATACAGAAAATATAACTACTTCCTGTTTAAAGAATAAAAATCATACGCCCTTTACCTAGGGCATTTATAAAAACCTGGCTTCTAACTAATATCCCATATCTAGCTTAGAAGCCCATAATCAAATCATAACCTCGAGTATCACTGTATATAGCAGTTCGAAGACAAGCATGCAATTTATATATCGCAATGTACTTGGGAATAAAACATGTATACTACTCATTTGCATATCATATATGAAAGCAGTTTATTATCACAACAACAGTAAGCATAGGTTTCGAAAACTTGCCTGATGCTCGAGAAGTGGTAGGGGTTCGCGACGATGTCGGACAATCTAGACAAAGTCAAAGAAAACGTACGATTAATCCCCTAAATAATCCATTTATAACTTAATGCTTAAACACGTAAGAGAATCACAATCATAGCACTTAATGGCTTAATCTAGCCTCGTACTAGGTCCATGCTACTCGTCAAATACTTAAGTTGTAAGTTTGGTTCGAAATCGATCCTCAAATCCAAGTTATACTTAACCATTTATAGCATTGGTTTCTAAGTCGGGTTCTTAGTGGTTTTCACTTGCGCAACCTCTGCGGTCGCATTTTTATAAAATCGAAAAATAATCTTTTGGACTCGAAACCTTCGCACACCTCTTTCCAACTGACCTTAGCACTTTACCACGAAATATCATATTTTATAATCACTTGTAAGGGTCTCAAACACAGTCATGAAGTTGATGTGTTTCTGCAATTTCATTTCTCGAACAACTTTTACTAAAACGATCATAACTCAAAACCCGTAAATCAGAATATTTCGATTCTTGCACCAACGCGATCTATGAATCAAAATCTACAAGTATAGGTCATGTACTCATTATGGACAGGGGTTCGAACCTACTATCAAGCACTGTCTTAATGGTTAAAGAAAATTTCGGCATTACGACGGCTGTAAATCGAATAATCCAATTTTTAACCAACCCAAATAAGCATTCAGCCAACACCCAAGACTCATATACACTATTCATCATCTTCCTCACTGCCTCAACAGGTCTTGGAGCTACAATACCTATTTTTCCATTTTCATAACAACCACACAAGATTCATGCCTCTAAACATGCATACCACATCACAACTCCATTAAAACACAATATTCATCAAAGGGGTTAAAATATTTATACCTTGGATTGAAGCTTAGAAGTGATCTAAAGACTTTACAACTCTTAAACCTTGCTTAGAACATCCTTTGGAAGCCAAACCATCAAGAAACAAAATATGAAAACTAAGTTAGTAACTTATCATACTAGAACACACCATCTTGTAAAACTCATATAAAATCGAAACATAAGAGTTTCGTTCTCAAATCTTTTACCACACCTTCTGATCTTCACGGGCTTTCTTTTGAGTCCTAGATAATCACCAGGGAATGCTTGAAGCTCTACTTATGGGCGTTTTAAGATCGATGGCAGAAACTGTCAGGAACAGGGCAGATTGGAATCTTCAACTTGGGGAAGGGATTTGACTAGGCTACACCCCTTTTCTTGCCACCAAACTTTAGGAGTGGCCTTTACATAGAATGAGGAGGATATGGTTAAAATATGGTGATTTATGGATGGATAGAAGTGGAGATATGAAATTTTCTTTCCATGATGTTCCTGCTGGGCAGTGGAGAGTGTTTGTGTGTTTGCTTGCTACTTTGTTCTTTCCAAATGATATTATCTCTTAATCCTTATCAATATCACTTTATTAAAGTGTTGGATCTGGTCTTGACACTTGTATGGTTGTGGTTATGCATACCTCTTTTTGGCAAAAAATTTAAAACATCACCCATGTTGTAGTTGACTTGCTCCTTCATCACTTGAGTTCTCCTTTCTTTCACCAATTGGATTCCTCACTTTCTAATCTAATAAAATCAATTGTTACAACTTATATGTTGCACTCCAAGGTAATAGTGTGGCCTAAATCCTCAAACAATTGTTGTGTCCAATTTCCTTTGCGTTTTCTCTTTATCTCGGAAAACGTTCTCTATCTCGTTTGCATTCTCTTTGCTCTAGGATTATATTTTCAATCCTCTTTCCCTCTCATAATGTATCCTCCCTTGGACTTCTAATATTTAATCTCCTCAATTTACAATCCAATTATTATATTCTTGATTCCTCTGTCAATGATGGAATAAAAAAACGCTTGGATTCTCTGAATTCTAACTTCGTTCACATACATTCATTTTCTCTGTACCCCACTAGTACATACTTGCTCTTCCCATTTTGTAATTATTATAGTGAGTACTCTAACTCACTTATCAACTCACTTATCAACTCCCTTCTAGGGTACATTAACTCATTTCCTGGACGATAGATTATTCTTATCTACGTCATCAACCACTGAATTACATTGTTCAGAAAATACACATATGTATCGGGATCATTATCCATAGAAATATCCATTCATTACAACCACTGTTCATTGAAATCACTATTCACTGATGTACTTAATCATAATAAGAAAAGTTTTAATTTTACCAAAAATTTGGGTTATTACAGTAGTCCTTTGAATCTTGATGAGCATTACCTGCAGTTCTGTGTATGTTCTCTGTTCAAAAAACTTAGTGGAAATCACAAAGGTACCTTTCTCAAGAAAGTTGATCAATATGTTCCAGGCATTGTTTGCTTTAACCCCGGCTTTTAGAAAGATCACAGTATTTCTCAGTGCTGTGAAGTAAGTATGATCATCAGGATTTGCACTTCTGATGTCCTGGATGATAACTTCCACCTCCGCATTGTCGTTGACTTCTAATCCGTCTTCAACTCCACAAAAGGTTTTATAAGCCATCTCCCAGTCAATCCCTTGCTTCTTTGCCAAATCCATCATCTTCTTCTTCCTCACTTCAGCATACACCTTGAATCTTTTTAGCTTCTCACTCCATAGAACTTCTTGTCGTCTTTCTCTCTCAGCTTGCCTGGCATCTATTGCAGCTCTTTGAGCTTTTACCATCTCCAAGGCAGCTTCTTCTTCCAGTGATAGAGAATTTGCTTCTTCCTCCATATCATCATCCAAGATAGGATGTTCTATTGGCTCCGGATAATATGGCTCATGCTCCTCCTGAATTGGTTGCTCTTGCATGATCTCAAATTCCTCTTCACTCTCCTCTTCTTGCACAATTTCTTCAATCCAGTACTGTCTAAGTGGAATAGCTTCATTGGTCTCCCAAAATCCCCATCCAGTTGTATTACATCCTTCATTTGTCTGCTCTTCTCCATCATTTGTTTCCCCTTCTCCAACTTTCTCCCCCTTAGTTGAGGAATCCTCGACAAAGTTATCCTCAGCATAAAAGGTAGTAGAAGGATCAGGTTATTGATGGGAAGGTCCGGGTTGTTGGTTCCTCAACATATTCTAGATTGACTGTACTCCGTCACCTTGATTTTCCATGAATTCCATAATCTCCTTATTCATCTCATGCACAGAAGTCAGCTTTAGGTCAATGTCATCCAATCTTAGTTTGGTAGTCTTTTCAATTTTGTCCAGTCTCTGGTTCAGCTTAGACTCCACTCTAGAAAGGGTGTTCATTGCATCTTTTACCCTAGCTTGACCATCCCGGATAACCAGAACGTCTTCTCTCAAAGCTTCTTGTCCTTGTTGCAGAGCATTAACTTCATTCATGAAACCATCTTTCAGTTCTTGGACGTCAGTCCTCAAGTCGACCAGTTCCTCCATTGCTTCCTTCTTCAAGGAATCCACTGCGTGCTTAGTACCTGTTATAGTGCCAGATGCACTGCCTAAGACCCGATAAGTTCTTCTGGAATCAGCTGCAGCCAAGTCAACCTTCTCTTGAATAGACATTAAAGAAGCATTGGCTTGACTAGAGGAGATCCCTTGGTCAAAGGAAGGTCTCAGTGGAACCTTGAAAAGAGGATTTCCTTGTTTATCATGAACCGTCATCTCCTTGAGTGTTGATTGAACATGCATTTCTCTTTCTGTAGGCAGTAGCAAATCATCAATGTTTGGTAGGGTTAGGGTGTCACTCCTCACATTTGGCTCTGGGTGTACACTCAACATTTCTGTCGGTGTTTCACTCATTTTACCTTTCTCACTCAAGCCAGGTGTAAGTGTTTTTGTTTCACTCAATCCTTTTTTGCTCATTGTACCTGCAGAAGAAAACACTGTAGCCGTCCTTAAGGAGGTCACTGGTGGTGCAATGGGGCTTCGCAAGTCCCTGTCCTTGGTTAAACCAAGTTGCTGATCATCCGTGGATGATGTATCCTTAATAGGATCTAGAATTTGAATCTCTAGGGGGTTAGAATCAGGCTCTATTAACAGCAGAGATCCTGAACCTTCCCCTATAGTCTGTGAAGACTTTACCTCAGTTAACTCCTCAATTGTAATTGATTCATTGTCACCGAGTTGCCGATCCGCACCTACGTCAGACCCTTTACCCGCAGGATCCAGATATGTTCCATCTGGGGAGGTAGACAATGACCCTTGAGATTTTGCATTTGGGTCAGAGCCTTCTCTCGACGTCTGTGAAGACACTTGGTTCTTAGAACCTTCAACCAGTGAACCTGACCGTAATATGGTCGGAACACCAGTTGCTTCCGTCAATTCCTCCTTGCTTGATTGAGCTATGGGTTCAGATATTGCTTTAGTTAATGTAGCCCAATCAGCATCAGAAAAATCAATAAAGGGCGCTTTGGAATTTTGAAATAAAGTATCAACAGTTGCCTCGGTTTCTATTCTTCTCCTTTTAGAGGAAGGCAGAGCTATTGTTGAAGGGTGTATCTCCTTATGTGGTGCTGCTAAGGCACTATCTCCCTCTACACTCACGGATGTCTGAATATTGGGTATAGGAGGGGAAGGAGGTTCGTTAAATGTTTCATTTGGCTCTTCCAAAGGATCTTCGACCGTGGTTAGAGATTGTGGGTTTGCAATCTCATGGTCAGGAATGGCCACTGAGGGCTCTGGATCTACATCCATTGGTTGTTGTACAGGAGCCATCTCAGGTTGAGGAACATTACCTTCAATTACTTGTTCCCCTGGGGGTAGAAGTGGTAGGGGTACCGTTCTTAGATAGTCTGTGAGAACACTGGGTACCCCTGGAAGATGATTCTTTCTTATCAGAGCGGTTATTGCATTGCTCTTCATCCTCATGCACTCCATGGTCTCCTCGTCTGCGAATGTCTCACGTTCATCATATGTTAAGATATCATTGAGAATTAGCTGTAGGAACCTAGGATAAAAACAAAGCACATCATCCATGCATGTTATGTCTTCCAGTGGTCCCATGCACAGAATGACTTGATCAATCACTAGCTTTCCTATGTTAATATGCCTATTGTTAGCAATGGAAAACCCTATCTTTTGAAGGAATAAGGGAATACCATGCAGATTTGTAAGCTTAGCAATAAAAACATGGATAAGTGTGTGAAAGAAAAAGTTCCATGTCTTTGTCAGGTAATGCTTAAGGAACTCTCCCACAAAGAAGTTAGGTTGTTGACTTCTTATGAGAGTGAAGAAAGCATGTATCTCCTCAGTCGTGGGATCCGGAACATGGTTTTCTGTAGGAAAATGAAGTATTCTGTTAAAGTCATGTTCCGTCACCCTTATTGTTCTGCCCCCTGGCACATCAAAACTGAAGGACCTTACGTTATTCTCACTTGTATCCGTGGCGGTTGTGTACAACGCAGTCAATTGATCGATGCAAAGGACTACAGGAGTACTCAAAGAATATACCACTAATAAACGCGTGTTCAGAAACTCTGCCCATGCACGAAACTGTAAGTTCGTAATGGATTGCAAGTTCTGAAACGAGACATGATTAGTCTTGGTTACGATAAATTCTCCGGTCATTTTAAATTTCCAGAAAATTAATTTTTAAACCAAAACTAATTTTTCAATTAATTATTTCTAATTAATTAAACTTATAACTAAAATACCCCTTTTTCTTTGAAATACACAAGTTCGAACACAATCCAAAATTAGAACCCTAATTGTTAATACCAACAAACCAATAAGATCAAAAGAACTCAACTGTTTAAAAACAATCAAATTCCAAGATGTGTACTGTTAACAATTTTCTTAGGTTCAAGAATTTGGTTCGATGGATTCTTCAATAGTTTGTACTAAAAACTTAAAATAATCAAGTTTTCACCGTCAAAAACGAATTAACAGTGAGAAACATTAACTTTTTCAAGCTTTTCTTGGTAAAAATGAAGAAACTATCGAATTGTTCTTGACTGTGTGTATGTATCTGTGTATATATAAAAACCTTTCTTAGATCGGAGAATAGAAAAGTAAAAAAAACGTCTAAGGGGTTCTTATATACACTGTAAAACATAGGGGCATTTTCGTCCTTTCATGTTCGATAGTTTTTGAAATGAACTGTCGATAGTTTTCTGTGAGGGGCAAAATTGTCAACTGCACCTCGATCTTTCTTTGTAAAACCAAAAACTATCGAATGCTTTTATGAAAATCTATCGAGAATTTAAATATTAATTTAAATAAATTCACTTCGATATATCTTCCATTCACTGTCAAAAACTATCGAGAATTGTTTTCGATAGTTTTCTTTTCCTATTCCAAAAACCATCGAAAATTACTTTCGATAGATTTCTTCTAGTACTTAGAAAAACTATCGAATTTCTAAATTCGATATTTTTGCTTCTGTCTAAAATTTTAAAACCTGTTCTATTTTAAAATTCAGGTTTTTTGTATTTCCTGTCAAGTTTTATTTTGAATAAATCTTTTAAAATTTACCAAAATCAATTGTTAACAGAAAATTCACAATTTTCTTAAAAATAAAAACAACTAAATATCATCAAATGATATTAACCAATTAAAAACTAATAAATTATGCTGCATTAATCTACAATATTAAAAACAAAGTAAATTAATTCAAATTAAATAGATGCTAAAATATTTAGAACAAGTATTAGCACCTAGATAATTTTTAGAATTAATAACCAATTAAATTCCAGAAGATATATCATCCATAATTATGACATAAAATTAGTACAAAAATCCTAACTACGAGAATTGCTCCAGAAAATAAATTCACGAGTCCTAAGGATATAGAAATTCTTAAACTCATGTATTCACTA
This sequence comes from Heracleum sosnowskyi, assembly GCA_030848705.1. Taxonomy (NCBI): domain Eukaryota; kingdom Viridiplantae; phylum Streptophyta; class Magnoliopsida; order Apiales; family Apiaceae; genus Heracleum; species Heracleum sosnowskyi. The sequence goes on along the minus strand of CM061238.1, from coordinate 56,613,730 downwards.
GGACTATCTGCAGTTCCTGACTTCTAATCAAAATCAATTAGAAAGATTTAACATCCCAAGTTCACCAACCAGCTTTGAAAAAGTGGATTCATCAAGCGGTTTAGTAAAGATGTCTGCAATTTGTTCCTCTATGGGTACAAAATGTAACTCCACAGTTCCATTCATGACATGCTCTCGGATAAAATGATACCTGATGTCGATGTGCTTCGTCCTCGAGTGTTGCACTGGGTTGTTAGAGATTGCTATGGCACTTGTGTTGTCGCAAAATATTGGAATCTTTGTCAACAAAAGCCCATAGTCACGGAGTTGGTTTCTCATCCACAAGATCTGAGCACAACAGCTACCAGTAGCAATGTATTCAGCCTCAGCTGTTGATGTGGACACTGAATGCTGCTTCTTGCTATACCAGGAGACTAACCTTCTTCCAAGAAACTGACAGCTTCCTGAAGTACTCTTCCGATCAATCTTACAACCTAAAAAATCAGAGTCTGGGTATCCAATAAGATCAAATCTTGTATCTTTTGGGGTACCAAATTCCAAGATTTGGGGTCCCCTTAAGATATCTAAACATTCGCTTAACAGCTATTAGATGAGATTCTTTAGGATCAGACTGAAACCTAGCACACAAGCATGTTGCAAACATTATATCTGGTCTAATTGCAGTGAGATAAAGTAATGAGCCTATCATACCTCTGTAGCTTGTGATGTCAACCTTCTTACCAGTTTCATCCTTATCAAGCTTAGTGGCAGTTGGCATAGGAGTCTTTGTGGTAGATGAGTCTTCCATTTGATACTTCTTCAGAAGATCTTTGATGTACTTGGACTGACAAATGAATATACCATCTTGTCTTTGGTATACTTGCAGTCCAAGAAAGAATGACAATTCACCCATCATGCTCATTTCATAACGACTCTGCATTAACTTAGCAAATCTCTTGCATAGATCATCATTAGTAGAACATGTTGCCCAGTAATAATCTATTGTAGAAGGGGGGTTGAATACAATAGTATAAGATAATCGACTTCTTAATGTATATATCACAAATATGAACAAAAGATAACAGCTTTATTAAATCTGATATTAAACTGTTACAAACTCTCTCAAGAAATTCTGATGTTCTTGAGAGCTGCTAGCTTACAAAAACTCTCTCAAGAAATTCTATGTTCTTAAGAGCTTCTATCTTGATTCGCATCGAACCAAAACCAAAACTGTGTTTATATACTACACAGCTTCTCTATCAATGATAAGTCCTAATCAATTACAAAGATTGAAACCTATCTATAATTGATAGCTACATACTACAAACCAGGAACCGACAGAATAAACTTCCATGTTTAACTAGACTCCGAATATAACTCGAAGTAGGAATCCTGATCAGCTTCCAGTCCTGATGATCAATCCTGATCTCAGTCCTTATATGTATCTCAATCCTTACGACCATGTAATCCTGATGACGTCAGCAATCCTGATCAGTTGAGTCTAGCTCCTGACCATTGAAATTACTGTTTCCATCCAGTCTTCTTCTTATTGTTGACAAAATCATGTCACTCCATTCTTTGCATATTTGATTCTTCGATCTTAAAAGATAATGAACATATTTCAATTCCTGTGTAGTTTTCATCAGCAGATCTTGAATAGATAAAATCTTCACACTACCATCTTTCATGAAGTACAGAAGCTTTTCTTTCTTGTCAAAACCATCATGACAATCTATAACTATATCAACAGCTAGTAAATTGTTCAGGTTTTCAGAAGTTAAAGTACCTCCAATTTCAGTTAAGGAGTAAGGATCAACATATGACATATTCAGATCTTCAGCATCCCTGTGTCCAATACCTCCTCTTGAATTACTTGTCAATTGCTTCAGATTTGAAAACATCTTTAACCAGAGTGCTTTTGATCTAACCATCCCAGATAAATCAACAACACTTGAAGCGCTTGTAATAATTCCTCCAGACTGAAAATTGATAAGTGTATCACAACTTAATGTGCTAATATGTTTCCACTTCTTATCCTTTTCCTTTTCAAAGGCATAGCTTCTTTCTAGTGAAGATTCTTGTCTGCTTGGGTTCCTCCACACTCTTCTGTTTGAGAGTTTAAGCCTTTGTACATAGAGATTGAAATCTCTATTTGTTGATCTTGTAATTTCACTTCTTCTGGCTTCTTCTTCTTCATCTACTTCCTTGTTGTGAGAATCAACCACAGTAGATAAAATTATCAAGTCAATCTCTTGCAGAATTTCAGAATCATCAGGATCTTGAATATTATCAGGAACAACATCAGGATTAGATTCTTCAATTTGATTTGTATTGCAGAGAGTTGATTTTCTTGATTTTCTTCTCAATTTAGGTTCTTCTTCAATATTTCCATCATCACCAAAAGTAGATCTGTCAGGAACTACTAGAGTTTGAATAGATTCAGGAATTTCTTCAATTCTTAACCCTCGAGACCTTGTCTGTCTAGGTATTGTTTGAGTTGAAGAACCTCTTCTACTTCTTCTAGCTCCTCTCCTACCTCTGCCTCCTCTACCTCTAGCAGGAGCAGGGTTCTTAAAGCTTTCCATCATTTCTCTTTGTTGTCTTAAGAATTCTTCATGTGAGAGATCATGATATTCTTCACTTGCTGTAGAGAGTGCTTTTCTTGCAAATAATTGTTGAACTCTTTTATCAGTGTGATATAGAGTAACAATTCTGCCATCTTTTGTAGAAAACTTCTGGAATAAATTTGATGCATCTTCAGGATTATCAATAAAAATATCTTCATCACCTTCAGGAATTGTAGCAAGAGTATGTCCATGACCAGGTGTCAGGATTTGTTCTTCCGTCAGGATCTGAGATTGCACCAACGTTCTTACTGTCTTAACTCCGGAATCAGAAACATGAGTTGACTGCGTTGTTTGACTTTGTGAAGTTTGAATTGTAGACTTCATAACAGCAGCATCAGAGGTTTCTCCTTGAATCACTTTGTCACTACCATCATCTCCAGTATCATCATCATTATTCCTTAATACTAGATCAGGTGTGCATTTTGTCCGACTAACCTTCTCCCCCTTTTTGACATCAGGATTTGACAATAAATTCAAAATTAAGGAAAGAGAGGCTTGAATGTCAGTTACCTTGGTATCCAGAGAATCAATCCGTCTGTTGATAGAGGTTTGTTCAGAAATAACAGATTTCACTTGGGATTCTACTACCCTTAGCTGAAAAGCAGTAGGCACCTTTGTAAAATTTTGAGAAATATCATTCCTCACCAACTCAGTTAAGTTCATGATAGAATCAATCTCACTTTTTAGACTTTTGGATAACAAAGTTGTAGCCTTCAGATGATTCTTCAAGTCTTGATTCTCTATAGATTTCACTGCATCATAGGCATGTTCCAAAGCAGAAGAATAACTTACAGATTCAGCAGATCTGTGCCATGAATTGTTCCATTCATTCTGTCTAAGTGCTTCAGCAGGATTAAAGGAAGGAATAGAAAAATCTTGTCTCTGATCTTTCCCAGTGGAAGCTTTGTCAGCCATATATGTACTTGATGAACCAAAATTAGTTCCAAGACTAATTTTGAGTGTTGTAGCAAGCTGTTCCTTCTCTTTTTGATTCTCATCATCATCACTATCATCAGAGTCATTATCATCAGTACTATGAGTATCATCAGGATCAGGAATAGTTATACCTTTCATTTTATCCTGTGAATCTGTGATAGGATGATCCATTGGTCTTGAACGAAGTGGCTGTATCAGGATAAGTTCAATATCAGGAGCGCCACTAGCGTCAGGATGAACACCGCCAGGATTTGATATGCTTGCATCAGTATTTTCTACCAATGGTTCTTGTGGAGCTTGAGGTTCAGAAGCTGCTTCAACACTTTGAGTCAAAGGTTCTTGTGTGCTTCCCTCATTGACAGTGTCCTCAACCAATCTTTGAACTTCATCTGTACCAGAAATCCCTTGAGCATTGTCAGGAAATTTCTCAGAAACTGTAGCTTGGCCTGCATCTTCACTTTGAGAAGATGGTTCTTGTGTAGCTGGAATGTCGATGTCTGCATTCTCCCTTTGAGAAAATGGTTCTTGTGGGACCATTCCACGAGCTAAGCCTTCACTCAAACTTTGATTGAGTGGTTCTTGTGTGGCTGGATCATCAGAAAGAGCTGATGAACCACTTTGAGGTTCAGGTTCTTGTGGGCTTGATCCTTTCAGTTTCTTCTGTCTCTGATAGACTAACTCTTCTGCCTTCCTGAGCTTTTCCATTGGATGTTTTATCCCAAGATTGGAAGCAGCAGCACCATACTTCTCCCATGAAATATCAACATGTCTTTTTGTTGGAGAGTCCTGTGCTGGAGAGTCTGAAATAGTAACCACTTGACTTGGTGCAGTATCAGGAATACTAACATCAGGATTTGCTTGAGCAGTAGAAACTGATTGCTCATTCAGAATAGAAGTGTCTTGTACATCAGTATCCTGCTTCTTTTCTAAAGGAATATGATACCTGCTTTTTGATAACTTCCTTTTCTTCTGTGGTGTAGACAATGAAACCACAGCTGCAGTAGCAGTATCAGCAACTTCCTTATTCATATTCATCACAGAGGATATAGGTAAATCATCCTCTGAATCAGTCTCATCCCTGAGAACTAATTTTCTTTTAACAGAAACAACCTCACCTCTCTTTGCAGCTTTCTTCACCAGGACCCTTGTACACCCCCTTGTAACTTCTTTTTAGTAATAGGTGTAGAGATAAAGTCCTGTGAACCTGATTGCCTTCCTGACACATCAGTTCTAGCTGACTTCTTTACTTTTACAACTAAAGTCTTTTGAGATACATTAGAGGTGGCAGTTGACTGTTTAGACTGTTTAGGATGAATGCTTGGGTTAGGAACAAGGTGTAATTGGCCTTGCCCCATAGCATTAGAAATTAAACCATAACGAGTAGGCATTTTCCTATGTAAGAAAAACCTAACCTCATCAGGAATAAAAGCATTTCCTATGAAACCATTTGCCTTATCACTGTTGACTAAGGACTTAATATTATTCTCAGTAATTCTACAGATAGGTAGAACTACATCATTCTCAAAAACAACATTAGGACACAAGTGATTAAATATCAACTGTAAAAATCTAAGAAAACAGACAGAACCTAACTTATCTGATTTCCTATCACTTAAAGCTTTTAAGATAAACGACCCATAATCAAACACTGTAGAGTGGATAAGAGAGTACCCAATTTTAAGAGATCCTGATGGAAGAGCATCAAAACTTGATGTCTTGTTCAGGAAACAGCGGCTGATCGTATCAAAGAAAAAATTCCATTCCTTCTTAAGCTTTGTCCTAAAGAGATTGCCATATCTCTTTACTTCACCAATGTAGCCCAACTTTGTAACAAACTCAAAAAGAGTAGAGTCCGAAACATTAGCAGGAATAGCATCACCAAGAATAGGTAAATGCAGGGTTTCTCCACAATTGCTGGAGTCACATAGTGAGTAATTCCATTATGTTCAAAACTCATCAAGATAGTGTCAGAATACCCTTTGTCAAAAGTAACTGAGTTCCACACCTGCATTACAGACTTAAAAGAAACACTTGCAGGTTCTGTTAAAGCAAACTTCAATGGGCTTGAAGCTAGAAAATCTTGAATTATATGAAACTCATTGGGTAAATCTTGATGATTTAGAATAGCCACAAAATTGTTAGTGGCAAAAGTAACACCACTAATCACTGTTTGTTTGTTCATGAATGATGAAGACGCCATTGTAATTCTTAAAAATCTTGAGAATTGATGTTTTGAAAATAGTTAGGGTTCGTGAGCACAGTGAGATAGAAAATCGAAAAACTGATGATGAGAGAGTAATTAATGATTTTAGAATAAGTAAAAGTATTTTGTTAGAACAAAACTTTACTCTCAATAACAGGTGGCAAGATATGATTTGTGCACAAATAATTAGTGGACAGATTACGTGTGTAATTTAAATGAAACTGCACCGCTTTTTATGTGTATGTATATGTATATCTATAACAATGCAACACACGCGCGCATACAGTTGTCCTACTAAAACTCAACCGTCCATCAGCAGATACTGACGAAAAATTAGGTACAAATTAAGCAATGAAATACTGACCTGAACATCAGGATTGACCAGTTGACTTCCTGTCAGGATTGCATCCTATCAGGATTTGATCAACGAAAACATACCTTTCTGAATAACCATCAGGATTTTACAGTTATCAGGATTTCCTCTCTGTAGCTTTCCTCAGAAATTCTCAAAGTTCATCATTCCAAGTTCATTCACCAATTTATTGAAAGTAGCTTCAGGTAGTGGCTTGGTGAATATATCAGCTAGTTGTTGATCAGTAGGAACAAAGTGAAGTTCAATTGTTCCTTCCAGAACTTGTTCTCTTATGAAGTGATATCGAATACTGATGTGTTTAGTAAGAGAATGTTGAACTGGATTTCCTGTCATTGCAATAGCACTTTGGTTATCACAATAAATAGGGATTTTTGAGTATGACATGCCATAATCTAACAACTGATTTCTCATCCACATTATCTGAGCACAACAACTTCCTGCAGCAATGTACTCAGCTTCTGCAGTTGAAGTGGAAATGGATTTTTGCTTTTTACTGAACCATGAAACTAGTCTTCCACCCAAAAACTGACAGCTTCCTGAAGTACTTTTTCTGTCTATTTTGCATCCTACAAAATCCGCATCTGAATAACCACACAACCCAAAATCTGATTCCCTTGTAGACCAAAGGCCAAGTGAAGAAGTGCCTTTGAGATATCTGAAATTTTTTTGACTGCAATCAGATGGGGTTCTCTAGGTTTTGCTTGAAATCTTGCACACAGACAGGTTGCAAACATGATATTTGGTCTACTTGCAGTGAGATACAATAAAGAGCCAATCATTCCTCTGTAGTGAGTTACATCTACCTCAGTACCTTGATCAGGATCAAGTTTGGTAGCTGTAGCTATAGGAGTTGTAGCAGGAGAACTATCTTGCATGTTAAACCTTGTCAATAAATTCCTTGTATATTTAGACTGATTGATAAAAATCCCTTCATCAGTCTGTTTAACTTGAAGACCAAGAAAGTAACTCATTTCTCCCATCATGCTCATTTGATATCTTGACTGTATAAGCTTGGAAAACTTTTCACAAAGCTTATTGTTTGTTGACCCAAAAATGATATCATCAAGATAAATCTGAACTAACAGCAAGTCCTTACCATGATTCAAATAAAATAGAGTTTTATCAATAGCACCTCTTTTGAATCCACTCTCCAGTAAGAATAGAGCTAAAGTTTCATACCATGCTCTTGGAGCTTGCTTTAGTCCATAAAGTGCCTTATCCAATCTGTAGACATGATCTGGATAGTTAGGATCAATGAAACCAGGAGGTTGCTCAACATAGACTTCTTCCTCCAGTTCTCCATTTAAGAAAGCACTTTTAACATCCATCTGGAAAACCTTGAATTTCTTATGTGCTGCATAAGCAAGAAATATCATGATGGCTTCTAGTCTTGCAACAGGAGCAAAAGTTTCATCATAATCAATTCCTTCTTGTTGAGAATACCCCTTTGCAACTAGTCTTGCTTTGTTTCTGATTATTACTCCATCAGAATCAGTCTTGTTCTTGAAAATCCACTTTGTACCAACAATTGATCTATTCTTTGGTCTTGGTACCAGTTTCCAGACTTCATTTCTTTCAAATTCATTCAGTTCCTCTTGCATTGCAGTAACCCAATCAGCATCTTTAAGTGCATCTTCAACTTTCTTTGGCTCCTCCTTGGATAGAAAGTTATTGTATAGACATTCATTCTGAGTTGCACTTCTTGTTTGAACACCTGCATCAGGATCCCCAATGATCAAATCAGGAGTATGACTTGCAGTCCATTTCCTTGCTGGTGGTAAATCAGTCCTTGAAGTAGATGCTCCCCCTGGATTGGTGTTATCTTGATTTGAAGAATTTGCTTGTCTTGAAGCTCCCCCTGAATAATTGCTATTACCTCCTGATAAGTTATCAGGATCATCACTTGACTCAGTATCTGAAGAATTCTGTCCTGATGATTGAGTTGACTCTGAACTTGTAGTAGAATGATGTTGCTCCCCCTCAACATTAGCACTACTAGAAGTGTTACTATTGATTTCATCATCAGTATTTGCACCATCAGCATCTGGTGTGTCATCAGGATTTGGTGACCCATCAGGATCTGATTCACTTTCTTCAGGTTCCTTGGTAGCTTCATTTTCAAAAATCAATCTATCATGAGAGTCTTCATTGATTCCAGCTATCTTCTTGTCATCAAAAGATACATGTATTGACTCCATGACAGTCCTTGTCCTCAAATTAAAAACTCTGAAGGCTCTTGATGCAGGATAGCCTATGAAAATTCCTTCATCAGCCTTTGTTTCAAATTTCCCTAGTTGTTCAGGATGAGTTCTGAGAACAAAACATTTACAGCCAAACACATGCAGATGCTTCAGACTTGGTTTCTTTTCCTTGAGTGACTGATAAGGAGTAACACCATGTCTGTTTATTAATGTGAGATTCTGAGTGTAGCATGCTGTGTTGACTGCTTCTGCCCAGAAATATGTAGGTAATTTTGCTTCTTCCAACATAGTTCTGCCAGCTTCAATAAGAGTTCTATTTTTCCTTTCAACTACTCCATTTTGCTGAGGTGTGCCAGGAGCAGAGAATTGTTGAATGATTCCTTTGTATTTGCAGAACTCTTCCATCTTTGAATTCTTAAATTCAGTACCATTATCAATTCTCAGTATCTTGACTTTGTACTTTGTGGTTGTCTCAATCATTCTCACATGATCCAACAGAACTTCAGGAGTCTCATCTTTTCTGTGCAGAAAATACACCCAGGTGAATCTAGAATATTCATCAACAATTACAAGAGTGTATCTTTTCTTACTGATGGTCATGATGTTGACTGGACCAAATAGATCAAGATGTAGCATGTGATATGGTTCTCCAATAGAGGATTCTAATTTACTCTGGAATGATGTCCTTCTTTGTTTTGCTTTCTGACATGCATCACAGAGTCCATCAGGAGTATATAACACTTTTGGTAATCCTCTCACTAAATCTTTCTTAACCAACTCATTGATATTGCTGAAGTTGAGATGAGAAAGCTTCTTGTGCCAATTCCAACTTTCATCTATTGAAGCTTTACTGATCAGACAGGTAGGGGAGTCATCAGTATATGATTGAATGTTGGCTTCATATATGTTACCATGCATGTAGCCAGTCAGTGCTATCTTGCTTGTTGCCTTACTGACTACTTCACAATGAGTGGAATAGAAGTTGACATGATAACCTCTGTCAGTGATTTGACTAATACTCAACAGGTTGTGTTTTAGTCCCTTCACTAGAGCTACTTTTTCAATGATGACATTTCCAATGATTATATTGCCATATCCCAAGGTTTGTCCAATGTTGCCATCTCCATAAGACACAGTTGGGCCAGCTTTTTCCTCATATTCTGATAACAGGGCTTTGTTTCCAGTCATGTGCACAGAACATCCACTATCCATGATTAACACATTTTTCTTTTTACCCTGCAATCAGAATAGAAACACACTAGTTAGAACATTTAGGAACCCATACTTGTTGGGTTCCTTTTCCATGCAATTTATTAAATTTCACAGCAGAAGACTTTCTGACTTTAGCAGTCCTGACAGGATTTACTCCATCAGGATTTGCTTTGTCAGTATCAGTATTAACAAAAGCATGTTCCAAATTGTCATTCTTAATGCTACCAGAGTTTGCACTATTTTTATCAACTTTAGGCAATGGATCATAAAAGTTATAGTACAACTCATGATAATCTTTACAAGTATAAATAGAATGCCATATACTACCACAATGAAAACAGGACTTCTGTGGTTTATAAAATACTGATCTATTCCTAACATCAGACTTAGGAATATCAGTAATCTTCTTCTTACTCTTCTTACAATCAATAGCAAGATGATTAGAGTTACCACAGTTAAAACAACACTTTCTAGGTGCATTTGGGATATATTTGTAACCATTCTCTTTGTTGATCCCAACTTTACCATTCCTGTTTCTCTTAACAGTAGCTTCCTTTTTCTTATCTGTCACCTCACAAATTTTATCCTTAAGCTGTTTCTGAGACAATGAACCTACATTCTTAATGACTTTATTCAAGACAGGTTTAGACTTTATGATTTTAATTCCTTGTGTAGAAGTAGATCCCTTTTCAAAAGTAGAATTGGAATCCTTACCAAAAACAAAATTAACAGGAGTAATCTTAGATTTGGTTGCATCTATAACATGTCTATAGGTCTTTGGACTGACTGTCTCATCAATGACAATTTTCTCTTTCAATTTCTTATCCTCATCTGACTTATATCCTAGACACTCTTTCCAATTCTTAGAGGTATTAATCTCATGAAATTTCCTACCAGAGTCTGTCCAGGTTCTGATTTTCTCATTAGCATTTTCAAGTTCCTTTTCAAGAGAAGTACATTTGGATTTCATCTCTACATACATGTGATTCACATTATCACATTCTTTTTGTACTTCTTGCATACGAGAAAATTCAGCTTCTAATATATCATTCCTTTTTCTAAGTTCAGACATCTCAGATAAGATCCTAGTATTTTCAGCAGTTTGACTTCTAAAGCTAATATGTAATGACTTTAGAAAACGTCTTAACTCAGAAGCATTATCAGTATCAAAATCAAAGATAGTATTTAGTACCTTATCATCAGGAGCAGCAGTTACATCGGCATTGGCCATTAGAGCATAGTTGACCACCTCAGTATCAGATTCTGAGGAAGAGTCCATCCAATCCTTGCTTGATGTGATAAGTGCCTTCGTCTTCTTGCACTCAGAAGCAAAGTGACCCATACCATTGCACTTATAGCATCTAACCTTTGACTTGTCAAATTTGCTACCCTTGCTGTCCTTTTTGATATACTTATCTTTGTTTGGATTGAAAGCCTTTTTCTGAAAGTTGCCTTGTCTTCTATTCTTCCTGAACTTCATCCTTCTTAAGTTTCTGACAATCATAGCAACCATCTCTTCCATGTCTGAGTCAGAAGAATCATCATCAGTATTGGCATCAGCATTGCCATCAGTATCTGATGAAGAGTCATCAGGATCTGTCTCAACTATTCTTGTTTTACTTCTAGAGACCTCCATAGATTTTCCTTTTGATTTAGCCTCTGCTTTCAAAGCAATTGATTTTGCCTTGCTACTTTTCTTGTTCTTTCTCTGTTGAACTTCAAGATCATGAGTTCTTAGCATCCCATAGACTTCATCAAGAGACACAGTGTTAAGATCATACTGATGTCTAATGATCGATGTCTGAGTGTCCCATTCTTCAGGTAAAGCTCTTAGAAACTTGGTGTTTGAATCTTCAGTTTCATATTCCTTGTCAACTAAAGATAAATTGTTCAATAGTGTCATAAATCTATCATATAGATCAGTTAGGCTCTCATCGGGTCTTGCATCAAATTGTTCATATTCTTGAATCAAAAGAGCCCTTCTGTTTTTCTTGACAGATGCAGATCCCTGGCACTGAGTTTCCAAAGTATCCCAGATTTCTTTTGAAGACTTGCATGCAATCACTCTGTTTGACATGACAGCATCAAGACTACTGTGTAAGATATTCTTTATCTTTGGTTCCCTGAGTACATGAGCTTTTTCTTCTGGAGTCCATTCACTTTTAGCCTTGACCACATAATGTTCAGGTACTGTATCTGTTCGTTCTACAATTTGTGTAGGAATATATGGTCCATCACGAATCCTGTCCAAATAGTCAGGATCCATAGCCTCCAGGTACATCAGCATCTTTACCCTCCATGTTGGATATTCTGATTTCTTCAAGATGGGAATCTTCATGCTTTCATACTTGGTTTTCGACATCTTTAGATCGTATCTGATTCAGAATTAAATCAGTTTGCTCTGATACCAATTGTTGCCCAGTAATAATCTATTGTAGAAGGGGGGTTGAATACAATAGTATAAGATAATCGACTTCTTAATGTATATATCACAAATATGAACAAAAGATAACAGCTTTATTAAATCTGATATAAAACTGTTACAAACTCTCTCAAGAAATTCTGATGTTCTTGAGAGCTGCTAGCTTACAAAAACTCTCTCAAGAAATTCTATGTTCTTAAGAGCTTCTATCTTGATTCGCATCGAACCAAAACCAAAACTGTGTTTATGTACTACACAGCTTCTCTATCAATGATAAGTCCTAATCAATTACAAAGATTGAAACCTATCTATAATTGATAGCTACATACTACAAACCAGGAACCGACAGAATAAACTTCCATGTTTAACTAGACTCCAAATATAACTCGAAGTAGGAATCCTGATCAGCTTCCAGTCCTGATGATCAATCTTGATCCCAGTCCTGATATGTATCTCAATCCTGACGACCATGTAATCCTGATGACGTCAGCAATCCTGATCAGTTGAGTCTAGCTCCTGACGATCATTGAATTCTGATCTAACAGAACCAAATATTATGTCATCAACATATACTTGCACCAATATCAAATCATTTTTGTGCTTTTTGTAAAAGAGAGTTTTGTCTACAACACCTCTTGTAAAATCATTTTCAAGTAAGAATTCAGAGAGAGTGTCATACCATGTCCTTGGAGCTTGTTTGAGTCCATAGAGAGCTTTGAATAGAAAGTACACAAAGTCTTCCAGTTTTGAATCCTCAAAACCTGGAGGTTGTTCCACATACACTTCTTCTTCTAACTCCCCGTTCAGAAAAGCACTCTTCACATCCATCTGATATACCTTGTAATTGGAATGTGCTGCAAATGCCAGAAACATTCTGATGGCCTCAAGTCTTGCTACTGGTGCATAGGTTTCATCATAATCTATACCCTCTTCTTGAGAGTAACCTTTAGCAACCAGTCTGGCTTTGTTTCTCGTTACAATGCCATCTTCGTCCAACTTATTTCTGAATACCCATCTTGTTCCAATAACAGATTTTCCTTTAGGCCTGGGTACCAGCTTCCAAACTTTCTGCCTTTCAAACTGATTGAGTTCCTCTTGCATAGAAATCACCCAATCTGGATCATCTAGAGCATCTTCAACTTTCTTAGGTTCTGTTTCTGAAAGAAACCCAGAATAGTGATCTTCATTTTGTGATGTTCTCCTAGTTCTCACTCCTGTGTCCGGATCACCAATGATCAAGTGAAAGGGATGATCTCTATTCCATACCCTTTGTCTTGGCAGATGCGATCTTGATGATTCTCCTTGTTCTAGATGTTGTGGAGTGTGACTAGTTGATCCTTCTCCTGCTCCCCCTGAGTTGTTGACGGTATGATCTGTTGACACTGTTGATTGACTAGTGGATCCAGTAGTAGTTTGAGTATGTCCACCACTATCACCACTTGGTCCAGAATCATTATCATTATGATTATTATCAATAACTGTAACAACTTCAGGTTCTTCTTCATTGTCAGAGAGATCTCCTGATAGATTTTCAAATACCAAGGATTCAGAGTTCTCTCCAGTTTGCAGGCCTGGTCTTTTGGTGTCGTCAAATGTTACATTAAAGCTTTCCAACACCTTCTTATCTTCAATCACATATACCCTGTAAGCCTTAGATTTCAGAGAATAGCCCAGAAAAATGCCTTCATCTGCTTTGGCATCAAACTTGCCTAGATGTTCTCCATCTTTAAGTACAATGCACTTTGCACCAAACACATGAAAGTACTTCAGTGTTGGTTTCTTATTGGCCATTAAATCATACGGAGTCTTTTCATGATCTTTGTTGATCAGGGTTCGATTCGGAGTGTAGCAAGCTGTATTCACTGCTTTAGCCCAAAAGTAAGTGGGAAGTTTTGATTCACTCAACATGGTCCTTGCTGCTTCAACCAAGGTCTTGTTCTTCCTTTCCACTACTCCATTCTGTTGTGGAGTTCTTGGTGCTGAAAATTGTCTTGATATTCCTTTCTCTGAGCAGAAATCATTAAGAACTGCATTCTTGAATTCAGTTCCATTGTCTGATCTAATTGTCCGCACAGGTAGCTTAGCTTCCACTTCTATCTTCTTGATGTGATCAATGATTAGTTGTGTTGCTTCATCCTTTGATTGTATGAACAACACCCACGTGTACTTAGAGTAGTCATCCACCATCACCAATGCATATCTTTTTCTTGAAAGTGACATAACATTGACTGGACCAAATAAATCCATATGAATCAGTTGTAATGGTTCAGCAATGCTTGTCATTCCTTTGCTTCCATGTGATGCTTTCTTCGACTTCCCCTTTTCACATGCTTCATATAGTCCCTTCTTGTGCCATAGCCAACTTTGTTCTGAAGATGCCTTTCCATAGAAACATGTAACTTCTCCTTCACTGGTAGAACTTAAGTCAGCTATAAACAAATTTCCTTTTCTCACTCCCAGTCGAGTAAGCTTTTCATTCTTCCTGTTGGTGATCAAGCACTTGTCCTTTCTGAAGTCTACATTGTAGCCTTTATCACAGAACTGACTGATACTTAGAAGATTGTGCTTCAATCCTTCAACAAGAGAGATATTTTCAATGATGACATTCCCAATTTTCAATTTACCATATCCCGTAGTGAATCCTTTGTTGTCATCTACAAAGGTTACAATCGGGCCGGTCTTCTTAACCACCTCTGTAAGCAGGGACTCTTCACCTGTCATGTGTCTAGAACAGCCACTATCTAGAATCCATACGACCTTTGAGCTTTTAACCTTACCCTGCAATCACAGATTGATTAAGCGGACTTTGGTACCCAAACTTGTTTGGGTCCTGAAGGTTTAGATACTTTAACAGGAGTAACATTCAAGTTAGTCTTACCATGTTTGATATTCATAGTATCTGTGGATTTAACATTAACAGTGCTTTTGCTACTATCATTTATCAACTTAAAATAAGCATGCATGATGTTGTACTTACATAGCAAACACTCTTTATTTCCACAGGGTTCATGAAGATCAGGCATGTCAGACATGTTATGCATTGCAGAAGTATCAGCAGTTTCTACTTTAACCTTTTTACATGCATGTGTAAGGTGTCCAGCAAAATTACAAATAGTGCACAACTTCCTCGATGCAATGGGAGAAGAAGAAACAATATTATCATTAACAACCTTCTTTTTCCCATTCCTGTTCTTTTTAGCCTTGTCAACTAAGTCACCTACTTCGGTTTTAGGTAATTCAGTTTTTACTGATTTCCTAGGCAACTTAGTCTTTACCTCTTTTTCCTTCATTAAATCCTCCTCAAGCAATTCTTGTCTTATGTATAAGTCATCCTCATGAAAAGGTTCTGAGAAGGGCTTGACAAAGACTGGACTGACCACATTCTTAAGAATATGTGGAATATCCTTTCTAGCAGCAGAAGATGTCATAGGAAATTCCAGAGTCCTTTTCCCAGCCTTTTTGGAGTAGTCAAGTCCTATAGCAGTTTTATTACCCTGGGTCTGAGTATCAATGATCTCCTTAGCAATCAGGGCGGAATTCTTAAAAGCATTCAGTTTCAAATCTAACTCTGAAATCTGCTTCCTGTTAGTAATGAATACCACTTAAAAACTAGACAGAGGGGGGGGGGTGAATGGATAGTTTGATAGATTTTTGCTTTCTTGAAACTAAATTGCTGCAGTAGATTGTTGGTAAATAAATGCGGAATAAACAACACACACAATCACTTTAATCTACTTTGTATTAAGTAAATTAAACACTACAGCTTTCCAGAATTTCACAGATGAATTTCTGGCTTCTAAACAAGAACAGTTTGTATCTCGTTTGCTTACAGAGAAAAGAGTGATTTAGATAAAACTATTTGTTTCTCTCTTACAGCTTAAAGTGGTGTGTGCTTGATATATATATATTCACCTATACAAACTATGCACACCACTATTTACACAGTTACCCCTAGCTGAAAGTCCAACTTGTCCTGCCATAAGAGGTTAACTGTGTCAGGAAGGACCACCTGCTTTTCGGAGTCTTTCCCGTTTCTGTAGCTGCTTGTCTCTTATCTTTCTCTCCAAGTTTAGCTGTAGATTTGCCATCTGTTCTTTGGACCACCTTGCCAGAACAAATGCTTCAGTATTTGTCTCTTTTGATTCTTGATTCTGTACCTTGATTTGTCTTGTTGTAAACGGCTAAGTGTTGATATCGTGAACTCCACTTCATTCCAGACTATGCGATGTCACTTGTGAAGACTACGCGATATGGCCTTTGAAGACTTTGCGACATAGGTCATTTGTGGACTTCGCGATCTAGTCTTTTTGAGGACTTTGCGACATAAGTCATTTGAGGACTATGCGACATAAGTCATTTGAGGACTATGCGACATAAGTCATTTGAGGACTATGCGACATAAGTCATTTGAGGACTATGCGACATAAGTCATTTGGGGACTTCACGATCTAGGCATCTTTGACTTTGCTGACTTCAACACTTCACGACATGAGTCTTGAGGACTTCACGACATAGTACAAAATGTACTATGCGATCTAGCACTTCTCGACATGGATATTGGTGACTTCACGACATAACTTTATTCTGACTTTGCTATATAATGCCTTGGACAAATTTCTGCAACTTATTTCTTCAGGGCCTTATTCATCTCTATCCTACTTCATGAACAAATCTGAACTTCTACCAGGACAATTATTTAATGGCCTATATACATTCTAGTTCTTCATTTTTAGATTATAGTTTTTTAATCTTAAGAACTAGTTTAGCATTTTCCATTTCAGATGCTAGCATGCTTGTGTGTACATTAAACAATTCTACACTTAGATCTTGCACAGTTTTCTTGTACTCAGAATTAGACATGTCAATTGTAGTTAGGATAGGTACCTGAGATAATTGTGGTGATTCCTCTGAAGAGTCAGCCATTAGAGCAACATTTACATATTCCTCCTCTTCATCCGAATCAGTATCATCCCAGTGTTTTCCCTCTGCTATATAAGCCTTCCCTTTCTGCTTTCCAGACAATGCCTCCAGTTGCTGTTTCAACTTGGCATTCTCCTTCTTCAAATCCTCATATGAGTCTTTCTTTTCATAGACATCTTTCATGTTTCTTGCTTGACGAGGCTTCCGGCATTCAGTGGCGAAATGCCCTAACTCATTGCAGTTGTAGCATCTTGATTTGCTTCTGTCAATCGAGCCAGTTTTGTAGCCTCCCTTAAAGCTAGTCCCTGGTGAATACTTGCTCTTCTGGATTCTGTTGGTTGAGCCCTTGAACTTGTACTTAGGGTTTCTCTTGAAATGAATATGACTAAACTTTGCAGCTAAGTACGCCATGGTTTTGTCTTCCATTTGCTCAAGCTCTTCTAGGGTCTAGTAATCACTTTCAGCAACACCCAGATTCACAGAATCCATTTCAGCTTCTATAATCACCTCCTTTCCAGCTCTAGGGGTTTGAACCTAAATATCAGAAGTTGTTGGTTCATCCACTACAAGTGTTGCTGATCTCACAAGTGCATTGTGCTTGTTATCCACTGTCCCTGGTCTGTAGATTATCACTCGTTGTTCTTGCTCCATCTCATAAGTCTTCAACTTGCCATAGATCATCTCTAATGACATCTTGGTGAAGTCAATTCTTTCCCTTATGGATGAGGACTTGTGTTCTACATGATGGGGCATCGTCATCATGAACTTCCTGTTGGTTTCTCTCAGTGGATAGGTCTTCCCTTTCATTGCCAATACATTTAGAAGCTTAATATATTTCTCAAAGACCTGAGTTATACTTTCTCCTGGAAGAGACCTAAAAGCTTCGTACTGAGAAGTCAGGATGTCCAATCTGTTTTCCTGCACGTCTTCAGTTCCTTCCATTATCAAATTAATGGTATCCCACATATGTTTCCCGCTTGTACAGTTCATCAACTGATAGCTCATTTCTTTGTCTGCGGAGTCTGCCAATATCAACATCAAACCTGTGTCCAATCGAATCAGTTCTTTGTCAGAATCTGTGTACTCAGTGATATCCTTAGGTTGGGTGCCTTGAGGAATCCTGCTACCATCAGGAGCTGTAGATTCACTAACTAGTTTCATTAGTACAAACGGTCCGCTCTCTAATATGCCAATATACAACGGATTAGATGCCTTGATAAATAACAGCATCTTCATCTTCCACAAACCGAAATCATCTCTAGTAAACGGGGGAACTTTAATACCAGCGGTTGTCTTTGGAGCACTCATGGTTTCTGAAAATTTCAAATTATTTAAAATTCAAGAAATTCCAATTAAATGAAAAATTTTGAAAGTTAAAAAATTTGCTTCGAATTTTCAAGCTACGTTTGATTTTGGTCTCATTCACCGGATCTGATTTGTACGTCAATCAAGTAGCTCTGATACCAATTGTTAGGTCCAAAGTATCGTAGAAGGGGGGGTTGAATACGATACCTACAAATAATTCAATTTCGTTCGCGGATTAATCATTCAGTTCTATAACGAAATCAAACACACCAAATCAAACCAAGAGTCGGGGAATATATCTTTTTATAAATATAAACCTCGAGGGGTGCTACAATTTCTAATCCGTAGATTAGCTTCAATGAGTTCTAGGTTATTCACAATCAATACAATGATAGAATTCAAGCAGAATTAATTTCTCTGGTATTCTCTCTGGCTTGATCTCTCTCTTCGTAATTGCTTCTGTGTAAATGAACCTGAATGAAGAAGACACTTCTTCTCTCTATTAGTAATTGTAGGCTTTGTTTTTGAAAACTATCGAACCACAATTGAAGAATCAATCCTGGCCGTCCAATTTTCATCAACCTGAAAAACAAACATATTTTTCACCTGCTCCCTAATTTAAAAACCATCGAATGAATTAAATTAATTTACCATTCGATAGTTTTTTATTCAAAACTATCGAATACCAAATTAATCTAATATGGTTTTCTGTGAATCACTTTTCATCTCATTCGATGGTTTTCTGAATTGAAAAACCATCGAATCATTTTCTTCTCTTTGATCTTTTAATAATTCCTCCTGAGCTCCTTGGTGTTTAAGTAATAGACTGTATCAATTTCTTCTGAGACGATAAAACAACTTGATCTTTTTAGTGCCGTCACCTAGTGCAACTGGTCTGGTTCACAGATGAATATCACTTGATCAATTCTTCTTCTATGTCTTCAATTCAGTGCGCTGCTGATAAGTCCTTTGTCGATCTGGTTGCTTCAAATAAATCACTAGAATCCCGTGGTACTAACCCTAAATCATTCACATACTTTTGTCGTCTTGAAAGTCTTGATTCTTTTGATGTCACTGAGGCTTGAAAATTTTCATGAACTTCTTTTCGTGACCTGTTTACGAACTTCAAGAATACATACCATATTTTGATTTTTTGAGTTTACCTTTTCTTCTTTGATTCTGGATTCCTGTGCTTCTGTTAATATTATTGTATGTCTTGTCCTTTGTTGAGTTGTAGTTATCTCTTTTACATCTTATGTTACATTATGCTTTACAACCACATTTGGCGTTGTTGAAACCTCAAATGAGGTTTAAGGTGTTAGACCTCAACTTAGTTTTTCTATCCGTAAGTCACGTTTGGCGTTGTTGAAACCTCAACCGATGTCTACGGTGTTAGATCTCAAGTTAGGTCTTCCATCTATAAGCCACGTTTGGCGTGGTTGAAACCTCAAACGAAGTCTAAGGTGTTAAACCTCAAGTTAGGTATTCTATCTGTAAGCCACGTTTGACGTTGCTGAAACCTCAAACGAGGTCTAAGGTGTTAGACCTCAAGTTAGGTCTTCTATCTGTAAGGCACGTTTGGTGTTGTTGAAACCTCAAACAAGGTTCAAGGTGTTAGACCTCAAGTTAGGTGTTGTACCTGTAAGTCACGTTTGACGTTGTTGAAACCTCAAATGAGGTCTAAGGAGTTAGACCTCAAGTTAGGTATTCTACGTGTAAGCCACGTTTGACGTAGTTGGACCCCAAAAATAATATTACTATTTAGTAATAAATATATGAAGAATATTATTATTATTATTATTATTATTATTATAAAAAAATAATAATAATAAAATTCAGACCGAATTTTATTCCTGTCAAATTTTATCCGAGTAGGACACCTCTAATGTGAGGACAAAAATTATTCAAAGATTGGGTAAAATAAATATTATAATAATAATATTTATTTATTCAAAAAAGAGGGAAAAATCGAGTTTTTTCGACCTCAATTCAGGTCATAAGTCTTCGACCTCGTAGCCAAAAATGCCCTATTTTCGAACTCAAACGAGATCGAAATAATTTTTAAAAAAATAAAATTGTGTAAAATAAATATAATTGTAATATTTATTTATTCAAAAAAGTGGGAAAATCGAGTCTTTTTCGACCTCAATTCAGGTCATGAGCCTTCGACCTCGAATCCAAAACGGCCCTATTTTCGAACTCAAACGAGATCGAAATAATTTTAAAAAAAATGGGTAAAATAAATATTATTGTTATATTTATTTATTCAAAAAAGAGGAAAAAACGAGTCTTTTTCGACCTCAATTCAGGTCATGAGCCTTCGACCTCGAAGCCAAAAGGGTCCTATTTTCGAACTCAAACGAGATCGAAATAATTAAAAAAAAATTGGGGAAAATAAATATTATTGTAATATTTATTTATTCAAAAAAGAGAAAAATATCGAGTCTTTTTCGACCTCGATTCAGGTCATGAGCCTTCAACCTCGAAGCCAAAATGGCCTTATTTTCGAACTCAAACGAGATCGAAATAATTATAAAAAAAAAGTGGGTTAAAATAAATATTATTATTAAATAATAATATTTCAAAAAATATATATTTTTTGAAGTCGACCTCAAATGAGGTCATACACGTTCGACGTCACCCCAAAATGGACAGTTGCTTTGACAGACGACTAAACTGCCAAAGTGCAGTTTAGTACCCCAAGTTCTGGATAGTTGACGAATTCTCCCCTGAAGTTTAGAAACTTACAAATTCTCCACTAAACTTTAGAAACGGACATATTCTCCACTGAAGTTTAGAAACTGACAGATTAACCCCTGAACTTTATAAACTGACAGATTCTTTTCTGAAGTTTAGAATCTAACAATTTCACCCCTGAGCTTTGGAAAATTACGAATTAGCCCCTAAAAAATTATGAAAATGTGCCTATAATTTTGAAATACTTGCAAAAAATATATATATTTGCAAAAGTTATTAAAAATACATGTGGGTACATGAAAATTTCTAAAATATTAGGAATAGTTATTTAAAATACCTGTGGATATAGTAAAATTCCTAAAATATAAGGTATATTTATTAAAAATACTTGTGAGTACATGAAAATTCCTAAAATATTAGGAATAATTATTAAAAATATATGTTGGTACATGGAAATTCCTTAAATATTAGGAATAATTATTAAAAATATATATGGGTACATGAAAATTCCAAAAATATTAGGAATAATTATTAAAAATACATGTGGGTACATTAAAATTCCTTAAATATTAGGAATAATTATTAAAAAAATACATGTGGGTACATTAAAATTCCTAAAATATTATGAATAATTATTAAAAATACATGTGGGTACATGAAAATTTCTTAAATATTAGGAATAATTATTAAAAATATTTGTGGGTATATCAAAATTCCTAAAATATTAGGAATAATTATTAAAAATACATGTGGGTACATTCAAATTCCTTAAATATTAGGAATTATTATTAAAAAATACATGTGGGTACATTAAAATTCTTTAATATTAGGAATAATTATTAAAAAATACATGTGGGTACATTAAAATTCCTAAAATATAAGGGATGTTTATTAAAAATACTTGTGGGTACATAAAAATTCCTAAAATATTAGGAATAATTATTAAAAATACATGTTGGTACATTTAAATTTCCTTAAATATTAGGAATAATTATTAAAAAAATACATGTGGGTACATTAAAATTCCTAAAATATAAGGGATATTTATTAAAAATACTCATGGATACATAAAAATTCCTAAAACATTTGGAAAAATACGATAAAATGTGAGGAAAATTATTAAAATATTTCCTTGATAATGTGAACAACAATGAATGTATGAGTTTTATAATGAGCTCTATACAAGTGTAGAGTTTGATAAAAACAAACACAATTATGAACTATTATTCACAAGAAGTCCTGAATTAGGACGTCTCGTTTAAGGAAAATCAAAAGTGAGTCATTAAGAGGTCAATTAAAGATAACATAAGCTATAGAAGGCCAAATAGAATGAAAATTCGACCTCAATCGAGGTCGAAAATGTTCGAGCTCAATCCAGGTCGATAATGTTCGACTTGGGAGAAAAATAGAACAAACCTTCGACCTCAATCAAGGTCGAAATGTTCGACTTCGACCTAAAAGCAAGGTAGAAAAAATAATTCGACCTCAATCCAGGTCGATGTTGTTCGACCTGGAAGTAAAATAGAATAAATTTTTGATCTCAAACGAGGTCAAAAA
This sequence comes from Heracleum sosnowskyi, assembly GCA_030848705.1. Taxonomy (NCBI): domain Eukaryota; kingdom Viridiplantae; phylum Streptophyta; class Magnoliopsida; order Apiales; family Apiaceae; genus Heracleum; species Heracleum sosnowskyi. Next base: position 56,591,298 of record CM061238.1, on the reverse strand, counting down.
TTTTGAATTCTTTATTTTTATTGGCAAAAATAATGTCCTCAAAAATAGACATTGGCTCGAAATTTTATATTTGAGGTACCAATTCAATATCTCTAAAATAAAAATGTCCAGTGACACGATCTAATTCCTGAAAAATAGGGAAAATACGAGAAAGATTATAAAAGACCCTAAAATCTTGAAATAGATCAAAATAACTTCTACGAAAACTCAAGAAGTTTTCCCAGAAGTGGGGGGTGCAAATGATATGGGCTAAAAAATACCCTAGAAATATAATTAATGATACATTAATTAAACCTGAAATCGTTCATAAATTAGACCCAATTAATGAGGCCTGAAGCCCTAATTAATTATTAAATTTGTAATTAATTAAAAGGCTGATTATACAATCCATTAAATGTGTCAAAGTTATGATCTTTATCTGCTAGAAGTAGTCTTGAGGGACACCAAACCCTAGGAGGAGTCAGCCTCCTACAAATTAGGATTTACAATCCTGATCTAAGAAGAAGATTTGTACTCCAAGTCACCCAAACCTAAACCTAGTCTAATTCCTAGACTCTCAATGCCTATATAAAGGGTATGACCCCTCATTATCAAGAAAAAGCGTTTTGGACACAGCTCCATACGTCACAACGCCTCGAGGCGCTGCAACCACGTTGGCAACCCTAGAACTACGTTTTGTCTTAATTCTTAATTCTCATCAAGGTACGTAGGCATCTTGTTAGGACCAAGTTAGTCCCCGACAACAAGAGCAGCCACCATTAAAGCTCGAATCTCTCTAACCATATCATTGAATTCAAAAATATAGTTTTTATTCCACAACAATAGGTATTTCGTGATTTTACTTAATTAAATTTATACTTACTTTTTAAAAAAACTATTATTAAATAATAACATTATTTATAACCAATTATCTTTCCAGCTAAAAACATTACATTTTCTATTTTTTCTAACAAAATTCTCTCTTTTTTTAATAACAATCACTGGCAATTACCTTTTTTTTAAACTAAAATATGTTACTCTTTCTATTTTTCCTTATTAGCACCCCCTCTTTTTTCCAAAAATATCACGGACAAATCCTTATTTATTTATTTTAAAACGATTTTAATACTTTTAATTCCGGGCAATTAACTTTTTCAGCTAAAATATGTTACTTTTTCTATTTTGTCTTACTAAGACCTCTCATTTTCCAAAAATATCACGGGCAAACAGTTACTTATCTATTTTAAAACATATTTTAATAATTTTAATTATTTAAAAAAGTCACTACAAAAATCACTACAAAAGTCACTACAAAAATCACTAACCCATTTTAGGAGTTACTAACTACCTTAGAGCAAGTCCAACAGCTTACGTATATCATGTCCTAAGCTCAAATATAAGTAATCTAGCAAAAAATGGTGCTCCAACAATGTCCTAGTGGTTACCTAAATCACTAGGACATCCATCTCATTACCTATTAATAGGTAACCACTAGCCATTACCTATTTAATTTCCATGAATAAAAAATTCACTTCCCTCCTTTTCTACATTTCTTTTCTCTCTCTTTCTTCCACTCCTTTTCTCTCTCTTTTCAAATATATTATTATTATAATAATAGGGAATGGATATAAGTAATGTTGTTGGAGTTCCTACAAGAAATCAAGTCCCTAAATCACTAGGATGCATTATTATATCATATTTATAAGTAACCAACTAGGACATTGTTGGACTTGCTCCAACCCACTTACTATTATTCTATTGAGGAAATATACATAACTTTTAAAAGAGGTGGACCACTATCATTTCTAAAATAAGAATAGTGATTGAAGACATACACATAACTTTAAGAGGTGGACCACTATCATTCCTAAAATAAAAATAGTGACTTTTTGTAGTGATGCCAAGATTTACTCTTAATTACGTTATAATTGATTTTGGAAAAATCTTGACATATAAAATACAGTAAGTAAATTTTCGTTACATTTTTTTCCTCTGCTATTAATCTGCCAACATTAACGTACTGAGATAAAAAGTTTCAGACCAGACAATGGAATGCAATTAAACTCCCTGATTATGTGTCATCTTTCCTCAAATTTTATGCACGTTTAAATTAATTTCCCGTTTTTTTTAAATATTACTTATATCAAATATTTTTTACTATTTACTATCAGGAATGTGGAAATCAGTTGGAGCGTAACAAATTTGTTACTGATTAACTGTGATGAAGTGTTGTGGGCCGAAAAATCAGTGAAGGATGAAACGTGTATGTACTCTCCGGAATAGATTAATTAAGGTAGTAATTGGCCATTTGTTTGGTTTTTGCTTAATTTGAAATAAGACACGTAAACTAATATCCCCATGTCATCCACCATTTCAGAATTTCTGAACAATAATTTAGGAATAACTAAAATTCTGAACAAATGAATGCTGAACAAGTTGTTTGTTAATTAATATTAAAAAATTTTGAATGATAAAATCTATAATTTTAAAATTTAATGATATAGAATTTATTTACTTCATTATAATACTACTAGCTTAAAACTCGTGCGATGCACAGATTGTTAATTGTTATTTTATTATTATTATTTTAATTTTTTATTAATTGTATTTGTTAAAAAAATAAGTAGGCATGTTAAAATAACTAAACACTTTTGATTAATTAAAAACATTAACATAGATTTTAAAATAAATAAGTAAGGATTTGTCCATTATATTTTTGGAAAATGAAGGTTTTAGTAAGGAAGAATAAAAAATGTAACATATATATTTAGTTTAAAAAAGAAAAATGCCCGTGATATTTTTGAAAATGAGATTTTAAAATTTAATAATTAAAAGTATTTAAATACGTTTTAAAATAAATAAGTAAAGGGTTTGCCCGTGATATTTTTACAAAAAAGAATGGATTTTAGTGAGAAAAATAGAAAAAGTAAGTTGAAAAAGATAATTTCCGGTGATATATTTAGAAAAGGAGGGACTTTGTTAGAAAAAATCTATAATGTGTTTTAGCTGAAAAGGTAATTGGTTATAAATAGGTATTTGATTATTTATATTTTAATATTTTAACTAATTGCATTTGTTAAGAAAAATAAGTAGGCATGTTAAAATAGGTAAACTTTTAAAAAATAATTATAATATTAAAATAGGTTTTAAAATAAATAACTAAAGGTTTGTCCGTTATATTTTTGGAAAAAGATGGGTTTTAGTAAGGAAAAGTAGAAAAACTAACATGTTTTAGTTAAAAAAGATAATTATCCGTGATATATTTGAAAAAGTAGGGGAATTTGTTAGAAAAAATAGAAAAAATAATGTATTTTAGGTGAAAAAGTAATTGGTTATGAATAGGTAATATCATTATTTAATAATATATTTTTATAAATAAGTAAGGTTAATTAAGTAAAAATACGAAGTACAGTTAAATAAAGGCAATTAAGTAAAATCACAACGTACCATACCAACCGACCAAACTTTCAATATTTCGTCTATTATATAATAGTATTGATATAGTATTGTATACATTTATTTATTTTTATTTTATTATATTAAAATAATTTAAATAATTCTTAAATAATATTATATATTTGATATTAATATTTATTTAATGCTATCAAAGTAATTCACTAAATTATACTTCAAAGTACTTAGCTACGTGAAATGTAAGAACTTTATAATGTGAATGCATGACTGCACTTATTTAAATTAGTGGAAAAGATAATAATAGAAGTATCCAATAATATAAAGTTGATTGCTTAAGATGATAAGGTGGAGACTAGAATTTTTACGGTGACTTGTCTAGAAGAATGAATATCAAACCAAACAATCTGAATAAAAAAGTAATCGCTCCTCCAATTCAATTAGGTTCGTTCATCTATTAACAAATGGACCCTAAGTACGTTAAAAATAAAATGAACAGGGAGAAAGTCGAGCACCAATGTTTAAAAACTTCCAATTAAATTATCTAGAGAAGTAACGTTCTTTATATACCATAGGGTAACTTAAAGAATTTTCACAAAATACATTATTTACCTACTAATTTTTTTTACCAATATATATTGGTAAGTAAAGTTACTTTTTACCTACTTATATCTATTGGAATCTAAATTATTGGTAGATAAATATATCAAATTTCTTGTAGTGTTCTAAAAGAGAAGAGTTCGAATTTATAAAAAATACATACAATTAAAAGTTTTATTCTAAATAAATTAGGTGTTTGTTGACATAATTAAAAGTTCTATTCGAATTAGAATAGGTGTGCGAATTTATAGAGGAGAAGAGTTCGAATCATAGGAAAGACATATAGTTAAAAGTTATATTGAAAGTAAAATAGGATTGTGAATTTATATAGATATTTTTTTAACGAAAAAGTGGCTCATTAGAAAGAAGTATGTTAACATGAAAATTAATATATAAGACAAGTATTCAATATATTAAATTTGAGATTTTGATCTTAAAAAGAAAAGCGTGTTTCAACGGGAGGAACGAGTTATTTTTATAATTTAATTGATAGAGGTATTTTTCCAACGAGAGAGCGACTCATTAGAAAAAGTAGTATGTAACATGAAAAATAATATATAACACAAGTATTCAATATATTACATTTGAGATTTTGATATTAAAAAGGAAAGCGTGTTTCACGGGAGGACGGCTTATAGAGAGGATCGAATAATTTTTTTAATTTAATTAATAGAGTTTTAAAAAAAAAACTATGACGCCGCCGCGAAGCGCGGTTTTTTCAGTTAGTAATCTATTATATCTATTATATATATCTAATACAACAACAAGGGGGTTTCTTAAGCAATTTAATTCGTTGACTATTTTACCCTTCTTTCTAATATATCTTTCAAGGTTATTTTGGTCTTTTAATATTAATATATTTATTACATTATATTAAATGTTGCACAATTAATATGCATATACATACATAAATACATACATACATACATAAATACATACATACATACATACATATACATGAATGTTAGGAATATGTTGTTCTTGATGATAATTATAAAAACACTTAGTAGATTTTGTGTTAAGTCACTTTTGTAACTGTCAACGGAATGGTATGCTTTACAGCTTCCATTGACAGGTAGCTCATCAACGAAATGAGTAATGTAGCAATTGCACTGTACAATACTTCACTATTTGATAGGCATGTGTTGTAGATATAGGTTTTCTAAGTCATGTTGACTAAGTACTAGATAGGCAAAATAGGTTGGTTAATTGTAAATATTCTGTGCCTTGTAATTTTGCCTAAGTGAAGACATGTCAACGGAATGGAGATTACACTATCAACGGAATGAAGAATGTACCATCAACGGAATGAAGAATGTACCATCAACGGAATGAAGAATAAAGCCATCAACGAAATACATCTCACTACTATCAACGAATCACTATCACTTTTCTGAACAGTTGACAAAATGATAGTGACAGTTTTCTGACATATCAAAAGGTGATGTAGAAGTGTACTTTGCATTGGGAGCCATTAAAATGGTCATTGGGAATGAGGAAACATTCCAATTTCCAATTAGGTTCTTGAGTGTGATCATAAGAACCATGAAGACACAAGACAAGATCTCCAAGGACCATTGGACAAAAGGAATGAAAAGCAAGCTACTGGCGGTTACCCTTTGTACATTTTAGAGTAGCCAAAAATAGCATTGTAAACTTGGGATATATAACCAAGTGTAGCAGTTCATTTTAAAGTAAGAAGTGAGATAGAATAATTTTGTATTAGCTTTCTTTCAAGAGCACTCTCACTCTACTTTAAGAACTGAACAGTTGTGCTACATTTGTAACACAGATTATTCCCGCAATAAAAACATCTCAGTTGGATCCTCAAAACATCCAACTGAAATTTTATATTTGCTTGTGTTTTTATTTTCTATGTTAAGTTATTTAAAAGTTGTTTTAAGTTTAAAAATATCTAGAATTGTATTCAACCCCCCCCCCCCCCACCCCCCCCCCCCCCCCCGCCCTTCTACAATTTTTTTAGGTCATTTGGGATTAACAATTGGTATCAGAGCAAGCTTCTAACATACAAGGAGTTTAAAGATCAAGGCCAAAACAGAAACCATGGTGAAGAAGGATGCAGGTGTAAAGATGCCAGTTCTAGATAAGGATAATTACTTTCACTGGAAAGTAAAAATGCATCTACATCTCATGTCTATGGATGAGAGATGTGTAGACTGCATCGAGAAAGGTCCACACGTTCCCATGAAATTTGCATCTAGAGTTGGACTGCCAGATGATGCTGAAGATGTGGAAATTCCTAAGCCTGTCTCAGAATGGACTGTTGAAGATGTTGCAGAAGTCCATAAATATAAAAGACCCATGAACATTCTGTTCAATGGCTTGGAGCAAGAGATGTTTGACAATGTTATCAACTGTACAACTTCTAAAGAAGTATGGGACACTGTTAGAACACTCTGTGAAGGAACTGAGCAGGTAAGGGAGAACAAAATGCAACTCCTCATACGACAATATGAACACTTTCATTTTAAAGCTGGTGAAACCCTAAACGATAGATTTAGTAGGTTTCAAAAGCTCTTGAATGCATTAAAGTTGTATGGGAGGATCTACCAAACCAAGGATTCAAACCTCAAATTTCTTAGAGCTCTTCCAAAAGAGTGGAAGCTGTTAGGCCGATTACACAATATATAATCAAGTATGTATGAGAATAACAATCAAGAACACTTTTTATAAATCAACAAACTGTAATTATATTAACAGTTTCTCTCTTTATGATGTTAATGAATCACAAAGAGCTACTAGGTTACAAGAATAATATTTCAATAATCGCATCCCTTCTAGGGATAACCTATCTGTGTTTATATAGTACACAGTTACACAATCCTTATCTAATTGATACTCCTATAAATTAGCTATACAATTATTATCAATTAAGGATTGCTTCAGTCTTCTATTCTGTTTCCTTAGCTGTATCAATATATTCTGCTTCTTTCCATCTTCAGAATATATTGCTTCTAGAATCTTTATCTTTGCACCGACAGCTAAGTCAACTATCACCACGTCAGACTTTATCAAACTCTGACTGGCTTCAATGTAAACTCTTCACCCAGTCAGACTTTATCAAACTCTGACTGGCTTCTAGATAAACTCTGATATGTACCTGGTACTTAAACACTGATGAACAAACGTCAGCAATTATATCTAACAATCTCCCCCAACTTGTGCATAATAAAAATGTACAAGTTAAACAGATAATTGATGATGTCAAAACATATAACAAATGCAGTGTTTAAAATATAGCAGAGTTTAATTTTAAAACAGAGTTTAAATTTAACTTAGAATAGAAAACATAAAAACTTACAGTCAGACTTTACTGAATTTCTTGGATATCAGGTACAGTCCTGATATAATCTGACAGTAACTTTCTCTCAGCTCGATCTAGTTCAGCAATCATATCCTTCTTCAGCTCCTTCAATTCTGGTTCATCTTCACCAATTTGATAAATGGCAGCCCTTAAAGAATAGATGCTGTTCTTGTTCATTTCATTGCCAAGTCTGATATAAAAAGCCTTATCAGACTCTAGATTGAACTCTAGAACTTTCTTATCTAGTGTAGTCCTGAATCTAGCACTATTTTTCTTCATTTCCACCAACTTTCCATGTGCATCTCTGTACTTAGGAATATATACACTGGAAACACTTCCTCCAAAAAGAACTTTTGATTTCAGCATTCTGTCTTTTAAAACCAGAGCAGCATTATGAGTATTTCTATTTTTGATCTTCAGGAGATATAGAACATACTCTAGCTCTTCCCATAATTTCAGACGAATATCATCTTCTCCAATTCTGTAAACTCTGCCATCAGCCATAAAGTATAATAAAAACTCCTTCTTCAAGCCTCTGTGGTAAATCATCTGAACAGATTCTAGTTTATCAAGGTTTTCTTGAGTAACCCCAACACCAGGTTCTGCCAGTGATGTATGATCTAAAGGACTATTATTAACTCTTTTCTCTTGGTGGGAACCCAAACCAGATTTATCATAAGATTGTTTTCCAAGTACTGTTCTGGTTTGTAGAAAGTTCACCTGGCTAGGCTTCAGAGTTTCAGGTAATGAGGATCTTTTGAAACCTTGGAGTGGTGAAGATAACTGAGTTTGCACAACTTGAGCATTGTCAGAGGTTGAATAATTCTTCTTTTCCAGGTTAGGCTCTTCAATCATCATGCCTTTACCTTTATCAGAGTTTGAACCAATAGGCCTCCTTGAGTACTGTAAACTCTGATCAGAGTTTACATTCTCTTTGATAACAATTCCTCTTTCTTTTCTCCTCGGAGCCTTGATAACCTTCTGTTTGTAGATTCCAGCTTCAACATCTTTCATGTGTTCTTCAGCAAGCAATTGCTCTTCTGCCTGGATATCTTCAATAGTAACATCTTTACCATGTTCTGCTAAAAATAACTGTGTAGCAACTTCTTCATCAGTAACTGGAGATTTAGAGGAAAGAAGTAAGCTTCTAACCCTTGAAGAAGACTGCCCTCCAGTGTATAATCTTTTTCCATCAGCATTTGTCTGAGCATCAGAGTTTGATCTCCTCCCTTGCCTTTGAACATTCCTTGTCCTTGGATTTTTACCTTTTGCACCACCATCAGTAGTGTCATCTTTCCGAGTCAGAGTTTGAGAGCTCTTGCATTTGTCTTGAGACACTCTCTCCCCCTTTTTGACATCATCAAACAGCAAAACTGATGTGAGCAATTCAATGGAATTTGCAATGTCATCCAACTGAGTTGACATTTTGACTTGATTTTCTTCAACCTTGGACAACCTGGAATCAAAAATCTTCTGATCTTTACACAAAGAAATATACAATGATTTATCCTTCTGTTGTGTAAGTTCCCTTGCAGCTATATCATTCCTTAGACCTTCAATAACCTTGTCAGAAAAACGATTGTTTAATGATTTGACTTGGATAATTGTGGCTTTGAGATGAGTGAGAAGCTCTGGATTTGTAATCTCTTTAGATGACTTTGTGACAAAGTCTGCAGCTCTCTCATCAGAAAAGATAGTATCCTTGTTCGACCAATTTGAAAAATACATCTCTTGAAAATGAGCATCTGTAGCTCTTTGAGCAGCAACTCGTGCAGAATGATCAACAGAGTTTGCAAAAGAATCAGCATTAGAAGAATCAGGAACATCTTCTTCAACATCATCTTGAGCTCCCTCACTATTATCAGAGTTTGCAGTATGCTTTGCAACATCCTCATCATTTATAGCTACAGCCTCTTGTACTGGAATCGCTGCAATAATCTCTGGAACATTTTCTGTAGTATGTGCAGCAACATTCTCAGTAGCATCAGTATTTAAAGTCTGATCAACTTCCTCACCCTTTTCAAGTACCTGGTGAGTAACAGAGAGAATCTCTGTGTTAGTAGCCATAGATTCTTCAAGAACAACCGTGGCTTGATCAGCTTCCACACCCTCTGTTTCATCAAAATCTTCAAGATGTTCAGAGTTTACAGAGTTGTGTGCTTCAACTTCCATATCAAATCCTTGTGGCTCAAAAATCTCAGCCTCTGCTTCAGCATTTGCCAAGTCAGGCATAGAGGCTGCTTCAACATTTTCTGTAGCCTCCTGAACAATAATTTCAGGAGCTTCAACTGCAATCTCCTGATATCCAGCTTCAGGAGCTTCAACTGTCTTTTCAACATTTGCTCTATCCTCTGCGGACATAGTAGCTTCATTTGCAGCTTCCTGAATCACAACATTTGAGTCTTCTTGTAATTCAGCTTCATCCAAATCATCAAAAAGATAATTTGCTACGAACTTCCTCCTCTTGACAAGCACAGCTGCTTCTACATTGTCAGCTCTGGATCTATTTGCTCTCCTCTTTTTAGATGTACCAACAGAGTTTGGCACAGAAGATTTTGAGATACCAACTTCAGTAGATGGCTTAGCAATCCTTGCAGGTTTTGTACCAACATGCTTAGTCCTACCACCAGTCCGTGGTTGAACTGTAGAGGCTTCAGCATTTACTGGTTCTGATGGCTGTTGTGGTTAAGGTTGAGGGTTTAAGAACTGAAGCACTGTCTCAGGCAACAGCAATTCACCAACACTAACCTTCTTTAAATCCTTATTAGTAAGGTCAGAGAATACCCTTTTGTGCAATTTGAATGAGGGAATTACGTCCTCCTCATCAATCTCAACATTTGGAACACAAGCAGAGAACAAAAGTTGACAAAATCTAGAAAAATAGACTACATGCCTATTCTCTGTGAACTTCTCACCTATGTTCATCAAAACAAGTCTAGCAAAATCATAATTACTGTTAAAGAGAAGTGAATACCCGATTTGCAGACTATCGATTGGAATCGCATCCCAATTTGTACATTTCTTCCCGAACGCCCTTGTTATGCAATCGAAAAAGAAACTCCATTCTTTTCGTAAAAGCGGTCGCTTCAGTTGGCCTATCTTCACCAAAGATCCAGTATACCCAATAGCTTGCATCATTCTCTGAAGATCAGTATCACCAACACTTATGGTGTACGCGTCAGACTCTGCAAAGCCCATTGCTTCACGAACAGTTCCTGGAGTTATGACAAACTCTGTCTCCTGGAACTCAAAAACTATGGATGGGGTACCAGAATCACCACCATCATCATAGACACCAGTCTCCCAGAAAGCTTTGATCTGAGATCCATAAAGCTTTTCAGGCTCCACCAAAGCACGCCCAATTGCTGACTGAGCAAGAAAGTCTTGTAATATATGAAATGCCTCTGGTGCATTGACAGTGTTTAATGGGGCTGCATAATTATTAGGAACAAACTCTAACCCAGAAGAAACAAAAGCTGTAGTAGCCATTAGTACGAATTGAGAAGAAAAATCAAAGAAACTGATTCAAAAGCTTCACAAGAGTTTGTGTGTAGAAAAGTGTTTGTGAATATGCTTGTGTGACAATAGATGTGTGTTGGAGTAAGATGAGAAAAGTTTAGACGAAGGTGTGTGTATAAATGTAAAATTCAAAATTAAAAACTGAACAGTTTTTAATCATTAATACACAACTGTCTTCCTCCGTTAACTGTGTTAGTGGGACACGTGGCACACATGCAATGACTATGACAGCAAGAATTGACAGTTTTCAATGCGCATGCGCAGTAAAAACATCAATAATTACTACCTGTTACACTTTTCTAGGAAATTAACCTCTCTCCTCTGTTTAAAACATTCTTGAACAACTGTCCAATCATACTCTTTTTTTATTTTCAAAACAAATGTCTTTTCTCAAAAATCATAATTTATCTGAAACAAGCAAAATTTATTTTAATCAACAGAGATTAAAATGAAATTACCTCGGCGTAGAGTACACAAATCATCAGTTTTTACCAATCCTCCTCCTTTATAAATAAACTCTTTTCACAAACTATACAGGTGTGAGTATTTGTGTATGAATTAGCAGAGTTTACTGAATATGAATATTTAGACCATCTCAAAGTGCATAAAATCCACAGACTAAAGCAGTAAAAACTGATTGCCTAAACTCTCATGTATAACATAAAATCTGATTTTATATCTAAACTCTGTATACTGATATCCTTTCATTTGGATATATCTTTTATTTTTCACCCCCTTTCTATATATGTTTTCATATATATTTTTTTAATTTTTGTTTTTTTTTTGTTTTTTTTGTTTTAAATTTTTCCAGTAATCAGTGGTTGGCACTAGTCACCAAAAATCAAAGATTTTAGCCCTTATTTCATACAATAAGTTCCTGGATCTTCCTAGGCACAACATGATCTCAAAGGAATTTGTGCTCTGTTTGGCATCTTTTGATTTGAGGGTGAATTATTTGCAATTTATAATCAGAGTTTAGACTTTTCATCAGTTAATACAATTAATTTATGAGAAAAAATGCAAACAGCTAATACAACTTCAGTGCATAGAATCAATAAACTAAGAGATGCTATAAATATAGAGACAGTATCATGCTGTGTAAAATTTCTGTACATTTTGTAATCAGAATTTATAATACTTAGAAGAATTCATGATGACTTACTGAAAATCATGCTTCATACTGTTAGGAATATGTTGTTCTTGATGATAAACATAAAACACTTAGTAGAATTTGTGTAAAGTCATTTTTGTAACTGTCAACGAAATGGCATGCTTTGCAGCATTCCGTTGACAGGAAGCTCATCAACGAAATGAGTGTTGTAGCAATTGCATTGTACAATACTTCTCAGTATGATAGGCATTCTGTTATATGTTTTAGATAGGTTTTCTAAGTCATGTTGACTAAGTACTAGATATGCAAAATAGGTTGGTTAATTGTAAATATGTTATGCCTTGTAATTCTGCCTAAGTGAAGACATGTCAACGGTATGAAGATTACTCTGTCAACGGTATGGAGTTTACCCATCAACGAAACGAGGGAAACACCATCAACGGAATGAAGAATGAAGCTATCAACGAAACACATCTCCTTGCTATCAACGAATCAATGTTGCTTTTTGAACAGTTGACAAAGTGATAGTGACAGTTTACTGAACAGATCTAAAAGGAGATATGGAAGTGTACTTTGCATTGGAAGCCATCAAAGTGGATACTGGAAATAAGGAAACATTCCAATTTCCAATAAGGCTCTTGGAAATGATTATAATGAGCATGAAGACAAAAGCAAAGATCTCCAAGGACCATTGGACAAAAGGAATGAAAAGCAAGCTACTGATGGTTACTACATTTATTCTTTAGTTTAACCAAACGTAGAATTGTAAACTTGGGATATATAACCAAGTGTAGCAGTTACTTTAGAATTAAGAGAAGAAACACAAATATATTGTATTAGCTATTTTTGAGAGCAATTCTTCTCTACAACCTTGTAACTGAGCAGCTGTGTACTTTTGTATCACAGATTATTTCCGCAATAAAAACACTTCAGTTGGATCATCAAACAATCCAACTGAATTATTTATATCTTGTGTTTTTATTTATTCAGTTCAGTTTAATTTTATAAAGTGTTTAGTTTCAAGAAAATATCAAGAATTGTATTCAACCCCCCCCCCCTTCTACAATTCTGTTAGGTCATTTGGGAATAAAAATTGGTATCAGAGCGAGCTTCTAACATACAAGAAGTTTAAAGATCAAGACCAAAAACAGAAACCATGGTGAAGAAGGATGCAGGTGTGAAGATACCAGTTCTTGATAAAGACAATTACTTTCACTGGAAAGTAAAGATGCATTTACATCTCATGTCTATGGATGAGAGGTATGTAGACTGCATTGAGAAAGGTCCACACGTTCCCATGAAGCTTGATTCTAGAGTTGGACTGCCAGATGATGCACCTGATGTAGAGATTCCAAAAACTGTCTCAGAATGGACTGTTGAAGATATTGCAGAAGTCCATAAAGACAAAAGGACCATGAACATTCTGTTTAATGGTTTGGAGCAAGAGATGTTTGACAATGTTATCAACTGTACAACCTCTAAGGAAGTATGGGATACTGTTAGAACTCTCTGTGAAGGAACTGAGCAAGTCAGGGAAAATAAAATGCAACTCCTTATACAACAATATGAGCATTTTCATTTTAAAGCTGGTGAAACCCTAAATGACACGTTTAGTAGGTTTCAAAAGCTTTTGAATGGATTAAAGTTGTATGGGAGGATCTATCAAACCAAGGATTCAAACCTTAAATTTCTTAGAGCTCTTCCAAAAGAATGGAAGCCTATGACTGTTTCTCTCAGAAACACTCAAGAGTACAAAGACTACACTCTTGAAAGGCTTTATGGAACCTTGAAGACTTATGAGCTGGAAATGGAGCAAGATGAGGAAATTGAAAAGGTACAAAAGAAGGGTGGATCTATTGCATTGATTGCATCTGTGAACCAACTTGAAGATGACAATAAAGAAGCTGCAAAGGCCACAACTAGTCGATCTAGTTGTAGGAGTGATGTTAGCAAGGGTAAAGACAAGATGACAGAAGAAGAAGAATCAGAACCAGCCAACTTGGAGGACTTAGATGAGATTGATGAACACATTGCTTTTCTGTCTAGAAAATTCTCTAAGTTCAAGTTCAAAAGAAACTCAGAAGCAAGGCCACCAAGAAGAGACTTTCAACCTAGCAAAACAAACTGGATTGAAAAGTCTAAGTCAAAATGTTTCAATTGTGGAATGCTTGGTCACTTTGCTGGAGACTGCAGAAAGCCCAAGGTTGAGAAGGGCAACAGGAAATTTGAGCCTGTTGATTATAAAAAGAAATACTTTGAACTTCTCAAACAAAAAGAAAAGGCTTTCATGTCTCAGGAGTATGATTGGGCTGGTAATGGTGAAGATTCTGATGATGATGTTGAGTATGTCAACTTGGCTCTTATGGCTGACAATCATGAGCAGGAAGCAAGTTCCTCAAGCAACCAGGTAACAATTACTAATCTTTCTGAGCTTTCTAAAGAGGAATGCGACAGTGCAGTAAATGAAATGTCTACTGTATTATATAATTTGCGTGTTACTCTTAAATCACTTACTAAAGAGAATTCTAGAATAAAAGAGACCAATCTGCTCTTAAGTGATAGGAATGCAATGTTAGAAGCACAGCTCATTGAATTTGAGAAAATGAGATGTGTTAGTAGGGATGCTAAGAAGGAACTTGAGAACGTGTTACAAAGGGAAGAAATTCTTAAAACACAACTTGAGATAGAACAAGGTGTGATTGCAAAATGGAAGGATGCCAGGAATGTTGCTGCCAACATAATTAATGTTCAAGGCGTGGAATCCTTCTGTGAGCAATCATGGAAAAGGAACAAAGAGAAGCTAGGGTATGTTGGTGAAACCTTAGAATCAGAAACTGAGTCAACAAACAACAAGGATCATTTGTTGAAGGTTGATATGTCAACGGAATGCAATGTTTCGTTGACAGATGAACCATCAACCGATCAGGCTGTTTCGTTGACAGAGAAAAGAAAGGATGAACTCACTAGACTTAATAACAAGTATGGTCCTGTCACCAAGAACTTTGTTCAAGGTGAGTCTAGTAAATCAAAGAAAGTTGAGAAGCCTGTTGAGAGAGCTAATGTAGGTAACTTGTCTAACAAGCAATTGAAAGACAAGTTAGAGAAAGTTCAGGTTGAGGCTAAGGGAAATAAAAAGAATAACAGAAATGGCAAGGTAGGGATTAACAAACACAACAATTACACACCTGATAAATATGCACCTAGAAAGACATGTGTCAATTGTGGAAGTGTTAATCATTTATCTACTAACTGCAAATCTGTTAAGAAATCTGTTAATGTGAAAATGCCCAAGCCTGCAATGAACAGTTCCATGCCTAAAATGCCTGTTATGCCTAACATGTTTGCTCCATATGCACAATTTCAGAATCCATATGCTAGCATGCCATTTGTGCCTAATCCTTACATGAATATGTTTAACATGCCACAAATGCCATGGAACATGAATAACATGATTGTTCCTCCAACTATGCATGCTATGAATGAAAATATGAGCAACCCTCAGAAATCAACACCAAGGGTAAAGATTGATTTGAATCAATCTGAGCCCAAAGTGAAAAATGGTACAAAAGGGAATGCAAAGGCTAACAAGACAGGACCCAAGGAAACTTGGGTACCAAAATCAACTTGATTTGGGTTTATTGTGTGCAGGGAGACAAAAGGAATCTTTGGTACTTGGATAGTGGTTGTTCAAGACACATGACTGGTGATTCTACCCTGCTCACAGAGTTTCAGGAAAGAGCTGGCCCTTGTATTGCTTTTGGAGATGACAGCAAAGGCTACACAAAGGGATATGGCTTGATTTCAAAAGAGAATGTCATCATAGATGAGGTTGCATTGGTGGATGGTCTTAAGCACAACTTGTTTAGTATCAGCCAACTTTGTGACAAAGGATTTTTAGTTACTTTTTCGAAAGAAGCCTGTGTTGTTTCTAAAGGAGGAAACAACAATGTGGTAATGACTGGATTCAGAAGAGGGAATGTGTACATTGCTGACTTTAGTAGCACAAGTTCAGAAACCATCACCTGTCTTTTCAGCAAGGCAAGCAAAGATGAAAGTTGGTTATGGCACAAGAAATTATCCCATCTGAATTTCAAAGTTATGAATGATTTGGTGAGAAAGGATCTTGCTAGAGGAATTCCACAAGTGGAATTTTCCAAGGATGGTTTGTGTGATGCCTGTCAAAAAGGGAAACAGAAGAAGGCATCATTCAAAAGCAAGACAGAGTCATCAATTGTCCAGCAGCTTGAATTACTTCATATGGACCTATTTGGCCCTGTAAATGTTATGTCCATCTCAAAGAAGAAATACTGTCTTGTGATTGTTGATGATTTTTCTAGATTTACATGGACTTTCTTTTTGCACTCTAAAGATGAGGCAAGTGAAATCATTATCAATCACATCAAGATGGTAAGCAATCATCCTGATTTCAAAGTAAGAAGGATTAGGAGTGACAATGGGACAGAATTCAAGAATTCGAGCATGAAGGTGTTCTGTGAAGAAAATGGTATTTTGCATGAGTTTTCTGCAGCAAGAACACCACAGCAAAATGGTGTAGTTGAAAGGAAAAACAGAACACTTATTGAAGCTGCAAGGACAATGCTAGATGAATCAAAGTTACCTACATATTTTTGGGCTGAGGCAGTTAACACAGCTTGCTTTACTCAAAATATTTCTTTGATTAATCAGGCCAAGGGAATGACCCCTTATCATCTACTCAAAAGAAAGAAGCCACTATTAGATTTTCTTCATGTCTTTGGATGCAAGTGCTTTGTTCTGAGAAATCAAGCTGAGCATTTGGGGAAATTTGAAGCAAAGGCAGATGAAGCAATATTTGTGGGATATGCAGCAGGGAAAGCTTACAGAGTCTATAATCTCAGAATCAACATTGTTATGGAATCTGTACATGTTGTTTTTGATGATCTCAAAATACAAGGTCTCTGTGATGAAGGTTTCCATGAAAGTCTCTCTTTTGAGAATGAGGAAGGAGAACAAGTGAATCATGATAAGGCTACTGAGAAACAGCCTAAAGTTGTTGTATCTAGCACAGATGAAAGCAGCAGTGAAGATGAAATTGCTGCATTAAGGTTACAAAGGATAGCAGCTAGCAGACCAAATGGTCATTTCGTTGACAGTCATGATGGTGGATTCGTTGACAGTCAGAATGAGCGTTTCGTTGACAGCCAAAACGGTCATACCGTTGATAGTCATAGGAATGCTTCTAGAAGTGATCAATTAGGGACAACAAACTCAGGGGGAGTTTCTCAAGGACAAATATCCAATCAAGGCAATCATGATCATGAAGCTACGTCTTCAAGAGCAAATCTACCTCCCTCAAGGAAATGGACTAAAGATCATCCCTTTGAACTTATTATAGGTGATGTTTCTTCAAAAGTCCAAACTAGAAGAGCAACTCAAGAAGAATGTCTATATAGTAGCTTTCTGTCTCAAGATGAGCCAAAGAAAGTTGAGGATGCACTTCTAGATCCAGATTGGGTTTTAGCCATGCAAGAAGAGCTAAACCAATTTGAGAGAAACAATGTTTGGAAGCTGGTGCCCAGGCCTAATGACAGGAGTGTTATAGGCACAAAGTGGGTGTTCAAAAACAAGATGGATGAAAATGGCATAGTCACAAGGAACAAAGCTAGACTGGTTGCAAAAGGCTACTCACAGGAAGAGGGAATTGATTTTGATGAAACCTTTGCTCCTGTTGCAAGACTAGAAGCAATAAGGATTTTCCTAGCCTATGCAGCCCATGCCAATTTCAAAGTCTATCAAATGGATGTGAAGAGTGCTTTTCTGAATGGGGAATTGGAAGAGGAGGTGTATGTAAGTCAACCTCCTGGTTTTGAAGATGATGATTTTCCAGACTATGTGTACTTCCTTCTCAAAGCACTCTATGGTTTGAAACAAGCACCTAGAGCCTGGTATGACACTCTCTCACAGTTCCTCCTTGAGAATCATTTCACTAGAGGTACTGTAGATAAAACTCTTTTTCACAGGGTTGTAAATGGCTCTACTTTACTTGTTCAAATTTATGTAGATGATATAATCTTTGGGTCTACAGATGTGAAACTTTGTCAAAAGTTTGCCAAGCTTATGCAAAGTAAATATGAAATGAGCATGATGGGAGAATTAACTTACTTTCTTGGTCTTCAAGTAAAGCAAGTTAATGAAGGCATTTTCATTAGTCAAACAAAATACATTCATGATTTATTAAAGAAATTTAACCTAATGGAATGCTCTACTGCCAAAACTCCCATGCCTACTGCCACCAAACTTGAATTGAATACTAAGGAAAAATCTGTGGACATTTCAAGTTACAGAGGCATGGTAGGCTCACTTTTATATTTAACAGCTAGTAGACCTGATATTATGTTTGCTACATGTCTATGTGCTAGATTTCAGGCTGATCCTAGAGAATCCCATTTAGTTGCTATTAAAAGAATTTTCAGATATCTCAAAGGAACACCAAACCTTGGCATTTGGTATCCTAGAGAATCTGGTTTTGAACTAATTGGTTATTCAGATGCAGATTTTGCAGGATGTAAAATTGACAGGAAAAGTACAACTGGAACCTGTCAATTCCTAGGAAACAAGCTTGTGTCATGGTTCAGCAAGAAACAAAACTCAGTTTCTACCTCCACAGCTGAGGCTGAGTATATTGCAGCTGGAAGTTGTTGTGCACAGATTTTATGGATGAAGAATCAACTTCTTGATTATGGATTAAGAGTTGAGAAAATTCCTATTTTCTGTGACAACACTAGTGCCATTGCCATTACTGAAAATCCAGTGCAGCATTCAAGGACCAAGCACATTGACATCAAGTACCATTTCATTAGAGAACATGTTATGAATGGTACTGTGGAGTTACATTTTGTTCCAAGTGAACAACAACTTGCAGACATCTTTACCAAGCCACTTGATGAATCAACATTCTCAAGATTAGTAAGTGAGCTAGGTATGCTAAATTTCTCTTAATTCTTTTTGAGATATTTGCAAGTTAAAATGCAGCCAGAAACTTGCTATGTTTTTCTGTGAATTAATTTTCTTAGGAAAAAGTGAAATTTTGTCTAAGTCAAAATTACTATGTCAACGAAACGAACCATTTCGTTGACAGTCTTAGCAGTTTTCTGGGTGTTTCGTTGATAGCTCTTTTATATCAACGAAACGCAGCTTTATCAACGAAATAAGACGGGACTTTAACCGCCCAATCCTGATTCGTTGATTTAGCGCTTTTAATCTGAACCGTTGTAATTTGACACGTCTTTTACCACGATCTATGCATACACCCCTGTAAGTATAAATCATGGTAATACTTTAAAAGTAACGGTTATATTTTTAAGCCAATCCAGTAATTTACATTTATTATTGGATTCATTTTCTGAGAATTTTTGGGGGAGTATTTAAGAAATTTTATTTTCATTATTTCTTTTTACCTGTTCTCAAAAATTCCAAAGGCTTTTTTTTTCTCTCTTCTTCTCTCTAACAAGCAATTCAGTTCGAAGCTTTCCTTTAATCAACAATGGCACCTATAGTCAAGCTTATGTCTGCTGGAGGGTTCATCTATGAGAAGAACAACTCCATCCCTTTTGTTGTCAAGGAAAACCCGAACAGCCTGTTCTTCAAAATGATGGATTTCATGAAGAATTGCAAGTTGAGCTATGCAATGTTTCACTCTACACCACTCTACAATGAGATAATCGAGGAAATTTGGACCTCATGTGAGTATAGTGGAACAAACTGCACACTACAATTCACCCTTCAAGGTAATGAGTACATAGTTAATTCTGATGTTTTGCAAGCATGTTTACATATTCCTGATAATAACTGTGATGCTTTGCCTACTAACACTGAAATAACTACCATGCTAAATTCTATAAACTACTCTTTGCCTACTGATAATCTGGGTAGAATAATTAGGAGAGGTTTGGTTAGGGAATACAGTTATTTAGCTGATGCATTCATTAAGGTCTTTTCTGGAAAGATTAGTAATTTTGATGCATTAACTAACTCTATGTTAATTCTCCTAACCATGCTTCTAAATGATAGATATCACAACTTTAGCACCCAACTTATGTATGAAATTGGTGCTAAGTTGGGTGACAAAGCAAATAGGAAGAAAAATATCTATTATGCTAGGTTTCTGATGATGTTGGCTAACCATGTTAGTCCAGCACCATTAGTTATCTCTAACCCTAATGCCAGGTTTGAGTGCTTTGTGCAAGAAAAGAGAGTATTGACAGACATACTGAGGCTGAACCACAATGGTGATGTTCCAGTGGTGTATCTGCCAATCATTGAGGTAACTACTACTATCCCTGTTAGTGTAGCTAACACCTCTACTGTTTTACCTTCCAATGTTGCTATGGAGTCTGTAGCTGTGACCCAACAGGCTCCTGCCCTAGCAACAAAACCAAAATCAAAGAAATCCTCCAAGCCAACCTCAGGTGCTTCTCAAAAGGCACCTGTTGTAAAAACTACCACACAACCTAAGGGGAGTGAGTCTGGAGTTGTGAGAGGTGAGGGAAGGGGTGAACATCAAAGAAACCCCAAGGATAAGGAAGGACAGGTTAGTGTGTACCAGCCAAGCCCCATTGTGTCTTCCCAACAAGGCACAATGAGTAACATGGATTTAAACACAAGTCTAATTGCATCCTCCCAAAAGGATGTGATTATTGAAACAAGCTCTCCTCCTAGAGCACAGTCCAAAAGGGTAAGGGACACTTCAAGCCCACAGTCTACATTTTCCCAATACCAAAGGAGAGTGAAGCAAAAGTCCAAGGGTACACAGGGTGCACACACACTGGAAGCAACACTTCCAGTTTCTCAAATTCAGTTTGATGTAACCCCTATCATTTCTCTGGGGTTACAGTCCCATTCTCTAAACATCAATCTTGAATTATCTCCATCAAATTCACCAACTCAATCTTTAGATGTGGACATGATCCATACATCTATTCCTGATTCTCCAACTCTAATCTTGGAGAAGCCCCACTCTGAAGCTGGTGGCCATCACTTGTTAAGTGATTTGTTGGGCCATCAACCAATTTTTCCTGAAGTTGCAAGGGGATCTGTGGACCAATCTTTAAAATCAATCACCACAGACTCTACTGTAATTTCTCATTCTCAAAGTGCTTTCTTGACTTCATCAACGAAACAGTCTATTTCGTTGACAAGTGTTTCTCCATCAACGGTATCCATACCGTTGACAGTTCAAACTACCATTCCGTTGATAGTTCACTCTGCACCTTTAATTGAAAATCAAGTTGTTCCCACAACTAGTGCAGATGATCTAGTGGTAGTTGAGACACTTCTAGGACTGAGAGGGAGTGAAACTGAGAGGCTGGCTTGCAGCCAGGCAAAAGGAGAGAATGTGAGTGAGAGGCTGGCTATTTCTTCCAGCCAGGCAAAAGGAGAGATTGAGAGTTCCACCTTAGAAGGTGAAGGTGAGGGTGTGAGAGGTGTGAGCCATGGGGAGCCCATGATGCAAGAACAGAGTGGAGAGAGAGAAGGGACTACAGGAGTAATAAGGATGGAAGCAGTCATTGCTAGTGAGTTAATGGAGGTCAGTGAGGGAGAAAGGGAACTTACTTTCCAAGAGGTTTATCAACAAACTCTGGATAGTATTTCCCTGGATCCTGAGACCTTTACTCATCCTGTGTCAGCCTATCAAGTTTTGGCTCAATAGGGCAATGTGGAGGCAGAGAGGTCACTACAACTAATTCACACAACTGCATCAATGCAAAGAGCAAAGGATGCCTTGACCAATCTACCTCCAGGGGCTGAAGCAAGTGGAGAATTTGATTTTTCTGATAATGAGGATAGCTTTGGTGACACTCTACAGGTGGCCACTACTGCACAGACTGGGACTTCTGTGGTGCCTCCTACACCAAACTGGCTTTCTCAAGATATGCATGGTAGATGCAATTTGGATGCTGCTATCACAAGGCAGTACAATGAAGCATATCTAGCTCATGAGTCTGCAGGAGCAAGGGACAAGAAATTCTACAAAGCCATCATGGATTCTCTGGAAATTCAAAGGCTACAAATGTTGCAGACAAGGATTGAGGCTACAGAAATCAAGGACTCAATTAGCAACCTTAGGGCTGCTACTGACAGGAGGCTAGATGAAAAGCTTCCTCTTCACACTGTCTCCAGGATGACAAGGTTTTTCACCAAGGAACCTGAAGTGTCTTCATCTTTGAAAACTCTTTCCTCTAGAGTGGACAAAGTTGAGGCTACACTTAGTCACATGCAAAAGGAGCAGGAGAAGCAAACTCAGCTACTCACCCAGCTTCTGGCAGCTCAAGGGCTCCCTATCATCTCACTTGATGCTAACAAAAAGGGGGAGAAATCTAAGGAGCTAGACATTCAGATTACAAAGGTTATGGTCCCAGCCATCTCCTTACCAGACGAGCCATTAGCAATGGGGGAGTTTCCAAAGAAGAAAAAGGACAGTATTGACCTGATCCAGGAAGCCTCTTTGAGGATGAAACTTGCAGAACAAATCAAGGATCACTGGTCAAATATTGAAGCAAAGGTCAAGAAGCTAGCTGACACTAAAAAGGTATCATCTGTACAAGCTACTTCAATACCACCATCAACAAATGAAATGGTGACAGTGCAAATGGAGCCACAATTCAGGAGTTCCTATGTCATGGAACCCCTTCAGCATGGAGTCCTTCAAGATTCAAGGAATGAGAAAGGACAAGCTTCATGTTTGAGGAATGTGGATGCAAGAGGGATATCTCCAGTATCTCCCATAAAACCCAAAGGCAAGAACATAGAAAGGATAGCTTATCCTCCACCAAAGCCAGATGAGTTCAAAGTCTTAGGGAAGCTGATCAAGGAGAGCAAAGAAAGCAATCATCCAAGCATAAGGAACAAGAGGGCACTCATCTACAGGGATAACAAGGAAATCTACATTTGGGTTGGTCACCCAAATTTTGCTAAGGCCAAAGCTGAAGAAAGTGAAAGGGCAGCAATGCAAGCTCTTGCAGTTGCTCAATCACTTGAAGATGAAGAAGCCCTACAGGAAGAAAAGGCCAAGGATAAAGCTAAGGAAGCTGGAAAGAAGAAGAGAACAAGTCAGCCAAAGGCTAGAGCTAAGAGGAATCTGAACTTTGATGAAGATGATTCTCAAGAAACTGCTCAAGACTCTTCCACAACAAGTGCACATCAAATTCCTGGTGATCTACCTATTGAGGGAAAGTTGGCTTGTGATCCTGCACATCCTGTCAATTTTCATGATCATCCAATCATGCCAAAAGAGGAACCTTTTGATTTTGATGAAGCCTACTTTCCAAAGTTCCTGTTAGAGAAGGACCAACCAATGAAGACAAAGAAGAGGTCTGTCAAAGCAAAGCCTGTTCTTGTGAGAAAGCCACAATCTCAAAAACCCCCTGCAAACCCAGAGGACTGCATGTACATTGCTGACATCAGGGAAGAATCCAGTCTACATCTTGACTTAGACAACCTGGTGGAAGTAAGGGGAATTGCAGCTTCTCAAAAGTTGCCTGAAAGACTAGTGTTCATATTCAAGGGAGGTAGAGAACAAGTGTGGCCTCTCTACAGAATTTTAGGAGAAGACTATCAAACACTACTCTCAGTGTTTAGATGCTTGAAAAAGGACTTTGGTTTCACCAAAACAGCCAAGTCTGAGGTGGTCTCCAAAATCTGTCAGATAAAGGCTAGCTGGAACAAGCCTGAGGCTCTTCCCAGGATACTTAGAGTTCCCTCAACAGGAAAGAAAATCCATCTTCAACCTTATTGGATGATGGAGTTTAAGGACAAGGACAATTGCAGAAGATTCTTCAGAATGGAAGACCAGCTGGAGAAGGCATCTAATCAAACTCTAAAGCTGATGCAATCCAAGCTTGGTGATCAAGATGAAGAGGAGAAAATCTTCTACAGAAGGCTACAGGTCCAGATTGAGGAAAACAACTCCAAGAGAGGGAAGAAGACTATGCCACAAAGAAGTCACAGATGAAACATTTGCTCAGACTAGAGGAGCACTTGTGGGCATTAGTCTTGTAAGTCTTGTATTTTGTCTATAAAGTTTTGAAGCTTAATACATTTTCTACTTTTGTAATTTATGATGTATCTGAGTGTTTTTGTTATCATCAAGTCTCTTGATTTATGGCTGTTATTCTATCAGTCATAAATTGGGGGAGATTGTTAGGAATATGTTGTTCTTGATGATAAACATAAAACACTTAGTAGAATTTGTGTAAAGTCATTTTTGTAACTGTCAACGAAATGGCATGCTTTGCAGCATTCCGTTGACAGGAAGCTCATCAACGAAATGAGTGTTGTAGCAATTGCATTGTACAATACTTCTCAGTATGATAGGCATTCTGTTATATGTTTTAGATAGGTTTTCTAAGTCATGTTGACTAAGTACTAGATAGGCAAAATAGGTTGGTTAATTGTAAATATGTTATGCCTTGTAATTCTGCCTAAGTGAAGACATGTCAACGGTATGAAGATTACTCTGTCAACGGTATGGAGTTTACCCATCAACGAAACGAGGGAAACACCATCAACGGAATGAAGAATGAAGCTATCAACGAAACACATCTCCTTGCTATCAACGAATCAATGTTGCTTTTTGAACAGTTGACAAAGTGATAGTGACAGTTTACTGAACAGATCTAAAAGGAGATATGGAAGTGTACTTTGCATTGGAAGCCATCAAAGTGGATACTGGAAATAAGGAAACATTCCAATTTCCAATAAGGCTCTTGGAAATGATTATAATGAGCATGAAGACAAAAGCAAAGATCTCCAAGGACCATTGGACAAAAGGAATGAAAAGCAAGCTACTGATGGTTACTACATTTATTCTTTAGTTTAACCAAACGTAGAATTGTAAACTTGGGATATATAACCAAGTGTAGCAGTTACTTTAGAATTAAGAGAAGAAACACAAATAGATTGTATTAGCTATTTTTGAGAGCAATTCTTCTCTACAACCTTGTAACTGAGCAGCTGTGTACTTTTGTATCACAGATTATTTCCGCAATAAAAACACTTCAGTTGGATCATCAAACAATCCAACTGAATTATTTATATCTTGTGTTTTTATTTATTCAGTTCAGTTTAATTTTATAAAGTGTTTAGTTTCAAGAAAATATCAAGAATTGTATTCAACCCCCCCCCCCCTTCTACAATTCTGTTAGGTCATTTGGGAATAACACATACATTGTTCTTCATCGGTCAATGTGTTTCAGAAAAAAAATCATAATCAGAGTTTAACATCAGACTTTAACCGACAGAGTATGACTAACAGAGTTTAGCATCAGAGTTTACTTTCAGAGTTTATGACACTGGTTCACATAAC
This sequence comes from Heracleum sosnowskyi, assembly GCA_030848705.1. Taxonomy (NCBI): domain Eukaryota; kingdom Viridiplantae; phylum Streptophyta; class Magnoliopsida; order Apiales; family Apiaceae; genus Heracleum; species Heracleum sosnowskyi. The sequence continues at coordinate 56,566,011 of CM061238.1, read as the reverse complement.
AGTTAATACATGCAAGGAATCATGAGCATTAAAAATTAAACATGTATAGTTTTTGAGTCTAACCCGTATCTCTAGTCGAAACCAGAGATCATTCCAAGTTCATTTACCAATCTTGTAAAAGTAGCTTCACTCAAAGGTTTGGTGAAGATATCTGCAAGTTGTTGGTCTGTAGACACAAAATGAAGCTCAATGTTTCCTTCTTCCACATGTTCTCTGATAAAATGATACCTTATGCTGATGTGCTTGGTCATGGAGTGCTGTACTGGATTTCCTGTCATAGCAATAGCACTTTGGTTATCACAGAAAATAGGTATTTTAGAGTACCTCAAACCATAATCCAGCAACTGATTCTTCATCCACAGAATCTGTGCACAACAGCTACCAGCAGCTATATACTCTGCTTCTGCTGTGGATGTGGAAATTGATTTCTGTTTCTTGCTGTACCAAGAAACCAATCTGTCACCTAAGAATTGACAGCTTCCACTTGTACTTTTTCTATCTATCTTACAGCCTGCAAAATCTGCATCAGAGTAACCAATTAACTTAAACTCTGATTCTCTAGGATACCACAAACCTAAGGTTATGGTTCCTTTGAGATATTTGAAAATCCTTTTTACAGCTGTTAGATGAGGCTCTCTGGGATCTACTTGAAATCTTGCACAAAGACATGTTGCATACATGATATCAGGTCTACTTGCAGTATGATACAGTAAAGACCCTATCATTCCTCTGTAGTTAGTCATATCTACTGAGGCTCCTGTGTCTTTGTCTAGCTTTGTTGCAGTAGCCATGGGAGTTGTAGCAGATGAACTATCAAGCATACCAAATTTCTTGAGAAGATTTCTGGTATATTTTGCTTGATTGATAAAAATACCATCATCTGTTTGCTTGACCTGTAAGCCTAGAAAGTAACTAAGCTCTCCCATCATGCTCATTTGGTACCTGGATTGCATAAGCTTTGCAAACTTCTTACAAAGTTTGTCATTAGTAGATCCAAAGATAATATCATCTACATAAATTTGAACTAAAAGCAAATCATCACCAGAATTGAAATAGAACAAGGTTTTATCAATTGTACCTCTTGTGAACCCACTTTCTAAAAGAAATTGAGCAAGAGTTTCATACCATGTTCTTGGTGCTTGCTTTAGTCCATATAATGCCTTGTCAAGCCTGTAGACATAATCTGGATGCTTGGGATCTACAAATCCTGGTGGTTGTTCAACAAACACTTCTTCTTCAAGCTTCCCATTGAGAAAAGCACTTTTCACATCCATCTGAAAGACTTTAAACTTCTTGTGTGCAGCATAGGCCAGAAAAATTCTTATGGCCTCCAATCTTGCAACTGGAGCAAAGGTTTCATCATAGTCAATCCCTTCCTGTTGTGAATAACCTTTAGCCACAAGTCTAGCCTTGTTTCTTGTAATCACACCTTCACTGTCAGTCTTGTTTCTGAAAACCCACTTTGTACCTACAATTGATCTACCCTTTGGTCTAGGTACAAGTGTCCAGACTTCATTTCTTTTAAATTCATTTAACTCTTCTTGCATTGCTGTAATCCAATTAGCATCTTGAAGAGCTTCCTCCACCTTCTTTGGTTCTGTTTGAGACAAGAAAGCATGATACAGACACTCATTATTTGTTGCACTTCTAGTTCTCACACTAGCATCAGGATCTCCAATTATGAGATCAGGTGTGTGTGCCTGTGTCCACTTTCTTGCTATTGGTAAGTGGTTTCTTGCATCATTATTGGATCCTCCCCCTTGATCCATGCTCTCCTGATTCATAAGTTGACTTTCTGCAGCATCTGAGGCTCCCCCTGAATTGGATGGCTCAGAGTTTGAACTGTCAGAGTTTGAATCAGTTTCCTCAACTGACTCACTTGCTGTGTCTTGTTGAGCTTCTTCACGCTCCCCCTCAACTGATTCTCTATGTTGTTCAATTTGAGAATTTTCAGTTTCTCCAGTATTTACCAGTAGAGGTTCAGAGTATGCTTCGTCAGAGTTTATCAGAACCGCTTCATCAGAGTTTGTCGGTACTGCTTCATCAGAGTTTACATCATCAAAAAATAAACCTTCATTTTCAAAGCGCAGTTGATCATATTCAATTTCATCTTCAAGTCCAGTTATTTTCTTGTCATCAAATGACACATGTATGGATTCCATGATCACTTTAGTTCTCAGATTGTAAACTCTGAATGCTTTTGTTGATAATGGATAGCCAACAAAGATTCCTTCATCAGCTTTTAACTCGAACTTGGTCAACTGTTCAGAATGAGTCTTCAACACAAAGCATTTGCATCCAAATATATGAAAATATTTCAAATTTGGCTTCTTATTTTTCACCATCTCATATGGTGTTTTCCCATGCTTGTTAATCAGTGTAGCATTTTGAGTAAAACAAGCAGTTTGAACAGCTTCTGCCCAGAAATAGGTTGGTAACTTTGCTTCATCAAGCATTGTTCTGGCAGCTTCGATTAGAGTTATGTTCTTTCTTTCAACTACACCATTTTGCTGTGGAGTTCCAGGTGCAGAAAACTCTTGTTTCACTCCTCTTTCCTTGCAGAAAGCTTCCATTATTGAATTTCTGAATTCAGTTCCATTATCACTCCTTATAATTTTGACTTTGTGCGGTGATCCTTTGTCCAGTAGATTTACATGATCCATCAGAGTTTGAGCAGTTTCATCCTTCTTTGATAAGAAATACACCCATGTATATCTAGTATATTCATCAACAATTACTAGAGCATATTTCTTTCTGCCCATAGACATCACATTCACTGGTCCAAAGAGATCAACATGTAGAAGATGATAAGGTTCCACTACTGAAGATTCAGATTTGCTCTTGAAAGATGACTTCCTTTGCTTGGCTTTTTGACAAGAATCACATAGGCCATCTAAGCTAAGTATTGACTTGGGAAGTCCCCTTACAAGATCCTTTCTTATTAGCTCATTAATGTTGTTCAAATTGAGATGAGAGAGCTTCTTATGCCAGTTCCAACTCTCTTCATTTGACATTCTTGCAGTCAGACACACTATTTTTCCATCAGAGTTTGTTACCAAACTTGCTTCATAAATGTTGTTGTGCCTGTGTCCAACTAGAACAACTCTTCCAGTAGATTTACTGATAACTTCACAGTATTCAGTATGAAAATCTACATGGTTTCCTCTATCACAGATTTGACTCACAGATAGCAGATTATGCTTGAGTCCTGAGACTAGAGCTACATTTGTGATGATGACACTTCCAAGATTAATATTGCCATATCCCAGAGTGTGTCCTATGTTGCCATCTCCATAGGAAACCTTTGGGCCAGCCTTCTCCTCAAAATCTGATAGCAGGGCTTTATTTCCAGTCATATGTCCTGAGCATCCACTGTCCAAGATAAGTGTGCTCTCTTTTATACCCTGCAATCACAAACAAACACTAAGTGTTAGTTTTAAGGACCCAGACTTGCTTGGATCCTTTGTCTTTCTTAACAGTGTTAGCTTTTGCAGCGGAATCACTATCAACAGAGTTTAAACTAACATTGTCAGACTTTACACTTGCAGAGTTTGCCCTAACCCACTTCAAGTTGGGCTTTGGCTCATAATAGTTATGATAAATAGCATGATAACTCTTACAAGTATAAATAGAATGCCAAGTGCTCCCACAGTGTGTGCATAATGTCTGTGGTTTAACCCTTACATAATCATTCTTTACTCCTGATTTAGAAGGTAAAGAATTAATATCTTTGTTCTTATTGCAAAATCTAGCAAGATGGTTAGAACTACCACAGTTATAACATGTTTTTCTTGGAGCAGCAGCAGTAGGCAAATGATTATTTCTTTTATTTATGCCTATCTTTCCATTCCTATTTTTCTTGGATCCTTTTGGTTTCATGGCAGATTTTACCTCTTTGAGCTTATGATTGAACTGTTTTCCTGTCATTAAACCAACATTAACCTGTTTTTCACAGACTTTTACTGGTTTTCTAACAGCTTCTATTTCCATAAGTTTTTCTGTTATAATATTTTCCTGTCTTTCACAGGTTTCATCTGATTCCATATCAGCTTCTCTTATTACAACAGATTTTAACTTATTGGTTTCTGGAACAAATTTCACAGGTTTAAGTTGTGGTTTAACCTTAACCTTGTCTTTAAACCTAAGTTCATCATTTTCACAATAGCCTAAACCTACAGAATCTGTCTGAAACACTTGATGAGTGTCTCTTCCAGAGTCTGTCCAAGTCTTGATTATTTTTCTTTCTTTTTCTAGATCAGATTCTAGTTGCTTATATCTTTTGAGCAACTCCTGTTCAACATAAACAGCATCATCTCTTTCTTTTTGAATCTGCTTCATATTTTCAAGTTCTCCTTCAAGAAACTTGTTTCTATCTTTAAGACTAAGATTCTCAGATTTAATTCTCTCATTCTCTAAAGTCTGATCCCTATAACTAACATGTACACTTTTCAGTTACACTCTTAACTCAGATATATTATCAGTATCATAAGCATAAGTAGTTAGGGGTACCTTATTTTCAGATGATTCAGTCTCATCTCTGACAGTTGCCATAAGAGCATAATTTACTCCATCATCAGAGTCTGAAGTATCTGCCCAGTCTTTGCCTTTAGAGATGAGTGTTTTCTCAGATTTGCCTTTCTTGCACTCTGGGGCATAGTGACCCATCTCCTTACACCTGTAGCACTGGATTTCAGATTTATCTTTCTTGCCAGACTTGGTCTCCCTTCCATCAGACTTTCTAAAACTTTTCCTTTCAGAGCTTGAATCTTTCCTTGAGAATCTCTTTCCTTTCTTGAAGTTCTTGAATCCCATCTTCTTGAAGGTCTTCACCATCAATGCAGCCATTTGCATCATCTGTTCTTCATCATCCTTAGAGTCAGAAGCTTCATCAGAGTTTGAGTCATCATCAGAGTTTGATGACTCACTTTGAGATTTAATGACTAAAGCCTTTCCCTTGGCTTTCTTCCTTGATGATTCCTTCTTGATGGGCTTCTCCTCAACTTTGAGAGCAACAGATTTTGTCTTTTTACTCATTCTTCTATTTCTCTGTTCTATCTCCAGTTCATGAGTTTTCAACAACCCATAGATTTCATCAAGATCTGTATCAGCAAGTTCATAATTATCTCTTATTGTTGTTGTCTTTAGATCCCACTTTTCAGGTAGAGATAACAGAAACTTGAGATTAGACTCTTCAAGATCATATTCTTTATCAACTAGAGATAAATCATTCAATAGTTTACAGAATCTGTCATATGTCTCAGTCAAGGTTTCATTGGCTCTTGAATCAAAGTGCTCATACTCCTGAGTTAGTATGGTCCTCCTATTCTTCTTAATAGCACCTGTTCCTTGGCATCTGACTTCTAGAGCATCCCATATTTCTTTGGCAGTCTTGCAGCCAATTACTCTGTTAGACATCACATTATCTAAGGCACTGTGTAGAAGATGTCTAACTTTTGCATCTTTTGCAATTGATGAGATGTCCTCAGGAGTCATATCTTTCTTTTCCTTTGCAACAGTCTTTTGTTCTTGACCATCAACAACAGGAGACAATTTAGTCGGCATATGAGGACCATCATATATTTTGTCAAGATATTCTGGATCTGTAGCCTCCAGAAACATGGTCATCTTCACCTTCCAAATTGGATACTCCACTGGCCTGAGAATTGGAACCCTGATTGTTTCATACCGACTCACAGAATTAGGTTTAACCTGTTCAACCTTGGGAGAAGTTTGATTTTCTTCAGACATGATTATTACTGTGTTTGAATCGAAAAACTGTATATATTAAACAGCCTTGGCTCTGATACCAATTGTTTGGCCGATTACACAATATATAATCAAGTATGTATGAGAATAACAATCAAGAACACTTTTTATAAATCAACAAACTGTAATTATATTAACAGTTTCTCTCTTTATGATGTTAATGAATCACAAAGAGCTACTAGGTTACAAGAATAATATTTCAATAATCGCATCCCTTCTAGGGATAACCTATCTGTGTTTATATAGTACACAGTTACACAATCCTTATCTAATTGATACTCCTATAAATTAGCTATACAATTATTATCAATTAAGGATTACTTCAGTCTTCTATTCCGTTTCCTTAGCTGTATCAATATATTCTGCTTCTTTCCATCTTCAGAATATATTGCTTCTAGAATCTTTATCTTTGCACCGACAGCTAAGTCAACTATCACCACGTCAGACTTTATCAAACTCTGACTGGCTTCAATGTAAACTCTTCACCCAGTCAGACTTTATCAAACTCTGACTGGCTTCTAGATAAACTCTGATATGTACCTGGTACTTAAACACTGATGAACAAACGTCAGCAATTATATCTAACAGAAGCCTATGACTGTTTCTCTTAGAAACACTCAAGAGTACAAAGACTATACTCTTGAAAGGCTTTATGGAACCTTAAAGACATATGATCTGGAAATGGAGCAAGATGAAGAAATTGAGAAGGTACAAAAGAAAGGTGGATCTATTGCATTGATTGCATCTGTGAACCAACTGGAAGATGACAATGAAGAAGCTGCAAAAGCCACAACTAGTCGAGCTAGTTGTAGGAGTGATGTTAGCAAGGGTAAAGGCAAGATGACAGAAGAAGAAGAAAAACCAGCCAACTTGGATGACTTAGATGAGATTGATGAACACATTGCTTTTCTTTCAAAAAAAAATTCTGAGTTAAAATTCAAGAGAAACTCAGAGGTAAGGCCACCAAGGAGAGACTTTCAACCTAGCAAAAATAATTGGGTTGAAAAGTCTAAGTCTAAATGTTTCAACTGTGGAATGATTGGTCATTTTGCTGGAGATTGCAGAAAGCCCAAAGTTGAGAAGGGCAACATGAAATTTGAGCCTGTTGATTATAAAAAGAAATACTTTGAACTTCTCAAGCAAAAAGAAAAGGCTTTCATGTCTCAGGAGTATGATTGGGCTGGTAATGATGGAGATTCAGATGATGTTGAGTATGTCAACTTGGCTCTAATGGCTAACAATCATGAGCAGGAAGCAAGTTCCTCTAGCAACCAGGTAACAATTTCTAATCTTTCTGAGCTTTCTAAAGAGGAATGCGATAGTACAGTTAATGAAATGTCTACTGTACTGTATAATTTGTGTGTTACTCTTAAATCACTTACCAAAGAGAACTCAAGAATTAAAGAGACCAATTTGCTCTTAAGTGATAGAAATGCCATGTTAGAAGCACAACTCATTGAATTTGAGAAAATGAGGTGTGTTAGTAGGGATGCTAAGCTGGAACTTGAGAAAGTGTTAAAAAGGGAAGAGATTCTTAAAACACAACTAGAAATAGAACAGAGATTGATTGCAAAATGGAAAGATTCCAGGAATTTTGTTAACAACATCATTAATGTTCAAGGTATGGAATCTTTCTGTGAGCAATCATGGAAAAAGAACAAAGAGAAGCTAGGGTATACTGTTGAAACCTTAGAATCAGAATCAGAGTCAACAAACAACAATGATCATTTGTTGAAGGTTGATACGTCAACGGAATGCAAGCTTTCGTTGACAGATGAACCATCAACCGATCATGTTGTTTCGTTAACAGAGAAAAAGAAAGAAGAACTCACTAGACTTAACAACAAGTATGGTCCTATTACCAAGAACTTTGTTCAAGGTGAGTCTAGTAAATCAAAGAAAGTTGAGAAGCCTGTTGAGAGAGCTAATGTAGGTCACTTGTCTAACAAGCAATTGAAATATAAGTTAGAGAAAATTCAAGTTGAGGTTAAGGGCCAATAAAAAGAATAACATAAATGGCAAAGTAGGGATTAACAAACATAACAATTACACACCTGATAAGTATGCTCCTAGAAAAACATGTGTTAATTGTGGTAGTGTTAGTCATTTATCTGCTAATTGCAAATCTGTTAAGAAGCCTACTAATGTGAAAATGCCTAAGCCTATAATGAATGCCTCTATGCCTGCAATGCTTGTTATCCCTAATATTGTAAAGCATAATGTAACATAAGATGTAAAAGAGATAACTACAAATCAACAAAGGACAAGACAGACAATAATATTAACAGAAGCACAGGAATCCAGAATCAAAGAAGAAAAGGTAAACTCAAAAAATCAAAATACGTTATGTATTCTTGAAGTCCGTAAACAGGTCACGGAAAGAAGTTCATGAAAAATGTTCAAGCCTCGGTGACAGCAAAATGAACAAGACTTTCAAGACGACAGAAGTATGTGAATGATTTAGGGTTAAGTACCACGGGATTCCAGTGATTTAATCGAAAGCAACCAGAACGGTAAAGGACTTATCAGCATCATTGAATTGAAGACGTAGAAGAAGAATTGATCAAGTGTTATTCATCTGTGAACCAGACCAGTTGCACTAGTTGACGGCACTACAAAGATCAAGTTGTTTTATCGTCTCAGAAGATATTGATACAGTCTATTACTTAAAACACCAAGGAGCTCAGGAGTAATTACTAAAGGACAAAAGACAAGAAAAAGAATTCCATAGTTTTTCATTTCAGAAAACTATCGAATGGTGTTAAAGGTAATTCAATTTGAAACAAAGTAAATCAATTTGGCACTCGATAGTTTTGAATTAAAAACTATCGAATGGTAAATTGATTTAAACCATTCGATGGTTTTTAAATAGGGAGCAGGTGAAAAGTATTCTTTGTTTTTCAAGTTGATGAAGATCCAACGGCCAAGATTGTTTCTACAAGTTTGGTTCGATGGTTTTCAAAATCAAAGTCTACAATTACAACAGAGGAAGTGTGTCTTCTTCAGTCAGGTTCATTCACTACAGAAGCAATTACGGAGAGAGAGGAAAAGCCAGAGAGAAAATACTAAGAACATTAATTCTGTTGGAACTCTATCATTGTATTGATTGTGAATAACCTAGAACTCATTGAAGCTAATCTACGGATTAGAAATTGTAGCACCCCTCGAGGTTTATATTTATAAAAAGATATATTCCCCGAATCTTGGTTTGGTTTGGTGTGTTTGATTTCGTTATAGAACTGAATGAATTAATCCGCGAACGAAATTGAATTATTTGTAGGTATCGTATTCAACCCCCCCTTCTACGATACTTTGGACCTAACAATTGGTATCAGAGCTACTTGATTGACGTACAAATCAGATCCGGTGAATGAGACCAAAATCAAACGTAGCTTGAAAATTCGAAGCAAATTTTTTAACTTTCAAAATTTTTCATTTAATTGGAATTTCTTGAATTTTAAATAATTTGAAATTTTCAGAAACCATGAGTGCTCCAAAGACAACCGCTGGTATTAAAGTTCCCCCGTTTACTAGAGATGATTTCGGTTTGTGGAAGATGAAGATGCTGTTATTTATCAAGGCATCTAATTCGTTGTATATTGGCATATTAGAGAACGGACCGTTTGTACCAATGAAACCAGTTAGTGAATCTACAGCTCCTGATGGTAGCAGGATTCCTCAAGGCACCCAACCTAAGGATATTACTGAGTATACAGATTCTGACAAAGAACTGATTCGATTGGACACAGGTTTGATGTTGATATTGGCAGACTCCACATACAAAGAAATGAGCTATCAGTTGATGAACTGTACAAGCGGGAAACATATGTGGGATACCATTAACTTGATAATGGAAGGAACTGAAGACGTGCAGGAAAATAGATTGGACATCCTGACTTCTCAGTACGAAGCCTTTAGGTCTCTTCCAGGAGAAAGTATAACTCAGGTCTTTGAGAAATATACCAAGCTCCTAAATGAATTGGCAATGAAAGGAAAGACCTATCCACTGAGAGAATCCAACAGGAAGTTCATGATGACGCTGCCCCATCATGTAGAACACAAGTCATCATCCATAAGGGAAAGAATTGACTTCACAAAGATGTCATTAGAGATGATCTATGGCAAGTTGAAGACCTATGAGATGGAACAAGAACATAGAATGATAATCTACGGATCAGGGACAGTGGACAGCAAGCACAATGCACTTGTGAGATCAGCAGCACTTGTAGTAGATGAACCAATAACTTCTGAGATTCAGGTTCAAACCCCTAGAGCTGGAAAGGAGGTGATAATAGAAGCAGAAATGGATTCTGTGAATCTGGGTGTTGATCAAAGTGATTACTACACCCTAGAAGAGCTTGAGCAAATGGAAGACAAAACCATGGCGTACTTAGCTGCAAAGTTTAGTCATATTCGTTTCAAGAGAAACCCTAAGTACAAGTTCAAGGGCTCAACCAACAGATTCCAGAAGAGCAATTATGCACCTAGTACAGGCTTTAAGGGAGGCTACAAGACTGGCATGATTGACAGAAGCAAATCAAGATGCTACAATTGTAATGAGTTAGGGCATTTCGCCACTGAATGCCGGAAGCCTCGTCAAGCGAGAGACATGAAAGATGTCTATGGAAAGAAGGATTCTTATGATGAGTTGAATAAAGAGAATGCCAAGCTTAAACAGTAATTGGAGGCATTCTCTGGAAAGCAGAAATGGAAAGCTTATATAGCAGAGGGAAAGCACTGGGATGATACTGATTCGGATGAAGAGGAGGAATATGTAAATGTTGCCCTAATGGCTGACTCTTCAGAGGAATCACCACAATCATCTCAGGTACCTATCTTAACTACAATTGATATGTCTAATTCTGAGTACAAGAAAACTGTGCAAGATCTTAGTGTAGAATTGTTTAATGTACACACAAGCATGCTAGCATCAGAAATGGAAAATGCTAAACTAGTTCTTAAGATTAAAAATTTATAATCTAAAAATGAAGAACTAGAGCTTGTAGATGTCACATTAGAATATTTTAAGCAAAAGAACGCGTACTTAGAGAACAAGGTCAACTGTAATGATGAGATAGAGACTATCCTCAGGAAGCAGATTTCAGATTTAGATTTGAAGCTGAATGCTTTTAAGAATTCCGCCCTAATTGCTAAGGAGATCATTGATACTCAGGCCATAGGGAATAAAACTGCTATAGGATTTGACTATGACAAGAAAGCTGGTAAGAAGATAGTGGAATTCCCTATGACAGCCTCAGTTGTCAAAAGGAATACTCCACATGTTCTTAAGAATGTTGATTGTCCAGTTTTTGTCAAGCCTTTTCCACCTCTCTTTCATGAGGATGACCTTTTCATAAGACAAGAATTGCTTGAGGAGGATTTGTTGAAGGAAAAAGAGGTAAAGACTAAGTTACCTAGGAAATCAGTAAAAACTGAATTACCTAAACCTGATTTACCTAAAACTGAAGTAGGTAACTTAGTTAGTAATGCTAAAAAGAACAGGAATGGGAAGAAGAAGATTGTTAATCAGGAAATGGTTCCATATTCTCCCATTGCATCTAGGAAGTTGTGCGCTATTTGTAATTCTGCTGGACACCTTACACATGCATGTAAAAAGGTTAAAGTAGAAACTGCTAATACTTCTGAAATGCATAACATGTCTGACATGCCTGATCTTCATGAACCCTGTGGAAAGAAAGAGTGTTTGCTATGTAAGTACAACATCATGCATGCTTATTTTAAGTTGATGAATGATAGTAGCAATAGCACTGTTAATGTTAAATCCACATATACTATGAATATAAAACATGGTAAGACTAAATTGAATGTTACTCCTGTTAAATTATCTAAACCTTCAGGACCCAAACAATTTTGGGTAGCAAAGTCCGCTTAATCAATCTGTGATTGCAGGGTAAGGTTAAAAGCTCTAAGGTTGTGTGGATTCTGGATAGTGGTTGTTCTAGACACATGACAGGTGAAGAGTCCCTGCTTACAGAGGTGGTTAAGAAGACCGGCCCGATTGTAACCTTTGGAGATGACAGCAAAGGATTCACTACGGGATATGGTAAATTGAAAGCTGGAAATGTCATCATAGAAAACATCTCTCTTGTTGAAGGATTAAAGCACAATCTTCTAAGTATCAGTCAGTTCTGTGATAAAGGCTACACTGTAGATTTCAGAAAGGACAAGTGCTTGATCACCAACAGGAAGGATGAGAAGCTTACTCTACTGGGAGTGAGAAAAGGAAATTTGTTTATAGCTGACTTAAGTTCTACCAGTGAAGGAGAAGTTACATGTTTCTATGCAAAGGCATCTTCAGAACAAAGTTGGCTATGGCACAAGAAGCTCTCACACTTGAACTCCAAAACTATGAACTCTTTGGTAAAGAGAGAGTTAGTGAGAGGGTTGCCCCTGATGGAATTCAATCAGGAGGGACTATGTGAAGCGTGTGAAAAAGGGAAGTCGAAGAAAGCATCACATGGAAGCAAAGGGATGACAAGCATTACTGAACCATTACAACTGATTCATATGGATTTATTTGGTCCAATCAATGTTATGTCACTTTCAAGAAAAAGATATGCATTGGTGATGGTGGATGACTACTCCAAGTACACGTGGGTGTTGTTCATACAATCAAAGGATGAAGCAACACAACTAATCATTGATCACATCAAGAAGATAGAAGTGGAAGCTAAGCTACCTGTGCGGACAATCAGATCAGACAATGGAACTGAATTCAAGAATGCAGTTCTTAATGATTTCTGCTCAGAGAAAGGAATATCAAGACAGTTTTCAGCACCAAGAACTCCTCAACAGAATGGAGTAGTGGAAAGGAAGAACAGGACCTTGGTTGAAGCAGCAAGGACCATGTTGAGTGAATCAAAACTTTCCACTTACTTTTGGGCTGAAGCAGTGAACACAGCTTGCTACACTCAGAATCGAACCCTGATCAACAAAGATCATGAAAAGACTCCGTATGAGTTAATGGTCAATAAGAAACCAACACTGAAGTACTTTCATGTGTTTGGTGCAAAGTGCTTTGTACTTAAAGATGGAGAACATCTTGGCAAGTTTGATGCCAAAGCAGATGAAGGCATTTTTCTGGGCTATTCTCTGGAATCTAAGGCTTTCAGGGTATATGTGATTGAAGGTGTTGGAAAGCTTTAATGTAACATTTGACGACACCAAAAGACCAGGCCTGCAAACTGGAGAGAACTCTGAATCCTTGGTATTTGAAAATCTATCAGGAGATCTCTCTGACAATGAAGAAGTACCTGAAGTTGTTACAGTTATTAATAATAATCATAATGATAATGATTCTGGACAAAGTGGTGACCAATGTGGAGATCCTCAAAATTCTATAGGATCCACTAGTCAGTCTATAGAATCATCAGATCAAACTGTCAACAACTCAGGGGGAGCAGGAGAAGGATCAACTAGTCACACTCCACAACATCTAGAACAAGGAGAATCATTAAGATCGCATCTGCCAAGACAAAGGGTATGGAATAGAGATCATCCCTTTCACTTGATCATTGGTGATCCGGACACAGGAGTGAGAACTAGGAGAACATCACAAAATGAATGTCACTATTCTGGGTTTCTTTCAGAAATAAAACCTAAGAAAGTTGAAGATACTCTAGATGATCCAGATTGGGTGATTGCTATGCAAGAGGAACTCAATCAGTTTGAAAGGCAGAAAGTTTGGAAGCTGGTACCCAGACCTAAGGGAAAATCTGTTATTGGAACAAGATGGGTATTCAGAAATAAGTTCGACGAAGATGGCATTGTAACGAGAAACAAAGCCAGACTGGTTGCTAAAGGTTACTCTCAAGAAGAGGGAATTGATTATGATGAAACCTATACACCAGTAGCAAGACTTGAGGCCATCAGAATGTTTCTGGCATTTGCTGCACATTCCAATTACAAGGTATATCAGATGGATGTGAAGAGTGCTTTTCTGAACGGAGAGTTAGAAGAAGAAGTGTATGTGGAACAACATCCAGGTTTTGAGGATTCAAAACTGGCAGACTTTGTGTACTTTCTATTCAAAGCTCTCTACGGACTCAAATAAGCTCCAAGGACACGGTATGACACTCTCTCTGAATTCTTACTTGAAAATGATTTTACAAGAGGTGTTGTAGACAAAACTCTCTTTGTCAAAAAGCATAAAAATGATTTGATATTGGTGCAAGTATATGTTGATGACATAATATTTGGTTCTACTAATGATGATCTATGCAAGAGATTTGCCAAGTTAATGCAGAGTCGTTATGAAATGAGCATGATGGGTGAATTGTCATTCTTTCTTGGACTGCAAGTAAACCAAAAACAAGATGGTATATTCATTTGTCAGTCCAAGTACATTAAAGATCTTCTGAAGAAGTATCAAATGGAAGACTCATCTATAGCAAAGACTCCTATGCCAACTGCCACTAAGCTTGATAAGGATGAAACTGGTAAGAAGGTTGACATCACAGGCTACAGAGGTATGATAGGCTCATTACTTTATCTCACTGCAAGTAGACCAGATATAATGTTTGCAACATGCTTGTGTGCTAGGTTTCAGTCTGATCCTAAAGAATCTCATCTAATAGTTGTTAAGCGAATATTTAGATATCTTAAGGGGACTCCAAATCTTGGAATTTGGTACCCTAAAGATATAGGATTTGATCTTATTGGATACACAGACTCTGATTTTGTAGGTTGTAAGATTGATCGGAAGAGTACTTCAGGAAGCTGTCAGTTTCTTGGAAGAAGGTTAGTTTCCTGGTACAGCAAGAAGCAGCATTCAGTGTCCACATCAACAGCTGAGGCTGAATATATTGTTGCTGGTAGCTGCTGTGCTCAGATCTTGTGGATGAGAAACCAACTCCGTGACTATGGGCTTTTGTTGACAAAGATTCTAATATTTTGCGACAACACAAGTGCCATAGAAATCTCTAACAACCCAGTGCAACAATCGAGGACGAAGCAAATCGACATCATGTATCATTTTATCCGAGAGCATGTCATGAATGGAACTGTGGAGTTACATTTTGTACCCACAGAGGATCAAATTGTAGACATCTTTACTAAACCGCTTGATGAATCCTCTTTTTCTAAGCTGGTTGGTGAACTTGGGATGTTAAATATTTCTAATTGATTTTGATTAGAAGTCAGTAACTGCAGATAGTCCTAGTGAATACATGAGTTTAAGAATTTCCATATCCTTACGACTCGTGAATTTATTTTCTGGAGCAATTCTCGTAGTTAGGATTATTGTACTAATTTTATGTCATAATTATGGATGATATATCTTCTGGCATTTAATTGGTTATTACTTCTAAAAATTATTTAGGTGTTAATATTTGTTCTAAATATTTAAGCATCTATTTAATTTGAATTAATTTACTTTGTTTTTGACATTGTAGATTAATGCAGCATAATTTATTGGATTTTAATTGGTTAATATCATTTAATGATATTTAGTCGATTTTATTCTAAGAAAATTGTGAATTTTATGTTAACAATTGATTTTGGTAAATTTTTAAAAGATTTATTCAAATTAAAACTTGACAGGAAATAAAAAGGTTTGATTTTTAAAACAGAACAGTTTTTAGAAATTGAATCAGAAGCAAAAAATATCGAATTTAGGAAATTCGATAGTTTTTCAAGTACAAAGAAAATTCTATCGAAATTAATTTTCGATAGTTTTTGAAAAGTAAAAGAAAATCTATCGAAAACAATTCTCGATAGTTTTTGAGAATATTTTTAAAATATATCGAAGTGACTTTATATTAATTCTATATTTAATTCTCGATAGTTTTTTAAAAGTTGTCTGAAAATATATCGAATGGAATTCACTTAATTTAATATATGAATTCTCGATACTTTTTCATTTATTACCTCGATAGTTTTTGTTTTTCAAAGAAGTAACTTTCGATAGTTTTTCAGAAATTCGTTTCAAATTCAAAATTCTCATATACTTCGATAGTTTTTAGAAAACCATCGAATACAGATGACCATTTTGCCCCTCTGAAAATCCATCGACAGTTCATTTAAAATCTATCGAACTATAGAAAGACTATTTTACCCCTATCAGTTTCAATAGTATATAAACGTGCCTTAGTTTTTTTTCTTTTCAGTTTTTACAGATCTAAGAAAAGCTTTTGTCGAGTTCTATACTTACAAAGAAATACACACACATTCAAGAACTCCATTCGATAGTTTTCTCCATTTTTATCCAAGAAAAGCTTAAAATTTTACTGTGTTTCACTGTTAAATTCATTTTAACCGTGAAAACTTTATTGTTTTAAGTTTTTGGAACTTTCTGATTGAGAAACCATCGAACTAGACTTGTGAATCGAATATTGGTTGGTATTATTCAAGGGTTCTAAAGTTTGTTAGTGTTCGAATTTGTGTGTTAGTGTGAAAAGGGGTAATTTTGTTTTTAGGGTAATTTTGTTAAGGGTTTGATTAATTAGTAATAATTAATTAAATTTAAGTGAAATTTAGTTTTGGTTTAAATTTTTAATAATAATTTTCTGGAAATTTGAAACATAATGGCTGGAGAATTTATTATTACCAAAACTAATCATGTCTCGTTTCAAAACCTGCAACCCATTACGAACTTACAGTTTCGTGCATGGGCAGAGTTTTTGAACACACGTTCATTAGTGGCATATTCTTTGAGTACTCCCGTGGTCCTTTGTATCGATCAATTGACTGCGTTGTACACAACCGCCACGGATACAACTGAGAATAACGTAAGATCCTTCAGTTTTGTTGTGCCAGGGGGCAGAACAATAAGGGTGACGGAACATGATTTTAATAGAATCTTACATTTTCCTACAGAAAACCTTGTTCCGGATCCCACGACTGAGGATATACATGCTTTCTTCACTCTCATAAGAAGTCAACAACCTAACTTCTTTGTGGGAGAGTTCCTTAAGCATTATTTGACAAAGCCATGGAATTTTTTCTTTCATACCCTAATCCATGTTTTTACTGCCAAGCTAACAAATCTGCATGGTATTCCCTTATTCCTTCAAAAGATAGGGTTTGCCATTGCGAACAATAGGCATATTAACATAGGAAGGCTACTGATCGATCAAGTCATTCTGTGCATGGGACCACTGGATGAAAGAACAGGCATAACTGATGATGTGCTTTGTTTCTATCCTAGGTTCCTACAGCTAATTCTCAATGATATCTTAACAGATGATGAACGGGAGATATTTGAAGGTGAAGCCAACCAGGAGTGCATGAGAATGAAGAGCAATGCAATAACCGCTCTCATAAGGAAGAACAACTATCTTCCAGGGGTACCCACTGTTCTCACAGATTATCTAAGAACAGTGCCCCTACCACTTCTGCCCCCTGGGGAATAGGTAATTGAAGGTAATATTCCTCTACCTCAACCTGTAATGGCACCTGAACCAATGGATGTCGATCTAGAGCCCTCAGTGGCCATTCCTGACCAGGAGGTTGCAAACCCACAACCTCTAACCACGGTCAAAGAGCCTTTGGAAGAGCTAAATGAAACAATAAACGCACCTCCTTCCCCTCCTATACCCAGTAAACAAACATCCTTGAGTGTAGAGGGAGATAGTGCCAAAGCAGCACCACATAAGGAGATACACCCTTCAACAACAGCTCTGCCTTCCTCTAAAAGGAGAAGAACAGAAACCGAGGCAACTGTTGATACTTCATTTCTCTCATCCAAAGAACCCTTCACAGATTTTTCTGATTTTGATTGGGCTATGCTAACGAAAGCTATATCTGAACCAATAGCTCAATCAAGTAAGGAAGAATTGACGGAAGCAACTGGTGTTCCGACCATATTACGGTCAGGTTCACTGGTTGAAGGTTCTAAGAACCAAGGGTCTTCACAGACGTCGAGAGAAGGCTCTGACCTAAATGCAAAATCTAAAGGGTCATTGTCTAGCTCCCCAGATGGAACATATCTGGATCCTGCGGGTAAAGGGTCTGACGTAGGTGCAGATCGGCAACTTGGTGACAATGAATCAATTTCAATTGAGGAGTTAACTGAGGTAAAGTCTTCACAGACTATTGGGGAAGATTCAGGATCTCTGCTGTTAATAGAGCATGTTTCTAACCCCCTAGAGATTCAAACTCTAGATCCTTCAAAGGATATATCATCTACGGATGATCAGCAACTTGGTTTAACCAAGGACGGGGACTTGCGAAGCCCCATTGCACCACCGGTGACCTCCTTAAGGACGACTACGGTGTTTTCTTCTCCAGGTACATTGAGCAAAGAGGGATTGAGTGAAACAAAAACACTTACACCTGGCCTGAGTGGGAAAGGAAAAATGAGTGAAACACCGACAGAAACGTTGAGTGTACACCCAGAGCCAAACGTGAGGAGTGACACCCTAACCCTTCCAAATATTGATGATATGCTATTACCGACAGAACGAGAGTTAAATGTTCAATCCACTCTCAAGGAGATGACAGTTCACGACAAAAAAGGAAATCCGTTATTCAAGGTTCCACTGCGACCGTCCTTTGACCAAGGGATCTCCTCTGGTCAAGCCAATGCTTCTTTAAAGACTATTCAAGATAAGGTTGACTTGGCTGCAGCTGATTCCAGAAGAACTTAACGGGTCTTAGGCAGTGCATCTGGCACTATAACAGGTACTAAACTGGCAGTGGACTCCTTGAAGAAGGAAGCTATGGAAGAACTGGTCGAACTGAGGTGTGATGTCAAAGAGCTTAAAGATGGATTCATGAATGAAGTTGATGCTTTGCAACAAGGACAAGAAGCTTTGAAAGAGGACGTTCTGGTTATCCGGGATGGTCAAGCGCGGGTAAAAGATGCAATGAATACACTTTCGAGAGTGGAGTCTAAGCTGAACAAGAGGCTGGATCATATGGAAAAGACTACCAACTCAAGATTGGATAACATTGACCTGACGCTAGCTTCTATGAATGAGATGAATAAGCAGATTATGGATTTCTTGGAAAATCAAGGTGACGGAGTACAGTCAATCTGGACTATGCTGAAGAACCAACAAAGTGGACAACCTGGACCTTCAAATCAACAACCTGATCCTTCTACTGCCTTTTATGCTGAGGATGTTTTTATCGAGGATTCCTCAACTAAGGGGGAGAAAGTTGGAGATGGGAAGAAGGATGGATGGGGAGTTTGGGAAACGGTTGAAGCTATTCCAATAAGACAGTACTGGATAGAAGAACTTGTACAAGAAGAAGAGAAGAGTGAAGTGGTATTTGAGGTCATGCAAGAGCAACCAATTCAGGAGTTGCATGAGCCATATTATCCAGATCCTGTTGAATATCCAATCTGGGAGGATAATATGGAAGAAGAAGCAAATTCTCCGTCACAAGAAGAAGAAGCTGCCTTGGAAGCGATAAGAGCTCAAAGAGCTGCAATAGATGCCAGGCATGCTGAGAAAGAAAGACACCAAGCAGTTCTAAGGATTGAAAAGCTAAAAAGATCCAAGGTGCAAGCTGAAGTAAGAAAGAAAAAGATGATGGATTTGGCAAGCAAGCATGGAAGTGAATGGGAGATGGCTTATAAAACCTTTTGTGGAGTTGAAGACGGATTAGAAGTCAACGACAATGCAGAGGTGGAAGTCATAATTCAGAACATAAGAAGTGCAAATCCTGATGATCATGTTTACTTCACTACACTGAGGAATACTGTGATCTTTCTGAAAGCTGGGGTTAAAGCAAATGGAGCCTAGACTATCCTGGTCAATTTTCTTGAGAAAGGTACATTTGTGATTTCCACTAAGTTTTTAGAACAGAGAACATACACAGAACTGCAGGTGATACTCATCAAGATTCAAAGAACTACAAGGCTAAATGAACTGCTTCGTGAGCATGTTAAGGAGATCTTGATGAAAGTCGGTCCAGAGATTACTGAAGATCCTCCAATGGTTAGATTCATGGCGAATGACTTGTTCAGAATCTGCTATTTGGCTGAGGACAAACTGAGAGACTATCCAAGCAACTATCTAATATCAGTTGAGAAGTATCTTAGATCCACTGGATTCACATCAACGGAGAAGGACAAAGCAGCAGACACTCTTAGAAGATTTCTAATGGAGAATGTTCCTTACTATTGGAAAAGAATGGAAAGAGGATTGGAAGTGCATACCAGATTACCAAACATGCCAAAGCTAAACAAGGAAGATGTTAACATTGCATGGTTATGGGCTGGAGTGGGTCAAGAGGTTGAATATATTGGAAGACACATCCAAGGAGCAATCCTTAAACCCGGAGAACCACTGCACTATCTATCAGTGATTGATTATCAAGCTGCTAACTGCGATCCAATGATTGAGGAAGGTGAGATCTGAATGGACTGAAGATTGAATCAAAGAACAAAAGAACTATCAGCTCAGACTAGTGGAGCAACTTCATTATATAAAGTTTTATTGTTTTTTGATTTATGAAATCTGGAAATGTATATATATCTGATCCAGAATGCATTTAATATTATTACGATGTCTTACTTTAAGTAGTTTCATGTTTCCTTAGTTAGTTGAGTTATCCTCGAAGTATTTGCTTGTCGAACTCTATCCAATCAAATAGGGGGAGATTGTAAAGCATAATGTAACATAAGATGTAAAAGAGATAACTACAACTCAACAAAGGACAAGACAGACAATAATATTAACAGAAGCACAGGAATCCAGAATCAAAGAAGAAAAGGTAAACTCAAAAAATCAAAATACGTTATGTATTCTTGAAGTCCGTAAACAGGTCACGGAAAGAAGTTCATGAAAAATGTTCAATCCTCGGTGACAGCAAAAGGAACAAGACTTTCAAGACGACAGAAGTATGTGAATGATTTAGGGTTAAGTACCACGGGATTCCAGTGATTTAATCGAAGCAACCAGAACGGTAAAGGACTTATCAGCAGCATTGAATTGAAGACGTAGAAGAAGAATTGATCAAGTGTTATTCATTTGTGAACCAGACCAGTTGCACTAGTTGAAGGCACTACAAAGATCAAGTTGTTTTATCGTCTCAGAAGATATTGATACAGTCTATTACTTAAAACACCAAGGAGCTCAGGAGTAATTACTAAAGGACAAAAGACAAGAAAAAGAATTCCATAGTTTTTCATTTCAGAAAACTATCGAATGGTGTTAAAGGTAATTCAATTTGAAACAAAGTAAATCAATTTGGCACTCGATAGTTTTGAATTAAAAACTATCGAATGGTAAATTGATTTAAACCATTCGATGGTTTTTAAATAGGGAGCAGGTGAAAAGTATTCTTTGTTTTTCAAGTTGATGAAGATCCAACGGCCAAGATTGTTTCTACAAGTTTGGTTCGATGGTTTTCAAAATCAAAGTCTACAATTACAACAGAGGAAGTGTGTCTTCTTCAGTCAGGTTCATTCACTACAGAAGCAATTACGGAGAGAGAGGAAAAGCCAGAGAGAAAATACTAAGAACATTAATTCTGCTGGAACTCTATCATTGTATTGATTGTGAATAACCTAGAACTCATTGAAGCTAATCTACAGATTAGAAATTGTAGCACCCCTTGAGGTTTATATTTATAAAAATATATATTCCCCGAATCTTGGTTTGGTTTGGTGTGTTTGATTTCGTTATAGAACTGAATGAATTATCCGCGAACGAAATTAAATTATTTGTGAGTATTGTATTCAACCCCCCCCCCCCCTTCTACGATACTTTGGACCTAACAAATATGTTTGCTCCATATGCACAATTTCAAAATCCATATGCTAGCATGCCATTTGTGCCTAATCCATACATGATTATGTTTAATGTGCCACAAATGCCATGGAATGTGAATAACATGTTTGTTCCTCCAAATATGCATGCTATGAATGAAAATGTGAGCAACCCTCAGAAATCAACACCAAAGGTAAAGGTTGATTTAACTCAATCTGAGCCCAAGGTGAAAAATGATGTGAAGAGTAAATCAAAGGCTAACAAAACAGGACCCAAGGAAACTTGGGTACCAAAATCAACTTGATTTGGTTTTATTGTGTGCAGGGAGACAAAAGGAATATTTGGTACTTGGATAGTGGTTGTTCAAGACACATGACTGGTGATTCTACCCTGCTCAAAGAGTTCCAGGAAAGATTTGGCCCTTGTATTGCTTTTGGAGATGACAACAAAGGCTACACTAAGGGATATGGCTTGATTTCAAGAGAAAATGTCATCATTGATGAGGTTGCATTGGTGGATGGTCTAAAGAACAATTTGCTTAGTATCAGCCAACTTTGTGACAAAGGATTTTTAGTTACTTTTTCAAGAGAAGCCTGTGTTGTTTCTAAAGGTGGAGACAACAATGTGGTAATGACTGGATTCAGAAGAGGGAATGTGTACATTGCTGACTTTAGTAGCACAAGTCCAGATACCATCACTTGTCTTTTCAGCAAGGCAAGCAAGGATGAAAGTTGGCTATGGCACAAGAAATTGTCTCATTTGAATTTCAAGGTTATGAATGACTTGGTGAGGAAAGATCTTGCTAGAGGAATTCCACAAGTGGAATTCTCCAAGGATGGTTTGTGTGATGCCTGTCAGAAAGGGAAACAAAAGAAGGCATCATTCAAAAGCAAGACAGAGTCATCAATTGTCCAACAGCTTGAGTTGCTTCATATGGATCTATTTGGCCCTGTAAATGTCATGTCCATTTCAAAGAAGAAATATTGTCTTGTGATTGTTGATGATTTTTCTAGATTTACATGGACTTTCTTTTTGCACTCCAAAGATGAGGCAAGTGAAATCATTATCAATCACATCAAGATAGTAAACAATCATCCTGATTTCAAAGTAAGAAGGATTAGGAGTGACAATGGGACAGAGTTCAAGAATTCAACTATGAAGATGTTCTGTGAGGAAAATGGTATTTTGCATGAATTTTCAGCTGCAAGGACACCACAGCAAAATGGTATAGTTGAAAGGAAAAACAGAACACTCATTGAAGCTGCAAGGACAATGCTAGATGAATCAAAGTTACCAACTTATTTTTGGGCTGAGGCAGTTAACACAGCTTGCTTCACTCAAAATATTTCTTTGATTAATCAAGCCAAGGGAATGACCCCTTATCAACTACTCAAAAGAAAGAAGCCACTATTGGATTTTCTTCATGTCTTTGGATGCAAGTGATTTGTTTTGAGAAATCAAGCTGAGCATTTGGGGAAATTTGAAGCAAAGGCAGATGATGCAATATTTGTGGGATATGCAGCAGGGAAAGCTTACAGATTCTATAATCTCATAACCAACATTGTTATGGAATCTGTAAATGTTGTTTTTGATGATCTCAAAATTCAAGGTCTCTATGATGAATGTTTCCATGAAAGTCTTTCTTTTGAGAATGAGGAAGGAGATCAAGTGAATCATGTTAAGGATATTGAGAAACAGCCTAAAGCTGTTGTGTCTAGCACAGATGAAAGCAGTAGTGAAGATGAAATTGCTGCATTAAGATTGAAAAGAATAAATGCTAACAGTCAAATTGATCATTCCGTTGACAATCATAACGAAGGATTCGTTGACAGTCAAAATGGGCATTCCGTTGACAGCCATAGAAATGCTTCTAGGAATGATCACTTAGAGATAACAAACTCAGGGGGAGTTTCTCAAGGACAAACATCTAATCAAGGCAATCATGATCATGAAGCTACATCTTCTAGAGCTAATCTTCCTCCCTCAAGGAAATGGACTAAAGATCATCCCTTTGAACTCATCATAGGTGATGTTTCTTCAAAAGTCCAAACTAGAAGAGCAACTCAAGAGGAATGTCTATATAGTAGCTTTCTGTCTCAATATGAGCCAAAGAAAGTTAAGGATGCACTTCTAGATCCAGATTGGGTTTTAGCTATGTAAGAAGAGCTAAACCAATTTGAGAGAAACAAAGTTTGGAAGCTGGTACCCAGGCCTAAAAACAGGAGTTTTATAGGCACAAAATGGGTGTTCAGAAACAAGATGGATGAAAATGGCATAGTCACAAGGAACAAAGCTAGATTGGTTGTTAAAGGCTACTCACAGGAAGAGGGAATTGATTTTGATGAACCTTTGCTCCTGTTGCAAGACTAGAAGCAATAAGAATTTTCCTAGCCTATGCAGCCCATGCCAATTTTAAAGTCTATCAAATGGATGTGAAGAGTGCTTTTCTAAATGGGGAATTGGAAGAGGAGGTATATGTGAGTCAACCTCCTGGTTTTGAAAATGATGATTTTCCAGAATATGTGTACTTTCTCTTCAAAGCACTCTATGGGTTGAAACAAGCACCTAGAGCCTGGTATGACACACTTTCACAGTTCCTCCTTGAGAATCAATTTACTAGAGGTACTGCAGATAAAACTCTTTTTCATAGGATTGTGAATGGCTCTACTATACTTGTTCAAATTTATGTAGATGACATAATCTTTGGGTCTACAGATGAAAGACTTTGTCAAAAGTTTGCCAAGCTTATGCAAAGTAAATATGAAATGAGCATGATGGGAGAATTAACTTATTTCCTTGGTCTCCAAGTGAAACAAGTTAATGAAGGCATTTTCATTAGTCAAACAAAGTGCATTCATGATTTGTTAAAGAAATTTAACTTAATGGAATGCTCTCCTGCCAAAACTCTCATGCCTACTGCTACTAAACTTGAATTGAATACTAAGGAAAAATCTGTGGACATTTCAAGTTACAGAGGCATGGTAGGCTCACTTCTATATTTAACAGCTAGTAGACCTGATATTATGTTTGCTACATGTCTATGTGCTAGATTTCAAGTTGATCCTAGGGAATCCCATTTAGTTGATATTAAAAGAATTTTCAGATATCTCACAGGAACACCAAACCTTGGCATTTGGTATCCTAGAGAATCTGGCTTTGAACTAATTGGTTATTCAGATGCAGATTATGCAGGATGTAAAATGGACAGGAAAAGCACAACTGGCACCTGTCAATTCCTAGGAAATAAGCTTGTATCATGGTTTAGCAAGAAATAAAACTCAGTTTCTACCTCCACAGCTGAGGCTGAGTACATTGCAGCTGGAAGTTGTTGTGCACAGATTTTATGGATGAAAAATCAACTACTTGATTATGGATTAAAAGTTGAGAAAATTTCTATTTTCTTTGACAACACTAGTGCCATTGCCATTACTGAGAATCCAGTGCAGCATTCAAGGACCAAGCACATTGACATCAAGTATCATTTCATTAGAGAACATGTTATGAATGGTACTGTGGAGTTACATTTTGTTCCAAGTGAACAACAACTTAAAGACATCTTTACCAAGCCACTTGATGAATCAACATTCTCAAGATTAGTAAGTGAGCTAGGTATGCTAAATTTCTCTTAATTATTTTTGAGATTTTTGCAAGTTAAATTGAAGCGAGGAATTTTCTATGATTTTCTGTGAATTAATTTTCTCAGGAAAAAGTGAAATTTTGTCTAAGTCAAAATTAATATGTCAACGAATGTCTTATTCCGTTGCCAGTCTTAGCATTTTTCTGGGTATTCCGTTGACAGCTCTTTTATGTCAACGGAATGCAGGTTTATCAACGAAATAGGCTGGACCTTAAACGCCCAATTCTGATTCGTTGATATAGCGTTGTTAATCTAACCGTTGAAATTTGCACGCCTTTTTTTACCACGATCTATACATACACACCTGTAAGTATAAATCATGGTCATATTTTAATTGTAACGGTTAAATTTTAAGCCAATCCAGTAATTTATAATTATTATTGGACTTAATTTTTGAGAAATTTTGGGGGAGTATTTAAGCATATTTGCTTTCTTTAATTCTTTTTATCTTATTCTCCAAATTTCCAAAGGCTTTCTCACTTCTTCTCTCTCAAAGCAAAACACAGTTCGAACTCTTCTTTACTCAACAATGGCACCCATAGTTAAACTTATGTCTTCTGGAGGGTTCATTTATGAGAAGAACAACTCCATACCATTTGTTTTCAAGGAAAGCCCGAACAAAATCTTTCACAAGATGATGGATTTCTTGGTGAACTGCAAGCTCAGTTATGCTATGTTTCACTCCACTCCACTTTATAATGCAATCATAGAGGAGATGTGGACCTCCTGTGAGTATAGTGGAACTAACTGCACTTTACAATTCACAATTCAAGGTAAAGAGTATGTTGTTAATTCAGATGTTCTGCAAGCATGCCTTCATATTCCTGAGAATAATTGCTTAGCTTTACCCACAAATGCTGAAATTGTTAACATGCTTAATTCTATTAATTACTCTTTGCCAACTGAGAATTTAGGTAAAATTATTAGGAGAGGTTTGGTAAGGGAATGGAGCTATTTAGCAGATGATTTCATTAAAGTGTTTTCTGGAAAAATCAGTAATTTTGATGCTTTAACTAACTCCATTCTAATTTTGCTTACCATGCTTCTCACTGATAAGTACTATAACTTTAGCACTCAATTAATGTATGAACTTGGTGCTAAATTGGGTGATAAGCATTATAGGAAAAAGAACATTTATTATGCTAGATTTCTAATGATGTTGGCCAACCATGTTAGTCCAACACCATTAGTTATCTCTAACCCCAATTCCAAGTTTGACTGTTTTGTTCAAGAAAAGAGGGTGCTAACAGACATATTGAGGCTCAATCACAATGGTGATGTCCCAATGGTGTACTTGTCACTCATTGAGGTAACACTTTCTCAGCTTGTTAATTTCAATTTTACTTCAATTTCTGCTTCTACTACTACTGTTGTTGCAATGGAGTCTGTAGTTGTGACCCAACAGGCTCATGCCCCTGCAACTAGACCTAAATCTACCAAGCCAACCTCAGGTGCTTCTCAAAAAGCACCTGTTGTAAAATCCACTACAAAACCTAAGGGGAGTGTTGCTGGTGTGGTGAGTGGTGAGGGAAGGGGTGAAAATCAAAGAAACCCCAAAGATAAGGTGGGAGAGGTGAGTGTTGCCCAGACTAGACCCATTGTGTCTTCCCAACAAGGCACAATGAGTAACATGGATTTTAGGTCAAGTCTAATTGCATCCTCTCAAAAGGATGTAGTTATTGAAACAAGCTCTCCTCCAAGAGCACACTCCAAAAGGGTAAGGGACACAACTAGCCCCCAAACATCTATCTCCCAATACCAAAGAAGGGTAAGACAAAAATCCCAGGTCACACAGGGTGCACACACACTGGAAGCAACAATTCCAGTTTCTCAAATTCAGTTTGATGTAGCCCCAATTTTTACTCCGGGGTTACAGTCCCACTCCCTCAATATTAATATTGAGACACCTCCACAAAATTCTCCTACACAATCATTAGATGTGGATATGATCCATTCATCTATTCCTGATTCTCCAACTCTATTCTTGGAGAAGCCCCACTCTGAAATTGGTGGTCATCACTTGTTAAGTGATTTGTTGGGCCAACAATCATCTTTTTCTGAAACTACAAAAGGATCTGTGGAACCATCTTTCAAATCAATCACCACAGACTCTACTGTAATTTCAATTTCTTAAACCCCTTTATTGACCTCATCAACGGTATTATCTCTTCCGTTGACAAGTGTTTCTCCATCAACAGTATCCATTCCGTTGACAGTTCAAACTACCATTTCGTTGATAGCTCATTCTGCACCAATTATTGAAAATCAAGTTGTTCACACAACTAGTGCAGATGACCTAGTGGTAGTTGAAACACTTTTAGGATTGAAAGGGTGTGATTCTGAGAGGCTAGCTTGCAGCCAGGCAAAAGGAGAGAATGAGAGTGAGAGGCTGGCTATTTCTTCCAGCCAGGCAAAAGGAGAGATTGAGAGTTCCACCTTAGTAGGTGAAGGTGAGGGTGTGAGAGGTGTGAGCCATGGGGAGCCCATGATGCAAGAAAATAGTGGAGAGAGAGAAGGGACTACAGCAGATTACAGGGAGGAAACAACCATTGCAAGTGAGTTAATGGAGGTTAATGAGGGAGAAATAGAATTGTCTTTCCAAAAGAATTATCAACAAACTCTGGATAGCATTTCTCTGGATCCTGAAACCTTTACTCACCATGTGCCAACATACCAAATCATAGCTCAACAGGGCAATGTGGAGGCAGAGAGGACTTTAAATCTAATTCATAAAACTGCATCCATGATGAGGGCTAAGGATGCACTTGCCAATTTGTCTCCAGGAGCTGGTGGCAGTGATCAGTTTGCTGATTTTTCAAGTGATGATGAGAGTCTTGATGCTGATTTCCAAGGGGTGGCTACCACTACACAGACTGGGATATCTGTGATGCCTCCTAAGCCAAGATGGCTCTATCAAGATTCACTTGGATATCAAGGGTTGGATGCATTACAAGTCAGTATAATGAAGCTTACTTGGCTCATGAGTCTGCACCTCCCAATGAGAAGAAATTCTACAAAGCCATTTTGGACTCTCTAGAAATCCAGAGGCTCCAAATGCTATAGACAAGGATTGAGGCCAGGGAAATCAAGGACACAATTGCAAGCTTCAGGGACTCCAATGATAGGAGGTTTGATGAAAGACTTCCACTTCTCACTGTGACCAAAATGGACAAATTCTTCAGAAGGGTTCAATGAGGTAGCAACCACTTTGAAAACCCTTACTGATAGGGTGGACAAAGTGGAAGATACATTAACTCATATGCAACAGGCACAGGAGAAGCAAACTCAACTTCTGACTCAGCTAGTGGCAGCTCAAGGTCTCCCTCTCATCACTCTTGATGATAACAAAAAGGGGGAGAAATCAAAGGAGCTCAATATTCAAATCACAAAAGTTATGGTCCCAGCCATTTCTTTACCACAGGAGCCACTAGCTATGGGGGAGTCTATCAAGGATAAATTGGATGGAATTGACCTGATTCAACGTACATCTATGAGGCTACAACTTGCATAACAGATAAAAGAGAAATGGTCTAATATAGATGCACGGGTTAAGAAGATAGCTGAAAGTGCAAGAAATAAACATCCATCAACGGATCAAGCTAATTCTACATCAACGAATGTCATGGTCTTAGTGTTAAAGGAATTGGAGCCACATGTTAAACTCTCATATGATCTAAAGCCTCTTCTACATGGAGTGATTCCTGGTCCAAGGAAAGAAAAGGGACAAACTTCATGTATTAAAGATGTGGACCCAACTACCTTTCAGAGATGCTTATCTCCAAATTCCCCAGCTAAACCAAAGGGCAAAAATATTGCTAGGACTTTCTATCCTCCTCCATTTCCAGATGAGCTCAAGATTCTGAGTGAACTTATTATAAAATGCAAGGAAAGCAATGTGCCTGAGATCAGGAATCAAAGAGCAATAGTCTACATGAATGGGCAAGAAATCTGTGTTTGGGCTGGTCACCCAAATTTTGCTGAAGCTAAAGCTGAGGAATCAGCTAGGGCAGACATGCAAGCTCTTGCAGTTTCCCAAGCTCTAGATGAAGAGGAAAGACAACAAGAAGAAAGAAGAAAGAGCTAGAGCTGAAGCTGTGCAAGGAAAAAGAAAAAGTATAAGGCAACCTAAAACAAGAGCTAAAAGGAACTTGGCTTTTGATGAAGATGATTCTCAAAGCACTGTAACAGCTGTGCCTCCAACTTTTTCAGATCAAGATTTTGGAGCAAAATTAGCTTGTGACCCTGAACATCTAGTCAATTTTCATGATCAACCAATTGAGCCAAAGGAGGAGCCATTTGAGTTTGATGAAGCTAATTTTCCCAAATTTTTGGCTGAGATGGATTCAAAGAAGAAATCAAGGTAGAGGGCTACTAAAGCTAAACTAGTTTTTGTGAGAAGGCCACAAGTTGAGAAACCACCTACAAACCCAGAAGACTTTATCTACATTGCAGATATAAGGGAGGAGTCTGACTTAAACCTATATCTTGATGACTTGGTGGACGTGAGAGGAATAGGAGCCACTCATAAACTACCAGAGAGATTATTGTTTATCTACAAGGGTGGAAGGGAACAGATTTTGTGACGCCCTCGAAATCCGGGGTTAAGATTCCGGCATCACTGACCACAACAAATAAATAAAACATGCTACACAATAATATAAATACAACAACCCCTGAACTACACACCAAGATCACACCAGGTTACAGTCTGAAACAGATACTACAAAACATAAACTAAATTCAAACTACTGCATGTCATTAGGACGCCCCGATAAGGAGCTATCACTAACAACCCAAAACTAAATAAGGTTACAACTTCTAATATAATAAAATTTAATACATCACTGGTCTTCTAAGGTCCAAAAGCAACTATAAATAACAACCTCCTGGGTAAAAGTGCATACGAGAATCTCAGTGGAACCTTCAAACCTAATGCGACAAGTCTCAGGGTTCGACATCCTCTCGCTTAACTGAAATGTCAAGGTTAACAACAAGAGTGAGCAAAAGGCTCAGCAAGTATATATAAACTGCACAATGTGAAATAATGATGCAACAATAGCAATATGTTTAACAATAAACTCAGCTGGCCAAGAAATGGCAATAAATGAAAGAATTAACTTAACTGGCAAAAATGAGCAATACTGAAAATCAACTTCGAACTGTAAGTTAGAATTGGATTTTTACTGTGACGCAACGAGTTAAGGTGGATGATCAGTCACACCAAAACTCCGGACCATACCCACGGTATGTCCAAATACTGAACTGGATCCAAGGCCGCTTTTGGCCTACATAATACTGATACTCTGACTGGCGTCGGCAGTCCTTAAAAACATTTCATTTTTAATTAAAAACTTCCAATTCTGACTTAATACTGGGAGTTAGGTGTCGGAACAATCGACCACCTAATCAGTTCAACTAAATACATCCAACTGTCTGATTCAAATTATCAACGGGATTAAAGTGATTCAATGCATATGAATAAGGTTTACAATCAACAGGAATCAAGGTTTAATCTGATAATTTAATAAGTGCTGCAAGAATGAATTATGAAATGAAATAGAGTTATCAAGTTCAAAACAAGGTATCTCAATCTCGGAGCAATAATGGAAATGATTTATGCACAATAACAATTGAAAATGGGAGGCAAGAGTCTTGCTTCAAAAGAATACGAGTTGAATAAACTTGCCTTGATGCTAGATACTGGTACTACTGAATGTGAGCTTTCTCCTTTCCTTTACCGGTGCTCGTCTCTATAATATAAAATTCTAGTTTAGTTACTAATCAATAATCTAAACTCATTCCTAATACTAAGAGTTAATTGCACTTTGCATCCCTCAGCTTTACCCCAATTTCAATTATGTATATGTAGTTTCATAAATTGCACTTTGCATCCCCAAACTTTAAAATATAATTCGAATCACAACCCCTTATACGTTTTTATCAAAAATAATATTGTTTTTAATGAATATATTGACAAATACGATATAAATTATTGCAGTGATGATGTAAATTTTAGATTTTAAACATGTAGCTAATTTTACACTTTTAAAAATTTTAAATTATAATTTAATATTATTTTTTGCATCTCAAACTTTAAATCATAGATCGAATCACAACCCCTTATACGTTTTCTATCAAAAATAATATTTCTTTAACGAATGTATTGACAAATGCGATATAAAATTATGCAACGATTATATAATCTATATTTTAAGATGGTACAAATATATTTTAATGATTTTATACGTATCATATATCATAGTAGTCACAACTTTATTTAATGAAAACATATTAGTTCAATTTTTTAATAAATAAATTATAATTGATTAATAGTCATAAAATAATATTAAATTATGATTTAAAATTAGTTACATGTTTAGAATCTAAAATTTATATCATCGTTGTAATAATTTTATATCGCATTTGTCAATATATTCGTTAAAAAAATATTATTTTTGATAAAAAAACGTATAAGGGGTTGTGATTCGATTTATATTTTAAAGTTTGGGGATGCAAAATGCAATTTATGAAACTACATATACATAATTGAAATTGGAGTAAAGTTGGGGGATGCAAAGTGCAATTAACTCTAATACTAACTGCCCAGCGCAATCTAATCGATTATAACTAATTTAAACAAATAATTACACATTGCAGTTAGCATATAAGAATGCATTGACTCGACACTAACATAATAATAGTTAAACACTTAACTTATTACCATCGAATAACACGTAGCATTTAATCACATTTTCATAAACATATAATAACACAGTATTAATCATAATTAAGTAAAACCAACAACTCATTCAATCAACTCAATTAATCAAAATAATAAGTACATAAAATAAAATATATTTCTCGAAATTTCGGCATGACCCGTTCATATACAGGACTAGCCAGAAATTTCGCATGTACTATGGTGCGTCCCCAATCATAGGACGGATCACATAGTACAGCCCACAATAATAACCTGTATATCAATATCTGCATTCCACAATACTAATCACTATCACTACTGATTTACAACTCAAGATTAATTCTAACTTTAAATACAACAATCTACGATATACAACTAATGACTCAATTTATTCGAAAACAACTAAGAATTATAAATAATTTATAACTCCGACACTACTAACTAATACACTCCAAGAACCTGCACAATAGGAAATAGAATATTAGATAATACCAAAACAATTAAACATTAACATTTATATATACACCCACTAATTCACTTAACAACGCTCACATAAACTATTTAACACCGTACTCAAATAATTAGCACATGTTAACTAAGAACAGATTTACAACTAATTATTACAAACGAATTTGTAAATTATCAAGGATTAATAAATAAAAACAAAATTATATACTTCTAATTTCTACGAAAATACGAATCGTAATTATCATAAATTAATAATAAAAAGAATTAAATCTTACAACTTCCATACACTAAAAATTTTATTCGAACTAAATTTTAAAAAAAAATCAGTTCAAAAATTCTGCTTAAACCATAATATCAATTAAATAAAAGAAACGAATTCCTAAATGAATAATACCCAAAAAACCGAATTAGTAACTCACGTAATTATGAAAACGAATTTAAACAATGCAAAATAATATTAAGAAAACGAATTATTAACATTCCCAAATTAACAGTAAAAACCAACGTATTTATATACATCACAGAATGCTAAAACGAATTGATAATATACCACGCATGAATGATAAACCATAAAACGAAACAATGAATAATCTCATATAAAAAAAGAATTTATAATTATCCTAATTTAACAAACAAAAAACGAACTTATTAAATAATATATAAATCTCGGAAATGAACTAAACGTGTGAATCTACACACTAACATAATCCTTCGAACAAAACAAACAACAAAAACGAAAATGTTAAAACAAAAAAACTACTTCAATCATTCACATCCTAAAATCTGTACACACAATAAACATAACACTAAAATCTGCATTCACCATTTTTTTTTACAAGATAAAAAAAACGACTAGCACTAAAACGAACTAACACCACAATTTATCAAGAAAATCGAATTCAAGGTTTAAGATTTGCATTGTACCCACACTATAACTCTGATTGGGGTTGGTATTGTTAGAAAATGGAAAGTTTGAGGCATATTTTATATATGTTCTTGATGGAATTTCCGGAAACTAACACTTGGAGGTTGTTCCTTGTAATGAGGACTTAAACTTTCATGTTTGGATCTAAGACATTTTCTTAGTGTAATCCATAAATAAATTGAGTTGAAATAGGTTGCTTGAAATGGGTTATGTGGGTTGGTTATATTGAAATAACTTGTATCCCACATAGAATTGGTAATGAGAGGTTGGTGGGTTTATATAGAAACATGTGCAAGAGTAGTGTACAACTACTAAGGCATGTGGGTGTGCATGGTGTTAGTATGTGCCTCACGCGCACACACACACACGCGCGCGCCGCCGCCGCCCGCCTCGCCTCGCCACGCCACGTCACGACTCGACTCGGGTCGGGTCGGGTCGAAGGGCGAATGTCTCGGCGTCTCGCGTACGCGAGGCGACCTGGGCGAGGAATTTTATTACCTATTTATTTAATATTATTTATTGATTTAATTTAACAGTATCAGTATTTATTTGTAACAGCTATATGAACTGGGTCAGGATTTATATTAAATCCTGATGGACCAGTTCTTGGATCAAATCCTGATGGCCTGGTCAGTACTTGGAGTAAAATCCTGATGACTACTGATCCTGATGGCCTGCGTCAGTATTTGGATCCTGACGGAGTTAAATCCTGACGAGATCCTGATGGTCGGTCAAGTACTGATGTCACTCCTGACGGACATCAAATCCTGATGGCTTTGCTTCAGTACTGATGATGATCAAATCCTGATGGACCAGGAAATCCTGACTGAGCTGTAACTGTTATTAAATCCTGATGACTACTGTTATGGTAATTAAATCAGAATATTTAGTATTAAATGTCATATCTTCAGTTACAATGTTTTTCTGTTTTACGTTTTATTTTTGTATTTTATATAGATACAAAAGATAACGTTTGAAGGGGCAGACATAGACGTAATTCTGAAAACCCTAGCAACTATTCTCTTCTCTGGGTTTCTCTCAACACATACAGAATACATAGTTCTTGGGCGAAGTGAGGTGCTGGTCGCTGTTGATCATTCCGACTACTGTGAGTGGATTGATCTGTGATGTTTTATCCTGGGAGTGATATTGCTGCAACCCAACACAGCGTAAGTGGGGCAATAATCTCTTCAAGAACAGTCAAGACTTCTCGAAGGCTTGGCGACTCAGCTGTTCTATTTATCTATCAGTATTTGCTAAAGCTTCTGAGAGATAAGTGTTCTTTCTTGTCTTGTTATTTTCAGTCTCTGATTATACTTTTGTTTCGACCTTTGTGTTTGTTTCGTTTATTGGTTATTTGCCTGTTCTTGTTAATTCGAAATATATATAACTGCCCTATTGTTGCTGTGTAGTTAGTAATTATACCCAACAATCTTGAAGAGATTATTTTCTGTGTTATATATTGTTAATTAACAAGATGGTTAACGGAACTGTAACTCCTGATGGTGCTATTACCTCTGGTTCTGGTGTTACTGTACCTACCATAGATTGGACCACGTACCGTTTCCCACAGCCTATTGATTTGTCAGGAATGCCTGATAAATTCGGTGGGGGTGTTGGTTTTTCTCATTGGCAGAAAAAGATGAAACTGTGGCTTACGGTAAAGGGTCTATGGCCGGTGGTGCAGTATGAGAAACCGGTTATTGATCAGGAAAAGGCTGAAACTCTTAAGGCTTATGCCATGTGGGAGGAAAAAGATGGGGTGGCTAGGGCTGCTATACTGGCAGCTTTGGCGAACACTCTATTTGATGTTTATTCATCTGACTCTTTCACTGCTAAGCTTTTATGGGAGAAGCTGGACCAGACACACAATACTGACTCGCAAGGGTTGGAAAAGTATTCTGTGGCTAGGTTTCTTGATTTTAAACTGGTGGATACAAAGTCCATGACCGAGCAGGCACATGAATTTGAGATGTTGGTTCATGCTTTGAAGGAGTCCGGAATGGACCTTCCTGAAAAGTTTCAGGTTATGGCAGTGATTGAAAAACTCCCTAAGTCTTGGGAAGAGTTTGCTCTCTCCCTGAAAAGACAGAAAGGAGAGATCACTTGGACAAACCTGATGTTGGACATCTCTGTGCAGGAACAACACAAGTCCAAACAGGGACATGTGATGCCTGCTGAACATGGGGGTTCAAAGGTGAATGT
Organism: Heracleum sosnowskyi; assembly: GCA_030848705.1. Taxonomy (NCBI): domain Eukaryota; kingdom Viridiplantae; phylum Streptophyta; class Magnoliopsida; order Apiales; family Apiaceae; genus Heracleum; species Heracleum sosnowskyi. The sequence goes on along the minus strand of CM061238.1, from coordinate 56,530,627 downwards.
AGTGACTGTTGGACAGAAAAGAAAGGCTGTCACTAAGAAGGATAACACTAAAACCAAAAATGACAAGAACAAGGCTAAGAAACCAAAGACAAACAAACCATGTTGGTCTTGTGGACAGGTTGGTCATTGGAGCAAGGACTGTCCTACAAAGAAAGCAAAGAAAGCTGTTGTGGTAGCACAAGCTAATACTGTGCTTGCAACCACTGATGGGCCTAAGGTTAACATGGTTGTTGGTGAGGCTGTTGCCTCTGAAACCAATGACGGGTATGTTACCTATAACCCTGTACTTCTTTCCACTTATCTGTCACATGAATGGTTGATTGATACTGGAGCTAATGTACATATTTGTACTGATATTAGTTTATTTGTATCTTATCAACAGAGTCATGGAGTGACAGTGACGATGGGGAATGCTAGTGCGGCTCAAGTTCTTGGAATAGGAAACGTGGACCTGAAGTTTACTTCTGGGCGTGTTCTATCCCTCACTAGAGTGCACCATGTTCCTGATATTCGTAGAAATATTATAAGTGGAAGTTGTTTAGTTAAAAATGGTTTTGAACTTTCTTTGAAATGTAATAAAGTAGTTATTACACATACTGGTACATTCTTTGGCAAAGGTTATTTGTCTGATGGTTTATTTTTAATAAATGTTGAACCTGTTTTGGGCAGTTTTATTAATGATAGTGTTGCACCTTCTGTTAATTGTGTTGAATCATCTGATTTATGGCATGCTAGACTTGGTCATTTAAATTTTGGTGCTCTAAAGAATATGATGAACTTAGAGTTGATTCCAAAATATGCTATTGAAAAGAAATCTAAATGTCAAGTATGTGTGACTGCTAAACAAACTAGGAAACCCTTTCATAATGTTGTTAGGGATTCAGGAGTATTGGATTTAGTACACACTGACATATGTGAATTTGGTGGCATGTTGACTAAGGATAATAAACGATATTTTATTACCTTTATAGATGATTGTAGTAGATATTGTTATGTTTATTTACTTAGACATAAGGATGAAGCACTAGAAAAATTCATTATGTTCAAAACTGAAGCTGAAACACAAACTGGTAAAGTACTTAAACGTTTGAGATCTGATAGAGGTGGTGAGTATACTAGTACCTTGTTTAATGAATTTTGCGCAAGCAATGGTATAGTTCATGAGGTGACTCCACCATACACACCTGAGTCTAATGGGGTGGCAGAACGAAAGAACAGAACTTTTAAAGATATGATTAACAGCATGCTTATTAATTCTGGGTTGCCTAAGTACATGTGGGGAGAAGCTTTGAATACGGCTTGCCATATTCTGAATAGAGTTCCTCTGAAACATATGGACAAGACACCTTATGAATTATGGAAAAGTAGAAAGACAAGTTTAAAGTACCTTCGTGTGTGGGGGTGCCTTGCAAAGGTGCTTGTCCCTGAACACAAGAGAAAGAAACTAGGTCCGAAAACTGTTGATTGCATCTTTCTGGGCTATATTGAAACCACTACGGCTATGAGATTTTTAGTATTAAAATCTGACATAGACGGTATAGTGGCTAACACTATAGTTGAGTTTCGTGATGCAACATTCTTTGAGGATGTGTTCCCTATGAAGACTGGTATACCTCAAGGTATTTCTAATGATGATCCTACTCACACATCAAGTTCTATTCCTGAACATGTGGAAAAGATGACAAATGTGGGGGCAGATCCTGACAGTAGTTCTACTCCTGACGAAGTAGATGAACCTAGAAGGAGTAAGCGTGCAAAGGTAGTCAAGGACTTTGGAAGTGATTTTGTCACTTACAATGTCGAGGATGAACCTTTAACTTTCAGACAGGCCATGGATTCTTCGGAGTCAAGGCACTGGAAAGGTGCTGTAAAGAGTGAGATTGACTCTATTGTTTCTAACGGAACATGGGAGTTGGTTGACCTTCCTCCTGGGTGTACTACTATAGGATGTAAATGGATATTCAAAAGGAAGATGAATCCTGATGGCTCAATAGATAAGTATAAAGCTCGGCTGGTAGCTAAGGGTTTTAGGCAAAAGGAAGGCATTGATTACTTTGACACATACTCTCCTGTTGCAAGGATGACAACAATCCGAATGCTTATAGCATTGGCTTCCGTACATGGTCTTATCATCCATCAAATGGATGTAAAGACAGCTTTTCTTCATGGTGATCTTGAAGAAGAGATTTATATGGATCAGCCTGAGGGATTTGTTGCTTCGGGTAACGAGAGGAAAGTATGTAAGTTGATCAAGTCTATATATGGCTTAAAACAAGCTCCTAGAGACTGGCATAAAAAGTTTGATGATACTGTTTTAGAATCAGAATTTGTAGTTAATGAAAGTGACAAGTGTGTCTACTATATGGTTAAAGGAAATGAATGTATTATCGTGTGCCTATATGTGGATGATATATTATTGTTTGGAACCAATATTGAGATTATTAACGAGACAAAAAGTTTCTTGAGAAGGCACTTTGAAATGAAGGATATGGGTGAGGCTAGTGTGATTCTTGGGGTCAAGTTGACACAGTCAACTGATGGAATAACATTGTCACAATCTCATTATATAGAGAAATCTATACTTGAGAAGTATGGTTATTCAAATTGTAGAATCGCTAGTACACCGTACGATCCTAAAGTTGCCCTAGTCAAGAATAGTTCAGGTATACCTGTGTCTCAGTTAAGGTATTCTCAGATTATTGGGAGTTTGCAATATCTTGCTAATGTGACTAGACCAGATATTTCTTATTCTGTGTCTAAGGTAGCTAGATATACAAGCTGTCCGAACAAGACTCATTGGGAGGCACTAGATAGAGTTCTTAGATATCTTAAGGGAACTATTTCCCTTGGTTTGCATTATCGAAGATTCCCTGGAGTACTCACACCACAATTTATCAAGAAAATCGAATTCAAGGTTTAAGATTTGCATTGTACCCACACTATAACTCTGATTGGGGTTGGTATTGTTAGAAAATGGAAAGTTTGAGGCATATTTTATATATGTTCTTGATGGAATTTCCGGAAACTAACACTTGGAGGTTGTTCCTTGTAATGAGGACTTAAACTTTCATGTTTGGATCTAAGACATTTTCTTAGTGTAATCCATAAATAAATTGAGTTGAAATAGGTTGCTTGAAATGGGTTATGTGGGTTGGTTATATTGAAATAACTTGTATCCCACATAGAATTGGTAATGAGAGGTTGGTGGGTTTATATAGAAACATGTGCAAGAGTAGTGTACAACTACTAAGGCATGTGGGTGTGCATGGTGTTAGTATGTGCCTCACGCGCACACACACACACGCGCGCGCCGCCGCCGCCCGCCTCGCCTCGCCACGCCACGTCACGACTCGACTCGGGTCGGGTCGGGTCGAAGGGCGAATGTCTCGGCGTCTCGCGTACGCGAGGCGACCTGGGCGAGGAATTTTATTACCTATTTATTTAATATTATTTATTGATTTAATTTAACAGTATCAGTATTTATTTGTAACAGCTATATGAACTGGGTCAGGATTTATATTAAATCCTGATGGACCAGTTCTTGGATCAAATCCTGATGGCCTGGTCAGTACTTGGAGTAAAATCCTGATGACTACTGATCCTGATGGCCTGCGTCAGTATTTGGATCCTGACGGAGTTAAATCCTGACGAGATCCTGATGGTCGGTCAAGTACTGATGTCACTCCTGACGGACATCAAATCCTGATGGCTTTGCTTCAGTACTGATGATGATCAAATCCTGATGGACCAGGAAATCCTGACTGAGCTGTAACTGTTATTAAATCCTGATGACTACTGTTATGGTAATTAAATCAGAATATTTAGTATTAAATGTCATATCTTCAGTTACAATGTTTTTCTGTTTTACGTTTTATTTTTGTATTTTATATAGATACAAAAGATAACGTTTGAAGGGGCAGACATAGACGTAATTCTGAAAACCCTAGCAACTATTCTCTTCTCTGGGTTTCTCTCAACACATACAGAATACATAGTTCTTGGGCGAAGTGAGGTGCTGGTCGCTGTTGATCATTCCGACTACTGTGAGTGGATTGATCTGTGCTGTTTTATCCTGGGAGTGATATTGCTGCAACCCAACACAGCGTAAGTGGGGCAATAATCTCTTCAAGAACAGTCAAGACTTCTCGAAGGCTTGGCGACTCAGCTGTTCTATTTATCTATCAGTATTTGCTAAAGCTTCTGAGAGATAAGTGTTCTTTCTTGTCTTGTTATTTTCAGTCTCTGATTATACTTTTGTTTCGACCTTTGTGTTTGTTTCGTTTATTGGTTATTTGCCTGTTCTTGTTAATTCGAAATATATATAACTGCCCTATTGTTGCTGTGTAGTTAGTAATTATACCCAACAGGTATATGATGATTTTTGTGACGGAAATTGACAGAAACGGACGGGCGGCAGCGTGCAGTGGCTGAGCGCGGAGAAGGAGACCAGAACCGGTGACAGGAGGCGGCCGGAAAAGCTGGACAGAGGAGACTACCGCGGCTATGCGCTGTGGCGCGCAGTGGTGGAACGAAAGGAGAAGGGTGTGCGCGAAGTGAAGAACAGAGAGGGCCGCTGGATTTCTTCTCCTTTTTACTAATTTTTGCCGAAGGAGGAAATGAGTGAAAGATGTGTGTGAGAGTTCTGGGTGTGTGAGTTTAGCCGAATAGGTGTGCGTGTGTGTATTAGATGAGTTTAAAAGATAAGGTTAAGTGATAAAAGTGGGTTAGGTGTAATCAATTAATACAAAACAATTACACCTGACACTGAATTGCCCGCTACTGAAAAATAATGTGTAACGAATAATTCTAGAAAAATTATTCGGTTCTACTAAAATAAATTCTGACTCATAAAAATAATTTAAATACTAAAATTATTTCAAAAATATTTAAATGCACAAAATTTATAATTAAATAAATTTTAAACTAATTTACTTAAAACAAATATACCGGGCTTAAATTTACTAATAATTACCGAAAATAATTTTAACCACATAATAGCACATCACAATCCACGTAATACTATTTAAACATTTAAACACATAATGCCGAAATTTTTTGAATAATTAAATATTACCATTTTTATTACTTAAATAAATAGGAAATTCATACCTAAATTGCCCGGATATTACAGATTTGGCCTCTACACAGAATTCTAGGAGAGGATTATCAGACATTGCTAGTGGTGTTCAAGTGCTTAAAGAAAGATTTTGGGTTCACCAAAACTGCTAAGTCTGAGGTTGTCTGAAAAGCAAGCTACTGACGGTTACCCTTTGTACATTTTAGAGTAGCCAAAAATAGCATTGTAAACTTGGGATATATAACCAAGTGTAGCAGTTCATTTTAAAGTAAGAAGTGAGATAGAATAATTTTGTATTAGCTTACTTTCAAGAGCACTCTCACTCTACTTTAAGAACTGAGCAGTTGTGCTACGTTTGTAACACAGATTATTCCCGCAATAAAAACATCTCAGTTGGATCCTCAAAACATCCAACTGAAATTTTATATTTGCTTGTGTTTTTATTTTCTGTGTTAAGTTATTTAAAAGTTGTTTTAAGTTTAAAAGTATCTAGAATTGTATTCAACCCCCCCTTCTACAATTCTGTTAGGTCATTTGGGATTAACAATGGATGGTATTCTAGGGAGAATTACCTATATGTAGTTCGGGAGAGAACCATTACACAAATATATATAATACATGTTTTTATCACATTTTTTTTATTAAATATCATACATACATATATACATACATACATATATACATATATACAGACATACATATATACATACTTACATATATACATACATACATATATATATACGTACGTACGTACATACATACATTCATACCATTCATACATTTATTACGTGAATATATAAAAATATTTCATTCAGCGATTTTAGTTTTTTGGTCATCCATACCGGCATACGTATATATATATATATATATATATATATATATATATATACATATAATATACATGCCGATATATGATAATATACCCTAATATATACCATATCTCGTTATATTATTATTAGATAAATGTGCATTGTAATTATTTATACATCTAATAAATCAAATTATATATAATCTTTAACATATTTTAAGTATTAGATTTGTATGACACAAATATGTTCAAATAAACACAATATAACAAAAAGAACAAAGAACTTTTATGTATACAAGTGTAATACAAAATTGTACTAATTTTATTGTCGCATAACTCATAAGTTGATATTCTAATATGAAAACGTACAAAAAAACCGAATAAATTAGTTTACTCACATTTAGAATATGCATGTGCATTGCACAGGCCGAAGAGCTAGTTATTATAATTTAGCAATATTTGTCACCCTTAAATGGCCTATCTATTACTAGAACACAAATTTAGGAAACATCATATTTTTAGGGCTAATTAATATATAGAGTTGTGTTGAGTGTATTTAAATTTAAATTGTAAATAGTAGACCTCTTAGATCACACTATGTATCACATTAATAAGTTTTTTATTTTTATAAATTTTATTAATTAACTTGTTTTGTAAATTGAATTCATTGTAGTGTAATTTTGAATTTAATTTAGTGCTGTCAAGGTCTACAATTTAAGACAAATAAGTGTTCTTCCACTGAAAATTTACCTTAATATATAATAGAGTAAATAGCAGTTTGCACCCCTTAACTTTAGTCATTTTTTCGATTTGGTCTCAAACATTTTTTGTCGACAAAATGCATCCCTCAACTTTGGATTTTGCTTTGTTTTGCGTCCCTTTACTCATTTTTCGTCCAAAATAATTGAATTTACTCTTGTGCATATTAACAGTAATAGTCATTATTTAAACTTAATGAAATAATCTTTCGATTTTACCACTATACATATCAACGATGACAGTTATTTTAGACGAAAAATGATTAAAAAGATGCAATACGAAGCGAAATTTAAAGTTGAGGGATGCATTATGCCGACATTAAAAATTTGAGACTAAATCAAAAAAGTGACTAAAGATAAAGGGTGTAAAGTGCCATTTACTCTATATAATATAAAATTTTGAGAGACATCACGAGAATATGTAAAATCAGTCTTTGATGCACATAATCTATATAGTAATTATTATAATTTAGCAATATTAATCGCCATTAAACAGCCTATTTATTACTAGAACACAAACTGGGGGAGCAAAATATTTTTAGGGCTTAACCACAAAAAAGGGGTTAAAAAGATTATCATTGTCATCTGGCATTATATGATACAAATTACAACATTTTATTAGTACTACATTGAAATTTATTAGTGTTTTCCAATTGAGATGGCAGGGATGCTAACTTAGAAGCCAAAAATTGACATTTCCCATGGCAACTTATTTATGATTTAAGTATAAATAAAAATATCATTTATTTGATATATATAAAGTAAAATATGATAAGTTTACATATTTTGTACAGCTACTAACTAATGAATTTTATTTCGAAATGAAAATGTCAAAATGAAATACGTGCGAGAGAAGAAACAAAATACAATATGTTAAATGATGTTACTAAAGAAAATTAATGAAATCTAAACCCCTTGCTTATTTTTCCAATTTTGTTGACAACTAAACTTCTGACTTAACTTCCTTCAAGGAAAAAAAAAAACTTCCGACTTAACTGTCCTAATTTCCCTCCGGGTGTAGTGTACCATACATATACTGTATATACATGTATACATTTCCTATATTTTTCATATTTACAGTTGAAATTCCTACTATATCTACGTTTATAGAACAGACTGAAATGCCAAGTCCAACTTATTAATCTTTTGACTCTCAGATTTTTCACTATAAAATCAGACTCTCTACATGCACAACTCACATCAAACTACACCTTTCTTCTCTGCATGAAAATGGTTACTACCAAAATGGCACTACCATTATTTTTCTTTATGCTTAATTTGCAATTTTTAGTTCAAGGGCAGCTAGACTTTTCCCCAGAGTCGATGGACCTCGACACCGGTGGGCTAAGTAGAGAGAGCTTCCCACAAGGCTTTTTCTTTGGGACAGCTACTTCAGCTTATCAAGTTGAAGGAGCTGCTCATATAGATGGACGTGGAGATAGCATTTGGGATGTTTTTGTTAGACAATCTGGTAATTTACTCTGTTTTAAGATGTTTTTCATCCCGTAATACGTCGTATTACAATAATCATCCAACGCATATGGTTGTAAAGTTAATTATTTGCGGTGTGTTTACTTGAAACAGGGCTTGAACCGGACAATGCTACCGGGGAAGTGTCTGCAGATCAGTATCACAGATACATAGTAAGTGGTGGCGATAATTCTGGTTACAATATAATTTCAGTCTTCCGATGTTGTATTCATTAAAAATTGTTATCTGTTTTTTTTAAAAAAGTTCTAGCTAATGCTTTTATTCAGGAAGATATTGATCTAATGGCCAAGCTGAACTTTGATGCCTATCGGTTTTCGATCTCATGGTCCAGGATTTTCCCATGTAAAAACTAGCCACAAATACACTTACAGTATATTTATACATGTCACTGCTTAGTGGAGATCAACACGTTCTAACATGAGATTGTTGTTTGAATTCAATGCAGATGGAACTGGTTTGATTAACTGGAATGGAGTTGCCTACTACAACAGGTTAATAGATTACATGCTTGAGAAGGGTAATTACACACACTTAGAATATGTTTGCTGCTGCTTTTTTGTGGTTAAGACTTCAATATGTTTATGTTTAGTACTACAGATTAAGGTTAAATTTTGGTCTAAGATTAGGACATCAAAGAATAAGAACTTATAATAGATTGTTTATCGAACGAAATAGGGGTTCAACTATTATACCAGGCATTTTTTTCTTGATATTTATAAATTGCCATTTTGGTTGTGTTCTAATGCAGGCATTACACCTTTTGTTAATCTTAATCACTATGATATTCCTCAAGCACTTCAAGAGAGATACAATGGATTCTTAAGCCGCAAAATAGTGTAAGTGTTGCAACAACTATAAAATTACCATTTTTCCTAAAACAAGAGCAAAGTATCACAAAAGAAGGGGCACCTGTGGGAACATCTCTACTCATGAACCATTTCAATAGTACGGGTGCTGCCGTGCCATTTGGCACGGATTTTACAATCATGAAGTTGATAATGTTGATAATTTTGTACAGGAAAGATTTTGCAGATTATGCAGACTTCTGTTTCCAGATGTATGGAGACCGAGTTAAAAACTGGTTTACATTTAATGAACCTAGAGTGGTTGCTGCTCGTGGATTTGATGATGGTAACTTCCCTCCACAAAGATGCACTAAACCATATGGCAACTGCCTGGTTGGGAATTCTGGGACGGAGCCTTACATTGTAACTCATAATACAATTTTGTGTCATGCTTCTGCAGTTCAAAGATATCGTGAGAAGTATCAAGTAAGATCTGTGGTGTAAAATTAGTTTGCATATATCTTAATTGCAATAATGAGATCCTATACTGACTTAAACGCAACTGTTTCCAGAAAACACAGGAAGGAAGGATTGGAATTGTGTTGGATTTCGTTTGGTATGAACCTCTTACACGAGGATTAACTGATGAATATGCAGCTCAAAGAGCAAGAGACTTTCATCTTGGATGGTATGAGCCCTTGTTCTTAAAATTAACATTCAAAATTTGTATGTACTTTTTTCCAAAGAGAAATGAAGATAGTTTTGATGTTTCTGCAGGTACCTTCATCCTATGGTATACGGAGAGTATCCGAAAACCATGCAGAATGTAGTTAAAGACAGGCTACCAAAGTTCAGTGAGGAAGAGGTTAAGATGGTTACAGGTTCTATAGATTTTTTGGGCATAAACCAGTACACTGCTAACTACATCCAGCACCGGGTAGTCAATAGTTCAATGCCACATGGATATCAGGATGATTGGCAAGTTACATTTGTTTGTAAGTTTTTCTGTTCCTTCACCCTTTTTTTGTGCGTAAAATGTAATATCTCAATTATGCTGCTCTGCCCTCATGATTGTTAATTTATTCTGCAGATGAGAAGAATGGTGCTCCTATTGGTCCGAGGGTTAGTCAAAAATGCATTTTGAAGGATATGACTAATTTCATTTCTCCTGTTAATTACTTGTTTAAGCTTTAAAATTTCACAATTTGCAGGCACATTCAGATTGGCTCTATGAAGTACCATGGGGTATGTACAAGGCACTTATGTATGTTAAAGAACGATACGGAAATCCTACTATGGTTTTGACTGAAAATGGTAAAATGTGTTCCCTTTCCTCATTGTTTTCTCTAGATATCAACAGTGTCCAAGAGCTCCAAGTTCTAACTTTATATATCAATAATGCTTGTATTGAAGGAATGGATCAACCTGGTAATGTGACCATTCCTGACAGTTTGAAAGATACACAAAGGATGAGCTACTACAGATCATACATACAACAGCTGAAGAAGACAGTTGATGATGGTGCAAATGTAATAGGTTATTTTGCTTGGTCATTGGTAGATAACTTTGAATGGAGATTAGGTTACACTTCAAGGTTTGGCATAATTTTCGTTGACTTCCAAACTCTTGTGAGGATTCCTAAAATGTCAGCATATTGGTTCCAGAAAGTGCTCCAAAGAGAGCAGTAAATTGCAGTAGACTCTTAATTTGGTTGTTTATGACTGTACTTAAGAGTACTTTGTACAGGAATAAAGCTTCAGACTTTGTTTTGTCTTGCAATGTATTATCCTACTCTGTTATTTAAATTAGAAAAAAAAAAAAAAGTGGCCTATTGCTAGTTTATGTGTTCATGTGATCAACAGTCAAAACACTAACAATTCACTTTATCAGGATTTGGCAATTTGGTCCTACAATTCTAGGCTATAAATGAGCAGAACAAGTTGTGTAACTCGACTGTATGGTTGTTAGAATAGCAATTATTCAATTGTGCCAGAGAACTTGATGAAGGCCTTAAATTTTACAATGTATAAATAAATATGAAACCAATTCAATCATGCTGAGAAGTGATTATTTGGTTCTAACAATCAAGTATTACACTTTCGAAAAGAAATTCAGAATACTGTGTTTCCTATTTTCTGAATTGGTTCCATCACTTTTTTTAATCTTCTTTACAAGTTTACCTTTCTTCACTTCAGTAATCTTCATAGGCTTAGACTTCACACTTTTCTGTGAATCTGGAGTTGCATAAAAGAGTTCCAAGCTTTCAACCTTGGTTACCGTAGAGCTTTGTTTGTTGAAACTCTCTGTTTGGTCATTGTCCAACACAAGTTCATCTAAATTTCCCATTTCCAAGCATTCAACCTCAGTTACCAGAGAATCTTCTTCAATAAAACCCTTTGCTTGATCATCGTCTAGCACCAGATGTTTGTTTACTTTTCTTTTCTTGAAGGGGTTGTTATCAGGCAGCACCGGCAGATTTTTCTCAGTAACTAATGTAATTTCTCCTGCGGATCCGCTTCTGAAAGGCATTACCAGTTTCTCAAGTGCTAAGGACTCATGTAAGTACTTATTTCTTTCAGTCTCACATAGATGCTTCATTTCTTCCAAAACTGGTTCCTTTTCCATCACTGAAATGACATTGAAGAACATCTGATCATGCATGTTATCCAGAAAACTCACATGCATGTATATCTTGAGTTGTACATTTTGTATGTGAAATAGATATTGAGATAAGATATAAGAAGAGAAGTACATCAAATGGTGATGAAATTTGAGTTCATTGATGTTGATTTGGATAGTAACAAGATAAAATTCCAATGGACGAATAATCCAGTCCATTTTTTTTATTTTGGATTAGTAGAACAGGGGAGTGTTGGGAGAGCTTATTTCTCCCAGATCCCAAGTACAGTTGTATTCCCTCACAGTTATGAGTATACACGGTAAAAAACTTGCCTGTAACTCGTTTTCCTATGCTTTTATGGCTAGAAACTACGGTAAAGCAGCTTTCTTGAGAGGCCATAATTTTCATCTCGTCTCGCAGGAGTTTGTCATTATGGAAAGTAGTAGTATATGAAGTATCCGAACTTGGGAATGCCTTCATTGTACATGGATTAAGTTTACCTTCAGCAATCGAAATTGCCATTGAAGGAGATATATCTCTAATGTCGGTCAAGGTAATACATTTTTCAAAATACAAAATATTCACTTGGCAAAGAAGAAATTTTGTAGATGGAACCATGGCAATATTGAGAACGGCCTGAAAAATAGAACAACCTTGATTGCTATATTTAAGTGAAACATTTAAAAGGACAGTAAGAATGATAAGAAAATTGTAAATTGAAGGGAAAGAAAGGATACGGTCCCAAGAAATCTAGTTCATTGCCAAGAGTCTCTAATGTTGCTTCTGATAGAGGTTTCATGTGCTTAAGAGTCTTCGAGAGGGTATCATATCTGCAGCGGATGCATGTTGCTTATATATGTAAAAGAAAATTATCATAAGAAAATGGATTGTGGTTTAAGAACTTGTACATACATGCGAGCATGCTGAAAAACTGCAATGGCCTCTTTGAAGGATTTTACGTAATCTTCAGGCACTTGATTACCCTTCTCAAATTTCAAAACTGAAAGAACCTGCCAAGACACTTATGATTATATGAAGAAGTGAGGGTGCAATTCAGATAAATCTCCATAATAGTCAAAGTTAAGAGCAGTTTAATTATTTATTTTTTTGTTACAGATACTATGTAAGTAGGACAAACACGATGCTGTATGCGCATCTTAGAAATATACCACTTTGTCTGCTGAATTGAACTATACTTTTGCAAGGTTTCTACACGTAGAACTTCATTATGTTATAATCAAATGGCCCCTACTTTCAGTAGCTTATACCTTCTTAAAAATCTCTCTCTCTCTCTCTCTCTCTCTCTCTCTCTCTCTCTCTCTCTCTCTCTCTCTCTCTCTCTCTCTCTCTCTCTCTCTCTCTCTCTCTCTATCTATCTATCTATCTACTAATCTATCTATCTACTATCCATCTATCAGTACAATCCATACCTTCATATTTTCTAAGAATTTCTTCTCACATATATTGCAGCATTTTCACCTAGAACTTAAACATCCACATAACTGTAAAGTAGAGTGTATGCCATAATGTTCAAAAAAGGGCAGCTAAGAAAAGGTACATGAATAAGTAATGTATCACTGAGAATCCTGATAAGGTGCAATATTGAAGGAAGTTTAATATGCTTACTCTGTCTAAGTTTCTATACTTGGAAACCAACAAATAAGCCTTTGAGATCCCAATTCCTGGAATAGATGGAAGGAAGTCACAGCCAGCTAAAACGCACATACCTGCACCATAAGCTTATTGCTTACATCAACCAATTTTCAGCATAAAATTTAGGCTTAGTCAAACTAAAATAAATGGGAAAGTAAACTGATTGAAGCAAGGGCTATTCGTCTTATATATAGAAGATACTATCGAGCACAGATTCTAGATTAGTTTCCATACAATTCGTTGTTTAACAAACTTTTTAACACAGGTTATGGGAGAAAAGTTTTTTGTATGTCGTACAAAGGAAAACGGTACTCTTACCTAAGAACAAGTTTATGTCAAAATTTCGGAAGGAAGGTAGACAAGAAACTGAATCAAAGAGCTTGTCCAGCACTATCTCATCGCCATTGCCATCCCGGTCCATCTTAAAAATAACCTTCCACAAATCAACGCAAGACAATAAGGAGACCTTAAGTGATTGGCAGAGAATTATATCTCCAGATGGACATAATAAAATAAATATATATAAATCTTACAGCTGGGCAACCATAAGCCAGCAGATCACTGTCCTCTGAAATCACTGCATCGATTCCACCTTGTTCGGCTTCAATAGTGGACAGGTACGCTAACTGCGCATCAGCCTCATAAGGAGCTACAACAAACTCAACGTTCTCCGACCTCAGAATCTGAGTGCAGCAAAATATACAATTAAAAATTTTAAAATAATATACAAAACATAAAACAAACTAGTGATCGGCCAATAAACATATTATGTAGAAGTAGAAAGATTTTCAATAAATATCAGAGTTGCTCAACAGCTGTAAGCAACTATATGTACCTGAATCAGTTGATGTGCCATGGCTGGAGTTATACTTACTGCCCTCTACATGTCAAAGAAGATGTCAGGCATGAAATTAGTTATCTGAGTAAAAGTTGGCTATCTATCGTAGAAATATATATACATGTCTATATAAGCTTCAGTAGGTATGAACAAGTCATGTAAATACAAGATTCAAGTTAGGCAATTAACCTCACTTTAGAACTCATTTGTAAAATTTCACTATTTGAACCAAACTGAAAAGAAACTTCACATAAGAGGGGTTATAAGCATTACCTATGCTCATCATTATAAGTATAAAAACATTACATTGGACGATTTGAATCAGTCTCTAACATATACAAACCGTCCACCACTTACATTACTCCTTCCACCGTCAAAATTTGGGATTCCAATTTCCACTATTATTTTGCATTTGGATGGAAGCATTATCCACAAATTGAAAGAAGAGTAACTCGAATTCATACAATTGCCAGTAAACACGATTTGAAAACAAAGTAATAACTAAAAACTAAGACTCTACTTACTCGAAACAGCTCAGATGCAGCACTTATATTCCCATTCTTCTTATTCTCCATAGCCAAATCGCGATTCATCTTTCTTTTCCTAAAGAATATAGAGCCAATTGTAATGACCTACATTAACGCATCAAATACTATAACTTAATATACAATTTCAATATTTACTAAAATTAACATACATGTAGCGCTCATTCTCCGTTCCAGCCTTACACGGTAGGTTCCCACCATCAAAAACAACCACCGGTGTGATTTTATGATAACGAAGCAGATTAATACGATGCATAAAGTACTTCAAGTACTGCAACTTCTTGTCACCATCCATATTTAAACAAAGCTCCATACTACATGAATAAGCTGATAATTTCACCAAAACATATCAATCCCAATATCCAAATCAAAAGAATCAAAACTTTTGAATCACTGCCACACAAGTACTTCAAAACTAACTACACATTCTACAAAAATAAATAAAATCAAGAAAAGGTACCTCCTTTATGTACTTATCAATAAGCAGATAATTTCACCAATATATAAACATCTCAATCCCAATACCCAAATCAAAAAAATCAAAACTTTCTAAACACTGCCATCTAATTTCTTCAATACTAATTGACATACTTAAAATAATGAGAAAAATGAAGAAAAAGGTACCTCCTTTATGTAACCATGAATAAGCATCAATCCCCACCTGCACACATAATAAAATTATACATTTTTTCAGTACCCAATACAAATCTATCAACTCATTTACAGAAGCATAAACTTATATAATCCAAATGGGATTGAAATTAAAATCCACAAAAGAAAAAAAGAGACTTACTCTTTTGCCAGCATATTTCTTAATATGGATAGGCTCAACATATGGCTTCAAGAACCTCAAAAGATCTTTGATGCCCATTTTTTAAACTGCTTTTTGTTGTTTTATGGGTGAGAGCTTTCTGGGTTTATTAGATTGGAGGCTTAAGATTTTTGGGGGAACACTAAAGAAAAAATGGCGGGAAAATGTGAAAGTGTTTGAAATGTTTGCGGGAAATACATAGAGGGCAATACTCTCTCCGACCCGGCCATTTTTATACATTTTCATCTAATTTTACTTCTCAGTCTACGTGCCCAATCTCAGTATATAGAATTCACTAGGACGGAGTGAGTAATGTATATGCTCACGAAAGTGTTTCCAGTAATCATATTTAGCTAATCAGGAAAAGAATTTCTAAAGTAAGAGTAAAGTATGCAGTATGTTATTTTTAAAATATTCATTAATATATTTCCTTATTTGTAGATATTTGAACTTTTAGGCTCTGTTTGGAATTGTTGTTAAAAATTGATGCACTGTTGAAAAAAGTGTTGTTAAAATAAGTGCTGTTGTAAAAATCAGATAACTGTTTGGTAATATTTTTGATATGTGCATGTTTTGGTGTATAATATAAAAAATTAATGTTTTTGGTGAGTTTTGATGTTGAAACCAGTAGATGCTTCCCACAAAAGCTGAAAAGCAGCTTTTTTCAAAAGCATAGAGGGACCTGCTTTCTCTAAAAGCAGCTTTTGAGCCAAAAGCGCTTTTCAGAAAAGCAGCTTTTAAATTTTACCAAACACTTTTTAGCTGCTTTTCAGAAAAAAGCTGTTGTTGCTGTCTGCAACAGCAATGCCAAACAGACCCTTAATATTTGAAAATTGAGTACACTCGACAATCGACATGCAATTATTGAAAAATAAAAATGATATGAGAAACAACAAATTCGATCGTTTATAAATTTTACTCAATTAGGTAAATTTTTAATTATTATCTGATTCAAGATTTAATTGCATTATGTTGGTCTCAATTATTATTTTTTCGTATAAAAATGACTATTTTATGAAAGTGAACATTTTAGGTACCGAACTATATATTTTTAAAATAGGATGGGAGAAACGCAGACAAAGGAAATAATGTTATCGTCAAACGGTATTAGGAATGTAGCCAAGAACGCCAGCCGGCCAAACTTCAACAGGGTATAGAACTAGAAGTTCCCAACTATATTTACATTTTCCGTAAAATAATTTAGATTTTTTAGTGTTAAATTAGGGGGTAAAATAATCCGGCTACAACCGGATACTTCTTTGCTCAAGTTTTGAATCATATTTGTTTTATACTATTCAGTATTCATATTTGAGTCTCATTTTACTTGAATATAAACTGATTCCGAGTATTGAGGTGCGGATCCAAATCAAACGAGTCACTATCGTATTTTATTTTTTCAAATCGAGTAGTTTGTGATGCATGAAATACGAGTCAAAGATGATACACTAATATTTTTTATTTTTTATTTGAACTATACGAATGATCATTTATTGTAAAAAAAATTATTAAAAACATAATAATCACTAATTAAAAACTTAAATATATGATGTATTATGTAATAACCCGAATGTTCAGGATTTATTAATAGTATTATTTAAATATTTTGTTGCATTCTGTGATTGAATGTTTAAATAGTGTTATGTGGACATGTGATGTGGTATTATGTGTTTAAAATTATTTTCGGTTATAATTAGTAAATTTGAGCCTGACATAATTGTTTTAAGTAAATTAGTTAAAAATTAGTTTAATTATAATTTTTGTGCATTTAAATGTTTTTAGAGTAATTTTAGTATATAAATTATTTTATTAGTTAGATTTAATTATTTTAAAATTTCTTTTTCAGTACCGCATTAGTTCTGTTAATTGCAATCAGTGGGCTAATTAAAGTATTAAAGTACTAAACCTTATCCTTACTTCTAATCTTATCCTATCTAAACTCACACAACAAAAGACACACACGAGAATGAATCCGGGAATCCAGGACGTAGAGGGGCCGGGCGGGCAGTGAAGGCTCATTTAGTAGACAGCGAGCAAGCAGCAAGCACCTACTCCGATCAAAATGAAAAGCAGCAGGCACACCAAATCTTCTCACACGCCACCCTTCTATTTCTGTTTTCTGTTAACCGCGCAGTCACCACCCCCTACCGCGTTCCGGCCGGTAAACACCATTACCGTCGCCCTCTATTTTTTTCGATCGCTGTCGTAGTCCCGTTCATTTTCCGGCCGCTGCCGCCTCTGTCTCCGGTTCCGTTCCTTCCGCCACCGCGAAACCACAGCAAACAGCCGCCAGTACTGTCCAGCTTTCCTAGCCACCATCCTTCTTCGTTTTCTTTCCGATTGTGAAGTCAGTGGGTATAATCCAAACCACGACTTGTTAAATTCATTTTTTTATATATTGTTTTATTAAATCAGTTGGGTGATATTTGCATATAAACTGAGTTAAGGGATGTTGCCGAGATATTGTGAATTGTGATATTGCTGGGCAGATTTTAGAATGATATGGGCTGTGTTTACAGAATTTTTTTATAAGCGAGTATTGCAATGTTGAGTCTGTGTAATGCAGAGTATAAAGAGAATATGTGTTGTGTTGTTTTCAAGGATTTAAAATTTTAAATTCTGTTAAATTGTTTTTCCCGCGTGAATATGAACTCCTTGTGGGGTAGTGTAGTATTTAATTTTAGTTCGAATAAAGTTTATGATTTAAATTGTTAGTTAAATATTTGTGATCGTAATTATTAAATCGTGTTTATATTTAGTTAATAATTTGATTAATTGTTAGTTGTGTAAATTAAATGGTAGTATTTAAATTTCGTTTTAAATTAGAGTTTAAATTTTAGTTGTAAGTTAATTTGTGTGTTGTAATTTCCTAGTTGATTATATATGTACGTTGTTGCGTTTTAAATGGTTTTAGAGCACCATTTAATATTTTAGTGTTAATATGATTTTAAATCGATTAGTTGATTTTAAATAGAATATTCGTTTAGCCTCGTTTTTATAATTGTTAATTATTGTGGAGCGGTTTAGTGTAAAGATTTAATTTGGATGTTAATGTTAGTTTATTTTAGTTTGATTCTGAACTTTGAGTTTTTGTTAAAGTTCACTGACTGGTGGAGATTATTGGGTTATTAAATGTTGGATATACAGGTTATTGTTGGTGTTGTTCGTCCTGTGACTGGGGGCGCAGCATAGTACATGCAAATTTTGTGGATAGTCCTATTTACGAACGGGTTATGCCGAAATTTTGTAAAATCTATATTTACTTATTACTTGTATTTTATTATTGATGTCTCAAAGGGTAATTTGATTTGATTATTTTTAATCGGTTTTAGATAATAATGTAATTGATTTAATTGATCAATTAATTGAACGATTAATTGGTGAATTTTATTAATTGATTATTATTTAATCTCGAATAATCATAAATCAAATTTAATTAATATTTTCAAAAAAAAAATTATTATTAACTTGATTTGATCAATTGCTTGATTTATTGAATTGGTGGTTTTGATTAATTTTATTTAATTTAGTGATAATCAGATTTAAAGTATGAATGATTGTTCTTCGATCCAAAGATATTTTATATCCAAATCTTTATAAAAGGAAGACCTAATATTTTCCAAAAAGAGTTTCAACTTTATTACATGTTATGTGACTTGTGTCAATTTGATCGTATATTGGATGTGTTACGTGATCTTTAATTATTTATATGATTAATCGAGTCCTTAGAAGTATCATGTGACTTGTGTAATTTGTTGTGGAGTCTTGAATGTATTATGATGATCCTTGGATATGTTATTTGTTTAATCGAGTCTATAAATGCCATGAAAAGGTTGATACTTAGAGTTGAATTATTAATTGGATTTTAATAATTGTCTTGGGTATTAAATGTTTATTTTCTGATAATAAGTTTGGTATTGTATAGTGGCATATGAGCTGATAATTACTATGTGTTTAAATGATATATCGAGTTAAGTATGTTAAATTATAGTTGTTAGTTCAGGTTGATTAAGTTAAGTTATGTAAATATGTTAGTTTGTAACTTGATTCTTGGTTGTTGGTATTAGTTTAAAACAGGTGGATTGTTATATAAATAGAGGGAGTGATGCCGAATTTCTGGCAGGACTATTTAATGAATATTATTTGGCAATTGTATATGATATGATATGCTAGTTTAAATGCATACATGAATGAAATATGTTTATGTGTTAAATGTGTAACTATTAAATTTGTATAAGTATAAGAGTTATCGGTCCAATCATGTGCTATGTGTTACGTGAAGTATATGAAATTATGTGAATTAGTTATTTGATTTTCTACGTGATAAATGTTGTACATGATTGCTTATTCTGGATAAAGTAACTGCAAGTCAAGGTAGATTATTTTCTTATATGTTTACTGCAAGTCAAGGCAGATTATTTTCTTATATGTTAACTGCAAGTCAAGGCAGATTATTTTCTTATATGTTTACTGCAAGTCGAGGCAGAATTATTTCTTATATGTTTACTGCAAGTCAAGGCAGATTATTTGAGTATTAAATAAATTGTGGATTGATTGTGGATGATTAAGTTAGAAAATTTTGGTGTTTTAAAACAGGGCAACGTCCACTTTTTGAATAGGTCATGTCCAATTTTCTGTAGAAAATACACTTGCTTAAGTTTATAAACATTTATATTATGTGGAAATAGAAGTCCGAAGGCTAAAGTATATCTTATATTTAACTAGTGAATAGTTGGGCGGGCACGATCTCGGTAGTGCAGACTCGTAGCAACCGCATATGCGTCGGAACCAAGAGTGATCAGAATAGAAAATTGTGATGACATAAGACAAAAGAAGAAGATAATTGTATGACTTCGGCTTTACGTAATAGCGAAGGACCAAAGGCAAGTTTACTAACTTGTACTCTTTTGTTCGGAGTATTGTAGCAAGATTCCAGTTTTCAATTCTCATTTAATTATTGTTGCATAACCAGTTCCTATTCATATCCTGTGATTGAAACGACTTATTTATTTCTAACTTGACAGCTCTATTTTGGTTCATAATTCATACCTTGAAGCATCTTGTGATTTCCAGATTTAATCCTGGTTCTTTATCATTGGAAACCTAATTCATATGTATTTGTTTTTACCTAACCTAGTTTGAGAATCTGAATCAGACATTGAAAGTATTAATTTGAGTTGACCATGTAGTCGATTGTTCCGACACCTAATCTAAGTATTAGATTGGAATTGGAAGTTTTTATTAAAATGAAATGTTTTAAGGACTGCAGACGCCAGTCATAATATGAGTATTATTATGTGGGCCAAAGTGGCCTTGGATCCAGTTTAGTATTTGGACATACCGTAAGGTATGGTCCGGAGTTTTAGTGTGACTGATCATCCACTTTAACTCGTTGCGTCAAATTAAAAATCCAATTCTAATTTAAAGATTGACACAATTATTGTTGTTCATTTTGCCAGTTGAGCTGATTTTCGTACATTCCTATTATTGCACTATTATTTTACCCTAGTTGAGTTGATTTCTTTTCAGATATTGTTGCATCATTATTTTATCTTGTGCAGTATTATATACTTACTGAGCTTCTTTCGCTCACTCTTGCTTGTTTCACTTTTTTAACCCTCCAGTGAAAGGTAGATTGACAGTATTTAATTGCATAACTATGGATCGGGAAGAGTCAAGATGATGTTGGGAAGATGAGTTGATGCAGAGCATTTGGATCTAGTGTAAGGTTATTGTATAAGGTTGACTTCTAGTAAATATTATTATGTATATAATTAGTTTGGCCTGGTATACTTCTCATCGAAGTTATACTAGCGTTATAGGATATATGCAAAAGAGATTGTTGTAAATGTAAGTTAAAGTTTGTAAGATTTTGGATTCTTGTTTCTAGCACTATAGCCTAAAAGATTATTGGTAGAGTTGGGGTTGCAGATGTTATATTTGTATTGGTTTAATATTTAACAAGTTGTGTTTAAATTGAGATTTTAGCGTGACGACCAAATTCCCTAACCCCGGATTTGGGGGCGTCACATATTATGTATGTATGATGATAATTGTTGCATTATAAGGGTGAATAAATCTCATTTTGTGAAAGTTTAAACTTCTAAAAGATATTAAAAAATTATAAATGGCCATGTACTTAGAAATGTAATAGATTAAAAGTATAATTTATATTCGAGTTTAAACCGAATACGGATCATAAATTATATTCGGTTAGGATTATTTTATAAAAAATAATATGAGATTAAGTTAGAGCGGATATATGTAGATGCTTATATTGGGGATCATAGTTTACCCATTTTTTTATTTTTCGGCCAGGTAAATCTAGGCACGGGATAGTTCAAATTAATTTATAACCCTACATTAAATAATTGAATATAATCCGGCGGCTCGGACCTAAAATTTTCGGAATTTTCTTGTTAAATCTACGTAGTGTTAAGATACGAGATGTGATCTATAATAGTTTCTTATATTTATATCAGACTAGCTTTATAACCCGTGCGAGACACGGGTATGTTCTCCATTCTTCTGTTATAAAATGATAAGCCGATTTATTAAATATGATATATGTTTTGTTGTAATTGGTATCAGTTTTTGTTAAAAAAGATCATATATATTTAATCATGTAAATATATGCATGCATGTGAAATGTATTATAGGTTCTGTTGCGAATGAAATCTTTTTTCATTGAAAAAGATCATATCTAATAGTGACGTACAATATAAGTAAAACCTGTAATTTTGAAGTGCTTGCAGTCTTGTAATTACGGGAGATTGAACTATTTTAAATGAGTGTGACTTATTTTGCAACCGTCGTGTAACTTTATAAAAAACAAAATAGTATTTAACATGTTTGAAGTAGTTTAAAGTAGTTAGTAAAACTATTTGGTACAATATTTCTATAACATTTGTTTGATATATAACTTATTGTTTAAGATATACTAAATTTATAAAAAAAATTATTTGATATGGTACAAAATATTCTCGTTGGCTATTGTAAAATGACGCATATCAAATCATATTTTGTTAACTTCAAAAAATAAACCTATTAGCCTTATTATTACATCTTCCGTATCCAAATTTCTTATTTGGTTGATATTCATTGTTCACTCACCATATCCATTATTTTTTATCATCATTTATTCGGTCTATAATTACTTTTGATCTCCCTGAACTGTTTACTATATAAGCAAATAAATGTAATGAACCAAATAGCGAACCTGGATACGAAATATGCAATAAGGCCAATAATTTATTTTTTTCAATTTATCAAAATAAGATTTGATATGTAGATCAAATCATAGTTTGCTAATTTCGAAAAACAAACCTATTGCCTTATTATTATATCTTCTGTATCCAAATTCCTTATTTGATTGATATTCATTGTCCACTCGCCATATTCATTATTTTTTATCATCATTTATTTGGTCTATAATTACTTTTGATCTCCCTAAACCGTATGCTATATAAGCAAATAAATGTAATGAACCAAATAGCGAACCTAGATACGAAATATGCAATAAGGCCAATAGTTTTTTTTTTAATTTAGCAAAATAATATTTGTTAGGTCCTGATAAGTTTATAGAAGGGGGGTTGAATACAAACTATACCGTTTTATCGAAATTTGTTCTTTGAATAATTTAACAATTGAGAACAAATTAATGCGGAATATAAATGAAACAAGATTCAAGTTAAATATAACTTATATTAAACTTGAAGGGTGTTGCAAATACAATAAGGATTACAAAGTATTTATCTCAAACTAATTAATACAAATTTAGAATAAATTCGACATGAACTCTTCTAATATTTGTAATAAAAAGATCGAATGCTAAAAGCAAGTTCGAGATAAATTCTAGTGATAAAAATCCGCTAGATGATCAAAGCAATACAAGTAATCAACTTCTAGTGGTTTGGATTTAACAATACAAACTAGAATTAATTGCTTGAGAAGAAATGAGATTAAATGCTTCAGCTGTTCTTCAGAGTAAATGCTTCTGTGTCTTTCTTTTTGATTCACTTGTCTCTTCTGTCTGTTCTGCACGATTTTAACACAATTGCATTTCCTTGTATGACCTATTAATTAAATCAGAATGATTTAATTAATAAATCAAAACACTTGTATGACATGAAGAATATATTCGGTAGAACCATGCTTCAGCAGTATGACCTACAAGAAAATGTCAGGTATGACCTTCAGTACTTCCACCAACTCTGGATAGAACCTGGGAAAACAATCTGTATGACCTGTCAGAATTGAATGGTATGACCTGAAGTATAATTCGGTAGAACCTAGGGTATTAGAACACTAGGTCATACCGAGTCTTCTAAACAGGTCATACCGAGATTTAAAAAGAAAATCCTTTTAATTTATTTAGATAGATTAAATTCTAGATTAAATTAATTCTTTTATAGAATTAATTTAATAAATAATTTAAACAACTAACTTAATTAATTTAATAAATTAATTAATTCTGATAGAATTAATTTATTAATTAAATTTAATTAATAAATTAAAGAAGATAACTTAATATTCTTGCATTCCTCTATCTTCTGAAAACCACTGAATATAGATGATTTAATTCCACTGATTGATGTCGTCATTCGATGCACTGTCTGGTTTCATGAATAACTGACTTCAATGATAATTCTTCATCTTTAAAACATTTAAAGCTGCGGCTTCTTTTCTTTAGCTTTGACTAAACTCTGTATCCTGTACTTCTTCTGTCACCAACTGGAAATCTCTGTCACTGTAGTAAATCCACTTTCTTGAATACTTCACTGAGGCTTGAACAATAAATTGAACTTCTTTCAATGTAGAATAACTTCAAGTCTGTAGATGACTTTAATCCTCAATTCTCTTGACAGATAAAACTCTTTGAGATTCCTGTGACATATTAACTTATTATTTACTTATTACATACTTATTTAAATTAAGTTGTTTCCTCGGAATATTAATAGGCCTAAACATATGCCTTTCAATCTCCCCCTATTTGTTTGTTAGAGAATAACAATCAAATACCTAGAGGATAACTCAACTAACTTAAACAAGAAATAGAAATGACTTTTAAGAGCCAAGTAAATAACAAGAAAAGTTCTGGATTTCATTTAACATTTTCCAGATTCAACCATTACAGGTAAGTACAAGATAGATGTTCCTCTAGACTGAACATATGAATACATTTATCCTATCTTGAATCACCTAAGCTCTAACCATTTAATATTTACAAACAGAGCTTCTTTAAATTTCAGACTCAATCATCTCTCCTTCTTCAAGTGCTTCAAGCAAATCCTTGTCCAGAATACGATCAGATTCAGAAGTAATGCCACTAGGTCTGACAGGTTGAGCTGTGACTTTCTTCAGCCTATTCTTCATTTGATGATATCTCTTGATATTGGCAATGCAATAGTCTTGAATCAAATCAGCAACTTCTGTCTTTTCTTGTGTAGCAAACCCTGTTGTCCTCAACATGTTCTCCATATAGACAAGATGCTTGGCAGGATAATCTTTCAAGGAGATGGGATCCACACCACAAGTTTGAAGTGCCCTTCCTTTATAAAATTTAACTTCATACGGCACATCCAAAACTTGAGGACTAGCTTTCATGGCAAAATCTCTAAGCTGATCATGCAACAGCTCACATAGAGGTGAAGACCTTTTAATCTTTGTCATGAACACCCAAAGCTCAGAGAGAGTTCTACTTTCCAGAAGATTGAGAGAAACTATGAACGTTCCTTCATTATGAGTGTAGACGTAGATCTTCAACTCCTCTCTGACTCTGTCATATCCAGTAGTAATTCTTGAAATCTCCGCATGAAGAGCTTTCATATAGATTGAGTTGTCTGGATTGACCTTTCTATACCTTTCCAACATGCTAAGAAACTTTCCATCATTTTCTGACCCTGTCGAATGTGAAAACATCTCTCTAGCTCTATCCCATTCTTCTCCAAGCTTCAGCCTCACATATAACTTCATGTCCTTGACCTTTATATCATGAAGCCGTTGCTTTTCTTGATGTTCAGCTTTCTGGATAACTAGATGCTTTGAGATGATGTCAGATACTTTAACATTATCCTCTTCTCTTCTCTTCAGATCAGCTTTCTGTCTTAACAGCTCAGCTTCAAAGGCAGGATCCACTTCAGGTTCATCTTCCCAGTCAGCATAGTCAGCCTCTCCTTCAACCTCCACTTCACCAAAGATATCTTCAGGGTTTTCTTCAGATTCAGTACAGTCAAAATCTCCCTGTTCACCTTGATAGTAGTCAACATCAGAAAAAGTTAACTTCTGCTTCCCTTTGTCCTTTACAGAACCAGAACCTCCAGCTTCTCCTCCTTTCCTTTCCTCCACCTTCTCCACATTCTCCCCCTTAGTTGAGGAATCCTCTACAGATTTATCTTTATCAGTCTTAGGATCCTCCTTCCTACTTCCTTCTCCTCCTGCTTTATCCTTGTCTTCATTGCCCTCTTCATCATCATCACCCTCGAAGAATTTCTTCTGTTCAGTATTGGGTTGTTGTGAGTTCTTGATCATGTTATACAAATGTTTCATGCCTTCATTCAGATGTTCCATACCTCCTTCAATTCTGGCAAAACTCTCATCATTGAAGTACTGATTTTCATCAATAGTATCTTGAATTGAGTCTACCCTAGTTGAAATAATAGGAATCTGCTTGACAGACATATCCGAAGCCATTAATACATGTGATTCTTGAACAGCATTCATCTTGGGGATCAATGTGACCTTCACTCCTTCTATCTCATCTCTAATATGACCCAGCTGATTAGTTACAGAGGTGGAAGAAGAAGACTGTTCAACCACTTGTGCCTTGAGAATTTCCTTTTCAGCCTGGGTCTGTTGAAGTTGTTTCTGTAGACCAGCTATTTGAGCCAATAATGAAGCAGTGTATGTGTCATTGTGTGCACTCATCTCAATTTCTCTCGATGGTGTTTCACTCACCTCACGTGCTTGTGTATCGCTCTGTGTTTGTCTCTCAGAACTAACCACTAGCTGTTTATCCATGTTTGGAGTTGAAGTACCTGCAGAAAAAATCACCATAGCCCCTTCTTGAGAGGTCACTGGTGGTGCAATGGGAGTTCGCGAATCCCAGTCCCTGGTAAAGTCCAAAAAATAATCCGAAACGGAAAACTGAATTGCTTCAGTTATGGACTCACCAGGTTGCCCTTCACTTTCTCCAGTTAAAACTGCGAGTGAAGAATCCCTTAGGGGAGCCAGAGATGTTCCCTCTGGGAGGGGAGAAAATGGTTCTGTTATAGTGGGCAAAGAACCAGATTTTCCCTCTGAAGCCTGTGAAGGCTCTTCTACCGTGACAATGGTAGGCACTGTTTCAATAAGCATTCCTATGTGCTCTCCTCTCAGAGTGTCCTGTGTATGAGTCTCTACTATTGTTTCAGAAGTATTTGCTCCCATTGTGATTAATGGGAGAGTGCTTGACTCTGTACAGAATGCCATGGCCTGATGGCGAAATTCAATAGATTCATCCTGTTGAGAGGATGTCTCTAGTAACTGTTCATTGGCCTTTTGAGAATCCATATCCTTTTGGGAGGATACAGACTGGCTTACAGGTGCCTCAAGGAGTGTTCTTCTCTTCTTTAGTGGTGGAGGCAGAGCTGTGGGATCACTCACATTAAAATCTACTTCAAGTTGCTCTCTCGATCTTATTGTAGCTGGTTGTTCTAGGGGAGCGGTCAATGGATTTGACTCTGTGTGTGGCTCTATGACCGGGGACAGAGATTGTGGTTCTACAATCCCTTGGTCAATCCTAAGAACCTCTTGGGTTAGTGGAGCAGTTGAGAGAGGATATATTACCTGAAGTGCCATGGTGTTAGTGTTGGGTTTTATACTAAACTATTCATTAGTAGTATATAAACATTGTCCATTTTATTGAGAATCTTGATTGCATATTTTTACATTGTCTATTTATTATATATTGTGGATAATTTAGTATCAAATGGGATAACAGAAGATTAAATTATCAGTGTCTATATATAATATAAAGGGTTCACAGTTTAAGTGGAATTAGACAAACCATTGGAATAACTGAAGTATTATTTGGGAATAGTTTATCTTGACTATTAAATAATACTTGTATACTTTGTGTATATTGAACAGGATCAAATTTAGAATTGTTCCCTTAAACTGATTAAGAAGGTGAACTAAGATTCTATGTTATTATTAATGCTTAGGTTCTTAATCCAGATATAGTAATTGACACGTGTATATTATTTACATGCTTTGATTTATATATGAAATAATTCTTTTGAATTATATCATTATATTTTGGGTGATGGAATAATATATATGGTGAATATTATTTATTGAAGGAATCCGTGTCCTGATAATATTCGGGTTAATGATGTCCCCTTGAAAGCTCAAAAGGATTTAATTATGTGAAACCCTGCAGGTGGATTTATTCCGGCATAATTAAATAAAGGTAGAGTGGATGATCAAGGATATAAGATGTTAATTAAATGAATTATCAGTTATTTATTTAATTAATGGGCATGCACTATTTTAAACATGGGGAATTTAATAAGCAAATAATATTGGAACCGAATTAATTAATTAAGTTGCGGTATTAGGAAAGGTAGTGCAAATATTAATTCTTTAGTGGATTGAATTAATATTTAATTACATTGGGCTAGGCCCAGGATGTAATTAAAAGGCCCAACCTAATTATCCATGATCCCTATTGTAGCCCTATATATATTCTTATTCTCTTCTTGCTAGGGTTGGTTAAGAAAAATATTGTAGCCACCTAGGAGCAAGAAGAGAGGTTAACTTGAGAAGACGGAGGCCACACTTCGCTCAAGGGAATTTGGGAATACAATAGAAGAGCGTGGAATCAACCGTTAACAAGGTGATTTTCTTTTCGCACTCCTTAATTGTGTATCATAAAATGTAGTAGAACCCCAAGTCCGTGGTTCCCAACAGTTAGGAGGCACCATTGAAGTTCCTGCTGACGAGGATCCAACCACTGGATGTTCAATAAAGAGAAGAGGTAACTGTGGTTGCAGAATCCCTCGCAGATATGATTGTGGAACTACGGGTCTCCTTCCAGACTTGGAACTGGTGGACAAGGTTGAATATATGAGAGGATTAGTGTGTGCGGGGACTTGAATAGGAGTGTTTTGAAAAAGTGTTTTATGTTCATCAGAAAGAACATGATTCAACACTAGAGAAAGGAAACGAGAATAAAAACATCTAACTTTCTTTCCATTCTCAATATCTCTAGTGTAATTGAAAATCCTCCTTATCAAGAGATCCCACACAAGAGTTCCTATGTCCAATCTCAGGTTGAAAACAGCAGCATAGGCAATGTTTTGTAAGACAGAAGTGATGACTGGAAAGTTGTTTTTGGTACAATTACTAAAACTTTGGCTAGACAGTCAAAGAACAAATCCCACTCACATGCTAGATTACCCTTATTCAGACGAGGAAGAACAATATTTCCTTGGTAATCAATACTAGAGAAAAATTGAACTAACTCGTCATCAGTAGGGAATCCAACAAAATTATCAAGTGGAAAATGAAGTACTTGACAAAAGATCTCCTTAGTTACTGTGTACTGACGATCAGAAATAGTGAATGTGAAAGATTGCATATCGTCAGCAACAACAGCAGTTAAACATAATAGACGAAGGGGTTCAATCTTTAAATCAATAGAAGTTGTGATAGCATAGCTAACAATTGATTGTTGATTTAAAAAATGAATCCACGGCCTAAAACGTTCAGCAGAACACTTAAGGGGATCACAATAGCCAACGTATTTATTAAAACGTTCAACAACAAACTCAGCAGCCATTTTTTTTAAAAAAAATAAGAAAATAAAATAAAATAAAGCAGTAATTAATAATAATATTAAACAGAGAAGAAATAAAATCCCAAGTAATTCACAAGAAAAATTTGCAATAGTTCGTTGTTCTAGGAATAAAACACAAACTAGAGCAAAGTTAACTAAGTAAAAACTTGAGTTAGAAAGGAATGAGAGAAAAGAACTTGAGGTTATCAGCTATTTATAGGAAATAAGCCTGATGGGCTCGGTATGACCTAAAGGCAGGTCATACCGAGTTTTGATAGAGGTCATACCGAGAAATAGCCAACAGTACTTCAGGTCATACCGAGAAAATTAAATAAAAACTGAATAAATAATAAAAAAATGAAATAAAATCCAATATGACCTTAGAATAGGTCATACCGAATTCTTATATGACCTGACAGGAGGTCATACCGAAAAGAAGAAGAAAAAGAAATAACAGAAAATAAACTAAAATGCCAATATGACCAAACAGAAGGTCATACCGAATTTTATTTACAAAGAAACAAGAACAGCAGAAAATATTCACAGAATATTTTTAACAAACCTGAACCAAATGCAGAAAATTATAAACATGCATTAAACTAAAATAAACTTGCAGAAAAATCTAAACAACAATATTTACAATCTGAAAAAAAACTTAAATGATTCTAAATAAATATATTTTCAATAAAAATACATTTCTCCATAACAAATGAGAAAAATATTTTTAAAGAAAATAAATTATTCAGAATATTTAAATTAACAAGCTTTACACAATAAACATGGATTGGCAATATTTAACATCTTAAATTAACAAGAGAAAATGATTTAGATAAGAACAAACCTACCGGAGATATTGTCAATCACTAAGACTGTTCAGCATACCCAATTTACCAACTAACCTGATAAATGTGGATTCGTCAACAGATTTAGTGAAAATATTTGCAGTCTGTTCTTCAGTGGGTACAAAGTGTAACTCCACAGTTCCATTCATAACATGCTCTCTGATAAAATGATACCTGATATCAATGTGCTTCGTTCTCGAGTGCTGCACAGGGTTGTTGGAGATTGCTATGGCACTTGTATTATCACAAAAAATGGGAATTTTGTCTAATGCAAAGCCATAGTCCTTTAATTGATTCCTTATCCATAATATCTGAGCACAACAGCTTCCAGCAGCAATATATTCAGCTTCTGCTGTTGAATTTGAAATTGTTTGCTGTTTCTTGCTATACCAGGAAATCAACCTACCTCCTAGGAATTGACAACTCCCAGAGGTACTCTTTCTATCCACAACACTACCTGCATAATCAGAATCTGTATATCCAATAAGATTAAAACCAGAATCTTTAGGGTACCAGATACCTAGATTAGGTGTACCCTTAAGATATCTCAAGATTCTTTTCACAGCAACGATATGTACATCTCTAGGGTCCGCTTGGAACCTTGCACACAAGCATGTAGCATACATAATATCTGGTCTACTAGCAGTAAGATAGAGTAAGGAGCCAATCATACCTCTGTAGCTTGTAACATCTACCTTGATAGACTTGTCAGAAGCTCCAAGTTTGATTGCTGTTGAAGATGGAGTCCTTGCTGATGCTGAATCCTCCATGTGATATTTCTTGAGGAGTTCTTTGAGATACTTGGATTGACAAATAAATATACCATTTGACCTTTGACTTACTTGCAATCCAAGAAAGAACTTCAGCTCACCCATCATACTCATTTCAAACTTACTCTGCATAAGCTCAGCAAATCTCTTACAGAGATTATCATTAGTAGACCCAAATATGATGTCATCCACATAGACTTGGACTAATATCATATCACTTTTGTGTTTCTTTGAAAAAAGAGTTTTGTCTATGTTACCTCTAACAAAACCATTTTCTAAAAGAAAACCAGAGAGAGTGTCATACCATTTTCTTGGGGCTTGTTTGAGACCATAGATAGCCTTGAAGAGAAAGTACACAAAGTCCAGCAGCTCCTGATTTTCAAAGCCAGGGGGCTGTTCCACATACACTTCTTCATCAAGCTCACCATTCAGGAATGCACTCTTAACATCCATTTGATAGACTTTAAAATTGGAATAGGCCGCAAATGCTAAGAACATCCTGATGGCCTCAAGTCTAGCCACTGGTGCATAAGTTTCATCATAATCAATGCCTTCAGCTTGTGAATACCCTTGTGCAACCAGTCTTGCCTTGTTCCTTGTAACAATGCCATCCTCATCTAGCTTGTTCCTGTATACCCATCTAGTACCAACTACTTTCTTGTTCTTTGGCCTGGGTACCAGCTTCCAGACTTGCTGTTGTTCAAATTTATTGAGTTCATCTTGCATAGCAATCACCCAATCTGGATCAGTCAGTGCTTCCTCAGTTTTCTTTGACTCCATTTTAGATAAGAATGCTGAAAAATGACATTCATTCTGAGTTGCACTTCTAGTTTTAAATTCCAACATTTGGATCACCAATGATCAGCTCAAAGGGATGAGCTCTATTCCATACAGTTTGTCTTGGAAGATTTGATCTTGATGATTTACCATGAAATTCACTTTGATGTTGTGAGTGACTAGTTGATCCTTCATTTGCTCCCCCTGAGTTGTTGCTTGATTGCCTTGATGATTCTTCTCCAGTGTTAGTGGTATCTCCATTGTTACCAGTGTTTCCACCATCATCACCATGATCATTATCATCATTGTTATTATCATTACCAGCAATAACTTCAGGTGGGGCTTCATCATCTGAATCTGAGTCTGGCAAGTTATCAAACTTCATTTTCTCAGATGAATCTGCTGTTTGGATATTAGGGAATGTAGTGTCATCAAAAGTAACGTTGACACTTTCCTTTACAGTGTGACTGCCAACCAAGTAGACCCTGTAAGATCTTCTGGAATAACCAACAAAAATAGCTTCTTGTGCCTTTGCATCAAACTTGCCACGTTTCACATTGTCATCTATAAGCACAAAGCATTTTGCTCCAAATACATGAAAGTACTTGACAGTTGGTTTCTTGTTGTTCATGATCTCATACGGAGTCTTCATTAAGTCCTTGTTGATTAAAGTTCGATTCTGAGTATAACAAGCTGTATTAGCTGCTTCAGCCCAAAAGTACGTTGGAAGTTTGGACTCACTTAACATAGTCCTTGCAGCTTCAATCAATGTACGATTCTTTCTTTCCACTACTCCATTTTGTTGAGGAGTTCTAGGGGCAGAATACTGTCTTGTTATTCCTTTATCAGCACAAAAGTCATTTAGAATGGCATTCTTGAATTCAGTACCATTATCTGACCTTATGGCTCTAACAGGGAATCTAGAATCCAGCTCAATCAACTTTATATGGCCAATCACCAGGTATGGGGTCTCATCCTTGGAATGTAGGAATAAAACCCATGTATATTTTGAATAGTCATCAACAATCACAAGTGCATATTGTTTCTTTGACATGGACATCACATTAACTGGACCAAACAAATCCATGTGCAGTAGCAGAAGAGGTTCAGTTATTGATGATGTATCAGTGCCCTTGTGAGAAGCTTTCTTTGACTTTCCTTTCTGACATGCCTCACACAGTCCTTCCTGTGTAAATTCCATCTGAGGCAAACCTCTAACCAATTCCCTCTTGACTAAAGAGTTCATGGTTTTGAAGTTAAGGTGAGACATCTTCTTGTGCCATAGCCAATGTTCGCACAAAAAAAACACGCAAGCGCACGTGGTCACAAGTAGTATATAGATAAATCAAGTTCGATCCCACAAGGACTGGTTTAGGTTGAAATAGTCTGTACTTATGCACCAATGTTTGGTTATTACTCACTGCTAAGACAAGTATCAAATTGGTGTTTTGATTAACTACTAACTAGCACTTAACAAGTCTATAATTAACTAAAAGAATTACTAGTGAATTACTGATATGAATAAGCATGGGATCCTAACATCATTAAATATTTCATCTAGAGTCTCTTGTTCTTAATCTCTGTATGTGACAGTTGTGACAACTAACCAGATAACACGAATTTAGTACACGCTACCTTTCAGTACCATACCACTTAAACATCCACAGATAGATAGAAGTTAAATGGACACCAGATATGCTTAGTCCCTATATGTCTATAGAGATTGAAAACATAGTGGTTGAATGAGCAGGTTATCTATTCAGATTACATAGGGTAGATGAAATGGTTAAAATCACCCACAAATTATGCATGATAATCATACATAAACTTATGCTAGCATGGCAAGTTCTAAATCCCTAAATCCACTTTCGCAATCAATAAGGATTAACAAACAATCATGAATGTTAGCTACGCATCCACAATGAATAAGCACAACCATGATAGGAAATCAATTCGCCACCAAACACAGAGTATATAAAACAATTAACCACTAAACTCCATAAGAACTCTGTTAGAATCCCACGATAACGATTAGTTCATAAATGAACCGTTCATCATCGCAGGTTCTAATGAAAACATGATATAAAAACTAGGTCTTGAATTGATAATTGCAAATCAAATAGTATCAAGAATAACAATGTTTAGAAAACTAGAAAGAAGAATCCAAGTATCGCTTAATTGAGAGAAATACAAAGAAAAGTGTAATCCGACTCTCCCAATCTAAGTCTCTCTGCTCTTCTTTATTATTCCTCGACCCCCACTGGAAATTAGGGTTCTCCCCTTAGAAAACATCCACCAGAAATGAAACAGGCCCAAAACATGACCCGCTACCACTCTAAGCCCACAAAACAAAATAATAGAATTTCCACCAGACGGGGACGCGCGGCCGCGCGCTAGCAAGCGCGGGCGCGCCTGAGTTCCTGCCAACGGACGCGCGAGCGCGGGCGCACCTGGCTCTCTGCCAAAATTCTTGTTTTGCTGATTTATTAGCTAACTACCTTGCCAATTGCTTGCCTCCAACATCACTCAACTCCTGGAGCAAAAACCACCATTTTAAAGCACGATGACCACCACTTGATCCCATTCAGCTTATCTGCACATAAACACTAAAACTCATCATAACATCACACACTTGAGGCCAAAACAACCAATTTAAGCTGATTTTAAGGCGTTCCAAGTAGATATAAAACCGACTTATCACACCCCCAAACTTAAACTGATGCTTGTCCTCAAGCATAAACAGACTCGATATAAAACTAATGCAATGCATGACTGCAACTAATATGATAATGCAAGCGATCCCCTCAACCTAACCATAATCCATGAATGAGCAACATCTTATAGAATGCAATCTTCCAAACAGAGTTCAACCAAACTCCCTTTGATCAACCATACAAACACAAGAACGTGTGTGTGTGCAATGCTCACCAATATACTCCCAAACCAAATCAAGACCATACCTATTCTTAGCTAAAACAACCACAAGTTTATAAACAGAATGAACGCTAGACACAAGAACCCTTAGGATACACCTCCATAGTCCACTTGAGTTAGACAGAAATTCATGCTTTATTACACAAAAACCACTATACACAACACATATGCTTATTTGACCGTGCAATGGATGAGACCTCGAAAGGATTTTGCAATAATACCCATTTAACGAGCTTTAGGTCAGTGGATCCCAGACCGGAAAAATCTTAGGTCACTAGGCACAAAGTCCCCAAAGAACTTACTTGCTCGAGTACTAAAGAACTCACCCTGATCAATTATGCATAACATACTTAACACAACTTTTTTTTTTTTTTTAATATAATTTCGGAATGAGTGCACTTTGCCTTTTTCTCATCCACCCTAGACTACTCATTTTTTACCAATGAGCGGCTACTAGCCATTTGACACCTAGCCTTTATTATAACTAGCATTAAATCCCTGGTTTCCCCCAAACTTATACTTAAGTGCACCTACATTTTCAAGAACCTAGCAAAAATTCTAGACATAAACAAGTAGTTAAATTCTAACACCCAAACAAGCATGGTCTGATCAGATTCAAAAGCAACCAATGAGACTTATGAAAAAGAATTGTTCCTATGCATGCAAACCAACCCTTAGGAGCTTAATCAGCCCTCTATTCATCACAACTACACTCCAATCAACATAGACTCACCACAGAAACAGTCAAATCTTAAGGGATCATGAAATATGCTATGCATAAGCAACTACATGAACTCACATGCTAGATAAACTATGCAACAGAATGCTCTATATGACATATATATGCAAGAATATGAATGAATTAAATAAATATGCAACATGAAACCTATATGAATCCTACATGAGACACACTAACACTACTATTCCTTGACTACCACCCCCAAACTTACAATATTCAATGTCCTCATTGAAGGTAATAACAAGGAAAGTGCAGATAATACCTAAGCATCAGAATCATCACCACCATCAACAGGTGGTGTCTCCGGTGGTGTATCCGGTGGTGGATAAACAGAACCAACTCCAAAATCTGGCCAAGCCACATCAACTCCAGTGGCACGGAAAGCAGTGCCCAAGGCCTGAGTCAAATCCGTAGCAAAACGGCGGTTAATGTCATGCATGGCATCAATCCGCCTAGTCAACCTCCTATACTGAGCCCCTCCAAAACCGGCTCTATCTGCCTCCTGCTGTATCCCAGAAGCACCCTGAAGCCCCGCCCTGGCGGCCTCACGAGTAGGAGCATCCATGCCATCATCATCTACGTTACCAAACCCTAAACCAGACGGATCCGTGGAACCACCATCCCAATCCTCCAAGCGCTGAATCGCCGCATGATCAATAGGAGCACTAGGTAACTGCAACTGCTCCTCTTCCGACCAATGGACACCCACTGCAGTGCATAGCTTAGTAACCACAACAGCATGAGGAATCGCCGCCGTGGTACCACCCCTCAAGAATCTCAAGATACTCCTATTTAGGAGAGCCCTAAGGTCAACATACTTCCCATTGAGAATCCCCCACAACACAATAGCCCTTTCCACAGTAACCTCATGCGCATGCGATGAGGGCATGATGTTAGCACACACAAATAAATTCCAGGCCTTAGCATACCTGTTCATAGCAGATGCCGGAAAAGTGACTAGCTCAGTAGTACCCGGCTTGTACTTCCATGTCGTGCCCGGCACACAAAGAACACCTACTACGTTCTCCAGATCCACATCTGCCCGGGTCTTCAAGGCCCAATCTTCTTCACCCTGTGTCATCCTCGGTAACCTAAGAACCCGAGAAATAGCCGTCGGCGTGTAATCCACTGTAAAACCTCGAACAACAGAATAACCGTTCTTCTCCGCCTTGGCATTAGCATAAAACTCCCGCACAATACCCAAGGGAACCGGCTCCGGCGCTTCACAAATACCTTCCCAACCTTTGGTGGTAATCATCGCCACCAAATTACCATCACGATGAGTGGGTATAAACCCTCTCTCCTTAGCCACGGCCTTAGACAGTAGCCGTGCATATTCAACCGAAGCTTTTGGAGATGAAAACTTCTCGCCTCCAAACCCCGCACTTGAATCATCGGATGAGGAATTACGTCTCGTGCTACTACTACCCGCATATCTTCCTCTCTTTGGTGGTGCCATGGAATTGGGATGAAAAGTGTAAGTAGGTGTATGTATAGATTTATGATTTTGGATGTGGAAGAGAGAAACGAGGCTAGGGTTTTGATTATATGAAATGGGTGTGGGTAGATGTAGGTTTAAATAGGTAATTACAACAACAAGGATTTATTTTTGGGGTTTTTGTTTTGTATTTTTCGTTTTTTTTTTTCTGGCAGACGCCCAGGCGCGGGCGCGCTCTGGGATGCGCGGGCGCGCTCTGCTTGCTGTCTCTGATGCGCGGGCGCGCGGTGTAGGGCGCGGGCGCGCGGTCCTCCCTGCCAAAAATTATTTTTCTCCTTTTTTTTTTCTTCTTCTCACTGTACAAACACTAATACTGCTACTACGTGGGTTGCCTCCCACAAAGCGCTTTTTTTACGTCAATAGCTTGACGTGCTTCCAAACTCATTCTGGAGTACCAAGAACCGTGGTTTCCGCTTCACAATTCACACGTTCACCAAAGTAAGGTTTCAACCTTTGGCCATTGACCTTGAACGCCTCATCTGGTGACCTATCATAGATTTCCACCGCACCATGTGGAAACACTGTTTTAACCGTGAATGGTCCCGACCATCTTGACTTAAGCTTCCCTGGGAAAAGTCTGAGACGAGAATTGAACAACAAAACTAGTTGACCCGGCACAAAGGACTTTTGCACCAACCGCTTGTCATGCCACCTCTTGACCTTCTCCTTGTATAATTTGTGATTTTCATAAGCCTGTAGACAAAACTCATCCAGCTCATTAATCTGAAGCAATCTCTTCTCTCCTGCTGCTGCCAAATCAAAATTCAACTTCTTTAACGCCCAATATGCCTTGTGCTCTAACTCGGCGGGCAAATGACAAGCCTTTCCATAGACCAACTGAAAAGGTGAAGTCCCCAATGGTGTCTTGTAAGCTGTTCTATAAGCCCAAACAGCTTCATCAAGTTTCAAAGACCAATCCTTCCTGGAAGGATTCACCACCTTCTCCAGAATACGCTTAATCTCCCTGTTAGACACCTCTGCCTGCCCATTAGTCTGAGGGTGGTAGGCAGTAGCAACCCGATGATTGATGTTATACCTAGCCATTAAGGCTGTAAACTTCCGGTTGCAGAAATTTGTGCCTTCATCACTGATAATTACCCTGGGAGTGCCGAAACGCGTGAAGATTTGCTTATGCAGAAAACTCAGTACCACTTTAGCATCATTGGTCGGTAAAGCCTTTACCTCGACCCACTTGGAAACATAATCCACCGCTAGCAAAATGTACTGGTTGTTGCATGAAGGAACAAAAGGGCCCATGAAGTCAATGCCCCACACATCAAAAATCTACACCTCCAGCAGCATATTAAGAGGCATCTCGTTCCTTCTCGAGATATTACCAACCCTTTGGCATCGATCACATCTCAACACAAACTGATGAGCATCCTTAAACAGAGTTGGCCAATAGAACCCCGCCTGAAGTACTCGAGTAGCTGTCTTCTCGCCACCATAATGACCTCCATAAGTGGTGGAATGGCAATCACGCAAAACACCCTCTACCTCACTGTAAGGAATGCATCTGCGTATAACCTGATCGGCTCCCTGTCTGAACAAAAAGGGTTCGTCCCAACAGTACCATTTAACATCATGTAGGAACTTCTTCCTTTGAGCATAAGAGAATTCCGAAGGAATGACATTACTTACCAGATAGTTCACAATATCTGCAAACCATGGTTCTTCAGCTTGCACTCCAAAAAGTTGCTCATCTGGAAAGAATTCATTGATGAGAGATTTGTCCAATGAATTCTTACTGTGGTCTTCTAACCGGGACAAGTGATCAGCTACCTGATTCTCAGTACCCTTTCTGTCTTTAATTTCCAGGTCGAATTCTTGAAGTAATAGAACCCAACGAATCAACCGCGGCTTCGAATCTTTCTTCGACATCAGATATCGAATAGCTGCATGATCAGTAAATACCACTGCCTTGGTTCCAAGCAAGTAAGATCTGAATTTCTCGAAACTATATACAATGGCCAAGAGTTCCTTTTCTGTAGTGGTGTAATTCAGCTGCGCATCGTTGAGTGTTTTGCTAGCATAGTAGATCACATGAAATACATTGTTCTTCCTTTGCCCAAGAACAGCTCCAACTGCAAAGTCACTAGCATCACACATCAACTCGAATGGTTCACTCCAATCGGGTGCGGTAATAACAGGTGCAGATGTCAACTTCTTTTTCAACAGCTCAAAAGCAGCTAAGCATTCTTCATCAAACTTGAAAAGGATATCCTTCTCCAACAAGTTGCACAAGGGTTTAGAGATTTTGGAGAAATCTTGAATGAACCGCTGATGGAACCCCGCATGACCAAGAAAACTGCGAATTCCCTTAACTGAATTTGGTGGAGGAAGATTTTCAATTGTCTCCACTTTGGCTTTGTCCACCTCAAGCCCCTTGCTAGATACCTTATGCCCAAGAATGATTCCCTCTTGCACCATGAAGTGACATTTTTCCCAGTTGAGTACTAGATTAGTCTCAACACATCTTTTCAACACCATGCCCAAATTACTGAGGCACTCATCATATGATGCTCCAAAAACTGAGAAGTCATCCATGAACACTTATACATTTATGCCAATCATCTCCGAGAAAATGGCCATCATACACCTCTGAAAAGTAGCAGGTGCACCACATAGGCCAAAAGGTACGCGACGGAACGCGAAAGTACCAAAAGGACATGTGAATGTGGTCTTCTCCTAGTCTTCTGGAGTAATACCAATCTGGTTGTAACCTGAATAACCATCCAACAAGCAATAGAATTCATGCCCCGCCAACCTGTCCAACATCTGATCAATGAAAGGAAGGGGAAAATGATCCTTTCTGGTAGCTTTGTTCAGTTTCCGGTAGTCCATGCAAATTCTCCATCCAGTAACTGTACGAGTCGGGATCAACTCGTTCTTTTCATTAGCCACCACTGTCATGCCTCCTTTCTTAGGCACACATTGCACTGGACTCACCCATGAACTGTCTAAAATAGGATAGATGATCCCAGCATCTAGCCACTTGAGAATTTCTTTCTTCACTACCTCCTTCATGATAGGATTAAGACGTCTCTGAGGGTCCACAGTTGGCTTGCTTCCTGGCTCTAGTGGAATTTTATGCATACAGTACGAAGGGCTGATACCCTTAATATCCGCTATAGTCCACCCAATTGCTGATTTAAACTCTCTCAAGATTCTGAGGAGTTTGTCTTCTTCACTACCTGACAAGTTAGATGAGATAATAACAGGTAATGTAGATGAATCACCTAAAAAAGCATACCTCAAATGTTCTGGTAGTTGTTTAAGCTCAAGAGTGGGAGCTTTCTCAATAGAAGGCTTGAGACGCTCTTGTGGTTTCTCCAACTCTGTTATGCCAAGAGAGTCAAAAGGCATGTCTAACCTCCTCTTCCACGGAGTTGCATTCAAATACTGTGCTTGTTCCTCTTTTTCTTTACCCTCAACATCAGATTCCCCCATAAGTGCTTTTTCCAAGGTGTCTGACTTGATCAATTTGTCAAACTCCTTGCTTACTGCTGATTCCACAAGATCTATAGAGAAACATTCTTCATCTTCTGTAGGAAACTTCATTGCATTGAAAACATTGAAGGTGACGTTCTGGTCATGCACCCTCATCGTGAGTTCCCCTTTTTTCACATCTATCAAAGTGCGACCTGTAGCGAGAAACGGCCTTCCTAAGATGATAGGAATCTTCTTGTCTTCTTCAAAGTCCAGAATAACGAAATCAGCGGGGAAGATAAGCTTGTCAACCCTTACTAGGACATCCTCCACAATACCCCTAGGATATGTGATAGACCTATATGCCAGCTGTAAAGACATGGTAGTGGGTTTAGGCTCCGGTAGCCCTAGTTGCAAGAAGACGGACAATGGCATCAGATTAATACTCGCTCCCAAATCACACAGACACTTGTCGAACGATAGATTGCCAATAGTGCAAGGAATTGTGAAACTCCCTGGATCCTTAAGTTTCGGGGGCAACTTCTGCTGCAGAATAGCACTGCACTCCTCCGTTAGAGCAACGGTTTCTAACTCTTCTAACTTCAACTTTCTTGAGAGAATACCCTTCATGAACTTTGCGTAGCTCGGCAAATTGTGTGTCTAGCTTCTGTTTATATGCAGCTTCTTAAAAACCTCCAAGAACTTAGCAAATTGTGTGTCTAGCTTCTGTTTTTGAAGTCTTCTAGGGAACGGAGGAGGGGGGTAGATTACCTTACCCTCTGTTTCTTGCTTAGAAGTGGAATCATGAGATGCATTGGGGTGTTTGCTCACCAATTTCTCCACCAAATCCTTCTTTTCAGGAATTTTCAACTTTTCTGGTAGAAGTTCATGCACGGGCGCGCTCTGGGATGCGCGGGCGCGCTCCTGTCCCTGGAAATCAGGCGCGGGCGCGCTCTGGGATGCGCGGGCGCGCTCTGCTTCCTGGATTTTTCCTTCAGCTTCTTCGTTTTCCTGAATTTCAGTGTTTTGGTCAGTGGTGACCTTCCCTGGTCTCAATGTAATTGCCTTGACATGTTCCTTACTCTCCCGTTTGCCTGGATTAGTTTCCGTATCACTAGGGAGAGTTCCCTGTGGTCTGTTCAGCAACGCACTGGCTATCTGTCCAATCTGAGTTTCCAAAGTCTTGAGAGAAGCCGCCTGGCTCTTACACATCAACCTCAACTCTTCCAATTCTGACTTTTCATTAGAAGACTGACCATGGTGACCTTGAGGTTGTTGATGAAATCTTGGTGGTGGCTGATAAGGTTGTCTTGGAGCATATTGCTGCTGATAACCAGCAGGGTTGAATGGCTTAGCTCCAAATTGTTGACCTTGATACTGCTGCTGACCACCTTGATTGTTACTCCAGCTGAAATTCGGGTTGTTTCTGTTATTTGGATGATAAACATTAGGAACTGGCTGTTGTGGCCTCTGAAAATTACTCACGAACTGTGCTGATTCACTAGATATAGCACACTGATTAGTGTCATGAGCACCTGCACATAGTTCACAGACACTAGCCACTTGCTGCATTCCCATGTTAGATAGAGAATCCACCTTCATAGAAAGAGCTTTTAGCTGAGCTGCTATTGCTGTAGTCGCATCCACTTCCAGAATTCCTGCTGCTTTGCCATGTGATAACCTCTGAGTAGGATTCTGGTA
Organism: Heracleum sosnowskyi; assembly: GCA_030848705.1. Taxonomy (NCBI): domain Eukaryota; kingdom Viridiplantae; phylum Streptophyta; class Magnoliopsida; order Apiales; family Apiaceae; genus Heracleum; species Heracleum sosnowskyi. The sequence continues at coordinate 56,488,735 of CM061238.1, read as the reverse complement.
CTCATTAGCAGCCATCATCTCTATAAGTTCATAGGCCTCCTCATAGCTTTTAGCCCAAAGAGCTCCACCTGATGCTGCATCAAGCATTGGTCTTGATTGACCTCCCAAACCATTGTAGAAACAATTTATCACCATCCAATCAGGCATTCCATGATGAGGGCACTTTCGTAGCATCTCTTTGTAACGCTCCCAAGCTTCACATAACGTTTCCCCTGAATGCTGAGAAAACTGAGTGAGAGCATTTCTTATTGCAGCTGTCTTGGCCATAGGGAAGAACTTAGTAAGAAACTTTTGAGCGAGCTCCTCCCATGTAGTGATAGACCCTGCTGGTAGAGAATGCAACTAGCCCTTAGCTTTATCCCTCAAGGAAAAAGGGAAAAGTCTCAGCTTCACAGCATCATCTGACACTCCATTGAACTTGAATGTGTCACAAATCTCAATGAAATCCCTAATATGCATATTAGGGTCTTCCGTTGGAGAACCCCCAAACTGCACAGAGTTCTGTAGCATCTGAATCGTGCCAGCCTTGATCTCAAAGTTGTTAGCCGAGATAGCTGGTCTAACAATGCTTGACTGAATATCATTGATCTTTGGCTTAGAATAATCCATCAAAGCCTTTGCTCCTGCTGCTGCTGGTTCTCCCATAACTAGATTCAAGTTAGCTCCTTCTTCTTCCAGTTTATCTTTACGAGATTGAGAACGTGTTCGCATACACGCTCACTAGAGTATCTGGAACACACCAAACAAAGTAAAATTGATGAGAAAAACAATCTGAGTCACTGAACTTTAACTGTCACTGATGACAAGCACATAAACTATATTAAAACTACACCGAGTCCCTGGCAGCGGCGCCAAAAACTTGTTCGCACAAAAAAAACACGCAAGCGCACGTGGTCACAAGTAGTATATAGATAAATCAAGTTCGATCCCACAAGGACTGGTTTAGGTTGAAATAGTCTGTACTTATGCACCAATGTTTGGTTATTACTCACTGCTAAGACAAGTATCAAATTGGTGTTTTGATTAACTACTAACTAGCACTTAACAAGTCTATAATTAACTAAAAGAATTACTAGTGAATTACTGATATGAATAAGCATGGGATCCTAACATCATTAAATATTTCATCTAGAGTCTCTTGTTCTTAATCTCTGTATGTGACAGTTGTGACAACTAACCAGATAACACGAATTTAGTACACGCTACCTTTCAGTATACGTATACCATACCACTTAAACATCCACAGATAGATAGAAGTTAAATGGACACCAGATATGCTTAGTCCCTATATGTCTATAGAGATTGAAAACATAGTGGTTGAATGAGCAGGTTATCTATTCAGATTACATAGGGTAGATGAAACGGTTAAAATCACCCACAAATTATGCATGATAATCATACATAAACTTATGCTAGCATGGCAAGTTCTAAATCCCTAAATCCACTTTCGCAATCAATAAGGATTAACAAACAATCATGAATGTTAGCTACGCATCCACAATGAATAAGCACAACCATGATAGGAAATCAATTCGCCACCAAACACAGAGTATATAAAACAATTAACCACTAAACTCCATAAGAACTCTGTTAGAATCCCACGATAACGATTAGTTCATAAATGAACCGTTCATTATCGCAGGTTCTAATGAAAACATGATATAAAAACTAGGTCTTGAATTGATAATTGCAAATCAAATAGTATCAAGAATAACAATGTTTAGAAAACTAGAAAGAAGAATCCAAGTATCGCTTAATTGAGAGAAATACAAAGAAAAGTGTAATCTGGCTCTCCCAATCTAAGTCTCTCTGCTCTTCTTTATTATTCCTCGACCCCCGCTGGAAATTAGGGTTCTCCCCTTAGAAAACATCCACCAGAAATGAAACAGGCCCAAAACATGACCCGCTACCACTCTAAGCCCACAAAACAAAATAATAGAATTTCCACCAGACGGGGACGCGCGGCCGCGCGCTAGCAAGCGCGGGCGCGCCTGAGTTCCTGCCAACGGACGCGCGGGCGCGCTCTAGGAGGCGCGGGCGCACCTGGCTCTCTACCAAAATTCCTGTTTTGCTGATTTATTAGCTAACTACCTTGCCAATTGCTTGCCTCCAACATCACTCAACTCCTGGAGCAAAAACCACCATTTTAAAGCACGATGACCACCACTTGATCCCATTCAGCTTATCTGCACATAAACACTAAAACTCATCATAACATCACACACTTGAGGCCAAAACAACCAATTTAAGCTGATTTTAAGGCGTTCCAAGTAGATATAAAACCGACTTATCAGCCAACTATCATCTGATGAAGCTTTAGCATAAAAACAATTAACTTCATCTTTGAATCCCGAGTTCAGATCAGCTATGAACAAGTCACCTTTCCTTACTCCTTGAAGAGCAGGCTTTCCATTCTTCTTGTGAAGGATCTGACACTTCTCTCTTTCAAAGGAAACAGCATATCCTCTGTCACAGAAATGACTGATGCTGAGAAGATTGAACTTCAGACCTTCCACAAATGAAACATCTTCAATGATAACATTTCCGTACTTCAAACAACCATATCCTTTCGTAATACCCTTGCTGTTATCTCCAAAGGTAACTACTGGGCCAGCTTTCTCAACCAAATCTGATAGCAGGGCTCTATCTCCGGTCATATGCCTTGAACAGCCACTGTCAAGAATCCATACAACACGGTTTACCTGTTTACCTCCCTGCAATATCAAATTGATTAGACCTTCTTCGGAGCCCAAAATTGATTGGGTCCGGCATACTTAAGGAACTGGCCTTTGTCAGGCAAAACAACATTTTTAGCTAAAACTACTTCAACCTCTTTCACATAAGAGCGTTTCCATTTATAGCCAGCCTTAACACATTTCTGAGTAGGCTTAGGGGTAAATGAATCCACTCTAGTCTGAAGAGGACTAGTAGTCTTTGCTTTAACATGCTTCTTATTATTAACATGTTGACGTGGAGCAGTCTTATCACTAGATACATGCTTACTATTAAAATAAGCATACATAACATTGAAAGCACAAGACATGCAATTAATCACACCACATGCTTTATGAGAAGAATTAACAGGAGGCATGTTAGTTCTACAGTTGTTTTGATCCAACTTATGGATATCTGATTTAGTCTTTTTAGTTGAAGCAACTTTGACTGGAATATCAGATATACACTTTTTGGATTGTTCAACTTCCAACGCAATATCTTCTTCACGAATCTCCTCTGCAATGATGATAGAGTGTTCATTCAGAGGTTCTTCCTCAGACTCCTTACAGAAGGGTGTTTCAATACCCTTAAGCACATATGGAACACCCCTTCCTTCAGATCTGACTCTACAAGGGGAATTAATTCCAAGCAATGCAATGGCCTCATTATAATCATAACCTATACTGACATGATTACCCCTAGCTTGTTTATTGAGAATCTCTTTAGCAGTCTTGCAAGAATTAAAGTAAGCATTGGCTTTAGTATTAAGCTCACTATTCTTTTCTTTAAGAATGGTTTCCAGTTGAATATAACATTTAACCCTATTCTCAAGAAATGCAATTTTCTCAATAAGTTCATCCTGATTAAAATGCACTAGTTTTAATTCTTTTATTTCCTTTTCAAGATTTGTGTTTAAAAGAATTATTCTATCATTTTCAGTGCGTGCACAACTTAAAGTATCACCAAGATTACGAATCATTTCAACTTAAAGGATTTTGACTGTACCCACTTTCTGTGTAGTAGACATTTTTTGAGATTTTTTTAAGAAAAATAAAAAAAATCAGAGTTTAAGAAAAATCTCAAAACAATTGGATCTTTGATTTGTATATCAATCAAAAAGCTCTGATGCCAATTGTTAGGTCCTGATAAGTTTGCAGAAGGGGGGTTGAATACAAACTATACCGTTTTATCGAAATTTGTTCTTTGAATAATTTAACAATTGAGAACAAATTAATGCGGAATATAAATGAAACAAGATTCAAGTTAAATATAACTTATATTAAACTTGAAGGGTGTTGCAAATACAATAAGGATTACAAAGTATTTATCTCAAACTAATTAATACAAATTTAGAATAAATTCGACATGAACTCTTCTAATATTTGTAATAAAAAGATCGAATGCTAAAAGCAAGTTCGAGATAAATTCTAGGGATAAAAATCCGCTAGATGATCAAAGCAATACAAGTAATCAACTTCTAGTGGTTTGGATTTAACAATACAAACTAGAATTAATTGCTTGAGAAGAAATGAGATTAAATGCTTCAGCTGTTCTTCAGAGTAAATGCTTCTGTGTCTTTCTTTTTGATTCACTTGTCTCTTCTGTCTGTTCTGCACGATTTTAACACAATTGCATTTCCTTGTATGACCTATTAATTAAATCAGAATGATTTAATTAATAAATCAAAACACTTGTATGACCTGAAGAATATATTCGGTAGAACCATGCTTCAGCAGTATGACCTACAAGAAAATGTCCACTATGACCTTCAGTACTTCCACCAACTCTGGATAGAACCTGGGAAAGCAATCTGTATGACCTGTCAGAATTGAATGGTATGACCTGAAGTATAATTCGGTAGAACCTAGGGTATTAGAACACTAGGTCATACCGAGTCTTCTAAACAGGTCATACCGAGATTTAAAAAGAAAATCCTTTTAATTTATTTAGATAGATTAAATTCTAGATTAAATTAATTCTTTTATAGAATTAATTTAATAAATAATTTAAACAACTAACTTAATTAAGTTAATAAATAAATTAATTCTGATAGAATTAATTTATTAATTAAATTTAATTAATAAATTAAAGAAGATAACTTAATATTCTTGCATTCCTCTATCTTCTGAAAACCACTGAATATAGATGATTTAATTCCACTGATTGATGTCGTCATTCGATGCACTGTCTGGTTTCATGAATAACTGACTTCAATGATAATTCTTCATCTTTAAAACATTTAAAGCTGTGGCTTCTTTTCTTTAGCTTTGACTAAACTCTGTATCCTGTACTTCTTCTGTCACCAACTGGAAATCTCTGTCATTGTAGTAAATCCACTTTCTTGAATACTTCACTGAGGCTTGAACAATAAATTGAACTTCTTTCAATGTAGAATAACTTCAAGTCTGTAGATGACTTTAATCCTCAATTCTCTTGACAGATAAAACTCTTTGAGATTCCTGTGACATATTAACTTATTATTTACTTATTACATACTTATTTAAATTAAGTTGTTTCCTCGGAATATTAATAGGCCTAAACATATGCCTTTCAAGATTTCATATACATCACTTTGCAATAGTGAATGAAGCTCTAAATTAGTTGGTAATCTCTTTCAATTAACCATTATCAATCATCATTGTCACAATTTATTTAATTTTTAAAAGTTTTAATATTTTCTATAAAAAATAATATCTAATAATAAATTGTTAATATTAAATATTGAATTAATAATAAATATCAATGATATGTAATAATGAGTTGGACACAATTAATGTACGCATATTAAAGTAGATGAGTATTAATTGTAATTAATACATGTATAATTAAAATATAATTTAGAAGGGTATTTTGGTAATTTAACTCGAATAAATTGACACATTGAACCCCCTAGTTGTTCTATTATATATATAATAGATATATATTAATTGTATATAGAATTTGTAATCTAATAGTATATATAATATGAGCAAATATATACTTATTGCAAATAAACATGATTTACAATATAAAAATATTAATATAATTCTTTTTCCAATGGACCAATTTCAATTTATAACATTTTGTATATCTATTTTGCATGAATTTTTCTCTAATATGGTCAAATATATAATTTTAAGGCACTTGTGAAAATAGATTATCTACCTTAACAAGTAGATTACAAGAAGAGACTAAAATAGAATGTAACATATTGAGTATTTGCACATATATTAATAAAGAGTTAAAGAGTTTTATTATATAACCAAAATTGATGTCTAGCATAGTGGTTAGAAGTGTGCTCTCTAATTTAGAGGTCATGGGTTCGACTCCCATTAGAAACAATTTTTTTATCATTAATATAATAAGTAGGGGTAATTTGATAATTTCACATTGATTAAATTGTCTCAAGCAACCCCTAGTTGCTAATTTAGAGGTCATGGGTTCGACTCCCAATAGAAACAATTTTTTTATCATTAATATAATAAGTAGGGGTAATTTGATAATTTCACATTGATTAAATTGTCTCAAGCAACCCCTAGTTGCTCTATTATATATATAATAACTAGATTGTGATTTTAAACTAAATTATGCATTATCAATGTCATTTGACATATATGATTGTATATTTTTTATGTTCATAGAGTTTTTATGTTAATGTTATGACTATGATTGTATACTTGCTTAAATATGTTGAAGTTTATAATGTGAAAACTAATACGAGTAGTTTTGATAAATCATGTCTGTTTTTTAATTTTGTTGTGGATCATATAATAGAACTAGAGTGTTCTATGGATGTTTTCTAATTAAGAAGACATTTTTAATATTATAATCTTAAAATTTTTCCAGTTCTTCAAAAATGATGCATTCATTTAGTTCATCTCCGACAATATTCAAGGTAGAAACTAAATAGCCTTCAAGATGCTGCAATATGAGATTGTAGGTTTTAGTACTGATTTTACTCAAAAGCTTTCCTAAATCTTCTAATACTCTACTTAGGCCTTGCGTTTTCAGTTCTTAAAACTTTCTTTGTAACTCTTTTATGTCTTTTCTTCTCACCTCTTGATTTTAAGCATTTTTTACCTTTATTTCTCTTCCCCTGTCTACCTAACTTTCAGAACCTAGGACAATGTAGCTAATTGACTTAAGTGGAACTACCTTGTGCCAAATAATTCTATTATTAAGTACGTTTGGTACCATTTCGATGTGTTTCAATTCTTCCAAACAAACAGACTTTTTTTTAACTCTAAACTTGAGAATCGATCAATTATGGATGGATAAATATTTTTTGCTTATATCATCGTAAGTTAAAATTGCTCATATGCCTTCTGAGTTCTGTCCGTGTTTTGACAATGAATTCACGCTTTATTTTTTTTTTCAAAATACACATCTTTAATAATTAAAACACGGGCCGTTTTTCTAGCAATTAACATAAATTTCTATTCTTTGCGGTTATTTTTTTTTCTAGGTATGGTTGCACATTTTTTTTCATCTGTTACAATGTACTTACTTTAATTTATATAGATAATTTGATTGATCGGGGATTATAATTTTAAATAACACAGACTGTATAATGTGATTTGATCTGATCATAATGTAAGATATGCAATATCATGTTTTTTTAAATTTGTTATGGACTATATATATTAATCTGTTTATTGTTTACACAAATTATTATCAAAATTTTAGAATATATAATTCATTTAATTGTTTTGTTGTACTATCTATTTATTTTAATTATCTCGCCTTTTACAATATTTTAACTCAAAACAAATAGTTTTTCATATGTTTTATTTATGTTTTTTAGTTATTTTACACACGCGCGCGCACACACACACACACACATATATATATATATATATGTGTGTACAAATATCAAAATATGTGTACAAATATCAAATATCAAAATATCAAAATATATATATATATATATATATATATGTGTGTGTGTGTGTGTGTGTGTGTGTGTGTGTGCGCGCGCGTGTTGTATTAATTCAATTCCAAATAACTAATTATTTTCTTTCATAAAATTCATTTAAAATTCATTTGATAATGACGAAAAATGTGTCATATATATAATGCATCCAATCTAATTATAAATCTAGTCACTCCTATTATATATATATATATATATATATATATATATATATATATATATATATATATATATATATATATATATATACTGTATTATTAAAACTGAAACATTGAAAGTTTGATAGTCGGTCGGTACATTTCTCATATTTTGATATTTGTACTTTAGTTCTTTTATTTTTACTACTTTATTTAATTTATTAAAAACAACAATTTTATTCAAATTATAGTTTGGTAGTCGGTCGGTCAATACGACATTCATAATCTGATATTTGCACTTTAGTCCTTTTTCTTTTGCAATATGACCTTAATTTATTAAAAACAACAATTTTAATTAAATATATTTTTAAAATATTGTTAAACACAAAACTCTTAAAACACAATTTAATCACGCCAAACAGAAACACACACGTCAATTCAACATTAAGTTCAACAATCACATAAAACTATTCAAATTTAAGATGAACTTCAAACAAAGTAAATATAAATGTAAAATAAGAAGAATATGAATGTCGTATGCATCACACTGACTTTATACTTGTAGTATAGATAAGAACAAATAATTATAAATATCATGTATACATGTTATCAATATGTGCTATTTAACAATGATTATTGTGCGATAAATAAAGTAATCCTCGTTCGAGAATTAAGGCGGAGTTTGACGAAAGAGTTATAATATTGTGTAATATTCTATTGTGCTTTTCATTGTCTAACTTTTACACATGTTTTAACACTAATTTCATTAATTTAAAAATAAATAAGCCACAAATATGTAAATAAACTATTTGTAATATGTTATTTATGTTATATCAACATTTAATAATACATTTTATATATTAATTATTTGAATAATTCAAATATATTGCGTAGTACAAGAAAAGTTCGACTCTGATGCAAGAAAATAGAATATATTATAACTATCGATACATATACAAAATATTTGTTTAGTTAAAAGAAAGATAAAAAGCACCACACATAATATTGTTTTTAAAACTTAATATTAATATTTTATAAGACTGGTACTATATATGATTCTGTATGATATTTTAAGTATTAAAAAAATAAAGTTTAATAAATATTATAAATCACCTTAATTTTTACTCAAAAAATTAAATAATAATAAATATTGGATAAGAAAGATGTGAGGTTTATGTCATATGATTTTTAGATCAAAATCAAAAAGAATCATGTAGCTCAATGGTTATAAGGATGACTTCTTTAGCGAATGTCAGGGTTCGATCCCCGACTAAAACATTATTTACTCAATTTTTTCCTCCAGATAAGAGAGTAGTGGCATGACATGTAATTTCGTAATATATAAGGGTAAAATAGTAATTTCATAGGGGGTGTTAGGTCCTGATATGTACCAGCTTCCAGACTTGCTGTTGTTCAAATTGATTGAGTTCATCTTGCATAGCAATCACCCAATCTGGATTAGTCAATGCTTCCTCAGTCTTCTTTGGCTCCAACTCAGATAGAAACCCTGAATAATGACATTCATTCTGAGTAGCACTTCTAGTTTTAACTCCAACACCTGGATCAGCAATGATCAACTCAAAGGGATGAGCTCTATTCCATACTGTCTGTCTTGGAAGATTTGATCTTGATGATTCGCCTTGAAATTCATTATGGTGTTGTGAATGACTAGTTGACCCTTCATTTCCTCCCCCTGAGTTGTTGGCAGATTGTTACCAATGTTTCCACCACCACCACCATTATCATCATTGTCATTGTTATCACCAGCAACAAGCTCAGGTGGATTCTCATCATCTGAATCTGAATTTGACATGTCATCAAACTTCAATTTCTCAGATGGATTTTCTATTTGGATACTAGGGAGTTAGGTGTCATCAAATGTAACATTGATGTTCTTATTGACTGATAACATTTCTTGATTTCAAACAGGCCATATCCTCAGTTATACCCTTGTTGTTATCTCCAAAGGTAACTCCTGGGCCAGCTTTCTCAACCACATTTGATAGCAGGGCTCTATCTCCGGTCATATGCCTTGAACATCCACTGTCCAGAACCCCCACAACACGGTTTACTTTTTCTATACCCTGCAATATCAAATTGATTAGTCCTTCCTCGGAGCCCAAACTTGATTGGATCCGGCATACTTAAAGAACTGGCCTTTGTCAGGCAAAACAACATTTTTAACTTTAACTACATAGACCTCTTTCACAAAAGAGTGTTTCCATTTATAGCCAGCCTTAACACATTTCTGAGTAGGCTTAGGGATAAATGGATCCACTCTAGTCTTTGGAGGACTAGTAGTATTAGATCTAACATGCTTCTTATTATTAACATGTTGACGTGGAGTAGTCTTATTATCAGAAACATGCTTACTATTAAAATAAGCATGCATTACATTGAAAGCACAAGACATGCAATTAATCACACCACATGCTTTATGAGAAAGATTAATAGAAGGCATGTCAGTTTTGTAGTTGTTTTGATCCATTTTATGAATGTTTGACTTAGTCTTTGTTGTAGAAACAACTTTGACTGGTTTGTCGGATTTACACTTTTTGGATTGTTCAAGATCAAAAGCACGATCCTCCATAAGTATCTCCTCTTCAATAATGATAGAGTATTCATTCAGAGGATCTGCTTGAGACTCTCTAAAGAAAGGCTTATCAATACCCTTAAGCACATCTGGTATACCCCTTTCTTCAGCACTGACTCTATTAGGGGTATTTATGCTTAATTCACCAATAGACTCATTATAGTCATACCCTATTCCTACAGTATGACCAATACTTTGTTTATTGATGATTTCTTTAGCAGTCTTACAAGAGTTATAGTAAGCATTAGCCTTGACTTTAAGTTCACTGATCTGACCCATAAGAATGGTTTCCAGTTGAATATAACATTTAACTCTATTCTCAAGAAATGCTATTTTCTCAGTTAGTTCATCCTGATTAACATGCACAAGTTTTAATTCTTTTATCTCCTTTTCAAGGGCTGTGTTCAAAAGAATTATTCTATCATTTTCTCTACGTGCACATGAAACAGTAGTACTAAGATGATAGATCATTTCAGTATCAATAAAATTTACCTCTGACATGTATGTTGATGAAGTGCTTGTCTCATTAGACATTAAAGCAAGGTTTCCAATTTCACCTGTTTCTTCATCACTATCAGTATCATCCCAAGTCTTTCCCTCAGCAACATATGATTTCCCAATCTTATTCTTCTTGCTAGAATCGAATGAGTTCCTTCTCACTTGCTTTAGCTTTTTACATTCTGTAGCAAAGTGACCCAACTCATTACAATTATAGCACCTGATTGTGCTTCTTTCCACAGTTCCAGTTTTATAGCCACCCCTTGTGCTATTTGAAGATGAGGAACCACCTCTCTGAAACTTGGGCTTAAACTTAAGATTGGGATTCCTTCTGAATCTGAACTTCCCAAACTTCCTGACTATCATGGCCAAATCACCATCCTCCAGCTGATCAAGTTCTTCCAAAGAGTAGTAGTCACCACCAGATTGATCAATGGATGTTAAACCAAATTCAGCATCAATAACATCCAAGTTAGAACTGGAAGGTTGAACAACCTTCACTTCCAGTTTCTGTGGGACTACTGTTGTCAATGCAGTAGAAGTACCAACTATCTTTCCAGTTCCATATAACTCATTCTGTTGAATCTGCTCCAGCTCATAGGTCTTCAGAACACCATACAGTCTTTCCAGAGAAATCTCTCCAAGATCTCTTGCTTCTCTGATTGCAGATATTCTGTGCTCCAAATGAATTGGAAGTGTAAGTAGGAACTTCTTGTTAATCTCCTTGATAGTATAGTGCTTCCCATTGAGGTTCAGATCATTGATTAATTTGTTGTATCTCTCAAAAACCTCAGAGATACCTTCACCAGGGTTTGATCTAAAATGCTCATATGAAGAGGTGAGAATTTCCAGCTTATTCTCTCTAACTTCCTCTGTCCCCTCATTGATTATCTCTATTGTGTCCCAAATGTGTTTGACAGTAGCACAGTTTAGGACATGATTATGCATGATAGGATCCAGACAATCAACCAGTATCAACTGTAGACAGGCATCCAGTGTAGAGTCCTCTTTCTCATCAGGAGTGTAGTCCTTGGGGTCCTTGGGGTACATCCTAGCAGCTCTAGTAACCACATCATTCTCTACCTGCTCTCCCTCAACAATCATAGGGATTTTGGGACCATTCTTTAGCACTCCTAGATATTTAACATTTGCAACTTGAAGAAACAGGAGCATTTTCTTCTTCCACATAGGATAATGCTCCTTGCTGAACATGGGGATTTTGACAGTACCAACTTTTTGTGTAGTAGACATTTTTGAGATTTAAAATGAATAATGAAAATTTCAGAGTTTAAAAAAATCTCAAAATAATTGGATCTTTGATTAGTATATCAATCAAAAGGTTCTGATGCCAATTGTTAGGTCCTGATATGTTTGTAGAAGGGGGGTTGAATACAAACAGTACCGTTTAATCGAATTTGTATTGATAGTAGATTTAACAATTATAATAACAAATTATCTGCGGAATAAAATGAAACAAGATTCAAGTTAAATAAAACTCTATTGAACTTGAAGGGTGTTATAATTCTGTGTACAGATTACAGAGTTCTTGTTAAAAAAAATCTAGAATAAATTTGACATGAATTTATCTATATTTGTAATAAAAGGATCGAATACTAAAAAGTAGTTCGATATAATTTCTAGGGATTATGATCCGCTAGATTGTCAAAGCAATACAAGTAATTGAATTCTAGTGGATTGGATATAACATAAATGTCTAGAATTGATTACAAGAAGTAAATTGAGAGCTTTGCTGTTGGTTGAAGTTAATGGCAGAAGTAAATGGATATGATGCTTTGTTCTTCTGTTTTTTGTCTTGTAAAATGCACTCCTCTTTTGATTACAATGACTTGTATTTAAACAAGTCACAGGAAGCATTTCCACGCGCCAGAAACAATCAACTTGATTTTATACTAATAGTACTAACCAATATAACTGGTAGTACTATCAATTTGTATTGGTAGTACTATCGGTAGTACAAACCTAGATAGTACTACTAGTATAAAACAGATAGTACTACTAGTACTAACTAGAAATAGAAATAAATCTGTTTTAATTTATTCCACTTTTAATTGATTTAATAAATGAATTAATTCTTTTAGAATTAATTCACAAATTAAATAAATTAGATTATTGACTTAAATAATTCCATAAATAAATTAATTCCAGAGAATTAATCTATATATAAAATTACTTAAGATCTAGATTGATTAATTTAATATATGAATTAATTCTGAAAGAATTAATTCATAGATTAAATTTAATTATCTTAATGAATAAATTAAAAGAGAATTAAAACTAATTCTAAGAACCACTAAAATTGATGACGAACTACCACTGACTGTCGTTGACACTCATGTACTGTCTGGTTCATAAGCGACTAACTTTAATGGTTGTTCTTCATACTTTGACTTTAAGCTATGGTTCTTTTCTCCTTCTACTTAAACAAAGGATTGTAACCTGTACTTTTATCCGTCACACTTCTGAAATCGCTGTCACTATTAAATAGTTCCACTTCCTTGAATACTTCACTGAGGCTTGATCAATAAATTGAACTTCTTTCAATGTAGACTTACTTCAAGACTGTAGATGACCTTAATCTTCATTCTCTTGACAGATATAATCTTCTGAGATTCCTGTGACATCTGTATTTATTATTTACTTGTTACATCTTGGTTTATGTTGAGTAGAATCCTCTGTGTTTACAAATAGGCCTAGACATATGCCTTTCAGGGGGTTTATTGGCTCAAAATGCCCTTAAATTATTCCCTTGTTCTCCTATTATATATAGAAGATATTTAAAAGGCAATTAGACTATTAAAATTGAAAATTTAGTTTAATCCATTAGTAAAGATTTTGAAGTCAAGAATATTATAATTGTATATTTAGTTTCCTCCATTAATAAAGATTTTGATGGCAAGAATATTATAATTGTATATTTAGTTTCCTCCATTAGTAAAGATTTTAAAGTCAATTGAGATATTTTCGAATCTTTTACATTAATTATTCAAAAATTTGAAAAAAATTAGAAAAATAGATCGAAGCGATTTGAGAGGCGCCACATCACCGCCCTCGTCTTCTCCTTTATATAAGTATATTGATTGATTGGATCAGTAGAGGGTGTTTAGGAGAATATTAACATACTATATTTAGTTTTCTCCGTTAGAAAAATAGTAAGAAGGAAATTGAGAATTTATCTAATATTATAAAGGCAAGAGTATTAAAATTGTAGGCAAAAGTATTAAAATTGTATATTTATTTTCCTGCATTAGTAAAAATTTAAAAGGCAATTAAGATATCTTCTAATAAAATAATTTATGAGACTATTAAAATTGTAAATTTTGTTTCATCCATTAGTAAAGATTTTAAAGGCAAGAATATTAGAATTGTATATTGATTTCCTCCATTAATAAAGATCTTGATGACAAGAATATTATAATTGTATATTTAGTTTCCCTCATTAGTAAAAATTTTAAAATCAATTGAGATATTTTTGAATCTTTAACATTAATTATTCAAAAATTTGAGAAAATTAGAAAAATATATCAAAGCGATTTAAGAAGCGCCATATCACCGCACTCGTCTTCTCCTTTATATAAGTACTAGTCGACTAAGTCGCGATTCGCAGCGACCTTATAACATTCTTTTCAATATTTTAAATAAAAATTGTTTTAGACAAAGACGTACCACAAAAAATATCTATCATATCAAATAAATTAGTGAACACAATTTTGCACAAATTAAATATTCATAGACTACTATTTATATACTTTTTAATACCAATTTAGTGTCACTTTTTTTTACTCTAACACCCGTTATAAGAAATATATACTAATAAAAATCTAAGAACAACCCACTATTGCAAACTTCAATTATTTTAATTATTATTAAATTACTAATTTATTGAATTTACTCACACTTGACGATAATATTTTTTAAATTCATACGTATACATCATTGATAACATAAGAGATTTATCTTGAGAATTTTGTGAAGTGCTAGTTATAATTTTGTGAGAAACATTTTTTAATTTTGAAGGAATGTTTAACTATATTTCTTTTTCTTATAAATTCGAAATATCATTTGAATGTCTTTTCTATTTGATCATTACTATTCCTATTTTGAATATGCTAAAAGAAATTTTTAATTATATGTCTTTGTCATTAATTCGAATTTTTATTCTCATTCTCTATTAATTTTTATCATTCAATTTCGAACTTCTAATTTAAATATATGTAGACAACAAAATAAACTCTTTATATCATTTTTCTTCATAATGATTTGTGTCACATTTTTTTAGCCGACATCATTGAAAAATCCACTTGTCTTGTTATTTATATGAAGATATTTTAGAAATGTCGAAATAATACAATACAATAGGTATTCGACAGGTTAAAAATAATCGGATCTGATGGGTACCTTACTCATTCCGATTTGATTGAATTTTATAGGATTTGAAATTTCGAATATAAATTTAAATTTGAACTTATTTCTTAAACTAAAAAATGTGTAGATTTAGATTTCAATACGGTGACAAACTTTCTTTAAATATAATTATTATCTTGTGTCGTTGGTAATAAATTAGGTAGTAAAATTGTATTGTGATTACATAGAAGAGACTTATTTTAAATAGAATTATTTCCTTCAATAAAATGTATTTCAGAAAACAATTACTACATGTTTCAATAGAAGTTTTCTAATAAATTAAAACTTAAAAAATTATTTAAATTTTAAAGTAACTATTTTTTAATTAAATTCTAAACAATATTGATTTTTATATATTTATTATTTTTGTTATAAATTCAAATGTAAATAAGGAAATTTAATTTTATTAATTAAAATTGTGGAGCTCTAGTAATATAATTTGATTAGGTTTATAATTTTTAAAGGACTTATCTTTTATAATAGGAGTCCTAACAGGAAATATTAAAAGATTTTGATTTTTTCTCTCTAAAAAATAGGACATAAATAAGAAAGTTTTGATTTTAATTATTTAAAATAGAGGAGCTTTAGAAAAATAGATAAATAGTAATTTCTATTATTATAATTTACTAAGTCGCGCTTCGCAAGCCTTATAATAATATTTTTAAATATATTTTTAAAAACTATTTTACAATAAAGTTCTTAAATAAAATAAAAAATAATGTTTCTAACATAAATTTAAGAAACTGCCTAGAAAATGTTTCTTCATAAAACATAAAGGACAATCGAATAAGTGTGCTTCGCGACGATTTTATAATATTTCTTTTTAAAATTCCAAATATTAAATATTTAAGAAACAAATTAACAAAAAATGTAATATATCATATATGTTAGTGTACACAATATTTTTCAAATAAATATACATAAAAAATAAAATAAACCATTTATGTATTTTTATATTATTTTTGTGTCAAGTTTTGCTAAGCCGACTCCCATTGTAATAAATATATATTAACAATACAAAATATTAATAGATATAAATTTAATATTGGGTATGGTATCTAACTTTTAGATTCATGGTATTACTTTGTATTATCTAATTATTATACTCTTCCTAAGAAATTGTATCTACAAAAAATCGTTTGATTTTATTTCCTTCCTAACTTCCGTGATATCAAAGGCAGTGAATGTTAATATTGTCTGTAACGGAATCCAAGTAAAAACAATATCACATTGACTTCTCTATCGATGGCCAGGAGACTTCAAAGTCCCATCTATGAGCTTTAACCCTACCATCAATCTTCAATTTAGCAATGAGATTAACTCAAACCGAACTATTTTTTCTGTAAAGCAACAGAGAAAAAATTATAATTAATATTCGATTCTAACTTCGAAGTTTTTAATTAAAATAAAAGTAGTTAAATAAATTAATTAACAAAAAAATGTAGTTAAATAAATTACCTTCTAAACATTGACAACTATTGATACCCTAATTAAGGGTGTGAAAATTTGATACGATCCGAAACCCGATACGGAAAAATACAATTTTGAATTGAGCATTTTGAGCTTCGAGTCGGGTTCGGGTTGATTAAAAATTTACTCGAAATATTCGTGTCAGTTTCGGGTTGACCCAAAATACCCGAACCTGACATGAAAATTTAATATATATAATAAATTATATAAAATATATAAATTTATATTACAAAATTATAGACATATTTGATAAATAATTTAAATTGATACATCATATAATAAAGTTACTTTTATATATTTTTAATATTTTATAAATAAAATTAATTTATATAAATATTAAAAAAAATATTCTAATTATTTTCAAGTAAAAAGTGTCATTTTCGGGTTGACCGGGTACTAACCGATCAGGTTCAGATAAAATAACTTTCAACTCGTTTTGGGTTACGATCAAATTCGAGTTGACTCTAAAGCAAAATTGGGTACATCAAACCTGACCTGTTATCCAAAATTGCTACCCCTGCTCATAACCATATTGTTAGGGCTTGCTTTCGCATAGGGTAAATTATATTAGAAAGTCAAAGTACTACATGATAGGGTCGGTCTGTCCATTTAAATCAATTAAGCAATGACTTGAGGCCTCCAAATATTAGAAAGTAAAAGTATTACATGATCTCGGTCGGTCCGTCCATTAAACCAATTAAGCAATGACTTAAGGTCTCCTTCCCCGCCATCAATCCCTCTCTTTCTTTCAATAAAATCGAGTTTTATCCTCGAATTTGTTTCTTGTTTCAATAAGAAAAGCCCTAGATCTAACCATCAGAGCTTCCGTTGTCCTTCTTCTCACATTCAAGCGGGTGGATTTTCGGTTCCTCTTGTTTTTGTGGTTTCGCTCCGGATCTAAGGATTGCTTGTTTTAGTTGATCTAAAGTTAATTCGGATCTAAGGTTCTAAGCCTTTTCCGATTGTAAGATCGATTTTGTTTTGTTGATTTTGTCTCACCGCTTGTTTGTGTGAGTTTGTTTTTGTCTCACCGTTTGTGTGAGTTTTGGTGCTGGATTATATTATCTTGGAGGCTTGTACGGATAATATGGATAAACACTTTGATGAAGTGTTAGTGTGTTACACACATAGGTCTGCGAATATTGTAGCTTATTGTTTAGCAAGGGCGACATATTCTATGTCAGGTCTTTCAGAGTGGAATGTTTCTGCTCGAGAATGTATCATCTGTTACTTTGAGATATTTTAATGCAAGTACGATTTTATCAAAAAAAAAAAGGTCTCCAAATTATAAAAGACCCAAATTTTAATAATTTATAGATAATACTCTAAGAATAAAAGGTATTAAGAATGATGTTGTTAGTAGTAAATAGTCAAAAAACACTTCTAAATTGTTGACGAATCATATGTAATTATTAAAAAATTAAAAACTCTAAAAAAATGTTTAAAGATTATACGAATTTTAATAATGATTAGTCGAAAAAAGATTTTAATGTAGATTTGGCTTGAGGCCCCCAAAATAATTGAACCAGTTTTGTACATGATCTGCGCAAAGTTGTGTAAATACTACACACTCAAGCAATTTTAAAGAAAAGTACTCCCCTGTCATAGCAGTAAGTTAACATTTGGAAGAGGATGATCGACACACATTTTAAGACTCCTTTAAAGTATCGTTTCATTAATTGTTTTAAATTTTTTTTTCTTCTGAATAAAAATTAAATGTTTGGATTTTTATTCAAAAAAGAAAAAAATTAAAAATAAATAATGGAACTATATTTTATAGGAGCCTTAAAATACGTGTCGACCCCTCTATTTCAATTGTTAACAAATGGATGAGACGGAGGGACTAAGTCTTTAAAGACACAAGAAACACAAATATAAATGTTTTATACAAATTTATCTCCGAATCCAAGTACATAATGCACCATCATCTCATTGAAACCGATGCCGGTGGCAGGAATAATAGTGCACCATCATCTCATTGAAACCTTGTTATTCCCAAATGACCTAACAGAATTGTAGAAGGGGGGGGGGGGTTGAATACAATTTTGATATTTCTTGAACTTAAAAACAACTTACAAATAAAACTGAACTTAAAGTAAAAATCACAAGCACATTAATAATTTCAGTTGGATTGTTTGATGATCCAACTGAAGTGATTTTTATTGCGGAAATAATCTGTGATACAAAAGTACACAGCTGCTCAGTTACAAGGTTGTAGAGAAGAATGCTCTCAAGGATAGCTAATACAAACTATTTGTTTTTCTTCTCTATAATTAAAGTAACTGCTACACTTGGTTATATATCCCCAAGTTTACAACCCTATTTTTGGCTACACTAAAAGTACAATGAGTAACCGCCAATAGTTTGCTTTTCATCCCTTTGTCCAGTGGTCCTTGGAGATCCTTACTTTTGTCTTCATGCTTATTATGATCACTCCCAAGACCCAATTGGAAACTGGGATGTTTCCTTATTCCCCATGTCCATTTTAATGGTTTCCAATGCAAAGTACACTTCCACATCACATTTAGATCTGTTCAGTAAACTGTCACTATCACTTTGTCAACTATTCAGAAAAGCAATAATGATTCGTTGATAGCAAGGAGATGTGTTTCGTTGATAGCTTTATTCTTCATTCCGTTGATGGTGTTTCCCTCGTTTCGTTGATGAGTAAACTCCATACCGTTGACAGAGTAATCTTCATACCGTTGACATGTCTTCACTTAGGCAAAATTACAAGGCCTAATATATTTACAATTAACCAACCTATTTTGCCTATCTAGTACTTAGTCAACATGACTTAGAAAACCTATCTTATAACAGAATGCCTATCATTTGAGAAGTATTGTACAATACAATTGCTACAACACTCATTTCGTTGATGAGCTTCCTGTCAACGGAATGCTGCAAAGCATGCCATTTCGTTGACAGCTACAAAGTGACTTTACACAAATTCTACTAAGTGTTTTATGTTTATCATCAAGAACAACATATTCCTAAAAAACCTATACTATGACGCCCTCCAAACTCGGGGTACAGATTTGGGGAGTCACTCGACCAACGAAACATAATATACCTGTATATAAAACATGCATAATACAATAATGACATAAAACACCCCTTAACCAAGACCGCATCCAGATTAGTGGCATTGAACAAGCTTCTAAGTCATATTATTACAAAGGGTTAAATATCAAAGTGGTCATTGAAGTGAAGACCATATATCATTTTCATCACTGATCTCAACGGTGTATCGTTTCAATCACTAAAGTCATCATAAACATCAAACATATAACTCTAAATATGTGTTCGAAAAGTAAAAATAATTTTCTCGAGTTCTACACATATTTCTTCAATACTACTAAAACCAAATGAAAAGTTATGAATTCTAGTATTTCAGATAATTTATTTAGATTTTAAAAAATTCAATTACTATTTAGTTTTAATTAAATCAAAGTAAATAACTATAAAATTAAAAATAAATAGTAAATAATTTTTAAAAAATCTAAATATAATATCATAAATACTAGAGATCATAACTTTTTATTTGGTTGCGGTAGCATTCAAGAAATATGTGTACAACTCGATATACATTATTTTTACTTTTCGAACACATATTTAGAGATATCCATTTGATATTTATGACGACTTTAGTGATTAAAGTGATACATCGTTGAGATCGGTGATGAAAGTGATATATGGTCTTCACTTCAGTGACCACTTTGATATTTAACCCTTATTACAAACCAGTTTTCAGAGTTATTACACAACTTAAAGTCAAAGCTAGACATCTAGTCTAACTATCAAAATAAACAACTACCCTGCCAATGATAACCACTCTTGGTGATCTCCTACCTGCTGGAGAACTATCACTCGCGCTGTGTCTGCTCATACTCTCGCTTAACTGGAATAGGGTTAGAAACAAAACAAGTATGAGCCACAAGTGCTCAGCAAGCATAATATATATCAATTACAGTTACATAATGAAAGGAAATTAAAATTAAAAGGCAATTGATATTTTTTTCTATCCTATAAATTCAAATTTAAATAAAAAATTTTAATTTTATTGAATTAAAATTCAAAAGCTCTAGAAAAATAGATAAATAACTTCCGGACGATTTGAGAGCTCTAGGGGTTTTACTAGATATATATAATAAAAGATATTGATGGGTACCTAAGATTTGTTGTCGTGGAGACATTCTAGGGGTATGGCCTGTAAATTTGCTTTAGACAACTGTGACGCATCAATCACTATTTTTGGGGTCAATCAACACAAATTAATTTCAACAACCAACAGCTCTCCGTTGAATCCAACATCGACCAGCTCCTGTTACTGTTTGGGATTAGAACGAGGCATGAGGTAAACAATAAAATTATTTTTGTAAATCTATTTGATTTAGGAGTAATTTCCCAAAACTCTCTCCCTCGTCTCTCTCATCGATATAAATCAGATATTATTTGGAAAACATTTGGTCATTAAGAAATTATCCAATTTTCATTTAATAAATTCACACACTTTATGAGTATTTTTTGAATTCGACTTTCAACAAAATTAAACTGCCTTGTCTAGAATTTGAACTAAGATCGAATAGTAATTTGATTGGATTTAGTGTTTTCTTATACATTCTAAACACGATCCATAGTATATGAAAATAATCATTTGAAATTAGATCGGAGTCTCGATAATTAAAGAAATTTGTTATTGTTTCTAAACTTAGCAAAATAGTCCACGAATAAATCATGCTACTGATTTTAAAAGATTAACTTCAAAACTCTGAAATTTATAAATTGACATGAATTAAAAGAGTAATGTTAGGGAACCCAACAAAATATCACAAATTTTGTACAGAATGACATGGCTGACACTTGACAAGGTATAATTTGTGGGCTCATAATCATATGTATGCAAGCGGGGGTCGCATATTTTTGAATTAAATTTAAGAATAAAATCAAAAAACAGTTTTCTGAAAATGAATTAGGGTTTTGAAGATTGAAACCGGGTCAAAATTCGGGTAAACGGGTCGGGAAGAACGGAAACGGGTCACCAAGAACAACCCGCTGGAATCTGGGTTTTCCAGAATCCGGTCGGCGTCCGGTGGCCGAGATCCTTCATTCCCGATCAAAATGACACCAAACTAGAGGGCTTTTGCTCAGTTTTTCATGACAAATACAACCAACACAAACACACGCCTGTACGATGCCGGAATCGATCACAAAATCCGGTCAAAAAACCGGCGGCAACAACTCCGGCCGGAAACACGATCTACCTATTCCGTACATGAAACTCAATGTTCTTTATGTTAAAATGAAGATTACAACACATACAATGAAAGCCCTCTATCAAAAATCATGTCAGATCATCAACAAGAACGGACTATTCAAAAGAAAAATTTGGGTAAAAACCCTAAAATCGAATTCATCAAATTCGAACACAAACATGAAATTAAAGCATGAATTCCTGCTAATTAGAACCCTAGGAACATGTTAGAAGCAATCAATTGAACGGAGAATCAACAGAATGAAAATCCCCAAATTCCATATGAACCCTAATTTTAATTCGAACTTCAAAAATTCATAATAAATTGAAAAATTACCAGATGATGAAACGGTTGGAAGATTCTGAAACTAGAGCTCAAGATCTTTGATTTGAGTACTTGAACTTGAGATTTGGAATCCAATAACACTTTCAAAATTGATTTTGATTTTCAAGAACACGAAGAACACGGTTTAGGGATTTTTATATTTTTTTTGTATATATATATGTATTATACGTAGGATAATGTACGATTCGCCTTTTTATACTTAGTGGAAAATAATACCCCAAATGACATTTTTGGATCGATATAGATCCAGTGGATCGCTTTAAATCTTTAATAAAGTAAAGTACACGTTTTATGAGGTGATAATTATCCAAAAGGACTGATAATTATCCATATCAATACATATCATTTATATAACGAATGCTCAAGAATACTAGGGCTATAACAAATGTATTATTGATATGAACGATATATCAATCGCCCTAAACAATTAGGGTACAGAATAATTTTTCTCCTTTTTGAATAAAACAGATATTATTGATAGTATCGGATAATAAAGAATATAACTAGCATGAAAACCCGTGCGAGGCACGGGTTATTCTCTAACATAATTTTTATAATTTGAGATATTGTCGAATTTTTAATAACTAATGAATCATATAATAGGCGCCTGAGTGTGGGTATAGAAATTGCAGCTGGTTATCGTTAGAAATCATTTATAATTGAGGTCTTTTAGAATTGTGAATGAGTAATCTTGATACTAAATATGTTTACTGTGTGCAAGATTTATGCTGAAACATTCTTGTATTTAATTTTGTTTTTGTTGCACATTCGTGCAAGTGATTGTGTACAATGTTAATAAAATTTGGAATCCAACTTTCCCAATATTTGCAGTCACTATTTGTGAGCTACCATTTACATTAGTTAAGTAAAAGAGTTAAACCCTATTGCACGACAACATAAATGATAGAACCAAAGGCTAAGAAAATTTCTATTGAACCAGTTCTAAGTAGCATCATTTCATTTTTTAGGTAATATAGTTCCATCCTTGCATAGTGAATTTGATGCGAAGTATGCATTATTGCATTTTGCGGAGTACATATTAACTCGGGTCTACTACCATTAGTTGTGTTCATATGATTTTCTTTTTCCGTACCTATGTTAATGCTTACACGATGTGCTTCACGACAAACTTTGACCCCGTAAATGATGCATGTACATGACAATAGTTCAACTCTTAGGAACACAAAGTGACTATCATCATCGATAGATGTTATTTGTTTGGTTGTTCTTCTAGATTCTTATCTTGAAGTAATGCAGTATTAAGAAAGTGACATAATTGTGTACTTTTAAATATTAAATTTTTTATGGTATTAAAGGCGGGGATGGAGATTTGAAACCTGATGATACGGATGTCCTTTGACATGTTTCAACGGTGAGATGCCGGACAATTGTGCAACTTCACTGAGTTGGGTATTTAGTTCTGCAAATTGGGTTGTACCTTGTACGTAGTGGTTCATCAACATACTATGTAAAAATGTGTCTCATTATTTATGTAAAGTACCTGGCATTTCTCGCAGCATGTCCCGTAAGTAGGAGAACATGTGGAAAAAAGGAGCCATCCGAAATTCGTTAGGGGGTGGAAATAGGGATAGATTGTGACGACCTGGATCAAATCTCGAGCCTTATAAACTGAACTATACTGGCCAAAAACCAACATGGGTAGTCCACAATTCCACCACAAGCCCACAAAAGATCATCATTTATTGATGCATTTAGTAATATTATTGTGACTTATAAACTGAACTAAAGTCTCAAACCTCCTCGATATGGGACTGAAGTGTTTAAAACTCCTCCACTTAAGATCCCGACGTGGGGTACAAATAAAAATCTCCTCGATTTGTACAAATATATCATGTCGCGTGATTAACAAAAAGTATATGTTTCCTACAATTCAAGGTAAACAGGGTTCTTATCAATACGATGAAAAACAATACATGATACTAATAATATAATTACGTTTGACATATCTTAAAATTTTTTATGTCACATCCATTAATATCATAGCTTAACAATACCGATCAAATGCTAAAAGACAAATAACAAATGCTACACTTGATTATGTCTTGAATTATTATTCACTTATATCTCGATTCTCTAGTTTTATCATAATTTGCTTTGGACTGTTTGCCTACATTAAATATATGATCCAAAACATGATAGTTACTAATAATTATTAAGATAATAAAAAAATGTCCATGACAAATATAAAATGTTGTAAGATTATACAAGGGCATTGGACATTTTATTATGTAATATTGTAAAAAAAACATTATTCTTAGCATGTATATACTTTTAAAACGATGAAAATTTAAGATAATCAACCAAAAACATTTAAATTTATATTAACCATATTATATAATATAGATCAATAAATGTGAAATTTTACTTGTACATTATTTTTTTAAATAAGTATTTACAAATCAAAACATGTTAGAAAGTAAGTAACCATTTTATACAAACATTAATTTGATCTATAAATTGATCATATATTATATCTGAACCCATAATTCTATTAAGATGGGACTTTAACACAAACCCAATACTCGAAACTTTATCATTGGATCTCCACGACACATTTGATATAATTAAACGTTAATTTGCATAACCCCTGATATACTATTTTTTCTGAAACCATTTTCAATTATTCACATTTCGGTGTTGTTACACACACACACACACACACACACACACACACACACACACACACACATATATATATATATATATATATATATATATATATATATATATATATATATATATATATATATATATATATATATATATATATATATATATGTATATGTAAATTGTTAAATATGTTGCAAATGATGAATGAAAGATATGAATGAGTGTATGGTGGTAGTTTTGATTCAGGGATCACTGGCAGTGATGAAATTCGGTATGTGGCGGTTACAGTGTCATGATTATGTTGAGTGTACGTGTATTTAGCATGTCATTGCACTGGCAGGAGCGGGGATGGGGACACCTATGGTTGTCTATTGAAGCCCTTAAATCCAAAACATATTTGCACATGCTATGCTTCGATAGTTGCTGTTGATCTCTAGAAGGTTGAGAAAGAAGAATACATACTCAAAAGACAGAACTTTACAACGATACCAAACAATGATGGTAACTACCCAATGATTATGGTAACTACCATTTCGATAGAATCAATCTTTAAAGATAAATGAATACTTACTACAAATTTAAATAATTTATGAATATGTATAAGTAGGCTACATATTATAATTTATGAATACAGTATAATAACTCATGA
The DNA here is from genome assembly GCA_030848705.1 of Heracleum sosnowskyi. Taxonomy (NCBI): domain Eukaryota; kingdom Viridiplantae; phylum Streptophyta; class Magnoliopsida; order Apiales; family Apiaceae; genus Heracleum; species Heracleum sosnowskyi. Next base: position 56,463,108 of record CM061238.1, on the reverse strand, counting down.
GAGACACGAGTTATTTTCTAGTATTGTGCATAAAATTTTGTACTAACGTTGTTCAAACATTACTTTTATTGTTGTTGAGTTTTTTTCATTTGAAATTTTAATCTTTCTGTTCGTATAATGATCGATAAAATTATATCTTATTTTGTTACCCAGTCTTCTTTAATTCGATTAAGTTTTATAAACTTAATTCAGTTTTTGATCCTTTTAGATTCCAATGATAGGAATTGCATGACGGTTTTTAATAATATCATATTCTGTTAACACAATTATACTAACTAATACAACGATTATTTAAACCGTATTCATAATCTAATTTATTATTTCGTAATTTGAACACAAATATATAATTAATCTAATTATTTAATAAACATAGTATTCATATCTCAAATAATAATTATAATAAATTTTATTGTGAACAAATTTCATTTATCTCTCAATCTATATAAATCTTATTTGTTTTCTAGGCCCACGTGACACACAAACACATATAAATGTGTTTGGTAAACAACACATATGAGTTTGTGGCCTACTGGTATGACAATGTGCAAATTGAAATGAAGCCCAAGGTTCAATTCCCATTGGCAACATTTTTTTTTAAAAAGTAATGAACACAAGGGCAATTAAGACATTTCAAGTGCATTAAAAAGTCTCACAATTTGAATTGAATAAAATGTCTCACTAATATTAAACCCATGTTGGGCTATTAATAATATAATATAATAGATAGATGATACGAAGAAATCCTCCGATAATGATTCGGACACGAATGACGAAGGAATAATAATGATGTACAAAATTTTAACGGGGCCCTTGGATTTTCAAAACGGGGCTCACAACTAAAGATATTTCTAAATGAAAAGATAATCGAAAGGGGATTTCGACACAACAATTAGCATACTATTACTCAATAACCTTAACCATTAAGACTCCAAATACTCCGAAATAATTATTCTACACATAAAATATAATTTATATCATTAATAAAGTTCACGGATATTACATCCTTCCTCCCTTAATATGATTCTGTCCTCAGAATCAGATCAAGGAAACAACTGGGGATACTTTTTGAAAGGCATATGTTTAGGCCTATTAATATTCCGAGGAAACAACTTAATTTAAACAAGTATGTAATAAGTAAATAATAATTTAAAGGTCACAGGAATCTCAGAGAGTTTTATCTGTCAAGAGAATGGAGAACCAAAGTCATCTACAGACTTGAAGTTATTCTACATTGAAAGAAGTTCAATTTATTGTTCAAGACTCAGTGAAGTATTCAAGTAAGTGGATTTACTACAGTGACAGAGATTTCCAGTTGGTGACGGAAGAAGTACATGATACAGAGTTTAGTCAAAGCTAAAGAAAAGAAGCCACAGCTTTAAATGTTTTAAAGATGAAGAATTATCATTGAAGTCAGTTATTCATGAAACCAGACAGTGCATCGAATGACGACATCAATCAGTGGAATTAAATCATCTATATTCAGTGGTTTTCAGAAGATAGAGGAATGCAAGTGTTGACTCGTAAACACGCAAGTATACGCGATCACAAATAGCAAGTGATAAATAGAGTTCGTTCCGCAGAGACAAGGTGTAAATGCAAATTTAATACCTATGCAACAGTGTATGGTTACTTCTTAATGCTTGACCAATTATTAAATTGAGTTGTTGATTATTACTTAACTAATAAAACAATTATCAACTAAGAGTGAATTAACAAACGAGATTACTTATGTAAGAGAAACATGGGGTTCCAATTTCATTAACTACTTCATCTAGAATCTTATGCCTTTTCAACCTAGCATGTGCAAGCGATGATAACTGATTAGACGCACTAAACTGACACACGCCAACTTTCGTTGTACATATATCATCCTACTGATCATCCACAATCGATAGAAGTCAAGTAGTCACCAAATATGCTTAGTCCCTATATGTCTATAGAGATTGAAAACATAATGGTTTACAATCAAGCATCCAAATAATCACATAGTCGGTGCAAGACGGTTAGAACTACACCACAAATTAATACATGCTCTTCACATGCAAAAACCTGCGCTAGCATGGTATGTTCTAAACCCTAGATCCACTTTCGCAATCACTAGGATTCAACAAACAATTACGGATGTTCGCGACGCACCCATAACGAATAAGCGCAACCAGACTAGGTTAACAATATATCAAACACACACCAAGGCATAAAACATTTAATAACTAGAATCCATGGAAAACTCCATTAAAACCCCATGATAACGATTAGCCCATAATCGGACTTCTCATCATCATGGGTTCAAATGATAACATGAATCTACAAACAATTAATAATGAATAATAGAAAAGAAATTGAGAGCAAAATAAATCCCGGAAATTGTAGAGAAGAAATACAAAAGATGGAATCAATAGGCCTCCTTGCTTGTCACTAGCTTGAGAACCCTAGAAATTGATCTCTTGTTCCTAGAATAATAATATTGATGATAGATAGATTCCCCTCAAAATAATAACCTAATGAATGATGTTTCTAAAGTATAAGATATTACATAATAAACCCAAGATACGAGCCCTAACAAATTAGGCCCAACACAAATTGACCCGGTTTGGAGTAAAATACATGCATAATCGAGGCACTCCAGGAGGAAACAGGCGCTCTTGCGCCTCTATATGGCGCTCTTGCGCCTCCACATCCCTGGATTTTTACTCTGAAAACTCAAATAGGCGCTCTTGCTCAAGATTTTAGTGCTCTTGCGCCTCCTAAGGCGCTCTTGCGCAGGAAAATGGCGCTCTTACGCCTTACAGCTCCTGGAAAAATGCCCAGCAATGTAGAAAATTCCCGTGGCTTCACGTGAGCTGTTGAATCACTAGTACAAAACTGATCTTTTACGTCGCCTCTTATACGTCGGTTCTGGCCAAAGGCGACGTATAAAGTACTTATATACGTCGGTTCCGCCTAAAGGCGACGTATAAAGTACTTATATACGTCGGTTGAGTAAAAGGCGACGTATAAAATGCTACTTTATACGTCGGTTGAGGAAAAGACGACGTATAAAATGCTGTTATATACGTCGGTTGAGGAAAAGACGACGTATAAAATGCTATTATATACGTCGGTTGAGGAAAAGGCGACGTATAAAATTCTTTTTTACATCGGGTTAGGAAAAAGCGACATATAAAATTCTCTTTTAGGTCGCTCTTTGTATAACCGACGTATAAAACCTTTAATTTAATTAAAACCATAGTTTTCAACTACTGCCATAAATTATTACACTTCTTCCCCAATTGAACTCTGTTCTTCCCTCTCTCATCTCTCTCTCTCGCTCGCTCTCTCTCTCTGAGAAATTAACGCCGTGGGGAAAAGAGCGGCGTGTACATCCAAGTCATCGAAGATGTTATCAACAAGATTCACGATGAGTTTGTTTCGATGGTGGGCCCGGTGATGTCGTTCTTCTCGAGCTTCAAGGAGTAATGTTTTAAACCCTAGATTACTGTTTGTTGTTTTAATTTTGTGTTTGAGTTTGTTAATTGAGTGATTGTGTTTGTTGTGAATTGAGTTTATTGTGTTTGAATTGTGAAATTAGTTGATTAGGGTTAATTAAGTTAGGCATAGCTAGAATTTAGTATTTTATACTACCAAACTTGATGGGGGAGTGAGTTCTGTACGGTGTCACTTTTTTTATCTTATGACTGTTGATGGTATTCTGTATGGCCATTTTTTCTTTTCTAGTTTCTTTTCTCGTCTTAGTGAAAAACTGAAATTAACGAAGGAATGCCTACTGTTGTTTTTCGAAGTTGTGAGTCCCTATTTTTCCGAAGTTGTGAGTCCTCTTGGGAAGATGAGGAGGATGACTACTTGGCACGTGCCTTTTTAACATATGTTAAAAACATATGTCCTTTTGCAGACAGATCAGATGACTCAGACTCGGTAGTTCTTACTGCAAATTTTACTTTTGTTGCTCGTGATTCCGTTACTGGAAAGTCAGCTCAAATACTTGCAAAAGGCATGAAATCGCAGAACGTAATTGCCATTTGGTTTCCCTACTGCGGCTGAACCACAAATATTATAGTAGTAGGTCTAAATCACAGCTCAACCGAACACTTCTATATAAAGGTGAAATAACCAATTGTTGCAGTTTTTATTGGTTAAAAGTATATTATATGGAATGCATAATTTTTTTTGATAAAAGTGTGAATCTGTTTGTGCTTTCTGTGTCAACAGGTATCCAACAAGTTCTACTTCACATTCACCGTAAGTGCAGAGTCTCTTGGCCAGCAGATACGCAACGTGGTACCAGCAACCGAGGAGGAGGCACGTAGGGTGATTGAGCGCATGGATGCTGAGACTGAAAGATAACTTGAGGAGTCTATCTTCCTTTTTCCTTAAACTGAGCAATATTTCAATTGTTTTCATTCACTATATACACGCAAACACATATATATTCCTCTTCACGTGTTATAATGAGTGCACTGGTTCACAATATGCACCTGAAGCAAATTGAAGTTAAGGCTAATTAGATTCGTAAGGTAGATGCCTTCCTGGCAAAAAAGAGTAAGTGCATCTTTTAATTGTCAACCTTTTACATATAAAGATCTATTTTGCTGCGTTTTAGGAAGGACAAGCGAGCTTATAACCATAAATCAACTTAACTGGTTACTTTGTTGAATGAAGAACAGATGGCAGGAAACAGACTTATAAGTTAAGTTTTACATTTTGGAAGTGAGATTTATCATATTTAGTAACTTTCTTCAGTTTCCAATTTGACGTTTCGCCATTTTTTAGCTTCGATAACATCAAACACCTGACTTGTTCAAACTGCTTGCACCTCCCAACCAAACCCAAATAGGAGCAGTAATTACTAAACTCTTCATTTAACCTGCAACTCTTTTTACATTGTTATGCTCTGTTTTTCATGCTCTGCTTTCATGCTCATATTTTAGGCTTGCTGGTTTTACATCTTATGTCTATGCTGATGTTTGTTCCGTCACTTGTGGCTTGGTTCCAGGTATGATCTGTTCCTTTGTTTGAACTGGAGTATTGAATGTTGCGTTACTTGTATTCTCGCCATTTGACAATGTGCCTGCAAAATCTTTTATCATTTCTGCCCATTGGTGGCACTCATTGGTATCCTTCTTGCTTCCAGAGATTTAGTACTGGTCAGAGATTTCCATGGTTCTTAGATTCAGCGCTGATGATTGGTATTATCCTCCATGGTGTGTGTGGTTCAAATTACTATTTCCATGTTCATGTTTATTAATTTGTGTTATGTTTATTTATTTAATCTTAGCAGTTATATCTTAATTCCGAATTACTATTTTATGTTGTTGATCATATCTTATTTTCCAGTGATCATTATAAAGATGGTGGCAGGAAAGTATAAAAGGAGAGATGCATGGATGGAGATTTTGCAGTTTTCGTTGAACTTGTGTGGAAGAGCAGAGTTTTAAATTTTGTTATTGCTACTTGTATAATATCTCGTGCATGATATGCTTGACCCGTTAGATTGAGAATTTGTGAACATTTTGGATGTATTTTTTTAAGTGTATAACAGTAATTATGTTATTTAATCTATGTTTGAGGTCACATTGAATTGGGAAATTTTAATTGTTGTAGGTTTTTCATTGTACAAAATTTTGTTGAAACAGGTCACTTTGATTGTTTAACAGGTTTTTGGGTATGGGCATAGAGAAACAAAAAAAATATTTTTTTTTTAAATTTTTGTGGACAATATACGTCGGTTCTCGCATAGGCGATGTATAAAGCATAATCTATATACATCGGCTTTTTGGACATTATACGTCGCCATTCTTCGACATTATACGTCGCCTTTTTTCAACTTTATACGTCGCCTTTTTGACCGACGTATATTAAACTTTATACGTCGCCTTTTTGACCGACGTAAAAGACTTGTGACTTTATACGTCGCCCCTCTATACGTCGCCATTTAACCGACGTATAAGACCTTTTTAACCGACGTAAAAAGCCAGTTTTGTACTAGTGAATCGTCAGAATCGGACTTGTAGAACTCCAGATATGGCCAAAACCGTGAGAGCTTCGCAACCTACCCGGAAAATCCGAATTTTAATCACATTAACCTCCAACTCTTGGTTCTGCAAAACTTAATGAAAACACATTAAACACACCACATACTTGAGTTCAAGTCATCAATTTAAGCCGATATGAAGCATTCCAAGTGGATTAAAAATCCACTTATCACACCCCCAAACTTAAACCGATGCTTGTCCTCAAGCATGAATAATATAACTATATACAACTAACTAGTACCACTTCCGTAGGTGATCACGGTTGCATTTGGCATATGCAACAAGCCCTTTAAACCCCTAGGCAGCCCTAGTGGACGAGTAAGGTCTCGTGAGGGCCTATAGCGAATGTACCCACAAAATCCATCTAACAATGCAACTAACAATGCAAACTATATGAATGCAACTAATATGAAAATGCAAACGATCCCCTCAAACTAACCATAACCAATCAACAAGCCAACATCTCAAGGAATGCAATCTTTCAAACATAGTTCGACCAAATTCCCGAATACTAACAATACAAACACAGAAACGTGCGTGTGTGCAATGCTCATCAATATACTCTCAAACTAAATCAAGACCATATCCTATTCTTCACCAAAACAACCACAAGCTTATAAACAAAATGAACTCTAGACACAAGAAACCACTTAAAGACACCTCAATATCCACTCGAGTTAGACAGGAATTCATGCTTTTATTACAAAACAACATACTATACACAATACACATGCTTATTTGACCGTGCAATGGCTGAGACCCCTAAAGGCTTATACAATAATACCCATGTAGCGAGCGTTAGGTTAGTGGATCCCAGACCGGAAAAGTCTTAGGTCACTAGGCACAAAGTCCCCAAGAACTTAATTACTCGAGTATTAAAGAGCTCAACCTGATCAATTTTGCATAAAAAAATCTTTTTTTTTTCTTTTCTATATTTTTTTTTTCTCGGAATGAGTGCGCTTTGCCTTTTTCTCATCCCACCCTAGACTACTCATCTTTTCAATGAGCCGGCTACTAGCCATTTGACGCCTAGCCTTTACTGACAACTAGCATGATATCCCTGTTTTCCCCCAAACTTAGACTTAAGTGCTTCTTTCAATTTCAAGAGAATAGAAAACATTCTAAATATAATCAAGTGGTTAAATTCTAACTTCCAAACAAACATGGTCTGATCAAATTCAAAAGCAACCAATGAGACTTGTGAATTTACATTTGTTTCTGGCATGCAAGTCAATTCATAGGAACTTAATCAACCCTCTATTCATCACTACCACACTCCAATCAACATCGACTCACCAACGGAAATAGCCAAATCCTACGGGATCATGAAAAATGCATGCTATGCAAATGTAACTAAATGGACTCACATATAATAAAAAACATAAACAAAATGTCCTACATGAAACAAACATGCAAAATACGAATCAAAACATGAATGAATTACCACAAACATGCAAAATATGATTTCCTACATGACACATAACACCACAACACTACTTATCCCCAAATCACCCCCAAACTTAGAATATTCAATGCCCTCATTGAAGGTGATAAGAAATATAGTAGAAACATACCTAACACATGGGTTGCCTCCCACGAAGCGCTGTCGTTAACGTCATTTAGCCGGACTCGACTAACCAGAATCACATTATACTGCCACCCTGAGTGGTTGGTGGCCCAAACGGAGGATCATGATGGTGCTCTCCAAATTCACTTCCTGACAAATTGTTAGCAACAATAACAGGAAAAATAGATGACTGTCCAAAATATGCATACCTCAGATGATTTGATGAAGATTTAAGAACGAGATTAGTAGTTTTTTTAAATGACGGCTTAAGCCGCACCTGAGAGTTCAAGAGCTCTGTCAAACCAAGCAACTCGTTTGGCATATCAAATTTCCTCTTCCAAGGAACTGCATTTAACATCTGAACATGCTCTGCTTTTACCTCCTCAGTACGAGGCTTGCTTAATACACAAACATCGAATGTATCCGACTTCAACAACTGATCAAACGGTTTATTCTGACCAGTATCAACGCCTTCCACTCTAAAACACTTTTCATTGTCTTCCGAAACATTGATGGCCTTAAACACATTAAAGGAGACAGTCTGATCTTGCACTCTCATTGTGAGCTCTCCTTTTTGGACATCGATCATCGTTTTGCCCGTGGCTAAAAATGGTCTTCCCAAGATGATTGGGATGTTCTTATCTTCCTCAAAATCCAAGATGACGAAGTCGGCGGGAAAAATGAGTTTATCCACTTTGACTAAGACGTCTTTCACTATTCCACGAGGATATGTGACCGATCTGTCAGCTAGCTGCAAGGAGATATTGGTAGGTTTTGGGTCGGGGAGTCCAAGTGTCATGAAGACGGAGAGAGGCATCAGATTGATGCTTGCACCAAGATCACACAAGCATTTGTTGAATGACACTTTGCCAATAGTGCAGGGAATAGCGAAGCTCCCTGGATCTTTAAGCTTTGGAGGTAGTTTTTGTTGCAAGATCGCACTACATTCCTCCGTCAATGCAACCGTCTCAAAATCAGCTAGCTTTAACTTCTTCGATAGAATTCCCTTCATAAATTTGGCGTAACTAGGCATTTGTTCCAAAGCTTCAGCAAATGGGATGTTAATATGCAACTTTTTAAATACCTCCAGAAATTTGCCAAATTTCTGATCCAGTTTCTGTTTCTGCATCCTTTGAGGAAACGGTGGAGGTGGATAGACTGGAGGATTGGCCTCTGAAGGAACCATATGCTTGGCTGGTTGTTGGAGTGGCTGCTTTTCCTTTTCTGCAACTTCCTCTTGCTCTGCCTGTTTTGAATTCTGTTCAGATTCTGTGCCCCCTGTGACTTTTCCTGACCGCAGAGTAATGGCTTGTACCTGTTCCTTGCCATCATTTTTCCCTGGATTAGGCTCTGTATTGCTAGGCAGACTTCCTTGTTGCCTATGAAGTAGGGCATTTGCTAGTTGTCCAATCTGGTTTTCCAGAGTTTTGAGAGATGATGCCTGACTCTGGAGTGATACCGCTTGACTCTTGACCATCGATCTCAATTCTTCTAATTCAGATTTTTCATTAGATTGCTGCTGAAATCCCGGAGGCTGATATTGCTGCCTTGGAGCATACTGCTGCTGCATCCCAGAAGGGTTGGACTGTCTACCCCCAAACTGCTGGTTAGGAGGAGGATAAGATGACTGCTGCATGTTGTTCTGACTGTTACCCCAGCTAAAGTTAGGGTGATTCCTGTTGTTTGGATGATATGTGTTAGGAACTGGCTGTTGCGGCCTTTGAAAATTGCTCACAAACTGGGCTGACTCATGAGATATGGCACATTGACTAGTGTCATGCCCACCTGCACATAGCTCACAGATGCTAGCGACCTGTTGCCTCCCAAGATTAGCCAAAGAATCTACCTTCAGGGTTAGAGCTTCTAACTGAGCTGACAGAGCAGTAGCGGTATCCACTTGAAGAACTCCTGCTACTTTGCCTTGCTGCAATCTCTGCGAAGGATTTTGGTACTCATTCACAGCCATCATCTCAATCAGATCATAGGCTTCCTCGTAGCTTTTAGCCCACAACGCTCCACCAGAAGCAGCATCTACCATAGGCCTAGATTGGCTTCCCAGTCCATTATAGAAGCAATTAATGATCATCCAATCTGGCATCCCGTGATGGGGGCATTTCCTGAGCATTTCTTTATAACGCTCCCAAGCTTCACACAATGACTCACCCTGTGCCTGGGCAAACTGAGCAATAGCATTTCTTATGGCAGCTATTTTCGCCATAGGAAAGAATTTGGAGAGAAATTTTTGTGCAAGCTCTTCCCAAGTAGTGATAGAACCAGCCGGCAAAGAATGTAACCAACCTTTAGCTTTGTCCCTCAACGAGAAGGGAAAGAGTCTCAGCTTCACAGCATCATCTGAAACACCATTGAATTTGAAGGTGTCACAAATTTCGATGAAATTCCTGATATGCATATTAGGGTCCTCAGTTGCACCACCCCCAAACTGGACTATGTTCTGCACCATTTGGATAGTACCAGGCTTAATCTCGAAGGTATTTGCTGCGATAGCTGGCCTGACGATAATCGATTGAATATCATTTATCCTTGGTTGCGAATAATCCATGAGTGCTTTTGGAGGTACCTCTGGATTAGGATTAGCATCTCCCATTGTAACAACCGGTCCAACTTCTTCTTCTAGTAACTCTATCTCTTTCTTCCTTTCTAGTTCCGCTTTGGTTTGAGATCGTGTTCGCATGCACGTTCAAATACCTGAAAAACGAAGGACAGGAAGACACAAGATAGGTAAGTAACACGAATCAAGTCAGTAATCTATAACGACCACTGCTGACAAGCATATAAACTACAAATAACACCGTAGTCCCCGGCAGCGGCGCCAAAAACTTGTTGACTCGTAAACACGCAAGTATACGCGATCACAAATAGCAAGTGATAAATAGAGTTCGTTCCGCAGAGACAAGGTGTAAATGCAAATTTAATACCTATGCAGTAGTGTATGGTTACTTCTTAATGCTTGACCAATTATTAAATTGAGTTGTTGATTATTACTTAACTAATAAAACAATTATCAACTAAGAGTGAATTAACAAACGAGATTACTTATGTAAGAGAAACATGGGGTTCCAATTTCATTAACTACTTCATCTAGAATCTTATGCCTTTTCAACCTAGCATGTGCAAGCGATGATAACTGATTAGACGCACTAAACTGACACACGCCAACTTTCGTTGTACATATATCATCCTACTGATCATCCACAATCGATAGAAGTCAAGTAGTCACCAAATATGCTTAGTCCCTATATGTCTATAGAGATTGAAAACATAATGGTTTACAATCAAGCATCCAAATAATCACATAGTCGGTGCAAGACGGTTAGAACTACACCACAAATTAATACATGCTCTTCACATGCAAAAACCTGCGCTAGCATGGTATGTTCTAAACCCTAGATCCACTTTCGCAATCACTAGGATTCAACAAACAATTACGGATGTTCGTGACGCACCCATAACGAATAAGCGCAACCAGACTAGGTTAACAATATATCAAACACACACCAAGGCATAAAACATTTAATAACTAGAATCCATGGAAAACTCCATTAAAACCCCATGATAACGATTAGCCCATAATCGGACTTCTCATCATCATGGGTTCAAATGATAACATGAATCTACAAACAATTAATAATGAATAATAGAAAAGAAATTGAGAGCAAAATAAATCCCGGAAATTGTAGAGAAGAAATACAAAAGATGGAATCAATAGGCCTCCTTGCTTGTCACTAGCTTGAGAACCCTAGAAATTGATCTCTTGTTCCTAGAATAATAATATTGATGATAGATAGATTCCCCTCAAAATAATAACCTAATGAATGATGTTTTTAAAGTATAAGATATTACATAATAAACCCAAGATACGAGCCCTAACAAATTAGGCCCAACACAAATTGACCCGGTTTGGAGTAAAATACATGCATAATCGAGGCACTCCAGGAGGAAACAGGCGCTCTTGTGCCTCTATATGGCGCTCTTGCGCCTCCACATCCCTGGATTTTTACTCTGAAAACTCAAATAGGCGCTCTTGCTCAAGATTTTAGTGCTCTTGCGCCTCCTAAGGCGCTCTTGCGCAGGAAAATGGCGCTCTTGCGCCTTACAGCTCCTGGAAAAATGCCCAGCAATGTAGAAAATTCCCGTGGCTTCGCGTGAGCTGTTGAATCGTCAGAATCGGACTTGTAGAACTCCAGATATGGCCAAAACCGTGAGAGCTTCGCAACCTACCCGGAAAATCCGAATTTTAATCACATTAACCTCCAACTCTTGGTTCTGCAAAACTTAATGAAAACACATTAAACACACCACATACTTGAGTTCAAGTCATCAATTTAAGCCGATATGAAGCATTCCAAGTGGATTAAAAATCCACTTATCAGCAAGGATTTTAAATTATCTTCTTTAATTTATTAATTCAATTTAATTAATAAATTAATTCTATCAGAATTAATTAATTTATTAAATTAGTTATGTTAGTTGTTTAAATTATTTATTAAATTAATTCTATAAAAGAATTAATTTAATCTAGAATTTAATCTGTCTAAATAAATTAAAAGGATTTTCTTTTTAAATCTTGGTATGACCTGTTTAGAAGACTCGGTATGACCTATTGTTTTAATACCCTAGGTTCTACCGAGTTATACTTCAGGTCATACCATTCAATTCTGTCAGGTCATACAGATTTCTTTCCCTTGGTCATACCGAGAGTTGGTAAAATAATGCAAGGTCATACCGGACAGTTTCTGAGGTCATACTGCTAATACAAGGTTCTACCGAGCACATTTTGGCAGGTCATACAAGTGTATGAATTGTTTTATTAAATCTTTATGATTTAATAAACAGGTCATACAAGGCTTATTGCATTTGTATTAAAGAGATGGCAGAACAGACAGCTGAAGTCAGTTAATCAAAAGAAAAGATACTGAAGCATTTACTCTCAAAGAACAGAAGAACCATTAAATCTCATTTCTTCTCAAGCAATTAATTCTAGTTTGTATTGTTAAATCCAAACCACTAGAAGTTGATTACTTGTATTGCTTTGATTATCTAGTGGATTTTTATCCCTAGAATTTATCTCGAACTTGCTTTTAGCATTCGATCTTTTTATTACAAATATTAGAAAAGTTCATGTCGAATTTATTCTAAATTTGTATTAATTAGTTTGAGATAAATACTTTGTAATCCTTATTGTATTTGCAACACCCTTCAAGTTTAATATAAGTTATATTTAACTTGAATCTTGTTTCATTTATATTCCGCATTAATTTGTTCTCAATTGTTAAATTATTCAAAGAACAAATTTCGATAAAACAGTATAGTTTGTATTCAACCCCCCTTCTACAAACTTATCAGGACCTAACAATTGGCATCAGAGCCTTTTTATTGATATACAAATCAAAGATCCAATTGTTTTGAGATTTTTCTTAAACTCTGATTTTTTATTTTTCTTAAAAAATCTCAAAAGATGTCTACTACACAGAAAGTGGGTACAGTCAAAATCCCAATGTTCAGCAAGTAGCATTATCCAATGTGGAAGAAGAAAATGCTCCTATTTCTTAAGGTTGCAAATCCTAAATACATTGATGTGCTGAAGAACGGTCCCAAAGTCCCTATGATTATTGAGGGAGAACTCATTGAGAATAATGTTGTGACTAGGGTTGCTAGAATGTACCCTAAAGATGCCAAGGATTACACTCCTGATGAGAAAGAGGATGTTACCTTGGATTCCTATCTTCAGTTGATCCTTATTGATTGTCTTGATCCAATCATGCATAATCATGTCCTCAATTGTGATACTGCCAAACACATTTGGGCAACCATAGAGATAATCAATGAGGGGACAGAGGAAGTTAGGGAGAATATGCTGGAAATTCTCACCTCACAATATGAGCATTTCAGATCAAACCCTGGTGAAGGTATCTCTCAGGTTTTTGAGAGATACAACAAATTAATCAATGATCTGAATCTCAATGGGAAGCACTACACCAACAAGGAGATTAACAAGAAGTTCCTTCTTACACTTCCACCTCATTTGGAGCACAAAATATCTGCCATTAGAGAAGCAAGAGATATGAATGAGATTGCTTTGGAGAGATTGTATGGTGTTCTGAAGACCTATGAGCTGGAGCAGATTCAACAAAGGGAGCTGTATGGAACTGGGAAGATTGTTAGTACTTCTACTGCACTGGCTGCTGAAGTCCCACAGAAACTGGAAGTGAAGGCTGTTCAACCTTCCAGTTCTAACATGAATGTTATTGATGCTGAATATGGATTAACATCCATTGATCAATCTGGTGGTGACTTCTATTCTTTAGAAGAACTTGATCAGCTGGAGGATGGTGATTTGGCTTTGATAGTCAGGAAGTTTGGGAAGTTCAGATTCAAGAGGAATCCCAATCTTAAGTTCAGGCCCAGATTTCAGAGAGGTGGATCTTCCTCTTCAAGTGGCACAAGGGGTGGCTACAAAACTGGAACTGTGGAAAGGAGCACAATCAGATGCTACAATTGCAATGAGTTGGGTCACTTTGCTACTGAATGCAGAAAGCCAAAGCAAGTGACTAGAAACACATTTGATTCTAGCAAGAAGAACAAGATTGGGAAAGCTTATGTTGCTGAAGGAAAGAGTTGGGATGACACTGACAGTGATGAAGAAGCAGGTGAGATTGGGAATCTTGCACTCATGGCAATAGGAGACAAAATCTTTGATTCCATGTTATCTTCATCCAACATGTCTGAGGTAAAGTTCACTGACACTGAAATGATTCGTAATCTTGGTGATACTTTAAGTTGTGCACGCATTGAAAATGATAGAATAATTCTTTTAAACACAAATTTTGAAAAGGAAATAAAAGAATTAAAACTAGTGCATGTTAATCAGGATGAACTTATTGAGAAAATTGCATTTCTTGAGAATAGGGTTAAATGTTATATTCAACTGGAAACCATTCTTAAAGAAAACAATAGTGAGCTTAATACTAAAGCCAATGCTTACTTTAATTCTTGCAAGACTGCTAAAGAGATTCTCAATAAACAAGCTAGGGGTAATCATGTCAGTATAGGTTATGATTATAATGAGGCCATTGGATTGCTTGGAATTAATTCCCCTTGTAGAGTCAGATCTGAAGGAAGTGGTGTTCCATATGTGCTTAAGGGTATTGAAACACCCTTCTGTAAGGAGTCCGAGGCAGAACCTCTGAATGAACACTCTATCATCATTGCAGAGGAGATTCATGAAGAAGATATTGCTTTGGAAGTTGAACAATCCAAAAAGTGTATATCTGATATTCCAGTCAAAGTTGCTTCAACTAAAAAGACTAAATCAGATATCCATAAGTTGGATCAAAACAACTGTAGAACTAACATGCCTCCTGTTAATTCTTCTCATAAAGCATGTGGTGTGATTAATTGCATGTCTTGTGCTTTCAATGTTATGTATGCTTATTTTAATAGTAAGCATGTATCTAGTGATAAGACTGCTCCACGTCAACATGTTAATAATAAGAAGCATGTTAAAGCAAAGACTACTAGTCCTCCTCAGACTAGAGTGGATTCATTTATCCCTAAGCCTACTCAGAAATGTGTTAAGGCTGGCTATAAATGGAAACGCTCTTATGTGAAAGAGGTTGAAGTAGTTTTAGCTAAAAATGTTGTTTTGCCTGACAAAGGCCAGTTCTTTAAGTATGCCGGACCCAATCAATTTTGGGCTCCGAAGAAGCTCTAATCAATTTGATATTGCAGGGAGGTAAACATGTAAACCGTGTTATATGGATTCTTGACAGTGGCTGTTCAAGGCATATGACCGGAGATAGAGCCCTGCTATCAGATTTGGTTGAGAAAGCTGGCCCAGTAGTTACCTTTGGAGATAACAGCAAGGGTATTACGAAAGGATATGGCTGTTTGAAGTACGGAAATGTTATCATTGAAGATGTTTCATTTGTGGAAGGTCTGAAGTTCAATCTTCTCAGCATCAGTCATTTCTGTGACAGAGGATATGCTGTTTCCTTTGAAAGAGAGAAGTGTCAGATCCTTCACAAGAAGAATGGAAAGCCTGCTCTTCAAGGAGTAAGGAAAGGTGACTTGTTCATAGCTGATCTGAACTCGGGATTCAAAGATGAAGTTAATTGTTTTTATGCTAAAGCTTCATCAGATGATAGTTGGCTATGGCACAAGAAGATGTCTCACCTTAACTTCAAAACCATGAACTCTTTAGTCAAGAGGGAATTGGTTAGAGGTTTGCCTCAGATGGAATTTACACAGGAAGGACTGTGTGAGGCATGTCAGAAAGGAAAGTCAAAGAAAGCTTCTCACAAGGGCACTGATACATCATCAATAACTGAACCTCTTCAGCTACTGCACATGGATTTGTTTGGTCCAGTTAATGTGATGTCCATGTCAAAGAAACAATATGCACTTGTGATTGTTGATGACTATTCAAAATATACATGGGTTTCATTCCTACATTCCAAGGATGAGACCCCATACCTGGTGATTGGCCAAATAAAGTTGATTGAGCTGGATTCTAGATTCCCTGTTAGAGCCATAAGGTCAGATAATGGTACTGAATTCAAGAATGCCATTCTAAATGACTTTTGTGCTGATAATTAATAACAAGACAGTATTCTGCCCCTAGAACTCCTCAACAAAATGGAGTAGTGGAAAGAAAGAATCGTACATTGATTGAAGCTGCAAGGACTATGTTAAGTGAGTCCAAACTTCCAACGTACTTTTGGGCTGAAGCAGCTAATACAGCTTGTTATACTCAGAATCGAACTTTAATCAACAAGGACTTAATGAAGACTCCGTATGAGATCATGAACAACAAGAAACCAACTGTCAAGTTGTTTCATGTATTTGGAGCAAAATGCTTTGTGCTTATAGATGACAATGTGAAACGTGGCAAGTTTGATGCAAAGGCACAAGAAGCTATTTTTGTTGGTTATTCCAGAAGATCTTACAGGGTCTACTTGGTTGGCAGTCATACGGTAAAGGAAAGTGTCAATGTTACTTTTGATGACACTACATTCCCTAATATCCAAACAACAGATTCATCTGAGAAAATGAAGTTTGATAACTTGCCAGACTCAGATTCAGATGATGAAGCCCCACCTGAAGTTATTGCTGGTAATGATAATAACAATGATGATAATGATTATGGTGATGGTGGTGGAAACACTGGTAACAATGGAGATACCACTAACACTGGAGAAGAATCATCAAGGCAATCAAGCAACAACTCAGGGGGAGCAAATGAAGGATCAACTAGTCACTCACAACATCAAAGTGAATTTCAAGGCGAATCATCAAGATCAAATCTTCCAAGACAGACTGTCTGGAATAGAGCTCATCCCTTTGAGCTGATCATTGGTGATCCAGATGTTGGAATTAAAACTAGAAGTGCAACTCAGAATGAATGTCATTTTTCAGCATTCTTATCTAAAATGGAGCCAAAGAAAACTGAGGAAGCACTGACTGATCCAGATTGGGTGATTGTTATGCAAGATGAACACAATCAATTTGAACAACAGCAAGTCTGGAAGCTGGTACCCAGGCCAAAGAACAAGAAAGTAGTTGGTACTAGATGGGTATACAGGAACAAGCTAGATGAGGATGGCATTGTTACAAGGAACAAGGCAAGACTGGTTGCACAAGGGTATTCACAAGCTGATGGCATTGATTATGATGAAACTTATGCACCAGTGGCTAGACTTGAGGCCATCAGGATGTTCTTAGCATTTGCGGCTTATTCCAATTTTCAAGTCTATCAAATGGATGTTAAGAGTGCATTCCTGAATGGTGAGCTTGATGAAGAAGTGTATGTGGAACAGCCCCCTGGCTTTGAAAATCAGGAGCTGCTGGACTTTGTGTACTTTCTCTTCAAGGCTATCTATGGTCTCAAACAAGCCCCAAGAAAATGGTATGACACTCTCTCTGGTTTTATTTTAGAAAATGGTTTTGTTAGAGGTAACATAGACAAAACTCTTTTTTCAAAGAAACACAAAAGTGATATGATATTAGTCCAAGTCTATGTGGATGACATCATATTTGGGTCTACTAATGATAATCTCTGTAAGAGATTTGCTGAGCTTATGCAGAGTAAGTTTGAAATGAGTATGATGGGTGAGCTGAAGTTCTTTCTTGGATTGCAAGTAAGTCAAAGGTCAAATGGTATATTTATTTGTCAATCCAAGTATCTCAAAGAACTCCTCAAGAAATATCACATGGAGGATTCAGCATCAGCAAGGACTCTGTTAGATATAATTGCTGACTTTTGTTCATCAGTGTTTAAGTACCAGGTACTCATCAGAGTTTACTGGAAGCCAGTCAGAGTTTGTTAAAGTCTGACGGGGTGAGAGTTTGCCTTAGCTGTCGGTGCTAATATAAAGATTCTAGAAGCAATATATCTTGAAGATGGAAAGAAGCAAGATATACTGAGACAGTTAACGAAACGGAACAGAAGACAGAAGCAATCCTAATTTGATATGATTTGTATAGCTAATTTATAGGAATATCAATTAGAGATTGATTATGTAACTGTGTATTATATAAACACAGATAGGTTAACCCTAAAAGGGATGCGAATACAATATACATTATTCTTGTAACCTTGCAGCTCTCTGTGATATTTTACATCACAAAGAGAAGAGTTATATATAATTCAGTTGTTGATTCATAAACAGTGTTCTCAATTGTTATTATCATATTTATATTGATTATATATTGTGTAATTCGGCCTAACAATTGGTATCAGAGCCAAGGCTGATTAGTATATACAGTTTATCGATCCAAACACAAGTATAATCATGACTGACAACTCTCAGGAAGGTTCTAATGCAGGTTCTAATGCTCAGAAGGTTCAACCTACTTCTGTAAGTCGATATGAGACTATAAGGGTTCCAATTCTCAGACCAGTTGAATATCCAATATGGAAGGTGAAGATGACCATGTTTCTGGAAGCCACAGATCCAGAATACCTTGATAGAATCAATGATGGTCCTCATATGCCAACTAAATTGTCTCCTGTTATTACTGGGCAAGAACAAAAGACTATTCCAAAAGAGAAGAAAGATTTGACTCCTGAAGACATCTCATCAATTGCAAAGGATGCAAAGGTTAGACATCTACTACACAGTGCCTTAGATAATGTCATGTCTAACAGAGTGATTGGTTGCAAGACTGCCAAAGAGATTTGGGATGCTTTGAAAGTCAGGTGTCAAGGAACAAGTGCGATAAAGAAAAACAGGAAGACTATTCTAACACAGGAGTATGAACACTTTGACTCAAAATCTGATGAAAGTTTGACAGATACATATGACAGATTTTGTAAATTGTTGAATGATTTGTCCCTGGTTGATAAAGAATATGAACTTGAAGAGTCAAATCTCAAGTTTCTTCTATCCCTACCTGAAAAATGGGATTTAAAGGCAACAACAATCAGAGACAATTATGATCTTGCAGATACAGATCTTGATGAAATCTATGGGTTGCTTAAAACTCATGAACTCGAAATAGAACAAAGAAACAAAAGATCTGGAAAGAAGACAAAATCTGTTGCTCTTAAAGTTGAAGAAAAGCCTGTCAAGAAGGAATCATCAAGAAAGAAAGCCAGAGGAAAGGCTTTAGTCATTAAATCTGAAAGTGAGTCATCAAACTCTGATGATGGCTCAAACACTGATGATGAAGCTTCTGATTCTGAGGATGATGAAGAAGAGATGATGAAAATGGCAACTTTAATGGTGAAGACCTTCAAGAAGATGGGATTCAAGAACTTCAAGAAAGGAAAGATATTCTCAAGGGAAGATTCAAATTCTTATAAAAGAAAATTCAGAAAGTCTGATGAAAGAGATACCAAGTCTGGAAAGAAAGACAAGTCTAAGATCCAGTGCTACAAGTGTAAAGAAATGGGTCATTATGCTCCAGAGTGCAAGAAAGGAAAATCTGAGAAAGCACTCATCACTAAAGGCAAGGACTGGGCAGACACTTCAGACTCAGATGAGGGAATCAATTATGTTCTCATGGCAACTGTTAAAGATGAAGCTGAGTCATCTGAAAACAAGGTACCCCTAACAACTTATGCTTATGATACTGATAACATATCTGAATTAAGAATTTATCTTAAAAGCATACATGTTAGTTATAGGGATCAGACTTTAGAGAATGAAAGAATCAAATCTGAAAATCTAGGTCTTAAAAAAAGGAATAAATTTCTTGAAGAGAAACTTGTCAACATGCAACAAGTTCAAAAGGAGAGAGATGATGCTGTATATGTTGAACAGAAATTGCTTAAAAGATATAGGCAAATAGAATCTAAGTTGGAAAAAGAGAGAAAAGTGATTAAAACCTGGACCAATTCTGGAAAAGACACATATCAGGTTTTTCAGACAGATACTGTAGGCTTAGGTTACTGTGAGGGAGATGAACTTAGGTTTAAAGATAAAGTTAAAGTGAAACCACAAATTAAACCTGTGCAATTTGTTCCTGAATACAGTAAGCTAAAGTCTGTTGTTGTAAAAGAAGCTGTTATGAAGCCAATTGAAACTTGTGAAAAACAGGTTAATATTGGTTCAATAACAGAAAATAAGATTGAGATAGAAGCTGTTAAAGAACTAGTAAAAATCTGTGATAGACAGGTTAATGTTGGTTTAATGACAGAAAAACAATTCAAACATAAGCTCAAAGAGGTAAAGTCTGTCAATAAACTGAAAATGTTTAAGAAGAATAGGAATGGAAAAGTAGGCATTAATAAAAGAAATAATTATCTGCCTAATTCTGCTGCTCCTAGAAAAACATGTCATATTTGTGGTAGTACTAACCATCTTGCCAGGTTTTGCAAGAAGAACAAAGATATTAACTCTTTACCCTCCACATCTGGAGTAAAGAATGATTATGTTAGGGTTAGATCACACACTTTATGCACACACTGTGGGAGCACTTGGCATTCCATTTATACTTGCAAGAGTTATCATGCTATTTATCACAACTATTATGAGCTAAAACCCAACTTGAAATGGGTTAGAGCAAACTCTGCAAGTGTAAAGTCTGGCAATGTTAGTTTAAATTCTGTTGATAATGATTCCGCTGCAAAAGCTAACAATGTTATGAAAGCCAAAGGATCCAAGCAAGTCTGGATCCTTAAACCTAACACTTAGTGATTGTTTGTGATTGCAGGGCATAAAAGAGAGCACTCTTATCTTGGACAGTGGATGCTCAGGACATATGACTGGAAATAAAGCCCTGCTATCAGACTATGAAGAGAAGGCTGGCCCAAAAGTTTCCTATGGAGATGGCAACATAGGATGTACTCTGGGATATGGTAATATCAATCTTGGAAGTGTCATCATCAAAGATGTAGCTCTTGTCTCAGGACTCAAGCATGATCTGCTTTTTGTGAGTCAAATCTGTGACAGAGGATACCATGTAGATTTTCATACTGAACATTGTGAAGTTATCAACAAATCTACAGGGAAAGTTGTTCTAGTTGGACAGAGGCACAATAACATCTATGAAGCAAGTTTGGTAACAAACTCTGAAGGAAAAACTCTGTGTCTATCAGCAAGAATGTCTAGTGAAGAGAGTTGGAAATGGCATAAGAAGCTCTCTCATCTAAACTTGAACAACATCAATGAGCTGATTCGAAAAGATCTTGTAAGGGGACTTCCAAAGTCAATACTCAGCTTAGATGGTCTGTGTGATTCTTGTCAAAAGGCCAAGCAAAGGAAGTCATCTTTCAAGAGTAAATCTGAATCTTCAGTTGTGGATCCTTATCATCTTCTACATGTTGATCTTTTTGGTCCAGTGAATATAATGTCATTGGGCAGAAAGAAATATGCTCTAGTCATTGTTCATGAGTACACTAGGTACACATGGGTGTACTTCTTAGCAAAGAAGGATGAAACTGCCTCAATTCTAATGGATCATGTAAAACTACTGGACAAAGGATCACAGTACAAAGTGAAAATTCTAAGGAGTGATAATGGTACTGAATTCAGAAATTCTGAAATGGAAACTTTCTGCAAGGAAAGAGGAGTGAAGCAAGAATTTTCTGCACCTGGAACTCCACAGCAAAATGGTGTAGTTGAAAGAAAGAACAGAACCCTAATTGAAGCTGCCAGAATGATGCTTGATGAAGCAAAATTGCCAACTTATTTCTGGGCAGAAGCTGTTCAAACTGCTTGTTTTACTCAAAATACTACACTGATCAACAAGCATGGGAAAACACCATATGAGATGGTGAAAAATAAGAAGCCAAATTTGAAATATTTTCATATTTTTGGATGCAAGTGTTTTGTGTTGAAAACTCATCCTGAACAATTGACCAAGTTTGACTTAAAAGCTGATGAAGGAATTTTTGTTGGATACCCACTATCAACTAAAGCTTTCAGAGTCTACAATCTGAGAACTAAAGTGATCATGGAATCTATACATGTGTCATTTGATGACAAGAAAATAACTGGAATAGAAGATGAAGAATATCATGATCAACTTCGATTTGAAAATGAAGATCTAAACTTTGATGACGTAAACTCTGATGAAGCAAATCCAACAAACTCTGACGAAGCATACTCTGAACCTCTACTGGTAAACACTGAGGGAATTTCTCTGACAGAAAAGAATAGAGAACCAGTCGAGGGGGAGCGTGAAAATACTTCAGAAACATCTCAAGATAATAACTCAAATTCTGAAAGTGAATCAGCTGAAGGATCTATCCCAAACTCTGAGTCAAACACTGAAAATCCAAACTCTGAGCAGTCCAATTCAGGGGGAGCCTCAGAGAATGAAAATGGTCAAGAAGAAAATCAGGAGAGCATGGATCAAGGGGGAGGATCTAATACTGATAATAGAAGCCAATTACCAACAGCAAGAAGGTGGACACAAGCTCATACACCTGACTTGATAATTGGAGATCCAGAAGCTAGTGTAAAAACTAGAAGTGCTACAAATAATGAATGTCTGTTTCATGCATTCTTATCTCAAACAGAGCCCAAGAAAGTGGAAGAAGCTCTTCAAGATTCTAACGGGATAACAGCAATGCAAGAGGAGTTAAATGAATTTGAGAGGAATGAAGTCTGGACACTTGTACCAAGACCAAAGAACAGGTCTATTGTTGGTACAAAGTGGGTTTTCAGAAACAAAACAGACAGTGATGGAGTGATAACAAGGAATAAGGCTAGACTTGTGGCAAAAGGCTATTCACAACAGGAAGGAATTGACTATGATGAAACCTTTGCTCCAGTTGTAAGATTGGAGGCAATAAGGATTTTTCTGGCCTATGATGCTTAAAAAAAGTTTAAAGTCTTTCAGATGGATGTGAAAAGTGCTTTTCTCAATGGGAAACTTGAAGAAGAAGTGTTTGTTGAACAACCAGCAGGGTTTGTAGATTCCAAACATCCAGATTATGTCTACAGGCTTGATAAGGCATTATATGGACTAAAGCAAGCACCTAGAGCATGGTATGAAACTCTGGCTCAATTTCTTTTAGAAAGTGGGTTCACTAGAGGTACAATTGACAAAACCTTGTTCTATTTTAATTCTGGTGATGATTTGCTGTTAGTTCAAATCTATGTGGATGACATAATTTTTGGGTCTACTAATGACAAACTCTGTAAGAAATTTTCCAAGCTTATGCAGTCAAGATATCAAATGAGTATGATGGGAGAGCTTAGTTATTTTCTAGGCTTACAAGTCAAGCAAACAGATGATGGGATTTTTATCAATCAAGCAAAATATACCAAAAATCTTCTCAAGAAATTTAGTATGCTTGATAGTTCATCTGCTACAACTCCCATGGCAACCGCAACAAAGCTAGACAAAGACACATGAGTCTCAGTAGATATGACAAACTACAGAGGGATGATAGGGTCTCTTCTCTATCTGACAGCAAGTAGACCTGATATCATGTATGCAACATGTCTTTGTGCGAGATTTCAAGCAGACCCCAGAGAGCCACATCTAACAGCTGTAAAAAGGATTTTCAAATATCTCAAAGGAACCATAACTCTTGGTTTGTGGTACCCTAGAGAATCAGAGTTTAAGTTAATTGGTTACTCTGATGCAGATTTTGCAGGCTGTAAGATAGACAGAAAAAGCACAAGTGGAAGCTGTCAATTTTTAGGTGACAGATTAGTTTCTTGGTACAGCAAGAAACAGAAATCAATTTCCACATCCACAGCAGAAGCAGAGTATATAGCTGCTGGTAGCTGTTGTGCACAGATTTTATGGATGAAGAATCAATTGCTGGACTATGGATTACGGTACTCTAAAATACCTATTTACTGTGATAATCAAAGTGCTATTGCTATGACAGGTAATCCAGTACAGCATTCCATGACCAAGCACATCAGCATAAGGTATCATTTTATCAGGGAACATGTGGAAGAAGGAGATATTGAGCTTCATTTTGTATCTACAGACCAACAGCTTGCAGATATCTTCACCAAACCTTTGAGTGAAGCTACCTTTACATGGCTGGTAAACGAACTTGGAATGATCTCTGGTTTTGACTAGAGATACTGGTTAGATTCAAAATCTATACTTGATTGCTTTTATGCTCATGGTTCTTTGCATGTGTTAACTGTTATGTGTACCAGTATGTTAAACTCTGATAGTAAACTCTGTTAGTCATAAAGTATCAGTCATACTCTGTCGGTTAAAGTCTGAAGTTACACTCTGATGTTATACTCTGATTGTGATATTGTCTGAAACATATGGACCGATGAAGAAACCTGTATGAAGCATGATTCTCAGTAAGTAATCATGAATCTTTCTGAATAATATATGATCTAATCTCATAATGTGCAGTAAATTAACACAGCATGATACTGTCTCTATATTCATAGCATCTCTTAGTTTATTGATCCTATACACTGAGTCTGTATTAGCTGTTTGCACTTTCTCTCATAAATTAATTGTATTATCTGATGAAAAGTCTAAACTCTGATAATTAGTTGCAAATATTTCACCCTCCAATCAAAAGATGCCAAAAAGTGCACAAATTCCTTTGAGATCATGTTGTGCCTAGGAAGACCCAGGAACTTATTGTATGAAATAAGGGCTAAAATCCTTGATTTTTGGTGACTAGTGCCAACCACTGATTACTGGAAAATTTTTTAAAAAAAAAATTAAAATTAAAAAAAAAAATAAAAATTCAAAGGGGGTGAAAATAATAAATTTTATAGTACAGAGTTTAGATAAAATCAGATTTTATTTTATAAATGAGAGTTTGTACAACCAGTTTTTACTGATTTATTGTGTGGATTTTATGCACTTTAAGATGCTCTAAATATTTATATTTAGTAAACTCTGCTATTCACACACAATTTTACACAACTGTGCATTGAGAGAAAAGAGATTATGAATAAAGAAGGAGGATTGGTAAACACTGATGGACTGTGTACTCTACACTGAGGTAATTTTATTTTAATCTCTGATGATTAAAATTAATTATTTGTTTCAGACAGTTAACAATTTTTGAGAAAACATTCTTGAAAATAAATGAGTATGATTGGTAACGGTTCCAATTTGTATTTAACAGAGGAGAGAGGTTAATTGTCTAGGAAAGTGTAAAAGGCGGTAATTATTGCTGTTTTTACTGCGCATGCGCATTGGAAACTGTCAATTACTGCTGTCAGTCATTGCATGTGTGCCACGTGTCCCACTCACACAGTTAAAGGAGTAAGACAGTTGTGTATTAATGATTAAAAACTGTTCAGTTTTTAATTTTGAATTTCATATTTAAACAATACACACACATACGTCTAAACCTTTCACATCTTACTCCAATTCACATCTATTGTCACACACACATATTCACAAACACTTTTCTACTTTCAAACTCTTTCGAGCTTTTGCACCTGATTCTCTGTTATTCTTTCAAATCTTACTAATGGCGACTACAGCTTTTGTTTCTGCTGGGTTAGAGTTTGTTCCAAACAATTATGCAGCACCACTAAATACTGCCAACGCACCCGAGGCGTTTCATATGATACAAAAATTTCTTGCTCAGTCAGCGATTGGGCGTGCTCTAGTCGAACCAACCGTACTTTCTGGTTCACAAATCAAGGCCTTCTGGGAGACAGGTATGTATGATGATGGTGGTGAATCAGGTAACCCATCAATAATCTTTGAATGTGAAGAAGCAGAGTATGTAATTACTTCTGGTACCATTCGGGCTGCAATGGGGTTTCCTGAGTTTTCTTCCTATACCATTGGAATGGGTGACAATGATTTGCTGCGGATGATGAGAGAGATTGGGTATTCTGGACCCTTGACTAAGATTGGACAGTTGAAGCGACCGTTCTTGAGGAAGGAGTGGAGCTTCTTCTTTGATTGCATCACAAGAACGTTCGGAAAGAAATGCACCAACTGGGATGCAATTCCCACGGACAGTCTGCAAATCGGGTATTCTCTGTTATATGATAATCATTTTGATTTTGCACGACTTGTCTTAAATAATTTAGGGGAGAAAATGACAGAGAATAGAGGAGTAGTATACTTTTCTAGATTTTGTCAGATTTTATTCTCTTACTGTGTTGAAGGGGTAGAAATAGTTGGTGAAGATGTTATCTCTTGTTTTAAATTACACAAGAGGATATTCTCTGATCTTATCAACAAAGATGTTAAGAAAGGGGTTGTTGGAGATTTGTTACTGCCTGCATCTGTGTAGCAGTTTGTAAATGATCAAGTTAATTCACCAACACAAGCTCCTTCTCAGCCAGAACCTCAACCAGAACCTCTACAAACAGAGCTTCCTCCATCCACATCTGTCAAACCTAAATCCAGTGGTAGGACTAAGCATATTGGTACTAAACCTGCAAGGTCTGTTAGACCAGCTACTGCAGTGGTGATGTCCAAGTCTACTGATGAGCCCAAGGGTCATTATAAGAAGAGGAGAGCCAATAGATCAAATGCTAATGATGAGGATGATGTTGACAATGAAACTCTTCATAAGAGAAAAAGAAGATTAGTAGCCAATTATCTTTTTGATAATGTGGATGAGTCTACACCAAACACTGAAGCTGTTCAGCATGAAGCTCCAGAAGATTTTGTTGAGGAGCCTGTTGTAAATAATGCTAATGAGGACAGGGTTTTTATGGATAATGAAGCTCCTGAAGTTTTTATTCAGGAGGCTACTGCAGATTTTGAAGCAGCCACTGTGCCTGACATGGCAAATGCTGATATAGAGGCTGAAATTTTTGAGCAAGATACTTTACTTGCTGATCTTGCTATGGATAATATTCTTGAAGCACATCCTAGTATCAGTGTTTGTGATACTGAGGATGTGGC
Organism: Heracleum sosnowskyi; assembly: GCA_030848705.1. Classification (NCBI taxonomy): domain Eukaryota; kingdom Viridiplantae; phylum Streptophyta; class Magnoliopsida; order Apiales; family Apiaceae; genus Heracleum; species Heracleum sosnowskyi. Next base: position 56,436,222 of record CM061238.1, on the reverse strand, counting down.
AGCTGATCAACCCACCCAAATTTTCGATGAGTCATTTGCAACTCACACAGAGCTCCTCTCTGTAAATAATCAAATTCCTGAATTGGGTGAGGAGGTTGATCAGGTAGTTGAAGCTGCTGTCGAGAACTTGGTTGAAGTTACAGCAGAAGAAGTTCGAACATAGGAAGTTGTTGCAGAGTCAGTTCCTGTGGAAACAGCAGTTTTTATAAATACAAACTCTGAGATAAATGCTGAGGCTACTGCAGACAATGTTCATGAAGAAATTGCAGAGCAGATAGAAGAAAATGCTAATAATGCTGATCACACATCTGTAAACTCTGATCATGCAAACTCTGAGGTTAATCCTGCACTTTCAAACTCTGATAGTCACGAGTCACTACCTTTTCTAAGGGATCCTACTACAGAGTCTATCAAGGAAAACCAAAATGCAACTGAAGCTCACTTCAGAGAAATGCATTATGCTAATTGGTCTGGAGCAGACTGCATTTTCTCTACTCAAAGGGCTGCTGATTTTTTACAAAAGTCTGCTGCAGAGATTTCTAATCTCGAGCTGTTAGCTCATTTTAAGGCGACCATTGTTCAAGTCAAGTCATTGCACAATCGCTTTGATGAGACAAACAAAGTTGTTCTTGGGTTGAGTAATGATATTGCTCTTAAGGATTTAGCCATGAAGCAAGATAGAGCTAGATTTTCATCTTTGGTCAAGGATCAAGAAGATATCAAGCTGAGGCTAACCAGGGTTGAAAGCAATCAGGCTGAAATATCTACTAAGATTGACTCTATTGCTACATCACTTGAGTTGCTAACATCAGTTTTTATTCCTGATGATGTCAAAAAGGGGGAGAAAGTACCTAAAGACAAATGCAAAAGGACTCCAACTTTGAGACTGAGGGATGATTCTAATGATGGTGGAAGCCGAGGAACAGAGAAAAGGTCAAAGTCTTCTCAAGAGCAAGGGAGACTTCGGTCAAACTCTGCTAGACAGACAAACTCTGAGAGGTTAAACTCTGGTAGTCAATCTTCTTCAAGACTTAAGAGTCTAGTGATTTCATCAAATCCAACTACTGATGAAGAGATTGCTGCTAAGCTTTTCATGGAAGAACATGGTGGTGAAGCCACAATGGAAGATTTGGATACTGAGATGAAGCTTCTTGCTGAAGAACACCAGAAAAAGATTGAAGCTAGTACTTATAAGAAGAAATCTGTAAAGGCTCCTAGATTAAAGGAAAAAGGAATTATCATCAAGGAAAATACTCAACAGAGTATACAATACACAAGGAGGCCTATAGTAAATGTTTCTGGAAAAGGAAAAGGTATACTGGTAGAAGAAGGGCAGTTACCAAAGAAGAATTATTCAACCTCTGACGTTGCTCAAGTTGAATCAAGGATAAATAAATCAGCCTCTGACGTTGCTCATGTTGATATTTCTACTAAAGTTGTGACAACCTCTGACAAGGCTCAAGTTGTACAAACTCAGCTAGCTCCACAACTCCAAGGTTTCTCAAGACCTATACTTTCTGAAACTCTGACGCTAGAAGCTGTGGACTTTTCACAAACCAGAACAGTACTTGGAAAAGAATCTTATGATAAGTCTGGTTTGGGTTCACACAGGGAGAAAAGAATAAATAACAGACTTTTTGATCATTCATCACTGGCAGAACCTGGTGTTGGGGTATCTCAAGAGAGCCTTGATAAACTAGAATCTGTTCAGATGGTTTATCATAGAGGGTTGAAGAAAGAGGTGCTGTTATATTTTATGTCTGATGGAAGAGTATACAGAATAGGAGAAGCTGATGTTCATTTGAAACTATGGGAAGAGCTTGAGTATGTTCTATATCTTCTCAAAATCAAAAATAGAAGTACTCATGATGCTGCTCTAGTTCTAAAAGACAGAATGATGAAGTCCAAAGTTCTTCTTGGAGGAGGTGTTTCCAGTGCATATATTCCTAAGTACAGAGATGCTTATGGAAAGATTGTTGAAATGAAGAGAAACAGTGCCAAGTTCAATACTGCACTGGGTATAAAGGTGTTGGAGTTCAACTTAGAGTCTGACAAATCATACTTTATCCGGCTAGGGAATGAAATGAGGAAGAACAGCATTTATTCTCTGAGAGTTGCCATCTACCAGACTGGAGAAAGTGATCCAGAGCTTAAGGAGTTGAAGGAAATTGTGGTGGATGAGCTAGCAAAAGCAGAAAGGAGGCTTCTCATCGATTATCTCAGGACAGTACCTGATATTGAAGAGATTAAGTAAAGTCTGACTGTAAGTTTTTAAAGTTTTCTGTTCTAAGTTAAAGTTAAACTCTGTTATATTTTAAACACTGCATTTGTTATATGTTTTGATATCATCAATTATCTATTTAACTTGTACATCTTCATTATGCACAAGTTGGGGGAGATTGTTAGATATAATTGCTGATGTTTGTTCATTAGTGTTTAAGTACCAGGTACTCATCAGAGTTTACTGGAAGCCAGTCAGAGTTTGTTAAAGTCTGACGGGGTGAGAGTTTGCCTTAGCTGTCGGTGCTAATATAAAGATTCTAGAAGCAATATCTCTTGAAGATGGAAAGAAGCAAGATATATTGAGACAGTTCAGGAAACGGAACAGAAGACAGAAGCAATCCTAATTTGATATGATTTGTATAGCTAATTTATAGGAATATCAATTAGAGATTGATTATGTAACTGTGTATTATATAAACACAGATAGGTTAACCCTAAAAGGGATGCGAATACAATATACATTATTCTTGTAACCTTGCAGCTCTCTGTGATATTTTACATCACAAAGAGAAGAGTTATATATAATTCAGTTGTTGATTCATAAACAGTGTTCTCAATTGTTATTATCATATTTATATTGATTATATATTGTGTAATTCGGCCTAACAGACTCCATCTTCAACAACAATCAAACTTGGAGCTTCTGACAAGTCTATCAAGGTAGATGTTACAAGCTACAGAGGTATGATTGGCTCCTTACTCTATCTTACTGCTAGTAGACCAGATATTATGTATGCTACATGCTTGTGTGCAAGGTTCCAAGCGGACCCTAGAGATGTACATCTCGTTGCTGTGAAAAGAATCTTGAGATATCTTAAGGGTACACCTAATCTAGGTATCTAGTACCCTAAAGATTCTGGTTTTAATCTTATTGGATATACAGATTCTGATTATGCAGGTAGTGTTGTGGATAGAAAGAGTACCTCTGGGAGTTGTCAATTCCTAGGAGGTAGGTTGATTTCCTGGTATAGCAAGAAACATCAAACAGTTTCAAATTCAACAGCAGAAGATGAATAAATTGCTGTTGGAAGCTGTTGTGCTCAGATATTATGGATAAGGAATCAATTAAAGGACTATGGCTTTGCATTAGACAAAATTCCCATTTTTTGTGATAATGCAAGTGCCATAGAAATCTCCAACAACCCTGTGCAGCACTCGAGAACGAACCACATTGATATCATGTATCATTTTATCAGAGAGCATGTTATGAATGGAACTGTGGAGTTACACTTTGTACCCACTGAAGAACAGACTGCAAATATTTTCACTAAATCTGTTGACGAATCCACATTTATCAGGTTAGTTGGTAAATTGGGTATGTTGAACAGTCTTAGTGATTGACAATATCTCCGGTAGGTTTGTTCTTAACTAAATCATTTTCTCTTGTCAATTTAAGATGTTAAATATTGTCAATCCATGTTTATTGTGTAAAGCTTGTTAATTTAAATACTCTGAATAATTTATTTTCTTTAAAAATATTTTTCTCATTTTTTTATGTGGAGAAATGTATTTTTATTGAAAATATATTTATTTAGAATCATTTAAGTTTTTTTTTTTCAGATTGTAAATATTGTTGTTTAAATTTTTCTGCAGGTTTATATTAGTTTAATTTTTTTTTCATAATTTTCTGCATATTTTTCTAGAATTTATAGATTTCTTCTATGAATTTTTCTAGTTTTAATGTAAATATTTTTTATAAACAGTTTTCTGCATTTTATTTGTCTGATTGTTATTTGTTTTCTTATTTTATTGTCAAATAAAATTCGGTATGACCTTTAGGTTTGGTCATATTGGAATTCTATTTTATTTTCTGTTTATTTTTTTATTTGTTAGATTTCGGTATGACCTTCTCCCAGGTCATATTAGAACTCGGTATGACCTATCTTAAGGTCATACTAGTTTGTTATTTTATTTTTATTAGTATTATTCAGTTTTTAATTTAATTTTCTCGGTATGACCTGAAGTACTGTTGGCTATTTCTCGGTATGACCTCTATCAAAACTCGGTATGACCTGCCTTTAGGTCATACCGAGCCCATCAGGTTTATTTCCTATAAATAGCTGATAACCTCAAGTTCTTTTCTCTCATTCCTTTCTAACTCAAGTTTTTACTTAGTTAACTTTGCTCTAGTTTGTGTTTTATTCCTAGAACAACGAACTATTGCAAATTTTTCTTGTGAATTACTTGGGATTTTATTTCTTCTCTGTTTAATATTATTATTAATTACTGCTCTATTTTATCTTATTTTCTTATTTTTTTTAAAATGGCTGATGAGTTTGTTGTTGAACGTTTTAATAATTACGTTGGCTATTGTGATCCCCTTAAGTGTTCTGTTGAACGTTTTAGGCCGTGGATTCGATTTTTAAATGAACAATCAATTGTTAGCTATGCTATCACTGCTTCTGTTGATTTAAAGATTGAACCCCTTCGTCTATTATGCTTAACTGATGTTGTTGCTGAAGATATGCAATCTTTCACTTTCAATATTTCTGATGCTCAGTACACAGTAACTAAGGAGATCTTTTGTCAAGTACTTCATTTTCCACTTGATAATCTTGTTGGATTCCCTACTGATGACGAGTTAGTTCAATTTTTCTCTAGTATTGATTACCAAGGAAATATTGTTCTTCCTCGTCTGAATAAGGGTAATCTAGCATGTGAGTGGGATTTGTTCTTTGACTGCCTAGCCAAAGTTTTTAGTAATTCTATCAAAAACAACTTTCCAGTCATCACTTCTATCTTACAAAACATTGCCTATGCTGTTGTTTTCAACCTAAGATTGGACATAGGAACTCTTGTGTGGGATCTATTGATAAAAAGGATTTTCAATTACACTAGAGATATTGAGAATGGAAAGAAAGTTAGATGCTTTTATTCTCGTTTCCTTTCTCTAGTGTTGGATCATGTTCTTTCTGATGAACATAAAACACTTTTTCAAAACACTCCTTTTCAAGTTCCCGCACACACTAATCCTTCCATATATTCAACCTTGTCCACCAGTTCCAGGTCTGGAAGGAGACCCGTAGTTCCACAATCATATCTGCGAGAGATTCTGCAACCACAGTTACCTCTTCTCTTTATTGAACATCCAGTGGTTGGATCCTCGTCAGCAGGAACTTCAATGGTGCCTCCTAACACCATGGCACTTCAGGTAATATATCCTCTCTCAACTGCTCCACTAACCCAAGAGGTTCTTAGGATTGACCAAGGGATTGTAGAACCACAATCTCTGTCCCCGGTCATAGAGCCACACACAAAGTCAAATCCATTGACCGCTCCCCTAGAACAACCAGCTACAACAAGATCGAGAGAGCAACTTGAAGTAGATTTTAATGTGAGTGATCCCACAGCTCTGCCTCCACCACTAAAGAAGAGAAGAACACTCCTTGAGGCATCTGTAAGCCAGTCTGTATCCTCCCAAAAGGATATGGATTCTCAAAAGGCCAATGAACAGTTACTAGAGACATCCTCTAAACAGGATGAATCTATTGAATTTTGCCATCAGGCCATGGCATTCTGTACAGAGTCAAGCACTCTCCCATTAATCACAATGGGAGCAAATACTTCTGAAACAATAGTAGAGACTCATACACAGGGCACTCTGAGAGGAGAGCACATAGGAATTCTTATTGAAACAGTGCCTACCATTGTCACGGTAGAAGAGCCTTCACAGGCTTCAGAGGGAAAATCTGGTTCTTTGCCCACTATAACAGAACCATTTTCTCCCCTCCCAAAGGGAACATCTCTGGCTCCCCTAAGGGATTCTTCACTCACAGTTTTAACTGGAGAAAGTGAAGGGCAACATGGTAAGTCCATCCCTGAAGCAATTCAGTTTTCAATTTCGGATGAATTTTTGGACTTTACCATGGATTGGGATTCGCGAACTCCCATTGCACCACCAGTGACCTCTCAAGAAGGGGCTATGGTGATTTCTACTACAGGTACTTCAACTCCAAACATGGATAGACAGCTAGTGGTTAGTTATGACAGACAAACACAGAGCGATACACAAGCACGTGAGGTGAGTGAAACACCATCGAGAGAAATTGAGATGAGTGCACACAATGACACATACACTGCTTCTTTATTGGCTCAAATAGCTGGTCTGTAGAAACAACTTCAAGAGACCCAGGCTGAAAAACAAATTCTTAAGGCACAAGTGGTTGAACAATCTTCTTCTTCCACCTCTGTAACTAATCAGCTGGGTCATATTAGAGATGAGATACAAGGAGTGAAGGTCACATTGATCCCCAAGATGAATGTTGTTCAAGAATCACAGGTATTAATGGCTTCGGATATGTCAGAGCTGCTGGTTTCTAATGCTGAGATCAGGGAGGCTGTCAAGCAGATTCCTATTATTTCAACTAGGGTAGACTCAATTCAAGATACTATTGATGAAAATCAGTACTTCAATGATGAGAGGTTTGCCAGAATTGAAGGAGGTATGGAACATCTGAATGAAGGCATGAAACATCTGTATAACATGATCAAGAACTCACAACAACCCAATACTGAACAGAAGAAATTCTTCGAGGGTGATGATGATGAAGAGGGCAATGAAGACAAGGATAAAGCAGGAGGAGAAGGAAGTAGGAAGGAGGATCCTAAGGCTGATAAAGATAAATCTGTAGAGGATTCCTCAACTAAGGGGGAGAATGTGGAGAATGTGGAGGAACGGAAAGGAGGAGAAGCTGGAGGTTCTGGTTCTGTAAAGGACAAAGGGAAGCAGAAGTTAACTTTTTCTGATGCTGACTACTATCAAGGTGAACAGGGAGATTTTGAATGTACTGAATCTGAAGAAAACCCTGAAGATATCTTTGGTGAAGTGGAGGTTGAAGGAGAGGCTGACTATGCTGACTGGGAAGATGAACCTGAAGTGGATCCTGCCTTTGAAGCTGAGCTGTTAAGACAGAAAGCTGATCTGAAGAGAAGAGAGGAGGAGAATGTTAAAGTATCTGACATCATCTCAAAGCATCTAGTTATCCAGAAAGCTGAACATCAAGAAAAGCAACGGCTTCATGATATAAAGGTCAAGGACAGGAAGTTATATGTGAGGCTGAAGCTTGGAGAAGAATGGAATAGAGCTAGAGAGATGTTCTCACATTCGACAGGGTCAGAAAATGATGGAAAGTTTCTTAGCATGTTGGAAAGGTATAGAAAGGTCAATCCAGACAACTCAATCTATATGAAAGCTCTTCATGCGGAGATTTCAAGAATTACTACTGGATATGACAGAGTCAGAGAGGAGTTGAAGATCTACATCTACACTCATAATGAGGGAACGTTCATAGTTTCTCTCAATCTTCTGGAAAGTAGAACTCTCTCTGAGCTTTGGGTGTTCATGACAAAGATTAAATGGTCTTCACCTCTGTGTGAGTTGTTGCATGATCAGCTTAGAGATTTTGCCATGAAAGCTAGTCCTCAAGTTTTGGATGTGCCATATGAAGTTAAATTTTATAAAGGAAGGGCACTTCAAACTTGTGGTGTGGATCCCATCTCCTTGAAAGATTATCCTGCCAAGCATCTTGTCTATATGGAGAACATGTTGAGGACAACAGGGTTTGCTACACAAGAAAAGACAGAAGTTGCTGATTTGATTCAAGACTATTGCATTGCCAATATCAAGAGATATCATCAAATGAAGAATAGGCTGAAGAAAGTCACAGCTCAACCTGTCAGACCTAGTGGCATTACTTCTGAATCTGATCGTATTCTGGACAAGGATTTGCTTGAAGCACTTGAAGAAGGAGAGATGATTGAGTCTGAAATTTGAAGAAGCTCTGTTTGTAAATATTAAATGTTTAGAGCTTAGGTGATTCAAGATAGGATAAATGTATTCATATGTTCAGTCTAGAGGAACATCTATCTTGTACTTACCTGTAATGTTTGAATCTGGAAAATGTTAAATGAAATCCAGAACTTTTCTTGTTATTTACTTGGCTCTTAAAAGTCATTTCTATTTCTTGTTTAAGTTAGTTGAGTTATCCTCTAGGTATTTAATTGTTATTCTTTAACAAACAAATAGGGGGAGATTGAAAGGCATATGTTTAGGCCTATTAATATTCCGAGGAAACAACTTAATTTAAACAAGTATGTAATAAGTAAATAATAATTTAAAGGTCATAGAAATCTCAGAGAGTTTTATCTGTCAAGAGAATGGAGAACCAAAGTCATCTACAGACTTGAAGTTATTCTACATTGAAAGAAGTTCAATTTATTGTTCAAGCCTCAGTGAAGTATTCAAGTAAGTGGATTTACTACAGTGACAGAGATTTCCAGTTGGTGACGGAAGAAGTACAGGATACAGAGTTTAGTCAAAGCTAAAGAAAAGAAGCCACAGCTTTAAATGTTTTAAAGATGAAGAATTATCATTGAAGTCAGTTATTCATGAAACCAGACAGTGCATCGAATGACGACATCAATCAGTGGAATTAAATCATCTATATTCAGTGGTTTTCAGAAGATAGAGGAATGCAAGGATTTTAAATTATCTTCTTTAATTTATTAATTCAATTTAATTAATAAATTAATTCTATCAGAATTAATTTATTTATTAAATTAGTTATGTTAGTTGTTTAAATTAATTATTAAATTAATTCTATAAAAGAATTAATTTAATCTAGAATTTAATCTATCTAAATAAATTAAAAGGATTTTCTTTTTAAATCTCGGTATGACCTGTTTAGAAGACTCGGTATGACCTATTGTTTTAATACCCTAGGTTCTACCGAGTTATACTTCAGGTCATACCATTCAATTCTGTCAGGTCATATAGATTGCTTTCCCTTGGTCATACCGAGAGTTGGTAAAATAATGCAAGGTCATACCGGACAGTTTCTGAGGTCATACTGCTGATACAAGGTTCTACCGAGCACATTTTGGCAGGTCATACAAGTGTATGAATTGTTTTATTAAATCTTTATGATTTAATAAACAGGTCATACAAGGCTTATTGCATTTGTATTAAAGAGATGGCAGAACAGACAGCTGAAGTCAGTTAATCAAAAGAAAAGATACTGAAGCATTTACTCTCAAGAACAGAAGAACCATTAAATATCATTTCTTCTCAAGCAATTAATTCTAGTTTGTATTGTTAAATCCAAACCACTAGAAGTTGATTACTTGTATTTCTTTGATTATCTAGCGGATTTTTATCCCTAGAATTTATCTCGAACTTGCTTTTAGCATTCGATCTTTTTATTACAAATATTAGAAAAGTTCATGTCGAATTTATTCTAAATTTGTATTAATTAGTTTGAGATAAATACGTTGTAATCCTTATTGTATTTGCAACACCCTTCAAGTTTAATATAAGTTATATTTAACTTGAATCTTGTTTCATTTATATTCCGCATTAATTTGTTCTCAATTGTTAAATTATTCAAAGAACAAATTTCGATAAAACAGTATAGTTTGTATTCAACCCCCCTTCTACAAACTTATCAGGACCTAACACTTTTGTAACATATCACTTTCTAACTCCCAATGTCCTCATAACCCTAAGTCTCATCTGAATCTCTCCTATCTGACCTCTGAGTCTGTCCCTCTCTTGGGCTACGGCTGCCTCTGCCAAACGAGTCCCTCGCATCTCCAATACTTTTCTATAGAAATACTCTCTTTCCCCTCTCAACCTCTGATACTCATGGTGTGGAACTGGTGGCTGAGTCATCTAGTACAAAGGTCCGCAAACTGATGCATGTGACCCTGGTGCTGGGGCTACGCGTCAAAGTGGAACGGGACAAAGTATATGATCTCTCCTGACTGTTGCATGTCCAGGTGGGGGTCGTATTGGTCGCGATGGTCCTACTCTCCCTCCTGGTACATGTCTCTCCTCTATCGTATGCTCTGACGGGTCTGAATCTGAACTAGAGCTAGGGGCTGCAATTATATAACCATATTCAATTACCACGCATAATATTCCTAATTGACCTTCTATAATCCTTACGTGAATTTCTAACTCTCTACGTTATCCTGTACCCTAAGTCCTAACTTGTTTCAAATGCCATAACATGTTGCTCTGATACCAACCTGTGACGCCCTCCAAACCCGGGGTACAGATTTGGGGAGTCACTCAACCAACGAAACACAATATACCTGTATATAACACATGCATAATATAATAATGACATAAAACACCCCTTAACCAAGACCGCATCCAGATTATGGCATTGAACAAGCTTCTAAGTCATATTATTATAAACCAGTTTTCAGAGTTATTACACAACTTAAAGTCAAAGCTAGACATCTAGTCTAACTATCAAAATAAACAACTACCCTGCCAAAGTGCCAATGACAACCACTCTTGGTGATCTCCTAGCTGCTGGAGAACTATCGCTCGCGTTGTGTCTGCTCATACTCTCGTTTAACTGGAATAGGGTTAATTAGAAACAAAACAAGTATGAGCCACAAGTTCTCAGCAAGCATAATATATATCAATTACAGTTCCATAATGAAAGGAAGGATCACAGTTATCTGAATCAATAATATACAAGCCAAACATATGCTTTTTAATAATCTTAATTGAAGAAAGAAGGATTAGAATTGGACTTCTACATTTTTCAAATAAAAAGGTTGAGCTGCTAATCAGTCACGCATCAACCCCGGACTAGCTTATAGCAAAGTCCTCCACTAGGATCCATGGCCATCTGGGCCTTAAGTTATTTCGACCATGAATATGGCCCGACCATTATTGGTCTCATTTTAAAAACATGCCAATTCTATCACAGAGTATAAGCAATAACATGCATCAAAAGATAAGTACACAATGACAAGGTACAATAGTTGCAAAAGAGTTTCAACTGCTCAATATCAAATGAAGTTCGAGAAATAGATTCGGAATGGTTACAACGGTACATAAGTACACAATGACAAGGTACAATAGTTTCAAAAGAGTTTCAACTACTCAATATCAAATGAAGTTTGAGAAATAGATTCAGAATGGTTTCAACGGTACAACGTACTCATTTAAGAAGGTCAACAATGGTTATAGTCATACAAATGAATTGAAATGAAGATTTCTGATATTCAACACGATTGTGGATTTAATCAAGAATTTAGGAATATTCAAGGAAATAGCATCAGTTGCTCAAATACGGGGTAAAGATTGAATAATCTGATTTGTTCTGATGGTAACATACATATCATCATTAAGAACAATAACAATTGAATCAACAAGTAAAGGCACAGATACTTGCCAGGTCTACGTAGCTGACAGCAATCTATCGCGCTTATCCTACCTTCTCCTTTCCCTTGCCTCGGGAACTCGATTCTATAATAAACAACTCATAATAATAAGTCTAACTATCCTCGTTCTATCCTCGACATATACTCATAACCATTTTTAAGTCTAAACAAATAATCGGGTAATTATTAGCATTTATTGAACGTCCGATATAATTTACGATACTCAAAACTCAGACACTATTCATTATACAAAGCATTTACGGACAATAAAACACATTCTTCAACTCGTATAAACCATATAGCACTTATAAATATTTTTAGAACAATATTCGATGCTTATTTGAATTTAAATAAGTCACAAACAATTTTTAAATCAAAAATCGGATTTTTAATCCCAATATAAGTATTGAAAGGCATATGTCTAGGCCTATTTGTAAACACCGAGGATTCTACTCAACTTTAATTAAGATGTAATAAGTAAATAATAAAAATCAAATGTCACAGGAATCTCAGAAGATTATATCTGTCAAAGAATGAAGATTAAAGTCATCTACAGACTTGAAGTGATTCTACATTGAAAGAAGCTCAATTTATTGATCAAGCCTCAATGAAATATTCAAGCTCAGTGGATTTATTAAAGTGACGGAGATTTCAAGTGGTGACAGCAAAAGATACTGGTTACAGAGTTCTTGAATGAGAAGGAAATGAATCACTGCTTAAAGTCAAACAGATAAAGAACATACATTGTCAGTTGTCACTCATGAACCAGACCGTGCATTGAGTGTCAACGTACTATTATGTTTATTCTTTATCTAAGTTTTAAGTGATTCTGGAATTAATTGAGAAGTCAACTAATTCTATTTATTCTCTTATAAATAATTAATACTATTAAGTAAATTATTTATTAAATTAATTCTGTAAAGAATTAATTTAATACATAATTTATTTAGTTGATAATTTAAATTAGAATAAAAATGAACTAGGAAGACTTAGGATTTAACTAGGAAGACTCAGTTTATTAAACTAAGAAGACTCACATGTGAGTCTTCCCGAAAGTCTTCCTAGGCCACACCATTGTCTTACCGATTGTCTTCCCAACTCATTTCTTGTCTTCCCGATAGTCTTCCAAGAGCAAAATGATAGTTTTCTTGTAAGTCTTCCTAGTGCAAAATTCTATTCTGTAAAGTGTTTTGCACATGGGTTACTAAAAGAAAATTACAATCTATATAAAGAAGACAGAAGACAATTGACTAGATAATTCATTCAGTACAGAAGCAAAGAAAGACACAGAAAGCATATCATCAAATTCATCTGTCTTTATTACTTCAAAACTGTCCGAGAAATTAAAGATCATCCAGTGAATTAAATTCTTGTTTGTTTGTAACATTAAATCCTTGAGAATCAATTCACTTGTAATGCTTTGACATTCTAGCGGATCATAATCCCTAGATTTTATATCGAAATACTTTTTAGTATTCGATCCTTTTTATTACAAAAATAGATAAATCATGTCGAATTTATTCTAGGTTTGTTTTATCAAGTTCATTGTAATCAGTGATCAGAATTATAACACCCTTCAAGTTCAATAGAGTTTTATTTAACTTGAATATTGTTTCAGTTTTATTCCGCACTAATTTGTTCCTAATTGTTAAATTATTCAAAGGACAAATTTCGATTAAACGGTATCGTTTGTATTCAACCCCCTTCTACAAACATATCAGGACCTAACAATTGGCATCAGAGCCTTTTGATTGATATACTAATCAAGATCCAATTGTTTTGAGATTTTTTCTTATACTCTGAAATTTTTAATTTTTCAAAAATTCTCAAAAGATGTCTACTACACAGAAAGTGGGTACAGTCAAAATCCCAATGTTTAGCAAGGAGCATTATCCTATGTGGAAGAAGAAAATGCTCCTGTTTCTCCAAGTTGCAAATGTTAAATATCTAGGAGTGCTGAAGAGTGGTCCTAAAATTCCTATGATTATTGAGGAAGAGAAAATAGAGAATGAAATTGTTACTAGGGCTGCTAGGATGTACCCTAAGGATCCCAAGGACTACACTCCAGATGAGAAAGAGGACTCTACACTGGATGCCTATCTACAGTTGATATTGGTTGATTGTCTGGATCCTATCATGCATAATCATATCCTAAATTGTTCTACTGCCAAACACATTTGGGACACAATAGAGATAATCAATGAGGGGACAGAGGAAGTTAGAGAGAATAAGCTGGAAATTCTCACCTCTTCATATGAGCATTTCAGATCAAACCCCGGTGAAGGTATCTCTGAGGTTTTTGAGAGATACAACAAATTAATCAATGATCTAAATCTCAATGGGAAGCACTACACTATCAAGGAGATTAACAAGAAGTTCCTACTGACACTTCCAATTCATTTGGAGCACAGAATATCAGCAATCAGAGAAGCAAGAGATATTGGAGAGATTTCTCTGGAAAGACTGTATGGTGTTCTGAAGACCTATGAGCTGGAGCAGATTCAACAGAATGAATTATATGGAACTGGAAAGATAGTTGGTACTTCTACTGCATTGACAACAGTAGTCCCACAAAAACTGGAAGTGAAGGTTGTTCAACCTTCCAGTTCTAACTTGGATGTTATTGATGCTGAATTTGGTTTAACATCCATTGATCAATCTGGTGGTGACTACTACTCTTTGGAAGAACTTGATCAGCTGGAGGATGGTGATTTGGCCATGATAGTCAGGAAGTTCGGGAAGTTCGGATTCAGAAGGAATCCCAATCTTAAGTTCAGGCCCAGATTTCAGAGAGGTGGATCTTCATCTTCAAGTAGCACAAGGGGTGGCTACAAAACTGGAACTGTGGAAAGGAGCACAATCAGGTGCTATAATTGCAATGAGTTGGGTCACTTTGCTACCGAATGTAAAAAGCCAAAGCAAGTGAGAAGGAACTCATTTGATTCTAGCAAGAAGAACAAGATTGGGAAAGCTTATGTTGCTGAAGGAAAGAGTTGGGATGATACTGACAGTGATGAAGAAGCAGGTGAAATTGGAAACCTTGCTTTAATGGCTAAGGAGGCAAGCACTTCATCTACATACATGTCAGAGGTAAAGTTCACTGATGCTGAAATGATCTATCATCTTAGTGGTACTATTTCTTGTGCTCGTACTGAAAATGATAGAATAATTCTTTTGAACACAGCTCTTGAAAAGGAGATAAAAGAATTAAAACTTGTGCATGTTAATCAGGATGAACTTACTAAGAAAATAGAATTTCTTGAGAATAGGGTTAAATGTTATATTCAACTGGAAACCATTCTCAAGGATAAAAATAGTGAGCTGAAGACTAAAGCTAATGCTTACTATAACTCTTGTAAGACTGCTAAAGAAATTATCAATAAACAAAGTATTGGTCAGACTATAGGAATAGGGTATGACTATAATGAGTCTATTGGTAAATTAAGCATAAATACCCCTAATAGAGTCAGTCCTGAAGAAAGGTGTATTCCTGATGTGCTTAAGGGTATTGATAAACCTTTCTTTAGAGAGTCCCAAACAGATACTCTGAATGAATACTCTATCATCATTGCAGAGGAGATACATGAAGAAGATCTTGCTTTTGAAGTTGAACAGTCCAACAAGTGTATGTCTGATAAACCAGTCAAAGTTGTTTCAACAACAGAGACTAAATCAGATATACATAAGTTGGATCAAAACAACTGTAGAACCAACATGCCTGCTATTAATCTTTCTCATAAAGCATGTGGTGTGGTAAATTGCATGTCTTGTGCTTTCAATGTTATGTATGCTTATTTTAACAGTAAGAATGTATCTGATAATAAGACTACTCCACGTCAACATGTTAATAATAAGAAGCATGTTAGATCTAAGACTACTAGTCCTCCTAAGATTAGAGTAGATCCATTTATCCCTAAGCCTACTCAGAAATGTGTTAAGGCTGGCTATAAATGGAAACGCTCTTTTGTGAAAGAGGTTTATGTAGTTAAGGTTAAAGATGTTGTTTTGCCTGACAAAGGCCAGTTCATTAAGTATGCCGGACCCAATCAAGTTTAGGTTCCGAAGAAGGTCTAATCAATTTGATACTGCAGGGTGTGGAACAGGTAAACCGCGTTATGTGGGTTCTTGACAATGGTTGTTCAAGGCATATGACCGGAGATAGAGCCCTGCTATCAAATGTGGTTGAGAAAGCCGGCCCAGGAGTTACCTTTGGACATAACAGCAAGGGTATTACCAGAGGATATGGCTGTTTGAAGTTTGGAAATGTTATCATTCAAGATGTATCTATTGTGGAAGGTCTGAAGTTCAATCTTCTCAGCATCAGTCATTTCTGTGATAGAGGATATGTTGTTTCCTTTGAGAAAGATAGATGTCAGATCCTTCATAAGAAGAATGGAAAGACTGCTCTTCAAGGAGTAAGGAAAGGTGACTTGTTCATAGCTGATCTGCACTCTGGATCCAAAGATGAAGTAACTTGTTTTTATGCTAAAGCTTCATTTGATGAAAGTTGGCTATGGCACAAGAAAATGTCTCACCTTAACTTCAAAACCATGAACTCTTTAGTCAAGAGGGAATTGGTTAGAGGTTTGCCTCAGATGGAATTTACACAGGAAGGACTGTGTGAGGCTTGTCAGAAAGGAAAGTCAAAGAAAGCTTCTCACAAGGGCACTGACACATCATCAATAACTGAACCACTTCAGCTACTGCACATGTATTTGTTTGGTCCAGTTAGTGTGATGTCCATGTCAAAGAAACAGTATGCACTTGTGATTGTTGATGACTATTCCAAATATACTTGGGTTTTATTCCTACATTCCAAGGATGAGACCCCACAGATGGTGATTGATCATATAAATCTGATTGAGCTGGATTCGAGATTCCCTGTTAGAGCTATAAGGTCAGATAATGGAACTGAATTCAAGAATGCAGTCCTAAATGACTTTTGTGCAGATAAAGGAATAACAAGACAGTATTCTGCCCCTAGAACTCCTAAACAGAATGGAGTGGTGGAAATGAAGAATCATACATTGATTGAAGCTGCTAGGACTATGTTAAGTGAATCAAGACTTCCAATGTACTTTTGGGCTGAAGCTCTGAACACTGCTTGTTATACTCAGAATCGAACTTTAATCAACAAGGACTTAATGAAGACTCCTTATGAGATCATGAACAACAAGAAACCAACTCTCAAATACTTTCATGTATTTGGAGCAAAATGCTTTGTGCTTAAGGATGACAATGGGAAACTTGGCAAGTTTGAGGCTAAGGCACAAGAAGCTATTTTTATTGGTTATTCCAGAAGATCTTACAGGTGTACTTGATTGATGGTCACCATGTGAAGGAATGTGTCAATGTAACATTTGATGACACTAAACTCCCTAATATCCAAACAGGAGATTCATCTGAGAAACTGAAGTTTGATAACTTGCCATACTCAGATTCAGATGATGAAGCCCCACCTGAGAATGTTGCTGGTAATGACAATAACAATGATGATAATAATCCTGTTGGTGGTGGTGGAAACATTGGTAACAATGGAGATACCACCAACACTGGAGAAGAATCATCAAGGCAATCAAGCAACATCTCAGGGGGAGGAAATGATGGAGCTACTAGTCAGTCACAACACCACAATGAATTACAAGGCGAATCATCAAGATCAAATCTTCCAAGACAGACTGTATGGAATAAAGCTCATCCCTTTGAGCTGATCATTGGTGATCCAGGTGTTGGAGTTAAAACTAGAAGTGCTACTCAGAATGAATGTCATTATTCAGGGTTTCTATCTGAAATGGAGCCAAAGAAAACTGAGGAAGCACTGACTGATCCAGATTGGGTGATTGCTATGCAAGATGAACTCAATCAATTTGAACAACAGCAAGTCTGGAAGCTGGTACCCAGACCAAAGAACAAGAAAGTAGTTGGTACTAGATGGGTATACAGAAATAAGCTGGATGAGGATGGCATTGTTACAAGGAACAAGGCAAGACTGGTTGCTCAAGGGTATTCACAAGCTGAAGGCATTGATTATGATGAAACCTATGCACCAGTGGCTAGACTTGAGGCCATCAGGATGTTCTTAGCATTTGCAGCTTACTCCAATTTTAAAGTCTATCAAATGGATGTTAAGAGTGCATTCCTGAATGGTGAGCTAGATGAAGAAGTGTATGTGGAACAGCCCCCTGGCTTTGAAAATCAGGAGTTTCTGGACTTTGTGTACTTTCTCTTCAAGGCTATCTATGGTCTCAAACAAGCCCCAAGAAAATGGTATGACACTCTCTCTGGTTTTCTTTTAGAAAATGGTTTTGTTAGAGGTATCATAGAAAAAACTCTTTTTTCAAAGAAACACAAAAGTGATATGATATTAGTCCAAGTCTATGTGGATGACATCATATTTGGGTCTACTAATGATGATCTCTGTAAGAGATTTGCTAAGCTAATATAGAGTAAGTTTGAAATGAGTATGATGGGTGAGCTGAAGTTCTTTCTTGGATTACAAGTAAGTCAAAGGTCAAATGGTATATTTATTTGTCAATCCAAGTATCTCAAAGAACTCCTCAAGAAGTATCACATGGAGGATTCAGCATCAGCAAGGACTCCATCTTCAACAGTAGTCAAACTGGGAGCTTGTGATAACTCTATCAAGGTAGATATTACAAGCTACATAGGTATGATTGGCTCCTTACTCTATCTTACTGCTAGTAGACCAGATATTATGTATGCTACATGCTTGTGTGCAAGGTTCCAAGCGGACCCTAGAGATTTACATCTAGTTGCTGTTAAAAGAATCTTGAGATATCTTAATGGTACACCTAATTTAGGTATCTGGTACCCTAAAGATTCTGGTTTTAATCTTGTTGGATATACAGATTCTGATTATGCAGGTAGTGTTGTGGATAGAAAGAGTACCTCTGGGAGTTGTCAATTCCTAGGAGGTATATTGATTTCCTGGTATAGCAAGAAACAACAAACAGTTTCTAATTCAACAGCAGAAGCTGAATATATTGCTACTGGAACATGTTGTGCTCAAATCCTATAGATAAGGAATCAACTGAAGGACTATGGCTTTGCATTAGACAAAATTCCCATTTTGTGTGATAATACAAGTTCCATAGCAATCTCCAACAACCTTGTGCAGCACTCGAGAACGAAGCACATTGATATCAGGTATCATTTTATCAGAGAGCATGTCATGAATGGAACTGTGGAGTTACACTTTGTACCCACAGAAGTGAAGGGTTTCGGGCATGAAAACGCAACGGAAAACGAGTAAAAACAGAAAAATAATGAAACCCTCCGCAGGATCCATGCGAAACACGATGTTTAATTCGTGAACAGAATTGTTTACCTTTTAATGAGCTTTATGAATGGTTGACAGATGGAGGTCCTTTGCTTTGATCACCACGTGTCCCGCCTTGCGATACGCGTCTCTAATCAGTCCACACGAACGCCCGATCGTCCAACGATCACCGGAGTTGGTACTAGCCAAGAACTGCCCTCGGAACTCTCTCTCTCTCTCTAGCCTCTCTTTGATTTAGAGCTGCTAGGGTTTTTAGAAAAACGTTTTTTTCAATTAACCCTAAAACAATACATCATAATGTATTTATATGGAGAGAATTCTGGGCCTATACCTAATCTAATTGGACTTCCAAAACCCAATCTGATTATTAGTAGTATTATTTATTATAGTCGAATTATTATATAATTAATCAAGTCCTACTTAATTAATCCAATAATTCAATAATAATAATAATTCAATTAAATTCGAAATTTAATTAATGCTCCGTTTAAAACGTTCTTTATGTGTAACCCTTTAGGTTATTATTACGTTGACAATAATTTTAATATCTCATAATAAAATTATAAACAATGAGCGGCATCTAGTAATACATCATTGCTACCCAAGTAATAATAATAATTGGTGATCCAATTAAACCTTTAATGAATAATGTTCCATGTAATATAATCCTTTTAACCTTATATTATAAATTAAACTCGAGGCATGGTTTATGTCATTCTCTTCAACATTTAATCCCGGTTTACTTGATCGATGAGTAGACTATTAAACAAATCACAATTTGAGCATGGCCATGCATTTCATAGTCTCACTCAATCAAGAGGCCAATAATATCACTCCTAAAATAGGAGGGTTAAATCCTATATCTATCATTCATATTTCTCATATGATTCATAATATACCCAATGTCCACCTTTATCATTACCCGGTCAAAGGTAACTTTGAGTAGAATCAAAGTATATTAATTCTCATATAGAAATATAATGATTTCAAGTCTAAGGATCATTACACCATTATCATTGTGAGAATTGCTTATGACACTTGATAACATTTACCATGAAGAATTCACACGGTGGGTCTATCCAGTGCCATGTTCTGCTAACATGCACTTATGTCTTTGACTTTAGTATCACCATACTTATGACCAATGAGATGTGGTCATCAGTCAACAAACATACTAGTCTTAATGCATTATTATTGTCCTCAAATAATAATACTCGACTAGGGATCTTTTAGGATTATAAACACTACTCATATGTTAGATATAATTGCTGACGTTTGTTCATCAGTGTTTAAGTACCAGGTACTCAACAGAGTTTAATAGAAGCCAGTCAGAGTTTAATAAAGTCTGACGGGGTGAAGAGTTCATTAACTGTCGGTGCTGATATAAAGATTCTAGAAGCAATATATCTTGAAGATGGAAAGAAGCAAGATATATTGAGACAGTTAAGGAAATGGAACAGAAGACAGAAGCAATCCTAAATTGATATAAATTGTATAGCTGATTTATAGGATATCAATTAGAGATTGATTATGTAACTGTGTATTATATAAACACAGATAAGTTAACCCTAAAAGGGATGCAAATACTGAATATATTATTCTTGTAACCTAGCAGCTCTCTGTGATTCTTTAACATCACAAAGAGAAGAGTTATTTTATATAATTCAGTTGTTGATTCATAAACAGTGTTCTTAAGTGTTATTATCATATTAATATTGATTATATATTGTGTATTCGGCCTAACAATTGGTATCAGAGCCAAGACTGTTTAATATATACAGTTTATCGATCTAAACACAAGTATAATCATGACTGACAACTCTCAGGAAGGTTCTAATGCAGGTTCTAATGTTCAGAAGGTTCAACCTACTTCTGTGAGTCGATATGAGACTATCAGGGTTCCAATTCTAAGACCAGTTGAATATCCAATATGGAAGGTGAAGATGACTATGTTTCTGGAAGCCACAGATCCAGAATACCTTGACAGAATCTATGATGGTCCTCATATGCCAACTAAATTGTCTCCTATTATAACTGGTCAAGAACAAAAGACTGTTCCAAAAGAGAAGAAAGACTTAACTCCTGAGGACATTTCATCAATTGCAAAAGATGCAAAGGTTAGACATCTACTCCACAGTGCCTTAGATAATGTCATGTCTAACAGAGTTATTGGCTGCAAGACTGCCAAAGAAATTTGGGATGCTTTAGAAGTCAGGTGTCAAGGAACTAGTGCTATAAAGAAAAACAGGAAGACTATTCTAACACATGAGTATGAACACTTTGATTCTAGATCTGATGAAAGTTTGACAGATACTTATGACAAATTTTGTAAATTGTTGAATGATTTGTCCCTGGTTGATAAAGAATATGAACTTGAAGAGTCAAATCTCAAGTTTCTGTTATCACTGCCTGAAAGATGGGATTTGAAGGCAACAACAATTCGAGACAATTATGATCTTGCAGAAACAGATCTTGATGAAATCTATGGGTTACTCAAAACTCATGAATTGGAGATAGAACAAAGAAACAAAAGATCTGGAAAGAAGACAAAATCTGTTGCTCTTAAAGTTGAAGAAAAGCCTGTCAAGAAGGAATCATCAAGAAAGAAAGCCAAAGGAAAGGCCTTAGTAATTAAGTCTGAAAGTGAGTCATCAAACTCTGATGATGGCTCAAATACTGATGATGAAGCTTCTGATTCTGAGGATGATGATGAAGAGATGATGAAAATGGCTGCTTTAATGGTAAAGACTTTCAAGAAGATGGGATTCAAGAACTTCAAGAAAGGAAAAAGATTCTCAAGGGAAGATTCAAATTCTTATAAAAGAAAATTCAAAAAGTCTGATGAAAAGGATACCAAGTCTGGAAGGAAAGACAAGTCAAAGATCCAGTGCTACAAGTGTAAAGAAATGGGTCATTATGCTCCAGAGTGCAAGAAAGGAAAATCTGAGAAAGCACTCATCACTAAAGGGAAGGACTGGGCAGACACTTCAGACTCAGATGAGGGAGTCAATTATGCTCTCATGGCAACTGGTAGAGATGAATCTGACTCATCTGAAAACAAGGTACCCCTAACAACTTATGCTTATGATACTGATAATATATCTGAATTAAGAATTTATCTTAAAAGCATACATGTTAGTTATAGGGATCAGACTTTAGAGAATGAAAGAATAAAATCTGAGAATCTAGGTCTTAAAGAAAGAAATAAATTTCTTGAAGAGAAGCTTGTTAACATGCAACAAGTTCAAAAGGAGAGAGATGATGCTGTTTATGTTGAACATGAATTGCTTAAAAGATATAGGCAAATAGAGTCTGAGTTGGAAAAAGAGAGGAAAGTGATTAAAACCTGGACTAATTCTGGAAAAGACACACATCAGGTTTTTCAAACAGATACTGTAGGTTTAGGTTACTGTGAGGAAGATGAACTTAGGTTTAAAGATAAAGTTAAAGTGAAACCACAACTTAAACCTGTGAAATTTGTTCATGAATCCAGTAAGCTAAAGTCTGTAGTTGTAAAAGAAGCTGTTATGGAGCAAATTGAGACTTGTGAAAAACAGGTTAATATTGGTTCAATAACAGAGAATAAGATTGGTTTAGAAACTGTTAAAGAACCAGTAAAAGTCTGTGACAAACAGATTAATGTTGGTTTGATGACAGAAAAACAATTTAAACATAAGCTCAAAGAAATAAAGTCTGTCAACAAACAGAAAATGTTTAAGAAGAATAGAAATGGAAAAGTAGGCATTAATAAAAGAAATGATTATCTGCCTAATTCTGCTGCTCCTAGAAAAACGTGTCGTAGTTGTGGTAGTACTAACCATCTTGCCAGGTTTTGCAAGAAGAACAAAAATATTAACTCTTTACCTTCCACATCTGGAGTAAAGAATGATTATGTTCGGGTTAGACCACAGACTTTATGCACACACTGTGGGAGCACTTGGCATTCCATCTATACTTGCAAAAGTTATCATGCTATTTATCACAACTATTATGAGCTAAAACCCAACTTGAAATGGGTTAGAGCAAACTCTGCAAGTATAAAGTCTGACAATGTTAGTTTAAACTCTGTTGATAGTGATACCGCTGCAAAAGCTAACAATGTTAAGAAAGCCAAAGGATCCAAGCAAGTCTGGATCCTTAAATCTAACACATAGTGATTGTTTGTGATTGTAGGGCATAAAAGAAAGCACCCTTATCTTGGACAGTGGATGCTCAGGACATATGACTGGAAATAAAGCCCTGCTATCAGACTATGAGGAGAAGGCTGGCCCAAAAGTTTCCTATGGAGATGGCAACATAGGATGTACTCTGGGATATGGCAATATCAATCTTGGTAGTGTCATCATCAAGAATGTAGCTTTAGTCTCAGGACTCAAGCATAATCTGCTTTCTGTGAGTCAAATTTGTGACAGAGGATACCATGTAGATTTTCATAATGAACATTGTGAAGTAATCAGCAAATCTACAGGGAAAGTTGTTCTAGTTGGACACAGGCACAATAATATCTATGAAGCAAGTTTGGTAACAAACTCTGAAGGAATAACTGTGTGTCTATCTGCAAGAATGTCAAACGAAGAGAGTTGGAAATGGCATAAGAAGCTCTCTCATCTAAACTTGAACAACATAAATGAGCTGATTCGAAAAGATCTTGTAAGGGGACTTCCTAAGTCAATACTCAGCTTAGATGGCCTGTGTGATTCTTGTCAAAAGGCCAAGCAAAGGAAGTCATCTTTCAAAAGTAAATCTGAATCTTCAGTTGTGGAACCTTATCACCTTCTACATGTTGATCTTTTTGGTCCAGTAAATATAATGTCATTGGGCAGAAAGAAATATGCTCTAGTCATTGTTGATGAGCATACTAGGTACACTTGGGTGTACTTCTTAGCAAAGAAGGATGAAACTGCCTCAATACTAATGGATCATGTAAAATTACTGGACAAAGGATCACAGTACAAAGTGAAAATTCTAAGAAGTGATAATGGTACTTAATTCAGAAATTCTGAAATGGAAGCTTTCTGCAAGGAAAGAGGAGTGAAGCAAGAATTTTCTGCACCTGGAACTCCACAGCAAAATGGTGTAGTTGAAAGAAAGAACAGAACCCTAATCGAAGCTGCCAGAACAATGCTTGTTGAAGCAAAATTGCCAACCTATTTCTGGGCAGAAGCTGTTCAAACTGCTTGTTTTACTCAAAATGCAACACTGATCAACAAGCATGGGAAAACACCATATGAGATGTTGAAAAATAAGAAGCCAAATTTGAAGTATTTTCATATTTTTGGATGTAAGTGCTTTGTGTTGAAAACTCATCCTGAACAGTTGACCAAGTTCGACTTAAAAGCTGATGAAGGAATTTTGGTTGGATACCCATTGTCAACAAAGGCATTCAGAGTCTATAATCTGAGAACTAAAGTGATCATGGAATCTATTCATGTGTCATTTGATGACAAGAAAATAACTGGAATAGAAGATGAAGAATATCATGATCAACTTCGCTTTGAAAATGAAGATCTAAACTCTGATGATGTAAACTCTGATAAAGCAAATCCAACAAACTCTGTCGAAGCATACTCTGACCCTCTACTGGTAAACACTGAAGAATTTTCTCTGACAGAACAAAATAGAGAACCAGTTGAGGGGGAGCGTGAAGAAACTTCAGAAACTTTTCAAAGTGATGACTCAAATTCTGAAAGAGAGTCAAATGAAGAATCAAACAGAAACTCTGAGCCAAACTCTGAAAGTTCAAATACTGAACAGTCCAATTCAGGGGGAGTCTCAGAGAATGCAAATGGTCAAGAAGAAAGTCAGGAGAGCATGGATCAAGGGGGAGGATCTAATAATGCTAGTAGAAGCCAATTACCAACAGCAAGAAGGTGGACACAAGCCCATACACCTGACTTGATAATTGGAGATCCAGAAGCTAGTGTAAGAACTAGAAGTGCTACAAATAATGAATGTCTGTTTCATGCATTCTTATCTCAAACAGAAACCAAGAAAGTGGAAGAAGCTCTTCAAGATGCTAACTGGATAACAACAATGCAAGAGGAGTTAAATGAATTTGAGAGGAATGAAGTTTGGACGCTTGTGCCAAGACCAAAGAATAGATCTATTGTTGGTACAAAGTGGGTTTTCAGAAACAAAACAGACAGTGATGGAGTGATTACTAGGAATAAGGCTAGACTTGTGGCAAAAGGCTATTCTCAACAGGAAGGAATTGACTATGATGAAACTTTTGCTCCAGTTGCAAGATTGGAGGCAATAAGGATTTTTCTAGCCTATGCTGCTCACAAAAAGTTTAAAGTCTTTCAGATGGATGTGAAAAGTGCTTTTCTCAATGAGAAACTTGAAGAAGAAGTGTTTGTTGAACAACCTCCAGGGTTTGTAGATCCCAAACATCCAGATTATGTCTACAGGCTTGATAAGACATTTTATGGACTAAAATAGGCACCTAGAGCATGGTATGAAACTCTGGCTCAATTTCTTTTAGAAAGTGGGTTCACTAGAGGCACAATTGACAAAACCTTGTTCTATTTTAACTATGGTGATGACTTGCTGTTAGTACAAATCTATGTGGATGACATAATTTTTGGGTCTACTAATGACAAACTCTGCAAGAAATTTGCCAAGCTTATGCAGTCAAGATATCAAATGAGTATGATGGGAGAGCTTAGTTATTTTCTAGGCTTACAGGTCAAGCAAACAGATGATGGGATTTTTATTAATCAAGAAAAATATACCAGAAATCTTCTCAAGAAATTTGGTATGCTTGATAGTTCATCTGCTGCAACTCCCATGGCTACTGCAACAAAGCTGGACAAAGACACAGGAGCCTCAGTAGATATGACAAACTATAGAGGGATGATAGGGTCTCTTCTTTATCTCACATCAAGTAGACCTGATATCATGTATGCAACATGTCTTTGTGCAAGATTTCAAGCAGACCCCAGAGAGCCACATCTAACAGCTATAAAAAGGATTTTCAAATATCTCAAAGGAACCATAACTCTTGGTTTGTGGTATCCTAGAGAATCAGAGTTTAACTCAATTGGTTACTTTGATGCAGACTTTGCAGGCCGTAAGATAGACAGAAAAAGCACAAGTGGAAGCTGTCAATTTTTAGGTGACAGATTAGTTTCTTGGTACAGCAAGAAACAGAAATCAATTTCCACATCCACAGCAGAAGCAGAGTATATTGCTGCTAGTAGCTGTTGTGCACAGATTTTATGGATGAAGAATCAATTGCTGGACTATGGATTAAGGTACTCTAAAATACCTATTTACTGTGATAATCAAAGTGCTATTGCTATGACAGGTAATCCAGTACAGCACTCCATGACCAAGCACATCAGCATAAGGTATCATTTTATCAGGGAACATGTGGAAGAAGGAGATATTGAGCTTTATTTTGTGTCTACAGACCAACAGCTTGCAGATATCTTCACCAAACCTTTGAGTGAAGCTACCTTTACAAGACTGGTAAATGAACTTGGAATGGTCTCTGGTTTTGACTAGAGTTACTGGTTAGACTCAAAATCTATACATGATTGATTTTATGCTCATGGTTCTTTGCATGTGTTAACTGTTATTTGCACCAGTATGTTAAACTCTGATAGTAAACTCTGTTCGTCATACTCTGTCAGTCATACTCTGTCAGTTAAAGTCTGATGTTATACTCTGATTGTGATATTGTCTGAAACATATGGACCGATGAAGAAAATTGTATGAAGCATGATTTTCAGTAAGTCATCATGAATCCTTTTAAGTATTATAAATTCTGCTTACAAAATGTGCAGAAATTTTACACAGCATGATACTGTCTCTATATTTATAGCATCTCTTAGTTTATTGATCCTAAACACTGAGTCTGTATTAGCTGTTTGTGTTTTCTCTCATAAATTCATTGTATTAACTGATGAAAAGTCTAAACTCTGATAATTAATTGCAAATATTTCACCCTCAAATCAAAGTGTGCCAAAAAGAGCACAAATTCCTTTGAGATCATGTTGTGCCTAGGAAGATCCAGGAACTTATTGTATGAAATAAGGGCTAAAATCTTTGATTTTTGGTGACTAGTGCTAACCACTGATTACTGGAAAAATAAAAAAATAAAATAAAAATCAAAATAAAACAATTTTAAAGGGGGTGAAAATAAAAGATATATCCAAATGAAAGGATATCAGAATACAGAGTTTAGATATAAAAATCAGATTTTATTTTCTATGAGAGTTTGGGCAACCAGTTTTTACTGCTTTAGTTTGTGGATTTTATGCACTTTGAGATGGTCTAAATATTCATATTCAGTAAACTCTGCTAATTCACACACAAATACTCACACCTGTACAGTTTGTGAAAAAAGTTTATTTATAAAGGAGGAGGATTGGTAAAAGCTGATGAGTTGTGTATTCTACGCCGAGGTAATTTAATTTTAATCTTTGATGATTAAAATAAATTTTGTTTGTTTCAGACATATTATGATTTTGAGAAAAAGACATTTGTTTTGAAAATTTAAAAAGAGTATGATTGGACAGTTGTTTGAGAATGTATTAAACTGAGGAGAGAGGTTAATTGCCTAGAAAAGTGTAAAAGGCAGTAATAATTGCTGTTTTTACTGCGCATGCGCACTGGAAACTATCAATTATTTGCTGTCAGTTTTTGCATGTGTGCCATGTGTTCCACTCACACATAAATCGAGTAAGCCAGTTGTGTGTATTAATGATCAAAACTCTTGAGTTTTATTTTTTTTGAATTTTCTATCTTATTCATTATACACATAACGGTTCAATCTTTTACTCACTTATCATTTTCACACATACTTTTCACTCACACAATTCTACAAACACTTTTCTGCATAATCTTTCTCAAACACTTTCTAATGGCAACCTCTATGTTTAACTCTGTTGGATTAGATTTTGTCCCAAATAACTATGCAGCACCTCTTAGCAATGAGAATGCACCAGAGGCGTTTCATTTACTGCAGAATTTCCTTGCTCAATCGGAAATTGGGCGTGCTTTGGTGGAGCCTGGAAAGCTTTATGGATCTCAGATCAAAGCTTTCTGGGAGACCGGTGTGTATGATGATGGTGGTGATTCTGGAACGCGATCGATTGTATTTGAGTTTCAAGAGACAGAGTATGTTATTACTCCAGGAACTGTTGGTGAAGCAATGGGATTTGCAGAATCTGGCGCGTACACCATTGCTGTTGGTGATACTGATCTTCAAAGAATGATGCAAGCCATTGGATACACTGGGTCTTTATCAAAGATTGGTCAATTGAAGCGACCGTTCTTGAGAAAGGAATGGAGTTTTTTCTTCGATTGCATTACCAGAACATTCGGAAAGAAGTGTACCAACTGGGATGCTATACCAACTGATAGTCTGCAAATCGGGTACTCTTTACTTTATGGTACTCACTTTGATTTTGCAAGATTAGTTTTGACTAATTTGGGTGAGAAAATGACTGAAAACAGGAGGGTAGTTTACTTTGCTCGTTTTTGTCAGATTTTATTCTCTGTTTGTGTTACTGGGGTAGATATTAATGATAATGATATTATTCCTTGTTTTAAACTGCACAAAAGAGTATTATCTGATCTTATTAACAAGGATGTCAAGAAAGGTCATGTAGGTGATTTCCTATTACCTGAGTTGATTCAACAGTTTTTGATCAATTCTACACAAACACAATCTGAACCTCAACCACAAACACAATCTGAACCACAGCCTGAACCTCTAAATACTGTTCTTCCAACTCAACCAAAATCCAGTGGTAGGACTAAACATATGGGTTCTAAGCCAGCTAGGATTTCTAAAACATCTGCTGATGTTGGGGTGTCAACCTCTGTTGGTACTTCAAGGAAGAAGAGAAGGGCAAACAGACCTTCTAATGATGAGAATAGGGTTTCTGATGAACCATAATCTGCTAATGCTAAGAAGAGGAAGCTAGTTGCTGCTTACCTATTTGATGGATTGATTCCTGGTTCTACACCAGTTGAAGCTCCTGAGGTTGTGATTGAAAATCATTCTGCAAATGCGACTGTGCCTGAAGAAGCCAGAGCAAACACTGATGATAATGCTGCTTTTCCTGATGATTTTCTTGAACCTATATTGGAGATGGATATTGAAGGCGAAATTGAAGCACATCCTAGTATCAGTGTTTGTGATACTGAGGATGTGGCAGCTGATCAACCCACCCAGATAATAGATGAGTCAATTGCTACTCATACAGACATTCTTTCTGTCAATAATTCAATTCCAGAAAAGGGTGAGGAGGTTGATCAGGTACTGGAAACTGCTCAGATAAATGCTGAAGCTGCTGTAGAGAAAGTAAATGAAGCTATAGCAGAGGAAATAGTTAAGTCTGTTCCTGAAGAAACAGAGGTTTTTGCCACTGCAAACTCTGAGCATGTTGAAGTTGTTGAAAAGTCTGTTCCTGTAGAAGCAGAGGTTCTTGTCAATCCACACTCTGAGAATCCTGAAGCTGCACAGCCAAACGCTGAGGCTACTGCAGAAAATGTTGCTGAAGAAAATGAAGCTGCAAACTCTGAACATTCTTTTCATGCCAACTCTAACATCAATGCTGAAGTTTCAAACTCTGATGACTCCATACCTTTTCTAAGGGATCCTACAGCTGAGCATGTCAAGGAAAATATAGCTGCCACTGAAGCTCATTATAGAGATATGTACTATGCAAACTGGTCAGGGGCAGATTGTATTTTCTCCAAGCAAAGGACTGCTGATTTTGTTGCTCAATCTGCAAAGGAGATTTCAAATCCTGAGCTAATGACACATTTCAAGGCTACAATTGTTCAAGTCAAATCATTGCACAATCGCTTTGATGAGACTCACAAAGCAGTCATTGGATTGAGTAATGATGTTTCTGCTAAGGAGTTAACCTTGAGAACTGAAAGAAATAGACTGTCTTCTCTGATCCAAGATCAAGTGGAAATAAAACAAAGGCTAAGCAAGGTGGAAGAGCATCAGACTGTTATGTCTTCTCAACTTGATTCTATTGCTTCCTCACTGGAGTTGCTAACATCAGTGCTTATTCCTGATGATGTCAAAAAGGGGGAGAGAGTTCCTAATGACAAATGCAAAAGGACTCCAACCTTGAGATTGAGGGATGATGCAAATGATGGTGGAAGCAAGGAAGCAGAGAGAAGGTCAAAGACTAGTCAAGAGCAAGGGAGACTTAGGTCAAACTCAAACTCTGCTAGACAGACAAACTCTGAGAGGTTAAACTCTGGTGGTCAATCTTCTTCAAGACTTAAAAGTCTAGTGATTTCATCAAATCCAACTATTGATGAAGAGATTGCTGCCAAACTTTTCATGGAAGAACATGGTGGTGAAGCCACAATGGAAGATATGGACATTGAGATGAAGCTTCTTGCTGAAGAACACCAGAAAAACATTGAAGCTGGTACTTACAAGAAAAAGGCTAAGGCTCCTAGGAAAAAGGAAATGGGAATTTCTATTAAAGAGAATGTGAACTCTCAACAGAGTTTACAATATACAAGGAGGCCTATGATTGCAGAGTCTGATAAAGGAAAAGGTAAACTGGAAGAAGAAGGACAGTTACCAAAGAAGAATTATTCAACCTCTAACGTTGCTCAAGTTGAATCAAGGATAAACAAATCAACCACTGACATTGCTCAAGTTGTTCAAAAATCAGAAGCTGTGACAACCTCTGATACTACTCAAGTTGTACAGACAAAATTATCTTCACAATTACAAAGGACTTTTGGCAAGCCAGTCACTGTTCAACACTCTTTGATTCCAGCAAATATAAATCTTCTCCAAAGCAGAACAGTCATGGGAAAAGAATCAAGAGATAAATCTGGGCTTGGATCTCATAGAGAGAAAAGAGTGAACAATAGTCCAATGGATCACACTTCTTTAGCTGAACCTGGTGTTGGAGTAACTCAAGAAAATCTTGATACCCTAGAATCAGTTCAGTTAATATACCACAAAGGGTTGAAGAAGGATTTTCTGTTATACTTCAAATCTGATGGCAGAGTATACAGAGTTAGTGAAGATGATATTGGTTTAAAGATGAAAGAAGAACTGGAATATGTGCTGTATCTGTTGAAAGTTAAAAATCAAAGAACTCATCAAGCAGCCGAAGTGTTAAGAAGCAGGATGATGAAAGCTAGAATTCTTTCTGGTTTAAAGTCTGCTGGCTCTAACATACCAAGGTACAGAGATTACAATGGAAAGCTTGTTGAGATGCAAAGAAACAGTGCAAGACTCAGAACAGATTTTGGCATAAAAGTGTTGGATTTTAATCTGGAATCAGATAAATCCTTCATAATAAAGCTAGGAAATGATATGAGGAAAACCAACATTTATTCACTAAGGGCAGCTATCTACCAGACTGGAGAAAGTGATCCAGAGCTCAAGGAATTGAAAGAAACCATGGTAGATGAGCTAGAAAAGGCTGAAAGAAGACTTCTCATCAATTATCTCAGGACAGTGCCTGATATTGAAGAGATTAAGTAAAGTCTGACTGTAAGTTTTTAAAGTTTTCTGTTCTAAGTTAAAGTTAAACTCTGATTATATTTAAACACTGCATTTGTTATATGTTTTGACATCATCAATTATTTATTAACTTGTACATCTTTATTATGCACAAGTTGGGGGAGATTGTTAGATATAATTGCTGACGTTTGTTCATCAGTGTTTAAGTACCAGGTACTCAACAGAGTTTAATAGAAGCCGGTCAGAGTTTAATAAAGTCTGACGGGGTGAAGAGTTCATTAACTGTCGGTGCTGATATAAAGATTCTAGAAGCAATATATCTTGAAGATGGAAAGAAGCAAGATATATTGAGACAGTTAAGGAAATGGAACATAAGACAGAAGCAATCCTAAATTGATATAAATTGTATAGCTGATTTATAGGATATCAATTAGAGATTGATTATGTAACTGTGTATTATATAAACACAGATAGGTTAACCCTAAAAGGGATGCAAATACTGAATATATTATTCTTGTAACCTAGCAGCTCTCTGTGATTCTTAAACATCACAAAGAGAAGAGTTATTTTATATAATTCAGTTGTTGATTCATAAACAGTGTTCTTAAGTGTTATTATCATATTAATATTGATTATATATTGTGTATTCGGCCTAACATCATATAATCTCATTTCTAAGTCACATACTTAGAGATATAGAATTCATGCTTATATTCCAAGGACATTTATTATTCTAATATTTATATCGCAGTTAATAAAGACATAATAAATAATTGAAAGAAAATCCATAGAACGGATTTATTAATTATCAAAATGTCTTCCCTAAGAACATTATAGTATTGTCTCTAGGGCACAAGCACTAACAATCTCCCACTTGCACTAGAGCCAATCACCCATGTATCTAATACCCATGGAACTAGTGTGACCTTCGTGCTTCTGCTGCGACAAAGCCTTAGTCAGTGGGTCTGAAACGTTATCATTAGTATGCACTTTACATCTATGTATATCTCCCCTCCTTGTAATCTCTCGAAGTAGATGATATCGTCTAAGTATATGCTTTGCTCGGGAATGGGACCTTGGTTCCTTAGCCTGCACAATAGCTCCATTGTTATTGCAATAAAGATCAACTGGATCTGCGATCGATGGAAATACTCCAAGTCCCTCAATAAATTTCCGAATCCAAACAGCCTCTTTGGCCGCTTCACTGGCAGCAATATACTCAGCTTCCATTGTAGAATCAGCTACTGTCTCTTGCTTCGAACTCTTGCAGCTTACAGCACTTCCATTTAGACAAAACACAAACCCAGATTGAGACACAACATCGTCTCTGTCTGTTTGGAAACTAGCATCAGTGTAACCTCTTACAACTAGCTTCTCATCTCCTCCATATACCAAGAATGAATCTTTAGTTCTCTTGAGGTACTTAAGAATATTCTTGACTGCCGTCCAGTGACCTTCACCTGGATTAGACTGGTATCTGCTCGTCATGCTTAAACCATACGAAACATCAGGTCGAGTACATATCATTGCATACATTATTGAACCAATTGCAGAAGCATATGGTACCTTTTTCATACGGTCCTTATCATCTAATGATTTAGGACAGTTTTCTTTTGAGATCACTATCCCATGAGACACAGGGACAAATCCCCTCTTTGCCTCTTACATCCCAAAACGATGCAATACTTTGTCTGTAATAACCCCAAATTTTGGACTTAGTTAAAAATTTTTGATGAATAGTAAAATCGCCCCTGATGAATAGTAAATTTGGTGATGGAAATTTTTTCAGACCACACTATATAGAAGACATGGGATGAATGTTTCGAAGTTATATTATTGATGTATAAGGAGAATGAGTGAATGTAAACGCGATCAGAACCGAGAGATTCCAACTTTGAATTTTTATCACTATTCATCGGACAATCGAGGGTGTATTGATTTGATCGTTTTGAGAAAGCGTGTAGGATGAGAAATCCATGATCATACCTTAAGCCAAGGAGAGAAATCTAGGATCATATATTAGACAAGGTAATGGAAGGATAAAGGAAGTACCCTAGCTTTGGTACAGAGAAACGTCTTTAGAACCACTGGAAGCTATCGCGAAACAAAAGCATAATAAATTATGGATTAAACCCTAACCAAAGGAGGAGTATTATATGAGGTCATCAAGTGAAATATATAAAAGAATTGAGGATGCAAAGGATGACATAAGCATGATGCAAGGAGATGACATAAGCATGACAAGTGATGACAAGGTGATGAATCACCACCTTGTCACCACTTTCACCACAACCACAAGCTCAAAATGAGCCTTGTCATTGATGACAAGCACTATTATTAGCCACACAATTAATCAGCAAAGTATTAGTGTTTATTTGACAAAGCAAAAGAAAAGAAAACCAAAAGAAAAACCAAGCAAATAACCATGTTCTTCATTTTCTTCAAAATCTGCTCAGCTTGACCATGGTGGAAAGAACAATTTATATCTCAAAACCTACTCATCCAAATATCACCAAATTTTAACCATAGCTCCGTCATTGTATGGAGAACAGACGTTTAAACGTTTATGGCCAACAAAGGAGTATAGCCCAGTCAAATCCCTTCTCCAAGTCGGAGGACCGAAACTGTCCAGTTTTCCCAGATCTGACCACTCACCTTAGAAAGCCAATAGGTTGAGCTTTAAGCATCCCCTGGTGATGAGATAGGACTCACAAGAAATACCTTGAAGAGTAGAAGGTGTGGTAAAAAGTTGAGAACCAAACTCTCAGTTTTCGATTTTATATGGATTTTTACAAAGTGATGATGAATAGTAATGAATAGTACTTTTACTAAGAACATGTTTTTGTTTTGTAGTTTTTAGATTAATTAGCTTAATCAAGGAGCAAGGAAGTCTAATATCCATCTTATATAGCTTGTATTCAGTTCCCAAGAAGGTATAAAACTCCTCCCCTTTGTGGTTAAGTTTTGATTTTTGAAGTTATAGTGATTGTATGAAGTTGATGTTGTTAATGGAGCATGTTTGTATGATTTAAGGTTGTTTAGTATATGATTTGTGGATAAATAGATGGTGGAGTATGAGATCATGTTTAGGCAGATTATAACTAGTATTAGCTTGTGGTTTGATGATTGATGGGTTGGTTGGTTGATTGGTGTTGTTTTGGAGTGTTGAAAACACGGGAATCTTAAAATAGCGCCGTTACCATGTCGGATTTTACTTAGGTAGTTTAGACAGAAACCATGACTGCAAAACAGGGCATAAACTTGAGGTTTCTGACCATGAGTATGTAGGCTCTGTTTCCTAGATTATTTTAGCGAAAGAATCGTATCGTTTCGATTTACGGTTTAGGAGAAACGGCCGTTTTAGTAAAAGCGGTTTCGCGTAACTAGATAGTTCATTGTATGAACTTTGAGGTAGGGATCAAGCCCTTTAAAATTGGAATTGGATTGAGATATTAAAATGGATACTAGTATGGACAGTTAGGAAAGGAACCTAGAAGGTTTTGTGTTAAAAAGATGAGTTTGTGATTTTATAAAAATGCGTGAACAAAGATTGCGCGAGTGAAATACCCTTAAGGGGATGGTTAAAACGATAAGTTTAGTAATGGTAAAGTACTTGGGTTTTGTGAATGGATTTCCACCCAAACTTTTGACTTAAGAGTTTAAGGAATGTCATAAGGTTATAAGTGGCCAAGAGCGAGACATTTGATGTTCGTTAATAGAACGTTAGTGCTTAAGTTAAATGTACTTTAAATGATTAAGCCAGGGGACTGATCGGGTATTTCTTTGTTTATAGATTTCCCGGCAAGTTCTCGAACCCATAACAACCAAGGACCCGAGGCAAGTTTTCTTATTCCATGCTATGTTTTAAAGTACCATATTCTGATGATGCATATGATAGATGCACGTTTTCAAATGTAATATATGCATACAATATTATGCATGTTTTCAAACCGTACATCGTATATGGATGTGTTTGGATTTAAAACTATGAAGATGTTAATATGCATATGATAGATGCATGCTTTCAAATGTATTATATGCATACAATATTATGCAAGTTTTCAAACCCTATACCATATAATGATGCTGTTGTGATATATGTTGTGGTATCGCTATATATGCTGCTTTATGTTGTGAAACGACTTAATAACTGTTTTCGCTTTTTAATAAAAAGCGGTATAAGGTATAAGGTTTATATGCTAACTAAGTACTAGATATATACCAAAGTTAAGGATTAAAGACTCTAAGTATAGAGTACTTGTACGATGGTTTTAAAAAAACTTAGACCGGGAGTCAAATTATTATTTTGTTTTAAACTACTGTCAGAAGCTGGAAGGTTCCAGGGACGGTTATACTTTAAGGATATATTAAATATTCCAATATCTATATAATTGGATATTTAAGGCGAGATATTTAAATAATATTATAATATATATTATTTGAATATTATTTAATTAAGTGAATATTATTTTGAATATTCACTTAAGTGTTTTATATTGAATAATAATTCAATATTTATTATTTGAATATTATTTAAATAAGTGAATATTATTTTGAATATTCACTTAAGTGTTTTATATTGAATAATAATTCAATATTTATTTAAATAAGTGAATATTATTTTGAATATTCACTTAAGTGTTTTATATTGAATAATAATTCAATATTTATTATTTGAATATTATTTAAATAAGTGAATATTATTTTGAATATTCACTTAAGTGTTTTATATTGAATAATAATTCAATATTTATTATTTGAATATTATTTAATTAAGTGAATATTATTTTGAATATTCACTTAAGTGTTTTATATTGAATAATAATTCAATATTTGTTATTGAATATTATTTAAATAAGTGAATATTATTTCGAATATTCACTTAAGTGTTTTATATTGAATAATATTTCAATATTTATTATTTGAATATTATTTAAATTAGTGAATATTATTTTGAATATTCACTTTAGTGTTTTATATTGAATAATAATTCAATATTTATTATTTGAATATTATTTAAATAAGTGAATATTATTTCGAATATTCACTTAAGTGTTTTATATTGAATAATAATTTAATATTTATTATTTGGGTATTTATTAAATATTCCAAATATGATTTAAAATCATAGAACCTTATTATATGATTAAATGTTCTATTATTTACACAAAAATATAAATTTCTGATTTTCAGAAAAGGTATTAAAATAGAGATTCCCAACTATTATCTTAAGACAGTTAAAGGTAGTTAAATGCGATTAAATATTTCCTAACTCATCAAAAATTGGGAATCCAGTTTTAAAGGTCGAGCAAATGGTTTTGCTTCTTCTATTCCTCGAGAATACTCGTATCTTGGGTTGCCTTCCCTATCCAATCCGAGTATTCCAATCTCGATAATTTCAGAAAAATTCCGATTAACTCCCAGGTCGTTGTAATATCCGTGAATTTTATTATTTGATTAAATGATATATTTAATCTAAAATATGTATTTTGGAATATTGGAATATTATTATATGATATTTAGTGTGTGATTATGTGCTAAATGGTGAGTCGGAAGCCCCTTTCAAAAATTTCGTCATTTGGAATTTTCTTCAAATTTGAGCCGTTTTGATAATTCAAGAGCCCCGTTGAAATTTCGTACATTCATTTTTAATTCTTCGTCTGTCGTATTCGAATCGTTATCGAAAGGGTTATGGGATTCTATTTAACCCTACCTATTTGATTCTGCAATTTAATTTCAATTTTTGATCCGAAAAAGGAAAAATCGTTCCGAACCCTAATTGCTTAAGGGGACGGATTTATCGTTCTATATCAATATTGAAGTTGTTATAGCCCTAGTATTCTTGAGCATTAGTTATATAATGATATATATCAATTTGGATAATCATCAACCTTTTTAACCCCTTATTTTTAGTAAAACGTGTTTTTGACCTAATTAGGGTTTTTAAACGATCTAACGAATCAATATCGATCCAAAAATGTTATTTGGGGTATTATTTTTCCAGAAATATAAAAAGACCAATCAGACTTCATAACCCTAGCAATTCTTCAGAAATTACTCAAAAATATTCGAAATTCCCAAAAATTATTTTGTGTTCTTGATCTTCAATCAATTCGTTCTAAGGGTTATTGAAGTCCAAATTTGAAGTTCTTATACTCAAATCAAAGCCCCAAAAATCTAGTTTCAGAATCTTCCAACCTCATCATCATCTGGTAAGTATTCGATTTTATATTGATTTTACAAGTTTCGAATTAAAATTAGGGTTCTTAATTAATTTGGGGATTTTCATTCTGTTGATTCTCCGTTCAATTGGTTGCTTCTAACATGTTCCTAGGGTTCTAATTAGCAAGAATCCATGCTTTAATTTCATGTTTAAGTTCAATTTAGTCGGGTTTGATTTTCGGG
Organism: Heracleum sosnowskyi; assembly: GCA_030848705.1. Lineage (NCBI taxonomy): Eukaryota > Viridiplantae > Streptophyta > Magnoliopsida > Apiales > Apiaceae > Heracleum > Heracleum sosnowskyi. Next base: position 56,398,582 of record CM061238.1, on the reverse strand, counting down.
TTTTGACCCGATTTCTTCTTTCGATTCGTACGTTCTTGATATTGATCTGACATTGTTTTTGATAAAGGGCTTTGATTGTATGAGTTATAAGCTTTATTTTGGTATATTAATCTTTGAGTTTCATGTAGGATTTAAGTAGATCGGGTTTCCGGCCGAGGTCGTCGCCGGCGAGTTCTTTGAATGAATTCTGGGCACGATTCCGGCATGGGACAGATGTGTGTGTATGTGGGTTGTGTTTGTCTTGCAAAAGCGAACAAAAGCCCTATGGTTCGGTTTTGTTTTGATCGGAAACGGCGAAGTCCGGCCACCGGACGCCGGCCGGATTCTGGAAAACCCAGATTCCGGCGGGTTGTTCTTGGTGACCCGGATTCGTTCTTCCCGACCCGTTTACCCGATTTTTCGACCCGGTTTCAATCTTCAAAACCCTAATTCATTTTCAGAAAACTGTTTTTGAATTTATTTTTAAATTTAATTCGAAAATAGTTTAAAAACTTTAAAAATTCATATTTTTATTTTTAAAATATATTTTAATATCAGAAAAATTCTGATAAATTATATTTATTATTTTAAATCCGAAAATTGATTAAACTTAATTATTTTAATTATTTTTAATTAATAATTAATTTATTAATTAATTGGTTAATTCTTTTAATCAATTAATTCTTAAAAATTAATTATTAATTAGATTTAATTATTTAAAAATTCAGTTTAATTATTTTCAAGCCTATTTATTTATTTAAAAATAGTTTGAGCATTTAAAGAGTGTCAATTAATTTTATTAATTGATTTATTTTCATTTAAATGTTTATATTGGATTTAAAAATCCGATTTTTGATTTAAAAATTAGTAATGACTTATTAAAAATTCAAATGAGTTTCAGACGATGTTTTAAAAATATTTATAAGTGCTATATGGTTCATATTAATTGTGTGTTGTGTTTTATAGTCTGTATATGCCCGTGCTAGGGCAAACATCTGAGTTTTAAATATCGTAAATTATACCGGACGTCCGATACGTAACCGGTTACTTGTTTAATTGTGATTATTGATTGAATAAGTGTCGAGAGTAGAACGAGAATAGTTAGACTTATTGTGATGAGTTGTTTAATTATAGAATCGAGTTCCCGGAGCAAGGGAAAGGGGAAAGTAGAGTGAGCAGAGTCGATCCGACAGCAGCTTAGACCAGGCAAGTATATGTGCCTTTACTTGTGATAAAAATTATTATTGTCTTGATTACTTGAATACCGTTATCCCCAGAACAATTCAAATTATCCATCTTTTAACCGCATTTGGACAACTGATTCCATTTCCTTAGAAACTCTTGATTCTTTGATTTGATCTGTATCGGAAACCCTTATTTCCAATTTACTTGATTATTGTTTACCACCTATTGTTGCTATTTATCATCCTTTGATTATCATTGACAACCTTTGATTATTTGACTTCCATCTTGACTACCAATTACGGTTATTGATTAACGATTACCAATATTGATTCCCTTATTGAATGAGTACACTGTACCATTGAAATTACTCCATGATTATTTCTCGACCTTCACTTGATACTGAACAGTTGAAACTCTTTTGCAATTACTATACATTCAGTTTATCTTATTGAGCATGTTATTGTTTATACCCTATTATAGAATTGGCATGTGTTTTTAAAAATGGACCAGTAATTGGTCGGAATAACTTAAGGCCCAGATTGGCCTGGGATCCAGTAGAGGACTATGACATGAGCTAGTTCGGGGTTGATGCGTGGCTGGCCAGCAGCACAACCTTTGATTTGAATAAAATGTATAAGCCAAATTCTAATTCTTTACTTCAATCATTATTGATACAAAGCATGTGTTAGCTAAATATTGTTGATTCTGATATCTTAAATTCATATCCTTACAACTGTGATAGAAATGATTCGTTGATGTTTGCTGAGCAATTTTGGCTCACTCTTGCTTGTTGTTTTCTAACCCTATTCCAGTGAAGCGAGAGTATGAGTTGGCATAGCGTGACCGATAGTTCACCAGCAGTCAGGAGAGCCCCTCGAGTCACTGTTATTGGCAGGGTAGTTGTTGTTTTGCTTTTCTAGATTTAATGTCTAGATTTGAACTTTAGTTGTGATGTAATAACTCTGATAAAACTGGTTTGTAATAATAAAAGATTGTAGTAGCTTGTGTTCATTGCCATAATCTGGATGCGGTCTTGGTCAAGGGGTAATTGTGTCTTTATATATATTATGCATGTGTTAATTAGTATTCCGTTGGTCGGATGACTCCTCAAATCTGTACCCCGGGTTTGGAGGGCGTCACAGTTGGTATCAGAGCAACAGGTTATGGCATTTGAAACAAGTTAGGACTTAGGGTCCAGGATAACATAGAGAGTTAGGAATTTACGTAAGGATATTAGGAGGTCAACTAGGGATATTACGCGTAGTAATTAAATGTAGTTATAATTGCAGCCCCTAGTTCTAGTTCAGACTCAGACCCTTCCGAGGATACGATAGCAGAGATACCTACACCCGTTGAGAGAGCAGGACCGTCTCGGCCAGTGCGATATCAGCCTAGGCATCAGGACCCAGTAGTCAGGAGAGATCAGATACCTTGTCCTATTCCACTCCGACAAGTAGCCCCAGCACCAGCATCTCAGGCATCAGTTTGTGGGCCTTTGTATCAGTTATGTGAGCCACCAGTTCCACACCATGTGTATCAGAGGGTGAGAAGAGAGAAGGATTTCCTTTATGGACAGGTTATGGAGATGGGTAGGATTCGTTCGATCGAGGCAGCCGCTGTCAGAGAGAGAGACAGACTTAGAGATCAGATGAGAGACATTCAGATGAGGTTTAGGGTTACGAGGACTTTGGTTGAGACTCGATTGCATGGATTAGCTTCTAGTCGAGAGGGAGAGACAGTAGCAGGGATGAGACAGATTTTGGATTATGCGATGAGTGAGATTGCAGAGGTTTCAGGACCCCCGTTATGGCCGGCAGGAGCAGGTGATCTGTGAGCAGGTATCGGTAGCAGACAGATGTGACATGGATGTATGGTTCTAGATAGTTAGTATATAGATGCATATTGTAGAATCAGCAGTGCACCGGGCTTATAGGAACGCCTCGGGTTGTTGTTGCATTTTTGTTGTTGTATTGCTGGTCGGCAGTTATGGTTCAGCCATGATATATTTTCTTTTGAAGCATTCTACGCTTGTACTAACTCTATCTATATATATATGATAAACCTCTTTTATAGAACCGTATTTATTCCCCTGTCATTCATTTCCAGCATCATAACTGTTATTCTACTTATTGCAACGAGTGTATCCATACACCGTTGAGAAGATCTGTAAACCTTCGAGATATCGATTGTGATCCTTCCTTCTCTTATATGAACCGTTTGATTAAGCCAATTATTGTTTATTCATCAGCGATATGGCTCCTAGACGACAAACCCGTTCAACTGATACTTCTGACCAAGAAGGTCAACAAAATACACCTCCCACGGGCCGTGTGGACCCGATGGTAATCCAGTTGTTAAATACCCTTACTCAACAGACTGCCGCATTAGCACAGCAGCAACGTGCATTTCAGCAACAGCTCTTAGAACAGCAGCAACAGCATCAGCAACATCAGCATCAGCAGCATCAACAACAGCACCAGCAAGAAGCACCGGCAGTTACGTTCAAATCTTTCCAGGCAGCAAAACCTCCAGAATTTAAAGGATCAGCAGACCCTGTAGAGGCTAAGGCATGGTTGAAAGAGATGGAAAAGGCTTTTGCCTTGATAGAGGTGACAGAGGATAAGAAGACAGAGTATGCAAGCTATTTTCTGAAGAATGAGGCTAGTTATTGGTGGGAAACGAGTAGGGCTATGGAGCCCGAGGGATTGATTACGTGGGCAAGATTCACAGAGTTGTTTTTGGAAAGGTATTTTCCGGACTATATGAGAGATCAGATGGAATTGAAGTTTTTGGAATTAAAGCAGGGAAGCATGACAGTGCCCCAATATGAAACAAGGTTTACGGAGTTGTCAAGGTTTGTTCCAACCTATGTGGATACGGAAAAGAAGAAGGCCAAGAGGTTCCAGCAGGGACTGAGGTCTTGGATTCGTAGTAAGTTAGCTGTATTGGAGTTGGACACCTATGCAGCGGTGGTCCAAAAGGCAATGATTGCAGAGGCAGAGAGTGATTCTTACATGAAAGAGAGGGAGAACAAGAAAAGGAAAGCAGGGATACCCGATAAGGGACAGCAGCAGGGAAGTTTTCAAGGGCAAGCAAATAAGAAGCTGGGATTTCAGCACGGAAGGAATACAAGTTTCAGGAAACCAGACACCGGAAGCGTAGGACAAGATAACCGTCTACTAACCGGCAGTCAGCAGGGACTTTCTAGACCCCCACTACCAGAATGCAAGACATGCGGGAAGCCACATCTAGGGATATTGTAACGCCCCCAAATCCGGGGTCAAAGGATTTGGTCGTCACACTGCACTCTTAATCCAAACAACCTGTTCAATATAAAATCAACACAATAATAATAATATCTGTGACCCCAACTCTACCAAGAATCTTTAAAGGTTATAGTGCTAGAAACAAGAATCCAAAATTTCATTACAACAATCTTTCTTCCTTACAATCCTTCTCTTTACAAAAATTCTAATACACTAGTATAACTTCGATAAGAAGTATACCAGGCAACTAATCTTATACAATATATTATTCAATAGAAAACATCTATATACAAAACCTCTCACTAGCTCAAATGCTCTGGATCAAAACGTCTTTACGCTAATGTCTTTCCCCATCTCTGATCAGCTACGCGGACAACTCTTGCCAATACACCTTCTTTCCGGCAGGCTAAAATATATATAAATAAAACAAGTATGAGCGAATGAATTGCTCAGCAAGCGCATTATTAAATATAATACGAAAGGTTTCCAAAATAAACTTTGGATTTTCAAATAAACAAGCCTTTGGCTTAAACATTTGTAATCTCTAATATTTTCAAATCAAGTTTGGTAATTTACCACAATTTCTCATTCTTCTTCTCTCATTTGAATAGTTTAAAACACAAAAAGATTTATATTGGTCGCTACGGCGACCGAATCAACAATATCTACAATAGTAAGTAGAACATATGAAATAAATATAACTCATACGTCTTCAAGACCATAGTTTGTATAAAAATACTAGTTTTGAAGATAACAAATCTATTCACAACATTTTCTGAAACCAACAACTCTGGAAGGTTAGAATAATCAAGGGGTAAGAATGAGCCAACACGCTCGGTCAAGGAATAAAGAACGCACTTCAAGACTTCAACATGGTACCGACTGGATATGCGGTATGAATAAAACTCATCAAGATAGATATCTCACGACTGCCAATGGAATCAAGGAAGTGGATTTCGACTATTTGGAATCCAAATGTATTAAAGAGTAAGTAATTTCAGCAAGATTGAAACCACTATTATTAATCAACGAACCAACAACTTCACGCAACGAATAAACCTGAGAATCAGGTCATAACTCACAAGAACGAAACATATGGATGTAACTCACCTTAGAAATAAGAACTTATTCTAGAATTGGACTTTCACATTTTATCAAATCAAAGGTTGTGCTGCTGGCCAGCCACGCAACAACCCCGGACTAGCTCATGCATAGTCCTCTACGGATCCAAGGCCAATCTGGGCCTAAATTACATCGACCATAAATGGCCCGACCAATAATTGGTCCATTTTTAAAAACATTCCAATTCTATTTTATAAACGTCATGTGTCAGAACAATTGACAACCTTACTTCGACAATCAGGTGTCGGAAGAATCGACAACCTAATACAACAATTGCTGGAAAACTCACGTTCCAGGAAACAGTTCAATTATGAAGAATCAATAAAGGGATAGCAATATAATCTAGTATCGACGAGATCGACACAAAAATGGGGAGTACACATGGCAAGTAACAACATCATAAATATCGACGAGATCGATCCAACAACTGGGATAATAATGAAGAATAAACAATGACATGCTCAACAAGGTTAAGTCTGATATGAAACAGACAATATGATATCAACAGAAAGTGTAACAAGTCAATATAGAGTAGGGTTCAAAGAACAGGCTCTAGATGGCCTCAATAGTTCAAATCATCACATTATGGAAGAATTAATTAAGGTTTACCAATCTGGTAAATGACAAGAGAGTCAAGTTCAAGTTTAAGAAGAATTCAAGGTGAAGTTTATAAATGAAGAAAATAAGGGTTTATCAACTTCTGACAGAAATAGTTCAAGTCCTTCGAACATGTACTTATAATAGATAAGCCTTGTACTTGAAGGAAGTAAACTAAATCATGCACAGTATATATGAATTCGAATCAGGGAATGGATCAGATGATCGCATTAACAAGAAAGGATAACAAGGTTTGCATAGGTGCAAGGTGAAAAATGGAATACTTGAAGGGCAAACAACACCACTTCAGAATTTCAGAATAAGTTTTCCCTCATAGGGTTCACAAGTTCCCGCTCATCTAGGGTTGGTAATATTCCAACTTAGCATTTTTAAATCAAGTCTTTGAAAGAAGGCCTTAGTATACAGCCCATAACTATCTTTTCAATCATTTCAATATAATAATTATATCTCTCCGATCAATATGAAAATATGAATCTAAACCAAAAAGGTATAAAAGAGTACTCGTCAATTTACGAGATTAAATAACATACTTGCAATTCAATGCAAAGAAATCAACATTTGAAAATTCAGTAATAAGCATTCAACATGCATACTAATAATTCAAGATAATATCCCTTAATTAATAAGCAAGGGTATAAACACTTGCCTCTGGTCCTTAGCTATTTCGTAAAGCTGAAACAATACGATTCCCTCCTTATTCTGTCTTATCGCATGATTCTCTACTTCCGTCCTTCTTTGCTCTAACGCTCTTGCGAACACCACTAGTCTGCTTTTACCATTTCGAATCCACGTGTCAGCCTCGATAGTCAAACATGAGACGGTACTTAGTCTTCAACGTATGATTTCACATTCCATAAACGATTGTAACTTAACTTCGATAATCTGACTCGTCTCGTCCAATAGCCTCTGTTGCACAGACAACCACATTTCAATTGATAGAATGATCACAACTAACTATACAAGTAATCCTCGTAACTCGCTTGACGAAACTCCCCATACTATAAAAGTCAACATCTAAGTCAACGGCCTCGTAAATCTCACTTTCTAACATACCCGACAAATTTCTATCCCAACTAACCCTCATGATGATATTAGACACGACCAAATACTCAAACAAGTCTCAACACAATTTATTCGCATGCATGACTCAACAACAGATAATTCACATCATTCACATAACATATTTAAACAAGTAACCGGTTACGTATCGGACGCCCGGTCTAATTTACGATATTTAAAACTCAGACACTAGCCCTAGTACGGGCATATACGGACTATAAAACACATTACACAACTCATACAAACCATATAGCACTTATAACTATTTTTAAAACATCACACGAAACTTATTTGAATTTAAATAAGCCACAAACAATTTTTAAATCAAAAATCGGATTTTTAAATCCAATATAAGTATTTAAATGCAAATTAAATCAATTAATAAAATTAATTGACACCCTTTAAATGCTCAAACTATTTTTAAATAAATAAACCAAGATAGAAAATAATTAAACTTAATTTTAATTAATTAAATCTAATTAATAATTAATTATTAAGAATTAACTGATTAAAAGAATTAATCAATTAATTAAATTAATTAATTATTAATAAAAAATAATTAAAATAATTAAATTTAATCAATTTTCGAATTTAAATAAATATTTATGAATTTATAAAATTTTCGGAATAATAATATGTATTTTTAAATCAAAGATATGATTTTTAGAATTTTTAAAACAATTTTTGAATTATTTTAAAAATAAAAATCCAGAAACACTATTCATCTTCTTCCTTGAAAGCTTCAAGCCAGCTTTAATGGCTGACCGGCCGCCGCCGGCGGTAACTCCGGCCAAAATCCGGCCAAATCGTTTTTACACAAAAACTCAACCAAACTCAACGTTCTATACACCAAAACAAAGCTTGAAACACGTACAATCTAACCCACATATCCACATACACAAACAATCAACAGATTTTACGAACTAATGGTTTGAAAATTCGAAAAAACTTAACAATTCGATCTAACAATTCTAGGAATAGAACGACTCAATTAAACATGCAAATCGATTACCCATGATCATATGAAGCTATAGGAACCATCAAAATCAACGGACAAACTCTAAATCAAAAAGCCCCAATTTTCGAGCTCAAGAACCCTAACTTTCGAATTGGACAATCCGGGAATCAAACAATGAAATTGAACACATATTTGGACTCCCTACAACCATACGAAGCTATACATACCATCAAATCACATGAACAAGCTCAGAATTAAAAACCCCCAAATTTCACATGAACCCTAATTTTCCAGATTTAAAGAAAAATTCGTATGAAGTTGAAATATTACCTGACATGAAATCTGATGGTATATTATGAAACTAGATTCCAAGACCTTCGATTTGACTATAAGAACGTCGAAATCGGATTCCGATAACGCCTTCAAAAGTTGGTTTGATTCTCAAGAACACGAAAAACACGTTCTAGGGTTTTTCGGATTTTTAACTGTAATTAAGCTTGATTATACGAAAACAAAGTACGATTTGCCTTTTTATATTAAACGGAAAATAATACCCCAAACGACATTTTTGGATCGATACTGATCCGATAGATCGCTTTAAATACAATATAACATAATATATGCTTTAAACCTTTAATAAAGCTGAATACACGTTTCACGAGACGATAAGCATCCATAAAGTACGGATAACTACAAGTATCGTTTAATTCAAAATATACGAACCAAAATACCTTTATTGCGAATATTTTTGAATACTTCCTACTTTAACGAATGAAATATTGGTACGAACGATATACCAATCTCCCGAATAATTTGGGAACGATCCAAATTTTCTTTTCAATAATTAAAATAAAATAAAATAGTATAACATCCTTTTCAAACTAATTTCAAATTCCCCACACATTTCACATAGCACCACAATATCACATATTCAATCATTTAACGAATAACTTAGCACATTTAAACAGATAAATCATTTAATAACTCTTAAAATGAAATTAAAATTTCATTTCACATCATATAATAACACGTAATTTTCCCGGATCTTACAGATATGCCATCGATTGAATGTCACATGCTTTAAATGCAATCAGAAGGGACATTATTCCCGGGATTGCAAGATAGGCATCGTGTGTCATCGGTGTAAGAAACCAGGTCACATGATTAAGGACTGCAGAGCACCAGCAACCGTGAACAATATGATTCGGGCAATTGAAGCACCCCCAGTTATTAACGTCCAGCCGTTAGCCAGGACCTACAATATGTCAATGGGAGAAGCAGTGAGAGATTCCGACATGGTGGCAGGTACACTTCTAGTAAATTCTATTCCTGCACAAGTGTTAATAGATTCGGGAGCGACGAAGTCTTTTATTTCTGAGACGTTTGCTCGTAGATTGAATTGCGTAACGAAACCTTTAAGTGGAGTGTTGACTATAGAGATAGCTAATCAGGATCGTATCGCGGTCAGTTCATATTATCCCCGTTGTGAGATAGAGATTTTGGGAAATCGTTTTTATGTTGACTTGTTACCTTTTAAGTTAGGTGAATTTGATGTGATATTAGGGATGGATTGGTTGACCGAGCATGATGCAAGTATTGATTGTAAGAATAAGAGGGTTACTTTGATTACCCTAGAAAAGAAAGAGATAATATTTAGAGGAGAGAAACAAAGAAAGAGGTTCCTGACAATGATTCAGGCTAAGAGGTTATTAAGGCAAGGTTGTGAGGCGTATCTAGCTTATGTGATAGATATAGATAAGGAAGTTTCTAAGTTAGAAGATATTCCAGTCGTAAATGAGTTTCCAGATGTTTTTCCGGAAGAATTACCAGGTTTACCTCCAGATAGAGAGATTGAACTTGTGATAGACTTAGTACCAGGCGCGGAGCCAGTATCGAAGGCCCCTTACAGAATGGCACCAGTGGAGATGAAGGAATTGGCTGATCAACTGCAAGATTGGCTAGAAAAAGGAATTATTAGACCCAGCGTTTCACCGTGGGGAGCACCAGTACTGTTTGTCAAGAAAAAGGATGGAAGCATGAGATTGTGTATAGACTATCGGGAGTTGAACAAGCTGACCATTAAGAACAAGTATCCGTTACCTCGAATAGATGATCTGTTTGACCAGCTGAAGGGAGCGGTACATTTTTCAAAGATCGACCTACGGTCAGGATATCACCAATTGAAGATTAGACCAGACGACATACCGAAGACAGCCTTTCGAACAAGGTATGGGCACTATGAATTTTTAGTAATGGCGTTTGGACTAACGAATGCACCCGCAGCTTTTATGGATCTAATGAACAGGATTTTCAAGAGATATTTGGACAAGTTTGTAGTGGTATTCATCGACGACATCTTGATATACTCGAGGACAGAAGAAGAGCATGCAGACCAGTTGCGAATTGTGTTAGAAACGTTGAGACAAGAAGGACTATACGCGAAGTTTTCCAAGTGTGAATTCTGGTTGAAAGAAGTTCATTTCTTAGGACACGTGGTGAGCAGCGAAGGCATCAAAGTGGACCCAGCAAAGATAGAGGCAGTGAAAGATTGGGAGAGACCAAGGACACCGACTGAAGTCAGAAGTTTCTTGGGATTAGCCGGATACTACCGGAGATTTGTGCAAGATTTTGCGAAGATAGCTACTCCAATGACCAAGCTGACAAGGAAAAGTGAGCGATTCATATGGAACGAAAAGTGCGAAGAAGGCTTCCAAGAGTTAAAGAAAAGACTAACTACGGCACCGGTATTGATGTTACCAGACGATCAAGGTCATTTCGTAATCTATAGTGATGCGTCGTACAAAGGATTAGGATGCGTACTTATGCAACATGACAAGGTGATTGCTTATGCGTCAAGACAGTTGAGACCCCACGAACAGAAGTACCCTACACACGATTTGGAGTTAGCAGCTATTGTGTTTGCTTTGAAGATATGGAGACACTACTTGTATGGAGAAAGATGTGAAATTTACACCGATCACAAAAGTTTGAAGTATATCTTTACTCAGAAAGAGCTGAACATGAGGCAACGAAGATGGTTAGAACTAATCAAGGACTACGACGTTTCTATTAACTATCATCCCGGCAAGGCAAATGTGGTAGCAGATGCATTGAGCAGAAAAGAGAGATTAAATACACTAATGATGACCAAAGAGTTATACAAGGAATTTGAGAAGTTAGAAATTGAAGTAATTAATCCGAAGAACGCGACGGAAATGATTTATACCATGACGTTTCAACCTGAATTGTTGGAGAAGATACGAAAATGCCAAGAGCAAGTTATGAACGACGATGTGAGTAAAATGACAGGTGAGGAAATATGTAGCCAACCGGACGACAAAGGGATCTTGAGATTTGCTTCTCGGATATGGATACCTAACGTAACGGAACTGAAAGGTGGGATTCTGCACGAAGCACATAACTCGAAGTATTCAATTCATCCAAGGAGTACGAAGATGTATCGAGATCTTAAGACGAACTTTTGGTGGCCAGATATGAAGAGAGAGATTGCGGAATGGGTAAGTAAATGCTTTACGTGTCAAAGAGTTAAGGCGGAACATCAGAGACCAAGTGGATTACTTCAACCATTGGAGATTCCCGAATGGAAGTGGGAACACATTGCGATGGACTTTGTAGTAGGATTGCCTAGAACAAAAGCTAACCATGATGCCATCTGGGTTGTCGTGGATCGATTGACGAAATCTGCGCATTTTCTTCCGATTAACGAGAGATTCTCGCTGGATAAGTTAGTTCATATTTACATAAAAGAAATCGTAGTACGACATGGAGTTCCAGTATCGATAGTGTCTGATAGAGACCCTCGATTCAATTCAAGATTTTGGAGGAGTTTTCAAGAGTGTTTGGGCACCGAGTTGAGAATGAGTACGGCTTATCATCCGCAGACGGACGGTCAAAGCGAAAGGACAATTCAGACTATTGAAGATATGCTTAGGACATGTGCACTTGATTTTGAAGGCAGTTGGGACGATCATCTACCCTTGGTGGAATTTTCATATAATAATAGTTTTCACGCGAGCATCGGAATGCCACCTTACGAAGCTTTGTATGGACGAAAGTGTCGATCTCCAGTATATTGGGAAGAAGTTGGTGAACGGAAAATGATAGGACCAGAACTAGTACAACGAACAAAAGAAGTGATTCAATTGATTCAGAGAAGATTGATAACAGCTCAAGACCGACAGAAAAAGTATGCGGATCTAGCCAGAAAGGATGTGGGATTCGAAGAAGGAGAGCAAGTGTTACTAAAGGTTTCACCATGGAAAGGATTAGTTAGATTTGGAAAGAAAGGGAAGTTGAGTCCGAGATATGTTGGGCCGTTTGAGATTTTGAAGAAGGTGGGCGAAGTAGCTTACGAGTTGGCATTGCCACCGCATATGTAGCACGTTCATAATGTATTTCATGTATCTATGCTTAAGAAGTATCGACCAGATTCGAATCATGTAATAGAGTATGAACCAATAGAGGTCCAGGCAGATTTATCATATGTAGAACGACCAATTCAGATAGTGGATCGTAAGGAGAAAGTACTAAGGAATAAGACAGTAGCGTTAGTGAGAGTTTTGTGGAGGAATCCTAAAGTAGAAGAGTCTACCTGGGAGTTAGAGAGTGAGATGTTAGAGAAGTATCCCCAGTTGTTTCCTTGATCTGATTCTGAGGACAGAATCCTATTAAGGGGGGAAGGATGTAATATCCGTGAATTTTATTATTTGATTAAATGATATATTTAATCTAAAATATGTATTTTGGAATATTGGAATATTATTATATGATATTTAGTGTGTGATTATGTGCTAAATGGTGAGTCGGAAGCCCCTTTCAAAAATTTCGTCATTTGGAATTTTCTTCAAATTTGAGCCGTTTTGATAATTCAAGAGCCCCGTTGAAATTTCGTACATTCATTTTTAATTCTTCGTCTGTCGTATTCGAATCGTTATCGAAAGGGTTATGGGATTCTATTTAACCCTACCTATTTGATTCTGCAATTTAATTTCAATTTTTGATCCAAAAAAGGAAAAATCGTTCCGAACCCTAATTGCTTAAGGGGACGGATTTATCGTTCTATATCAATATTGAAGTTGTTATAGCCCTAGTATTCTTGAGCATTAGTTATATAATGATATATATCAATTTGGATAATCATCAACCTTTTTAACCCCTTATTTTTAGTAAAACGTGTTTTTGACCTAATTAGGGTTTTTAAACGATCTAACGAATCAATATCGATCCAAAAATGTTATTTGGGGTATTATTTTTCCAGAAATATAAAAAGACCAATCAGACTTCATAACCCTAGCAATTCTTCAGAAATTACTCAAAAATATTCGAAATTCCCAAAAATTATTTTGTGTTCTTGATCTTCAATCAATTCGTTCTAAGGGTTATTGAAGTCCAAATTTGAAGTTCTTATACTCAAATCAAAGCCCCAAAAATCTAGTTTCAGAATCTTCCAACCTCATCATCATCTGGTAAGTATTCGATTTTATATTGATTTTACAAGTTTCGAATTAAAATTAGGGTTCTTAATTAATTTGGGGATTTTCATTCTGTTGATTCTCCGTTCAATTGGTTGCTTCTAACATGTTCCTAGGGTTCTAATTAGCAAGAATCCATGCTTTAATTTCATGTTTAAGTTCAATTTAGTCGGGTTTGATTTTCGGGTTTTGACCCGATTTCTTCTTTCGATTCGTACGTTCTTGATATTGATCTGACATTGTTTTTGATAAAGGGCTTTGATTGTATGAGTTATAAGCTTTATTTTGGTATATTAATCTTTGAGTTTCATGTAGGATTTAAGTAGATCGGGTTTCCGGCCGAGGTCGTCGCCGGCGAGTTCTTTGAATGAATTCTGGGCACGATTCCGGCATGGGACAGATGTGTGTGTATGTGGGTTGTGTTTGTCTTGCAAAAGCGAACAAAAGCCCTATGGTTCGGTTTTGTTTTGATCGGAAACGGCGAAGTCCGGCCACCGGACGCCGGCCGGATTCTGGAAAACCCAGATTCCGGCGGGTTGTTCTTGGTGACCCGGATTCGTTCTTCCCGACCCGTTTACCCGATTTTTCGACCCGGTTTCAATCTTCAAAACCCTAATTCATTTTCAGAAAACTGTTTTTGAATTTATTTTTAAATTTAATTCGAAAATAGTTTAAAAACTTTAAAAATTCATATTTTTATTTTTAAAATATATTTTAATATCAGAAAAATTCTGATAAATTATATTTATTATTTTAAATCCGAAAATTGATTAAACTTAATTATTTTAATTATTTTAATTATTTTTAATTAATAATTTATTTATTAATTAATTGGTTAATTCTTTTAATCAATTAATTCTTAAAAATTAATTATTAATTAGATTTAATTAATTAAAAATTCAGTTTAATTATTTTCAAGCCTATTTATTTATTTAAAAATAGTTTGAGCATTTAAAGAGTGTCAATTAATTTTATTAATTGATTTATTTTCATTTAAATGTTTATATTGGATTTAAAAATCCGATTTTTGATTTAAAAATTAGTAATGACTTATTAAAAATTCAAATGAGTTTCAGACGATGTTTTAAAAATATTTATAAGTGCTATATGGTTCATATTAATTGTGTGTTGTGTTTTATAGTCTGTATATGCCCGTGCTAGGGCAAACATCTGAGTTTTAAATATCGTAAATTATACCGGACGTCCGATACGTAACCGGTTACTTGTTTAATTGTGATTATTGATTGAATAAGTGTCGAGAGTAGAACGAGAATAGTTAGACTTATTGTGATGAGTTGTTTAATTATAGAATCGAGTTCCCGGAGCAAGGGAAAGGGGAAAGTAGAGTGAGCAGAGTCGATCCGACAGCAGCTTAGACCAGGCAAGTATCTGTGCCTTTACTTGTGATAAAAATTATTATTGTCTTGATTACTTGAATACCGTTATCCCCAGAACAATTCAAATTATCCATCTTTTAACCGCATTTGGACAACTGATTCCATTTCCTTAGAAACTCTTGATTCTTTGATTTGATCTGCATCGGAAACCCTTATTTCCAATTTACTTGATTATTGTTTACCACCTATTGTTGCTATTTATCATCCTTTGATTATCATTGACAACCTTTGATTATTTGACTTCCATCTTGACTACCAATTACGGTTATTGATTAACGATTACCAATATTGATTCCCTTATTGAATGAGTACACTGTACCATTGAAATTACTCCATGATTATTTCTCGACCTTCACTTGATACTGAACAGTTGAAACTCTTTTGCAATTACTATACATTCAGTTTATCTTATTGAGCATGTTATTGTTTATACCCTATTATAGAATTGGCATGTGTTTTTAAAAATGGACCAGTAATTGGTCGGAATAACTTAAGGCCCAGATTGGCCTGGGATCCAGTAGAGGACTATGACATGAGCTAGTCCGGGGTTGATGCGTGGCTGGCCAGCAGCACAACCTTTGATTTGAATAAAATGTATAAGCCAAATTCTAATTCTTTACTTCAATCATTATTGATACAAAGCATGTGTTAGCTAAATATTGTTGATTCTGATATCTTAAATTCATATCCTTACAACTGTGATAGAAATGATTCGTTGATGTTTGCTGAGCAATTTTGGCTCACTCTTGCTTGTTGTTTTCTAACCCTATTCCAGTGAAGCGAGAGTATGAGTTGGCATAGCGTGACCGATAGTTCACCAGCAGTCAGGAGAGCCCCTCGAGTCACTGTTATTGGCAGGGTAGTTGTTGTTTTGCTTTTCTAGATTTAATGTCTAGATTTGAACTTTAGTTGTGATGTAATAACTCTGATAAAACTGGTTTGTAATAATAAAAGATTGTAGTAGCTTGTGTTCATTGCCATAATCTGGATGCGGTCTTGGTCAAGGGGTAATTGTGTCTTTATATATATTATGCATGTGTTAATTAGTATTCCGTTGGTCGGATGACTCCTCAAATCTGTACCCCGGGTTTGGAGGGCGTCACAGTCGTGATTTTAAAAAGGGTTTATGATATATCCTCTGTCAGTTGGCAACGGCCAACCCACATCTTGTTATTACTTCCTCAAAATTTCCGGAAGTAAGTATGATAAAGAGTTTAAACCTATCAACGAGCTAGCATGACGCTCGGGGAATGACGATTAAGTTCGGTTCCGGTTATAATGATAGGATTCATCAAGGGACTGGGGGTGTTATATAAGCAGAGGCATTACGAGTACCGGGACGCACATGCAAATTTAGCAGAGGTACTACGAATGCCGGGACGCAACTTTAGCTGAGGTACTTCGGGTACCGGGACGCTAATGATAGCCCGTATGCGGCTGGGGTGATAACCATGAAAAGGTTTTTCGTCCACTACTAGTAGAAAGAAATGTTTTGCGATACAGCGACTGATCATCGTGTATCGTGGTGCTCCAGTATATCCCCTTCTTCCACTTGGAATTGTGCTGCACATTGTAACGAAAGCCTAGGTGCTGAGTTACCGATAATGTGACAGAAATTGAACAATGATGTTCCGTGTATAGTATTTGAACTACATTGCATGTTCTGACGAGAAGAGTATCCAATATATCATTCTATATACGAATGAGGTTTTAAAAGCTTTCAGCTATGATATCAGACCACATATATGATTATGTTGCTATATATTATTGTCGAGCTATAGTGCTCATTCTTGCTTCTTTTATATATCACAACCCAACAGCTTTAAAAAGGTGTTCATTACTGATATTTTACAGTATTTTGAACAGTATGAGATATCTAAATAGATATGCATGTATATATGTTGAGAAGTCATTTAAGATATACAGTATATTGAATTGTATAGTATTTTGAATCAATGGATGGGTTTAAGCCTTGATTCCAATATTAATATCTATTTTAAAAAGAGATGTTTTGAGACTTGGTTTATCATCTTGATACCCAGGATCCCTAAAAGGATTTACGAAAAGTATTTGAGTATGATTATAAATCATACGGTATTTTGAACGATATACTATTTTGGGGATAAACCCTAGTAGTTTTAAACATGGATCCCATATGGATTATCTTCCTAAAAGGTTTAAAGATTTAAACTGGGATAGATTTCTTGCTGAGCACTATTAGCTCATTCTTGCTTTATTAAATATTTCAGCATGAAGAAAACATTGCCGATTCACCTCGTGTTACGAGATCAAGGGAATGGAGAGACCACCCTTGAGTTAGTTCAGCAAGATGGATACTGTCGGATTTAGCAGAACAGTTGTAGACTGAGTTAGTAAGAATTGTTTTTGAATAGGTTTGTATTATTAAACCTTGTATAGAATTGTGAGGTCTATTATTTTTAACTTCAGGTAGAGGTTGTAAATGATAGATGAGATCCTGGATAGTATATTTGATTTGTAATAACCAATGTTACTTATTGTTGCTCATTTCCAAGGCTATAACTTGTGTGTGTGTGCGTAAGTGATTGGGGTCAATTGGAGTTATATCATTAGAATGTTGTAAGTAATACAGGTATTGTACAATTGATGGAGCGTGACAACCCAGATTCCTGACCCCGGGTCTGGGGGTGTTACATTGTCAATGTATGTACTCTGACTTAAGCCGATTAATCTTCTAGATCTATCTCTATAGATCTTGATCCCTAATATATAGGTATCATCGCCTAAGTCTTTCATTGAGAAACGTTTTCCCAACCAAGTCTTAACAGCCTGAAGAGAAGGTATGTCATTCCCTATTAGTAATATATCGTCAACATATAATACTAGGAATGCCACTTTGCTCCCACTAACCTTCTTGTAAACACAAGGCTCATCTTCATTTTGAATAAAGCCAAACTCTTTGACTGTTATATCAAAACGAATGTTCCAACTCCTTGAGGCCTGCTTCAATCCATAAATAGATCGTAGTAGCTTACAGACCATTCTAGCAAATCTCGGATCGACAAAACCTTCTGGTTGTATCATATACACATTCTCTTCTAAGCTCCCATTTAAGAAAGCGGTTTTGACATCCATTTGCCAAATTTCATAGTCATAGTAAGCTGTTATCGCAAGCAAAATCCTAATGGACTTGACCATAGCTACTGGTGAGAAAGTTTCATCATAGTCAATACCATGAATTTGTTTGAAACCTTTCGCCACTAGTCTTGCTTTGTAGGTCGTTACATTACCATCCATGTCTGTTTTCTTCTTGAAAACCCATTTGCACCCAATAGGTTTTAGCCCTTCAGGTGGTTCAACCAAAGTCCATACTTTGTTTTCATACATGGAATCCATCTCAGATTTCATAGCTTCCAGCCATCTCTCAGAATCTGGACTATTCATAGCATCCTGATAGGTAAGAGGCTCATCTTCATCCATAAGCATTACATCTCCAGTCTGAGTTAAGAGAAATCCATAATATCTCTCAGGCTCGTGGCGAATCCTACCAGATCTACGAACAACCTGTGTTTCTTGAGCAGTAACATTTTCATGTACTTCGTGCTCATGTTCCAACTCTGGTTCAATGTCATTCTGTGGCTTTCGAACTTCATCGAGATCTATCATACTCCCACTGTTTTTCTTAGAGAACAGTTCTCTTTCAAGAAATACAGCAGTTCGAGCAACAAACACTTTGCTCTCGGTACGATTATAGAAATAATACCCTTTAGTTTCTTTTGGGTATCCCACAAAATTACATTTGTTTGATTTCGGTCCTAGCTTGTCAGTGACTAAACGTTTCACAAACGCTTCACATCCCCATACTTTCAAAAAGGACATGCTATGACGTTTCTCAGTCCATATCTCATATGGTGTAGTTTGAACCGATTTAGTAGGAACTCGGTTAAGTGTGTGTGTAGCCGTTTCTAGAGCATAACCCCAGAAACTAATTGGAAGATCCGCTAGACTCATCATCGATCGTACCATGTCCAATAAGGTACGATTTCTCCTTTCAGATACACCATTCCATTGTGGTGTTCCAGGAGGTGTGAGTTGTGATACAATACCACACTCCTTTAAGAAATTCTTAAATTCTAAGCTTAGGTACTCACCTCCACGATCAGATCGTAGAGTTTTAATACTTCCGCCTATTTTCTTTTCCACTTCTGCCTTGTACTCTTTGAATTTTTCAAATGATTCGGATTTGTTCTTCAAAAGATACACATATCTGTATCTACTAAAATCATCAGTAAAGGTTATGAAGTAGTAAAAGCCACCTCTTGCCATTGTACGCATTGGACCACATACATCACTATGTATAAGTTCTAATCGTTCGGTGGCCCTCTCACCAATTCCGGTAAAAGGAGCTTTAGTCATTTTTCTAATGAGACAAGGTTCGCATTCTTCGTATGATTCAAAATCAAACTTATCCAAGTATCCATCCTTATGTAACTTGGAAATGCGTTTCTCATTTATATGGCCTAAACGACAATGCCAAAGGTATGTTTGATTTGAGTCATTAGCCTTAATACGTTTATTATTTACATTATAGACAGGAATATCAAGATCAAGAACATATAAACCATTAAATAAACGTGCAACTCCATAGGTAACATTATTCAAACCAAAGGAACAACTATTGTTCTGAATTGTAAAGGAAAAACCTTTCTTGTCCAAACAAGAAACATAAATAATGTTTTTGCAAATCGCAGGCACATAAAAACAGTTTTCAAGTTCTAAAATAAGCCCAGTGGGCAATGATAAATTATAAGTCCCTACAGCCAAAGCAGCAACCTTTGCTCCATTGCCAACGCGTAGGTCGACTTCTCCTTTCGCCAAAGTCCTACTCCTTCGCAGTTCCTGAACATTTATACAAATGTGAGAACCACATCTAGTATCCAATACCCATGATGTAGAAGTAGACAAATTGACTTCTATAACATACATACCTGAATCAGAAATCTTCACAGACTTCATACCCTTCAGGTTCTGATCCTCCAAATAAGCTTGACAATTACGCTTCCAATGACCCGGCTTCTTGCAAAAGTGACATATATCACCCTTTGCAGCACCTTTTGCAACACCTCCAGTAGGCTTCAAAGCCCTTTTGAAAGCAGGCTTCGGATTAGCAGATTTAGATCCAATCTTCTTCTTGCCTTTCCATTTCCCCTTTCCTTTGGCATTCCCTTTATTCACCATCATTATGGGAGCAGGGTTAGCCTTTGACATATTGGTCTCAGCAGTCCTCGATAATGCCAATAGTTCGGTAGGTGTTTTGTCTATCTCACTCATAATATAGTTTATAACAAATTGAGTGTAGTTGTTGTTCAAAGACTACAAGATCAAATCTGCTTGGTGTTCCGGTAAAACCGGGAAACCCAAATTCTCAAGGGTTTCCATATACCCTATCATCTTTAGAACATGCGGTCCAACCGGGTCACGATCTCCCTGTTTGCATGCATACAACGCTTTGCTTACATCAAACCTCTCTTGACGAGCTTGACCCTCAAACATCCTTTTGAGGTGCTCTATCATGTCATAAGCGTCCATATGCTCATGTTGTTTCTGAAGCTCAGGACTCATAGTCACTAGCATCAAACAACAGACATCCATAGAATCATCAAGATGCTTCTGATAAGCATTTTGTTGAGCCTCGGTTGCTTCAGCAGCAAGAGGTCCAGGGTGAGGAATATCAAGGACATAAAGCTTTCGCTCCTGCCTGAGGACAATCCTCAAATTCCTTTGCCAATCAAGGAAGTTGGTTCCTGTTAGCTTTTCCTTCTCAAGGACTGATCGCACAGAGAAATTGTTTGAGTTTGCCATTTAGATATCTATAATGTTAAAATGCATAAAATAAGTTAGTTGCAGATTTATTAAATTATGTTCAAGTGATTATCCATAATATTCACAATATATATCTCTCACTATTTTTATCAAATCAATAGCCCTAACTATTAATTCAGAAGGCATTACTCTAAATCCTTCTAGTGAGCCAAGATCCATATTTCGTCATGCTTAAGGTCAGCTTTGGCTTTACTCCCAAAACATGATTTATTTAGGTAGACAACTCTTGTCAATTATATCATATATAACTCTTGGAAAGTCTGGTAGAACAACATTTGTCCACATTTATCCAATAAATCATACCAAACTCCATGCCTCTAAGTTCACAATCCTATTGTGGTAACTTAGTTAAGTCTAACCCAATGGTCTAACAGTTAAGTATCACATTTACTTCATCGCGCCTTACCACGATAGATTGGAGTGCTTCGCTTTGGCGAACCCACTCTTTCTCGATCTAGGTCTTGACGAGTGTTACCCATTGGAAGGCATCTAAGTCACTTAATATTTGAAATTTTAGGGATTTGATTATTAAAACGACCATGATCCCATCATCAAGAGATTCCCAATTTTTCCTTGAACTAAGTAGTTCAATTCAAAATTCATCAATGGTTTGATTTCCAGTCCAACGGAGGAGTCACAGTGGTCTCACTTAAAATCCGCCTTTCTTACAAGCGCTGCTTGTATTTTTGTCAAAATCGCCCCATATCAAAAAATCGAAAATTCATACTTATTTCTGTGTTTCATAAACACAGGAATCTCATGTTCGTTTTGTTCAATTTTAAAATCTTGAATCGTTACAGATTTTATCTTGTTTAGTAGGCATTGCATGGGTGATGTATCTAATACATACATGTTTAATCTAATTAAAACATGTATCAATATAGCTACGCATACATACCATCATCACATGCATCATATATGTAAAGTGCGTAAAGTAAACGTGCTTGGTTATGGCCCAATCCCTATACGATTTTTCCAAGCTAAGGAAAAATCAAGGTCAATCTATGGTGGTATCAAATACAACATAATAAATTACACATGTCTTCATGCTTCCTTGTACTGTCTCCTTTGATCGCCTCCTTGGCATGCCTCCATGTCTTCATATCATCAATTACATAATATGAAAATCTAATCTAATAAACTTACAAGAGAAACTTGAGTTACATTCGAGATTTAATCATTACAAGAATGAACGACATGCAAGTCGTATTTAAAACCAAAACCTTAATAAAAAACCACTAACCTATGGGTCTTAGGGTCATAACCATACACCATGCTCAATTAACAGTTAAGAACATCTCATATTGCATCAACATATCACACCATATCATATTTTTTATGATCCAATAACAAAATCAAATAAAGTGTAAATTAGAAAATTAAAATCAGAATTATTAAAACAATAAATCGCTGTTTACAGACAGTAAACTACGTCAAACGCCTTACAGATGAAGGAGTGACATAGTCAGTATTGTTCCGACGCCCGTTTCCCTTTCTGAAAAGGTATTTTCGGCGAAATTCTGAGACAGTATGCAAATTTCACCAAATCTGCGCAGCCAATCAGAAATCGTATCGAATACGATTCTCATAACAAGAACAAAAATATATAATGTATATATCAGTATACATACAGATTATATGATCATCTCAATCATCATTATTATACAATTTATGTATATACATCAATACAATATTCATGTTTTCATAAAAACAACGCATCAATCATGATAGTCGCAAACATGATTTTATCATCAAAACAGTAAACATATAAACGAATTAAACACTTTTTGCAAGTAGCTCTGATGCCATTGAAGGGTTTCGGGCATGAAAACGCAACGGAAAACGAGTAAAAACAGAAAAATAACGAAACCCTCCGCAGGATCCATGCGAAACACGATGTTTAATTCATGAACAGAATTGTTTACCTTTTAATGAGCTTTATGAATGGTTGACAGATGGAGGTCCTTTGCTTTGATCACCACGTGTCCCGCCTTGCGATACACGTCTCTAATCAGTCCACACGAACGCCCGATCGTCCAACGATCACCGGAGTTGGTACTAGCCAAGAACTGCCCTCGGAACTCTCTCTCTCTCTCTCTCTAGCCTCTCTTTGATTTAGAGCTGTTAGGGTTTTTAGAAAAACGTTTTTTTCAATTAACCCTAAAACAATACATCATAATGTATTTATATGGAGAGAATTCTGGGCCTATACCTAATCTGATTGGACTTCCAAAACCCAATCTGATTATTAGTAGTATTATTTATTATATTCGAATTATTATATAATTAATCAAGTCCTACTTAATTAATCCAATAATTCAATAATAATAATAATTCAATTAAATTCGAAATTTAATTAATGCTCCGTTTAAAACGTTCTTTATGTGTAACCCTTTAGGTTATTATTACATTGGCAATAATTTTAATATCTCATAATAAAATTATAAACAATGAGCGGCATCTAGTAATACATCATTGCTACCTAAGTAATAATAATAATTGGTGATCCAATTAAACCTTTAATGAATAATGTTCCATGTAATATAATCCTTTTAACCTTATATTATAGATTAAACTCGAGGCATGGTTTATGTCATCCTCTTCAACATTTAATCCTGGTTTACTTGATCGATGAGTAGACTATTAAACAAATCACAATTTGAGCATGGCCATGCATTTCATAGTCTCACTCAATCAAGAGGCCAATAATATCACTCCTAAAATAGGAGGGTTAAATCCTATATCTATCATTCATATTTCTCATATGATTCATAATATACCCAATGTCCACCTTTATCATTACCCGGTCAAAGGTAACTTTGAGTAGAATCAAAGTATATTAATTCTCATATAGAAATATAATGATTTCAAGTCTAAGGATCATTACACCATTATCATTGTGAGAATTGCTTATGACACTTGATAACATTTACCATGAAGAATTCACATGGTGGGTCTATCCAGTGCCATGTTCTGCTAACATGCACTTATGTCTTTGACTTTAGTATCACCATACTTATGACCAATGAGATGTGGTCACCACTCAACAAATATACTAGTCTTAATACATTATTATTGTCCTCAAATAATAATACTCGACTAGGGATCTTTTAGGATTATAAACACTACTCATATAATCTCATTTCTAAGTCACATACTTAGAGATATAGAATTCATGCTTATATTCCAAGGACATTTATTATTCTAATATTTATATCGCAGTTAATAAAGACATAATAAATAATTGAATGAAAATCCATAGAACATATTTATTAATAATCAAAATGTCTTCCCTAAGAACATTATAGTATTGTCTCTAGGGCACAAGCACTAACAAGAAGAACAGACTGCAGATATATTCACTAAATCTGTTGACGAATCCACATTTATCAAGTTAGTTCGTAAATTGGGTATGTTAAACAGTCTTAGTGATTAACAATATATCTGTCATGTTTGTTCTTTCAAAAATTCATTTTCTCTTGTCATTTAAATGATTTTTATTGCCAAGTCTCATTTAATATTACATGCTTGTAAATTTAAATAGTTCTGAATATTTTATTTTCTTTAAAAATATTTTTCTCATATTTTTTAAGCGGAGAAATGTATTTTTATTGAAAATATATTTATTTAGAATTATTTAGGTATTCAGATTGTAAATATTGTTGTTTAAATTATTCTGCAAGTTTATATTATTTTTATGCACTTCTATATTATTCTGCATATTTTTCTAGGATTTATGGAATTTTCTGTGAATTTTTCTAGACTTTTATATATTTTTCATTGCATTACTAGTCTTAATCAATATATTGCTTATGCTATTGTATTTGGTCGTAGATTAAATTTTGCTGAGATTCTGTGGAACCTAATGATCAACAGGCTCGCTCACTCTAGGAGAGATTCTGATAATAATGTGAAAGTAAAGTGTTGGTACCCTCGCTTTCTCACTCTTATCATTAATCATCTTCTCACTGCTGAGCAGGTAGAACTGTTTAGAGAAACCAGATTTGAAACCTCTCCAACCACAGATACCAAATTCTACACCAGACTTGATGTCTCATCCAAATTCATCAACATACCTGTTCTTGTTTCACCATTGATGAGTCAATTCATTAATCTTCATGTCTTTGGTGAACAAGTTCCTGAGCAACATCCAGTTCAACTACATGTAGTTATTCCTAACCCTGGATCTTCTTCTGGTACTTTATTTGAAACCCAAGTGGTTGTTAGGGCTGACCCAGAGATTGTAGAACCACAGTCTCTGACCCAGGTCATAGAG
The DNA here is from genome assembly GCA_030848705.1 of Heracleum sosnowskyi. Lineage (NCBI taxonomy): Eukaryota > Viridiplantae > Streptophyta > Magnoliopsida > Apiales > Apiaceae > Heracleum > Heracleum sosnowskyi. The sequence goes on along the minus strand of CM061238.1, from coordinate 56,373,368 downwards.
CCAAACAGAGAGTCAAACACTTCTGATACACAACCTGAGCCACATGTACAAACCAGTTCAAGAAGAGTTAGTGAAATAGCTGAAATGAGTGCTCCCACAGCTCTGTCTCCACCCTTATCGAAAAGAAAAACCTATAGGGAGGCATCTGTAAGCCCATCTGTATCCTCTCAACAGGATATGGACATAGATATGGCCACTGAACAGTCACTGGATCCTCTCAACAAGATGAATCTATTGAAATTCGCCATAGGGCCATGGCATCCTGTACTGAGTCAAGCACTCACCCATTACTCACAATGGGAGAAGATATCCATATAGATGACACTCAGGACACTATGCAAGGAGAGCACTTTAATTTTGAATTTGAAACAGTGCCTACCATAGTTACGGTAGAAGTGCCTTCACATGCATCAGAGGGAAAATCTGATTCTTCGCCACCAATAATAGAATCATTTTCTCCCCTCCCAGAGGGAACATCTCTGGCTCCCCTAAGGGATTTTTCACTCGCAGTTTATACTGGAGAAAGTGAAAGGCAACCTGGTGAGTTTGTCCCTGAAGTAATTCAGTATACAATGTCAAATATTTTGACAGACTCAACCAGGGATCGGGAATTGCGAACTCCCATTGCACCACCACTGACCTCTCTTGAAGGGGCTAGGGTGATTTTTCATGCAGGTACATCTACTGAGAACTTAGACAGACAGTTAGTTGTGAGAGATATGAGTCATACACAGAGTGATACACAAGCACGTGAGTTGAGTGAAACACCACTGAGAGCAATTGAAGTGAGTGTATAAACTGACACACACACTGCTTTGTTGTTGAACCAGCTAGCTGATCTTCAGAGAAAGTTACAAGAAACCCAGGCTGAGAACAATCTTCTTAAAGCACAAGTGGTTGCACAATCTTCCACCTCTATATCTAATCAGCTGGGTACTGTGAAGGATGATCTGCAAGGATTGAAGAATACTCTTCTCCCGAGGCTGAATTCAATCCAACAATCCCAAGTACTAGTGGCTTCAGACATCTCTGATCTTACAACATCAAATGCTCAGATATCGGAGAGTGTCAAAGAGATTGCTTCTATTTCTACGAAGGTGGACTTCATTCTGCAAACATCTGATGAAAATGAAAGGTTTAATGAAGAAAGGATATCGAGGATAGAAGGAGGTATGGAGCATCTCAATGAAGGGATGAAGCACTTGTACAATATGATAAGGAACTCACATCAACCTACAGCACAACAAAGAACATTCTTTGAGGGAGATGATGAAGATGAGGATGATGATGCTAATGAAGGAGGAGATAGAGGAGAAAGGAGAGAAGAAGGAGAAATAAGTAGAACTTCTGAGGTGAATCCTAGGGCTTCCAAAGCTCAATCTGTAGAGGATTCCTCAACTAAGGGGGAGAAGGAGAAGAAATGAGAAAGAGAAGCTGGAGGAGCTTCTGGAGTTGGAAAAGATAAGGGGAAAGGGAAACAATCACTGGAGGATACTGTCTTTGATGATGCCTATTACTACCACGGTGAACAGGATGACTTCCAATTTGACACATCTGGTGATCTGGAGAAGACCATTCCTGAAGAAGCTTTTGGTGAGGAGGAGGTTGAAGAGGCAGCCAACTTTGATGATTGGGAAGATGAAGCTGACTTATACACTCCTGACCCTTTATTTCAAAAGGAGTTGAAGAAGCAACAAGAAGACCTCAGGAGAAAGGAGGATGAGAATGCTAAGGTCTGATAAGTGGATTTTATATCTACTTGGAACGCTTCGTATCGGCTTAAATTGATCGCTCACACTCAAGTATTTGGTGTGTTTAATGTGTTTTTAGCTAGAATGTGCAGAGCTACAGATGGATGCAGAAATGCGAGGATTCATGTATATATGGTGGATATGTGCTAAAGAAGAGAAGTCCATGCGGTAAGGGAGTTGGAAGTGCAAGGAAACGAAAAGAAAATAGTTTGCAGAATCCATGAATAGTAGAACTGTTCATGGCACTGTTCATGGCACTGTTCATGGCACTGTTCATGGCACTGTTCATGGCACTGTTCATAGCGGGCGCACGCCTGAAAGTACTGTTCATAGCGCGCCCGAGCCCTACCAAGCGCGCCCGCGCTTGCCAAATGCTGAAAATTTGCTGAATTCAATTCTGATATGGAAACCAGCGAAGACCAGTCAACAGAAAGGCCTATTTAAACACTTGGTGGATGATTTCAGAGACATACATTGTCATATATACATACATATCCATCCACCGGTATGGAGAACAAGAAGACGGCTGATTACGAAGATCTAGTTTTCAACTTATCTTTGTATTCTTCTAATTAGGCGATACTTTGCATTCTCGTTTGTTCTTTCATAAACCCTAGTACTTTTAATTAGTATTTCAGACATATTTATTATCATGTTTTCATCAGAACCCACGATGATGAACGGTTCAATTATGAACTAATCGTTGTCGTGGGATTCTAACGGATTTATTTATGGATTTTAGTAGTTAATTGTTTTAAAGATGTGTGTGTGATGGCTAATTGATATCCTAGTTTGGTTGTGCTTATTCTTCTTGGATGCGTAGCTAACATCTAAGATTGTTTGTTAATCTCCATTGATTGCGAAAGTGGATATAGAGGTTTAGAACTTGCCATGCTAGCATAGGTTTATGTATGTTTGACATGCATGATTCGTAGGTGATTTTAACCATCTTACCTGCCCTATGTAATCTGAATGGATAACTTGCTCATTAAACCGTTATGTTTTCAAATCTTATAGACATATAGGGTCTAAGCATAATTGGTGTCTGCTCAACTTCTATCTCTTTTGTGGATGTTTGAGTGGTTTGGTATACGTATACTGAAAGGTAGCGTGTACTGATTTCGTGTTATCCGATTAGTTGTCATGACCGTCACATACATTGATTAAAGACATAAACTCTAGATGAAGTATTTAATGAAGTTAGGATCCCATGTTTTATTCTCATAAGTAAATCATCAGTAATCTCTTTAGTTAATTATAATCTTGTTAAGTTAATTAGTTAATTTAGTTAATCAAAACACAACTTTGATACTTGTCTTAGCATTGAACAATAGCCATACATTGTTGCATAAGTGCATAACTATAGTAACCAAAGTAGTCTCTGTGGGAACGAACTCTACTTTCATATATTACTTGTTGACCGCGTACGCTTGCGTGATTTTGTGCAAACAAGTTTTTGGCGCCGCTGCCGGGGATTCGGTGTTATATATATAGTTTATGTGCTTGTCATCAGTGGTCGTTAAAGTTCACTGACTCAGATTATTCTTTCATCAATTTTACTTTGTTTGGTGTGTTTCAGTTACTTTAGTGAGCGTGTATGCGAACACGTTCTCAATCTCGGAAAGAAGAACTTGAATTGAGTCTAGTTATGGGAGAACCAGCAGCAACAGAAACGAAGGCTTTGAAGGACTATTCTCAGCCGAAAATCAATGACATTCAATCTAGTATTGTCAGGCCGGCTATTGCAGCTAATACCTTTGAAATCAAGCCTGGCACTATTCAGATGGTGCAGAATTCAGTTCAGTTTGGGGGTGCTCCAACGGAAGATCCTAATATGTATATTAGGGATTTCATTGAGATTTGTGACACCTTCAAATTCAACGGAGTGTCGGAAGATGCTGTGAAGCTGAGGATTTTCCCATTTTCTCTGAGGGATAAGGCTAAGGGCTGGTTGCACTCTCTACCAACAGGTTCTATTACTACATGGGAGGATCTTGCTCAGAAGTTTCTCACTAAATTCTTCCCGATGGCTAAAACAGCTGCAATCAGGAATGCTCTTACTCAGTTTGCACAACATTCTGGAGAAACTTTATGTGAAGCTTGGGAGCGCTACAAGGAGATGCTTAGGAAGTGTCCTCATCATGGAATGCCTGATTGGATGGTGATCAATTGTTTCTATAATGGACTGGGAGCTCTTTGGGCCAAGAGCTACGATGAGGCTTATGAACTTATTGAGATGATGGCTTCTAATGAATACCAAAATCCAACTCAGAGGTTATCACAAGGCAAGGTAACAGGAATTCTGGAAGTGGATGCAGCTACGGCAATAGCAGCTCAGTTAAAGGCTTTGTCTATGAAGGTGGATTCTTTGTCTAACTATGGAGTTCAGCAGGTGGCTAGTGTTTGTGAGCTATGTGTAGGTGCTCATGAAACGACTCAATGTGCCATATCCAATGAATCGGCGCAGTTTGTGAGCAATTTCCAGAGATCACAGCAGCCAGTGCCTAATGCCTATCATCCTAATAACAGGAACCATCCTAACTTTAGCTGGAGTAACAATCAAGGTGGCCAACAACAACCACAATAGCCATATCAGCAGTATCAAGGTCAACAATATGGAGCTAGGCCATTTAACTCTTCTGGTTTTCAGCAGCAGTATGCTCCAAGGCAACCATATCAACCACCAGGGTTTCAACATCCATCTCATGGCAATGTTGGTCAGCCGTCCAATGAAAAATCTGAATTGGAAGAATTGAGGCTAATGTGCAAGAGCCAAGCCGTTTCAATCAAGACTCTGGAGAATCAGATCGGTCAGATTGCCAATGCATTGTTGAATAGACCACATTGAACTCTCCCTGGTGATACGGAAGCTAATCCAGGCAAAAGAGAGGTCAAGGAACATGTAAAAGCAGTTACCTTGCGATCTGGGGAGGTTACGAATGATCAGAACTCATAAACAGAGCAAAACGGAAAAAATTGAAAATCCAACAGAATGAGGAGCGCGCCCGCGCCCTAGGGAGCGCACCCGTGCCCTAGGGAGCGCGCCCGCGCCTGACATTCTGCCAGAAGTTGAAGAAAAAGTGAAAAAAAACAAGTTTGGGGGGAGACGAAGCGGAAAAGCGTGACCATTCCACTAAGAAATCTGTTCTGCAGCAAAGTACAGAGACCAAGGAGGTCTATCCTCCTTCGCCATTCCCTAAACGTCTTCAAAAGCAGAAGTTGGACAAGCAGTTTGCTAAGTTTCTCGAAGTTTTCAAGAAGTTGCAGATCAATATACCTTTTGCGGAAGCTTTAGAACAAATGCCGAGCTACGCAAAGTTCATGAAGGGTATTCTCTCTCGGAAGTTGAAACTCGAGGAGTTGGAGACCGTCTCTCTAACAGAAGAATGTAGTGCTATTCTATAGCAAAAGTTACCTCCTAAACTCAAGGATCCAGGGAGTTTCACCATACCATGCAGTATCGACAATCTATCTTTCAACAAGTGCTTGTGCGACTTGGGAGCCAGTATTAATCTGATGCCGTTGTCTGTCTTCATGCAACTTGGGCTGCCTGAGCCTAAACCTACAAACATGTCCTTACAGCTGGCTGATCGGTCGATCACATATCCAAGGGGCATAGTGGAGGATGTTTTGGTTAGAGTGGATAAGCTTATCTTTCCTGCTGATTTTGTTATTCTGGACTTTGAGGAAGACAAGAAGATTCCTATTATCTTGGGAAGACCGTTCTTGGCTACAGGCCGTACTTTGATTGATGTGCAGAAAGGAGAACTTACAATGAGGGTACATGACCAGAATGTCACCTTCAGTGTGTTCAATGCAATGAAGTTTCCTACAGAGGATGAAGAGTGTTTTTCAGTGGACTTGGTTGAGTCTGCAGTTTACACGGAGATTGAGCAATTGCTTAAGTCAGATACCTTGGAGAAGGTACTGATAGGGGATTCTGATACTTGAGACAAAGAAAGAGAAGAGCAACTGCAGTACTTAAATGCCTCTTCGTGGAAAAGGAAGATTGATATGCCATTTGATTCTCTTGGCATAGTTGAGCTAAAAAAATCTCAGGAGCGTCTCAAGCCATCGATTGAAGAAGCTCCTACTCTTGAACTTAAACCACTACCGGAGCACTTGAGGTATTCTTTCTTAGGTGATGCATCTACTTTACCTGTGATTATTGCATCTAACTTGTCAGGTAGTGAAGAAGAAAAACTTTTGCGAATTCTGAGAGAGTTCAAATCAGCAATTGGTTGGACCATAGCGGATATCAAGGGAATCAGCCCTTCGTATTGCATGCATAAGATTCCGCTTGAACCAGGAAGTAAACCAATTGTGGATCCTCAAAGAAGGCTCAATCCTATCATGAAAGAGGTGGTGAAGAAAGAAATTCTTAAGTGGCTAGATGCAGGCATTATTTATCCTATTTCAGACAGTTCTTGGGTGAGTCCGGTGCAATGTGTGCCTAAGAAAGGAGGCATGACAGTAGTTGCAAACGAGAAGAATGAGCTCATCCCTACTCGTACAGTTACAGGGTGGAGAATTTGCATGGACTACCGAAAGCTGAATAAAGCCACCAGAAAAGATCACTTCCCTCTTCCGTTCATTGATCAGATGCTAGACAGGTTGGCTGGTCATGAGTTATATTGCCTTCTGGATGGTTATTCAGGTTACAATCAGATTTGTATTGATCCAGAGGATCAGGAGAAGACCACATTCACATGTACTTTTGGCACTTTTGCGTTCCGTCGTGTTTCTTTCGGACTCTATGGTGCTCCAGCAACTTTTCAGAGGTGTATGATGGCTATTTTCTCAGATATGATTGGCATTAATGTGGAGGTATTCATGGATGACTTCTCAGTTTTTGGAACTTCTTATGACCAGTGCCTACAGAATCTTGGCATGGTACTGAAAAGGTGTGTTGAGACCAATTTGGTGCTCAACTGGGAAAAATGCCACTTCATGGTGCAAGAAGGAATCATTCTTGGGCATAAGGTTTCTAGCAAGGGGCTTGAAGTGGATAAGGCCAAAGTGGAGACAATTAAAAATCTTCCTCCACCAATTTCAGTTAAGGGAATTCGCAGTTTTCTTGGTCATGTGGGTTTCTATCGGCGATTCATTCAAGACTTCTCCAAAATCTCTAAACCCTTATGTAGTTTTTTGGAAAAGGATGTTCCTTTCAAGTTTGATGAAGATTGCTTAGCTGCTTTCGAGCTCTTGAAGAAGAAGTTGACTACTACACCTATTATCACTGCACCTGACTGGGACGAACCTTTTGAGTTGATGTGTGATGCTAGTGACTATGCAGTGGGAGCTGTTCTTGGGCAAAGGAAGAACAAGGTGTTTCATGTGATTTACTATGCTAGAAAAACTCTCAACGATGCGCAGCTGAATTACACTACTACAGAGAAGGAGCTCTTGGCAATTGTCTACAGTTTCGAGAAATTTAGGTCATATTTGCTTGGGACGAAGGTAGTAGTCTATACTGATCATGCAGCCATTCATTATCTGATTTCTAAGAAAGATTCAAAGCTTCGGTTGATTCGTTGGGTTCTTTTGCTGCAAGAGTTTGATTTGGAGATTAAAGACAGGAAGGGTACAGAAAACCAGGTGGCTGATCATTTGTCTCGTTTGGAAGACCACGGTAAGTATGCAGGGGATAAGACTCTTATCAATGAATTTTTTCCTGATGAGCAACTTTTTGGGGTGCAAGATGAAGAACCATGGTTTGTAGATATTGTGAACTATCTTGTGAGTAATGTCATCCCGGCTGAATTTTCTTATGCTCAAAGGAAGAAGTTTCTGCATGATGTGAAGTGGTACCGTTGGGACGAGCCATTTTTATTTAGACAGAGAGCTGATCAGATGATAAGGAGATGCATTCCTTATAGTGAAACTGAGGGTGTTTTGCGAGATTACCATTCCACCACTTATGGAGGTCATTATGGTGGAGAGAAGACAACTACTCGAGTACTTCAGGAAGGATTCTACTGGCCAACTCTGTTTAAAGATGCTCATCAGTTTGTGTTGAGATGTGATCGATGCCAAAGGGTTGGTAATATCTCTAGGCGGAATGAGATGCCTCTTAATATGCTGCTTGAAGTGGAGATTTTCGATGTGTGGGGAATCGATTTCATGGGACCATTTGTTTCGTCTTGCAATAATCAGTACATACTATTAGCAGTGGATTACGTGTCTAAATGGGTCGAGGTAAAGGCTTTACCGACCAATGATGCTAAAGTGGTGCTGAGTTTTCTGCATAAGCAAATCTTCACGCGTTTCGGAACTCCGAGAGTAATCATCAGTGATGAGGGTACATATTTTTGCAATCGCAAGTTCACAGCTTTGATGGCTAGGTATAATATCAATCATCGGGTTGCTACTGCCTATCACCCTCAGATAAATGGACAAGCTGAAGTTTCTAACAGGGAGATCAAGCGTATTCTTGAGAAAGTGGTAAATCCTTCGAGGAAGGATTGGTCGTTGAAGCTAGACGAAGCTGTTTGGGCTTATAGAACATCTTACAAGACTCCGTTGGGTACGTCACCATTTCAGCTGATGTATGGTAAGGCTTGTCATTTGCCTGCCGAGCTAGAGCACTGGGCATATTGGGCGTTGAAGAAGTTGAATTTTGATTTGTCAGCTGCTGGTGAGAGAAGAATGCTTCAGATTAATGAGTTGGATGAGTTTCGGCTACAGGTTTATGAAAATCACAAGTTATACAAGGAGAAGGTTAAGAGATGGCATGATAAGAAGTTGGTAAAAAAGTCCTTTGTTCCTGGCCAACTAGTTTTGCTTTTCAACTCTCATCTCAAGCTTTTCCCTGGTAAACTCAAGTCGAGGTGGTCGGAGCCTATAACGGTTAAATCAGTATTTCCGCATGATACAGTAGAGATTTTCCATAAGTTTCCGGACGAAACGTTCAAGGTTAATGGTCAGTGGCTGAAGCATGACGTTGGTAATACGGTGAACCGTGAGTCGACGTTCACCATTCTTGCGACTGGATGAAAAAGGATTCACGTCAAGCTATTGACGTAAAACAAGCGCTTCGTGGGAGGCAACCCACGCAATTGTTATAGTATTATTCTGTGTGTGTTAAAAAAAACAGAAAAAAAAAATTCTGGACAGAAAGTGGAGCGCGCCCGCGCCTTCCAGAGCGCGCCCGCATGTGGGTCACTGTTCACAGAAGCAAAAAAAAAAGACAAAAAAGAGTTTGTTTTGTTTCCCCCTAGGATCCATCTAGGATTCAGCGTGAGGTGGATAGGTCTGGTTTTGGCGATACTCTTTGCATGTTTATGTCATATAGAGCATTCTGTTTGCATTAGTGTTTATATCTATCATGTGAGTCCATTTAGTTGCATTTGCATAGCATGCATATTTCATGATCCCTTAGGACTTGACTGTTTCCGTTGGTGAGTCGATGTTGATTGGAGTGCGGTTATGATGAATAGAGGGTTGATTAAGTTTCTAAGAAATTGACTTGCATGCCAGAAACAAATTAATTTCATAAGTCTCATTGGTTGCTTTTGGATTTGATCAGACCATGTTTTGTTTGGATGTTAGAATTTAATCACTTGCTTATATTTAGAATGTTCGTCTATTCTCTTGAAAACGAAGAAGCACTTAAGTCTAAGTTTGGGGGAAAACAGGGATTTCATGCTAGTTGTCAATAAAGGCTAGGCGTCAAATGGCTAGTAGCCGCTCATTGAAAAAATGAGTAGTCTAGGGTGGGATGAGAAAAAAGCAAAGCGCAATCATTCCGAAATTGTTGAAAAAAAAAGAAAAAAAAAGTTGTGTTTATGCAGAATTTGTAATAACCCCAAATTTTGGACTTAGTTAAAAATTTTTGATGAATAGTAAATGTGCTGAATAGTAAATTTGCTGATGGAAATTTTTTCAGACCACCCTATATGGAAGACATGGAATGAATGTTTCGAGGTTATATTATTGATGTATAGGAATAATAAAAGAATGTAAACGCGATCATAATCAGGAGATTCCAACTTTAAATTTTGATCACTATTCATCGGACAATCAAGGGTGAATTGATTTGATCGTTTTGAGAAAGTGTGTAGGAGGAGAAATCCATGATCATATCTTAAACCAAGGTGAGAAATCTAGAACCATGTATTAAACCAAGAAAATGGAAAGATAAAGGAAGTATCCCCTAGCTTTGGTACAGAGAAACGTTTTTAAAACCACTTGAAACTATCGCGAAACAAAAGCGTAACAAATTATGGATTAGACCTTAACCAAAGGAGGAGTATTATATAAGATCATCAAGTGCATTATGTAACACCCCGAGACCCGGGGTCAGGAATCTGGGTTGTCACGCTCCATCAATTATACAATACCTGTATTACTTACAACATTCTAATAATATAACTCCAATTGACCCCAATCACTTACGCACACACACACACAAGTTATAGCCTTGGAAATGAGCAACAATAAGTAACATTTGTTATTACAAACCAAATGTACTATCCAGGATCTCATCTATCATTTACAACCTCTACCTGAAGTTAAAATAATAGACCTCACAATTCTATACAAGGTTTAATAATACAAACCCATTCGAAAACAATTCTTACTAACTCAGTCTACAGCTGTCCTGCTAAATCCGACAGTATCCATCTTGCTGAACTAACTCAAGGGTGGTCTCTCCATTCCCTTGCTCTCGTAACACGAGGTGAATCGGCAATGTTTTCTTCATGCTGAAAGTATAAATAAAGCAAGAATGAGCTAATAGCGCTCAACAAGAAATCTATCCCAGTTTAAATCTTTAAACATTTTTGGAAGATAATCCATATGGGATCACAGTTTTTAACACCACTAGGGTCTAACCCCAAAATAGTATACCGTTCAAAATACCGTATGACTTATAATCATACTTAATAACTTTTCGTAATTCATTTAAGAATCCTTGGTATCGATATAATGAACCAAGATTCAAAACATATCTTTTAAAATAGATATCAAATAATGGAATCAAGGCTTAAAGCCTATCCATTGATTCAAAATACTATACAGTTCAATATACTGTATATCTTAAATACTTTCTCAACATATATACATGCATATCTATTTAGATATCTCATACTGTTCAAAATACTGTAGAATATCAGTAATGAACACCTTTTTGTAAAAGAAGCAAGAATGAGCACTATAGCTCGACAATCAGATATAGCAGCTTAATCATATCTGTAAGCTTATATCATAAAGAAAAACCTTTAAAACTCCGTTCGTATACAGAACGATATGTTTAAATATTCTTTTCGTCAAAACATGCCATACAGTACAACCACTGTATGAGGAACATCATTACTCATCACTGTCACATTATCAGTAACTCAGCGCCTAGGCTTTTGTTACAATGTGCAGCTCAACTCCAATTGGAGGGAAGGGAATATACTGGAACACCCGATACACGGTGATCAGCCGTTGTATCGTAACTTTTCTTTTCTACTAGTAGAAGGACGACTTCCTGTTCGGTTATCACCCTGACCGCATATGGGCCATTGTGCTAAGAGATCACTACCTCGGTGCCTATTTCATCACCGGGTAAGCCTTAGCACGCAAGAGATCACTACCTCGGGCCTATTTCATCACCGGGTAAGCCTTGATAATTTGGCACTACCCCGGCACCTATTTCATTGCCGTGTAGGCCTTTCCAATTCCCATGAAGAAAAACATTAACGAAACGGAAATCGGAATTTAATTCCACATTTCCCAAGTACGAATACTTGTCAAAACTTTGTAACCGTTTAGAACACCTTACTCCAGAGTAATTGAAAGGAGTAAGTCAAAGTGTGGGTTGACATTAGTCAACGAGACTACCGATGGTTACTGCGTATTTTGAAATTATGACCAGGGAGTTTATTGAAATATCAGAGTTCAGTGAGTTTGAAAAACTCTTATTTGAATGGGGGAGCCATCCCCTAGTTACAGATACTTTAGAGGAACAGTGGAAGTAAATCACTGTCCTCTAATTCTTGAACTAGATTCCCAGTTTTCGATGAGTTGGAAAAATACTATTCGCATTTAATTACCTTTAACTATCTTAAGATAATAGTTGGGAATCTCTATTTTAATACCTTTTCTGAAAATCAGAAATTTATATTTTTGTGTAAATAATAGAACCTTTAATCATATAATAAGGTTCTATGATTTTAAATCATATTTGGAATATTTAATAAATACCCAAATAATAAATATTAAATTATTATTCAATATAAAACTTTAAAATAATATTCACTTAGTTAAATAATCCTCAGATAATAAGTATTGAATTATTACTCAATATAAAACACTTAAGTGAATATTCAAAATAATATTCACTTATTTAAATAATATTCAAATAATAAATATTGAATTATTATTCAATATAAAACACTTAAGTGAATATTCAAAATAATATTCACTTACTTAAATAATATTCAAATAATATATATTATAATATTATTCAAATATCTCACCTTAAATATCCAATTATATAGATATTGGAATATTTAATATACCCTTAAAGTATAACCGTCCCTGGAACCTTCCAGCTTCTGACAGTAGTTTAAAACAAAATAATAATTTGACTCCCGGTCTAAGTTTTTAAAACCATCGTACAAGTACTCTATACTTAGAGTCTTTAATCCTTAACCTTGGTATATATCTAGTACTTAGCTAGCATATAAACCTTATATCTTATACCGCTTTTTATTAAAATCGAAAACAGTTTATAAGTCATTTCACAGCATAAAGCAGCATATATAGCAATACCACAACATATATCACAACAGCATCATTATATGGTATAAGGTTTGAAAACTTGCATAATATTGTATGCATATAATACCTTTGAAAACATGCATCTATCATATGCATATTAACATCTTCATAGTTTAAAATCCAAACACATCCATATACGATGTACGGTTTGAAAACATGCATAATATCGTATGCATATAATACCTTTGAAAACATGCATATATCATATGCATATTAACATAATATTTTACTTTAAAATACAGCATGGGATGAGAAAACTTGCCTCGGGTCCTTGGTTGTTAGGGGTTCAAGAACTTGCCGGGAAATCTATAAACAAAGAAATACCCGATCAGTCCCCTGGCTTAATCATTTAAAGTGTATTTAACTTAACCACTAACGTTCTATTAACGAACATCAATTGTCTCGCTCTTGGTCATCTATAACCTCATAACATTCCGTAACTCTTAAGTCAAAATCTTGGGTGAAAACCATTAACAAATCCCATGTACTTTTCATTTACTAACTCCTTGTTTTAAATCATCCTCTTAAGGGTATTTCACTCGCGCAACTTTCGTTCACGTATTTTTATAAAATCACCAACTCATCTTTTTAACTCGAACCCTTCTAGGCTTCCTTTCCTTATTATACATACTAGTATCCATTTTAATATCTCAATCCAATTTCAATTTTAAAGGGCTTGATCCCTATCTCAAAGTTCACTTAACCAAATACTTCGTCTTTCGAAACCGCTTTCACTAAAACTAGCTTTTCTCCTAAACCGTAAATCAGAATGACTCGATTCTTTTGCGCAAACAAACTACAAGAGAAGACCTATATGATTATGGTCAGTTAAGGCATCTTTTAGGTCATGAACGCTTCTGTCATTTCTGCCTAAATAACCTAATGTAAATCCGACATGGGAACTACGCTATTTTAAGATTTCCGTGTTTTCAACACTCCAAAACAACACCAATCAACCAACCAACCCATCAATCATCAAACCACAAGCTAATACTAGTTATAATCTGCCTAAACATGATCTCATACTCCACCATCTATTTATCCACAAATCATATACTAAACAACGTTAAAATCATACAAACATGATCCATTAACAACATCAACTTCATACAATCACTATAACTTCAAAAATCAAAACTTAACCACAAAGGGGAGGAGTTTTATACCTTCTTGGGAACTGAATACAAGCTATATAAGATGGATATCAGGCTTCCTTGCTCCTTGATTAAGCTAATTAATCTAAAAACTACAAAACAAAAACATGTTCTTAGTAAAAGTACTATTCATTACTATTCATCATCACTTTGTAAAATCCATATAAAATCGAAAAATGAGAGTTTGGTTCTCACCTTTTTACCACACCTTCTACTCTTCACGGGCTTTCTTTTGAGTCCTATCTCATCACCAGGGGATGCTTAAAGCTCAACTTATTGACTTTCTAAGGTGAGTGGTCAGATCTGGGAAAACTGGACAGTTTCGGTCCTCCGACTTGGGGAAGGGATTTTACAGGGCTATACTCCTTTGTTGGCCATAAACTTTTAAACGTCTGTTCTCCATACAATGAGGGAGCTATGGTTAAGCGTTGGTGATTTTTGGGTGAGTAGGTTTTGAGATATAAATTTTTCTTTCCACCATGGTCAAGCTGAGCAGATTTTGAAGAAAATGAAGAACATGGTTATTTGCTTGGTTTTTCTTTTGGTTTTCTTTTCTTTTGCTTTGTCAAATAAACATTAACACTTTGCTGATTAATTGTGTGGCTAATAAGAGTGCTTGTCATCAATGACAAGGCTCATTTTCAGCTTGTGGTTGTGGTGAAAGTGGTGACAAGGTGGTGATTCATCACCTTGTCATCACTTGTCATGCTTATGTCATCCCCTTGCATCATGCTTATGTCATCCTTTGCATCCTCAATTCTTTTATATATTGCACTTGATGATCTCATATAATACTCCTCTTTTTGTTAGGGTTTAATCCATAATTTATTACGCTTTTGTTTCGCGATAGTTTCCAGTGGTTCTAAAGACGTTTCTCTGTACCAAAGCTAGGGTACTTCCTTTATCCTTCCATTACCTTTGTCTAATATATATATTCTTAGGTTTCTCATCTTGGTTTAAGATATGATCATGGACTTCTCATCCTACACACTTTCTCAAAACGATCAAATCAATACATCCTCGATTGTCCGATGAATAGTGATCAAAATTCAAAGTTGGAATCTCCCGATTCTGATTACGTTTACATTCACTTATTCTCCTTATACATCAATAATATAACTTCGAAACATTCATTCCATGTCTTCTATATAGTGTGGTCTGAAAAAATTTTCATCACCAAATTTACTATTCATCAGGGCAATTTTACTATTCATCAAAATTTTTTAACTAAGTCCAAAATTTGGGGTTATTACACATTATATAAGAGGATTGAGGATACAAATGATGACATAAGCATGATGCAGAGGAGTGACATAAGCATGACATAAGGATGACCAAGTGATGACAAAGTGGTGAATCACCACCTTGTCACCACTTTCACCACCACCACAAGTTCAAAAAGAGGCTTGTCATTGGTGACAAAACTTGTTAAAGACCACACAAATTATATGGCTGGTAATTAGCATTATTAGACAAAATAAAGGAAAAGAAAAACCATGCAAGTAACCATCTCTTTCATTTCTCAGAATTTCTGCCCAGCTTGACCATGGTGGAAAGCAAATTTCATAACTCCAAATCTACTCATCCTAAAATCGCCATATTTGGGCCATATCTCCCTCAATATATAACCAAGGTACGTTCAAATTTTCATGGCCATCAAAGAAGTGTAGAATGGTTAAATATTAGATCAAAGTTGAGGCATGAATAGTAAACTCATGAATTCTTGTTTTGTTCTTGGATTTTAAGGTTTGTTAAGGATGATTAAGGATCAAGGGAGAGCATACAAGCTATTGTTAGTCCATATTGAATATCAAGGAAGGTATAAACCTCTCACACCTTTTTATTATACTTTGATTATATTGCTAAGATTGATGATGTTTAGTGATAGTATGGATTAAAAGTTGAATCCTTAGTTATAGTGATTGTTTAGTGATTATTTTGATGGATGAACTTGTGAGTTTTGGTATGAACTTGTTTGGGCAGAAAACTTGGAGTATTAACTTGAGGTTTGATTGGTGGTTGGTTGATTGTTGATTGGTGGTGGATTTGAGTGTTTAAAACACGGGAATCGCGTTTAAGCGCCGTTACCATGTCGGATTTTCCTTAGAAAGATTTGACAGAAATCACGAATACCTTAAAGGCATAACAATGAGGGTTTCTGACCATGATCATGTAGAATCTGTTTCATAGTTTATTTTAGCGAAAAAATCGTATCGTTTCGATTAACGGTTTAGGAGAAACATCTGTTTTAGTGAAAGCGGTTTCGCGTAACTAAGTAGTTCACTGCATGAACTTTGAGATTGTGATCAAGCCCTTTAAAAATGGACTTAGGTCGAGCTATTAAAATGGATATTAGTATGGGCAGTTAGGAAAGGAACCTATAAGTTTCGTGTTAAAAAGATAATTTTTCGATTTTATAAAAATGTCGGAACCAAAGCTGCGCGAGGAGTAAGTGGTTCTGCACTCCACTGCGGAAAACCTGCTGCTTTCGGGATTTTGATCCCCTTAAGCAGAAAAACATGTTCACGAATTTTGTTCTATTCTTTCCCTAGATCGCGCACGCGAAAACGGTGTGTCATTTCGACTAACGGTTAAGGAGATATGAGCGTTTTAGTGAAAGGCGTGCGAATAGTAACTTTCCGTAGCTCATCCAAGTTTGAAAATACATTTCACCAAGTTAAACCCCTGTTTTGAGATCGAAACTTTAATGATAAATATTAAAAATACTCAAGATGATGTTAGAAGTGGTCTCGTATTTAAATACGAGTTTTCGGATTTATTAAAAGTGTTAGAGTACGAGTCGCGTAATAGTAACTCTATGAAAAGTCAACTCTAGGGTACTACTTTGACCAACCATTGTGACTAAGAGAAAGGATTATTTCGAGTCGATTAAAACACGAACCTTGTTGAGGAATAACGTGACTACATGATGTGTTTAACATATAGTTGACTTTAAATGAGTGTTATGAGCGAATGATTACGTTAGGGGACTGATCGAGTATTTCTTTGTTTATAGATTTGCGGTAAGTTCTTGAACCCCTAACAACCAAGGATACGAGGCAAGTTTTCTCATCCCATGCTATATTTTAAAGTACAATATTATGATAATATGCATATGATAGATGCATGCTTTCAAATGTATTATATGCATATGTTAGATGCATGCTTTCAAACCTCACATCGTATATAGATGTGATGGTATTAAAAATGATGAGATGTGATGTATGCATATGATAGATGCATGCAAGTTTTCAAACCCTATACCATATAATGATGCTGTTGTGATATATGTTGTGGTATTGCTATATATGTTGCTTAATGTTGTGAAATAACGTAAAACTGTTTTCGCTTTGTAAAAAGCTGTATAAGGTATAAGGTTTATATGCTAGATAAATACTAGATATAAACCAAGGTTAAAGGTTAAAGACTCTAAGTATAGACTACTTGTACGATGGTTTTAAAACTTAGACCGGGAGTCAAATTATTTTAAACTACTGCCAAAAGCTGGAAGGTTCCAGGGACGGTTATATTTTAAAGATTTATTAAATATTCCAATATCTATATTATGGGATATTTAAGGTGAGATATTTAAATAATATTATAATAAATATTATTTGAATATTATTTAATTAAAGTGAATATTATTTTGAATATTCACTTAAGTGTTTTATATTGAATAATAATTCAATAAGTATTAATTGAATATTATTTAATTAAAGTGAATATTATTTTTGAATATTCACTTAAGTGTTTATATTGAATAATAATTCAATATTTATTAATTGATTATTATTTAATTAAGTGAATATTATTTTGAATATTCACTTAAGTAGTTATATTGAATAATAATTTAATATTTATTATTTGGGTATTTATTAAATATTCCAAATATGGTTTAAAATCATAGAACCTTATTATATGGTTAAAGGTTCTATTATTTACACAAAAATATAAATTTTTGATTTTCAGAAAATGTATTAAAATAGAGATTCCCAACTATTATCTTAAGATAGTTAAAGGTAACTAAATGCGGTTAGTATTTTCCAACTTATCGAAAACTGGGAATCTAGTTCAAGAATTCGAGGACAGAGTTTTACTTCCACTGTTCCTCTAGAATACTTATAACTAGGGGATGGCTCCCCCATTCAAGTAGAGTATTTCAAACTCTCTGAACTCTGAAATTTCAATAAACTCCCTGGTCATGATTTCAAAATACGTAGTAATCATCGGTAGTCTCGTTGACTAATGTCAACCCACACTTTGACTTACTCCTTTCAATTACTCTGGAGTAAGGTGTTCTAAATTAAAAAGTTTTGACGAGTATTCGTACTTGGGAAATATGGATTTAAATTCCGATTTCCGTTTCATTAATGTTTTTCATCATGGGAATTGGAAAGGCCTACACAGCAATGAAATAGGTGCCGGGGTAGTGCCAAATTTATCAAGGCTTGCCCGGTGACGAAATAGGCACCGAGGTAGTGATCTCTTGAGTGTTAAGGCTTGCCCGGTGACGAAATAGGCGCCGAGGTAGTGATCTCTTAGTACAATGGCCCATATGCGGTCAGGGTGATAACCGAAGAGGAAGTCGTCCTTCTACTAGTAGAAAAGAAAAGTTACGATACAGCGGCTGATCACCGTGTATCGGGTGTTCCAGTATGTTCCCTTTCTCCAATTGGAGTTGTGCTGTACATTGTAACAAAAGCCTAGGTGCTGAGTTACTGATAATGTGACAGTGATGAGTAATGATGTTTCCTCATACAGTAGTCGTACTGTGTGGCATGTTTTGACGAAAAGAGTATCCAATATATCATTCTGTATACGAATGAAGTTTAAAGGTTTTCCCTTATGATATAAGCTTACATATATCTGATTATGTTGCATATCTGATTGTCGAGCTATAGTGCTCATTCTTGCTTCTTTTATAAACGGTGTTCATTACTGATATTTTACAGTATTTTGAACAGTATGAGATATCTAAATAGATATGTGATTATATATGTTGGAAAGGTATTTAAGATATACGGTACATTGAACTGTATAGTGTTTTGAATCAATGAATAGGCTTTAAGCCTTGATTCCAATATTTGATATCTATTTTAAAAAGATATGTTTTGAGTCTTGGGTTATCATACTGATACCAAGGATTTCCAAATGATTACGAAAAGTATTTGAGTATGATTATAGGTCATACAATATTTTGAACGGTATACTATTTTGGGGTTAGACCCTAGTAGTGATAAAAGATTTGATCTCATATGGATTATCTTCCTAAAAGTTTTAAAGATTTAAACTGGGATAGATTTCTTGCTGAGCACTATTAGCTCATTCTTGCTTATTAATACTTTCAGCATGAAGAAAACATTGCCGATTCACCTCGTGTTACGAGAGCAAGGGAATGGAGAGACCACCCTTGAGTTAGTTCAGCAGGATGGACACTGCCGGTGTGAGCAGAAGAGTTGCAGCTCGATTTAGTAAGAGTTGTTTTCGAGTAGGTTTGTATTATTAAACCTTGTATAGAATTGTGAGGTCTATTATTGTAACTTCAGGTAAAGGTTTTAAATAATAGATGAGATCCTGGATAGTACATTTGAGTTGTAATAACAAATGATACTTATTGTTGCTCATTTCCAAGGCTATAACTTGTGTGTGTGCGCGTAAGTGATTGGGGTCTTTTGGAGTTATATTATTAGAATGTTGTAAGTAATGCAGGTATTGTATATTGATGGAGCGTGACAACCCAGATTCCTGACCCCGGATCTGGGGGTGTTACAGAAATGGTATCAGAGCGTTAAGTTGTAAACTTGGATATGAGAGTGTTAAGAGTTATAAGTGAGAGAATGACGTGAGGACTCATATAGAGTTCGTTAAGTGGACTACCAGAGGTAGTGTCATTGAGGATGTTAAGATTAAAGAGTTTAGTTGAGGACTTATCGGAGGACCGATAGGACCGTTGAAGACCATCATAATGATGAGATGAATGTCTAGAATTATACCTGGATTATCAAGGACATTAAGATAAGACGCGGAGCAGAGTCTCGGTCGCAGTTGGGGTAAGGTCGGAATGGCCAATACCAATGGATAACTTGACTTAGTAAGAACCTAAGTGTTTGTAGTTCATCGTAGTTTGCCACGAGAAGACAGCACATGTGAAGATTAAGACGTTTACAGTCCTTTACGCGAACCGAATTACTAAAT
Organism: Heracleum sosnowskyi; assembly: GCA_030848705.1. Taxonomy (NCBI): domain Eukaryota; kingdom Viridiplantae; phylum Streptophyta; class Magnoliopsida; order Apiales; family Apiaceae; genus Heracleum; species Heracleum sosnowskyi. The sequence continues at coordinate 56,353,498 of CM061238.1, read as the reverse complement.
TGCGTGGACTAATTAAGGCATTATCTTGCGTGTGAGGTCTAAACCTTGGGAACAACGATTCCACCAGAGTTGGTGTCTTTTCCGTCGATGGGTATTTTGTTACCTAAGAGGAAGACTTTTGCGTACATATAGTACCAGAACATTATCGTGAGACGAACGCGCTAAATCGCATCGCGAGTATATTTCGTACGATAGGCCATGAGGGCTCAACTCAGAAATCAAAGACATGAAGAATGGATAGCGTGATTCTAATGAAGACACGTATGGTTGCGACAAGCAATGCGACAATCTCAGGACCTACGATGGATGAGACCTATGGTGGCCTGGGGTTGGATTCGTTCGATACGATTGGTGATAAGAAATTACACATACGTTAATCGACCTTCATCTTTTGAGGATGTGTTGATGCGGCTGTAGGAGGCCCAATCTCTGGACGATTATCGTGGAATGACAAATATGTTTGAACTCCCGACCTGTCTAAGGACTTGTACGATTTTGAGGTACCGTTGGTTAGTACCCTAAGCCGTGAAGGCAGAAAGATAAGATCATCCTCGTACGGGTGATGTTAGAAACTATGATGACCATTGACTTTTGGTATCGACTTGCTGGTGCACTACTCAATCTAAAACCATTCATGCCCGTGTTACCTTGAATAGTTCATGTCAGGTAACCTTTCTAATTTCCTACTTCAACTTGGGATGCAACCAACTATTGTTAAGTATTCATCTTATTTCTTCATATTTGGACTCCTCAGTCGAGTTCATAAATATCTAGCTATGTGTTTAAAACATAGATGATGTATATTTCAGAGACTACTCGTGAATTCTTTTCTTCTATTAAGGAGATATTTGCACATCAGACGTTGAAATCGTAGAAAGGATATCAATTTGATATTGATATTCCGAATTCAATTCTATCGGAGAATTTGACAAAGTTTATGTACGGGGACACCTTGGGTGGACCGTTTCACTGATGAGGAATGTTTGATGGGAGGTTATCGATTGTTCCGATACCAAGAACTTCATATCAAGACCCTATATTCTATCCAAGGGTTATAATTACCTTGTTCGTCCCAAAATTATTATTCTTCTTTTCAATTCATTATCCGAGTAGTCAAAATTTTGTTTTCTTCTTTCTTCGACTACGATGTCGAGATTTTGTACTAATAGATTGAAAATGGCTAATTGTATGTGCCATTATGAGTGACTAGTTAATTGTTCTAACTAGTTGAAATTTTAATGATATGATGAAAATCTAGCTAATCATCCTAGCTAGATGCTGCGTCCCAAACTAATCGAACTAGCAAATTTTGTTCAGCTAGTTGTTAATGTTTATTGAAATGAACTAGTTATTGTATCACTAAGTTCAACTTTCGGTCAAATTTATATAAGTGAATTCACGATGCATTTGTATGCAGTGAAGTATGGTGGGAAGATTTTCAAACGATAATTTGATTGAGACCTAACCAGGTCGCCCCCTCAGCGAGAATTTTTACAAAGTTTTTTTTTATATATATAAAGCATTCTGTTGCTTGAAGTATTCTTGGTGCCATGCAAGTATTTTCCTTAGTATTTGGAAAAGTAGAGTGTTGAAGCTGAGAGCTAAAACGAATGAGTACGATAAGTTATGAATCGAGGATTACGAAAATTGCCAAGGTTTGTTTCGCATGATGCGAATTCAGAATAACGGAGTGTTCGAAACGACTGATTATGTTACCTTGGTTAATGAAACGATTGTGATAGAAAGAAGGTAAGAATTCAGATTGTCGGACGAGGGAACGATTGATCTCGAAGGATGTGAAACTTGTTTAGCGACTGTGATGGATACGAAACGAGAAGTACCTAGTGTACAGAATATCCCTGTGGTTAACGAACTCGAGGATGTATTCCAGAAGATCTTCTGGGGTTACCACCCGATAGAGAAATAAAGTTTGCTATAGAATTAGCTCCAAGAACGGCACCAGTTTCGAAGGCCCCGTACCGACTAGCTCCAGTCGAGATGAAGAAATTAGTCGCTCAATTGTAAGAATTGTTAGGGAAAGGAATGATAAGACCAATTGCGTCACCGTGGGATGCACCCGTGTTATTGGTGAAGAAAAAGGACGACAGCATGAGGCTGTGCATAGAGTATCGAAAGATGAATATGTTAATTGTTAAGAATGAATACCCCTGCCAAGGATCGGTGATTTGATTGATCGGCTGCACGATGCAGTTAAATTCTCGAAGATTGATTTGAGAACTAGATACCACCAGTTGAATATTAAACCTGAGGACGTAACCAAGACTGCGTTTCGCACCAAGAATGGACACTACGAGTTTTTAGTAATTTCGTTTGGGCTGACGAATGCCCTTGCAGCTTTCATGGACGTGCTGAATAAACCTTTCAAGAAGTATTTGGATAAGTGTGTCATAGTGACATCGACAATATTTTGGTTTACCTCAAAGACCAAGGAAGAACACGCAGAACATTTGAGGATAGTGTTAGAGACACTAAGAAGAGAAAATTCATATGTCAAGTTCTCAAAGTGTGAGCTTTGGCTAAGGGAAGTACAATTTTAGGACATATGGTCAACAGTGAAGAGGTGCTGGATGACCCCGCTAAGATAAAGGCTATTTCGAATTGGGAAAGACCAACCACACCAACTGAGGTGAGAAGTTTTGTAGGCTTAGCCGAGTATTATCAGAGGTTGTGCAAGATTTTGCTGGAATGGCAGCCCCACTGACCCGACTTACTCGAAAGACTGAAAAGTTGAATGGATCGAGAAATGTGAGGAAAGTTTTCGGGAATTAAAGAAGAGACTAGTCACTGTCATTTGCTGGTACTGCCAGACGGGAAGGGAGATTGTATGATCTATAGCGACGCATCGCATAAAGAAGTAGGGTGTGTGCTTATACAGCACAGAAAGGTAATTACGTATGCATCCAGGCAATTAAAGGAATATGAATTTAGATACCCTACGCTTGACTTAGAATGGGCAGCGATATTTTTCGCTTTAAAGTTTTGGAGGCACTAATTGTATGGAAAGAAGTGCGAGATTTATACAAATCATAAGAGCATTAGATACACTTTCCCAGAAAGAACTTACCATAAGGATTGAAAAGGTAGCTAAGGCTGATCAAGGATTATGACGGTGGGATCCTTTACCACCCAGGGAAGGCCAATGTGGTGGCCAATGCCCTTAGTCTGAGAGATTTAAGATGATAACATCGTTGGATAAAGTTAATCCAAGGATTTAAGAAAATGGAAATTGAGGTTAAGATAACCGGAAATGGTATTGAGAGACTAGTTGAGATTGCAATGCAACCGGAATTGCTGCAGGAAATCAAGTTATGTCAAGAGAGAATGACGAGTAAAGGTAGGAAGTCAATGTTGGAGAAAGCATTAAAGACTGAGAAAGATAATAGAGGAATCATAAGGTATTTTTACCAAGTTGGGATTCCTAATGATCGAGAGATAAAGGATGCTAATTTTCAGAAAGACTAATAAGAGGAACTGAAAGGATGAAGTTTGAAGTTAAGAGTACAACAAGGATTATTTAAAAGTCCTGATTGAGCCTGAATAAATTAAGGAATAAAGATCTGTCATAAAGAGACAGCTACGCGGAGAGTACCAAAAAGGTAAAGAAAGTTAAGGCAATGTTATTGTCGGACGGATAAATAAAAGGATTTATCGATTTATAAACAAATATTGGATATGTCAGAAAATGAAGGCAGAACAAAGACCTAGTTGACTATCACAGTTAGTGGAGATTCCTGATTAGGAATGTAATTTTACTATAATGGATTCTGTGATAGGATCAACAAGAATCGAGTCGGACTATGACGTCAATTGAGCTATAATTGATGGATCAAATGGGTCTACTCATATTTTGTTTTTAGCAAGAGATCTTAAATCAAAGAGTTGCGAAAGAGATAATTGGGTGACGTGAAGTTCCAGTCACCATCGTGTCAGATAAGAACCAATGCTTGAACTCCCGATTCGGGAGGAGTTTTCCAAACATGTTTGGCAACGAGTTTGAGTGCAAGCACTACGTAGGATCCGTAGACCGACGGACCAACCGGAAGAAACATTTCAGAGAACCGAAGTTATGGTAAGCGTTGTACCGTCGACTGCAAGAGTAGTCGGATGTTGATAGAAAATGGGTGTATAAGAGTACAAACAAAATTGGCATATATAAAGCGTTCGGTAGATATCACAGACCGGAATGAGTAAGTGTTGTAAGGAACCAGAGGGTTGAAGAGTCAACCTGGAAACTGGAAGATTGCTATATTGAAAGAGTAACCTCGGCTATTTTCTTAGATTCCGGGACGGAATCCTTTTAAGAAGGGGAGACTGTAATAACCCCAAATTTTGGACTTAGTTAAAATTTTTTGATGAATAGTAAATGTGATGAATAGTAAATTTGCTGATGGAAATTTTTTCAGACCACCCTATATGGAAGACATGGAATGAATGTTTCGAGGCTATATTATTGATGTATAAGAATAATAAAAGAATGTAAACGCGATCATAATCAGGAGATTCCGACTTTAAATTTTGATCACTATTCATCGGACAATCAAGGGTGAATTGATTTGATCGTTTTGAAAAAGTGTGTAGGAGGAGAAATCCATGATCATATCTTAAACCAAGGTGAGAAATCTAGAACCATGTATTAAACCAAGACAATGGAAAGATAAAGGAAGTATCCCCTAGCTTTGGTATAGAGAAACGTTTTTAAAACCACTTGAAACTATCGCGAAACAAAAACGTAACAAATTATGGATTAGACCTTAACCAAAGGAGGAGTATTATATAAGATCATCAAGTGCATTATATAAGAGGATTGAGGATACAAATGATGACATAAGCATGATGCAGAGGAGTGACATAAGCATGACATAAGGATGACCAGGTGATGACAAAGTGGTGAATCACCACCTTGTCACCACTTTCACCACCACCACAAGTTCAAAAAGAGGCTTGTCATTGGTGACAAAACTTCTTAAAGACCACACAAATTATATGGCTGGTAATTAGCATTATTAGACAAAAGAAAGGAAAAGAAAAACCAAGCAAGTAACAATCTCTTTCATTTCTCAGAATTTCTGCCCAGCTTGACCATGGTGGAAAGCAAATTTCATAACTCCAAATCTACTCATCCTAAAATCGCCATATTTGGACCATATCTCCCTCAATATATAACCAAGGTACGTTCAAATGTTCATGGCCATCAAAGAAGTGTAGAATGGTTAAATATTAGATCAAAGTTGAGGCATGAATAGTAAAACTCATGAATTCTTGTTTTGTTCTTGGATTTTAAGGTTTGTTAAGGATGATTAAGGATCAAGGGAGAGCATACAAGCTATTGTTAGTCCATATTGAATATCAAGGAAGGTATAAACCTCTCACACCTTTTTATTATACTTTTATTATATTGCTAAGATTGATGATGTTTAGTGATAGTATGGATTAAAAGTTGAATCCTTAGTTATAGTGATTGTTTAGTGATTATTTTGATGGATGAACATGTGAGTTTTGGTATGAACTTGTTTGGGCAGAAAACTTGTAGTATTAACTTGAGGTTTGATTGGTGGTTGGTTGATTGTTGATTGGTGGTTGATTTGAGTGTTTAAAACACGGGAATCGCGTTTAAGCGCCGTTACCATGTCGGATTTTCCTTAGAAAGATTTGACAGAAATCACGAATACCTTAAAGGCATAACAATGAGGGTTTCTGACCATGATCATGTAGACTCTGTTTCATAGTTTATTTTAGCGAAAAAATCGTATCGTTTCGATTAACGGTTTAGGAGAAACATCCGTTTTAGTGAAAGCGGTTTCGCGTAACTAAGTAGTTCACTGCATGAACTTTGAGATTGTGATCAAGCCCTTTAAAAATGGACTTAGGTCGAGATATTAAATTGGATATTAGTATGGACAGTTAGGAAAGGAACCTAGAAGGTTTCGTGTTAAAAAGATAATTTTTCGATTTTATAAAAATGTCGGAACCAAAGCTGCGCGAGGAGTAAGTGATTCTGCACTCCACTGCCGAAAACCTGCTGCTTTCGGGATTTTGATCCCCTTAAGCAGAAAAACATGTTCAAGCATTTTGTTCTATTCTTTCCCTAGATCGCGCACGCGAAAACGGTGTGTCATTTCGACTAAAGGTTAAGGAGATATGAGCGTTTTAGTGAAAGGCGTGCGAATAGTAACTTTTCGTAGCTCATCCAAGTTTGAAAATACATTTCACCAAGTTAAACCCCTGTTTTGAGATCGAAACTTTAATGATAAATATTAAAAATACTCAAGATGATGTTAGAAGTGGTCTCATATTTAAATACGAGTTTTCGGATTTATTAAAAGTGTTAGAGTACGAGTCGCGTAATAGTAACTATATGAAAAGTCAACTCTAGGGTACTACTTTGACCAATCATTGTGACTAAGATAAAGGATTATTTCGAGTCGATTAAAACACGAACCTTGTTGAGGAATAACGTGACTACATGATGTGTTTAACATATAGTTGACTTTAAATGAGTGTTATGAGCGAATGATTACGTTAGGGGACTGATCGAGTATTTCTTTGTTTATAGATTTGCGGCAAGTTCTTGAACCCCTAACAACCAAGGATACGAGGCAAGTTTTCTCATCCCATGCTGTATTTTAAAGTACAATATTATGATAATATGCATATGATAGATGCATGCTTTCAAATGTATTATATGCATATGTTAGATGCATGCTTTCAAACCTCACATCGTATATAGATGTGATGGTATTAAAAATGATGAGATGTGATGTATGCATATGATAGATGCATGCAAGTTTTCAAACCCTATACCATATAATGATGCTGTTGTGATATATGTTGTGGTATTGCTATATATGCTGCTTAATGCTGTGAAATAACGTAAAACTGTTTTCGCTTTGTAAAAAGCTGTATAAGGTATAAGGTTTATATGCTAGATAATTACTAGATATAAACCAACGTTAAAGGTTAAAGACTCTAAGTATAGACTACTTGTACGATGGTTTTAACACTTAGACCGGGATTCAAATTATTTTAAACTACTGCCAAAAGCTGGAAGGTTCCAGGGACGGTTATATTTTAAAGATTTATTAAATATTCCAATATCTATATTAATGGATATTTAAGGTGAGATATTTAAATAATATTATAATAAATATTATTTGAATATTATTTAATTAAAGTGAATATTATTTTGAATATTCACTTAAGTGTTTTATATTGAATAATAATTCAATAAGTATTAATTGAATATTATTTAATTAAAGTGAATATTATTTTTGAATATTCATTTAAGTGTTTATATTGAATAATAATTCAATATTTATTAATTGATTATTATTTAATTAAGTGAATATTATTTTGAATATTCACTTAAGTAGTTATATTGAATAATAATTTAATATTTATTATTTGGGTATTTATTAAATATTCCAAATATAATTTAAAATCATAGAACCTTATTATATGGTTAAAGGTTCTATTATTTACACAAAATATAAATTTCTGATTTTCAGAAAATGTATTAAAATAGAGATTCCCAACTATTATCTTAAGATAGTTAAAGGTAACTAAATGCGGTTAGTATTTTCCAACTCAACGAAAACTGGGAATCTAGTTCAAGAATTCGAGGACAGAGTTTTACTTCCACTGTTCCTCTAGAATACTTATAACTAGGGGATGGCTCCCCCATTCAAGTAGAGTATTTCAAACTCTCTGAACTCTGAAATTTCAATAAACTCCCTGGTCATGATTTCAAAATACGTAGTAATCATCGGTAGTCTCGTTGACTAATGTCAACCCACACTTTGACTTACTCCTTTCAATTACTCTGGAGTAAGGTGTTCTAAATTAAAAAGTTTTGACGAGTATTCGTACTTGGGAAATATGGAATTAAATTCCGATTTCCGTTTCATTAATGTTTTTCATCATGGGAATTGGAAAGGCCTACACGGCAATGAAATAGGTGCCGGGGTAGTGCCAAATTTATCAAGGCTTGCCCGGTGACGAAATAGGCACCGAGGTAGTGATCTCTTGAGTGCTAAGGCTTGCCCGGTGACGAAATAGGCGCCGAGGTAGTGATCTCTTAGTACAATGGCCCATATGCGGTCAGGGTGATAACCGAACAGGAAGTCGTCCTTCTACTAGTAGAAAAGAAAAGTTACGATACAACGGTTGATCACCGTGTATCGGGTGTTCCAGTATGTTCCATTTCTCCCAATTGGAGTTGTGCTGCACATTGTAACAAAAGCCTAGGCGCTGAGTTACTGATAATGTGAAAGTGATGGGTAATGATGTTTCCTCATACAGTAGTCGTACTGTGTGGCATGTTTTGACGAAAAGAGTATCCAATATATCATTCTGTATACGAATGAAGTTTAATGGTTTTCCTTTATGATATAAGCTTACATATATCTGATTATGTTGCTATATCTGATTGTCGAGCTATAGTGCTCATTCTTGCTTCTTTTATAAACGGTGTTCATTACTGATATTTTACAGTATTTTGAACAGTATGAGATATCTAAATAGATATGTGATTATATATGTTGGAAAGGTATTTAAGATATACGGTACATTGAACTGAGGTGTGCCAGGAGCAGAGAATTGTTGAATGATTCCTTTGTATTTGCAGAACTCTTCCATCTTTGAATTCTTAAATTCAGTACCATTATCACTTCTCAGAATCTTGACTTTGTACTTTGTGGTTGTCTCAATCATCCTCACATGATCCAATAGAACTTTTCTTACTGATGGACATGATATTGACTGGACCAAACAGATCAAGATGTAGCATGTGATATGGTTCTTCAATAGAGGATTCTGATTTACTCTGGAATGATGTCCTTCTTTGTTTTGCTTTTTGGCATGCATCACAGAGTCCATCAGGTGTATATAAGACATTAGGTAATCCTCTTACTAACTCTTTCTTAACCAACTCATTGATGTTGCTGAAGTTGAGATGAGAAAGCTTCTTGTGCCAATTCCAACTTTCATCTACTGAAGCTTTACTGATGAAACATGTAGGGGAGCCATCAGTATCTGAGAGAATGTTGGCTTCATATATGTTACCATGCCTGTAGCCAGTTAGAACTATCTTTCCTGTTGCTTTACTGACTACTTCACAATGTGTGGAATAGAAATTGACATGATAACCTCTGTCAGTGATTTGACTAATACTCAACAAGTTGTGTTTTAGTCCCTTCACTAGAGCTACTTTTTCAATGATGACATTTCCAATGATTATATTGCCATATCCCAAGGTTTGTCCAATGTTGCCATCTCCATAAGACACAGTTGGGCCAGCTTTTTCCTCATATTCTGATAACAGGGCTTTGTTTCCAGTCATGTGCACAGAACATCCACTATCCATGACTAACACATTTTTCCTTTTACCCTGCATCAGAATAGTAAAACACTAGTCAGAATGTTTAGGAACCCACACTTGTTGGATTCCTTGTTCATGCATTTTATTAAATTTAACAGCAGAAGACTTTTTGACTTTAGCAGTCCTGACAGGATTTACTCCATCAGGATTTGCTTTGTCAGTATCAGTATTAACAAAAGCATGCTTCACTATGACATTTTCAGTCCTATCAGACTTTGTACTACTTTTAAACTTAGGCAATGGATCATAAAAGTTATAGTACAAATCATGATACTCTTTACATGTATAAATAGAATGCCATAGACTACCACAATGAAAACAGGACTTCTGTGGTTTATAGAGTACTGATCTATTCCTCACATCAGATTTAGAAATATCAACAATCTTCTTTTTAATCTTCTTACAATCAATAGCAAGATGATTAGAGTTACCACAGTTAAAACAACACTTTCTAGGTGCGTTTGGGATATATTTATAACCATTCTCTTTATTGATCCCAACTTTACCATTCCTGTTTCTCTTAACAGTAGCTTCCTTTTTCTTATCTGTAACCTCACAGATTTTATCTTTAAGTTGTTTCTGAGACAATAGACCTACATTCTTAGTGACTTCGTTCATGACAGGTTTAGACTTTATAATTTTAATTCCTTGAGTAGAAGAAGATCCCTTTTCAAAAGTAGAATTGGAATCCTTACCAAAAACAAAATTAACAGGAGTAATCTTAGATTTGGTTGAGTCTATAACATGTCTATAGGTCTTTGGACTGACTGTCTCATCAATGACAATTTTCTCTGCTAATTTCTTATCTTCATCTGACTTATATCCTAGACACTCTTTCCAATTCTTAGAGGTATTAATCTCATGAAATTTCCTACCAGAGTCTGTCCAGGTTCTGATTTTCTCATTAGCAAATTCAAGTTCTTTTTCAAGGGAAGTACATTTAGATGTCATCTCTAAGTGCATGTGTTTAGCATTATCACATTCTTTTTGTACTTCTTGCATACGAGAAAATTCAGCTTCTAATATCTCATTCCTCTTTCTAAGGTCAGACATCTCAGATAAGATTCTAGTATTCTCAGCAGTTTGACTTCTAAAGCTAATATGTAATGACTTTAGAAAACGTCTTAACTCAGAAGCATTATCAGTATCAAAATCAAAGATAGTATTTAGTACCTTATCATCAGGAGCAGCAGTTACATCAGCATTGGCCATTAACGCATAGTTGACTACCTCAGTATCAGATTCTGAGGAAGAGTCCATCCAATCCTTGCTTGATGTGATGAGTGCCTTTGTCTTGTTGCATTCAGAAGCAAAGTGACCCATACCATTACACTTGTAGCATCTAACCTTTGACTTGTCAAATTTGCTACCCTTGCTGTCCTTTTTGATATACTTGTCTTTGTCTGCTTTGAAGGTCTTTTTCTGAAAGTTGCCTTGTCTTCTATTCTTCCTGAACTTCATCCTTCTGAAGTTTCTGACAATCATAGCAACCATCTCTTCCATGTCTGAATCAGAAGATTCATCACCAGTATTGGCATCAGGATTGCCATCAGTATCTGATGAAGAGTCGTCAGGATCTGACTCAGCTACTCTTGATTTACTTCTAGAGACCTCCATAGCCTTTCCTTTTGATTTAGCCTCTGCTTTCAAAGCAATTGACTTTGCCTTGCTGCTTTTCTTGTTCTTCCTCTGTTGAACTTCAAGATCATGAGTTCTTAGCATCCCATAGATCTCATCAAGAGACACAATGTTCAGATCATACTGGTGTCTAATGATTGAGGTCTGAGTATCCCATTCTTCAGGTAAAGCTCTAAGAAATTTGGTGTTTGAATCTTCAGTTTCATATACTTTGTCAACTAAGGATAAGCTGTTCAATAGTGTCAGAAATCTATCATATAGATCAGTCAGGCTCTCTTCAGGTCTTGCATCGAATTGTTCATATTCTTGAATCAAAAGAGCCCTTCTATTTTTCTTAACAGATGCAGATCCCTGGCACTGAGTTTCCAAAGTATCCCAGATTTCTTTTGAAGACTTGCATGCAATCACTCTGTTTGACATGACAGCATCAAGGCTATTATGCAAGATATTCTTTATCTTTGGTTCCCTGAGTACATGAGCTTTTTCTTCTGGAGTCCATTCAGCTTTAGCTTTGACCACATAATGTTCTGGTACTGTATCTGTTCGTTCTACGAACTTTATTGGTATATATGGTCCATCACGAATCCTGTCCAAGTAGTCAGGATCCATAGCCTCCAGGTACATCAGCATCTTTACCCTCCATGTAGGATATTCTGATATCTTCAAGATGGGAATCTTCATGCTTTCATACTTGGTTGTCGACATCTTTAGATCGTATCTGATTCAGAATTAAATCAGTTTGCTCTGATACCAATTGTTGCCCAGTAAATAACAATTGTAGAAGGGGGTTGAATACAATTGTATAAGATTCTCGACTTTATATAACACAAATATGAAAGATCAATAACAATAACAATAACAGCTTTATTAACTTTGATATAAAACTGTTACAAACTCTCTTAAGAAATTCTGATGTTCTTAAGAGCTGCTAGCTTACAAAAACTCTCTCAAGAAATTCTGTTCTTAAGAGCTTCTCTCCGATTATGTTCTCTCTTGAATGAATACATAAATCGAAACCAAAACTGTGTTTATATAGTGCACACAGCTTCTCTATCAATAACAAGATAAGTCCTAATCATAACAAAGATAGAAACATATCTTTAATCGATAGCTGCATTCTACAAACCAGGAACAAACTTCCATGTTTATCTAGACTCCAAATATAACTCGAAGTAGGAATCCTGATCAGCTTCAAGTCCTGATGATCAAACCTGATCATAGTCTGAGTAGGAATCCTGATGATCAATAAGATACTGACGCTTGATCAAATACTGATGACCATGTAATACTGATGACGTCAGCAATCCTGATCAGTTGAGTCTAGCTTCTGACGATCATTGAATTCTGATCTAACAATCTCCCCCAATCTCATACTTTGTGAAATAAAGTATAGATTCCAAATATTCAATGATGTCAAAAACATGTATCAAAATGTACGAGTATCTTCAGAAACAACTTATCTGTTTAAGCTTTGTGATAGAACAGATTCATCTTCAAGAAGTTGGATAATAAACTTTCTTCTTTTTCTTCAAGAATTTGAATCAGTCTTTCCTTAAGATTTCTGAGTTCTTCATCTTCCTCATTAATCTGGTAGATAGCTGCTCTGAGATTCTGTATGGAGCTTTTCTGTAGACTGTGCTCTTCAAGCAAAAGATAAGCAATTTCCTTCCCATCAGGATTGAGAGAAAGATGAGTCATGCCAAAATTTACTTCTTTAACAGCAGTACCCCTTTGCATTTCCACATCCTGACCTCTTTGATTTAAGTACATGGGAATATAATTACCATCGAAATTACTGTTTCCATCCAGTCTTCTTTTTATAGTTGACAAAATCATGTCACTCCATTCTTTGTACACTTGGTTCTTCCATCTTAACAGATAGTGAACATATTTCAGTTCCTGTGTAGTTTTCATCAGCAGATCTTGAATAGATAGAATCTTCACACTACCATCTTTCATGAAGTACAGAAGCTTTTCTTTCTTTTCAAAACCATCATGACAATCTATAACTATATCAACAGCTAATAAATTGTTCAGGTTTTCAGAAGTTAAAGTACCTACAATTTCTGTCAAGGAGTAAGGATCAACATATGACATATTCAGATATTCACCATCTCTGTGTCCAATACCTCCTCTTGAATTACTTGACAATTGCTTCAGATTTGAAAACATCTTTAACCAGAGTGTTTTTGATCTAGCCATATCAGACAAATCAACAACACTTGAAGCGCTTGTAATAATTCCACCAGACTGAAAATTGATAGGTGTATCACAACTTAATGTGCTAATATGTTTCCAATTCTTATCCTTTTCCTTTTCAAAAACATAGCTTCTTTCCAGTAAAGATTCTTGTCTGCTTGAATTTCTCCATTTTCTTTCATTTGAAACTTTAAGCCTTTGTAGATAGAGATTAAAATCTTCATTTGTTCTCTTTGTAATATCTCTTCTTCTGGCTTCTTCTTCTTCATCTACTTCTTTGTTGTGACAATCAACAACAGTAGATAAGATTATCAAATCAACCTCTTGCAGAATTTCAGATTCGTCAGGATCTTGAATATTGTCAGGATTAGAATCTTCAATTTGATTTGTATTGCCGAGAGTTGATTTACTTGATTTTCTTTTCAATTCAGGTTCTTCTTCAACAAATTCCTTGTCTTCTTTCTCCATGATATCCTTGATAACAGGATCTATTAGATTTTGTGAAGCTTCAGGAATTTCTTCAATTCTTAATGCTCTAGACCTTATCTGTCTAGGTACTGTTTGAGTTGAAGAACCTCTTCTATTTCTTCTAGCACCTCTCCTACCTCTGCTTCCTCTACCTCTAGCAGGAGCAGTATAGCTTTCCATTGTCTCTTTTTGTAGTCTCAAGAATTCTTCATGTGAGAGATCTGGATATTCTTCACTTGCTGTAGAGAGTGCTTTTCTGGCAAATAATTGTTGAACTCTTTTATCAGTGTGATAAAGAGTAACAATTCTACCGTCTTTTGTAGAAAACTTCTGGAATAAATTTGATGCATCTTCAGGATTATCAATAATCACATCTTCATCACCTTCAGGAATTGTAGCAAGAATGTGTCCATGACCAGGTGTCAGGATTTGATCTTCCGTCAGGATCTGAGATTGCACCAATGTTCTTACTGTCTTAACTCCAGAATCAGAAACATGAGTTGACTGCGTAGTCTGACTTTGAGAAGTTTGAATTGTAGACTTCAAAACCGCAGCATCAGAGGTTTCTCCTTGTATCACTTTGTCACCACCATCATCTCCAGTATCATCATCATTATTTCTTAATACTAGATCAGGTGTACATTTTGTCTGAATAACCTTCTCCCCCTTTTTGACATCAGGATTTGACAATAATTGCAAAATTAAGGAAAGAGAGGCTTGAATTTCAGTTACCTTAGTATCCAGAGAATCAATTCTTTGTTTGATTGAGGTTTGTTCTGAAACAACAGATTTCACTTGGGATTCCACTACCCTCAGTTGTAAAGTAGTAGGCACCTTTGTAAAATTATTAAAGATATCAGTCCTCACTTTTTCAGTTGAACCCTTGATAGAATCAATCTCACTTTTCAGGCTTTTGGATAACAGAGTAGTAGCCTTCAGATGATTCTTCAAGTCTTGATTCTCTATAGACTTCACTGCATTATAGGCATGTTCAATAGCAGAAGAAAAACTGATAGATTCATCAGAATTGTGCCATGAATTGTTCCATTCATTCTGTCTAAATGCCTCTGCAGGATCAAAGGAAGGAGTAGAAAAATCTTGTCTCTGATCTTTCCCAGTGAAAGCATTGCTAGCCATATATGTACTTGATGAACCAAAATTAGTTCCAAGACTAATCTTGAGTGCTGTAGCAAGCTGTTCCTTCTCTTTTCTATTCTCATTATCATCATCACTATCATTATCAGAATTATCATCATCAGAACCATGAGATATATCAGGATCAGGAATTGCAATACCTTTCATTTTATCCTGTGATTCTGAGATAGGATGATCCATTGGTCTTGAACGAAGTGGCTGTATCAAAATAGGCTCAATATCAGGAGCACCACTAACGTCAGGATGAACATCGTCAGGATTTGATATGCTTGCATCAGTATTTGCTACCAATGGTTCTTGTGGAGCTTGAGGTTCAGAAGCTGCTTCAACACTTTGAGCTAAAGGTTCTTGTGTGCTTCCCTCATTGACAATGTTCTCGACCAATCTTTCAACAGAAGCTGTAGCTTTGCCTGCATCTTCACTTTGAGAAGATGGTTCTTGTGTAGCTGGAATGTTGATGTCTTCATTCTCCCTTTGAGAAAATGGTTCTTGTGTGACCATTCCACTAGCTAAGCCTTCACCCAAACTTTGATTGAGTGGTTCTTGTGTGGCAGGATCAACAGTAGCTGCTGAATTACTCTGAAATTCAGGTTCTTGTGGGCTTGATCCTTTCAGCTTCTTTTGTCTCTGATAGACTAACTCTTCTGCATTCCTCTTTTTCTTTGATGTAGGTGTAAGACCAACCAAGGAAACAGTTGTAGAAACCTTCTCCCAAGAATGTCCTCGAATCTGAGATGGAGAGTCTGATATAGAGACAACTTTTGTTGTTGCATCAGGAATACTAACATCAGGATTTGATGTCTGAATATCAGTATCCTTCATTTGCACTGTCAAAGGAATATGATACCTGCTCTTTGATAATTTCCTTGTCTTTTGTGGTTTTGATAAAGGTACCACAGCTTTAGTAACAGTATCAGCAACTTCCTTGTTCACATTCATCACAGAGGATATAGGTAAGTCATCCTCTGAATCACTTTCATCAATCAACCTTAACTTCCTTTTCACAGGAACATTCTTAACAACCTTATCAGCTTTCTTGACCAGGACCCCTTGTACACCCCCTTGTATCTTCTTTTTAGTGAGTGGTGTAGAGGAAAAATCCTTTGAACCTGATTGCCTTCCAGACACATCAGTTCTAGCTGATTTCTTTGATTTTACAACTAAAGTCTTTTGAGAGACAGTAGATGTGGTTGTTAACTGTTTAGACTGTTTAGGTTGCATGCTTGTGTCAGGAACAAGGTGGGTTGGTCCTTGTACCATAGCATTAGAAAGTAGTCCATAACGAGTAGGCATTTTCTGATGTAAGAAAAACCTAACCTCATCAGGAATAAAAGCATTTCCGCACAAAATATTTTGCCATATCAGGATTAAAAAAAATATTCAATAAGATTAAAATAAAATTTTATTTAAGAAAACAAAATTTATTTTAACAATCCTGAATAGCGTTTTGGTTTAAGAAAAATAACCAAATTAATGGTCATAGAATTAAAACACGCTTACCAGCAAACGAGGCAAAAATATTTATGGAAAACCGAACCGTCTCATCGAGATTGTAGAAATGACCTGCACCCTTAATACACATTCTCTATAAAAGAGAACTGTTAAGCATAATCATCATATATCTATTAAAACACAAACCCTCTCCAGAGAAAAACTTACGAAAACCTTTCACCTTCTTTGTTTTTCAATGGCTGCCAACAATCAAAACAACATACCTGATGAAGAACTTGATAGAATTTGGCAACAAATGGATGAGGCTCTAGCAGAGATTGCAGAGCAAGAGGGACCTCAGCCTATTCCTGATCCACAGGAGCATCATGCTTTTGTGAATGCAATGGCTGATGTGCTTCTTCATAACTTCCATCAGGCAAATCCTGATTGGAATCCTCTTGAAAATCTCATCGTTGTCAATGAAGAGGATGAAGACGATTGGGATGATGAAGAGGATGAGGATGAAGATGATGAAGAGCTCGTCCGAGAGCTTGAGAAACGTAAGAAGAGAATCTGTGATGCTTGTATGTCATGCAAGTTGGAGGCACGGAGGCGTCCCGGTGGTCACGGTGACGATCCGCCTTCAAGTAAATCAGCTCCTCTTCTTGTCTCTTAAGGATGGAACAAGAGACCTTCCAGTTCTGAAGGACTGTGAAGCTGCTCAGGAGCATTCATGCTAATTTGCAGGGCACGTGTTCATGCTTATCTGTAAAGCACGAGTTCCTGAGTAGAAAATAGACTAGGAAAACAAATATGTAATTTCCATATTTCATGTGTAATGTATCTTCAAGTATTAATGAAATTTGTCTATTTTCTCAATTGTTTGCTTCCTGTACTTGCCTGCAAAATTTGTTAGTAACACTCAAAGTGATATAGAGATGATAAATAATAAACTCTGTTAATAATGAAATTGAAATTGATAATTAAGACTGAAAACTTAATCAAAGACTAAGTAATAATCTAATTGTCCAGATTTTACCAGGAGTGTTGATGATAAATTAGCATAGAACCTCTGGTTTTCATACCAGCTTCAATCATCTGAGCATCAGGATTTGACCAGTTGACTTCCTGTGTGGATTGAGTCCTATCAGGATTTGATCAAAGATACATACCTTTCTGAATAACCATCAGGATTTGACAGTTATCAGGATTTCCTCTCTGTAGCTTTCCCTCAGAAATTCTCAAAATTCATCATTCCAAGTTCATTCACCAACTTATTGAAAGTAGCTTCAGGTAGTGGCTTGGTGAATATATCAGCTAGTTGTTGATCAGTAGGAACAAAGTGAAGTTCAATTGTTCCTTCCAGAACCTGTTCTCTTATAAAGTGATATCTGATACTTATGTGTTTAGTAAGAGAATGCTGAACTGGATTTCCTGTCATTGCAATAGCACTTTGGTTATCACAATAAATAGGGATTTTTGAGTATGACAGGCCATAATCTAACAACTGATTTCCCATCCACATTATCTGAGCACAACAACTTCCTGCAGCAATGTACTCAGCTTCTGCAGTTGAAGTGGAAATAGATTTCTGCTTTTTACTGAACCATGAAACTAGTCTTCCACCCAAAAACTGACAACTTCCTGAAGTACTTTTCCTGTCTATTTTGCATCCTGCAAAATCAGCATCTGAATAACCACACAACCCAAAATCTGATTCCCTTGCATACCAAAGGCCAAGTGAAGGAGTGCCTTTGAGATATCTGAAAATTCTTTTGACTGCAATCAGATGTGGTTCTCTAGGTTTTGCTTGAAATCTTGCACATAGACAGGTTGCAAACATGATATCTGGTCTACTGGCAGTGAGATACAATAAAGAGCCAATCATTCCTCTGTAGTGAGTTACATCTACCTCTTCACCTTGATCAGGATCAAGTTTGGTAGCTGTAGCTATGGGAGTTGAAGCAGGAGTACTGTCTTGCATGTTAAACCTTGTCAGTAAATTCCTTGTGTATTTAGACTGATTAATAAAAATCCCTTCATCAGTCTGTTTAACTTGAAGACCCAGAAAGTAACTCATTTCTCCCATCATGCTCATTTGATATCTTGACTGCATAAGCTTGGAAAACTTTTCACACAGCTTATTGTTTGTTGACCCAAAAATGATATCATCAACATAAATCTGAACTAACAGTAACTCCTTACCATGATTCAAATAAAATAGAGTTTTATCAATTGCACCTCTTTTGAATCCACTTTCCAGTAAGAATTGAGCTAAGGTTTCATACCATGCTCTTGGAGCTTGCTTTAGTCCATAAAGTGCCTTATCCAGTCTGTAGACATGATCTGGATATTTAGGATCAATGAAACCAGGAGGTTGTTCAACATAAACTTCTTCCTCCAGTTCACCATTTAAGAAAGCACTTTTAACATCCATCTGGAAAACCTTGAATTTCTTATGTGCTGCATAAGCAAGAAATATCCTGATGGCTTCTAGTCTTGCAACAGGAGCAAAAGTTTCATCATAGTCAATTCCTTCTTGTTGGGAATACCCCTTTGCAACTAGTCTAGCTTTGTTTCTGATAATGACTCCATCAGAATCAGTCTTGTTCTTGAAAATCCACTTTGTACCAACAATTGATCTATTCTTTGGTCTTGGTACCAGTTTCCAGACTTCATTCCTTTCAAATTCATTCAGTTCTTCTTGCATTGCAGTAACCCAATCAGCATCTTTAAGTGCATCTTCAACTTTCTTAGGCTCCTCCTTGGATAGAAAGTTATTATATAAACATTCATTCTGAGTTGCACTTCTTGTTTGAACACCTGCATCAGGATCTCCAATTATCGAATCAGGAGTATGATCTTTTGTCCATTTCCTTGCTGGTGTCAAATTGTTTCTTGAAGTAGATGCTCCCCCTGGATTGGTGTTATCTTGATTGAAAGAATTTGATTGATTTGAAGCTCTCCCTGAATTGTTATGCCCTCCTGATGTGTTATCAGGATCTTCACTTGAATCAGTATCTGAAGAATTCTGTCCTGATGATTGAGTTGACTCTGAACTTGTAGTTGAATGTCGTTGCTCCCCCTCAACATTAGCACTACTAGTTGTATTACTGTTGTTTGCATCATCAGTATTAGCACCATCAGTACCTGGTGAGTCATCAGGATTTGGTGACCCGTCAGTACTGGATGAATGGACAGGATCTGATTCACTTTCTTCAGGTTCCTTGGAAGCTTCATTTTCAAATAACAATCTATCATGCGAGTCTTCAATGATTCCAGTTATCTTCTTATCATCAAAAGATACATGTATTGACTCCATGACAGTTCTTGTTCTCAAATTAAAAACTCTGAAGGCTCTTGATGTAGGATAACCTATGAATATTCCTTCATCAGCCTTTGTTTCAAATTTCCCTAGCTGTTCAGGATGAGTTCTGAGAACAAAACATTTACAGCCAAACACATGCAAATGCTTCAGACTTGGTTTCTTCTCTTTGAGTGACTGATAAGGAGTGACACCATGCCTGTTTATCAATGTGAGATTTTGTGTATAGCATGCTGTGTTGACTGCTTCTGCCCAGAAATATGTAGGTAAGTTAGCTTCTTCCAACATAGTTCTGCCAACTTCAATAAGAGTTCTATTCTTCCTTTCTACTACTCCATTTTGCTGAGGTGTGCCAGGAGCAGAGAATTGTTGAATGATTCCTTTGTATTTGCAGAACTCTTCCATCTTTGAATTCTTAAATTCAGTACCATTATCACTTCTCAGAATCTTGACTTTGTACTTTGTGGTTGTCTCAATCATCCTCACATGATCCAACAGAACTTCAGGAGTTTCATCTTTTCTATGCAGAAAATACACCCAGGTGAATCTAGAATATTCATCAACAATTACAAGAGTGTACCTTTTCTTACTGATGGACATGATGTTGACTGGACCAAACAGATCAAGATGTAGCATGTGATATGGTTCTTCAATAGAGGATTCTGATTTACTCTGGAATGATGTCCTTCTTTGTTTTGCTTTTTGGCATGCATCACAGAGTCCATCAGGTGTATATAAGACATTAGGTAATCCTCTTACTAACTCTTTCTTAACCAACTCATTGATGTTGCTGAAGTTGAGATGAGAAAGCTTCTTGTGCCAATTCCAACTTTCATCTACTGAAGCTTTACTGATGAAACATGTAGGGGAGCCATCAGTATCTGAGAGAATGTTGGCTTCATATATGTTACCATGCCTGTAGCCAGTTAGAACTATCTTTCCTGTTGCTTTACTGACTACTTCACAATGTGTGGAATAGAAATTGACATGATAACCTCTGTCAGTGATTTGACTAATACTCAACAAGTTGTGTTTTAGTCCCTTCACTAGAGCTACTTTTTCAATGATGACATTTCCAATGATTATATTGCCATATCCCAAGGTTTGTCCAATGTTGCCATCTCCATAAGACACAGTTGGGCCAGCTTTTTCCTCATATTCTGATAACAGGGCTTTGTTTCCAGTCATGTGCACAGAACATCCACTATCCATGACTAACACATTTTTCCTTTTACCCTGCATCAGAATAGTAAAACACTAGTCAGAATGTTTAGGAACCCACACTTGTTGGATTCCTTGTTCATGCATTTTATTAAATTTAACAGCAGAAGACTTTTTGACTTTAGCAGTCCTGACAGGATTTACTCCATCAGGATTTGCTTTGTCAGTATCAGTATTAACAAAAGCATGTTTCACTATGACATTTTCAGTCCTATCAGACTTTGTACTACTTTTAAACTTAGGCAATGGATCATAAAAGTTATAGTACAAATCATGATACTCTTTACATGTATAAATAGAATGCCATAGACTACCACAATGAAAACAGGACTTCTGTGGTTTATAGAGTACTGATCTATTCCTCACATCAGATTTAGAAATATCAGCAATCTTCTTTTTAATCTTCTTACAATCAATAGCAAGATGATTAGAGTTACCACAGTTAAAACAACACTTTCTAGGTGCGTTTGGGATATATTTATAACCATTCTCTTTATTGATCCCAACTTTACCATTCCTGTTTCTCTTAACAGTAGCTTCCTTTTTCTTATCTGTAACCTCACAGATTTTATCTTTAAGTTGTTTCTGAGACAATAGACCTACATTCTTAGTGACTTCGTTCATGACAGGTTTAGACTTTATAATTTTAATTCCTTGAGTAGAAGAAGATCCCTTTTCAAAAGTAGAATTGGAATCCTTACCAAAAACAAAATTAACAGGAGTAATCTTAGATTTGGTTGAGTCTATAACATGTCTATAGGTCTTTGGACTGACTGTCTCATCAATGACAATTTTCTCTGCTAATTTCTTATCTTCATCTGACTTATATCCTAGACACTCTTTCCAATTCTTAGAGGTATTAATCTCATGAAATTTCCTACCAAAGTCTGTCCAGGTTCTGATTTTCTCATTAGCAAATTCAAGTTCTTTTTCAAGGGAAGTACATTTAGATGTCATCTCTAAGTGCATGTGTTTAGCATTATCACATTCTTTTTGTACTTCTTGCATACGAGAAAATTCAGCTTCTAATATCTCATTCCTCTTTCTAAGGTCAGACATCTCAGATAAGATTCTAGTATTCTCAGCAGTTTGACTTCTAAAGCTAATATGTAATGACTTTAGAAAACGTCTTAACTCAGAAGCATTATCAGTATCAAAATCAAAGATAGTATTTAGTACCTTATCATCAGGAGCAGCAGTTACATCAGCATTGGCCATTAACGCATAGTTGACTACCTCAGTATCAGATTCTGAGGAAGAGTCCATCCAATCCTTGCTTGATGTGATGAGTGCCTTTGTCTTGTTGCATTCAGAAGCAAAGTGACCCATACCATTACACTTGTAGCATCTAACCTTTGACTTGTCAAATTTGCTACCCTTGCTGTCCTTTTTGATATACTTGTCTTTGTCTGCTTTGAAGGTCTTTTTCTGAAAGTTGCCTTGTCTTCTATTCTTCCTGAACTTCATCCTTCTGAAGTTTCTGACAATCATAGCAACCATCTCTTCCATGTCTGAATCAGAAGATTCATCACCAGTATTGGCATCAGGATTGCCATCAGTATCTGATGAAGAGTCGTCAGGATCTGACTCAGCTACTCTTGATTTACTTCTAGAGACCTCCATAGCTTTTCCTTTTGATTTAGCCTCTGCTTTCAAAGCAATTGACTTTGCCTTGCTGCTTTTCTTGTTCTTCCTCTGTTGAACTTCAAGATCATGAGTTCTTAGCATCCCATAGATCTCATCAAGAGACACAATGTTCAGATCATACTGGTGTCTAATGATTGAGGTCTGAGTATCCCATTCTTCAGGTAAAGCTCTAAGAAATTTGGTGTTTGAATCTTCAGTTTCATATACTTTGTCAACTAAGGATAAACTGTTCAATAGTGTCAGAAATCTATCATATAGATCAGTCAGGCTCTCTTCAGGTCTTGCATCGAATTGTTCATATTCTTGAATCAAAAGAGCCCTTCTGTTTTTCTTAACAGATGCAGATCCCTGGCACTGAGTTTCCAAAGTATCCCAGATTTCTTTTGAAGACTTGCATGCAATCACTCTATTTGACATGACAGCATCAAGGCTATTATGCAAGATATTCTTTATCTTTGGTTCCCTGAGTACATGAGCTTTTTCTTCTGGAGTCCATTCAGCTTTAGCTTTGACCACATAATGTTCTGGTACTGTATCTGTTCGTTCTACGAACTTTGTTGGTATATATGGTCCATCACGAATCCTGTCCAAGTAGTCAGGATCCATAGCCTCCAGGTACATCAGCATCTTTACCCTCCATGTAGGATATTCTGATATCTTCAAGATGGGAATCTTCATGCTTTCATACTTGGTTGTCGACATCTTTAGATCGTATCTGATTCAGAATTAAATCAGTTTGCTCTGATACCAATTGTTGCCCAGTAAATAACAATTGTAGAAGGGGGTTGAATACAATTGTATAAGATTCTCGACTTTATATAACACAAATATGAAAGATCAATAACAATAACAATAACAGCTTTATTAACTTTGATATAAAACTGTTACAAACTCTTTTAAGAAATTCTGATGTTCTTAAGAGCTGCTAGCTTACAAAAACTCTCTCAAGAAATTCTGTTCTTAAGAGCTTCTCTCCGATTATGTTCTCTCTTGAATGAATACATAAATCGAAACCAAAACTGTGTTTATATAGTGCACACAGCTTCTCTATCAATAACAAGATAAGTCCTAATCATAACAAAGATAGAAACATATCTTTAATCGATAGCTGCATTCTACAAACCAGGAACAAACTTCCATGTTTATCTAGACTCCAAATATAACTTGAAGTAGGAATCCTGATCAGCTTCAAGTCCTGATGATCAAACCTGATCATAGTCTGAGTAGGAATCCTGATGATCAATAAGATACTGACGCTTGATAAAATACTGATGACCATGCAATACTGATGACGTCAGCAATCCTGATCAGTTGAGTCTAGCTTCTGACGATCATTGAATTCTGATCTAACACAAGCGCTTTACCAGTTGATCTAAAAGCCCGAGCTTGTAGAAGAGGCGCAACTTTATTTCCATATTCTAGTCCAGAAGCCAAGCGCCCACGCTTCGATTTAGGCAGGATGCTGGGCATGACCCAACACGGTACATTGAACTGTATAGTGTTTTGAATCAATGAATAGGCTTTAAGCCTTGATTCCAATATTTGATATCTATTTTAAAACGATATGTTTTGAGTCTTGGGTTATCATACTGATACCAAGGATTTCCAAATGATTACGAAAAGTATTTGAGTATGATTATAGGTCATACAGTATTTTGAACGGTATATTATTTTGGGGTTAGAGCCTAGTAGTGATAAAAGCTTTGATCTCATATGGATTATCTTCCTAAAAGGTTTAAAGATTTAAACTGGGATAGATTTCTTGCTGAGCACTATTAGCTCATTCTTGCTTATTAATACTTTCAGCATGAAGAAAAAATTGCCGATTCACCTCGTGTTACGAGAGCAAGGGAATGGAGAGACCACCCTTGAGTTAGTTCAGCAGGATGGACACTGCCGGTGTGAGCAGAAGAGTTGCAGCTCGATTTAGTAAGAGTTGTTTTCGAGTAGGTTTGTATTATTAAACCTTGTATAGAATTATGAGGTCTATTATTGTAACTTCAGGTAAAGGTTGTAAATAATAGATGAGATCCTGGATAGTACATTTGAGTTGTAATAACAAATGTTACTTATTGTTGCTCATTTCCAAGGCTATAACTTGTGTGTGTGTGCGTAAGTGATTGGGGTCTTTTGGAGTTATATTATTAGAATGTTGTATGTAATGCAGGTATTGTATATTGATGGAGCGTGACAACCCAGATTCCTGACCCCGGATCTGGGGGTGTTACAGAATTGATCAGGTTGAGCTCTTTAATACTCGAGCAATTAAGTTCTAGGGGACTTTGTGCCTAGTGACCTAAGACTTTTCCAGTCTGGGATCCACTAACCTAACGCTCGCTATATGGGTATTATTGTATAAGCCTTTTGGGGTCTCATCCATTGCACGGTCAAATAAGCATGTTTGTTGTGTATAGTATTGTGTGTCGTAATAAAGCATGAATTCCTGTCTAACTCAAGCGGATTATGGAGGTGTCTTTTAGTGATTTCTTGTGTCTAGAATTCATTCTGTTTATAAGCTTGTGGTTGTTTTGATGAAGAACAGGATATGGTCTTGATTTAGTTTGGGAGTATATTGATGAGCATCGCACACACGCACGTTTCTGTGTTTGTATTGTTAGTATACAGGAATTTGGTCGAGTTCTGTTTGGAAGATTGCATTCTTTGAGATGTTGGCTCGTTGATTGGTTATGGTTAGTCTGAGGGGATCGTTTACATTAGCATATTAGTTGCATTCATGCATTGCATTATATATATATAGAGTCTGTTTATGCTTGAGGACAAGCATCGGTTTAAGTTTGGGGGTGTGATAAGTGGATTTTATATCTACTTGGAATGCTTCGTATCGGCTTAAATTGATCGCTCACACTCAAGTATTTGGTGTGTTTAATGTGTTTTTAGCTAGAATGTGCAGAGCTACAGATGGATGCAGAAATGCTAGGATTCATGTATATATGGTGGATATGTGCTAAAGAAGAGAAGTCCATGCGGTAAGGGAGTTGGAAGTGCAAGGAAACGAAAAGAAAATAGTTGCAGAATCCATGAATAGTAGCACTGTTCATGGCACTGTTCATAGCACTGTTCATAGCGCGCGCGCCTGAAAGTACTGTTCATAGCGCGCCCGCGCCCTACCAAGCGTGCCCGCGCTTGCCAAATGCTGAAAATTTGCTGAATTCAATTCTGATATGGAAACCAGCGAAGACCAGTCAACAGAAAGGCCTATTTAAACACTTGGTGGACGATTTCTGAGACATACATTGTCATATATACATACATATCCATCCATCGGTGAGTAGAACAAGAAGACGGCTGATTACGAAGATCTAATTTTCAACTTATCTTTGTATTCTTCTAATTAGGCGATACTTTGGATTCTCGTTTGTTCTTTCATAAACCCTAGTACTTTTAATTAGTATTCCAGACATATTTATTATCATGTTTTCATCAGAACCCACGATGATGAACGATTCAATTATGAACTAATCGTTGTCGTGGGATTCTAACAGATTTATTTATGGATTTTAGTAGTTAATTGTTTTAAAGATGTGTGTGTGATGGCTAATTGATATCCTAGTTTGGTTGTGCTTATTCTTCTTGGATGCGTAGCTAACATCTAAGATTGTTTGTTAATCTCTATTGATTGCGAAAGTGGATATAGAGGTTTAGAACTTGCCATGCTAGCATAGGTTTATGTATGTTTGACATGCATGATTCGTAGGTGATTTTAACCATCTTACATGCCCTATGTAATCTGAATGGATAACTTGCTCATTAAACCGTTTTTTTCAAATCTTATAGACATATAGGGTCTAAGCATAATTGGTGTCTGCTCAACTTCTATCTCTTTTGTGGATGTTTGAGTGGTTTGGTATACGTATACTGAAAGGTAGTGTGTACTGATTTCGTGTTATCCGATTAGTTGTCATAACCGTCACATACATTGATTAAAGACATAAACTCTAAATGAAGTATTTATTGAAGTTAGGATCCCATGTTTTATTCTCATAAGTAAATCATCAGTAATCTCTTTAGTTAATTATAATCTTGTTAAGTTAATTAGTTAATTTAGTTAATCAAAACACAACTTTGATACTTGTCTTAGCATTGAACAATAGCCATACATTGTTGCATAAGTGCATAACTATAGTAACCAAAGTAGTCTCTGTGGGAACGAACTCTACTTTCATATATTACTTGTTGACCGCGTACGCTTGCGTGATTTTGTGCAAACAAGGTCTCCGACATCATATCTCAAAAGCTAAAGATTCAAAAAGCTGAACATGAAGACAAACAACGTCTTCATAGTATTCATGTCAAAGAAAGGAGATTAGATGATAGGATGAAGCAAGGAAGCAAGTGGGACAAGGCAAGGGAGATGTTTGATATCCCTCAGAGAAGCACAAACAATGATGCTACTTTTCTGAAGTTGCTTGAGAAGATCAGAAATGTTAATCCAGACAACTCATTATACATGAAGGCATTGAAGGAAGACATTCTAAGGATTACGTCTGCATTTGATCATGTGAGGCAAGAACTGCTCTTGAAGGGTCGTTCACCGTCTCTCTTGAACTACTCCAAAGAAGATCTCTCTCTGAATTATGGATTATAATGAGTAAGGTTAAGAGATCTTCTTGCTTGAACGAGCTTCTATATGACAGACTGAGAGACTCTGCAATGAAGGCCAGCCCTCAAGTTGCACACTTCCCGTATGAAGTCAAAATCTATAGAAGTACAACTTTGGAGACGGTAAGGCTGGATCCTGATTCATTGAAGCTGCAAACTGCTATGCAACTGGTGAAGTTGGAGAATCTTCTGAGAACTTCTGGGTTTACTACTGTAGAGAAGTCTGAGGTTGCTGATATGATCTCAGACTACTGCACAGAGAAAGTTCCAAGGTATGCTCAGATGAAGAACAGATTGAAGAAGATCACCACTCAACCAGTAATGCCAAGTGGTGTGGTTTCTGAAAGTGATCGTGTCCTCGAAAAAAGATCTGCTATACACCTTGCAAGAAGCTGAAGAAGGTGAAATTAGAGATTAGGGCATGATAGGTTTAGCTCATTTGTAAATGTTAAATGTTTAGAGCTAGGTAAATCAAGATAGGAAAATGTATTCATATGTTCAGTCTAGAGGAACAACTATCTTGTATTTATCTTTACTGTTTGAATATGGAAATTGTTATATTTAATCCAGAACTTTTTATTATTTGCTTGGCTCTTAAAAGTCTTATCTTTTCTTGTTTTAGTTGAGTTATCCTCTAGAGTATTTGGTTGTTATTGTCTAACAAACAAATAGGGAGAGATTGAAAGGCATATGTCTAGGCTTATTTGTAAACACCGAGGATTCTACTCAACTTTAATTAACATGTAATAAGTAAATAATAAAAATCAAATGTCACAGGAATCTCAGAAGATTATATCTGTCAAAGAATGAAGATTAAAGTCATCTACAGACTTGAAGTGATTCTACATTGAAAGAAGCTCAATTTATTGATCAAGCCTCAATGAAATATTCAAGCTCAGTGGATTTATTAAAGTGACGGAGATTTCAAGTGGTGACAACAAAAGATACTGGTTACAGAGTTCTTGAATGAGAAGGAAATGAATCACTACTTAAAGTCAAACAGATAAAGAAAGGACATTGTCGTTTGTCACGCATGAACCAGACCGTGCATTGAGTGTCAACGTACTATTATGTTTATTCTTTATCTAAGTTTTAAGTGATTCTGGAATTAATTGAGAAGTCAACTAATTCTATTTATTCTCTTATAAATAATTAATACTATTAAGTAAATTATTTATTAAATTAATTCTGTAAAGAATTAATTTAATACATAATTTATTTAGTTAATTATTTAAATTAGAATAAAAATGAACTAGGAAGACTTAGGATTTAACTAGGAAGACTCAGTTTATTAAACTAAGAAGACTCACAAGTGAGTCTTCCCGAAAGTCTTCCTAGGCCACACCATTGTCTTACCGATTGTCTTCCCAACTCATTTCTTGTCTTCCCGATAGTCTTCCAAGAGCAAAATGATAGTTTTCTTGTAAGTCTTCCTAGTGCAAAATTTTATTCTGTAAAGTGTTTTGCACGTGGGTTACTAAAAGAAAATTACAATCTATATAAGAAGACAGAAGACAATTGACTAGACAATTCATTCAATACAGAAGCAAAGAAAGACACAGAAAGCATATCATCAAATTCCTCTGTCTTCATTACTTAAAAACTGTCCGAGCAATTAAAGATCATCCAGTGAATTAAATTGTTGTTTGTTTGTAACATTAAATCCTTGAGAATCAATTCACTTGTACTGCTTTGACATTCTAGCGGATCATAATCCCTAGATTTTATATCGAACTACTTTTTAGTATTCGATCCTTTTTATTACAAAAATAGATAAATTCATGTCGAATTTATTCTAGGTTTGTTTTATCAAGTTCATTGTAATTAGTGATCAGAATTGTAACACCCTTCAAGTTCAATAGAGTTTTATTTAACTTGAATATTGTTTCAGTTTTATTCCGCACTAATTTGTTCCTAATTGTTAAATTATTCAAAGGACAAATTTCGATTAAACGGTATCGTTTGTATTCAACCCCCCTTCTACAAACATATCAAGACCTAACAATTGGCATCAGAGCCTTTTGATTGATATACTAATCAAGATCCAATTGTTTTGAGATTTTTTCTTATACTCTGAAATTTTTAATTTTTCAAAAATTCTCAAAAGATGTCTACTACACAGAAAGTGGGTACAGTCAAAATCCCAATGTTCAGCAAGGAGAATTATCCTATGTGGAAGAAGAAAATACTCCTGTTTCTCCAAGTTGCAAATGTTAAATATCTAGGAGTGCTGAAGACTGGTCCTAAAATTCCTATGATTATTGAGGAAGAGCAAATAGAGAATGATATTGTTACTAGGGCTGCTAGGATGTACCCTAAGGATCCCAAGGATTACACTCCAAATGAGAAAGAGGACTCTACACTGGATGCCTGTCTACAGTTGATACTGGTTGATTGTCTGGATCCTATCATGCATAATCATGTCCTAAATTGTGCTACTGCCAAACACATTTGGGACACAATAGAGACAATCAATGAGGGGACAGAGGAAGTTAGAAAGAATAAGCTGGAAATTCTCACCTCTGCATATGAGCATTTCAGAACCCTGGTGAAGGTATCTCTGAGGTTTTTGAGATACAACAAATTAATCAATGATCTGAATCTCAATGGGAAGCACTACACTATCAAGGAGATTAACAAGAAGTTCCTACTGACACTTCCAATTCATTTGGAGCACATAATATCTGCAATCAGATAAGCAAGAGATATTGGAGAGATTTCTCTGGAAAGACTGTATGGTGTTCTGAAGACCTATGAGCTGGAGCAGATTCAACAGAATGAATTATATGGAACTGGAAAGATAGTTGGTACTTCTACAGCATTGACAACAGTAGTCCCACAAAAACTGGAAGTGAAGGTTGTTCAACCTTCCAGTTTTAACTTGGATGTTATTGATGCTGAATTTGGTTTAACATCCATTGATCAATCTGGTGGTGACTACTACTCTTTGGAAGAACTTGATCAGCTGGAGGATGGTGATTTGGCCATGATAGTCAGGAAGTTTGGGAAGTTCAGATTCAGAAGGAATCCCAATCTTAAGTTCAGGCCCAGATTTCAGAGAGGTGGATCTTCCTCTTCAAGTAGCACATGGGGTGGCTACAAAACTGGAACTGTGGAAAGGAGCACAATCAGGTGCTACAATTGCAATGAGTTGGGTCACTTTGCTACTGAATGTAAAAAGCCAAAGCAAGTGAGAAGGAACTCATTTGATTCTAGCAAGAAGAACAAGATTGAGAAAGCTTATGTTGCTGAAGGAAAGAGTTGGGATGATACTGACAGTGATGAAGAAGCAGGTGAAATTGGAAACCTTGCTTTAATGGCTAAGGAGGCAATCACTTCATCTACATACATGTCAGAGGTAAAGTTCACTGATGCTGAAATGATCTATCATCTTAGTGGTACTATTTCTTGTGCTCGTACTGAAAATGATAGAATAATTCTTTTGAACACAGCTCTTGAAAAGGAGATAAAAGAATTAAAACTTGTGCATGTTAATCAGGATGAACTTACTAAGAAAATAGCATTTCTTGAGAATAGGGTTAAATGTTATATTCAACTGGAAACCATTCTCAAGGATAAAAATAGTGAGCTGAAGACTAAAGCTAATGCTTACTATAACTCTTGTAAGACTGCTAAAGAAATTATCAATAAACAAAGTATTGTTCAGACTGTAGGAATAGGGTATGACTATAATGAGTCAATTGGTAAATTAAGCATAAATACC
The DNA here is from genome assembly GCA_030848705.1 of Heracleum sosnowskyi. Lineage (NCBI taxonomy): Eukaryota > Viridiplantae > Streptophyta > Magnoliopsida > Apiales > Apiaceae > Heracleum > Heracleum sosnowskyi. Next base: position 56,322,673 of record CM061238.1, on the reverse strand, counting down.
CCTAATAGAGTCAGTCCTGAAGAAAGGGATATTCCTGATGTGCTTAAGGGTATTGATAAACCTTTCTTTAGAGAGTCCCAAGCAGATACTCTGAATGAATACTCTATCATCATTGCAGAGGAGATACGTGAAGAAGATCTTGCTTTTGAAGTTGAACAGTCCAACAAGTGTATGTCTGATAAACTAGTCAAAGTTGTTTCAACAACAGAGACTAAATCAGATATAGATAAGTTGGATCAAAACAACTGTAGAACCAACATGCCTGCTATTAATCTTTCTCATAAAGCATGTGGTGTGGTAAATTGCATGTCTTGTGCTTTCAATGTTATGTATGCTTATTTTAACAGTAAGCATGTATCTGATAATAAAAATATGATTTTTATAAAATTGTAAACTATTTTCGAATTAAATTTAAAAATAAAATCCAAAAACAGTTTTCTGAAAATGAATTAGGGTTTCGAAGATTGAAACTGGGTCAAAATTCGGGTAAACGGGTCGGGAAGAACGGAAACGGGTCACCAAGAACAACCCGCCGGAATCTGGGTTTTCTAGAATCCGGCCGGCGTCCGGTGGCCGGGATCCTTCATTCCCGATCAAAATGACACCAAACCAGAGGGCTTTTGCTCGGTTTTTCATGACAAATACAACCAACACAAACACACACCTGTACGATGCCGGAATCGATCACAAAATCCGGTCAAATAAACCGGCAGCAATAACTCCGGCCGAAAACACGATCTACCTATTCCTTACATGAAACTCAACGTTCTTTATGTTAAAATGAAGCTTACAACACATACAATGAAAGCCCTCTATCAAAAATCATGTCAGATCATCAACAAGAACGAACTATTCAAAAGAAAATTTTGGGTAAAAACCCTAAAATCGAATTCATCAAATTCGAACACAAACATGAAATTAAAGCATGAATTCCTGCTAATTAGAACCATAGGAACATGTTAGAAGCAATCAATTGAACGGAGAATCAACAGAATGAAAATCCCCAAATTCCATATGAACCCTAATTTTAATTCGAACTTCAAAAATTCATAATAAATTGAAAAATTACCGGATGATGAAACGGTTGGAAGATTCTGAAACTAGATCTCAAGATCTTTTATTTGAGTACTTGAACTTGAGATTTGGAATCCAATTACACTTTCAAAATTGATTTTGATTTTCAAGAACACGAAGAACACGGTTCAGGGATTTTTATATTTTTGTATATATATATATATATGTATTATACGTAGGATAATGTACGATTCGCCTTTTTATACTTAGTGGAAAATAATACCCCAAACGACATTTTTGGATCGATATAGATCCAGTTGATCGCTTTAAATCTTTAATAAAGTAAAGTACACGTTTTACGAGGTGATAATTATCCAAAAGGACTGATAATTATCCATATCAATACATATCATTTATATAATGAATGCTCAAGAATACTGGGGCTATAACAGATGTATTATTGATATAAACGATATATCAATCGCCCTAAACAATTAGGGTACGGAATAATTTTTCTCCTTTTTGAATAAAACATATATTATTGATAGTATCGGATAATAAAGAATATAATGATACGAAGAAATCCTCCGATAATGATTCGAACACGAATGACAAAGGAATAATAATGATGTACAAAATTTTAACGGGGCCCTTGGATTATCAAAAAGGGCTCACAACTAAAGATATTTCTAAATGAAAAGATAATCGAAAGGGGCTTTCGACACAACAATTAGCATACTATTACTCAATAACCTTAACCATTAAGACTCCAAATACTCCACCATAATTATTCTACACATAAAATATAATTTATATCATTAATAAAGTTCACGGATATTATATATACATCTCAAAATCACGTTTTTATCAACTTTTTTGTAAATCTAATTGTATCGATGACAAATTTATGCAAAAATAATTAGATGTGCAAAATTATATAAAATTTAACCATTAAGAATATATCTAATTTAACATTGTACTTTATATATCGTTTATAATATGAACGTAACGACTCTGATTTTATTTTATTTTTGATTAAAAATTTGCATCATATACAAAATCAATTTATATGAAATTTAGTACACCCACTAATTTTTGGGTAATCGTTTAATTCGTACGCTTTAATTTGTGAAAAAATTATTAAAAATATAATTTTGAGCATGTTGAGATTAGAAAATTTTTCTACTGTGTTAGATAAATTCTCTTTACCCATGCTTAATATAAATATTTGTTTATTTGTTTTGGACAATCCAAGGACACTGCGTCAACACTTTTATTGATTGATTTATCTTCAATCAAATAACTAAAATCTCTACTTCAAAGTTAATATAAAGTATCTAAAAATTCAAGTACAAATCGATTAAGCTAAACAGGATTTATTGGAATTGAAACCTTTTACCTTTTGAAATTTTCTGCAACGGAGCATGGATCCCTGCCCCTCGTGGTGCTACTATCAATTATGAACACAATTGTCCTGCAATAAAGTAACGGGGGAAATTTCAGAATGATTGTAAATAATAATTCATGAAAATAAAAAACAGCATAAAACAACAATAATATGTATTGGCAATTTTGTGCTCCTACTGAGATTACTTGTTTATATAGATCGCCATGAGAATAAAAAAAGTAACTAATATTTGTTCAATATTCTTATGCTTATATATTTATGGAAATTCTTACACGATAATGAATGAATAGTCAAAGTTTGGAAAGTTACAATTATACGAAAATTTTGAAAAAGAGGTCAAAGTTTTAATTATTAATATATTAAAAAAACAAACTCCAAAATTATTAGAAAAGTTTACCTTTTATATATCAATGTATTTCTGACAATTTTCATGCGACGAATTAGAAGGTACAAAAGAAAACTATTTTTCCTTTTAATATTATCAGAATTTAAAACTTTTAGAAGATACTTTATAAGTACAATATTTTTTACAATTATAAGTATTACCTTTTATACAATATTAGCCTATAACCCGTGCAAGACACGGGCCTTAAAAAATAATAAACTAAAAAAATTAATATGAACGGAAAATATTAAAATAAAAATAATATTAATATGATAAATTATAAAATAAGAAACTTAAATATTAATTGGAACATAAAAAATATTAAAAAATACATATGGGGCTAAGGAAGATAAATGAAGTATTATTAATATTATTTATAATAAAATAATATTAATAATAAGGACAGATAGAAAATCTAACATGTTTTCATTAAAAAAAGTAATTACCCATGATATTTTTAGAAGTGTTTTAATTATATTAATTATATTTTATTAAAAAAATACGTTGACATGTTAAAATAAACTAGCTTTATAGCCCGTGCGAGGCACGGGCATGCCATAGTTATGTTTAGTTGCTTGAGATTTGGATGCACATTGAAAATGCAAATACCTGTTGTATTGTGAGCGCACTTTTCTGATTTCTCTGTTATGTTTGCATGCTGTTATCCGTTACAATGGATGAGCTCCTAAGCTCATTTCTTTGGCTTCCAGGTTTTTTCTTTATATATATAAAAAGATATATTGATTGTCTTTCCTAAAAATTCGTATTGAATTAAAATAGTGAGACTCTAGAAAAATAGATTAAAAATTAAATTTTAAATATGATTGACTTTTATATATTTATTGTCTTTCCTGAAAATTTAAGTGTAAACAAGGAATGTATTCCCTAAAATCCGAATGTAAATAAGAAAATTTAATTTAATTGAATTAAAATTAAAAGGCAATTGATATTTTTTTTCTATCCTATAAATTCGAATTTAAATAAGAAAATTTAATTTTATTGAATTAAAATTCAAAAGCTCTAGAAAAATAGATAAATAACTTCCGGACGATTTGAGAGCTCCAGGGGTTTTCCTTTATATATATAAAAGAAGATAAAAGATATTGATGGGTACCTAAGATTTGTTGTCGGTGGCGACAGTCTAAGGGTATGGCTTGTAAATTTGCTTTAGACAACTGTGACGCATCAATCACTATTTTTGGGGTCAATCAACACAAATTAATTTCAACAACCAAAAGCTGTCCGTTGAATCCAACATCGACCAGTTACTGTTTGGGATTAGAACGAGGCTCCCTCGCTTTTCTGGTACACTTACGTACCAGAATTGCGGAACTGGTACAGCTGCGTACAACTTTGCAAAATTTGTATAGGGCGCCACAGCCCGTGGCGACCCTCGCATGGGCGCCACGGCCCGTGGCGACCCTTGTTTATCCATTTTTTGGTTGGTTTGCCGTTGGTAAAATTGCTTGTTTGACATCCATATTCAAGGTTTAAAAATCCATTTTCAAGATTGAAAAACTGAATTAATAAAAGAAAAAATTTGGTTTTTTATTTTGGCATATTACAGTTGAACGGTCCAATTTTGTTAAAAGTTAAAAATTGAGTTACAAAAATTGGATAAGTTATGAATTTTTATTAGCCGAACATGAGATCCTGAAAATGCAAAAGCAAAAAAAAATATTATTGGTCCGAAAGCGACATGAAGACACAACTTTCAATTTTTGTAAAAGTGTCCCGTGAATATACAGGAAAATGTAATGATAGTGTGTATGCAGTTCTGAATTTATTTTGGCATAGTATGAACCCGTGAATACATAGGAAAATGGTCTCGTGATCTAAACTATTGTCTTTAGGTGTTAAAGAATTTGAATTATGACTATAAATACCCTATGCTCATTCTCATCATCTTTGAAAAATGGTAAATGGTTATACTAGTGGTGATATTTTCAGAGCCATGGGTAGAAAATGGCTATGTGACGATGATTTTGTGTACTCAATGAACCCTAATCATCGTTACTCAAGTCAGGCAATAACAACAATGCAAAGGGAGTGGGAGTGGCGTACACAATGTCTTTCTTGTTGTGTTGAACAATGTCGCTCGAATGGACTTAGAATACCGAAACAACGCACTATACTGATGCAACGCAATACTCCACAACAACTTGAAGTTGCATTGTTTCGTGCACGAGAGGAAGAGAACCGAATGCGTTTGCGCGTACATCGACATAGTCTAGCAGCAGATGCAAGGATGTTTGCAGAGGATGGAGACATGCTACGTGCAAGACAGTATCACCAATGGAGTGTGAGTGTTGATAATGACTCAGACAACTTCATGTCCGACGAGGACTAAACTATTGTACTTTTTAATATTCAAGTACGAGTAATTGTTCAATTTATGACTATGTTAACTAAAGACATGCTAGTTTTGCATTGTTAACTAAATTTGCATGCCATAGGAAATGAAATGGAAGCGATATTAAACCCACACAAATAGGAAATGAAATAAAATAAGTATATGTAGGAAATGAAATCACACAAAGCAAATACTACAAATTCATATGAAAACTAAGTGGAGCAACATCAAACTGCATTGGAACGTAGAGGACAAAGTTTGCTCCGTTTTGTATGTCCTTCTTGGTTACAGCGGCTACATTTTATCCCCGAACGCGATTGGTCCATCTCAGTATGAATTCTTACAGACTCCCCCTTGTCGCCACGGTTTTTCTTTATCTTTTTGCAGGCTTCATCCGGTACCAACTTACCATACCTCTGCCACTGTACCGGTAAGACGTAGTTCCAGCACTCAGTAGGATCCAATGGATATATGATAGGCTCCCATAAATTATGCAATTTGGAAGTGTAGTGGTAAGGTTCAATCCATTTTTTCCAATCAAGATTCTCTGCCAAACAACCAGCCAATACATGAGAACAAGGCAAATGATAGCACATCCATTTTCCACAAGTGCAACTCTGTTTACTCATGTCCACATTTTGGGTGCGCCCACCCTTTGTGCCTCCTTTAACCCGATAGCGTTGCGTAACAACTTTGAAAATCCCTAGTTGTTTACTGAATGTATGCACCGTATGTGATTTAGCCTTTTCCATATATCTGCTTATCATACTCTCCGTACTTTGGCATAATTGTTGACCCCGCTGCATAGCATCGACAGTTTGGTTGCGCTGTGTGTTGACAATTCTAACAGTCTTGTAGAAGATATACTCCATCATTGCCGTTGCAGGAAGGAAACGAGCCATTCTTATGCTACCATTGAAGCCTTCCATCACGTTTGTTGTGGCTTGTCCATAACGAGCACCACCAATATCGTAACATATGGTCCACAATTCTGGATTAATGTCTGCTAGGTATTGCAAAGCAGGGGGTGATATCGCGCCTATTCTCTTCATGTATGCCTGGTGTTTGCTGATTTGGGGGGTAGTTCCGGCTTTCCACATCAATAGTTTTAACTCTCCACCGGCATGTTTACTTGAGAAGTTACTTCTGACATGAAATAAACAAAACCTATGAATCCCGTAAGGTGCTATGAATCCACTTGCCGGGTTCCTCATCGCTGCTAGGATGCCAGCAGCACGATCTGAAATTATGCAGACATTTAACCTGTCTCTGCATACATGTTGACGTACCAACTTCAGAAACCAAGACCAGTTTCTCTCCGATTCTTCGTCAACCAAGGCATAACAAACTGGATATTGATGACTATTCGAATCCACCCCCATTGCAACCAATAATTTCCCATTATATTTTCCCTTCAGAAAGGTACCATCAATCGAAAGTACTGGACGGGCATGTTGCCAACCATCCATAATTGCGCGAAGGCACCAGAAAATCCGTTTGCAAACAGAACCGCTTCTATTAGTTTCATGACGAACAACATCGATTACAGCGACAGTGCCAGGATTGGCATGTACCATGGCCATGAAAAACTGTGGGAGTGCATCATATGTGGTAGTCCAGTTACCGTAGACCTCCTCAACAGCCAACTGCTTGCCCCTCCATGCTTTACAGTGACTTACACGGTGGTTGAATTCGTCATTAACCATTGTCATAATGGTATTGACTCAGAGATTGGGTGATTCTCTAACCTGCAACACATTCCCAAAAAATAAGTCAATAAAAGTGTTTGAACATATGTCAACTATGGTTGAGAATAGATAGCTTACATGTGGTTTGACAATATTTGCAATAAATCTTGCAGAGATTTTTTTATGATCCTGCGTTGGTAGAGCAACTAAACAAGTGTGCTCCGTGCACTTTGTGATTTCAAACAATCCATGGGTCTTTTTCTTCGCGGCTCTCATTCTCCAATGACAATTTTCCACCACACACGTTGCAATAAACTGATTTGGATTGCTCCTCTCCACAATATATGTCCGGTTGCTAGTAATGTGCATTTGTCGCACGGCATGAATTAACATTTGTTTGTCATTAAACGTTTGACCAACGGAAAGACCTTCTGTATCTTGAGATAAAGCAAGGTAGTTTCCAGCTTGGTTGTTTAATACCACCGGTGAATATTCCTCAGTTTGAAACCATGTTGCCATTGGAACATGGTTCCTCAATACCTCTTCATCCTCCTCGGATGATACATCCTCGTCCTCATCACTGTTAAAATCTTCAGACTCCTCACTGCTTGAACTATTCAAATTAAATTCAAGAGGATTATCATCTATGCATGCCAACTCTCTTCCCGTCATTGTATCTGTGACGCCCTCCCAATCTGGGGTCATGATTGGGGAGTCACTACAACCTCTATACTTATGAACCTGTGAATAATAATATAAACATGTAGACGCGACCCCATCTTTACCCTGGATCTTTAACAGGTAATGGTATGAAACAAGCATCAACTATCTACTTCATTTTATTACATAATAAAAATCTCAAAAGTTATTACAACCGTGTCTTAAAAGTTCTACATTCCCTTATACAAAACACCTTCTACAAGTCTTCATCACCTGCCTGAGCTGGCATCCCAAAAATAACCCTATAGGACGACTTCCTAGCTGACTGAAAAGTGCGTACCATCTTCTCTTTTAACTGTGGGTTAGAATAGGGAAAAAGAATGAGCCAAATGCTCAGCAAGTAATAATATAACCAAATAGTTAACCACTGTGAAACAATTTCCAATATCAATCTGTATGTCATGGGTATAGCAGAATCCATATCAAGGGATTATCAGAACAATGACATAAATATGAAATTTCAAAGGGTAAACCAATTTCCTTATATAGATATATGATTTCAAGAAAAGCAATAAGTAATTTGGAGATTTTTCACAACGCACCGGACAATACGGGTGATCAGCCACGTAAAGTCCCCATACCGGACACACAGTCCCTCTGGTCCTTGTATTGGGTCCCAATAGGCACACATTGGCCTTTAGACTAGTCCATCCCTAGTCCATTTATTATAATTAAAAAGTGCTGGGCCGGCGTCACTCGGCCTCTTATGCCTCCAATCTTAGGAATCCGTGGAAACCATAAATCAGAATTTAAATGAATCCAAACTTTGAAACTTCCTTTCTTTTAAAATCTTTCTTATGAAAGAAATCCTTTGTAAATCATTGTATGTGTGTTTGTATAGTACCCAAGTGAAGGTTCATATATTCTCAATTTCAAGTAAGTATGTGATTCATAGATACAAGTTCAAATCTAATGCAATAGCATCTCAGGTTAAAATGTAAGTATAATCAAAGGATAATGATAAGGTCTGAAGAAAAGTTTGAGCAAGATATGGTTCACAAGACATTGTATTGTGTCTATAATGTTTGTATATAAAAGAGTCTTTTGGGAATTGGATAAGTTCAATCTGATCAATCTGGATTTCTATCAATGGGAAATCAAGAAGTAAATATCATAGGTATGTTTTGGATATGTACTAAAATGTGAGTTCTGGTATATTCACCCTTGGGTGTAAAGGTTCAAAAAAAGAACTAAACATAGTATGGTGTATGAACCCACAAGGTATATGAACAGAAATAAGGATTACCAAATGAACATGATATGTTTTCAGGATTAAAAGGGCATATAAACAAGATAGAAATTCATATATGTCAAAATGAAAGAATGGCATTTAGAAGCGAAAGCAAGTCAGAATTACTTGCCTTAAGTAGCTAAAAAGAGTAATCAGATTCACTGGTTCTCCACCTTAGTCCTGCCTTTATTTCTAGGCTCTACTTCTTTGGATTCTTAAGTAGCTTTTAGAACAACCGTACTCACTGAATTTCTGCCTCTGCCTTTCCTTTATCTCTATGTTCCACGTCTCGTGACTCTACAAAAGAGTATATACTATCTTAGAATGATCCTCTCAAAATTCTAATCCTTATTCTAAACTACCCAACGTTCTCTAAACGCGTAAACACATAATATTTATATCACTTATAACTCTTAACCATATATTAAGCACAAAACTCACATAAGCGCACATTGCCATTCAAGTTCACATAACATACTCCTTTAATACATATATATATAATCTAACTTTCAGATCATACCACCCTCGGTATTCTTTTAAATCAACTTGATCAATACTAACCATATCCTTAACACCTTTACAAACAATGTTTTCATCTCAAAAGCTGAAAAATCTGCTGCGCAAGCCTTACCAAAACATTTATCATAAATCCAAAACTAATCAAACAAATACCATATTTGACAGGCTACTTCCTGGTTACTAACTCAACTTAGCATAAAAGTTTCAACTTCAGAACACTTTATTTAGATTAAAAACGAACTGTATAAAGTAGGTACTAAAGCACAGAAAATCCCTGCTGCGCAACTTTTAGTAAAATAAGCATAACTTTTTATTCGTTAACCCTATCGATACAAGGTTAGCGCGTGCACAAACTAGATTCAATTTAGAACAGCGACATCCTAAGCTCTCTGTCTAAAACAGGCAGCAACATTATGCAAACAATCAAAACAGAACAGGGCAGACAGTTTTCTGGAAAATTCAGCATGATGTATGTCTATACAAAACCAATCCACCATTATAATCTCTACCACAACTAACCATCCCATATCAAAACTAAAACTCATATTCTTAAGAAATTACTAAAACTTACCCATGCAATTAGCAAATACCAACACTAATTAAACCAACAATCCAAATACTTGGAACTTCACTAAAATTCCCAAATCAAAACCTTTAACCATCAAAATTTTCGAACTAACTAAACTTAACACACTTAATCAACATGCAATCACTATCACTTGAAATCATCAACCAATCATCATCATAAACAAATTTTCAAACCGAATTTACTAAAGGGGAAAATCGAAAATATACATGCATTTCGATTTCTTTACATGCAACCCAAAATCTTAACTAACATAGCTATTAATACATAATTTGGACTCAAAAATATCATCATCGTCCCCGTCGGCTCGCCGGAGCTCATTGCCGACGGCGGCATGATTTGGAGGTGCCCGGAAAATCGGGTTTCCTTCAACAAACCTCACCAATAAGCAATATAAATCAACCAATTAATCACGAAGTCATCACAAGCAAGCTTTCGGGTTTGAATTAAATCAAAATTGCCGAAACCCTTTGCATGCAAAAACTGATGCACGCACATATACACACAACCATACACTCACACACATACACGAATATATATATATACATATAATCATCAACATATGTGAGAGAGAGAGAGATTTTTACAGAGAAGAGAAATCGAGAGAGAGAGATTTTGCCGAGAGAGAAAAATCGAGAGAGAAAGAGAGAAGAGAGAGTTGATCGGCAATTGAAGAAAAGGGGAAAACTGGGTGCAGGGTTTTATAAGCCAGGGGCAAAATAGTAACTTGCTAATTCCAAAATCTGATTTCTAATAAACAAAACCAACATAATACCCTTTCTAAAATTCGAAATAAAATGAAGATAATATCTAAAAATCACAATTTTATTTTTAAAACAAAGAATACGAATTTACAAGCTCACCCATATTTTTAAAATATTTTTAGGATCAAAATTGAATTAAATATGAATTTTCAAAGTTTTGATCACTTAAATGACATTTAACTCATAAAATCAAATTTAAATCCTTAAAGCCAAGAATAAATTCCTCCATTAATTTTAGAAAATACTAGAATATAAACTAAAGGTTGTGAAAAAGATTTCACAATAAAAAGAGTCTCCGATGATTTTATACAATTCCCGGAAGGTCAAAAAGAATTGATTTTTAATAAGAAATTCATATAAAATGCATTTAAAAGCATACACATATATTTTAATCCATATCATTCACCAAGTAAACATCTAATTATCACATTGTCAAATATCCACCTTTCACACAATATTCACATATCATAGATCTCAAATATTATTTAAATATTAATACTGTACAAGCGTTTTTCCGAGTCGTTATAGTATCACGTGCTGGAGACCGTTCTACACAATCTGTTCGGTTATAATATTCATGCATGTCAAGATCCTCGCCATGATGTGTTTGTTGCACTGCTTGGCTACTAGAACCCCCCCCCCCCCCATATCCGTGAAATCCTTCATTGTTTTCACCTTCACCGAAAAAAGAGCTTGACCATCCCGTTGTTCCGAATTCAGGAAATTGGTTGCTCATCTCATAGTTGTGTTGGTAACTTGGTTGGGTAGGCTCATAATGCGTACCGTAAGCATTAGAGTGTGGATCCTGAGCTTGAATCTGTTCGACCTCGATGAACACAGACACATCACCCCAACCCATCTGCATGGTCCGAGGGATACTCAACAACCTACCGACATCCACGTCGGAAGTAATATAACTTAAGTAATATCGCTTAACGACATTACCGATACCCATTTCTGGATGTTTGTAACTTATGCGCAAATTCCAATGATTGTGACTTATGTTCATAACCTCATAAACAGTTGCCTTGAATTCTTCAAATGTGGTTCCAAACATAACATAATGCATACATTTTGGATCCGTGGAATATGTTCTATCACCATTTTGCCTAATTACTTTTCCACCCCAAAAGAAATTCACATTTACACAACCTTCCATTTGCCTAATATGTTATAACTGAACGAAAAGGAAGATTACGTACCTTTGTGTAGAGGATTTTGGTAACTGAAGTTAGTGGGCTGTTGAGGAGGTCTGAAATGAAGTATGAAGGAGGTCTGTAACAAGGGATAATGATATTTGTGAGAGGATGGTGCTTGTGGTATTGGTTGTTGAGAGTATGATAGGTTCTGATATAAGATAAGAAAATCTATAGAGATAAGATAGGATAATATATCGGAAGTGATGTTGTACTGCAAAGGCACACAAACCAATACTGAAATGAATGTTACCCTACTTCATTAAAGCTATAAGATAAGACACTGAATGAAGCTATAACCATCAATTATATATACCCTACTTCAAATTACTAGTTATGCAGGCCTTGAAATGACCACTCATCTTTTTCATAAAATTAAAGCTTTGTATTAATTGTCATGTTTTCCAGAAATATTTGATCTCATGTGTAGTCTTGTCAAACTAAATTTGAAGCTTTATTATTGCTCAGAATACAACTGTTAGCATGCAAATGTAAAAGTGGTGTAGTCACATCAACATTAAGGCTGTATTATTATCATCCTTCCAGATGCTTGAATAATTTTTTTTTTCTAGTCCATAAAAATTGCATAAAATGTTGTAGTTATCATTTTTGGACCAAAATTTTACATAGTTACGCGTAATATTATTTTTTAAATTTTGGATAGTCCCAAAGTACAACAGCTCATGTTTAATTTAAAACAAAGAAAATGCTAATATAATTTTTGCAAGTATAATCTATAAACCTCCAAAAGAGAGAGTTACAAAACAATTTTTACTAAGTGACAAATCTGTTTTACTAAGTAACTACGGGGAAAGCGAAATGAATAAAAATGGAATATACAGGGTCGCCACGGGCTGTGCCGCACCCATCCTAGGTCGCCATGGGCTGTGGCGCCCTATACCATTTTTGCAAACTGGTACACAGCTGTACCACTTCCGCAATCCTGGTACGTAACTATACCAGAAAAGCGAGGGAGCCTTAGAACGAGGCATGAGGTAAACAATAAAGTTATTTTTGTAAATCTATTTGATTTAGGAGTAATTTCCAAAAACTCTCTCCCTCGTCTCTCTCATCGATATAAATCAGATATTATTTGGAAAACATTTGGTCATTAAGAAATTATCCGATTTTCATTTAATAAATTCACACACTTTATGAGTATTTTTTGAATTCGACTTTCAACAAAATTAAACTGCCTTATCTAGAATTTGAACTAAGATCGAATAGTAATTTGATTGGATTTAGTGTTTTCTTATACATTCTAAACACGAACCATAGTATATGAAAATAATCATTTGAAATTAGATCGGAGTCTCGATAATTAAAGAAATTTGTTATTGTTTCTAAACTAAGAAAAATAGTCCACGAATAAATCATGCTACTGATTTTAAAAGATTAACTTCAAAACTCCGAAATTTATAAATTGACATGAATTAAAAGAGTAATGTTAGGTAACCCAACAAAATATCACAAATTTTGTACAGAATGACATAGCTAACACTTGACAAGGTATAATTTGTGGGCTCATAATCATATGTATGCAAGCGGGGTCGCATATTTATATAAGGAATATTACCATTAAATTTGAATTTGAGAAATGTTTTGGGACATTTTGTTGAATTCCATAATATTTTTCTAAAATTAAAATCATTAAAAAAATTATACAGTATTTGAAGGGAATTTGGTAATTACGCGCGGGGGTATTAATTAAGAAAAGTAATGGAATTAATGTATGTTAATCAGGCCTATGATAATTGAGCTAGTGGTTGAGAACTGGTCAATCGAATTAATTTAAGATTAAATTACATGAATTAATATAATGTAGTCGGTCGGTTAGAATGACACTCATATTTTGATATTTGCACTTTAATTTAATTACTTTTGAAATTTGACCTTGATTTATTAAAAATAACAATTTTAATTAAAAAATATTTTTTAAATACTGTTTTTTTTGAGTTCTTGAAACACAATTTAATCACGCTCAAACACAAACACATACGTCAATTCAACATTGAGTTCAACAATCACATAAAACTATTTAAATTTAAGTTCATCTTCGTTAAAAAAAGTATAAATATAAAATAAATTATTAAAATACATATAAGATAACAAATTTAAAAGTCATCTTTGCATTGCACCGGCCCTATGCTTGTATACATAAGAAGAATATTCATAAATATCATGCATGCATTTTATCGATACGTGCTATATAATAATGTTTATTGTAGAGATATACATTCACCCCTTCCCGCCCAACCCCAATCCATTCTCTGCCCCCGTTTCGGGCGGAGAATTTAGAACTTTTCTGGCGATCGGGAAAAATATGTAAAAATTTCGGGGATCGGGATGGGGTCAGGGATTAGTGTCTCCGTGCCACGCTTCCCGGTCCACAATTTCTATATTTAACAAAAATATTATATATTTTCATGTATATTAAATAAATTATCGTGAATAAATATGATTTGTATATATTCTTATAGTTTAAACTTTTAATCCATTTTTCTAATTCAAAGTTTTCACATGTACAATACAATTAAATTACAATAATATTTATTTTACCTCTTATTTTAAATAAATATTAATTTGAATTATTATTTAAAATATTAAATTAAATTTAAAATATAAATTATATATCATGATTTATCAAACTAATTTTATTATAAAATTTTAAAGAGATTTTATAGAAATTAATAAGTATGGTTTAATAATTTAAATATATTGTATAGTACAAGAAAAGTTAGACCCTTATATCAGAAAATAGAATATATTATAATTAAAGTTACACAACTGAAATATTTATTTTAAACTAAAGGAAAGATAAAAATACACCACACTTAATATTGTTTTTGAAACTTAATATAAATTTTTTATAAGATTGATAGTATATAGTTTTGTATGATATTTTAATAATTAAAAAATAAATATTATAAATATCCTTTGCAAACATACTCTAAAAAAGAATTTAGAAAATAAAATTTAATAAATATTATAAATCACCTTGATTTTTACTTAAAAGTTTAAATAATAATTAATATAGGATTAAGAATGATGTAAGGTTCATATAATGTGATTTTTCACTCAAAACCAAAAGGAGTCATGCAGCTCAATGATAATAAGAATGATTTTCTTATGGAACGTCAAGGTTTGATTCTGCACAAAAACATTATTTACTCTTTTTTTTCTTTAGATAAGAGAGTAGTGACATGCCATGTAATTTCAAAATATAAAAGGGTAAAATTATAATTTCATAGGGTTTTATTTGCTATTTTTACCCTTGTGTTCTCCTATTATATATAGAACAGATAATAGATAAGGGTTAAATATCAAATTGGTCACTGAAGTGGAGGTCATATATCAATTTCTTCATCAATTTTAACGGGGTCCCATTTCAATCACTTAAGTAATAATAAATATCAAACAAATACCTCTAAATGTGTGATCTAGAAGTAAAATAAATTTTTGTTGAGTTCTATACATTTTTCTTCAATGCCATCATAACCAAATGAAAAGTCTTGAACTCTAGTATTTTAGATAATATATTTAGATTTTTTAAAATTTATTTACAATTTATTTTTAATTAAATCAAAGAAAATAACTATAAAATCAAAAATAAATTTTAAATAAAATTTTAAAAATCTGAATATATTATCTAAAATACTAGAATACAGAACTTTTCATTTGGTTATGGTGGCATTGAAGAAAACCGTATAGAACTCAATAAAAAATTATTTTACTTCTTGATCACATATTTAGAGGTATATGTTTGATATTTATTATGACTTAAGTGATTTAATTGAGACCCCATTAAAATTGATGAAGAAATTGATATATGAACTCCACTTCAGTGATCAATTTGATATTTAACCCTAATAGATAATAGATAGATAATAGATGTGGCGTATAGTCCCAACATGGCATGGGTTTTTAATAATAAACCCTTAAAATATGAATTTGTGTGTAGGGGTTGATACTTGTTACACGTACTCATTTAATTAGAGTAAGATATATTTTCAATGTTTATACACATGATATTATTGTAGTCACATAATTCTATTATTGTAGTCACATTATTCTAAATTAAAATACAAGTTGCTGGTAAAGTGACAAGAAATGCATTTGCTGTAAACTGTATCAACGAAGCATCTACATTATTGAATCAAGAGTTATATATAGCAAGTAGGTTTAACCAAATAATTGAGGAGTCCCTCGATTTCTCCTATAAATGTAGTACCTCCAACACCAATATGAAGCAGAAGTCTAGCTCACTACACAAGTGCAATACACATAAAAGAATCTATATAGAAGGAAAAAAGGCTAAGAAAAGCGTTGCAATGGCAACTTTTCTACAATATAGTATAGTGTCTGTTTTATTAGTCTTGGCATGCTTATACTAGATTTTTGGTAATGGGCCCTATACAGGTCCCTAAGTGATTTGTGCCTAGGAAACATATTATATTTTGGAAAGATTGGTGTGCACTAGAATTAGGGCTCGCACCGTGAGCTATGTTGAGCCTAAAATCCTTTTAAGTATGGTGGGCTCGCTTCGCTAAAAATGAATATTGGACTCTCTTTCTTATGAGTTCACCATGATGAACTCGCATCTTCATTACTGGACTCTCACTATAAGCTTATGGGCTCTCACCATTATGAAGTAATGGGCTCGTGTTACTTATCAGAAATAAGGATGATTGAACATAGGTGAGCTCGCACCACTTGAACTACGAAAATATGATTTGAGCGATGCGAGCCTGGCCAGCTCGCATCGTGGGTGAAGCCCAAAATATTGAAATTCCTGTTTATGAAATGTTTCTTGGTTAAACACGGGACAGACCTACAATCATGGGAAGAAATGCGGAGATGCCGCGAGATTGTAGGAAAACGTGTGAAGACCGGACTATTTATGGGAACATGAGGTGGATTGATAATCCTTGGACTATTTATGGGAACATGAGGTGGATTGATAATCCTTGGACTATTTATGGGAACTTGAGGTGGATTGATAATCCTTGAGCTGTTTATGGGAACATAAATCTTGACTATTTCATGGGCTTGGACTGAATGAGTTTGTCCAATGACTTGTTTTCCAAGAACTACATAAGGCTTGATCCCTATATAAAGGGGTACGTAGGCACCTTGTATGATACACAATTGACACTCGGCAAGAGCAAGAGAAAAAACCCATTCTCTATTCCATTTCTGAGGAGTCATCAAACAAGTCCAGCCACAACTTTCCATAAACCTCTAACACACTGTTGTACGAAATTATCCTTACAACAATTGGCGATAGAAGGAGGGGGAATACATCTTAAGGAGAAGGATGTCGAAGAACAACAAGAACGGTGACAAGGGGATTGAGCACAAGAAGTATGCCACACCACAAGGAGCAAGGACGGATCCACCACCCCACGGAGAGGAAGGACCAAGCAAAACCACCCCTGTCATGCCTCAAGTCGCACCAGTTACACTAGATGGCCAGAAGATCCTAGGCTACCTCGAGGGGATCGAGCTCCAATTCAAAACTATGAACGCCCGGCTAGCTAAGGTCGAGCAGTACTCAATCAAGAATGCAAAGAGGAAGGCTCGAAGGCTCAAGGGCACTAGGGACAAGAAGGATAACACCTCTAAAAAACTCATACGTGAGTTCGACGAGGTAGCTGATGGGCTAAAGAAAACCGGGTCTCTTGAGACGGATGAGATATCTCCAAGCCAGGAGGAGCGAGGCAGCCAGGCTCCGAGCGAGCCGCGGCATGAGCCAGCTTCGTCCGAGGCTAGATCCACTAGTGTTTTAGATCGAATCGGGAAGAGGCTAACTGAGCACGATCTAAGACTTAGATTGGAAAAGTCCAAAGCACGGAAGGAGACACCAGAGAGGACTCCACCTAGAACAGAACGAAGGGAGAGGACTCCGCCTAGAACAGAACGAAGGGAGAGGACTCCACCTAGAAAAGAACGAAGGGAGAGGACTCCACCTAGAAAAGAACGAAGGGAGAAAACTCCACCTCGGACTCATAGAAGGGAGCGAAGGGAGAGGACCTCCTCTCACCATTCAAATGAAGAGAGGTCCGATGAAAGAATTGGAGACCTGAGGGTTGGTGATTTAAGGCGCCTACTGGTGCAGATGGAAAATGAGAAGAGAGCACCACCCTCTGTTACGGCCCCATCTCCTTTCACTCCTGCAATAAGGATGTCTCCTCTACCCCCGGCATTTAGAAGTAACCTCGAGCTTGCCTTCAATGGAGATGCAGATCCTGCTGAATACCTGGCCCGTTTCAATACCGAGATGGAGGTCTACCAGGTTCCTGATATAACTCGTTGTCGATTATTCGCTGCCTCGTTAAGGGGAAGTGCCCAACAGTGGTTTATTAAGCTAGGACCAGCTAGCATTAGCATGTGGAGACAGTTGAGAGATCTATTCTTAAGGCAGTTTCAGTCAACTCTTCACTATGCCCCCTCGGTGGCCACCCTTGCAAACATTAAGCAGGGAAAGGTAGAGTCCCTGCAGGAATATTTCATGCGATTTAACGCTGAAGTCCCTAGAGTTCGAGGAGCAACAGAAGAAGCCCAGAAGAATTTCCTAATTGCTGGTGTAACACCCCCAGACCCGGGGTCGGAGATATGGGTTATCACGATCCCTTGTTCCGTACCAACGCTTAATACTTGAACCATAAAACAATAAATCAACACACATGGTGACCCCACCATCAATACACTCACGCTAGTTATGTCTCAGAAACGAACTTACAATAACAGTAGTCATATGATCCACTAATTAAAGTTATTACAACCTGAAAGTAAAATACTTGCAACCTACTACCAGTATGATTTCTATGTGAAACCATAAGGTAGCGCAAAAGTTTGTTCTTGTTCATTAATATACATAAGTGATACTTATAATTAAACCGGAGCAACAAGAGTTACACTCCGAACCAACTCGGTACTTCTACCTGATCAACTGTAACAACCATGCTACGGGCGGCCTATATGTCCCTGACGCGCTTCCGAGCGGTACGACGAATCCTGGCCATCTACTCTAGCTGTTGTGTTGTGATATATATGTATAGAAAGAAAAAGCTGGAGTGAGCACTCGGCCCAGCAATAATACAATACAGCATAAGCATATAAGTAAGCTTATATCATAAAGGAAAACCTTTAAAACTTCATTCGTATACAGAATGATATATTTATTTCTCTTTTCGTCAAAACATACCATATAGTACGACTACTGTATGAGGAACATCATTACTCATTACTGTCACATTATCAGTAACTCAGCGCCTAGGCTTTTGTTACAATGTGCAGCTCAACTCCAATTGGAGGGAAGGGAATGTACTGGAACACCCGATACACGGTGATCAGCCGTTGTATCGTAACTTTTCTTTTCTACTAGTAGAAGGACGACTTCCTGTTCGGTTGTCACCCTGACCGCATATGGGCCATTGTACTAAGAGATCACTACCTCGGCGCCTATTTCGTCACCGGGCAAGCCTTAGCACTCAAGAGATCACTACCTCGACGCCTATTTCGTCACCGGGCAAGCCTTGATAAATTTGGCACTACCCCGGCACCTATTTCATTGCCGTGTAGGCCTTTCCAATTCCCACGATGAAAAACATTAATGAAACGGAAATCGGAATTTAATTCCATATTTCCCAAGTACGAATACTCGTCAAAACTTTGTAACCGTTTAGAACACCTTACTCCAGAGTAATTGCAAGGAGTAAGTCAAAGTGTGGGTTGACATTAGTCAACGAGACTACCGATGA
Source organism: Heracleum sosnowskyi (assembly GCA_030848705.1). Taxonomy (NCBI): domain Eukaryota; kingdom Viridiplantae; phylum Streptophyta; class Magnoliopsida; order Apiales; family Apiaceae; genus Heracleum; species Heracleum sosnowskyi. Next base: position 56,303,046 of record CM061238.1, on the reverse strand, counting down.
TTACTACGTATTTTGAAATCATGACCAGGGAGTTTATTGAAATTTCAGAGTTCAGCGAGTTTGAAATACTCTACTTGAATGGGGGAGCCATCCCCTAGTTATAAGTATTCTAGAGGAACAGTGGAAGAAAAACTTTGTCCTCTATTCCTTGAACTAGATTCCCAGTTTTCGATGAGTTGGAAAAATACTATTCGCATTTAATTACCTTTAACTATCTTAAGATAATAGTTGGGAATCTCTAATTTTAATACCTTTTCTGAAAAATCAAAAAGTTATATTTTTGTGTAAATAATAGAACCTTTGATCATATAATAAGGTTCTATGATTTTAAATCATATTTGGTATATTTAATAAATACCCAAATAATAAATATTAAATTATTAATCAATATAAAACCACCTAAGTGAATATTCAGAATAATATTCACTTAGTTAAATAATCTTCAAATAATGAGTATTGAACTATTATTCAATATAAACTACTTAAGTGAATATTCAAAATAATATTCACTTAATTAAATAATATTCAAATAATATTTATTATAATATTATTTAAATATCTCACCTTAAATATCCCATAATGTAGATATTGGAATATTTAATAAGTCTTTAAAATATAACTGTCCCTGGAACCTTCCAGCTTTTGACAGTAGTTTAAAACAAAATAATAATTTGACTCCCGGTCTAAGTTTTAAAATCATCGTACAAGTACTCTATACTTAGAGTCTTTAACCTTTAACCTTGGTTTATATCTAGTACTTATCTAGCATATAAACCTTACATCTTATACCGCTTTTTATTAAAAAGCGAAAATAGTTTATAAGTCATTTCACAGCATAAAGCAGCATATATAGTAATACCACAACATATATCACAACAGCATCATTATATGGTATAGGGTTTGAAAACTTGCCTTGGGGTCTTGGTGGTGTGGTAGTGGGGGCTTGAGAGTGTGCGCGTCGATCTATAACAAGATATACAATTACAGTCAGTCCCCTAGAACCATTTAATGTGCTATAACTCAAGCACTACAGTTCTACCAATGAAAATTAAACGTCTCGCTCTTGGTCATCTACAACCTCGTGACATTCCGTAAACTTCTAAGTCAAAAGCTTGGGTGAAAACCATTCACAAATCCCAAGTTCTTTTACTTTACCATTTCCTTGTTTTAAACCATCCCCTTAAGGGTATTTCACTCGCGCAACCTTTGTTCGCGTATTTTTATAAAATCACCAACTCATCTTTTTAACTCGAACCCTTCTAGGTTTCCTTTCCTAATTATACATACTAGTATCCATTTTAGTATCTCAATCCAATTCCAATTTTAAAGGGCTTGATCCCTATCTCAAAGTTCATACAATGAACTATCTAGTTACGCGAAACCGCTTTCACTAAAACGGACGTTTCTCCTAAACCGTAAATCGAAACGACACGATTCTTTCGCTAAAACAATCTAGGAAACAGAGCCTACATGCTCATGGTCATAAACTTCAAGTTTATGCCCTGTATTGAAACCATGGTTTCTGTCTAAAATACCTAAGTAAAATCCGACATGGTAACGGCGCTTACGCGTACTTCCCGTGTTTTTAAACACTCAATCCAACTACAATTCAACCATCAACCAACCACCAATCAAACTCAAGCTAATACTACCATTTTTCTGTCCAAACATGGTCATACTCTTATTCATAAGTTTATCCACAAATCAACCATTAAACATGCTTAAAATCATGCATACATGCTTTATTCTAACATAGTTCTCATTCAATCACTTCTAACTACTAGATCAAGCATAATCTTAAAAAGAAAGAAGTTTTATACCTTCCTTGGAGCTTAACAAAGACTATATATGGATGATATATCCTTCCTTGCTCCTTAACTAAGCTAATCAAACCTAAAAACACCAAAACAAATCAAGATCTTATGAGTTTACTATTCACATCACTATTCATCATCAACTTTGAATCCATTTTTGACCAAGCTATGATCCATGGATGAGGCTAAGATTAGAGATCTACCTTGGATATAGGATGAGGGTGATTTAGAGCCCAAGATCAAGATTTATGGTTGAGTGGAAGTTGGAGCAAACGTTTTAAGCTCTTGAATGGAAGAAAAGGGCCGAAAGTTTCCTTCTCAAGAATGCATCTCTTTTTTATTTGTTTTCTTTGATTTTTCTTTCCTTTTTGTTTTGTCTAATTAACCTTAATACTTTGCCAATTAATTTGTGTGGCTAATACAAGGACTTGTCATCAATGACAAGGCTATTTTGGATGTGTGGTGGTGGTGAAAGTGGTGACAAGGTGGTGATTCATCACCTTGTCATCACTTTGTCATGCTTATGTCATTTCCTTGCATCATGCTTATGTCATCCTTTGCATCCTCAATCCTTTTATATATTGCACTTGATGATCTCATATAATACTCCTCCTTTGGTTAGGGTTTAATCCATAATTTATTACGCTTTTGTTTCGCGATAGTTTCAAGTGGTTTTAAAGACGTTTCTCTGTACCAAAGCTAGGGTACTTCCTTTATCCTTCCATTACCTTTGTTTAATATATAATCTTAGATTTCTCACCTTGGTTTAAGATATGATCATGGATTTCTCATTCCACATACTTTCTTAAAACGATCAAATCAATACATCCTTAACTGTCCAGTGAATAGTGATTTAAAACTCGGATGGGAATCTTCTGATTCTGATCGCGTTTACATTCTTTTATTCTTCCTATATATCAATAATATCACTTCGAAACATTCATTCCATGTCGTCTACATAGTTGTTAATCCCAAATGACCTAACAGAATTGTAGAAGGGGGGGGGGGGGTTGAATACAATTACTTGATATTTCTCAAATTTAAAAACAACTTACAAATTAAAACTGAACTTATAAAATAAAAAAACCACAAGCACTTAATAATTTCAGTTGGATTGTTTGATGATCCAACTGAAGTGATTTTTATTGCGGAAATAATCTGTGATACAAAAGTACACAGATGCTCAGTTACAATAATGTAGAGAAGAAAAATGCTCTCAAAAATAGCTAATACAATCTATTTGTTTTTCTTCTCTCCTTTCTAAAGTAACTGCTACACTTAGTTATATAAACCCAAGTTTACAACTCTATTTTTGGCTACACTAAAAGTACAATGAGTAACCGCCAATAGTTTGCTTTTCATCCCTTTGTCCAATGGTCCTTGGAGATATTTGCTTTTGTCTTCATGCTTATTATGATCACTCCCAAGAGCCCAATTGGAAACTGGGATGTTTCCTTATTCCCCATGTCCATTTTAATGGTTTCCAATGCAAAGTACACTTCCACATCACCTTTAGATCTGTTCAGTAAACTGTCACTATCACTTTGTCAACTATTCAGAAAAGAAATAATGATTCGTTGATAGCAGGGAGATGTGTTTCGTTGATAGCTTTATTCTTCATTTCGTTGATGAGTAAACTCCATACCGTTGACAGAGTAATCTTCATTCCGTTGACATGTCTTCACTTAGGCAAAATTACAAGGCATGAGATATTTACAATTAACCAACCTATTTTGCCTATCTAGTACTTAGTCAACATGACTTAGAAAACCTATCCAATATCTACAATGAAATGCATATCAAACTAGAAGTATTGTACAGTGCAATTGCTACATCACTCATTTCGTTGATGAGCTTCCTGTCAACGGAATGCTGCAAAGCATGCCATTTCGTTGACAGCTACAAAATGACTTTACACAAATTCTACTAAGTGTTTTATGTTTATCATCAAGAACAACATATTCCTAACAATCTCCCCTAATTTATGACTGATAGAATAACAGCCATAAATCAAGAGACTTGATGATAACAAAAACACTCAGATACATCATAAATTACAAAAGTAGAAAATGCATTAAGCTTCATAATATTTTAGACAAAATACAAGACTTACAAGACTAATACCCAAAAGTGCTCCTCTAGATTGAACAAATGATTCATCTGTGTCTTCTTTGTGGCATAGTCTTCTTCCCTCTCTTAGAGTTGTTTTCCTCAATTTGGACCTGTAGCCTTCTGTAAAAGATCTTCTCTTCTTCATCTTGATCACCAAGCATGGATTGCATAAACTTTAGAGTTTGATTAGATGCCTTATCCAGCTGGTCTTCCATCCTGAAGAATCTTCTGCAATTGTCCTTGTCCTTAAATTCCATCATCCAGTATGGTTGAAGATGGATCTTCTTTCCTGTTGAGGGCACTCTAAGCATCCTGGGAAGAGCCTCAGGCTTGTTCCAGCTAGCCTTTATCTGACAAATTTTGGAGACCACCTCAGACTTGGCTGTTTTGGTGAAGCCAAAGTCTTTCTTCAAGCATCTAAACACTGAGAGTAGTGTTTGTTAGTCTTCTCCTAAAATTCTGTAGAGAGGCCACACCTGTTCTCTACCACCCTTGAATACAAAGACCAGTCTCTCAGGCAATTTTTGAGAAGCTGCAATGCCCCTTACTTCCACCAGGTTGTCTAAGTCAAGATGTAGACTGGATTCTTCCCTGATGTCAGCAATGTACATGCAGTCCTCTGGATTTGCAGGGGGTTTCTGAGGTTGTGGCTTTCTCATAAATACTGGTTTTGCTTTGACAGCCCTTTTCTTTGTCTTCATTGGTTGATCCTTCTCAAATAGAAACTTTGGAAAGTAGGCCTCATCAAATTCAAAAGGCTCCTCTTTTGGCATTATTGGTTGATCATGAAAGTTGACAGGATGTGCAGGATCACAGGCCAACTTTCCTTCATGAGGTAGATCAACAGGAATTTGATGTGCACTAGTTGTGGAAGAGTCTTGGGCAGTGTCCTGAGAATCATCTTTATCAAAGTTTAGATTCCTTTTTGCTCTAGCCTTTGGCTGCCTTACACTCTTCCTTTCCTTTCCAGCTTCCTCAGCTTCATCCTTGGCCTTTTCTTCCTTTAGGGTTTCTTCATCTTCAAGTGATTGAGCAACTGCAAGAGCTTGCATTGCTGCCCTTTCAGATTCTTCAGCTTTGGCCTTAGCAAAATTTGGGTGACCAACCCAAATGCAGATTTCCTTGCTATCCTTGTAGATGATGGCCCTTTGGTTCCTTATGCTTGGATGATTGCTTTCTTTGCTTTCAATAATCAGCTTCCCTAGGATTTTGAACTCATCTGGCTTTGGTGGAGGATAAAATATCCTTGCAGTGTTCTTGCCCTTGGGTTTGACAGGTGATATTGGAGATATCCCTCTTGTATCCACATTCCTAAAGCATGAAGCTTGCCCTTTCTCATTTCTTGAATCTTGAAAGAGTCCATGCTGAAGGGGTTCTATAACATAAGAACTCTTGAACTGTGGCTCCCATTCCGTTGATGTTACAACCATGGCATTCGTTGATGGTTGATCCGTTGATGGATTTGAATTCTTTGCAGTTTCAGCAATTTTCTTGACCCTTGCTTCTATGTTGGACCAATGATCTTTAATCTGTTCTGCAAGTCTCATCCTCATAGAAGCTTCCTGAATCAGGTCAATACCATCCTTTTTCTTCTGTCCAAGCTCCCCCATTGCTAGTGGCTCATTTGGTAAGGAAATGGCTGGAACCAAAACCTTTGTGATTTGTATATCAAGCTCTTTAGATTTCTCTAGCTCCTTAGATTTCTCCCCATTTTTGTTATCATCAAGTGAGATGATAGGGAGTCCTTGAGCTGCCAAAAGCTGGGTGAGTAGCTGTGTCTGCTTTTCCTGTTCCTTTTGCATGTGAGAAAGTGTAGCCTCAACTTTGTCCACTCTAGAGGAAAGAGTCTTCAAAGATGAGGACACTTCAGGTTCCTTGGAGAAAAACCTGTTCATCTTGGACACAGTTAGAAGAGGAAGCTTTTCATCTAGCCTCCTGTCAGTAGCATCCCTGAGGTTTCTAATGGAATCTTTGATTTCTGTAGCTTCAATCCTTGTCTGTAGCATCTGTAGTCTTTGGATTTCCAGAGAATCCATGATGGCCTTGTAGAATTTCTTGTCCATTGCATTTGCAGACTCATGAGCTAGATATGCCTCAGTGTACTGCTTTGAGATAGAAGCATCTAGAGTGCATCTTCCTTGCATATCCTGAGAAAGCCAGTTTGGTCTAGGAGGCACCACATAATTCCCAGTCTGTGAAGTAGTGGCCACCTGTAGATTGTCACCAAAGCTGTCCTCATCATCAGAAAAGTCAAAGTCTCCACTTGCTGCAGCTGTTGGAGATAGATTGGTTAAGGCATCCTTTGCTCTTTGCATTGATGCAGTTGTATGAATTAGGTTTAGTGACCTCTCTGCCTCCACATTGCCCTGCTGAGCCATAATTTGATAGGCTGGCACAGGGTGAGTAAAGGTCTCAGGATCCAGGGAAATACTATCCAGAGTTTGTTGATAATGCTCTTGGAAAGTAAGTTCCCTTTCTCCCTCATTGACCCTCATTAACTCACTAGCAATGGCTGCCTCCTCCCTTGCTGCTCCTGTAGTCCCTTCTCTCTCTCCTCTATTTTCTTGCATCATGGGCTCCCCATGGCTCACACCTCTCACACCCTCACCTTCACCTACTAAGGTGGAACCCTCAGTCTCTCCTTTTGCCTGGCTGGAAGAAATAGCCAGCCTCTCACTCTCATTCTCTCCTTTTGCCTGGCTGCAAGCCAGCCTCTCAATTTCACTCCCTCTCAAACCTAAAAGTGTCTCAACTACCACCAGGTCATCTACACTAGTTGTGGAAACAACTTGATTTGCAATAAGGGGTGTAGAATGACCTATCAACGGAATGGTAGTTTGAACTGTCAACGGTATGAATACCGTTGATGGAGAAACACTTGTCAACGAAAGAGACTGTTTCGTTCATGAAGTCAATAAAGCACTTTGAGAAAGTGAAATTATAGTAGAATCTGTGGTGATTGATTTTAGAGATTGGTCCACAGATCCTCTTGCAACTTCAGAAAAAGTTGGTTGATGGCCCAACAAATCACTTAACAAGTGATGGCCACCAGCTTCAGAGTGGGGATTCTCCAAGATAAGAGTTGGAGAATCAGGAATAGATGAATGGATCATGTCCACATCTAAAGACTGAGTTGGTGAATTTGATGGAGATAGTTCAAGATTGATGTTTAGAGAATGGGACTGTAACCCCAGAGTAATAATAGGGGTTACATCAAACTGAATTTGTGAAACTGGAAATGTTGCTTCCAGAGTGTGTGCACCCTGTGTACCCTTGGATTTTTGCTTCACTCACCTTTGGTATTGGGAAAATGTAGACTGTGGGCTTGAAGTGTCCCTTACCCTCTTGGAGTGTGCTCTTGGAGGAGAGCTTGTTTCAATAATCACATCCTTTTGGGAGGATGCAACTAGACTTGTGTTTAAATCCATTTTACTCATTGTGCCTTGTTGGGAAGACACAATGGGGCTTGGTTGGGACACACTATCCTTTCCTTCCTTATTCTTGGGGTTTCTTTGATGTTCACCCCTTCCCTCACCTCTTACAGCTCCAGAATCACTCCCCTTAGGTTGTGAAGTAGTTTTTGCAACAGGTGCCTTTTGAGAAGCACCTGAGGTTGGCTTTGAGGATTTCTTAGATTTAGGTTTTGCTGCTTGGGCAGGAGCCTGTTGGGACACAGCTACAGACTCCATAGCAACATTGGTAGGGGAAACAATAGAAGTAGCAACTACACTAACAGGGTTAGAAGAAGTTACCTCAATGATGAGTAGATACACCACTGGGACATCACCATTGTGGTTAAGTCTCAGGATATCTGTCAAAACCCTCTTCTCTTGCACAAAACACTCAAACCTGGAAATAGGGTTAGAGATAACTAATGGTGCTGGACTAACATGGTTAGCCAACATCATCAGAAACCTAGCATAATAGATATTCTTTTTCCTATTTGCCTTATCACCCAACTTAGCACCAATTTCATACATAAGTTGGGTGCTAAAGTTATAATATCTATCAGTTAGGAGCATGGTTAAGAGAATTAACATGGAATTAGTTAATGCATCAAAATTACCAATTTTGCCAGAAAATACCTTTATGAATGCTTCAGCTAAGTAACTGTATTCTCTAACCAAACCTCTTCTAATAATCTTACCCAAATTATCAGTAGGCAATGAGTAGTTTATAGAATTTAGCATGTTAACAATTTCAGTGTTTTTAGGCAAAGTAGTACAGTTATTTTCAGGAATATGTAGACATGCTTGCAATACATCAGAATTAACTATATACTCATTACCTTGGATGGTGAATTGCAAAGTGCAATTTGTCCCACTATACTCACATGAGGTCCAAATCTTCTCGATTATCTCATTGTAGAGTGGTGTAGAGTGAAACATTGCATAGCTCAACTTGCAATTCTTCATGAAGTCCATCATCTTGAAAAAGATGTTGTTCGGGCTTTCCTTGACAACAAAGGGGATGGAGTTGTTTTTCTCATAGATAAACCCTCCAGCAGACATAAGCTTGACTATGGGTGCCATTGTTGAGTGTAGAAAAGCTTCGAACTGAATTGCTTGTTAGAGAGAAGAAGAAAGAAAAGCCTTTGGAATTTTTGAGAACAGGTAAAAAAGAATTAAAGAAAATAGAATTTCTTAAATACTTCCCCAAAAATTCTCAGAAATTAAATCCAACAATCAATGTAAATTACTGGATTGGCTTAAAAAATATAACTGTTACCTTTAAAGTATTACCATGATTTATACTTACAGGGGTGTATGTATAGATCGTGGTAACAGACGTGTCAAATTTCAACGGTTCAGATTAATTGCGCTAAATCAACGAATCAGGATTGGGCGGTTAACGTCCCGTCTTATTTCGTTGATAAAGCTGTGTTTCGTTGATATAAATGAGCTATCAACGAAACACCCAGAAAAATGCTAAGACTGTCAACGAAATGGATCGTTTCGTTGACATAGTAATTTTGACTTAGACAAAATTTTACTTTTTCCTGAGAAAATTAATTCACAGAAAAACATAGCAAATTTCTGGCTGCATTTTAACTTGTAAACATCTCAGAAATAATTAAGAGAAATTTAGCATACCTAGCTCACTTACTAATCTTGAGAATGTTGATTCATCAAGTGGCTTGGTAAAGATGTCTGCAAGTTGTTGTTCACTTGGAACAAAATGTAACTCCACAGTACCATTCATAACATGTTCTCTAATGAAATGGTACTTGATGTCAATGTGCTTGGTCCTTGAATGTTGCACTGGATTCTCAGTAATGGCAATGGCACTAGTGTTGTCACAGAAAATAGGAATTTTCTCAACTCTTATTCCATAATCAAATAGTTGATTTTTCATCTATAAAATCTGTGCACAACAACTTCCAGCTGCAATATACTCAGCCTCAGCTGTGGAGGTAGAAACTGAGTTTTGTTTCTTGCTGAACCATGAGACAAGCTTGTTTCCTAAGAATTGACAGGTGCCAGTTGTGCTTTTCCTGTCAATTTTACATCCTGCAAAATCTGCATATGAATAACCAATTAGTTCAAAGCCAGATTCTCTAGGATACCAAATGCCAAGGTTTGGTGTTCCTTTGAGATATCTGAAAATTCTTTTAATAGCAACTAAATGGGATTCCCTAGGATCAGCCTGAAATCTAGCACATAGACATGTAGCAAACATAATATCAGGTCTACTAGCTGTTAAATATAGAAGTGAGCCTACCATGCCTCTGTAACTTGAAATGTCCACAGATTTTTCCTTAGTATTCAATTCAAGTTTGGTGGCAGTAGGCATGGGAGTTTTGGCAGGAGAGCATTCCATTAAGTTAAATTTCTTTAATAAATCATGAATATATTTTGTTTGACTAATGAAAATGCCTTCATTAACTTGCTTCACTTGGAGACCAAGAAAGTAAGTTAATTCTCCCATCATGCTCATTTCATATTTACTTTGCATAAGCTTGGCAAACTTTTGACAAAGTTTCACATCTGTAGACCCAAAGATTATGTCATCTACATAAATTTGAACAAGTATAGTAGAGCCATTCACAACCCTGTGAAACAGAGCTTTATCTACAGTACCTCTAGTGAAGTGATTCTCAAGGAGGAACTGTGAAAGTGTGTCATACCAGGCTCTAGGTGCTTGTTTCAAACCATAGAGTGCTTTGAGGAGGAAGTATACATATTCTGGAAAATCATCATCTTCAAAACCAGGAGGTTGACTTACATACACCTCTTCTTCCAATTCCCCATTCAGAAAAGCACTCTTCACATCCATTTGATAGACCTTGAAATTGGCATGGGCTGCATAGGCTAGGAAAATCCTTATTGCTTCTAGTCTTGCAACAGGAGCAAAGGTTTCATCAAAATCAATTCCATCTTCCTGTGAATAGCCTTTTGCAACCAATCTAGCTTTGTTCCTTGTGACTATGCCATTTTCATCCATCTTGTTTCTGAACACCCATTTTGTGCCTATGACACTCCTGTCCTTAGGCTTGGGCACCAGCTTCCAAACATTGTTCCTTTCAAATTGGTTTAGCTCCTCTTGCATAGCTAAAACCCAATCTGGATCTAGAAGTGCATCCTCAACTTTCTTTGGCTCATCTTGAGACAGAAAGCTGCTATATAGACATTCCTCTTGAGTTGCTCTTCTAGTTTGGACTTTTGAAGAAACATCACCTATAATAAGTTCAAAGGGATGATCTTTAGTCCATTTCCTTGAGGGATGAAGATTTGCTCTTGACGAGGTAGCTTCATGATCATGATTGCCTTGATTGGATAATTGTCCTTGAGAAACTCCCCATGAGTTTGTTGTCCCTAATTGATCACTTCTAGAAGCATTTCTGTGACTGTCAACGGTATGACCATTTTGGCTGTCAACGAAACACTCATTTTGACTATCAACGAATCCTCCATTATGACTGTCAACGAAATGACCATTTGGTCTGCTATCAGCTATTCTTTTCAATCTCAATGCAGCAATTTCATCTTCACTGCTGCTTTCATCTGTGCTAGATACAACAACTTTAGCCTGTTTCTCAGTAGCCTTAACATGATTCACTTGATCTCCTTCCTCATTTTCAAAAGAAAGACTTTCATGGAAACCTTCATCACAGAGACCTTGAATTTTGAGATCATCAAAAACAACATGTACAGATTCCATAACAATGTTGGTTCTGAGGTTATAGACTCTGTAAGCTTTCCCTGCTGCATATTTGCTTCATCTGCCTTTGCTTCAAATTTCCCCAAATGCTCAGCTTGATTCCTCAAAACAAAGCATTTGCATCCACAGACATGAAGAAAATCCAATAGTGGCTTCTTTCCTTTGAGTAGTTGATAAGGGGTCATTCCCTTGGCCTGATTAATCAAAGAAATATTTTGAGTGAAGCAAGCTGTGTTAACTGCCTCAGCCCAAAAATAAGTTGGTAACTTTGATTCATCTAGCATTGTCCTTGCAGCTTCAATAAGTGTTCTGTTTTTCCTTTCAACTATACCATTTTGCTGTGGTGTCCTTGCTGCTGAAAACTAATGCAAAATACCATTTTCTTCACAGAACACCTTCATACTTGAATTCTTGAATTCTGTCCCATTGTCACTCCTAATCCTTCTTACTTTGAAATCAGGATGATTTTTTACCATCTTGATGTGATTGATAATGATTTCACTTGCCTCATCTTTTGAGTGTAAAAAGAAGGTCCATGTAAATCTAGAAAAATCATCAACAATCACAAGACAGTATTTCTTCTTTGAGATAGACATGACATTTACAGGGCCAAACAGATCCATATGAAGTAATTCAAGCTGATGGACAATTGATGACTCTGTCTTGCTTTTGAATGATGCCTTCTTTTGTTTCCCTTTTTGACAGGCATCACACAAACCATCCTTTGAGAACTCCACTTGTGGAATTCCTCTAGCAAGATCTTTCCTCACCAAATCATTCATAACTTTAAAATTCAGATGAGATAATTTCTTGTGCCATAGCCAACTTTCATCCTTGCTTGCCTTGCTGAAGAGACAAGTGATGGTGTCTGGACTTGTGCTACTAAAGTCAGCAATGTACACATTCCCTCTTCTGAATCCAGTCATTACCACATTGTTGTCTCCTCCTTTAGAAACAACACAGGCTTCTTTAGAAAAAGTAACTAAAAATCCTTTGTCACAAAGTTGGCTGATACTAAGCAAATTGTGCTTAAGACCATCCACCAATGCAACCTCATCTATGATGACATTCTCTTTTGAAATCAAGCCATATCCCTTAGTGTAGCCTTTGCTGTCATCTCCAAAAGCAATACAAGGGCCAGCTCTTTCCTAAAACTCTGTGAGCAGGGTAGAATCACCAGTCATGTGTCTTGAACAACCACTATCCAAGTACCAAAGATTCCTTTTGTCTCCCTGGTTGCTTGAGGAGCTTGCTTCCTGCTCATGATTGTTAGCCATAAGAGCCAAGTTGACATACTCAACATCATCATCAGAATCTTCACCATTACCAGTCCAATCATACTCCTGAGACATGAAAGCCTTTTCTTTTTGCTTGAGAAGTTCAAAGTATTTCTTTTTATAATCAACAGGCTGAAATTTCCTGTTGCCCTTCTCAACCTTTGGCTTTCTGCAGTCCCCAGCAAAGTGACCAAGCATTCCACAATTGAAACATTTAGATTTCGACTTTTCAATCCAGTTACTTTTGCTGGGTTGAAAGTCTCTCCTTGGTGGCCTAGCTTCTGAGTTTCTCTTGAACTTGAACTTAGAGAATTTTCTTGACAGAAAAGCAATGTGTTCATCAATCTCATCTAAGTCATCCAAGTTGACTGGTTCTGGTTCTTCTTCTTCTGTCATCTTGCCTTTACCCTTGCCAACATCACTCCTACAACTAGCTCGACTAGTTGTGGCCTTTGCAGCTTCTTCATTGTCATCTTCCAGTTGGTTCACAGATGCAATCGATGCAATAGATCCACCTTTCTTCTGTACCTTTTCAATTTCTTCATCTTGCTCCATTTCCAACTCATATGTCTTCAAGGTTCCATAAAGCCTTTCAAGATTGTAGTCTTTGTACTCTTGAGTGTTTCTGAGAGAAACAGTCATAGGCTTCCATTCTTTTGGAAGAGCTCTAAGAAATTTAAGGTTTGAATCCTTGGTTTGATAGATCCTCCCATACAACTTTAATCCATTCAAAAGCTTCTGAAACCTACTAAATGTGTCATTTAGGGTTTCACCAGCTTTAAAATGAAAATGCTCATATTGTTGTATGAGGAGCTGCATTTTGTTTTCCCTAACTTGCTCAGTTCCTTCACAGAGAGTTCTAACAGTGTCCCATACTTCTTTGGAGGATGTACAGTTTATGACATTGTCAAACATCTCTTGCTCCAAACCATTAAACAGAATGTTCATGGTTCTTTTATCTTTATGGATTTCTGCAACATCTTCAATAGTCCATTCTGAGACAAGTTTTGGAATTTCAACATCAGGAACATCATCTGGCACTCCAATTCTAGATGCAAACTTCATGGGAACGTGTGGACCTTTCTCAATGCAGTCTACATACCTCTCATCCATAGACATGAGATGTAAATGCATCTTTACTTTCTAGTGAAAGTAATTGTCCTTATCAAGAACTGGTATCTTTACACCTGCATCCTTCTTCACCATGGTTACTGTTTTTGGTCTTGATCTTTAAACTTCTTGTATGTTAGAATCTTGCTTTGATACCAATTGTTAATCCCAAATGACCTAACAGAATTGTAGAAGGGGGGGTTGAATACAATTACTTGATATTTCTCAAATTTAAAAACAACTTACAAATTAAAACTGAACTTATAAAATAAAAAAACCACAAGCACTTAATAATTTAAGTTGGATTGTTTGATGATCCAACTGAAGTGATTTTTATTGTGGAAATAATCTGTGATACAAAAGTACACAGCTGCTCAGTTACAATAATGTAGAGAAGAAAAATGCTCTCAAAAATAGCTAATACAATCTATTTGTTTTTCTTCTCTCCTTTCTAAAGTAACTGCTACACTTGGTTATATAAACCCAAGTTTACAACTCTATTTTTGGCTACACTAAAAGTACAATGAGTAACCGCCAATAGTTTGCTTTTCATCCCTTTGTCCAGTGGTCCTTGGAGATATTTGCTTTTGTCTTCATGCTTATTATGATCACTCCCAAGAGCCCAATTGGAAACTGGGATGTTTCCTTATTCCCCATGTTCATTTTAATGGTTTCCAATGCAAAGTACACTTCCACATCACCTTTAGATCTGTTCAGCAAACTGTCACTATCACTTTGTCAACTATTCATAAAAGCAATAATGATTCGTTGATAGTAGGGAGATGTGTTTCGTTGATAGCTTTATTCTTCATTTTGTTGATGAGTAAACTCCATACCATTGACAGAGTAATCTTCATTCCGTTGACATGTCTTCACTTAGGCAAAATTACAAGGCATGAGATATTTACAATTAACCAACCTATTTTGCCTATCTAGTACTTAGTCAACATGACTTAGAAAACCTATCCAATATCTACAATGAAATGCATATCAAACTAGAAGTATTGTACAGTGCAATTGCTACATCACTCATTTCGTTGATGAGCTTCCTGTCAACGGAATGCTGCAAAGCATGCCATTTCGTTGACAGCTACAAAATGACTTTACACAAATTCTACCAAGTGTTTTATGTTTATCATCAAGAACAACATATTCCTAACAATAGTGTGGTCTGAAAAACTTTTCATCAGCAAATTTACTATTCATCAGTGGAAATTTACTATTCATCAAGGTTTTAATTATTACAAAAATTTGGGATATTACAGTCTCCCCTACTTAAAAGGATTCCGTCCCGGAATCAGATCAAAATAGATGAGGGTACTTTTCTAGCATTGCGCTCTCTAGTTCCCAAGTGGATTCTTCAACATTATGATTTCTTCACAAAACTCTTACCAGCTTTATAACTTTATTCCTTAGCACTTGATCCTTGCGGTCAATGATTTCTACCGGTTGCTCTATATATGACAGGTCTGGTTGTATATCTACTTGCTCGTATTCTACCACGTGTCTGGCATCCGGATTGTACTTCCTTAACATAGACACATGGAACACGTTGTGAACTTGCTACAGGTTTGGGGGCAAGGCTAGCTCGTAAGCTACTTCCCCGATACGTCTCAAGATCTCGAACGGTCCAATATATCTGGGGCTCAATTTCCCTTTCTTTCCGAATCTCATCAATCCCTTCCACGGAGATACTTTCAACAGCACAAGATCTCCCACTTCGTATTCTTTGTCCTTTCGGGCCAAGTCTGCATATTTCTTCTGTCTGTCTTGGGCTGCTACCAGTCGTCCTCTGATAAGGTCTATTGCATCCTTAGTCTGTTGGACCATTTCGGGTCCGAGCATTTTTCGCTCTCCAACTTCATCCCAATACAAGGGTGATCGACATCTTCTTCCATACAAGGCCTCATACGGGGGCATCCCGATACTTGCATGAAAACTGTTGTTGTAGGAAAACTCTATCAGGGGTAGGTGATCATCCCAATTTCCTTTGAAATCTATGGCACAAACTCTCAACATATCCTCTAAGGTTTGGATAGTCCTCTCACTTTGCCCATCCGTCTGGGGATGGTAAGCGGTACTCATGTTTAGCTTGGTTTCTACACATTCCTGAAAGCTTCTCCAAAATCTGGAGTTAAATCTAGGGTCTCTGTCTGACACAATGGAGACTGGAACTCCATGTCTCGCCACAATTTCTTTCATGTAAATATCCACTAGCCTATCGACGGTGTATCTTTCATGAATCGGAAGAAAGTGGGCTGACTTCGTCAACTGGTCTACTATTACCCAGATGGCGTCGTGATTAGCTTTGGTTCGTGGCAATCCTACTACGAAGTCCATGGCTATTTGTTCCCATTTCCATTCTGGAATCTCTAGGGGTCTTAAGAGTCCACCGGGTCTTTGGTGTTCTTCCTTTACTCTTTGGCAGGTCAAGCATTTTCTTACCCACTCTGTTACGTCCTTTTTCATGTTAGGCCACCAATAATATTCCTTTAAATCCCTATACATCTTAGTACTTCCCGGGTGAATTGAATATCTTGAGCTATGACTCTCATGTATAATCTCGTCTTTTAATTCCCGATCATTAGGAATCCAAATCCGGTAAGTATACCTCATAACTCCCTTACCGTCTCTCTCAGTCCTTAATTCCTCTCCCGTCATTAGCTCTTTCCCTTCGCTCATCATGCGTTCTTGACTTAATTTGATCTTTTGTAACAAATCTGATTGTAGTGCGATTTCAAATAGTTTCTCCGTGCCATCTCCGGTTATTTTAACCTCCATCTCCATCTATTCAAACTCTTGGATTAACTTCTCTGAGGAGGTTATCATTTTGAGTCTCTCCTTCCTACTAAGGGCATCGGCCACCACATTGGCCTTCCCTGGGTGGTAAAGAATCTCGCAATCATAATCCTTGATTAATTATAACCATCTCCTATGTCTCATATTGAGCTCTTTCTGAGTGAAAATGTACCTAAGGCTCTTATGGTCTGTGTAGATCTCACACTTTTCTCCATATAAGTAATGCCTCCAAATCTTTAAAGCGAAAACTATTGCTGCTAATTCCAAATCATGGGTAGGATATCTACTCTCATATTCTTTTAACTGCCTAGAAGCATATGCAATCACCCTTTCGTGTTGCATAAGCACGCATCCTAACCCTTTGTGTGATGCGTCACTGTAGATCACAAAATTTCCTTTTCCGTTTGGCAGTGCCAGTATAGGGGCAGTAACTAGCCTCCTTTTCAATTCCTGAAAACTCTTTTCACATTTCTCAGTCCACTCAAACTTCTCAGTCTTTCGGGTCAGTCGGGTCAGTGGGGCTGCTATCTTGGCAAAATCTTTCACAAATCTTCGATAATACCCGGCTAAGCCTATAAAACTTCTCACCTCAGTCGG
The DNA here is from genome assembly GCA_030848705.1 of Heracleum sosnowskyi. Classification (NCBI taxonomy): domain Eukaryota; kingdom Viridiplantae; phylum Streptophyta; class Magnoliopsida; order Apiales; family Apiaceae; genus Heracleum; species Heracleum sosnowskyi. The sequence continues at coordinate 56,286,176 of CM061238.1, read as the reverse complement.
GGTGGTCGGTCTGTCCCAATTTGAAACGGCTTCTATCTTAGCAGGGTTAACTAGCACTCCATCACTGCTGACTACATGGCCTAGAAACTGTACTTCTCTCAGCCAAAATTCATACTTGGAAAACTTAGCATAAAGTCTTTCCTTTCTTAAAGTCTTTAACACTATTCTCAAGTGTTCTGCGTGTTCCTCCTCTGTCTTGGAGTAGACTAAAATATCATCAATAAAAACTATGACGTACTTGTCCAAGTATTGCTTAAAGACTCTATTCATTAGGTCCATGAAGGCTGCTGGGGCATTCGTCAGCCCGAATGACATTACTGAGCTCATAGTGTCCATACCTCGTGCGAAATGCAGTCTTGGGTATATCTTCAGGTTTTATCTTTAACTGGTGATATCCAGTCCTCAGGTCAATCTTGGAGAAGTAAACCGCATCTTTCAACTGGTCAAACAAATCATCAATCCTTGGTAAAGGATATCGGTTCTTAATGGTCAACTTGTTTAGTTCTCGGTAGTCTATACACAATCTCAAACTACCATCCTTCTTTTTCACGAACAACACTGGTGCACCCCATGGTGACACGCTGGGTCTTATCATTCCCTTATCTAGCAATTCCTACAATTGGATAGCTAACTCTTTCATTTCTACCGCAGCTAACCTGTACGGGGCCTTTGAAACTGGCGCCGTCCCTGGAGCTAATTCGATAGCGAATTCTATCTCCCTATCAGGTGGTAATCCCGGAAGGTCTTCCGGAAATACGTCTTCAAATTCATTAACTATAGGAATATTTTGTAACTTAGGAACCTCTCGATTTGTATCTATCACATAAGCTAAATAAGCCTCACACCCATGCCGCAACAACCTCTTGGTTTGGGCCATGGTTAAAAACTTACGGGTTTGTCGTTGTCCCTTGAACACGACCTCCCACCCTTCGGATGTGTTAATCCAAACTTTCTTTCTTTCACAATCTATCTGAGCACCATTGCTCGACAACCAATCCATTCCCAGAATAACATCAAATTCTCCTAATTTAAATGGAACCAAATCTATACAAAACTGTTGACCTTCTATTACTAGGCTACAGTCTATATGTATTTCATCAACTGGAATTACTTCCCGATTTGCTATTTCTACCTCTAATACTTCTTTTAATGGTTCCGCCCTAATTCTTAACTGACTCGCGAAATCCCTCGAAATAAAAGACTTGGTAGCTCCCGAATTAAATAAAACATTTGCATTGACGGTGTTGAGTAAAAGGGTACCTGCTATCACATTAGTGTCCCTTACGGCGTCTTTCACCGTCATGTTGAAAGTTCTAGCAGTTGGGGGCTTGTTAGAGGCGGCTCCACTGATTCTTGAGCCGGCAGGGTTTGCCATAGGGTAGTCTCTTTTCACGTGTCCTAATTTTCCACATTGAAAACACTTCTGATCATTTCGGGGACAAGCGTTGGAGTAATGCCCTGTTTTGTTGCACGTGAAGCAGGTTACCGACTTTAGGGCACATTCTCCCAGGTGTTTTCTTCCACAAGTCTTGCAGTCAGGTAGTGGGGGTCGAGGTTGATTAAAACGGGACACTCCAGTCTGTCTGCCGCCCTGGCGTAGACTCTTATTCTCTGGTTTCCTGAATCCTGAATTCCTTAATGGCTGAGACCTGGTCCCTCCGAATGTCCTTACTGGAACACCGAGCTTCCTCCTTGACTACCAAACTTCCTCTTTTTCTCTTCTCTTCCTTTCTGACTTTGCTCACTACATGCTTCCACTATGGTTACCTTTTGCACTAGCGACGCATAGTCCGTTAATTCCAACACTGCTACTCTATTCTGAATCCATTATTTCAGCCCTTGCTGAAACCTTCTTGACCTCTTCAAGTCAGTATTGACAAAATCTGGCACAAACCTAGACAATTCAGTAAACTTGGCCTCATATTCTGCCACAGTCATGTTATCCTGTTTCAGTTCCAAAAACTTCCTTTCCATTTGTGCTTCCATGAACACAGGGAAATACTTTTCCAGAAATAAAGTAGTAAACCTTGCCCAGGTAACAACGGTATTTGTTTCTAGGTTTTCCTTTGATTCCCACCAGTAGTTAGCCTCCCCTTTCAGGAGGTAAGTAGCAAAGGCGGTCTTTTGGGTTTCCTCAATGCCTAGGATTTCAAAAGATTTTTCCATTTCCTTCAACCAAGTTCTTGCCTCAACAGGGTCAGCAGATCCCTGAAATGCCGGGGGTCCTAAAGACTTAAAAGCCTTAAAAGCACTATGCCCCGCAGTATTGGGGCCTGGTGGTGGTGGCAGTGGGTGCTGGTTCAAATTCTGTCGGAGTAGGTGCATAAATTGGTCCATCGGGTTTCCACCGGGAACCTCTACATCCTGAGTACTCTCATACTCTTCCTCTTCGTAGTCCTGATCATCAAACTCATTGTAATCATCATCCTCTCCGCTTCCTTCATACTCACCTTCCTCATGGTTCTGTTCTTCCATCTCGTGGAAGTCTGGGTTTTCTTCCTCATTATGATAATCTTGCCTTTCATCCCCCTGGTTAACACTGCCCTGAGCCGCAGAATTGGCAAGGCATGCTCGTGTTCCCATACGTCGGGGTGGCATTTTCTGATATTTTTAAGCAAAACTTTTATTATTAAAACCATTTGTTCCTCTTTTTTTTTAAAATATGTGGTTGAATCAATTGAGTCCTTGGTGAAAATCTTGGAAATCATCCTTGCTCACACAAAACTCTTTTTATAGGTAATTTTTTTTTTTTTTGTCAAAATGGGGGTTGCACAGTTTATATGTCAAAACTAATAACTTGTAAAACAATTGAAATAACAGGGGATATCAAATCTTAAAACTGAAAGCTTCATCGAAACTGAAATGCATGAATATATACATTAGTGACATAAAGTCACGAGATGCTGAGTCAAAGTTCCATCAAAAGCGAACACATCGTTGAAATACATCATCCCTACAACAGTCAAAAGCTAAGTACTACTAGTCAACCAGTCAACATCTTCTACGTCAGTCTGATCAGCCTATCTCTAACTCAGAAAGGATACTACTATACATCGGAACCATCCCACAAAAACTGGCACTACTAACGGCCATCTGAGTTTAGAGAACTAAGCTATCTATCACCTATCAAGTCTCCCCCTCTGAGCGGGTCAGATTCCTGACACGCGCCATAACATCTGCCCAAATCCTCTCTGTGGCTAGTCGGGGTACCAGTCCCTCAACAATAACAGACATGCCTCTCATGCGGACCATAGCTCGCCACTCGATGCGGGAAATCTCAAGTCTCATTTCCATAGGAGTCATAAACCTCATCCCGTCCTGATAAGAACGACGGGTCTCTCTCTCTGCAGCTAACTGTCTCCTCAGCTCATCAGCTCTAGCCTCTGCCGCTGCCAAGTCAGTGGTCAGCCGGCCAATCATCCAATCATGGATCACAGTAGGTACTCCAGTAGGTGAGGGAGGAGGTGTGTCTGGATCGGCCATAGCCTGGTCCTCCTCATATCCCTCAGGGGCAAGATCATAGTCATCGTCTGATGGTAACGGGCTCAATGGGGGCACAGGAGGGGTAAGGGCTCTCATAATAGGCAGAGGGTACATCCTGATGCCTCCTCGGCTAGCACTGTCCTCAGAAGTCTCATCATCATCCGTAGTAACTACATCAGGTACAATCTGATCCCCCTTAGTGGAATCATCATCATCAGTCGAATATCCCTCAAGAGAGAGAACATGAGAAGTAGGAAAGTCAAACACAGTCGTGGGGTCCTCTTCCAGATCCTCGTCCGGGTCCTCAGTATCCTCCTCGAGATCCTCCATGGGGTCGTCCACGGGGTCTTCCTCAGCCTCCAGCAGAGCCTCGTCGTGCTGGGTCTCAAAGTCATCAGCCTCCTCGGCCGCGAATACCTATACAAGCAAAAACTAGGTTACTATACTGTGTAATCAAAGTTCCCTTGCGGGTTTTAACAGTCGGTGCTACATCCGGTAGCCCAGCCATGAACTCGATGGGAGTTCTTCTTATTATTATAGTTGCATTTATAATTCCTAACGTCCTATCGTTTCTGAGATTAATAACTATACGCTCTGATACCATTTCTGTAACACCCCCAGACCCGGGGTCGGAGATCTGGGTTGTCACGATCCCTTGTTCCGTACCAACGCTTAATACTTGAACCATAAAACAACAAATCAACACACATGGTGACCCCACCATCAATACACTCACGCTAGTTATGTCTCAGAAACGAACTTACAATAACATTAGTCATATGATCCACAAATTAAAGTTATTACAACCCGAAAGTAAAATACTTGCAACCAACTACCAGTATGATTTCTATGTGAAACCATAAGGTAGCGCAAAAGTTTGTTCTTGTTCATTAATATACATAAGTGATACTTATAATTAAACAGAAGCAACAAGAGTTACACTCCGAACCAACTCAGTACTTCTACCTGATCAACTGTAACAACCATGCTACGGGCGGCCTGTATGTCCCTGACGCGCTTCCGAGCGGTACGACGAATCCTGACCATCTACTCTAGCTGTTGTGTTGTGATATATATGTATAGAAACAAAAAGCAAGAGTGAGCACTCGGCCCAACAATAATACAATACAGCATAAGCATATAAGTAAGCTTATATCATAAAGGAAAACCTTTAAAACTTCATTAGTATACAGAATGATATATTTACTTCTCTTTTCGTCAAAACATACCATACAGTACGACTACTGTATGAGGAACATCATTACTCATTACTGTCACATTATCAGTAACTCAGCGCCTAGGCTTTTGTTACAATGTGCAGCTCAACTCCAATTGGAGGGAAGGGAATGTACTGGAACACCCGATACACGGTGATCAACCGTTGTATCATAACTTTTCTTTTCTACTAGTAGAAGGACGACTTCCTGTTCGGTTATCACCCTGACCGCATATGGGCCATTGTACTAAGAGATCACTACCTCGGCGCCTATTTCGTCACCGGGCAAGCCTTAGCACTCAAGAGATCACTACCTCGGCGCCTATTTTGTCACCGGGCAAGCCTTGATAAATTTGGCACTACCCCGACACCTATTTCATTGCCGTGTAGGCCTTTCCAATTCCCACGATGAAAAACATTAATGAAACGGAAATCGGAATTTAATTCCATATTTCCCAAGTACGAATACTCGTCAAAACTTTGTAACCGTTTAGAACACCTTACTCCAGAGTAATTGCAAGGAGTAAGTCAAAGTGTGGGTTGGCATTAGTCAACGAGACTACCGATGATTACTACGTATTTTGAAATCATGACCATGGAGTTTATTGAAATTTCAGAGTTCAGCGAGTTTGAAATACTCTACTTGAATGGGGGAGCCATCCCCTAGTTATAAGTATTCTAGAGGAACAGTGGAAGAAAAACTTTGTCCTCTAATCCTTGAACTAGATTCCCAGTTTTCGATGAGTTGGAAAAATACTATTCGCATTTAATTACCTTTAACTATCTTAAGATAATAGTTGGGAATCTCTAATTTTAATACCTTTTCTTAAAAATCAGAAAGTTATATTTTTGTGTAAATAATAGAACCTTTGATCATATAATAAGGTTCTATGATTTTAAATCATATTTGGAATATTTAATAAATACCCAAATAATAAATATTAAATTCTTAATCAATATAAAACCACCTAAGTGAATATTCAGAATAATATTCACTTAGTTAAATAATCTTCAAATAATGAGTATTGAATTATTATTCAATATAAACTACTTAAGTGAATATTCAAAATAATATTCACTTAATTAAATAATATTCAAATAATATTTATTATAATATTATTTAAATATCTCACCTTAAATATCCCATAATGTAGATATTGGAATATTTAATAAGTCTTTAAAATATAACTGTCCTTGAACCTTCCAGCTTTTGACAGTAGTTTAAAACAAAATAATAATTTGTCTCCCGGTCTAAGTTTTAAAATCATCGTACAAGTACTCTATACTTAGAGTCTTTGACCTTTAACCTTGGTTTATATCTAGTACTTATCTAGCATATAAACCTTACATCTTATACCGCTTTTTATTAAAAAGCGAAAACAGTTTATAAGTCATTTCACAGCATAAAGCAGCATATATAGTAATACCACAACATATATCACAACAGCATCATTATATGGTATAGGGTTTGAAAACTTGCCTTGGGGTCTTGGTGGTGTGGTAGTGGGGGCTTGAGAGTGTGCGCGTCGATCTATAACAAGATATACAATTACAGTCAGTCCCCTAGAACCATTTAATGTGCTATAACTCAAGCACTACAATTCTACCAATGAAAATTAAACGTCTCGCTCTTGGTCATCTACAACCTCGTGACATTCCGTAAACTTCTAAGTCAAAAGCTTGGGTGAAAACCATTCACAAATCCCAAGTTCTTTTACTTTACCATTTCCTTGTTTTAAACCATCCCCTTAAGGGTATTTCACTCGCGCAACTTTCGTTCACGTATTTTTATAAAATCACCAACTCATCTTTTTAACTCGAACCCTTCTAGGTTTCCTTTCCTAATTATACATACTAGTATCCATTTTAATATCTCAATCCAATTCCAATTTTAAAGGGCTTGATCCCTATCTCAAAGTTCATACAATGAACTATCTAGTTACGCGAAACCGCTTTCACTAAAACGGGCGTTTCTCCTAAACCGTAAATTGAAACGACACGATTCTTTCGCTAAAACAATCTAGGAAACAGAGCCTACATGCTCATGGTCAGAAACTTCAAGTTTATGCCCTGTATTGCAACCATGGTTTCTGTCTAAACTACCTAAGTAAAATCCGACATGGTAATGGCGCTTACGCGTACTTCCCGTGTTTTTAAACACTCAATCCAACTACAATTCAACCATCAACCAACCACCAATCAAACTCAAGCTAATACTACCATTTTTCTGTCCAAACATGGTCATACTCTTATTCATAAGTTTATCCACAAATCAACCATTAAACATGCTTAAAATCATGCATACATGCTTTATTCTAACATAGTTCTCATTCAATCACTTCTAACTACTAGATCAAGCATAATCTTAAAAAGAAAGAAGTTTTATACCTTCCTTGGAGCTTAACAAAGACTATATATGGATGATATATCCTTCCTTGCTCCTTAACTAAGCTAATCAAACCTAAAAACACCAAAACAAATCAAGATCTTATGAGTTTACTATTCACATCACTATTCATCATCAACTTTGAATCCATTTTTGACCAAGCTATGATCCATGGATGAGGCTAAGATTAGAGATCTACCTTGGATATAGGATGAGGGTGATTTAGAGCCCAAGATCAAGATTTATGGTTGAGTGGAAGTTGGAGCAAAAGTTTTAAGCTCTTGAATGGAAGAAAAGGGCCGAAAGTTTCCTTCTCAAGAATGCATCTCTTTTTGATTTGTTTTCTTTGATTTTTCTTTCCTTTTTGTTTTGTCTAATTAAGCTTAATACTTTGCCAATTAATTTGTGTGGCTAATACAAGGACTTGTCATCAATGACAAGGCTATTTTGGATGTGTGGTGGTGGTGAAAGTGGTGACAAGGTGGTGATTCATCACCTTGTCATCACTTTGTCATGCTTATGTCATTTCCTTGCATCATGCTTATGTCATCCTTTGCATCCTCAATCCTTTTATATATTGAACTTGATGATCTCATATAATACTCCTCCTTTGGTTAGGGTTTAATCCATAATTTATTACGCTTTTGTTTCGCGATAGTTTCAAGTGGTTTTAAAGACGTTTCTCTATACCAAAGCTAGGGTACTTCCTTTATCCTTCCATTACCTTTGTTTAATATATAATCTTAGATTTCTCACCTTGGTTTAAGATATGATCATGGATTTCTCATTCCACATACTTTCTTAAAACGATCAAATCAATACATCCTTAACTGTCCAGTGAATAGTGATTTAAAACTCAGATGGGAATCTTCTGATTCTGATCGCGTTTACATTCTTTTATTCTTCCTATACATCAATAATATCACTTCGAAACATTCATTCCATGTCGTCTACATAGTGTGGTCTGAAAAACTTTTCATCAGCAAATTTACTATTCATCAGTGGAAATTTACTATTCATCAAGGTTTTAATTATTACAAAAATTTGGGATATTGCAGCTGGGTTGAGAGAGGGCTCTAAATTCTGGAAGACTCTACAGGCTAGGGAGCCAGAAACTTTGGCTGAATTTTATGAACAGGCGGAGCCTCACAAGCGGGTAGAGAAATCTGTGAGGGATCTAAGAAGCAGTGGCCGAAGGATGGAGAAGAGAGGGAGATCTTCTAGTCCTGAAGAAAGGAGAAAGACTTTTAAAAGGAGCCCCAACCCAAAGAAGTTCAACAGGGCCAAGGAAAATGTCAATAAAGAGACTGGAAGGCCTTACACAACCAAATGGCAGAATCATACCCCCCTTGGTCGCCTCCATTGATCATATATATGCCACTTATGCTGGGAAGGGGGTATTCAAGAAAGCCACCCCTTTGACGGAATATAGTAAAAGGGACACCTCTAAATACTGTGCTTACCATGAATCCACAGGACATCACACGGCCGATTGCCGACAGTTGAAAGATGAGATTGAGAGTCTGATTCGACAGGGAAAGCTAACGGAATGGGTCGTGAAGGAAGTACGGAAACATAAGTCTGAATACCGTCAGGTGCCCCCTCCACCCTCGATAGCAAAGGATGGTGACACAGAGAGGACTGCTAGGGCTGATAGCATTCACGTTATTATTGGAGGACCTCATGTGGGAGGAGATAGTAAGAAAGCCATGGAGAGATATGCTCGAGAGGCAAAGGACCGTCCTCTAACCAATGTTCATTTTCTTGAACAAAGGCCTCCTTATTTGTTCACGAAAGAGAGAGTTGAAATCATGTTTAGTGAAGAAGATGCCAAATGGGTACACCATCCTCATGCTGATGCTCTTGTGGTAAGGATAAAAATCGGGTCTACTAATGTACATCGGGTGCTGGTGGACAATGGGAGCGCTGTGAATATCTTGACCTACGACACTTACAAAAGGCTTGGATTCCTAGACAAAGAGTTGGTCTCAAGCGGAAACCAGCTCTACGGGTTCACTGGGGATTCGGTAGGAATTCGAGGAACAATCCAGCTACCGGTCAGTGTAGGAGACAACCCCCACGTGGCCACACAAATTGTCACTTTTAATGTGGTGGACCAGCCGTGTGCTTATAACGCCATCATTGGGAGACCAATCCTTAAGGAGATGAAGGTAGTTACCTCTGTCTATCACTTAACTATGAAATTTCCAACTCCCACAGGTGTTGGACAAGTGAAGGGATGCCAATATGACTCAAGAGTATGCTACAACCAAGCCATGAAAGGAGCAGAGAAGTTGGATGTTCTACGAGAAGTGGTAGACCTTAGAAAACAAGAGCCTGTGGAAGATAGTGAAGAGAAGAAAATGAAGCGTGTGGACACTCTCATGATGGATGTCTGTAACATGATATTTATAGAGGAACTCCCGGAAGACTACTTCGAAAATTTGGGAATTGAAGTGGAGCCTAGGCCCGGAGCCTTAATGATAGAACCCTCTCAACCCATAATGACATTGCAGGAAGGCATAGTGGAGGAGGCTAGCGATGATGAGGAGAGCCCAGAACATGTAGCCTCCAGATTGAATAAAGGAAAGTGGGTGAAGAAAGAGACCTCAATTCTGATAAACTTGCCAACTGGAGTCTCCCGAGAGGTCACCATTACAACAGAAGGAAACATCCAGCAAGAAACACCGGAGTTGTCCATCAACAATGGGGATCATCTTAGTGTTACTGAAGTAGGAGAGCCTAGCATGGATAGAAGCTTTGATGTTGATTTGGACCCAAGAATGCCTCCCCTACCAGACGGAGCTGGAACATTCGAGGATATCATTCCTATCTTGGTGGACCCAAACGACTCGGCTAAAGTCTTGAGGATTGGAGTTGTTGCCCAGTAATAAACAATTGTAGAAGGGGGGTTGAATACAATTGTATAAGATTCTCGACTTAATAAGATATGAATCACAAATATGAAAGAATGATAACAGCTTTATTAAATCTGATATAAAACTGTTACAAACTCTCTCAAGAAATTCTGAGTTCTTGAGAGCTGCTAGGTTACAAAGATACTCGTGTATGCGATTATGTTCACCTCTGTTCTCTACATAAATCGAAACCTAAACTGTGTTTATATACTACACAGCTTCTCTATCAATGATAAGTCCTAATCAATTACAAAGATTGAAACCTATCCTAAATTGATAGCTTCATACCTACAGACCAGGAACCGACAGAATAATCTTCCTTATTTAACTAGACTCCAAATATAACTCGAAGTAGGAATCTTGATCCTAGTCCTGATATACATTCTGATCAATCCTGATGATCAATCCGGATCCCAGTCCTGATATACATTCTAATCCTGACGACCATGCAACCCTGATGACGTCAGCAATCCTGATCAGTTGAGTCTATATCCCGACGATCATTGAATCCCGATCTAACAATCTCCCCCAATCTCATACTTTGTGAAATAAAGTATAGATTCCTAAGATTCAATGATGTCAAAAACATATTTAAAAAATGTACAAATATCAACAACAACTTATCTGTTTAGATTCTTTGATAGAACAGATTCATCTTCAAGAAGTTGGATAAAAAACTTTCTTCTTTTTCTTCAAAAATTTGAATCAGTCTTTTCTTAAGATTTCTGAGTTCTTCATCTTCCTCATTGATCTGGTAAATAGCCACTCTGATATTTTGTATGGAGCTTCTCTGTAGACTGTGCTCTTCAAGCAAAAGATAAGCAATTTCCTTCCCATCAGGACTAAGACTAAGTTGTGTCATACCAAAAGTTACTTCTTTAACAGCAGTACCCCTTTGCATTTCCACATCTTGACCTCTTTGATTTAAGTACATGGGAGTATAATTACCATTGAAATTTCTGTTTCCATCCAGTCTTCTTCTTATTATTGACAAGATCATGTCACTCCACACTTTGCACACTTTATTCTTCCATCTGAACAGATAGTGAATATATTCCAGTTCCTGTGTAGTTTTCATCAGCAGATCTTGAATGGATAGAATCTTCACACTACCATCTTTCATGAAGTACAGAAGCTTTTCTTTCTTTTCAATACCATCATGACAATCTATAACTATATTAACAGCTAATAAATTATTCAGGTTTTCAGAAGTTAAAGTACCTCCAATTTCAGTCAAGGAGTAAGGATCAACATATGACATATTCAGATATTCAGCATCCCTGTGTCCAATACCTCCTCTTGAATTACTTGACAATTGCTTCAAATTTGAAAACATTCGTAGCCAGAGTGCTTTTGATCTAACCAAATCAGATAAATCAAAAACACTTGAAGCACTTGTTATAATTCCTCCATTCTGAAAATTGATAGGTGTGTTACACCTCAGTGTACTTATGTGTTTCCACTTCTTATCTTTCTCTTTTTCAAAAGCATAGCTTCTTTCTAGTAAAGATTCTTGTCTGCTTGGATTTCTCCACAATCTTCTGTTTGAGAGTTTAAGCCTATGTACATAGAGATTGAAATCTCTATTTGTTCTTCTTGTGATTTCTCTTCTTCTGGATTCTTCTTCTTCATCCACTTCCTTGTTGTGAGAATCAACCACAGTAGATAAGACTAACAAATCAATTTCTTGCAGAATTTCAGATTCATCAGGATCTTGAACATTGTCAGAAACAATATCAGGATTAGAATCTTCAATATGATTTGTATTGCAGAGAATTAATTGTCTTGGTCTTCTTCTCAATTCAGGTTCTTCTTCAATAAACTCCTTGTCTTCCTTCTCAATGATATCCTTGATAACAGGATCTATTAGATTTTGTGAAGCTTCAGGAATTTCTTCAATTAATAAACCTCTAGACCTTGTCTGTCTAGGCATTGTTTGAGTTGAAGAACCTCTTCTACCTCTTCAAGCACCTCTCCTACCTCTGCCTCCTCTACCTCTAGCAGGAGCAGAATTATTAAAGCTTTCCATCATTTCTCTCTATTGTCTTAAGAATTCATCATGTGAGAGATCAGGATATTCTTCACTTGCTGTAGAGAGTGCTTTTCTTGCAAATAATTGTTGAACTCTTTTATTAGTGTGATATAGAGTAACAATTCTGCCATCTTTTGTAGTGAACTTCTGGAATAGATTTGATGCATCTTTAGGATTATCAATTATCACATCTTCATCTTTTTCAGGAATTGTAGCAAGAGTCTGTACATGTCTAGGCATCAGGATTTGATCACCTGTCAGTATTTGTTCTTCCGTCAGGATCTGAGATTGCACCAATGTTCTTACTGTCCTTACTCCAGAATCAGAAACATGAGTTGACTGCGTTGTTTGACTTTGATAAGTTTGAATTGTCTTTATAACAGCAGCATCAGAGGTTTCTCCTTGTAGAATTTTGTCACCACCATCATTTCCAGTATGATCATCATCATCATTATTTCTCAATACTAGGTCAGGTGTACATTTTGTCTGACTTACCTTCTCCCCCTTTTTGACATCAGTATTTGACAATATATTCAAAATTAAGGCAAGAGAGGTGTGAATGTCAGTTACATTTGTATCAAGAGAATCAATCCTGTTGTTGATCGAAGACTGTTCAGTAATAATGGACTTAACTTGAGATTCCACTACCCTGAGTTGAAGAGCAGTAGACACCTTTGTAAAGCTCTGAGAAATATCAGTCATCACTTTGTTAGTAGAATCTTTGACATAATCTATTTCATGTTTTAGGCTTTTGGATAACAGAGTAGTAGCCTTCAAATTATTCTTCAAATCTTCATTCTGAATCAACTTAGCAGCATTATAAGCATGATCCAATGCATAGGGATAGCTTACAGAATCATCAGACCTGTACCATTCATTTTCCCATTGATGCATTCTCAGCTGTTCAGCAGGATCAATCTCAGAAGGAACAGAAAAGTCTTGTCTGAAGTCTTTTCCAGTAGTAGCCTTGCCAGTCATGAAGGTGCTTGACGAACCATAGTTAGTTCCAAGACTAGATTTTAAAACTCTGGCAATCTGTTCCTTCTCTTCGTTATTATCATCATCACTATCATCAGAATCATCATCAGTATCATGAGTAACGTCAGGATCAGGAATAGCTATACTTTTCAGTTTATCCTGTGAATCTGTGATAGGATGGTCCATTGGTCGTGATCTTAGTGGCTGTATCAAAATTGGCTCAGCATCAGGAGCACCACTAGCATCAGGAGCAACACCGTCAGGATTAGATAAGCTTGCATCAGTATTTGTTACTGATGGTTCTTGTGTAGCATGAGGTTCTGAAGCTTCTTCAACACTTTGAGTTGGAGGTTCTTGTGTGCTTCCCTCATTGACAGTGTCCTCGACCAATCTTTGAACGTCATCTGCACCAGAAATCCCTTGAGCATTGTCAGGAAATTTCTCAGAAACTGTAGCTCGGCCTGCATCTTCACTTTGAGAAGATGGTTCTTGTGTGACCATTCCAATTGCTAAGCCTTCACCCAAACTTTGATTGAGTGGTTCTTGTGTGGCTGGATCATCAGTAAGAGCTGCTGAACCACTTTGAGGTCCAGGTTCTTGTGGGCTTGATCCCTTCAGTTTCTTCTGTCTAGAAAACACTTACTCCCCTGCTTTCCTTAGCTTTTCCATTGGATGTTTAATCCCAAGATTGGAAGCAGCAGCACCATACTTCTCCCATGAAATATCAACATGTCTTTTTGTTGGAGAGTTTTGTGCTGGAGAGTCTGAAATAGTAACTACTTGACTTGGTGCAGCATCAGGAATACTAACATCAGGATTTGCTTGAGCAGCTGAATTTGATTGCTTATAAAGAATAGAAGTGTCCTGTACATCAGTATCCTGCTTCTTTTCGAAAGGAATATGATACCTGCCCTTATATAATTTCCTTTTCTTCTGTGGTGTAGATAATGGTACCACGGCTTTAATAGCAATATCAACAACTTCCTTATTCACATTCATTATAGAGGATATAGGTAAATCATCCTTAGAATCAGTCTCATCCCTGAGCACTAACTTCTTTTTAACATAAACAGCCTCAACACCCTTAACAACTTTCTTCACCAGGACCCCTTGTACACCCCCTTGTAACTTCTTTTTAGTGAGAGGTGTAGAGGAAAAATCCTTTGAACCTGATTGCCTTCCTAACACATCAGTTCTAGCTGATTTATTTGATTTTACAACTAAAGTCTTTTAAGAGATAGTAGAGGTGGCTGTTAACTATTTAGACTGTTTGGGATGAATGCTTGGGTTAGGAACAAGGTGTGTTTGGCCTTGCCCCATAGCATTAGAAAGTAATCCATAACAAGTAGGCATTTTCTGATAATTACACCATCTGAATCAGTCTTATTTTTGAAAATCCATTTTGTACCAACAATTGACCTGTTCTTTGGTCTTGGCACCAGTTTCCAGACTTCATTCCTTTCAAATTCATTCAATTCTTCTTGCATTGCAGTAACCCAATCAGAATCTTTGAGTGCATCTTCAACTTTCTTTGGCTCCTCCTTTGACAGAAAGTTATTATATAGACATTCATTTTGAGTTGCACTTCTTGTCTGAACACCTGCATCAGGATCTCCAATTATCAAATCAGGAGTATGACTTGCAGTCCATTTCCCTACTGGTGGTAAATCATTCCTTGATGTAGATGCTCCCCCTGGATTGGTGTTATCTTGATTTGAAGAATTTTCTTCAGTAGAAACTCCCCCTAAATTATTGAAATCCCTTCCTGATGAATTATCAGGATCATCATTTGAATCAGTATCTGAAAAATTCTGTCCTGATGATTGAGTTGACTCTGAACTTGAAGTAGAATGTTGTTGCTCCCCCTCAACATTTGCACTACTAGATGTATTACCATTATTTGCATCATTAGAGTTAGCACCATCAATAATTGGTGTGACATCAGGATTTGATGGATCATCAGGATCTGATTCACTTTCTTCAGGTTCCTTGGAAGCTTCATTTTCAAAAATCAACCTTTCATGAGAGTCTTCATTGATTCCAGTTATCTTCTTATCATCAAAAGATACATGTATTGACTCCATGACAGTCCTTGTTCTCAAATTAAAAACTCTGAAGGCTTTTGATGTAGGATAGCCTATGAAAATTACTTCATCAGCCTTTGTTTCAAATTTCCCTAGCTGTTCAGGATGAGTTCTGAGAACAAAATATTTACAGCCAAACACATGCAGATGCTTCAAACTTGGTTTCTTCTCCTTGAGAGATTGATAAGGAGTAACACCATGTCTGTTTATCAATGTGAGATTTTGTGTATAGCATGATGTGTTGACTGCTTCTGCCCAGAAATATGTAGGTAATTTAGCTTCTTCCAACATAGTTCTGCCAGCTTCAATAAGAGTTCTATTTTTCCTTTCAACTACTCCATTTTGCTGAGGTGTGCCAGGAGCAGAGAATTGTTGAATAATTCCTTTGTATATGCAGAAGTCTTCCATCTTTAAATTCTTGAATTCAGTACCATTATCACTTCTCAGAATCTTGACTTTGTACTTTATGGTTGTCTCAATTATCCTCACATGATCCAACAGTATTTCAGGAGTTTCATCTTTTTTGTGCATAAAGTACACCCAGGTGAATCTAGAATATTCATCAATAATTACAAGAGTGTACCTTTTCTTAATGATGGTCATAATGTTGACTGGACCAAATAGATCAAGATGCAGCATGTGATATTGTAATAACCCCAAATTTTGGACTTAGTTAAAAAATTTTGATGAATAGTAAATTTGCTGATGGAAATTTTTTTCCAGACCACACTATGTGGATGATATGGAATGAATGTTTCGAGGTTATATTGTTGATGTATAGGAAGAATAAAAGAATGTAAACGCGAACAGAATCAGGAGATTCTAACTTTAAATTTTGATCACTATTCATCGGACAATCAAGGGTGAATTGATTTGATCGTTTTGAGAAAGTGTGTAGGATGAGAAATCCATGATCATACCTTAAACCAAGGTGAGAAATCTAGGATCACATATTAAACCAAAGTAGTGGAAAGATCAAGGAAGTATTCCCTAGCTTTGGTACTGAGAAATGTTTTTGAAATCACTTGAAACTATCGCGAAACAAAAGCGTAATAAATTATGGATTAAACCCTAACCAAAGGAGGAGGATTGAGGATTGAGGATACATCAAGTGCAATATATAAGAGGATTGAGGATACAAATGATGACATAAGCATGATGCAGAGGAGTGACATATTCATGACAAAGTGATGACAAGGTGATGAATCACCACCTTGTCACCACTTTCACCACCACCACAAGTTCAAAAAGAGCCTTGTCATTGATGACAAAACAAGATTATGGCCACACAAATTAAATTACAAAGTGTTAAGTTTATTTTAGCGAAAAAAGATTAAATTAGTTTGTTAAGATTATGGCCACTTTCCTAGTTTGTTTTAGCGAAAGAATCGTGTCGTTACGATTTACGGTTTAGGAGAAACGTCCGTTTTAGTGAAAGCGGTTTCGCGTAACTAAGTAGTTCATTGCATGAACTTTGAGATAGGGATCAAGCCCTTTAAAAATGGAATTGGATTGAGATATTAAAATGGATACTAGCATGGATAGTATAGAAAGGAACCTAGAAGGTTTCGTGTTAAAAAGATAAATTTGTGATTTTATAAAAATGTGAGAACGAAGGTTGCGCGAGTGAAATACCCTTAAGGGGATGGTTAAAAACAAGGAGTTAGTAAAGGAAAAGTACTTGGGTTTTGTGAATAGATTTTCACCCAAGCTTTTGACTTAAGAGTTTACGGAATGTTATGAGGTTATAGATGACCAAGAGCGAGACAATTGATGTTCGTTAATAGAACGTTAGTGCTTAAGTTAAATGTACTTTAAATGATTAAGCCAGGGGACTGATCGGGTATGTCTTTGTTTATAGATTTCCCAGAAAGTTCTCGAACCCCTAACAACCAAGGACCCAAGGCAAGTTTTCTCATTCCCTGCTATGTTTTAAAGTAAAATATTCTGATGATGCATGTGATACGTAATTATGCATGCTTTCAAACCTCACATCGTATATAGATGTGATGGTATTAAAAATAATAAGAGGTAATATATGCATATGATAGATGCAAGTTTTCAAACCCTACATCATATAATGATGTTGTTGTGATATTTGTTGTATTATGATAAATATTTTGATTTAATGCTGTGAAATGACTTATAAACTGTTTTCCCTTTTAATAAAAAGTTGTATAAGATATAAGGTTTATATGCTAGGTAAATACTAGATATAAACCAAGGTTAAAGGTTAAAGACTCTAAGTATAGAGTACTTGTATGATAGTTTTAAAACTTAGACCGGGAGTCAAAGTATTATTTTGTTTTGATCCTACTGTCAGAAGCTGGAAGGTTCCAGGGACAGTTATATTTTAAAGATTTATTAAATATTCCAATATCTATATTATTGGATATTTAAGGTAGATATTTAAATAATATTATAATAAATATTATTTGAATATTATTTAATTAAGTGAATATTATTTTGAATATGCACTTAAATGATTTTATATTGAATAATAATTCAATTCTTATTATTTGAATATTTTTTTAAGTGAATATTATTTTGAATATTCACTTAAGGGGTTTTATATTGAATAATAATTTAATATTTATTATTTGGGTATTTATTAAATATTCCAAATATGATTTAAAAATCATAGAACCTTATTATATGATTAAAGGTTCTATTATTTACACAAAAATATAAATTTCTGATTTTCAGAAAAGATATTAACATAGAGATTCCCAACTATTATCTTAAGATATTTAAAGGTAATTAAATGAGGATAGTGTTTTCTAACTCATCGAAAATTTGGGAATCTAGTTCAAGAAGTCGAGGACAGAGTTTTACTTCCACTGTTCCTCTAGAATAACTATAGCTGGGGATGGCTCCCTCATTCAAGTAAAGTATTTCAAACTTTCTAAACTCTGAAATTTCAATAAACTCCCTGGTCATGATTTCAAAATACGTAGTAATCATCGGTAGTTTCGTTGACTAATGTCAACCCACACTTTGACTTACTCCTTTCAATTACTCTGGAGTAAGGTATTCTGAACGGTTACAAAGTTTTGACAAGTATTTGTACTTGGGGAAAATAGGATTAAGTTCCGATTCCCGTTTCATTGATATTGTTTTCTATAATGGGAACTGGAAGGGCCTACACGGCAATGAAACAGGTGACGGGGTAGTGCCAAAATTATCAAGGCTTGCCCGGTGACGAAATAGGCGCCGAGGTAGTGATCTCTTGCGTGCTAAGGCTTGCCCGGTGAAGAAATAGGCGCCGAGGTAGTGATCTCTTGCGTGCTAAGGCTTGCCCGGTGACGAAATAGGCGCCGAGGTAGTGATCTCTTAGCACAGTGGCTCGTATGCGGTCAGGGTGATAACCGAACAGGAAGTCGTCCTTCTACTGGTAGAAAAGAAAAGTTACGATACAACGGCTGATCACCGTGTATCGGGTGTTCCAGTATGTTCCCTTTCTTCCAATTGGAGTTGTGCTGCACATTGTAACGAAAGCCTAGGCGCTGAGTTGCGGATAATGTGGCAGTGATAAGTAATGAGGTCCCTCATACAGTAATGGTATTGTATGGCATGTTTTGACGAAAAGAATAATAAAATATCATTCTGTATACGAATGAAGTTTAAAGGTTTTCCTTTATGATATAAGCTTACATATATGATTATGATGCTATATCTCATTTTCGAGCTATAGTGCTCGTTATTGCTTCTTTTACATACCACAACACAACAAAGTCGAAAAGGTGTTCATTACTGATATTTTACAGTATTTTGAACAGTATGAGATATCTAAATAGATATGTGAGTATATATGTTGAGAAGGTATTTAAGATATACAGTCTATTGAACTGTATAATGTTTTGAATCAATGAATAGGCTTTAAGCCTTGATTCCAATATTTGATATCTATTTTAAAAAGATATGTTTTGAATCTTGGTTTATCATACGGATGCCAAGGATTTACAAATGATTACGAAGAATATATGAGTATGATTATAAGTCATACGGTATTTTGAACGGTATACTATTTTGGGGTTGGACCCTAGTAGTGTTAAAAACTTTGATCCCATATGGATTATCTTCCTAAAAGGTTTAAAGATTTAAACTGGGATAGATTTCTTGCTGAGCGCTATTAGCTCATTCTTGCTTTATTAAATCTTTCAGCATGAAGAAAATGTTGCCGATTCACCTCGTGTTACGAGAGCAAGGGGATGGAGAGACCACCCTTGAGTTAGTTCAGCAGGATGGATACTGCCGGTGTGAGCAGAATAGTTACAGAATGTATAAGTAAGAATTGTTTTCGAGTAGGTTGTATTATTAAACCTTGTATAAAACGGTGAGGTCTATTATTGTAACTTCTGGTAGAGGTTGTAAATAATAGATGAGATCCTGGATAGTACATTTGAGTTGTAATAACAAGTGATACTTTTGTTTCTCATTTCGAAGGCTATAACTTGTGTGTGTGCGTAAGTGATTGGGGTCTTTGGAGTTGTATTATTAGAATGTTGTAAGTAATGCAGGTATTGTATAATTGATGGAGCGTGACAACCCAGATTCCTGACCCCGGATCTGGGGGTGTTACAGATATGGTTCTTCAATAAAGGATTCAAATTTACTTTTGAATGATGTCCTTCTCTGTTTAGCTTTTTGACATGCATCACAGAGTCCATCAGGAGTATATAACACTTTTGGTAATCCTTTAACTAAATCTTTCTTAACCAACTCATTGATATTGCTGAAGTTGAGATGAGAAAGCTTCTTGTGCCAATTCCAACTTTCATCTACTGATGCTTTACTGATGAGACATGTACGGGAGTCATCAGTATTTGAGAGAATGTTGGCTTCATAAATGTTACCATGCCTGTAGCCAGTCAATGCAATCTTTCCTGTTTCTTTGCTGATTACTTCACAATGTGTGGAATAGAAGTTGACATGATAACCTCTGTCAGTGATTTGACTAATACTCAACAGGTTGTGTTTTAGTCCCTTCACTAAAGCTACTTTTTCAATGATGACATTTCCAATGATTATATTGCCATATCCCAAAGTTTGTCCAATGTTGCCATCTCCATAAGACACAGTTGGGCCAGCCTTTTCCTCATATTCTGATAACAGGGCTTTGTTTCCAGTCATGTGCACAGAACATCCACTATCCATGACTAACACATTTTTCTTCTTTCCCTGCAATCAGAATAGAAACATTCTAGTTAGAACATTTAGGAACCCACACATGTTGGGTTCCTTTTCCATGCAATTTATTAATTTTAGCAGCAGAAGACTTTTTGACTTTAGCAGTCATGACAGGATTTACTCCATCAAGATTTGCTTTGTCAGTTTCAGTATTAACAAAAGCATGCTTCACTATGACATTATCAATTCTACCAGACTTTGTACTATTATCAAACTTAGCAATGGATCATAAAAGTTATAGTACAAATCATGATAATCTTTACAAGTATAAATAGAATGCCATATACTACCACAATGAAAACAGGACTTCTTTGGTTTATAAAATACTGATCTACTCCTGACATCAGAAATAGGAATTTCAGTACTTTTCTTTAAACTATTTTTACAATCAATAGCAAGATGATTAGAGTTACCACAGGTAAAGCAACATTTCCTAGGTGCATTTGAGATAAACTTATAACCATTCTCTTTATTGATCCCAATTTTACCATTCCTGTTTCTCTTAACAGTAGCTTCATTTTCCCTATCTGTAAACTCACAAATTTTATCCTTAAGTTGTTTATGAGACAGTAAACCTACATTCTTAGTGACTTTACTCAAGATAGGTTTAGACTTAATAACTTTGATATTTTGAACAAAAGTAGATCCCTTTTCAAAAGTTGAATTGGAATCTTTACCAAAAACAAAATTAACAGCAGTAATCTTAGATTTGGTGTTGTCTATAACATGTCTATAGGTTTTTGGACTAACTGTCTCATCAACAAAAATTTTCTCCTTAAGTTTCTTATCTTCATCTGACTTATACCCTAGACACTCTTTCCAATTCTTAGAGGTATTAATCTCATGAAATTTTCTACCAGAGTCTGTCCAGGTTCTGATTTTCTCATTAGCATATTCTAATTCTTTTTCTAGTGCAGTACATTTAAGTTTCATCTCTAAATACATGTGTTTAGCATTATCACATTCTATCTGTACTTTTTGCATAAGAGAAAATTCAGCTTCTAAATTCTCATTCCTTTTCCTAAGTTCAGACATCTCAGATAAGACCCTAGTATTCTCAGCAGTTTGACTTCTAAAGCTAATATGCAATGACTTTAGAAAACGTCTTAACTCAGAAGCATTATCAGTATCAAAATCAAAGACAGTATTAAGTACCTTATCATCAGGAATAGCAGTATCATCAGTATTGGCCATTAGGGCATAGTTGACCACCTCAGTATCAGATTCTGAAGAAGAGTCCATCCAATCCTTGCTTGACGTGATGAGTACCTTTGTCTTCTTGCACTCTGAAGCAAAGTGACCCATACCATTACACTTGTAGCATCTAACTTTTGACTTGTCAATTTTGCTACCCTTGCTGTCCTTTTTGATATTCTTGTCTTTGTCTGCATTGAAGGTCCTTTTCTGGAAGTTGCCTTGTCTTCTAGCCTTCCTGAACTTCATCTTCTTGAAGCTTCTGACTATCATAGCAACCATCTCTTCCATGTCTGAGTCAGAAGAGTCATCATCAGTATTGGCATCAAGATTCCATCAGTATCTGATGATGAGTCATCAGGATCTGACTCAACTATTCTTGTTTTCCTTCTAGAGACCTCCACAGCTTTTCCTTTTGATTTAGCCTCTGCTTTCAAAGCAATAGATTTTGCCTTGCTGCTTTTCTTATTCTTTCTCTGTTGAACTTCAAGATCATGAGTTCTTAGCATTCCATAGACTTCATCAAGAGACACAGTGTTAAGATCATACTGAGGTCTAATGATCGAGGTCTGTGTATCCCATTCTTCAGGTAAAGCTCTTAGAAACTTGGTATTTGAATCTTCAGTTTCATACTCCTTGTCAACTAAAGTTAAACTGTTTAGGAGTGTCAGGAATCTATCATATAAATCAGTTAGGCTCTCATCAGGTCTAGCATCGAATTGTTCATATTCTTGAATCAAAAGAGCCCTTATGTTCTTCTTGACAGATGCATATCCCTGGCACTGAGTTTCCAAAGTATCCCAGATTTCTTTTGTAGACTTGCATGCAATACTCTGTTGGACATGACAGCATCAAGACTACTGTGCAGAATATTCTTTATCTTTGGTTCTCTGAGTACATGAGCTTTTTCTTCTGCAGTCCATTCACTCTTCGCCTTGACCACATAATGTTCAGGTACAGTTTCTGTTCGTTCTACAAGTCTTGTAGGAATATATGGTCCATCACGAATCCTGTCCAAATAGTCAGGATCCATAGCCTCCAGGTACATCAACATCTTTACCTTCCATGTCGGATATTCTGATTTCTTCAGGATAGGAATTTTCATACTTTCATACTTGGTTGTCGACATCTTAGATCGTATCTGATTCAAATTTCAATCAGTTTTCTTTGATACCAATTGTTGCCCAATAATAAACAATTGTAGAAGGGGGGTTGAATACAATTGTATAAGATTCTCGACTTAATAAGATATGAATCACAAATATGAAAGAATGATAACAACTTTATTAAATCTGATATAAAACTGTTACAAACTCTCTCAAGAAATTCTGAGTTCTTGAGAGCTGCTAGGTTACAAAGATACTCGTGTATGCGATTATGTTCACCTTTGTTCTCTACATAAATCGGAACCTAAACTGTGTTTATATACTACACAGCTTCTCTATCAATGATAAGTCCTAATCAATTACAAAGATTGAAACCTATCCTAAATTGATAGCTTCATACCTACAGACCAGGAACCGACAGAATAATCTTCCTTATTTAACTAGACTCCAAATATAACTCGAAGTAGGAATCCTGATCAGCTTCCAGTCGTGATGATCAATCCTGATCCCAGTCCTGATATACATTCTGATCCTGACGACCATGAAAACTTGATGACGTCAACAATCCTGATCAGTTGAGTCTAGATCCTGACGATCATTGAATCCTGATCTAACAGGAGCAAACCTCGGCCCCGAAATGAGAAACAACCTCGTCTCATTCCTTAAGGAGAACCTGGATGTGTTTGCATGGTCTCACACTGACATGATAGGGATCGACCCAGAAGTGATGTGTCATAGGCTGAACTTAGATCCCAGCAAGAAGGGAACAATGCAGAAGAGAAGACCTATTAGTGGAGAGAGGGCGGAGGCCCTTAGAGAAGAAGTGGACAGATTAATGGAAGTCGGGCTCATCAAGGAGTCATTCTACCCGACTTGGTTGGCTAATCCTGTGCTGGTGAAGAAGCCAAATGAGAAGTGGAGAACCTGTGTTGACTTCACCGACTTGAACAAAGCTTGTCCAAAAGATAGCTTCCCACTTCCTCGTATCTATCAACTTGTAGATGCCACTGCAGGACACACATTGTTAAGCTTCATGGACGCCTACTCAGGCTATAATCAAATTCCTATGTATGGGCCAGATCAAGAACACACTTCGTTCATCACTGATCGAGGCCTATACTGTTATATTGGGATGCCTTTCGGGTTAGTTAATGCGGGAGCAACTTATCAGCGATTGGTAAATAAGATGTTTAAAGATCACATCGGGAAGACAATGGAGGTATATGTCGATGACATGCTTGTAAAATCAAAGGAGGCCAAGGACCACATCCAGCATTTGGCAGAGATGTTCACTATCTTGCGTATCTATAGAATGAAGCTCAACCCTCAAAAATGTGTGTTTGGGGTAGAATCGGGAAAGTTTCTAGGATTTATTGTCAACCATCGGGGAATTGAAGCTAACCCGGCCAAGATCAAGGCTCTAATGGAGATGAGATCACCTCGCAGGGTGAGGGATGTGCACAGTCTCACAGGGAGAATTGCGGCGTTGAACAGATTTGTCTCAAAATCTTTTGACAAGTGCCAAGAGTTCTTTAAGGCTATTAAGAAGGTGGGCAAGAATTTTCAATGGACAGAGGAATGTGAAGAGGCCTTTCAAAATATCAAGAGACATTTGAGCACACCACCTCTATTGTCTAACCCGCAACAAGGGGAGGTATTGGTGCTTTATTTGGCTGTGTCGGAGTATGCGGTAAGTGCGGTGCAAAATGGAAAGGCCCATATCAGATTAAATCAGTTCTATGGGAGGGAACTTATCATCTCAGTGACATATGGGGAAAGCTCATACCAAGGGCTTGGAATGCTGAACACTTGAGGAGATATTATCAGTAGTCTTTATCTATTTAAGACTTAGCATGCATGGATATTTATCCTAAGTCTCAGGGGGTAGCGTCATATAGACACCTCCCTGTGGCATACTATGTAATAAGTCTAAGTCTGTTATTATCTAAGAAGGTGGAAGGTTTATTATCTAAATAAAGTTAAAGTTCATTGGGTATTGGCATGCATTAGATAAATTTTACTTTCTTTTTATTATCATTTATGTTTTCAGAAGTACATTGGATTGGGCCTCGGCCCATCAATTATGAAAAAAGAGCTAGTGTGAGGCGAGCCCTCTCTAAAAACGAGCTCAGGAAAGTTGGAAAATAAAAATTCTTTTTAAACTTACACTTTGTGCGAAGTTGAACTCTGTGCGAGGTGGGACTAAGTTCTATGCTAGGTGAAACCTCGTGTGAACAGGTGAAGTAGTCTCGTGCGAAGTGAACCTGGTGGGAGTTGAACAGTAATTACTATGTAAAGAAATGCAAAGACAAATAGAATCATGGACCAAAAACTTAAAGAATATCAAGTGTTATGGGTGCGAGGCCATCAAATGTTTACAAGTTGCGAGGCAAATGGGGTGCCCGCGTCCCCAAAGAAAGTGATTGAATAAATTTAAGTTTGAGGAGTTTCCTCATTGGCATCAGGAGCGAGCTGAGTTTCTGGGACGGGCTGAACCTCGTCTGCGATGCGAGCCCTCTCTGCAGCCTCATCCTCCATCTCGATGTGAAGCTTCTCAGCATAATTAACAGTGGCAGCACCTAGAGGACTCCAATCGAACTCAGGGACCTTCACCATGAAGCCCTTCATGAAGTTCTTGGATCCTAGGGCCTTCGCGTCTCTGACCTCTTCATCCCGGCTCGCTTCTAACATTGAGAATTTGGCCTCGAATTCAGTCCCCTGGGCAGCCATCTTAGCCTCGAGCTCAGCAACTTGGGTTTTTAGAGAATTGATCTCAGAAGTGGCATCAGTTAGAACAATAGAATGCTCCTCCTTCATCTTTTCCACAAGTTCCTCAGACTCGCGTAAGTCTTTCTCAAGGCTTGTGGTCGCATCGAGGATGCTTTGCTTGGACTCCTCCACCAATGCCACATTGGCCTTCCTCGCCTCGTCTAACTTGTTCTTCAGGATTCTGTTATCCTTGTCAAGACGAGCAGAAGCTTGGCCCATTGAACGAAGCTCCCTATGCCTGTTGATTTGTCTTATGAACACCTCGGCTGTAGCCTTGGTGAGAGCATCGTTATTGGCTTCGAACGAGCCCGAAGTCCATGCCCTTAAATCACTCTCGGAAATATGTGGGACTCCGAGTCGAACCAGAGTACTAGCCACAACATTTCCTTGAGGATTTGGGGGCAAATCCTTGCGAGCTCGCTTCGATACATCAGCCTCAGGAGGGGCATCTTTGGTTTGCCTTGTTTTTCTTTTTTGCGGAGACCCCCCTCCAGTAGCCAAGTATTCTGTGAGAGTTGTCTTTTGGGGAGGGATCTCTTTCGTGTGAATAACCCTATTCGAGCCCACAGCTTGCGAGCCGGTTTGGATGGCAGAAGGAACGGTTCGAACCGGAGCATCTTGCTCGGCTAGGAACGGAGGAGGGGAGATTGCCATTTCTGAAATAAAACAAAGACAAAAGAGTTAGTTAATATACAATAAATAAAGGTGCCAAAGTAAAGTAACGATGCGAGCTGAGGGCTCGCATCGAATGAAACTTACCTTTTCGTTTCCTCCTAGATTTCTTGCTAGGAGTCAACCTAGTCCCTTCTTTTAAGAAGCCATACTCGACGAGATTGGCAGTAGTAATTAATTTTCTAATATTCCGTTCTGAAATAGGAATCTTTAAGAGGTTATCAGCGTTTAACTTCTCTTGACTTTGCAAAGACGTTCTCACGGGAGGTTCTGAATAAATAAAAATAAACTATAAGAACGATGCGAGCTGAAAGAACGATGCAAAACGATGCGAGCTCAAATGAAATACTTACCAGGATCTTAGTAGAAATGAGTTTGGACTCGAGGAACTTCGTGAACATAGAAGAAAGGGTCTTTCCATTTGCCTGAGTTTCTTGGATTGTAGTAAGGCTAGACAGAAAGGTAGAAGTAGCCGAACTCGACCGAGTGCTTTAAATTTAAGAAGTACCCAAGTTGCCTGGCGGTGAGAGTAGGGTAGCCTTGTTTTTTGTAGAGAATATACAAAGCAATGGCAGACCTGTAGCCATTAGGGTTGATTTGTAACGGGGCGAGCCCATAATACTCCAAGATTTCTTGAATGAAAGGATGGAGGGGTGCAGAAATACCCAGCTTTAACATGAAAGATGAAAGGACCATGCGAGGCGCCCGTCCTCCATTTTCTGGATGATTAAAATGATAACATCTCATATGCGGTGCGGGCAGGATTATACGGCCCTCTGGCCTGAACTGCTCCACGAGGTCATGTAAGGAATCCTCAGTCAACGAGGTGGACATATCTCGACAAGCTACAATCTTCCCATCCTCATGAAAGGAAGATGAGCTCTCATCGCCATCTGGAATTATGCATTTTTTAAGAAAAACCACTCCTTCGAGCTCGGGCTATTGGATGGGTTCATATGGAACAGGAGACGGTTCGGGGACGTAAGCATAGTTGCAGAAATCCACCTCTCTGGATACATCTGCTATTTCCTCACTAGCAGGACTGTCATATGACCAATGTGAACTAGTGTCCTCGTCCTCATCATTCTGTTCGAATTCATCTTGGGGCGATGCGATGCGAGCCACTGCTTTTCCTTTGTTTTTTGCATAGAATGCGCTCCCTAGAGAACTATCTGTGGATGACTCTGAAATTTCAATAGGAAGATGGACGGAAGCTGGTGCGAGGTGAAGCCTTGCCTCTCTTTCCCGACACAGCTGATTTATATAAGTATTGGCCTCCTCTTCGCTCATAGGTGGTAATGGACGATTGAAAATATCATCAAGATCAAACGAGCTGAAGACACTTGGTCCTGTTTTCTTGTTTCTCCATGAATAAAGATCTTTTTCCCTAGTGTAATTTTCTGGAGCGGAGTTGGGATCGAGTTGAAGTCCCAATGAGCTGGAACCACTAGCTCGCATCGCACTCTCTACCTTTTCGATGTTGACCACCCATTCTGGAGTAATGGTTGAGTTGGGAGAGATAGGTTGGCTTAAACGACCCAAAATGGATGTTAATTCACGCTGGAACTCCTTGGAACCTCTAACCTCGGGAGGATATTTATTTAAGGGAGATGGGGTGGCAGAAGAACAAGTCGGACTCGGGGTGTTATTGAGTGACCCGGCAGACGGAGATGGGGTCACACTCGACATCTGGAAAAGATGGTGAAAATTAGTGTGTTCCCCTAAAAATAAAAGAAAAAAAGAGATAGTGAAGAATCCTAAGTGTCCTCGCCTCGCACAGACAATTAAGGCCACTGTGTTCGATGCGAACACGGGTCACCATGGTTTGAGTTCGCCTCGAGGAGGGAACTCAGTTCGCAACTCGTTCAACTTGAACAGATAATATATAGAAACATAAAAATACATATGAAAGAAGGTTTTTGAGATTCAAATGCTTACTTTGTGAAGGATTAGAGGATGAACTTGAAGAACTTGATGAAGTTGCGGACGAACGCCGGGAAGTTATAATAATTCTCGCCGTGTTTGATCCTTGAGCAAAATTGGACAGAGTCTCGTTACTGTTTCTGATAGAATGAGTTTGTGAAAGGAAATTCTGAGGTATTTATAGAGGGTAGGAGAGAGAATACAAGGGACACGTGTCCGAATGTGAATGGTTGGCACATCTTTTTATGAACAGTTGTAAAACGATTGGGTGAACACGCGTCCAACAGTAGTAAGCGAACTGGATACAATGTGAGCTGGGAATCGGGCTCGCATCGTATTATTGGGAGCAAATGAAAATTCCTTATCTGATATTACTAAGGAATTTTGGGGGATAGTTGTTATACTAGATTTTTGGTAATGGGCCCTAGACAGGTCCCTAAGTGATTTGGGCCTAGGGAACAGATTATATTTTGGAAAGATTGGTGTGAACTGGAATTAGGGCTCGCACCGTGAGCTATGTTGAGCCTAAAATCCTTTTAAGTATGGTGGGCTCGCTTTGCTAAAAATGAATATTGGACTCTCTTTCTTATGAGTTCACCATGATGAGCTCGCATCTCCATTACTGGACTCTCACTATAAGCTTATGGGCTCTCACCATTATGAAGTAATGGGCTCGTGTTACTTATCAGAAATAAGGATGATTGAACATAGGTGAGCTCGCACCACTTGAACTACGAAAATATGATTTGAGCGATGCGAGCCTGGCCAGCTCGCATCGTGGGTGAACCCAAAATATTGAAATTCCTGTTTATGGAATTTTTCTTGGTTAAACACGGGACAAACCTACAATCATGGGTAGAAATGCGGAGATACCGCGAGATTGTAGGAAAACGTGTGAAGACCGGACTATTTATGGGAACATAAGGTGGATTGATAATCCTTGGACTATTTATGGGAACATGAGGTGGATTGATAATCCTTGGACTATTTATGGGAACTTGAGGTGGATTGATAATCCTTGAGCTGTTTATGGGAACATAAATCTTGACTATTTCATGGGCTTGGACTGAATGGGCTTGTCCAATGACTTGTTTTCCAAGAACTACGTAAGGCTTGATCCCTATATAAAGGGGTACGTAGGCACCTTGTATGATACACAATTGACACTCAGCAAGAGCAAGAGAAAAAACCCATTCTCTATTCAATTTCTGAGGAGTCATCATCAAGTCCAGCCATAACTTTACATAAACCTCTAACACACTGTTGTATGAAATTCTCCTTACAACAAGTCTTATCCTTAATGTTTCCGCAAAAGTGGCAATATACACAAATGAATATCTTGTCATTGGTGATCAGCTTAGCAATCGTGCTTTCACGCTTGCAATGCAAGGAGACTGCAACCTCGTGCTTCGCGAAAGCTCCAATGCTATATGGAGTATAGGGACGGCTGGCAGGGGAAGCGATTGCTATGCAAAAATGCAGAGTGATGGCAATTTGGTGATTTACAATGGACAAGGTGCAGTTTGGTCTACTAAAACTGTTCGAGGATTTGATACTTATGAGCTAATTCTTCAAGAGGACAGAAATGTAGTTATTTACAAAGGATCTGAAAGAAAGGCGATATGGGATACTAAGACATATTATAAGTTGGCCGAGGACGCTGCTGCAGATGCCGAAGATAGAATTTGAAGTCATGTACTTGGTTAAATTTTGTGTTTTCGTATAAAACATCCTTGCTGTTCTGGGCACTGGATTTGTTTTACATTTTTGTATCTTTTATGCGCACGTATCAGCCTGTTTAATCATGGAAAAGGTTTGTATCTTACATTGTGTGGCTATAAGAGTCATTAGTCTGCTTGGAATCTATTAAGACTTAATTGCACTTTAATGGCTCGAATTATAATTTTTTGGCAGAAAAATGGCTGAATTATTAATTTAGCCAATTTAGTGGCCGAACAATTTGTTTTTAACACTTTATTGCATTCCGCCATCTCGGTTGGACGACATTACATTTTAAAAGGGGTATTTTCGTCAGTTTAGTTTTCAAAGGTTATGTATATATAAAGCTGCCTATATATAACTCCATACCAGTCCAATATCAGTCCATCTTGCTTAGTCTTCTCTCCGCTCATTCTTGTCATGGTATCTATGCAAGATGCCATTAGAATTAGGGGTGAGTAAAAAACCGAATTAAAACCGAAACCGAACCGAAACCGGAGGAAACCGATGAAAACCAAACCGAATAAAACCGATCCAAAACCGAAACATTAAAATCCGAACCGATTTGAATGGTTCGGTTTCGGTTTTATATTCTAACCGAACCGATAAAAACCGAACTGAATCGGTTATAATAAAAATAATAACTTCATTATATATAATATATTTAAATACAATTTATTTGAATTTTTTAAACTTCATAAATATCTTAGTATAATTTTGCAGAATATCAGAAAGTAGTTTTCTTCCAAATTCAATATGCATCAGTTTGGATGATTAGCTAAGTCAGGAACAAAAACTTTGCAGCTCTTTTATAAGCCTGTTTAACGTTTATGCACTTATGTTCGTGCTGTTACATTAAAATTTTGCAATTCTCTTTCTGTCTAATGTCCACTGTCCATGAAATCATATCATGAATCATGTTAATGACTTAAGTTAGCTATCCTACAAGAGCTCTGCATGCTTATTCAGGAATTATAATTTGACTCCTAATTTAATCTTAATAATTTGACTTCTAATTTAATCTTAATTTTCACGAATTTTTAAAATTAAGTCTTTTTTATTTTATTAGTAATTTTTGTTCATATTTTTATTTCATCCGGTTTTGTAACCGAAACCGAACCGATAAAACAGAACCGAGATTTTTCAAACCGAAACCGAAACCGATGGTCCGGTTACGGTTGCGGTTTTTTATTTTAAAAACCGAAGATACGCGGTTTCGGTTCCGGTTTTATCGAAAAACCGAACCGAACCGGCCCACGCTCTACCCTAATTAGAATAGCCAGAGTCCAGAGGCCTAGAGGACGTCCTTAACTGATTATAGTGTTTAATATTTCTCTATTTATGTCTATAGCACATTTAATAAGTTTTTGATAAATTTAGATAAGAATATATGTAAGTTATATTATGTACAGATGTTTAGGTGACCCTCATAAATATATTTACTGATACTGAAAAATTGTGGGAAATGTTATTTTTTACCAATTTTTTATTTTTCGAGCAAAAACAATGCAAATTGTTCAGAAATCAACAATTCTACTCTGAAAATAATACTTTCTACAAATTTATTCGAATTTGATAGTTGTGTTGTGTACACTCAGACTTGAGGGATGATCTTTTAAACTTTTTTTTTAATCTCTAAATGTCGATATTTTGGCATAATTTCTCTCTGCATTGGGTGTCGCAGTCGAGGAAGAAAAAGAAAAAGTTAAAGATTTTTGGAAACAAGATGAGTATGGTTGAGTAAAGATGGACTGATATGGAGTTATATATGGAGTTATATATAGGCAGCTGTATGTATACATAACTGTTGAAAACTAAACTAACGAGAATACCCCTTTCAAAATGTAACACCGTCCAATTGAGATGACGGAATGCAATAAAGTGTTAAAAAACAAATTGTTCGGCCACTAAAGTGGCTAAATTAATAATTCGGTCATTTTTCTGCCAATAAATTATAGTTCGAGCCAATAAAGTGCAATTAAGTCATCTATTAAAACGTAATTTCGTATCAGAGCTACTCAGAAGATCGAGCGCCTTATTGTGAGTGATTTCCTGACCATAAACACTAGGGAACATGAGAGTACTAAATTTAAAATTGATGACATTTTTATGAGGAGAGGGAGATGTCTACTGAGAACCTGCTGGGTCTTTTATCAGAATAAATATTTATTTAAAATTATTTCATCGATTACACTTGTTCAGACGTGAGATCTTGCTTTTTACAACAAGACCCCATTCAATTCATGGTTTATAGGTCTGTGCGCATCCCAAATAAATTCGAAATAATAGCTTTTTTACACCTTTGATACATAATACTAGTGTTTTTTTTTTGGCTAAATATTTGATACATAGTAGTTTACTGTAAACAATTTTTACCCACAGATCAGACCGTCAAAACGACTGATAGGCTAGGTATAACCTGGACTCATCTTTGGGCCCTGGTTACCCGGAACCCAGATTATCACCCGAACTAAGTCTCACCTCTATCATCTTGGAGTCATGGCCTACTTACTAATCCGGATTCATGGTGGGATCATGGCTCACCGCCCAGCCCGAACTCATATCCAGGCTATGGCTCAAGTTCAAAGTTTAACTCACTCCTGGCGACAAAGGCAATAACTTGTGTAAGAAAAACTATGCCTCGTCACGTGACGTGCCTAGGTCATCACTGATGGCCACACCTTATAACGACACGTAAGGATACCTAATGATTGGCACAATTATGTCCTATCTAAGCCACACACCAGCAGGAGCCTGGCACACGACACCACAATCCTTCACCTGGACACGTGCAATCCATCAACATCACCCAGGTGTCTTACCTACCTAGGATTCAACGCTCATGATTGCAGGTACAACCCCTGAACCCTAATTTTGGGCCTATAAATAACCAAGAAGGAAAGGTTTAGGGGTTACATTCTCTTTTACACACTTACCCTATACTATACACATACTATACATACACCCTCCATATTTAGATATATCTAGTCTTATTCTCTCTTTCAAAACCTCTACTTATTATCACGCCGGAGGCGCCGCCAGGTCTAACCGCCCCCCCCCCCCCCCCCCGTGTTGTTTTGCAGAAACCCAACGGCAGCAACACCGCATCCAGGCGTGAGGATCGGCTGGAAAGGGTTAGATCGGGACTTGGAGTTATCAACGACCATATCAAATAATTAAGCGAACAATAAATGAACAAACGAAAACAAAATTTAATCTATTTTCCAGACGAATACTAAGTTGAATTTCACTACTCTAAAGTAGTTCTAATAATTGAAGCGTGCTCACATAAAAATGTCTCTATATTACTATTTATTATTTGAACCCCTATATAAAAATATTATGGATTATTAACAAATTTGAACTCAAAATAACAAAAAAAAGCTTCAGTTGGCTGTGTAGCTGCAACGTTTGATTAATACAATTTAAATATCTATGCATTGGGGTCTATTGTGTTATTAAACAAAAATCGAGATATTATATGAATGTTGGTGAAAACATGAAGGTCTAAAGTGTTAAAAAGCTAATCTTCAATGGTTGGCTAAAAATGAATGAAATGAATGGGTTACTCAGGATACACAAGCCCAAGTGCAGCTGCACACCTGCAATGGGCTCACCAGCTGCGTGCACACATATACTCTCTGCTTCTTGTTCATATCCGTCCTTGGGAACTTTGAGCTCAGGTTCAACTCTAATCTTCTCAAAATCACCAAAATTTCCACTTTTATTATCAAGAACTGCTGACCCATTTTTCGGAGGCAGAACTTTTCACAATTTTAAAACCCCAAGAGCTGCTCTAGATGGAACAAATCAAGAAACCAGTACCCCTGTTTTTGTTGAGGAGGAAGAAGAAGATAAACACCAGCCCAGCGAGGTCTGTTTTACATACATAAAGTCTTACTTTCGCTACCATTCATGTTGCTAGATCTTTTATATGTTTTTAATTTGTATTAACATGATGTTTAAACATAATAACATGTACTTGTCAAGCGGGCAACAAGTTGTGTTTCAAGACTTTTCTCAATTACAAAATCGTCATTCCAAACACATATTTCAGCCAAGTATGCGGTAGTTTAGTTAGCAATTTAAGTCATGCTTTTTATATGTTGCTCCGGAATAAACAAGAACTAATTGGAACACATATTGCAGAGGTGCTTGATTGATTGAACTTAAATTTAGCTACTTCTATTACAAGGTCATTTTCAATAAATTCCATTATATAGACTAAATACCTTTTAAACTGTCAAGTTTGGCCACTAGTTCTGCACTTAGCCACTTGCCCTAATGTTTCAATTTGGATTTCTTTTTAATAAATTTGCTCATTGAACCCATTCTGACCAAAATTGGAGAAAAGTTGCTTAGTTCAAAAGGTTTGAGTTGAAAGTTAAAGGTGACCAGAGAACATACAATTAAACATAAGCTTTTAGAGTTGTACATTCTTATCCGTAGTTTCAGTATGAGAAGCTTCTGTTGTTGCATAGGATATTAGAAGGAGTGTAGAAGTACTCAAGAATGCAGCAAAGACTAGAAAAGTTGCCGCAGAGGAGATTTTATCGGCTTTTAAAATCTTAGAAAAGGCTAAACTTGATCCCTCGGGATTTCTTGATACTCTCGGTGGAACTGAGTCACCAGGAAGAACATGGATGCTTGTATTTACAGCTAAGGTATTTCACTATTTGTTATGTTCCCTTGATTGTCTTTAGTAGCTCATTTCATTAGTTTCCATATATGAGCTCATTATCACTGTAATGTGACAGTCCTCAGTAAGTACAAAGCCCAGATATATAGAGCCGAGTTGATTTACCTATTACAAATCAGATAAAGTTTTTGCAAGAAAACATCCCCTCTTTTTAATTGTTTATGGTGTTACCAGTTAGATGCTGTTGCTGAATTTTTGACTGATTTCTTTGCAGAAACAATTAGATGGCGGAAAATATTTCCCTATTACTGCTATTCAGAGGTTCGATGCTGTTGTAAGCTTTCTTAAACTCTAAATATATGTATACTCTGTATCATCATGAGAGTGTTTACATAGCATGTGCTTTCCAAACACATTTGAGCCGAAACTTGGATGCTAGAAACTTGATGTTTTAATAATTGTAGAGTGACAAGTATATACTTGGTTTTGGCAGGGAAAGAGAATCGAGAATGGTGTTTATCTAGGACCTCTGGGATGGTTAACATTTGAAGGCAGATTATCATGGAAAAAGAGAATACTTGCATTTATGTTTGAGCGTCTTCGGATAAAAATTGGGCCATTCAGTCCATTTGACATCAATATCAAAGGGAAAGACGAGAGCGAACCAAGCACCAAGAATCCATTCTTCATATGGTTTTACATAGATGAAGAAATTGCTGTTGCACGAGGCAGAAGTGGTGGAACTGCTTTTTGGTGTCGATGTCGTCATGTTGAGAGTTATTGACTTCTTTAGATCTTCTCGATGTTGCATAGTCATAAACATATACTTTCAGCTAAGAAAATGTGTCTTATACTTCGTAATAATCAACTGTAGCAGATTGAAGATGAATATGAAGCCAAGATGTATATCCTTTTCGTCCATTCAAAATTATCGTCACTTAAAAGGTAGGAGATTTTGACCCAAGTACGAGAACAAGGCAAGCCTTAATGCTTTATGTTAACATATATAACATGGTCATTGTCTTAGAGACAGCTCACAGAGTCTCCCTCTACAGTAAGATATCATCAATTATTATTTCACAAAATACAAAACTTAATTCCATTAAAATTATCTCACTTAATGTATTGCTGCATGAGCAACTCGGGGAGTTTGCTATAAGGGTCGGTCCTCAGATTTTAGATGTGTCATATGAAGTCAAATTTTATAAAGGTGGAGCACTTCAATCCTGCGGAGTGGATCCTGTTTCTTTAAAGAGTTACTCTGCATTGCATCTGGTGAATTTAGAAAATATGTTAAGGACCACTGAGTTTGCTTCTCAAGAAAAGACTGAAGTTGCTGACATTATTCAAGACTATTGCATAGCCAACATCAAAAGGTATCATAAGTTGAAGAATAGGCTGAAGAAAGTCACAACTCAATCAGTCAGATTAGCAAATCTCACATCAGAAAATATTCGTGTCCTTGACAAAGAAATGATAGATGCTACGGAGGAAGGTGAAATGAGTGATCAAGACAATTGAACTCAAGCTCAGTTTTTATTGTAATATGTTTAGAGCTTAGGTAAATCAAGATATGATCAATTTATTCATATGTTCAGTCTAGAAAAACATCTATCTTGTATTTATCTTTAATGTTTGAATCTGGAAAATGTTAAATAAACTAGAACTTTTTATTATTTACTTGGCTCTTAAAATCTTATCTTTTTCTTGTTTATTAGTTGAGTTATCCTCTAAATATTTGGTTGTTATTCTCTAACAAACAAATAGGGGGAGATTGAAAGGCATATGTATAGGCCTATTTGTAAACATCGAGGATACTACTCAACTTAAACAAGAATGTAATAATTAAATAATAATTAACTGTCACAGGAATCTCAGAAGTTAATATTAGTTTAGAGAATGAAGATTAAAGTTAATCTACAGACTTGAAGTAATTCTACATTGGAAGAAGTTAATTTATTTGATCAAGCCTCAGTGAAGTATTTAGGAAATTGGATCTATTTTGAAGTGACAGAGATTTCAGAAGTATGACAGGAAGTGTGTAGAATACAGTGTTTGATAAAGGGAAAAGAAAAAGAACCGCAACTTAAAGGGGGGTTGAATACAATTGTTTAAGATTATCGACTAAATAAATTGTGTATCACAAATATGAAAGGATAATAACAGCTTTATTAAATCTGATATAAAACTGTTACAAACTCTCTCAAGAAATTCTGATGTTCTTGAGAGCTTCTAGGTTACAAAAATACTCGTGTATGAGATCGATATAAATCGAAACCTAAACTGTGTTTATATACTACACAGCTTCTCTATCAATTACATGATAAGTCCTAATCAATTACAAAGATTGAAACCTATCCTAAATTGATAGCTTCATTACTATAAATAAGGAACCGACAAAATAAACTTCCTTATTTAACTAGACTCCAAATATAACTCGAAGTAGGAATCCTGATCAGATTCCAGTCCTGATGATCAATCCTGATCCCAGTCCTGATATAAATCCTGATGATAATCCTGATACTGACGCTCGTGCAATACTGATGACGTCATCAATCCTGATTAGTTGAGTCTAGATCCTGACGATCATTTAATCCTGATCTCACAATCTCCCCCAATCTTATACTTTGTAAAATAAAGTATAGATTTCTAGATTCAATGATGTCAAAAACATATTTACAAAATGTACAAATATTTACAGCAGCAACTTATCTGTTTAAATTCTTTGATAGAATAGATTCATCTTCAAGAAGTTGGATAACATATTTTCTTCTTTTTCTTCAAGAATTTGAATCAGTCTTTCCTTAAGATATCCGAGTTCTTCATCTTCCTCATTAATCTGATAGATAGTTGTTCTGAGATTCTGAATTGAACTTCTTGGTAGACTATGATCTTCAATCAGGAGGTAAGCAATTTCCTTCCCATCAGGATTGAGAGTAAGTTGCTTCATGCCAAATGACATTTCTTTAACAGCAGTGCCCCTTTGCATTTCCACATCTTGACCTCTTAGATTTAGATACATGGGAGTATAATTACCATTGAAATTCTTTCCTTCATGAAATCTTCTCCTTATTGTTGACAGAATCATATCTGACCATTCCTTGCACACTTTGTTCTTCCATTTAAGTAGATAATGAACATATTTCAGTTCCTTTGTAGTTTTCACCAACAAATCTTTAATGGATAGAATCTTCACACTACCATCTTTCATGAAGTACAGAAGCTTCTCTTTCTTTTCAGTACCATCATGACAATCTATAACTATATCAACATCTAATAAATTGTTCGGGTGTTCAGAAATTAAAATACCTCCAATTTCAGTCAAGGCATAAGGATCAACATGAGGTGTATTCAGATATTCAACATCCATGTGTCCAATACCTCCTCTTGAGTTGTTTGTCATTTGCCTTAGATTAGAGAACATCTGTAACCAGAGTGCTTTTGATCTATATGAATCAGAGAAATTAGAAACACTGGAAGCACTTGTTATAATACCACCATTCTGAAAATTGATAGGTCTATTACACCTAAGTGTGCTTATGTGTTTCCACTTCTTGTCTTTCTCGTTTTCAAAAGCATTGATTCTTTATAGCTGTGGTTCTTGTCTTCTTGGATTTCTCCACAACCTTCTGTTTGAGAGTTTAAGCCTTTGTACATAGAGATTTAAATCTCTATTTGTTGTTCTTGTGATGTCTCTTCTTCTGGCTTCTTCTTCTTCATCCACTTCAAGATTATGAGAATCAACCACAGTAGTCAGTATTAACAGATCAACCTCTTGTAGAATTTCAGATTCATCAGGATCTTGAACAGTGTCAGGAACAATGTCAGGATTAGAATCTTCAATTTGAGTTGTATTACTGAGAGTTGATTGTCTTGATCTTCTCCTTAATTCAGGTTCTTCTTCAACAATTCCATCATCACCAAAAGTAGACCTGTCAGGAATGTTAGTATTAGTGCTCTAGAGACAATACTTTTATGTTTTAAAGAAAACATGTTATTATTATAAATTATGTTTTATTGATTATTATTATTAGTTTATTATTTCTTTATTTACTGCGTTATAAATGTTAGCATAATAAATGTCCTTGGAATTATGATACGTATTCGATATCTTTAAGTATGTGACTTAAAAATGAGATTATATAAATAGTATCTTTATTCCTAAATATCCCTAGTCGAGTGTTATTATTTAAGGACAATAATAATGCAGAGAGACTAGTATGTTTGTTGACTGATGATCACATCTCATTGGTCATAGGTATGGTGATACTAAAGTCAAAACATAGGTGCATGTAAGAGTACATGACACTGGATTGACCCGCCGTGAGATTACACAGGTTAATAGTGTCATAAGTAATTCTCACTGTGATAATGGTGTAATGATCCTTAGACCTAAAATCATTATATTTTTATACGAGAATTAATATAATTTGATTACATTAAAAGTTACCTTTGACCGGGTGATGATAAAAGTAGACATTGGGTATAGTATGAATCGTATGAGAAATATGAATGATCTAGATGAGATTTAACCCTCTTAATTTTAGGAGCGATATTATTGGCCTCTTGTTTGAGTGAGACTAAGAAATGTACGGCCGTGCTCAAATGTTGATTTGATTTATTAGTCTACTCATCGATCAAGAAAACTAAGATTAAATTATGAAGAGGATGACACATTACATGCCTCGAGTTTAATCTGTAATATTAAGGTTAAAGGGATTATATTACATGGAACATTATTCACGAAAGGCTTAATCGAATCACCGATTTAATTATTATTCCTTGGGTGGCAATGATGTATTACTAGATGCCGCTCATTGTTTACAATTTTAATTAGTTATTAAAATTGTTACCAACGTAATAATAACCTACAGGGTCACACACAAAGAACGCTTGAAGGAGAAATAATTTAAATTATGAATTTAAATTTAAATAAGTAATTTATTCTATTTATAATATTAATTAAGTATGACTTGATTAATTATTTAAATAGAAAATGGAATTACTTAAACTAGTTCTGAAATTAATTATTAATTAATTAAGTGCGACTTAATTAAATAATAAATTGGAATTTCGGATTAGTATTTTATTATAATTGGATTATAATTAGAAAACTTATTTTCTTCTCTATATAAACTCTAAAAGAGGGTTGATTTTAATGTGAAAAAACTTTTGTATATTAAAACCCTAGCCGCTTATGAGAGCAAGAAAAGAGAGAGAGAAAGAAGCAGTTTTCGGATGTTAGTACACATCAATCCTTCAAGAAAAGCGTTCGTGTGGATAACGTAGAGTGTAGTTCGCGAGAGCGGGATACATGGTGATTGAACAAGCTTTGGATATCCATTAATCTTCCATTAATGAACTGTTAAAGCTTCTTAAGGTATTTGTTCTTAATCTCCGAATTAAATCTTTTGTTTTCGCATGGATCCTGCGGATGAGTTTCGAATTTTGATTTATTTTTACGTTTTTCATTGCGTTTATGTGCTCGAAACCCTTCAAGGAACTACTAGAATTTTAATAGGTTCAGGAATTTCTTTTATTCTTAAACCTCTAGACCTTGTTTGTCTAGGCATTGGTTGACTTGATGAGCTTCTTCTACCTCTTCTAGCACCTCTCCTACCTCTGCCTCCTCTTCCTCTGGTAGGAGCAGGGTTATTAAAACTCTCCATCATTTCTCTCTGTTGATTTAAGAATTCTTCTTGTGAGAGATCAGGATATTCTTCACTTGCTCTTGAGAGTGCTTTCCTTGCTAACAATTGTTGAGCTCTCTTATCAGTGTGATAAAGAGTAACAACATTACCATATCTTGTTTTGAACTTCTGGAATAAGTTAGCAGCATCTTCAGGATTTGAAATTAGAACATCTTCATCACCTTCAGGAATTGTAGCAAGAGTTTGTCCATGACCAGGCGTCTGGATTTGATCAGTCATCAGGATTTGATCACCTGTAAGGATTTGTTCTTCCGTCAGGATATGAGATTTCACCAGTGTCCTTACTGTCTTAACTCCAGAATAAGAAACATGAGTTGACTGCGTTGTTTGACTTTGAGAAGTTTGAATTGTAGACTTTACAACAGCAGCATCAGAGGTTTCTCCTTGTAGAACTTTGTCACCACCATCATTTCCAGTATGATCATCATCATCATTATTTCTCAATACTAGATCAGGTGTATATTTTGTAGAACTTACCTTCTCCCCCTTTTTGACATCAGTATTTGACAATAAACTCAAAATTAAGGCAAGAGAGGTTTGTATATCA
This sequence comes from Heracleum sosnowskyi, assembly GCA_030848705.1. NCBI lineage: Eukaryota > Viridiplantae > Streptophyta > Magnoliopsida > Apiales > Apiaceae > Heracleum > Heracleum sosnowskyi. The sequence goes on along the minus strand of CM061238.1, from coordinate 56,245,609 downwards.
GTTACCTTTGTATCAAGAGAATCAATTCTGCTGTTGATGGAGGATTGTTCAGAAATAACTGACTTTACTTGGGATTCCACCACTCTTAGTTGAAGAATAGTAGGCACCTTTGTAAAGTTTTGAGCAATATCATTCCTCACTGAATTAGTTGCAGCCTTGACAGAATCAATTTCATGTTTGAGGCTTTTGGATAAGAGAGTAGTAGCCTTCAAATGATTCTTCAAATCTTGATTCTCAATTAATTTCACTCCATCATAGGCATGATCCAAAGCATAAGGATAACTAACGGATTCAGAAGATCTATACCATGAATTGTTCCATTCATATTGTCTAAGTGCCTCAGCAGGAGTCATTTCAGAAGGAACAGAAAAGTCTTGTCTGAAGTCTTTTCCAGTAGTAGCCTTGCCAGCCATGAATGTGCTTGATGAACCAAAGTTGGTTCCAAGACTAGCTTTGATTGCTGTAGCAAGCTGATCATTCTTTTCATTATCATCATCACTATCATCAGCATCAGAATCATGAGTAACATCAGGATCAGGAATAGCAATACCTTTAAGTTTGTCCTGTGATGCTGTGATAGAGTCTGTCATTGGTCTTGAGCTAAGTGGTTGTATCAGGATTGGCTCAACATCAGGAGCACCACTAGCGTCAGGAGCAACACCGTCAGGATTTGAGTGGCATTCATCAGGATTTGTTACTGATGGTTCTTGTGGAGCCTGAGGTTCAGAAACTGCTTTAACACTTTGAGTTAAAGGTTCTTGTGGACTTCCCTCATGGACAGTGTCCTCGACCAATCTTTCATCTGCACCAGAAACCCCTTGAGCATTGTCAGGAAAGTACTCAGAAGTTGTTGTTTTGCCTGCATCTTCAGATTTAGAAGATGGTTCTTGTGTGGCTGGAATTGAAGTGTCTGCATTTTCCCTTTGAGAAAATGGTTCTTGTGGGACCATTCCAATATCTATGCCTTCACCCAAACTTTGATTGAGTGGTTCTTGTGGGGCAGGATCTTCAGTAGCTGCTGAATCACATTGAGATTCAGGTTCTTGTGGGCTTGATCCTTTCAGCTTCTTTTGTCTCTGAAAGACTATTTCTTCTACTTTCCTCTTCTTTTCCATAGGATGTGAAAATCCAAGTTTGGAAGCAGTCTCAGCAACCTTCTCCCATGAAATGTCTAGAATTCTTGAAGTTGGAGAGGCTTTTGCTGGAGAGTCTGAGATATCTATCATTTGACTTGGTGCAGCACCAGGAATACTAACATCATGAGTTGCTTGAGCATCAGGATTTGACTGCTCATCAGGAATTGAGATATCCTGATCATCAGTATCTTGTTTCTTTTCCAAAGGAATATGATACCTGCTCTTTGTTAATTTCCTTTTCTTCTGTGGCTTAGAAGATGGTACCACAGCTTCATTAGCAGTATCAGCAACTTCCTTGTTCATCTTTATCTTAGAGGATATTGACATATCATCCTCAGAATCAGTCTCATCCCTTAGTACTAACTTCCTTTTCACAGAAACATCCTCAACACCCTTGGCAGCCTTCTTCACCAGGACCCCTTGTACACCCCCTTGTATCTTCATTTTAGTAAGTGGTGTAGAAGAAAAATCCTTTGATCCTGATTGTCTTCCAGACACATCAGATCTAGCTGATTTCTTAGATTTTACAACTAAAGTCTTTTGAGAGACAATAGAGGTGGCTGTTGACTGTTTTGACTGTTTGGGTTGGATGCTTGGGTTAGGAACAAGGTGTGATAGGCCTTGCCCCATAGCATCAGAAACTGATCCATATTGAGTAGACATTTTCTCTTTCAAGAAAAGCCTGACCTCATCAGGAATAAAGGCATTGCCTGAAAAACCATTTGCCTTATCACTATTGACTAAGGACTTAATATTATTCTCTGTAATTCTACAGATGGGTAGAATCACATCCTCTTCAAAAACAACATCAGGACAGAAGTGATTAAAGATTAGCTGAAAAAATCTATGGAAACAGACATAACCTAACTTATCTAACTTCCTATCACTTAAAGCTTTCAAAATTAAACTACCATAATCAAACACTTGAGAATAGATAAGAGAGTACCCAATCTTTAGTGATCCTGATGGTAGAGCATCAAAATTTGATGTCTTATTCAGGAAGCAGCGACTGATAGTATCAAAGAAAAAGTTCCACTCTCTTTTAAGCTTTGTCCTGAAGAGGCTTCCATACCTCTTGACTTCACCATTGTATCCCAATTTTGTGACAAACTCAAAAATTGCAGAATCTGTAACATTATCAGGTACCTTGTCACCCAGAATTGGCAAGTGAACTGCCTCTTCAACAACGACAGGAGTGACATGATGAGTAACACCATTGAATTCAAATTGCATCAAAACATTTCCCTGTTGGCCCTTTGCCAAAAACATCTGTGTTCCAAACCTGCATCACAGACTTAAAAGAAACACTCGCAGGTTCTGTTAAAGCATACTTCAATGGGCTTGAAGTAAGAAAATCCTGGATTATATGGAACTCAGAAGGCAAATCCTGATGAGATAAAATAGCTACAAAATTATTAGTGGCAAAAGTAACACCACTAATCACAGTCTGTTTGTTCATGAACGATGAAGACGCCATTAAAACAGTATAGAAAGCTTGAGAATTGAGATTTAGAAAATAGGGTTCTTGAGCACAGAGAGAGAAAGAAGATGAAAAACTGCTGAAGAGAGAATAATCAGGAATTTAGAAAATCAAATGTATTTTGTTAAAAAAAATATTACTCTCAATGACAGGTGGCAAAATATGATTTGTGCAAAAATGATTAGTGGACAAATTACGTGCGTAATTAAACATAATTGCACCGCTTTTCATGTGTATCTATATGTATATATCTATCAGTGTGACACACGCGCGCATACAGTTGTCCAATTAAAACTCAAACGTTTCTCATCAGTAACTGACGAAAAATCAAGCACAAATTAAGCAATGAAATACTGACCTGTACATCAGGATTGACCAGTTGACTTACTATCAGGATTATGTCCTATCAGGATTTGATCAAAATTACATACCTTGCAGAATGACCATCAGGATTTGATAGTCATCAGGATTTCCTCTCTGTAGCTTTCCTTAGAAATTCTCAAAGTTCATCATTCCAAGTTCATTCACCAACTTGTGGAAAGTAGCTTTGGGCAGTGGCTTGGTGAATATATCAGCTAGTTGTTGATCAGTAGGAACAAAGTGAAGTTCAATTGTTCCTTCCAGAACCTGTTCTCTTATAAAGTGATATCTAATACTGATGTGTTTAGTAAGAGAATGTTGAACTGGATTTCCTGTCATTGCAATAGCACTTTGGTTATCACAATAAATATGGATTTTTGAGTATGACAGGCCATAATCTAACAACTGATTTCTCATCCACATTATCTGAGCACAACAACTTCCTGCAACAATGTACTCAGCTTCTGCAGTTGAAGTAGAGATAGACTTTTGCTTTTTACTAAACCATGAAACTAGTCTACCACCCAAAAACTGACAACTTCCTGAAATACTTTTCTTGTCTATCTTGCATCCTGCAAAATCAGCATCTGAATAACCACACAACCCAAAATCTGATTCCCTTTCATACCAAAGGCCAAGAGAAGGAGTGCCTTTGAGATATCTAAAGATTCTTTTGACTGCAATCAGATGGGGTTCCCTAGGTTTTGCTTGAAATCTTGCACATAGACAGGTTACAAACATGATATATGGTCTACTTGCAGTGAGATACAATAAAGAGCCAATCATTCCTCTGTAGTGAGTTACATCTACCTCAGCACCTTGATCAGGATCAAGTTTGGTAGCTGTAGCTATGGGAGTATTTGCAGTAGCACAATCTTGCATGTTAAACCTTTTCAATAAATTCCTTGTATACTTTGACTGATTGATAAAAATCCCATCTTCAGTCTGTTTAACTTGAAGACCAAGAAAGTAACTCATTTCTCCCATCATGCTCATTTGGTATCTAGACTGCATAAGCTTAGAAAACTTTTCACACAGCTTATTGTTTGTTGACCCAAAAATAATATCATCTACATAAATCTGAACTAAAAGCAAATCCTTACCATGATTCAAATAGAATAAAGTTTTATCAATAGTACCTCTTTTGAATCCACTTACCATTAAGAATTGAGCTAGGGTTTCATACCATGCTCTTGGAGCTTGCTTTAGTCCATAAAGTGCCTTATCCAATCTGTAGACATGATTTGGATACTTTGGATCAATGAAACCAGGAGGTTGTTCAACATAGACTTCTTCCTCCAGTTCACCATTTAAGAAACCACTTTTAACATCCATCTGGAAAACTTTGAATTTCTTGTGAGCTACATAAGCCAGAAAGATCCTGATGGCTTCTAGTCTTGCAACAGGAGCAAAATTTTCTTCATAAGCAATTCCTTCTTGTTGAGAATACCCCTTTGCAACTAACCTTGCTTTGTTTCTGATTATCACTCCATCAGAATCAGTCTTGTTTTTGAAAATCCATTTTGTACCAACAATTGACCTATTCTTTCGTCTTGGCACCAGTTTCCAGACTTCATTCCTTTCAAATTCATTTAATTCTTCTCGCATTGCAGTAACCCAATCAACATCTTTAAGTGCATCTTCAACTTTCTTAGGCTCCTCCTTTGATAGAAAGTTGTGATATAGACATTCATTCTGAGTTGCACTTCTTGTTTTTGTTAGTGCTTGTGCCCTAGAGAGACAATACTATAATGTTCTTAGGGAAGACATTTTGATTATTAATAAATATGTTCTATGGATTTTCTTTCAATTATTTATTATGTCTTTATTAACTGCGATATAAATATTAGAATAATAAATGTCCTTGGAATATAAGCATGAATTCTATATCTCTAAGTATGTGACATAGAAATGAGATTATATGAGTAGTGTTTATAATCCTAAAAGATCCCTAGTCGAGTATTATTATTTGAGGACAATAATAATGCATTAAGACTAGTATGTTTGTTGACTGATGACCACATCTCATTGGTTATAAGTATGGTGATACTAAAGTCAAAGACATAAGTGCATGTTAGCAGAACATGGCACTGAATAGACCCACCGTGTGAATTCTTCATGGTAAATGTTATCAAGTGTCATAAGCAATTCTCACAATGATAATGGTGTAATGATCCTTAGACTTGAAATCATTATATTTCTATATGAAAATTAATATACTTTGATAAAGGTGGACATTGGGTATATTATGAATCATATGAGAAATATGAATGATAGATATAGGATTTAACCCTCCTATTTTAGGAGTGATATTATTGGCCTCTTGATTGAGTGAGACTATGAAATGGATGGCCATGCTCAAATTGTGATTTGTTTAATAGTCTACTCATCGATCAAGTAAACCGGGATTAAATGTTGAAGAGGATGACATAAACCATGCCTCGAGTTTAATCTATAATATAAGGTTAAAAGGATTATATTACATGGAACATTATTCATTAAAGGTTTAATTGGATCACCAATTATTATTATTACTTGGGTAGCAATGATGTATTACTAGATGCCGCTCATTGTTTATAATTTTATTATGAGATATTAAAATTATTGCCAACGTAATAATAACCTAAAGGGTTACACATAAAGAACGTTTTAAACGGAGCATTAATTAAATTTCGAATTTAATTGAATTATTATTATTATTGAATTATTGGATTAATTAAGTAGGACTTGATTAATTATATAATAATTCGAATATAATAAATAATACTACTAATAATCAGATTGGGTTTTGGAAGCCCAATCAGATTAGGTATAGGCCCGGAATTCTCTCCATATAAATACATTAAGATGTATTATTTTAGGGTTGAGAAATTGAAAAAACGTTTTTCTTAAAAAACCCTAGCTGCTCTACATCAAAGAGAGGCTAGAGAGAGAGAGAGTTCCGAGGGCAGTTCTTGGCTAGTACCAACTCCGGTGATCGTTGGACGATCGGGCGTTCGTGTGGACTGATTAGAGACGTGTATCGCAAGACGGGACACGTGGTGATCATATCAAAGGACCTCCATTAGTCAGTCGTTCGTAAAGCTTCAAAAGGTAAATGATTCTATTCACGAATTAAATATCGTTTTTCGCATGGATCCTGCGGAGGGTTTCGTTAATTTTTCTATTTTACGCGTTTTTCCGTTTCGTTTTCATGCCCGAAACCCTTCAATGGTATCAGTGCTACTTGAGAAAAGTGTTTAATTCGTTTATATGTTTACTGTTTTGATGATAAAATCATGTTTGCGACTATCATGATTGATGCGTTGTTTTTATGAAAACATGTATTTTGTATTGATGTATATACATAAATTGTATAATAATGATGATTGAGATGATCATATGATGATCATATAATCTGTATGTATACTGATATATACATGATATAGTTTTGTTCTTGTTATGAGAATCGTATTCGATACGATTTCTGATTGGCTGCGCAGATTTGGTGAAATTTGCATACTGTCTCAGAATTTCGTCGAAAATACCTTTACGGAAAGGGAAACGGGCGTCTGAACAATACTGACTAAATCACTCGTTCATCTGTAAGGCGTTTGACGTCATTTACTGTCTGTAAACAGCGATTTATTGTTTTCATAATTCTGATTTTAATTTTCTGATTTACACTTTATTTGATTTTGTGACTGGATCATGAAATATATGATATGGTGTGATATGTTGATGCAATATGAGATGTTCTTAACTGTTAATTGAGCATGGTGTATGGTTATGGCCCTAAGACCCATAGGTTAGTGGTTTTTTATTATGGTTTTGGTTTTAAATACGACTTGCATGTCATTCATTCTTGTAATGATTAAATCTCGAATGTAACTCGAGTTTCTCTTGTAAGTTTATTAGATTAGCTTTTCATATTATGTAATTGATGATATGAAGACATGGAGACATGCCAAGGAGGCGATCAAAGGAGACATTACAAGGAAGCATGAAGACATGTGTAATTTATTATGTTGTATTTGATACCACCATAGATTGACCTTGGTTTTTCCTTAGCTTGGAAAAATCGCATAGGATTGGGCCATAACCAAGCACGTTTACTTTACGCACTTTACATATATGATGCATGTGATGATGATATGTATGCGTAGTGATAATGATGCATGTTTTAATTAGATTAAACATGTATGTATTAGATACATCACCCATGCCATGCCTGCTAAACAAGATAAAATCTGTAACGATTCAAGATTTTAAAATTGAACAAAACGAACATGAGATTCCTGTGTTTATGAAACATGGAAATAAGTATGAATTTTCGATTTTTTGATATGGGGCGATTTTGACAAAAAATACAAGCAGCGCTTGTAAGAAAGGCGGGTTTTAAGTGAGACCACTGTGACTCCTCCGTTGGACTGGAAATCAAACCATTGATGAATTTTGAATTGAAGTACTTAGTTCAAGGAAAAATTGGGAATCTCTTGATGATGGGATCATGGTCGTTTTAATAATAAAATCCCTAAATTTAAAATATTAAGTCACTTAGATGTCTTCCAATGGGCAACACTCGTCAAGACCTAGATCGAGAAAGAGTGGGTTCGCCAAAGCGAAGCACTCCAATCTATCGTGGTATGGCGTGATGAAGTAAATGTGATACTTAACTGTTAGACCATTGGGTTAGACTTAACTAAGTTACCACAATAGGATTGTGAACTTAGAGGCATGGAGTTTGGTATGATTTATTGGATAAATATGGACAAATGTTGTTCTACCAAACTTTCCAAGAGTTATATATGATATAATTGACAAGAGTTGTCTACCTAAATAAATCATGTTTTGGGAGAAAAGCCAAATCTGACCTTAAGCGTGACGAAATATGGATCTTGGCTCACTAGAAGGATTTAGAGTAATGCCTTCCGAATTAATAGTTAGGGCTATTGATTTGATAAAAATAGTGGGAGATATATATTGTGAATATATATGGATAATCACTTGAACATAATTTAATCTGCAACTAACTTATTTTATGCATTTTAACATTGTAGATATCTAAATGGCAAACTCAAACAATTTCTCTGTGCAATCAGTCCTTGAGAAGGAAAAGCTGACAGGAACCAACTTCCTTGATTGGCAAAGGAATTTGAGGATTGTCCTCAGGCAGGAGCGAAAGCTTTATGTCCTTGATATTCCTCACCCTGGACCTCTTGCTGCTGAAGCAACCGAGGCTCAACAAAATGCTTATCAGAAGCATCTTGATGATTATATGGATGTCTGTTGTTTGATGCTAGCGACTATGAGTCCTGAGCTTCAGAAACAACATGAGCGTATGGACGCTTATGACATGATAGAGCACCTCAAAAGGATGTTTGAGGGTCAAGCTCGTCAAGAGAGGTTTGATGTAAGCAAAGCGTTGTATGCATGCAAACAGGGAGATCGTGACCCGGTTGGACCGCATGTTCTAAAGATGATAGGGTATTTGGAAACCCTTGAGAATTTGGGTTACCCGGTTTTATCGGAACACCAAACAGATTTGATCTTGCAGTCTTTGAACAACAACTACACTCAATTTGTAATACACTATATTATGAGTGAGATAGACAAAACACCTACCGAACTATTGGCATTATTGAGGACTGCTGAGACCAATATGTCAAAGGCTAACCCTGCTCCCATAATGATGGTGAATAAAGGGAATGCCAAAGGAAAGGGGAAATGGAAAGGCAAGAAGAAGATTGGATCTAAATCTGCTAATCCGAAGCCTGCTTTCAAAAAGGCTTTGAAGCCTACTGGAGGTGTTGCAAAAGGTGCTGCAAAGGGTGATGTATGTCACTTTTGCAAGAAGCCGGGTCATTGGAAGCGTAATTGTCAAGATTATTTGGAAGATTTGAACCTGAAGGGAATGAAGTCTGAGAAGATTTCTGATTCAGGTATGTATGTTATAGAAGTAAATTTGTCTACTTCTACATCATGGGTATTAGATACTGGATGTGGTTCTCACATTTGTATAAATGTACAGGAACTACGAAGGAGTAGGACTTTGGCGAAAGGAGAAGTCGACCTACGCATTGGCAATGGAGCAAAGGTTGTTGCTTTGGCTGTAGGGACTTATAATTTATCGTTGCCCACTGGTCTTATTTTAGAACTTGAGAACAGTTTTTACGTGCCTGGGATTTGCAGAAACATTATTTCTGTTTCTTGTTTGGACAAGAAAGGTTTTTCCTTTACAATTCAGAACAATAGTTGTTCCTTTGGTTTGAATAATGTTACCTATGGGGTTGCACGTTTATTTAATGGTTTATATGTTCTTGATCTTGATATTCCTGTCTATAATTTAAATAATAAACGTATTAAGGCTAATGACTCAAATCAAACATACCTTTGGCATTGTCATTTAGGCCATATAAATGAGAAACGCATTTCCAAGTTACATAAGGATGGATACTTGGATAAGTTTGATTTTGAATCATACGAAGAATGCGAACCTTGTCTCATTGGAAAAACGACTAAAGCTCCTTTTACCGGAACTGGTGAGAGGGCCACCGAACGATTAGAACTCATACATAGTGATGTATGTGGTCCAATGCGTACGATGGCAAGAGGTGGCTTTTATTACTTCATAACCTTTACTGATGATTTTAGTAGATACGGATATGTGTATCTTTTGAAGAACAAATCCGAATCATTTGAAAAATTCAAAGAGTACAAGGCAGAAGTGGAAAAGCAAATAGGCGGAAGTATTAAAACTCTACGATCTGATCGTGGAGGTGAGTACTTAAGCTTAGAATTTAAGAATTACTTAAAGGAGTGTGGTATTGTATCACAGCTCACACCTCCTAGAACACCACAGTGGAATGCTGTATCTGAAAGGAGAAATCGTACCTTGTAGGACATGGTGCGATCGATGATGAGTCTAGCGGATCTTCCAATTAGTTTTTGGGGTTATGCTCTAGAAATGGCTGCACACACACTTAACCGAGTTCCTACTAAATCGGTTCAAACTACACCATATGAGATATGGACTGAGAAACGTCATAGCATGTCCTTTTTAAAAGTATGGGGATGTGAAGCATTTGTGAAACGTTTAGTCACTGACAAGATAGGACCGAAATCAGACAAATGCAATTTTGTGGGATACCCAAAAGAAACTAAACGGTATTATTTCTATAATCGTACCGAGAGCAAAGTGTTTGTTGCTCGAACTGCTGTATTTCTTGAAAGAGAACTGTTCTCTAAGAAAAACAGTGGGAGTATAATAGATCTCGATGAAGTTCGAGAACCACAGAATGACATTGAACCAGAGTTGGAACATGAGCACGAAGTACATGAAAATGTTACTGCTCAAGAAACACAGGTTGTTCGTAGATCTGGTAGGATTCGCCACGAGCCTGAGAGATATTATGGATTTCTCTTAACTCAGACTGGCGATGTAATGCTTATGGATGAAGATGAGCCTCTTACCTATCAGGATGCTATGAATAGTCCAGATTCTGAGAGATGGCTGGAAGCTATGAAATCTGAGATGGATTCCATGTATGAAAACAAAGTATGGACTTTGGTTGAACCACCTGAAGGGGTAAAACCTATTGGGTGCAAATGGGTTTTCAAGAAGAAAACATACATGGATGGTAATGTAACGACCTACAAAGCAAGACTAGTGGCGAAAGGTTTCAAACAAATTCATGGTATTGACTATGATGAAACTTTCTCACCAGTAGCTATGGTCATGTCCATCAGGATTTTGCTTGCGATAGCAGCTTACTATGACTATGAAATCTGGCAAATGGATGTCAAAACCGCTTTCTTAAATGGGAGCTTAGAAGAGGATGTGTATATGATACAACCAGAAGGTTTTGTCGATCCGAGATTTGCTAGAATGGTCTGTAAGCTACTACGATCTATTTATGGATTGAAGCAGGCCTCAAGGAGTTGGAACATTCGTTTTGATATAACAGTCAAAGAGTTTGGCTTTATTCAAAATGAAGATGAGCCTTGTGTTTACAAGAAGGTTAGTGGGAGAAAAGTGGCATTCCTAGTATTATATGTTGATGATATATTACTAATAGGGAATGACATACCTTCTCTTCAGGCTGTTAAGACTTGGTTGGGAAAAAGTTTCTCAATGAAAGACTTAGGCGATGCTACCTATATATTAGGGATCAAGATCTATAGAGATAGATCTAGAAGATTAATCGGCTTAAGTCAGAGTACATACATTGACAAAGTATTGCATCATTTTCGGATGCAAGAGGCAAAGAGGGGATTTGTCCCTGTGTCTCATGGGATAGTGATCTCAAAAGAAAACTGTCCTAAATCATTAGATGATAAGGACCGTATGAAAAAGGTACCATATGCTTCTGCAATTGGTTCAATAATGTATGCAATGATATGTACTCGACCTGATGTTTCGTATGCTTTGAGCATGACGAGCAGATACCAGTCTAATCCAGCTGAAGGTCACTGGACGACAGTCAAGAATATTCTTAAGTACCTCAAGAGAACTAAAGATTCATTCTTGGTATATGGAGGAGATGAGAAGCTAGTTGTAAGAGGTTACACTGATGCTAGTTTCCAAACAGACAGAGACGATACTGTGTCTCAATCTGGGTTTGTATTTTGTCTAAATGGAGGTGCTGTAAGCTGGAAGAGTTCGAAGCAAGAGACAGTAGCTGATTCTACAATGGAAACTGAGTATATTGCTGCCAGTGAAGCGGCCAAAGAGGCTGTTTGGCTTCAGAAATTTATTGAGGGACTTGGAGTAGTTCCATCGATCGCAGATCCAGTTGATCTTTATTGCGATAACAATGGAGCTATTGAACAGGCTAAGGAACCAAGGTCCCATTCCCGAGCAAAGCATATACTTAGACGATATCATCTACTTCGAGAGATTACAAGGAGGGGAGATATACATATATGTAAAATGCATACTAATGATAACGTTGCAGACCCACTGACTAAGGCTTTGTCGCAGCAGAAGCACGAAGGTCACACTAGTTCCATGGGTATTAGATACATGGGTGATTGGCTCTAGTGCAAGTGGGAGATTGTTAGTGCTTGTGCCCTAGAGACAATACTATAATGTTCTTAGGGAAGACATTTTGATTATTAATAAATATGTTCTATGGATTTTCTTTCAATTATTTATTATGTCTTTATTAACTGCGATATACATATTAGAATAATAAATGTCCTTGGAATATAAGCATGAATTCTATATCTCTAAGTATGTGACTTAGAAATGAGATTATATGAGTAGTGTTTATAATCCTAAAAGATCCCCAGTCGAGTATTATTATTTGAGGACAATAATAATGCATTAAGACTAGTATGTTTGTTGACTGATGACCACATCTCATTGGTTATAAGTATGGTGATACTAAAGTCAAAGACATAAGTGCATGTTAGCAGAACATGGCACTGGATAGACCCACCGTGTGAATTCTTCATGGTAAATGTTATCAAGTGTCATAAGCAATTCTCACAATGATAATGGTGTAATGATCCTTAGACTTGAAATCATTATATTTCTATATGAAAATTAATATACTTTGATTCTACTCAAATTTACTTTTGACCGGGTAATGATAAAGGTGGACATTGGGTATATTATGAATCATATGAGAAATATGAATGATAGATATAGGATTTAACCCTCCTATTTTAGGAGTGATATTATTGGCCTCTTGATTGAGTGAGACTATGAAATGCATGGCCATGCTCAAATTGTGATTTGTTTAATAGTCTACTCATCGATCAAGTAAACCAGGATTAAATGTTGAAGAGGATGACATAAACCATGCCTCGAGTTTAATCTATAATATAAGGTTAAAAGGATTATATTACATGGAACATTATTCATTAAAGGTTTAATTGGATCACCAATTATTATTATTACTTGGGTAGCAATGATGTATTACTAGATGCCGCTCATTGTTTATAATTTTATTATGAGATATTAAAATTATTGCCAACGTAATAATAACCTAAAGGGTTACACATAAAGAACGTTTTAAACGGAGCATTAATTAAATTTCGAATTTAATTGAATTATTATTATTATTGAATTATTGGATTAATTAATTAGGACTTGATTAATTATATAATAATTCGAATATAATAAATAATACTACTAATAATCAGATTGGGTTTTGGAAGCCCAATCAGATTAGGTATAGGCCCAGAATTCTCTCCATATAAATACATTAAGATGTATTATTTTAGGGTTGAGAAATTGAAAAAACGTTTTTCTTAAAAAACCCTAGCTGCTCTACATCAAAGAGAGGCTAGAGAGAGAGAGAGTTCCGAGGGCAGTTCTTTGCTAGTACCAACTCTGGTGATCGTTGGACGATCGGGCGTTCGTGTGGACTGATTAGAGACGTGTATCGCAAGGCGGGACACGTGGTGATCATATCAAAGGACCTCCATTAGTCAGCCGTTCGTAAAGCTTCAAAAGGTAAACGATTCTATTCACGAATTAAAAATCGTTTTTCGCATGGATCCTGCGGAGGGTTTCGTTAATTTTTCTATTTTACGCGTTTTTCCGTTGCGTTTTCATGCCCGAAACCCTTCACTTTTAACACCTGCATCAGGATCTCCAATTATCAAATCAGGAGTATGATCTCTTGTCCATTTTCTTGCTGGTGGTAAAATATTCCTTGAAGTAGATGCTTCCCCTAGATTGGTGTTGTCTTGATTAGAAGAATTTGTTTCACTGGAAGCTCCCCCTGAATTGTTGTTGTCACCTCCTGATGGATTATCAGGATTGTCACTTGAATCAGTATCTGAAGAATTCTCTCCTGATGATTGAGTAATCTCAGAATTTGAAGCAGTTTGTTGTTGCTCCCCCTCAACATTTGCACTACTATATGTATCACCATTATTTGTATCATCAGTATTAGCACCATCAGTATTTGGTGCTTCATCAGGATTTGGTGTCTCATCGGGATTTGATGGATCATCAGGATTTGATGACTCATTAGTATCTGATGGAGTATCAGTATCTGATTCCATTTCTTCAGGTTCCTTGTTAGCTTCATTTTCAAAAATCAATCTATTATGAGAGTCTTCATTGATTCCAGTTATCTTCTTATCATCAAAAGATACATGTATTGACTCCATGACAGTTCTTGTTCTCAAATTAAAAACTCTAAAGGCTCTTGATGCAGGATAGCCTATGAAAATTCCCTCATCAGCCTTTGTCTCAAATTTCCCTAGCTGTTCAGGATGAGTTCTGAGAACAAAACACTTACAGCCAAACACATGCAGATGCTTCAAATTAGGTTTCTTCTCCTTGAGCATTTGATAGGGAGTTACCCCATGTCTGTTTATCAAAGTGAGATTTTGTGTATAGCATGTTGTGTTGACTGCTTCTACCCAGAAATATGTAGGCAATTTAGCTTCTTCCAACATAGTTCTGCCAGCTTCAATAAGAGTTCTGTTTTTCCTTTCTACTACTCCATTTTGCTGGGGTGTGCCAGGAGCAGAGAATTGTTGAATAATTCCTTTGTATTTGCAAAACTCTTCCATCTTTGAATTCTTGAATTCAGTACCATTATCACTTCTCAGAATCTTGACTTTGTACTTTGTGCCTGTCTCAATCATTCTCACATGATCCAACAGTATTTCTGGAGTCTCATCTTTTATGTGCAGAAAATACACCAAGGTGAATCTAGAGTATTCATCAGGATCTGACTCAACTATTCTTGATTTCCTTCGAGAGACCTCCACAGCTTTTCCTTTTGATTTAGCCTCAACATTCAAGGCAATAGACTTTGCCTTGCTGCTTCTCTTATTCTTCCTTTGTTGAACCTCAAGATCATAGGTTCTGAGCATCCCATAGACTTCATCAAGAGACACAGTGTTTAGATCATACTGATGCCTAATGATTGATGTTTCTGTATCCCATTCTTCTGGTAAGGCTCTCAGAAATTTGGTATTAGAATCGTCAGATACATACTCTTTGCCTACTAGAGATAGGTTGTTCAGGAGTGTCAGGAATCTATCATACAAGTCAGTAAGGCTCTCATCAGGTCTAGTATCAAATTGTTCATACTCTTGAATAAGTAGAGCCCTTCTGTTTTTCTTGACAGATGTAGATCCTTGGCATTGAGTTTCCAGATTATCCCAAATTTCTTTTACAGATTTGCATGCTATCACCCTGTTAGACATGACAGCATCAAGGCTATTATGAAGGATATTCTTTATCTTTGCATCTTTGAGAACGTCATCTTTTTCTTCAGGAGTCCATTCACTTTTTACCTTGACCACGTAGTGTTCAGGTACAGTATCTGTTTGTGGAACTATTCTTGTAGGAACATATGGTCCATCACGTATCCTGTCCAAATAGTCAGGATCCATAGCCTCCAGATACATCAACATCTTTACCTTCCATGTTGGATATTCAGACTTCTTCAGGATGGGAATTTTCATGCTTTCATACTTTGTCGACATCTTAGATCGTTTCTGATGCAAATTTAAATCAGTTTGCTCTGATACCAATTGTTTCCCAGTAAATAACAATTGTAGAAGGGGGGTTGAATACAATTGTTTAAGATTCTCGACTAAATAAATTATGTATCACAAATATGAAAGAATAATAACAGCTTTATTAAATCTGATATAAAACTGTTACAAACTTTCTCAAGAAATTCTGATGTTCTTGAGAGCTTCTAGGTTACAAAAATACTCGTGTATGAGATCGATATAAATCGAAACCTAAACTGTGTTTATATACTACACAGCTTCTCTATCAATTACATGATAAGTCCTAATCAATTACAAAGATTGAAACCTATCCTAAATTGATAGCTTCATTACTATAAATAAGGAACCGACAAAATAAACTTCCTTATTTAACTAGACTCCAAATATAACTCGAAGTAGGAATCCTGATCAGCTTCCAGTCCTGATGATCAATCCTGATCCCAGTCCTGATATAAATCCTGATGATAATCCTGATACTGACGCTTGAGCAAATACTGACGCTCGTGCAATACTGATGACGTCAGCAATCCTGATCAGTTGAGTCTAGATCTTGACGATCATTGAATCCTGATCTAACACTACTACACTTGGTTATATACTCCAGGTTTACAAACATTCTAAACTACTTAGAATTACAGAGTAGACTAAGTTCAAAAGTTTTCTTTTCCACTCTAAGTCCATTGGTTCCTTTGATTATTTGCCTTGTGGTTGAATGTCCTTCTTCAATCATCTCTATTGACCATATGAAAATAAAATGTTTCTTTTTCTTCAGAGTTACCCAGATTGCTGGTTTCCATGTTCTTTTTGTTCCATCAACCCATGTGATCTGTCAGACATGTCTCTATCACATTGTCAACTGTTAGAGATTAGCTTTGTATGCGTTGAGGTTGATTTATCTTGAATCCGTTGAGAGTATCCAGACTGCATCCATTGAAAGTATTCAGGCTGCATCCGTTGAAGGTTGAATTGTATCTGTCGAAGACATTTTCACTTATACAGAATTACAAGGCATAGAATACCTACAATTAACCAACCTATTATGCATATCCATTGATAGTATCCACATGACTTATTCAAACCTAAGAACTATACTATCAACTACTATTGTAAAAATAAAAGAACATGTTACATGGAGTCTTATAAGTTGATAAGCTACCTTTCAACGGATACTGTATACACATGCTATCTATTGAAAGCTACATGTACTTATACAAATTTGCTGAGTTATTTAGTTATCATCAAGAATCAACATAATTCCTAACAAAAGATAATGTATTTTAGCTGAAAAGATAATTGGTTATAAATAATGTTATTATTTTAATAATAGTTTTTAAAAAAATAAGTAAGGGTAATTAAGTAAAATCACGAAGTACCGACCGACCGACTGACCAAAAATTTTAATGTTTCGTCTATTATAAGATAATACTAGCTTAAAACCTGTGCGATGCACAGATTTTCTTTAATTATTATTATTTTTATTCTTTAAATTTTAATATTTTATTAATTACATTTGTTAAATAAAATAAGTAAGAGCATTAAACTTTTTTTAATAATTAAAAGTACTAAAATAGGTTTTAAAATATATAAATGACAGTTTGCCCGTGATATTTTTGGAAAATGAGGGGATTTGGTAAGAAAAAATGGAAAAAGTAACATGTCTGAGTTGAAAAAGGTAATTACCCGTAATTAAAAGTATTAAAATAGGTTTTAAAATAAATAAATAATGATTTGTCTGTGATATTTTTTTGAAAATGAGGTGTTTTACTAAGGAAAAATAGAAAAAATAACATGTTTTAATTGAAAAAAGGTAATTGCCCTTGACTTTTTTAGAAAAAGAGGAGATTTTGTTAAAAAAGGAAGAAAAAGTAATGTATTTTAGCTGAAAAGGTAATTTGTTATAAATAATATTATTATTTAATAATATATATTTTTTAAATATGTAAGGGTAATTAAGTAAAATCACTAAGTACAAACCGACCGACCTTATATTTAATGTTTTTTCTATTATAAGATAGTATAGATAGAGAGAATAAAGATCCTAAGGTTAACCTCGGGTCATACTATTTACATGTAAAAATTACATTTAATCATTTGTTGTCTTATATTTACTTGCCATTTTTTTCACCTTGTTTGTAAATTAAGAAAACAAATTATTAGGTGATTAATATCATACACTCAATGAATCTGCATCTCATGGAAAAGATCATGAGGTCTACCTCAAGATCCTTATTCTCATAGATAGATAGGTTTTACTGAAATTTGATAGAATCAACCCTTTAATTTATAAGAAGGGTAACTTGTTGATTTTAGTTGATTTTGATAAGTGGGTTGTTTATTTAGTTTGCATCAGTATTTGATTTAGTTGATTTGGTGAGTTTGTTGAGGATTTTGATCCATTTTAGTTGTATGTTCGACGAAATCTTATTAGAAAGTTGTTTTAGTTGCATATGAAGTTGAATGAATTGGTTTTGATTTGTAAAGTAAGCAACTATAATCAACAGTTGCAACCTAGTAAAACCAATTTGTTTAAGATAAAAATAAAGTTTCATTCTAGGTTGCAAAGTTGCAAATCTTATTTTTGAAAATAAAATAACAAATGCATTAAAAGATGCATTTTAGGTTCTAGGGGTTACAAATCGTATTTTTGAAAATGATTTTAAAAAAACGTATTTTTGTAATTAACTTCTAAAATTATCGTATTTTTGGAAACAATATATATAAGAAGGGTATTTTTAAAAAAATCCCTTAAATTTTTATATTTTAAATATAAATGGAGTAATAGATATTCGAAATATGATTTTTTTATCCATTAAACTAAATAAATTTGATATGGATTGATCTCTAAAATATTCGAGGTGTGATACGATCTGAATTCGATAAAATTAAATGAATTCATATATGAATTTAGGTAAATCTGATCCAAATTCGATCTATTGACATGCCTAGTTTAGAGGCCCTCATGATTTAACAAAAAATATTTTAAAATCTTACTCCCAGTTTCATTAACAGAGTTATAATCGAATTATTCAGTTAATCTCTTAGATACCTCACCTTTTGAACATCTATACTATTTATACTATTATTATATTAAAAATGGAACATTAAAAGTTTGGTTTGTAGTCGATTTGTAGTATGGTCATTCATGTTTTGGTCACTCAATCCATGACCATTAGATCTTTCTGATTGAATCGATGAGAATCGTTGGATAAAATACTAAAAATTATTAAATAGACTACCTTTTCCATTTTTCCTAACTAAAACATCTCATTTTTCAAAAATATCACGGGAATTCCATTTAATAAAATAAAATAATAATATTACAATTGCTAATAACTAACCAATTACTTTTTTTAACGAAGTATATATTGTTTTTATATTTTCTAACTAAAATTTCTACTTTTTTATTTTTCCTAACTAAAACCTCTCATTTTCCAAAAATATCACATGCATTTCCATTTAATAAAATAAACTAATATATTATAATTACCAATAATCAACCGATTAGCTTTTTTAGCCAAAGCTTATATTCTTTTTCATATTTTCTAATTAAAATGTCTCCTATCTAAAATCTTTAATTTTCCAAAACTATCACGGGCAATTCCTTTTAATACTAAAATGATAATATTACAAATACTAATAACTAACCGATTTTCATTTTTAGGCAAAGCATATATTCTTTTTAATATTTTCAAAATAAAATTTCTCCTTTTTCTAAACTTATCATAGACGACATCTATACTATCTTATAATAGACGAAACATTAAAAGTTTGGTTGGTTGAATGGTACTTCATAATTTTACTTAATTACCTTTACTTATTTAAAAAAAAATATTATTAAATAATAGCATTATTTATAACCAATTACCTTTTCAGCTGAAAACATTACTTTTTCTATTTTTTTAACAAAATATCCCCTTTTTCTAAAAAAATCACGTGCAAATACCTTTTTCAACTAAAATATGTTACTTTTTCTATTTTTCCTTGCTAAAATTCCTCCTTTTCCAAAAATATCACTGGCAAATCCTTTCTTATTTATTTTACAATCTGATATGGGCTAAAAAAACCCTAGAAATATAATTAATGACGTATTAATTAGACCTAGATTGGTCCAAAAGTTAAGCCCAATTAATGAGGCCCCGAAACCCTAATTATTTATTAATTTCGTAATTAATAAATAGGGAAAATATACGGCTCATAAAAGGAGTCCAAAGTGTGATAAGTTCTTCAAGGAGTCTGCCTCCTACAAAGAAGGATCTAGAATCTCAATTAAAGGAAATAACTAGTCACAATCATTATCCTACGATAAGGAAAAGACTTGCCCACCAAGGAATACAATCCTTATCCACCATCAAGAAGGAGACTTATTTGCTAAGTCTCCCAAACATACTCTAAATACAAGGCTCCTGACGCCTATATAAGGACCCTGATCCTTCACATTAGAACTATGTTTTTTGGCTTGATTCTCAACATTGATTGAGATACGTAGGCATCTTGTGAGGACCGATTTAGTCACGAAACACGGGAATAGTCATTAAAGCTCGAAAGCTCTTAAACCCTAGCAGTAAATTTGAAGGTACGTTTTTTATTCCACAACATTTGGCGTCATCTGTGGGAAGACAACATCAACCATGGCAAACACACGAAGAACGACTCGAGAAACTCAAACTTCTGAAGGACTTCCTCTCACCTCTGAGGCAGAGACTCAAGGAAGCCAACCACCGCCAACTACTGGCACTCAAGGAGCGAATATCCCCCTCGCCACTACTCAAGGACCAGAAATTCCGATTTCGGTTGAAGGGACGAATCCCCTGCAAATGGTCGTTCATGGCCCAAATCCTCAAAAGACTACTCTCTAGCAACCAATCACAACCTCTCCACTGCTCATGAACGCACCACGTGGCCTTCAACTTCACACCACGGATCTTCCCCAATACGCAACTCAGACTCTAGGGATGCCAACCTATGGTATGCCACCTCGACCCACGATGGGCAGCAGTGGTATCAATCCAAACTACCATGAAGCATATGTGCCCCCTTATATTTCAAGGTCTGGGACCCCAAAATCAGCAAACTCAAACTAGACAGACCCCTTTGATTCAAGATTACTCAGGTCCCTATACCGAGGAAGAGAATTGTGCAACTAGAGATAAGAGGGATGTTGCCCCAAGGAGGAGACGCTCTTTCCAAACCAATCAGGAACAACCCCAAACCACCAAGGAAAAAATTGCGGCCCATGAGGCAGAGGCTGCAAGACTCAAGAAAAAACTGGCAGAAGAGGAGGCTGCAAAAGCTCAAAGCCAAGTAACTGGAAGAGTCCCAGTGATCAATTTAGATCCTGCACCGAGAAGAACCAAGAGGGCTGAAGCCCCAAAGGGTGATCCTACCGTGTTGTTACCCTTAGGAGATCCTGATGATCCCACACCACCTTTCACTCAGGATATTATGAAAGCTAACATATCCAAAAAATTCAAGATGCCGACAATCAAAGCTTATGATGGAACAGGAGATCCCGCAAATCATGTAAGAACTTTCTCTAATGCACTGTTGTTGCAGCCCATCAATGATGCGATCAAATGCAGAGCGTTTCCACAAACCCTGGCGGGCATGGCTCAACGTTGGTACAATCGTCTCCCTCCCAATTCTATTGGATCTTTTAAGGAACTGAGCAAGGCGTTTATCAATCAGTTTGTCAGTGGAAGGGTGCATGAGAAGAGTTCTGCATCTCTAATGAGCATTCAACAAGGAAAGAATGAATCCTTGAGGGAATACATAAATTGATTCACTAGGGAGGCTCTGAAAGTCCCGGACTTGGAGGACAAAGTAGCTATGATAGGCTTGCAACAAGGAACCATTGATGATCACTTCAAGAGATCATTGGCAACGCATCCACCCGAAAGCATGTTGAAGCTCCAAGATAGAGCCGGAAAGTATATCAAGGCCGAGGAAAGCATGAAGAAATACGAACCCACTGTTGAGGGAAGTGAAAACAGAAAAAAGAGAAAGGAGACTCAAGAGTATGATGTTGGGGACAAATATCCCAGGATAGCGAAGGATTCTGACTCTCCACCTAAAAAGAACAAATTTGGACCCAGGTTCAATGAGTACGCAAGGTTGAACACCTCAAGAAGTCAAATTCTGATGGATATTGAGAAAGAAGAAGATCTTCGATGGCCAAAGCCACTAAGATCTGACTTGGAGAAACGAAACAAGAATTAGTTATGTCGTTTCCATAAAGAAGTTGGTCATCACACCGACGATTGTAGACAACTAAAAGATGAGATCGAGTTCTTAATCCGAAGAGGAAAACTCGATAAGTTCACTAAGGATGGGAATCGAGGAAATCAACAAGGATACTATGAAAGGAAAAACTATGATATGAGGGACAACGATCAAGATCGTAATCCTAAGCCCCGAGGGCCTGTCATCAACATGATATTTGGAGGACCGACTGTTGCTGGGTCCACCCGAAACTCAAGGAAAGCTTATGCCCAAGAGGTAATGACTATTGTAGGAGAAGCACCGAAACGTGCCAAGACAGAAGTAGCTATTATCTTTGATTATTCTGATCTTGAAGGGGTGAAGTTCCCCCATGATGACTTGTTGGTCATTTTACCTATAATAGGCAACTCTAAAACCAAGAGGGTTCTGGTAGATAATGGAGCTTCCGTGGACATCTTGTTTCATGACGCCTTCATCAAGATGGGATATACCGATTCACAACTGACTCCTTCAAACATGCCCATATACGGGTTCAATGGGGTTGAATCTAAAGTAGAGGTAACTATTCAGCTCCCTATGACAATAGGGCTAGGTTCACAAACGACAACTCAAATGCTGAAGTTCTTGGTAATAAAGGCAAACTCGACTTATAATGCATTCCTTGGGAGGACAGGCCTTCATGCATTCAAGGCTGTTGCCTCAACTTACCATTTGAAAATCAAGTTCCCAACAAGGAACGGGGTTGGTGAAGAACAATGAGATCAAAAGATGGCTAGGAGTTGCTATTTAGTCGCGTTAAGGCCTGATGGAGTCGGGGGCAGGTTCTTCCAATCGAGGTTATGGATTTAAAAGACGATGAAGAAATAAGGGGAAAGCCAGCTGAGGATCTAATTCATATTCCCCTAATCCCGAGAGAACCAGACAAAGTCACTTACGTTCGAGCATTATTGCCTGAACCCTTGAAGGGACTGAGGTGCCAAGAACTTGGCATGCCTCAAATTTGAAAGTTTATTATGTTTAAGTGTTTCCTTAACGGATCCACTAATAGTACAAGTAGCAATAAGGTCCACGAAACCATTCTGAGCTCTTAGTAGGAAGTAGAGTACTGTGTAAGGGTCGAACCCTCTTTTCAAAAGAAAATATTTCAAGTTCTTTTTTACTATTTTATTACTTATCTTTGTTTGAGTATTTCTTTATTGTTTTACTAAAGAACAAGTTGTACCAATAGCACTTGATCAAAGTGCCAGCCCATTTAAGAGGCCAAGTACTAGGAATTGCCTTACAAAAGATAAGCTAAATAAATATAAGTGAATGCGAGAACAAAGAAACAGAATATGCATAAATAAGTTGCAAAGAAGAAGTATCGAAAAGATAAGACTACAAGATATAACATAAACAACATGCATGGATAGAAAATCCCGAAGGATCAAAGAGTTATGTTACAAGCATCAAATAAAGTCCTAAAGTCCATGAAAGGACCCTGAATAAAAGCAAGATATAGATAAATAGAGAGCCACGCAGGGCCAATAAAATCTACTTTAAGTCATCAGACGGATCCTTGTCAAGGACAAGGGCATCCCTACGAGGGGCATCTAAGTCCTCTATGAAGTCATTAGTAGGCTCGGACTCCTCCATTGGCAAGAAGAAGTATCAGAAGTATGCCAAAATGGCAAGCTGCCTCGAAATGGGTGATCCTATATAACATGAAATGAAGACTCGAATCTTAGTTTTGAAAATTTTGAATCCTAGTCTTGAAGACCTCAACTTAATTGAATACTTGATTTTTTCCTATCTAGATCTCCAATTTAGATTAAAAAGTCATGAAGACCACGATTCTTAAAATCGGAAGATCAATTGTAGTCCTAAAGACCTCAAGCTCAACTAAAAACCTAAAGAGGCCTATTGGAAGAAGGTTAATATACGGGTTGAAACCCCTGAAAATTTGAGGAAGTAGAGCTCAGAACGAGCTTCGATTCGATATACCGGAAGCTCAAATTAAAGAAACGAGAGAAACGTTATGTCTGTCTTCGTTCATGAAGACCTCTCAATGTGAAAATTAAGGTGTTAGACCTCAAATCAGGTCTTCTACCTATAAGCCACGTTTGGCATTGTTGAAACCTCAAATGAGGTCGAAGGGCCATGACCTCAAATCAAGGTCGATTCGTTCGATGTGGGAGTAAAATGAAGCCCCTCTTTGACCTCAAATGAGGTCGAAGGGCCACGACCTCAAATCAAGGTCGATTCGTTCGACGTGGGACCAAAATGAAGCCTATCTTCGACCTCAAATGAGGTCGAAGGGCCACAACCTCAAATCCAGGTCGTTACTATTCGACCCAAAAACAAAAAATCGAGCCCTCATTGAAACCTCAAACGAGGTCTAAGGTGTTAGACCTCAATTTAGTTTTTGTATTTGTAATCCACGTTTGGCGTTGTTAAAACCTAAAATGAGGTCTAAGGTGTTAGAACTCAAGTTAGTTCTTGTATCTGTAAGCCACGTTTGACGTTGTTAAAACCTCAAATGAGGTCTAAGGTGTTAGAACTCAAGTTAGTTCTTGTATCTGTAAGCCACGTTTGGCGTTGTTGAAACCTCAAATGAGGTCTAAGGTGTTAGAACTCAAGTTAGTTCTTGTATCTGTAAGCCACGTTTGGCGTTGTTGAAACCTCATATGAGGTCTAAGGTGCTATAACTCAAGTTAGTTCTTGTATCTGTAAGCCACGTTTGGCGTTGTTGAAACTTCAAACGAGGTCGAAGGACCACGACCTCAAATCAAGGTTGAATCGTTCGACGTGGCACCAAAACAAACCATCTTCGACCTCAAACGAGGTCGAAGAGCCACGACCTCAAATCCAGGTCGAATCGATCGACCTGGAAGCCAAAATGATTAAGAAATTGAGCTCGAACACAGCCTTTCTTCGACCTCAAACGAGGTCGAAGGTTCACGGCCTCAAACCCAGGTCGTTTCATTCGACCTGGAACCAAAAGTGAGCCCCCTGTCGACCTCAAAATGAGGTCGAATATACCTCAAAATGAGGTCGAAAATACCTCAAAAAAAATTGGGTAAAATAAATATTATTGTAATATTTATTCAAAAAAAAGGAAAAAATCGAGTCTTTTTCGACCTTGAAGCCAAAAAGGCCATATTTTCGAACTCAAACGAGATCGAAATAATTAAAAAAATTGGGTAAAATAAATATTATTATTCAATAATAATATTTGAAAAAAAAATATTATTATTTCGAAATCGACCTCAAACGAGGTTATCAAATGAGGTCCTCAAAATGAGGTATTTCTGTTCGACCTCAACCCAAAATGAACAATCCTACGACCTGGAATGAGGTCGACTAAACTTCCAAAGTGCAATTTAGTACCCCAAGTTCTGGATAGTTGACAAATGCTTCCCTGAAGTTTAGAAATTGACAGATTCTCCACTAAAGTTTAGAAACTGGCAGATTAACCCTTGAACTTTATACATTGACAGATTTTCCACTGAAGTTTCAAAACTGACAGATTCACCCATGAGCTTTGGAAAATTACGAATTAGACCCTAAAAAATTATGAAAAGGTGTCTATAATTTTGAAATACTTGCAAAAAATATATATATTTGCAAAAATTATTAAAAATACCCGTGGGTACATGGAAAGTCCTTAAATATTATGAATAATTATTAAAAATACCTGTACATGGAAATTAAGAAAAATACTTGTGGGTACATGAAAATTCCTAAAATATTAGCGATGATTATTAAAAATACTTGTGAGTACATGACAATTCCTAAAATATTAGGAATAATTATTAAAAATACTCATGGGTACATGAAAATTCCTAAAATATTACGAATAATTATTAAAAATACCTGTGGGTACATGGAAATTAGGAAAAACTAGTTTACTAAGCTGCGCTTCGCAGCGGCCTTATAATAATTTCTCTAAATTTTAGAAAAAACAATCAACAAAAAATGTTAGTTTTTAAATGAAATAAATAATTATATTTCTAACATAAAGTTTCTTTTGTAATTTCTGTGTCGTCTTTGAAGGGTTTCGGGCATGAAAACGCAACGGAAAAACGTGTAAAACAGAAAAATTAACGAAACCCTCCGCAGGATCCATACGAAAAACGATATTTAATTCGTGAATAGAATCGTTTACCTTTTGAAGCTTTACGAACGGCTGACTAATGGAGGTCCTTTGATATGATCACCACGTGTCCTGCCTTGCGATACACGTCTCTAATCAGTCCACACGAACGCCCGATCGTCCAACGATCACCGGAGTTGGTACTAGCCAAGAACTGCCCTCGAAACTCTCTCTCTCTTTCTCTCTCTCTAGCCTCTCTTTGATTTAGAGCTGCTAGGGTTTTTTTTTTAAAAACGTTTTTTTTTCCAATTAACACTAAAACAATACATCATAATGTATTTATATGGTGAGAATTCTGGGCCTATACCTAATCTGATTGGGCTTCCAAAACCCAATCTGATTATTAGTAGTGTTATTTATTATATTCGAATTATTATATAATTAATCAAGTCCTACTTAATTAATCCAATAATTCAATAATAATAATAATTCAATTAAATTCGAAATTTAATTAATGCTCCGTTTAAAACGTTCTTTATGTGTAACCCTTTAGGTTATTATTACGTTGGAAATAATTTTAATATCTCATAATAAAATTATAAACAATGAGCGGCATCTAGTAATACATCATTGCTACCCAAGTAATAATAATAATTGGTGATCCAATTAAACCTTTAATGAATAATGTTCCATGTAATATAATCCGATCCTTTTAACCTTATATTATAGATTAAACTCGAGGCATGGTTTATGTCATCCTCTTCAACATTTAATCCCGGTTTACTTGATCGATGAGTAGACTATTAAACAAATCACAATTTGAGCATGACCATGCATTTCATAGTCTCACTCAATCAAGAGGCCAATAATATCACTCCTAGAATAGGAGGGTTAAATCCTATATCTATCATTCATATTTCTCATATGATTCATAACATACCCAATGTCCACCTTTATCATTACCCGGTCAAAGGTAACTTTGAGTAGAATCAAAGTATATTAATTCTCATATAGAAATATAATGATTTCAAGTCTAAGGATCATTACACCATTATCATTGTGAGAATTGCTTATGACACTTGATAACATTTACCATGAAGAATTCACACGGTGGGTCTATCCAGTGCCATGTTCTGCTAACATGCACTTATGTCTTTGACTTTAGTATCACCATACTTATGACCAATGAGATGTGGTCATCAGTCAACAAACATACTAGTCTTAATGCATTATTATTGTCCTCAAATAATAATACTCGACTAGGGATCTCTTTAGGATTATAAACACTATTCATATAATCTCATTTCTAAGTCACATACTTAGAGATATAGAATTCATGCTTATATTCCAAGGACATTTATTATTTTAACATTTATATCGCAGTTAATAAAGACATAATAAATAATTGAAAGAAAATCCATAGAACATATTTATTAATAATCAAAAATGTCTTCCATAAGAACATTATAGTATTGTCTCTAGGGCACAAGCACTAACAGTCTTAATCATTCACAGAATTTCTAAATAAATATAGAAAAAGGCAATTGTTTAATATTTATATTATTTTAATATTACGTTGAATATTTTTATATTGATTTCTATTTATATTTTTTTAAAAAAATTTAAATTCCAACTTATATTCTAAAATAAATAATATAATATTAATATTTAATTCTAACATATAATACGCTGCTCCTAATGAACCGTCCTCCCTTTAAAGATGCTTTCTCCCAACAAATCACTATATCGTTATTATCAAATTTAACAAATAACACATTAATCTACTAAATAAATTACATGATTTTCAATTTTATTTATATTCTTGACATGTAATAGTTAAAAAGCTTGCCTTTATAGTCTTGAAGATAAATTTTTAAAATTTTCTCTTTGAGAAATATTGGAACAGAACCTAAATTCAATAACAATGAGATGAGATGTACTACATTAAAGAACCAGAGTAAATCTGGAAAAAATACACAAAAAGAGAGAATATATACACCAAAGTTTTTATCAAAATAATAGAAAAACTAAATTAGATGGTGTAAAATCTCCACCTTGTGCTGAAGATTCGTGTGAATCAGATTCGTGTGCAAAATGTCATCATACATGCATCCACTTTCTTGCGTTGATAATACAACTACTGTCATCAAATTCCGCTTTTTCGTCGTGTGCAAAATGTCATCATACATGCATCCACTTTCTTGCGTTGATAATACAACTACTGTCATCAAATTCTGTTTTTCGTGGTACAACAAAACTTTGGTCTGTATATTAAACAAAAATAATCAAAATCAAGAGTAAGTGAGAAATAGTTCGGGTATGAAAATATAAATATTCTAAAAGCAACACAAATATGAGCTCGATAAAACAGAGAACATAAACTTTTGGACTCAAAAAATATGTTTATATAATCGTGTGGGTTCTTAATAAAAGAAAGTTGACATATTCCTGATTTTTAATATCTTTATATATATACTCCGTATTATAGAATTTAGTCAAGTTTATAATTATAAAACTATATATATAGTCAATTGATTGTAAAATTTGATTAGATAAATTTTGAGTACTTGTCTTTTATAAGTACTAGCCTATAACACGTGCAAGGCACGGGCCTTAAAAAATAATAAACTAAAAAATTTAATGTGAACGGAAAATATTAAAATACAAGTAAAAATTAATATGATAAATTATAAAATGAGAAACTTAAATATTAATTGGAACATAAAAAAATATAAAAAAATACAGATGGGGCTGAGGAAGATAAATGAGGTATTATTAATATTATTTTATAATAAAATAATATTAATAATAAGAACAAATAGAAAATCTAACATATTTTAATTAAAAAAAGTAATTGTCCGTGATATTTTTAGAAGTGTTTTAATTATATTAATTGTATTTATTAAAAAAATATGTTGACATGTTAAAATAAGTAAGTTTTTTTAATAAGGACAAATTGAAAAGCTAACATGTTTTAATTAAAAAAAAAGTAACTGCCCATAATATTTTTAGATGTGTTTTAATTATATTAATTGTATTGGTATGTGTTTTAAATATGTAAGTTTTTTTAAATAATTAAAAGTATTAAAATAGGTTTTAAAATATATAAGTAAGGGTTGCACTTGATATTTTTGGAAAAGAGAGATTTTAGTGATAACAAATATAAAAGATAATATATTTTAATTTAAAGATAATTGCCCGTGATATATTTGGAAAAGAAGTAGATTTTGTTAGAAAAAAATGTTTTAACTATAAAAGGCAATCATCTAGTTACTAATTTTATATTATTTTATTATTTATTAAATAGAGTATTAAAATATGTTTTAAAATAAATAAGTAAGGACTACACCTCATATTTTTGGAAAATAGGGATTTTAGTGATAACAAATATAAAAGATAATATGTTTTAATTTAAAGGTAATTGTTGTGATATTTTTGGAAAATGAGTAGATTTTGTTAGATTTTTTTTAATTATAAAAGGCAATCAGCGAGTTACTATTTTTATATTATTTTATTATTTATTAAATAGAATATTAAAATAGGTTTTAAAATAAATAAGTAAGGATTGCACCTCGTATTTTTGGAAAACATAGATTTTAGTGATAACAAATATAAAAGATAATATGTTTTAATTTAAAGATAATTGCCATGATATTTTTGGAAAATGAGTAGATTTTGTTAGGGAAAAAAATATTTTAATTATAAAAGGCAATCATCTAGTTACTATTTTTATATTTTTTTTTATTATTTATTAAATAGAATAAAAGACCGAAAACCGACCAAAAACCGAAAACCAAAACTTTCAATGTATGGATTTTAATAATATAGTATAGATAACAATATTACCATTACATATTTATTTTTCATGTCTTATGTTTAGAAGATGAGTTGTTTTAGTTAGAAAAGGTAGGACCTGTGTTTTTGCTGAAAAAAGTAGTGAGTTATAAATATGTAATAATATTACCATTTTATATGTGTTACCTATTTTATTATTTAGAAGATTAGTTGTTTTGGTTAGAAAAATATATAAAATAGGTAATATGTTTTAGCTTAAAAAATATAAAATTATATTACTTTTTTATATATAGTAGCTTAAAACCCGTGCAATGCACGGATTGTTAATTGTTATTTTATTATTATTATTTTAATTGTATTTGTTAAAAAAATAAGTAGGCATGTTAAAATAACTAAACACTTTTAATTAACTAAAAACATTAAAACATATTTTAAAATAAATAAGTAAGGGTTTGATTGTTATATTTTTGGAAAATGAGGGGTTTTAGTATGTAAAAATAAAAAATTTAACACATATTTAGTTTAAAAAGGTAAATGCCCGTGATATTTTTGGAAAATGAGGTTTCAAAATTTAATACTTTAAAATATTTAAATACGTTTTAAATTAAATAATTAAAGGGTTTGTCCGTGATATTTTTAGAAAAAGAATAGATTTTAGTGAGAAAAATAGAAAAATTAAATTGAAAAAGACAATTTCCCGTGATATATTTAAAAAATGAGGGACTTTGTTAGAAAAAATCTATATTGTGTTTTAGCTGAAAAGGTAATTGGTTATAAATATGTATTTGATTATTTATATTTTAATAATTTTAGTAATTGCATTTGTTAAGAAAAATAAGTACGCATGTTAAAATAGGTAAACTTTTAAAAAAATAATTATAATATTAGGTTTAAAAATAAATAACTAAAGGTTTGTGCGTGATATTTTTGGAAAATAAGGGGTTTTAGTAAGAAAAAATAGAAAAATTAACATGTTTTTAGTTAAAAAAGTTAATTGCCCGTAATATATTTGAAGAAGTATGAGAATTTGTTAGAAAAAATTAAAAAGATAATGTATTATTTTAGGTGAAAAAGGTAATTGGTTATAAATAGGTAATATTATTATTTAATAATATATTTCTATAAATAAGTAAGATTAATTAAGTAAAAACACGAATTTAAGAAAGGGCAATTAAGTAAAATCACAACGTACCATACCGACCGACCAAACTTTTAATGTTTCGTCTATTATATAATAGTATTGATTACATTTTCTACAAATTAGGAATTAAAAAAAAAGAAATTTCAAAATTTTAATATTTAAAATAGAGGTGCTCTACAAATATAAATAATTAAGATTTGGATGATCTGAAAGCTCCCACGTATCCTATTTTATATAATATAACAATTACATAATAATAATATATATAACATATATAAAGATAATAAAATAATAGCAAAGATATAGATATTTATTAGCAAGTATATTGATAATAAAAAATTTAGAAAAATATTAACATTGTATATTTGGTTTTCTCCATTTGTAAAGAGTTAAAAGACAAAAATATTAAAATTGTATATTTAGTTTCCTCCATTAAAAAAGATTTAAAAGATAATTGAGATATTTTCTAATAAAAAATTTAATTGGATATTTGAATTGAATATTTACTTTTTGTCATTAGCAAATATTTTAATTTAAATAGTATATTTACTTTCTTCCATTAGTAAAGATTTTAAAGATACGAATATTAAAATTGTATATTTAGTTTCCTCATTAAGAAAGACTTAAAAGGTAATTGAGATATTTTCTAATCAAAAATTTAGTTGGATATTTAAATTGTATATTTACTTTCCTCCATTAATAAAGATTGTGATTTAAATAGTATATTTACTTTCCTCTATTACTAAAGATTTTAAAGGCAAGAATATTAAAATTGTATATTTAGTTTCCTCTATTAGTAAATATTTACAAGGTAATTGAGATTTTTTCGAATTTTTAATATTATTAATTCAAAATTTTGAGAAAATTAGAAAAATAGAACGAAGCGATCTAAGAGCGCCACCTCAACTCCTCCGTCTTCTCCTTTATATAATAGTATTGATATTGATACCTGTGGGTACATGAAAATTCCTAAAATATTAGCGATGATTATTAAAAATACCTGTGGGTACATGAAAATTCCTAAAATATTAGGAATAATTATTAAAAATACCCGTGGGTACATGAAAATTCCTTAAATATTAGGAATAATTATTAAAAATACATGTGGCTACATGAAAATTCCTAAAATATTAGGAATAATTATTAAAAATACCTGTGAGTACA
Organism: Heracleum sosnowskyi; assembly: GCA_030848705.1. NCBI lineage: Eukaryota > Viridiplantae > Streptophyta > Magnoliopsida > Apiales > Apiaceae > Heracleum > Heracleum sosnowskyi. The sequence goes on along the minus strand of CM061238.1, from coordinate 56,213,765 downwards.
TAAAAATTCCTAAAATATTATGAATAATTATTAAAAATACCCGTGGGTACATGAAAATTCCTTAAATATTAGGAATAATTATTAAAAATACCTGTGGGTACATGGAAATTCCTTAAATATTAGGAATAATTATTAAAAATACCTGTGGGTACATGAAAATTCCTTAAATATTAAGAATAATTATTAAAAATACCTGTGTGTACATGGAAATTCCTTAAATATTATGAATAATTATTAAAAATACCTGTGGGTACATGAAAATCCCTAAAATATTAGCGATGATTATTAAAAATACCTGTGTGTACAAAAAACAATTCCTGAAATATTAGGAAAAATATGGAAAAATACAAGAGAAATTATTTAAATATTTCCTTGGTAAGAAGGACAATAATTTATGTAGATAATACGTAAAAAGCCTAGTAGTTACCTAAGAAAGGAGAAAATAAATGATCGTCTTCCCCAATATTTTTGAAATTAAGACATTCTTTTTTAGAATAACCATGAAATTTAGACAATATAAACCGTGAAAGGTTCATATAAATGTCAAATTAGCCTCGAATAAGGCAACAATCGTCGTAAATGTGTAGGTCGCTCCACACTTTGCAATAAGGCGATACTTGTGAAACACTAGTGTAAATAAAGTCCTAGATAAAGGATAAAAAATACCCCGAATCTCGAAAAAGGTCAATATAATTTCTACGAAAGCTTGAAAAGTTTTCCTAGAAATTGTGGGGCAAATGATATGGGCTAAAAATAACCCTAGAAATATAATTAATGACGTATTAATTAGACCTAGATTGGTCCAAGTGTTAAGCCCAATTAATGAAGCCCCGAAACCCTATTATTTATTATTTTCGTAATTAATAAATAGGAAAAATATACAGCGCATAAAAGGAGTCCAAAGTGTGATAAGTTCTTCAAGGAGTCTGCCTCCTACAAAGAAGGATCTAGAATCTCAATTAAAGGAAATAACTAGTCACAGTCCTTATCCTATGATAAGGAAAAGACTTGTCCACCAAGGAATACAATCCTTATCCACCGTCAAGAAGGAGACTTATTTGCTAAGTCTCCCAAACATACTCTAAATACAAGGCTCCTGACGCCTATATAAGGACCCTGATCCTTCACATTAGAAGTACGTTTTTTGGCTTGATTGTCAACAGTGATTGAAATACGTAAGCATCTTGTGAGGACCGATTTAGTCACGAAACACGAGAACAACCATTAAAGCTCGAAAGCTCTTAAACCCAAGCAGTAAATTTGAAGGTACGTTTTTTATTCCACAACACAATCTATTTTATTACTTTTAATTATGAAGAATTACCTTTTTCAACTAAAACATGTTACTTTTTTATTTTTTTCTTACTAAAACCCTTTCAAAAATATCACGAGCAAACCGTTACTTATTTATTTTAAAATCTATTTTAATACTTATAATTATTTAAAATGTTTAACATACCTACTTATTTGTTTTTAATAAATACAATTAATAAAATATTAAAACATAAAAAATAAAAATAAAAAACACGGATTTTAAGCTAGTATCTTATTATTTAAGAGGCCCTCATTTCTATCTTTTTTGTCCATGTTCCTGTAGCAAGGCCACTTGTTATAAAATATGGTCTTTCTAAAAGTAATGTTCATGATATCTTAAGCATGCCATTTTAAATGAAGTCTATTTGCTCCTTTCAAAGTTGGATAAAATAAATTGTTTAAAAGAAAATATGATATGCGATTTGTAGAATACTAAGTAAAATAAATTAGCTTATAATCTAAAATATATAATGCATAACATAATTCTATTCACATATGGTATCCACTTTCTTGATTTATATGCATTTCAAATAAAATAAAATATAATTCATCATCTTATTCTTTGAATTATTCTAATATTAAGTCTAACTGTAATATTTTATTGCGTTGTTATAAATTTTTTATTCACGTTAACTTTTATCGTTGTGGAAAATGAGTCGTAGTGTGAAAGACTTGCCTAATTATTTTGAGATTAAAATGGTACATTTTAAGAGTTAGATAAAATGTTGTTAAATTTGAAATATGTTGGTTGTAAAATATAACTAGTATTTGAGTGCAAATGCTATTTTAGCACTAAAACACACATTTTGATGCTATATTATAGCAAATAGCTATAGCTATTTTACATTTAGTATTGGACTGTTTAGTTCTAAATATACAACCAAGTATTCATTTATATATTTATCCATCTAAAAATAGTTATATATTGGAGTTAGAATTTTTTTTCATTTTAATTCTATATTATAACTACAGGACTAACAATAGTTATGCATTGGATTTGCTTAATGCTAAAGCTAAAATGACTATAACAATTGCTATAATTTGAGACCAAAAAGTATTTTTAGTCTTAAAATACAACTAGTACTCCAATGCATTGATCTAAAATAAGACCAAATACATACAAATCCAAAGCATATAGTTTCATCTTGTTCTTGATGGATGATGTGGCAATGATGACTATAATTATTTTTAGTCCTAAATATAGGACTAGCTATCTATTTATGCATTTATAAAACTAAGTATAGCTATGTATTGAAGTGGTGATTTTGCAAAATTAATTCTATATTATTGCTATACATCTAATTATACTATGCATTGGACTTGCTATTATATATTATCCTTGTATCACAAGTCAAATAAAATAAGCCAAAGATAACATGAGTCAAAAACTTAAAAGGACAAATATGAGATTCCACAAGATATGACTATAGTTATGGACCATGACACTCAATTGCTTATGAAGCCTACCTGGACCTGGAGTAGTAATTTGTAAGCAGAAACAGAAATTTGATGAAAATGAGTAAATAATTACTCACGAAAGAAATAAGTTTTTTTTCAATTAGATTAGAAGAAAGATAGAAGTTAAGGAATTGGAATTTATAGACATTAATAGCCTATACCCTGTATATATACAGAAAATGATTTTCTAAACAAGATAATCTGAGAATCATGAATGAAATCGGAGAAAAATAGTTACAACAATTGACCAAAGTAAATTTATAGTATAGTGGCATAACGTTCATGAATAGTTAGTGATATACTATAAATGGAGCAGACATGTAAGCTAAGGCAAGGCTAGCTGTGTAGGCACAACAGTTGTAGTTTGTTGCCCAGTAAATAACAATTGTAGAAGGGGTGTTGAATACAATTGTATAAGATTCTCGACTTAATAAAATATAGATCACAAATATGAAAGAATAATAACAGCTTTATTAAATCTGATATAAAACTGTTACAAACTCTCTCAAGAAATTCTGATGTTCTTGAGAGCTTCTAGGTTACAATATACTCGTGTATGCGTGAAAGGCATATGTATAGGCCTATTCGTAAACACCGAGGATTCTACTCAACTTTAATTAAGATGTAATAAGTAAATAATAAAAATCAAATGTCACAGGAATCTCAGAAGATTCTCCAACTTCACCAGTTGCATAGCAGTCTGTTGCTTCATGGAATCAGGATCCAGCCTTACAGTCTCCAAAGTTGTACCTCTGTAGATTTTGACTTCATAAGGAAAGTGTACAACTTGAGGGCTGGCCTTCATAGCAACTTGAGGGCTGAGAGATTCTGCTATGAAGGCTAGCCCTCAAGTTGTACACTTTCCTTATGAAGTCAAAATCTACAGAGGTACAACTTTGGAGACTGTAAGGCTGAATCCTGATTCCATGAAGCTACAGACTGCTATGCAACTGGTGAAGTTGGAGAATCTTCTGAGAACTTCTGGGTTTACTACTATAGAGAAGTTTGAAGTTGCTGATATGATTTCAGACTACTTCACGGAGAAAGTTCCAAGGTATGCTCAGATGAAGAACAGATTGAAGAAGATCACCACTCAACCAGTAATGCCAAGTGGTGTGGTTTCAGAAAGTGATCATGTCCTTGACAAAGATCTTCTAGTCACCTTGCAAGAAGCTGAAGAAGGTGAAATTAGAGACTAAAGGCATGATGTAGTTAGCTCAATTTGTAAATGTTAAATGTTTAGAGCTAGGTAAATCAATATAGGAAAATGTATCATTTGTTCAGACTAGAGGAACATCTATCTTGTATTTATCTTTACTGTTTGAATCTGGAAATTGTTATATTTAATCCAGAACTTTTTATTATTTGCTTGGCTCTTAAAAGTCTTATCTTTTCATGTTTTAGTTGAGTTATCCTCTAGAGTATTTGGTTGTTATTGTCTAACAAACAAATAGGGGGAGATTGAAAGGCATATGTATAGGCCTATTCGTAAACACCGAGGATTCTACTCAACTTTAATTAAGATGTAATAAGTAAATAATAAAAATCAAATGTCACAGGAATCTCAGAAGATTATATATGTCAAAGAATGAAGATTAAGGTCATCTACAGACTTGAAGTTATTCTACATTGAAAGAAGTTCAATTTATTGTTCAAGCCTCAGTGAAGTATTCAAGGAAGTGGAAATATTTAAAGGTGACAGAGATTTCAGAAGTGTGACGGGAAAAAAAGTACAGGTTACAGTCCTTTTGTTTAAATAGAAGGAGAAAAGAATCACAGCTTAAAGTCAAGTATGAAGAACAACCATTAAAGTTTGTCGCTCATGAACCAGACAGTACATGGAGTGTCAACGTCAGCCAGTGGAAGTTCTTCATCAATTTTAGTGGTTCTAAGAATTAGTTTAATTCTCTTTTAATATTATTCTATAAGATAATTAATTTAATCCAGAATTAATTCATATATTAAATCAATCAATCTAGATCTTAAGTAATTTAATGTATAAATTAATTCTCAAGAATTAATTTATTTATGAAATTATTTGAGTCATTTATTTAATTTATTTAATCAGTGAATTATTTCTAAATGAATTAATTCATTTATTAAATCAATTAAAAGAAGAATTTATTAAAACAGATTTATCCTAATTCTAATTAGTACTAGTAGTACTATCTGATTTGTACTAGTAGTACTATATGTGTTAGTACTACCGATAGTACTACCAATACAAATTGATAGTACTACCGATAGTACTACCAGTTATATTGGTTAGTACTATTAGTATTAATCTAAATGAATTAGTTTGGCGCGTGCATTTGTTTTGAGTCAGTTGTTTAAATACATTGTATTTGATCAATTGGCCAAAACACACAGAAAGCATTCAAGACAGAAATAGAAAGAAAAAGCATCATATCCTGTTCTTCTACCATTAACGCAAACCAAGTGCAAAGCTCAATTTAATTCCTGTAATAAATTCTAGCCAGCAAAGTTATATTCAATCAACTAGAATTCAATTACTTGTATTTCTTTGACAATCTAGCGGATCATAATCCCTAGAATTTCAATCGAACTACTTTTTAGTATTTGATCCTTTTATTACAAATATAGATAAATTCATGTCGAATTTATTCTAGATTTGTTTTAACAAGAACTCTGTAATCTGTACACAGAATTGTAACACCCTTCAAGTTCAATAGAGTTTTATTTAACTTGAATCTTGTTTCATTTTATTCCGCAGATAATTTGTTATTGTAATTGTTAAATCTACTATCAATACAAATTCGATTAAACGGTACTGTTTGTATTCAACCCCCCTTCTACAAACATATCAGGACCTAACAATGCGATTGATTTAAAATCAAAACCTAAACTGTGTTTATATACTACACAACTTCTCTATCGATTACAAGAAAAGTCTAAATCAATTACCAACTATATTGAAACATATCCTAACCGATAGCTGCATTCCTATAAACTAGGAACCGACAAAATAAACTTCCTTCTTTAACTAGACTCCATATATAACTCGAAGTTGTTAATCCTGATCAGCTTCCAGTCCTGATGATAAATCCTTATCACAGTCCTGATAGAGATCCTGACAGCAATCCTGATATTGACGCTTGAGCAATACTGATGACGTCAGCAATCCTGATCAGTTGAGTCTAGATCCTGACGATCATTGAATCCTGATCTAACAATCTCCCCCAATCTCATACTTTGTAAAATAAAGTATAGATTTCTAGATTCAATGATGCCAAAAATATATTTACAAAATGTACAAGTATTTACAGCAGCAAACTTATCTTTTTAGATTTTCTGATAGAACAAATTCATCCTCAAGAAGCTTGACAGTAGATTTTCTTCTTTGTCTTAAAGAATCTGAATTAGTCTTTCCTTAAGATTTTTGAGTTCTTCATCTTCCTCATTTATCTGGTAGATAGCTGCTCTAAGATTCTGAATGGAGCTTCGTGATAAACTATCATCTTCAACCAAGAGGTAAGCAATTTCCTTCCCATCAGGATTAAGAGTAAGTTGCTTCATGCCAAAAGACATTTCTTTAACAACAGTGCCCCTTTACATTTCCACATCTTGACCTCTCAGATTTAAGTACATGGGAGTATAATCACCATTGAAATTTCTTCCTTCATCAAACCTTCTCCTTATGGTTGACAGAATCATATCTGACCATTCCTTGCACACTTTATTTTTCCATTTAAGCAGATAGTGAACATATTTCAGTTCCTTTGTGGTTTTAACCAACAGCTCTTGAATGGACATAATCTTCACACTTCCATCTTTCATGAAGTACAGAAGCTTCTCTTTCTTTTTAGTACCATCATGACAATCTAAAACTATATCAACAGCTTGTAAATTGTTCAGGTGTTCAGAAGTTAAGTTACCTCCAATATCAGTCAAAGAGTGAGGGTCAACATATGGTATGTTCAGAAACTCAACATCTCTGTGACTTATCCCTCCTCTTGAATTGTGTGTCATTTGATTTAAGCTTGAAAACATTTGTAACCAGAGTGCTTTGGATCTTTGTGAACCAGAAAAGTCAGCAACATTGGAGACATTTGTTATAATTCCACCAGACTGAAAATTGATAGGTCTATCACACCTAAGTGTATCAATATGTTTCCACTTCTTGTCTTTTCCTTCTCAAGAACAGAGCTTCTTTCTATCTGAGGTTGTTGTCTTCTTGCATTTCTCCACATCCTCCCATTTGAATTTTTAAGCTTTTGCACATAGAGATTGAAATCTCTATTTGTTGTTCTTGTGATTTCTCTTCTTCTGACTTCTTCTTCTTTTTCTACTTCTTCATTATGAGAATCAACCACAGTAGATAAAATTATCAAACCAATCTCTTGTAAAATTTCAGATTCATCAGGATCTTGAACAATGTCAGGAACAATGTCAGGATTAGAATCTTCAATTTGAGCTGTATTACTGATGAGATTTGGTTGTCTTGGTCTTCTTCTCAATTGTGGTCCCTCATCTATTTCTTGATCTTCTTCTTGAATGATAGTCCTGATAGCTAGAGTATCAGGAGCTATTGGAGTTTGAGAAGCATCAGGAATTTCTTCAATTCTTAAACCTCTAGACCTTGTCTGTCTAGGCATAGATTGATATGATGAGCTTCTTCCTCTTCTTGCACCTCTTCGAGCACCTCTTCTACCTCTGCCTCCTCTTCCTCTAGCAGGAGCGGGATTATTAAAACTCTCCATCATTTCTCTTTGTTGACTTAGAAATTCTTCATGTGAGAGATTATGATATCCTTCACTAGCAGTAGAAAGTGCCTTTCTTGCAAATAATTGTTGAACTCTTTTATCAGTATGATAAAGAGTAAGAACATTACCATCTATTGTCTTGAACTTCTGGAATAGATTTATAGCATCTTCAGGATTTTCAATGAGAACATCTTCATCACCTTCAGGAATTGTAGATAAGGTTCCATGACCAGGTGTCCGGATTTGATTAGTCGTCAGGATTTGATCACCTGTCAGGATTTGCTCTTCCGTCAGGATCTGAGATTTCACCAATGTCCTTACTGTTCTAACTCCAGAATCAGAAACATGAGTTGACTGCATGGATTGACTTTGAGAAGTTTGAATTGTAGACTTCACCATAGCAGCATCAGAGGTTCCTCCTTGTAGTACCATGTCATCACCATCATTTCCAGTATGATCATCATCATTATTCTTTCTCAATACTAGATCAGGTGTGCATTTTGTCTGACTTACCTTCTCCCCCCTTTTTGGCATCAGGATTTGATAATAAATTCAAAATTAAGGAAAGAGTGGCTTGAATGTCAGTTACCTTAGAATCTAATGAATCAATTCTGGTGTTGATGTGAGACTGTTCATAAATTATTGACTTAACTTGGGATTCCACTACTCTTAGTTGAAAAAAAGTAGGTGCCTTTGTCAAGCTATTAAAAATATCAGTCCTCACTAGTTCAGTAGCAACCTTCACAGAATCGATTTCATCCTTGAGGCTCTTGGATAAAAGAGTTGTAGTCTTCAAGTGATTCTTCACATCTTCATTCTGAATTAAGCTTGCAGCATAAGAAGCATGGTTCAAAGCACATGAATAACTAACAGAATCTTCAGACCTGTACCAGTCATTTTCCCATTCATGTCTTCTTAGCTGTTCAGCTGGATCAATTGCAGAAGGACCAGAAAAGTCTTGTCTTATATCTTTTCCTGTAGTAGCCTTGCCAGCCATGAAAGTGCTTGAAGAACCAAAGTTAGTTCCAAGACTAGATTTTAGTGTTGTAGCAAGCTGATCCTTCTCAACATCATTATCATTATCAGAATCATCATCATCATCATCATCATCACTATCTCTAGAATCATCAGCATCAGGAATAACAACTCCTTTCAATTTATCTTTGGATTCTGAGATAAGATCTTTCATTGGCCTTGAGCTTAGTGGTTGAATCAGGATTGGCTCAACATCAGGAGCACCACTAGCGTCAGGAGCAACACTGTCAGGATTAGAAATGCTTGCATCAGTATTTTCTACTAATGGTTCTTGTGTAGCTTGAGGTTTAGAAGCTGCTTTAACACTTTAAGTTGGAGGTTCTTGTGTGCTTCCCTCAATGAAAGTGTCCTCGACCAAAGAATCCATTTCAGGAATAGTAGAAGTCCCTTGAGCATTGTCAGGAAACTCCTCCGAAACTATTGCTGTCTTGCCTGCATCTTCACATTGAGAAGATGGTTCTTGTGTGACTGGAATGTAGATGTCTTCATTCTCCCTTTGAGAAAATGGTTCTTGTGTGACCATTCCATTAGATATGCCTTCACTCACACTTTGAGTAAGTGGTTCTTGTGGGGTTGGATCATCAATAGTTGCTGACCCACTTTGAGGTTCAGGTTCTTGTGGGCTAGATCCCTTCAGTTTCTTCTGTCTTTTAAACACAAACTCATCTGCCTTCCTTTTCTTGTCCATGGGATGAGGAAACCCAAGCTTAGAAGCAGCATCACCAAGCTTCTCCCCTGATATATCTACAATTCTTGAAGTTGGAGAGGCTTTGGCTGGAGAGTCTGAGATATAGACAATTTTGCTTGGTGTAGCATCAGGATGACTAATGTCAGGATTTGCTTGAGCATCAGGTTTTGACTGCTCATCAGGAATTGAAATGTCCTGTCCATTAGTATCCTGCTTCTTCAATGGAATATGATACCTGATTTTAGTTAATTTTCTTCTCTTCTGTGGCTTAGAAGATGGTGCCACGGCTTCACCAGCAGTATCAGCAACTTCCTTGTTCATTCTCAATTTGGAGGATATAGGCATGTCATCCTCAAAATCAGTTTCATCCCTTAAAACTAACTTTCTTTTCACAGAAACCTCTTCAACCTTATCAGCCTTCTTCACCAGGACCCCTTGTACACCCCCTTTTGACTTCTTTTGAGTGAGTGGTTGTAGAGTGTTTGGAGTGTTTGGGAGGGATGCTTGTGTCAGGAACAAGGTGTGATTGGCCTTGCCCCATAGCATCAGAAACTGATCCATATTGAGTAGGCATTTTCTCTTTCAAGAAAAGCCTGACCTCATCAGGAATATATGCATTGCCTGTAAAACCATTTGCCTTATCACTGTTGACTAAGGAATTCAAATTGTTCTCTGTAATTCTACAAATTGGTAGAATCACATCCTCTTCAAAAACAACATTAGGACACAAGTGAGATAATATCAATTGGAAAAATCTAATAAAACAGACATAACCTAATTTATCTGCTTTTCTATCACTCAAAGCTTTTAAAACAAAACTACCATAATCAAACACTGTAGAACGGATTAGAGAATACCCAATTTTGAGCGATCCTGATGGTAGAGAATCAAAATTTGATGTCTTGTTCAGGAAACAACGACTAATGGTATCGAAGAAGAAATTCCACTCCTTCTTTAGCTTAGTCCTGAAGAGGTTTCCATACCTCTTAACTTCACCATTGAATCCAAGCCTAGAAACAAACTCAAAGAGAGTTGAGTCTGTAATTACGTCAGGAATATTGTCACCCAGAATAGGCAAATGCAGTGCCTCTTCTATAACAGCAGGAGTGACATGATGAGTAACACCATTGAATTCAAACTGCATCAGTACTGTTCCTGACGGGCCTTTATGAAAAACAACCGTGTTCCATACCTACATCACAGACTTAAGAGAAACACTCGCAGGTTCTGTTAGAGCATACTTCAATGGGCTTGAAGTAAGAAAATCTTGAATTATGTGGAACTCAGTAGGCAAATCCTGATGGTCTAACACATCTACAAAATTATTAGTGGCAAAAGTAACACCACTGATTACTGTTTGTTTATTCATGAATGATGAAGACACCATTGATATAATACAGAAAGCTTGAGAATTGAGATTTAGATTTTAGGGTTCGTAAGCATAGAGAGAGAAAGAAGATGAAAAACTGATGTTGAGAGAGTAAACGGTAATTTAGAAAATCAAATATATTTTGTTAAAACAAAATATTACTCTCAATGACAGGTGGAAAAATATGATTTGTGCACAAATAATTAGTGGACCAAATTATGTGCGTAATTAAACATAACTGCACCGCTTTTTATGTGTATCTATGTGTATATATCAGTGTGACACACGCGCACATACAGTTGTCCAACTAAAAATCAAACGTTTCTCATCACTAACTGACGAAAAATCAGGCACAAATTAAGCAATGAAATACTGACCTGTACATCAGGATTGACCAGTTGACTTCCTGTCAGGATTGCATCCTATCAGGATTTAATCAAAATTACATACCTTTCTGAATGACCATCAGGATTTGATAGTCATCAGGATTTCCTCTCTGTCGCTTTCCTCGGAAATTCTCAAGGTTCATCATTCCAACTTCATTCACCAATTTGTTGAAAGTAGCTTCAGGCAGTGGCTTGGTGAATGTAACACCACCAGATCTGGGGTCAGGAATCTGGGTTGTCACGCTCCATCAATGATACAATACCTGCATTACTTACAACATTCTAATAATACAACTCCAAAGACCCCAATCACTTACGCACACACACACAAGTTATAGCCTTGGAAATGAGCAACAATAAGTAACACTTGTTATTACAACCCAAATGAACTATCCAGGACCTCATCTGTTATTTACAACCTCTACCTGAAGTTACAATAATAGACCTCACAATTCTATACAAGGTTTAGTAATACAAACCCACTCAAAATAATTCTCACTAATTCAAGCTGCAACCATTCTGCTCACACTGACAGTATCCATCCTGCGTCAACTAACTCCAGGGTGGTCTCTCCATTCCCTTGCTCTCGTAACCCGAGGTGGATTCGACAATGTTTTCCTCATGCTGAAATATTTAATAAAGCAAGAATGAGCTAATAGTGCTCAGCAAGAAATCTATCCCAGTTTAAATCCTTAAACCTTTTTGGAAGATAATCCATATGGGATCAAAGCTTTTATCAGTACTAGGGTCTAACCTCAAAATAATATATCTTTTAAAATACTGTATGACTTATAATCATACTCATGTACTCTTCGTAATCATTTGGAAATCCTTGGTATCAGTATTATAAACCAAGACTCAAAACATATCTTTTTAAAATAGATATGAAATATTGGAATCAAGGCTTAACGCCTATTCATTGACTCAAAATACTATACAGTTCAATATACTGTATATCTTAAATACTTTCTCAACATATATGTATGCATATATATTTAGATATCTCATATTGTTCAAAACACTGTAAAATATTCGTAATGAACACCTTTTTGACTCTGTTGTGTTGTGATATATAAAAGAAGCAAGAATGAGCACTATAGCTCGACGATAATATATAGCAGCATAATCGTATATGTAAGCTGATACCATAATTGAAAAATTTTAAAACTTCATTCGTATACAGAATGATATATTGAAATATTCTTTTCGTCAAAACATGTCGTACAGTTCAAGATACTGTAGAAGAAGTATACTTTTCAACCACTGTCAACATTATCGGTAACTCAGCACCTAGGCTTTCGTTACAATGTCACAGTACAATTCCAATTGGAAGATGGGACTATCTGGAGCACACCACGATACACGATGATCAGTCGTTGTATCGCACTCACACTTTTCTACGAGTAGATGGATGACATCCTAACACGATTATCACCCCAGCCTCATACGGGCTTTGTATCTGCTGGACTGTCCCACAGCCTCCTACGCGAGATAGATGCTGGACTGCCCCGCAGCCTCTTACGCTCACTACACCATAGATGACCTTTTACAACATCTGGGTATGGGTGTTACCTTCTTGCATGTTACCTTAGCTATGAAATTTTGGACCTATTACAACATCGTAGTTTTGGTGTTACCATATCCATAAACCCATGTTACTCTAGCTGTAAAAATGTGTTGTAACTGAGTAACACCGTGAGGGCGTTACCTTAGATTATTAATTTTGAATTTTTTATTTAAAGTTAATAATTCAATAATTATTTCACTTTAAAAGTAATTAATTTTTAAAAAATCATTGAATAATAAAAGTAATATTTTTATAAAAGTAATATTCTGTGAAATAATTGAATTATTTATATTTTATAAAAAAAAATTAATCAATTTATATTACAAAAGGTTTTTCAAAAAAAAATTCAAAATCATTAATTTTTTATTAAAACCAATAGAAAATTTATTAGAGAAAGTAACAGCTTGCAAAACTAATTTTAACAATAGATTTAAAAATAGATTGTAAGACCTAAATAATTAAAATAATAAATTATAATTTAATATCAAACATATTAGAATAAATTTGTAATATTTTTGTTTTAGAAAAAAAAATTGAGAGAGCGGCAAAACAAAAAATAGGTGAAAAGACTGAGAGGCAAATGAAATTGGGTCAAAAGAGACGGGGGAGAAATTGGGGGAAAACTTTTAATTATAATTGAGTCTCACTTTTATTCTCTCATTCTCACTTCTCATCCTCTCTTCTCGCTTCTCACTCTCTGTCTATTAGGGTTTAAATTAGTGTCCATCATCCTTTTCTGAGTAAGTAAGAACACGAAGCAATTGGTTCAGCAAAAAAAAATACGTCTCCTGATTTATACAGTTCCAATGAGTTATTTGTGAAGGGAAAGAAAAATACAAGGCGACCTGGTCGAGAGTAAGTACAGAGGAAGAAAACAAAGTTTGGTCTTGGATATTATTGACTCGGCGAGATCCCTAGTGGCAGTGGTTTAGTTTCCCCAACTCTATACCCTTTTGTTAAACAAGGTAAATCTCTGTTTTAATTTAATTCAGCTTTTATACATGATTAGCTCAAGTATAGACTAGTTGGGTATGGTTTCAAGTACTTGATCAATCATTTAGAACAATAAAATTGATTTGTGTTGGACTGGGATTACCAGGTCGTTATGACCTAATTTTAACTAAGTTACTTAACTGCTTGGGTAAAAAAGGGGGAGTTGTAGATTTATGTCTTTATAACATCCCTGAAATTTTTTGTGGTATTTGAATGTGTATTACAAGAAATATTTGTGATAAACGGAGTGTTGCGCGAGTAGAATCTGATATTCCAGCCATCCTGTTTTATCTTGCGCTATTGTTTTGAGAGCTTTAAGGACTTAATTGGTTGATATATAAAGTACGAAAGTTGTACGTCCAGGTTCAGAGAATGAGCTTGTAAAATTTGGTATGTGTCAGACTTGTAGAACTTTAGATATTGCTGAATTTATGGGACTGATTCATCTTGTATTTACGCAGAAAATAGGCTTCACTTTGAATGGCCACCATGAATGGTGAAAGTATTATTTTAGGTTGAATTTTTAATATGCTATAGCCTTGAATGTCTAGATTACTCAGCATAAGGATTTAACAAGTTTGAGTATATGGATTAGGAGTTAACTGAGAAAAACGATCATTGTTCGGTTAAAATTTGGTTTCGCAGCAATGCTACTCCGCTTTGAGATCAGATTTTGGGAGTTTTAATGGCCTAATTAGCTATAGACTAAACGGAAAAATTGTTCACAACCCTCTAAACTTGAGATCTGCCAAGTTTGGTAATTGTTAGAATCAAGTTGTAAGAGTTATCAACCTGCAACTAACATGAACTTTATAATTCTGCAATTTCGGAATTTGTGTCCCTATATTGATTGGTTATTTTGAAAGAGTTAGAGATGTTATTTTGTGATAGTTAAAGAATAAAAGTTGTAGTGCCCCTTCCTTACAATATATTTGTAAAATCTCAGTTGTTGCGGCTCTTTGCTTAGGCGTGGTAAGCCCTGCTTCTAGTGGCATTGGTGGAGGTGCCATTATGGTTTTCAATATTGCATTTAAATTTCAATATTTATTACCTGTTTACAAAATGGATATCTTTAGATGGAATAGTGTGGCTTTTCCTAGAAAAGAATTTAATTTTTTTGGTAGATCATTAATATATTGACTTCTTTGTCAGTGATCGTGCATATTATGTTCATAGATCATACAAGTTCAAAATATTGAATCCTTATTGTTACATTCAGGGAAAGTATCTTGGAGAAGAGGGGGCTAATTGTCCTGTTGCTGGCGTTGCTGTTATATGCGCTCCATGCGACCTTCTGGTTGGTATTATTAACTTAAATAGGAACATTTATCATAAACCAGGGGTAGCTGTTCATTCATCATGTCTCGGATGTACATTTGTTCCACAAGTTCTGTCCCGGAGGTTCACTAAATCTTATTGTCCCTTGGATCACCAAGCATAACCGTTAGTAATAAAAAGTTGAAAGTTTTCCCATGCAATGTCTTTTTTTGGGCCATATATATATATATATATATATTCATGCTAACTTATACAGTTTTTCTTTGGCATCATTGATAGTTTTAGATGTAATATGACATCTCATGTTATTTCTAGGCCATTCAATACCTCTCAGCTGCAGGATTTGGTGCCAAGTTGCTTGGAGTTTTCGGAAATGGCATGGTGCAGTCATTTATACATGCTCGTACCTTGGGCCCCCTTGGTACTATAATACTAGTGATTTGACACAGTTTTATTTTCTATGATAAAATTTCTTTCTGAAACAATATACTAGCTTCTTCCTTAAATATGCTGGGTAGCTTGACAAGTTGTTGCCCTTATTTCTTAACAGACATGAGAAAGCCGGACCTAGCTGCAAAAATTGCAAAGCAACTTCGTAAATTCCACCAGGTGGAAGTTCCAGGATCTAAAGAGCCTCAATTGTGGAATGATATCTTCAAGTTTTTCAAGCAAGGTCCCTATTTCTCTTTATCTCTTTAACTGCATTTTGAGCAATGACGCTGATTTTTTTCCTCTCTTTCTGTGCATCTCACAAGTCAAGTTCTACTCATATTTTTGAGCATGTGATGTATATTCAATATAAAATATTCTAATTCTTCTACTGAAATAGTGCCCTCTGCCCTATATAATTAGTTTATACATCTGGTTCTCTTGTGGAAATTGTCAAATAGTTTTGATGTGTTACTAGCTAATGTGCTGAATTGTATTTTGTTGCTTAGCATATATTACATTCATTGTTGGTTCATGGTTGTAGCAATGAGCCATTTTTAAAAATTGTAATCATGTCGATATTGTTAACGCAAGCACAAAATTATGTCAAAATATAATGAGCTTTATATTGAATATAGAACTATCAGTTCTATACTACGGTTTATTGCTTTGAAAACCTTCCAAATCAAGCCTACTTTACTATCAGTGCCTAGAGCTTACTAAGTATAAAGTATGTATATATCACTTCTATCCTTCCGGGTTCTTAACAATTTGATCAACCAGATAGTATCTACTTACACAATTAGGTTTCAGATTGGCATATTCAATCTTGCTTGTGTGGCCAAATTTCACAAGGATTGTCTAAAGCAAAATTGGTTACGCTTTCAGCGTCCGCTTAGACCTCGATGAAAATTGGTTAAGCTATCTCACAAAATCTGTGGCTGTAATATTGCATAATTTAATTAATTTTCTAGTACTGCTTAATTAGGTTTTTTACATGACATCTATTAAATTGCTATATAGCTACTGCACAGTTATGTTTTTTTATTAGTCTTATAATGTAGAGTGATTAGTAATAGATTCTTCATTCTATTGTTGATCCCTGAACTTGTTGCAATCAAGCGAGTTAAAGCTACTAATATTTATCATTGTATAGGTGCAATGTGCGGATGCAGAACTTAACAAGAAAGTAGATGAGAAGATTGGCCAGTTTATTGACAAAGTAGATGGTCTTGGCAGATTTGTTGGGAGGATGTAGTTAGGTTTGTGATTGGAGGATGTAGTTAGTTTTATTATTGGATGTAATTGGTTGTTTTGTGATGGGATTATGTAATATGTAGTTGGATGATGATTGATGTAGTTGGTTTGTGTGAATTGGTTTGTTGTTTTTCTAATGGAAAATGCTATATTTAAACTTTACATTTTTATTTTGTTAAAATAAAGACGTTATCTTAGGTACTATGCATATGTTACTAAAGGTGTTCATTGGTAACACCTAGCGTGTTGCAGTAGGTGTTACAAAGGTGTTACCATAGACTGAAATTTGCCACACATTTTATAGGCCCCATTGGTGGGCCCCATAGGTGGACCCCACATGTGTGCCCCACTAATTATTAGTTTTGCAAAATTATAGGGTCTAAGGTAACATAGATCTGGTGTTACAATAGAGTGGTTAGTTTGTTGCAGTAGGCTATCTTTGGTAACATATATGGCTATGTTAGCCTAGGGTAGGCGACATGTTGCCTTTGATGCCAAAGGCAACTGGGAGAGAAACTAACCCAGCCCTGATGTTACCTTAGCCCTTTTTGGGCCTGTAGCAACGTTATATTGGGTCTAAGGTGACATAGTTCAGTAGTTACTATAGGCCATCTATGGCGTAGTGGCTATATAATCTGATGGACTGTCCCACAGCCTCTTACACGAGATAGATGCTGGACTTCCCCGCAGCCTCTTACGCTATATAATTTGATGGACTGTCCCACAGCCTCTTACACGTTTCCTCCTAGTCCCGGGTGAATATTCAATAAAACCGAAAACGAGGTTTAATCCTGATTCCCCAAGTATAAGATACTTGCCAAAACTGTTCATTATTTCTGATTACCTTACTCCCTGATTGTTTGGGGAAGTAAGTCACAAGGGAAGTTGACTTGAGTCAACCAGAGTAATCACCGAGAAGGATTCGCTTCGCGAAATTTCGACTTGGGAGTAGTCGGAGTTTTCTGAGATGCTTTGATTTGAAATTCGTTAGGATAGGGCAGTGATCCCAAAGCATAAACTCTTTCGAGGAATTGGAAGAGTAAAATCATTAGTCGCTCCTTAAACTGAATTCCCAATTTTTGAGGAGTTGGAAAATATTTAATCGTATTTAAGTGTCTTAATAAACTCAATATAAAATTCGGGGAACCCCTACTGTTTTTAAATGATTTTTCCGAAGGCCAGAAAATATTTTAAATAATTAATGAAGGCCTTAAATAATTTTTAAATAGGGTTTTATGATTTTTAAATCATTTTAGAATATTAAATAAATATTTGAATAATATTTATTAATTAATAAAAAATTAAGGAAATTTAATAAATATTGATATAATATTTATTAAATATAAACAATTACTTAAACTCTTTTTAAATGAATATTCGAAAATAATATTCATTAAATAATTAAATCTCAAATGAATATTCGAAAATAATATTCATTAAATAATTAAATCTCAAATGAATATTCAAAAGCAATATTCATTAAATAAATAATTAATCCTCGAATGAATATACATAAATAATATTCATTGAATAATTAAATAATCTTCAAATGAATATTCAAAAATTAATATTCATTAAATAATCCCCAGATGAATATTCACAATAATATTCTTAAAGTCAATAATCCTCAAATGAATATAAATGGTATTCTTTAAGTCAATAATCCTCAAATGAATATTCAAAATAATATTCATTAAATAAATAAATAAATCCTCGAATAACAGTTACCTGATATCTTTATCGGAAAATAATCCTTAACATATACCAAAATATAATTACTTCTGATCTTAGAGAAAAATCACCCGCCCTTATCCTAGGGCATTATATATAAAACTGGATTATAACTGATATCCCATATCTAGCTTATAAGCCCCACATCAAGTCATATCCTCGAATATCACTATATATATAGCAGTTCGAAAACAAGCATGCAATGTATATATCGCATTTACATATCATATATGAAACAGTTTATTATCACAACAACAGTAAGTATGGGTTTTGAAAACTTGCATCTATTATATGCATACATCAGAATATAGTACTTTAAAATACAGCATGGAATGAGAAAACTTGCCTGGAAATCTCGAAGTAGCAATAAGTCTCAGGTTGGTCCAGTAATCTAGAATCAACACAAGGTTCAAGATTAATAACTTAAACGCTTTCACCATCCCAAATATATACTAACTCAAGTACAAGTCCATTTTCAAGTTAACTCCTTAAGATCCTCTACTCGAGCATGCTCGCTCACGCATTTTTATAAAATTCAGATTTAATCCTTTTTGCACGAAATCTTTTCGAGGGTCTTCCTCAACATACCTATCATGTTATCACAAAGTTTCACATTCCACCAAGTCGTTTAAGGGGTTTAATCATTACCTCAAAGTTGGCTAAGTGGTATAGTTCGGTTTCTCGAAACATCCTTTACTAAATTACTCGTTTCTCCTAAACCGTAAATCGGATTCACATGATCTTTATACCAAAACGAACCTTGAAACAAGACCTACACTATACTAGGCAGTGGTGACCTTGGACAGAAGTTCTTATGTTCGGACATCACAACCAAAACAATGGTTACGGAAAATCGGGCATTATATATAACGGCTATGTTTTAACGATTCCAAAGTTTAATCATAAACTTACAAGATCAATCCAAACCAAATCACCAAGTCAAATCCTCAACATCATTACTAATCCATAATTATCACCAATCAGTCAAAACCAACATCTACTTGCTTATCATCAAAACAACTTCAAACTTTCATCAAAATCACTTAATCATCCTTATAATCAAACTAACTAAACTCTACTTAAAACTAACCATATAAATCAATTTATAACTAAGGGTTTCAAGAGTTTATACCTTCCTTGATGCTTCATATACACTAACAATGGTTTATAATCCTTCCTTGAGCTTTGAACAAACCTTAACAAGCTTAATCCTTAAGAAACAAAATCAAGAATCATGAAAAGTTACTATTCATCCTCATCTTGTAAAATCCATAACAAATCGAAAAATAAGAGTTCAGTGCTACGATTTTTACCAGACCTTGTACTCTTCATAAGCTTTCTTTGGAGTTATAGATTGCCCAATTTGAAGCTTCCTAGCTAGGGTTTTGAGCCCCATCGTTCCGCTGGACAGAAACTGGACAGTTTGGGTTCTCCAACTTGGGGAAGGGATTTGGCTAGGCTACTCTCCTTTGTTGACCATGAAATTTTGAACGAAAGTTACCCATGGAGTGGAGAAGCTATGGTTAAAATGTGGTGATTTTAGAACAAGTATATTTGGAGTTATGAATTTTTCTCTCCTTCTTGTGCAAGCTGAGCAGAAAATCTGGGATGGAAATGGGGAGAGCTTTTTCTTTTTCTTTTTGCCTTGGTTGATTGATAATTGTGTGATATTTTGCAGCTAAAGGGGGTGAGTCATTGCCTTTGTTGCTTAGTCATAGGACACATGTCGATCATGCAGGAGTTTGGTTAAAGTAGCTTTACTGGTTTGCTTTACGGGTTTGTTTCCTTTCACATGGATGATCCAAATGTTGCATTCCTCGAATTAATCTTGTTACATGTTACTTCCATGTCTATACTTAATCCTGTAAATGTCGCGTTGTTCCGTCACCGCTTAATCTCATATTTAAATCGATTCGTGTCTCGTTGTTCGGTTACGTCTTAATCTTGATGAACGTTCGCAGGGATTTCTTAAGGGTTCTATCGAAGTAGTTTACCGTAAACGTTCTCGATATCTCTAATTCTTTTATTAAATCCATATCCAAGAAATTGATAATTTAATCCTCCAATACTTTCAAATAATGATTAATCCGTCCGTTATTGGTGAAATTTCGGAGAAAACAGAAATGCTATTTTTCCGATTCTGACAGCTTTTGCATTCCTTCATTTACATCGCAGATCACTAATACGACTTTGAAAGTTTATTATATCGCCCCGTATATAGGGTGGTCTGAAAATATTTTTCGGCTCAGAAATTTACTATTCATAAGGATTTTACTATTCATCAATAAAAAAAAATTAACTAAGTCCAAATTTTGGGATTATTACAGTCTCCCCTACGTAAAAGGATTCCGTCCCGGAATCTAAGAAAATAGCCGAGGTTACTCTTTCAATATAGTAATCTCCAGTTTCCAGGTTGACTCTTCAACCCTCTGGTCTCATTACAACTCTTTCTCATCCCGGTCTGTGATATCTACCGGACGCTTTATGTTAGATATAATTGCTGACGTTTGTTCATTAGTGTTTAAGTACCAGGTACATATCAGAGTTTATCTAGAAGCCAGTCAGAGTTTGATAAAGTCTGACTGGGTGAAGAGTTTACATGGAAGCCGGTCAGAGTTTGTTAAAGTCTGACAGGGTGATAGTTGACTTAGCTGTCGGTGCAAAGATAAAGATTCTAGAAGCAATATATTCTGAAGATGGAAAGAAGCAGAATATATTGATACAGCTAAGGAGACTGGACAGAAGACTGAAGCAATCCTTAATTGATAATAATTGTATAGCTAATTTATAGGAGTATCAATTAGATAAGGATTGTGTAACTGTGTACTATATAAACACAGATAGGTTATCCCTAGAAGGGACGCAGACATTGAATATATTATTCTTGTAACCTAGTAGCTCTTTGTGATTCATTAACATCACTAAGAGAGAAACTGTTAATATAATTACAGTTTGTTGATTTATAAAAAGTGTTCTTGATTGTTATTCTCATATACATACTTGATTATATTGTGTATTCGACCTAACAATTGGTATCAGAGCCAAGGCTGTTTAATATATACAGTTTTACGATTCAAACACAGTATTAATCATGTCTGAAGAAAATCAAACTTCTCCCAAGGTTGAACAGGTTAAACCTAATTCTGTGAGTCGATATGAGACCATCAGGGTTCCAATTCTCAGGCCAGTGGAATATCCAATTTGGAAGGTGAAGATGACCATGTTTCTGGAGGCTACAGATCCAGAATACCTTGACAGAATATATGATGGTCCTCATATGCCGACTAAATTATCTCCTGTTGTTGATGGTCAAGAACAAAAGACTGTTCCAAAGGAAAAGAAAGATATGACTCCTGAGGACATCTCATCAATTGCAAAAGATGCAAAGGTTAGACATCTTCTCCACAGTGCTTTAGATAATGTTATGTCTAACAGAGTAATTGGCTGCAAGACTGCCAAAGAGATATGGGATGCTTTAGAAGTCAGATGCCAGGGAACAGGTGCTATTAAGAAGAACAGAAAGACAATACTCACACAGGAGTATGAGCACTTTGATTCAAGACCTAATGAAACCTTGACTGAGACTTATGACAGATTTTGCAAACTATTGAATGATCTGTCTCTGGTTGATAAAGAATATGAGCTTGAAGAGTCTAATCTCAAGTTTCTGTTATCTCAACCTGAAAAGTGGGATTTAAAGACAACCACAATAAGAGATAATTATGAGCTTGCTGATACAGATCTTGATGAAATCTATGGGTTGTTAAAAACTCATGAACTGGAGATAGAACAAAGGAATAAAAGATTGAGTAAAAGGACAAAATCTGTTGCTCTCAAAGTTGAGGAGAAGCCCATCAAGAAGGAATCATCAAGGAAGAAAGCCAAGGGAAAGGCTTTAGTCATTAAATCTGAAAGTGAGTCATCAAACTCTGATGATGACTCAAACTCTGATGAAGCTTCTGACTCTGAGGATGATGAAGAACAGATGATTCAAATGGATGCATTGATGGTGAAGACCTTCAAGAAGATGGGATTCAAGAACTTTAAGAAAGGGAAGAGATTCTCAAGGAAAGATTCAAATTCTGAAAGGAAAAGTTTTAGAAAGTCTGATGGAAGGGAGACCAAGTCTGGCAAGAAGGATAAATCTGAAATCCAGTGCTACAGGTGTAAGGAGATGGGTCACTATGCCCCAGAGTGCAAGAAAGGCAAATCTGAGAAAGCACTCATCTCTAAAGGCAAAGACTGGGCAGATACTTCAGACTCTGATGATGGAGAAAATTATGCTCTTATGGCAACTGTCAGAGATGAGACTGAATCATCTGAAAATAAGGTACCCCTAACTACTTATGCTTATGATACTGATAATATATCTGAATTGAGAGTATATCTGAAAAGCGTACATGTTAGTTATAGGGATCAGACTTTAGAAAATGAGAGAATTAAATCTGAGAATCTTAGCCTTAAAGATAGAAACAAGTTTCTTGAAGGAGAACTTGAAAATATGAAGCAGATTCAAAAAGAAAGAGATGATGCTGTTTATGTAGAACATGAGTTGCTCAAAAGATATAAGCAATTAGAATCTGATCTAGAAAAAGAAAGAAAAATAATCAAGACTTGGACAGACTCTGGAAGAGACACTCATCAAGTGTTTCAGACAGATTCTGTAGGTTTAGGCTATTGTGAAAATGATGAACTTAGGTTTAAAGACAAGGTTAAGGTTAAACCACAACTTAAACCTGTGATATTTGTTCCAGAGTCCACTAAGTTAAAATCTGTTGTAGTAAGAGAAGCTGATATGAAATCAGATGAAACCTGTGAAAGACAGGAAAATATTATAACAGAAAATCTTATGGAAATAGAAGCTGTTAGAAAACCAGTAAAAACTTGTGAAAAACAGGTTAATGTTGGCTTGATGACAGGAAAATAGTTCAATCATAAGCTGAAAGAGGTAAAATCTGCCATGAAACCAAAAGGGTCCAAGAAGAATAGGAATGGAAAGATAGGCATAAATAAAAGAAATAATCACTTGCCTACTACTGGTGCTCCAAGGAAAACATGTTATAATTGTGGTAGTTCTAATCATCTTGCTAATTACTGCACAAAAAATAAAAATATCAATTCTTTACCTTCTACATCAGGGGTAAAGAATGATTATGTTAGGGTTAGACCACAGACTTTATGCACACACTGTGGGAGCACTTGGCATTCTATTTATACTTGCAAGAGTTATCATGCTATTTATCACAACTATTATGAGCTAAAGCCCAACTTGAAATGGGTTAGAGCAAACTCTGCAAGTGTAAAGTCTGACAATGTTAGTTTAAACTCTGTTGATAGTAATTCCGCTGCAAAAACTAACACTGTTAAGAGAGACAAAGGATCCAAGCAAGTCTGGGTCCTTAAAACTAACACTTAGTGTTTGTTTGTGATTGCAGGGCATAAAAGAGAGCACCCTTATCTTGGACAGTGGATGCTCAGGACACATGACTGGAAATAAAGCCCTGCTATCAGATTTTGAGGAGAAGGCTGGCCTAAAAGTTTCCTATGGAGATGGCAACATAGGACGTACTATGGGATATGGCAATATTAATCTTGGAAGTGTCATCATCACTAATGTAGCTCTAGTCTCAGGACTCAAGCATAATCTGCTATCTGTGAGTCAAATCTGTGACTGAGGAAACCATGTAGATTTTCATACTGAACACTGTGAAGTTATCAGTAAATCTACTGGAAAAGTTGTTCTAGTTGGACACAGGCGCAACAACATTTATGAAGCAAGTTTGGTAACAAACTCTGATGGAAAAACAGTGTGTCTGACTGCAAGAATGTCAAATGAAGAGAGTTGGAATTGGCATAAGAAGCTCTCTCATCTCAATTTGAACAACATCAATGAGCTAATAAGAAAGGATCTTGTAAGGGGACTCCCAAAATCAATACTCAGTCTAGATGGCCTATGTGATTCTTGTCAAAAGGCCAAGCAAAGGAAGTCATCTTTCAAGAGCAAATCTGAATCTTCAGTAGTGGAACCTTATCATCTTCTACATGTTGATCTCTTTGGACCAGTGAATGTGATGTCTATGGGCAGAAAGAAATATGCTCTAGTAATTGTTGATGAATATACTAGATATACATGGGTGTATTTCTTATCAAAGAAGGATGAAACTGCTCAAACTCTGATGGATCATGTAAATCTACTGGACAAAGGATCACAGCACAAAGTCAAAATTATAAGGAGTGATAATGGAACTGAATTCAGAAACTCAATAATGGAAGCTTTCTGCAAGGAAAGAGGAGTGAAACAAGAATTTTCTGCACCTGGAACTCCACCGCAAAATGGTGTAGTTGAAAGAAAGAACAGAACTTTAATTGAAGCAGCCAGAACTATGCTTGAAGAAGCAAAATTACCAACTTATTTCTGGGCAGAAGCTGTTCAAACTGCTTGTTTTACTCAAAATACTACACTGATCAACAAGCATGGGAAAACACCATATGAGATGGTGAAAAATAAGAAGCCAAATTTGAAATATTTTCATATATTTGGATGCAAATGCTTTGTGTTGAAGACTCATCCTGAACAGTTGACCAAGTTCGAGTTAAAAGATGATGAAGGAATCTTTGTTGGCTATCCATTGTCAACAAAAGCATTCAGAGTCTACAATCTGAGAACTAAAGTGATCATGGAATCCATACATGTGTCATTTGATGACAAGAAAATAACTGGACTTGAAGATGAAAACGAATATGATCAACTACGTTTTGAAAATGAAGATTTATTCTCTGATGATGTAAACCCTGATGAAGCTGGTCTGACAAACTCTGACGAAGCATACTCTGAACCTCTACTGGTAAATACTGGAGAAACTGGAAATTCTCAAATTGAACAAAATAGAGAACCAGTTGAGGGGGAGCGTGAAGAAGCTCAACAAGACACAGCAAGTGAGTCAGTTGAGGAAACTGATTCAAACTCTGACAGTTCAAACTCTGAGCCATCCAATTCAGGGGGAGCCTCAGATACTGCAGAAAGTCAACATATGAATCAGGAGAGCATGGATCAAGGGGGAGGATCCAATAATGATGCAAGAAACCACTTATCAACAGCAAGAAAGTGGACACAGGCACACACACCTGATCTCATAATTGGAGATCCTGATGCTAGTGTGAGAACTAGAAGTGCAACAAATAATGAGTGTATGTATCATGCTTTCTTGTCTCAAACAGAACCAAAGAAAGTGGAGGAAGCTCTTCAAGATGCTAATTGGATTACAGCAATGCAAGAAGAGTTAAATGAATTTGAAAGAAATGAAGTCTGGACACTTGTACCTAGACCAAAGAATAGATCAATTGTAGGTACAAAGTGGGTTTTCAGAAACAAGACTGACAGTGAAGGTGTGATTACAAGAAACAAGGCTAGACTTGTGGCTAAAGGTTATTCACAACAGGAAGGAATTGACTATGATGAAACCTTTGCTCCAGTTGCAAGATTGGAGGCCATAAGAATTTTTCTGGCCTATGCTGTACACAAGAAGTTTAAAGTCTTTCAGATGGATGTGAAAAGTGCTTTTCTCAATGGGAAGCTTGAAGAAGAAGTGTTTGTTGAACAACCACCAGGATTTGTAGATCCCAAACATCCAGATTATGTCTACAGGCTTGACAAGGCATTATATGGACTAAAGCAAGCACCAAGAGCATGGTATGAAACTCTTGCTCAATTTCTTTTAGAAAGTGGGTTCACAAGAGGTACAATTGATAAAACCTTGTTTTATTTCAATTCTGGTGATGATTTGCTTTTAGTTCAAATTTATGTAGATGATATTATCTTTGGATCTACTAATGACAAACTTTGTAAGAAGTTTGCAAAGCTTATGCAATCCAGGTATCAAATGAGCATGATGGGAGAGCTTAGTTATTTTCTAGGCTTACAGGTCAAGCAAACAGATGATGGTATTTTTATCAATCAAGCAAAATATACCAGAAATCTTCTCAAGAAATTTGGTATGCTTGATAGTTCATCTGCTACAACTCCCATGGCTACAGCAACAAAGCTAGACAAAGACACAGGAGCCTCAGTAGATATGACAAACTACAGAGGAATGATAGGGTCTTTACTGTATCTTACTGCAAGTAGACCTGATATCATGTATGCAACATGTCTTTGTGCTAGATTTCAAGCAGATCCCAGAGAGCCTCATCTAACAGCTGTAAAAAGGATTTTCAAATATCTCAAAGGAACCATAACCTTAGGTTTGTGGTATCCTAGAGAATCAGAGTTTAAGCTAATTGGTTACTCTGATGCAGATTTTGCAGGCTGTAAGATAGACAGAAAAAGTACAAGTGGAAGCTGTCAATTCTTAGGTGACAGATTGGTTTCCTGGTACAGCAAGAAACAGAAATCAATTTCCACATCCACTACAGAAGCAGAGTATATAGCTGCTGGTAGCTGTTGTGCACAGATTTTATGGATGAAGAATCAGTTGCTGGACTATGGATTAAGGTACTCTAAAATACCTATTTACTGTGATAATCAAAGTGCTATTGCTATGACAGGTAATCCAGTACAGCACTCCATGACCAAGCACATCAGCATAAGGTATCATTTTATCAGGGAACATGTGGAAGAAGGAGATATTGAACTTCATTTTGTGTCTACAGACCAACAACTTGCAGATATCTTCACCAAACCCTTGAGTGAAGCTACTTTTACAAGATTGGTAAATGAACTTGGAATGATCTCTGGTTTCGACTAGAGATACGGGTTAGACTCAAAAACTATACATGTTTGATTTTTATGCTCATGATTCCTTGCATGTATTAACTGTTATGAGTACCAGTGTCATAAACTCTGAACTTAAACTCTGATGCTAAACTCTGTTAGTCATAAAGTGTTGGTCATACTCTGATAGTTAAAGTCTGATGTTATACTCTGATTGTAATTTTGTCTGAAACATAAGGACCAATGAAGAAATTTATATGGAACATGATTTTCAGTAAGTAATTGTGAATCCTTAAGAGTTATATAGATTCTGATCTCAAATATGTGCAGTAAGTTAACACAGCATGATACTGTCTCTATATTTATAGCATCTCTTAGTTTATTGATCCTATACACTGAGTCTGTATTAGCTGTTTGCATTTTCTCTCATAAATTAATTGTATTAACTGATGAAAAGTCTAAACTCTGATTATTAATTGCAAATAATTCACCCTCAAATCAAAAGATGCCAAACAGAGCACAAATTCCTGTGAGATCATGTTGTGCCTAGGAATATCCAGGAACTTATTGTATGGAATAAGGGCTAAAATCTTTGATTTTTGGTGACTAGTGCCAACCACTGATTACTGGAAAATAAAATTAAAAAAAAAAAAAATATATATATATATATATATATATATAAATAAAGGGGGTGAAAAATAAAAGATATATCCAAATGAAAGGATATCAGAATACAGAGTTTAGATATAAAAATCAGATTTTATTTTATACATGAGAGTTTAGGCAACCAGTTTTTACTACTTTAGGTTGTGGATTTTATGCACTTTGAGATGATTTAAATATTGATTTCGGTAAACTCTGCTATTGCACACACATATTTTCACACCTGTACAGTTTGAGAAAAGAGTTTATTGACAAAGAAGGACAAATGGTAAACACTGATGTATTGTGTGAAATACGCCGAGGTAACTTTGTTTTAATCTCTGATGGTTAAAATGATTTCTTTGTTTCAGACATTTTATAATTTTGAGATTAGACATTTGTTTTGAAATTCAAAAGAGTATGAGTACCAACGGTTCCTTTCTGTATTAAACAGAGGAGAGAGAAGTTGAGTGTTTTGAACAGTGTGAAAAGCGGTAATTATGGCTATTTTTACTGCGCGTGTGTATTGGAAGTTGTTACATACAGCTGTCAGTGAATACATGGTTGACATCTGTCCCACTCACACACTTTTCAAAGACGCCTGCTGTGTGTAGTAATGATTAAAACGATTGGGTTTTAATTTTCATAGTTATTATTTAAATTTACTACACATAAACGGTTCATTCTTTTACACACCTTAACTTTTCATAAGCTTTTACTCACACACATTGTCTCAAACACTTTCACTGCACACACTATAATCTATTCTCTGTTTGTTTTCTTCTAAACTGTTCTAATGGCTACAACAATGTTTATTGCTTCTGGGTTAGAATTTGTTCCTAACAATTACTCAGCTCCTTTAGCAAATGAGAACGCACCGAACCGTCGAAGCTGTCTGCAACTCAAATTCGGACTTTTTGGCAGACAGGTACTTATGATAATGGAGGAGAGACTGGTTCTCCATCTATCATTTTTGAGTTTCAAGGAGATGAATTTACTGTTACTCCTACTACTGTTCGTGATGCTTTGGGTCTTGACGATTTCAATGCATTCACAATCTCTGTTGGAGATTTTGAATTAGTCAGAATGATGAGGGAGATAGGCTACTCTGGACCTTTGACAAAGATAGGTCAACTCAAAAGGCCATTTTTGCGCAAGGAGTGGAGCTTCTTTTTCGATTGCATTACTCGGGCTTTTGGAAAGAAGTGCACGAATTGGGATGCGATTCCCACGGATAGTCTGCAGATCGGGTATTCTCTTCTCTATGGTAGTCACTTTGATGTTGCTAGATTAGTTTTAACTAATATTGGTGAGAAAATGCTAGAGAATAGGAATGTTGTTTACTTCTCTAGATTTTGTCAGTTAATATTCAACCTTTGTTGTCCTAATGTTGAGATTTTAGAGGATGATGTTATCCTCTCATTTAAATTACATAAACGCATATTTTCTGATCTCACTAACAAGGATAACAAGAAAGGAGATGTTGGTGTGTTACTGTTGCCTGAGTCTGTGCAACAATTCCTGGTCAACTTACAACAACAACAACAACCACAACTGGCAAACACTGAAGCTGGACCTTCTGTGTCTCAACCACAAAGGTCAAAGAAATCTAAAGTAAGGGCTGTTAAGTCTGTCAGGATAAACACTGAAGCTGGGGCATCAAATGCTGATGATATGCCTCAGAAGAGAAGAATGAAGAAAAGAAGAGCAAATAGGGCAAAGTCTGATATTGTTGATGAAGAGACTGAAACTGATGAAGAGACTCTTCATCAGAGAAAAAGAAGATTGGTAGCAGCACATCTGTTTGGTGCTGAGAATATCTCTTCAAATGCTGTTGAAGATCTTGAAATTGAGATTCCCGAAGATGAAATTGTTCCTGAGGACAGAGTTTTTATGGAGACTGTTCTTCAAGAGGAAGCTCCTACATCAAAGTCTGATGATGTAGTTGAGAAAGCTGCAAATGAAGCTCCTATGCCCACAGAGGATAGAGCACATGTTGAGATTGCAGATGAAGAGGCTACAGAGCCACAAGGATTTTATATGGAAATTGAAGCAAATCTCTCTATAAACTCTGAACATTTCACAGAGGGTTTGGAAGCTGATCAAGATACTGTTGAACTTGCAGAATCTATGGCTTCTCACACTGAAATAATTTCTTTTGATCTTGAGAAAGGTGAGGAAGTCGATCAGACTTTGGATGCTAATGCTACAGAAACTGTTGCTACAAATCCTGATGTTGCTGATAAGGATGCAACAGAGAATGTTCCTGTTGAAGCAGAGTTTGTTGTAAACTCTGAGGATGTTATTGTTCTTGAAGCTCTACAACAATCTGTTGTTGAGATTGTAACAAAAGAAGCAGAGTTCCTGCATACTGCAAACTCTGAGATTCCAGATCATGTTGCAGAGAGTGTTATTGTTGAAGCTGTACAGAGAAATTTTGAAACTACTGATGAGAATATTCCTACAGAGAATGCAGAGGATGACAATGTTGAAGCTAGTCCTGCTCATTCAAACCCTGATATACAAGTAGAGCTATCTGATATTCAAGCAAACTCGGAAGAGGAAAGAGAAGTCAATCGTGCTACTGCTGAGCATTTTCAGAATATGTATTTCTCGAATTGGTCAGGCAAAGACACTATCTTTTCTGATGCACGAGCTGCTGACTTTGTGACTAAGTCTTCAAAGGAGATTCAAAATCCTGAACTTTTAACTCATCTAAAAGCTACAATAGTCCAAGTCAAGTCATTAAACAATCATTTTGCTGCTTCTGACAAGGTTATTGAAGGTCTTAGGAATGATATAGCTGCAAGGGAACTTACACAACAGAGGGATAAATCATTGTATATTTCCTTGTGTAAAGATCAGAAGATTTTTGATTCCAGGTTGTCCAAGGTTGAAGAAAATCAAGTCAAAATGTCAACTAAGTTGGATGAAATTGCAAACTCCATTGAATTGCTCACATCAGTTTTGCTGTCTGATGATGTCAAAAAGGGGGAGAGAGTGTCTCAAGAGGACAAATGCAAGAGCTCTCAAACTTTGACTCAGAAAGATGACACTACTGATGGTGGTGCAAAAGGTCAAAATCCAAGGACAAGGAATGTTCAAAGGCAAGGGAGGAGATCAAACTCTGATGCTCAGAATGCTGATGGAAAAAGATTATACACTGGAGGGCAGTCTTCTTCAAGGGTTAGAAGTTTACTTCTTTCCTCTAAATCTCCAGTTACTGATGAAGAAGTTGCTACACAGTTATTCTTAGCAGAACATGGTAAAGATGTTACTATTGAAGATATCAAGGTAGAAGAGAAATTGCTTGCTGAAGAACACAGGAAAGATGTTGAAGCTGGAATCTACAAACAGAAGGTTATCAAGGCTCCGAGGAGAAAAGAAAAAGGAATTGTTATCAAAGAGAATGTAAACTCTGATCAGAGTTTACAGTACTCAAGGAGGCCTATTGGTTCAAACGCTGATAAAGGTAAAGGTGTGATGATTGAAAAGCCTAACCTGGAAAAGAAGAATTATTCAACCTCTGACAATGCTCAAGTTGATGTTATTGTTAAGAATGTGCCAACCTCTGACAATGCTCAAGTTGTGCAAACTCAGCTATCTTCACCACTCCAAGGTTTCAAAAGATCTTCATTACCTGAAACTCTGAAGCCTAGCCAGGTGAACTTTCTACAAACCAGAACAGTACTTGGAAAACAATCTTATGATAAATCTGGTTTGGGTTCCCACAGAGAGAAAAGAGTTAATAATAGTCCTTTAGATCATACATCACTGGCAGAACCTGGTGTTGGGGTTACTCAAGAAAACCTTGATAAACTAGAATCTGTTCAGATGATTTACCACAGAGGCTTGAAGAAGGAGTTTTTATTATACTTTATGGCTGATGGCAGAGTTTACAGAATTGGAGAAGATGATATTTGTCTAAAATTCTGGGAAGAGCTAGAGTATGTTCTCTATCTCCTGAAGATAAAAAATAGAAATACTCATAATGCTGCTTTGGTTTTAAAAGACAGAATGATGAAATCGAAAGTTCTTTTTGGAGGAAATGTTTCCAGTGCTTATATTCCTAAGTACAGAGATGCACATGGAAAGTTGGTGGAAATGAAGAAAAATAGTGCTAGATTCAGGACTGCACTAAATAAGAAAGTTCTAGAGTTCAATCTAGAGTCTGATAAGGCTTTTTATATCAGACTTGGCAATGAAATGAACAAGAACAACATCTATTCTTTAAGGGCTGCCATTTATCAAATTGGTGAAGATGAACCAGAATTGAAGGAGCTGAAGAAGGATATGATTGCTGAACTAGATCGAGCTGAGAGAAAGTTACTGTCAGATTATATCAGGACTGTACCTGATATTCAAGAAATTCAGTAAAGTCTGACTGTAAGTTTTTATGTTTTTTGTTCTAAGTTAAATTTAAACTCTGTTTTAAAATTAAACTCTGACATATTTTAAACACTGCATTTGTTATATGTTTTGACATCATCAATTATCTTTTTAACTTGTACATTTTTATTATGAACAAGTTGGGGGAGATTGTTAGATATAATTGCTGACGTTTGTTCATCAGTGTTTAAGTACCAGGTACATATCAGAGTTTATCTAGAAGCCAGTCAGAGTTTGATAAAGTCTGACTGGGTGAAGAGTTTACATGGAAGCCGGTCAGAGTTTGTTAAAGTCTGACAGGGTGATAGTTGACTTAGCTGTCGGTGCAAAGATAAAGATTCTAGAAGCAATATATTCTGAAGATGGAAAGAAGCAGAATATATTGATACAGCTAAGGAGACTGGACAGAAGACTGAAGCAATCCTTAATTGATAATAATTGTATAGCTAATTTATAGGAGTATCAATTAGATAAGGATTGTGTAACTGTGTACTATATAAACACAGATAGGTTATCCCTAGAAGGGACGCGAACATTGAATATATTATTCTTGTAACCTAGTAGCTCTTTGTGATTCATTAACATCACTAAGAGAGAAACTGTTAATATAATTACAGTTTGTTGATTTATAAAAAGTGTTCTTGATTGTTATTCTCATATACATACTTGATTATATTGTGTATTCGACCTAACACTTTATATAAGCCAATTCTGGCTATGTTCATATACACCCATTTTCTATCAACATTCGATTATTCTTGCAATCGGCGGTACAACACTTACCGTAACTCCAGTTCTCTGAAAGGTTTCTTCCGGTCGGTCCGTCGGTCTACGGATCCTATGTAGTGCTCGCACTCAATCTCGTTTCCAAACATGTTTGGAGAACTTCTCCCAAATCGGGAGTTCAATCATTGGTTCTTATCTGACACGATGGTGACTGGAACTCCACGTCACCCAAATATCTCTTTCGTAACTCTTCGGTTAACGATCTCTTGCTGATAAAAAAATATGAGTAGACTCATTTGATCCATCAATTATAGCTCAATTGACGTCATAGTCCGACTCGATTCTTGTTGATCCTATCACAGAATCCATTATAGTAAAATTACATTCCTAATCAGGAATCTCTATTAACTGTGATAGTCAACTAGGTCTTTGTTCTGCCTTCATTTTCTGACATATCCAATATTTGTTTACCAATCGATAAATCCTTTTATTTATTCGACCACTTATAACATTTCCTTAACTCTCTTTACCTTTTTATGACAGATCTGTATTCCTTAATTCATTCTGGCTCATTCAGGACCTTCAAATAATCATTTGCGTTCTCGTGACTTCAAACTTCATCCTTTCAGTTCTTCTTATTAGTCATTCCGAAGGTTTAGCATCTTTCATTTCTTGAACATTTGGAATCCCAACTTGGTGAAATATACCCTATGATCCCTGGAAATTTTCTCACATTTCTCGATCCATTCAACTTTTCAGTCTTTCTAGTAAGTCGAGTCAGTGGGGCTGCTATCGTAGCAAAATCTTGTACACATCTTCGGTAATACCCGACTAAATCCACAAAATTACTCACCTCGGTTGGTGTGGTTGGCCTTTCCTAGTTTGAAACGTCTCCTATCTTTGCAGGGTCGACCAGTACTCCTTTCCTGTTGAGCACATGTCCTAAAATTGTACTTCCTTTAGCCAACACTCGCACTTTGAGAACTTGGCATATAACTCTTCTCTCCTCAGTGCTCCTAACACGATCCTCAAATGTTCTGCATGTTCTTCCTCGGTCTTTGAGGTAAACCTAAATATTGCCGATGTCACTATGACATACTTATCCAAATATTTCTTGAAAAGTCTATTCAGAACGTCCATGAAAACTGCAAGGGCATTCGTCAGCCCAAACGACATTACTAAAAACTCACAGTGTCCATACTTGGTGCGAAACGCAGTCTTGGGTACGTTCTTAGGCTTAATATTCAATTGGTGGTATCCGGTTCTCAATCAATATTCGAGAATTTAACTGCATCATGCAGCCGATCGATCAAATCACTGATCCTTGGCAGGGGTATTCATTCTTAACAATTAGCCTATTTAGCTCTCGATACTCTATGAATAGCCTCATGATGTCGTCCTTTTTCTTCACCAATAACACGGGTGCATCCCACGGTGACGTACTTGGTCTTATCATTCCTTCCCCTAACAATTTCTACAATTGAGCGACTAATTTCTTCATCTCAACTGGAGCTAGTCGGTACGGGGCCTTCGAAACTGGCGCCGTTCTTGGAGCAAATTCTATAGAAAACTTTATTCCTCTATCAGGTGGTAACCCTGGGAGATCTTCTGGAAATACATCCTCGAATTCGTTGATAACATGGATATTCCGCATACTAGGTGCTTCCTGTTTCGTATCTATCACGTAGGCCAAATGTGTTTCATATCCTTGGAGATCAAACGTTTGCTCGTCCGATAATCTGAATTCTTACTTCCTTTCTTTCTCAACCTATTCGCGTTTCATACTCTATTTTCTTTATGCCCATTTCTTTCTCGTCCACTTTGCTTCCATTTATATCATTATCGTTTCATTAACCAAGGTAACATAATCAGTCGCTTCGAACACTTCGTTATTCTGAATTCGCATCATGCGAAACAAACCTTGGCAATTTCCGTAAACTTCGATTCATAGTTGTCGTACTCATTTATCTTGGCTCTCAGCTTCAACACTCTCCTTTTTCCAAATACTAAGGAAAATACTTGCATGGTACCAAGAATACTTCAAGCAATAGAATGCTTTATATATATAAAAAAAACTTTGTAAAAATTCTTGCTGAGGGGGCAACCTGGTTAGGTCTCAATCAAATTATCGTTTGAAAATCTTCCCACCATACTTCACTGCATACAAATGCATCGTGAATTCACTTATATAAATTTGACCGAAAGTTGAACTTAGTGATACAATAACTATTTCATTTCAAGAAAATTTTAACAACCAGCTGAACAAAATTTGCTAGTTCGATTAGTTTGGGACGCAGTATCTAGCTAGGATAATTAGCTAGATTTTCATCATATCATTTCAACTAGTTAGAACAATTAACTAGTCACTCATTATGGCACATGCAATTAGCCATTTCCAATCTACTAGTACAAAATCTCGACATTGTAGCCAAAGAAAGAAAGAAAACAACATTTTGACTACTCGGATAATGAATTGAAGAGAAGAGTAAAGAAGTTTAGGATGAACAAGGTAATTATAAACTTTGAATAGAATATAAGCTTTGAATAGAAAGTTCTTGGTATCGGGACAATCGATAACCTCCCATCAAATATTTCTCATCAGTGAAACGGTCCACCCAAAAGGGGCCTCCGTACATATACTTTATCAAATTCCTCAATAGAATTGAATTCGGACTACCAATATCAAATTGATATCTTTCTATGATTTCAATGTCTGATTTACAAATCTCATCTTAAAATAGAGTAAAAGAATCTACGAGGAATCTCTAAATAATAGATCCTCCATGTTTAAACAAATAGTTAGATATTTATGAACTCGACTGAGGAGTCCAAGTATGAAAGAAGAAATCGAATATCAAGATAATCGTTAAAGAATATTCGTCAAATAATTAAGGAAGCATTAATTGAACATTCCTTAGATAATTGAAAGAATACGAAATAAATTATAGACCTGGAAGGATAGATGAATAATGGTTCCCTCTTCAGGTCGTCCTGGAACATGAACAAAACGCTCCGGTGAGTAATGGTAAGTTAACTCTGCGTATTTAAACCTCAAAGGTAATGAGAGGAGAAAAGAAAAGAATAAAATAAAGATAGCAATTGTTGGTTGCATCCCAGGTTGAAGTAAGAAACTAGAAAGGTTACCTGACATGAATTATTCAAGGTAACACGGGCATGAACAGTTTTAGATTGAGGAGTGTACCAGCAAGTAGATACCAAAAAGTCAATGGTCATCATAATTTCTAACATCACCCGTACGAGGATGATCTTATCTTTCTGCCTTTATGGCTAAGGGTACTAATCAACGGTACCTCAAAATCGTACAAGTCCTTAAATAGGTCGGGAGTTCGAAACATATTCGCCATTCCCCGATAATCGTTCAGAGATTGGGCCTCATACGGCCGCATCAACACATCCACGAAAGATGAAGGTCCATTAACGTATATGTAATTTCTTAACACTAATCGTATCGAACGAATCCAACCCCAGGCCACCATAGGTCTCGTTCCTCGTAGGTCCTGAGATTGTCGCATTGCTCATTGCAACCATACGTGTCTTTATCAGAATCACGCTATTCATTCTTCATATCTTTGATTTCTGAATTGAGCCATCATGGCCTATCGTACGAAATATACTCGCGATGCGATTTAGCACGTTCATCTCACGATAACGTTCTGGTACTATACGTACGCAACAGTCTCCTTTTTAGGTAACAAAATACCCATCGACGGAAAAGACACCAACTCTTGTGGAATCGTTGTTCTCAAGGCTTGGACCTCATACACAAGATAATGCCCTAACTAGTCCACGCAATTTAGTAATTCAGACCGCGTAAAGGACTGTAAACGTCTCAATCTTCACATGCGCTGCCTTCTCGTGGCAAACTACGATGAACTTCAAACACTTAGGTTCTGACTAAGTCAAGTTATCCATTGGTATTGGCCATTCCGACCTTACCCCAACTGCAACCGAGACTCTGCTTCACGTCTTATCTTAATGTTTTTGATAATCCGTGTACAATTCTAAACGTCCTTCTCATCATTATGATGATCTTCAACGGTCCTTTCGGTCCTCCGATAAGTCCTCAACTAAACTCTTTAATCTTAACATCCTCAGTGGCACTACTTCCGGTAGTCCACTTAACGAATTCTATATGAGTCATCTCGTCATTCTCTTACTTCAATATAACTCTTAACACTCTCATATCCAAGTTTATAACCTAACGCTCTGATACCATTTCTGTAACACCCCCAGATCCGGGGTCAGGAATCTGGGTTGTCACGCTCCATCAATGATACAATACCTGCATTACTTACAACATTCTAATAATACAACTCCAAAGACCCCAATCACTTACGCACACACACACAAGTTATAGCCTTGGAAATGAGCAACAATAAGTAACACTTGTTATTACAACCCAAATGAACTATCCAGGACCTCATCCGTTATTTACAACCTCTACCTGAAGTTACAATAATAGACCTCACAATTCTATACAAGGTTTAGTAATACAAACCCACTCAAAATAATTCTCACTAATTCAAGCTGCAACCATTCTGCTCACACTGACAGTATACATCCTGCGTCAACTAACTCCAGGGTGGTCTCTCCATTCCCTTGCTCTCGTAACCCGAGGTGGATTCGGCAATGTTTTCCTCATGCTGAAATATTTAATAAAGCAAGAATGAGCTAATAGTGCTCAGCAAGAAATCTATCCCAGTTTAAATCCTTAAACCTTTTTGGAAGATAATCCATATGGGATCAAAGCTTTTATCAGTACTAGGGTCTAACCCCAAAATAGTATATCTTTTAAAATACCGTATGACTTATAATCATACTCATGTACTCTTCGTAATCATTTGGAAATCCTTGGTAT
This sequence comes from Heracleum sosnowskyi, assembly GCA_030848705.1. Classification (NCBI taxonomy): domain Eukaryota; kingdom Viridiplantae; phylum Streptophyta; class Magnoliopsida; order Apiales; family Apiaceae; genus Heracleum; species Heracleum sosnowskyi. The sequence goes on along the minus strand of CM061238.1, from coordinate 56,176,190 downwards.
CAGTATGATAAACCAAGACTCAAAACATATCTTTTTAAAATAGATATGAAATATTGGAATCAAGGCTTAACGCCTATTCATTGACTCAAAATACTATACAGTTCAATATACTGTATATCTTAAATACTTTCTCAACATATATGTATGCATATATATATATTTAGATATCTCATATTATTCAAAACACTGTAAAATATTCGTAATGAACACCTTTTTGACTCTGTTGTGTTGTGATATATAAAAGAAGCAAGAATGAGCACTATAGCTCGGCGATAATATATAGCAGCATAATCGTATATGTAAGCTGATACCATAATTGAAAACTTTTAAAACTTCATTCGTATACAGAATGATATATTAAAATATTCTTTTCGTCAAAACATGTCGTACAGTTCAAGATACTGTAGAAGAAGTATACTTTTCAACCACTGTCAACATTATCGGTAACTCAGCACCTAGGCTTTCGTTACAATGTCACAGTACAATTCCAATTGGAAGATGGGACTATCTGGAGCACACCACGATACACGATGATCAGTCGTTGTATCGCACTCACACTTTTCTACTAGTAGATGGATGACATCCTAACACGATTATCACCCCAGCCTCATACGGGCTTTGTATCTGCTGGACTGTCCCACAGCCTCCTACACGAGATAGATGCTGGACTGCCCCGCAGTCTCTTACGCTCACTACGTCATAGATGATCTTTTACAACATCTGGGTATGGGTGTTACCTTCTTGCATGTTACCTTAGCTATGAAATTTTGGACCTATTACAACATCGTAGTTTTGGTGTTACCATATCCATAAACCCATGTTACTCTAGCTGTAAAAATGTGTTGTAACTGAGTAACACCGTGAGGGCGTTACCTTAGATTATTAATTTTGAATTTTTTATTTAAAGTTAATAATTCAATAATTATTTCACTTTAAAAGTAATTAATTTTTAAAAAATCATTGAATAATAAAAGTAATATTTTTATAAAAGTAATATTCTGTGAAATAATTGAATTATTTATATTTTATAAAAAAAAATTAATCAATTTATATTACAAAAGGTTTTTCAAAAAAAAATTCAAAATCATTAATTTTTTATTAAAACCAATAGAAAATTTATTAGAGAAAGTAACAGCTTGCAAAACTAATTTTAACAATAGATTTAAAAATAGATTGTAAGACCTAAATAATTAAAATAATAAATTATAATTTAATATCAAACATATTAGAATAAATTTGTAATATTTTTGTTTTAGAAAAAAAAATTGAGAGAGCGGCAAAACAAAAAATAGGTGAAAAGACTGAGAGGCAAATGAAATTGGGTCAAAAGAGACGGGGGAGAAATTGGGGGAAAATTGGGGGAAAACTTTTAATTATAATTGAGTCTCACTTTTATTCTCTCATTCTCACTTCTCATCCTCTCTTCTCGCTTCTCACTCTCTGTCTATTAGGGTTTAAATTAGTGTCCATCATCCTTTTCTGAGTAAGTAAGAACACGAAGCAATTGGTTCAGCAAAAAAAAATACGTCTCCTGATTTATACAGTTCCAATGAGTTATTTGTGAAGGGAAAGAAAAATACAAGGCGACCTGGTCGAGAGTAAGTACAGAGGAAGAAAACAAAGTTTGGTCTTGGATATTATTGACTCGGCGAGATCCCTAGTGGCGGTGGTTTAGTTTCCCCAACTCTATACCCTTTTGTTAAACAAGGTAAATCTCTGTTTTAATTTAATTCAGCTTTTATACATGATTAGCTCAAGTATAGACTAGTTGGGTATGGTTTCAAGTACTTGATCAATCATTTAGAACAATAAAATTGATTTGTGTTGGACTGGGATTACCAGGTCGTTATGACCTAATTTTAACTAAGTTACTTAACTGCTTGGGTAAAAAAGGGGGAGTTGTAGATTTATGTCTTTATAACATCCCTGAAAAATTTTGTGGTATTTGAATGTGTATTACAAGAAATATTTGTGATAAACGGAGTGTTGCGCGAGCAGAATCTGATATTCCAGCCATCCTGTTTTATCTTGCGCTATTGTTTTGAGAGCTTTAAGGACTTAATTGGTTGATATATAAAGTACGAAAGTTGTACGTCTAGGTTCAGAGAATGAGCTTGTAAAATTTGGTATGTGTCAGACTTGTAGAACTTTAGATATTGCTGAATTTATGGGACTGATTCATCTTGTATTTACGCAGAAAATAGGCTTCACTTTGAATGGCCACCATGAATGGTGAAAGTATTATTTTAGGTTGAATTTTTAATATGCTATAGCCTTGAATGTCTAGATTACTCAGCATAAGGATTTAACAAGTTTGAGTATATGGATTAGGAGTTAACTGAGAAAAACGATCATTGTTCGGTTAAAATTTGGTTTCGCAGCAATGCTACTCCGCTTTGAGATCAGATTTTGGGAGTTTTAATGGCCTAATTAGCTATAGACTAAACGGAAAAATTGTTCACAACCCTCTAAACTTGAGATCTGCCAAGTTTGGTAATTGTTAGAATCAAGTTGTAAGAGTTATCAACCTGCAACTAACATGAACTTTATAATTCTGCAATTTCGGAATTTGTGTCCCTATATTGATTGGTTATTTTGAAAGAGTTAGAGATGTTATTTTGTGATAGTTAAAGAATAAAAGTTGCAGTGCCCCTTCCTTACAATATATTTGTAAAATCTCAGTTGTTGCGGCTCTTTGCTTAGGCGTGGTAAGCCCTGCTTCTAGTGGCATTGGTGGAGGTGCCATTATGGTTTTCAATATTGCATTTAAATTTCAATATTTATTACCTGTTTACAAAATGGATATCTTTAGATGGAATCGTGTGGCTTTTCCTAGAAAAGAATTTAATTTTTTTGGTAGATCATTAATATATTGACTTCTTTGTCAGTGATCGTGCATATTATGTTCATAGATCATACAAGTTCAAAATATTGAATCCTTATTGTTACATTCAGGGAAAGTATCTTGGAGAAGAGGGGGCTAATTGTCCTGTTGCTGGCGTTGTTGTTATATGCGCTCCATGCGACCTTCTGGTTGGTATTATTAACTTAAACAGGAACATTTATCATAAACCAGGGGTAGTTGTTCATTCATCATGTCTCGGATGTACATTTGTTCCACAAGTTCTGTCCCGGAGGTTCACTAAATCTTATTGTCCCTTAGATCACCAAGCATAACCGTTAGTAATAAAAAGTTGAAAGTTTTCCCATGCAATGTCTTTTTTTGGGCCATATTTATATATATATATATATATATATATATATATATATATATATATATTCATGCTAACTTATACAGTTTTTCTTTGGCATCATTGATAGTTTTAGATGTAATATGACATCTCATGTTATTTCTAGGCCATTCAATACCTCTCAGCTGCAGGATTTGGTGCCAAGTTGCTTGGAGTTTTCGGAAATGGCATGGTGCAGTCATTTATACATGCTCGTACCTTGGGCCCCCTTGGTACTATAATACTAGTGATTTGACACAGTTTTATTTTCTATGATAAAATTTCTTTCTGAAACAATATACTAGCTTCTTCCTTAAATATGCTGGGTAGCTTGACAAGTTGTTGCCCTTATTTCTTAACAGACATGAGAAAGCCGGACCTAGCTGCAAAAATTGCAAAGCAACTTCATAAATTCCACCAGGTGGAAGTTCCAGGATCTAAAGAGCCTCAATTGTGGAATGATATCTTCAAGTTTTTCAAGCAAGGTCCCTATTTCTCTTTATCTCTTTAACTGCATTTTGAGCAATGACGCTGATTTTTTTCCTCTCTTTCTGTGCATCTCACAAGTCAAGTTCTACTCATATTTTTGAGCATGTGATGTATATTCAATATAAAATATTCTAATTCTTCTACTGAAATAGTGCCCTCTGCCCTATATAATTAGTTTATACATCTGGTTCTCTTGTGGAAATTGTCAAATAGTTTTGATGTGTTACTAGCTAATGTGCTGAATTGTATTTTGTTGCTTAGCATATATTACATTCATTGTTGGTTCATGGTTGTAGCAATGAGCCATTTTTAAAAATTGTAATCATGTCGATATTGTTAACGCAAGCACAAAATTATGTCAAAATATAATGAGCTTTATATTGAATATAGAACTATCAGTTCTATACTACGGTTTATTGCTTTGAAAACCTTCCAAATCAAGCCTACTTTACTATCAGTGCCTAGAGCTTACTAAGTATAAAGTATGTATATATCACTTCTATCCTTCCGGGTTCTTAACAATTTGATCAACCAGATAGTATCTACTTACACAATTAGGTTTCAGATTGGCATATTCAATCTTTCTTGTGTGGCCAAATTTCACAAGGATTGTCTAAAGCAAAATTGGTTACGCTTTCAGCGTCCGCTTAGACCTCGATGAAAATTGGTTAAGCTATCTCACAAAATCTGTGGCTGTAATATTGCATAATTTAATTAATTTTCTAGTACTGCTTAATTAGGTTTTTTACATGACATCTATTAAATTGCTATATAGCTACTGCACAGTTATGTTTTTTTATTAGTCTTATAATGTAGAGTGATTAGTAATAGATTCTTCATTCTATTGTTGATCCCTGAACTTGTTGCAATCAAGCGAGTTAAAGCTACTAATATTTATCATTGTATAGGTGCAATGTGCGGATGCAGAACTTAACAAGAAAGTAGATGAGAAGATTGGCCAGTTTATTGACAAAGTAGATGGTCTTGGCAGATTTGTTGGGAGGATCTAGTTAGGTTTGTGATTGGAGGATGTAGTTAGTTTTATTATTGGATGTAATTGGTTGTTTTGTGATGGGATTATGTAATATGTAGTTGGATGATGATTGATGTAGTTGGTTTGTGTGAATTGGTTTGTTGTTTTTCTAATGGAAAATGCTATATTTAAACTTTACATTTTTATTTTGTTAAAATAAAGACGTTATCTTAGGTACTATGCATATGTTACTAAAGGTGTTCATTGGTAACACCTAGCGTGTTGCAGTAGGTGTTACAAAGGTGTTACCATAGACTGAAACTTGCCACACATTTTATAGGCCCCATTGGTGGGCCCCATAGGTGGACCCCACATGTGTGCCCCACTAATTATTAGTTTTGCAAAATTATAGGGTCTAAGGTAACATAGATCTGGTGTTACAATAGAGTGGTTAGTTTGTTGCAGTAGGCTATCTTTGGTAACATATATGGCTATGTTAGCCTAGGGTAGGCGACATGTTGCCTTTGATGCCAAAGGCAACGGGGAGAGAAACTAACCCAGCCCTGATGTTACCTTAGCCCTTTTTGGGCCTGTAGCAACGTTATATTGGGTCTAAGGTGACATAGTTCAGTAGTTACTATAGGCCATCTATGGCGTAGTGGCTATATAATCTGATGGACTGTCCCACAGCCTCTTACACGAGATAGATGCTGGACTTCCCCGCAGCCTCTTACGCTATATAATTTGATGGACTGTCCCACAGCCTCTTACACGTTTCCTCCTAGTCCCGGGTGAATATTCAATAAAACCGAAAACGAGGTTTAATCCTGATTCCCCAAGTATAAGATACTTGCCAAAACTGTTCATTATTTCTGATTACCTTACTCCCTGATTGTTTGGGGAAGTAAGTCACAAGGGAAGTTGACTTGAGTCAACCAGAGTAATCACCGAGAAGGATTCGCTTCGCGAAATTTCGACTTGGGAGTAGTCGGAGTTTTCTGAGATGCTTTGATTTGAAATTCGTTAGGATAGGGCAGTGATCCCAAAGCATAAACTCTTTCGAGGAATTGGAAGAGTAAAATCATTAGTCGCTCCTTAAACTGGATTCCCAATTTTTGAGGAGTTGGAAAATATTTAATCGTATTTAAGTGTCTTAATAAACTCAATATAAAATTCGGGGAACCCCTACTGTTTTTAAATGATTTTTCCGAAGGCCAGAAAATATTTTAAATAATTAATGAAGGCCTTAAATAATTTTTAAATAGGGTTTTATGATTTTTAAATCATTTTAGAATATTAAATAAATATTTGAATAATATTTATTAATTAATAAAAAATTAAGGAAATTTAATAAATATTGATATAATATTTATTAAATATAAACAATTACTTAAACTCTTTTTAAATGAATATTCGAAAATAATATTCATTAAATAATTAAATCTCAAATGAATATTCGAAAATAATATTCATTAAATAATTAAATCTCAAATGAATATTCAAAAGCAATATTCATTAAATAAATAATTAATCCTCGAATGAATATACATAAATAATATTCATTGAATAATTAAATAATCTTCAAATGAATATTCAAAAATTAATATTCATTAAATAATCCCCAGATGAATATTCACAATAATATTCTTAAAGTCAATAATCCTCAAATGAATATAAATGGTATTATTTAAGTCAATAATCCTCAAATGAATATAAATGGTATTCTTTAAGTCAATAATCCTCAAATGAATATTCAAAATAATATTCATTAAATAAATAAATAAATCCTCGAATAACAGTTACCCGATATCTTTATCGGAAAATAATCCTTAACATATACCGAAATATAATTACTTCTGATCTTAGAGAAAAATCACCCGCTCTTATCCTAGGGCATTATATATAAAACTGGAATATAACTCATATCCCATATCTAGCTTATAAGCCCCACATCAAATCATATCCTCGAATATCACTATATATATAGCAGTTCGAAAACAAGCATGCAATGTATATATCGCATTTACATATCATATATGAAACAGTTTATTATCACAACAACAGTAAGTATGGGTTTTGAAAACTTGCATCTATTATATGCATACATCAGAATATAGTACTTTAAAATACAACATGGAATGAGAAAACTTGCCTGGAAATCTCGAAGTAGCAATAAGTCTCAGGTTGGTCCAGTAATCTAGAATCAACACAAGGTTCAAGATTAATAACTTAAACGCTTTCACCATCCCAAATATATACTAACTCAAGTACAAGTCCATTTTCAAGTTAACTCCTTAAGATCCTCTACTCGAGCATGCTCGCTCACGCATTTTTATAAAATTGAGATTTAATCCTTTTTGCACGAAATCTTTTCGAGGGTCTTCCTCAACATACCTATCATGTTATCACAAAGTTTCACATTCCACCAAGTCGTTTAAGGGGTTTAATCATTACCTCAAAGTTGGCTAAGTGGTATAGTTCGGTTTCTCGAAACATCCTTTACTAAATTACTCGTTTCTCCTAAACCGTAAATCGGATTCACATAATCTTTATACCAAAACGAACCTTGAAACAAGACCTACACTATACTAGGCAGTGGTGACCTTGGACAGAAGTCCTTATGTTCGGACATCACAACCCAAACAATGGTTACGGAAAATCGGGCATTATAACGGCTATGTTTTAACGATTCCAAAGTTTAATCATAAACTTACAAGATCAATCCAAACCAAATCACCAAGTCAAATCCTCAACATCATTACTAATCCATAATCATCACCAATCAGTCAAAACCAACATCTACTTGCTTATCATCAAAACAACTTCAAACTTTCATCAAAATCACTTAATCATCCTTATAATCAAACTAACTAAACTATACTTAAAACTAACCATATAAATCAATTTATAACTAAGGGTTTCAAGAGTTTATACCTTCCTTGATGCTTCATATACACTAACAATGGTTTATAATCCTTCCTTGAGCTTTGAACAAACCTTAACAAGCTTAATCCTTAAGAAACAAAATAAAGAATCATGAAAAGTTACTATTCATCCTCATCTTGTAAAATCCATAACAAATCGAAAAATAAGAGTTCAGTGCTAAGCTTTTTACCAGACCTTGTACGCTTCATAAGCTTTCTTTGGAGTTATAGATCGCCCAATTTTAAGCTTCCTATCTAGGGTTTTGAGCCCCATCTTTCCGCTGGAGAGAAACTGGACAGTTTGGGTTCTCCAACTTGGGGAAGGGATTTGGCTAGGCTACACTCCTTTGTTGACCATGCAATTTTGAACGAAAGTTACCCATGGAGTGGAGAAGCTATGGTTAAAATGTGGTGATTTTAGGACAAGTATATTTGGAGTTATGAATTTTTCTCTCCTCCTTGTGCAAGCTGAGCAGAAAATCTGGGATGGAAATGGGGAGAGCTTTTTCTTTTTCTTTTTGCCTTGGTTGATTGATAATTGTGTGATATTTTGCAGCTAAAGGGGGTGAGTCATTGCCTTTGTTGCTTAGTCATAGGACACATGTCGATCATGCAGGAGTTTGGTTAAAGTAGCTTTACTGGTTTGCTTTACTGGTTTGTTTCCTTTCACATGGATGATCCAAATGTTGCATTCCTCGAATTAATCTTGTTACATGTTACTTCCATGTCTATACTTAATCCTGTAAATGTCGCGTTGTTCCGTCACCGCTTAATCTCGTATTTAAATCGATTCGTGTCTCGTTGTTCGGTTACGGCTTAATCTTGATGAACGTTCGCAGGGATTTCTTAAGGGTTCTATCGAAGTAGTTTACCGTAAACGTTCTCGATATCTCTAATTCTTTTATTAAATCCATATCCAAGAAATTGATAATTTAATCCTCCAATACTTTCAAATAATGATTAATCCGTCCGTTATTGGTGAAATTTCGGAGAAAACAGAAATGCTATTTTTCCGATTCTGACAGCTTTTGCATTCCTTCATTTACATCGCAGATCACTAATACGACTTTGAAAGTTTATTATATCGCCCCGTATATAGGGTGGTCTGAAAATCTTTTTCGGCTCAGAAATTTACTATTCATCAAGATTTTACTATTCATCAATAAAAAAAAAATTAACTAAGTCCAAATTTTGGGATTCTTACAGTGAATATATCAGCTAGTTGTTGATCAGTAGGAACAAAATGCAGTTCAATTGTTCCTTCCAGTACTTGTTCTCTTATGAAGTGATATCTAATACTGATGTGTTTAGTAAGAGAATGCTGAACTGGATTTCCTGTCATTGCAATAGCACTTTGGTTATCACAATAAATAGGGATTTTGGAATATGACAGGCCATAATGTAACAACTGATTTCTCATCCACATTATCTGAGCACAGCAACTTCCTGCAGCAATGTACTCAGCTTCTGCAGTTGAAGTAGAGATAGACTTTTGCTTTTTACTGAACCAGGAAACTCGTCTACCACCCAAAAAATGACAACTTCCTGAAGTACTTTTCCTGTCTATTTTGCATCCTGCAAAATCAGCATCTGAGTAACCACACAAACCAAAATCTGATTCCCTTGCATACCAAAGGCCTAGAGAAGGAGTGCCTTTGAGATATCTAAAAATTCTTTTAACTACAATCTGATGAGGTTCCCTGGGATTTGCTTGAAATCTTGCACAAAGACAGGTTGCAAACATGATATATGGTTTACTTGCAGTGAGATACAATAAAGAGCCAATCATCCCTCTGTAGTGAGTTACATCTACCTCAGCACCTTGATCAGGATCAAGTTTGGTAGCTGTAGCTATAGGAATACTCGCAGTAGCACTATCTTGCATGTTAAACTTTTTCAACAAATTCCTTGTATACTTTGACTGATTGATAAAAATGCCATCATTAGTCTGTTTAACTTGAAGACCAAGAAAGTAACTCATTTCTCCCATCATGCTCATTTGATATCTTGACTGCATAAGCTTAGAAAACTTTTCACAAAGCTTATTGTTTGTTGACCCAAAAATGATATCATCAACATAAATCTGAACTAAAAGCAAATCCTTACCATGATTCAAATAAAACAGAGTTTTATCAATAGTCCCTCTTTTGAATCCACTTTCCAGTAAGAATTGAGCTAAGGTTTCATACCATGCTCTTGGAGCTTGCTTTAGTCCATAAAGTGCCTTATCCAATCTGTAAACATGATTTGGATATTTTGGATCAATGAAGCCAGGAGGCTGTTCAACATAAACTTCTTCCTCCAGTTCACCATTTAAGAAAGCACTTTTAACATCCATCTGGAAAACCTTGAATTTCTTGTGAGCTGCATATGCCAGAAAGATCCTGATGGCCTCTAGTCTTGCAACAGGAGCAAAAGTTTCATCATAGTCAATTCCTTCTTGTTGAGAATACCCCTTTGCAACTAGCCTTGCTTTATTTCTGATAATTACACCATCTGAATCCGTCTTGTTTTTGAAAATCCATTGTGTACCAACAATTGACCTATTCTTTGGTCTTGGTACTAGTTTCCAGACTTCATTTCTTTCAAATTCATTCAATTCTTCTTGCATTGCAGTAACCCAATCAGCATCTTTAAGTGCATCTTCAAATTTCTTAAGCTCCTCCTTAGATAGAAAGTTATGATAAAGACATTCATTATGAGTTGCACTTCTTGTTTTAACACCTACATCAGGATCCCCAATAATCAAATCAGGAGTATGACTTCTTGTCCATTTCATAGCTGGTGGTAAATCATTCCTTGAAGTAGATGCTCTCCCTGGATTGGTGTTGTCTTGATTAGAAGAATTTGCTTCATTAGAAGCTCCCCCTGAATTGTTGTTATTTCCTCCTGATGGATTATCAGGATTATCACTTGAATCAGTATCTGAAGAATTCTGTCCTGGTGATTGAGTAGACTGAGAATTAGTAGCAGTTTGTTGTTGCTCCCCCTCAACATTTGCAATGCCAGTAGTGTCTCCATAATGAGTGTCATCAGAATTAGCATCATCAGAATTAGTATCATCAGTATTAGCACCATCAGTATTTGGTGTATCATCAGGATTTGGTGTGTTATCAGGATTTGATGACCCATCAGTATCTGATGAAGTGTCAGTATCTGATTCTTGTTCTTCAGGTTCCTTGGTAGCTTCATTTTCAAAGACCAAACTATCATGAGAGTCTTCATTCAATCCAGTTATCTTCTTATCATCAAAAGATACATGTATTGACTCCATGACAGTCCTTGTTCTCAAGTTAAAAATTCTAAAGGCTCTTGATCCAGGATAGCCAATGAAAATTCCCTCATCAGCCTTTGTTTCAGATTTCCCTAGCTGTTCAGGATGAGTTCTGAGAACAAAACATTTACAGCCAAACACATGTAGATGCTTCAAACTAGGTTTCTTCTCCTTGAGCATTTGATAGGGAGTTACACCATGTCTGTTTATCAATGTGAGATTTTGAGTATAGCATGCTGTATTGACTGCTCCTGCCCAGAAATATGAAGGCAATTTAGCTTCTTCGAACATAGTTCTGCCAGCTTCAATAAGAGTTCTATTCTTCCTTTCAACTACTCCATTTTGCTGGGGTGTGCCAGGAGCAGAGAATTGTTGAATTATTCCTTTGTATTTGCAGAACTCTTCCATCTTTGAATTCTTGAATTCAGAACCATTATCACTTCTCAGAATCTTGACTTTGTACGTTGTTCATGTCTCAATCATTCTCACATGGTCCAACAGTATCTCAGGAGTCTCATCTTTTCTATGCAGAAATTACACCCAGGTGAATCTAGAGTATTCATCAACAATTAAAAGTGTGTACCTTTTCTTACTGATGGACATAATGTTTACTGGTCCAAATAAGTCAAGGTGTAGCATGTGATATGGTTCACCAATAGAGGATTCAGATTTACTCTTGAATGATGTCCTTCTCTGTTTTGATTTTTGACATGCATCACAGAGTCCATCAGGAGTATACAAAGCTTTAGGTAATCCTCTAACCAAATCTTTCTTAACCAACTCATTAATGTTGCTGAAATTGAGATGAGAAAGCTTCTTGTGCCAATTTCAACTTTCATCTACTGATGCTTTACTGATGAGACAAGTAGGAGAGCCTTCAGTATTGGTCTGAATGTTGGCTTCATAAATGTTACCATGCCCGTAGCCAGTGAGAGCAACCTTTCCTGAAGCTTTGCCGAATACTTCACAATGAGTGGAATAGAAGTTGACATGATAACCTCTGTCTGTGATTTGACTAATACTCAACAGGTTGTGTTTTAGTCCCTTCACAAGAGCTACTTTTTCAATGATGACATTGCCAATGATTATATTGCCATATCCCAAGGTTTGTCCAATGTTGCCATCTCCATAAGACACAGTTGGGCCAGCTTTCTCCTCATATTCTGATAACAGGGCTTTGTTTCCAGTCATGTGCACAGAACATCCACTATCCATGACTAACACATTTGTCCTTTTTCCCTGTAATCAGAATTAGAAAATACTAGTTAAAATATTTGGGAACCCACACTTGTTGGGTTCCTTTTTCATGCATTTTACAAATTGTAGCAGTAGAAGACTTTTTGACCTTAGCAGTCCTGACAGAATAGAATTCATCAGGATTTGCTTTGTCAGTATCAGTATTAACATATGCATGCTTCACATTGACATTCTTAATGATACCAGAATTTGTACTTTTAATAAACTTAGGTAAAGGATCATAAAAGTTATGGTACAAACTATGGTATTCTTCACAAGTATAAATAGAATGCCATTTACTGCCACAATAAAAACAAGACTTCTGTGGTTTATAATATACTGATCTATTCCTAACATCAGACCTAGGAATCTCAGTAACCTTCTTTTTACTCTTCTTGCAATCAATAGCAAGATGATTAGAGTTACCACAGGTATAGCAACATTTTCTTGGTGCATTTGGGATAAACTTATAATTATTCTCTTTATTAATCCCAACTTTACCATTCCTGTTTCTTTTGACAGTAGGTGACTTCTGTTTACCTGTTATCTCACTAACTTTATCCTTAAGTTGTTTCTAAGACAATAAACCTACATTCTTCTTTTCAGTTTTCTTGACAGGTTTAGACTTAGCATTTGAGACTGTATTATCAGAAGTAGATCCCTTTTCAAAAGTAGAATTAGGATCATTACCAAATACAAATTTAACAGGCTTAATCTTTGATTTGGTCTTGTCTATAACATGTCTATAGGTCATAGGACTAACTGTCTCATCTATCACAACTTTCTTTTTCAATTTCTTATCCTCATCTGACTTATAACCTAGACACTCTTTCCAATTCTTAGAAGTATTGATTTCATGAAATTTCCTTCCAGAATCTGTCCAGAATCTGATTTTCTCTTTAGCATCCTCAAGTTCTTTTTCAAGAGCAGTACATTTAAATTTCATCTCTAAATGCATGTGTTTAGCATTATCACATTCTTTCTGTACTTCTTGCATAAAAGAAAATACAGCTTCTAGATGCTCATTTCTTTTCCTAAGTTCAGACATCTCAGATAAGATCCTAGTATTTTCAGCAGTTTGACTTCTAAAGCTAATATGCAATGACTTTAGAAAACGTCTTAACTCAGAGGCATTATCAGTATCAAAATCAAAAACAGTATTTGGTACCTTTTCATCAGGAACAACAGTTTCATCAGTATTGGCCATTAGGGCATAGTTGACCACTTCAGTGTCAGATTTTGAGGAAGAGTCCATCCAATCCTTGCTTGAAGTGATGAGTTCTTTAGCCTTCTTGAACTTAGTTGCAAAGTGCCCTATTCCATTACACTTGTAGCATCTAACCTTTGACTTGTCAAATTTGCCACTCTTGCTGTCTTTTTTTATGTACTTGTCTTTGTCAGCATTTAAGGTCTTTTTCTGGAAGTTGCCTTGTCTTCTAGCCTTCCTGAACTTCATCTTCTTGAAGCCTCTGACTATCATAGCAACCATCTCTTCCATGTCTGAGTCAGTAGAATCATCATCAGTATTGGCATCAGGATTGCCATCCGTATCTGATGAGCAGTAATCAGGATCTGACTCAACTATTCTTGATTTTCTTCTAGAGACCTCCATAGCTTTTCCTTTTGATTTAGCCTCAACATTCAAGGCTATAGACTTTGCATTGCTGCTCTTCTTGTTCTTTCTTTGTTGAACCTCAAGATCATAAGTTCTTAGAATTCCATAAAACTCATCAAGAGACACAGTGTTTAGATCACACTGGTGCCTAATAATTGAGGTTTGTGTGTCCCATTCTTCTGGTAAAGCCCTCAGAAACTTGGTGTTTGAATCTTCGGAGACATACTCTTTGCCAACTAGAGATAGATTATTCAAGAGTGTCAGGAATCTATCATACATATCAGTCAGGTTCTCATCAGGTCTAGCATCAAATTGTTCATACTCCTGTATAAGTAGAGCCCTTCTGTTTTTCTTGACAGATGCAGATCCTTGGCATTGAGTTTCCAAAGTGTCCCATATCTCTTTTGCAGACTTGCATGCAATCACCCTGTTAGACATAACAGCATCAAGACTGTTGTGGAAGATATTTTTTATCGCTGCATCTCTGAGAACGTCAGCTTTCTCTTATGGAGTCCATTCACTTTTTACCTTGACCACGTAGTGTTCAGGTACAGTATCTGTTTGTGCAACAAGTCTCGTAGGGATATATGGTCCATCACGTATCTTGTCCAAATAGTCAGGATCCATGGCCTCCAGGTACATCAACATCTTTACCTTCCATGTTGGATATTCAGTTTTCTTCAGGATGGGAATCTTCATGCTTTCATACTTGGTTGTCGACATCTTTAGATCGTTTCTGATTCAAATTAAATCAGTTTGCTCTGATACCAATTGTTGCCCAGTAAATAACAATTGTAGAAGGGGGGTTGAATACAATTGTATAAGATTCTCGACTTAATAAAATATAGATCACAAATATGAAAGAATAATAACAGCTTTATTAAATCTGATATAAAACTGTTACAAACTCTCTCAAGAAATTCTGATGTTCTTGAGAGATTCTAGGTTACAATATACTCGTGTATGCGATTGATTTAAAATCAAAACCTAAACTGTGTTTATATACTACACAGCTTCTCTATCGATTACAAGATAAGTCCAAATCAATTACCAACTATATTGAAACATATCCTAACCGACAATTGGATTCCTATAAACTAGGAACCGACAAAATAAACTTGCATCTTTAACTAGACTCCATATATAACTCGAAGTTGTTAATCCTGATCAGCTTCCAGTCCTGACGATAAATCCTGATCACAGTCCTGATAGAGATCCAGACAGCAATCTTGATACTGACGCTTGAGCAAATTCTGATGACGTCAGCAATCCTGATCAGTTGAGTTTAGATCCTGACGATCATTGAATCCTGATCTAACATAGTTTCTCATCAATTTTGATAAGCTGCTGAGTTTGAAGCTCCAGAATCCTTTTTCACCTGAGTTTTCAATGCAAACGGCGGCGGCGTTCATCAAAGTTGTCCCATCCTTCATACTGAAAAAGGTTAACATTAGAAAAAAATCGAAACAAGTAAACTGGATTGTAAGAGACTCATATTTAGGTACAAACCTGGTCGAGAGGATCCACAGTTATTTCAGTGCCCTGTAGCTCCAGATTTGACAAAGAGGTACATTCCTTCAGCAGTGTAACTGGAAGGCACTTGAGCCCATGGTTATTGCTGAGGTTCATTTCCTGAAAAGTGTAAGGTTTTCGTAAAAATTTACTAAGATGATCCAGTGAAACATATATTTGAACTTAATAAGTCTCCCAAATATTTTGTCTGTTAATATCATCATATTAACTAATGTACGACAACTAAATTATGTGAATATCAGATCTTACACCTTGAACATAAATTTCTACAAGACTTTTTACATGATGATGCCAGGTATACTTTACATAATGTTCACCTGACATAGTGCAATTTAAAGTGAATATCTTTAAATTTGAAATCAGTATTCCATTTATCCTACATTAATATCTGAACATTTGTCGGGACATATCTCTTCTTTCTTGTTCTTTAAATCTCAGCTATAATTGCATCTAAATCTAAGATTCTAAGTGAGTTCAACATAAAGTGATTCAAAAGATGTGGCCACCATGTTGGGCTGTCCTAACATATTATTTTAGCTTACGGCACCAAGAAGCAGGAAACAAATAAGAAGGGATTTTTACAGATAAAGATAAACTGACCATCGGATTATGAATTCTTCTGAAGCTTTCTGTCAAGTCTACAAGCATATTTGATGAAAGATCAACCTCCATAACATTAAGCATAAAGGGAGGCAAGCCCCAACTCAAAAACCAATTTATCCAACGGGGGGGGGGGGGGGGTACATAATGTTCACCTGACACGGTGCAATTTAAAGTGAATATCTGCAAATTTGATATCAGTATTCCATTTATCCTATATTAATATTTGAACATTTGTCGGGACTTATCTCTTCTTTCTTGTTCTTTAGATCTCACCTATAATTACATCTAAATTTATGATTCTAAGTGAGTTCAACATAAAGTGATTCAAAAGATGTGGCCACCATGTTGGGCTGTCCTAACAGATTATATTAGCTTACGGCACCAAGAAGCAGGAAACAAATAAGAAGGGATTTTTACAGATAAAGATAAACTGACCATCAGATTATGAATTCTTCTGAAGCTCTTTGTCAAGTCTACAAGCATATTTGATGAAAGATCAACCTCCATAACATTAAGCATAAAGGGAGGCAAGCCCCACTCAAAAACCAATTTATCCAACTAGGGGAGGGGGGTTAAGGACCTACCCTGGTCAGGGGGTCAGGGCAGATAAATTACCAATACTTAATGGAATGATATCAATCCTGCATAGTGAGTCATGAGAATATTATAAAAATAATCAGTTTAGTAAAGACAATCCTACAAAATGCAAGTTATCAGTATATTAGAACAATTCATAGTATAACATGCATTGCTTGCGGAATTAGTTTTGTAATATATATGTGTAATGAGAAACAATTACATCCGTCTTCACATGGAAAACAATCACACCTATTGTCATTAACTTTAAGTTCCATGAGGCTCTCAATCCCTACACTAAGGTAAGTGAGGCTTTTCAGAAGACCCGTTGTAGATGGCAATTTTTTTAATCTGCAGAAAACATAGGAAAGTTATTAATACAACAACATACATAAAAGGACTAAACTAAACTTGAAAGAATTTGCGACAACATTTATAAGAAGTGTAAGGGAGGAACAAACATACAGATTTTGGCTCATGTCCAAAAGAATCAGAGAATCCATCTCTGCCAATGCTTCCCAACTAACATGCTCCTCG
The DNA here is from genome assembly GCA_030848705.1 of Heracleum sosnowskyi. Taxonomy (NCBI): domain Eukaryota; kingdom Viridiplantae; phylum Streptophyta; class Magnoliopsida; order Apiales; family Apiaceae; genus Heracleum; species Heracleum sosnowskyi. The sequence goes on along the minus strand of CM061238.1, from coordinate 56,159,200 downwards.
GATATGATATTATTTTGTACATGAAGTGTCTGCCAAATCCATAATAAGCATAAACATACATTCATGGAACTACCATGATAATTCACTAGAAAAATGAACAAATGAGGAGCTACCATAAGTGAATTCAGTCTTTTGATAGTTGCGGGTACTTCTTCAATCAAGTTCTCACCGAGATCAAGCACTTTTCCGCAATCTCTTACACTCCAAACTTCATAATGGATTGTCTTCATATTGCAGTCAACTTGATATATATATATATATATATATATATATATATATATATATATATATACGTATATGTTTGGTAAAGAGAATAATCTTCTCCTTTGAGTTTGAGAATAATCAAAAAAGGAAAGTGTTCAATTGGAACATGAAAACGTGACTAAATTGGTCATAGTTACTCTTCGGGACGGAGTGGAAAAAGGGAGGGCATTCTCGAATGCGTAAAAGGATCCAATGACTTCGAAAGAATTGAACGAGGAGCCATATGAGGTGAAAATCTCATGTACGTTTCTGTAGAGTGGCAGTAAGGGTGACTTATCTGTCAACTTTTCCACTATCACCCCCAAAAAACCAAACTCTACCCTACATAAAGTTGCCAGAGTACAATTAACCTCTGGATATATATATATATATATATATATATATATATATATATATATATATATATATATATATATATATATATATATATATGGTTCCCCTTCCACAACCACAGTTGGTTGGAAGGGGATTGTAACCACCAAATCCTAGCCATCGATTTTAAAAATAAACAGACTAGATTAAACACCCCCGCAATGAAACAATGCGGTACCGCAATGAAACATTGCGGGAGGAGGCGAAATGTGAAATTAAATTTCTACCCTTAAACACTCCTGCAATGTTTCATTACGGTAGTTGTACACTCCCGTAATGTTTCATTGCGGTAGTAGTGACCCGAAATTAGACTTGATTCCTCCTAATTCGAATCATTCTATATCCAACCACCTGTTATTCATTTTATGGTGATTTTCAGGCGATTTCGAGCGATTTCTTCACAATTGGCATCATCATCATCTCTTCTCATCCAGGTATCTTCTACATCTGTTATTCATACGTGTTTTGTTTGATTTTAGTGTGGATTGTGGTGATGTGCTTCGTTTGAACTATTAGGGTTCATATTTTGGTTATACATACATGTTTTTGTACGATTTTAGTTGTGGATCGTTCTATTTTGTTCGTTTTTGGTTGCAATTAGGTTGAAATTAAGGCTTTTATCTTTAATTGAGTTGAAATTATGGCTTTTATCCCCAATTGAGTTGAAATTAGGTTGAAATTTTTTTAATTCGAATTTTAGAATTATTATCAGAATTTTTGAATTATTATTTGAATTTTTGAATTATTAATTCGAATTTTGAATTATTATTCGCATTTTAGAATTATTATCAGAATTTTTGAATTATTATTCGATTTTTGGAATTATTAATTCGAATTTTGAATTATTATTCGATTTTTGGAATTATTATCAGAAATTTTGAATTATTATTCGAATTTTGGAATTATTAATTCGAATTTTGAATTATTATTCGAATTTTGGAATTATTAATTCGAATTTTGAATTATTATTCGAATTTTAGAATTATTTTTATGTTTTTCATAAGAGAAATGCCATATATTTGGCCTGGCTATCTAAACAATGTTTCTGATGATTGAACATGTGATCTATGTATCTTTTGAAATTACTGTCATCTCAGTATTCCTTTAATTCCTTTTGTGTTAGAAAGATATAAGAAGGTCAATCCAGATAACTCTGTATATATGAAAGCTCTTCATGCAGAGATTTCAAGAATCACTATTGGATTTGACAGAGTTAGAGAGGAAATAAAGATCTACATCTACACACATAATGAAGGAACTTTCATAGTTTCTCTCAATCTTCTTGAAAGTAGAACTCTTTCTGAACTCTGGGTCTTCATGAGCAAGATTAAGAGAACGTCTCCATTGACTGAGATGCTGCATGACCAGTTTAGATGTAACACCTCCAGATTCGGGGTCAGAAATCTGGGTTGTCACGCTCCATCAATTATACAATACCTGCATTACTTACAACATTCTAATAATACAACTCCAAAGACCCCAATCACTTACGCGCACACACACAAGTTATAGCCTTGGAAATGAGCAACAAAAGTAACATTTGTTATTACAACTCAAATGTACTATCCAGGATCTCATCTATTATTTACAACCTCTACCTGAAGTTACAATAATAGACCTCACCATTCTATACAAGGTTTAATAATAAAACCTACTCGAAAACAATTCTTACTAATTCAGTCTGCAACTATTCTGCTCACACCGGCAGTATCCATCCTGCTGAACTAACTCAAGGGTGGTCTCTCCATCCCCTTCCTCTCGTAACACAAGGTGAATCGGCAACGTTTTTTTCATGCTGAAAGTTTTAATAAAGCAAGAATGAGCTAATAGCATTCAGCAAGAAATCTATCCCAGTTTAAATCTTTAAACCATTAAGGTAGATAATCCATATAGGATCAAAGTTTTAACACTACTAGGGTTTGTCCCCAAAATAGTATCCCGTTCAAAATACTGTATGACTTATAATCATACTCAAATACTTTTCGTAAATCATTTAGAAATCCTTGGTATCGATATAATGAACCAAGATTCAAAACATATCTTTTAAAATAGATATCAAATATTTGGAATCAGGGCTTAAAGCCTATCCATTGATTCAAAATACTATATAGTTCAACATATTGTATATCTTAAATACCTTCTCAACATATATACACATGTATCTATTTAGATATCTCATACTGTTCAAAATACTGTAAAATATCAGTAATGAACACCTTTTCGACTCTATTGTGTTGTGTTATATAAAAGAAGCAAGAATGAGCACTATAGCTCGACAATAAGATATATCATCATAATCATATATGTAAGCTGATATCATAATTGAAAACCTTTGAAACTCCATTCATATACAGAACGATATGTTTAAACATTCTTTTCGTCAAAACATGCCATACATTACAACTAATGTATGAGGAACATCATTACTCATCACTGCCACATTATCAGTAACTCAGCACCTAGGCTTTCGTTACAATGTGCAGCACAACTCCAATTGGAGGGAAGGTACCTTTTTCCGAAGCACGCCACAATACACGATGATCAGTCGTTGTATCGTACTCACACTTTTCTACTAGTAGATGGACGACATCTTAACACGATTATCACCCTAGCCGCATACGGGCTTTGTATCTGCTGGACTGTCCCACAGCCTCCTACGCGAGATAAGTGCTGGACTTCCTAGCAGCCTCTTACGCTAATATCAGAGGTACTGTCCAACAGCCTCCTTCGCGTTTCCTCCTGGTCCCGGATAAAAATCAATGAAACGGGAAACGGAATTTAATCCTATTTCCCCCAAGTACAATTACTTGTCAAAACTTTGCAACAGTTCAGATTCCTTACTCCAGAGTATTTGAAGGGAGTAAGTCATAGTATGGGTTGACATCAGTCAACAAAACTACGAATGATTACCACGTATTTTGAAATTACGACCCGGGAGTTTTTGTAAAATACTTTTAGTTCTGATAAATCAGAACTCGAAAACATATTCACTTTTAATGAAAGAGGCAAGTGAAATCATATGTTCACTTCCTGAGATGGATTCCCAATTTTTTATAAGTTCAAATCAAAATCATCATTCGAGATAAGTAATTAAAGTAGTTGGGAACCCCTACTATTTTCTTATAAATCCTTTTTGAGATCAGAAAACATTTGCGTAAATACTAGAACCTTAAATAATAATATAACAAGGTTCTATGATTTTTAAATAATAAATATTGAATTATGATTCAATATAATTCCACTTAAGTGAATATTCAAATTAATATTCACTTAATTAAATAAATATCAAAATAATAAATATTGAATTATCATTCAATAAGATTCCACTTAAGTGAACATTCATAATAATATTCACTTAATTAAATAAATATTCAAATAATATTTATAATAATATTATTTAAATATCTCACATTAAATATCCAATAATACATATATTGGAATATTTAATCAACATTTTAAGAATATAACTGTCCCTGGAGCCCTCCAGCTTCTGACAGTATAATCAGTACAAAATACTAATTTGACTCCCGGTCTAAGTTTTAAAATCCACGTACGAGTGCTCTACCCTTAGAGCCTCTATAACACCTCGGTTTATATCTAATATTTACATAGCATATAAACCCTTATATGTCACAAAGCTTTTTATTAAAAGCGTAAACAGTTTCTAAATATTTTCACAGCATTAAAGCAGAATATATCACAACAACGTCACTTATATGATGTAGGGTTTGAAAACTGACATGCATCTATCATATGCATATACTATATCTCAACATTTTTAATACCGTTACATCTATATACGATGTAAGGTTTGAAAGCATGCATGATATCACATCATATGCATCATCAATATAAGTAATGGAAAACAGCATGGGATGAGAAAACTTGCCTCGGTCCTTGGTTTTTATGGGTTCGAGAACTTGCCTGGAAAGCTATAAACAAAGAAATACTCGATCAGTCCCCTGGCTTAATCATTTAAAGTGCATTTAACTTAAGCACTAACGTTCTATTAACGAACATCAAATGTCTCGCTCTTGGTCACTTATAACCTCATGACATTCCGTAAACTCTTAAGTCAAAAGTTTGGGTGGAAATCTATTCTCAAAACCCAAGTACTTTACCATTGCTAACTCATAGTTTTTAACCATCCCCTTAAGGGTATTTCACTCGCGCAACTTTTGTTCCCGCATTTTTTTATAAAATCGAAAAATCATTATTTTAACACAAAATGTCCTCGGTTCCCTTCCTAACTGTCCATACTAGTATCCACATTAATATCTCAACCCAATTCCATTTTTAAAGGGTTTTATCACAATCTCAAAGTTCATGCAGTGAACTACTTAGTTACTCGAAACCGCTTTCACTAAAACGGGTGTTTCTCCTAAACCGTAAATCAAAACGATACGATTCTTTCGCTAAAACAAACTACAAAACAGAGTCTACATGATCATGGTCATAAAGCCTTATGGTTATGCCTAGAAGGTAACCGTGGTCTCTGTCCAAACTTCCTAAGTGAAATCCGACATGGTAACGACGCTTAATCGTGACTCCCGTGTTTAAAACACTCAAATCAATCCATTAACACAACCAAACCATCAATACTTCTCATTCATCATCTAAACCAAATCATAATCTTTAACCAACAACTCCATTCAAACATTTACTAATTCAACTGTTAGATCAGAATTCAATGATCGTCAGGAGCTAGACTCAACTGATCAGGATTGCTGACGTCATCAGGATTACATGGTCGTCAGGATCAAGATACATATCAGGACTGGGATCAGGATTGATCATCAGGACTGGAAGCTGATCAGGATTCCTACTTCGAGTTATATTTGGAGTCTAGTTAAACATGGAAGTTTATTCTGTCGGTTCCTGGTTTGTAGTATGTAGCTATCAATTATGGATAGGTTCCAATCTTTGTAATTGATTAGGACTTATCATTGATAGAGAAGCTGTGTAGTATATAAACACAGTTTTGGTTTTAGTTCGGCATGAATCAAGATAGAAGCTCTTAAGAACATAGAATTTCTTGAGAGAGTTTTTGTAAGCTAGCAGCTCTCAAGAACATCAGAATTTCTTGAGAGAGTTTGTAACAGTTTTATATCAGATTTAATAAAGCTGTTATCTTTCTTTCATATTTGTGATATATACATTAAGAAGTCGATTATCTTATACTATTGTATTCAACCCCCCTTCTACAATAGATTATTACTGGGCAACAATTGGTATCAGAGCAAACTGATTTAATTCTGAATCAGATACGATCTAAAGATGTCGACAACCAAGTATGAAAGCATGAAATTTCCCATCTTGAAGAAATCAGAATATCCAACATGGAGGGTAAAGATGCTGATGTACCTGGAGGCTATGGATCCTGACTATTTGGACAGGATTCATGATGGACCATATATTCCTACAAGGATTATAGAACGAACAGATACAGTACCTGAACATTATGTGGTCAAGGCTAAAAGTGAATGGACTCCAGAAGAAAAAGCTCATGTACTCAGGGAACCAAAGATAAAGAATATCTTACACAGTAGTCTTGATGTTGTCATGTCAAACAGAGTGATTGTATGCAAGTCTTCAAAAGAAATCTGGGATACTTTGGAAACTCAGTGCCTGGGATCTGCATCTGTCAAGAAAAACAGAAGGGCTCTTTTGATTCAAGAATATGAACAATTTGATGCAAGACCCGATGAGAGCCTAACTGATCTATATGATAGATTTCTGACACTATTGAACAGTTTATCTTTAGTTGACAAGGAATATGAAACTGAAGATTCAAACACCAAGTTTCTAAGAGCTTTACCTGAAGAATGGGACACTCAGACCTCGATCATTAGACATCAGTATGATCTTAACACTGTGTCTCTTGATGAAGTCTATGGGATGCTAAGAACTCATGATCTTGAAGTCCAACAGAGAAAGAACAAGAAAAGCAGAAAGGCAAAATCAATTTCTTTGAAAGCAGAGGCTAAATCAAAAGGAAAAGCTATGGAGGTCTCTAGAAGTAAAACAAGAATAGTTGAGTCAGATCCTGATGACTCTTCATCAGATACTGATGGCAATCCTGATGCCAATACTGATGATGATTCTTCTGACTCAGACATGGAAGAGATGGTTGCTATGATTATCAGAAACTTCAGAAGGATGAAGTTCAGGAAGAGTAGAAGACAAGGCAACTTTCAGAAAAAGGCTTTCAATCCAAACAAAGATAAGTATATCAAAAAGGACAGCAAGGGTAGTAAATTTGACAATTCAAAGGTTAGATGCTACAAGTGCAATGGTATGGGTCACTTTGCTTCTGAGTGCAAGAAGACAAAGGCACTTATCACATCAAGCAAGGATTGGATGGACTCTTCCTCAGAATCTGATACTGAGGTGGTCAACTATGCTCTAATGGCCAATGTTGATGTAACTACTGCTCCTGATGATAAGGTACTAAATACTATCTTCCTCTACACCTATCACTAAAAAGAAGTTACAAGGGGGTGTACAAGGGGTCCTGGTGAAGAAAGCTGCAAAGGGAGGTGAGGCTGTTTCTGTTAAAAGAAAATTAGTTCTCAGGGATGAGACTGATTCAGAGGATGACTTACCTATATCATCTGTGATGAATATGAATAAGGAAGTTGCTGATACTGCTACTGTAGCTGTGGTTCCATTGTCTACACCACAGAAGAAAAGGAAGTTATCAAAAATCAGGCATCATATTCCTTTAGAAAAGAAGCAGGATACTGATGTACAGGACACTTCTATTCTGAATGAGCAATCAATTTCAATTGCTCAAGCAAATCCTGATGTTAGTATTCCTGATACTGCACCAAGTCAAGTGGTTAATATTTCAGACTCTCCAACAAAAAGACATGTTGATATTTCATGGGAGAAGTATGGTGTTGTTGCTTCCAATCTTGGGATAAAACATCCAATGGAAAAGCTAAGGAAGGCAGAAGAGTTAGTCTATCAGAGACAGAAGAAACTGAAAGGATCAAGCCCACAAGAACCTGAACCTCAAAGTGGTTCAGTAGCTCTTGCTGATGATCCAGCCACACAAGAACCACTCAATCAAAGTTTGAGTGAAGGCTTAGCTAGTGGAATGGTCCCACAAGAACCATTTTCTCAAAGGGAGAATGCAGACATCGACATTCCAGCTACACAAGAACCATCTTCTCAAAGTGAAGATGCAGGCCAAGCTACAGTTTCTGAGAAATTTCCTGACAATGCTCAAGGGATTTCTGGTGCAGATGAAGTTCAAAGATTGGTCGAGGACACTGTCAATGAGGGAAGCACACAAGAACCTTTGACTCAAAGTGTTGAAGAAGCTTCTGAACCTCAAGCTCCACAAGAACCATTGGTAGCAAATACTGATGCAAGCATATCAAATCCTGACGGTGTTCATCCTGACGCTAGTGGTGCTCCTGATGTCAAAAAGGGGGAGAAGGTTAGTCAGACAAAATGCACACCTGATCTAGTATTAAGGAATAATGATGATGATACCGGAGATGATGGTTGTGACAAAGTGATTCTAGGAGAAACCTCTGATGCTGATGTTATGAAGTCTACAATTCAAACTTCACAAAGTCAAACAACGCAGTCAACTCATGTTTCTGATTCTGGAGTTAAGACAGTAAGAACGTTGGTGCAATCTCAGATCCTGACGGAAGAACAAATCCTGACACCTGGTCATGGACATACTCTTACTACAATTCCTGAAGGTGATGAAGATATTTTTATTGATAATCCTGAAGATGCATCAAATTTATTCCAGAAGTTTTCTACAAAAGATGGCAGAATTGTTACTCTATATCACACTGATAAAAGAGTTCAACAATTATATGCAAGAAAAGCACTCTCTACAGCAAGTGAAGAATATCCTGATCTCTCACATGAAGAATTCTTAAGACAACAGAGAGAAATGATGGAAAGCTTTAATAATCCTGCTCCTGCTAGAGGTAGAGGAGGCAGAGGTAGGAGAGGAGCTAGAAGAAGTAGAAGAGGTTCTTCAACTCAAACAATACCTAGACAGACAAGGTCTCGAGAGTTAAGAATTGAAGAAATTCCTGAACCTATTCAAACTCTAGTAGTTTCTGACAGATCTACTTTTGGTGATGATGGAAATATTGAAGAAGAACCTGAATTGAGAAGAAAATCAAGAAAATCAACTCTATGCAATACAAATCAAATTGAAGAATCTAATCCTGATGTTGTTCCTGATAATATTCAAGATCCTGATGATTCTGAAATTATGCAAGAGATTGATTTGATAATTTTATCTACTGTGGTTGATTCTCACAACAAGGAAGTAGATGAAGAAGAAGAAGGCAGAAGAAGTGAAATTACAAGATCAACAAATAGAGATTTCAATCTCTATGTACAAAGGCTTAAACTCTCAAACAGAAGAAAGTGGAGGAACTCAAGTAGACAAGAATCTTCACTGGAAAGAAGTTATGCCTTTGAAAAGAAAAAGGATAAGAAGTGGAAACATATTAGCACACTAAGTTGTGATACACTTATCAATTTTCAGTCTGGAGGAATTATTACAAACGCTTCAAGTGTTGTTGATTTATCTGAGATGGTTAGATCAAAAGCACTCTGGTTAAAGATGTTTTCAAAACTGAAGCAATTGACAAGTAATTCAAGAGGAGGTATTGGACACAGGGATGCTGAATATATAAATATGTCATATGTTGATCCTTACTCCTTAACTGAAATTGGAGGTACTTTAACTTCTGAAAACCTGAACAATTTACTAGCTGTTGATATAGTTATAGATTGTTATGATGGTTTTGACAAGAAAAAAAGCTTCTGTACTTCATGAAAGATGGTAGTGTGAAGATTTTACCTATTCAAGATCTGCTGATGAAAACTACACAGGAACTGAAATATGTTCATTATCTTTTGAGATCGAAGAATCAAATATGCATGGAATGGAGTGACATGATTTTGTCAACAATAAGAAGAAGGCTGGATGGAAACAGTAATTTCAATGGTAATTATACTCCCATGTACTTAAATCAAAGAGGTCAGGATGTGGAAATGCAAAGGGGTACTGCTGTTAAAGAAGTAACTTTTGGCATGAATCAACTTACTCTCAATCCTGATGGGAAGAAAATTGCTTATCTTTTGCTTGAAGAGCATAGTCTTCAGAAAAGCTCCATATTGAATCTCAGAGCAGCTATCTACCAGATTAATGAGGAAGATGAAGAACTCAGAAATCTTAAGGAAAGACTGATTCAAATTCTCGAAGAAAAAGAAGAAAATTTGTTATCCAACTTCTTGAAGATGAATCTGTTCTATCAAAGAATTTTTAAAAAGATAAGTTGTTGCTGCAGATTCTGTACATTTTGTATGTATGTTTTTGACATCATTGAATCTTAGGAATCTATACTTTATTTCACAAAGTATGAGATTGGGGGAGATTGTTAGATCAGAATTCAATGATCGTCAGGAGCTAGACTCAACTGATCAGGATTGCTGACGTCATCAGGATTACATGGTCGTCAGGATCAAGATACATATCAGGACTGGGATCAGGATTGATCATCAGGACTGGAAGCTGATCAGGATTCCTACTTCGAGTTATATTTGGAGTCTAGTTAAACATGGAAGTTTATTCTGTCGGTTCCTGGTTTGTAGTATGTAGCTATCAATTATGGATAGGTTTCAATCTTTGTAATTGATTAGGACTTATCATTGATAGAGAAGCTGTGTAGTATATAAACACAGTTTTGGTTTTGGTTCGGCATGAATCAAGATAGAAGCTCTTAAGAACATAGAATTTCTTGAGAGAGTTTTTGTAAGCTAGCAGCTCTCAAGAACATCAGAATTTCTTGAGAGAGTTTGTAACAGTTTTATATCAGATTTAATAAAGCTGTTATCTTTCTTTCATATTTGTGATATATACATTAAGAAGTCGATTATCTTATACTATTGTATTCAACCCCCCTTCTACAATAGATTATTACTGGGCAACATCAACCATCAAGATAATCACTAAATAATCATTATAACCAAGGATTCAACCTTTAATCCATACTATCTCAAACTATCATCAAACAAATCATAAAAATTGAATTATAACCAAAGGTTTGAGATGTTTATACCTTCCTTAATGCTTGGTAAGGACTATCAATAGCTTACATATCCTTGCTTGATCCTTAAACAACCTTAACAAGCCTTAAACTTCAAGAACAAATCAAGAAAATCATAAGTTACTATTCATTTCACTATTCATGCTCATCTTTTAATCAAGATTTGAACATGATGCAATCCATGTATGAAGCTAGGATTTAGAGATTACCTTAGTTTAGAAATATGGAAGCTTTAGAATCCATAACCATGATTTTAGGAGGTGTGTAGCTTGTAGAAAATTTCTTAAGGAAATGGAGAAAAGAAAAGGGCCGAATGTTTTGTGTTCTTCATGCTATTGTTTCTTGAAATTTTATTTTCTTTCTTTTTGTCAAATAATACAAATGGATGCATCTCTTTTTGTGTGGTCTTTATTTGGTTTTGTCATCAATTGCCACATGTCCTTTAACTTGTGGTTTGTGGTGAAAGTGGTGACAAGGTGGTGATTCATCACCTTGTCATCACTTTGTCACACCTATGTCATCCTCCTGCATCATGATTATGTCATAATTTGTGTCGTCAATCCTCTTATATGTTGCACTTGATGATCTTATATGATACTCCCCCTTCGGTTAGGGTTTAATCCATAATTCGTTACGCTTCTGTTTCGCGATAGGTTCAAGTGATTTTAAAAACGTTTCTCTGTACCAATGCTATGAGATACTTCCTTGATCTTTCCATTTCCTTGGTTTAATATATGATCCTAGATTTCTCACCTTGGCTTAAGATATGATCATGGATTTCTCATTCGACATACTTTCTCAAAACGATCAAATCAATACATCCTTGATTGTCCAGTGAATAGTGATTTAAAACTCGAACGGAAATCTTCTGATTCTGATCACGTTTACATTCACTTATTCTCCTTATACATCACTAATATAACTTCGAAACATTCATTCCATGTCTTCCATATAGTGTGGTCTGAAATATTTTTCATCAGCAAATTCACTATTCATCCACATTTACTATTCATCAAAATTTTTTAACTAAGTCCAAAATTTGGGGTTATTACATTAGAGATTTTCTATGAAAGCTAGTCGTCAAGTGGTTGAAGTGCCTTATGAAGTTAAATTCTATAAAGGAAGGGCACTTCAGACTTGTGGTGTAGATCCTCTCTCGTTGAAAGATTATCATGCCAAGCATCTTGTCTACTTGGACAATATGTTAAGGTCTTCAGGGTTTGCTACTCAAGAGAAGACATAAGTTGCTGACTTGATTCAAGACTACTGCATAGCCAATATCACAAGATATCATCAAATGAAGAATAGGCTGAAGAAAGTCACTAGTCAACCTGTCAGACCAAGTGGCATTACATCTGAATCTGATCGTGTACTGGACAAGGATTTGATTGAAGCTCTGGAGGAAGGAGAAATGCTTGAAGAAGACAAGTGAACTAAAGCTCAAAGATTAAATGTTATATGTATAGAGCTTAGGTGAATCAAGATAGGATCAATGTATACAAATGTTCAGTCTAGAGGAACATCTATCTTGTATTTATCTTTTATGTTTGAATCTGGAAAATGTTTAATGAAATCCAGAACTTTTTGTTATTATTTACTTAGCTTTTAATGTCTTATTTCTACTTGTTTAGTTAGTTGAGTTATCCTCTAGGTATTTGTTTGTTATTCTCTAACAAACAAATAGGGGGAGATTGAAAGACATATGTATAGGCCTATTTGTTAACATCGAGGATTTAACTCAACTTAAACAAGTTTGTAATAAGTAAGTAATAATTCAAATTGTCATAGGAATCTCAGAAGATCATATCAGTCAAAAGAATGAAGATTAAAAGTCATCTACAGACTTGAAGTAATTCTACATTGAAAGAAGTTCATTTATTTGATCAAGCCTTAGTGAAGTTTTCAAGAAAGTGGATTTTTTATAAAGACAGAGATTTCATGAGTGTGACAGCAAGGGTACATGTTACAGTGATTGATTAAAGGGATTTAGAGAAAAGAGAATCATAGCTTAAAGTCAGAGATGAAGAACAACCATTGAAGTTAGTCACTCATGAACCAGACAGTACATTGAGTGTCAAGGACAGTCAATGGAAGTTCGTCATTATTTTCAGTGGTTCACGGAACTATTTCTTTGAACAAGAAATTGGTTGTTATTCTCCTTTAATTATCTATTTTATTTAATTAATTTAACTAATAAATTAATTCTTTCAGAATTATTTTATTTGATAAATTAATTAAGTAGGTAATTAATTTAGAATTAATTCTAATATTCTAAATTCAGAAAGACTAAAGTAAAACCAGTAAGACTATCCTTGATAGTCTTACCGAATGTCTTACTGGTTTTTATTAGTATTTCCGAAAGTATTTCTAATAATAGAATAGGCTTTCCGAAAGTCTTTTTAGACTTAAGGACAGTCTTTCTAATATTAGAGATAGTCTTTCGGATGTCAAAGATAGTCTTTCTGAGTTCAATAAGATAATCTTTCTACTTTATAGCCAATGCACGTGCAGTTTAGTGCAAGTGGATTTACATAACAAAGGATCAAGACAGAAGATTAAGAAAAAAACATATCATCAAAAAAAACAAGCTTCTGTCAAGAACACTAAAGAAACTGCCGAGCTATTTCTTTGATCAAGAAATCATTTCTAGAAATCATTGTTATATTCAAACAACTAGAAATCATTTACTTGTATTTCTTTGACTATCTAGCGGATCTTTAACCTTAGAACGAATCTCGAACTATCATTTATCGTTATATCTTTTTATTACAAAAATAGATAAATTCATGTCGAATTTATTCTAGATTTGTTTTAATTAGTTTGAGATTTAATTTTGTAATTAGTACCAAAAATTTTAACACCTTTCAAGTTTAATATAAGTTATATTTAACTTGAATTCTGTTTCATTTAATTCCGCCATAATTTGTTCATCAATTGTTTAATCTTAAAATGAACAAATTCGATAAAACGATATAGTTTGTATTCAACCCCCCCTTCTACAAACTTATCGGGACCTACCAATTGGCATCAGAGCCTTTTTATTGATACACAAATCAAAGATCCAATTTTTGTGATTTTTTCCAGAACCTCGAATTTTTATTCTTCTACAAAAATCTCAAAATGTCTACTACACAGAAAGTTGGTACTATTAAGATTCCTATGTTCAATAAGGAGCATTATCCTATGTGGAAGAAGAAGATGCTCATGTTTCTTCAAGTGGCTAATTTTAAATATCTTGATGTGCTGAAGAATGGACCAAGACTTCCTATGATTGTTAAGGAAGAGCAGATTGTGAATAACGTTGTTACTCAAGCTGCTAGGATTTACCCCAAGGATCCCAAGAACTACACAACTGATGAAAAAAGAGGATGCTTCCCTGGATGCATGTCTACAGTTAATTCTGGTTGATTGTCTTGATCCAATCATGCATAATCATGTTTTAAATTGTGTTACTGCCAAACACATTTGGGATATGATTGAGATAATAAATGAAGGCACAGAGGAAGTTAGAGAGAATAAGATGGAAATTCTCACCTCTTCATATAAACACTTCAGATCAAACCCTGGTGAAGGTATCTCTGAGGTTTTTGAGAGATACAATAAATTAATCAATGATCTGAATCTCCATGGAAAGCACTACACTATCAAGGAGATTAACAAGAAGTTCCTTCTAACACTTCCATCTCATCTGGAGCACAGAATATCAGCAATTAGAGAAGCAAGAGATCTAGGTGAGATTTCTTTGGAAAGACTCTATGGTGTTCTGAAGACCTATGAGCTGGAACAGATTCAGCAGAAGGAAATATACGGAACAGGGAAGATAGTTAGTACTTCTACTACACTGGTGGCAGAAGTCCCACAGCAACTGGAAGTGAAGGTTTTTTCAACCTTCCAGTTCTGACTCAGATGTTATTGTAGCTGAATATGGCTTAACATCCACAAGTCAATCTGGTGGTGACTTCTATTCAATGGAGGAACTTGAACAGCTGGAGGATGAGTCAATTGCAATGATAGTGAAGAAGTTTGGGAACTTCAGATTCAGAATGAACCCTAATCTTAAGTTCAAGCCCAGATTTCAGAGAGGTGGTTCTTCTTCCTCAAATAGCACAAGGGGTGGCTATAAAACTGGAACCGTGGACAGAAGTACAATCAGATGCTACAATTGTAATGAGTTGGGTCACTTTTCTACAGAATGTAGAAAGCCAAAGCAAGTGAGGAGGAACTCATATGATTCTAGCAAGAAGAACAAGATTGGGAAAGCTTATCTTGCCGAGGGAAAAAGTTGGGATGATACAGATAGTGATGAACAAGCTGGTGAAGATGGAAATCTAGCACTAATGGCTAATGAAGGCAGCACTTCATCTTTTATGTCTGAGGTAAAGTTCACTGACTCTGAAATGATTTATCATCTTAGTAGTACTGTATCTTGTGCACGCAGTGAAAATGATAGAATAATTCTTTTGAACACTGCTCTTGAAAAGGAGGTCAAAGAATTAAGACTTGTGCATGTTAATCAAGATGAACTCACTAAGAAGATAGCTTTTCTTGAGAATAGAGTTAATTGTTATATTCAATTATAAACCATTCTTAAGGACCAGATCACTGAACTTGAAACCAAGGTTAATGTTTACTATAATTCTTGTAAGACTGCTAAAGAGATCTTCAATAAACAAATTATTGGTCACACTATGGGAATAGGTTATGACTATAACGAGACTATTGGAGAATTAAGCATTAACACCCCTAATAGTAGAACTACATGCCTGCTATTAATCTGTCTCATAAAGCATGTGGTGTGGTAAATCGCATGTCTTGTGCATTTAATGTTATGTATGTTTATTTTAATAGTAAGCATGTATCTGATGATAAGACTGATCCACGTCAACATGTTAATAATAAGAAGCATGTTAGAGCTAAGACTGCTAGTCCTCCCAATACTAGAGTGGATTCATTTATCCCTAAGCCTACTCAGAAATGTGTTAAGCCTAGCTATAAATGGAAACGCTCTTTTCTTAAAGAGGTTGAAGTAGTTACAGTTAAGAATGTTGTTTTGCATGACAAAGGCCAGTTCTTTAAGTATGCCGGACTCAATCAAGTTTGGGTTCCGAGGAAGAACTAATCAATTTGATATTTGCAGGGTGTGGTACAGGTAAACCGTGTTGTGTGGATTCTGGAAAGTGGTTGTTCAAGGCATATGACCGGAGATAGAGCCCTGCTATCAAATGTGGTTGAGAAAGCTGGCCCAGGGGTTACCTTTGGAGATAACAGCAAAGGTATAACTAGAGGATATGGCTGTTTGGAATCAGGAAATGTTATCATTGAAGATGTATCCATTGTGGAATGTAACACCCCCAGATCCGGGGCCAGGTATCTGGGTTGTCACGCTCCATCAATTATATAATACCTGCATTACTTACAACATTCTAATAATACAACTCCAAAGACCCCAATCACTTACGCACACACACAAGTTATAGCCTTGGAAATGAGCAACAAAAGTAACACTTGTTATTACAAACCAAATGTACTATCCAGGATCTCATCTATTATCTACAACCTCTACCTGAAGTTAAAATAATAGACCTCACAATTCTATACAAGGTTTAATAATAAAAACCTACTCGAAAACAACTCTTACTAAATCAGGCTGCAACTCTTCTGCTAACTCCGGCAGTATCCATCCTGCTGAACTAACTCAAGGGTGGTCTCTCCATTCCCTTACTCTCGTAACACGAGGCGAATCGGCAATGTTTTCTTCATGCTGAAAGATTTAATAAAGCAAGAATGAGCTAATAGTGCTCAGCAAGAAATCTATCCCAATTTAAATCTTTAAACCTTTTAGGTAAATAATCCATATAGGATCCATGTTTTAAAACTACTAGGGTTTGACCCCAAAATAGTATATCGTTCAAAATATCGTATGACTTATAATCATACTCAAATACTCTTCGTAAATCCTTTAGGAATCCTCGGTATCAATATGATAAACCAAGTCTCAAACATATCTTTTTAAAATAGATATTAATATTGGAATCAAGGCTTAAAGCCTATCCATTGATTCAAAATACTACACAGTTCAATATACTGTATATCTTAAATACCTTCTCAACATATATACATGAATATCTATTTAGATATCTCATATTGTTCAAAATACTGTGAAATATCAGTAATGAACACCTTTTATAAAAGAAGCAAGAATGAGCACTATAGCTCGACAATCAGATATAGCAGCATAATCATATATGTAAGCTGATATCATAATTGAAAACCTTTAAAACTCCGTTCATATACAGAACGATATGTTTAAACATTCTTTTCGTCAAAACATGCCATACAGTACAACTACTGTATGAGGAACATCATTACTCATCACTGCCACATTGTCAGTAACTCAGCACCTAGGCTTTCGTTACAATATGCAGTACAAATCGAATTGGAGGGAAGGGAATATACTGGAACACCCGATACACGGTGATCAGCCGTTGTATCGTAACGTAACTTTTCTACTAGTAGAAGGACGACTTCCTATTCGGTTATCACCCTGACCGCATACAGGCCACTGTGCTAAGAGATCACTACCTCGGCGCCTGTTTCATCACCGGGTAAGCCTTAGCACGCAAGAGATCACTACCTTGGCGCCTGTTTCATCACCGGGTAAGCCTTGATAATTTTGGCACTACCCCGACACCTATTTCATTGCCGTGTAAGCCCTTCCAGTTCCCATTATAAAAAATATCAATGAAACGGAAATCGGAATTTAATCCTATTTTCCCCAAGTACAAATACTTGTCAAAAACTTTGTAACCGTTCAAAATTCCTTACTCCAGAGTAATTGAAGGGAGTAAGTCACAGTGTGGGTTGACATTAGTCAACGAAACTACAGATGATTACCACATATTTTGAAATCATGACCAGGGAGTTTATTGAAATTTTTCAGAGTTTAGCAAGTTTGAAATTCTTTACGTGAATGGGGAAGTCATCCCCAGCTATAGGTATTTTAGAGGAACAGTGGAAGTAAAACTCTGTCCTCGACTTCTTGAACTAGATTCCCAATTTCCGATGAGTTAGAAAACACTATTCGCATTTAATTATCTTTAAATATCTTAAGATAATAGTTGGGAATCTCTGTTTTAATATCTTTTCTGAAGATCGGAAATTTATATTTTTGTGTAAATAGTAGAACCTTTAATCATATAATAAGGTTCTATGATTGTTAAATCATATTTGGAATATTTAATAAATACCCAAATAATAAATATTGAATTATTATTCAATAATAATCCACTTAAATGAATATTCAAAGTAATATTTACTTAGTTAATAGATATTCAAAATAATATTTTTAATAATATTATTTAATATCGCACATTAAATATCCAATAGTATATATATATTGGAATATTTAATCATCATATATAAAACATAGCTGTCCCTGGACCCTCAAGTATCTGACAGTATTATTAAAATAAATTAGTAATTTAACTCCCGGTCTATTATTTTAAAATCATCGTACGACTGCTCTATACTTAGAGCCTTTAAACCTCAGTTTATATCTAGTATTTACCTAGCATATAAACCTTATATCTTACGAAAGCTTTTACTAAAAGCGTAAACAGTTTAAAAAGTTCTCACAACATTAAATCAGAATATATATATATATATCAATCACATAAATCACAACAACATCATTTATATGATGTAGGGTTTGAAAACCTGCATGCATCTATCATATGCATATATTTCATCTCAACAATTTTAATGCAATCACATCTATATACGACGTGAGGTTTGAAAGCATGCATAATACCATATGCATATAGTTCATCTCAACAACTTTATACCATCACATCTATATACGATGTGAGGTTTGAAAGCATGCATGATACCATATGCATATAGTTCATCTCAACAATTTTATACCATCACATCTATATACGATGTGAGGTTTGGAAGCATGCATAACACATATCACATGCATCATCAGAATATTATGATTTAAAATAAAGCATGGAATGAGAAAACTTGCCTCGGGTCCTTGGTTGTTAGGGGTTCGAGAACTTGCCGGGAAATCTATAAACAAAGAAATACCCGATCAGTACCCTGGCTTAATCATTTAAAGTCAAATATATGTTAAACACACCATGTAGTCACGTTATTCCTCAACAAAGTTCGTATTTTAATCGACTCGAAATACTCCTTTTATCTTAGTCGCAATGGTTGGTCAAAGTAGTACTCTAGAGTTGACTTTTCATAAAGTTACTATTACGCGACTCGCACTCTAACATTTTTAATGAATCTGAAAACTCGTATTTAAATGCGAGACCACTTCTAAAATCATCTTGGGTATTTGTAATATTTATCATAAAAGTTTCGATCTCAAAACAGGGGTTTCACTTGGTGAAATGTATTCTCAAACTTGGATGAGCTACGGAAAGTTACTATTCGCACGTCTTTCACTAAAACGCTCATATCTCCTTAACCGTTAGTCGAAATGACACACCGTTTTCGCGTGCGCGATCTAGGGAAAGAATAGAACAAAATGCTTGAACATATTTTTCTGCCTAAGGGGATCAAAATCCCGAGAGCAGCAGGTTTAGTGCAGTAGAGTGCAGAACCTCTTACTCCTCCCGCAGCTTTGGTTCCGACATTTTTATAAAATCAAAAAATTATCTTTTTAACCCGAAAACTTCTCGATTCACTTACTAACTGTCCATGTTAGTATCCATTTTAATATCATGACCTAATTCCATTTTTAAGGGGCTTGATCATATTCTCAAAGTTCATATAGTGAACCACTTGGTTTCCCGAAACCACTTCTACTAAAACGGGTGTTTCTCCTAAACCGTAAATCGAAACGATGCGATTCTTTCGCCAAAACAAACTACACAACAAGACCTACATGATAATGGTCAGTTAGGGTTGCTTCCATATCACGGAGTTACCTGAGGTTTCTGCCTAAACAACCTAATGAAAATCCGGCATGGTAACTGTAAGATCCGGGAAAATTTCGTGTTAATATTTGATGTGAAATGAAATTTTAATTTCATATTAAGAGTTATTAAATGATTTATCTGTTTAAACGTGCTAAGTTATTTGTTAAATGATTGAAAATGTGATATTGTGATGCTATGTGAAATGTGTGGGGAATTAGAAACTATTTTGAAAAGGATGTCATACTAATTTATTCTATTTTAAATTATCAAAGAGAAAATTTGGATCGTTCCCAAATTATTCGGGAGATTGGTATATCGTTCGTACCAATATTTCATTCGTTAAAGTAGGAAGTATTCGAAAATATTCGCAATAAAGGTATTTTGGTTCGTATATTTTGAATTAAACGATACTTGTAGTTATCCGTACTTTATGGATGCTTATCGTCTCGTGAAACGTGTATTCTGCTTTATTAAAGGTTTAAAGCATATATTCTGTTAAATTGTATTTAAAGCGATCTATCGGATCAGTATCGATCCAAAAATGTCGTTTGGGGTATTATTTTCCGTTTAATATAAAAAGGCAAATCGTACTTTGTTTTGCGTATAATAAAGCTTAATTACAGTTAAAAATCTAAAAACCCCTGAAACGTGTTCTTCGTGTTCTTGAGAATCAAACTCAATTTTGAAGGCGTTATCGGAATCCGATTTCGATGTTCTTGTAACCAAAATGAATCTCTCATCATCCTCTACCTAAATCCATCATCAAAATTCATGTGGGTATGATTTCTGAGTTTTTCTTATTTTTAATTATTTATTTATTTTCGAATTTTTACATTTAAATTGGGGGAATCTTTAATCTTCGTTGTTCTTGTTAATTGGTTGTCTAATTAGACTGTGTATGTTGTAAGGAGTTTGTTGATGATTTTTGTGCAATTTTTAGAGCTGTAAATCGACTAGATCGGAAATTATATAAGTCACCGGAGTTCTTGAGCTTTTGGCCGGTTTTCTTTATTAATGATTGGTTCTTGATTTCGTTACTACCATTGAATAGATCGGGGAACAAGGAATCTAACTGTATAAACAACGTTGAGTTTGATAGCCGTTTCGTGGTGGCCGGAAAGCGGCGGCTCGCCGACGGGGGGGAGTTTTCTGAGTTGTTTTGGTTCGTTTTTGTGTCGTTCGGTGTTAACTAACTGTTGGGGATCGTAACCCCGTGTTTTTGGCAAGGTTGTAGTGTGTTTGTCGCTGTCGGAATCTGGAATTGGGTTGCCGGAACTCCGCCGACGGCGGGTTGTTCTTGGCGACCCATATCCGTTCTTGGCGACCCGTTTTCAAAACCTACCCGACCCGGTTTCGATCCAGAAAACCCTAAACCCTAATTCCATTTTCTGAATAGTGTTTCTGGGTTTTTATTTTAAAAATAATTCAAAAATAGTTTTATAATTCTAAAAATCATATCTTTGATTTAAAAATACATTTTATTATTCCGAAAATTTTATAAATTCATAAATATTTATTTAAATTCGAAAATTGATTAAATTTAATTATTTTAATTATTTTTGATTAATAATTAATTAATTTAATTAATTGATTAATTCTTTTAATCAGTTAATTCTTAATAATTAATTATTAATTAGATTTAATTAATTAAAATTAAGTTTAATTATTTTCTAGCTTGGTTCATTTATTTAAAAATAGTTTGAGCATTTAAAGAGTGTCAATTAATTTTATTAATTGATTTAATTGCATTTAAAATACTTATATTGGATTTAAAAATCCGATTTTTGATTTAAAAATTGTTTGTGGCTTATTTAAATTCAAATAAGCTTCGTGTGATGTTTTAAAAATGGTTATAAGTGCTATATGGTTTGTATGAGTTGTGTAATGTGTTTTATAGTCCGTATATGCCCGTACTAGGGCTAGTGTCTGAGTTTTAAATATCGTAAATTAGACCGGGCGTCCGATACGTAACCGGTTACTTGTTTAAATATGTTATGTGAATGATGTGAATTATCTATTGTTGAGTCATGCATGCGAATAAATTGTGTTGAGACTTGTTTGAGTATTTGGTCGTGTCTAATATCATCACGAGGGGTAGTTGGGATAGAAATTTGTCGGTTATGTTAAAAAGTGAGATTTACGAGGCCGTTGACTTAGATGTTGACTTTTATAGTATGGGGAGTTTCGTCAAGTGAGTTACGAGGATTACTTGTATAGTTAGTTGTGATCATTCTATCAATTGAAATGTGGTTGTCTGTGCAACAGAGGCTATTGGACGAGACGAGTCAGATTATCGAAGTTAAGTTACAATCGTTTATGGAATGTGAAATCATACGTTGAAGACTAAGTACCGTCTCATGTTTGACTATCGAGGCTGGCACATGGATTCGAAATGGTAGAAGCAGACTAGTGGTATTCGCAAGAGCGTTAAAGCAAAGAAGGACGGGAGTAGAGAATCGTGCGATAAGACAGGATAAGGAGGGAATCGTATTGTTTCAGCGTTACGAAATAGCTAAGGACCAGAGGCAAGTGTTTATACCCTTGCTTATTAATTAAGGGATATTATCTTGAATTATTAGTATGCATGTTGAATGCTTATTACTGAATTTTCAAATGTTGATTTCTTTGCATTGAATTGCAAGTATGTTATTTAATCTCGTAAATTGACGAGTACTCTTTTATACCTTTTGAGTTTAGATTCATATTTTCATATTGATTGGAAAGATATACTTATTATATTGAAAAGTTTGAAGAGATAATTATGGGCCGTATACTAAGGCTTTCTTTTAAAAGACATGATTTTAAAACATTAGGTTGGAATATTGCCAACCCTAGATGAGTGGGAACTTGTGAACCCTATGTTGAAAATGTTATTTTAAATTCCGAAGTTGTGGTACTTGTTCTACAAGTATTCCATTTTTTCCATCCTGCACCCTTGCAAGTATTATTATCATTTCTTGTTAATGCGATCATCTGATCCATTCCCTGATTCGAATTCATTTATGTTGTGCATGATTTAGTTTACTTCCTTCAAATACGAGGCTTATCTATTATAAGTATATGTTCGAAGGACTTGAACTATTTCTGTCAGAAGTTAATAAACACTTGTTTTCTTCATTTATAAACTTCACCCTGAATTTTTCTTAAACTTGAACTTGACTTTCTTGTCACTTACCAGATTGTTGAATCTTAACTAATTCTTCCATGATGTGATAATTTGAACGGTTGAGGCCATCTAGAGCCTGTTCTTTGAACCCTATTCTATATTGAGTTGTTACAAATTCTGTTGATATCATAATGCCTGTTTCATATCAGACTAAATCTTGTTGAGCATGTCATTGTTTATTCTTCATTATATCCCAGTTGTTACATCGAACTCGTCGATGCTTATTATATTGTCACTTTTCATATGCACCTCCCCATATTGTGTCGATCTCGTCGATACTAGATTACATTGTTATTCCTTAATGGATTCTTCATAATTGAACTGTTTCCTGGAATGTGAGTTTTCCAGCAATTGTTGTATTAGGTTGTCGATTCTTCCGACACCTGATTGTCAAAGTGTTAGTCCTTGTGTATTGCAGAAGGGGGGGGGATGAATGCAATACTGATAAAATTCAATCTAAATTTCAACAACTAAAATCAAGATTAAACGTTATCAGCAATATATGCAATCACGAACAGTATTTAGTAAGAACAAGATTCACAAAATAAATGTTTTATTTATTTTGCAAAGTGTTGCTACAACCTCAAGAAAGAATTCTCGAGCTTCGGGTTTTCTTCAAAGACACTTGCTTGTCTTTGTTACAATTCTAGAATGAGTTGATAGTAGGTATAAGACTAACCCTATCACTATCAGTCACGGGTTTGTGAAGCTGCTGTCACTGTCAAGTGGCAGCTTCTTACAGATTGTCTTACCCATGTG
Source organism: Heracleum sosnowskyi (assembly GCA_030848705.1). NCBI lineage: Eukaryota > Viridiplantae > Streptophyta > Magnoliopsida > Apiales > Apiaceae > Heracleum > Heracleum sosnowskyi. Next base: position 56,135,606 of record CM061238.1, on the reverse strand, counting down.
ACTTTCCTAAATTGCTAACATGTCAGATATACATTACAAACAAAGCAACCTAGATTCATTCTATTTCCAGCTAAACCAATTCAGCAGATAAAGACTTGACCTTGCTCTTGAATTGATTCGCTTTTGTTTTGCAGTGCTTGAAGCTTCTGTCGTAGTCTTGCAGACTTGGTGCAGCTTAGGGATACTGCATCACGCCTGTTTCTTGAACATTTAAACTGTCACGGGATTTGACTGAGAAAGATACCTAGCATAAGGATCTTTATTGAGACAGTTCCTTTTGCCGCAAAGCTTGCTGTCACAGGAATGATCTTTTGGTGACAGTATGAGTTCCCCGCATAGAGTGCTGTCGAGGATCCCAAACTTGCTGTCGAGGGCAATAGTTGATGTCACGTAGTCTTCCGCCAATGTTGCTGTCAGAGTGAATATGCTGTCGTGACTTGCAACATTCTGTCTTCTTGTAATCTTACTGTCACAGCTTTAGGACAGTAACCTTTATTCATGTTGTCATCCAAAAAGCATTCTTTGAGGCTTGAACACATAAGTGAACTTCTTTCAAACAATACAACTAGAATAACATTACATACTGATTACAAGAACATACTTTGGTTATGACAGTATGTTCTACTTAATTTGAAAAATTAAGTACAATCAAAGTTAAGTTGTTTCTATGCTATCACCCATAAATCCCAACAATCTCCCCCAATTTGTTTTTATGGAAAATAACAGCAAATTTACAATATGTGCTGACAACTTAACTAACAAGATCAGAATTCAAGAATTTTTACTTAGCTTGAGATTTCCTCTTCTGTCTTGCTACATCCTCTCTTTTGAGAGCTTCTGCCAAACAGCCTCTTAGACTTTCTACAAGAGAAATTTCAGCAGCAGACACTGCATCATCCTCTACTTCATCAATGATCTTCTTTATGGAAGGGGATAAGAGAGAACTAACATCTCTGAGATTCAGCCATTGCTCTATATCATATGGATAGGTTCTGAAATGAAGTTCTTCATTAATGAGCTTGAATCTACTTCCAGGATAAGCATTGAGAGACTTCCTTCTTTGCTTGTCCAGTTTTGAGTCTTCTCCTTTTCTCCCTTCCAATAACTTCTCTATCTCATCAGAACAAATCTGTTCCAAGGGATGAATTGAACCAGCTACCATATACTGTAAATCCTTCAGAGTGGATGTTTTAAGCTTATGCAAGCTGCAAACATAGATTTCTTCTTTTAGGAACTTGACTCTTAGGGGATTTTCCAGCATATATGGTTGATAATTTGGAGCTTCACTTTCTGCCTTGTTAGAGGCCTTGTGTTTTTCCAGTAATTCAGCTTCCTTCTTATCAAGTTCTGACTGAGTTTGAGCATATTCAGAAGATTCAGGTTGTTTGCTTGGCTTGGGTTCCCCTTCCTGGGTTGGTTGGGTTTGCCCTTCTTCTGTGGGTAAGTCATCAAACTCATAGTACCAGTGGTATGGTATAGGAGAGGCTGGGAGATCAGTAAGAATATCAGCATCATCAAAATCTGCAAAGTTATAGCCAAATTTCTGATAAAATTCAGCATCCCTATCTGCCTGATATTTTAGAACATGTTCCATGACAGCCTTTGAAACATCATCATAGCTCTCCAGCAACTCTACCATTCTCTCCAGGTAGAAGAAATCAATTCTTCTTTTATCTATGGTTGTTTCACTTTTCTTGGTTGATGTGGCTACCAGATTGAAGTCCTTGTCAATCTTGGCTGACCTTGATTCTGCCCACCACAGAATGTACTCAGTGGCCTCTTGATTTGCATCCAGCTTAACCTCAACGCTCTTGATTTCTCTTGATTGCATTTGTTGAATCTTAAGACTGTTGGGAGGAATTGATTGAATTGGCTTTTTGAGATTCCTGCCAAATCCAGTGGCCTTTTCCTTTCCTGAGTACTTGTGCTTCCCTGTTGGTTTCTGTCTAGTAAACCATGCCTTAGCTTTAGCTTTCAGTCTTTTGGACTTGACAGTAGCCTTGGTTTCATTCTTGACAGAACCTTCCTTGACAGTATCCTTGTCGACAACTTCTTTCAAGACAGCATCTTCTATGACAGTATCTTTGTCGACAGTACCTTTGGTGACAGCATCTTTTTCAGCATTTATGCAGTCAATAGCACATCTAAGAATGCTTGCCTCCAAAGCTTCCAGTATTCTTGACTCCTCTTCATCTGTTGCACCAGCATCTTTCTTTTCCTGGCTAGGAGTTTCTTCATTGCCTTCATTCTGAGATTGAATACCAGTATTCCCAGAATTACTTCCACCAGCATTTCCAGCATTTCCAGAAGCTTCACCACCTCCATCCTCACCATCTTCATCATCATCATCATCATCATCATGGGGAGGAATGTTATAGAAGCAACTTCCACCTTGATCATTTCTTTTGGCATTGGCTCTAGTGATTAGCTCCTTCATTCTAGCTCCCAGTGCCTTGTCTCTCAACACCAGCATTTTGTAGATTTCTTGAACAGCATGAACTCTTCCTGGATTGGCATTTGAACTGAGTATTCCATCTAGTACCTTCAGAATTGACTTGGTTTCCATTTTGGATGGGCTACCAATATTCATGAAGCTGTTCCTTCTTGTGCCATCCTTAGTTTCAGATCTGTAGAAAACACATGGTGGATTTGAGTAGACTTCAGGTAGCTTCTGCAGGATCAGGTTCTGGATTTGCATATCCAATATTTCATTGAATGGTGTTTGAGTTGCCCTGATCTTTCCCTTCAAAGCACACAACACCTTTGCTGGCAGACTCTGCAATAGCTGCATTGTGATGAAATAAGATATGCCAGAAGTTAGATAAATACTTACAGCCCATCTTTTCTCATCATTCACCATTACACTGACACTCGTAATTTGTTCCTTTAACAGTTTTGTGGTGTTGGTTGGACGGTTGCTAGGAGCATTCATTGCTTCTTCCACCAAACTGCTAAACTTACTGTCATGGTTGTGTAATGTGCTCTCCCTGTAATCCACCATCAAGACATTGGCTTCCTCTTGATCATACTCAGTACCATTGGACCAAGTAGTTCCTTTATGGATGGATTCAGGCAGTTTCCCTTTACCTTTCCCAAGTTTGTTTTGTTCCTCCATTTCTCTCCATTTCTTCTGTAGAGCAGTTTCTTGAGTTTCTTGAGTAGGTTCTCTAATCACCACAGGAGGCAAGATTGGATGTCTAGATGCAGGTCTTCTTTGCAATGCATCTTGAGTTTCCTTTGACATTAACACCCTTTCTCCATCCATTTCCACTTCAACAGGCTTTTCAGCTTTATCCTGTGGTTTTGCACTGCTTGGTTTGACTTGCTCCCCCTTAGACATTGCTTTCCTTTTAGCTCCCCCTCTGGTCTTCACAGCTACAGGCTCCCCCTGAGTTCCACCTAATTCTTGAATAGGCAATGATTCTGATCTTGCTACCTTTTCCCCCTTAGTTGAGTTGGCAGCTACCAGGTCAGTAAGGAACTGAATAGAGAGTTGAGTAGCAGCAAAACCATCAACCACCAGTTGAGAGAGAGAGTCCAGTTTGGAGTCCAAAGTAACACACTGTCCTTCAAGAGCTACAATCCTGTTACCAAAAGTAGTAGAGGGGCCACCAGACCTTAACCTTCTTGGAGGGGAAGGAAAAGACAGGGGCTTGGAGGCTATGGGGGTTCTCACACTCTCAGGGTGTTTTTGAGTGATCTCATCACCCCTCACAGTTTGACTCTCAAGGCCTAGTGCCTGAATAGTGTGGGCTCCCTCAATATCTCTCTGGACATGCTCAAGTCCCTCTCCTTTTGCCAGCTCATTTGGCTGCCTCTCATTTTTATGCTCACCTCTCTTTTCTTTTATCTCTCTTTTCTTTTGCACACCCTCACTCAACCTAGATGCATGGGTATGAGCAGTACTAACATGCATGGAAGGAGAAGATTTAGAATGTACCTTTAGGAGTTTGGCAAGAGGTAGGTCATCATCAGAGGCATCCTCAACAAGTACAGCATCAAAATTAGGCTGGGAAGGCTGGACAGCATCTTGAGTAGGAATGGTACTGTCAGTTGGAGTCTGGACAGCAGTTTCTGGCATGACAGCATCTTTGGGAGGTGGAGTGACAGTAGGTTCTGTAGTGACAGTATCTTTCTCTCCACCTTTGACAGTAGCTGTGTCCAGGACAGTAGCATCCCCAGTGTCTTTGACAGCAACAGAGGCTGTGACAACATCTTCCTGAAGGTAAGATGTTCCTTGGAGATCAGACAAAGTGTTGGCTGTTTCATTTTCTGACAAAATACCACTTTGCCCTAGCTCAGTGTTTGGAGGAGTGGTGTCCATCTCACTTTGAGAAATGGGTTCTTGTGGACCACTAGATGGGGGCTCATCCATGATTGGAGATGGATGATCAAAACCTGAAGGGTTGGGACTGTCCCCTTCTCTAGGTTGTGGAGAAGAAACAAAAGAATGTGTAGGGAAGGAAGAAGGTGAAAGTGTAGTAGAGAGTGGGGGCGGATTCACAGATGAAACATGTGAACCATCAATAGGAGTAGAGAAATCCTCACTGTGCCCTAACTCACTGTGTGTTTCTTCAAGTGGGGGTATCTCAGGTTGGGAACCATGAGTTTGTGCAGACTCTGTACAGGGTGCCTTGGGAGACAGGCCAATTTCAATAGAAGCACCTTGTTGAGAAGGCACATCTAGGGAGGAGTTTATTTCCCTGGTTTCCTCTACAGTCTTTTGGGAGACTGCAGGGTGGCTGACAGTGGTTTTGGTCCTCCTAGCTCTCTTCTTCTTAGGCTCAGGGGGAACCACTGTGGGTTCTGTGTGACTACCTTCCTTATTTGCTGCACTAGGTGCAGTGTCTCCCTCTTGACTAACAGAGCTACCACCAACATCAGCTTCTAAGGATCTTTTTCTGGATTCTTGCAAGGCTTCTCTTTGGGCTTTGGGAAGTCTAGAGGGCCTAGGCTGAGTGTATGGTGTTGAATGTGGGTTAACTGAATTTGGGTCTAATTCAGCTTCATCCTCATCAAGAATTTCTTGTTTGATGATCATGGCTTCTTCATCAAACTCAATTTCAGCAGCTTTGAAAATAGGAGTTTTCACTTTCTTAAGAATGGTGGGTTTGACAGCAGCAATTCCAGGACAATCTTGAATCACAGTTTCCTTTCCAGGTCTTCTACCATAAGAAAAACCTATACCAACAGACTGATTTTCTGTATGCTTATCATTGTAATCCTGAACTATCTTTGATGAGTTTCTATAGGCCTTAATCTTAAATTCATTTTCAGCAATCTCATTCCTCAGGAATTCCTCAACCTCCTTAGCACATTTTAATTCATTTTTAAGTTTAGCATTCTCTTGAGCTAAAGAGCCTAGTGAACTGGTTTTGAGAAAAAGAGAATCATTTTCAGACTGAAGTGTTTCATTTAGCTTACTTAGTCTAGAGATTTCCTCATTAGCAGCAGATAAGCTAGTATAGACATTGAACATTTCAGCACTTAAGTCTTTAATGGTTTTCTTATACTCATCAGTAGACATATCAAGTAAGACAAGTGAAGGTACCTGACTTGAAGGTGTTGATGCTGCCTCATCAGTGCTAGCCATGAGAGCTAGGTTGACATATTCTTCCTCTTCTTCATCATCAGAATCATCCCAACACTTTCCTTCAGCCACATAGGCTCTACCTTGATTTTTCTTGGAGTATCCACCAGTTCCTTTCTCATATCTTTGAACCTGTTTGGGTCTTTTGCATTCAGTAGCAAAATGACCAGGTTCTCCACAGTTGTAACATTTGAACTTTGATCTATCCACAAATCCAGTTTTGTATCCTCCTTTGGTTGAACTTCCCACAGCAGCCTTTGATGAGCTTCCTTTGCTGAACTTGGATGCTTGGCCTTGAGGCTTGTATGACCTATCCTTCTTGAACCTAAAGTTCTTGAACTTTTTGGCCATGTAAGCCATAGTAGGGTTGTCCATGCTTTCCAGTTCCTCCATTATGTAGAAGTCTTCATCTTCCACATCTTTAAGCTGTAGTACCACTTTCTCATCATCTTCAACCACCTCTTCTATCTTCAAGGTCTGTGTTGGGGTTGATTGTGTGATCTGTAGTACTTCACTTGGCTGTGTGATCCTTGGCACATGTGCTACTAGGGCACTTGACATATTAGCCATCTTGTTCCTTGTTCCACTTTGTATGGCTCTCTTTTGAAAGAGTTCGAGTTCATAAGATTTCAGAATACCATAAAGTGTCTCAAAGGTTATAGTGTTGAGATCTCTTCCTTCTCGTATGGCTGTTGTCTTGTGTTCAAGGTGATCAGGCAGTGTGAGCAGGAACTTGACATTTAATTCTTTTCTGTCATAGTACTTGCCATGTATCTGTAATTCAGTTAAGAGCTTACTGAACCTTTCAAACATGGAGGTTAAGTCTTCACCAGGCTTGGCCATGAATGCCTCATATTGAGATATTAGAATTTGCCTTTGGTTGCCCTTAACCTCTTCACTTCCTTCACAGAGTAAGGCTAACCTGATCCACATCTCCTTGGCTGATGTGCAGCTTATCACACTTCCACACATGGCTTTATCCAGCGTGAGAGAATCGAGCAAGATAAGTTGCAAATGATCATCTAGCACCATTTTCTCCTTTTCAGGTTCCAAGATTTCTGAGGGATCTTTGGGAACCCAATGTGCAGGAATAATCTCACCATTCACTGTTGTGGCTTCAATTTCCTTTCTTGGAATGAAAGGACCATTCTCGAGTATACCTGGGTATAGTGGATTTGCAGCTTTGATAAACAACAAGATTTTTCTTTTCCAAATGCTGTAGTTCTCTTTATCAAATGCTGGGATCTTGATACTGTTTGATTTCTGCATTTTCTCCGGGATCTCAGATATGTATGTTAATCTGAAAGCTCTGATACCAGTTGTTAGTCCTTGTGTATTGCAGAAGGGGGGGGATGAATGCAATACTGATAAAATTCAATCTAAATTTCAACAACTAAAATCAAGATTAAACGTTATCAGCAATATATGCAATCACGAACAGTATTTAGTAAGAACAAGATTCACAAAATAAATGTTTTATTTATTTTGCAAAGTGTTGCTACAACCTCAAGAAAGAATTCTCGAGCTTCGGGTTTTCTTCAAAGACACTTGCTTGTCTTTGTTACAATTCTAGAATGAGTTGATAGTAGGTATAAGACTAACCCTATCACTATCAGTCACAGGTTTGTGAAGCTGCTGTCACTGTCAAGTGGCAGCTTCTTACAGATTGTCTTACCCATGTGACTTTCCTAAATTGCTAACATGTCAGATATACATTACAAAGAAAGCAACCTAGATTCATTCCATTTCCAGCTAAACCAATTCAGCAGATAAAGACTTGACCTTGCTCTTGAATTGATTCGCTTTTGTTTTGCAGTGCTTGAAGCTTCTGTCGTAGTCTTGCAGACTTGGTGCAGCTTAGGGATACTGCATCACGCCTGTTTCTTGAACATTTAAACTGTCACGGGATTTGACTGAGAAAGATACCTAGCATAAGGATCTTTATTGAGACAGTTACTTTTGCCGCAAAGCTTGCTGTCACAGGAATGATCTTTTGGTGACAGTATGAGTTCCCCGCATAGAGTGCTGTCGAGGATCCCAAACTTGCTGTCGAGGGCAATAGTTGCTGTCACGTAGTCTTCCGCCAATGTTGCTGTCAGAGTGAATATGCTGTCGTGACTTGCAACATTCTGTCTTCTTGTAATCTTACTGTCACAGCTTTAGGACAGTAACCTTTATTCATGTTGTCATCCAAAAAGCATTCTTTGAGGCTTGAACACATAAGTGAACTTCTTTCAAACAATACAACTAGAATAACATTACATACTGATTACAAGAACATACTTTGGTTATGACAGTATGTTCTACTTAATTTGAAAAATTAAGTACAATCAAAGTTAAGTTGTTTCTATGCTATCACCCATAAATCCCAACACGAAGTAAGGTTGTCAATTGTTCTGACACCTGACGTATATAATATAGGATTGGAATGTTTTTAAATGGGACCAGTAATTGGTCGGGCCATATTTATGGTCGGAATAAATTAAGGCCCAGATTAGCCTAGGATCCAGTAGAGGACTTTGCTATAAGCAAGTTCGGGGTTGATGCGTGGCTGGCCAGCAGCACAACCTTTGATTTGATAAATGTTAAAAATCCAATTCTAATATCAATTCTTATTTCTGGGATGAGTTACATCCATATGTTTTATACTTGTGAGTTATGACCTGATATTCAGGTTTATTCGTTGCGTAAAATTGTTGGTTGTTGATTAATAATAGTGGTTTCAATCTTGCTGAAATCACTTACTCTTAACGACTCAATTAACATTAATCATGAAGTCACTTAACATCACATGACATCCTTAACACTTAATCATATAAGCCATGTATACACTTAAGATTGAACCAAAACTATGTCATTACAATACCACCATTTACACCTTCCTCCCTTCTTCCCTTCTCCTTCTCGGCCTCTCGGCCTCTCCCTCTTTTCTCAATCTCCCTCGGCCTTATACTAACACCAATCACACACGAACAAGTACACACACACATGGACACAATGGTGAAAACATTTTAAAAGACTACGCACACACACACATACACTAACCCAAATTACACAACCTTTGTGAAAACACACATTACCCAAGTTTACGTTTTTAATCCTTACGCTCACTTTTAAAATCACTCTTTTAGTCACTCACACCTAAATTACATTTTTAGACTAACACACACCTAAGAACACATTTTGAAAATACACACATGTTAGGAATATGTTGATTCTTGATGATAATTGTAAAAACACTTAGTAGATTTTGTATTAAGTTATTTTGTAACTGTCAACGAAATGGCATGCTTTGCAGTGTTTCGTTGACAGGAAGCTCATCAACGGAATGAGTGTTGTAGCAATTGCACTGTACAATACTTCACAGTTTGATATGCATTTGATGTATGTATTAGATAGGTTTTCTAAGTCATGTTGACTAAGTACTAGATAGGCAAAATAGGTTGGTTAATTGTAAGTATATCATGCCTTGTAATTTTGCCTAAGTGAAGACATGTCAACGGTATGAAGATTACTCTATCAACGGAACAAGGATACACCATCAACGGAATGAAGTTTACTCATCAACGAAATGAAGTTTACTCATCAACGAAATGGAGAATAAAGCTATCAACGAAACACATCTCCCTGCTATCAACGAATCATTATTGCTTTTCTGAATAGTTGACAAAGTGATAGTGACAGTTTACTGAACAGATCTAAAGGTGATGTGGAAGTGTACTTTGCATTGGAAACCATTAAAATGGACATGGGGAATAAGGAAACATCCCAGTTTCCAATTGGGCTCTTGGGAGTGATCATAATAAGCATGAAGACAAAAGCAAGGATCTCCAAGGACCACTGGACAAAGGGATGAAAAGCAAACTATTGGCGGTTATCTTTAGTGTACTTTAGAGTAGCCAAAAATAGTATTGTAAACTTGGGAATATATAACCAAGTGTAGCAGTTAGAAAGAAAGTAAGAGAAGAAAAACAAATAGTTTGTATTAGCTATCTTTGAGAGCATTCTTCTCTACAACTCTGTAACTGAGCAGCTGTGTACTTTTGTATCACAGATTATTTCCGCAATAAAAACACTTCAGTTGGATCATCAAACAATCCAACTGAATTATTGATATCTTGTGTTTTTGTTTATTCAGTTCAGTTTTATTTTATCATTGTTTTAAGTTTAAGAAAATATCAAGAATTGTATTCAACCCCCCCTTCTACAATTCTGTTAGGTCATTTGGGAATAACAATTGGTATCAGAGCAATCTTCTAACATACAAGAAGTTTAAAGATCAAGACCAAAACAGAAACCATGGTGAAGAAGGATGCAGGTGTGAAGATACCAGTTCTTGATAAGGACAATTACTTTCACTGGAAAGTAAAGATGCATTTACATCTCATGTCTATGGATGAGAGATATGTAGACTGCATTGAGAAAGGTCCACACGTTCCCATGAAGTTTGCATCTAGAATTGGAGTGCCAGATGATGCTCCTGACGTAGAAATTCCAAAACTTGTCTCAGAATGGACTATTGAAGATCTTGCAGAAATCCATAAAGATAAGAGAACCATGAACATTCTGTTTAATGGTTTGGAGCAAGAGATGTTTGATAATGTCATAAACTGTACAACCTCCAAAGAAGTATGGGACACTGTCAGAACACTATGTGAAGGAACTGAGCAAGTAAGGGAGAACAAAATGCAACTCCTTATACAACAATATGAGCACTTTCACTTTAAAGCTGGTGAAACCCTAAATGACACGTTTAGTAGGTTTCAAAAGCTTCTGAATGGATTAAAGTTGTATGGGAGAATCTACCAAACTAAGGACTCAAACCTTAAATTTCTAAGAGCTCTTCCAAAAGAATGGAAGCCTATGACTGTTTCTCTAAGAAACACTCAAGAGTACAAAGATTACACTCTTGAAAGGCTGTATGGAACATTGAAGACTTATGAGCTGGAAATGGAGCAAGATGAGGAAATTGAAAAGGTATAGAAGAAGGGTGGATCCATTGCATTGATTGCATCTGTGAACCAACTGGAAGATGACACTGAAGAAGCTGCAAAGGCCACAACTAGTCGATCTAGTTGTAGGAGTGATGTTAGCAAGGGTAAAGACAAGATGACAGAAGAAGAAGAATCAGAACCAGCCAACTTGGATGACTTAGATGAGATTGATGAACACATTGCTTTTCTGTCAAGAAAATTCTCTAAGTTCAAGTTCAAAAGAAACTCAGAAGCAAGGCCACCAAGAAGAGACTTTCAACCTAGCAAAACAAACTGGATTGAAAAGTCTAAATCTAAATGTTTCAATTGTGGAATGCTTGGTCACTTTGCTGGAGACTGCAGAAAGCCCAAGATTGAGAAGAGCAACAGGAAATTTGAGCCTGTTGATTATAAAAAGAAATACTTTGAACTTCTCAAGCAAAAGGAAAAGGCTTTCATGTCTCAGGAGTATGATTGGGCTGGTAATGGTGAAGATTCTGATGATGATGTTGAGTATGTCAACTTGGCTCTTATGGCTGACAATCATGAGCAGGAAGCAAGTTCCTCAAGCAACCAGGTAACAATTACTAATCTTTCTGAGCTTTCTAAAGAGGAATGCGATAGTGCAGTAAATGAAATGTCTACTGTATTATATAATTTGCGTGTTACTCTTAAATCACTTACCAAAGAGAATTCAAGAATTAAAGAGACTAATTTGCTCTTAAGTGATAGGAATGCAATGTTAGAAGCACAGCTCATTGAATTTGAGAAAATGAGATGTGTTAGTAGGGATGCTAAGAAGGAACTTGAGAACGTGTTACAAAGGGAAGAAATTCTTAAGACACAACTAGAAATAGAACAGAGTGTGATTGCTAAATGGAAAGATGCCAGGAATGTTGCTACCAACATCATTAATGTTCAAGGTATGGAATCTTTCTGTGAACAATCATGGAAAAAGAACAAAGAGAAACTAGGGTATGCTTGTGAAGCCTTAGATTCAGAAACAGAGTCAACAAACAACAATGATCATTTGTTGAAGGTTGATATGTCAACGGAATGCGATGTTCCGTTGACACATGAACCATCAACCGATCAGGGTGTTTCGTTGACAGAGAAAAGAAAAGATGAACTCACTAGACTTAATAATAAGTATGGTCCTGTCACCAAGAACTTTGTTCAAGGTGAGTCTAGTAAATCAAAGAAAGTTGAGAAGCCTGTTGAGAGAGCTAATGTAGGTCACTTGTCCAACAAGCAATTGAAAGATAAAATAGAGAATGTTCAAATTGAGGCTAAGGGAAATAAAAGGAATAACAGGAATGGCAAAGTAGGAATTAACAAACACAACAATTACACACCTGATAAATATGCTCCTAGAAAGACTTGTGTCAATTGTGGAAGTGTTAGTCATCTATCTACTAACTGCAAATCTGTTAAGAAAACTGCTAATGTGAAAATTCCCAAGCCTGCAATGAATAATCTTATGCCTACAATGCCTGTTATGCCTAACATGTTTGCTCCATGTGCACAATTTCAGAATCCATATGCTAACATATCATTTGTGCCTAATCCATACATGAATATGTTTAGTATGCCACAAATGCCATGGAATATGAATAATATGTGTGTTCCTTCAAATATGCATGCTGTAAATGAAAATGTGAGCAACAATCAGAAATCAACACCAAGAGTAAAAGTTGATTTAAATCAATCTGAGCCCAAGGTGAAAAATGATGTAAAAAGAAAAGCAAAGGCTAACAAAACAGGACCCAAGGAAACTTGGGTACCAAAATCGACTTGATTTGGTTCTATTGTGTGCAGGGAGACAAAAAGAATCTTTGGTACTTGGATAGTGGTTGTTCAAGACACATGACTGGTGATTCTACCCTGCTCATAGAGTTTCAGGAAAGAGCTGGCCCTTGTATTGCTTTTGGAGATGACAGCAAAGGCTACACAAAGGGATATGGCTTGATTTCAAAAGAGAATGTCATCATAGATGAGGTTGCATTGGTGGATGGTCTCAAGCACAATTTGCTTAGTATCAGTCAACTTTGTGACAAAGGATTTTTAGTTACTTTTTCTAAAGAAGCCTGTGTTGTTTCTAAAGGAGGAAACAACAATGTGGTAATGACTGGATTCAGAAGAGGGATGTGTACATTGCTGACTTTAGTAGCACAAGTCCAGACACCATCACTTGTCTTTTCAGCAAAGCAAGCAAGGATGAAAGTTGGCTATGGCACAAGAAATTATCTCATCTGAATTTCAAGGTTATGAATGATTTGGTAAGGAAGGATCTTGCTAGAGGAATTCCACAGGTGGAGTTTTCCAAGGATGGTTTGTGTGATGCCTGTCAAAAAGGGAAACAAAAGAAGGCATCATTCAAAAGCAAGACAGAGTCATCAATTGTCCATCAGCTTGAGTTACTTCATATGGATCTGTTTGGCCCTGTAAATGTCATGTCTATTTCAAAGAAGAAATATTGTCTTGTGATTGTTGATGATTTTTCTAGATTTACTTGGACCTTCTTTTTACATTCTAAAGATGAGGCAAGTGAAATCATTATCAATCACATCAAGATGGTAAACAATCATCCTGACTTGAAAGTAAGAAGGATCAGGAGTGACAATGGGACAGAATTCAAGAATTCAAGCATGAAGATATTCTGTGAAGAAAATGGTATTATGCATGAGTTTTCAGCAGCAAGGACACCACAGCAAAATGGTGTAGTTGAAAGGAAAAACAGAACACTTATTGAAGCTGCCAGGACAATGCTAGATGAATCAAAGTTACCAACTTATTTTTGGGCTGAGGCAGTTAACACAGCTTGCTTCACTCAGAATATTTCTTTGATTAATCAGGCCAAGGGAATGACCCCTTATCAACTACTCAAAAGAAAGAAGCCACTATTGGATTTTCTTCATGTCTTTGGATGCAAGTGCTTTGTTCTGAGAAATCAAGCTGAGCATTTGGGGAAATTTGAAGCAAAGGCAGATGAAGCAATATTTGTGGGATATGCAGCAGGGAAAGCTTACAGAGTCTATAATCTCAGAACCAACATTGTTATGGAATCTGTACATGTTGTTTTTGATGATCTCAAAATTCAAGGTCTCTGTGATGAAGGTTTCCATGAAAGTCTCTCTTTTGAGAATGAGGAAGGAGATCGAATGAATCATGTTAAGACTACTGAGAAACAGCCTAAAGTTGTTGTATCTAGCACAGATGAGAGCAGCAGTGAAGATGAAATTGCTGCATTAAGATTGAAAAGAATAGTTGCTAGTAGACCAAATGGTCATTTCGTTGACAGTCAAGATGGTGGTTTCGTTGACAGTCAAAATGAGCGTTTCGTTGACAGCCAATACAGTCATACCGTTGAAGGTCATAGAAATGTCTCAAGAAGTGATCATTTAGGGACAACAAACTCAGGGGGAGTTTCTCAAGGACAAATATCCAATCAAGGCAATCATGATCATGAAGCTACCTCGTCAAGAGCAAATCTACCTCCCTCAAGAAAATGGACTAAAGATCATCCCTTTGAACTTATTATAGGTGATGTTTCTTCAAAAGTCCAAACTAGAAGAGCAACTCAAGAAGAATGTCTATATAGCAGCTTTCTGTCTCAAGATGAGCCAAAGAAAGTTGAGGATGCACTTCTAGATCCAGATTGGGTTTTGGCTATGCAAGAAGAGCTAAACCAATTTGAAAGGAACAATGTTTGGAAGCTGGTGCCCAAGCCTAAGGACAGGAGTATAATAGGCACAAAATGGGTGTTCAGAAACAAGATGGATGAAAATGGCATAGTCACAAGGAACAAAGCAAGACTAGTTGCAAAAGGCTACTCACAGGAAGAAGGAATTGATTTTGATGAAACATTTGCTCCTGTTGCAAGACTAGAAGCAATAAGGATTTTCCTAGCCTATGCAGCCCATGCCAATTTCAAAGTCTATCAAATGGATGTGAAAAGTGCTTTTCTGAATGGGGAATTGGAAGAGGAGGTCTATGTAAGTCAACCTCCTGGTTTTGAAGATGATGATTTTCCAGAATATGTATACTTCCTCCTCAAAGCACTCTATGGTTTGAAACAAGCACCTAGAGCCTGGTATGACACACTCTCACAGTTTCTTCTTGAGAATCATTTCACTAGAGGTACTGTAGATAAAACTCTTTTTCACAGGATTGTGAATGGCTCTACTATACTTGTTCAAATTTATGTAGATGACATAATCTTTGGGTCTACAGATGTGAAACTTTGTCAAAAGTTTGCCAAGCTTATGCAAAGTAAATATGAAATGAGCATGATGGGAGAATTAACTTACTTTCTTGGTCTTCAAGTGAAGCAAGTTAATGAAGGCATTTTCATTAGTCAAACAAAATATATTCATGATTTATTAAAGAAATTTAATTTAATGGAATGCTCTCCTGCCAAAACTCCCATGCCCACTGCCACCAAACTTGAATTGAATACTAAGGAAAAATCTGTGGACATTTCAAGTTACAGAGGCATGGTAGGCTCACTTTTGTATTTAACAGCTATTAGACCTGATATTATGTTTGCTACATGTCTATGTGCTAGATTTCAGGCTGATCCTAGAGAATCCCATTTAGTTGCTATTAAAAGGATTTTCAGATATCTCAAGGGAACACCAAACCTTGGCATTTGGTATCCTAGAGAATCTGGTTTTGAACTAATTGGTTATTCAGATGCAGATTATGCAGGATGTAAAATTGACAGGAAAAGCACAACAGGCACCTGTCAATTCTTAGGAAACAAGCTTGTGTCATGGTTCAGCAAGAAACAAAACTCAGTTTCCACCTCCACAGCTGAGGCTGAGTATATTGCAGCTGGAAGTTGTTGTGCACAGATTTTATGGATGAAAAATCAATTACTTGATTATGGATTAAGAGTTGAGAAAATTCCTATTTTCTGTGACAACACTAGTGCCATTGCCATTACTGAGAATCCAGTGCAGCATTCAAGAACCAAGCACATTGACATCAAGTACCATTTCATTAGAGAACATGTTATGAATGGTACTGTGGAGTTACATTTTGTTCCAAGTGAACAACAACTTGCAGACATCTTTACCAAGCCACTTGATGAATCAACATTCTCAAGATTAGTAAGTGAGCTAGGTATGCTAAATTTCTCTTAATTATTTTTGAGATATTTGCAAGTCATAATGCAGCCAGGAACTTGCCATAATTTTTCTGTGAATTGATTTTCTCAGGAAAAGGTGAAATTTTGTCTAAGTCAAAATTACTATGTCAACGAAACGCACCATTTCGTTGACAGTCTTAGCATTTTTCTGGGTGTTTCGTTGATAGCTCTTTTATATCAACGAAACGCAGCTTTATCAACGAAATAAGACTGGACTTTAACCGCCCAATCCTGATTCGTTGATGTAGCGCTTTTTAATCTGAACCGTTGAAATTTCACGTTCTTTATCACGATCTATACATACACCCCTGTAAGCATAAATCGTGGTAATATTTAATTCTAACGGTTACTTTTTAAGCCAATCAGGTAATTTAGATTAATTATTGGACTTAATTTCTGAGAACTTTTGGGGAAGTATTTAAGAAATTTTAATTTCTTTATTTCATTTCTACCTGTTCTCAAAAATTCCAAAAGTTTTTCTAGCTTCTTCTCTCTAACAAGCAATACAGCTCGAAGCTTTTCCTCACTCAACAATGGCACCCATAGTCAAGCTTATGTCTGCTGGTGGGTTCATCTATGAGAAGAACAATTCCATTCCATTTGTCGTTAAGGAGAGTCCGAACAGCATCTTTTTCAAAATGATGGATTTCATGAGGAACTGTAAGTTGAGCTATGCGATGTTTCACTCTACACCACTCTACAATGAAGTAATCGAGGAGATTTGGACCTCATGTGAGTATAGTGGAACAAATGGCACACTGCAATTCACTCTTCAAGGTAATGAGTACATAGTTAATTCTGATGTTTTGCAAGCATGTTTACATATTCCTGATAATAACTGTGATGCTTTGCCTACTAACACTGAAATAACTACCATGCTAAATTCTATAAACTACTCTTTGCCTACTGATAATCTGGGTAGAATAATTAGGAGAGGTTTGGTTAGGGAATACAGTTATTTAGCTGATGCATTCATTAAGGTCTTTTCTGGAAAGATTAGTAATTTTGATGCATTAACTAATTCTATGTTAATTCTCCTAACCATGCTTCTAAATGATAGATATTACAACTTTAGCACCCAACTTATTTATGAAATTGGTGCTAAGTTGGGTGATAGGGCAAATAGGAAGAAAAATATCTATTATGCAAGGTTTCTGATGATGCTGGCTAATCATGTTAGTCCAGCACCATTAGTTATCTCTAACCCTAATGCCAGGTTTGAGTGCTTTGTACAAGAAAAGAGAGTATTGACAGACATACTGAGGCTGAACTACAATGGTGATGTTCCAGTGGTGTATCTGCCAATCATTGAGGTAACTACTACTATCCCTATTAGTATAGTTGTTACTTCTATTGTCTCCTCCAACCTTGTTGCTATGGAGTCTGTAGCTGTGACCCAACAGGCTCCTGCCCCAGCAACTAAATCAAAATCAAAGAAATCCTCCAAGCCAACCTCAGGTGCTTCTCAAAAGGCACCTGTTGTAAAAACTACCACATAACCTAAGGGGAGTGAGTCTGGAGTTGTGAGAGGTGAGGGGAGGGGTGAAAATCAAAGAAACCCCAAGAATAAGGAAGGCGAGGTAAGTGTTTCCCAGCCTAGCCCCATTGTGTCTTCCCAACAAGGCACAATGAGTAAAATGGATTTAAACACAAGTCTAATTGCATCCTCCCAAAAGGATGTGATTATTGAAACAAGCTCTCCACCTAGAGCACAGTCCAAAAGGGTAAGGGACACTTCAAGCCCACAGTCTACATTTTCCCAATACCAAAGGAGAGTGAAGCAAAAGACCAAGGGTTCACAGGGTGCACACACACTGGAAGCAACACTTCCAGTTTCTCAAATTCAGGTTGATGTAACCCCTATTATTTCTCTGGGGTTACAGTCCCACTCTCTAAACATTAATCTTGATTTATCTCCATCCAATTCACCAACTCAATCTTTAGATGTGGACATGATCCATACATCTTTTCCTGATTCTCCAACTCTAATCTTGGAGAAGCCCCACTCTGAAGCTGGTGGCCATCACTTGTTAAGTGATTTGTTGGGCCATCAACCAATTTTTTCTGAAGTTGCAAGAGGATCTGTGGACCAATCTCTAAAATCAATCACCACAGATTCTACTGTAATTTCACTTTCTCAAAGTGCTTTATTGACTTCATCAACGAAACAGCTTCTTTCGTTGACAAGTGTTTCTCCATCAACGGTATCCATACCGTTGACAGTTCAAACTACCATTCCGTTGATAGGTCAATCTACACCCCTTATTGAAAATCCAGTTGTTTCCACAACTAGTGTAGATGACCTGGTGGTAGTTGAGACACTTTTAGGTTTGAGAGGGAGTGAAATTGAGAGGCTGGCTTGCAGCCAGGCAAAAGGAGAGAATGAGAGTGAGAGGCTGGCTATTTCTTCCAGCCAGGCAAAAGGAGAGTTTGAGAGTACCACCTTAGTAGGTGAAGGTGAGGGTGTGAGAGGTGTGAGCCATGGGGAGCCCATGATGCAAGAAAAGAGTGGAGAGAGAGAAGGGACTACAGGAGCAATAAGGGTGGAAGCAGCCATTGCTAATGAGTTAATGGAGGTCAGTGAGGGAGAAAGGGAACTTACTTTCCAAGAGCTTTATCAACAAACTCTGGATAGTATTTCCCTGGATCCTGAGACCTTTACTCATCCTGTGCCAGCCTATCAAGTTATGGCTCAACAGGGCAATGTGGAGGCAGAAAGGTCACTCAACTTAATTCATACTACTGCATCAATGCAAAGAGCAAAGGATGCCTTGACCAATCTACCTCCAGGAGCTGCAGCAAGTGGAGACTTTGAGTTTTCTGATGATGAGGACAGCTATGGTGATAATCTACAGGTGGCCACCACTTCACAGACTGGGACTTCTGTGGTGCCTCCTACACCAGGCTGGCTTTCTCAGGGTATGCATGGAAGAGTCACTCTAGATGCTGCTATCTCAAGGCAGTACAATGAGGCCTATCTAGCTCATGAGTCTGCAAATGCAAGGGACAAGAAATTCTACAAGGCCATCATGGATTCTCTGGAAATTCGAAGCCTACAAATGATGCAGACAAGGATTGAGGCTACAGAAATCAAGGACTCCATTAGCAATCTCAGGGATGCTAACTACAGGATGATCGATGAAAAGCTCCCTCTTCTCACTGTGTCCAAGATGACCAGGTTTTTCTCTAAGGAACCTGAGGTGGCTACATCCTTGAAAACTCTCTCTACAAGAGTGGACAAGGTGGAAGCTACACTTTCTCAAATGCAGAAGGAACAGGAGAAGCAAACTCAGCTACTCACTCAGCTAGTGGCAGCTCAAGGACTCCCAGTCATCTCTCTTGATGCTAACAAAAAGGGGGAGAAATCTAAGGAGCTAAACATTCAAATCACAAAGGTGTTGGTCCCAGCCATTTCACTGCCACAGGAGCCACTAGCAATGGGGGAGTTTGGGAAGAAGAAGAAGGATAGTATTGACCTGATCCAGGAAGCTTCTATGAGGATGAAACTTGCAGAACAAATCAAAGATCACTGGTCCAACATAGAAGCAAGGTTCAAGAACATTACTGAATCTTCAAAGACAGATCAGCCATCAACAAATGCAATGGTGATTGTACAAACGGAGCCACAGTTCAAGAGCTCTTATGCTATAGAGCCCCTTCAGCATGGAATCTTTCAAGATTCAAGAAATGAGAAGGGTCAATCTTCATGCTTTAAGAATGTGGATGCAAGAGGGATGTCTCCAATATCACCTGCCAAACCCAAAGGCAAGAACATTGAAAGGATATTTTATCCTGCTCCAAAGCCAGATGAGTTCAAAGTCCTAGGGAAGCTGATCATTGAGAGCAAGGAAAGCAATCATCCAAGCATAAGGAATCAAAGGGCCATCATCTACAGGGACAGCAAGGAAATCTGCATTTGGGTTGGTCACCCAAATTTTGCAAAGGCCAAGGCTGAAGAATCTGAAAGGGCAGCAATGCAAGCATTGGCAGTTGCTCAAGCACTTGAAGATGAAGAGACCTTTCAGGAAGAAAAAGCCAAGGATGGAGCTAATGAAGCTGAACCAGCAAGGAAAAGTGTAAGGCAACCAAAGGCTAGAGCTAAGAGGAATCTGAACTTTGAAAAAGAGGACTCTCTGGACACTGCTCAAGCCCCTTCCACAACAAGTGCACATCAAATTCCTATTGACCTACCTATTGGAGGAAAGTTGGCCTGTGACCCTGCACACCCTGTCAACTTTCATGATCAACCAATCATGCCAAAGGAGGAGCCTATTGAATTTGATGAAGCCTATTTTCCAAAGTTCCTATTTGAAAAGGATCAACCAATGAAGACAAAGAAAAGGGCTGTCAAGGCAAAGCCAGTATTTGTGAGGAAGCCACAATCTCAGAAACCCCCTACAAATCCAGAGGACTGCATGTACATTGCTGACATCAGGGAAGAATCCAGCTTACATCTTGATTTAGACAACCTGGTGGAAGTAAGGGGCATTGCAGCTTCTCAAAAGTTACCTGAAAGATTGGTTTTCACATACAAGGGTGGTAGAGAACAAATATGGCCTCTCTACAGAATTTTAGGAGAAGACTACCAAACACTACTCACAGTGTTTAGATGCTTGAAGAAAGACTTTGGCTTCACCAAAACAGCCAAGTCAGAGGTGGTCTCCAAGATATGTCAAATAAAGGCTAGCTGGAACAAGCCTGAGGCTCTTCCCAGGATGCTAAGAGTGCCCTCAACAGGAAAGAAGATCCATCTTCAACCTTACTGGATGATGGAATTTAAGGACAAGGACAACTGCAGAAGGTTCTTCAGGATGGAAGACCAGCTGGATAAGGCATCTAATCAAACTCTAAGGTTCATGCAATCCAAGCTTGGTGATCAAGATGAAGAAGAGAAGATCTTTTACAGAAGGCTACAGGTCCAGATTGAGGAGAACAACTCTAGGAGAGGGAAGAAGACTATGCCTCAAAGAAGACCAAGATGAATCATTTGCTCAGTCTAGAGGAGCACATTTGGGCATTAGTCTTGTAAGTCTTGTTTATGTCTAAAACTTTATGAAGCTCAATGCAATTTTTACTTTTATTCATGGGTAATATGTCTGAGTGTTTTTGTTATCATCAAGGCTCTTGATTTATGGCTGTTATTCTATCAGTCATAAATTGGGGGAGATTGTTAGGAATATGTTGATTCTTGATGATAATTGTAAAAACACTTAGTAGATTTTGTATTAAGTTATTTTGTAACTGTCAACGAAATGGCATGTTTTGCAGTGTTTCGTTGACAGGAAGCTCATCAACGGAATGAGTGTTGTAGCAATTGCACTATACAATACTTCACAGTTTGATATGCATTTGATGTATGTATTAGATAGGTTTTCTAAGTCATGTTGACTAAGTACTAGATAGGCAAAATAGGTTGGTTAATTGTAAGTATATCATGCCTTGTAATTTTGCCTAAGTGAAGACATGTCAACGGTATGAAGATTACTCTATCAACGGAACAAGGATACACCATCAACGGAATGAAGTTTACTCATCAACGAAATGAAGTTTACTCATCAACGAAATGGAGAATAAAGCTATCAACGAAACACATCTCCCTGCTATCAACGAATCATTATTGCTTTTCTGAATAGTTGACAAAGTGATAGTGACAGTTTACTGAACAGATCTAAAGGTGATGTGGAAGTGTACTTTGCATTGGAAACCATTAAAATGGACATGGGGAATAAGGAAACATCCCAGTTTCCAATTGGGCTCTTGGGAGTGATCATAATAAGCATGAAGACAAAAGCAAGGATCTCCAAGGACCACTGGACAAAGGGATGAAAAGCAAACTATTGGCGGTTATCTTTAGTGTACTTTAGAGTAGCCAAAAATAGTATTGTAAACTTGGGAATATATAACCAAGTGTAGCAGTTAGAAAGAAAGTAAGAGAAGAAAAACAAATAGTTTGTATTAGCTATCTTTGAGAGAATTCTTCTCTACAACTCTGTAACTGAGCAGCTGTGTACTTTTGTATCACAGATTATTTCCGCAATAAAAACACTTCAGTTGGATCATCAAACAATCCAACTGAATTATTGATATCTTGTGTTTTTGTTTATTCAGTTCAGTTTTATTTTATCATTGTTTTAAGTTTAAGAAAATATCAAGAATTGTATTCAACCCCCCCTTATACAATTCTGTTAGGTCATTTGGGAATAACAACACACCTATGATCACATTTTGAAAATACCCACTCCTATGAACACATTTTGAAAATACACACACCTATAATCACATTTTGAAAATACACATTCCTATGATCACATTTTGAAAATACACATACAAAAATCCATTTTTCTAATCACACTCTCAAGCTCACAATTTAACACTCAACTCCTTCCCTTCCATCTCCATCTCTCTCTCGGCTCACCCTCAACCTCTCCTCATTTCTCCCTCTCGGCCTCTCTCTCCCTCACTCGACCTCTCTCCCCCTCTCGGCTTCTCCCTCTCTCTCATTCTCTTTCTAACCTCCTTCCACCTTAACTCCCATCTTCCAAACCATAAATCATTTCAATCTCAACCCAAAGCTCAATCAACAACTTTCAATTGTAACTAACATTTATAAATAAAAATCATACTTTCTCTTAAACTAACATGCAACTCACAATACATTTAATTAACATATATACAAGTTCTATTTCATCTTGAAATTAATAACCCATCAAACTTTAATACCAAAATCACTAAGATCTTCAAGAATCCCTTACATGCAACCAATAATATTTCAAATTTCTACTACCCATAGTACATACAACATATATAATGAATAAAAATTGAAACCCACTAACAAACTTTAATCAAAACCATCATGGATCATAAAATTAGTGACATGCATCAACAAAATGAACTTGAGTTCAACTTTTAAACATAAAAATCAACACCATGGCTCACAAGGATCATTGCCATGGTCGGGTTTCTTCTCGGATGAGCCCAAAACAATGGGTCTCATCGAGAATGACCCTAAATACACACAATCGACCTTTGCATGTAAGCTTTATGCATAAAGACCCTTAAATCCGAAAATTCCAAATTTTGAAATCATGATAAAACTCGAAATTAGTACAAGAGGGTTGTATAGATTTGAGAGAGGAGTGTTTTGGTTACTCACACTTGTAATTTGGGTGAGAGAAACACAAGTTATGGTGGTTTTAATTTTTGTAAGAGATGAAGAACAAGAGAGAGAAATGGGTGTTGGGGAGAGAAGAAGAAAAGAACGGGGTGGGGGAGGCCAGTTGGGGGGTGGGTAGGGGTTTTTATAGGGGAGTTAAAGTAAGGTAAAAGTAAACACTTTTTAGTTATTTAATTATTAAATGACAAAAATGTCCAATTAAATAAAATACTAACATGATAAAAATCAAGGGCTTTCATGTAAATTCATAATCCCATTTCTAGATTCAATAGAAATATTATTCTACAAATAACTTTTGTAGATTAGTTAAATAAAATTACATTTACAAAGAATAATCAAATAAAATGTCTTTTAATCTCAAAAATAAATTTTAAATAGAATCTTACCATTCACTAGGTAAATAAATAAATTACCTATTGAAAATAAATAATCTAGAAGGTGTAGCATCTCTCAAAATAATTAATTAAAATAATGAAGTGGTTATAAAAATTTAAATCATGAGTTTAAAACTAAATTAAAATATAAATAATGCTAAGAAATATTTTATGCTACTTAATTAAATAATTTAGCATACTCTAAATTTATTATAATTAGTATATGACTTAAATAAATTTACAGAGCACTTAAATAAAATTTAGAAACCAGATACGAAATTAACTAATTACTCACAAAGTGAATAATTCACAATTCTAAGCACATAACAATTATTGCACATAATAAACACCTAACAATAAAATGTACGTTTCATTAAAATATTGAAGTCGAAATTTAGAATCGTTACATCATCCCCCCCCCCTTAAAAGGATTCTGTCCTCAGAATCTATTACGTAAACAGCCGAGGGTACTTTTCTAACATTTCGCTTTCTAACTCCCAAGTTGATTCTTCAACCCTGGGGTTCCTCCACAATACTTTCACTAATACAACTGTTTTATTTCTAAGTACTTTCTCTCTACGATCTAATTTCTCGATTGGTTGCTCTACATAGGACAAATCTGTCTGAATTTCTACCGGTTCATATTCAACTACATGCTTGGAATCAGGATGATACTTTTTGAGCATCGAAACATGGAATACATTGTGGATGTGCTGCATATGGGGTGGTAAAGCTAGTTCATACGCAACTTTCCCTATACGTCTTAGAATTTCAAAAGGGCCGACAAATCTCGGACTAAGCTTTCCTCTCTTTCCGAATCTAGTCAAACCTTTCCATGGTGACACCTACCTATACAAGAATATAATACCGTCTTAGTCTCTAATTCTTAGTACCTCAGCTTTGTTTACGCATCTCTAAGTATTTCTACCCCATCGCTATACAATCATATATTCTTATACATATATTTAACCAAGTAATCACTTAGGAAGCACATAATACTTTAACGACTCAATTAACATTAATCATGAAGTCACTTAACATCACATGACATCCTTAACACTTAATCATATAAGCCATGTATACACTTAAGATTGAACCAAAACTATGTCATTACAATACCACCATTTACACCTTCCTCCCTTCTTCCCTTCTCCTTCTCGGCCTCTCGGCCTCTCCCTCTTTTCTCAATCTCCCTCGGCCTTATACTAACACCAATCACACACGAACAAGTACACACACACATGGACACAATGGTGAAAACATTTTAAAAGACTACGCACACACACACATACACTAACCCAAATTACACAACCTTTGCGAAAACACACATTACCCAAGTTTACGTTTTTAATCCTTACGCTCACTTTTAAAATCACTCTTTTAGTCACTCACACCTAAATTACATTTTTAGACTAACACACACCTAAGAACACATTTTGAAAATACACACACCTATGATCACATTTTGAAAATACCCACTCCTATGAACACATTTTGAAAATACACACACCTATAATCACATTTTGAAAATACACATTCCTATGATCACATTTTGAAAATACACATACAAAAATCCATTTTTCTAAGCACACTCTCAAGCTCACAATTTAACACTCAACTCCTTCCCTTCCATCTCCATCTCTCTCCCGGCTCACCCTCAACCTCTCCTCATTTCTCCCTCTCGGCCTCTCTCTCCCTCACTCGACCTCTCTCCCCCTCTCGGCTTCTCCCTCTCCCTCATTCTCTTTCTAACCTCCTTCCACCTTAACTCCCATCTTCCAAACCATAAATCATTTCAATCTCAACCCAAAGTTCAATCAACAACTTTCAATTGTAACTAACATTTATAAATAAAAATCATACTTTCTCTTAAACTAACATGCAACTCACAATACATTTAATTAACATATATACAAGTTCTATTTCATCTTGAAATTAATAACCCATCAAACTTTAATACCAAAATCACTAAGATCTTCAAGAATCCCTTACATGCAACCAATAATATTTCAAATTTCTACTACCCATATTACATACAACATATATAATGAATAAAAATTGAAACCCACTAACAAACTTTAATCAAAACCATCATGGATCATAAAATTAGTGACATGCATCAACAAAATGAACTTGAGTTCAACTTTTAAACATAAAAATCAAGACCATGGCTCACAAGGATCATTGCCATGGTCGGGTTTCTTCTCGGATGAGCCCAAAACAATGGGTCTCATCGAGAATGACCCTAAATACACACAATCGACCTTTGCATGTAAGCTTTATGCATAAAGACCCTTAAATCTGAAAATTCCAAATTTTGAAATCATGATAAAACTCGAAATTAGTACAAGAGGGTTGTAGAGATTTGAGAGAGGAGTGTTTTGGTTACTCACACTTGTAATTTGGGTGAGAGAAACACAAGTTATGGTGGTTTTAATTTTTGTAAGAGATGAAGAACAAGAGAGAGAAATGGGTGTTGGGGAGAGAAGAAGAAAGAAGAAGAAGAAGAAAAGAACGGGGTGGGGGAGGCCGGTTGGGGGGTGGGTAGGGGTTTTTATAGGGGAGTTAAAGTAATGTAAAAGTAAACACTTTTTAGTTATTTAATTATTAAATGACAAAAATGTCCAATTAAATAAAATACTAACATGATAAAAATCAAGGGCTTTCATGTAAATTCATAATCCCATTTCTAGATTCAATAGAAATATTATTCTACAAATAACTTTTGTAGATTAGTTAAATAAAATTACATTTACAAAGAATAATCAAATAAAATGTCTTTTAATCTCAAAAATAAATTTTAAATAGAATCTTACCATTCACTAGGTAAATAAATAAATTACCTATTGAAAATAAATAATCTAGAAGGTGTAGCATCTCTCAAAATAATTAATTAAAATAATGAAGTGGTTATAAAAATTTAAATCATGAGTTTAAAACTAAATTAAAATATAAATAATGCTAAGAAATATTTTATGCTACTTAATTAAATAATTTAGCATACTCTAAATTTATTATAATTAGTACATGACTTAAATAAATTTACAGAGCACTTAAATAAAATTTAGAAACCAGATACGAAATTAACTAATTACTCACAAAGTGAATAATTCACAATTCTAAGCACATAACAATTATTGCACATAATAAACACCTAACAATAAAATGTACGTTTCATTAAAATATTTAAGTCAAAATTTAGAATCGTTACAGATATGATCATGGATTTCTCATTCTACATACTTTCTTAAAACGATAAAATCAATTCATCTTTGATTGTCCAGTGAATAGTGATTTAAAACTCGAATGGAAATCTTCTGATTCTGATCGCGTTTACATTCACTTATTCTCCTTATACCTCACTAATATAACTTCGAAACATTCATTCCATGTCTTCCATATGGTGTGGTCTGAAATATTTTTCATCATCAAATTCACTATTCATCAACATTTACTATTCAACAAAAAAAATTTAACTAAGTCCAAAATTTGGGGTTATTACATGGAAGGTCTGAAGCACAATCTTCTCAGCATCAGTCAATTATGTGACAGAGGATATGATGTTTCCTTTGAGAAAGAGAAGTGCCAGATCCTTCACAAGAAGAATGGAAAGCCTGCTCTTCAAGGAGTAAGGAAAGGGGACTTGTTCATAGCTGATCTGTACTCTGGATGCAAAGATGAAGTTAATTGTTTTTATGCCAAAGCTTCATCAGATGAAAGTTGGCTATGTCACAAGAAGATGTCTCACCTGAACTTCAAAACAATGAACTCCCTAGTCAAGAGGGAATTGGTGAGAGGTCTGCTTCAAATGGAATTTACATAGGAAGGACTGTGTAAGATCCGTGAACTTTATTCATAATATAAATTGTATTATATGTGTAGAATACTTAGTATGAAGTATTTTGAGTTATAATGATAAGGATTGTTAAGTGTTTATGTGTAAATTGGTGTGTCGAAAGCCCCGTTCAAATATTTTGTCATTTGAAAATATCTTCAATTTTGAGCCCCGTTTTGATAATTCAAGGGCCCCGTTAAAATTTTGTTCATCATTATTATTCCTTCGTCATTTGTGTTCGAATCATTATTGGAGGATTTCTTTGTATTATTATATCCCTTATAATCCGATATGATCAATAGAAATTGTTTTATTCAAAGGAAGAAAAATTATTCTAAACCCTAACCCTAATTTTTCTAGGGTAATTGATATATTGTCTGTATCAATAAATACATCTGTTATAGCCCCAGTATTCTTGAGCATTAGTTATATAAATCATATGTATTGATTTGGATAACTATCAGTCTTTTTGGATAGCTATCACCTCGTAAAACGTGTATTTTACATTATTAGGGTTTTAAAGCGAACCAGTGGATCAATATCGATCCAAAAATGTCGTTTAGGGTATTATTTGACACTAAGTATAAAAAGGAGAATCGTACATTATACTTCATATAATCCGTAATAAAAATATACAAAAATATAAAATTCCCGAACCGTGTTCTTCGTGTTCTTGAAAATCAAAATCAATTTCGAAGGTGTTATTGAAATCCAAATCCAAAGTTCAAGTACTCAAATCAAAGATCTTGAGCTCTAGTTTCAGAATCTTCCAACCTCATCATCATCTGGTAATTTTTCGATTTTATTTGAATTTTTCAAATTTCGAATTAAAATTAGGGTTTATATTCGAATTGGGGATTTTCATTCTGTTGATTCTCCGTTCAATTGATTGCTTCCAACATGTTCCTAGGGTTCTAATTAGTAGGAATTCATGCTTTAATTTCATGTTTATGTTCAATTTGTTCGGGTTTGATTTTCGGGTTTTGACCCGAATTCTTCTTTTTAATAGTCCGTTCTGGTTATTTATCTGACATGATTTTGGATATAGGGCTTTCATTGTATGTGTTCTTAGCTTCATTTTAACATAAAGAACGTAGAGTTTCATGTACGATTTTAGTAGATCGGAAAATTTGTTAAGCTCGCCGGAAAATAGTCGGGTTTTTGATTCCGGTGATGTTTTTGGTTTATTTTTGGTCGGAATAGATTGCTGAGTTAATAAGGATTGTTTTGGTACCAAAAGCCCTAATTTCTGTGTAGTTTTTGAGTCGCCGGAATCTGGGTTTTTCGCCGGATTCTGGAAAAATTCCGGGTTATTCTTGGTGACCCGTTTGTGTTCTTCCCGACCCGTTAACCCATTTTCTTGACCCGGTTTCAATCTTCAAAACCCTAATTCATTTTCAGAAAACTGTTTTTGAATTTTATTTTTAAATTTAATTTGAAAATAGTTTAATTATTTATAAAAATTATATTTTTATTTTAAAAAAACATTTTTAAATTCAGAAAATTCTGGAAAAATATATTTAATTATTTAAATTCGAAAACAGATTAAATTTAATTATTTTAATTATTTTTAATTAATAATTAATTTATTTAATTAATTCATTAATTCTTTTAATCAATTAATTCTTAATAATTAATTATTAATTATATTTAATTAATTTAAATTAAGTTTAAATATTTTCTAGCTTGATTTAATTATTTAAAAATATTTGGAGTGTTTAAAAAGTGTCAATTAATTTTTATTAATTGATTTAATTGCTTTTAAATACTTATAATGGGATTAAAAATCCGATTTTTGATTTAAAAATTATTTGTGACTTATTTAAATTCAAATAAGCCTCGAATATTGTTTTAAAAATATTTATAAGTTCTATATGGTTTATATGAGTCGATTAATGTGTGTTAATAGTCCGTAAATGCCCGTACGAGGGCTAATGTTTGAGTTTTAATTACCGTAAAATTAGACTGGGCGTCCGATAAGTACCCGGTTAGTTGTTTAAATGTGATAATGATTATGATTGTGTGTCGAGGATAGAATGAGGATAGTTAGACTTACTGTTATAAGTTGTTTATTATAGAATCGAGTTCCCGGAGCAAGGGAAAGGGGAAAGTAGAATGAACGAGATAGAATCCTGTCAGCGACATAGACCAGGCAAGTATCTGTGACTTTACTTGCGATAAATTGTTATTGTTTTCAATGCTTAAATGATTGTTATTCCCAGAACAAATCAGATTATCAAATCTTCACCCCGTATTTGAATAACTGATTCCATTTCCTTGAATATTCCTAATTCCTTGATTAATCCACAATCATGTTGGTTATCGGAAACCTTCACCTTCAATTCATTTCATATTGAATACAACCATTGATTATTGACTACCACCGTTGATTATTGATTACAACCATTGACTGTTGACTACAACCATTGATTAACTTCTTGAACGAGTATATCGTACCATTGAAACCATTCCGCTATTATTTCTCGCACTTTATTTGATAATGAATAGTTGAAGCTCTTTTGCAACTATTACACCCCGTCATTGTGTACTTATCTTGTTATGCATGTTATTGCTTATACCTTGTGATAGAATTGGCATGTTTTAAAATGAGACCAGTAATGGTCGGGCCATATTTATGGTCGTAATAACTTAAGCCCTAGATGGCCATGGATCCTGGTGGAGGACTATGCTATAAGCTAGTACGGGGTTGATGCGTGACTGATCAGCAGCTCAACCTTTGTATTTGAAAAATGTAGAAGTCCAATTCTGATTCCTCTTTCTTCAATAAAGATTGTTAAAAGCTTATGTTTGACTTGTGTATTGTTGATTCAGATAATTGAAATCTTTCCTTTCATTATGGAACTATGATTGATATAAATATCATGCTTGCTGAGCACATGTGGCTCATACTTGTTTTGTTTCTAACCCTATTCCAGTGAAGCGAGAGAATGAGCAGACACAGCGCTAGTGACAGTTCTCCCGATGCTAGGAGACCACCCCGAGTGATTGTCATTGGACGGGTAGTTGTTTTATTTTGGAAGTTAGACTAGATATCTAGCTTTGTATATTAAGTGTGTAATAACTCTGAAAACTGGTTTGTAATAAATATGACTTAGAAGTTTGTTTCATGCCATAATCTGGATGCGGTCTTGGATAAGGGGTATTTTATGTCATTATATATTATGCATGTGTTATATTCAGGTTTATATTGTGTTCTGATTGGTCGGGTGACTCCCCAAATCTGTACCCCGGGTTTGGAGGGCGTCACAGGTTGGTATCAGAGCAACATGTTATGGCATTTGAAACAAGTTAGGATTTAGGGTCCAGGATAACATAGAGGGTTAGGAATTCACCTAATGGTCATAGAAGGTCGATTAGAGATATTATGCGTAGTAATCGAGTATGGTTATAATTGCAGCCACCTAGCTCTAGTTCCCATTCAGATTCGTCAGAGCACCCGATAGAGGAGAGACCTGTACCAGATATGAGAGCAGGGCCGTCGTGACCGACACTACCTCAATCTGGACCTATAGTGGTCAGGAGAGATCCTATACCTTGTCCCGTTCCACTTCGACGCATACCCGCAGCACCGCGATCTCAGGCTTCAGTTTCCGGACCTCTGTTCCAGATCTCTGAGCCACCAGTTCCACATCACCGTTATCAGAGGATGAGAGAGGAGAGGGATTACTTTCGTAGACAGGTATTAGAGATGCGTGGGATGCGTACAGCGGAGGCAGGTGTAGCCAGAGATAGAGATAGATTCAGAGATCAGATAGGAGAGACATGGATGAGACTCAGGGTTGTGAGGACATTGGTAGAGACGAGGTTGCATGGACTAGCTACTAGCAGAGAGGGAGAGACTATAGCAGGGATGAGATAGATTTTGGACTTTGTGATGAGGGAGATTGGGGAGATTTCCGGACCAACACTATGGGAGACTAGAGATGATGATCCATGAGCCGGTAGAGACGAGGTTGGGATATTATGTGGATTCCAGTCAGATAGTACATAGATGCATAGTATAGTACCAGCAGTGCACCAGGCTTATAGTATCGCCTTGGATGGTTGTTGTATTTTGTTGTTGTACTGTTGATCGGCAGTTGTAGTTCAGCTATGACACACTTTACTCTTGAAAGTGTTCTACGCTTGTATCGAATCTATGTATATATTTATGATAATCATCCTTTGTAGAACTATTATTATTCTCTTGTTATTCATTTTCACTATTGTAATTGTTATTCTACTTGTGCAACGAGTGTACCCTTACGCCGTTGAAAATCCGTAAATCATGGTTCTACCAATTGCGTTCTTCTCTCTTCTATTTATGAATTATTAAATCAGTTATTGTTTGTTCATCAACAATATGCCTCCTAGACGAAATACCCGTGCGAATAGTTCAGCTGACCAAGAAGGTCAACAGAATACACCCCCAACGGGTCATTTAGATCCGATTGTAATACAACTTTTGAACACCCTTACTCAACAAACTAATGCTCTAGCTCAACAACAACAACAGATCCAACAACAGTTACTACAGCATCAGCAACATCAACATCACCAACAGCCGCACCAACAGGTAGTACCCGTGGTTATGTTTAAATCCTTTCAAGCAGCAAAACCTCCAGAATTCAAAGGATCTGCTGATCCAGTTGAGGCAAAAGCATGGTTGAAGGAAATGGAGAAAGCTTTTACGTTGATAGAGGTAACGGGAGAAAAGAAAATTGAGTATGCTAGTTAATTTCTGAAAAATGAGGCAAGTTATTGGTGGGAAACTAGTAAGGCTTTAAAACCTTAAGGGTTAATTACGTGGGAGAGATTTACAGAATTGTTTTTAGAGAAGTATTTTCCTGACTTTATGCGAGATCAAATGGAGTTGAATTTTTTTGAATTGAAGCAAAGTAGTATGACTGTTTCGCAGTACGAGACCAAGTTTACTGAGTTGTCTAGGTTTGTTCCGACATACGTTGATACAGAGAAGAATAAGGCCAAGAGGTTCCAACAGGGACTGAGGTCATGGATTCGTAGTAACTTAGCAGTTTTGGAGTTAGATACATATGCAGCCGTGGTACAGAAGGCAATGATTGCGGAAAGAGAAAGTGATTCATACATGAGAGAGAGAGAATAAGAAAAGAAAGGTAGGGACATCTGATAAGGTCCAGTCACCGGGAGATATTCAGAACCATCCAAACAAGAAACCAGGATTCCATCCGAGCAGAGGTACAACTTTCAAGAAACCAGATACCGGAAATGCAGGACCAATCAATCGTACACCAAACAATAATCAGCAAGTAGTTTCCAGACCTCCACTGCCAGAATGCAAGACATGCGGGAAGAGACATCCAGGTATATGCCACAGATTGAGTATCACATGTTTTAAGTGTAACCAGAAGGGGCATTATGCCAGGGATTGCAAGATAGGTATCGTGTGCCATCGATGTAAGAGACCAGGCCATATGATCAAGGATTGTAGAGCGCCAGCACCCGTGAACAACATGATTCGAGCTATAGATGCACCTCCAGCTGTTGATGTTCAGCCGTTAGCCAGAACCCATAATATGTCAATGAGGGAAGCAGTGAGAGACTCCAATGTGGTGGCAGGTACACTTCTAGTAAATTCTGTTAATGCTAAAGTGTTGATAGATTCAGGAGCTACTAAGTCGTTTATTTCGGAAACGTTTGCTCGTAAATTGAATTGTTTAATGGAACCCTTAAATGGAGTGTTGAGTGTAGAAATAGCTAACCAGGATCGTATACCGGTCAGCTCGTATTGTCCCCGTTGTGAAATTGAGATTTTAGGGAGTCGTTTTTATGCTGATTTATTACCTTTCAAGTTGGGAGAATTTGATGTTATTTTAGGAATGGATTGGTTAACTGATTATGATGCGCGTATTGATTGTAAGGATAAGAGGGTTACTTTAGTTACCCCAGAAAAGAAAGAAGTGATATTTAAAGGAGAGAAACAAACGAAGAAATTTATGTCAATGATTCAGACTAAGAGATTATTAAAACAAGGATGTGAGGCTTATCTCGCATATGTGATAGATACAGAGAAGGAAGTTTCTAAGTTAGAAGATATTCCAGTCGCGAGTGAGTTTCCAGATGTTTTTCCAAAAGAGTTACCAGGACTACCTCCAGATAGAGAGATTGAGTTCGCGATAGATTTAACACCAGGCGCGGAACCAGTATCCAAAGCACCATACAGAATGGCACCAGTGGAGATGAAGGAGTTAGCTAAGCAATTGCAGGAATTGTTAGACAAAGGAATTATCAGACCTAGCGTTTCACCGTGGGGAGCACCAATGTTGTTTGTCAAAAAGAAGGATGGGAGTATGAGACTTTGTATAGATTATCGGGAGTTAAACAAACTAACCATCAAGAACAAGTATCCATTGCCCAGAATAGATGATCTGTTTGACCAGTTAAAAGGAGCGGTTCATTTTTCTAAGATTGATCTATGATCAGGATATCACCAATTGAAGGTTAAACGAGACGATATACCGGAGACGGCTTTTCGAACAAGGTATGGACATTAAGAGTTTTTAGTAATGGCGTTTGGATTGACGAATGCACCAGCAGCTTTTATGGATTTAATGAACAGGATTTTTAAGAAGTATTTGGATGAGTTTGTAGTGGTATTCATCGATGATATTTTGATATATTCTAAGACGGAAGAAGAACATGCGAATCACTTGTGGATTGTGTTGGAGATTTTAAGACAAGAAGGACTATACGCAAAGTTTTCAAAATGTGAATTCAGGTTAAGGGAAGTTCATTTCCTAGGGCACGTGGTAAGTAGTGAAGGCATCAAAGTAGATCCAGCCAAGATTGAAGCAGTGAAGGATTGGGAAAGACCAAGGACACCAACTGAAGTTAGAAGTTTCTTGGGATTAGCCGGATATTATCGGAGATTTGTACAGGATTTTGCAAAGATAGCTACTCCAATGACCAAGCTGACAAGGAAAAGCGAACGATTCATATGGAACGACAAATGCGAAGAGAGTTTCCAAGAGTTGAAGAAGAGACTAACTACGACACCAATGTTAATGCTACCAGAC
This sequence comes from Heracleum sosnowskyi, assembly GCA_030848705.1. Classification (NCBI taxonomy): domain Eukaryota; kingdom Viridiplantae; phylum Streptophyta; class Magnoliopsida; order Apiales; family Apiaceae; genus Heracleum; species Heracleum sosnowskyi. The sequence continues at coordinate 56,101,453 of CM061238.1, read as the reverse complement.
AATCAAGGTCAATTTGTAATCTATAGTGATGCGTCTTACAAAGGATTGGGTTGTGTACTTATGCAACATGACAAAGTAATTGCTTATGCGTCGAGACAATTGAGACCTCACGAACATAAATATCCTACACATGATTTGGAATTAGCAGCTATCGTATTTGCACTGAATATATGGAGACATTACTTGTACGGAGAGAGATGTGAAATTTACACCGATCACAAAAGTCTGAAGTATATCTTTACTCAGAAGGAGCTGAACATGAGACAGAGAAGATGGTTGGAGCTAATCAAGGATTACGACGTTTCTATAAATTATCACCCCGGTAAGGCAAACGTGGTAGCAGATGCATTGAGCAGAAAAGAAAGATTGAAAATGCTGACGATGACCAAAGAATTGTACAGAGAGTTTGAAAAGTTAGAGATAGAAGTACGTGTTCCGAAGGACGCGACAGAAATGATTTACGCCATAACGTTTCAACCTGAATTGTTGGAAAAGATACGGAAATTCCAAGAGCAAGTCATGAACGACAATGAAAATAGTTTAACAGGCGAGGAAATATGTAGCCAACTGGACGACAAAGGAATCTTAAGGTTTGCTTCTCGAATATGGGTACCTAATGTAGCAGAACTAAAGAATGAAATTTTGCACGAAGCGCATAACTCAAAGTATTCAATTCATCCTGCAAGCATGAAGATGTATCGAGATCTTAAAATGAACTTTTGGTGGCCAGATATGAAAAGAGAAATTGCTGAATGGGTGAGTAAATGTTTTACATGTCAAAGGGTCAAGGCGGAACATCAAAGACCAAGTGGATTACTGCAGCCGTTAGAAATTCCTGAGTGGAAGTGGGAACACATCGCAATGGACTTTGTGGTAGGATTGCCTAGAACGAAGACTAACCATGATGCTATTTGGGTTATTATAGTTCGATTGACGAAATCCGCACATTTTCTTCCTATTAATGAGAGATTCTCGCTGGATAAGTTAGTTCATTTATATGTTAAAGAAATCGTGGTACAACATGGAGTTCCAGTGTCAATAGTATCTGATCGAGACCCTCGATTCAACAAAAGATTCTGGAGAAGTTTTCAAGAATGTTTAGGCACCGAATTGAGAATGAGTACGGCTTATCACCCGCATACAGACGGTCAAAGTGAAAGGACAATTCAAACCATCGAAGACATGCTTAGGACGTGTGCACTTGATTTTAAAGGTAATTGGGATGATCATCTACCCTTAGTAGAATTCTCATATAATAATAATTTTCACGCGAGTATCGGGATGCCACCTTACGAAGCTTTATATGGACGGAAGTGTCGATCTCCAATATATTGGGAAGAAGTTGGTGAACGGAAAGTGATAGGACCAGAATTAGTACAGCAGACAAAGGAAGTGATTGAATTGATTCAGAAAAGGTTGATAACAGCTCAAAACCGGCAGAAGAAATATGCTGACCTAGCAAGAAAAGATATGGGATTCGAAGTCGGAGAACAAGTGTTACTGAAAGTTTCACCATGGAAAGGATTAGTTAGGTTTGGAAAGAAAGGGAAATTGAGTCCGAGATACGTTGGACAATTTGAGATTTTGAAGCAAATTGGGAAAGTAGCTTACGAGTTAGCATTACCCCCGCATATGCAGCACGTTCATAATGTGTTTCATGTATCCATGCTTAAGAAGTATCGACCAGATTCGAACCATGTAATAGAGTATGAACCCATAGAGGTCCAGTCAGATTTATCTTATGTAGAGCGACCAATTCAGATATTGGATCGTAAGGAAAAAGTATTAAGAAATAAGACTGTAGTGATAGTAAGAGTTTTGTGGAGGAATCCTAAGGTGGAAGAGTCTACCTGGGAGTTAGAGAGTGATATGTTAGAGAAGTATCCCCAGTTGTTTCCTTGATCTGATTCTGAGGACAGAATCCTATTAAGAGGGGAAGGATGTAAGATCCGTGAAATTTATTCATAATATAAATTGTATTATATGTGTAGAATACTTATTATGAAGTATTTTGAGTTATAATGATAAGGATTGTTAAGTGTTTATGTGTAAATTGGTGTGTCGAAAGCCCCGTTCAAATATTTTGTCATTTGAAAATGTCTTCAATTTTGAGCCCCGTTTTGATAATTCAAGGGCCCCGTTAAAATTTTGTTCATCATTATTATTCCTTCGTCATTTGTGTTCGAATCATTATCGGAGGATTTCTTTGTATTATTATATCCCTTATTATCCGATATGATCAATAGAAATTGTTTTATTCAAAGAAAGAAAAATTATTCTAAACCTTAACCCTAATTTTTCTAGGGTAATTGATATATTGTCCATATCAATAAATACATCTGTTATAGCCCCAGTAATCTTGAGCATTAGTTATATAAATGATATGTATTGATTTGGATAGCTATCAGTCTTTTTGGATAGCTATCACCTCGTAAAACGTGTATTTTACATTATTAGGGTTTTAAAGCGAACCAGTGGATCAATATCGATCCAAAAATGTCGTTTAGGGTATTATTTTCCACTAAGTATAAAAAGGAGAATCGTACATTATACTTCATATAATCCGTATTAAAAATATACAAAAATATAAAATTCCCGAACCGTGTTCTTCGTGTTCTTGAAAATCAAAATCAATTTCGAAGGTGTTATTGAAATCCAAATCCAAATCCAAAGTTCAAGTACTCAAATCAAAGATCTTGAGCACTAGTTTCAGAATCTTCCAACCTCGTCATCATCTGGTAATTTTTCGATTTTATATGAATTTTTCAAATTTCGAATTAAAATTAGGGTTTATATTCGAATTGGGGATTTTCATTCTGTTGATTCTCCGTTCAATTGATTGCTTCCAACATGTTCCTAGGGTTCTAATTAGTAGGAATTCATGCTTTAATTTCATGTTTATGTTCAATTTGTTCGGGTTTGATTTTCGGGTTTTGACCTGAATTATTCTTTTTAATAGTCCGTTCTGGTTATTGATCTGACATGATTTTGGATATAAGGCTTTCATTGTATGTGTTCTTAGCTTCATTTTAACATAAAGAACGTAGAGTTTCATGTACGATTTTAGTAGATCGGAAAATTTGTTAAGCTCGCCGGAAAATAGTCGGGTTTTTGATTCCGGTGATGTTTTTGGTTTATTTTTGGTCGGAATAGATTGTTGAGTTAATAAGGATTGTTTTGGTACCAAAAGCCCTAATTTCTGTGTAGTTTTTAAGTCGCCGGAATCTGGGTTTTTCGCCGGATTCTGGAAAAATTCCGGATTATTCTTGGTGTTTGTGTTCTTCCCGGCCCGTTAACCCATTTTATTGACCCGGTTTCAATCTTCAAAACCCTAATTCATTTTCAGAAAACTGTTTTTGAATTTTATTTTTAAATTTAATTCAAAAATAGTTTAATTATTTATAAAAATCATATTTTTATTTTAAAAAAACATTTTTAAATTCAGAAAATTCTGGAAAATTATGTTTAATTATTTAAATTCAAAAATTGATTAAATTTAATTATTTTACTTATTTTTCATGAATAATTAATTAATTTAATTAATTAATTAATTCTTTTAATCAGTTAATTCTTAATAATTAATTATTAATTAGATTTAATTAATTTAAATTAAGTTTAATTATTTTCTAGATTGTTGGAGTGTTTAAAAAGTGTCAATTATTTTTTATTAATTGATTTAATTGTTTTTAAATACTTATAATGGGATTAAAAATCCGATTTTTGATTTAAAAATTATTTGTGACTTATTTAAATTCAAATAAGCCTCGAATATTGTTTTAAAAATATTTATAAGTGCTATATGGTTTATATGAGTCGATTAATGTGTGTTAATAGTCTGTAAATGCCCGTACGAGGGCTAATGTTTGAGTTTTAATTACCGTAAAATTAGACCGGGCGTCCGATAAGTACCCGGTTACTTGTTTAAATGTGATAATGATTATGATTGTGTGTCGAGGATAGAATGAGGATAGTTAGACTTACTGTTATAAGTTGTTTATTATAGAATCGAGTTCCCGGAGCAAGGGAATGGGGAAAGTAGAGTGAACAAGATAGAATCCCGTCAGCGACATAGACCAGGCAAGTATCTATGCCTTTACTTGCGATAAATTGTTATTTTTTTCAATGCTTAAATGATTGTTATTCCCAGAAAAAATCATATTATCAAATCTTCACCCCGTATTTGAATAACTGATTCCATTTCCTTGAATATTCCTAATTCCTTGATAAATCCACAATCATGATGGTTATCGGAAACCTTCACCTTCAATTCATTTCATATTGAATACAACCATTGATTATTGACTACCACCGTTGATTATTGATTACAACCATTGACTGTTGACTACAACCATTGATTAACTTCTTGAACGAGTACATCGTATCGTTGAAACCATTCCGCTATTATTTCTCGAACTTTATTTGATATTGAATAGTTGAAGCTCTTTTGCAACTATTACACCCCGTCATTGTGTACTTATCTTGTTATGCATGTTATTGCTTATACCTTGTGATAATATTGGCATGTTTTAAAATGAGACCATTAATGGTCGGGCCATATTTATGGTCGTAATAACTTAAGGCCTCGATGACCATGGATCCTAGTGGAGGACTATGCTATAAGCTAGTCTGGGGTTGATGCGTGATTGATCAGCAGCTCAACCTTTGTATTTGAAAAATGTAGAAGTCCAATTCTGATTCCTCTTTCTTCAATAAAGATTGTTAAAAGCTTATGTTTGACTTGTGTATTGTTGATTCAGATAATTGAAATCTTTCCTTTCATTATGGAACTATGATTGATATAAATATCATGCTTGCTGAGCACATGTGGCTCATACTTGTTTTGTTTCTAACCCTATTCCAGTGAAGCGAGAGAATGAGCAGACACAGCGCTAGTGACAGTTCTCTCGATGCTAGGAGACCACCCCGAGTGATTGTCATTGGACGGGTAGTTGTTTTATTTTGGAAGTTAGACTAGATATCTAGCTTTGTATATTAAGTGTGTAATAACTCTGAAAACTGGTTTGTAATAAATATGACTTAGAAGCTTGTTTCATGCCATAATTTGGATGTGGTCTTGGATAAGGGGTATTTTATGTCATTATATATTATGCATGTGCTATATTCAGGTTTATATTGTGTTCCGTTGGTCGGGTGACTCCCCAAATCTGTACCCCGGGTTTGGAGGGAGTCACAGACTGTGTGCGGCTTGTCAGAAAGGAAAGTCAAAGAAAGCATCTCACAAGGGCACTGACACATCATCAATAACTGAACCCAATCAGCTACTGCACATGGATTTGTTTGGTCCAGTTAATGTGATGTCCATGTCAAAGAAACAATATGCACTTGTGATTGTTGATGACTATTCCAAATATACATGGGTTTTATTCCTACATTCCAAGGATGAGACCCCATAGATGGTGATTGATCATGTGAAGTTGATTGAGCTGGAATCTAGATTCCATGTTAGAGCTATTAGGTCAGATAATGGAACTGAATTCAAAAATGTAGTCCTAAATGACTTTTGTGCAGATAAAGGAATAACAAGATAGTATTCAGCCCCTAGAACTCCTCAATAGAATGGAGTGGTAGAAAGGAAGAATCGTACATTGATTGAAGCTGCAAGAACTATGTTAAGTGAATCAAGACTTCCAATGTACTTCTGGGCTGAAGCTGTAAATATTGCTTGTTATACTCAGAATCGAACTTTAATCAACAAGGACTTAATGAAGACTCCTTATGAGATCATGAACAACAAGAAACCAACTCTCAAGTAATTTCATGTATTTGGTACAAAATGCTTTGTGCTCAAGGATGGAGATGTAAAACGTGGCAAGTTTGAGGCCAAGGCATATGAAGCTATTTTTTTTGGTTACTCCAGAATATCTTACAGGGTGTACTTGATTGACAGTCACCAAGTGAAGGAAAATGTCAATGTTACATTTGATGACACTAAGCTCCCAAGTATCCAAACAGAAGATTCATCTGAAGAACTGAAGTTTGATAACTTTCCAGACTCAGAATCAGATGTTGAAGCTCCACCTGGGATTGTTGCTGGCAATGATAATAATAATGATGATAATGATCTTGGTGGTGGTGGTGGAAACATTGGTAACAATGGAGATACCACCAACACTGGAGAAGAATCATCAAGGCAATCAAGCAACAACTCAGGGGGAGGAAATGAAGGGTCGACTAGTCATTCACAACACCAGAATGAATTTGAAGGCGAATCATCAAGATCAAATCTTCCAAGACAAATTGTTTAGAATAGAGCTCATCCTTTTGAGCTGATCATTGGTGATCCAGGTGTTGGAGTTAAAACTAGAAGTGCTACTCAGAATGAATGTCATTATTCAGGGTTTCTTTCTGAGATGGAACCAAAGAAGACCGAGGAAGCACTAAGTGATCCAGATTGGGTGATTGCTATGCAAGATGAACTCAATCAATTTGAACAATAGTAAGTCTGGAAGCTGGTATCCAGACCAAGAACAGGAAACTAGTTGGTACAAGATGGGTATTCAGGAACAAGTTAGATGAGGATGGCATAGTAACAAGGAATAAAGCAAGACTGGTTGCTCAAGGGTATTCACAAGCTGAAGGCATTGATTATGATGAAACCTATGCACCAGTGGCTAGGCTTGAGGCTATCAGGATGTTCTTAGCATTTACAGCTTATTCCAATTTTAAAGTCTATCAAATGGATGTTAAGAGTGCATTCTAGAATGGTGAGCTGGATGAAGAAGTGTATGTGGAACAGCCCCTGGTATTGAAAATTAGGAGTTGCTGGACTTTGTGTACTTTCTCTTCAAGGATATCTATGGTCTCAAACAAGCCCCAAGAAAATGGCATGACACTCTCTCTGGTTTTCTTTTAGAAAATGGTTTTGTTAGAGGTATCATAGAGAAAACTCTTTTTTCTAAGAAACACAAAAATGATATGATATTAGTCTAAGTCTATGTGGATGACATCATATTTGGGTCTACTAATGATGATCTATGTAAGAGATTTTCTAAGCTAATGCAGAGTAAGCTTGAGATGAGTTTGATGGGTGAGCTGAAGTTCTTTCTTGGATTACAAGTAAATCAAAGGTTAAATGGTATATTTATTTGTCAATCCAAGTATCTTAAAGAACTCCTCAAGAAATAGCACATGGAGGATTCAGCATCAGCAAAGACTCCATCATCTACAGCTGTCAAACTTGGAGCCTGTGATAATTCTATCAAGGTAGATATTACAAGCTACAGAGGTATGATTGGCTCATTACTTTATCTTACTGCAAGTAGACCTGATATTATGCATGCTACATGCTTATGTCCAAGGTTCCAAGCGGATCCTAGAGATTTACATCTCATTGCTGTTAAAAGAATCTTGAGATATCTTAAGGGTACACCTAACTTAGGTATTTGGTACCCTAAAGATTCTGGTTTTAATCTTGTTGGATATACAGATTCTAATTATGCATGTAGTGTTGTGGATAGAAAGAGTACCTCTGGGAGTTGTCAATTCCTAGGAGGTAGATTGATTTCCTGGTATAGCAAGAAATAGCAAACAGTTTCAAATTCAACAGCAGAAGCTGAATATATTACTGCTGGAAGCTACTGTGCTCAGATCTTATGGATAAGGAATCAATTAAAGGACTATGGCTTTGTGTTAGACAAAATTCCAATTCTATGTGACAATACAAGTGTCATGGCAATCTCCAACAACCCTGTTCAGCACTCGAGAACCAAGCACATTGACATCAGGTATCATTTTATCAGAGAGCATGTCATGAATGGTACCGTGGAGTTACATTTTGTACCCACAGAGGAACAAACAACATATATTTTCACTTAGTCTCTTGATGAATCCACTTTTACCAGGTTAGTTGGTAAATTGGGTATGTTAAATAGTTTTAGTGATTAGTATTGATAATTATTGGTGTTTGTTCTTAGTTAAAATACAAGTGCTTTGTGTTGTACATTTTCTTAAAATTCACTTGTATTTTAGTTTATCAAAACATTTTCTTAGTTGATGTATAAATTTAATAATCTTAAATGCCATGCTTTTATCTAGTTTATTAAGCTTTCTAGGTTAAGTATTTTTAAATAATTTATTTTCTCTAAAAATATTTTTCTCAGATTTTTTTATGGAGAAATTTATTTTTACTTCAAATTTATGAATTTAAGAATATTTAAATAGTTGTTTAACTGTTTATAATTTTTTATTGCATTTTAAAAATATTTTCTTGTATTTTTATGATCTTATTTGATTTTTCTGCTATTTATTTCAGTTTTTGTGAGCTTTAGTTTATTTTACTTACAGTTTAATGTTTTTTGTTTTCAAAAAGACTATCGGAAAGACTATCCAATAGTCTTTCTGATAATATTTTTGAATTTCAGTATTTAATTTAGTTGTTTTGTATTTATTTCTTTTTAGTTTTAGACTTTAACATTAACTGTTATAGTCTTTCTAGTTTTTAAACTAGAAAGACTATCGGTAAGACTATCCTGGATAGTCTTACTAACAGTATTTCTAATTTAATTTCGTTTATTTTAAACTATTTTTTGTTTATTCTTTTATTTTTTGTTTTTAGTCTTTCTGTTCTAGTAAGACTATCTGATAGTCTTTCCGATAGTCTTTCCAGGTTTTCTATAAATACTAACTTGTTTTTCTCATAATTCACTTACTCTTTCTTGCTCAAGTTTTTACTTAGCTTATTTTCTCTCCTAGTTCTTTTAAAAAACTCTTCTAAAAGTAGTGTTGCAGATTAAAAAAAAAACTAAGGCATGTTTTTGTGTTTTTAAATTCTCCTAGTTTCTATTATTAATTATTTGTAAGTCTGTTTTTTATTTTATTTTAAAAAAATGGCCTTTGAGATTGTCAAAAACAATTTTGTTGGTTATCTTGATCCACTAAAATGTTCATTTGAATGTTCTAGGCCTTGGATTCAGTTTTTAAATGAGCATTCTATTATTAGACATACAATCTGTCTGAATGTTGATTTAAAACATGAACCTTTGAGGCTTTTGTGTTCTACTACCGTTGTGTCCACTGATTTATCTTCTTTCACATTCACTATCAGTGACACACACTATACACTAAACAGAGATGTTCTTTGTGATGCTTTGCAACTCCCCAGAGATAACTTTGTTAATTTACCTTCTGAAGCGGACCTAATTCAATTTTTCACCAACATCAACTATCAAGATCCGGTAGATTTAGTAAAGTTATCCAAAGGCAATCTAGTCAGTGAGTGGGATTTATTCTTTGACACCATGGCTAAAGTTTTCAGCAACTGCACCAAAACTAACTTTCATAATATTCCTTCACTTCTTCAGAACATTGGTTTTGCAGTTGCTCACAATCTTTGTATCAATTTTGGCCATCTTGTCTAGAATCATTTGGTCAGACGAGTATTAGTGACTAAGAGTGATCATTCTACTGGAAGGAAAGTCAAATGTTTTTATCCTCGTTTCCTCACTCTAATGATTAATCATGTTCTTTCTGATGCTCACAAACAGATGTTTAGTCATAGTATTTCTGAAAATTCTCAGACTACTCATGTCAAATTTTTCCAAAGACCAAACACATCTTTCAAATATCTATCTGTTCATGTGGTCATTACAACTTATATGACCCAATTTATTCCTCTTCCTGCTTATGGATTACCAGTTCCTGAGCAACAACCTTCAGTGGATCACTCCACCCCTGTTGGAACTTCAGATGCAACTCCAATACAGGTAGTATTTCCTAACTTTGGATCTTTTTCTGACAATATTGTTGAAACCCAAGAGGTTGATAGGGCTGACCATGAGTTTGTAGAACCACAAACTCTATCCCCGGTCATAGAGCCAAACACTGAGTCAACTCCTTTACCCACTCAACCTGAACTTAATGTTAATGTCAAACACAGAAGTACTAGTGATGATAATACACTGAGAGATCCCACAGCTCTGTCTCCACCTCCCAAGAAAAGAAGAACATACAGGGAGACAACTGTTAGCCCATCTGTATCCTCTCAACAGGATATGGATTTTAATATGTCCAATGAACAGTATCTAGAGACATCCTCTCAACAGGCATCAGAGGGAAAATCTGATTCTTTCCCATAAATAATAGAATCATTTTCTCCCCTCCCAGAGGGAACATCTCTGGCTCCCCAAAGGGATTTTCCACTCGCAGTTTTTACTGGAGAAAGTGGAAGGCAACCTAGTGAGTCTAACACTGAAGCAATTCAGTTTCAAAATCAAAATGACTTTTTGGACTTCACTAGGGATTGGGATTTGCGAACTCCCATTGCACCACCACTGACCTCTCTAGAAGGGGCTAGGGTGATTTTTCCCGCAGGTACATCATCTGAGAATATGGATAGACAGCTAGTGGTTATAAATCAGAATCAAACACAGAGTGATACACAAGCACGTGAGCTGAGTGAAACACCACTGAGAGAAATTGAGGTGAGTGCACACACTGACACAAACACTGCTTCGTTGTTAGCTCAGATAGTTGCTCTACATAAACAACTCTTGGAAACCCAGGCTGAAAAAGATCTTCTCAAAGAACAAGTGGTTGAACGGTCTTCTTCTTCCACCTCTGTAACTAATCAGCTGGGTACTATAAAGGATGATATTAAAGGTCTGAAGATTACTCTCCTACCCAAGGTCAATGCAGTCTAGCAATCTCAAGTACTTGTGGCTTCGGACATCTCTGATCTTACAACTTCAAATGCTCATATAACAGAGAGTGTCAAGCAGATTGCTTCCATTTCTACTCAAGTGTTCTGAACTCTGGGTCTTCATGAGCAAGATTAAAAGAACGTCTCCATTGATTGAGCTGCTGCATGACCAGCTCAGAGATTTTGCTATGAAAGCTAGTCCTCAAGTGGTTGAAGTGCCTTATGAAGTTAAATTCTATAAAGGAAGGGCACTTCAGACTTGTGGTGTAGATCCTCTCTCGTTGAAAGATTATCCTGCCAAGCATCTTGATTTCCTTGGCTTACAAGTTAAGCAAGTGAAAGAAGGAATCTTTATTAGTCAAACTAAATATATCTTTGATTTATTAAAGAAGTTTGATCTAATGGATTGCTCTCCTGCTAAAACACCCATGCCAACTGACACTAAGCTTGAATTGAATACTAAGGAAAAATCTGTGGACATTTCAAGTTATAGAGGCATGGTAGGCTCACTTCTATATTTAACAGCTAGTAGACCTGATATTATGTCTGCTACATGTCTTTGTGCTAGATTTCAGGCTGATCATTGAGAGTCTCACTTAATTGCAATCAAGAGGATTTTCAGATATCTCAAGGGAACACCAAACCTTGGCATTTGGTACCCTATAGAATCTGGTTTTGATCTAATTGGTTATTCAGATGCAGACTATGCAGGTTGCAAGATTGACAGAAAAAGTACAACAGGCACATGTCAATTTGTAGGAAACAAGCTTGTCTCATGGTTTAGTAAGAAGCAAAATTCTGTCTCTACCTCTACATCTGAGGCAGAATACATTGCTACTGGATGAAAAATCAACTAATAGACTATGGTCTAACAGTTAATAAGATCCCAATATTCTGTGACAACACTAGTGCAATTGCCATAACTGAGAATCCAGTGCAACACTCAAGGACCAAGCACATTGACATAAAGTATCACTTCATCAGGGAACATGTGATGAATGGTACTGTGGAACTTCATTTTGTTCCAAGTGAGCAGCAAATTACAGACATTTTTACCAAGCCACTTGATGAATCAACATTCTCAAGGTTGGTAAGTGAGCTAGGTATGCTTAACTACTCTTGATTTATTTAAATGTCTGATGATTTGTAATGCAGCCAGTGTCAACATGATTTTCATGAGAATTAAAACTCTCTGAAAAAGAAGAATTTTGTCTAAGTCAAAATTTCTCCTTCTACGGATACCCCTATCCGTTGATGGTCATTTCAGACACTGGATTTTCTTTGTCTACGGATACTATTTTTCACCTCTACGGATATCGAATCCCAAAAGGTAAAATCCTATCCGTAGATAGTTTAGTTTAATTGTAACCGTTAAAGTCACAATCTTATCCGTAGTTACCTGCGTACAGTACGTGTATGTAATTACAGTAAATTCGTGGCTTTACTTTTCAATCCATTACTTTTAAACGGTTACTTTCTTGCTCAATCAGATAATTTTTTTCAATTATTCTGATTTTATTAGTGAATTATTTTGGGGGAGTATAAATTAAATTTTACTCTCAGTTAATCATTTTCTATCATTTTCCAAAAATTCTCTAAGGCAAGAAAATTTCTTCCCTCTCAAAAGCTAAATTTTCTCTGTAAGTTCAAAGCTTTCATCAATGGCACCAACCAACAAAACAATGTCACTCACTGGTTTCACATACGAGAAGAACAATTTCACAGCTTTGGTGGACTTCGAGGAGAAGAACGCATCATATCACACTATGATGAGGTTCTTCCAGAACTGCAAGCTATCCAAGGCTATGTTCGAAGCCCCCACTCTTTATTTTGAGGTAATTGAAGCTATTTGGGAATCAGCTGTTTTTGATTCTGTGAATGCTACCAATACTTTTGTTCTTCAAGGTAAGGAACATGTGATTAATAGTGACATTATCTCTACCTGCTTGAATTTGCCTGATAACAGTAGGTTAGAAAAGCATAGTGATACTGATATAGTTAACATGTTGAATTTGATTAACTATGCTTTACCTACTGATAATTTGAGTAAGATTCAAAGGAAAGGCATGGTCAAAGAATGGAGCTTTTTCTTTGATGCCATTCTTAAAGTATTCTCTGGTAAGATTAGCAACTATGATGCTATTACTTTCTCCATGCTAGATATTGCTTATATGCTTCTTAGTGATAGCTTTTATAACCTAGGATCCCTAATTCTTTATGAACTAGGTGCTAAATTAGGGAATAAAGCATCTAGAAGTAAGAATATCTATTAGGCTAGATTCTTCATGTTGCTGGCTAACCATGTAAAAAATAACTTGGTGATCCAATTCCCTGCAAACTCCAAGGAGTGTTGGGTTCAGAATAAGAGAGTCCTTGAGGACTTGAATAGGCCGAACCACAACAGGGAGGTTCAATTGATGTATCCACCAATTTTCAATTCAGCTCAAGAGGCACGGGTGAGTCAGGTAATCTCCTCAACTGTTCCTACCTCTGTTGTTATCTCTTTGATTTCTAGTACCACAATGGAGGCTGGAACTGTCCAACAGCCTCCTACCCAAGTGGCCACCTCTAGAATTCCCAAATCCAAATCCAGAAAGTCAACCTCAGGTGCTTCTCAAAAGGCACCTGTTGCAAAAACTACCCAAGCCCTTGAGGGGAGTGTGAAGGAGGTAGTGAGTGGTGAGGGAAGGGGTGAACATCAAAGAAACCCCAAGAACAAGGAGGGTGAGATAAATGTGTCCCAGCCTAGCCACCCTGTATCTTCTCAAAACGATGCAGTGGTTGAAAAAGAAACTACCACATCCCTAGTGGCATCCTCCCAAAAGGATGTTGCTATTGAAAAGAGTCCCCAACTAGGGACACATCACAAGAGGGATAGGGACACCAGAAGCCCCATAGATACATCCATAGCCTATACAAGGAGAAAGAGGTCTAAACAATCTGGGGTTACACAAGGATCACACACAGTGCCTATGATACCATCTCAAATTCAGTTTGATGTGGCTCCAGTAAATGTGGAGTCACAGCCCCATTCTTTAATCATTCAAACTGAAACATAAACACCAAGCTCGCCCACTCTCTCTTTAGATGTGGATATGATTCACACATCAATTCCTGATTCTCCATCTCTTACATTCTTGGAGAAGCCCCACTCTGAAATTGGTGGTCATCATCTAATTGATGATTTGTTGGACCACCAATCTATCATTTCTAAGACTCTGGCTCCATCTGTGGCTCTCAATTTAAAATCAATCTCCACAAATTCAGCCTTATTCTCAATTTCAAGAGCTACTTCTTTTCCTTCATCTATGGATATTTCTCATCCGTTGACAAGTGTTTGTCTGTCTACGGATATGCCCCAAATCAACTATCCGTTGACATATACTTCTACTACCTCTATGGATACTCCTTCCACACTTGCACTTCAAACTTCAATTATTAAAACTTCAAGTATGGATGAGTTAGTAGTAGTTCAAACACTTCTAGGCTTGAGGGAAGGGAGTGATGTCACTGAGAGTGAGAGGCTGGTTTGCAACCAGGCAAAAGGAGAGGGAGAGCAAGAGAGACAGACTACTTCTTCCAGTCTGGTAAAAGTGAGCACTGAGAGTTCCACCTTAGTAGGTGAAGGTGAGGGTGTGAGAGGTGTGAGCCAGGGGGAGCCCCTGATGCAAGAAGAGAGAGAAAATGAGAGAAAAGCAGGTACATGAGATATAAGGATGGAAGACTCAGCCATTGCAAGTGAGTCAATGAATATCAGTGATGTAGACAGGGAGAGACTGTTCCAACTTGAATATCAAAATGAGTTGGATCAAGTCAACCTGAATGCTGAGACATTTACTCATCCTGATCCAGCCTATCAAGTCTTGGCTGAACATGGCAATGTGGAGGTAGAAAGGATGTTGAATTTGGACACACAATTGAATCAATGTCTAGGGCAAATGAAGCTATTCAGAATCTGCCTCCAAGAGCTGGTGAAGATTTCAGCTATGATGAAGACAGTGATGATTCTGAGAGTGGTGAAAGAGGAGATGAAGGCCCTTCCACTCTCCAAGAGATGCCTACTTGGTTGTTTTCCAACTCTTATGTCCACAATGACACCAAGGCAATCATTCTCAGGAATTATCAAAGGGCACATGGTGAAGCTCAGACATCAAATCCACAACATGCCACCACATTTCAAAACTTTGTGGCATCACTTCAGCTTCATCAAGCCCACATCCTTCAGCAAAGAGCCAACACTGATGACATCAAGAACCATCTGGATGAGGTGAATGATGCTTTGGCAAGAAGAGTTGATGTTGTTGCTCCTTCCACATCTCAGAGGTATAAGCAAGATAAGTTGGTGAAGGATGTGGATGCTCTCACTGTAAGGATGGATAAAATGGAGAAGCAAATGGACACCTTCCTGGCCAACCAGAATTTACAGACTCGGCTTCTGCAACAGTTACTGCAGGCTACTTGTGTCACTCCAACCCTTGATGATACCAAAAAGGGGGAGAGTTCAAGTAAGGGGGAGAGTGCACTAGTGGTCTCTGTACTAGTAACCAAAGGTGTGCCATTAAGCCAAGGGGAGCCAGGGGAGTCACCTCAAATAATAGCCAATCCAAGTGAGTTTCAACTCACAAAGGTGGTCTCTCCTCAAGCTAAGGATGTCCAAGTCTTTCTCAACTCAAAGAAGCTGATCAAGGAATCCATCTTCCAGGATGTGACTTCATCCTCAAGTAGCCATCCTGTCCACGCAACAATTTTGAGGGTCCTCACTCCTGACACCATTGTTCTGAAAAGAAGCTTTGATGCTGAACATTCTCGTGTCAAGGAGTTTGAACCTATATTCAGTGGCATGACTGGATCACCACCTAGACATCATGGCAAGAACAAACTTGAAGTGGACTATCCATTCCCCAAGCCTGATGAGTCTAAGGTGTTAGCAACTCTTATCTCAAATCTCAAGAATACCAATGATGTTATGCTGAGGCAAGGATTGGCTGTCATCTACAGAAATGGCAAAGAAATTCACATCACAAGCAGCCATCCTAGGTTCAATGAAGCAAAATCAGAAGAGATTTCAAGGATAAGGAGAGAAACCAATCCCCATGGTTATGATTCTACACCTGAAAAATAGGCTAGACTAGCCCAAGAACTACTGAGGGAAATGGAGGAAGAAAGTAGTGAGTCTATAGAGGAAGAGGCTCATACTATGAAGAAATTGAAGAAAAGGAAGACAGTGCCTAAGTCCAAGCCAACCAGATGGAAAAAAGATCACATAGGCCCGTCTCTCCTGAGAAAGTAGAAGAGAAGAGAGATACAGGGAGGAGGATTATCTTTGAAGACCCTACTATAGCTTCAACTCAATCACAAACCACCTTCCATGAGACTCCTGTAGAGCTTAAAGAAGAACCTATTGAGTTTGAAAACTTGGTATTCCCTAAGTTCATAATTGAAGCAGAAAAGATGTCAAAGAAAAGGGAACAAGTCAAGAGAACTCAACAAAGGCCAATCAAGCTGAATGTTGCACCAAAAGTTGCCAAGCCAGTTGAGAACAAGGCAGACTTTTTGTACATTGCAGACATACAGGAGTACTCAACCTTGGATCTATTCCTTGATGAAGTTAGTGAAATAAGAGGCACAGACAAGTTCAGAGATTTGCCTAAAAGACTAACTTTTGTCTACAAAGGAGGAAAGGTGAGAGCATGGCCCCTGCAACAAGTGTTGAATGAAGGATATTCTACCTTGGTGAAAGTCTTCTCAGGCTTCAAAAACACAAGGGGATTTTCTGAGGTTGCCAGGAGTGTTGTGTTGAAGAAAATTAAGGAAATCAGGAGTAGCTGGAATTCTCCTGATAGTTTGCCAAGAAAGCTGAAGATCCCTTTTAGTAGACAAAGAATCCATCTCCAACCCTACTGGATGATGGAATTCAAGGATGACAAGGGTTGTAGAAGATTCTTCAGGATTGAAGATCAATTGTCTAAGGCTAGCACAAAGTATCTTAGATGGTTGCAAGGAATGCTAAATCCAAAAATTGCTGAAGACGATGCATTCTACAGAAAGCTTCAAGATCAAATCAAGGCAAATTATGCTAAGGAAGGGAGACAGAAGATTCAACCCCCAAGAGAGAAGAAAAGGAATTAAATCTGCAAAGTCTAGAGGAGCACTCTCTATGTAACTATCTCTACTCTTCAGTTTTTCATTTTTGTAGCTTAAATACAAGTTTTACTGCTTACTGTTTATTTATTAGGAGTGGTTTTGTTATCATCAAGACTCTAAATTTATGTCTGATTCTCAACCAGACATAAATTGGGGGAGATTGTTAGGAACTATGTTGTTTCTTGATGATAACTAAATTAACTTAGTAAAAAATTGTACAAGTAAAATGTAGCCATTAACGGATAGCATGCTTATGTAGTATCCGTAGATGGGTAGCTTATCTACGGATAAGACTCTATGTAACATGCTGTTGTATTTCTGATGTTGAAGTTGAAGTAATCTTGTAAGGCTGAATAAGTCATGTTGACTATTAATAGATATGTAGAATAGGGAGGCTAATTGTAAATAGTTGATGCCTTGTAATTTTGCATAAGTGAAATTGACTGTCTACAGATAGCTTAATTGGCCTTCTACGGATGTGGACAATGTACTGTCTATGGATAGCAGTACTAGCTGTCTACGGATGTGATCAAGATGCTGTCAACGGATACAACTCAAGAAGCTTCTACGGATACACACTGTAGTTGTGAAAAGGATAGTTCAGTAATAGCACATGGGTTGACAGACTACACAAAGCATGGAAGCCAGGATTTCTGGAAAGGTCGCGAGAAGAAGTAGCATTCTGTTTGTATGGTCAAAAGTAGTATTTCTATAAAAGACAATCAGCCAAGAAGGGCAAGCTACCAACACATAGACCACTACTCAGAATGGAGAAACTAGGATCTTGAACAAATTTACTCTTTGTATTATTGACAGTTCAAATGTCTTTGTGAACTTGGGATATATAACCAAGTAGTAGCATAATTCTAGAACATAGAAATCAGTTAGGCAATTTAAAGAGCACAAAGCAATATCCTTTGTAAATTGTTGAAGCTAGAATTGTGTATTTGCAGCTGTGTGTTTATTCATAAACATCACATAGATTTCTTCAAATAAAATCTCTCAGGTGGACAAAAACAATCCACCTGAATTTTTAATTCTTGTGAATTTATCTTGTTTACTTTTATGTTCTTGTTTTAATTTCATATCTTCACTATCAAGACTCAAAGAAATTTTAAAGATTGTATTCAACCCCCTCTTTTACAATCTTGATTCATTGTCTGGGAATAACATCAAGCTCGATAGATTTTAATTAAAAACCATCAAAATGGATGACTTGATTAAAATATCATTTGATGGTTTTTGGTGGAAACTAAAAACTATCTAACTGAGTGGAGGAATATAATATTATTTGATGGTTTTTGGAATGGTGGAAACTAAAATCTATCAAGGTGTGTGGATGGTTTAAAATATAATTCAATATTTTTTTTGAAACCAAAATCCATCAAATTGGATGAACATCCATTCGATAGGTTTTAATGGAAAAACCATCAAAGTGGATGAATTGTTTCTAATTCTTTTTGATGGTTTTCAAAATGCAAAGCTCGATGGTTTTTGTTGGAGTTTGATAGTTTCCCTTCCAAGTTCGATAGTTTATTGATTCAGCTATGCATCCTATAATTTTTTAAATTGAAGCTCAATTATTGGAGGTAGTTGAAGAATGAATGGAGTAGAATTAAAGGGGACCCACATCAACTTTGGCATCTTTCTAATCAATCAATCAGCAACTATAAAATAGATCTACCAGCTCATTTGAGAAAACACACCAGTTATATACACTTCGAGAAAAACACTTTGAGAGCTGATTTTGAAGCTTGAATACTTCATTTATTCAAGAATACTACTTCAACTTTGTTATTGATTGAAAGAAGGTCATGTCCAACTGATTTCTCTTGTAGCAATTAATAGTATTGATTGTAGTAGAGCTTACACACACTAGTAGCTATTATTTTAAGAATCATCAAGTGATTTTAATATCCTTTTTATTAGACTTGGTGCTTCTCATTATAGTAGATAGATTTACATTCATTATAATCCTTGTTGCTTCGATTTATCGAAGGTGTAAGAACTCGAGTTTATTTAACTTTAATACAAAGATATTTAAACCTGGATATTTCTTGTGTCTCGTTTAATTTTCGATTACTTAGTTTATTATTCCGTATCTATTTTGAGTTTTCGAATTTAGTAAAAAGGACGATAAAAACAAGAAGTATTGTATTCACCCCCCCCCCCCTCTACAATACATTTCAGACCTAACAGGTTCCAAATATCAAGACGCGTTGGCAACTTTCCAGCTTTCACCTCCTTCATTATCTAAAAACAATTGAAGCAAGAGTAGATTAGTTGGTCGAATATTGACAAAACATTGAAAATAAATACTAGCTAAACAATAAAAAAAAATATGAAAAAGGACAACCTCGGCAACTTCCTGGAAAGGTCTTGCACCTGAGCTATGCAAGGTGCTCACTTTGCTCCTATTCTCAATCCCAACTTGCGATATTTGTTGATGGTCTTTCGATTTCCAAAACTCTATCAATCCTTTCCAGAACTTGATATTGTAGTATGACGGGCACAGTTCCTCCAACGACATTCTGGTTCTACTTGCTTTCTCATAAACCCTAACCTTTTCTTCATGCAATGTTCGCTTGTAAACTGCCTTGATGTAGTCGATTATAGTTGCATCAGATTCTGACCGGCTTTGACCCTTTTTGTGCCTAAAATACAAATGCAATAAAAATAATTACACGTCAAATTATTATTCAAGTGTACCACAAACACTCATCATGAAAAAAGACATAAAAGTAGCTAGTGTATATAACTTACATGAAAGTTTTTCAAAACTTCTTTCGGGAATTCATGATGCTTATTCGAGTAGGATGTTGTGGAACAGCTGCGGCAAAAATTCCTTGCGAGTTTGTTCTTGGCTTTGGGCCCCTCCACTTAACCGCTTCCGACCTTGTCATACCACCATAACTCTCTTTAAAATCTTGTATCTTCTGCCTCCTTGTCATGGTTTTCTTCCCATTTCCCTTACACTTGTCAATCTTTTTCCTCGGTGCCAAACTGACTTTGGCCTTGCCCTTGTCCTGTATCTTTGAAACTTGCTTCTGCTTGTCCTGTTTTTTAGAAACTTGAGGTCCCGTGTCCTGTTTTTCCGAAACTTGAGGGCCTTTGTCTTGTTTTTTTGAAACATGCTTCCCATTGTCCTTATCACTGCTCTTTTGCACTGCCTTGCCCTTACTTCTTCCCATGATACTATCAATTACACCAAAAAAATTGTCAGTAAGTTAAATAAACAAAAAACAGATGTAAAAAGAGAAAACAATCAATTAAATTTTAAGCTAAACACTAATACACATGCAATTATCCACTAGCAATTATCTACACGAAACAGATGTTAGATGAAATATAATAAACAATCACATAATACACAACCTTAATTGATATTAAGAAATTAATTAAATTACACTAATCAATTAGTCATGCAGTTTGAAGGGGACTAATGATTCACGGACGACGACTAGCATATATTTATATACACTACATTTATACTACAAATTTAGTCCTCGAACGAAAAAATTCCAATCAAGTGTTATTTATAATATGACCTGTGTAAAGAGTACGATTAACATCCCTCTTTAAAATTAACTACCAAGTGATCATAATAATCGAAATGAAGACTAAGCAATTTGTCATGCAGTTTGAGGTACACTTCTTCAAAAATTCGACAAAATCACGTAATACACAATGAAAATTATAATAAACACACACATAATTCACAATCTTAATTAACATTAAGAGATCAATTAATTTACACAAATCAATTAAAATCATGTAGTTTGAAACTTCTCCGAAGATTCGACAAAAATCACATAAATATATACGAAACAAAATATGAACCATAAAATGCAAACAAACATAAAATAGAACCAAATCACCTCACAAGCATACATATATACAGATAAATCTAAAAAACCCTAAAAGTATGAACGCTAAAATATGAACCCTAAAATAAATTAACAACACACGTGAGTTTATATGCATAAAGACACACATACGTGAGTTTATATATGCACGGAGACACATATATATGACATATTATACAAATCTATGAACAAATCTAAAATATACACTTATTAACAACAAATCGAGAAGAGGGTTTACATATTCACAACAAATATACAAAGAATCAAAGGGGGTTTACATATTATACACAGAGAGGGTTTACAAGAAGATGGTTTATACAAGAGGGTTTGTAATACATGCATAAAACACAAATTAAATGAAAAGAGATGCAAAGAAATCATACCCAGTTAAACAAAAAGTTGAAATCGGCTTAAAAAGAGATGAAAATTGAGAGATTTGATCATCTAAGAGTTGAAAAGTAAGAGACCAAATCGGCTAAGAGATGAAAAGGTGGAGTGAGAGAAATGAAAAGGTGGAGTGAGATGATCAGCTAATAACCTAATTACATGTTTCCTTCTGTACACCTCCATTTCCTACCGGTGTTCACCATTTCCTACCGTGTATCGGTAGGAAATCGGTTGGGCGCCATATTTAATTTTTTCGTGAAATTTGGGTGCTATTTTGCAAAGGAAAAAATGAGCTTTGGAGGGAATCGAACCCCAGTGCCCCTGAAAAATTGCAGACCTTCCCAACCACTATGCCAAGGTGTTTCTTATGTAATTTTGTTACTCGAAATTTATATAACCACGTCAAATTATTTAATTTATTTTTATTAAGAAGTCACTACAAATGACCTTTAAAAATCACAATATTTGGCATACATGATTAATTCATAGTGATACTAAGATCCATAAGGTTGGATCATTCAAAATTATTTTAAAAAAATATGAATCAATACAAAATATTAGTAAAATGTGGCTAATTTGTAGTGATTCCTTATAAAATCACATCAAATCAATTTTAAAAATTACAATTTTTGGTACACGTGACTAATTTGTAGTTATATTGAGATCCGTACGGTTAGATCGTTTAGATTTTTTTAAAAAAATATATAAGGTCCAACCCTAGACTTATCCCTAAATCTTAACCCCTAAACTATAACCTTTGATTGTGGAAGTTGAGCTACTGAAGACTCTGAATATTTTTGTTTTTTTAAATTTGTAATTGACATTTGTGTTGTAACTTCATGCACTAACCTACAATATGTTTAACAAAATAAATTCAAAATTTTAGAATTAATTTTGTAATAATTAATTATTCATTTGAAATCCTTTTTTCATTATCAAATCATTGCTAATGGAGTTAAAAAATTGTTATTATTTGCGTACATTATGTGATTTTAGTGATATCAATATCCATATGGTTGGATCATCGAATTATTATTTTTTCAAAAACATTTGTCTAACCCTAGCTAACCCATAAATTCTATATTTTATATTAAAATTAATTAAAAAATAGAAGACGATAGGAAATGGCATCATGTGGTAGGACATAGTTTAGGCGCCATTTTTGAAATTTTCGGAAATAGTTTAAGCGCCAATTTTGAAACTTTCACAAAATTTAGGCGGCTAAAAAATAATGTTGATTCCTCATGGAATCGAACCTTAGACCTTCAAAAGAAATGCAAACACCTCAACCACTATACCAAACATGTTTGTTGTGTAAAATTTCATCCAACATTTATTTAACCATATAAGCACTCTAAATTAATTAAAATCAACATTTCATTATATATTCATGGCAAATGAAGTTAAAAGAGTCTAATATTTTTGCTACTTTATAATTATTAAATAATTATTTTATAAACGTCAGGCGGTAGGAATTGACTTCAAGCGGTAGGAATTAAAACATAGGGCATTGCAAAAATCATTTCCTACTATCTATTTCCTACCGGTTTGGCTGATATTTCTTATTGGCTATTTCCTACCGCATCGATGAAGGCGGTAGGAAATGGACTATCTGCGGTAGGAATTACGGGGTTTTGAATGGTATGGCCGGTAGGAAATGTCCATTTCGGTAGGAATTAGTAGATTTTTTTTACATATTGTTCTTTTACTTGGTTTATGCATATCTAGATTCAAATATTTTGCTAATAGAGAATTGAAAAAAATTGCTAACTAAAAGCAAAACGTAACATTTAGTTAAGAATAAAAATATGGCAAACAAATGTTAAACAAAAGTATTTATGGTGGAACGAAAGTAGAATGAGAAAGAGTTGACCATATCTTCCTCAACATATTTCTCGGCAATTGAACCTTCCACTCGTGCCTTGTTTTTTACTTTATCTTTCATGAATTTCAACAACCTCTCAAAAGGATACATCCATCGATAGTACACCGGTCCTCCAAGTCTAAATTCTTCAACTAAATGTAAGAGTGAGTGCTCCATTATATCAAAAAAACTAGCCGAAAATATAGTCTCAAGCACACACATTGTCCTTTTTATGGATTCCTCTAAAGAATCCAAATCCTTGCGTAGTAAAATCGATGAGCAAAGATCGAGGAAGAAATTCGAGAGGGACGAGAGAGCATCCATAATATAAGATGGCAAAAATTCACGAAAAGTAATAGGCATTAACTTTTGCATGAAAATATGACAATCATGTGATTTGAAACCCGTGATTCTTAAAGTATCCCATTTGATGCAACTGGATATGTTTGAAGCACATCCGTCCGGAAGTTTTAGTGTCGAAATCCAATTGCACAAAAGTCGAAGTTGAGGCTTAGTAAGTGTGTATGGTGCTTTCGGTTTCACTCCATTTTCATCAAGCCACAAATCGGGCCTTATTCTTAGGAGCTTGCAATCCTTTCTAGCATTTGAGTGATCTTTTTACTCTTCTTCTTATCATCCACAACCGTGTAAAAAATGTTTTCGAACACATTATTTTCCGTGTACATGACATCAATACAATGTCTTAACTTGTGAGACAGCCAATATGGTAATTCCCAAAACATAACAAAGTGAGTCCAATGATGCTCTTTTCCGTAACCACTAGGCATTTTTTATCTTAAAAGCTTTTCTGGGGGGAGAGAATTCTAGTTGTAATATGGAAGACAACAAAGACTCGCCCGTGGACCTCCCTTTTAACACATTATGCTCTATCGTGGGAAATTTTGCACTTTTCTTCGCAAAAGGGTCATGTAATAACCCCAAATTTTGGACTTAGTTAAAATTTTCTGATGAATAGTAAATGTTGATGAATAGTAAATTTGCTGATGAAAATATTTTCAGACCACGCTATATGGAAGACATGGAATGAATGTTTCGAAGTTATATTAGTGATGTATAAGGAGAATAAGTGAATGTAAACGCGATCAGAATCAGGAGATTCCAACTTCAAATTTTTTTCACTATTCATCGGGCAGTCGAGGATTTATTAATTTATCGTTATAAGAATTAAGAAAGCGAGAAGATACATGATCAAATATTAAGCCAATGCAATAAAAGATCAAGAGGATATCCCACTACGCCATAGATGGCCGGATGTAACACTTTTCAATTGCAACACCTACTTTGTGTTACAATTGATACACTATTTTTGAACTACTGCAATACTCTAGAGATAGTGTTACATTACACTTAAATGTCATGTTGCCATAGAACAGACTCTGTTGCAGAATACTCATTGTGTTACTCTATCAATATTCTGTTGCATTTGATATTAATTAATAATTAATTAATAATTAATTTTTAATTAAAAATAATATTAAAAAAAGTGGGCACCACAAGTGGGCCCCACTAATTATTCTAATTTTTAATTAAAAAGTAATTAATAATTAATTAATAATTAATTTTTACTTAAAAATAATATTAAAAAAGTGGGTCCCACAGAAAAAAGTGGGCCCCACAAGTGGGCCACACTAATTATTTTAATTTTTAATTAAAAATTAATTAATAATTAATTAATAATTAAAAATAATATTAAAAAAGTGGGCCCCACTAATTATTCTAATTTTTAATTAATAATTAATTAAAAATTAATTAATAATTAAAAATAATATTTAAAAAAGTGGGTCTCACAGAAAAAAGTGGGCCCCACAAGTGGGCCCCATTAATTATTCTAATTTTTATTTAAAAATTAATTAATAATTAATTTTTAATTAAAAATAATATTAAACAAAGTGGGTCCCACAGAAAAAAGTAGGCCCCACAAGTGGGCCCCACTAATTATTCTAATTTTTAATTAAAATTAATTAATAATTAATTTTTACTTAAAAATAATATTAAAAAAGTGGGTCCCACAGAAAAAAGTGGGCCCCACTAATTATTTTAATTTTTAATTTAAAATTAATTATTAATTAAAAATAATATTAAAAATAATATTAAAAAAAGTGGGTCCCATAGAAAAAAAGTGGGCCCCATAAGTGGGCCCCACTAATTTTTAATATTATTAAAAAAATTGGGCCATATAATTTTTCTAATTTTTAATTAAAAATTAATTAATTAATTTTTACTTAAAAATAATATTAAAAAAAGTGGGCCCCACAATTGGGCCCAATTAAACCCTAAACCCTAAACGCCAACCCTAAACCCGAATAATTTTTTAGTTGATTTCTTGGACGATCCAACCGTACGGATGTTAATCGGTAGTCATTCTAGTGTTGGGAAAAAATAATCAAAAAATATAAAAGTCCGGTTATGCCGCATCTTTCCAGAAACGTTAGAATAGTACTGCTTCCAAGAACGGGACATGTGTCAGATTCACTGAATAAATTTTTCAATTGATTTTTTGGATGATCCAACCGTACGGATGTTAATCGGTAGTCATTCTAGTGTTGGGAAAAAATAATCAAAAAATATAAAAGTCCGGTTATGCCGCATCTTTCCAGAAACGTTAGAATAGTATTGCTTCTAAGAACGGGACATATGTCAGATTCACTGAATAATTTTTTAATTGATTTCTTGGACGATCCAACCGTACGGATGTTAATCGGTAGTCATTCTAGTGTTGGTAAAAAATAATCAAAAAATATAAAAGTCCGATTATGCCGCATATTTCCAGAAAAGATGGAATAGTACTGCTTCCGGGAATAGGACACGTGTCTGATTCACTGGATAATTTTTTAAATTGATTTCTTCGACGATCCAACCGTACGGATGTTAATCGGTACTTATTCTAGTGTTGGGAAAAAATTATCAAAAAATATAAAGGTCCGGATGTGCTGCATCTTTTCAGAAAAGTTAGAATAGTACTGTTTACAAGAACGGGACACGTGTCCGATTCACTGAATAATTTTTTTAATTGATTTCTTCGACGATCCAACCGTACGGATGTTAATCGATACTCATTCTAATGTTGGGAAAAAATAATTAAAAAATATTAAGGTCCGGATGTGCCGCATCTTTCTAGAAACGTTGGAAAAGTAATGATTCTTGGAACGAGACACGTGTCAAATTCACTGAATAATTTTTTTAATTGATTACTTCGACGATCCAACCGTACGAATGTTAAAAATTTATTATTTTTCATAGTCTATTATTATAAGATAGGAAAACATTATTTTTGTGTAATTTTAAATTATAAATATTCTAAAAAATAAGTTAAAAATATTGAAAATATTAAAAATATGGGCGGCAACTTTCCCCCCAACCGAAATATTTTGAGACTACATTTCCCCCTTAAACAAAAATAATACACTCACAGACACTCCCTCTTTCAACACACTCACACCCTCTCTTGACTCTCTCTCGCCCTCTCCCCTCTCTCTTGACTCTCTCTCGCTCTCCGCAAAATCGAAGAACTCTCTGTCTCGACTCTCTCGACTCTCTCTTCTCTTTTTTGTTATCTTTTCTTCTTACTAATTGGCGTGTTGTTTTGTAGGTGTCTGATTGGGGCTTCAATCGCTGGATCCAATTAATTAGTTATTACTCTTAATGGATTTTCACTTCTTAGGGCTTCAATTGGGGCTTTCTATTCTAATTCCTTAAATCAGGTTTGTTCTTGAGATATTTAAGATTTAACTACAGTTTTCATCTAGTGTATAACTTGTTTCTCTAATTTTTCAGGTTAAGTTTCAAATTTTATTTATCTTGATTTAGCTTATGTTATGTTCATCTGTTCGTCTGTTCCTGTTCATCTGTTCAACATTAAGGTGTTGTGTCCTAGCAAATTGGCCTTTGTATGTTGTTTTGTAACTGATTAAAAACCCTCAAATATATTTAGAAAATCGTTAGCTAGATTTCATGGCTCTAAATTCTCTCTTTCCTTCGTGTCTTCGTCCATAAGAGTTTAAACTTAAAGAAAATCATCAATGGGTTGTGTTTGGGGTGGATGTGTTATTCATCAAACAGTTGAACCATGCTGTGGGTGCTGAACAAGTTTTTCAGAACCACCAGATAAAGAAATGAATAGCATTTGATCTCAACCTGTTGTGAACTTTAAGAAAATTGTATTAATAGATTTCTAATTTCCTCCACCAAGTCACCAACATCTAGATTGTTTCAGAACATTATGAGTTATTAAGTCTGGTTCCTGACTTCCTGCAAGTTTCTGAATTTGTTTGAGTAGTGAAACAATTAACTGCTAAATTTTCTGATGCGGAATGACAAATTAAACTGCGTAGTTTTAGTACGGTTTATAATGGTTGATATGGTAATGTCATAAATTCTAGAAGATATTGTATTTTGAAATTATTTCCTCCCTGCCATTTCACCATAGTTTAAAAAGATTAAATTATTTATATATCCACGTTAATCTTTATATTTTGCTCTGTTTTTTTTGCATCATTTTAATCATTAAGATATATTAATCAACAAATACGCTCAAACCTGAATAAATCATTCTTGCAACAAAACAATAACTTATATTATGTGAAAGTGATTTTTGGCCCATCCCGTATAAATAAGGGAGGCATATACATTACTACATACTCAAAAATATTCTCTAAACATATAAATAAAAATTCCTTCCCCTTCTTGGCCTGGCCGCCCATGTATATCAAACATCCATCTCCATCATCAACAGACACCTTCCTTCCCTCCAACCTACTCTGTGAATCTCAGCTTCCTCCTCCAAACCTAAACTTAAGCCGCACACACAGTCACCATGGTTTCTTATCAACCTTGTCGCAATAACTTTACATTAATCTTATGTCTTCTTGTTCTGCTGCCCACCACAGTGTTAGGGAACTCTAAATGTAAAGATGAAGCTGGACAGCAACATAACAGACATGACGTACTTAAGTTTAAACTCATTGCTATAGTTACAATTTTGATATCTGGTCCTTGGGTAATGATTTTTTTAGAGATTTACTGATATCTGGTTCTATGTTGGTGCAGGTATAAGTTGGGATTTTGTCCAAATGGTCCTGATTGCCGGTATAGGCACGCAAAGCTCCCTGGTGTCCATCAAGTAATAAAATCAACACCAGCAGAATCACCTAATGTGCAGAAGCAACAGCAACAACAACAACAACAAATCCAGCAAACACAACAACCAGTTGTCCAGGACCAAGCTCAGAATCTTCCTAATGGCCAACAAAGTCAAGATAGTAGATCTGCGATACCCCTGCCTCAAGGAATATCTAGGTTTGTTCAGAGTTAAATTTATCTGGAATTACACCTGAGATGCAGTAGTGTGGCTGCAGCAATTAAAGAACTCGATGGAAGTACTGGTGTGGAAGCGTGTTCATGATGCTTTATCAACTATTGGCGTCAAGTGTGGTAAGTGGTACCCTCTCAGATGTTATCGTTTATTACAGTCACATCCTCGTCTCCTCTATTTGCGAATTTTCTCAGTGCCTCTTAATTTTTCTATGCATAAGTCTTGTCTTTTGGTTGCTAAAATGAGAATTAGCACTAATTTATTTGTTTCATTTGCTTTAGTTTTCATTTGTTAGTAAGAATTATGCAATATTTCATGTTTAAAAAATGCATTGGTCAAAAGTATGAGAACATCAGTTCATTATTCTATCAAAAATATCACTGTTTTGACATTTGTAAAGTAGGAAGGTGCTATTTTTCTTGTAAATGGAGCAGAAGTAGCCAAAAGAAGGAGCTTTAGTTTTTGATTTAGTTCTGATTGCTTACAAGTTCAGATCTTAGATGGTCATAGCCCTTAGTACCTAATTCATATGACTGAAACTAATAAAATGATAGTAGTTGAAAAGTTTGGAGATCCTGTCGATGATAATCTGATCTCCAAGAAGTACGAAGGCCAATAAGAAAA
Organism: Heracleum sosnowskyi; assembly: GCA_030848705.1. Classification (NCBI taxonomy): domain Eukaryota; kingdom Viridiplantae; phylum Streptophyta; class Magnoliopsida; order Apiales; family Apiaceae; genus Heracleum; species Heracleum sosnowskyi. The sequence continues at coordinate 56,072,579 of CM061238.1, read as the reverse complement.
ATCATGTAGAGTCATGCACAATATGCTTGATGCTAAATGCTAAATGCTAAATGTTAAATGCTGACTTCCAATCTCCATGCAGGAAAAACATAGGCTGAAAAAATAGAAAAATCATGTAGAGTCATGCACAATATGTTTGATGCTAAATGCTAAATGCTGACTTCCAATCTCCATGCAGGAAAAATATAGGCTGAAAAAACAGAAAAAATATGCACCTACAGTATTGCTGATACTCTCTCTTGTTTAGCCATTATCCTACCAATTTCAAGCGAAGATGGTTAAAATGGTACTCGATTGACTGCCTCTCTCGTGTAGTGGTGTAGTAAGATTATAATGCGTCCAAATGGTGAATGATGGGAGGAGTTAGATTATATTTTGGTTAGGTGTTAGATGACTGGTGGAGATCAATATTGTATGTATTATATTCATTGTATTCATCAGGGACATGTTTTGTACTTTGAATTGGTTGAATTATTTAGTAAAAGAATTCATATATGTACCAACTAGGTCTTGCAGATTTTTTAATGTAAGTGTTGCAGTTGCTATTGTTACTAATGTTGCAATATTTCATTTACTATTGCCGTAATAGATAGAGTTAGTGTTACATTAGATATATCATAACATGTGGGCCCCACATGTGGGCCCTACCATTAGCTAAAGATTTAGTGTTGCATTAGCTAAAGATTTAGTGTTGCAATAGAAAGTGGGCCCTACATGTGGGCCCTACCATTGACGCGGCTCTTATGTGGGCCCCACATGTGATGTGGCAATTCTTGTGGGACCCCCAAGTGGGCCCCCCCAAGTGGGTCCCACATGTGGGCCCCATAAATAGGCTCCACAAGTGGGCCCTACATGTGGGGCTCACTTGTGGGGCCCACATTTTTTTTCGTCTATAATCTGAGGTAACACTTCACTGGTGTTGCATTATTCTGATGCAGTGTTGCTCTATGGCCTTAAGGTAACGAGTTCTCTACTGTTACCTTTGAGAAACTGAGCGTTGCATTACATGGCAAAGGCAACGTTAGCGGACGCAATGGTTAATGTGCGTTACATTTGGCTTAGTGCAACAGTTTTCTGGGCAATTACAACAGCAAGAGTGCGTTGCATCTGGCTACTTATGGTGTAGTGTCCCCTAGCATTAGTGCAACGAAACGTTTTCGGAATCGCTCGAACTTATAACAAGATTTAGCAACGAAGCAAAAGCATGACGAATTATGGATTAAACCCTAACCAAAGGAGAAGTATCATATAAGATCGTATGTGGGACTCGTTGGAATTTGAGAATAAGTAATTCTGGAATTAAAATGATTTAAGCGATAAAAAACGATCCCAAATGGATAGTAAAAATTTCCGGACTCCGAACGATTTGAAATTTTAGAGAGAGCTTTGTGGAGTTAAATGATGACTAAGTTTGCAATCAGAATTTGAAAACGAGATCAAGAACTCGAGAAATTAGAATAAAAATGAGTGCACGGAAGAGGTGATGGATAATAAGCCACGTGAGAGCATTGTTGGCTTGTTGAGAGCCAAACAACCTTTCTACCACACAAATACAAACACATCACCACCTTGTAACCACTTTCACCACACAAACCACAATAGCTTGACATGTGTCCTTGGGTGACAAAACTCATCCAAGACCACACAAAAGAGATGCATCCATTTAGCATTATTTTGACAAAAGAAAAGAAAAGAAATCAAGTATTCATCTCCCACATTTTCTTCCAAATTCTGCCCAGCATGAGCAAGGAGCAAAGAAAAATTCATAACTCAAAATATACTCATCCTAAAATCGCCAACTTTGGACCATATCTCCCTCAATGTATACCCAAGATACGTTCCAAATTTCAGGACCATCCAAGATGTATAGTATGGTCAAATATTGGATCAAAGTTGAGGCATGAATAGTGAATTCGAAAATGCTAACTTGTGTTCTTGAAGATTAAAGCTTATTAAGGTTGTATAAGAATCAAAGCAAGGGTATACAAGCTATTGATATTCTTTACCAAGCACAAATGAAGGTATAAAATTATTATGATTAGTTTGATGATAGTTTATGTTAGTATGAATAAGATGATGAATCTTGGTTTTGATGAATGATTAAGTGGTTGTTTTGATGAATGATCTTGTAGATGTTGGTTTTGACTTGTTGGTTAAAGATCATGGGTTAGTTTAGATGATGAATGAGAAGTATTGATGGTTGAGTTGTGTTAATGAATTGATTGGAGTGTTTTAAACACGGGAATCACGATTAAGCGTCGTTACCATGTCAGATTTTCCTTAGAAAGTTTAGACAGAGACCACGGCTACCTTCTAGGAATAAAAAAATGCTTTCTGCCCATGATCATGTAGGCTCTGTTTTGTAGTTTATTTTGGCGAAAGAATCGTATCATTTCGATTTACGGTTTAGGAGAAACACCCGTTTTAGTGAAAGCGGTTTCGGATAATTAAGTAGTTCACTATATGAACTTTGAGATTATGATCAAGCCCCTTAAAAATGGAATTGGGTCATGATATTAATGTGGATACTAGTATGGACAGTTAGGAAGGGAACCGAGAAGGTTTCGTGTTAAAAAGATGATTTTTCGATTTTATAAAAATGCGAGAATCAAAGTTGCGCAAGTGAAATACCCTTAAGGGGGTAGTTTAAACCATGAGTTTAGTAATGGTAAAGTACTTGGGTTTGTGAATGGATTATCAACCAAAATTTTGACTTAAGAGTTTAAGGAATGTCATGAGGTTATAAGTGACCAAGAGCGAGACACTTGATGTTCGTTAATAGAACGTTAGTGCTTAAGTTAATGGCACTTTAAATGATTACGCTAGGGGACTGATCGAGTATTTCTTTGTTTATAGATTTCCCGGCAACTTCTCGAACCCCTAACAACCAAGGACTCAAGGCAAGTTTTATCATTCTATGTTGTATTTTAAATTACAATATTCTGATGAGATTACAATATGCATATGATAGATGCATGCAAGTTTTCAAACCCTACATCATATAAGAGATGTTCTTGTGATTTAATGTTGTGTTTGTGATATATTCTGCTTTAATGCTGTGAAAAGAATTATAAATTGTTTACGCTTTTGATAAAAAGCTTTATAAGATATAAGGTTTATATGCTATGTAAATACTAGATATAAACCGAGGTTTTTAAAGGCTCTAAGTGTGGAGCACTCGTACGATGATTTTAAAACATTAGACCGGGAGTCAAATTAGTATTTTGTCTTGATTATACTGTTAGAAGCTGGAGGGTTCCAGGGACAGCTATATTTTAAAATGTTGATTAAATATTCCAATATATATATTATTGGATATTTAATGTGAGATATTTAAATAATATTATTACATATTATTTGAATATTTATTTAATTAAGTGAATATTATTTTGGATATTCACTTAAGTGGGATTTTATTGAATAATAATTAAATATTTATTATTTGAATATTTATTAAATATTCCAAAACTGATTTAAAAATCATAAGAACCTTATTTAGATATTACGTAAGGTTCCAATAATTATTTAAAAGATTTTCTGATCTTAAAAAGATATTTTACCAAACTCCCGGGTCGTGATTGCGAAATGATTTACTCGAGGATCGAGGTCAGTTGACAATAGTCAACCCACATAGTATTATTACTTCCTCAACATTTCCGGAAGTAAGTATGTTAATAAGTTCATACCTATTAACGAGCTAGTTTACGCTCGGGGAACAACGATTAAGTTCGGTTCCAATTTAAAGGATATGATTCATCATGGGATCTGGAAGGGCTTACACGGCAATGAAACAGGTGCCGGGGTAGTGACCAATATTATCAAGGCTTTCCCGGTGATGAAACAGGCGCCGAGGTAGTGACCTTGTGTGCAAAGGCTTTCACGGCAATGAAACAGGTGCCGATGTAGTGACCTTATAGCACAATGGGCCCGAATGCGGCCAGGGTGATAACCGAACAGGAAATCGTCCTTCTACTAGTAGAGAAGTTATGTTACGATACAACGGCTGATCACCGTGTATCGGGTGTTCCAGAATGTCCCCTTCTTCCACTTGGAATTGTGCTGCACATTGTAACGAAAGCCTTGGTGCTGAGTTACCGATAATGTGACAGTAATTGAACAATGATGTTCCCTGTACAGTATTTGAACTGTATGATATGATTTGACGAAAAGAAGATTTAAATATATCATTCTGTATACGAATGAAGTTTTAAAAGAATTCAATTATGATATCAGCTACATATATGATTGTGCTGCTATATATTATTATTGAGCTTTAGTTGTAATAGCCCCAAATTTTGGACTTAGTTAAAAATTTTGATGAATAGTAAATTTGCTGATGGAAAATTTTTCAGACCACCCTATGTGGATGATATGGAATGAATGTTTCGAGATTATATTATTGATGTATAGGAAGAATGAAAGAATGTAAACGCGATCAGAATCAGGAGATTCCAACTTTAAATTTTGATCACTATTCATCGGACAATCAAGGGAGAATTGATTTGATCGTTTTGAGAAAGTGTGTAGGATGAGAAATCCATGATCATACCTTAAGCCAAGGAGAGAAATCTAGGATCATATATTAAACCAAGGTAATGGAAAGATCAAGGAAGTATCCCCTAGCTTTGGTACTGAGAAACGTTTTTGAAATCACCTGAGACTATCGCGAAATAAAAGCGTAGCTAATTATGGATTAAACCTTAACCGAAGGGGAAGTATCATATGAGATCATCAAGTGCAATATATAAGAGGATTGAGGATACAAATGATGACATAAGCATGACGCAGGGGGATGACATGGGTGATGACAAAGTGGTGAATCACCACCTTGTCACCACTTTCACCACAACCACAATTTTTATGGCATGTGTCATTGATGACCAAACTTGCTTACAACCACACAAAATTGGATGACCAAAACAATTATAGACCACACAAAATGGATGCATCCAATTTAGCATTATTTAGACAAAAGAAATGAAAAGAAAAAGCAAGAAAGTAACCATCTCTTTCATTTCTCCAAAATTCTTCCCAGCTTGACCATGGTGGAAAGAAAATTTCATAACTCCAAGTTTACTCATCCTAAAATCTCCATATTTTGACCAACGCTTCCTCATGGCATAGGAAAGGTACGTTCAAACTTTCATGGCCATCCCATTAGTATAGCATGCTCAAATCCTTGCTCAAAGTTCGGGTGAATAGTAACTCCGAGAATATACTAACTTGTTTTCTTGATTTCTTTTATGAGTTTAAGGATGGTAAGGATAGATCAAGGCTCCCTTAAGGCTTACAAGCTTTTGTTATTATTTTAAGACTTCAAGAAAGGTATGAACACCATCCACCCTTTTGATTTACTTTGAGTTTTAAGCTTAAGTTAAGTTATGTTTAAGCATGTGTTAGTTCTTGGAGTTTGGGTTATAAATGGCTAAACCTTGATGGTTAATGGTTATGAGTTGATGTTGGTAATGTTCTAATAAATTTTATGGACTGACCTTGAGTGTATAATGATGGATTGATGGCTTGGTTGATTGGTTGTTGATTGGTGGTTGATTTGAATGTTTAAAACACGGGAATCATGAATTAGCGTCGTTACCATGTCGAATTTTCATTAGATAGTTTAGGCAGAAACCTCGGGTAAACCCATGACATGGAAGCAGCCCTAACTGACCATGATCATGTAGGTCTTGTTGTGTAGTTTGTTTTGGCGAAAGAATCGCATCGTTTCGATTTACGGTTTAGGAGAAACACCCGTTTTAGTAGAAGTGGTTTCGGGAAACCAAGTGGTTCACTATATGAACTTTGAGAATATGATCAAGCCCCTTAAAAATGGAATTAGGATATGATATTAAAATGGATACTAACATGGACAGTTAGTAAGTGAATCGAGAAGGTTTCGGGTTAAAAAGATAATTTTTCGATTTTATAAAAATGTCGGAACCAAAGCTGCGCGAGGAGTAAGTGGTTCTGCACTTCACTGCCAAACAAATCTGCTGCTCTCGGGATTTCACCCCCTTGGGCAGAAAAACATGTTCAAGCATTTTGTTCTATTTTTTCCCTAGATCGCGCACGCGAAAACGGTGTGTCATTTCGACTAACGGTTAAGGAGATATGAGTGTTTTAGTGAAAGACGTGCGAATAGTAACTTTCCGTAGCTCATCCAAGTTTGAAAATACATTTCGCCAAGTTAAACCCCTGTTTTGAGATCAAAACTTTTATGATAAATATTACAATTACTCAAGATGATTTTAGAAGTGGTCTCGTATTTAAATACGAGTTTTCGGATTTATTAAAAGTGTTAGAGTACGAGTCGCGTAATAGTAACTTTTTGAAAAGTCAACTCTAGAGTACTACTTTGACCAACCATTGCGACTAAGATAAAAGGAGTATTTCGAGCCGATTAAAATACGAACCTTGTTGAGGAATAACGTGACTACATGATGTGTTTAACATATAGTTGACTTTAAATGAGTGTTATGAGCGAATGATTACGTTAGGGGACTGATCGAGTATTTCTTTGTTTATAGATTTGCGGCAAGTTCTTGAACCCCTAACAACCAAGGATCTGAGGCAAGTTTTCTCATCCCATGCTGTATTTTAAAGTACAATATTATGATAATGTGCATATGATAGATGCATGCTTTCAAACCTCACGACGTATATAGATGTGACGATATAAAATTGTTGAAATGGATTTGACCTTTGGTTATATAAAATCTTGTGAGTTAAGTAGTTATGAACCGGTTTACCTGGTAGCTCTAAACATAAGAGCAAATTCATTGTTTTCGACTCTAGATCGGGAGTCGGTATTTTGAGATATGTAGATAGCCGTGGAAACCCGGAGGGATTCCATCGGCAGAATACTATATCTTTCAAGGAATGTTATTTGAGTATTATCTTAGTCGAGAAGTACTATTTGAATACTATTTCCGTTATATATGCTAATGGAAGGCATAACTATTTTCGAAAGTATATTGTGATACTTGCTTTATGATTATTTATTCGATGAATATTATTTTGAATATTCATTTAATCTTTATTTATTTAACGAATATTATTTTGAATATTCATTCAGTCATTATTTATGTAATGAATATTATGTTGAATATTCATTGAATCGTTAGTTAATTAATGAATATTATTTTGAATATTCATTCAATCTATTTATTTAATGAATATTATTTTTGAATATTCATTTAAAGTTTATTTATTTAATAAATATTATTTGATTATTTACTAAATACTTTTAACCCGTTTTAAAATGAGTTATATTATTTAGAGTTAATCCTTGACCTTCAATATTTGCGAAGGATATTCTAAGCTGTATTAATGCTCGTGATAAAGTGTATATACTTATATATATATATATGCATAAACTAAATATGAGTTGAGGAATATTATGAGGTAGGCATGGCTACCCTAAGTAATATATATGTATAAGGACTTGTGAATCCCTAGAATAGGGGAGTGTAATTAAGTGAAGTGGACTCAAATGAATGATACGGAGATGAACTAAGTATTTTGTTGATAATAGTTATCATAGTTCGAAGATTGTTCCTTCGAACATTATGAGTAAAGATTTTTCCTGTTATTAATGGGGCTTGTTAGTGCAGGGATCATTGTATATGATGCCCTAGCAGATGTGACCGGATTGGTCAGTGTACTATTGCAACTAGATTGCGGTCGACTTGAATGTCGTTACTGCGGATTGAGAATACCGGATATGCGGTAATCCGGCGTAAGTGACCGTATCTAGTCGGTCCAGCCATTTTATTTCTAGCCCATGTGCTGCCAAAGGATGATTGACAAGTTCGAAAAGTGTTCTTGCATCATCAAGACAAGTTCGAAAAGTGTTCTTGTCATGGTCAGGTTCGAAAAGTGTTCTTGTCCATCTACTAGTAGTAAAAAGGTCCATCGGAAAGACATGATTGAAGCGACTGATCATCGTTTAATCATATCCAGTGGCTTGAAAGTCCCAGTCCCTCGGATAAGATAATAATGAAAATGTTTTAAAAGTGAATTGTTTCAGATAAATGCTGTTAATAAATAGAGTAACTAATTGTGTTATCTCTACAACAGATTGAACTGTTAAGATTGATTGATATTGAAACAGCTTGGAGGCTGATGTTGATTGTTGAAAGAGTGATTGGGTAATTGTTGTTATTAAACTGTAGTTACAATAAATCCTTGTAACTTCATCTTTTATGTTATGCTAGTATTCTATTCGTTTAATGCGTAGCATGTGGTTATACAGTATATTGAACTGTATAGTATTTTGAATCAATGGATAGGCTTTAAGCCTTGATTCCAATATTAATATCTATTTTAAAAAGATATGTTTGAGACTTGGTTCATCATATTGATACCAAGGATTTCCAAATGATTACCAAGAGTATATGAATATGATTATAAGTCATACGGTATTTTAATGGTATACTATTTTGGGGTTAGACCCTAGTAGTGATAAATGCTTTGACCCCTTATGGATTATCTCCCTAAAAGGTTCAAAGGTTTAAACTGGGATAGATTTCTTGCTGAGCACTATTAGCTCATTCTTGCTTTATTAATACTTTCAGCATGAAGAAAACATTGTCGATTCACCTCGTGTTACGAGAGCAAGGGAATGGAGAGACCACCCTTGAGTTAGTTCAGCAAGATGGATACTGTCGGAGTTAGCAGAATAGTTGCAGCTCGATTTAGTAAGAGTTGTTTTCGATTAGGTTTGTATTATTAAACCTTGTATAGAATTGTGAGGCCTATTATTTTAACTTCAGGTAGAGGTTGTAAATGATAGATGAGATCCTGGATAGTACATTTGAGATTGTAATAACAAATGTAACTTTTGTTGCTCATTTCCAAGGCTATAACTTGTGGGTGTGCGTAAGTGATTGGGGTCTTTGGAGTTGTATTATTAGAATGTTGTAAGTAATGCAGGCATTGTATAATTGATGGAGCGTGACAACCCAGATTCCTGACCCTGAATCTGGGGGTGTTACAGAAATGGTATCAGAGCGTTAAGTTATAAACTTGGATATGAGAGTGTTAAGAGTTATAAGTGAGAGAATGACGTGAGGACTCATATAGAGTTCGTTAAGTGGACTACCGGAGGTAGTGCCATCGAGGATGTTAAGATTAAAGAGTTTAGTTGAGAACTTATCGGAGGACCGATAGGACTATTGAAGATCATCATAATGATGAGAAGGACGTTTAGAATTGTACACGGATTATCAAAGAGATTAAGATAAGACCCGGAGCAGAGTCTCGGTCGCAGCTGAGGTAAGGTCAGAATGGCCAATACCAATGGATAACTTGACTTAGTAAGAACCTAAGTGTTTGTAGTTCATCGTAGTTTACCACGAGAAGGCAGCATATGTGAAGATTGAGACGTTTACAGTCCTTTACGCGATCCGAATTACTAAATTGCGTGGACTAATTAAGGCATTATCTTGCGTGTGAGGTCTAAACCTTGGGAACAACGATTCCACCAGAGTTGGTGTCTTTTCCGTCGATGGGTATTTTGTTACCTAAGAGGAAGACTTTTGCGTACATATAGTACCAGAACGTTATCGTGAGACGAACGCGCTAAATCGCATCGCGAGTATATTTCGTACGATAGGCCATGAGGGCTCAACTCAGAAATCAAAGACATGAAGAATGGATAGCGTGATTCTAATGAAGACACGTATGGTTGCGACAAGCAATGCGACAATCTCAGGACCTACGAGGGATGAGACCTATGGTGGCCTGGGGTTGGATTTGTTCGATACGATTGGTGATAAGAAATTACACATACGTTAATCGACCTTCATCTTTTGAGGATGTGTTGATGCGGCCGTAGGAGGCCCAATCTCTGGACGATTATCGTGGAATGACAAATATGTTCAAACTCCCGACCTGTCTAAGGACTTGTACGATTTTGAGGTACCGTTGGTTAGTACCCTAAGCCATGAAGGCAGAAAGATAAGATCATCCTCGTACGGGTGATGTTAGAAATTATGATGACCATTGACTTTTTGGTATCTACTTGCTGGTGCACTACTCAATCTAAAACTGTTCATGCCCGTGTTACCTTGAATAGTTCATGTCAGGTAACTCTTCTAGTTCCTACTTCAAACTTGGGATGCAACCAACAATTGCTATATTCATTTTATTTCTTTATTTTCTCCTCTCATTACCTTTGAGGTTTAAATACGCAGAGTTAACTTACCATTACTCATCGGAGCGCTTTGTTCGTGCCCTAGGATGACCGGAAGAGGGAACCATTATTCATCTATCCTTCTAGGTCTATATTTTATTCTTTATTCTTTCAATTATCTAAGGAATGTTCAATTAACGCTTCCTTAATTATTTGACGAATATTCTTTAATGATTATTTTGATATTCGATTTCTTTTTTTCATACTTGGACTCCTCAGTCGAGTTCATAAATATCTAGCTATGTGTCTAAAACATAGATGATGTATATTTCAGAGACTACTCGTGAATTCTTTTCTTCTATTAAGGAGAGATTTGTACATCAGACGTTGAAATCATAGAAAGGATATCAATTTGATATTGATATTCCGAATTCAATTCTATCGGAGAATTTGACAAAGTTTATGTACGGAGACACCTTTGGGTGGACTGTTTCACTGATGAGAAATGTTTGAGGCTATCAATTGTTCTGATGCCAAGAACCATCTATTCAGACCTTATATTCTATTCAAGGGTTATAATTACCTTGTTCGTCCCAAACTTATTTACTTTTTTTTTATTCATTATCCGAGTAGTCAAAATTTTGCTTTCTTTCTTTCTTCGACTACGATGTCGAGATTTTGTACTAGTAGATTGAAAATGGCTAATTGCATGTGCCATAATCAGTGACTAGTTAATTGTTCTAACTAGTTGAAATTTTAATGATATGATGAAAATCTAGCTAATCGTCCTAGCTAGATGTTGCGTCCCAAACTAATCGAACTAGCAAATTTTGTTCAGCTAGTTGTTAATGTTTATTGAAATGAACTAGTTATTGTATCGCTAAGTTCAACTTTCGGTCAAATTTATATAAGTGAATTCACGATGCATTTGTATGCAGTGAAGTATGGTGGGAAGATTTTCAAACGATAATTTGATTGAGACCTAACCAGGTCGCCCCCTCAACGAGAATTTTTACAAAGTTTTTTTTATATATATAAAACATTCAGTTGCTTGAAGTATTCTTGGTACCACGCAAGTATTTTCCTTAGTATTTGGAAAAAAAAAAGAGTGTTGAAGCTGAGAGCTAAAATAAATGAGTCCAATAAATTATGAATCGAAGTTTACGAAAATTGCCAAGGTTTGTTTCGCATGATGCGAATTCAGAATAACGAAACGTTTGAAACGACTGATTATGTTGCCGTGGTTAATGAACCGACTATGATAGAAATGGAAACAAAGTGGACGAGAAAGAAATGGACATAAAGAAAATAGAGTATGAAACGCGAATAGATTGAGAAAGAAAGAAGGTAAGAATTCAGATTGTCGGACGAGGGAACGATTGATCTCGAAGGATGTGAAACTTGTTTAGCGACTGTGATGGATACGAAACGGGAAGTACCCAGTGTACAGAATATCCCCGTGGTTTACGAATTCGAAGATGTATTTCCAAGAAGATCTCCCAGGGTTACCACCCGATAGAGAAATAGAGTTGCTATAGAATTAGCTCCGAGAACGGTGCCAGTATCGAAGGCCCCGTACCGACTAAATCCAGTCGAGATGAAGAAATTAGTCGCTCAACTGTAGGAATTGTTAGGGAAAGGAATGATAAGACCAATTACGTCACCGTGGGATGCACCAGTGTTAATTGGTGAAGAAAAAGGACGGCAGCATGAGGCTGTGCATAATCTATCGAAAGCTGAATAGGCTAACTGTTAAGAATGAATACCCCTGCCAAGGATCGGTGATTTGATCGATCGGCTGCACGATGCAGTTAAATTCTCGAAGATTGATTTGAGAACGGGATATGTAACAGCCCCAAATCCGGGGTCAGGGATTTAGGGTTGTCACAATCCATGTACTCCTTGCCTTACCTGTATTACTCACACCATTCATAATTCACCTGCTCATGACCCCACAATATAAGTCTCACACACACACACACAGGTTAGAGTCTCAGAAACGACACACTACAACAACTGCGGAATAAATAATTTTTATTACAATACCCAAATGTCTTTTGAATCTGTTACTGCTACAATTTCTAAGTATTGTTACATTACCAACTTAGTCTTCTGATGCTCACAATCCTCTAATACCATTCATGTCTAACATAAGTTGAATGCCAAAAGCCGTAGCCTGATTCAATTGGTTCTTACTACTCCCGGGATCACTGCTAGAACTGTTTATGGAAACGCCTTGCGAGGTATGTGCCGTCCCATTGGCATCCTGCTTCGCTGCTATATAATATATATAAAATAATAGCAAGAGTGAGCTATAGCTTAGCAAGGTAATGAAAGTATGGCATAATTCTGCCTTTAATTCAACCCAGAAATAAAGCGGGTATACGACAATAATTTGTCAAAATATCTCGATACTGAAATCATTTCCTTATCGGAGTGTATTCCAAAAATAGTACCATTGTTGAATTTCAAATATCATTTCCATAATACTCTGCAACTTTCGATATTCATACTATGAACAAAGTTCTAGTATAATATAAAAGATGAAATAACAAGGTAACTAAGTATATCCTTTCCGTAAAATATCTGCTATATAAAATATAAGCAGACTATCAACATATAACTTGTAGGATGAAGCTATAGGGAAAATTCAAATATCATCTTTCATGTCAAACATTTACCTCATATCAAAATTTGGAAATAAAGGCAATGTAAAATATTTCCAATCCATTTTCTAAACTCATCTGATTCCATATATCTTTTTTTTCATAAAATTAAATACCTTTTTGTAATTTCATATGCTTTCTGATAAACTCATATACTGGAATAAACTTGAATACTCTTGAGTAAACATTCTTTCTCTGAAAACTTGCATAACACATGCTCTTTCATGGATGATGAACTGTAGATGGAGATTCTGGGCGCCGAGGATACCCCTACGATGATCAGTCGCAAGCTGTATCCCCCTGGTCTTTTTCTACGTAGAAGGGAAGAGTAATCAGTCTCACACCGACTTACCTCCCCGCCTTCGGTTGTAGGTAGGAAGAACAGACCCGTTTCACCAGTCCATCGGCCTGTTACTCTCCTCTTATCCTACGGTCGGGCACTTACTGATAAACTAAGGGAAGAACAGACCCGTTTCACCAGTCCGTCGGCCTTATTGTAATTCCCTTAGGGGACCGGCGCTACTCAGTCCCTTACATATTCTCCAAGTTCGAGTAAATCCATAACACTGAAACATAAAGTTCCTTTCCCTTTTTCCCCAAGTATACAACTCCACAAAGTAGTCATATCTGGTTGGAAAGGAAAATTCACCTATATTTCCCAAGCTGACGCTTGTTAATGGATACAACTGATTCCACTGATCTTACTCCTCGAGTCTTGAGGAAGTAATCAAAATCGTCTTGATGGTAGCATACGAAGCTGTTAAATTAATAGTTTCAAAAAGATTTAGGACCGGGCAGTCCACTTGAAACAAACATAAAAACTTGAGAAAGATCCCCTGAGTCTTTGTAGTTTGAGCGAACATTTAAGTCTTTCAGAATATAGACTTAAAAGGAAAATAGATTTGGGAACCTTCTCTAATTATATTTATAATTGTCTGAATAAAACTTTATTAGTTATCTAGGGTTAAAGAATAATTTCACAAAATACTTCCTTAAGAAGTAGGGCTTTAAATAATTAATGAAAACTATATTTAATAAAGAATATTTATTTAGAAGTAATTCCCAAATACTTTCTTAAGAAAATAATGGATAATAGTATAATAATATAACCCTAGATAACAACTGATACCATTCCCGGTCCGTAGAATAAATACAGAGTATATACCCCCCTACTGAGGGATTTTCTTAACATATCAGCTCCAAAATATTGCTAGAACCATAGCTTATAAGTCCAACTTAAATCATCATATGTATCAATTTGAACTCATGAAAACGTACATATATCTCATACTCCAAATCCAATTACATTTGGAAATCATACCATATGCAGTTGTTCAACAACATACATGCATCGTATATATATCATAAAACTGTTTATAGCATTTCATGCCTTTTACTCTAAGCATGCTTTCAAAACATGTATTATATCATCACAACAACAGTTTACAAAAAAAGTTTGAAAACTTGCCTGATGCTCGAGAGGTGATAGGGCTCGTGACAATGTCGAACAATCTAGACAAGGTCAAACGAAAACACACGGTTAATCCCCTCGATAAACCACTTATAACTTAATGCTTAAACACGTAAGCGAAACACAACCAAGGCATTACTTGCTCGCTCTAGCGTCACACTAAGTCCATGTTATTCGTCAAATTCTTATAGCATAAATTTGGTTCGAAATCCATCCTCAAATCCAAGTTATACTTAACCATTTGGAACCTTGGTTTCTAAGTCTCGTTTTCAGTGGTTTTCACTTGTGCAACCTTGGCTTCCTTATTTTTATAAAATCGGAAAATAATCTTTTTGACTCGAAACCTTCGCACAAGGCTTGCTAACTGTCCTTAGCATTATATCACAAAGTTTCACATTTTAATTCGACTCTTAAAGGTCTTTGACTTAGCATCAAAGTGGTTACATTTCTGCGATGAAACCTCCCGAACCACGATTACTAAAACTAGCATAACTCTTACACCGTTCGGCCAAATAAGGCGAACCACATATCATTACGAAGCTTATAACATAAACTACACAATCATTGGCAGTAGAACTCAAGGGTCGAGTTCTAACAGAGGAAAAACAGGGAACCAATCAGTAGGTAAAAATTTGGGCATTACGACGGCTATAACTCGGATATTCCCAAATTTCAAATCATCCAAAATGCATATTGATCACTCCACACAACACATACATCTTATATAACATAGAACTGAGGCCAAGCAATGCCTTTCCGTTCAGATAACTCATTATAACTTAGATCAAAGCCCAATCATAACAACTAAGGCTATAAACATGCATAAACACCATTAATCATCCATAAACCTCATAATACTTCAAGGGTTTCAAGATTTATACCTTCTCCAAGCTTGCTTGCTGCTATATCCCTTATGTAACCTTAGATCCTTGCTTAATACAACCTTTGGAAGCCACAAACTCAATATCCAAAAACAAAACAAAATACAAGTTACTATTCATCATCTTCTCCAACTGTTAATCACTGAAATCGAACGGGTAAATCACGGGGTTGAGGTGATTGCTTACCATGGTTACGTCGGGCTTCTCGAGAGCTTCGATTTGAGTGGTGGAAGGCCAAAAACGGACCACGGAATCTCAAGTTATGATCACTTCTTTCTCCCCCATTTCTCTCCCCTTTTTCCATTCGGGATTTTGAATAAAAGAATGAAGATTGGCTTGCTTTTATCCTTATCTTTGGCTGATATTTTAGTGCAAATGACCATTTTGCCCTTTGCTTTATTGTAGCTTTCACTAGAAGCTTCTTCTTTATAACGCTAGCATTTCGTTTCTCGTTTGTTTCGTTTTTTTTCTCTAACTTCCTCGAGTTCTTTAACTCGTATCCACCTCCCGACTTCACATTTCATTAATTAATATTTTAACCAAGTTTGCCCTTAAAATTTCATTACATTCAGAGTTCGAAAATTTTTACTATTCACTTCGGGTCATCCTAGACCGCTTTAATCATCTTAATTTCAGAATCTCTTATTCTCTTGTTCCGACGAATCCTTAATTCCTTAAATATTATTCTCCCTCATAAATTCCACCTTCATAGGGTTCTCGTGTCAGATCACTATTCATCAATCTCGTACTTAAATTAATTCGTGCCTCATTGATCAGATTCTGCTCAACTCTGTTAAACATTCTCAGTGGTTCTGCTATAGTCCCTTTGAAATGATTTCTCTAAACATTCTTAGTACTCCAGTACTTGATAATAATCTCATATTTATGATCTCATGTATCTTATTCTTTAATTCCTTTACTTTAATATCACAATTTCAAATCCACGTTCATCTGGTGGAATTTCGGAGAAAACTGAAAGTCTTCGAATGCTGATTCTGACGACGTTTACATACACTTATTTTCATTCGGGATTACTAATCTAACTTCCAAAGTTCCATTTGTAGACTCGTATATAGTGTGGTTTGATCGCCCTCTCATCTTAGAGGAATTCACTATTCACCACAATCTTGTAGATCAATATCAATTCCAACATTTCTTGTACTTAGAAAATGTTCTAGGGCTTTCTCGGGCATACTCTATCTTGTTTACGGAGTTGTCGGATGCATAACAGATATCGATTTGGATGACATGAGAATACTTTCCTTCCTTAGGGTATTGTGCCCTTAATTTCCAGATAGATTATTCTAATCTAGATTGTCAATCCATTCTCACCACTCTCATAATAATTGAAAACTGAGATCCATATTTATTTAATATACTTGATTCTTAAAATCATTGATACATTGTGGTCACAACCATTAGTCATTCATATATTCACTGATGCACTTCATCATAAAAAAAGTTTTAATTCTACCGAAAATTTTGGGTTCTTACAGGATACCACCAGTTGAATATTAAACCTGAGAACGTACCCAAGACTGCGTTTCGCACCAAGTATGGAATAGTCCCTTTGAAATGATTTCTCTAAACATTCTTAGTATTCCAGTACTTGATAATAATCTCATATTTATGATCTCATGTATCTTATTCTTTAATTCCTTTACTTTAATATTACAATTTCAAATCCACGTTCATCTGGTGGAATTTTGGAGATAACTGAAAGTCTTCGAATGCTGATTCTGACGACGTTTACATACACTTATTTTCATTCGGGATTACTAATCTAACTTCCAAAGTTCCATTTGTAGACTCGTATATAGTGTGGTGTGATCACCCTCTCATCTTAGAGGAATTCACTATTCACCACAATCTTGTAGATCAATATCAATTCCAACATTTCTTGTACTTAGAAAATGTTTTAGGGCTTTCTCGGGCATACTCTATCTTGTTTACGGAGTTGTCGGATGCATAACAAATATCGATTTGGATGACATGAGAATACTTTCCTTCCTTAGGGTATTGTGTCCTTAATTTCCAGATAGATTATTCTAATCTAGATTGTCAATCCATTCTCACCACTCTCATAATAATTGAAAACTGAGATCCATATTTATTTAATATACTTGATTCTTAAAATCATTGATACATTGTGGTCACAACCATTAGTCATTCATATATTCACTGATGTACTTCATCATAAAAAAAAGTTTTAATTCTACCGAAAATTTTGGGTTCTTACAGGATACCACCAGTTGAATATTAAACCTGAGAACGTACCCAAGACTACGTTTCGCACCAAGTATGGAATAGTCCCTTTGAAATGATTTCTCTAAACATTCTTAGTATTCCAGTACTTGATAATAATCTCATATTTATGATCTCATGTATCTTATTCTTTAATACTTTACTTTAATATCACAATTTCAAATCCACGTTCATCTGGTGGAATTTCGGAGAAAACTGAAAGTCTTCGAATGCTGATTCTGACGACGTTTACATACACTTATTTTCATTCGGGATTACTAATCTAACTTCCAAAGTTCCATTTGTAGACTCGTATATAGTGTGGTGTGATCACCCTCTCATCTTAGAGGAATTCACTATTCACCACAATCTTGTAGATCAATATCAATTCCAACATTTCTTGTACTTAGAAAATGTTCTAGGGCTTTCTCGGGCATACTCTATCTTGTTTACGGAGTTGTCGGATGCATAACAAATATCGATTTGGATGACATGAGAATACTTTCCTTCCTTAGGGTATTGTGCCCTTAATTTCCAGATAGATTATTCTAATCTAGATTGTCAATCCATTCTCACCACTCTCATAATAATTGAAAACTGAGATCCATATTTATTTAATATACTTGATTCATAAAATCATTGATACATTGTGGTCACAACCATTAGTCATTCATATATTCACTGATGCACTTCATCATAAAAAAAAAGTTTTAATTCTACCGAAAATTTTGGGTTCTTACAGGATACCACCAGTTGAATATTAAACCTGAGAACGTACCCAAGACTGCGTTTCGCACCAAGTATGGACACTGCGAGTTTTTAGTAATGTCATTTGGGCTAACGAATGCCCTTGCAGCTTTCATGGATTTGATGAATCGAGTTTTCAAGCAGTATTTGGACAAGTGTGTCATAGTTTTATCGATGATATTTTAGTCTACTCCTAGACAGAGGAGGAACCCGCAGAACGTTTGAGGATAGTGTTAGAAGCACTGAGGAGAGAAAAGTTTCCAGAAATTAAAGAAGAGACTAGTCACCGCCCTGTGCTGGTAGTGCCAGACGGGAATGGAGATTTTGTGATCTATAGCGACGCATCGTATAAAGGATTAGGATGTGTGCTTATGCAGCACAGAATGGTAATTACCTATTCATCCAGTCAATTAAAGGAATATGAATTTAGATACCCTACGCATGACTTAGAATTGGCAGCAGTAGTTTTCGCTTTAAAGATTTGGAGGCACTAATTGTATGGAAAAAAAAATGCGAGATTTATACAAATCATAAGAGCATTAGATACACTTTCACCACAACCACAATTTTTATGGCATGTGTCATTGATGACCAAACTTGCTTACAACCACACAAAATTGGATGACCAAAACAATTATAGACCACACAAAATGGATGCATCCAATTTAGCATTATTTAGACAAAAGAAATGAAAAGAAAAAGCAAGAAAGTAACCATCTCTTTCATTTCTCCAAAATTCTGCCCAGCTTGACCATGGTGGAAAGAAAATTTCATAACTCCAAATTTACTCATCCTAAAATCTCCATATTTTGACCAAAGCTTCCGCATGGCATAGGCAAGGTACGTTCAAAATTTCATGGCCATCCAATTAGTATAGCATGCTCAAATCCTTGCTCAAAGTTCGGGTGAATAGTAACTCCAAGAATATACTAACTTGTTTTCTTGATTTCTTTTATGAGTTTAAGGATGGTAAGGATAGATCAAGGCTCCCTTAAGGCTTACAAGCTTTTGTTATTATTTTAAGACTTCAAGAAAGGTATGAACACCATCCACCCTTTTGATTTACTTTGAGTTTTAAGCTTAAGTTAAGTTATGTTTAAGCATGTGTTAGTTCTTGGAGTTTGGGTTATAAATGGCTAAACCTTGATGGTTAATGGTTATGAGTTGATGTTGGTAATGTTCTAATAAATTTTATGGACTGACCTTGAGTGTATAATGATGGATTGATGGCTTGGTTGATTGGTTGTTGATTGGTGGTTGATTTGAGTGTTTAAAACACGGGAATCATGAATTAGCGTCGTTACCATGTCGAATTTTCATTAGATAGTTTAGGCAGAAACCTCGGGTAAACCCATGACATGGAAGCAACCCTAACTGACCATGATCATGTAGGTCTTGTTGTGTAGTTTGTTTTGGCGAAAGAATCGCATCGTTTCGATTTACGGTTTAGGAGAAACACCCGTTTTAGTAGAAGTGGTTTCGGGAAACCAAGTGGTTCACTATATGAACTTTGAGAATATGATCAAGCCCCTTAAAAATGGAATTAGGATATGATATTAAAATGGATACTAACATGGACATTTAGTAAGTGAATCAAGAAGGTTTCGGGTTAAAAAGATAATTTTTCGATTTTATAAAAATGTTGGAACCAAAGCTGCGTGAGGAGTAAGTGGTTCTGCACTTCACTGCCAAACAAATCTGCTGCTCTCGGGATTTCACCCCCTTGGGCAGAAAAACATGTTCAAGCATTTTGTTCTATTCTTTCCCTATGTTAGGTCCTGATATGTTTGTAGAAGGGGGGTTGAATACAAACGATACCGTTTAATCGAATTTGTCCTTTTAAGATTTAACAATATAGAACAAATTATTGCGGAATAAAACTGAAACAATATTCAAGTTAAATAAAACTCTATTAAACTTGAAGGGTGTTACAATTCTGATCACTGATTACAAAGAACTTGATAAAACAAACCTAGAATAAATTCGACATGAATTTATCTATTTTTCTAATAAAAAGGATCGAATACTAAAAAGTAGTTCGATATAAAATCTAGGGATTATGATCCGCTAGAAAGCTAAAGCAATACAAGTGAAATGATCCTTATGAATTTAATGATAAGAACTTGTCAAGAATTAAATCACTGAAGAAATGAATTGCTTTGCCGTAACCTCTAACCAATTCCCTCTTGATTAAAGAGTTCATGGTTTTGAAGTTAAGGTGAGACATCTTCTTGTGCCATAGCCAACTCTCATCTGATGAAGCTTTAGCATAGAAACATCTAACTTCATCTTGAGATTCAGAGTGCAGATCAGCTATGAATAAGTCACCTTTCCTTACTCCTTGAAGAGCAGGCTTTCCATTCTTCTTGTGAAGGATCTGACATTTCTCTCTTTCAAAGGAAACAACATATCCTCTGTCACAGAAATGACTGATGCTGAGAAGATTGAATCTCAGACCTTCCATAAATGATATATCTTCAATGATAACATTTCCAAACTTCAAACAGCCATATCCTTTCGTAATACCCTTGCTGTTATCTCCAAAGGTAACTATTGGGCCAGCTTTCTCAACCAAATCTGATATATCTCAGGGCTCTATCTCCGGTCATATGCCTTGAACAGCCACTGTCAAGAATCCATATAACACGGTTTACCTGTTTAACTCCCTGCAATATCAAATTGATTAGACCTTCTTCGGAGCCCAAAATTGATTGGGTCCGGCATACTTGAAGAACTGGACTTTGTCAGGCAAAACAACCTTTTTAGCTACAACTACTTCATCCTCTTTCACAAAAGAGCGTTTCCATTTATAGCCAGCCTTAACACATTTCTGAGTAGGCTTAGGGATAAATGAATCCACTCTAGTCTTAGGAGGACTAGTAGTCTTAGCTTTAACATGCTTCTTATTATTAACATGTTGGCGTGGAGCAGTCTTATCTTTAGATACATGCTTTTTATTAAAGTAAGCATACATAACATTAAAAGTACAAGACATGCAGTTTGTCACACCACATGCTTTATGAGAAGAATTAACAACAGGCATGTTATTTCTACAGTTGTTTTGATCCAACTTATGGATATCTGATTTAGTCTTTTTAGTTGTAACAACTTTGATTGGAGTATCAGATATACACTTGTTGGACTGTTCAACTTCCAAAGCAAGATCTTCTTCACGAATCTCCTCTGCAATGATGATAGAGTGTTCATTCAGAGGTTCTGCCTCGGACTCCTTACAGAAGGGTGTTTCAATACCCTTAAGCACATATGGAACACCCCTTCCTTCAGTTCTGACTCTACAAGGGGAATTAATGTCAAACAATCCAATAGCCTCATTATAATCATAACCTATACTGACATGATTACCAATAGCTTGTTTATTGAGAATCTCTTTAGCCGTCTTACAAGAGCTGAAATAGGCATTAGCTTTAGTCTTCAGCTCACTAATCTCTTTCTTAAGAATGGTTTCCAGTTGAATATAACATTTAACCCTATTCTCAAGAAAAGCTATTTTTCTCAATAAGTTCATCCTGATTAACATGCACTAGTTTTAATTCTTTTATCTCATTTTCAAGATTTGTGTTTAAAAGAATTATTCTATCATTTTCAGTGTGTGCACAATCTAAGGTGCCACCAAGATGACGAATCATTTCAGTATCAGTAAACTTTACCTCTGACATGTATGCAGATGAAGTGCTTGCCTCTTTAGCCACTAAAGCAAGGTTCCCAATCTCACCTGCTTCTTCATCACTATCAGTGTCATCCCAACTCTTTCCCTCAGCAACATAGGCTTTCCCAATCTTGTTCTTCTTGCTAGAATCAAATGTGTTTCTATCACTTGCTTTGGCTTTCTGCATTCAGTAGCAAAGTGACCCAACTCATTGCAATTGTAGCATCTGATTGTGCGCCTTTCCACAGTTCCAGTTTTGTAGCCACCCCTTGTGCCACTTGAAGAGGAAGATCCACCTCTCTGAAATCTGGGCCTGAACTTAAGATTGGGATTCCTCTTGAATCTGAACTTCCCAAACTTCCTGACTATCAAAGCCAAATCACCATCCTCCAGCTGATCAAGTTCTTCTAAAGAATAGAAGTCACCACCAGATTGATCAATGGATGTTAATCCATATTCAGCATCAATAACATTCATGTTAGAACTGGAAGGTTGAACAGCCTTCACTTCCAGTTTCTGTGGGACTTCAGCAGCCAGTGCAGTAGAAGTACTAACAATCTTCCCAGTTCCATACAGCTCCCTTTGTTGAATCTGCTCCAGCTCATAGGTCTTCAGAACACCATACAATCTCTCCAAAGCAATCTCATTCATATCTCTTGCTTCTCTAATGGCAGATATTTTGTGCTCCAAATGAGGTGGAAGTGTAAGAAGGAACTTCTTGTTAATCTCCTTGTTGGTGTAGTTCTTCCCATTGAGATTCAGATCATTGATTAATTTGTTGTATCTCTCAAAAACCTGAGAGATACCTTCACCAGGGTTTGATCTGAAATGCTCATATTGTGAGGTGAGAATTTCCAGCATATTTTCCCTAACTTCCTCTGTCCCCTCATTGATTATCTCTATGGTTCCCCAAATGTGTTTGGCAGTATCACAATTTAGGACATGATTATGCATGATAGGATCAAGACAATCAATAAGGATCAACTGAAGATAGGAATCCAAGGTAACATCCTCTTTCTCATCAGGAGTGTAATCCTTGGGATCTTTAGGGTACATTCTAGCAACCCTAGTAACAACATTATTCTCAATGAGATCTCCCTCAATAATCATAGGGACTTTGGGACCGTTCTTCAGCACATCAATGTATTTAGGATTTGCAACCTTAAGAAATAGGAGCATTTTCTTCTTCCACATTGGATAATGCTCCTTGCTGAACATTGGGATTTTGACTGTACCCACTTTCTGTGTAGTAGACATCTTTTGAGATTTTTAGGAATAATAAAAAATCAGAGTTTAAGAAAAATCTCAAAACAATTGGATCTTTGATTTGTATATCAATCAAAAGGCTCTGATGCCAATTGTTAGGTCCTGATATGTTTGTAGAAGGGGGGTTGAATACAAACGATACCGTTTAATCGAATTTGTCCTTTTAAGATTTAACAATATAGAACAAATTATTGCGGAATAAAACTGAAACAATATTCAAGTTAAATAAAACTCTATTAAACTTGAAGGGTGTTACAATTCTGATCACTGATTACAAAGAACTTGATAAAACAAACCTAGAATAAATTCGACATGAATTTATCTATTTTTGTAATAAAAAGGATCGAATACTAAAAAGTAGTTCGAGATAAAATCTAGGGATTATGATCCGCTAGAAAGCTAAAGAAGTACAAGTGAAATGATCCTTATGAATTTAATGATAAGAACTTGTCAAGAATTAAATCACTGAAGAAATGAATTGCTTTGCCGTTGAGAAGTTATGAAGACAGAAGAGTTTTATGTTGAAAAGCTTTTTGTCTTTACTTCTGTTGAGTTGTTATCTTTTGATGTCTTCTGTCTTTCCTTTTATATACACTGCATCCTTTTAATCAACCCACGTGCAATACTATTAAAAGAAATTGCATTAGGAAGACTTAGAGGAAAACTATCATTTACTCTTGGAAGACTCTCGGGAAGACAATGATTGTACAAGGAAGACATTCGGGAAAACTTAGATTTGGCTTAGGAAGACAATCGGGAAGACTCACTTGTGAGTCTTCCTAGTTCAATAAACTAAGTCTTCCTAGTTCAAACCTAAGTCTTCCTAGTTCATTTTTATTCTAATTTAAATAAATAACTAAATAAATTATGTATTAAATTAATTCTTTGCAGAATTAATTTAATAAATAATTTACTTAATAGTATTAATTATTTATAAGAGAATAAATAGAATTAGATGACTTCTCAAACAATTCCAGAATCACTTAAAACTTAGATAAATAACAAACACAATAGTACGTTGACACTCGATGCACTGTCTGGTTCATGAATGACTAACGACAATGTCTGTTCTTTATCTGTTTGACTTTAAGCAGTGATTCCCTTCCTTTTCATTCAAGAACACTGTAACCAGTATCTTTTGCTGTCACCACTTGAAATCTCCGTCACTTTAATAAATCCACTGAGCTTGAATACTTCACTGAGGCTTGATCAATAAATTGAGCTTCTTTCAATGTAGAATCACTTCAAGTCTGTAGATGACTTTAATCTTCATTCTTTGACAGATATAATCTTCTGAGATTCCTGTGACATTTGATTTTTATTATTTACTTATTACATCTTAATTAAAGTTGAGTAGAATCCTCGGTGTTTACAAATAGGCCTAGACATATGCCTTTCACCCTAGATCGCGCACGCGAAAACGGTGTGTCATTTCGACTAACGGTTAAGGAGATATGAGCGTTTTAATGAAAGACGTGCGAATAGTAACTTTCCGTAGCTCATCCAAGTTTGAAAATACATTTCGCCAAGTTAAACCCCTGTTTTGAGATCAAAACTTTTATGATAAATATTACAATTACTCAAGATGATTTTAGAAGTGGTCTCGTATTTAAATACGAGTTTTCGGATTTATTAAAAGTGTTAGAGTACGAGTCGCGTAATAGTAACTTTATGAAAAGTCAACTCTAGAGTACTACTTTGACCAACCATTGCGACTAAGATAAAAGGAGTATTTCGAGTCGATTAAAATACGAACCTTGTTGAGGAATAACGTGACTACATGATTTGTTTAACATATAGTTGACTTTAAATGAGTGTTATGAGCGAATGATTACGTTAGGGGACTGATCGAGTATTTCTTTGTTTATAGATTTGCGGCAAGTTCTTGAACCCCTAACAACCAAGGATCTGAGGCAAGTTTTCTCATCCCATGCTGTATTTTAAAGTACAATATTATGATACTGTGCATATGATAGATGCATGCTTTCAAACCTCACGTCGTATATAGATGTGACGATATAAAATTGTTGAAATGGATTTGACCTTTGGTTATATAAAATCTTGTGAGTTAAGTAGTTATGAACCGGTTTACCTGGTAGCTCTAAACATAAGAGCAAATTCATTGTTTTCGACTCTAGATCGGGAGTCGATATTTTGAGATATGTAGATAGCCGTGGAAACCCGGAGGGATTCCATCGGCAGAATACTATATCTTTCAAGGAATGTTATTTGAGTATTATCTCAGTCGAGAAATTCTATTTGAATACTATTTCCGTTATATATGCTAATGGAAGGCATAACTGTTTTTGAAAGTATATTGTGATACTTTCTTTATGATTATTTATTCGATGAATATTATTTTGAATATTCATTTAATCTTTATTTATTTAATGAATATTATTTTGAATATTCATTCAGTCATTATTTATGTAATGAATACTATGTTGAATATTCATTGAATCCTTAGTTAATTAATGAATATGATTTTGAATATTCATTCAATCTATTTATTTAATGAATATTATTTTTGAATATTCATTTAAAGTTTATTTATTTAATAAATATTATTTGATTATTTACTAAATACTTTTAACCCGTTTTAAAATGAGTTATATTATTTAGAGTTAATCCTTGACCTTCAATATTTGCGAAGGATATTCTAAGCTGTATTAATGCTCGTGATAAAGTGTATATACTTTTATATATATATATATATATATATATATATATATATGCATAAACTAAATATGAGTTGAGGAATATTATGAGGTAGGCATGGCTACCCTAAGTAATATATATGTATAAGGACTTGTGAATCCCTAGAATAGGGGAGTGTAATTAAGTGAAGTGGACTCAAATGAATGATACGGAGATGAACTAAGTATTTTGTTGATAATAGTTATCATAGTTCGAAGATTGTTCCTTCGAACATTATATGAGTAAAGATTTTTCCTGTTATTAATGGGGCTTGTTAGTGCAGGGATCATTGTATATGATGCCCTAGCAGATGTGACCGGATTGGTCAGTGTACTATTGCAACTAGATTGCGGTTGACTTGAATGTCGTTACTGCGAATTGAGAATACCGGATATGCGGTAATCCGGCGTAAGTGACCGTATCTAGTCGGTCCAGCCATTTTATTTCTGGCCCATGTGCTGCCAAAGGATGATTGACAAGTTCGAAAAGTGTTCTTGCATCATCAAGACAAGTTAGAAAAGTGTTCTTGTCATGGTCAGGTTCGAAAAGTGTTCTTGTCCATCTACTAGTAGTAAAAAGGTCCCTCGGAAGGACATGATTGAAGCGACTGGTCATCGATTAATCATATCCAGTGGCTTGAAAGTCCCAGTCCCTCGGATAAGATAATAATGAAAATGTTTTAAAAGGGAATTGTTTCAGATAAATGCTGTTAATAAATAGAGTAACTAATTGTGTTATCTCTACAACAGATTGAACTGTTAAGATTGATTGATATTGAAACAGCTTGGAGGCTGATGTTGATTGTTGAAAGAGTGATTGGGTAATTGTTGTTATTAAACTGTAGTTACAATAAATCCTTGTAACTTCATCTTTTATGTTATTCTAGTATTCTATTCGTTTAATGCGTAGCATGTGGTTATACAGTATATTGAACTGTATAGTATTTTGAATCAATGGATAGGCTTTAAGCCTTGATTCCAATATTAATATCTATTTTAAAAAGATATGTTTGAGACTTGGTTCATCATATTGATACCAAGGATTCCCAAATGATTACCAAGAGTATATGAGTATGATTATAAGTCATACGGTATTTTAATGGTATACTATTTTGGGGTTAGACCCTAGTAGTGATAAACGCTTTGATCCCTTATGGATTATCTACCTAAAAGGTTTAAAGGTTTAAACTGGGATAGATTTCTTGCTGAGCACTATTAGCTCATTCTTGCTTTATTAATACTTTCAGCATGAAGAAAACATTGCCGATTCACCTCGTGTTACGAGATCAAGGGAATGGAGAGACCACCCTTGAGTTAGTTCAGCAAGATGGATACTGCCGGAGTTAGCAGAATAGTTGCAGCTCGATTTAGTAAGAGTTGTTTTCGATTAGGTTTGTATTATTAAACCTTGTATAGAATTGTGAGGCCTATTATTTTAACTTCAGGTAGAGGTTGTAAATGATAGATGAGATCATGGATAGTACATTTGAGATTGTAATAACAAATGTAACTTTTGTTGCTCATTTCCAAGGCTATAACTTGTGTGTGTGCGTAAGTGATTGGGGTCTTTGGAGTTGTATTATTAGAATGTTGTAAGTAATGCAGGCATTGTATAATTGATGGAGCGTGACAACCCAGATTCCTGACCCTGAATCTAGGGGTGTTACATTAGTGCTCATTCTTGTTTTTATATATCACAACACAACAGAGTCAAAAAGGTGTTCATTACTGATATTTTACAGTATTTTGAACAATATGAGATATCTAAATAGATATGCGTGTATATATGTTGAGAGGGTATTTAAGATATACAATATGTTGAACTGTATAGTATTTTGAATCAATGGATAGGATTTAAGCCTTGATTCCAATATTAATATCTATTTTAAAAAGATATTTTTTGAGTCTTGGTTCATTATATCGATACCAAGGATTTCTAAATGATTTACGAAAAGTATTTGTGTATGATTATAAGTCATACAGTATTTTGAACGAGATACTATTTTGGGGACAAACCCTAGTAGTGTTAAAACTTTGATCCTATATGGATTATCTACCTTAAAGGTTCAAAGATTTAAACTGGGATAGATTTCTTGCTGAGCGCTATTAGCTCATTCTTGCTTTATTAAAACTTTCAGCATGAAGAAAACATTGTCGTTTCACCCCGTATTATGAGAGCAAGGGAATGGAGAGACCACCCTTGAGTTAGTTCAGCAGGATGGATACTGCCGGAGTTAGCAGAACAGTTTCAGATGGAATTAGGGAGAATTGTTTTCGAGTAGGTTTGCATTATTGAACCTTGTATAGAATTATGAGGTCTATTATTTTAACTTCAGTTAGAGGTTGTAAATAATAGATGAGATCCTGGATAGTACATTTGATTTGTAATAACAAGTGTTACTTATTGTTGCTCATTTCCAAGGCTATAACTTGTGTGTGTGTGCGTAAGTGATTGGGGTCTTTGGAGTTGTATTATTAGAATATGGTAAGTGATGCAGGTATTGTATGATTGATGGAGCGTGACAACCCAGATTCATGACCCCGGATCTGGGGGTGTTACAGAAATGGTATCAGAGCATTAAGTTATAGACTTGGACATGAGAGTATTAAGAGTTATATCTAAGTAAGAGAATAACATGAGGACTCATATAGAGTTCGTTAAGTGGACTACCGGAGGTAGTGCCATTGAGGATGTCAAGGTTAAAGAGTTTAGTAAAAGACTTATTGGAGGATCAATAGGATCGTTGAAGACCATCATAATGATGAGACGAACGTCTAGAATTGTACACGGATTATCAAGGACATTAAGATAAGACACGGAGCAGAGTCTCAGTTGAAATTGGGGTAAGGTCGGAATGGCCAATACCAATGGATAACTTGACTTAGTAAGAACCTAAGTGTTTGTAGTTCATTGTAATTTGCCCACGAGAAGGCAGCACATGTGAGGATCAAGACGTTAACATTTCTTTACGCGATCCGGATTACCAAATTGCGTGGACTGGTTAAGGCATTATCTTGTCTATGGAGTCCAAGCCTTGAGAACAAAGATTCCACCAGGGTTGGTGTCTTTTCCGTCGATAGGTATTTTGTTACCTAAGAAGAAGACTTTTGCGTACATGTAGTACCAGAACGTTATCGTAAGACGAACGTGCTAAATCGCATCGCGAGTATATTTCGTACGATAGGCCATGATGGCTTGACTCAGAAATCAAAAATATGAAGAATGGATAGCGTGATTCTGATAAAGACACGTATGGTTGCAACAAGCAATGCGACAATCTCAGGACCTACGAGAAACGAGACCTATGGTGGCCTGGGGTTGGATTCGTTCGATACGACTAGTGTTAAGAAATTACATATACGTTAATGGACCTCCATCTTTTGTGGATGTGTTGATGCGGCCGTAGGAGGCCCAATCTCTGGACGATTATCGGGAATGACAAAAATGTTTTGAACTTCCGACCTATTTACGAACTTGTACGATTTTGAGGTACCGTTGGTTAGTACCATAAGCCATAAAGGCAGAAAGATAGGATCATCCTTGTAGAAGGTGATGTGAGAACTTAGGGGTAATAATTTACCCATTTTGCTATCTATTTGTTGGTACGCCATTCAATGAATTTTTTTTTTCTTTTCATAACCCGAGTTACCCTAAAGGGTTTATGTCGAGGTAACCCTTCTTGCATTTCATTATTAAAATATAGAATGCGACCAACAACCGATATGGTCATTACATTTCAATTCTTCTTCTCCTCTTACCCTTGGGGTCTGAGTGCGCATCCGAGTAGCCAAAATTTTGTTTTCTTTCTTTCAATGGCTAGATGTTAAGATTTTGTGCTAGCAGATTGAAACTGTCTATTTATATACGCTATTAAGAATGACTAGTTAATCGTTCAAACTAGTTGAAATTTAAAACACTATGATAAAGATCTAGCTAGTTGCCCTGGCTAGATATTACGTTTCAAACCAGTTGAACTAGCCAATTTTGTTCGGTCAAATTTATGTAAATGAATTCACGATGCATTTTGTATGCAGTGAAGTATGATGAGAAAATTTTCAAAGGATAATTTGATCGAGGCCTAACCAGGTCACCCCCTCAGCGAGAATTTTTACAAAGTTTTTTTTTATTATATAAGGTATTATGTTGTTGAAATATTTCTTGTACCATGCAAGTATTTTCCTTAGTATTTGGAAAAACAGAGTGTTGAAGCTTAGAGCTAAAACAAATGAGTCCGATAAATTATGAATCGAAGTTTACAGAAATTTGCCAAGGTTTGTTTCGCATGATGCGAATTCAGAATAACGGAGTGTTCGAAATGACTGATTATGTTACCTTGGTTAATGAAACGATTGTGATAGAAATGGAAGTAAAGTGGACGAGAACGAAATGGGCATAAAGAAAATAGAGTATGAAACACGAATAGATTGAGAAAGAAAGAAAGTAGGAATTCAGATTATCGGACGAGGGAATGTTTGACCTCCAAGGATGTGAAACTTGTTTAGCCTCTGTGATGGATATGAAACGGAAAGTACCTAGTATACAGAATATCCCTGTTGTCAACGAATTCGATGATGTATTTCCAGAAGATCTCCCGGGTTACCACCCGATAGAGAAATAGAGTCTGCTATAGAATTACCTCCAAGGACGGCGCCAGTTTCGAAGGCCCGCACCGACTAGCTTCAGTCGAGATGAAGGAATTAGCTGCCCAATTGTAGAAATTGTTAGAGAAAGGAATGATAAGACCAAGAGTGTCACCGTGGGATGCGCCAGTGTTAATTGGTGAAGAAAAAGGACGGCAGCATGAGGCTGTGCATAAACTATCGAAAGTTGAATAGGCTAACTGTTAAGAATAAATACCCCTGCCAAGGATCAATGATTTGTTCGATCGGCTGCATGGTGCAGTTAAATTCTCGAAGATTGAATTGAGAACTGAATACAACCAGTTGAATATTAAACCTGAGGACGTACCCAAGACTGTGTTTCGCACCAGGTATGGACACTACGAGTTCTTAGTAATGTCGTTTGGGCTGACGAATGCCCTTGCAGCTTTCATGGACTTGCTGAATCGACTTTTCAAGCAGTATTTGGACAAGTGTGTCACAGTTTTTATCGATGAGAAGAGAAAAGTTGTGTGCCAAGTTCTCAAAGTGCGAGTTTTGACTAAGGGAAGTACAGTTTTTAGGACATGTGGTCAACAGTGAAGAGGTGTTGGTTGACCCCGCTAAGATAAAAGTTGTTTCGAACTGGGAAAGACCAACCACACCAACCGAGGTGAGAAATTTTATGGATTTAGCCGGATATTACCAAAGATGTGTACAAGATTTTTCTAAAATAGTAGCCCCACTGACCCGACTTACTCGAAAGACTGAAGAGTTGAATGGACCGAGAAATATGAGAAAAGTTTCCAGGAATTAAAGAAGAGACTAGTCACCGCCCTGTGCTGGTACTGCCAGGCGGGAAGGGAGATTTTGCAATCTATAGCGACACATCGCATAAAGGAGTAGGGTGTGTGCTTTTACAGCAAAGAAAGGTAATTGCGTATGCATCCAGACAATTAAAGGAATATGAATTAAGATACCCTACGCATGACTTAGAATTGGCAGTGATAGTTTTCGCTTTTAAGATTTGGAGGCAGTACTTGTATGGAGAGGAGTGCGAGATTTACACAATCATAAGAGCATTAAGTACATTTTCCCATAAAGAACTTAACATGAGAACGTAAAAGATAGCTAAAGCTAATCAAGGATTATGACTGTGAGATTCTTTACCACCCAGGGAAGGCCAATGTGGTGGCCAATGCCCTTAGTAGGAAAGAGAGACTTAAGATGATAACATCGTCGGATAAAGTTAATCCAAGGATTTGAGAAAATGGAAATTGAGGTTAAGATAACCGGAAATGCTACTGAGAGACTATTTGAGATTGCAATGCAACCGGAATTGCTGCAGAAAATCAAGTTATGTCAAGTGCGAATGACGAGTGAAGGTATAAAGTCAATGTTGGAGAAAGAATTAAAGACTGAGAAAGATGATAAAGGAATCATGAGGTATTTTTACCGAGTTTGGGTTCCTAATGTTCAAGAGATAAAGGATGCTAATTTTTCAGAATGACTAATAAGAGGAACTGAAAGGATGAAGTTTGAAGTTAAGAGTACAACGAGGATTATTTAAAGGTCCTGATTAAGCCAGAACGAATCAAGGAATACAAATCTGTCAGAGAGAGACACCTACACTGAGAGTAAAGAAATTTAAGGAAATGTTATTGTTGGCCAGATAGATAAAAGGATATTATCGATTGGTAAATAAATATTGGATATGTCAAAAAATGAAGGCAGAACAAAGACCTAGTTGACTATCACAACCTGTGGAGATTCTTGATTAGGAATGTAAGTTCTTGTAATGGATTTTGTGATAGGATCAACAAGAATCAAGTCGAACTATGACGCCAATTGAGTTATAGTTGATGGATTAAATGAGTCTACTCATATTTTATTATCAGCAAGAGACCTTTAACCGAAGAGTTACGAAAGAAATAGTTGGGTGACATGAAGTTTCGGTCACCATCGTGTCAGATAAGAACCAATGATTAAATTCCAGATTCGGGAGGAGTTTTTCCCAACGTGTTTGGCTACGAGACTAAGCGCGAGCACTACGTAGGATCCGCAGACCGACGGACAGACCGAAAGAAACATTTCAGACAACCGAAGTTACGTTAAGCGTTGTACCGTTGATTTCAAGAGTAGTCGGATGTCGATAAAATATGGATGTATAAGAGTACAAATAAAATTGGCTTATATAGAGCGCCCGGTAGATATCATAGACCGGAATGAGTAAGTGTTGTAATGGAACCAGAGTGTTGAAGAGTCAACCTGGAAACTGGAGATTACTATATTGGAAGAGTAACCTCAGCTATTTTCTTAGATTCCGGGAGGAATCCTTTTAAGAAGGGGAGACTGTAATAACCCCAAATTTTGGACTTAGTTAAAATTTTCTGATGAATAGTAAATGTTGATGAATAGTAAATTTGCTGATGAAAATATTTTCAGACCACACTATATAGAAGACATGGAATGAATGTTTCGAAGTTATATTAGTGATGTATAAGGAGAATAAGTGAATGTAAACGTGATCAGAATCAGGAGATTCCAACTTTAAATTTTTTTCACTATTCATCGGGTAGTCGGGGATTTATTAATTTATCGTTATAAGAATTAAGAAAGCGAGAAGATCCATGATCAAATATTAAGCCAAGGCAATAAAAGATCAAGAGGATATCCCCTAGCATTAGTGCAACGAAACGTTTTCGGAATCGCTCGAACTTATAACAAGATTTAGCAATGAAGCAAAAGCATGACGAATTATGGATTAAACCCTAACCAAAGGAGAAGTATCATATATGATCGTATATGGGACTCGTTGGAATTAGGGAGAATTGTTTTCGAGTAGGTTTGCATTATTGAACCTTGTATAGAATTGTGAGGTCTATTATTTTAACTTCAGGTAGAGGTTGTAAATAATAGATGAGATCCTGGATAGTACATTTGATTTGTAATAACAAGTGTTACTTATTGTTGCTCATTTCCAAGGCTATAACTTGTGTGTGTGTGCGTAAGTGATTGGGGTCTTTGGAGTTGTATTATTAGAATATGGTAAGTGATGCAGGTATTGTATGATTGATGGAGCGTGACAACCCAGATTCATGACCCCGGATCTGGGGGTGTTACAGGTCATTTTCCTCAAAAAAGGTATGGTATGTACCACAGAAACAACATTTTTTTGAATGTGTAAGTTGGAACCCTTTTACATCTCCCACACAAATGTTACAACCCAACTTTCCTTTTGTTGACCATCCACTAAGCATACCTAAAGCGGGAAAATCACTAATTGTCCACAATAATGCCGCCTTCATATGAAAATTTTGCTTTAGCGATTGATCATTGGTTTCAACCTCACTTTGCCACAAAATAAATAATTCATCCATTAGTGGTCTTAAAAATATATTAAGATCTTTTTTTGGAGATTTTGGACCCGGAATTAGAAGAGTCATGTACATGTAGGGTCTTTTCATACACATGGATGAAGGAAGATTACACACAACCACTACAACCAACCATAATGTGTACACATTTTTCCCCGAATTCCCAAATGGATTGAAACCATCACTTGACAATCTGATTCGAACATTACGAAACTCCTTAGCAAATGATGGATATTTCTTGTCAAAGTTCTTCCATTCATCTCCGTTCGCGGGGTGACTTAACTCACCCTCTTTTACTTCCCTATTCTTGTACCACGTCATATGTTTAGCCGTACGATCCCCCATGAACAACCGTTGTAGACGAGGAATAAGAGGAAAATGTCTTAAAATATTTCTAGGTATGTTCCTTCCATTTTTTCCCCTTTCATCTTTATAACGACTTGTATTGCAAACGTCGCACACAATTTTCTTTGAGTCGTTACCATAAAATAACATACAATCATTTTCACACACATCAATCTTGTCATAACCCAAATTCAATTTCATCGACATCTTCTTTATTTCATAATGGGTATTTGGTAGTGCATGCTCTTTTGGAAGTACATCACCAATGATTTCGAGTAACAAGTTGAATGCTTTCTTGCTACACTTGGATACATCTTTGAAATGTAACAATCTCGTACTAAAGGAGAGTCTTATGTACTCTTTGTTTCTGGGATAAATGGGAGCTCCACAAGTATTAACATCGGTGTAAAATTTAAAAGCTTCACTATTTGGGGCTTGTTCGGCATTTTGAGAACTAGTACCCGCCATATCATAGAAACTATAATAATCTTGTCCGGCGCCATCTCGTAACATCTCATCCATATCAACCGGTGGTTCTACATCAATTGGTTCAATCTACAACGACGACGTGGGCGTTCGGGTTCGGTTCTTGGTACACTCTCACCATGAAATGTCCATACGGTATGATGTGGCAAAAATCCATATTTATACAAATGAAATGCAACATCATCTATAGTTTGCCACCTTGTAGTTTTATAATTAACACAAGGACACTTTGTCTTACCTCCAACCAACCCAAATTTAGTTGCAACATCTAAAAACTCTGTTAGGAATATGTTGTTCTTGATGATAAACATAAAACACTTAGTAGAATTTGTGTAAAGTAATTTGTAGCTGTCAACGGAATGGTATGCTTTGCAGCAATCCGTTGACAGGTAGCTCATCAACGAAATGAGTGATGTAGCAATGGCACTGTACAATACTTCATAGTTTGATATGTAGTTTTGTTGTAGGTATTAGATAGGTTTTCTAAGTCATATTGACTAAGTACTAGATGGGCAAAATAGGTTGGTTAATTGTAAATACATCATGCCTTGTAATTTTGCCTAAGTGAAGACCTGTCAACGGAATGAAGATTATCCTATCAACGATATAGAGTTTACTCATCAACAGAATGAAGATTATCCTATCAACGGTATAGAGTTTACTCATCAACGAAATGAAGAATAAAGCTATCAATGAAACACATCTCCCTACTATCAACGAATCATTATTGCTTTTCTGAATAGTTGACAAAGTGATAGTGACAGTTCTCTTATTTCTCAAAAGGTGATGTAGAAGGGTACAGTGCATTGGAAACCATTAAAATGGACATTGGAAATAAGGAAACATCCCAGTTTCCAATTGGGTTCTTGGAATGAACTATTATATGCAAAAGACAAGGATACTCAAGAACCACTGGACAAAGGGATGATAAGCAAACTATTGGCGGTTACTCATTGTACTTTTAGTGTAGCCAAAAATAGAGTTGTAAACTTGGGCTTATATAACCAAGTGTAGCAGTTACTTTAGAAATAAGAGAAGAAAAACAAATAAACTGTATTAGTTATCTTTGAGAGCAATCTTCTCTACATTCTTGTAACTGAGCAGCTGTGTACATCTTTGTATCACAGATTATTTCCGCAATAAAAACACTTCAGTTGGATCATCAAACAATCCAATTGAATTATTTACTTCTTGTGTTTTTATTTAATCAGTTCAGTTTTCATTATTTAATTTTAAGTTCAAGAAAATATCTAGAATTGTATTCAACCCCCCCCCCTTCTACAATTCTGTTAGGTCATTTGGGATTAACAATTGGTATCAGAGCGAGCTTCTAACATACAAGAAGTTTAAAGATCAAGACCAAAACAGAAACCATGGTGAAGAAGGATGCAGGTGTGAAGATACCAGTTCTAGACAAGGAAAATTACTTTCGCTGGAAAGTAAAAATGCATCTACATCTCATGTCTATGGATGAGAGATATGTAGAATGCATTGAGAGAGGTCCACATGTTCCTATGGGAATTGGATCTAGAGTTGGACTGCCAGATGATGATCCTGATGTAGAAATTCCTAAACCTGTCTCAGAATGGACTGCTGAAGATGCTGCAGAAGTCCATAAGGATAAAAGAACCATGAACATTCTGTTCAATGGTTTGGAACAAGAGATGTTCAACAATGTTATCAACTGTACCACTGCTAAAGAAGTATGGGACATTGTTAGAACACTTTGTGAAGGAACTGAGCAAGTAAGGGAAAACAAAATGCAACTCCTCATACAACAATATGAGCATTTTCATTTCAAAGCTGGTGAAACCCTAAATGACACGTTTAGTAGGTTTCAAAAGCTTCTGAATGGATTAAAGTTGTATGGGAGGGTCTACCAAACTAAAGACTCAAACCTCAAATTTCTTAGAGCTCTTCCAAAGGAATAGAAGCCTATGATTGTTTCTCTAAGAAACACACAAGAGTACAAAGATTACACACTTGAGAGGCTTTATGGAACATTAAAGACATATGAGCTGGAAATGGAGCAAGATGAAGAAATTGAGAAGGTACAGAGGAAGGGTGGATCTGTTGCATTGGTTGCATCTGTGAACCAACTTGAAGAAGACAATGAAGAGACTGTTAAAGCTACAACTAGTCGAGCTAGTTGCAAGAGTGATGTCAGCAAGGGCAAAGGAAAATTGACAGAAAAGGAAGAGCCAGGCAACTTGGATGACTTAGATGAGATTGATGAGCATATTGCATTTCTGTCAAGAAAATTCTCTAAGTTAAAGTTCAAGAGAAACTCAGACTCAAGACCACCAAGGAGAGACTCTCAACCTAACAAAAGTAATTGGGTTGACAAGTCTAAGATTAAATGTTTCAACTATGGAACCCTTGGTCATTTTGTTGGGGATTGCAGAAAACCTAAAGCTGAGAAGGGCAACAGGAGTTTTGAGCCCGTTGACTACAAGAAGAAATATTTTGAACTTCTCAAGCAAAAGGAAAAGGCTTTTGTGTCAAAAGAGTATGATTGGGCTGGTAATGATGAAGATTCTGATGAAGATGTTGAATATGTCAATTTGGCTCTAATGGCTGACAATCATGAGCAAGAAGCAAGTTCCTCAAGCAATCAGGTAACTACTACTAATCTTTCTGAGCTTTCTTTAGAGGAATGCAATAGTACAATTAATGACATGTCTACTATATTGTACAATTTGCGTGTTTCTCTTAAATCACTTACAAAGGAGAATTCTAGAATTAAGGAGACTAATCAGCTCTTAAGTGATAGGAATGCCATTTAGAAGCACAACTCATTGATTTTGAGAAAATGAGGCGTGTCAGTAGGGATGCTAAGAAAGAACTTGAAGCAGTCTTGGAAAGGGAACAGATTCTTAAGGTTCAATTAGAATCTGAACAGAGAGTGATTGCTAAATGGAAGGATTCTAGGAATGTTGCTAATAACATCATAAATGTTCAAGGAATGGAATCCTTCTGTGAGCAGTCATGGAAGAAAACAAAGAGAAGCTAGGATATGTTGATGAAGTCCTAGAATCAGAAAAAGAGTCAACAAACAAGAATGATCACTCGTTGGAGGTTGATGTGTCAACGGATCATGTTGTTCCGTTGACAGATGAACCATCAACGGATCAGGCTGTTCCGTTGACAGAGGAAAAGAAACAGAAACTCACTAGACTTAATGACAAGTATGGTCCTGTCACCAAGAACTTTGTTCAAGGTGAGTCTAGTAAAACTAAGAAAGTTGAGAAGCCTGTCGAAAGAGCTAATGTAGGTCACTTGTCTAACAAGCAATTGAAAGACAAGTCAGAGAAAATTCAAGTTGAGACTAAAGGCAATAAAAAGAATAACATAAATGGAAAAGTAGGGATTAACAAGCACAACAATTACACACCTGATAAATATGCACCGAGAAAAACATGTGTTAATTGTGGTAGTGTTAATCATTTGTCTACTAATTGCAAGTCTGTTAAGAAACCTGCTAATGTGAAAATGCCTAAGTCTGCATTGAATGTTTCTATGCCTGCAATGCCTGTTATGACTAACATGTTTGCTCCATATGCACAGTATCAGAATCCATATGCTAGTATGCCATTTGTGCCTAACCCTTACATGAATATGTTTAACATGCCACAAATGCCATGGAATAACATGTTTGTTCCTTCAACTATGCATGCTGTGAATGAAACTGTGAGCAACCCTCAAAGATCAACACCTAAGACAAAGGTTGATTTAACTCAATCTGAGCCACAAGTGAAAAATGATTTGAGAGGGAAATCAAAGGCTAACAAGACAGGACCCAAGGAAACTTGGGTACCAAAATCAACTTGATTTGGTTTTATTGTGTGCAGGGAAACAAAAGGAATCTTTGGTACTTGGATAGTGGTTGTTCAAGACACATGATTGGTGATTCTACCCTGCTCACAGAGTTTCAGGAAAGAGCTGGCCCTTGTATTGCTTTTGGAGATGACAACAAAGGCTACACAAAGGGATATGGCTTGATTTCAAAAGAGAATGTCATCATTGATGAGGTTGCATTGGTGGATGGTCTAAAGCACAACTTGCTTAGTATCAGCCAACTCTGTGACAAAGGATTTTTAGTTACTTTTTCTAAGGAAGCCTGTGTTGTTTCAAAAGGTGGAAACAACAATGTGTTCATGACTGGATTCAGAAGAGGGAATGTGTACATTGCTGACTTTAGTAGCACAAGTCCAGATACAATCACTTGTCTTTTTAGCAAGGCAAGCAAGGATGAAAGTTGGCTGTGGCACAAGAAACTATCTTATCTGAACTTCAAAGTTATGAATGATTTGGTAAGGAAGGATCTTGCTAGAGGAATTCCACAGGTGGAATTTTCCAAGGATGGTTTGTGTGATGCTTGTCAAAAAGGGAAACAAAAGAAGGCATCATTCAAAAGCAAGACAGAGTCATCAATTGTCCAACAACTTGAGTTACTTCATATGGATTTATTTGGCCCTGTAAATGTCATGTCAATTTCAAAGAAGAAATATTGTCTTGTGATTGTTGATGATTTCTCTAGATTTACTTGGACTTTCTTTCTGCACTCTAAGGATGAGGCAAGTGAAATCATTATCAATCACATCAAGATGGTAAACAACAATCCTGACATCAAAGTAAGAAGAATCAGGAGTGACAATGGGACAGAGTTCAAGAATTCAACAATGAAGTTGTTCTGTGAGGAAAATGGAATTGTGCATGAGTTTTCAGCTACGAGAACACCACAGCAAAATGGTGTAGTTGAAAGGAAAAACAGAACACTCATTGAAGCTGCAAGGACAATGCTAGATGAATCAAAGTTACCTACTTATTTTTGGGCTGAGGTAGTTAATACAGCTTGCTTCACACAGAATATTTCTTTGATTAATCAAGCCAAAGGAATGACCCCTTATCAATTACTCAAAATAAAGAAGCCACTACTGGATTTTCTTCATGTTTTTGGATGCAAGTGTTTTGTTTTGAGAAATCAAGTTGAGCATTTGGGAAAGTTTGAAGCAAAAGCAGATGAAGAAATATTTGTGGGATATGCAACAGGGAAAGCTTACAGAGTCTATAATCTCAGAACCAACATTGTTATGGAATCTATACATGTTGTTTTTGATGATCTTAAAATTCAAGGTCTCTGTGATGAAGGTTTCCATGAAAGTCTCTCTTTTGAGAATGAGGAAGGAGCTCAAGAGTATCATGAGAAGGCAAATGAGAAACAATCTAAGGTTGTTGTGTCTAGCACAGATGAAAGCAGCAGTGAAGATAAAATTGCTGCATTAAGATTAAAGAGAATAGCTGTTAACAGACCTATTGACCATTCCGTTGACAGTCATACTGGAGGATCCGTTGACAGTCATAATAGGGGATCCGTTGACAGTCAAAGTGAGCATTCCGTTGATAGACAAATGAATGCTTCTAGGAATGATCAAATGGGGACAACAAACTCAGGGGGAGTTTCTCAAAGAAATACATCTGGACAAGGCAATCATGATCATGAGGCTACATCCTCTAGAGCTAATCTACCCTCCTCAATAAAGTGGACTAAAGACCATCCCTTTGAATTGATTATAGGTGATGTGTCTTCAAGAGTTCAAACTAGAAGAACAACTCAAGAAGAATGTCTATACAGTAGCTTTCTGTCTCAAGATGAGCCAAAGAAAGTTGAGGATGCACTTCTAGATCCAGACTGGGTGTTAGCTATGCAAGAGGAGCTAAACCAGTTTGAAAGAAACAAAGTATGGCAGCTGGTGCCCAAGCCTAAAAACAGGTCTGTTATAGGCACAAAATGGGTGTTCAGAAATAAGATGGATGCAAATGGCATTATCACAAGGAACAAAGCTAGACTAGTTGCTAAAGGCTACTCACAGGAAGAAGGAATTGATTTTGATGAAACTTTTGCTCCTGTTGCAAGACTAGAAGCAATAAGAATCTTTCTGGCCTATGCAGCTCATGCCAATTTCAAGGTCTATCAAATGGATGTGAAGAGTGCTTTTCTGAATGGGGAATTGGAAGAGGAGGTATATGTGAGTCAACCTCCTGGTTTTGAAGATGATGATTTTCCAGAGTATGTATACTTTCTCCTCAAAGCACTCTATGGTTTGAAGCAAGCACCTAGAACCTGGTATGACACTCTTTCACAGTTTCTTCTAGAGAATCACTTCACTAGAGGTACTGTGGATAAAACTCTTTTTCACAGAATTGTGAATGGCTCTACTATACTTGTTCAAATTTATGTAGATGACATAATCTTTGGGTCTACAGATGTGAAACTTTGTCAAAAGTTTGCCAAGTTTATGCAAAGTAAATATGAAATGAGCATGATGGGAGAATTAACCTATTTTCTTGGTCTTCAAGTAAAACAGGTTAATGAAGGCATATTCATTAGTCAAACAAAGTACATTCATGATTTGCTGAAGAAATTTGATCTAATGGATTGCTCTCCTGCCAAAACTCCCATGCCTACTGCTACTAAACTTGAATTGAATACTAAGGAAAAATCTGTGGACATTTCAAGTTACAGAGGCATGGTAGGCTCACTTTTATATTTAACAGCTAGTAGACCTGATATTATGTTTGCTACATGTCTTTGTGCTAGATTTCAAGCTGATCCTAGGGAATCCCATTTAGTTGCTATTAAAAGAATTTTCAGATATCTCAAAGGAACACCAAACCTTGGCATTTGGTATCCTAGAGAATATGGCTTTGAACTAATTGGTTATTCAGATGCAGATTATGCAGGATGTAAAATTGACAGGAAAAGCACAACTGGCACCTGTCAATTCCTAGGAAACAAGCTTGTGTCATGGTTCAGCAAGAAACAAAACTCAGTTTCTACCTCCACAGCTGAGGCTGAGTACATTGCAGCTGGAAGTTGTTGTGCACAAATTTTATGGATGAAAAATCAACTACTTGATTATGGATTAAGAGTTGAGAAAATTCCTATTTTCTGTGACAACACTAGTGCTATTGCCATTACTGAGAATCCAGTACAGCATTCAAGGACCAAGCATATTGACATCAAGTACCATTTCATTAGAGAACATGTTATGAATGGTACTGTGGAGTTACATTTTGTTCCAAGTGAACAACAACTTGCAGACATCTTTACCAAGCCACTTGATGAATCAACATTCTCAAGACTAGTAAGTGAGCTAGGTATGCTAAATTTCTCCTAATTATTTTTGAGATTTTTGCAAGTTACAATGCAGCCAGAAATTTGCTAGGTTTTTCTGTGAATTAATTTTCTAAGGAAAAAGTGAAATTTTGTCTAAGTCAAAATTACTATGTCAACGAAATGCATCATTTCGTTGACAGCCTTAGTACTTTTCTGGGTGTTCCGTTGACAGCACTTTTATGTCAACGAAACGCAGCTTTATCAACGAAATATGCAGGGGCCTCAAACGGTCAATTCTGATTCGTTGATATAGTTTAGTTAATCTTAACCGTTGAAAGCTGACACGTCTTTTACCACGATCTATACATACACCCCTGTAAGTATAAATCGTGGTAATACTCTAAAAGTAACGGTTATATTATTTTTTTAAGCCAATCCAGTAATTTTCATTGATTATTGGACTTAATTTCTGAGAATTTTTGGGGGAGTATTTAAGAAATTCTATTTTCTTTAATTCTTTTCTACCTGTTCTCAAAAATTCCAAAGGCTTTTCTTTCTTCTTCTCCCTAACAAGCAATTCAGTTCGAAGCTTGTCTTCACTCAACAATGGCACCCATAGTCAAGCTTATGTCAGCAAGAGGGTTCATTTATGAAAAGAACAATTCTATTCCATTTGTTGTCAAGGAAAATCCGAACAGAATCTTTTTCAAGATGATGGAATTCATGATGAATTGCAAGTTGGGCTATGCAATGTTTCACTCAACTCCGCTCTACAATGAGATAATCGAGGAGATTTGGACCTCATGTGAGTATAGTGGAACAAACTGCACACTACAATTCACCATTCAAGGTAAAGAGTATATAGTTAATTCTGATGTATTGCAAGCATGTCTACATATTCCTGAAAATAACTGTAATGCTTTGCCTACATATACGGAAATGATTAACATGCTAAATTCTATAAACTACTCTTTGCCTACTGATAATTTGGGTAAGATTATTAGGAGAGGTTTAGTTAAGGAATACAGTTATTTAGCTGATGCATTCATTAAGGTCTTTTCTGGAAAGATTAGCAATTTTGATGCATTAACTAATTCTATGTTGATTCTCTTAACCATGCTCCTAACTGATAGATATTACAACTTTAGCACCCAACTTATGTATGAAATTGGTGCTAAGTTGGGTGATAAGGCTAATAGGAAAAAGAATATCTATTATGCTAGGTTTCTGATGATGTTGGCTAATCATGTTAGTCCAACACCATTAGTTATCTCTAACCCTGTTTCCAGGTTTGAGTGCTTTGTGCAAGAGAAGAGGGTTTTGACAGATATACTGAGACTTAACCAGAATGGTGATGTCCCAGTGGTGTATCTGCCCATCATTGAGGTAACTACATCTAACCCTGTTAGTGCAATTGTTACTTCTATTGTTTCACCCACCCATGTTTCTATGGAGTCTGTAGTTGTGTCCCAACAGGCTCCTGCCCCAGCAGCAAAACCTAAATCTAAGAAATCCTCCAAGCCAACCTCAGGTACTTCTCAAAAGGCACCTGTTGCAAAAACTACTTCACAACCAAAGGGGAGTGATTCTGGAGTTGTGAGAGGTGAG
Organism: Heracleum sosnowskyi; assembly: GCA_030848705.1. Lineage (NCBI taxonomy): Eukaryota > Viridiplantae > Streptophyta > Magnoliopsida > Apiales > Apiaceae > Heracleum > Heracleum sosnowskyi. The sequence goes on along the minus strand of CM061238.1, from coordinate 56,029,274 downwards.
GGAAGGGGTGAAAATCAAAGAAACCCCAAGAATAAGGAAGGAAAGGATAGTGTGTCCCAGCCAAGCCCCATTGTGTCTTCCCAACAAGGCACAATGAGTAAAATGGATTTAAACACAAGTCTAGTTGCATCCTTCCAAAAGGATGTGATTATTGAAACAAGCTCTCCTCCAAGAGCACACTCCAAGAGGGTAAGGGACACTTCAAGCCCACAATCTACATTTTCCCAGACCAGGATGGAAGCAAGGGACATCAAGGACTCTGTTGAGAACTTGAAGGATGCTACAGAAAGGAGGCTTGATGAGAAGCTTCCCCTTCTCACTGTATCCAAGATGAACAGGTTTTTCTCCAAGGAACCTGAAGTGTCCTCATCTTTGAAGACTCTTTCCTCTAGAGTGGACAAAGTAGAGGCTACACTTTCTCAAATGCAAAAGGAACAGGAGAAACAGACTCAACTCCTAACTTAGCTTTTGGCAGCTCAGGGACTCCCTATCATCTCTCTTGATGATAACAAAAAGGGGGAGAAATCTAAGGAGCTTGATATACAAATCACAAAGGTTTTGGTCCCAGCCATTTCCTTGCCAGAAGAGCCATTAGCTATGGGGGAGTCAGGGAAAACAAGCTTGATGGCATTGACCTAATTCAGCAAGCATCAATGAGGCTTCAGCTTGCAAAACAGATAAAAGACCATTGGTCTAGCATAGATGCAAGGGTCAAGAAAATTGCTGGAACTTCAAAGACAAATCAGCCATCAATGGATCAAGCTACCTCTACAGAACCATCAACAAATGCAATGGTGATAGTATCAATGGAGCCACAGTTCAAGAGTTCATATGTTATAGAACCCCTTCAACATGGAGTCTTTCAAGATTCAAGAAGTGAGAAAGGGCAATCTTCATGCTTTAGGAATGTGGATGCAAGAGGGATATCTCCATTATCACCTGCCAAACCCAAGGGCAAAAACATTGCAAGGATATTTTATCCTCCACCTAAGCCAGATGAGTTCAAAGTCCTGGGGAAGCTGATCATTGAAAGCAAAGAGAGCAATCATCCAAGCATAAGGAACAAAAGGGCCATCATCTACAGGGATAGCAAGGAAATTTGAATTTGGGTTGGTCACCCAAATTTTGCTAAGGCCAAAGCTGAAGAATCTGAAAGGGCAGCAATGCAAGCACTTGCAGTTGCTCAATCACTTGAAGATGAAGAAACCCTACAGGAAGAAAAGGCTAAGGATGAAGCTAAGGAAACTGGAAAGGAAAGGAAGAGTGCAAGGCAACCAAAGGCTAGAGCTAAAAGGAATCTGAACTTTGATAAAGATGATTCCCAGGACACTGCTCAAGACTCTTCCACAACAATTGCACATCAAATTCCTGTTGATCTACCTCTTGAGGGAAAGTTGGCTTGTGATCCTGCACATCCTGTCAACTTTCATGATCAACCAATAATGCCAAAAGAGGAGCCTTTTGAATTTGATGAGGCCTACTTTCCAAAGTTCCTATTTGAGAAGGATCAACCAATGAAGACAAAGAAAAGGGTTGTCAAGGCAAAGCCACTGTTTGTGAGAAAGCCACAACCTCAAAACCCCCCTGCAAATCCAAAGGACTGCATGTACATTGCTGACATTAGGGAAGAATCCAGTTTACATCTTGATATAGACAACCTGGTGGAAGTAAGGGGCATTGCAGCTTCTCAAAAATTGCCTGAGAGACTAGTTTTTATATTCAAGGGTGGTAGAGAACAAGTGTGGCCTCTCTACAAAATTTTAGGAGAAGACTACCAAACACAACTCTCAGTGTTTAGATGCTTGAAGAAGGACTTTGGCTTCACCAAAACAGCCAAGTCTGAGGTGGTCTCCAAAATTTGTCAGATAAAGGCTAGCTGGAACAAGCCTGAGGCTCTTCCCAGGATTCTTAGAGTGCCCTCAACAGGAAAGAAGATCCATCTTCAACCATACTGGATGATGGAATTTAAGGACAAGGACAATTGCAGAAGATTCTTCAGGATGGAAGACCAGCTGGATAAGGCATCTAATCAAACTCTAAAGTTTATGCAATCCATGCTTGGTGATCAAGATGAAGAAGAGAAAATCTTTTACAGAAGGCTACAGGTCCAAATTGAGGAAAACAAGTCTAAGAGAGGGAAGAAGACTATGCCACAAAGAAGACACAGATGAATCATTTGCTCAGACTAGAGGAGCACTTTTGGGCATTAATCTTGTAAGTCTTGTATTTTGCCTAAAACATTATGAAGCTTAATGCATTTTCTACTTTTGTAATTTATGATGTATCTGAGTGTTTTTGTTATCATCAAGTCTCTTGATTTATGGCTGTTATTCTATCAGTCATAAATTGGGGGAGATTGTTAGGAATATGTTGTTCTTGATGATAAACATAAAACACTTAGTAGAATTTGTGTAAAGTAATTTGTAGCTGTCAACGGAATGGTATGCTTTGCAGCAATCCGTTGACAGGTAGCTCATCAACGAAATGAGTGATGTAGCAATGGCACTGTACAATACTTCATAGTTTGATATGTAGTTTTGTTGTAGGTATTAGATAGGTTTTCTAAGTCATGTTGACTAAGTACTAGATAGGAAAAATAGGTTGGTTAATTGTAAATACATCATGCCTTGTAATTTTTCCTAAGTAAAGACCTATCAACGGAATGAAGATTATCCTATCAACGGTATAGAGTTTACTCATCAACGGAATGAAGATTATCCTATCAACGGTATAGAGTTTACTCATCAACGAAATGAAGAATAAAGCTATCAACGAAACACATCTCCCTACTATCAACGAATCATTATTGCTTTTCTGAATAGTTGACAAAGTGATAGTGACAGTTCTCTTACTGCTCAAAAGGTGATGTAGAAGGGTACAGTGCATTGGAAACCATTAAAATGGACATTGGAAATAAGGAAACATCCCAGTTTCCAATTGGGTTCTTGGAATGAACTATTATATGCAAAAGACAAGGATACTCAAGAACCACTGGACAAAGGGATGAAAAGCAAACTATTGGCGGTTACTCATTGTACTTTTAGTGTAGCCAAAAATAGAGTTGTAAACTTGGGCTTATATAACCAAGTGTAGCAGTTACTTTAGAAATAAGAGAAGAAAAACAAATAGACTGTATTAGCTATCTTTGAGAGCAATCTTCTCTACATTCTTGTAACTGAGCAGTTGTGTACATCTTTGTATCACAGATTATTTCCGCAATAAAAACACTTCAGTTGGATCATCAAACAATCCAACTGAATTATTTTACTTCTTGTGTTTTTATTTAATCAGTTCAGTTTTCATTATTTAATTTTAAGTTCAAGAAAATATCTAGAATTGTATTCAACCCCCTCTTCTACAATTCTGTTAGGTCATTTGGGATTAACAAACTCATTAACACCATTCTTGTACTCCGTGTTAATGTAATTTTATCATTTCCCACACGATGTCTAATCCAATCACGATTACTTCCGGTCGACATCTACAATATTATAAAAACACATTTCATTACATTTACTTGAACTCTTTAACACCATTTTCTTAACATAATTTTTAACATTTCTATAATGTATTATCTATACAAACATTTCAAGTAATACATATATCTATTATCTAACATAAACATTTCAAGTTTAAACATTAACAGCTCATGTATAAACATTAATTATAGCTAACATTAACATATTTTGAAGACATTTCAAACAAATTAATAAATAACAAATAGAGATTTCAAACATTTCATGTATAAAGATTTCTAACAAATAAATAACCACATATTTTCTTCTTGTAAGCAAATGTAAACTTACATTAAATATTTTCTTTTTCTTCTTGTTTCTCTTCCTTCTCTTCTTCGTGCTTCTCTTCTTCTTTTCCAAGTTCTTTTCTACACCAAGAAAAAACAAAAAGTGAAAATGTAGATAATATTTTACTTTTCGTAACAGCTCTTTTCCTACCGTTTGTGGTAGGAAATAGCCACGTGGCAGACCAACCAATCAGAAGCGTGCACTGACGTGCTGAATAGACGAGCCATTTCCTACCACCAGCATGGCGGTAGGAAATGACCAGCAAAACGACGTCGTTTTAATCTTGTCCGACACGCTGACAGCAACCAACGTGACACGTGGAACCCACCAAACCTATTTCTTGCCGCTGGCGGTAGGAAATGGCTGCACTGGTAGGAAATGCTTGTAATAAAATGATGTCGTATAGTTGTTGTCAGACATGTTGACAATTTTAACCTGGCACTGTGGGGTCCGCAGAACTCATTTCCTACCGCCGTCGGTAGGAAATGGGTGGACCCCATCTAATATTTCCTACCGATTGGTGATGCGGTAGGAAAAGGCCCTTTGACTTAAAAATCGGTAGGAAATGAATGGTAGGAAATGTTTCGGTGGGAAATGAATGGTAGAAAAAGCCTGTTTTTCTTGTAGTGTAAGGTTCTAAATTTTTTGTGGCATGCAACTCGAGATGTACTACCTACAACAACATTATTAAGATGTAAGTAGGTTAATATAAGTACAATGTGTGTTTGGTGTCAAGGTCATATGGAAAATGCAGTGCATGTGTTGTTTGATTGTTATTTTGCACATGAGGTATGGTATGCAGTGGGATTACAAGATAGGGTTTGACCAGAGGCAAATGATACAGTTCTGAGTATTTTAAAGCGAGTTTTTAACTTGAGTAATAAAGATCAATGCATGATGATAGGTTTGTTATGCTGGAGTTTGTGGCGTCAGAGGAATAAGTGGGTTTCAGAAAGAGTGAATACATCGGTTTTTGGTGTTAAATCAATGGCAGTAAATATGCTTGCAGATTAGAGGAAAGCTTGTGAAGAAGATGGTAAAATCCGAGTTCCTGAGCAGCTGAATAGCAAACGGTGGTGTAAGCCTCCAGATGGTTGGGTAAAGATAAATATAGACGCAACATGTAGGCAAGGGGATGAGTATGTGGGAGTGGGTTGTGTAGTGCGAGATAACAGGAGTGACTTTCTTCGTGCAAGAACTAACAAAGTTAGAGGTCGAACATATGCAAGGGAGGCTGAAGCTTTGAGCCTAAATGTGACGCCCCCAAATCCGGGGTCAGGGAATTTTGTCATCACGCTAAAATCTCAATTTAAACAACCTGTTAAATACTAAACCAATACAAATATAACATCTGCGACCCCAACTCTACCAAGAATCTTTTAGGCTATAGTGCTAGAAACAAGAATCCAAAATCTCACAAACTTTAACTTCCTTTTACAACAATACTCTTAGCACAAATTCTATGACACTAGTATAACTTCGATAAAAAGTATACTAGGCAAACTAATCTTATACAATATAATATTTACTAGAAATCAACTATATACAATAACCTTACACTAGATCCAAATGCTCCGCATCAACTCATCTTCCCACGTCATCTTGACTCTTCTCGTTCCATAGTTATACAATTAAATACTGTTCGTTGTACTGAAATATCAAGGGTAACAAGCAAGAGTGAGCAAAAGAAGCTCAGCAAGTATATAGTACTGCACAAGATAAAATAATGATGTAATAATAGCAATGTATGAAAATCAGCTCAACTGGCAAAATGAACAACAATAATTGTGTCAAACTTTAAATTAGAATTGGATTTTTAATTTGACGCAACGAGTTAAAGTGGATGATCAGTCACACTAAAACTCCAGATCATACCCTGCGGTATGTCCAAATACTGAACTGGATCCAAGGCCACATTGGCCACATAATAATATTCATACTCTGACTAGCATCTGCAGTCCTTAAAACATTTCATTTTAATAAAAACTTCCAATTCCAATCTAGTACTCAGATTAGGTGTCGGAACAATCGACTACCTGGTTAACTCAAATTAATGCTTTCAACTGTCTGATTCAGATTATCAAACTAGGTCAGGTTAAAACAAGTACGTATGAATTAGGTTTCCAATGATAAAGAACCAGGATTAAATCTGGTAACCACAAGATACTGCAGGATATGAATTATGAACTGAAATAGAACTGTCAAGTTAGAAATAAATAGGTCGTTTCAGTCATGGGATATGAATAGGAACTGGTTATGCAAGAAGTAATTAAATGAAAATTGAAAACAGAAATCTTGATACGATACTCTGAACAAAAGAGTACGAGTTAGTGAACTTGCCTTTGGTCCTTCACTATCACGTAAAGCCGAAGTACTATGATTCTCATCTTCTTCTATCTTATGTCATCACAATTCTATTCTGATAACTCTTGATTCCGGCGCATATGCGGTTGCTACGAGTCTGCACTACCGAGATCGTGCCCGCCCAACTATTCACTAGTTAAATATAACATATACTTTAGCCTTCGGACTTCAACTCTACTTAATATAAATATTTATAAACTTAAGCGAATATATTTTCTACAGAAAATTGGGCATGACCTATTCGTAAAGTGGACGTTGCCCTGTTTTAAAACACCAAAACTTTCTAACTCAATCATCCACAACCAATCCACAATTTATTCAATACTCCAATCATCTGCCTTGACTTGCAGTAAACATATAAGGAAATAATTCTTCCTTGACTTGCAGTAAACATATAAGAAAATAATTCTGCATTGACTTGCAGTAAACATATAAGAAAATAATTCTGCATTGACTTGCAGTTACTTTATCCAGAATAAGCAATCATGTACAACATTTATCACGTAGAAAATCAAATAACTAATTCACATAATTTCATACACTTCACGTAATACATAGCACATGTTTTATTCACGTAACCATTTAAACTAGCATATCATATCATATACAATTGCCAAATAATAATCATTTAATAGTCCTGCCGGAAATTCGGCAGCACTTACTCTATTTATATAACAATCCACCTGTTTTAAACTAATACCAACAATCAAGAATCAAATTACAAACTAACATTTTTACATAACCTAACTTAATCAACTTGAACTCACAACTATAAATTAACATACTCAACTCGATATACCATTTAATCACATAGCAATTATCAGCTCATATGCCATTATACGATACCAAACTTATTATCATACTATTCGAATTAAAATCAGATTTAACTAATTAGAAAGATGGACATGTTATAGTATAAAGATGAACTCAAATGAAAACGTGTAAAACATAAAAATTATAGAAAATTCCGAGACCTTTCAAGAATGGTAAGGTTCGTTAAAAATGAGCAATTAATGAATTCAGAAACTTTTTAAAACAAGTTGTTGCAGAAGCAAACTCAGCCATGTTCACACAAATAATACAACATTCGAGACTCCCAAATCACACAATTTGTTGATGGAATGTAAACGATAATTGTAAAGCTTGAAAATATCTTTCCATACTGATATAACTCATAATATATAACCGCACATAGCATTTAATCACACATTTATAATTACGTATAGAATACAAGATTTAAACAATCATTCATACTTTAAATCCAATTACCACTAGATTAAATAGAATTAATCAAAATCAATCAATTCAGTAAATCAAGAAATTAATCAAATCGGGTAAATACTAAAACAATTTTTGAAAATATTATTTAAATTTGATTTATAATTAATCAAGATTAAATAATAATTAATTAATAAAATTCACCAATTAATCACTCAATTAATTGATCAATTAAATCAATTACATTATTATCTAAAACCGATTAAAAATAATCAAATCTAATTACTCTTTGAGACACCAATAATAAAATACAATTAATAAGTATATAGATTTTACAAAATTTTGGCATGACCCGTTCGTAAATAGGACTATCCACAAAATTTGCATGTACTATGTTGCGTCCCCAGTCACAGGACGAACAACACAGTACAGCACCAACAAACATCATGTATAATCAACAGTAAATAAACAACATATACTTCATAAAATAATGGACTTCAACATAATCTCCCAAATTGGGAATTAAATAAAGTAAACTAAAATTACTATCACAATTAACTTGCAACTTAAATCAACTCCACATATTTAACACATACATAAACGAGCTATAAACTACTTCCCCATTTCAAAATTAACCAACTAACTAAACTCATAATAATACTAAAAATATCATTATGCCTTTAAAACAATTTAAACACAACAATATATTTATATAATCAATTATAAACAATTTCCCCCAACTCGGGAATTACTAAACATAAATTAAAATTGCCACCAAAACCAAGCTCGATACTTTAACAAATTAAACATCGCATTTATATACATAAACAAGCTACTAACAACTTGATCAATTACCGAAACTAAAATCAAATCTTGTAAAAAAATTTGAACAACAACAATTAAGCATGTAAAACGATTATACACAATCATATAAAGCTATCCCAGCCATCAAAATAAGTGAACGAACTCAGAATCAAAAAGCCCCAAATTTTGAATATCAACCCTAATTTATTTTGTTTCCAGAAATAAAGAAAAATTTATATAAAATTGAAAATTTATCCTCTGATGAAAATGATTGCAGATTCCGAAACTAGATCATAAGAGCTTCGATTCGACTACTTGAACTCCAAAATCCGATATCAATAACACCTTCAAAATTAGTTTTGATTCTCAAGAACACGAAGAACATGAAGAACACGACAATCAAACCTCGATTTCTATACGTTACTGAACTCTAAATTCAACATATAATATATGAAATTGACTGTAAAAATGTACTCTACACGATGGTAACATCAAAATCAGCAACCAACCACGTTTACAAAAATTCATAATTTTAATATATATAAATTCAATTTAATAAAAATAATAGAAATTCAGAATTTTACCCCACACAAAATCTGATGGTAGATTATGAAACTAGACTTCAAGATCTTCGATTCGACTACTTGAACTCCAAAATCCGATATCAATAACACCTTCAAAATTGGTTTTAATTCTCAAGAACAGGAGAGAGAAAATAAAAAAAACAAACATTATTGATTTTTGTTGTTTCTGCCCGAGTTTTTGTGTGTGTGTGTTGTGTATGTAACTAAGAACAAGAGAGAGAAAATAAAAAAAACAAACATTATTGATTTTTGTTGTTTCTGCCCGAGTTTTTGTGTGTGTGTGTTGTGTATGTAACTCTGTGGGTGTGTATTAGTATTAGAATTAGGTAGATATAGGATAAGGTTAGGTGGTGGGTAGGTAATGACCCCACCTAACACCAAATAATCCCGCACTGAACGATCTTTAACGAACTAAAATTCTAAAAATAAATATACTTGATAATATAAAAATAATTCTCAATCACTAAAATATTTTTAGTATGAAATCATAACTTCCACTCAATTAGCGGATAAATATTAAAAAATTTATTTACTCTAAAAATTGAAATAATTATGCACAATATTTTTATAAAGCCCGAATTTTACAGAATTGCAAAAATATTGAATTTTTTAATACTTTTATAACTCACCCAAATACCAATGGGGCATAGATAAGATACCGGGTAAAATTTTGGTACTAATAAAATACCACTTTGATACCAAAAAATTCCAAATATCGGAAATCTCCCAAAAATATAAAAAGACTAACTTTTGGAATATTAATAAACCCTGAAAATTCGGGTTACTACACTAAAGGAAGCATTGTCCTGGATGAAAACGTGGCGTAGAAACAAGTGCATATTTGAGACAGATGCCAAACTACTAGTGGATGCATTTCGAACCAGACATGGAAAATCGATTTTTGATACGTTAGTGGAAGATTGTAAGGAATTGCTTAAACACTTTGAGGAGGTGTTAATTGTTTTTGTGCATCGATGTGCGAATAATGTAACTCAAAATGCTTATTCTATGTCCACAAGAGTGACTTTGTACTGCTCCTGATTTTATCATTTGTAACCTTGCCCTGGAAGGGATTAATTTGTGCAATTACGAAGTTTTAAAAAAAAAACTCATCTTAATAGAGTCAATTCTTTTTGAAAAGTGTTATAGCTAAAATATTTATAACAAAGATATTAATATATATGTAATAAATAAATATTACAAGTAACTCATGCATCATGGGATATATGTTAGTATTATTAAAATAAAACATTAAAATTTTTGGTTGATTGATGAGACGGTCGATACTTGAGCTATTGGTTCTATTTATTTTAAACTTATTTTTATAACCTAATCATCCTAAATTAATATTAATTAAAATATATTTAACTATTTTAATTAAAAGAAATTTGTAAAATATATTTACTTGATCAAGTTTACGGGGTTTTTTATATATTTTAAACCAGTTTACTTTGGATCGATTTACATATTTATTAAATTTAAAATATATTTTAGTAATTTTAATTATTCTATACTAGCTTAAAACCCGTGCGATGCACAGATTGTTAATTGTTATTTTATTATTATTTTTTTAATTGTATTTGTTAAAAAAATAAGCAGGCATGTAAAAATAGCTAAACACTTTTAATTAATTAAAAACATTAAAATAAATTTTAAAATAAATAAGTAAGGGTTTGCTCGTTATATTTTTGGAAAAAGAGGGGTTTTAGTATGAAAAAAATAAAAAATGTAACATATATTTAGTTTAAAAAGGTAAATATCCGTGATATTTTTGGAAAATGAGGTTTTAAAATTTAATAATTTAAATTATTTAAATACGTTTTAAAATAAATAAGTAAAGGGTTTGTCTGTGATATTTTTAGAAAAAGAATGAATTTTAGTGAGAAAAATAGAAAAAGTAAATAGAAAAAGGCAATTTCCCGTGATATATTTAGAAAATGAGGGACTTTGTTAGAAAAAATCTATAATGTGTTTTAACTAAAAAGGTAACGGGTTATAAATAGGTATTTGATTATCTATATTTTAATATTTTTAGTAATTGCATTTGTTAAGAAAAATAAGTAGGCATGTTAAAATAGGTAAACTTTTAAAAATATAATTATAATATTAGGTTTAAAAATAAATAACTAAAGGTTTGTACGTGATATTTTTGGAAATTTTTGAAAAATGAGGGGTTTTAGTAAGTAAAAATAGAAAAACTAACATGTTCCAGTTAAAAAAAGGTAATTGGTTATAGATATGTAATATTAATATTTAATAATATATTTCTATAAATAAGTAAGGTTAATTAAGTAAAAACACGAATTTAAGAAAGAACAATTAAGTAAAATCACAAAGTACCATACCGACCGACCAAACTTTTAATGTTTCGTCTATTATATAATAGTATTGATTAGCTTAAAACCCGTGCGATGCACGGATTGTTAATTGTTATTTTATTATTATTGTTTTAATATTTTATTAATTGTAATTGTGCAAAAAATAAGTAGACATGTTAAAATAGCTAAACACTTTTAATTAATTAAAAACATTAAAACAGATTTTAAAATAAATAAGTATGGGGTCGCCCGTTATATTTTTGAAAATGAAGGGTTTTAGTTAGAAAAAATGTAACATATATTTAGTTTAGAAAGGTAAATGTCCGTGATATTTTTGGAAAATGAGGTTTTAAAATTTAATAATTAAAAGTATTAAAATACGTTTTAAAATAAATAAGTAAATGGTTTCTTGTGATATTTTTGGAAAAAGAATGGATTTTAGTGAGAAAAATAGAAAAAGTAAATTGTAAAAGGCAATTTCCCGTGATATATTTAGAAAAGAAGGAACTTTTTAGAAAAAATATATAATGTATTTTAGCTGAAAAGGTAATTGGTTATAAATAGGTATTTGATTATTTATATTTTAATATTTGTAGTAATTGCATTTGTTAAGAAAAATAGGTAAACATGTTAAAATAGGTAAACTTTTAAAAAATAATTATAATATTAAAATAGTTTTAAAAATAAATAACTAAACGCCCGTGATATTTTTGGAAAAGGAGGGGTTTTAGTAAGAAAAAAATAGAAAAACTAACATGTTTTAGTTAAAAAAAGGTAATTGCCCGTGATATATTTGAAAAAGTAGGGGAATTTGTTAGATAAAATAGAAAAAATAATGTATTTCAGGTGAAAAAGATAATTGGTTATAAATATGTAATATTATTATTTAATAATATATTTCTATAAATAAGTAAGGTTAATTAAGTAAAAACACAAAGTACAGTTAATTAAGGGCAATTAAGTAAAATCACAACGTACCATACCGACCAACCAAAATTAAGGGCAATTAAGTAAAATCACAATGTACCATACCGACCAACCAAATTTTTAATGTTTCGTCTATTATATAATAGTATTGATTGATAGTCATTTATCAGTTTTGATATGTACCTAATTATAAAATACCTGTAGTAATAAAGGCCTTGTATAGATTTGGGGAACACTTTATCATTTATTTTTTCTTTCCCACAATAATTTTCCGCGTCCTAGAGTGGCCTAAATTACAAACATTTGGCAAACCTAAATCAAAATAGGACTCGAGTTTTGAATTAAGAAAAGAAAACATGAATATGTGTTTTAGCCTCAACTAAAAGCCCATATCTCAGAAAAGCCCAATCGACACCGTTTCTTTTACATAATTCTATAGTATATACCTTCTCTATTAGGGTTCTTTTTCAATCCCTGTACTCTTAAAGCGCCGCAGCAACACGTTTTCTCTCAAAATCATCTCAGGTATTCTTCTCATATACATACTTCTTTTATGTATCTATCCTCCTTTCTATGTTCTTACATATGTATGTTTGTCCATTTGTCTATATGTTTTAATGACTATTTTCATATGGGTGTTTTAGAAATCTATGTAGAGTTGATGAAGATGATTTATTTGGTTGTGTTATGTCATGTTGGGTAAAATATGTTTTTGAATTGATGGGTTTATGGGTATTCAATATTAGAACTATGTTCTTGACAAAAAAGAAAAAAAGAAAAGAAAAAGATCAGTACTATGTTTAAGAACCCTTGTTTTGGTTGTCGAGATTAGTATATTTTTATCTTTGATTTTGTATTTTGGGAATGTGGTAATATACTGTTGCTGCCATAATTTTTTGGCTGTGCTTTAAAAATTTAGTAATCCAGTATATTGGTTTTTTCCCCTAATATGAAAGTCGAGACGGGGGATTGTTTCATTGGGTTAGTATCTGTGGATGTGAGATTATAATATTTGTAATCTTATTTTGGTTTATGCATTGTGCCAGCATTAGGAATAGCTACAGATTTTATGTTTTGAAATTTAATCACTGATTGGGATTTTTGAAGGAGATATGTTAATTGTTAGGGTGTTTGTGTGTGTGCAGAATGGAAACTCAGCTCAAGCATGCTGTTGTTGTGAAAGTTATGGGTCGCACTGGATCTAGGGGTCAGGTGACCCAAGTGAGGGTGAAGTTTCTTGAAGACCAGACTCGTTATATCATGAGAAATGTAAAGGGGCCGGTTAGGGAGGGTGATATCCTTACCTTGCTAGAGTCTGAGAGGGAGGCAAGAAGACTTCGTTGAAGTGTCTTTGTGCGTTTACTTCTCTAAGTTAAACTGCATTTAACCGCAGAGATCTGCAATTGTTTCCAAACTTTTTGGGTAGTGTATGAGTTGCTTGAACACTTCTGAAGTGTGCTTTAGTGTTTCTGGATATTCAGTTATGTTGTTTTCAATTTGAATATTTGGTTTCTAATTCTTGGAAATGTCTTCAATAGTAATGCTTGCCATGAAACTTTAATTAATTTTTTTGTCTTATTGGCTAATTATGTATGTGTAGGTAGGATCGTCTTTTAAATAGCAAATCCTTTCTTTTGGTAATATATATCTTGAAGGTCAAAACTTATTTTAGTCATTTGGCATTTAACTTGAAATTAACGATGTTGCTGGACTTGATGTATTCCTGAGTCCGAGATTGGTCTGTTATGGTTGAACTGTTGTCTGATGAATGTATCTGTAGAATGATCTGCTTTATTTGGCATTTAACTTGAAATTAATGATGTTGCTGGACTTGATGTATTCCTGAGTCCGAGATTGGTCTGTTATGGTTCAACTGTTGTCCGATGAATGTATCTGTAGAATGATCTGCTTTGTGCCTAAAAAATTTTGAGACCTTGCATTTGGTTATCCTGGCCTTGAATGATTCTAAGCTTTGTGTTCATCTAGTTATTTTTTGCTAATTAAAATTTAAACTAAACAGAAAACCGATACAAAATTAGGGTCATACCCTGTGAGTGAGCAACAGAACACTCCACTAGATACAAAACAGATCTGTCTTGTTTTGCTGCTGCCTGAAATCTCCTATTAGTGGACAACTTTGCATTCCGTTTCCTATATACTTTGAGTAAACTGTAAAATGCTGATAAACTATGGCCTAGTTAATGCAGTCTGTCATTTCGCTCGTATCAAATTGTGTGGCCAGCTGCGAGAGGTATAAGAAAGCCAAGTGTTCCTGGGTTTTCCCAATCACATAAAAGAGGGAAACAGGCATTTTGAAATACCAATATTGAATGATGAGGGCATTGCTCGAAAACATGTTGCACACACTCCACCCCTGTACTGCAGAGGACACAATTCTGATCCACATACATTCCAAATCGCAACATATGGTCCTTGGTGAGTAAGCGATTTTGAAGTGCCAACCCCATAAAAAAAAAATCACATTTTGGTATAGAGAACTGTTGCCAGATTGCTTTCAGCCAAGGAGGAGGAGGAACCTAAAATTTTCTAATGTAATTCCAGATAGAAGAGATAGAAGTACACGTCCCAGGTTGCCCCATCTAGGAGATTGAGTCATTTCTGTGAATTTGATTCCAGAAATAAGTCTCCGCAACTCCACAACCTAAACATGGTGTGAAGTAGGAAGGTGCTAGGTGTTATCAACAATAAAGGGGCTCACTAAGAGCATCTCCAACCTCATATACCTGTTAGTTAAAAACTACATCTGACATGTGAACAGTGACACTTATAGCCAATCACCCAGAAATGAACCACTTATAGCCAATCACCCAGAAATGAACCTCTCCAACCATCAGTTTCCTTTAGCAATAAATATAGCCATTGCCATTTGCTTGACCATATTTGTTGATTGTCGATATTTAAGGGTTTCCACGTCATCGCTCCCTCCATTTTTTCTCTCCTATCCGCTGCTTCTTCTGTCTGTCATTTGATTTGCAAGAGAATATATGTATTTTCATATGATTTGCTTGGCCTAATTCTTCAAGTGGGTGTTGCCGTCTTGGTAATCACGAGAGAGATTTCAGAAGTGAAATATGTGTCTTGTGGTTAATATTAAGATATTAAAATTTTAAAAAGTTTTAATTAATTTTTTTTTATAAAGATATGGTTGTATTTTAAGATCACTTAGTTTATTCATATATTAATTTACTAAGATTTAATCTTTACCGAAAGAGTATTGTTTAAAATATAAAATATTATTTTTAAAATATAGCCAGTCATTATAAATAATACCGTTGGAATACAACATCTTACAGATTCAACAAATTTTAGCCAACTATTACTTTATATTATTTTAGCTAATCATTTTAGCTAATCATTTTAGCTAGCCTCATTGAAAATGCTCTAACACCTTACTTGTGGAATCACTGACAGAGATTAGATTATTATGAAGGCGATGAATCAATGGCACACCTGCCAACCAAGGATCATGCCAGAGAAATAACACTGAGTTAGAACACCTTATATTGAACAAATCTTCTTGCCTTAAATATTTTCATAAGACACCACGAGCCATTTGTGGCACTTTAATTGTCTCCCTCACCCAGGTAAGGTCACCCAAATGGAGTCGCTATTCGCATGCAATAATCTCCATTCTCCACAACTGATATAAGTAGCTGCTCTATTCGTCATACATATCACGTACACCAAGTCCACCCTCAGATTTAGGAGACTAGCTTTTGCTCCAAGCTACTTTAGCCACGCCTTTAGAAACAGTGCTTCCGGTCCGTAGAAAGCGACTAAAAATTGTTTGCAGCTTCGTGAGAACTCCGTTTTGTAGAAATAAATACGAAGACCAATACCCTTTCATACCCTGCAACACTACCTTTAACAACTGTAATCTCCCAGCCTGACTAATAAACCGGAAAGTCCAATTTTCAATTTTGCTCGTTACACGAGAAATCAGATGAACGCAGTCCTGAGAAGTAAGCTTAGTAGAAATAAGAGGAATACCCTACTATTTAATTGGGAAAGACCCTTGCTAAAACCCAGAAGTGGAGAGAGGGTCCATTCTATGATTTTATTAGCCACATTACCGAAGAAACACTGACTTTTACCTGCATTAGGCTTTAAACCCGAGAGAAGAGATGCACATTGTCTAAAATGGCCTCAGTTGAGGATTGATCCCCATTGCAAAACAAGAACACTACATCTGCGAAGATGAGATGCGTGAGAGAGATTTTATTGGCCCACCAATGATAACTAAACCTTCCTGACATTGCACAAACTTTTAAGCGCGAAGTCATCACCTCCGTTGCTATAACAAACATATATGGGGACAAGGGGTCCCCTTGCCCAAGTCCAGAATTCGCTTTGAAGTAGCCCTCAAGCGAAACATTGATGTTGATAGAGAGCATACTTGTAAAATTTCTGATTTTTCTTATAATTTTAATTAATTAAAATTTGATTGAAATTAGAATTAGAAGTGATTTAATATAATTGTATTAATGAGTTACATAATTTGACTTTAGAATAAAATTGGATTAACGGACGGTACTAATTTAATTTAGTTGAGCTTTAGTTTAATTGAATAGTTTTGGTTGACCCAAGTTAATTAAATAGACTAATATATAGATACATACGTAAGACAAAACCCTAGTAAAATATTAGAGCACAACATCGATAAAAAAAAATGTATACAGAGAAGAAGAAGAATAAGAACACGAGAGGCAAATGACTCATTACAAGTTTAAGAAAAAAGGGTAACGATTCTTTAATTCTCTTGACATTCATGTAAATTCGTGTGTATGATATTATGTGTACATCATATTTTTTTTGTGAAACAAAATCAAAATATGATATTTGATTGATTTTGATTATATGTAATATTCCTGATTTTTTATAATTTTAATTTCATAATATCATACACACGAATTTACATGAATATCAAGATAATTAAAGAATCGTTACCCCTTTTTATTAAACTTATAATGAGTCATTTGCTTCTCGTCTTCTTCTTCTTCTACTTCTCTTCTCTCTCTATACATTTTTTTTATCGTCGTTGTGCTCTAATAGATTACCAGGGTTTTGTCTTTTTTTTTCGCTTACAAATTACCTACGTTTGTATCTATATATTAGTCCATTTAATTAACTTGGGTCAACCAAAACTATTCAATTAAACTAAAGCTCAACTAAATTAAATTAGTACGACCCGTTAATCCAATTTTATTTTAAAATCAAATTATGTAACTCATTAATACAATTATATTAAATCACTTCTAATTATAATTTCAATCAAATTTTAATTAATTAAAATTATAATAAAAATCAGGGATATTACATACTACCCTCCTTAAAAAGAATTTGGCCATCAAATTCACCAAAAATCCTATACACTAAAAGGTTCGTGACACATCTACCCAATAATCTCCTACAAGTCAAACTTAATCTACGGTACCCAATAATCTCCTACAAGTCAAACTTAATCTATGACCCATAAGATCGTACCCTAGAGAATATATTAGTCCCATACCTAACACACTCTGAAAGATAAAATGGCTCTGATACTAACTGTAACAGCCCGACTTTTCGGACTATTAATTCTAAATACAAAACTTAAATAAAATAAATTATTTATTCAATAAATCAATAATTAACGAAAGTCAAAGTAGTAATCAAACTCAACAATTTAAAAACATAAAATCGGAGGCGTAGTTCCACAAATCCAATATTCAATATCACAATTTATTCTAATAATTCGATAAGTTTTTCCAATTAATGCATCAAAATCAGCTTGCAAGAAAATTCATAAAGTTCACATTCTTAATCATAATAAGCTTCCAAAGTCTGAACCTGAAATATGTTAAAAATAATGAGCTGCAAAGCCTAACAAGTAACTATCGCCCAACGGCACAAAATATTATTTAAAACATAATTCTGAACTTTAAATCGATAAAATAATCTTAATGATAAAATAATATTTTTAGTCCCACAGTTCTAAGTTACGGTCACACTATGCCAGTGACACGTCTTCTATAGTTTGATGGTTCGATGGGGGCCAGTTTACGTCCCTCGATAAGGCAAACTCAACGAGGTATCTATATGTTCCAGAACGTGCGTAAACTAGTTCTATGATTCGATATGTCACACTATCCAGTGACCAGATTCTATTATTCGACACACAACTAAAACTGGAGAATTCTATGAAAATCTTTTCTGAATTCTATTTTCGATATCACAATTTTCAAAAATCAAATACTTTGAATGCGGATAAAAACAGATTTGGTACTATTAGTGAGCAACGGAGAGTCACTTACCTCGATATCGATGTCGCACCCCCTTTTTCTTAAACTTGTAATGAGTCATTTGCCTCTCGTGTTCTTATTCCTCTCGTGTTCTTATTCCTCTCGTCTCTATCTCTCTCTCTCTCTCTCTCTCTCTCTCTCTCTCTCTCTCTCTCTCTCTCTCTCTCTCTCTCTTCTCTCTCTCTCTCTCTCTCTCTCTCTCTCTCTCTCTCTCTCTCTCTCTCTCTCTCTCTCTCTCTCTCTCTCTCTCTCTCTCTCTCTCTCGATACTTTTTGTATCGCTGTTGTGCTCTAATATTTTACTAGGGGTTTGTCTTTTTTTTTGCTTACAAATTACCTACATTTGTATCTATATATTAGTCCATTTAATTAACTTGGGTCAACCAAAACTATTCAATTAAACTAAAGCCCAACTAAATTAAATTAGTATGACCCATTAATCTAATTTTATTCTAAAGGCAAATTATGTACTAACTCATTAATACAATTATATCAAATCACTTCTAATTCTAATTTCAATCAAATTTTAATTAATTAAAATTATAAGAAAAATCAGGGATATTATAATACTCGTTTGACTACATGTTACAATCCACTCACAAATTTTTCAGGGAAACCCATACGATTAAGAGCAGTGAAAAGAAACTACCAATTCAAGGTGTCAAAAAGCCTTCTTTATATTCAACTTGATAGCAAAATTTGTTTCCCACTCGACAAAAAGATATCCCCTACACAGAGCTTGAGCTAACATTATATTGTCACCAATAATTCTCTTAGGTACAAGAGCTAATTGACGTGGAGAGAAAATGGAAGGCAGGACTGCTTTAATCCTAGTTGTGAGCATTTTCGTAATGCACTTATAGAGAACATTACAGCACGAAATAGGGCCTAAAGTCATTCAAACGAGTAGTTGGCTATTGCTTAGGCACCAGAGCAATGGCAGAAGAGTTTATAATACGAGGTAAATGCAGAGTAAGAAAAAAGTGCATAACACCTTTAGTGACATCGCTCCCTACAATATTCCAAGAAGCCAAGTAAAATTCATCCGAGAACCCATCTGACCCGGGCTCTTGTTTTTAGCCATTTGTTTTAGTGTTCAAAACCTCAACATCCTCAAACTCCTCAACCAACATATTTTTCTGCATCTCACTTAGTTGGGGAAGATCCATATTATCTATAAATGCTTTAACACTAGAGGAGAGTCCAAGTAAAGTTGAGGTCTTAATATCTATAAATATATCCTTAGTTTACAATTAACAAGTAACCTGATGGATCATAAGGTCAAGTACTTTTATATTTTCAATATCAGCCTATGATATGTTGGAGTTGGACATTGGATTTGTCTTCACAGTGATTCTGTGGTAAACTGTGGGCATTGTAAATGCTCAGTATTCAAAAGTTTTGCTCTTAGGCTATGTTTGTTTGGAAAGATTATAATCCCGGGATTATTATCCGGGGATAAATAATCTCTTCAATTAAAGTGTTAGGGATTATAATCCTTTAAATTATGTTATCCCATGTTTGTTTTGAAGGGTTAGGATTGGAATATAATCCTTTAAATTTTCCAATCCTATGTTTGTTTTGCATAGGATTATAGTGAGGGGATTATAATCCTTTATAAAAATGACTTGTTAGAGGAGATTAAATAATATCTCCTCCAACCAAGTATTAGAGGGGATTATAATCCTATCCCCTACTTCAACAAAACACGGGATATGAAAATTTAAAGGATTATAATCCTCGGACAATCCTAAATAAGTTTTGAAAAACAAACATGGGATAGAAAAATTTAAAGGATTATAATCCTATCATACACTTAATACCATGAAACAAACATGGCCTTAGAGCGATCTTGTGGAGTATGATCATATTTGTTAGGTCCTGATAAATTTGTAGAAGGGGGGTTGAATACAAACGGTACTATTTTCTCGAATTTGTTCAGTTCTTAATTTTACAATTCAAGAACAAATGAGTGCGGAATTAAATGAAACAAAATTCAAGTTAAATATAACTTATATTAAACTTGAAAGGTGTTACAAATACAGTACAAATTACAAGGTTTGAATCTCAAACTATTTAAAACAAATCTAGAATAAATTCGACGTGAATTTATCTAACTTTGTAATAAAAAGATCGAATACTAAAAAGTAGATCGAGATAAATTCTAGGGATAATGATCCGCTAGATAATCAAATAAGTACAAGTAAATGAATTCTAGTGGCTTGAATGTTACAATAAGAGCTAGAATTAATTCACTTGATAATCTTGAAGCTTGATAGTGTCTTGTGTTTTTAAGCAGAAGAAGAATATCACTTTAGTTTTTCTGTCTTAATCTTGTATGTTAACCTTTATGTCTTATCTGTTTGATTATGTACGCAATCCATTTTAGCTAGCATGACTATCCAGTTTGCTTTGCATGACTATCCAATAAGCTTTGCATGACTATCAAATAAGCTTTGCATGACTATCCAATAAGCCTAGCATGACTCTCAGCAGGACTCACACATGGCTTGGCATGACTATCTTTAACCCTTGCATGACTCTCGGCATGACTCACACATGGCTTGGCATGACTATCTTTAACCCTTGCATGACTCTCGGCATGACTATCCAAGGATAGTCATTCCAGTTCATTTTGATAGTCATTTCAACTTTATATTAATTCTAAATTAATTAAATTATCAATTAATTTAAGGAATAAATTAATTCTGATTGAATTAATTTATTGAATAAATTAACTAACTATATTAATTAAGATAGAATTAATACAGTTCTTTGATAGCATAAACAATTCTTGAACCACTGAGATTAATGATGAACTTTCACTGTATTGTGTTGACACTCGATGTACTGTCTGGTTCATGAGTGACTAACTGCAATAACGGTTCTTCATCTTTTGACTTTAAGAGGTGGTCCTTTTTCTTTTCCCTTTATCAAACACTGTAACATGTATGATAGGCTATGTTTAGACCGGACCCGTCCTGGGCCCTGGATCACGCCAGAACCCCGGATTCATGCTTAGGCCATGGCTCACCTCAAAGTCCGGATTCATGTTTGGGCCATGGCTCATCTCAAGTCCGGATTCATGTTTAGGCCATGGCTCACCTCAAAGCTCGGGCTCATAGTTGGGCCATGGCTCAAAGTCAAAGATTAAACTCACTCCTGGCGACAAAGGCAATAACTTACGTGAGAGAAACTGTACATTGTTACGTGACGTGCTTAGGTCATCTCTGATTGCCACACCTGATGACGACGCGTAAGGATACCTAATTATTGGCACAATTAGGTCCTATTCAAGGCACACGCCAGCAGGAGCCTGGAACATGACACCACAATTTCTCACCTGAACACATGGGATCCATCAACATCACTCAGGTGTCCTACCTACCTAGGATTCAACGCTCATGATTGCAGGTACAACCCCCCTAAACCCTAATTCTTGCTATAGATAGACCAAGGAGGAAAGGTCTAGGGGTTACACACTCTGCTTTTACACACTCACCCTAAACTATACACACACTATACATACACCCTCCATATTTAGATATCTCTAGTCTTATTCTCTCTTCCAAATCCTCCACTTATTCTCACGCCGGAGGCGCCGCCAGGGTCCAAACCCCCTCCGGTGTTGTTTTGCAGACACCCAACGGTAGCAACACCGCATCCAGGCGTGGGGAACGGCTGAGAAGGGCTAGATCGGGACTTGGAGTTATCATTGGCGCTAGAAGGAGGGTAACCCTGTCTTATGGTCACGGTGCCGCTAGACTCACCATCTTCAACAAGCTCCTTCATCTTTGAAGGAGTCCTGAGTAATCCCAGTAAGATATAAACAAACCCACTCTTTTTGACCATGAAAATGAACTCTTTAGCCCATTTTTACAATGTATGCATGTTTTTAGCCTTATTTAGCCCAGATCTTGTTAGTCTTGCTTGCGTGCTTTAGTTCTTTCTTAGAACTATATTGTTTAGATCTATTCAAAAAAAACCCAGTTTTCTTGTTTATTGAGATTGATAGCCCAGAAATACGTGCATACATTGTCAACCCAACCCAACCCAACTGAAATCTAGTTATAAAACCCAGGCTACTTTGTTGTTGAAGTTGCTTCAATTGTTTTTTTTGTCATAGAGAACCATATACATCTGTTTGTGTGTGAAACATGGCTCGTGGAAGTAAGAGCACGAACAGACACACCCCAAGTAACCCAACCCAGGATCCCATTGTCCCGAACCCAAGTCAGGCTGGTAACCAGATACCCCCAGTCCTGACTCTGGCTTCACAGGTAATCCGGCCAGGAGATGCCCGGGTAAACATAGAGGTGAACAAATACAAGTATACTGACCTTGCTCTTGAGCCCGGACAGATGGAGAACCTGACTGGCGAACAGGTTGCTGAAGCAATCCGGTTATACAACCACACCCGGAACAAAGAGCAAGACCAGTGTGAGAACTCTCACCACCCTGAAGGATCCCACCGCTCTAGGTCTGTTTTTGACCGGATTGGGGAAAAGAACAAAGACACCGAAAGGAGACCTCACCGGGCTCAAAGCCGAAACAATGATGAGGAGGCCGAAAAGATTAAAAGGCTAGCCGAGATACGAGAAAAGATTCAAGCGGAAGAGCAAGCCAGACTCGATCTAAGGGTCCAGAAAAGAATCCAGGAGGAGGAGGCCCGGATTCTGGGCAAAACCTCTGAAAAGAGGAGAACCCGGGCTCCAAGTCCAGAAATAATCTCAGATGAGGATGAACCTAGGGAGGACCTTATGAACATGATACATGAACTGCAAAGAAAAGTTGGCCAAGACTCTGGGCTCGACATTGGGGACACCCTTACACCATTCAGCTACTCCTTGGAGGCAACACCAAGGCAGATAAACATTAAGCATTATAATTTCGATTCTTTCAATGGTTTGGATGATCCCGAAGAACATGTGAATTATTTTGAACAAATAGCCATGATTTATTATTACAATGATCTAACAAAGTGCAAGTTCTTTGCTTCCACACTCAAATCCGGAGCTCAGAGGTGGTTCAGCCGGATACCATCTCGCAGCATCCACAGCTGGAAGCAGTTCCGTGATGCATTTCTCAAACGGTTCCGGGCAAACAGGACTCATGAGATGCACATGTGTCATCTTGAAACAGTCAGGCAAGCCCGGGGTGAAGCCCTCTCTGCTTATATGAAAAGATTTCAAGAAGCTATTAACAACATAACCAACCTGGATGAGCGGGATGCTCTGACAATTTTTCGAAGAAACCTGGATCCTGATAACAATGAGAGGTATGTCATGGACCTCATCCATAAAGAGCCTCAGAGCCTGGCGGCAACCTATGCAATGGCCGCTAGGTTCATTAAAGAAACCGATGTCCTCCAAGCAATGAGGATGACTAGGTAGGGCATATCTCCAACCCGGATTCAAGATCCACCCAAAAACAACTACAACCATCAAGACAAGAAATTCAAACCCAACAGACAAAGCAACTACATTCAGAGCTCTCAGCTCGCTTTGCCAACCTCAACCCCGAACTCCAATCAAAGTATGGAGCCCGGGCAACCTAAACAAAAACTTGAGCCCAGGCCTGAACCAAACTGGACTCCTCTCAACCGAGCTCGAGCTGATATTTTGAAAGAAGTACGAGACAAGCCCTTCTACTACCCTCCCAAACCCATGGCGACCGGACCAGAAAATCGGTCTGTCCATAAACACTGTGACTATCATGAAACCCATGGACACACAACCGAGAATTGCCTGTCTCTAAAATTTTTTGTGGAAAAACAGATCAAGAAAGGTAACATGGGACAATACAAAGCCCGGAAAACTGATGACAGGGGAACAGGATCCGGGAAGGGTAAAAATGTTGTGAATGTCATATTGGGTGGGTCTAACTCGCCACCCCGAAGTCCAGACGCGGGAGATGAGATAATGATGGTTCAGACCTGTCCAGAGCAAATAATCAGTTTCAACAAAGATGATTTTGAAGGACTCGACCCAAATCATAATGAAGCTCTAGTTGTCAGTCTAGACATAGCTGACAATGAAGTTAAAAGAATCCTGATTGACAACGGTTCTTCTGTCAATATCATATTCAAACATACTGTGGATCGAATGCAGCTGGGAAGTGTGAAGATGAACGATTGCAGAGAAGATCCTCTCTACGGTTTTGGGAACAACTTGGTCCCAATTCAAGGAACCCTGTATCTACCAGTACTATTTGGGACTTATCCGAACCAAGTCACCAACATTGTTAAATTCTATGTCATCAACACTCCTTCTTCTTACTATATGATCCTGGGAAGACCAGCCCTGACTAAGCTCCAAGCTATAACCTCAACCCCACACCTAAAGTTCAAGTTTCCCACACCCTCTAGCATTGGAGAAGTCCGGGGAGATTATGAAATGGCTAGTAGATGCTATGGGCAAGCTTTAGTCATGGCTGAAACAAACCCGAAAAATAAAAGGAAAGACAATTCTTACCAGAAAAATATGACCCAAAAGAAACATAGATTCAACCCAAGGAAAGAGCCCGGCAAGAAAGTTGGTGAGTAGAAGATTTCAAAGCCCGGACCAGAAATAAAGATGACTTTGTATTGAAAAATAGAAAATTTGTACTCGTGATCAATTATTGAATAAAAATAGGGCATGTTGTTTCTCACAAAATTGTATTTCACATTATCAGAATTTCCTTTTTCTTGTATCAACCCTGGCTTAGAGCCATAGGCATACAATAAGGCCAGGGTCCCCAGCAATATGCAAATCAAAATTCCGGCTCAGAATTAAGCCATGAGACCGGACTCACGAGCAATATGCAACTCTATTAACCCTGGCTCAGAGCCATAGGCATACAGTAAGGCCAGGGTCCCCAGCAATATGCAAGTCAAGAGTCCGGCTCAGAATTAAGCTATGAGACCGGACTCACGAGCAATATGCAACTCTATCAAACCTGGCTCAGAGCCATAGGCATACAGTAAAGCCAGGGTCCCCAGCAATATGCAAGTCAACAGTCCGGCTCATAATTAAGCTATGAGACCGGACTCACGAGCAATATGCAACTCTATCAACCCTGGCTCAGAGCCATAGGCATACAGTAAAGCCAGGGTCCCCAGCAATATGCAAATCAAGAGTCCGGCTCAGAATTAAGCCATGAGACCGGACTCACGAGCAATATGCAACTCTATCAACCCTGGCTCAGAGCCATATGCATACAGTAAAGCCAGGGTCCCCAGCAATATGCAAGTCAAGAGTCCGGCTCAGAATTAAGCTATGAGACCGGACTCACGAGCAATATGCAACTCTATCAAACCTGGCTCAGAGCCATAGGCATACAGTAAAGCCAGGGTCCCCAGCAATATGCAAGTCAACAGTCCGGCTCATAATTAAGCTATGAGACCGGACTCACGAGCAATATGCAACTCTATCAACCCTGGCTCAGAGCCATAGGCATACAGTAAAGCCAGGGTCCCCAGCAATATGCAAATCAAGAGTCCGGCTCAGAATTAAGCCATGAGACCGGACTCACGAGCAATATGCAACAAACAAAAATCTAAGATTTTACTCTAAGTACAAAAGCAAGAGTCCGGTTTAGTAATAAGCTAAGAAACCGGACTCATGAGCAATATGCAAACAAGGAAAATCACAAATTTTATTCTAAGAACAAGGTCAAGAGCCCGGCCCAAAATCAAGCTATGAGGTCGGACTCTCGAAGAATACGCCACAACAGAAGAAAATACGCACTCAAAATATTAGAAATTGAAGAACTTAGCAAAAGAAATACGCATCAAGGAAAATCAAGTACGGGAGCCCGGGTTGGCCATTCAACCCGGAAACACTCCAGAATGTTAAAAACAAGATACAAATAGTCAATGATTACAAGGGAAAAACAATTGCCATAGCCTATTCTACAGCCTTGTCCTCAGTGTTGAGGATAGGAATATCACTGGGAAAGATAAGAGGGTTTGGCCCCTGGAAGAACCCGGGCTCGCCTTCACCACGTTCAATAGCTTCCTTAGCAGCTAAGAAAGCATCGACGAAAGCCTCCCAGTTGGCTTCAGGGTTAGTCTTAATCAGCGTCTCAGCAACCTGCCATGATCTAAGAATCTCAGAAGCACCAGCATCAGCAATCGCCTGTTGATAGGTGTCGGTCTCCTGGAACTCTTTAATAATATCATCTTCGGGCTTCACGGCAGCAAGCTTCTCCTCAGCCTCCATCAATTTCTTTTCAAGATCAGCATACCGGGCTCTCTCCTTGGTCAAATCAATTTTGAGCCCGGACACTTCACCATCATGAAGAATTTTCATTTCGCCAAGTTTCTTCCCAAGGTCAAGAATTTGTTCATCTTTCTTCAGCATCACCCCGGTCAACTTCTCATCTTTCTTTCTAAACATGGCTGAGACCCCGGCAGCTTTCACCGCCACCTACAAGAGCAGAGAAAAGAAAGATTAAGACAGTATTTACTAATAAAGGTAAGGAAGTGGGAGAAAACATACCTGACCAATACCACCAATTAGATCAACCAAAAGCCCTCTCATTCCGGCCTCTCCCATCTCCTTCCAGTCCTCTTCAGAAGGGAGATGTCCAACATATTCGGCAAACTCCTCGCGACTTAGCTTACCAACTCGGGGTTCAACCACCCCGGTCTCCACGTTCACATCCTCAGCCACTTGCTCCACCCAATCCTCCCGATTCTCTAAATTATCAGAACCCGGAGTTCTGGGACTTGTCTTCCTTTTCTGCTTCCGGGGCCTCTTACTAAGTTCAGTATCAGGGAGCCCGGTAGTAATCTCAACAGCTGGGTCGGGAGTGGTTTGGAGGGGAGCAACAGATTCCTCACCACCTTTGTTGTGGGCACTGGAACCGGACTCACCATCTGCCCGGAGTCGGGGAGTGTGGACTCAAGATAGATTCTTCAAAGAAAGGGAATAATTCTTGAAAGCCATTATCTCGTCAAACTCGGGTTTATAGAAAGGGCGACCTAAAAAAGGAAGAGAAACCGGATTAGAAAATACGAAAGGAAACCAGACTTGCAGACAGTTTGACAATTACTTACATCCAAGTTCATATAATTTTCTATGGTCCATGAAAGTATCCCAGGTCAATTGGTAACCGATACATTCACAAAAGGCATGAATTTTATCCCGGGCCTGTCCCGCGAGTTTATAATATGGAATTTTTTTGGGATTCTCTCCGGCCACGAAGTGCGGCATGTAAAGCAAATCTAAACCCTTCAACATAATCACCTCCCCATTCCAACCCTTGAGGGAAATGTTCTGCATCACTGGCTTGGCACTACCGGACGGATAACCACATTCATCAGCCCGGAATCTCAACTCATAGAATGGCTTTTTATTCGATCTCAGCATGTAGAAAAGCTGGTGAAAGAGGTTTAAGGTGGGATGGAGCCCGGATTTCTCACAACATGCAAGGAACCAGGTTATCCACTTCACACCATTTGGAGTTATTTGAGTAATAGGAACTTCATACACGTACTTGCAAAGATGTTTAACAAAGATATGGCACTCCGGATTCCCTCCTGAGCGCAAATGCTCTAACCACACCCCAACAAATCCATCGTCTGTTCTATCGTACACCCTTTCCCCGGGCTTTGGCCATCTCCACTGTATCCGGGGTCCAAGATGAAAAGTAGCCCGAACTATCTCATCCATCTCGGAGAATGACAGATTTTTAAAACTTTCCTTCAGGGGGGGAGGGGTTCGCCAATAATGGTTTTAGCGAACTGAGCATCCATAAAAGTTTTGTCATAAGGCCCGGGATCTCCATGTTCGTGCCTATGACTGTACGAAAAACTAAGTGAATTATATAGATGAGACATGTCTTCGCCAGGATCTTTCCTAACAAACATGAATTCGGTGTCAACCCAATACCCATCAGGCGTAATGCCCGGTCAGCAAGCACTTTGGTGTTAATTTGGGTAACCACAGAGATTTTCTTCTTCTTAGCCATCATTCCCCAATGTAAGTCTACTACCTCTACTACTTCTGAATCTGAATTAGAACTTGTGGATGGCTCGGGATCCGGAATCAAAACTTTATTAGCCCTCCTTTTTGTCTGAACCATAAACCTAGAAATAAACCTATTCAATCTTCAGTTAGTCAAAACAACACACATCCCGGGCCATACATATGCCAAAAATCCACAACAAATCAAACTTAGCCCGGTCTCAACTGTAATATCCCAAAATTTTGTAATATTTAAAACCTTGATGAATAGTAAATTTGCCACTGATGAATAGTAAATTTGCTGATGAAAAGTTTTTCATACCACACTATGTGGATGACCTGGAATGAATGTTTCGAAGTTATATTATTGATGTATAAGGAGAATAAGTGAATGCAAACGCAATCAGAATCAGAAGATTCCCATTCGAGTTTTAAATCACTATTCACTGGACAATCAAGGATGTATTGATTTGATCGTTTTAAGAAAGTATGTGGAATGAGAAATCCATGATCATATCTTAAACCAAGGTGAGAAATCTAAGATTACATATTAAACCAAGGTAATGGAAAGATCAAAGAAGTATCCCCTAGCTTTGGTACAGAGAAACGTTTTTAAAATCACTTGAAACTATCATGAAATAAAAGCGTAACGAATTATGGATTAAACCCTAACCAAAGGAGGAGTATCATATAAGATCATCAAGTGCAATATATAAGAGGATTGAGGATACAAATGATGACATAAGCATGATGCAGAGGAGTGACATATGCATGACCAAGTGATGACAAGGTGATGAATCACCACCTTGTCACCACTTTCACCACCACCACAAGTTCAAAAAGAGGCATGTCATGGGTGACAAGGCTTGTCATTAGCCACACAAATTAAATGATAACGTATTAAGTGTATTTAGACAAAACAAAAGAAAAGAAAATCAAGGAAAACAAATCAAGAAAAGATGCATCTTGAAGAACAAGAGCATTCGACTTTTTCTTCTTCTCCAAAACCTTAAGAAATTTTCCTCCACTTCCACTCAACCAAAAATGATGATCTTGGACTCTAAATCACCCTCTTCCATAAACTAAGGTAGATCTTTAATCTTAGCTTCATCCATGAAGGTTTACTTGTTCAAAAGATTGATCAAAGATGATGATGAATAGTGATGTGAATAGTAATCTCATAGAATCTTGTTTTGTTTTGAAGTTTTTAGGTTTGATTAGCATAGTTAAGGAGCAAGGAAGGATATACCATCCATATATAGCTTTTGTTAAGTTCCAAGGAAGGTATAAAACTTCTCCCCTTTTGAGATTATGCGTTGATCTTAGTAGTTATAAGTGATTGCGTAGAGTTATGTTGTAATGAAGCATGTATGCATGATTTTGAGTATGTTTAATGGTTGACTTATGGATAAACCTATGAACTAGGATATGACCATGTTTGGACAGAAAACTTGTAGTATTAACTTGAGGTTTGATTGATGGTTGGTTGATTGTTGATTGGTGGTTGATTTGAGTGTTTAAAACACGGGAATCGCTTTTAATCGTCGTTACCATGTCAAATTTTACTTAGGAAGATTTGACAGAAACCACGGTTACATTAAAAGGCATAAACATGAAGTTTCTGACCATTAGCATGTAGGCCCTGTTTCCTAGTTTGTTTTAGCGAAAGAATCGTGTCGTTTCGATTTACGGTTTAGGAGAAACGTCCGTTTTAGTGAAAGCGGTTTCGCGTAACTAAGTAGTTCATTGCATGAACTTTGAGATAGTGATCAAACCCTTTAAAAATGGAATTTGGCCGAGATATTAAAGTGGATACTAGCATGAATAGTTAGGAAAGGAACCTAGAAGGTTTCGTGTTGAAAAGATAAGTTTGTGATTTTATAAAAATGCGGGAACAAAAGTTGCGCGAGTGAAATACCCTTAAGGGGATGGTTCAAAACAAGAAGTTAGTAAAGGTAAAGTACTTGGGTTTTGTGAATATATTTTCCACCCAAACTTTGACTTAAGAGTTACGGAATGTCATGAGGTTATAGATGACCGAGAGCGAGACATTTGATTTTCATTGATAGAACTTTAGTGCTTAAATAATAGCACATACATTGGTTCTAGGGGACTGACTGTGAATTGTGTATCTTGTTATAGATCGACGAGCACCCTCTCAAGCCCCCACTACCACACCACCGAGACACCAAGGCAAGTTTTCAAACCCTACCTCGTATAAGTAAAGCTGTTGTGATTTACTGTTGTGCATGTGATATATATCCTGTTTTAATACGGTGAAAAGTTTTGTGAACTGTTTACGCGTTTAAGAAAAAGCTCCAATAAGATATAAGGTTTATATGCTAGGTAAATACTAGATATAAACCGAGGTTTTAAAGGCTCTAAAGATGGAGCACTTATACGATGATTTTAAAATAATAGACCGGGAGTTAAATTACTACTTTATTTTAATAATACTGTCAGACACTGGAGAGTCCAGGGACAGCTATGTTTTAAATATGATAATTAAATATTCCAATATATATTTATTATTGGATATTCAATGTGTGATATTAAATAATATTATTAAGAATATTATTTTGAATATTTATTAACTAAATGAATATTATTTTGAATATTCATTTAAGTAGAATATTATTGAATAATAATTCCATATTTATTATTCGGATATTTATTAAATATTCCAAATATGATTTAAAAAAATCATAGAACTTTATTATATTATTTAAGGTTCTACTATTTACACAAAAATTTCTGATCTTCAGAAAAGATATTTAAAACAGAGATTCCCAATTATTATCTTAAGATATTTAAAGATAATTAAATGCGAATAGTGTTTTCTAACTTATCAGAAATTGGGAATCTAGTTCAAGAAGTCGAGGACAGAGTTTTACTTCCACTGTTCCTCTTGAATACCTATAGCTGGGGATGACTCCCCCATTCAAGTAAAGAATTTCAAACTTCCTAAACTCTGAAAATTTCAATAAACTCCCTGGTCATGATTTCAAAATACATGGTAATCATCGGTAGTTTCGCTGACTAATGTCAACCCACTCTGTGACTTACTCCCTTCAAATACTCTGGAGTAAGGAATTCTGAATGGTTACAAAGTTTTTGACAAGTAATTGTACTTGGGGGAAATAGGATTAAGTTCCGATTTCCGTTTCATTGATATTGTCTTCTATAATGGGAACTGGAAGGGCTAACACGGCAATGAAACAGGTGCCGGGGTAGTGCCAAAATTATCAAGGCTTACTCGGTGATGAAATAGGCGCCGAGGTAGTGATCTCTTAGCACATCGGCCTGTATGCGGCCAGGATGATAACCGAATAGGAAGTCGTCCTTCTACTAGTAGAAAAGTTACGTTATGATACAATGGCTGATCACCGTGTATCGGGTGTTCCATTATGTTCCCTTCCTTCCACTTGGAATTGTGCTGCACAGTTGATAAGTGGATTTTATATCTACTTGGAATGCTTCAAATCGGCTTAAATTGACTGTTTGTTCTCAAGTACTTAGTGTTTCTAATGTGATTTGAGCTAGACTATACAGAGTTTAGTAATTGGCAGAGTTGTGGAGTTTCTGTGGTTATGTGGTGGTATTTGAGCATTGTTGTGAAAGCCAAGTGGTGGCGGAACTTGAGAGCGCGAAGAAATGTCAAAGAAAAGCGTTTTGAAGAAATCTGGCAGAAACCCAAGCGCCCCCGCGCCTGGATGAAGCACGCCCGCGCCACTATGAATGTTGAGGAGCGCACCCGCGCTTGGGAGGACCGTGCCCGCGCTTGGGAGGTGCGCGCCCGCGCTTGCCAAATGTTGAAGGAAGCCAATTTCTGTTCTAAAAAGGAAACCAGTGAAGACCAGTCAACAGAAGAGCCTATATAAGCTATTGGTGGACGATTTTAGAGAGATACAATCATAAATCTACCTACAGATACATCCACCGGCAAGGAGAACAAGGAGACGGCTGATTACGAAGATCTAGTTTTCAACTTATCTTTGTATTCTTCTAATTAGGCGATACTTTGGATTCTCGTTTGTTTCTTCATAAACCCTATTACTTTTAATTAGTATTCCAGACATATTTATTATCATGTTTTCATCAGAACCCACGATGATGAACGGTTCGATTATGAACTTCGTTGTCGTGGGATTCTAACAGATTTATTTATGGATTTTAGTAGTTAATTGTTTTAAAGATGTGTGTGTGATGGCTAATTGATATCCTAGTTTGGTTGTGCTTATTCTTCTTGGATGCGTAGCTAACATCTAAGTTGTTTGTTAATCTCTATTGATTGCGAAAGTGGATATAGAGGTTTAGAACTTGCCATGCTAGCATAGGTTGATGTATGTTTGTCATGCATGATTCGTAGGTGATTTTAACCATCTTACCTGCCCTATGTAATCTGAATGGATAACTTGCTCGTTAAACCGTTATGTTTTCAAATCTTATAGACATATAGGGTCTAAGCATAATTGGTGTCTACTCAACTTCTATATCTTTTGTGGATGTTTGAGTGGTTTGGTATACGTATACTGAAAGGTAGCGTATACTGATTTCGTGTTATCCGATTAGTTGTCACAACTGTCACATGCATTGATTAAAGACAAAAGGCTCTAGATGAAGTATTTAATGAAGTTAGGATCCCATGTTTTATTCTCATAAGTAATTCGACAATAATTTTCCTTAGTTAATCATAGACTTTATAAGTTGCTAGTTAATTTAGTTGATAAAAACCCAAATTTGATATTGTCTTAGCATTGAACAATAGCCATACATTATTGCATAAGTGCATAATTATAATAACCTAAACCAGTCTCTATGGGAACGAACTTGACTTATTCATATATTACTTGTGACCGCGTACGCTTGCGTGATTTTGTGCGAACAAGTTTTTGGCGCCGCTGCCGGGGACTCGGTGTTATTTATATAGTTTATGTGCTTGTCATTAGTGGTCGTTAAAGTTCACTGACTCGGATTATTCTCTCATCAATTTTACTTTGTTTGGTGTGTTTCAATTACTCTAGTGAGCGTGTATGCAAACACGTTCTGAATCTCGTAAGGAATCACTTGAATTGAATCTAGTTATGGGAGAACCAGCAGCAGAAACGAAGGCTTTGAAGGACTATTCTCAGCCGAAGATCAATGACATTCAATCTAGCATTGTCAGGCCAGCCATTGCAGCTAATAATTTTGAAATCAAGCCTGGCACGATTCAGATGGTGCAGAATTCAATTCAGTTTAGGGGTGCTCCAACGGAAGATCCTAATATGCATATTAGGGATTTCATCGAGATTTGCGACACCTTCAAGTTCAACGGAGTTTCAGAAGATGCTGTGAAACTGAGGCTTTTCCCATTTTCTTTGAGGGATAAAGCTAAGGGCTGGTTGCACTCTCTACCAGCAGGTTCTATTGCTACATGGGAGGATCTTGCTCAGAAATTTCTCACTAAATTCTTCCCTATGGCCAAAACAGCTACAATCAGGAATGCTGTTGCCCAGTAATAATCTATTGTAGAAGGGGGGTTGAATACAATAGTATAAGATAATCGACTTCTTAATGTATATATCACAAATATGAAAAGAAAGATAACAGCTTTATTAAATCTGATATAAAACTGTTACAAACTCTCTCAAGAAATTCTGATGTTCTTGAGAGCTGCTAGCTTACAAAAACTCTCTCAAGAAATTCTATGTTCTCGAGAGCTTCTATCTTGATTCGCTTCTCTTCTCTTCCGCATTCATAAATCGAAACCAAGACTGTGTTTATATACTACACAGCTTCTCTATCAATGATAAGTCCTAATCAATTACAAAGATTGAAACCTATCCATAATTGATAGCTACATTCTACAAACCAGGAACCGACAGAATAAACTTCCATGTTTAACTAGACTCCAAATATAACTCGAAGTAGGAATCCTGATCAGCTTCCAGTCCTGATGACCAATCCTGATCCCAGTCCTGATATGTATCTTGATCCTGACGACCATGTAATCCTGATGACGTCAGCAATCATGATCAGTTGAGTCTAGCTCCTGACGATCATTGAATTCTGATCTAACAATCTCCCCCAATCTCATACTTTGTGAAATAAAGTATAGATTCCTAAGATTCAATGATGTCAAAAACATATATACAAAATGTACAGAATCTGCAGCAACAACTTATCTGTTTAGATTCTTTGATAGAACAAATTCATCTTCAAGAAGTTGGATAATAGATTTTCTTCGAGAATTTGAATCAGTCTTTCCTTAAGATTTCTGAGTTCTTCATCTTCCTCATTAATCTGGTAGATAGCTGCTCTGAGATTCAATATGGAGCTTTTCTGAAGACTATGCTCTTCAAGCAAAAGATAAGCAATTTCCTTCCCATCAGGATTGAGAGTAAGTTGAGTCATGCCAAAAGTTACTTCTTTAACAGCAGTACCCCTTTGCATTTCCACATCCTGACCTCTTTGATTTAAGTACATGGGAATGTAATTACCATTGAAATTACTGTTTCCATCCAGTCTTCTTCTTATTGTTGACAAAATCATGTCACTCCATTATTTGCATATTTGATTCTTCGATCTCAAAAGATAATGAACATATTTCAGTTCCTGTGTAGTTTTTATCAGCAGATCTTGAATAGATAGGATCTTCACACTACCATCTTTCATGAAGTACAGAAGCTTTTCTTTCTTGTCAAAACCATCATGACAATCTATAACTATATCAACAGCTAGTAAATTATTCAGGTTTTCAGAAGTTAAAGTACCTCCAATTTCAGTCAAGGAGTAAGGATCAACATATGACATATTCAGATATTCACCATCTCTGTGTCCAATACCTCCTCTTGAATTGCTTGACAATTGCTTCAGATTTGAAAACATCTTTAACCAGAGTGCTTTTGATCTAACCATCTCAGATAAATCAACAACACTTGAAGCGCTTGTAATAATTCCACCAGACTAAAAATTGATAAGTGTATCACAACTTAATGTGCTAATATGTTTCCACTTCTTATCCTTTTCCTTTTCAAATGCATAGCTTCTTTTCAGTGAAGATTCTTGTCTGCTTGGGTTCCTGCACACTCTTATGTTTGAGAGTTTAAGCCTTTGTACATAGAGATTGAAATCTCTATTTGTTGATCTTGTAATTTCATTTCTTCTGGCTTCTTCTTCTTCATCTACTTCCTTGTTGTGAGAATCAACAACAGTAGATAAGATTATCAAGTCAATCTCTTGCAGAATTTCAGAATTATCAGGATCTTGAATATTATCAGGAACAACATCAGGATTAGATTCTTCAATTTGATTTGTATTGCAGAGAGTTGATTTTCTTGATTTTCTTCTCAATTCAGGTTCTTCTTCAATATTTCCATCATCACCAAAAGTAGATCTGTCAGGAACTACTAGAGTTTGAATAGGTTCAGGAATTTCTTCAATTCTTAACCCTGTAGACCTTGTCTGTCTAGGTACTGTTTGATTTGAAGAACCTCTTCTACTTCTTCTAGCACCTCTCCTACCTCTGCCTCCTCTACCTCTAGTAGGAGCAGTATAGCTTTCCATTGTCTCTCTTTGTAGTCTCAAAAATTCTTCATGTGAGAGATCTGGATATTCTTCACTTGCTGTAGAGAGTGCTTTTCTAGCATATAATTGTTGAACTCTTTTATCAGTGTGATATAGAGTAACAATTCTGCCATCTTTTGTAGAAAACTTCTGGAATAAATTTGATGCATCTTCAGGATTATCAATAATCACATCTTCATCTCCTTCAGGAATTGTAGCAAGAATATGTCCATGACTAGGTGTCAGGATTTGTTCTTCCGTCAGGATCTGAGATTGCATCATTGTTCTTACTGTTTTAACTCCAAAATCAGAAACATGAGTTGACTGCGTTGTTTGACTTTGTGAAGTTTGAATTGTAGACTTCATAACAACAGCATCAGAGGTTTCTCCTTGTATCACTTTGTCACTACCATCATCTCCAGTATCATCATCATTATTCCTTAATACTAGATCAGGTGTGCATTTTGTCCGACTAACCTTCTCCCCCTTTTTGACATCAGGATTTGACAATAAATTCGAAATTAAGGAAAGAGAGGCTTGAATGTCAGTTACCTTAGTATCCAGAGAATCAATTCTTCGGTTGATTGAGGTTTGTTCTGAAACAACAGATTTCACTTGGGATTCTACTACCCTTAGCTGAAAAGCAGTAGGCACCTTTGTAAAATTATTAAAGATATCAGTCCTCACTTTGTCAGTTGAACTCTTGATAGAATCAATCTCACTTTTCAGGCGCTTGGATAACAGAGTTGTAGCCTTCAGATGATTCTTCAAGTCTTGATTCTCTATAGATTTCACTTCTTTATAGGCATGTTCAATAGCAGAAGAAAAACTGATAGATTCATCAGAATTGTGCCATGAATTGTTCCATTCATTCTGTCTAAATGCCTCAGCAGGATCAAATGAAGGAATAGAAAAATCTTGTCTCTGATCTTTCCCAGTGAACGCTGTGCCAGCCATATATGTACTTGATGAACCAAAATTAGTTCCAAGACTAATTTTGAGTGCTGTAGCAAACTGTTCCTTCTGTTAGGAATATGTTGTTCTTGATGATAAACATAAAACACTTAGTAGAATTTGTGTAAAGTCACTTTGTAGCTGTCAACGAAATGGCATGCTTTGCAGCATTCCGTTGACAGGAAGCTCATCAACGAAATGAGTGTTGTAGCAATTGCATTGTACAATACTTCTCAAATGATAGGCATTCTGTTATATGTATTAGATAGGTTTTCTAAGTCATGTTGACTAAGTACTAGATAGGCAAAATAGGTTGGTTAATTGTAAATATATTATGCCTTGTAATTTTGCCTAAGTGAAGACATGTCAACGGTATGAAGATTACTCTGTCAACGGTATGGAGTTTACTCATCAACGAAACGAGGGAAACACCATCAACGGAATGAAGAATAAAGCTATCAACGAAACACATCTCCCTGCTATCAACGAATCATTATTGCTTTTCTGAATAGTTGACAAAGTGATAGTGACAGTTTACTGAACAGATCTAAAGGTGATGTGGAAGTGTACTTTGCATTGGAAACCATTAAAATGGACATGGGGGAATAAGGAAACATCCCAGTTTCCAATTGGGTCTTGGGAGTGATCATAATAAGCATGAAGACAAAAGAAAGGATCTCCAAGGACCACTGGACAAAGGGATGAAAAGCAAACTATTGGCGGTTACTCATTGTACTTTTAGTGTAGCCAAAAATAGGGTTGTAAACTTGGGGATATATAACCAAGTGTAGCAGTTACTTTAATAGGAGAGAAGAAAAACAAATAGTTTGTATTAGCTATCCTTGAGAGCATTCTTCTCTACAACCTTGTAACTGAGCAGCTGTGTACTTTTGTATCACAGATTATTTCCGCAATAAAAATCACTTCAGTTGGATCATCAAACAATCCAACTGAAATTATTTATGTGCTTGTGATTTTTACTTTAAGTTCAGTTTTTATTTGTAAGTTGTTTTAAGTTTAAGAAATATCAAGAATTGTATTCAACCCCCCCCCCCTTCTACAATTCTGTTAGGTCATTTGGGATTAACAATTGGTATCAGAGCAAGCTTCTAACATACAAGAAGTTTAAAGATCAAGACCAAAAACAGAAACCATGGTGAAGAAGGATGCAGGTGTGAAGATACCAGTTCTTGATAAGGACAATTACTTTCACTGGAAAGTAAAGATGCATTTACATCTCATGTCTATGGATGAGAGGTATGTAGACTGCATTGAGAAAGGTCCACACGTTCCCATGAAGCTTGATTCTAGAGTTGGACTGCCAGATGATGCTCCTGATGTAGAGATTCCAAAACCTGTCTCAGAATGGACTATTGAAGATGTTGCAGAAGTCCATAAAGACAAAAGAACCATGAACATTCTGTTTAATGGTTTGGAGCAAGAGATGTTTGACAATGTCATAAACTGTACAACCTCCAAAGAAGTATGGGACACTGTTAGAACTCTCTGTGAAGGAACTGAGCAAGTCAGGGAAAATAAAATGCAACTCCTTATACAACAATATGAGCATTTTCATTTTAAAGCTGGTGAAACCCTAAATGACACATTTAGTAGGTTTCAGAAGCTTTTGAATGGATTAAAGCTGTATGGGAGGATCTATCAAACCAAGGATTCAAACCTTAAATTTCTTAGAGCTCTTCCAAAAGAATGGAAGCCTATGACTGTTTCTCTCAGAAACACTCAAGAGTACAAAGACTACACTCTTGAAAGGCTTTATGGAACCTTGAAGACATATGAGTTGGAAATGGAGCAAGATGAAGAAATTGAAAAGGTACAGAAGAAGGGTGGATCTATTGCATTGATTGCATCTGTGAACCAACTGGAAGATGACACTGAAGAAGCTGCAAAGGCAACAACTAGTCGAGCTAGTTGTAGAAGTGATGTTAGCAAGGGTAAAGGCAAGATGACCGAAGAAGAAGAACAGAACCAGCCAACTTGGATGACTTAGATGAGATTGATGAACACATTGCTTTTCTGTCAAGAAAATTCTCTAAGTTCAAGTTCAAGAGAAACTCAGAAGCAAGGCCACCAAGGAGAGACTTTCAACCTAACAAAAGTAACTGGATTGAAAAGTCTAAATCTAAATGTTTCAATTGTGGAATGCTTGGTCACTTTGCTGGAGACTGCAGAAAGCCCAAGATTGAGAAGGGCAACAGGAAATTTGAGCCTATTGATTATAAAAAGAAATACTTTGAACTTCTCAAGCAAAAAGAAAAGGCTTTCATGTCTCAGGAGTATGATTGGGCTGGTAATGGTGAAGATTCTGATGATGATGTTGAATATGTCAACTTGGCTCTTATGGCTAACAATCATGAGCAGGAAGCAAGCTCCTCAAGCAACCAGGTAACAATTACTAATCTTTCTGAGCTTTCTAAAGAGGAATGCGATAGTGCAGTAAATGAAATGTCTACTGTATTATATAATTTACGTGTTACTCTTAAATCACTAACCAAAGAGAATTCAAGAATAAAAGAGACTAATTTGCTCTTAAGTGATAGGAATGCAATGTTAGAAGCACAGCTCATTGAATTTGAGAAAATGAGATGTGTTAGTAGGGATGCTAAGAAGGAACTTGAGAACGTGTTACAAAGGGAAGAAATTCTTAAGACACAACTTGAAATAGAACAAAGTGTGATTGCTAAATGGAAAGATGCCAGGAATGTTGCTACCAACATCATTAATGTTCAAGGTATGGAATCTTTCTGTGAACAATCATGGAAAAAGAACAAAGAGAAACTAGGGTATGTTTGTGAAACCTTAGAATCAGAAACAGAGTCAACAAACAACAATGATCATTTGTTGAAGGTTGATATGTCAACGGAATGCAATGTTTCGTTGACAGATGAACCATCAACCGATCAGGGTGTTTCGTTGACAGAGAAAAGAAAAGATGAACTCACTAGACTTAATAATAAGTATGGTCCTGTCACCAAGAACTTTGTTCAAGGTGAGTCTAGTAAATCAAAGAAAGTTGAGAAGCCTGTTGAGAGAGCTAATGTAGGTCACTTGTCCAACAAGCAATTGAAAGATAAGTTAGAGAATGTTCAAGTTGAGGCTAAGGGAAATAAAAAGAATAACAGGAATGGCAAAGTAGGAATTAACAAACACAACAATTACACACCTGATAAATATGCTCCTAGAAAGACATGTGTTAATTGTGGAAGTGTTAGTCATTTATCTACTAACTACAAATATGTTAAGAAGACTGTTAAAGTGAAAATTCCCGAGCCTGCAATGAATAGTTCTATGCCTACAATGCCTGTTATGCCTAACATGTTTGCTCCATATGCACAATTTCAAAATCCATATGCCAGCATGCCATTTGTGTCTAATCCATACATGAATATGTTTAATGTGCCACAAATGCCATGGAATATGAATAACATGTTTATTCCTCCAACTATGCATGCTGTGAATGAAAATGTGAGCAACCCTCAGAAATCAACACCAAGGGTAAAGATTGATTTAAATCAATCTGAGCCCAAGGTGAAAAATAATGTAAAAGGGAAAGCAAAGGCTAACAAAACAGGACCCAAGGAAACTTGGGTACCAAAATCAACTTGATTTGATTTTATTGTGTGCAGGGAGACAAAAGGAATCTTTGGTACTTGGATAGTGGTTGTTCAAGACACATGACTGGTGATTCTACCCTGCTCACAGAGTTTCAGGAAAAAGCTGGCCCTTGTATTGCTTTTGGAGATGACAACAAAGGCTACACAAAGGGATATGGCTTGATTTCAAAAGAGAATGTCATCATAGATGACGTTGCATTGGTGGATGGTCTTAAGCACAATTTGCTTAGCATCAGTCAACTTTGTGACAAAGGATTTTTAGTTACTTTTTCTAGAGAAGCCTGTGTTGTTTCTAAAGGAGGAAACAACAATGTGGTAATGACTGGATTCAGAAGAGGGAATGTGTACATTGCTGACTTTAGTAGCACAAGTCCAGAAACCATCACTTGTCTTTTCAGCAAGGCAAGCAAGGATGAAAGTTGGCTATGGCACAAGAAATTATCTCATCTGAATTTTAAAGTTATGAATGACTTGGTGAGAAAAGATCTTGCTAGAGGAATTCCACAGGTGGAGTTTTCCAAGGATGGTTTGTGTGATGCCTGTCAAAAGGGGAAACAAAAGAAGGCATCATTCAAAAGCAAGACAGAGTCATCAATTGTCCATCAGCTTGAGTTGCTTCATATGGATTTGTTTGGCCCTGTAAATGTCATGTCTATTTCAAAGAAGAAATATTGTCTTGTGATTGTTGATGATTTTTCTAGATTTACATGGACTTTCTTTTTGCTCTCCAAAGATGAGGCAAGTGAAATCATTATCAATCACATCAAGATGGTAAACAGTCATCCTGACTTGAAAGTAAGAAGGATTATGAGTGACAATGGGACAGAATTCAAGAATTCAAGCATGAAGGTGTTCTGTGAAGAAAATGGTATTTTGCATGAGTTTTCAGCAGCAAGGACACCACAGCAAAATGGTGTAGTTGAAAGGAAAAACAGAACACTTATTGAAGCTGCAAGGACAATGCTAGATGAATCAAAGTTACCAACTTATTTTTGGGCTGAGGCAGTTAATACAGCTTGCTTCACTCAGAATATTTCTTTGATTAATCAGGCCAAAGGAATGACCCCTTATCAGCTACTCAAAAGAAAGAAGCCACTATTGGATTTTCTTCATGTCTTTGGATGCAAGTGCTTTGTTCTGAGAAATCAAGCTGAGCATTTGGGGAAATTTGAAGCAAAGGCAGATGAAGCAATATTTGTGGGATATGCAGCAGGGAAAGCCTACAGAGTCTATAATCTCAGAACCAACATTGTTATGGAATCTGTACATGTTGTTTTTGATGATCTCAAAATTCAAGGTCTCTGTGATGAAGGTTTCCATGAAAGTCTTTCTTTTGAAAATGAGGAAGGAGATCAAGTGAATCATGTTAAAGCTACTGAGAAACAGCCTAAAGTTGTTGTATCTAGCACAGATGAAAGCAGCAGTGAAGATGAAATTGCTGCATTAAGATTGAAAAGAATAGCTGCTAGCAGACCAAATGGTCATTTCGTTGACAGTCATGATGGTGGATTCGTTGACAGTCAAAATGAGCATTTCGTTGACCGCCAAAATGGTAATACCGTTGACAGTCATAGAAATGCTTCTAGAAGTGATCATTTAGGGACAACAAACTCAGGGGGAGTTTCTCAAGGACAAATATCCAATCAAGGCAATCATGATCATGAAGCTACCTCTTCAAGAGCAAATCTACCTCCCTCAAGGAAATGGACTAAAGATCATCCCTTTGAACTTATTATAGGTGATGTTTCTTCAAAAGTCCAAACTAGAAGAGCAACTCAAGAAGAATGTCTATATAGCAGCTTTCTGTCTCAAGATGAGCCAAAGAAAGTTGAGGATGCACTTCTAGATCCAGATTGGGTTTTGGCTAT
This sequence comes from Heracleum sosnowskyi, assembly GCA_030848705.1. NCBI lineage: Eukaryota > Viridiplantae > Streptophyta > Magnoliopsida > Apiales > Apiaceae > Heracleum > Heracleum sosnowskyi. The sequence goes on along the minus strand of CM061238.1, from coordinate 55,987,000 downwards.
GCAAGAAGAGCTAAACCAATTTGAAAGGAACAATGTTTGGAAGCTGGTGCCCAAGCCTAAGGACAGGAGTGTCATAGGCACAAAATGGGTGTTCAGAAACAAGATGGATGAAAATGGCATAGTCACAAGGAACAAAGCAAGACTGGTTGCAAAAGGCTATTCACAGGAAGAAGGAATTGATTTTGATGAAACATTTGCTCCTGTTGCAAGACTAGAAGCAATAAGGATTTTCCTAGCCTATGCAGCCCATGCCAATTTCAAAGTCTATCAAATGGATGTGAAGAGTGCTTTTCTGAATGGGGAATTGGAAGAGGAGGTGTATGTAAGTCAACCTCCTGGTTTTGAAGATGATGATTTTCCAGAATATGTATACTTCCTCCTCAAAGCACTCTATGGTTTGAAACAAGCACCTAGAGCCTGGTATGACACACTTTCACAGTTCCTCCTTGAGAATCACTTCACTAGATGTACTGTAGATAAAACTCTTTTTCACAGGGTTGTGAATGGATCTACTATACTTGTTCAAATTTATGTAGATGACATAATCTTTGGGTCTACAGATGTGAAACTTTGTCAAAAGTTTGCCAAGCTTATGCAAAGTAAATATGAAATGAGCATGATGGGAGAATTAACTTACTTTCTTGGGCTTCAAGTGAAGCAAGTTAATGAAGGCATTTTGATTACTCAAACAAAATATATTCATGATTTATTAAAGAAGTTTAATTTAATGGAATGCTCTCCTGCCAAAACTCCCATGCCTACTGCCACCAAACTTGAATTGAATACTAAGGAAAAATCTGTGGACATTTCAGGTTACAGAGGCATGGTAGGCTCACTTTTATATTTAACAGCTAGTAGACCTGATATTATGTTTGCTACATGTCTATGTGCTAGATTTCAGGCTGATCCTAGGGAATCCCATTTAGTTGCTATTAAAAGAATTTTCAGATATCTCAAAGGAACACCAAACCTTGGCATTTGGTATCCTAGAGAATCTGGCTTTGAACTAATTGGTTATTCAGATGCAGATTTTGCAGGATGTAAAATTGACAGGAAAAGCACAACAGGCACCTGTCAATTCTTAGGAAACAAGCTTGTCTCATGGTTCAGCAAGAAACAAAACTCAGTTTCTACCTCCACAGCTGAGGCTGAGTATATTGCAGCTGGAAGTTGTTGTGCACAGATTTTATGGATGAAAAATCAACTACTTGATTATGGATTAAGAGTTGAGAAAATTCCTATTTTCTGTGACAACACTAGTGCCATTGCCATTACTGAGAATCCAGTGCAGCATTCAAGGACCAAGCACATTGACATCAAGTACCATTTCATTAGAGAACATGTTATGAATGGTACTGTGGAGTTACATTTTGTTCCAAGTGAACAACAACTTGCAGACATCTTTACCAAGCCACTTGATGAATCCACATTCTCAAGATTAGTAAGTGAGCTAGGTATGCTAAATTTCTCTTAATTATTTTGAGATTTTTGCAAGTTAAAATGCAGCCAGAAACTTGCTATGTTTTTCTGTGAATTAATTTTCTCAGGAAAAAGTGAAATTTTGTCTAAGTCAAAATTACTATGTCAACGAAATGAACCATTTCGTTGACAGTCTTAGGATTTTTCTGGGTGTTTCGTTGATAGCTCTTTTATATCAACGAAACACAGCTTTATCAACGAAATAAGACGGGACTTTAACCGCCCAATCCTGATTCGTTGATTTAGCGCTTTTAATCTTAACCGTTGATATTTGACACGTCCGTTACCACGATCTGTGCATACACCCCTGTAAGTATAAATCATGGTAATTCTTTAAAAGTAATGGTTATATTTTTAAGCCAATCCAGTAATTTACATTTATTATTGGACTCTTTTTCTGAGAATTTTTGGGGGAGTTTTAAGAAATTCTATTTTCTTTATTTTCTTTTTACCTGTTCTCAAAAATTCCAAAGGCTTTTCTCTCTTCTTCTCTCTAACAAGCAATTTAGCTCGAAGCTTTTCTTCACACAACAATGGCACCCATAGTCAAGCTTATGTCTGTTGGAGGGTTCATTTACGAAAAGAACAACTAAATCCCATTTGTTGTCAAGGAGGGTCCAAACAGTATCTTTTTCAAGATGATGGACTTCATGAAGAACTGCAAATTGAGCTATGCAATGTTTCACTCAACTCCTCTCTATAATGAGATAATCGAGGAGATTTGGACCTCCTGTGAGTATAGTGGAACAAACTGCACACTGCAATTCACCATACAAGGTAAAGAGTACATAGTTAATTCTGATGTATTGCAAGCATGTTTACATATTCCTGAAAATAACTGTGATGCTTTGCCTACAATCACTGAAATGGTTAACTTGCTAAATTCAATAAACTACTCTTTGCCTACTGATAATCTGGGTAGAATAATTAGGAGAGGTTTGGTTAGGGAATATAGTTATTTAGCTGATGCATTTATCAAGGTCTTTTCTGGTAAGATTAGTAATTTTGATGCATTAACTAATTCCATGTTGATTCTTTTTACCATGCTCCTAACTGATAGATATTACAACTTTAGCACCCAACTTATGTATGAAATTGGTGCTAAGTTGGGTGATAAGGCTAATAGGAAAAAGAATATCTATTATGCTAGGTTTCTGATGATGTTGGCTAATCATGTTAGTCCAACACCATTAGTTATTTCTAACCCTGTTTCCAAGTTTGAGTGTTTTGTGCAAGAAAAGAGAGTACTGACAGACATACTGAGGCTGAACCACAATGGTGAGGTTCCAGTGGTGTATCTGCCAGTAATTGAGGTAACTACTGCTATCCCTTCTAGTATAATTGTTACTTCAACTATATCACCCAGTACTGTTGCTGTGGAGTCTGTAGTTGTGACCCAACAGGCTCCTACCCCAGCAACAAGACCAAAATCAAAGAAATCCTCCAAGCCAACCTCAGGTGCTTCCCAAAAGGCACCTGTTGTAAAATCCACTACACAACCTAAGGGGAGTGTTGTAGGTGCTGTGAGAGGTGATGGAAGGGGTGAACATAAAAGAAACCCTAAGGATAAGGAAGGACAGATGAGTGAAATCCAGCCAAGCCCCATTGTGTCTTCCCAACAAGGCACAATGAGTAATATGGATTTAAACACAAGTCTAATTGCATCCTCCTAAAAGGATGTAATTATTGAAACAAGCTCTTCTCCAAGAGCACACTCCAAGAGGGTAAGGGACACTTCAAGCCCACAGTCTACTTTTTCCCAATACCAAAGGAGGGTGAAACAAAAGTCCAAGGGTTCACAGGGTGCACACACTCTGGAAGCTACACTTCCAGTTTCACAAATTTAGTTTGATGTAACCCCTATCATTACTCTGGGGTTACAGTCCCATTCTCTAAACATCAACCTTGAACTATCTCCATCAAATTCACCAACTTTATCTCTAGATGTGGACATGATCCATACATCTATTCCTGATTCTCCAACTTTAATCTTGGAGAAGCCCCACTCTGAAGCTGGTGGCCATCACTTGTTAAGTGATTTGTTGGGCCATCAACCAATTTTTTCTGAAGTTGCAAGAGGATCTGTGGACAAATCTCTAAAATCAATCACCACAGATTCTACTGTAATTTCACTTTCTCAAAGTGCTTTATTGACTTCATCAACGAAACAGCTTCTTTCGTTGACAAGTGTTTCTCCATCAACGGTATCCATACCGTTGACAGTTCAAACTACCATTCCGTTGATAGGTCAATCTACACCCCTTATTGAAAACCCAGTTGTTTCCACAACTAGTGTAGATGACCTGGTGGTAGTTGAGACACTTTTTGTAACGCCCCCAAATCCGGGGTCAAAGGATTTGGTCGTCACACTGCACTCTTAATCCAAACAACCCGATCAATATAAAATCAACACAATAATAATAATATCTGTGACCCCAACTCTACCGAGAATCTTTAAAGGTTATAGTGCTAGAAACAAGAATCCAAAATTTCATTACAACAATCTTTCTTCTTTACAACCATTCTCTTTACACAAATTCTAATACACTGATATAACTTCGATAAGAAGTATACCGGCAACTAATCTTATACAATATATTATTCAATAGAAAACATCTATATACAAAACCTCTCACTAGCTCCAATGCTCTGGATCAAAACGTCTTTACGCTAATATCTTTCCCCATCTCTGATCAGCTATGCGGACAACTCTCGCCAATACACCTTCTTTCTGGCAGGCTAAAATATATATAAATAAAACAAGTATGAGCGAAGGAATTGCTCAGCAAGCGCATTATTAAATATAATACGAAAGGTTTCCAAAATAAACTTTGGATTTTCAAATAAACAAGCCTTTGGCTTAAACATTTGTAATCTCTAATATTTTCAAAACAAGTTTGGTAATTTACCACAATTTCTCATTCTTCTTCTCTCAATTGAATAGTTTAAAACACAAAAAGATTTATATTGGTCGTTACGGCGACCGAAGCAACAATATCTACAATAGTAAGTAGAAAATATGAAATAAATATAACTCATACGTCTTCAAGACCATAGTTTGTACAAATTTTGAAGATAACAGGTCTATTCATAACATTCTCTGAAACCAACAACTCTGGAAGGTTAGAATAATCAAGGGGTAAGAATGAGCCAACACGCTCGGTCAAGGAATAAGGAACGCACTTCAAGGCTTCAACATGGTACCGACTAGATATGCGGAATGAATAAAACTCATCAAGATAGATATCTCACGACTGCCAATGGAATCAAGGAAGTGGATTTCGACTATTTGGAATCCAAATGTATTAAGAGTAAGTGATTTCAGCAAGATTGAAACCACTATTATTAATCAACGAACCAACAACTTCATGCAACGAATAAACCTGAGAATCAGGTCATAACTCATAAGAACAAAACATATGGATGTAACTCGTCTCAGAAATAAGAACTTATTCTAGAATTGGATTTTCACATTTTATCAAATCAAAGGTTGTGCTGCTGGCCAGCCACGCAACAACCCCGGACTAGCTCATGCATAGTCCTCTACGGATCCAAGGCCAATCTGGGCCTAAATTACATCGACCATAAATGGCCCGACCAATAATTGGTCCATTTTTAAAAACATTCCAATTCTATTTTATATACGTCAGGTGTCAGAACCAATGACAACCTTACTTCGACAATCAGGTGTCGGAAGAATCGACAACCTTGATACAACAATTGCTGGAAAACTCACGTTCCAGGAAATAGTTCAATTATGAAGAATCAATAAAGGGATAGCAATATAATCTAGTATCGACGAGATCGACACAACAATGGGGAGGTGCACATGAAAAGTGACAATATAATAAGCATCGACGAGTTCGATGTAACAACTGGGATATAATGAAGAGTAACAATGACATGCTCAACAAGATTGAATCTGATATGAAACGGGCATTATGATATCAACAGAATTTGTAACAACTCAATATAGAATAGGGTTCAAAGAACAGGCTCTAGATGGCCTCAACAGTTCAAATTATCACATCATGGAAGAATTAGTTAAGATTCAACAATCTGGTAAGTGACAAGAAAGTCAAGTTCAAGTTTAAGAAAAATTCAGGGTGAAGTTTATAAATGAAGAAAACAAGGGTTTATTAACTTCTGACAGAAATAGTTCAAGTCCTTCGAACATATACTTATAATAGATAAGCCTCGTATTTGAAGGAAGTAAACTAAATCATGCACAGCATAAATGAATTCGAATCAGGGAATGGATCAGATGATCGCATTAACAAGAAATGATAATAATACTTGCAAGGGTGCAGGATGGAAAAATGGAATACTTGTAGAACAAGTACCACAACTTCGGAATTTAAAATAAAATTTTCAACATAGGGTTCACAAGTTCCCACTGACTCATCTAGGGTTGGCAATATTCCAACCTAATGTTTTAAAATCATGTCTTTTAAAAGAAAGCCTTAGTATACGGCCCATAATTATCTCTTCAAACTTTTCAATATAATAAGTATATCTTTCCAATCAATATGAAAATATGAATCTAAACTCAAAAGGTATAAAAGAGTACTCGTCAATTTACGAGATTAAATAACATACTTGCAATTCAATGCAAAGAAATCAACATTTGAAAATTCAGTAATAAGCATTCAACATGCATACTAATAATTCAAGATAATATCCCTTAATTAATAAGCAAGGGTATAAACACTTGCCTCTGGTCCTTAGCTATTTCGTAACGTTGAAACAATACGATTTCCTCCTTATTCTGTCTTGTCGCACGATTCTCTACTTCCGTCCTTCTTTGCTTTAATGCTCTTGCGAATACCACTAGTCTGCTTTTACCATTTCGAATCCACGTGCCAGCCTCGATAGTCAAACATGAGACGGTACTTAGTCTTCAACGTATGATTTCACATTCCATAAACGATCGTAACTTAACTTCGATAATCTGACTCATCTCGTCCAATAGCCTCTGTTGCACAGACAACCACATTTCAATTGATAGAATAATCACGATTAACTAAATCAATCACCCACGTATCACGTTCGTCGAAAATCTCTATACCATAAAAGTCAACATCTAAGTCAACGGCCTCGTAAATCTCACTTTCTAACATAACCGACAAATTACTATTCCAACTACCCCTCGTGATGATATTAGACACGACCAAATACTCAAACAAGTCTCAACACAATTTATTCGCATGCATGACTCAACAACAGATAATTCACATCATTCACATAACACATTTAAACAAGTAACCGGTTACGTATCGGACGTCCGGTATAATTTACGAGATTAAAAACTCAGACACTAGCCCTAGTACGGGCATATACTGACTATAAAACACATTACACAACTCATACGAATCACATAGCACTTATAACTATTTTTAAAACATCACACAAAGCTTATTTGAATTTAAATAAGCCACTAACAAATTTTTAAATCAAAAATCGGATTTTTAAACCCAATATAAGTATTCAAATGCAAATAAATCAATTAATAAAATTAATTGACACCCTTTAAATGCTCAAACTATTTTTAAATAAATAAACCAAGATAGAAAATAATTAAACTTAATTTTAATTAATTAAATCTAATTAATAATTAATTATTAAGAATTAACTGATTAAAAGAATTAATCAATTAATTAAATAAATTAATTATTAATAAAAAATAATTAAAATAATTAAATTTAATCAATTTTCGAATTTAAATAAATATTTATGAATTTATAAAATTTTTGGAATAATAAAATGTATTTTTAAATCAAAGATATGATTTTTAGAATTTTTAAAACAATTTTTGAATTATTTTAAAAATAAAATTCCAGAAACACTTTTCTGAAATGAAATTAGGGTTTTTAAAATCAAAACCGGGTCGGGTAGGGTTTCGAAACGGGTCGCCAAGAACACAAACGGGTCGGTCAAGAACACCACCGGAAACTGGGTTTCCCAGTTTCCGGCCGACGTCCGGCCATCGGAAAACTTTCCGGCGACGCCTAAAACACTTCCAACACACAGGGTTTTGTTCCAGATCGATTCTACATCACACACAACACTGACACCAGCCAAAAACGACGCGAAAACCACCGGCGGCGGCTCGTTTTCCGGCTAGTACAAAACACACACCAACTTTAAAACTATATACACGAATCAATTCCTTGTCCTACGATCTATTCAATGGTGTAGACAAAATCAAGAACCAAGCAACATATCAAAAGTCCGGCCAAAACTTCAAGAACTCCGGCGACTGTACTGCTTTCCGATTTGCTCGAATTCGAGCTCCAAAATTCAGTTAAAAATCATCAAAACACTCCTTACAACACATACAACTTATTCATATAATCAATTATTAAGAACAATCACAAACACAGTTTTCCCCAAATTAAATCAAAAATTCGAAAATAAATAAATAATTAAAAATCGGAAAGATCAGAAAATCATACCCACATGAATTTTGATGGTGGATTTAGGTAGAGGATGATGAGAGATTCGATTTGGTTACAAGAACATCGAAATCGGAATCCGATAACGCCTTCAAAATTGAGTTTGATTCTCAAGAACACGAAGAACACGTTTCAAGGGTTTTTAGATTTTTAACTGTAATTAAGCTTTATTATACGCAAAACAAAGTACGATTTGCCTTTTTATATTAAACGGAAAATAATACCCCAAACGACATTTTTGGATCGATACTGATCCGATGGATCGCTTTAAATACAATTTAACAAAATAAACGCTTTAAATCTTTAATAAAGCAGAATACACGTTTCACGAGACGATAAGCATCCATAAAGTACGGATAACTACAAGTATCGTTTAATACAAAATATACGAACCAAAATACCTCTATTACAAATATTTTTGAGTACTTCCCACTTTAACGAATGAAAAATTGGTACGAACGATATACCAATCTCCCGAATAATTTGGGAACGATCCAAATTTTCTTTTCGATAATTAAAATAAAATAAAACAGTATGACACCCTTTTCAAAATAATTTCAAATTCCCCACACATTTCACATAGCACCACAATATCACATATTCAATCATTTAACGAATAACTTAGCACGTTTAAACAGATAAATCATTTAATAACTCTTAATATGAAATTAAAATTTCATTTCACATCATATAAGAACACGTAATTTTCCCGGATCTTACATCCTTCCCCCCTTAACAGGATTCTGTCCTCAGAATCAGCTTACGCAAACACAGGTGGATATTTTCCAACATCTCATTCTCAAATTCCTAGGTTGACTCTTCAACCTTAGGATTTCTCCTCATACTCATACTAATTTGACTCCTCTATTACTCATCACTCTCTCATACTGACTCAATATCTCAATTGGTTACTCAACATAGAACAATTTAACTAAATCTCTATAGGTTCGTATTTTATGAAATACACTATGAATACACCACTCATGAAGTGGTACGCAAACTTATACGCAACTTTCCTAACACGCAGTAAACCGACATAAGGTAGCAATTCAAAATTGTCATAATAACTGTTGTCGTAAGAAAATCTAATCAACGGTAAATGGTCCTTCCAATTACCTTAAAAATTTAGTACACAACCATAGTCTGTATGAATTCTTTAATTAAGTCGCGGATCTCCGTCAAATACAATTGAACCCGTCATTCCATGTCGTAATCGTATCTCATTCAAATAGCTAGAGATGAACCAATTCATCTAATAAATATCTCTCGTTAATCGGTCAATAATAACTCAAATAACATCATGATTAGCTCTATGCCTTAGCAACTCTACTACAAAGTTCATCTTAACATGTTTCCACTTCCATTCAGGAATCTCTTTAGTTGTAATCGTCTACTATACCTCTGTTACTCTGTCTTCATTTTCTAGCATCCCAAGCATTTAAATACTCACCATCATTAATATCCTTTTAAACCTCTTATATATCCTTACATTTCCTTCTTATCCATTATACTCTCTCGCTCCTTCCTGTAATTGAATTCCATTTCTCTTTCCATAACTCTTTCCTTTATGTGGCCCTTTCTCTTTAATCAATCCTGGTTGAATCCTTATTTCCGTCATTCCTTCTAGTTGATCTCTTGTTATCATAACCTTAAAACTCCATCCTTTCTAATCCTTGAACCGAAGATATTTACATCTCAATTCTCTCTTTTACTACTCATACTGTCAGCCATCCATATTCTTGGGTCAACTTTATCTACCTCCAATATATTTAACAACCGCTTTCAACGATCGCATACCTTCCGTGCCAATTAACTCTTCAGCTTAAAACACCCATCATTACCTTATCCATTGTCTTTAAATCCTTATTAACACCTCTTAATCTTCTTTTCCTATCTACAATTGTGAGAATATTCCTTATCAGCTTGGTGACTTAATCCATATCTTTAAAAATTGTTCTACCTAGTTCCAATAACTTAATTGCTCTCCATCTGATTCCTAAATAATTCAGAAGATACATTCACAGTAACACTCATGACACCTTTTCCATGGTTCCATCTCAATTCCCAAACAGCTTGATCAACTCAACGTCATTTTGATTCTCATCCTATACATCCACATTGGCTAGTAAGATCTACCTTAACTATCGTGAGCAAAAGACTTGCAACCATATCATACAATCCTGAAATACTCAAAGATCAACTCATTCTCCATTATTAGCCTATCATCAAATTTTAAAAGTTCTTCTCCTTGAGACAAAAATCTATTATGTTCATCTTCCACAACATGGGATATCATCAGCACAACTACACATTTTCCCCCAATTTCCAATCAACTTTTGAATTATCTAACTTCACCTCTTCCACATCGTAACGTTAATCGATAGAGAGAGAACAACTGGCTCCGTTATATGTTACTAGTATTCTAATCGCATCGTAGTCCGCTTTCGCTCGTGGTAATTCAATCGCAAATTCTTCGTTCATTATGGTAGGGTAAATTTCAGTTCACCCCAATGGCATACCTCCCAGATTATTTGGTATAACAAAAATTCATGATATTTTGAAGTGAAAGATTCTATAACGTAGCAAATGTCCCACAATTGGGGTTACCAAATCTGCAAATTCCAAAGCAAACATTATTGGAAGTGAAAGAATTACTGAGAGACCAATTTGATCACATGAACTCAATGTTGTGTGTCTCTATTAAGACAGTACTAAAGGTAATTAGCCTTCTTGTATTTCACAACACACAAGTGACGGCGTCCCGTCAGACTTCTATCACATAGACAGATAGTCCTTGTGTCCCCTATAAATAGGGTTGTTTACCTCAGTTGGAGTAGAGAAATATAAAAGAAATTTAGAGTCGGAATGACAACCAGGGCCTTTCGATAAGAAATCTCAAATACACACCTTGGATTGAAATTGAATAGATTCCAAAGGTGTTATTTCAGAAAAGAAGAACAACCAGAAAGGAAGTATCAACAAATAGTGTTACATCACAATTAGAGTTATCCACTCCGGAAGAATGAAGGAGTTGGAATTTAAATAACATATTTTTCAACAAGCCTCAAAATTTGAAATAGGCATATCAACAATCTTTGGCGCAATTTAAAACATGATTGATCAAGAGTATCAAATACAAGATCAACAGGTGGAATATATCCGTCAACACAGGTTTCTCTTTAAAGGAATGTCAAATATTTCATTAGGATGGGAAGGTATTACCAAGGTCTTCACATATGCCTCCTCCGTCGACTCCTTCGATAGCTCGTTATTCGATTTCAGCCCTTCTTCTCCATGTTATTCGATTTCAGCCCTTCTTTTCCACGTTATTCGATTTCAGCCCTTCTTTTCCACGTCGTAAGGTTATCAATATCGTACGTCGTCGTCGACTCGTAATAGTCCTTGAAGATTCCGCCATAGACGTCTACAAACGCAAGAAGTTCTATCCATTTCAGCACAACTATCTCAATCAAATACCTCTATCTTAACTCACTCAGCGGTACTACATCCAATAGTCCAATACGAACTCTAAATGAGCTCTGACGTTCCTTATATAACTATATACACTCCCACACACTCTCGTTTCTAGTTTTACTATAACCCTTGCTCTGATACCAACTGTAACGCCCCCAAATCCGGGGTCAAAGGATTTGGTCGTCACACTGCACTCTTAATCCAAACAACCTGATCAATATAAAATCAACACAATAATAATAATATCTGTGACCCCAACTCTACCGAGAATCTTTAAAGGTTATAGTGCTAGAAACAAGAATCCAAAATTTCATTACAACAATCTTTCTTCTTTACAACCATTCTCTTTACACAAATTCTAATACACTGATATAACTTCGATAAGAAGTATACCGGCAAATAATCTTATACAATATATTATTCAATAGAAAACATCTATATACAAAACCTCTCACTAGCTCCAATGCTCTGGATCAAAACGTCTTTACGCTAATATCTTTCCCCATCTCTGATCAGCTATGCGGACAACTCTCGCCAATACACCTTCTTTCTGGCAGGCTAAAATATATATAAATAAAACAAGTATGAGCGAAGGAATTGCTCAGCAAGCGCATTATTAAATATAATACGAAAGGTTTCCAAAATAAACTTTGGATTTTCAAATAAACAAGCCTTTGGCTTAAACATTTGTAATATCTAATATTTTCAAAACAAGTTTGGTAATTTACCACAATTTCTCATTCTTCTTCTCTCAATTGAATAGTTTAAAACACAAAAATATTTATATTGGTCGTTACGGCGACCGAAGCAACAATATCTACAATAGTAAGTAGAAAATATGAAATAAATATAACTCATACGTCTTCAAGACCATAGTTTGTACAAAAATACAAATTTTGAAGAAAACAGGTCTATTCATAACATTCTCTGAAACCAACAACTCTGGAAGGTTAGAATAATCAAGGGGTAAGAATGAGCCAACACGCTCGGTCAAGGAATAAGGAACGCACTTCAAGGCTTTAACATGGTACCGACTAGATATGCGGTATGAATAAAACTCATCAAGATAGATATCTCACGACTGCCAATGGAATCAAGGAAGTGGATTTCGACTATTTGGAATCCAAATGTATTAAGAGTAAGTGATTTCAGCAAGATTGAAACCACTATTATTAATCAACGAACCAACAACTTCATGCAACGAATAAACCTGAGAATCAGGTCATAACTCATAAGAACAAAACATATGGATGTAACTCGTCTCAGAAATAAGAACTTATTCTAGAATTGGATTTTCACATTTTATCAAATCAAAGGTTGTGCTGCTGGCCAGCCACGCAACAACCCCGGACTAGCTCATGCATAGTCCTCTACGGATCCAAGGCCAATCTGGGCCTAAATTACATCGACCATAAATGGCCCGACCAATAATTGGTCCATTTTTAAAAACATTCCAATTCTATTTTATATACGTCAGGTGTCAGAACCAATGACAACCTTACTTCGACAATCAGGTGTCGGAAGAATCGACAACCTTGATACAACAATTGCTGGAAAACTCACGTTCCAGGAAACAGTTCAATTATGAAGAATCAATAAAGGGATAGCAATATAATCTAGTATCGACGAGATCGACACAACAATGGGGAGGTGCACATGAAAAGTGACAATATAATAAGCATCGACGAGTTCGATGTAACAACTGGGATATAATGAAGAGTAACAATGACATGCTCAACAAGATTGAATCTGATATGAAACGGGCATTATGATATCAACAGAATTTGTAACAACTCAATATAGAATAGGGTTCAAAGAACAGGCTCTAGATGGCCTCAACAGTTCAAATTATCACATCATGGAAGAATTAGTTAAGATTCAACAATCTGGTAAGTGACAAGAAAGTCAAGTTTAAGTTTAAGAAAAATTCAGGGTGAAGTTTATAAATGAAGAAAACAAGGGTTTATTAACTTCTGACAGAAATAGTTCAAGTCCTTCGAACATATACTTATAATAGATAAGCCTCGTATTTGAAGGAAGTAAACTAAATCATGCACAACATAAATGAATTCGAATCAGGGAATGGATCAGATGATCGCATTAACAAGAAATGATAATAATACTTGCAAGGGTGCAGGATGGAAAAATGGAATACTTGTAGAACAAGTACCACAGCTTCGGAATTTAAAATAAAATTTTCAACATAGGGTTCACAAGTTCCCACTCATCTAGGGTTGGCAATATTCCAACCTAATGTTTTAAAATCATGTCTTTTAAAAGAAAGCCTTAGTATACGGCCCATAATTATCTCTTCAAACTTTTCAATATAATAAGTATATCTTTCCAATCAATATGAAAATATGAATCTAAACTCAAAAGGTATAAAAGAGTACTCGTCAATTTACGAGATTAAATAACATACTTGCAATTCAATGCAAAGAAATCAACATTTGAAAATTCAGTAATAAGCATTCAACATGCATACTAATAATTCAAGATAATATCCCTTAATTAATAAGCAAGGGTATAAACACTTGCCTCTGGTCCTTAGCTATTTCGTAACGCTGAAACAATACGATTTCCTCCTAATTCTGTCTTGTCGCACGATTCTCTACTTCCGTCCTTCTTTGCTTTAACGCTCTTGCGAATACCACTAGTCTGCTTTTACCATTTCGAATCCACGTGCCAGCCTCGATAGTCAAACATGAGACGGTACTTAGTCTTCAACGTATGATTTCACATTCCATAAACGATCGTAACTTAACTTCGATAATCTGACTCGTCTCGTCCAATAGCCTCTGTTGCACAGACAACCACATTTCAATTGATAGAATAATCACGATTAACTAAATCAATCACCCACGTATCACGTTCGTCGAAAATCTCTATACCATAAAAGTCAACATCTAAGTCAACGGCCTCGTAAATCTCACTTTCTAACATAACCGACAAATTACTATTCCAACTACCCCTCGTGATGATATTAGACACGACCAAATACTCAAACAAGTCTCAACATAATTTATTCGCATGCATGACTCAACAACAGATAATTCACATCATTCACATAACACATTTAAACAAGTAACCGGTTACGTATCGGACGTCCGGTATAATTTACGAGATTAAAAACTCAGACACTAGCCCTAGTACGGGCATATACTGACTATAAAACACATTACACAACTCATAGGAATCACATAGCACTTATAACTATTTTTAAAACATCACACAAAGCTTATTTGAATTTAAATAAGCCACTAACAAATTTTTAAATCAAAAATCGGATTTTTAAACCCAATATAAGTATTCAAATGCAAATAAATCAATTAATAAAATTAATTGACACCCTTTAAATGCTCAAACTATTTTTAAATAAATAAACCAAGATAGAAAATAATTAAACTTAATTTTAATTAATTAAATCTAATTAATAATTAATTATTAAGAATTAACTGATTAAAAGAATTAATCAATTAATTAAATAAATTAATTATTAATAAAAAATAATTAAAATAATTAAATTTAATCAATTTTCGAATTTAAATAAATATTTATGAATTTATAAAATTTTTGGAATAATAAAATGTATTTTTAAATCAAAGATATGATTTTTAGAATTTTTAAAACAATTTTTGAATTATTTTAAAAATAAAATTCCAGAAACACTTTTCTGAAATGAAATTAGGGTTTTTAAAATCAAAACCGGGTCGGGTAGGGTTTCGAAACGGGTCGCCAAGAACACAAACGGGTCGGTCAAGAACACCACCGGAAACTGGGTTTCCCAGTTTCCGGCCGACGTCCGGCCATCGGAAAACTTTCCGGCGACGCCTAAAACACTTCCAACACACAGGGTTTTGTTCCAGATCGATTCTACATCACACACAACACTGACACCAGCCAAAAACGACGCGAAAACGACCAAAAACCGATAACCACCGGCGGCGGCTCGTTTTCCGGCTAGTACAAAACACACACCAACTTTAAAACTATATACACGAATCAATTCCTTGTCCTACGATCTATTCAATGGTGTAGACAAAATCAAGAACCAAGCAACATATCAAAAGTCCGGCCAAAACTTCAAGAACTCCGGCGACTGTACTGCTTTCCGATTTGCTCGAATTCGAGCTCCAAAATTCAGTTAAAAATCATCAAAACACTCCTTACAACACATACAACTTATTCATATAATCAATTATTAAGAACAATCACAAACACAGTTTTCCCCAAATTAAATCAAAAATTCGAAAATAAATAAATAATTAAAAATCGGAAAGATCAGAAAATCATACCCACATGAATTTTGATGGTGGATTTAGGTAGAGAATGATGAGAGATTCGATTTGGTTACAAGAACATCGAAATCGGAATCCGATAACGCCTTCAAAATTGAGTTTGATTCTCAAGAACACGAAGAACACGTTTCAGGGGTTTTTAGATTTTTAACTGTAATTAAGCTTTATTATACGCAAAACAAAGTACGATTTGCCTTTTTATATTAAACGGAAAATAATACCCCAAACGACATTTTTGGATCGATACTGATCCGATGGATCGCTTTAAATACAATTTAACAAAATAAACGCTTTAAATCTTTAATAAAGCAGAATACACGTTTCACGAGACGATAAGCATCCATAAAGTACGGATAACTACAAGTATCGTTTAATAAAAAATATACGAACCAAAATACCTCTATTACAAATATTTTTGAGTACTTCCCACTTTAACGAATGAAATATTGGTACGAACGATATACCAATCTCCCGAATAATTTGGGAACGATCCAAATTTTCTTTTCGATAATTAAAATAAAATAAAACAGTATGACACCCTTTTCAAAATAATTTCAAATTCCCCACACATTTCACATAGCACCACAATATCACATATTCAATCATTTAATGAATAACTTAGCACGTTTAAATAGATAAATCATTTAATAACTCTTAATATGAAATTAAAATTTCATTTCACATCATATAAGAACACGTAATTTTCCCGGATCTTACACTTTTAGGTTTGAGAGGGAGTGAAACTGAGAGGCTGGCTTGCAGCCAGGCAAAAGGAGAGTCTGAGAGTGAGAGGCTGGCTATTTCTTCCAGCCAGGCAAAAGGAGAGATTGAGAGTACCACCTTAGTAGGTGAAGGTGAGGGTGTGAGAGGTGTGAGCCATGGGGAGCCCATGATGCAAGAAAAGAGTGGAGAGAGAGAAGGGACTACAGGAGCAATAAAGATGGAAGCAGCCATTGCAAGTGAGTTAATGGGGGTCAGTGAGGGAGAAAGGGAACTTACCTTCCAAGAGCATTATCAACAAACTCTGGATAGTATTTCCCTGGATCCTGAGACCTTTACTCATCCTGTGTCAGCCTATCAAGTTATGGCTCAACAGGGCAATGTGGAGGCAGAAAGGTCACTCAACTTAATTCATACTACTGCATCAATGCAAAGAGCAAAGGATGCCTTGACCAATCTACCTCCAGGAGCTGCAGCAAGTGGAGAAATTGAGTTTTCTGATGATGAAGACAGCTTTGGTGACAATCTACAGGTGGCCACTACTACACAGACTGGGACTTCTGTGGTGCCTCCTACACCAAACTGGCTTTCTCAAGATATGCATGGTAGATCCAACTTGGATGCTGCTATTACAAGGCAATACAATGAGGCATATCTAGCTCATGAGTCAGCAACTGCAAGGGACAAGAAATTCTATAAGGCCATAATGGATTCTCTGGAAATTCAAAGGCTACAAATGTTGCAGACAAGGATTGAAGCTACAGAAATAAAGGATTCAATTAGCAACCTTAGGGATGCTACTGACAGGAGGCTAGATGAAAAGCTTCCTCTTCACACTGTCTCCAAGATGTCAAGGTTTTTCACCAAGGAACCTGAAGTGTCCTCATCTTTGAAAACTCTCTCCTCTAGAGTGGACAAAGTTGAGGCTACACTTTCTCACATGTAGAAGGAACAGGAGAAGCAAACTCAGCTACTTACCCAGCTTCTGGCAGCTCAAGGACTCCCTATCATCTCACTTGATGATAACAAAAAGGGGGAGAAAACTAAGGAAACTAAGGAGCTAGAGATACAAATCACAAAGGTTTTGGTCCCAGCCATCTCCTTACCAGAAGAGCCATTAGCAATGGGGGGGTTTGGAAAGAAGCAAAAGGATGGTATTGATCTAATTAAGGAAGCTTCTATGAGGATGAAACTTGCAGAACAGATCAAAGATCACTGGTCCAACATAGAAGCAAGGTTCAAGAAAATTACTGATTCTTCAAAGACAGATCAGCCATCAATAAATGCAATGGTGACAGTACAAATGGAGCCACAGTTCAAGAGCTCTTATGCTATAGAGCCCCTTCAGCATGGAATCCTTCAAGATTCAAGAAAGGAGAAAGGCCAATCTTCATGCTTTAGGAATGTGGATGCAAGAGGGATTTCTCCAGTGTCACCTATCAAACCCAAAGGCAAGAACACTGAAAGGACATTTTATCCTCCACCAAAGCCAGATGAGTTCAAAGTCCTAGGGAAGCTGATCACTAAGTGCAAGGAAAGCAATCATCCAAGCATAAGGAATCAAAGGGCCATCATCTACAGGGACAACAAGGAAATCTGCATTTGGGTTGGTCACCCAAATTTTGCTAAGGCCAAAGCTGAAGAATCTGAAAGGGCAGCAATGCAAGCATTGGCAGTTGCTCAAGCACTTGAAGATGAAGAAACTCTACAGGAAGATAAAGCCAAGGATGGAGCTAAGGAAGAAAGGAAAAGTATAAGGCAACCAAAGGCTAGAGCTAAGAGGAATCTGGACTTTGATAAAGAGGACTCTCAGGACACTGCTCAAGCCTCTTCCACAACAAGTGCACATCAAATTCCTACTGGTCTACCTATTGAAGGAAAGTTGGCCTGTGATCCTGCACACCCTGTCAACTATAATGATCAACCAATCATGCCAAAGGAGGAGCCTATTGAATTTGATGAAGCCTATTTTCCAAAATTCCTATTTGAAAAGGATCAGCCAACAAAGTCAAAGAAAAGGGCTGTCAAGGCAAAGCCAGTATTTGTGAGAAAGCCACAACCTCAGAAACCCCCTACAAATCCAGAGGACTGCATGTACATTGCTGACATCAGGGAAGAATCTAGCTTACATCTTGATTTAGACAACCCGGTGGAAGTAAGGGGCATTGCAGCTTCGCAAAAGATGCCTGAAAGATTAGTTTTCACATTCAAGGTGGTAGAGAACAAACATGGCCTCTCTACAGAATTTTAGGAGAAGACTACCAAACACTACTCACAGTGTTTAGATGCTTGAAGAAAGACTTTGGCTTCACCAAAACAGCCAAGTCTGAGGTGGTCTCCAAAATATGTCAAATAAAGGCTAGCTGGAACAAGCCTGAGGCTCTTCCCAGGATGCTTAGAGTGCCCTCAACAGGAAAGAAGATCCATCTTCAACCCTACTGGATGATGGAATTTAAGGACAAGGACAACTGCAGAAGGTTCTTCAGAATGGAAGACCAGCTGGATAAGGCATCTAATCAAACTCTAAAGCTTATGCAATCCAAGCTTGGTGATCAAGATGAGGAAGAGAAGATCTTCTACAGAAGGCTACAGGTTCAGATTGAGGAAAACAACTCTAAGAGAGGGAAGAAGACTATGCCACAAAGAAGACAAAGATGAATCATTTGCTCAGTCTAGAGGAGCACTTCTTGGCATTAGTCTTGTAAGTCTTGTATTTTATTCAAAATATTATGAAGCTTAATGCATTTTCTACTTTTGTAATTTAGAATGTATATGAGTGTTTTTGTTATCATCAAGTCTCTTGATTTATGGCTGTTATTCTATCAGTCATAAATTGGGGGAGATTGTTAGGAATATGTTGTTCTTGATGATAAACATAAAACACTTAGTAGAATTTGTGTAAAGTCACTTTGTAGCTGTCAACGAAATGGCATGCTTTGCAGCATTCCGTTGACAGGAAGCTCATCAACGAAATGAGTGTTGTAGCAATTGCATTGTACAATACTTCTCAAATGATAGGCATTCTGTTATATGTATTAGATAGGTTTTCTAAGTCATGTTGACTAAGTACTAGATAGGCAAAATAGGTTGGTTAATTGTAAATATATTATGCCTTGTAATTTTGCCTAAGTGAAGACATGTCAACGGTATGAAGATTACTCTGTCAACGGTATGGAGTTTACTCATCAACGAAACGAGGGAAACACCATCAACGGAATGAAGAATAAAGCTATCAACGAAACACATCTCCCTGCTATCAATGAATCATTATTGCTTTTCTGAATAGTTGACAAAGTGATAGTGACAGTTTACTGAACAGATCTAAAGGTGATGTGGAAGTGTACTTTGCATTGGAAACCATTAAAATGGACATGGGGAATAAGGAAACATCCCAGTTTCCAATTGGGTCTTGGGAGTGATCATAATAAGCATGAAGACAAAAGCAAGGATCTCCAAGGACCACTGGACAAAGGGATGAAAAGCAAACTATTGGCGGTTACTCATTGTACTTTTAGTGTAGCCAAAAATAGGGTTGTAAACTTGGGGATATATAACCAAGTGTAGCAGTTACTTTAATAGGAGAGAAGAAAAACAAATAGTTTGTATTAGCTATCCTTGAGAGCATTCTTCTCTACAACCTTGTAACTGAGCAGCTGTGTACTTTTGTATCACAGATTATTTCCGCAATAAAAATCACTTCAGTTGGATCATCAAACAATCCAACTGAAATTATTTATGTGCTTGTGATTTTTACTTTAAGTTCAGTTTTTATTTGTAAGTTGTTTTAAGTTTAATAAATATCAAGAATTGTATTCAACCCCCCCCCCCCTTCTACAATTCTGTTAGGTCATTTGGGATTAACACCTTCTCTTTTCGATTCTCATCATCATCACTATCACCAGAGTCATCATCAGCAGTACTATGAGTATCATCAGGATCAGGAAGAACTCTACCTTTCATTTTATCCTGTGAATCTGTGATAGGATGATCCATTGGTCTTGAGCGAAGTGGCTGTATCAAAATAGGTTCAACATCAGGAGCACCACTAGCGTCAGGATGAACACCGTCAAGATTTGATATGCTTGCATCAGTATTTTCTACCAATGTTTCTTGTGGAGCTTGAGGTTCAGAAGCTGCTTCAACACTTTGAGTCAAAGGTTCTTGTGTGCTTCCCTCATAGACAGTGTCCTTGACCAATCTTCGAACTTCATCTGCACCAGAAATCCCTTGAGCATTGTCAGGAAATTTCTCAGAAACTGTAGCTTGGCCTGCATCTTCACTTTGAGAAGATGGTTCTTGTGTAGCTGGAATGTTGATGTCTTCATTCTCCCTTTGAGAAAATGGTTCTTGTGTGACCATTCCACTAGCTAAGCCTTCACCCAAACTTTGATTGAGTGGTTCTTGTGTGGCTGGATCATCAGAAAGAGCTGCTGAACCACTTTGAGGTTCAGGTTCTTGTGGGCTTGATCCTTTCAGTTTCTTCTGTCTTTGATAGACTAACTCTTCTGCCTTCCTTAGCTTTTCCATTGGATGTTTGATCCCAAGATTGGAAGCAGCAGCACCATACTTCTCCCATGAAATATCAACATGTCTTTTTGTTGGAGAGTCCTGTGCTGGAGAGTCTGAAATATTAACCACTTGACTTGGTGCAGCATCAGGAGTACTAACATCAGGATTTGCTTGAGCAGTAGAAACTGATTGCTCATTCAGAATAGAAGTGTCCTGTACATCAGTATCCTGCTTCTTTTCTAAAGGAATATGATACCTGCTCTTTGATAAGTTCCTTTTCTTCTGTGGTGTAGACAATGGAACCACAGCTTCAGTAGCAGTATCAGCAACTTCCTTTCTCACTTTCAGCACAGAGGATATAGGTAAATCATCCCCTGAGTCAGTCTCATCCCTGAGAACTAACTTTCTTTTTACAGAAACAACCTCACCTCCCTTTGCAGCTTTCTTGACCAGGACCCCTTGTACACCCCCTTGTAACTTCGTTTTAGTGAGTGGTGTAGAGGAAAAGTCCTTTGAACCTGATTGCCTTCCTAACACATCAGTTCGAGCTGACTTCTTTGCTTTTACAACTAAAGTCTTTTGAGAGACAATAGAGGTGGCAGTTGACTGTTTAGACTGTTTAGGATGAATGCTTGTGTTAGGAACAAGGTGGGTTGAGCCTTGCCCCATAGCATTAGAGATTAAACCATAACGAGTAGGCATTTTCCTATGTAAGAAAAACCTAACTTCATCAGGAATAAAAGCATTTCCTATGAAACCATTTGCCTTATCAGGATTGAAATTTTTTTTCGATCAAATTAAAATAAAATTTTATTTAGGAAAACAAAATTTATTTTGATAATCCTGATAAGTGCTGTTGTTTTTTTAAAAAAAATGATTACAAAACAAATAGCATAATACCCATGTAACCATTCTTAACAATTACCGAGGCAAAGTAATTAGGAGAAACTGAATAGTCGCCTCAATAAACAAAAATGACCTGCATCCTCAACACACATTCTCTATTAAATAGAACTGATAAGCATAATCATCATATATCTATTAAAACACAAACCCTCTCCAGAGAAAAACTTACGAAAACCTTTCACCTTCTTTGTTTTTCAATGGCTGCCAATCAACAAAACAACATACCTGAAGAAGAGCTTGACTTGATTTGGCAAGTGATGGATGAGGCTCTTGCTGAGATGGAGCCACAACCAGTTCCTGACCCTCAGGAACATGAAGCGTTTATAAATGCAATGGCCGATGTGCTGTTGCACAATTTTCAGCAGGCCAATCCTGACTGGAATCCGCTTGATAACCTCATCTATGAAGAGGATGAGGATGATGAAGAGGATGAGGATGAAGATGATGAAGAGCTCGTCCGAGAGCTTGAGAAAAGAAAGAAGAGAATCCGTGATGCTTGTATGTCATGCAAGTTGGAGGCACGGAAGCGTCCCGGTGGTCACGGTGACGATCCGCCTTCAAGTGAATCAGCTCCTCTTCTTGTCTCTTAAGGATGGAACAAGAGACAGTCCATTCCTGATGGACTGTGAAGTTGCTCAGGAGCATTCATGCTTATTTGAAGGGCACGTGTTCCTGAGTAGAAAAGTAGACTAGGAAAAGAATATGTAATTTCCATTTTCATTTGTAAAGAATCATCAAGATTTAATGAAAACTATCAATTTGCTCAATTGTTCTTGTCCTTCTTACGTTTCCTGCACAATTTGTTAGTAACACTGCATTTGATACATAATATACCGAATAGTAATCACTGACAAAAATATAATTGCAATTGAAAATTAAGACTTAATAACTTAATCAAAGACTAAGTAATGATCTTATTTGTCAGACTTTACCAGGAGTGTTGTTGACAAACTGTCTTAGAACTTCTGGGTTTCATACCAGCTTCAAAATCTGAGCATCAGGATTTGACCAATTGACTTCCTGTCAGGATTGCATCCTATCAGGATTTGATCAAAGAAAACATACCTTTCTGAATAACCATCAGGATTTGACAGTTAACAGGATTTCCTCTCTGTAGCTTTCCTCAGAAATTCTCAAAGGTCATCATTCCAAGTTCATTCACCAATTTATTGAAAGTAGCTTCAGGTAGTGGCTTGGTGAATATATCAGCTAGTTGTTGATCAGTAGGAACAAAGTGAAGTTCAATTGTTCCTTCCAGAACTTGTTCTCTTATGAAGTGATATCGAATACTGATGTGTTTAGTAAGAGAATGCTGAACTGGATTTCCTGTCATTGCAATAGCACTTTGGTTATCACAATAAATAGGGATTTTTGAGTATAACAGGCCATAATCTAACAACTGATTTTTCATCCACATTATCTGAGCACAACAACTTCCTGAAGCAATGTACTCAGCTTCTGCAGTTGAAGTGGAAATAGATTTTTGCTTTTTACTGAACCATGAAACTAATCTTCCACCCAAAAACTGACAGCTTCCTGAAGTACTTTTCCTGTCTATTTTGCATCCTGCAAAGTCAGCATCTGAATAACCACACAACCCAAAATCTGATTCCCTTGTATACCAAAGGCCAAGTGTAGGAGTTCCTTTGAGATATCTGAAAATTCTTTTGACTGCAATCAGATGGGGTTCTCTAGGTTTTGCTTGAAATCTTGCACATAGACAGGTTGCAAACATGATATCTGGTCTACTTGCAGTGAGATACAATAAAGAGCCAATCATTCCTCTGTAGTGAGTTACATCTACCTCAGCACCTTGATCAGGATCAAGTTTGGTAGCTGTAGCTATGGGAGTTGTGGCAGGAGAACTATCTTGCATGTTAAACCTTGTCAATAAATTCCTTGTATATTTAGACTGATTGATAAAAATCCCTTCATCAGTCTGTTTAACTTGAAGACCAAGAAAGTAACTCATTTCTCCCATCATGCTCATTTGATATCTTGACTGCATAAGCTTAGAAAACTTTTCACACAGCTTATTGTTTATTGACCCAAAAATGATATCATCAACATAAATCTGAACTAACAACAAGTCCTTACCATGATTCAAATAAAATAGAGTTTTATCAATAGCACCTCTTTTGAATCCACTTTCCAGTACAAATAGAGCTAAGGTTTCATACCATGCTCTAGGAGCTTGCTTTAGTCCATAAAGTGCCTTATCCAATCTGTAGACATGATCTGGATATTTAGGATCAATGAAACCAGGAGGTTGCTCAACATAGACTTCTTCCTCCAGTTCTCCATTTAAGAAAGCACTTTTTACATCCATCTGGAAAACCTTGAATTTCTTATGAGCTGCATAAGCAAGAAATATCCCGATGGCTTCTAATCTTACAACAGGAGCAAAAGTTTCATCATAGTCAATTCCCTCTTGTTGAGAATACCCCTTTGCAACTAGTCTAGCTTTGTTTCTGATTATCACTCCATCAGAATCAGTCTTGTTCTTGAAAATCCACTTTGTACCAACAATTGATCTATTCTTTGGTATTGGTACCAGTTTCCAAACTTCATTTCTTTCAAATTCATTCAGTTCTTCTTGCATTGCAGTGACCCAATCAGCATCTTTAAGTGCATCTTCAATTTTCTTTGGTTCCTCCTTGGATAGAAAGTTATTGTATAGACATTCATTCTGAGTTGCACTTCTTGTTTGAACACCTGCATCAGGATCTCCAATGATCAAATCAGGAGTATGATCTTTTGTCCATTTCCTTGCTGGTGTCAAATTGTTCCTTGAAGTAGATGCTCCCCCTGGATTGGTGTTATCTTGATTTGAAGAACTTGCTTGTCTTGAAGCTTCCTCTGAATTAATGCTATCTCCTCCTGAATGGTTATCAGGATCATCACTTGAATCAGTATCTGAAGAATTCTGTCTTGATGATTGAGTTGACTCTGAACTTGTAGTAGATTGCTGTTGCTCCCCCTCAACATTTGCACTACTAGAAGTATCACTATTGGATGCATCATCAGTATTAGCACCATCAGTATCTGGTGTGTCATCAGGATTTGGTGACCCATCAGGATCTGATGTATTGACAGGATCTGATTCACTTTCTTCAGGTTCTTTGGAAACTTCATTTTCAAAAATCAATCTATCATGAGAGTCTTCAATGATTCCAGTTATCTTCTTGTCATCAAAAGATACATGTATTGACTCCATGACAATCCTTGTTCTCAAATTAAAAACTCTGAAGGCTCTTGATGCAGGATAGCCTATGAAAATTCCTTCATCAGCCTTTGTTTCAAATTTCCCTAGCTGTTCAGGATGAGTTCTGAGAACAAAACATTTACAGCCAAACACATGCAGATGCTTCAGACTAGGTTTCTTCTCCTTGAGTGATTGATAAGGAGTAACACCATGTCTGTTTATCAAAGTGAGATTCTGTGTATAGCAAGCTGTGTTGACTGCTTCTGCCCAGAAATATGTAGGTAACTTAGCTTCTTCCAACATAGTTCTGCCAACTTCAATAAGAGTTCTATTTTTCCTTTCAACTACTCCATTTTGCTGAGGTGTTCCAGGAGCAGAGAATTGTTGAATGATTCCTTTGTATTTGCAGAACTCTTCCATCTTTGAATTCTTAAATTCAGTACCATTATCACTTCTCAGTATCTTGACTTTGTACTTTGTGGTTGTCTCAATCATTCTTACATGATCCAACAGAACTTCAGGAGTCTCATCTTTTCTGTGCAGAAAATACACCCAGGTGAATCTAGAATATTCATCAACAATTACAAGAGTGTACCTTTTCTTACTGATGGTCATGATGTTGACTGGACCAAATAGATCAAGATGTAGCATGTGATATGGTTCTCCAATAGAGGATTCTGATTTACTCTGGAATGATGTCCTTCGTTGTTTTGCTTTCTGACATGCATCACAGAGTCCATCAGGAGTATATAACACTTTTGGTAATCCTCTCACTAAATCTTTCTTAACCAACTCATTGATGTTGCTGAAGTTGAGATGAGAAAGCTTCTTGTGCCAATTCCAACTTTCATCTACTGACGCTTTACTGATCAGACAGGTAGGGGAGACATCAGTATTTGATTGAATGTTGGCTTCATATATATTACCATGCCTGTAGCCAGTCAGTGCTATCTTTCCTGTTTCTTTACTGACTACTTCACAATGTGTGGAATAGAAGTTGACATGATAACCTCTGTCAGTGATTTGACTAATACTCAACAAGTTGTGTTTCAGTCCCTTCACTAGAGCTACTTTTTCAATGATGACATTTCCAATGATTATATTGCCATATCCCAAGGTTTGTCCAATGTTGCCATCTCCATAAGACACAGTTGGGCCAGCTTTTTCTTGATATTCTGATAACAGGGCTTTGTTTCCAGTCATGTGTACAGAACATCCACTATCCATGACTAACACATTTTTCTTTTTACCCTGCATCAGAATAGAAACACACTAGTTAGAACACTTAGGAACCCATACATATTGGGTTCCTTTTTCATGCAATTTATTAATTTTCACAGCAGAAGACTTTCTGACCATAGCAGTCCTGACAGGATTTACTCCATCAGGATTTGCTTTGTCAGTTTTAGTATTAACAAAAGCATGCTTCAAAATGACATTATCAACTCTATCAGACTTTGTACTCCTATTTAACTTGGGCAATGGATCATAGAAGTTATAGTACAAATCATGATAATCTTTACAAGTATAAATAGAATGCCATATACTACCACAATGAAAACAGGACTTCTGCGGTTTATAGAGTACTGATCTATTCCTCACATCAGATTTAGAAATATCAGCAATCTTCTTTTTAATCTTCTTACAATCAATAGCAAGATGATTAGAGTTACCACAGTTAAAACAACACTTTCTAGGTGCATTTGGGATATATTTATAACCATTCTCTTTATTGATCCCAACTTTACCATTCCTGTTTCTCTTAACAGTAGCTTCCTGTTTCTTATCTGTCACCATACAGATTTTATCCTTAAGCTGTTTCTGAGACAATTGACCTACATTCTTAATGAGTTTATTCAAGACAGGTTTAGACTTTATGATTTTAATTCCTTGAACAGAAGTAGATCCCTTTTCAAAATTAGAATTGGAATCCTTACCAAAAACAAAATTAACAGGAGTAATCTTAGATTTGGTTGCATCTATAACATGTCTATAGGTCTTTGGACTGACTGTCTCATCAATGACAATTCTTTCTTTCAATTTCTTATCCTCATCTGACTTATATCCTATACACTCTTTCCAATTCTTAGAGGTATTAATCTCATGAAATTTCCTACCAGAGTCTGTCCAGGTTCTGATTTTCTCATTAGCATATTCAAGTTCCTTTTCAAGAGCAGTACATTTGGATTTCATCTCTAAATGCATGTGATTAGCATTATCACATTCTTTTTGTACTTCTTGCATACGAGAAAATTCATCTTCTAATATATCATTCCTTTTTCTAAGTTCAGACATTTCAGATAAGATTCTAGTATTCTCAGCAGTTTGACTTCTAAAGCTAATATGTAATGACTTTAGAAAACGTCTTAACTCAGAAGCATTATCAGTATCAAAATCAAGGATAGTATTTAGTACCTTATCATCAGGAGCAGCAGTTACATCAGCATTGGCCAGTAGAGCATAGTTGACCACCTCAGTATCATATTCTGAGGAAGAGTCCATCCAATCCTTGCTTGATGTGATAAGTGCCTTTGTCTTCTTGCACTCAGAAGCAAAGTGACCCATTCCATTGCACTTGTAGCATCTAACCTTTGACTTGTCAAATTTGCTACCCTTGCTGTCCTTTTTGATATACTTGTCTTTGTCTGCATTGAAAGTCTTTTTCTGAAAGTTGCCTTGTCTTCTATTCTTCCTGAACTTCATCCTTCTGAAGTTTCTGACAATCATCGCAACCATCTCTTCCATATCTGAGTCTGAAGAGTCATCATCAGTATTGGCATCAGGATTGCCATTAGTATCTGATGAAGAGTCGTCAGGATCTGACTCAGCTACTCTTGTTTTACTTCTAGAGACCTCCATAGCTTTTCCTTTTGATTTAGCCTCTGCTTTCAAAGCAATTGATTTTGCCTTGCTGCTTTCCTTGTTCTTTCTCTGTTGAACTTCAAGATCATGAGTTCTTAGCATTCCATAGACTTCATCAAGAGACACAGTGTTAAGATCATACTGATGTCTAATGATTGAGGTCTGAGTGTCCCATTCTTCAGGTAAAGCTCTTAGAAACTTGGTGTTTGAATCTTCAGTTTCATATTCCTTGTCAACTAAAGATAAGTTGTTCAATAGTGTCAGAAATCTATCATATAGATCAGTTAGGCTCTCATCGGGTCTTGCATCAAATTGTTCATATTCTTGAATCAAAAGAGCCCTTCTGTTTTTCTTGACAAATGCAGATCCCTGGCACTGAGTTTCCAAAGTATCCCAAATTTCTTTTGAAGACTTGCATGCAATCACTCTATTTGACATGACATCATCAAGACTACTGTGCAAGATATTCTTTATCTTTGGTTCCCTGAGAACATGAGCTTTTTCTTCTGGAGTCCATTCACTTTTAGCCTTGACCACATAATGTTCAGGTACAGTATCTGTTCGTTCTACAATCCTTGTAGGAATATATGGTCCATCACGAATCCTGTCCAGATAGTCAGGATCCATAGCCTCCAGGTACATCAGCATCTTTACCCTCCATGTTGGATATTCTGATTTCTTCAAGATGGGAATCTTCATGCTTTCATACTTGGTTGTCGACATCTTTAGATCGTTTCTGATTCAGAAATAAATCAGTTTGCTCTGATACCAATTGTTGCCCAGTAATAATCTATTGTAGAAGGGGGGTTGAATACAATAGTATAAGATAATCGACTTCTTAATGTATATATCACAAATATGAAAAGAAAGATAACTTTATTAAATCTGATATAAAACTGTTACAAACTCTCTCAAGAAATTCTGATGTTCTTGAGAGCTGCTAGCTTACAAAAACTCTCTCAAGAAATTCTATGTTCTCGAGAGCTTCTATCTTGATTGGCTTCTCTTCTCTTCCGCATTCATAAATCAAAACCAAGACTATGTTTATATACTACATAGCTTCTCTATCAATGATAAGTCCTAATCAATTGCAAAGATTGAAACCTATCCATAATTGATAGCTACATTCTACAAACCAGGAACCGACAGAATAAACTTCCATATTTAACTAGACTCCAAATATAACTCGAAGTAGGAATCCTGATCAGCTTCCAGGCCTGATGATCAATCCTGATCCCAGTCCTGATATGCCTTCTGATCCTGACGACCATGTAATCCTGATGACGTCATCAATCCTGATCAGTTGAGTCTAGCTCCTAACGATCATTGAATTCTGATCTAACAAAGGCTCTTACTCAGCTTGCACACCATTCAGGGGAAACTTTGTGTGAAGTTTGGGAGCGTTACAAGGAGATGCTTAGGAAGTGTCCTCATCATGGAATGCCTGATTGGATGGTGATCAATTGTTTCTATATTGGTCTGGGAGGTCAATCACGACCAATGCTTGATGCAACATCAGGTGGAGCTCTGTGGGCTAAAAGCTACGAGGAAGCTTATGAGCTAATTGAGATGATGGCTGCTAATGAGTACCAGAATCCAACTCAGAGGTTATCACAAGGCAAGGTAGCAGGAATTCTGGAAGTGGATGCAGCTACGGCAATAACAGCTCAGTTAAAGGCTTTGTCCATGAAGGTGGATTCTTTGTCCAACTATGGAGTTCAGCAGGTGGCTAGTGTGTGTGAGCTATGTGCAGGTGCACATGACACGACTCAGTGTGCCATATCTAGTGAATCGGCACAGTTTGTGAGCAATTTCCAGAGACCACAGCAGCCAGTGCCTAACACCTATCATCCGAATAACATGAATCATCCTAACTTCAGTTGGAGTAACAATCAGGGAGGTCAGCAACAACCACAACAGCCGTATTAGCAGTATCAAGGTCAGCAGTATGGAGCTAAGCCATTTAACTCTTCTGGTTTTCAGCAGCAGTATGCTCCAAGGCAACCATATCAACCACCAGGGTTTCAACAACCATCTCATGGCAATGCTAGTCAGTCGTCCAATGAAAAATCTGAATTGGAAGAATTGAGGCTAATGTGCAAGAGCCAAGCTGTTTCCATCAAGACTCTGGAGAATCAAATCGGTCAGATTGCGAATGCCTTGTTGAATAGACCACATGGAAGTCTCTCTAGTGATACGGAAGCTAATCCAGGCAAAAGAGAGGTCAAGGAACATGTAAAAGCAGTTACCTTGCGATCTGGAAAGGTTACGAATGATCAGAACTCAGAAACAGAGCAAAACGGAAAAAAATTGAAAATCCAGCAGAATGAGGAGCGCGCCCGCACCCTAGGGAGCGCGCCCGCGCCTGACCTTCTGCCCGAAGTTGAGAAAAATGGAGAAAAAGCTATTCAGGGGGGAAACGATGCGGAAAAGCGTGATCATTCTACTGAGAAACTTGTTCCGAAGCAAGCTACAGTGAGCAAGGAGGTTTATCCTCCTCCGCCATTCCCTAAACGTCTTCAGAAACAAAAGTTGGATAAGTAGTTTGCTAAGTTTCTCGAAGTTTTCAAGAAGTTGCAGATCAATATACCTTTTGCGGAAGCTCTAGAACAAATGCCAAGCTACGTAAAGTTCATGAAGGGTATTCTATCTCGGAAGTTGAAACTCAAGGAGTTGGATACCATTGCTCTTACAGAAGAATGTAGTGCTATCCTACAGCAGAAGTTACCTCCTAAACTCAAGGATCCAGGAAGTTTCACCATACCATGCAGCATTGACAATCTATCTTTCAACAAGTGCTTGTGTGACTTGGGAGCTAGTATTAATTTGATGCCGTTGTCTGTCTTCATGCAACTTGGGCTGCCGGAGCCTAAACCTACTACTATGTCCTTACAGCTGGCTGACAGGTCTGTCACATATCCTAGAGGTATAGTAGAGGATGTCTTGGTTAAGGTGGATAATTTTATCTTCCCTGCGGATTTTGATATTCTGGACTTCGAGGAGGATAAGAGGATTCCTATTATCTTGGGAAGACCATTTTTGGCAACAGGCCGAACTTTGATCGACGTGCAGAAAGGAGAGCTCACAATGAGGGTACATGACCAGAATGTCACCTTCAATGTCTTCAATGCGATGAAATTTCCTACAGAGGAGGAAGAATGTTTCAAGGTAGACCTGGTTGAGTCTGCAGTTTACACGGAGATTGAGCACTTGCTTAAGTCAGATACTTTGGAGAAGGTACTGACGGGGGATTCTGATTCTGAAGATGAAGAAAGAGAAGAGCAATTGAGATTCTTGAATGCATCTCCGTGGAAAAGAAAGACTGATATGCCATTTGATTCTCTTGGCATAGCTGAGCTGAAGAAATCTTAGGAGCGTCTCAAACCATCTATTGAAGAAGCTCCTACACTTGAACTCAAACCACTACCAGAGCACTTGAGGTATGCTTTTTTAGGTGATGCATCTACGTTACCTGTGATTATTGCATCTAACTTGTCAGGTAGTGAAGAAGAAAAACTTTTGCGAATTCTGAGAGAGTTCAAGTCAGCAATTGGTTGGACCATAGCGGATATCAAGGGGATCAGCCCTTCGTATTGCATGCATAAGATTCCGCTTGAACCAGGAAGTAAACCAACTGTGGATCCTCAGAGGCGGCTTAATCCTATCATGAAAGAGGTAGTGAAGAAAGAAATTCTTAAGTGGCTAGATGCAGGAATCATCTATCCAATTTCAGACAGCTCATGGGTGAGTCCAGTGCAATGTGTGCCTAAGAAAGGAGGCATGACAGTAGTTGCTAATGAGAAGAATGAGCTTATCCCTACTCGTACAGTTACAGGGTGGAGAATTTGCATGGACTACCGAAAGTTGAATAAAGCCACCAGAAAGGCTCACTTTCCTCTTCCATTCATTGACCAGATGCTAGACAGGTTGGCTGGTCATGAATTCTATTGCCTACTTGATGGTTATTCAGGTTACAATCAAATTTGTATTGCTCCAGAAGATCAGGAGAAGACTACTTTCACATGTCCTTTTGGCACTTTTGCGTTCCGTCGCGTTTCTTTCGGACTCTGTGGTGCACCTGCCACCTTTCAGAGGTGTATGATGGCCATATTCTCAGATATGATTGGCATTAATGTGGAAGTGTTCATGGATGACTTCTCAGTGTTTGGAACTTCTTATGATGAATGCATACAGAACCTGGGCATGGTGTTGAAAAGATGTGTTGAGACCAATCTGGTGCTTAATTGGGAAAAATGTCACTTCACGGTGCAAGAAGGAATCATTCTTGGGCATAAGGTATCTAGCAAGGGGCTTGAAGTGGATAAAGCCAAAGTGGAGACGATTGAAAATCTTCCCCCACCAATCTCAGTTAAGGGAATTCGCAATTTTCTTGGTCATGCGGGTTTCTATCGGCGATTCATTCAAGACTTCTCCAAAATCTCTAAACCCTTATGCAATTTTTCGGAAAAGGATGTTCCTTTCAAGTTTGATGAAGATTGCTTGGCTGCTTTCGAGCTTTTGAAGAAGAAGTTGACTTCAGCACCTATTATTACTGCGCCTGATTGGAGTTAACCGTTTGAGTTGATGTGTGATGCTTGTGACTATACGGTAGGAGCTGTTCTTGGGCAAAGAAAGAACAAGGTGTTCCATGTGATTTTCTATGCTAGCAAAACCCTCAACGATGCGCAGCTGAATTACACTACTACAGAAAAGGAACTTTTGGCAATTGTGTACAGTTTCGAGAAATTCAGGTTTTATTTGCTTGGGACTAAGGTAGTAGTCTATACTGATCATGCAGCCACTCGATATCTAATTTTGAAAAAAGATTCAAAGCCTCGGTTGATTCGTTGGGTTCTTTTGCTCCAAGAATTTGATTTGGAGATTAAAGACAGAAAGGGTACTGAAAACCAGGTGGCGGATCATTTGTCACGTTTGGAAGACCACGGTACGGATTCAAGGGATAAAACTCTAATCAATGAATCTTTTCCTGATGAGCAACTTTTTGGGGTGCAAGATGAAGAACCATGGTTCGCAGATATTGTGAACTATCTCGTGAGTAATGTCATCCCTTCTGAATTCTCTTATGCTCAAAAGAAGAAGTTTCTACATGATGTAAAGTGGTACCGTTGGGACGAGCCATTCTTATTCAGGCAGGGAGCTGATCAGATGATAAGAAGATGCATTCCCTATAGTGAAACTGAGGGTGTCTTGCAAGATTACCATTCCACCACTTATGGAGGCCATTATGGTGGAGAGAAGATAGCTACTCGAGTACTTCAGGCGGGATTCTATTGGCCAACTTTGTTTAAAGATGCACACCAGTTTGTGTTGAGATGTGATCGATGCCAAAGGGTTGGTAATATCTCTAGGAGGAACGAGATGCCTCTTAATATGCTACTTGAAGTGGAGATTTTTGATGTGTGGGGAATCGATTTCATGGGACCGTTTGTTTCGTCTTGCAATAATCAGTACATTCTGTTAGCTGTGGACTACGTTTCTAAATGGGTCGAGGTAAAGGCTTTACCGTCCAATGATGCTAAAGTGGTGCTGAATTTTCTGCATAAGCAAATTTTCACTCGTTTTGGAACTCCAAGGGTAATTATCAGTGATGAGGGTACGCATTTTTGCAACCGTAAGTTTACAGCCTTAATGGCTAGGTATAATATCAATCATCGGGTTGCTACTGCCTATCACCCTCAAACAAATGGTCAAGCAGAAGTTTTTAACAGGGAAATCAAGCGCATTCTTGAGAAGGTGGTAAATCCTTCGAGGAAGGATTGGTCATTGAAGCTAGATGAAGCTGTTTGGGCTTACATGACAGCTTACAAGACTTCGTTGGGTACGTCACCGTTTCAGCTGGTGTATGGTAAGGCTTGTCATTTGCCTGCCGAGCTAGAGCACAAGGCATATTGGGCATTGAAGAAGTTGAATTTTGATTTGTCAGCTGCTGGTGAGAAAAGAATGCTTCAGATTAACGAGTTGGATGAGTTTCGTCTATAGGCTTATGAAAATCAGAAGTTATACAAGGAGAAGGTCAAGAGATGGCATGATAAAAAGCTGGTGCAAAAGTCATTTGTACCTGGTCAGCTAGTTTTGATTTTCAACTCCCGTCTCAAACGTTTTCCTGGAAAACTTAAGTCAAGGTGGTCGGGACCATTCACTGTCAAAATGGTGTTTCCACATGGTGCAGTGGAAGTTTTTGATAAGTCACCGGATGAAGCATTCAAGGTCAATGGTCAGAGGTTGAAACCGTATTTTGGTGAACGGGTGAATCGCGAGGCGGAAACCGCGGTTCTTGTTTCAGCTGATTAAGGAATCGGAATCACGTCAAGCTATTGACGTAAAACAAGCTCTTCGTGGGAGGCAACACACGCTTTTTTTGTAGAATGTTTTTTTTGTTTTAAAAAATAAAAAATGAAAAAATCAGAAAAAAAAATTTCTGGACAGAAGGGTAGCGCGCCCGCGCCTGTCTCTGGCCAGGGAAAAAAAACGAGAAAAAGTGAAAAAAAATCCCCAAAATAGATTTTATTTGTTTTTTTCCTATTTAAACATACCCCTACCCTCCCCATTCCCTATCTCTATAAACCCTAGCCTCTTTTTCACATCTCTCTCATTTTCTCACCACACTTATACATACACATACTTACATCTCTTCTCAATTCTATGGCTCCACCAAAGAGACCTCGATTTGCTGGTAGCAGTAGCGCTAATCGTTCTTCTTCTGAGGATGATTCGAGTATGGGATTTGGGGGTGAGAAATTTTCTTCTCCGGAGTCACAAGCATAATTCACACGATTGCTTTCTAAAGCCGTGGCTAAACAAAGGGGGTTTTTGCCTCAACCTACAGATGGGCATCTGTTCATTATGATTACGAAGAAGGGTTGGGAGAGTTTTTGTGAAGCACCGGAGCCGGTCCCGTTGAGTATTGCGCGGGAGTTCTACGCTAATGCTAAAGCCGACAAGAATGGATATATCGTGGTTCGGGGCTTAACTGTGGATTACACTGCAAAGGCGATTCATCGGGTTTTGAATTTGCCTAGGAAAAAGAGGGGTGAAGAGGATTGGTCTTTGAAGACCCGGGATGATGTTGATCTCGAGTACATTCTAGGGGAGATTTGTGTTCCTGGTACTACTTGGAAATACAGGCATGGCACCACTGAGCCAATTACTTTCCCGGATTCTGCGGTGAACAGGTATGCGAGGGCCTGGAATATGTTTTTATGTGCTAATATTTTGCCGTCTTCGCATTCGCATGAGGTTACGGTGGACATGGCCATTGTTCTTTGGGGAATTCTGAATGAGGAGTACATTGATCTTGGGGAACTCATTCATAAGAATATTTTGAAGTTCTTGAGAGGTGGTACAACAGGGGCGATTCCTCATGCCTATATTATTACCAAATTGTGTTCTGCTGTTGGTGTTCGTTGGTCAGAGGAGGAGCAGCTTCAGTTACCTAGTGCTCCTATTGATCATTCGACGATTTCTAGGATGGAAGATTGGACAGGTGGTGCCCCGGACTATTCTGGCTTGGGCTATACTGATTTTGATAATGAAGAAGGAGAGGCTCCACCTCGTGAGCCTGCAGCACGGAGGGGACGTCCATCTGGGATTCAGCGTGAGGTGGATAGGTATGGTTTCAGAGATGTTCATTATAGGCGGCTGACTCGGCGCATAGACGCCATACACGACATCCATCATCGCTTTGCTCAGGATTTGACTCAGGCTTTGGGTACTGCATTCAGAGCCACAGGAGTTGATGTTGTTTGGCCTGACTTTGGAGCGGATTTTGTTTATCGACCACCGGATACACCACCCGAGGAGGGTGGTACTATTGATGATTAGGTATATTCTGCACTTTCCTAGTTATTACCTTCAATGAAGACATTGAATATTGTAAGTTTGGGGGTGATAATTAAGGAATAGTAGTGTTAGTGTGTGTTCATATAGGATTCATATTGCATATGTAGTTAGTTCATTCATATCTTTGCATGTTTATGTCATATAGAGCATTCTGTTTGCATTAGTGTTTATATCTATCATGTGAATCCATTTAGTTGCATTTGCATAGCATATTTCATGATCCCGTATGACTTGACTGTTTCCGTTGGTAAGTCGATGTTGATTGGGGTGTGGTTATGATGAATAGAGGGTTGATTTAAGTTCCTAGGAATTGACTTGCATGCCAGAAACAAATCAATTACATAAGTCTCATTGGTTGCTTTTGGATTTGATCAGACCATACTTGTTTGGATGTAAGAATTTAATCACTTGCTTACATTTAGAATGTTCGTCTATTCTCTTGAAAACAAAGAAGCACTTAAGTCGAAGTTTGGGGGAAAACAGGGATTCCATGCTAGTTGTTAATAAGGCTAGGCGTCAAATGGCTAGTAGCCGCTCATTGTAAAAAATGAGTAGTCTAGGGTGGGATGAGAAAAAGCAAAGCGCGCTCATTCCGAAATAAAAAAAAAAAAAAGAAAAGAAAAAAAAGAAAAAAAAAGAGTTGTTTATATGCAGAGTTGATCAGGTTGAGCTCTTTAATACTCGAGCAATTAAGTTCTAGGGGACTTTGTGCCTAGTGACCTAAGACTTTTCCGGTCTGGGATCCACTAACCTAACGCTCGCTACATGGGTATTATTGTATAAGCCTTTTGGGGTCTCAGCCATTGCACGGTCAAATAAGCATGAGTGTTGTTTTGTTTGTCGTAATAAATCATGAATTCCTGTCTAACTCAAGTGGAGGTTGAGGTGTCTTTTAGTGGTTTCTTGTGTCTAGAGTTCATTCTATTTATAAGCTTGTGGTTTTTTTGGTAAAGAATAGGATATGGTCTTGATTTAGTTTAGGAGTATATTGATGAGCATCGCACACACGCACGTTTCTGTGTTTGTATTGTTAGTATACGGGGTTTTAGTCGAGCTCTATTTGGAAGATTGCATTCTTGAGATGTTGGCTTGTTGATTGGTTGTGGTTAGTCTGAGGGGATCGTCTGCATTAGCATTTTAGTTGCATTCATGCATTGCATTATAGTTGTATAGAGTCTGTTCATGCTTGAGGAAAAGCATCGGTTTAAGTTTGGGGGTGTGATAAGTGGATTTATATCTATTTGGAATGCTTCAAATCGGCTTAAATTGACTGTTTGTACTCAAGTACTTAGTGTTTCTAATGTGATTTGAGCTAGACTATGCAGAGTTTATTAATTGGCAGAGTTGTGGAGTTTCTGTGGTTATGTGGTGGTATTTGAGTATTGTTGTGAAAGCCAAGTGGTGGCAGATCATTTGTCACGTTTGGAAGACCACGGTACGGATTCAAGGGATAAAACTCTAATCAATGAATCTTTTCCTGATGAGAAACTTTTTGGGGTGCAAGATGAAGAACCATGGTTCGCAGATATTGTGAACTATCTCGTGAGTAATGTCATCCCTTCTGAATTCTCTTATGCTCAAAAGAAGAAGTTTCTACATGATGTAAAGTGGTACCGTTGGGACGAGCCATTCTTATTCAGGCAGGGAGCTGATCAGATGATAAGAAGATGCATTCCCTATAGTGAAACTGAGGGTGTCTTGCAAGATTACCATTCCACCACTTATGGAGGCCATTATGGTGGAGAGAAGATAGCTACTCGAGTACTTCAGGCGGGATTCTATTGGCCAACTTTGTTTAAAGATGCACACCAGTTTGTGTTGAGATGTGATCGATGCCAAAGGGTTGGTAATATCTCTAGGAGGAACGAGATGCCTCTTAATATGCCGCTTGAAGTGGAGATTTTTGATGTATGGGGAATCGATTTCATGGGACCGTTTGTTTCGTCTTGCAATAATCAGTACATTCTGTTAGCTGTGGACTACGTTTCTAAATGGGTCGAGGTAAAGGCTTTACCGTCCAATGATGCTAAAGTGGTGCTGAATTTTCTGCATAAGCAAATTTTCACTCGTTTTGGAACTCCAAGGGTAATTATCAGTGATGAGGTACACATTTTTGCAACCGTAAGTTTACAACCTTAATGGCTAGTTATAATATCAATCATCAGGTTGCTACTGCCTATCACCCTCAAACAAATGGTCAAGCAGAAGTTTTTAACAGGGAAATCAAGCGCATTCTTGAGAAGGTGGTAAATCCTTCGAGGAAGGATTGGTCATTGAAGCTAGATGAAGCTGTTTGGGCTTACATGACAGCTTACAAGACTTCGTTGGGTACGTCACCGTTTCAGCTGGTGTATGTTAAGGCTTGTCATTTGCCTGCCGAGCTAGAGCACAAGGCATATTGGGCATTGAAGAAGTTGAATTTTGATTTGTTAGCTGCTGGTGAGAAAAGAATGCTTCAGATTAACGAGTTGGATGAGTTTCGTCTACAGGCTTATGAAAATCACAAGTTATACAAGGAGAAGGTCAAGAGATGGCATGATAAAAAGCTGGTGCAAAAGTCATTTGTACCTGGTCAGCTAGTTTTGATTTTCAACTCCCGTCTCAAACGTTTTCCTGGAAAACTTAAGTCAAGGTGGTCGGGACCATTCATTGTCAAAACGGTGTTTCCACATGGTGCAGTGGAAGTTTTTGATAAGTCACCGGATGAAGCATTCAAGGTCAATGGTCAGAGGTTGAAACCGTATTTTGGTGAACGGGTGAATCGCGAGGCGGAGACCGCGGTTCTTGTTTCAGCTGATTAAGGAGTCGGAATCACGTCAAGCTATTGACGTAAAACAAGCTCTTCGTGGGAGGCAACCCACGCTTTTGTTGTAGAATGTTTTTTTTGTTTTAAAAAAAAAATGAAAAAATCAGAAAAAAAAATTCTGGACAGAAGGGTAGCGCGCCCGCGCCTGTCTCTGGCCAGGGAAAAAAAACGAGAAAAAGTGAAAAAAAAATCCCCAAAACAGATTTATTTGTTTTTTTTTCCTATTTAAACATACCCCTACCCTCCCCATTCCCTATCTCTATAAACCCTAGCCTCTTTTTCACATCTCTCTCATTTTCTCACCACACCTATATATACACATACTTACATCTCTTCTCAATTCTATGGCTCCACCAAAGAGACCTCGATTTGCTGGTAGCAGTAGCGCTAATCGTTCTTCTTCTGAGGATGATTCGAGTATGGGATTTGGGGGTGAGAAATTTTCTTCTCCGGAGGCACAAGCATAATTCACACGGTTGCTTTCTAAAGCCGTGGCTAAAGAAAAGGGGTTTTTGCCTCAACCTACAGATGGGCATCTGTTCATTATGATTACGAAGAAGGGTTGGGAGAGTTTTTGTGAAGCACCGGAGCCGGTCCCGTTGAGTATTGTGCGGGAGTTCTACGCTAATGCTAAAGCCGACAAGAATGGATATAGCGTGGTTCGGGGCTTAACTGCGGATTACACTACAAAGGCGATTCATCGGGTTTTGAATTTGTCTAGGAAAAA
Organism: Heracleum sosnowskyi; assembly: GCA_030848705.1. Classification (NCBI taxonomy): domain Eukaryota; kingdom Viridiplantae; phylum Streptophyta; class Magnoliopsida; order Apiales; family Apiaceae; genus Heracleum; species Heracleum sosnowskyi. The sequence continues at coordinate 55,947,699 of CM061238.1, read as the reverse complement.
GAGGGGTGAAGAGGATTGGTCTTTGAAGACCCGGGATGATGTTGATCTCGAGTACATTCTAGGGGAGATTTGTGTTCCTGGTACTACTTGGAAATACAGGCATGGCACCACTGAGCCAATTACTTTCCCGGATTCTGCGATGAACAGGTATGCGAGGGCCTGGAATATGTTTTTATGTGCTAATATTTTGCCGTCTTCGCATTCGCATGAGGTTACGGTGGACAGGGCCATTGTTCTTTGGGGAATTCTGAATGAGGAGTACATTGATCTTGGGGAACTCATTCATAAGAATATTTTGAAGTTCTTGAGAGGTGGTACAACAGGAGCGATTCCTCATGCCTATATTATTACCAAATTGTGTTCTGATGTTGGTGTTCGTTGGTCAGAGGAGGAGCAGCTTCAGTTACCTAGTGCTCCTATTGATCATTCGACGATTTCTAGGATGGAGGATTGAACAGGTGGTGCCCCGGACTATTCTGGCTTGGGCTATACTGATTTTGATAATGAAGAAGGAGAGGCTCCACCTCGTGAGTCTGCAGCACGGAGGGGACGTCCATCTGGGATTCAGCGTGAGGTGGATAGGTATGGTTTCGGAGATGTTCAGTATAGACGGCTGACTCGGCGCATAGACGCCATACACGACATCCATCGTCGCTTTGCTCAGGATTTGACTCAGGCTTTGGGTACTGCATTCAGAGCCACTGGAGTTGATGTTGTTTGGCCTGACTTTGGAGCGGATACTGTTTATCCACCACCGGATACACCACCCGAGGAGGGTGGTACTGTTGATGATTAGGTATATTCTGCACTTTCCTAGTTATTACCTTCAATGAGGACATTGAATATTGTAAGTTTGGGGGTGATAATTAAGGAATAGTAGTGTTAGTGTGTGTTCATATAGGATTCATATTGCATATGTAGTTAGTTCATTCATATCTTTGCATGTTTATGTCATATAGAGCATTCTGTTTGCATTAGTGTTTATATCTATCATGTGAGTCCATTTAGTTGCATTTGCATAGCATATTTCATGATCCCGTATGACTTGACTGTTTCCGTTGGTGAGTCGATGTTGATTGGGGTGTGGTTATGATGAATAGAGGGTTGATTTAAGTTCCTAGGAATTGACTTGCATGCCAGAAACAAATCAATTACATAAGTCTCATTGGTTGCTTTTGGATTTGATCAGACCATACTTGTTTGGATGTAAGAATTTAATCACTTGCTTACATTTAGAATGTTCGTCTATTCTCTTGAAAACAAAGAAGCACTTAAGTCTAAGTTTGGGTGAAAACAGGGATTTCATGCTAGTTGTTAATAAGGCTAGGCGTCAAATGGCTAGTAGCCGCTCATTGTAAAAAATGAGTAGTCTAGGGTGGGATGAGAAAAAGCAAAGCGCGCTCATTCCGAAAAAAAAAGAAAAGAAAAAGAAAGAAAAAAAAAGAGTTGTTTATATATGCAGAGTTGATCAGGTTGAGCACTTTAATACTCGAGCAATTAAGTTCTAGGGGACTTTGTGCCTAGTTACCTAAGACTTTTCCGGTCTGGGATCCACTAACCTAACGCTCGCTACATGAGTGTCTTTTAGAGGTTTCTTGTGTCTAGAGTTCATTCTATTTATAAGCTTGTGGTTGTTTTGGTGAAGAATAGGATATGGTCTTGATTTAGTTTGGGAGTATATTGATGAGCATCGCACACACACACGTTTTTGTGTTTGTATTGTTAGTATACGGGGATTTAGTCGAGCTCTGTTTGGAAGATTGCATTCTTGAGATGTTGGCTTGTTGATTGGTTGTGGTTAGTCTGAGGGGATAGTCTGCATTAGCATTTTAGTTGCATTCATGCATTGCATTATAGTTGTATAGAGTCTGTTCATGCTTGAGGAAAAGCATCGGTTTAAGTTTGGGGGTGTGATAAGTGGATTTTATATCTACTTGGAATGCTTGAAATCGGCTTAAATTGACTGTTTGTACTCAAGTACTTAGTGTTTCTAATGTGATTTGAGCTAGACTATGCAGAGTTTAGTAATTGGTAGAGTTGTGGAGTTTCTGTGGTTATGTGGTGGTATTTGGGCATTGTTGTGAAAGCCAAGTGGTGGCGGAACTTGAGAGCGCGAAGAAATGTCAAAGAAAAGCGTTTTGAACAAATCTGGCAGAAACCCAAGCGCCCCCGCGCCTGGATGAAGCGCGCCCGCGCCACTATGAATGTTGAGGATGCGCCCGCGCTTGGGAGGAGCACGCCCGCGCTTGCCAAATGCTGAAGGAAGCCAATTTCTGTTCTAAAAAGGAAACCAGCGAAGACCAGTCAACAGAAGAGCCTATATAAGCTATTGGTGGACGATTTCAGAGAGATACAATCATAAATCTACGTACAGATACATCCACCGGTAAGGAGAACAAGGAGACGGCTGATTACGAAGATCTAGTTTTCAACTTATCTTTGTATTCTTCTAATTAGGCGATACTTTGGATTCTCGTTTGTTTCTTCATAAACCCTAGTACTTTTAATTAGTATTCCAGACATATTTATTATCATGTTTTCATCAGAACCCATGATGATGAACGGTTCGATTATGAACTAATCGTTGTCGTGGGATTCTAACAGATTTATTTATGGATTTTAGTAGTTAATTGTTTTAAAGATGTGTGTGTGATGGCTAATTGATATCCTAGTTTGGTTGTGCTTATTCTTCTTGGATGCGTAGCTAACATCTAAGTTGTTTGTTAATCTCTATTGATTGCGAAAGTGGATATAGAGGTTTAGAACTTGCCATGCTAGCATAGGTTGATGTATGTTTGTCATGCATGATTCGTAGGTGATTTTAACCATCTTACCTGCCCTATGTAATCTGAATGGATAACTTGCTCATTAAACCGTTATGTTTTCAAATCTTATAGACATATAGGGTCTAAGCATAATTGGTGTCTGCTCAACTTCTATCTCTTTTGTGGATGTTTGAGTGGTTTGGTATACGTATACTGAAAGGTAGCGTATACTGATTTCGTGTTATCCGATTAGTTGTCACAACCGTCACATGCATTGATTAAAGACAAAAGGCTCTAGATGAAGTATTTAATGAAGTTAGGATCCCATGTTTTATTCTCATAAGTAATTCGACAATAATTTTCCTTAGTTAATCATAGACTTTATAAGTTGCTAGTTAATTTAGTTGATAAAAACCCAAATTTGATATTGTCTTAGCATTGAACAATAGCCATACATTGCTGCATAAGTGCATAATTATAATAACCTAAACCAGTCTCCGTGGGAACGAACTTGACTTATTCATATATTACTTGTGACCGCGTACGCTTGCGTGATTTTGTGCGAACAACATTGTAACAACAGCCTAGGTGCTGAGTTACCGATAATGTGACAATGATTGAGCAATGATGTTCCGTGTACAGTATTTGAAACTGTGTGATATGTTTTGACGAAAAGAAAAAAAATAGATCATTCGATATATGAATGAGGTTTTAAAGGTTTTCCTTTATGATGTAAGCTTATACATATGCTTATGCTGCTTTATATTATTGCTGGGCTTAGTGCTCACTCTTGCTTTCTTTTCTTTATATATATATATCACAACACAACAACTAGAGTAGATGGCCAGGATTCGTCATATTGCTCGGAAGCGCGTCATGGATATACAGGCCGCCCATAGCATGGTTGTTGCAGTTGATCAGGTAGAAGTACCGAGTTGGTTCGGAGTGTAACACTTGTTGCTCCGGTTTATTTATAAGTATCACTTATGTATATTAATAAACAAGAACAAACTTTTGCGCTGCCTTTCTGGTTTCACATAGAAATCATACTGGCAGTAGGTTGCAAGTATTTACTTTTGGGTTGTAATAACTTTAATTTATGGATCATATGACTACTGTTTTTGCAAATTCGTTTCTGAGACATAATTGGCGTGAGTAAATTGATGGTGGGGTCACCATGTGTGTTGATTTATATTATTATGATTCAAGTATCAAGTGTTTGTACGGAATAAGGGATCGTGACAACCTAGATCTCCGACCCCGGATCTGGGGGTGTTACAGAAATGGTATCAGAGCGTATAGTTATTAATCTCAGAAACGATAGGGCGTTAGGAATAATAAAATGCAACTATAATAATAATAATGAGAACTCCCATCGAGTTCGTGGTTGGGCTACCGGATGTAGCACTGACCGTTAAAACCCGCAAGGGAACTTTTATTCCACAGTATAGTAACCTAGTTTTCGCTTGTATAGGTGTTTGTGGCCGAGGAGGCTGATGATTTTGAGACCCAGCATGACGAGGCTCTGCTGGCGGCTGAGGACGACCCCATGGAGGATCTAGCTGAGGATCCCGAGGAGGATACAGAGGACCCGGACGAGGATTCGGAAGAGGACCCCATGACTGTGTTTGACTTTCCTACTTCTCCTGCTCCCACTACTGATGGAGAGTCGACTGATGATGATGATTCCACTGAGGGGGATCAGATTGTGCCTGATGTAGTTACTACGGAGGACGATGAGACTTCTGAGGACAGTGCTAGCCGATGAGGCATCAGGATGTACCCTCTGCCTACTATGAGAGCCCTTACCCCTCTTGTGCCCCCACTGTGCCCGTTACCATCAGACAATGACTATGATCTCGCCCATGAGGGATATGAGGAGGACCAGCCCATGACTGATCCAGACACACCTCCTCCCTCACCTACTGGAGTACCTACTGTGATCCATGATTGGATGATTGGCCGACTGACCACTGACTTGGCAGCGGCAGAGGCTAGAGCTGATGAGCTGAGGAGACAGTTGACAGCGGAGAGAGAGACCCGTCGTTCCTATCAGGACGGGATGAGGTTTATGACTCCTATGGAGATGAGACTTGAGATTTCCCGCATCGAGTGGCGAGCTATGGTCCATATGAGAGGCACGTCTGTTATTGCTAAGGGATTGGTACCCCGACTGGCCACATAGAGGATTTGGGCAGATGCTATGGAGCGTGTCAGGAACCTGACCCGCTCGGAGGGGGAGACTTGATAGGTGATAGATAGCTTAGTTCTCTAAACTCAAATGGCCGTTAGTAGTGCCAGTTTTTGTGGGATGGTTCCGATGTATAGTAGTATCCTTTCTGAGTTAGAGATAGGCTGATCAGACTGACGTAGCAGATGTTGACTGGTTGACTGGTAGTACTTAGCTTTTGACTGCTGTACGGATGATGTATTCAGTGATGTATTCACTTTTGTTGGAACTTTGACTTCAGTATCTGGTGACTTTATGTCACTTATGTATATATTCGTGCATTTCAGTTTCTTTAAAGCTTTCAGTCTTAAATTTGATATCCCCTGCTATTTCAATTATTTTACAAGTTATTAGTTTTGACATAAAAACTGTGCAACCCCATTTTTAATTTTTTTTTTATAAAAGAATTTTATGTGAGAAATGATAATTTCCAAGACTTTCACCGAGGAACTCAATTGATCCAATCACATGTTTTGAAGGAACCAATGGTTTTTAATAAAAGTTTTTGTTTAAAAACATCAGGAAAATTCCACCCCGACGTATGGGAACACGAGCACGCCTTGCCAATTCGGTGGCTCAGGGAAGTGTTAACCAGGGAAAGGAAAGGCAAAACTATCATAATGAGGAAGAAAACCCAGACTTACACGAGATGGGAGAACAGAACCACGAGGAAGGTGAGTATGAAGGAAGCGAAGAGGATGATGATTATAATGAGTTTGATGATCAGGATTATGAAGAGGAAGCGTATGAGAGTACTCAGAATTTGGAGGTCCCCGGTAGAAACCCAATGGACCAATTCATGCACCTACTCCGACAGAATTTGAACCAGCACCCACCGCCACCACCACCAGGCCCCAATACTGCGGGGCATAGTGCTTTTAAGGCTTTTAAGTCTCTAGGACCCCCGGGATTTCAGGGATCTGGTGAACCTGTTGAGGCAAGAGCTTGGTTAAAGGAAATGGAAAAATCTTTTGAAATCTTAGGCATTGAGGAAGCCCAAAAGACCGTCTTTGCTACTTACCTCCTGAAAGGGGAGGCTAACTACTGGTGGGAATCAAAGAGAAACCTAGAAACAAATGATGTTGTTACCTGGACAAGGTTTACTACCTTATTTCTGGAAAAGTATTTCCCTGTGTTTATGGAAGCACAAATGGAGAGGAAGTTTTTGGAACTAAAACAGGATAACATGACTGTGGCGGAATATGAAGCCAAGTTTACTGAATTGTCTAGGTTTGTGCCGGATTTTGTCAATACTGACTTCAAGAGGTCAAGAAGGTTTCAGCAAGGGCTAAAGCAATGGATTCAGAATAGAGTAGCGGTGTTGGAAGTAACGGACTATGCATCGCAAGTGCAAAAGGCAACCATAGTGGAAGCAGGTAGTGAGCAAAGTTAGAAAGGAAGAGAAGAGAAAAAGAGAAAGTTTGGTAGTCAAGGAGGAAGCTCGGTGAACAAGAGTTTTCCAGCAAGGACATTTGGAGGAACCAGATCCCAACCCTTAAGAAACTCGGGATTCAGGAAAACGGAGAATAAGAGTCTAAGCCAGGGCGGCAGACAGACTGGAGTGTCCCATTTTAATCAACCCCGACCCCCACTACCTGACTCCAAGACGTGTGGAAGAAAACACCTGGGAGAATGTACCCTAAAGTCGGTAACCTGCAACAAGTGTAACAAAACAGGGCATTACTCCCACACCTGCCCTCGAAACAATCAGAAGTGTTTTCAATGTGGAACATTAGGACACATGAAAAGAGACTGCCCTATAGCAAACCCCGCCGGCTCGAGGATCAGTGGAGCCGCCTCTAACAGACCCTCGACTGCTAGAACTTTTAACATGACTGTGAAAGATGTCGTGAGGGACACAAATGTGATAGCAGGTACCCTTCTATTAAACACCGTCAATGAAAATGTTTTATTTGATTCGGGAGCTACCAAGTCTTTTATTTCGAGGGATTTTGCTAGTCAATTAAGACTTAGAGCGGAACCATTAAAGGAAGTACTAGAGGTAGAGATAGCAAATCGGGAAGTAATTCCAGTTGATAAGATACACCTAGACTGTAGTCTAGAAATAGAATGTCAACAGTTTCTTGTAAACTTGGTCCCATTTAAATTAGGGGAATTTGATGTTATTCTGGGAATGGATTGGTTGTCGAGCAATGGTGCTTAGATCGATTGTGAAAGAAAGAAAATATGGATCAAAACATCCGAATGACGGGAGGTCGTGTTCAAGGGACAACGATAAACCCGTAAGTTTTTAACCATGGCCCAAACCAAGAGGTTGTTGCGGCATGGATGTGAGGCTTATTTAGCCTATGTGATAGATACAAATCGAGAGGTTCCTAAATTACAAAATATTCCTATAGTTAATGAATTTGAAGACGTATTTCCAGAAGACCTTCCGGGATTACCACCCGATAGGGAGATAGAATTCGTTATAGAATTAGCTCCAGGGACGGCGCCAGTTTCGAAGGCCCCGTACCGGTTAGCTCCAGTAGAAATGAAAGAGTTAGCTACTCAATTGCAGGAATTGCTAGATAAGGGAATGATAAGACCTAGTGTGTCACCATGGGGTGCACCAGTGTTGTTTGTGAACAAGAAGGATGGTAGCTTGAGATTATGCATAGACTATCGAGAACTAAACAAGTTGACCATTAAGAACCGATATCCTTTACCAAGGATTGATGATTTGTTTGATCAGTTGAAAGATGCGGTATACTTCTCCAAGATTGACCTAAGGACTGGATATCACCAGTTAAAGATAAAACCTGAAGATATACCCAAGACTGCATTCTGTACTAGGTATGGGCACTATGAGTTTTTGGTAATGTCGTTTGGGCTGACAAATGCCCCAACAGTTTTCATGGACCTACTGAATAGAGTCTTCAAGAAATATTTGGACGAATGTGTCATAGTTTTCATTGATGATATTTTAGTCTACTCCAAGACGGAGGAGGAACACGCAGAACACTTAAGAATAGTGTTAGAGACGTTGAGAAAGGAAAAGTTATATGCCAAGTTTTCCAAGTGTGAATTCTGGCTAAGAGAAGTACAGTTTCTAGGCCATGTGGTCAGCAGTGAGGGAGTACTAGTTGACCCTGCTAAGATAGAAGCCGTTTCAAATTGGGAGAGACCAACCACCCCAACTGAGGTGAAAAGTTTTGTAGGCTTAGCCGGGTATTATCGGAGATTCGTGAAATTTTTTGCTAAAATAGCAGCCCCATTGACCCGACTGACCCGAAAGACTGAGAAGTTTGAGTGGACTGAGAAATGCGAGAAGAGTTTTCAGGAATTGAAAAGGAGGCTAGTTACTGCCCCTGTACCCAAGACTGCATTCCGTACCAAGATGTATAGGGATATAAAGGAATATTATTGGTGGCCTAACATGAAAAAGGACGTAACAGAGTGGGTAAGCAAATGCTTGACCTGCCAAAGAGTAAAGGCAGAACACCAAAGACTCGGTGGACTCTTACGACCCCTAGAGATTCCAGAATGGAAATGGGAACAGATAGCCATGGACTTTGTAGTAGGATTGCCCCGAACCAAAGCTAATCACGACACCATATGGGTAATGGTAGACTGGTTGACAAAGTCAGCCCACTTTCTTCCGATTAATGAAAGGTACACTGTCGATAGGCTAGTGGATATTTACATGAAGGAAATTGTGGCGCGACATGGAGTTCCAATCGCCATTGTGTCAGACCGAGACCCTCGATTTAACTCCAGATTTTGGAGAAGCTTTCAAGAATGTGTAGGAACCAAGCTAAACATGAGTACCGCTTACCATCCCCAGACGGATGGGCAAAGTGAGAGGACTATCCAAACATTAGAGGATATGTTGAGAGTTTGTGCCATAGATTTCAAAGGAAATTGGGATGATCACCTACCCCTGATTGAGTTCTCCTACACCAACAGTTTTCATGCAAGTATTGGGATGCCCCCGTATAAGGCCTTGTATAGAAGAAGATGTCGATCCCCCTTGTACTGGGATGAAGTTGGAGAGCGAAAAATGCTCGGACCCGAAATGGTCCAACAGACTAAAGATGCAATAGACCTTATCCGAGGACGGCTGGTAGCAGCCCAAGACAGACAAAAGAAGTATGCAGACTTGGCCCGAAAAGACAGGGAGTATGAAATAGGAGATCTTGTGTTATTAAAGGTATCCCCGTGGAAGGGATTGATGAGATTCGGAAAAAGGGGAAATTGAGCCCCAGATATATTGGACCGTTCGACATCTTGAGACGAATCGGGGAAGTAGCTTACGAGCTAGCCTTGCCCCCAAACTTGCAACAAGTTCACAACGTATTCCATGTGTCCATGTTGAGAAAGTACAATCCGGATGCCAGACACGTGGTGGAATACGAGCAAGTAGATATACAACCAGACCTGTCATATATAGAGCAACCGGTGGAAATCATTGACCGCAAGGATCAAGTGCTAAGGAATAAAGTTATAAAGCTGGTAAGAGTGTTGTCGAAAAATCATAATATTGAAGAATCCACTTGGGAACTAGAGAGCGCAATGCTAGAAAAGTACCCTCATCTATTTTGATCTGATTCTGGGACGGAATCCTTTTAAGTAGGGGAGACTGTAATATCCCAAAATTTTGTAATATTTAAAACCTTGATGAATAGTAAATTTGCCACTGATGAATAGTAAATTTGCTGATGAAAAGTTTTTCAGACCACACTATGTGGATGACCTGGAATGAATGTTTCGAAGTTATATTATTAATGTATAAGGAGAATAAGTGAATGCAAACGCAATCAGAATCAGAAGATTCCCATTCGAGTTTTAAATCACTATTCACTGGACAATCAAGGATGTATTGATTTGATCGTTTTAAGAAAGTATGTGGAATGAGAAATCCATGATCATATCTTAAACCAAGGTGAGAAATCTAAGATTACATATTAAACCAAGGTAATGGAAAGATCAAAGAAGTATCCCCTAGCTTTGGTACAGAGAAACGTTTTTAAAATCACTTGAAACTATCACGAAATAAAAGCGTAACGAATTATGGATTAAACCCTAACCAAAGGAGGAGTATCATATAAGATCATCAAGTGCAATATATAAGAGGATTGAGGATACAAATGATGACATAAGCATGATGCAGAGGAGTGACATATGCATGACCAAGTGATGACAAGGTGATGAATCACCACCTTGTCACCACTTTCACCACCACCACAAGTTCAAAAAGAGGCATGTCATGGGTGACAAGGCTTGTCATTAGCCACACAAATTAAATGATAAAGTATTAAGTGTATTTAGACAAAACAAAAGAAAAGAAAATCAAGGAAAACAAATCAAGAAAAGATGCATCTTGAAGAACAAGAGCATTCGGCTTTTTCTTCTTCTCCAAAACCTTAAGAAATTTTCCTCCACTTCCACTCAACCAAAAATGATGATCTTGGACTCTAAATCACCCTCTTCCATAAACTAAGGTAGATCTTTAATCTTAGCTTCATCCATGAAGGTTTACTTGTTCAAAAGATTGATCAAAGATGATGATGAATAGTGATGTGAATAGTAATCTCATAGAATCTTGTTTTGTTTTGAAGTTTTTAGGTTTGATTAGCATAGTTAAGGAGAAAGGAAGGATATACCATCCATATATAGCTTTTTTTAAGTTCCAAGGAAGGTATAAAACTTCTCCCCTTTTGAGATTATGCGTTGATCTTAGTAGTTATAAGTGATTGCTTAGAGTTATGTTGTAATGAAGCATGTATGCATGATTTTGAGTATGTTTAATGGTTGACTTATGGATAAACCTATGAACTAGGATATGACCATGTTTGGACAGAAAACTTGTAGTATTAACTTGAGGTTTTATTGGTGGTTGGTTGATTGTTGATTGGTGGTTGATTTGAGTGTTTAAAACACGGGAATCGCTTTTAAGGGTCGTTACCATGTCAAATTTTACTTAGGAAGATTGGACAGAAACCACGGTTACATTAAAAGGCATAAACATGAAGTTTCTGACCATGCGCATGTAGGCCCTGTTTCTTAGTTTGTTTTAGCGAAAGAATCGTGTCGTTTCGATTTACGGTTTAGGAGAAACGTCCGTTTTAGTGAAAGCGGTTTCGCGTAACTAAGTAGTTCATTGCATGAACTTTGAGATAGTGATCAAACCCTTTAAAAATGGAATTTGGCCGAGATATTAAAGTGGATACTAGCATGAATAGTTAGGAAAGGAACCTAGAAGGTTTCGTATTGAAAAGATAAGTTTCTGATTTTATAAAAATGCGGGAACAAAAGTTGCGCGAGTTAAATACCCTTAAGGGGATGTTTCAAAACAAGAAGTTAGTAAAGGTAAAGTACTTGGGTTTTGTGAATAGATTTTCCACCCAAACTTTGACTTAAGAGTTACGGAATGTCATGAGGTTATAGATGACCGAGAGCGAGACATTTGATTTTCATTGATAGAACTTTAGTGCTTAAATAATAGCACATACATTGGTTCTAGGGGACTGACTGTGAATTGTGTATCTTGTTATAGATCGACGAGCACCCTCTCAAGCCTCCACTACCACACCACCGAGACACCAATGCAAGTTTTCAAACCCTACCTCGTATAAGTAAAGCTGTTGTTATTTACTGTTGTGCATGTGATATATATCCTATTTTAATACGGTGAAAAGTTTTGTGAACTGTTTACGCGTTTAAGAAAAAGCTCCAACATCTGGTTCAAAAAAAAAAAAAAAAAAGCTCCAACAAGATATAAGGTTTATATGCTAGGTAAATACTAGATATAAACCGAGGTTTTAAAGTCTCTAAATATGGAGCACATATACGATGATTTTAAAATAATAGACGGGAGTTAAATTACTACTTTATTTTAATAATACTGTTAGACACTGGAGAGTCCAGGGACAACTGTGTTTTAAATATGATAATTAAATATTCCAATATATATTTATTATTGGATATTTAATGTGTGATATTAAATAATATTATTAAGAATATTATTTTGAATATTTATTAACTAAATGAATATTATTTTAAATATTCATTTAAGTAGAATATTATTGAATAATAATTCCATATTTATTATTCAAATATTTATTAAATATTCCAAATATGATTTAAAAAAATCATAGAACTTTATTATATTATTTAAGGTTCTACTATTTACATAAAAATTTCTGATCTTCAGAAAAGATATTTAAAATAGAGATTCCCAATTATTATCTTAAGATATTTAAAGATAATTAAATGTGAATAGTGTTTTCTAACTTATCGGAAATTGGGAATCTAGTTCAAGAAGTCGAGGACAGAGTTTTACTTCCACTGTTCCTCTGGAATACCTATAGTTGGGGATGACTCCCCCATTCAAGTAAAGAATTTCAAACTTGCTAAACTCTGAAAATTTCAGTAAACTCCCTGGTCATGATTTCAAAATACATGGTAATCATCGGTAGTTTCGTTGACTAATGTCAACCCACTCTGTGACTTACTCCCTTCAAATACTTTGGAGTAAGGAATTCTGAACGGTTACAAAGTTTTTGACAAGTAATTGTACTTGGGGGAAATAGGATTAAGTTCCGATTTCCGTTTCATTGATATTGTCTTCTATAATGGGAACTGGAAGGGCTTACACGACAATGAAACAGGTGCCGGGGTAGTGCCAAAATTATCAAGGCTTACCCAGTGATGAAATAGGCGCCGAGGTAGTGATCTCTTGAGTGCTAAGGCTTACCCGGTGATGAAATAGGCGCCGAGGTAGTGATCTCTTAGCACAGCGGCCCGTATGCGGCCAGAGTGATAACCGAATAGGAAGTCGTCCTTCTACTAGTATAAAAGTTACGTTACGATACAATGGCTGATCACCGTGTATCGGGTGTTCCAGTATGTTCCCTTTCTTCCACTTGGAATTGTGCTGCACATTGTAACAACAACATAGGTGCTGAGTTACCGATAATGTGACAGTGATTGAGCAATGATGTTCCGTGTACAGTATTTGAAACTGTGTGATATGTTTTGACGAAAAGAAAAATAAATATATCATTCGATATATGAATGAGGTTTTAAAGGTTTTCCTTTATGATGTAAGCTTATACATATGCTTATGCTGCTTTATATTATTGCTGGGCTTAGTGTAACAGCCCCAGATCCGGGGTCGGGGATCCGGTCGTTACGGTCTCAATTCCCATCAATAATACTTGCACTTAAATCAAAACAATTAAACTACATGCTGTGACCCCACAATATCGACACCACACACACGACTAGTTATAGTCCCAGAGATGAAATTAGAATAAGTATCTAGTTATAGGATCCACAAGTTATAAGTTATTACAAACCCAAAAGATTACAGAGTGCATTTAATAGTTCTTGTCGTTTCTTACATTAATCATAAATATAAATAAGTCTGTTACACAAAAGCTGTATCTTAGACTGCTGGTTACTACTACCTCAGCTATGGCAGCTACGACCTCAACGGGTAAATCTCTGACGGCTGCTACCTGCTTGCGCAGAGTGTGCCAGTTGCGGGCCATCTGCTCTAGCTGTTGTTGTGATATAAATAAATGAAGCAAGGGTGAGCAATAGAGCCCACCAAAATAGTTTATAACAAATTATCAGTATATAACAGTTCAAAGATATTTTAGTAGCCACATGTTATGCCTTTAAACCGATAAGAGACTAGTATAATATAAAGGCTGAAGTTACAAGGAAACTTAATATAATGTTTCCGTAACCCCAAAATCCACTTATGCATATATAATCTGAGTAAGATTTTATCAGAGTCATACTCATAAAATAAAAGATGAAGTTGCAAGGATTTATTGTGACTTCATTTTGTTAAACACTTTTCGACCCTCTGCCAACATGATCGGTAAACCTGTACCGAGGTTAATCACTTAATACTTTTATGAAAATAAGTACGTACTTTACTTAAGCTAAAACATGTTTTCAAGTTAACTCTTTAAGAACTTCCACTCGCGTAAGCTTGTTCACGCATTTTTATAAAATTGAGATTTAATCCTTTTAACATGAAATCTTTTCGAGAGTCTTCCTAAACGTACCTATCATGTTAACACAAAGTTTCACATTCTAATAAGTCTCTTAAGAGGTTTGATCATTGCCTCAAAGTTGGCTAAGTGGTATAGTTTGGTTTCGCGAAACATCCTTTACTACAACACTTGTTTCTCCTAAACCGTAAATCGGATTCACATGATCTTCGCACCAAAACGAACCTTGAAACAAGACCTACACTACACTAGGCAGTGGTGAGCTTGGACATAAGGTATTATGTTCGAACATCACAAACAAAACAAGGCTAAGGAAAATCGGGCATTATAACGACTATGTTTTAACGATTCCAAAGTTTAATCATAAACTTTACATGATCAATCCAACCAAAACCTCAAGTCAATTCCTCAACATCAATACTAATCCATAATCATCATCAACCAAAGTCAAAACCAACATCTACTTATTCATCCTCAAAACAACATCAAACTTTCATCGAAATCAATCAACCATCCTTATGTTCATACCAACTAAAATATACTTAAAACTAACCATATAAATCAAATTATAAACAAGGGTTTCGAGAGTTATACCTTCCTTGGAGTGTATATGAGCTTAATAAGCCTTTTATAGTCCTTATATAACCTTAAGATAGCTTGAATCAACCAAAGAAATCAAGAAACCAAAGTTAGTTCTTGAAATTACTATTCATGCCTATACTTTACACAAGGATTTGATCATGCTAACCTTAATGGACGATGATGAAACTTGGTGCTCTTCTTAATCCCACCTAGAGCTTTCGAAAGAGCTATTACTTGTGATTTATGGAAGCTTGGAAGAGTGATTTTGAAAAATGTATCTTTGTTTTGGAAGAAATGGCCGAATGGATGAAGGAAGAGCTTTTGGCTTGGTTGATTTTTGATAAAGATGATATTTTGTAATAAAGTGATGAGTAATAGCCCTTGTTGCCTCATATCATGACATGTGTCAAGCATGCAAGAGTTGGGGAATAAAGTAGCTTTACTAGTTCGTTTCGTCACCGCTTAATCTCGTAGAATGTTCGCAGGGTTTCTTAAGTGTTCTATCGAAGTAGTTTATCGTAGACGTTCTTAATATTACTAATTCTTTTATTAAATCCATATCAATGGAATTGATAATTTAAATCCTCCAATATTTTCAAATAATGATTAATCCGTCCGTTATTGGTGAAATTTCGGAGAAAACAGAAATGCTATTTTTCCGATTCTGACAGCTTTTGCATTCCTTCATTTACATCGTAGATCACTAATACGACTTTGAAAGTTCATTATATCGTCCCGTATATTGTGTGGTCTGAAAAACTTTTTAAATGAAAAAGTTACTATTCATCATTGGTTTTTAACAAAAGTTACTATTCATCAATTGTTCTTAAATAAGTACAAAATTTGGGGATATTACACTTAGTGCTCACTCTTGCTTTCTTTTCTTTATATATATATATATATCACAACACAACAACTAGAGTAGATGGTCAGGATTCGTCATACCGTTCGGAAGCGCGTTAGGGATATATAGGCCGACCGTAGCATGGTTTTTGCAGTTGATCAGGTAGAAGTACCGAGTTGGTTCGGAGTGTAACACTTGTTGCTCCGGTTTATTTATAAGTATCACTTATGTATATTAATAAAAAAGCAAACTTTTGCGCTGCCTTTCTGGTTTCACATAGAAATCATACTGGCAGTAGGTTGCAAGTATTTACTTTTGGGTTGTAATAACTTTAATTTATGGATCATATGACTACTGTTTTTGCAAATTCGTTTCTGAGACATAATTGGTGTGAGTATATTCATGGTGGGGTCATGAAAGGCATATGTCTAGTCCTATTTGTAAACACCGAGGATTCTACTCAACTTTAATTAAGATGTAATAAGTAAATAATAAAAATCAAATGTCACAGGAATCTCAGAAGATTATATCTGTCAAAGAATGAAGATTAAAGTCATCTACAGACTTGAAGTGATTCTACATTGAAAGAAGCTCAATTTATTGATCAAGCCTCAATGAAGTATTCAAGCTCAGTGGATTTATTAAAGTGACAGAGATTTCAAGTGGTGACAGAAAAAGATACTGGTTACAGAGTTCTTGAATGAGAAGGAAGTGAATCACTGCTTAAAGTCAAACAGATAAAGAACAGACATTGTCGTTAGTCACTCATGAACCAGACCGTGCATTGAGTGTCAACGTACTATTGTGTTTGTTATTTATCTAAGTTTTAAGTGATTCTGGAATTAATTGAGAAGTCAACTAATTCTATTTATTCTCTTATAAATAGTTAATATTATTAAGTATATTATTTATTAAATTAATTCTGCAAAGAATTAATTTAATACATAATTTATTTAGTTAATTATTTAAATTAGAATATATTTGAACTATGAAGACCTAGATTTTGTACTAGGAAGACTTAGTTTATTAAACTAGGAAGACTCACAAGTGAGTCTTCCCGATTGTCTTCCTAGAGCAAATCTCAGTTTACCCGATTGTCTTCCATGTACAATGGTTGTCTTCCCGATTGTCTTCCAAGGCAAAAAGGAATGTTTTTCTGCTTGTCGTCCTAGTGCAATTTGTATTCTGGTTATGCATTGCACGTGGGTTACAAAATGAAAAGCATTGTTATTAATACAAGAGAGTTGACATTACTTTCAACAATCAATTCAACACAGAAGTAAAGACACAGACTCAAAACATTACATTCTTCTTCATTACTTCTTGAACTGCAAAGCTTTGAATTTCTGCCAGAGATTTAATTCTTGTATTGATTGTTAACATTTAATCCATAAGAATCATTTCTCTTGTACTTCTTTAGCTTTCTAGCGGATCATAATCCCTAGATTTTATATCGAACTACTTTTTAGTATTCGATCCTTTTTATTACAAAAATAGATAAATTCATGTCGAATTTATTCTAGATTTGTTTTATTAAGTTCTTTGTAATCAGTGAACAAAATTGTAACACCCCTCAAGTTTAATAGAGTTTCTATTTAACTTGAATATTGTTTCAGTTTTTATTCCGCACTAATTTGTTCTAAACAGTTAAATCTTTTAAAGGACAAATTCGATAAAACGGTATAGTTTGTATTCAACCCCCCTTCTACAAACTTATCAGGACCTAACAATTGGCATCAGAGCCTTTTGATTGATATACAAATCAAAGATCTAATTGTTTTGAGATTTTTCTTAAACTCTGATTTTTTATTTTTCCTAAAAATCTCAAAAGATGTCTACTACACAGAAAGTGGGTACAGTCAAAATCCCAATGTTCAGCAAGGAGCATTATCCAATGTGGAAGAAGAAAATGCTTCTATTTCTTAAGGTTGCAAATCCTAAATACATTGATGTGCTGAAGAACGGTCCCAAAGTCCCTATGATTATTGAGGGAGAACTCATTGAGAATAATGTTGTGACTAGGGCTGCTAGAATGTACCCTAAAGATGCCAAGGATTACACTCCTGATGAGAAAGAGGATGTTACCTTGGATTCCTGTCTTCAGTTGATCCTTATTGATTGTCTTGATCCAATCATGCATAATCATGTTCTCAACTGTGATACTGCTAAACACATTTGGGCAACTATAGAGATAATCAATGAGGGGACAGAGGAAGTTAGGGAGAATATGCTGGAAATTCTCACCTCACAATATGAGCATTTCAGATCAAACCCTGGTGAAGGTATCTCTCAGGTTTTTGAGAGATATAACAAATTAATCAATGATCTGAATCTCAATGGGAAGCACTACACTAACAAGGAGATTAACAAGAAGTTCCTTCTTACACTTCCACCTCATTTGGAGCACAAAATTTCTGCCATTAGAGAAGCAAGAGATATGAATGAGATTGCTTTGGAGAGATTGTATGGTGTTCTCAAGACCTATGAGCTGGAGCAGATTCAACAAAGGGAGCTGTATGGAACTGGGAAGATTGTTAGTACTTCTACTGCACTGGCTGCTGAAGTCCCACAGAAACTGGAAGTGAAGGCTGTTCAACCTTCCAGTTCTAACATGAATGTTATTGATGCTGAATATGGATTAACATCCATTGATCAATCTGATGGTGACTTCTATTCTTTAGAAGAACTTGATCAGCTGGAGGATGGTGATTTGGCTTTGATAGTCAGGAAGTTTGGGAAGTTCAGATTCAAGAGGAATCCCAATCTTAAGTTCAGGCCTAGATTTCAGAGAGGTGGATCTTCCTCTTCAAATGGCTCAAGGGGTGGCTACAAAACTGGAACTGTGGAAAGGAGCACAATCAGATGCTACAATTGCAATGAGTTGGGTCACTTTGCTACTGAATGCAGAAAGCCAAAGCAAGTGACTAGAAACACATTTGATTCTAGCAAGAAGAACAAGATTGGGAAAGCTTATGTTGCTGAAGGAAAGAGTTGGGATGACACTGACAGTGATGAAGAAGCAGGTGAGATTGGGAACCTTGCTTTAGTGGCTAAAGAGGCAAGCACTTCATCTGCACACATGTCAGAGGTAAAGTTTACTGATACTGAAATGATTCGTCATCTTGGTGGCACCTTAGAATGTGCTCGCACTGAAAATGATAGAATAATTCTTTTAAACACAAATCTTGAAAATGAGATAAAAGAATTAAAACTAGTGCATGTTAATCAGGATGAACTTGTTGAGAAAATAGCTTTTCTTGAGAATAGGGTTAAATGTTATATTCAACTGGAAACCATTCTTAAGAAAGAGATTAGTGAGCTGAAGACTAAAGCTAATGCCTATTTTAGCTCCTGTAAGACGGCTAAAGAGATTCTCAATAAACAAGCTATTGGTAATCATGTCAGTATAGGTTATGATTATAATGAGGCTATTGGATTGCTTGGCATTAATTCCCCTTGTAGAGTCAGATCTGAAGGAAGGGGTGTTCCATATGTGCTTAAGGGTATTGAAACACCCTTCTGTAAGGAGTCCGAAGCAGAACCTCTGAATGAAGACTCTATCATCATTGTAGAGGAGATTCGTGAAGAAGATATTGCTTTGGAAGTTGAACAATCCAAAAAGTGTATATCTGATATTCCAGTCAAAGTTGCTACAACTAAAAAGACTAAATCAGATATCCATAAGTTGGATCAAAACAACTGTAGAACTAACATGCCTGCTGTTAATTCTTCTCATAAAGCATGTGGTGTGAGTAATTGCATGTCTTGTGCTTTTAATGTTATGTATGCTTTCTTTAATAAAAAGCATGTATCTAGTGATAAGACTGCTCCACGTGAACATGTTAATAATAAGAAGCATGTTAAAGCAAAGACTACTAGTCCTCCTCAGACTAGAGTGGATTCATTTATCCCTAAGCCTACTCAGAAATGTGTTAAGGCTGGCTATAAATGGAAACGCTCTTATGTGAAAGAGGTTGAAGTAGTTTTAGTTAAAAATGTTGTTTTTCCTGACAAAGGCCAATTCTTTAAGTATGCCGGACCCAATCAAGTGTGGGTTCCGAGGAAGGACTAATCAATCTGGTATTGCAGGGAGTTAAACAGGTAAGCCGTGTTATATGGGTTCTTGACAGTGGCTGTTCAAGGCATATGACCGGAGATAGAGCCCTGCTATCAGATTTGGTTGAGAAAGCTGGCCCAGTAGTAACCTTTGGAGATAACAGCAAGGGTATTACGAAAGGATATGGCTGTTTGAAGTACGGAAATGTTATCATTGAAGATGTTTCATTTGTGGAAGGTCTGACATTCAATCTTCTCAGCATCAGTCAGTTCTGTGACAGAGGATATGTTGTTTCCTTTGAAAGAGAGAAGTGTCAGATCCTTCACAAGAAGAATGGAAAGCCTGCTCTTCAAGGAGTAATGAAAGGTGACTTGTTCATAGCTGATCTGAACTCGGGATTCAAAGATGAAGTTAATTGTTTTTATGCTAAAGCTTCATCAGATGATAGTTGGCTATGGCACAAGAAGATGTCTCACCTTAACTTCAAAACCATGAACTCTTTAGTCAAGAGAGAATTGGTTAGAGGTTTGCTTCAGATGGAATTTACACAGGAAGGACTGTGTGAGGCATGTCAGAAAGGAAAGTCAAAGAAAGCTTCTCACAAGGGCACTGACACATCATCAATAACTGAACCACTTCAGCTACTGCACATGGATTTGTTTGGTCCAGTTAATGTGATGTCCATGTCAAAGAAGCAATATGCACTTGTGATTGTTGATGACTTTTCAAAATATACATGGGTTTTATTCCTACATTCCAAGGATGAGACCCCATTCCTGGTGATTGGCCACATAAAGTTGATTGAGCTGGATTCTAGATTCCCTGTTAGAGCCATAAGGTCAGATAATGGTACTGAATTCAAGAATGCCATTCTAAATGACTTTTGTGCTGATAAAGGAATAACAAGACAGTATTCTGCCCCTAGAACTCCTCAACAAAATGGAGTAGTGGAAAGAAAGAATCGTACATTGATTGAAGCAGCTAGGACTATGCTAAGTGAGTCCAAACTTCCAACGTACTTTTGGGCTGAAGCAGCGAATACAGCTTGTTATACTCAGAATCGAACTTTAATCAACAAGGACTTAATGAAGACTCCGTATGAGATCATGAACAACAAGAAACCAACTGTCAAGTACTTTCATGTATTTGGAGCAAAATGCTTTGTGCTTATAGATGACAATGTTAAACGTGGCAAGTTTGATGCAAAGGCACAAGAAGCTATTTTTGTTGGATATTCCAGAAGATCTTACAGGGTCTACGTGGTTGGCAGTCACACAGTAAAGGAAAGTGTCAATGTTACTTTTGATGACACTAAGTTCCCCAGTATCCAAAAAGAAGACTCATCTGAAAAGAAGCTGAAGTTTGATAACTTTCCAGACTCAGAATCAGATGATGAAGCCCCACCTGAAGTTATTGCTGGTGATGATAATAACAATGATGATAATGATCATGGTGATGGTGGTGGAAACACTGGTAACAATGGAGATACCACCAACACTGGAGAAGAATCATCAAGGCAATCAAGCAACAACTCAGGGAGAGCAAATGAAGGATCAACTAATCACTCACAACATCAAAGTGAATCATCAAGATCAAATCTTCCAAGACACACTGTTTAGAATAGAGCTCATCCTTTTGAGCTGATCATTGGTGATCCAGATGTTGGAGTTAAAACTAGAAGTGCTTCTCAGAATGAATGTCTTTTCTCAGCATTTCTATCTAAAATGGAGCCAAAGAAAACTGAGGAAGCACTGACTGATCCAGATTGGGTGATTGCTATGCAAGATGAACTCAATCAATTTGAACAACAGCAAGTCTGGAAGCTGGTACCCAGGCCAAAGAACAAGAAAGTAGTTGGTACAAGATGGGTATACAGAAACAAGCTAGATGAGGATGGCATTGTTACAAGGAACAAGGCAAGACTGGTTGCACAAGGGTATTCACAAGCTGAAGGCATTGATTATGATGAAACCTATGCACCAGTGGCTAGACTTGAGGCCATCAGGATGTTCTTAGCATTTGCTGCTTACTCCACTTTTAAAGTCTATCAAATGGATGTTAAGAGTGCATTCCTGAATGGTGAACTTGATGAAGAAGTGTATGTGGAACAGCCCCCTGGCTTTGAAAATCAGGAGCTGCTGGACTTTGTGTACTTTCTCTTCAAGGCTATCTATGGTCTCAAACAAGCCCCAAGAAAATGGTATGACACTCTCTCTGGTTTTCTTTTAGAAAATGGTTTTGTTAGAGGTATCATAGACAAAACTCTTTTTTCAAAGAAACGTAAAGGTGATATGATATTAGTCCAAGTCTATGTGGATGACATCATATTTGGGTCTACTAATGATGATCTCTGTGAGAGATTTGCTAAGCTAATGCAGAGTAAGTTTGAAATGAGTATGATGGGTGAGCTGAAGTTCTTTCTTGGATTGCAAGTAAGTCAAAGGACAAATGGTATATTTATTTGTCAATCCAAGTATCTTAAAGAACTCCTCAAGAAGTATCACATGGAGGATTCAGCATCAGCAAGGACTCCATCTTCAACAGCAATCAAACTTGGAGCTTCTGACAAGTCTATCAAGGTAGATGTTACAAGCTACAGAGGTATGATTGGCTCCTTACTCTATCTTACTGCTAGTAGACCAGATATTATGTATGCTACATGCTTGTGTGCAAGGTTCCAAGTGGACCCTAGAGATGTACATCTCGTTGCTGTGAAAAGAATCTTGAGATATCTTAAGGGTACACCTAATCTAGGTATCTGGTACCCTAAAGATTCTGGTTTTAATCTTGTTGGATATACAGATTCTGATTATGCAGGTAGTGTTATGGATAGAAAGAGCACCTCTGGGAGTTGTCAATTCCTAGGAGGTAAGTTGATTTCCTGGTATAGCAAGAAACAGCAAACAGTTTCCAATTCAACAGCAGAAGCTGAATATATTGCTGCTGGAAGCTGTTGTGCTCAGATCTTATGGATACGGAATCAATTAAAGGACTATGGCTTTGCATTAGACAAAATTCCCATATTTTGTGATAATACAAGTGCCATAGCAATCTCCAACAACCCTGTGCAGCACTCGAGAACGAAGCACATTGATATCAGGTATCATTTTATCAGAGAGCATGTCATGAATGGAACTGTGGAGTTACATTTTGTACCCACAGAAGAACAGACTGCAGATATATTCACTAAATCTGTTGACGAATCCACATTTATCAAGTTAGTTGGTAAATTGGGTATGTTAAACAGTCTTAGTGATTAACAATATCTCTGTCATGTTTGTTCTTTAAAAATTCATTTTCTCTTGTCATTTAAATGATATTCACTGTCAATTCTCATTTAATAGTACATGCTTGTGTATTTAAATAGCTCTAAATAATTTATTTTCTTTAAAAATATTTTTCTCATATTTTTTAAGTAGAGAAATGTATTTTTATTGAAAATATATTTATTTAGAATTATTTAGGTATTTTTCAGATTGTAAATATTGTTGTTTGAATTTTTCTGCAAGTTTATATTAATTTTATGCATTTCTATAATATTATGCATATTTTTCTAGGATTTATGGAATTTTCTATGAATTTTTCTAGGCTTTTATATATTTTTCATGCATTTTTATAAGTTTTTCAGTATTTTTCTGTTAATATTCGAATTTATTCTGAATCGGGTAAACAATGTTTTTTTTTTCATTTTGTTTTTTGTTTTTTCTATTTAATTTTAAGTCTTTTCCTAACTCTTCCCAGTTTTTTGAACTAGGAAGACTATCGGGAAGACTTAAATTAATTAGTTTATTTTTTGTTTTTATTTTATTGTATTTTCCGGAAGACTTCCTAATTTGAATTAGGAAGACTACCGGGAAGACTATCCTAAGTCTTCCCGATTGTCTTCCCAATTCAAATTTAGAATAATAACCGTTCAGTTCATTTTCTTTACAGTTTATTTGTTTTGTCTTTCTCTTATATATATATACTTACACTTACACGCACTTCATTCTTACTTAGCAGTTTTTAATTTTTTTCCCCCTTCGTATTCTCTCTAAATTCTGCAGAAACTGTGATCCTTGAATCATTCTTGCTCAAGTTTGAACTTAGCAAATCATAACTATTCGTTAAAATCAAACTACTAAGTCGAATTGCTGCCCAAATTTCTGTTACTTTTTTCATTTCCTTTCGACTTTTGTGTTTTGAATTGCTAAGTACTTCTTGCTTTTGTGATCATATTTAGTTTCTGTGATAGAGATCTGTGTGTGTGTTCTTGAGAATCATTTGCCCAGTCATTTCGCATTTCAAGGTCTTAGTTCGAATTTTTAGGATCTAAAATTTGAAAATTAATTAATTTTGGTAAAATTTAATTTTGTGGATTTTAGTAATTTTAATTAATTCTAAAAATCCCTAAAATTTTATTTTTATTTTAAATTAATTAAAATTTTAGTGTTTTATTTAAAATGGATCCTAATAATTTTGAATTAGTTTTAAATAATTTTGTTGGGTATTTTGATCCGGCTAGGTGTAAAGTGGAACGTTTTAGACCGTGGATTCAATTTTTAAATAGCAATACATGTGTTAGTTATGCTATTTGTGCTAATGCACCTCTGAAAATTGATCCATTAAGGATGTTGTGTTCAAGTGCTGTTATTGCTGAAAATTCAAAATCTTTTACTTTCAATATTCTCAACCAGCAATATACAGTTACTTTTGAGTTATTTTGTGATGTGTTGCATTTTCCAAAGGATAGATTTGATCCATTACCCACTGATGATGAGTTAACACAGTTCTTTGTGAATATTCATTATCAGGGTCCCTTTCAAATGGTGAAATTGTCAAAAACCTTTGTTGTAAGGGAATGGGATCTGTTCTTTGATACTAGCTAGGGTATTTGGTAATTGCACAAAAACAAACTTTCATTGCATTACCAGTCTTAATCAGTACATTGCCTATGCTATAGTATTTGGTCGTAGATTGAACTTTGCTGAGATTCTGTGGAACCTATTGCTTATCAGGCTTGCTCACTCTAGGAGAGATTCTGATAATAGTGTGAAAGTAAAGTGTTGGTACCCTCGCTTTCTAACTCTTATCATTAATCATCTTCTCACTGCTGAGCAGGTAGAACTGTTTCGAGAAGCTAGATTTGAAACCTCTCCAACCACAGACACCAAATTCTACACCAGACTTGATGTCTCATCCAAATTCCAAAATATCCCTGTTCTTGTTTCACCACTGATGAGTCAATTCATTAATCTACCTATCTTTGGTGAACAAGTTCCTCAACCACATCCAGTTCCACTGCAGGTAGTTATTCCTAACTCTGGTTCTTCTTCTGGTACTTCAATTGAAACCCAAGTGGTTGTTAGGGCTGACCCAGAGATTGTAGAACCACATTCTCTGACCCAGGTCATAGAGCCATACAGAGAGTCAAACACTTCCGATACTCAACCTGAGCCTAATATTCAAACCAGTTCAAGAAGAGTTAGTAATATAGCTGAAATGAGTGTTCCCACAGCTCTGTCTCCACCCTTAAAGAAAAGAAGAACCTATAGGGAGACAACTGTAAGCCCATCTGTATCCTCTCAAAAGGATATGGACATAGATATGGCCACTGAACAGTCTCTGGAGACATCCTCTCAACAGGGTGGATCTATTGAAATTCGCCATCGGGCCATGGCATCTTGTACTGAGTCAAGCACTCTCCCATTACTCACAATGGGAGAAGATATCCATCTAGATTATACTCAGGACACTATGCAAGGAGAGCACTTTACTTTTGACTTTGAAACAGTGCCTACCATAGTTACGGTAGAAGTGCCTTCACAGGCATCTGAGGGAAAATCTGATTCTTCGCCAACTCAAATAGAATCATTTTCTCCCCTCCCAGAGGGAACATCTCTGGCTCCCCTAAGGGATTTTTCACTCGCAGTTTATACTGGAGAAAGTGAAAGGCAACCTGATGAGTCTGTCCCTGAAGCAATTCAGTATACAATGTCAAATATTTTGACAGACTCACTCAGGGATCGAGAATTGCGAACTCCCATTGCACCACCACTGACCTCTCTTGAAGGGGCTAGGGTGATTTTTCATGCAGGTACATCTTCTGAAAATCTTGAAAGACAGTTAGTGGTGAGAGATATGAATCAAACACCGAGTGAAACACAAGCACATGAGTTGAGTGAAACACCACTGAGAGCAATTGAAGTGAGTGCACACACTGATACAAACACTGCTTTGTTATTGAACCAGCTAGCTGATCTACAAAGGAAGTTACAAGAAACCCAGGCTGAGAACAATCTTCTGAAAGCACAAGTGGTCTCTCAATCTACCACCTCTGTATCAAATCAGCTGGGTACTGTAAAAGATGACCTCGAAGGATTGAAGAATACTCTGGTCCCGAAGCTGAATTCCATCCAACAATCTCAAGTACTAGTGGCTTCGGACATTTCTTAATTAACTATCTCAAATGCTCAAATTTCAGAAAGTGTCAAGGAGATAGCTGCCATTTCTACCAAGGTGGACTTTATTCTGCAAACAGCTGATGAAAATCAAAAGTTTAATGAAGAAAGGATTTTCAGGATAGAAGGAGGAATGGAGCATCTGAATGAAGGTATGAAGCACTTGTATACTATGATCAAGGAATCACATCAACCTACTGAAGAGCAAAGAACATTCTTTGAGGGAGATGATGATGAGGATGATGATGATGATGAAGGAGGAGATGGAAGAGAAAGAGGAGAGATAAGGAGAACATCTGAGGTGAATCCTAGGGCTTCCACAGCTCAAACTGTAGAGGATTCCTCAACTAAGGGGGAGAAGGAGAAGAAAGGAGAAGACAAAGAAGCTGGAGGAGCTTCTGGAAAGGATAACGATAAGGGGAAAGGTAAACAATCAATGGAGGAGTCTGCTTTTGATGATGCCTACTACTACCACGGTGAACAGGATGACTTCCAATTTGACACATCTGGTGATCTGAGGAAGCCCATACCTGAAGAAGCTTTTGGTGAGGAGGAGGTTGAGGAGGCAGCCAACTTTGATGATTGGGAAGATGAAGCTGATCTATACACACCTGACCCTTTGTTTGAGAAGGAGTTGAAGAAACAACAGGCAGAGTTGAGAAGAAAGGAGGATGAAAATGCCAAGGTCTCTGACATCATTTCTCAAAAGCTGAAAATTCAAAAGGCTGAACATGAAGACAAACAACATCTTCATAGTATTCATGTC
The DNA here is from genome assembly GCA_030848705.1 of Heracleum sosnowskyi. NCBI lineage: Eukaryota > Viridiplantae > Streptophyta > Magnoliopsida > Apiales > Apiaceae > Heracleum > Heracleum sosnowskyi. Next base: position 55,921,043 of record CM061238.1, on the reverse strand, counting down.
AAAGAAAGGAGATTGGATGTTAGGATGAAGCAAGGAGTCAATTGGGATAAAGCAAGGGAGATGTTTGATATCCCTCAGAGAGGCACAAACAATGATGCTACTTTTCTGAAGCTGCTTGAGAAGATCAGAATTGTTAATCCAGACAACTCATTATATATGAAGACATTGAAGCAAGATATATTAAGGATAACATCTGCATTTGATCAAGTAAGACAAGAACTGTTCATCTATGTCTCAAGTGCTCTTGAAGGGTCATTCACTATTTCTCTTGAATTACTCCAAAGAAGATCTCTCTCTGAATTGTGGATTCTGATGAGTAAAGTAAAGAGATCTTCTTGCTTGAACGAGCTTCTGTATGACCGGCTGAGAGATTCTGCTATGAAGGCCAGCCCTCAAGTTATACATTTTCCTTATGAAGTCAAAATCTATAGAGGTACAACTTTGGAGACTGTAAGGCTGGATCCTGATTCTTTGAAGCTACAGACTGCAATGCAACTGGTGAAGTTGGAGAATCTTCTGAGAACATCTGGGTTTGCTACTGTAGAAAAGTCTGAAGTTGCTGATATGATTTCAGACTACTGCACGGAGAAAGTACCAAGGTATGCTCAGATGAAGAATAGATTGAAGAAGATCACCAATCAACCAGTAATGCCAAGTGGTGTGGTTTCTGAAAGTGATCGTGTCCTTGACAAAGATCTTCTAGTCACCTTGGCAGAAGCTGAAGAAGGTGAAATTAGAGACTAAAGGCATGATGTAGTTAGCTCAATTTGTAAATGTTATATCTTTAGAGCTAGGTAAATCAAGATAGGGAAATTTATCATTTGTTCAGGCTAGAGGAACATCTATCTTGTATTTATCTTTATTGTTTGAATCTGGAATTTGTTATATTTAATCCAGAACTTTTTATTATTTGCTTGGCTCTTAAAAGTCTTATCTTTTCTTGTTTTAGTTGAGTTATCCTCAAGAGTATTTGGTTGTTATTGTCTAACAAACAAATAGGGGGAGATTGAAAGGCATATGTCTAGTCCTATTTGTCAACACCGAGGATTCTACTCAACTTTAATTAAGATGTAATAAGTAAATAATAAAAATCAAATGTCATAGGAATCTCAGAAGATTATATCTGTCAAAGAATGAAGATTAAAGTCATCTACAAACTTGAAGTGATTCTACATTGAAAGAAGCTCAATTTATTGATCAAGCCTCAATGAAGTATTCAAGCTCAGTGGATTTATTAAAGTGACAGAGATTTCAAGTGGTGACAGAAAAAGATACTGGTTACAGAGTTCTTGAATGAGAAGGAAGTGAATCACTGCTTAAAGTCAAACAGATAAAGAACAGACATTGTCGTTAGTCACTCATGAACCAGACCGTGCATTGAGTGTCAACGTACTATTGTGTTTGTTATTTATCTATGTTTTAAGTGATTCTGGAATTAATTGAGAAGTCAACTAATTCTATTTATTCTCTTATAAATAGTTAATATTATTAAGTATATTATTTATTAAATTAATTCTGCAAAGAATTAATTTAATACATAATTTATTTAGTTAATTATTTAAATTAGAATATATTTGAACTAGGAAGACTTAGATTTTGTACTAGGAAGACTTAGTTTATTAAACTAGGAAGACTCACAAGTGAGTCTTCCCGATTGTCTTCCTAGAGCAAATCTCAGTTTACCCGATTGTCTTCCATGTACAATGGTTGTCTTCCCGATTGTCTTCCAAGGCAAAAAGGAATGTTTTTCTGCTTGTCTTCCTAGTGCAATTTGTATTCTGGTTATGCATTGCACGTGAGTTACAAAATGAAAAGCATTGTTATTAATACAAGAGAGTTGACATTACTTTCAACAATCAATTCAACACAGAAGTAAAGACACAGACTCAAAACATTACATTCTTCTTCATTACTTCTTGAACTGCAAAGCTTTGAATTTCTGCAAGAGATTTAATTCTTGTATTGATTGTTAACATTTAATCCATAAGAATCATTTCTCTTGTACTGCTTTAGCTTTCTAGCGGATCATAATCCCTAGATTTTATATCGAACTACTTTTTAGTATTCGATCCTTTTTATTACAAAAATAGATAAATTCATGTCGAATTTATTCTAGATTTGTTTTATTAAGTTCTTTGTAATCAGTGAACAAAATTGTGACACCCCTCAAGTTTAATAGAGTTTCTATTTAACTTGAATATTGTTTCAGTTTTTATTCCGCACTAATTTGTTCTAAACAGTTAAATCTTTTAAAGGACAAATTCGATAAAACGGTATAGTTTGTATTCAACCCCCCTTCTACAAACTTATCAGGACCTAACAGGTCACCATGTGTGTTGATTTATATTATTATGATTCAAGTATCAAGTGTTTGTACGGAATAAGGGATCGTGACAACCTAGATCTCCGACCCCGGATCTGGGGGTGTTACATCAACCTCTGTCAAATCCAAAATCCATTCTCTCAACCTATTATCAAATCAACCCGGGCCCCAATTTCTACAGTTAGTCCGGGCCTAGTAATGGTTGTAGTCATTTTCTAAATTTGAACGTTTTCCCTGATAACCCGGTCTTAGAGTTTATTCGTATACAATTAACCAAGTCGAACACAAAACAAGTATACTACACAACAAGAACCTACACTATACAGACATGGAGCCCGGACAGTGAACAACCCGGGCTCTTTTCAGAAACTGAAACGCCAGAAACACAATAAACACAAAATTCCACACCCAACTAAGATCAAAAACAGTTACATACAAATGCATACACACTCCTCATCCCAGAAATAACAAGAACAGCAATAGAAAACCCAGAATTCAAAACCCCAAAATCCCAAATAGTGTCACATGCAAACTCAATTCCTAAACTAAACAACAGTACAACCACAAAACAAACACAAAAAACACTGTCCAACAAACTTAAACATATTTTTCGATTAAACCCCATTTTTGAAGACAAAGAGTTACGAAAATCAAATCAAATATAAGAGAATAGTACAGCAAATGGGAAAGATATACAAGGGGATAGACTTACAGAAAGCAGGAGACTAAGATGGCTTCGAAAGGACAACACGAAAGCTCGGAACGCCGGTGGCCGGAAAAGCGACGGTGAAAAAGAAGAAAAGTTTGGGAAAGTAAAAAGAGGAAGTAAAGAAATGGGTTTTGTAGGGAAAACAAACTTTTGAAGGACACGTGGCCGCAGAAGAGTGGGCGAAAAAAGAAAAAAGAAAAACACAAATCAGTTGAAAAGACAAGGGTAATTATGGCTGACAGTACTGGTGTGCGAGTTTCGAGGAGATTTGGAGTAATGCAAATTCAATCGTTTTAGGTGGAAAGCTATGAAATCGATTGAAATTCCAAATGGAGACAAATTTGATCTGGAAACCCGGATTATCATCAACCCTGGCTGCAGAACAATCCTGTCTACCTTCAATCCGGATTGGGGGCAACAATCAACCAAAATTTCACAACATTCCGGATTGGGGGCAACAATCAACCAAAATTTCTTCTAAGTTACTCTTTAATCCGGACTCATGTCATTGACAACAAACCGGATTGGGGGGCAACAATCAACCAAAATTTCTTCTAAGTTACTAAAAGTTTCACAACTTTGGAATTGAGAAGGAACTCTAAGCTACTCTTTAATTCGGACTCATGTCATTGACAACAATCTGGATTGGGGGCAACAATCAAGCCAGAAATTTTTCTAAGTTACCCAGAGCTCGAAGGTTTTGGACTTGAGAAAAAACAAAGGATCATTCTCAACCCCGGATTGTCACCTTTGATACCAATCCGGGTTGGGTGCAACAATCAAGCCAAAAATGTTTCAGAATTGAGAAAGAACCCTGGCTCACTGTCAACCCCGGATTACCACCCTTGATAACAATCCGGGTTGGGGGGGCAACAATAAAGCTAGAAATTTCGTCCAAGTTATCAATTAAGGAGTTTCTACTCCCCCATTCAGAAAATCTGCATAAGGGAGTAGGGGGCAAATGATAGGCTATGTTTAGCCCGGACCCGTCCTGGGCCCTGGATCACGCCAGAACCCGGATTCATGCTTTGGCCATGGCTCACCTCAAAGTCCGGATTCATGTTTGGGTCATGGCTCATCTCAAGTCCGGATTCATGTTTAGGCCATGGCTCACCTCAAAGCTCGGGCTCATAGTTGGGCCATGGCTCAAAGTCAAAGATTAAACTCACTCCTGGCGACAAAGGCAATAACTTACGTGAGAGAAACTGTACATTGTTACGTGACGTGCTTAGGTCATTTCTGATTGCCACACCTGATGACGACACGTAAGGATACCTAATTATTGGCACAATTAGGTTCTATTCAAGCCACACGCCAGCAGGAGCCTGGCACACGGCACCACAATTTCTCACCTGAACACATGGGATCCATCAACATCACCCAGGTGTCCTACCTACCTAGGATTCAACGCTCATGATTGCAGGTACAACCCCTAAACCCTAATTCTTGGCCTATGAATAGACTAAGGAGGAAAGGTCTAGGGATTACACACTCTCTTTTACACACTCACCCTAAACTATACACACTATACATACACCCTCCATATTTAGATATCTCTAGTCTTATTCTCTCTTCCAAAGCCTCCAATTATTCTCACGCCGGAGGCGCCGCCAGGGTCCAAACCCTCCTCCGGTGTTGTTTTGTAGACACCCAACGGCAACAACACCGCATCCAGGCGTGGGGAATGGCTGAGAAGGGCTAGATCGGGACTTGGAGTTATCAATGTATACTTGCTGTCACACTGTAGAAATCTCTGTCAATTTAATAGATCCACTTTCTTGAATAGTTCACTAAGGCTTGATCAAATAAATGAACTTTTTTCAATGTAGAATTACTTCAAGTCCGTAGATTGAATTTAATCTTCATTCTTTTGATTGATATTACCTTCTGAGATTCCTATGACAATTGAATTATTATTTACTTATTACATTCTTGTTTAAGTTGAGTCGAATCCTCGATGTTTACAAATAGGCCTATACATATGCCTTTCAATCTCCCCCTATTTGTTTGTTAGAGAATAACAACCAAATACCTAGAGGATAACTCAACTAATTAAACAAGGAAAAAAAATAAGACTTTAAGAGCCAAGTAAATAATAAAAAAAGGTTATGGTTTATATATAACATTTTTCCAGATTCAAACATTAAAGATAAATACAAGTTGGATGTTCCTCTAGACTGAACATATGAATACATTGATCCTATCTTGATTTACCTAAGCTCTAAACATATTACAATTAAAAAACTGAGCTTGAGATCAATTTTCTTGATCACTCATTTCACCTTCCTCCAAAGCATCTATCAAATCTTTGTCAAGGACACGATCATTTTCAGAGGTGAGATTTGCTGGTCTGACTGGTAGAGTTGTGACTTTCTTCAACCAAATGCAATGCAGGGTAACTCTTCAAAGAAATAAGATCCACTCCGCAGGATTCAAGTGCTCTACCTTTGTAAAATTTGACTTCAAATGGCACATCTACAACATGAGGACTGGCCCTTATAGCATATTATTTGAGTTGTTCATGCAATAGTACATTCAATTGAGAAGATTCTTTAACTTTGCTCATGAGAACCCAAAGCTCTGACAAAGATCTTCTTGAAAAATAGTCCAAAGAGACCGTGAGAGATCCAACACTTTGACAAGATACATAGATGATCATCTCATTTCTGACTCTGTCAAATCCAGTGATAATCCTTGAGATTTATTCCTATAAGGCTTTCATGTACACTGAATTATCAGGATTGAAAATTTTGAACTTTTGAAGAAGGCCAATAAACTCCCGATCATTGTTTGATCGTTTCTGAGAGAGTGCAAACATTTCCTTTGCTTTGGTCCATGAAAGGCATATATATAGGCCTATTTGTAAACACAAAGGATTCTACTCAACATAAACCAAGATGTAATAAGTAAATAATAAATACAGATGTCACAGGAATCTCAGAAGATTATATCTGTCAAGAGAATGAAGATTAAGGTCATCTACAGTCTTGAAGTAAGTCTACATTGAAAGAAGTTCAATTTATTGATCAAGCCTCAGTGAAGTATTCAAGGAAGTGGAACTATTTAATAGTGATAGAGATTTCAGAAGTGTGATGGGAAAAAGTACAGGTTACAGTCCTTTGTTTTAGTAGAAGGAAAAAGAACCATAGCGTAAAGTCAAAAGATGAAGAATAGTCACTAAAGTTAGTCACTCATGAACCAGACAGTACATGGAGTGTCAACGTCAGTCAGTGGAAGTTCGTCATCAATTTCAGTGGTTCTTAGAATTAGTTTTAATTCTCTTTTAATTTATTCTATAAGTTAATTAATTTAATCTATGAATTAATTCTTTCAGAAATAATTCATATATTAAATTAATCAATCTAGATCTTAAATTAATTTTATGTATAAATTAATTCTCAAGAATTAATTTATTTATGGAATTATTTAAGTCAATTATTTAATTTATTTAATCTGTGAATTAATTCTAATAGAATTAATTCATTTATTAAATCAATTAAGTAAAATAAATTAAAACAGATTTATTTCTATTTCTATTTAGTACTAGTAGTACTATCTGGTTTATACTAGTAGTACTATCAAGGTTAGTACTACCGATAGTACTACCAATACAAATTGATAGTACTACCGAAAGTATTACCAGTTAAATTGGTTAGTACTATTGGTATAAAATAAAGTAAATTGGTTGGCGCGTGCATGTGTAATTCTGTGACTTGGTTAAGTACACTGCATTGATCAAAAGAGACAGCATCATTAACACAAGAAAACAAGACAGAAACAGAAAGCAAAGCATCATATCCTTTCTTCTGCCATTAACATTCAACCAACCGCAAAGCTTTCATTTAAATCATTGTAATAAATTCTAGCCATTAATGTTATATCCAATCCACTAGAATTCAATTACTTGTATTGCTTTGACAATCTAGCGGATCATAATCCCTAGAATTTCTATCGAACTACTTTTTAGTATTTGATCCTTTTATTACATTTATAGATAAATTCATGTCAAATTTATTCTAGATTTTTTTAACAAGAACTCTGTAATCTGTACGCAGAATTGTAACACCCTTCAAGTTCAATGGAGTTTTATTTAACTTGAATCTTGTTTCATTTTATTCCGCAGATAATTTGCTATTGTAATTGTTAAATCTTCTATCAATACAAATTCGATTAAACGGTACTGTTTGTATTCAACCCCCCTTCTACAAACATATCAGGACCTAACAATTGGCATCAGAGCCTTTTGATTGATACACTAATCAAAGATCCAATTGTTTTGAGATTTTCTTAAACTCTGAAATTTTTAATTCTTCAAAAATCTCAAAAATGTCTACAACTCATAAAGTTGGTACTATCAAAATCCCCATGTTCAGCAAGGAGCATTATCCTACGTGGAAGAAGAAAATGCTCTTGTTTCTTCAAGTTGCTAATGTTAAATATTTGGGAGTGCTGAAGAATGGTCCTAAAATCCCTATGATTGTTGAGGGAGAGCAGATAGAGAATGATGTGGTTACTAGAGCTGCTAGGATGTACCCCAAGGACCCCAAGGACTACACTCCTGATGAGAAAGAGGATTCTACACTTGATGCCTGTCTACAGTTGATACTGGTTGATTGTCTTGATCCTATCATGCATAATCATGTTCTAAACTGTGCTACTGCCAAACACATTTGGGACACTATAGAGATAATCAATGAGGGGACAGAGGAAGTAAGAGAGAATAAGCTGGAAATTCTCACCTCTTCATATGAGCATTTCAGATCAAACCCTGGTGAAGGTATATCTGAGGTTTTTGAGAGATACAACAAATTAATCAATGATCTGAACCTCAATGGGAAGCACTATACTATCAAGGAAATCAACAAGAAGTTCCTTCTGACACTTCCAATTCATTTGGAGCACAAAATATCTGAAATCAGAGAAGCAAGAGATCTTGGAGAGATTTCTCTGGAAAGACTGTATGGTGTTCTGAAGACCTATGAGCTGGGGCAGATTCAACAGAATGAGTTATATGGAACTGGAAAGATAGTTGGTACTTCTACTGCATTGACAACAGTAGTCCCACAGAAAATGGAAGTGAAGGTTGTTCAACCTTCCAGTTCTAACTTGGATGTTATTGATGCTGAATTTGGTTTAACGTCCATTAATTAATCTGGTGGTGACTTCTACTCTTTGGAAGAACTTGATCAGCTGGAAGATGGTGATTTGGCCATGATAGTCCGAAAATTTGGTAAGTTCCGATTCAGGAGAAATTCCAATCTTAAGTTCAAGCCCAGGTTTCAGAGAGGTGGTTCCTCATCTACAAATAGCACAAGGGGTGGCTATAAAACTAGAACTGTGGAAAGAAGCACAATCAGGTGCTACAATTGTAATGAGTTGGGTCACTTTGCTACTGAATGTAAAAAGCCAAAGCAAGTGAGAAGAAACTCATTTGATTCTAGCAAGAAGAATAAGATTGGGAAATCATATGTGGCTGAAGGAAAGAGTTGGGATAGGTGAAATTGGAAACCTTGCTTTAATGGCTAATGAGGCAAGCACTTCATCAACATATGTGACGCCCTCCCAATCTGGGGTCATGATTGGGGGAGTCACTACAACCTCTATACTTATAAACCTGTGATTAATAATATAAACATACAGACGCGACCCCAACTTTACCCTGGATCTTTAACAGGTAATGGTATGAAACAGGCATCAACTATCTACTTCATTTTATTACATAATAAAAGTCTCAAAAGTTATTACAACCGTGTCTTAAAAGTTCTACATTCCCTTATACAAAACACCTTCTACAAGTCTTCATCACCTGCCTGAGCTGGCATCCCAAAAATAACCCTATAGGAAGACTTCCTAGCTGACTGAAAAGTGTGTACCATCTTCTCTTTTAACTGTGGGTTAGAACAGGGGAAAGAATGAGCCAAATGCTCAGCAAGTAATAATATATCCAAATAGTTAACCACTGTGAAACAGTTTCCAATATCAATATGTATGTCATGGGTATAGCAGAATCCATATCAAGGGATTATCAGAACAATGACATGAATATACAATTTCAAAGGGTAAACCCATTTCCTTATAAAGATATATGATTTCAAGAAAAACAATAAGTAATTTGGAGATTTTTCACAACGCGCCGGACAATACGGGTGATCAGCCACGTAATGTCCCCATACCGGACACACAGTCCCTCTGGTCATTGTATTGGGTCCCAATACGCACACATTGGCCTTTAGACTAGTCCATCCGTAGTCCAGTTATTATAATTAAAAAGTGCTGGGCCGGCGTCACTCGGCCTGTTACGCCTCCAAACTTAGAAATCCGTGGAAATCATAAATCGGAATTCAAATGATTATAAATTTTGAAACTTCCTTTCTTTTAAAACCTTTCTTACGAAAGAAATCCTTTGTAAATCATTGGATGTGTGTTTGTATAGTACTCAAGTGAAGGTTCATGTATTCTCAATTTCAAGTAAGTATATGATTCATAGGTACAAGTTCAAATCTAATGCAATAGAATCTCAGGTTAAAATGTAAGTATAATCAAAGGATAATGATAAGGCCTGAAGAAGAGTTTAAGCAAGATATGGTTCACAAGACATTGTGTTGTGTCTATAATGTTTGTATATAAAAGAGTCTTTTGGGAATTGGATAAGTTCAATATGATGAATCTGGATTTCTATTAATGGGAAAACGAGAAGAAAATGTCATCCGGTACATTTTGGAAATGTAATTAGAATGAGGGTTCAGATATATTCACTTTCAGGTATAAAAGGAATGCATAAGCAGGTGATCAACTTCAGATTATAGAACCATAGGTTATTGAGCTTTAATACATTGATATAATCAGGATATAAAGGTTCAAGGAAAGAAAACTAAACAAAGTAGGGTGTACAGAACAACATGGTATATGAACAGAGATAAGGGTTACCAATGAACAATATGTGTTTTCAGAATTAAAAGTATATCAAAGCAAGATAGCAATTCATATATGTCAAAATGAAAGAATGGAATCGAAATACGAAAGCAAGTTAGTATTACTTGCCTTAATAGAAAAAAGGGTAATGAGAAATCGCTGGTTCTCCACCTTGGTCTTTCCTTTATTTATAGGCTCTACTTCTTTGGATTCTTAAGTAGCTTTTAGAACAAACTGTACTCACTGAATTTCTGCCTTCGCCTTGCCTTTATTTCTATGTTCCACGTCTCGCAACTCTACAAAAGAGTATATACTATTTCAGAATGATCCTCTCAAAATTCTAATCCTTATTCTAAACTACCCCACGTTCCGTAAACACGTAAACACATAATATTTATATCACTTATAATCTCTTATCCATATGATAAGCACAAAACTCACATAAGCGCATATTTCCATTCAAGTTCACATAATATACTCCTTTAATACATATGTATATAATCTAACTTTCAAATCATACCACACTTGGTTATCCCTTTAAATCAACTTGACCAATGCTAACCATATCCTTAACACCTTTACAAACAATGTTTTCATCTCAAAAAGCTGAAAAATCTGCTGCGCATACTTTACTAAAACATTTTTCATAAATCCAAAAATAATCAAAAACATACAACATTTGACAGGCTACCTCCTGATTACTAGTCCAACTCAGAATAAAAATTTCAATTTCAGAACAGTTTATTTAGACTAAAAACGAACAGGTTAAAGTATGAACTGAAGCACAGAAAAATCCCTGCTGCGCAACTTTTAGTAAAACATGCATAACTCTTTACTCGCTAACTCTATCGATACAAGGTTTGCACCTGAGCAAACTAGACTCCAACTAGAACAATTTCCTCTTAGACGTACTGTCTAAAACAGGTAGCAAGCAATTGCAATTAACCAAAACAGAACAGACAGTTTCTGGGCATCTCAACATTCTGCACATAAACCTTTAATCACTAATATTCTTATTGCATAACCTATGATACAACTAATTTACCATTCTCAACTATTTAGGCTTCCACAACACTCACAAATCAGAAATTTAAGAAGAAGTACTCAATTTATACATTAAAATCAATTAGCATCAACAATCACAAACACTACACTTCTAATCCGACAAAAACCCCAAATCAAAACCTTCAACTTAAAATCAAATATCAAACATATATAATCCAAAATTCTCTAAACTTAACACAATCACTAACATGCAATCACTATAACCTTGAGGCTATCAATTAATCATCAACATCAATACTTCAAACCAATTTTACAAAAAGGAGAAAATCAAAAATACATACATGCTTTTCGATTTCTCAACATGCAATCAAAATTACATCTAAAAATAGCTATTAATACATAAATTGGACTCAAGAACATCATCATCGTCTCCGTCGGCTCGCCGGAGCTCATTGCCGACGGCGACATGGTTTGGAGGTGCCCGGAATTCGGGTTTCCTTCAACAAACCTCACCAATAAGCAATTTAAAACAACCAATTAATCACGAAATCATCACAAACAAGCTTTCCGAATTGAAATAAGATCAAAATCACCAAAATCTCTTGCATGCAAAACTGGTACACACATATACACACGGCCATACACACACACAACCATGATCGTATATGTATGTATATATATATATATATATAACAATTGATTGTGTGGAGAGAAAAGAAGAGAAGGATGAAGATTTTTCCAGAAAATGAGAAAAGCCGAGAGAGAGAGAGCAGGGAAGAGAGAACAGAGGTGTCGACAATAAGAAAAGGGGGAGAATGCTGGGCTTGAGGGTTTTATAAGCCCCAAGGGCAAAACAGTAACTTCACAATTAAAAATCTGATTTTTAATAAAAGAAAACCAATATAATGCCTTTCTAAAATCCGAAATAAAATGAAACTAATATCTAAAAATCAAAATTTTATTTTTAAAATAGAGAATACAAATTTACAAGCTCACGCATATTTTTAAAATATTTTTATGATCAAAATTGAATTAAATATGAATTTTCAAAGTTTAGATCACATAAATGACATTTAAATCATAAAATCGTTTTTAAATCCTTAAAGCCAAACCTAAATTCCTCCATTAATTTTAAAAAATAATAGATTATAAAATAAAGGTTGTGAAAAAGATATCACAATAAAAAGAATCTCCGATGATTTTATAAAATTCCCGGAAGGTCAAAAAGAACTAATTTTTAATAAGAAATTCATATAAAATGCAATTAAAAGCATACACATATATTTTAATCCATACCATTCACCAAGTAAACATCTAATCATCACATTTTCAAATATCCGCCTTTCACACTATATTCACATATCATAGATCTCAAATATTATTAAATATTAATTAATATTGTACAAGCGTTTTTCTGAGTCGTTATAACCTTCCCCCCTTAAAAAGATTCTGTCCCCAGAATCTAACCTTATGAAAATAGATGCGGATACTTTTCAAGCATCTCGCTCTCGAGTTCCCAAGTCGATTCTTCAACTTTGGGATTCCTCCACAAAACCTTAACTAACTTAACAGTCTTATTCCTTAGTTTCCTATCCATATGATCCTGAATTTCAACAGGTTGTTCTATATATGACAAATCGGGTTGAATCTCAATAGGCTCATATTCGATCACGTGATTTGTATCAGGATTAAATCTCTTAAGCATCGAAATATGAAAAACGTTATGAATGTGCTCCATGTGGGGTGGTAACGCTAACGCATATGCAACTTTTCCAATACGTCTCAATATCTCAAACGGTCCTACATATCTCGGGCTAAGTTTCCCTTTATTGCCAAATCTTGTAACTCCTTTCCATGACGACACTTTTAGCAACACTTGATCTCCTTCTTCAAAACTCAGATCCTTCATGTCTTGGTTAGCTTACTTCCGTTGTCTGTCTTGTACCGTAACTAGTCTTTTTCGAATGATTTTAATCTTTTCCTTCGTTTGTTGTACTAGCTCGGGTCCCAAAACTTTTCGTTCTCCCACTTCTTCCCAATATGCAGGCGACCTACATTTCCTTCCATACAATGCTTCATACAGGGGCATTCCAATACTTGCGTGATAGCTGTTGCGGCAAAAGAATTCCACTAATGGTAAATGTTCACCTCAATTGCTTTCAAAATCCGTCGCACAAATTCTAAGTATATCTTCGATTGTCTGGATAGTCTATTCACTATGACTATATGCTTAAGGACGATAAACGGTACACATATTTAACTTGGTTTCTGAGCATGTCAAAACTTTCTTCCAAATCTTGAATTAAAATGAGGGTCTTGGTAAGATTCGATTGATACTTGAACCTCCTGCTTTACTATTGTCTCTTAGAGATAAAACCAATTTATCCAATGAATGTTTCTCGTTGATGGAAAAAGGAAATGTACCGACTTGTTTAATCTGTCGAACATGACTCAATTGGCATCATGAGATGTTCCTATTTCAACTCAGGAATTTCTATTGGTTGTAATTATCCACTAGGTCTTTGATGTTCAGTTTTAACTCCCTGACAGGTAAAACACTTACTTACTCATCCAGTAATATCTCTTTCGTATATGTCCACCAAGATTTTCTTTTAAGCCTTGTTACATCTTCGTACATCTGGGATGGATCGAATACTTCGAATTCACGAGCATCATTCAGTATCTCATTCTTTAACCATGTCACACTAGGTATCCAATTCCTAGAGAAAAACCTAAAAATTCCTTTATCATCCTTTTGACTCCTTCTACTTTCTCCTATAAAGTTACTCATGTTATCGCTCATCACTTCCGCTAGACATTTTTCTACTTTTCTCTAGCCGCTCCAGTTGAAAAGTCATTGTATATATGTTTATCATCTCCGTCGCTTGATCTGAAATACGAACCTCTATTCCTACTTTTTCAAATTCCTTGATCAGTCCTAACCATTTCCTCTACCTTATGTATACAGCTCCTTTTCGGTGAAAATATATTTCAAATGTTTATGATCCGAATAGATTTCATATTTTCCTTCATACAAGTAGGCCTCCAAATCAATGCGAAGACTATTGTGGCTAGTTCTCAGTCATGTGTCGGGTGTTTCCACTCGTGGTTCTTCAGCTGTCTAGAAATATATACAGTCATCTTAACATGTTAAATCAGTCTTGATTCTTAACACAAAGTTGTGTTCTCAATTTTAGTTATTGATATTGTCCTAAGGTACATGAGTCATCATTTCCGGTAACAATGAATCTATTTTACCATTATGGCTCGACTAAAGAGTTCCGTTCCTCTAGCAATTTAAATACTTCCTTTTCCATTTATCTTAACTCTTGGATGCTTTCTAATAAGCTTGGTTAATGGTGTGGCTATCTTGGTATAATCCTTGAAAAACCTTCGATAATCTCCATCCAATCTCATAAAACCTCTAACTTTTGTAGGTGTCTTAGGCCTTACTCAATTCATTAACGTTTCAACCTTAGCTGGATCCACTTGGATTCATTCTCTACTAATTACCTGTCCTAGTAATTGTAATTCTTTCAACCAAAACTCGTACTTAGAAAACTTTGCGCACAATATCTCTTTTCTTAAAATTTCTAGGGTTATTCTCAAATGATCTGTATGCTCTTCTTCCATCTTTGAATACCTTAAGATGTCATTGATGAAAACATTCTCAAACTTATCCAAATATTTCTTAAAATTTCTATTCATCATGTTCATAAAAGTGGCAGTTGAATTCATCAAACCGAACTCCATCACTAAGAACTCATAGTGTCTATATACATCAGGTTCAAAACATCGTCTAAGGAATATCTTCGAGTTTTGTTTTTTTAAATGACAGTAACCAAATCATAAATAAATTTTGAAAAACACACTATGTTCTTTAACTGGTCAGATCATCGATCCTTGACAATGGGTATTTGTTCTTAATGGTCAACTTGGCGCACCCAATAGGAATACACTAGACCTTATAACTCCCTTTTTCCTAAGATCTTGCAATTGAATTGCTAACTCTTTCATTTCTACTTATGCCATTCTATATGGAGCCGTCGAAACTGGTTTTGTCCCGGGTGCTAAGTCTTCAACGAATCTACTTCCCTGGCGGGAGGTAAACATAAAAGATTGTCAAGTAATACAATTTGAAATTCGTTAGCTACTAGAATCTTCTCTATCCAAGGTGTTTCTTTCCTAACATTTACCTCGTATGACGATAAGCTTTTCAACCTTGACACAATAATCTTTTACCTATTTGATAGTTAGATACCTCTTCGTCTGCTTTCGGCCTCGGATAACAACTTTTACATTATATAGGGCTCGAAGTTTCCATTTTCTTCATATTCTGTTAACCAATCCATTCTTAGAGTTTACATCAGATTTCTATTATATCAATCTCACAGTGAGGACAAGCTAGATTAATCGATATATGCTCCTGAGTAGCTATTCATGTAGTCAAAACTTTACTTAACAGTTGTGTTTTACAGTCCGACTTACGAGCAAATTCTCTGAAAATAAAATACTTTGTGGCTTCGAATCCGTTAACACTTTGGCACTTATGTAGCTAATATGAAACGTATCCGCAACCATATCCTTGTTCTTTAATGTATCACTCATGGTTATATTGAGGATTCTTGTCCTTGGTTACTTAGTGTGTAATGGTCATGTTACCCTTAACATATTGCTTACTGGGTCTAGTGCTTGTAATCTCTTAAGGAATGTCATACCTTCCTACACTTGTTACACGTAACTCTTGCCTTCGGTTTATGGCTCTCATTGGCGTAGTGTCCTCTCTGTGTACACTTGTAACGTACCATATTGATCTTATTAGAAACTCCCAGTTGCTTCTTTCCACAAGTTCTACATTCTAGTATCGGAGGTTTCGGAGGTCTTGGTTAATCCATATTTTATGGATGGTTCCCTTACTTATCATTTCCAGTTTCTGGTCTTCCAAATCCAACATTCCTATTTGACTGAAACTCAGGCCTTATATTGAAATGGTTCTAAAAGTTCCCTATTTGTTGGTTTCCTTCCGGTGTCTCTGACTTCCCTTTTTCTAGCTTCTTTTGTTTGTGATCAATCATTTTCACTTTTGATTCTCATAGCCTTCCATACCATAACTGTATAAATAGTCAAGTCAATTACAATCACTTTACTCCTAATCCACGACCTCATTTCCCCTGTTGGAGTCTCTTAACTCTCTTTTCATCAATATTCACATATTTGGACATAAACATGGCCAGATAAATAAATTTTGGTTCAAACCATGTTACGCTCAAGTTACCATGCTTCGGTTCTAAAATTTATGTCCAACATTTGGTCTCAAGACGTACAAAACCTTGTAATGTTTTAACTACTATATCCAAATTGAAATATAGGATAAACAGGTGCTTATATATACTTTTCTGACAAGTAGAATAACAGTCTTTCATCAACAATAATCAACTCCTTTTTAGTATATCCAATATCACTTTACTTCATACTTCAACCTGATTAGTATTGGTATATCCTTGTTACCTTCTCCTTATCCATACCATAACTCTTGGTAATAATAAACCTTGACATCGTGTTGTAAGTCTAATGAGCAATTTAACTAGACATCCAATCCCTCCTGTAAAGCATAATGTAACATACGATGTAAAAGAGATAACTACAACTCAACAAAGGACAAGACAGACAATAGTATTAATAGAAGCACAGGAATCCAGAATCAAAGAAGAAAAGGTAAACTCAAAAAATCAAAATACGTTATGTATTCTTGAAGTCCGTAAACAGGTCACGGAAAGAAGTTCATGAAAATGTTCAAGCCTCAGTGACAGCAATAGAAACAAGACTTTGAAGATGACAGAAGTATGTGAATGATTTAGGGTTAAGTACCACGGGATTCCAGTGATTTAAACGAAGCAACCAGAAAGACAAAGGACTTATCAGCAGCACTGAACTGAAGACATAAAATAAGAATTGATCAAGTGTTATTCATCTGTGAACCAGACCAGTTGCACGAGTTGACGGCACTAAGAAGATCAAGCTGTTTTATCGTCTCAGAACAAATTGATACAGTCTATTGCTTAAACACCCGGGAGCTCAGGAGTTATTACTAAAGGACAAATGACAAGTAAATCAATTCGATAGTTTTTCTTTTAAGAAAACTATCGAATGAGAGTTTAAGGTGATTGAATTAAAAACAAGTAAATCAATTTAGCATTCGATAGTTTTGTTTTAAAAACTATCGAATAGTAAAATGATTTGTTTCATTCGATGGTTTCTTAAACCATTCGATGGTTTTTTAATTGGGAGCAGGTGGAAAGTATTCTTTGTTTTTCAAGTTGAAGAAGATCCAACGGCCAGGATTGTTTCTACAAGTTTGGTTCGATGGTTTTTCAAACAAAAGTCTGCAGTTAATACAGAGTGAAGAAAGTGTCTTCTTCAGTTAAGGATTTCAATACAGAGACATTACTGAGAGAGAGAAGAGCCGGAGAAAATTATCAGAGAAATTAATAGTGCTCAGAACTTGATCATTGTTTTGTATTTGTGTAACCTTAAACTCATTGACGCTAATCTACGGATTAGAAATTGTAGCACCCCTCGAGGTTTATATTTATAAAAAGATATATTCCCCGAAACTTGATTTGGTTTGGTGTGTTTGATTTCGTTATAGAACTGAAAGATTAATCCGTGAACGAAATTGAATTATTTGTGAGTATCATATTCAACCCCCCCTTCTACGATACTTTGGACCTAACAATTGGTATCAGAGCTACTTGATTGATATACAAATCATATCCGGTGAATGAGACCAAAATCAAACGTAGCGTGAAAATTCGAAGCAAATTTTTTAACTTTCAAAAATTTTCATTTAATTGGAATTTCTTGAATTTTAAACAATTTGAAATTTTCAGAAACCATGAGTGCTCGAAAGACAACCGCTGGTATTAAAGTTCCCCCGTTTACTAGAGATGATTTCGGTTTGTGGAAGATGAAGATGTTGTTATTTATCAAGGCATCTAATCCGTTGTATATTGGCATATTAGAGAACGGACCGTTTGTACCAATGAAACCAGTTAGTGAATCTACAGCTCCTGATGGTAGCAGGATTCCTTCAGGCACCCAACCTAAGGATATAAGTGAATTTACAGATTCTGACAAAGAACTAATTCGATTGGACACCGGTTTAATGTTGATATTGGCGGACTCCGCGGACAAGGAAATGAGCTATCAGTTGATGAACTGTACAAACGGGAAACATATGTGGGATACCATTAACCTAATAATGGAAGGAACTGAAGACGTGCAGGAAAACAGATTGGACATTCTGACTTCTCAATACGAAGCGTTTAGGTCACTGCCAGGAGAAAGTATAACTCAGGTCTTTGAGAAATATACTAAGCTCCTCAATGAATTGGCAATGAAAGGAAAGACCTATCCACTGAGAGAATCAAACAGGAAGTTCATGATGACGCTGCCCCATCATGTAGAACACAAGTCATCATCCATTAGGGAAAGAATTGACTTCACAAAGATGTCATTAGAGATGATCTATGGCAAGTTGAAGACCTATGAGATGGAACAGGAACAAAGGGTGATAATCTACGGATCAGGGACAGTGGAGAACAAGCACAATGCACTTGTGAGATCAGCAACACTTGTAGTGGATGAACCAATAACTTCTGAGATTCAGGTTCAAACCCCTAGAGCTGGAAAGGAGGTGATAATAGAAGCAGAAATGGATTCTGTGAATCTGGGTGTTGATGAAAGTGCTTACTACACCCTAGAAGAGCTTGAGCAAATGGAAGACAAAACCATGACGTACTTAGCTGCAAAGTTTAGTCATATTCGTTTCAAAAGAAACCCTAAGTACAAGTTCAAGGGCTCAACCAACAGATTCCAGAAGAGCAATTATACACCTAGTACAGGCTTTAAGGGAGGCTACAAGACTGGCATGATTGATATAAGCAAATCAAGATGCTACAACTGCAATGAGTTAGGGCATTTCGCCACTGAATGCCGGAAGCCTCGTCAAGCAAGAGACATGAAAGATATCTATGGAAAGAAGGATTCTTATGATGAGTTGAAGAAGGAGAATGCCAAGCTTAAACAGCAATTGGAGGCATTCTCTGGAAAGCAGAAAGGAAAAGCTTACATAGCATAGGGAAAGCACTGGGATGATACTGATTCGGATGAAGAGGAGGAATATGTAAATGTTGCTCTAATGGCTGACTCTTCAGAGGAATCACCACAATCATCTCAGGTACCTATCTTAACTACAATTGATATGTCTAATTCTGATTACAAGAAAACTGTGCAAGATCTTAGTGTAGAATAGTTTAATGTACACACAAGCATGCTAGCATCAGAAATGGAAAATGCTAAACTAGTTCTTAAGATTAAAAAGCTAGAATCTAAAAATGAAGAACTAGAGCTTGTAGCTGTAACATTAGAAGATCTTAAGCAAAAGAATGCGTACTTAGAGAACAAGGTCAAGTGTAATGATGAGATAGAGACTATCCTCAGGAAGCAGATTTCAGATCTAGATTTGAAGCTGAATGCTTTTAAGAATTCCGCTCTAGTGGCTAGGGAAATCATTGATACTCAGGCCATAGAGAATAAAACTGCTATAGGATTTGACTATAACAAGAAAGCTGGTAAGAAGATTGTGGAATTCCCTGTGACATCTTCAGTTGTCAAAAGGAATACTCCACATGTTCTTAAGAATGTTGATTGTCCAGTTTTTGTTAAGCCGTTTCCACCACTCTTTCATGAGGATGACCTTTTCATTAGACAAGAATTGCTTGAGGAGGATTTATTGAAGGAAAAAGAGGTAAAGACTAAGTTGCCTAGGAAATCAGTAAAAAATGAATTACCTAAACCTGATTTACCTAAAACTGAAGTAGGTTCCTTAGTTAGTAATGTTAAAAAGAACAGGAATGGGAGGAAGAAGATTGTTAATCAGGAATTGGTTCCATCTTCTCCCATTGCATCTAGGAAGTTGTGTTCTATTTGTAATTCTGCTGGACACCTTACACATGCATGTAAAAAGGTTAAAGTAGAAACTTCTAATACTTCTGAAATGCATAACATGTCTGACATGCCTGATACTCATGAACCCTGTGGAAAGAAAGAGTGTTTGCTATGTAAGTACAACATCATGCATGCTTATTTTAAGTTGATGTCTGATAGTAGCAATAGCACTAGTAATGTTAAATCCACAGATACTATGAATATCAAACAGGGTAAGACTAAATTGAATGTTACTCCTGTTAAATCATCTAAACCTTCAGGACCCAAACAATTTTGGGTACCAAAGTCCGCTTAATTAATCTGTGATTGCAGGGTAAGGTTAAAAGCTCAAAGGTTGTGTGGATTCTGGATAGTGGCTGTTCTAGACATATGACAGGTGAAGAGTCCCTGCTTACAGATGTGGTTAAGAAGACCGGCCCGATTGTAACCTTTGGAGATGACAGCAAAGGATTCACTACGGGATATGGTAAATTGAAAGCTGGAAATGTCATCATTGAAAACATCTCTCTTGTTGAAGGATTAAAGCACAATCTTCTAAGTATCAGTCAATTCTGTGATAAAGGCTACAATGTAGATTTCAGAAAGGACAAGTGCTTGATCACCAACAAGAAGGATGAGAAGCTTACTCTACTGGGAGTGAGAAAAGGGAATTTGTTTATAGCTGACTTAAGTTCTACCAGTGAAGGAGAAGTTACATGTTTCTATGCAAAGGCATCTTCAGAACAAAGTTGGCTATGGCACAAGAAGCTCTCACATTTGAACTTCAAAACTATGAACTCTTTGGTAAAGAGAGAGTTAGTGAGAGGGTTGCCCCTGATGGAATTCAATCAGGAGGGACTATGTGAAGCATGTGAAAAGGGGAAGTCGAAGAAAGCATCACATGGAAGCAAAGAAATGACAAGCATTACTGAACCATTACAGCTGATTCATATGGATTTATTTGGTCCAGTTAATGTTATGTCACTTTCAAGAAACAGATATGCATTGGTGATGGTGGATGACTACTCCAAGTACACGTAGGTGTTGTTCATACAAACAAAGGATGAAGCAACACAACTAATCATTGATCACATCAAGAAGATAGAAGTGGAAGCTAAGCTACCTGTGCGGACAATCAGATCAGACAATGGAACTGAATTCAAGAATGCAGTTCTAAATGATTTCTGCTCAGAGAAAGGAATATCAAGACAGTTTTCAGCACCAAGAACTCCTCAACAGAATGGAGTAGTGGAAAGGAAGAACAGGACCTTGGTTGAAGCAGCAAGGACCATGTTGAGTGAATCAAAACTTCCCACTTACTTTTGGGCTGAAGCAGTGAATACAGCTTGCTACACTCAGAATCGAACCCTGATCAACAAAGATCATGAAAAGACTCCGTATGATTAATGGCCAACAAGAAACCAACACTGAAGTACTTTCATGTGTTTGGTGCAAAGTGCTTTGTACTTAAAGATGGAGAACATCTTGGCAAGTTTGATGCCAAAGCAGATGAAGGCATTTTTCTGGGCTATTCTCTGGAATCTAAGGCTTTCAGGGTATATGTGATTGAAGATAAGAAGGTGTTGGAAAGCTTTAATGTAACATTTGACGACACCAAAAGACCAGGCCTGCAAACTGGAGAGAACTCTGAATCCTTGGTATTTGAAAATATATCAGGAGATCTCTCTGACAATGAAGAAGTACCTGAAGTTGTTACAGTTATTAATAATAATCATAATTATAATGATTCTGGACAAAGTGGTGACCAAAGTGGAGATCCTCAACATACAGGATCCACTAGTCAGTCTTCAGAATCAACAGATCAAACCGTCAACAACTCAGGGGGAGCAGGAGAAGGATCAACTAGTCACACTCCACAACATCTAGAACAAGGAGAATCATCAAGATCGCATCTGCCAAGACAAAGTGTATGGAATAGAGATCATCCCTTTCACTTGATCATTGGTGATCCGGACACAGGAGTGAGAACTAGGAGAACATCACAAAATGAATGTCACTATTCTGGGTTTCTTTCAGAAACAGAACCTAAGAAAGTTGAAGATGCTCTAGATGATCCAGATTGGGTGATTGCTATGCAAGAAGAACTCAATCAGTTTGAAAGGCAGAAAGTTTGGAAGCTGGTACCCAGGCCTAAGGGAAAATCTGTTATTGGAACACGATGGGTATTCAGAAATAAGTTGGACGAAGATGGCATTGTAACGAGAAACAAAGCCAGACTGGTTGCTAAAGGTTACTCTCAAGACACTAGTAGAAAACAGGCCTTTTACGTCGGTTAAATCGACCTTATACGTCGGTTAAATGGCGACGTATAGAGAGGGGACGTATAAAGTCACAGTCTTTTACGTCGGTTAAAAAGGCGACGTAATAGGTAGAATATACGTCGGTTATTAAGCCGACGTAAAAGACCAAAATAACCGACGTATAAAAGTCTGAGTAACCGACGTATAAAACAAAAAGGTGACGTATATTGTTATCTTTTTACGTCGGTTCTTCTAAACAACCGACGTATATTGTCCAAAAAATTTAAAAAAAAAATATTTTGTTCCTCTGTAATCTAATCATACCTAAAAACCTGTGCAATAATCAAAAAAACATACATTAACAAAATTTTGTACAACCAAAAACTACAATAACCTTTGGGGAAAAAAAACTACAATAACCAAAATGTTTACAAATTCCCGATCTAATGGGTCAACCATGTCATGTAATTAAGATTGTACAAGTTACACTGAGATTGAATGATAATTCAATGATGAAATTTAAAACTAAGTTGCTTGGAGACTGCTTGTTTTGTAGTAGAGACAAGCTGTTCCATCCGTTCTGAAAGGGCATAACAGGCTGCCTTGTATAATAAGAAGCAACCTGTAGGACATTAAGTTTTTTTTATTAAGCTCAGCAAGACAATATAGTAACATATGTGAAGGCAACTGATCTATAATCAAATTAAATGAAACGGTACAGGTCTGGAGATAGTATAGGATTCTAAGTAGCCTACCTTTAGAGGATGGTAGTTGGGCCCAGTTGTTGGCACTACATTCATGACCCAAACAGATTTTCCAGCTTCCAACAGAGCAGATTTAAAACCACCAAAGCGGGCATTCATGTCTAGAACATTCCTGACCATGTTATACGGTGGAGAAGGATCTTCGTCACCAGGTCTCTTGGGGTGATCTGAAAATATCTGGGGTGAAAGTAGAGACCAAAAAGTTTTGACTGCAGGCCAATTTAGGGTATCCTCAGCAAGATCCTCTGCATGTAGACCCAGACCTGAAAAGTCAAGAACCTATTAATAAAAGAAAGATAAAAAATTCATTAGGTTACTCATTCTGTTCCACTTGTGATTAGTTATCAGTTCCCTGTGATGCATAATTATACAACTATATTTTATAATTTAAGAAAACCTATATAAACACAAGATAGATACTATTATGCCTAAAGTGTAACATGATCTTATATAATTAATAACAATAGAGACAAAGCAAAAAAAAAGATAGATTTAAAAAACAACAAGAAAGAATACTAAGAACTGAGAAGGTTGATTTCACTGAATTGTGAAGGTGCTGGCAGAAAAAAGTAAGAACAGAACTTTGTAGGAGAGTGAGCAGGCTTCAAGTACTAGGCTTGCATTAAATAAATTGAAGAATGAAAGACAAAATTTAATAATATCATGTCAGGTTATGTACAATTTTGAGATGAGGTCATCACCATATTCCTACTTCTTATTTGACCTCCAAATATGCAAATATTTTAAGGTATGTGATATTCAGAAAGTCGGAAACAATAGTTGGTTCCATTGCCCTTCCCCAACTTCCTATGTACATTGTGTTTGCATGTACAGATAATACTTGAACCTAATTCTCTGAAAAATAACAAATTAGTTAACTTAATCTAAGAATACTTTTATAATTTAATTAGTTGTTCGAACATTTTTTATTGAAAACAAACCTGCAAGTGGGAATTATGTCTTCCTCCACGTCCCTTGACCACAAAGACCACTCCAACTGCACGGCAGTGATCGGATGAACAGCATGAGCTCTTCTGATGGTAGACGCAGAGGCCTCAGACAATCCTACATACTTAATTTTACCCTCTTCAACCAGTTTCTTCATTTCTCCCATCTGCCAAACAGAATAACAATTTCATAGCATGACAGGAAAAATAAAGAAGGAAAACAAGAACAGATAACATTAGTATATATACAAAAAAAACTCAGGTATAGAATTTAATATGTTAGGTATTGATATCTCAGCATCAGGAACTAGTTGCAAATTGTAATATAAAGTAGTAGTTTTTGCAAGGTTGATGCCTAATCTGATGCCTAATCAAGTTGATGAAGAACCAATCGGATGACTAGGAGCACGACCAAGTGAAACATAATCTGAGAGAACAAAATTACCGAAACATGGTTTTTCCAAATCGTTGGACTCATCAACTAGTAGTTGACTTGATAACTGTGCTATTTTAGCTCAGTTGTCTGAGCTGTATTTAATCGGAGAAAATCTGTATCATGTTTCAAATCTCGTGAACAGTCTTCAAGAATATGTTTCCATTATAAACAAATATTAAGTATGCTGGCAGATACCTTCATTTCAATGGGGATCCCAGGCTAAAAGATATTAGTAAGATGAAAAGCAGCAAAGAACTAGGTCAATGTATAGACAATTCTGACAACATACAATTACTTATATCTAATGATTCTACAACAGAAATTTCATTTTTTAATTTGTTTTGAACGATAGACAAATATCGAAGACAAGGTACAAATGAATCAAATCAGATACAACAATTGATTGTCAACAAGATACCACAGTTTGTCATTCATGAAGCGTATAGCTACAGGACTGTAATTTCTTCTTTTTCAACAGTTAATATATATTACTCTTTTGGAACCATCACGACGCAAACAGATAATAAACTGACAGAGAAATGGCTTTAAAACTGAATATGCCGTGTTCCAAATATAATAACATACATCCACCCAAACTAAAGACTACAATGAATTAAAAAGAGATACAGAAATTAAAGAAAACATAAAAATGGTAAAGCTCATATTTAGCCAAAAGTATTTTGACTAATAAGATTAGCCATTTATATCAAGTTTTAATATAAACTTAAACAGTAAAAATGACTGGATTGGTTACTTAACAGTAGAATAATTACAAAAGATATAGATCAGCCTACGTAAACAGTAAGGAGTGTGGACATCAGGAAGATTATGTAATTATATCTTACCTCGAGAAAAAAACGCCCATCTGGAAGTGGCTCACATCTACAAAATACAAACATAAACTGATTACTTCAAATCAAGTTAGAATCAACATTGAAATCACCAAAACTGTTAAGGGAAAAAAGAATCATACTCGGTTATCTCCACTTCACAAGCAAAATCAGCTACTAAACCTGTGGTAGGATCAGTGATGACCTATAAAGCATTAATAGATAGGATACAAACACTGGAGTGAGAGGGATTTTCAAAACAGGACCGAATTTATCCCAATTTAACCATAATCGCAATTTAACCATATATTAAAACAGGAGATGTCACCGTAATAACCATGAAACAAAAAGCTCGGGGGTCACCGGCTCACCGGAGTTCATCGCCGGTGACGGACCGAATTTATACAGCCTCCATAACGGGGTCTTGTAACCATTCAGCCTCAATACATATCCCCAGCATCTTATCTATCTATATTCATCACTTAATCAGCAAGAACAACACGATTTCAATCGCAAAAACCCGAACCCTAAAATTATCCCCTATTTTCGATTCTCTTAAAACCCTACAAAAATGATATGTTTATGTAGAGTATTAAGAGATAATCGATTTGGTTACCAAGCCGATGAATTTAAACATTCAAATCAAAAGAAAACGAAGGGAAGAAAGAGGATTAAAGGAAGAGAAAACAGAGTCGAGAGAGAGAGTCGGCGGAGCGGCCTACGGGAGAGAGAGAGAGTGAAAAAAAATATGAGAGAATAAAAGAAATTAAGAGTTATAAATTATTATCATATATGTCGGGTTTTATAAGTGCGACGTAAAAAGTGATTTTATACCTCGGTGTTTTATCAACCGACATATATATTAGCATTATATACATCGCCTTTTCCTCCACCGACGTATATAGTAGCATTATATACGTCGCCTTTTCCTCAACCGACGTATAATGTCATTATATACGTCGTCTTTTACTCAACCGACGTATATAGTAGAATTATATACGTCGCCTTTTCCTCAACCGACGTATAAAACACTTATATACGTCACCTTTAGGCGGAACCGACGTATATAAGTATTTTATACGTCGCCTTTGGATAGAACCGACGTATAATAGGCGACGTAAAAGATCATTTTTGTACTAGTGAGAAGAGGGTATAGATTATGATGAAACCTATGCACCAGTAGCAAGACTTGAGGCCATCAGAATGTTTCTGGCATTTGCTGCACATTCCAATTACAAGGTATATCAAATGGATGTGAAGAGTGCTTTTCTGAACGGGGAGTTAGAAGAAGAAGTGTATGTGGAACAACCTCCAGGTTTTGAGGATTCAAAACTGGCAGACTTTGTGTACTTTCTATTCAAAGCTCTCTATGGACTCAAACAAGCTCCGAGGACATGGTATGACACTCTCTCTGAATTCTTACTTGAAAATGATTTTACAAGAGGTGTTGTAGACAAAACTCTCTTTGTCAAGAAGCATAAAAATGATTTGATATTGGTGCAAGTATATGTTGATGACATAATATTTGGGTCTACTAATGATGATCTATGCAAGAGATTTGCTAAGTTAATGCAGAGTCGTTATGAAATGAGCATGATGGGTGAATTGTCATTCTTTCTTGGACTGCAAGTATACCAAAAACAAGATGGTATATTCATTTGTCAGTCCAAGTACATCAAGGATCTTCTTAAGAAGTATCAAATGGAAGACTCATCTACAGCAAAGACTCCTATGCCAACTGCCACTAAGCTTGATAAGGATGAAACTGGTAAGAAGGTTGACATCACAGGCTACAGAGGTATGATAGGCTCATTACTTTATCTCACTGCAAGTAGACCAGATATAATGTTTGCAACATGCTTGTGTGCTAGATTTCAGTCTGATCCTAAAGAATCTCATCTAATAGCTGTTAAGCGAATATTTAGATATCTTAAGGGGACCCCAAATCTTGGAATTTGGTACCCTAAAGATACAGGATTTGATCTTATTGGATACACAGACTCTGATTTTGCAGGTTGTAAGATTGATCGGAAGAGTACTTCAGGAAGCTGTCAGTTTCTTGGAAGAAGGTTAGTTTCCTGGCATAGCAAGAAGCAGCATTCAGTGTCCACATCAACAGCTGAGGCTGAATACATTGCTGCTGGTAGCTGCTGTGCTCAGATCTTGTGGATGAGAAACCAACTCCGTGACTATGGACTTTTGTTGACAAAGATTCCAATATTTTGCGACAACACAAGTGCCATAGCAATCTCAAACAACCCAGTGCAACACTCGAGGACGAAGCACATCGACATCAGGTATCATTTTATCCGAGAGCATGTCATGAATGGAACTGTGGAGTTACATTTTGTACCCACAGAGGATCAAATTGCAGACATCTTTACTAAACCGCTTGATGAATCCACTTTCAATAAGCTGGTTGGTGAACTTGGGATGTTAAATCTTTCTAATTGATTTTGATTAGAAGTCAGTAACTGCAGATAATCCTGGTAAATACATGAGTTTAAGAATTCCTATATCCTTAGGACTCGTGAGTTTATTTTCTAGAGCAATTCTCGTAGTTAGGATTATTATACTAATTCAATGTCATAATTATGGATGATATATCTTCTGGCATTTAATTGGTTATTAATTCTAAAAATTATTTAGGTGTTAATATTTGTTCTAAATATTTTAGCATCTATTTAATTTGAATTAATTTACTTTGTTTTTAACATTGTAGATTAATGCAGCATAATTGATTAGATTTTAATTGGTTAATATCACTCAATGATATTTAATTGATTTTATTCTAAGAAAATTGTGAATTTTCTGTTAAGAATTGATTTTGGTAAATTTGAAAAGATTTATTAGAATTAAAATTTGACAGGAAATAAAAAGTCTGATTTTTAAAACATGAACAGGTTTTAAAATGAAGACAGAAGCAAAAAATATCGAATTTAGGAAATTCGATAGTTTTTCAAGTACATTGATAAATCTATCGAAAGTTAATTTCGATGGTTTTTGAAAAGGAAAAAGAAAAACTATCGAAAGCATTTATCGATAGTTTTTGAGATTTAATTTAAAATATATCGAAGGAATTTACCTATTTTAATATTTAAATTCTCGATGTATTTTAAAATTCAGTAGAAAAATGTATCGAAGTGAATTAATTAATTCAATAATCAAATTCTCTATAGTTTTTCATAAAGTGGTTCGATAGTTTTTGTACTAAACAAGCAAAAAACCCTCGATGGTTTTTACAGAAAGTCTGTTTGCATTCTATCCTTTAAATCTTCGATAGTTTTTCAAAAACTATCGAATGGAAATAGACATTCTTGCCCCTCTGAAAACCCATCGAGAGTGCAAAGAAAATCTATCGAATCAGTAAAAGACCATTTTACCCTTACAGATTCAAAAAGTATTTAAATGGGCCTTAGAAGTTTTTTTTCTTCTTCTCACTTTCACAGATTCAAGAAAAGTTTTGGCCGAGTGATACTTACAGAATACTTATATACTCAAACAAGAACACTATCTTCGACAGTTTCTCAATTTTTAACCGGGCAAACTGATTATTTACCACAGTAATTTCATATAAAATTGAAACCTTGTGTGTTTGTAGTCATTTGAGATTACCTGTTCTTGGTTTTAAAAGAAACCATCGAAGTGATTTTGGATCCTTGTTTCTTTTGTTAACAGTGTGTATCACTAGAAATTCAATTGATTAATCAGTTCATTTCTTGGTAGTTTGAGTTAAAGAACAAAAGCTAACAATTAGGGTTTACAATTACAAGTGTTTGAACTTGTGTATTTCAAAGAAAAAGGGGTATTTTGTGTCAAGGTTGATTAATTAGAAATAATTAATCAATTTGAAAAAAAATTATTAAAGTATAATTTTGGTTTAAATTTAAATTTTCTGGAAAGTGTGAAAATACAATGGCCGGAGAATTTATTATTACCAAAACTAATCATGTCTCGTTTCAAAATCTGCAAGCCATTACGAATCCTCAAATTCGTGCATGGGCAGAGTTTTTGAATATACGTTCATTAGTGGCATACGCTGTAAGTACTCCCGTGGTCCTTTGCATCGATCAATTGACTGCGTTGTACACATCCGCCACGGATACAAGTGAGAATAATGTGAGATCCTTCAGTTTTGTTGTGCCAGGGGGCAGAACAATAAGGGTGACGGAACATGACTTTAACAGAATACTTCATTTTCCTACAGAAAACCTTGTTCCGGATCCCATAACTGAGGAAATACATGCTTTCTTCACTCTCATTAGAAGTCAACAACCTAACTTCTTGGTGGGAGAGTTCCTAAAGCATTACCTGCCAAAGCCATGGAATTTTTTCTTTCATACCCTGATACATGTTTTTACTGCCAAGCTAACAAATCTGCATGGCATTCCCTTATTCCTTCAAAAGATAGGGTTTGCCATTGCGAACAAAAGGCATATTAACATAGGACGGATAGTGATTGATCAAGTAATTCTGTGCATGGGACCACTGGATGAAAGAACAGGCATAAATGAAGATGTGCTCTGTTTCTATCCTAGGTTCCTACAGCTAATTCTCAATGATATCTTAACAGATAATGAACGGGAGATCTTTGAAGGTGAAGCCAACCAGGAGTGCATGAGAATGAAGAGCAATGCCATAACCGCTCTCATTAGGAAGAACAACTATCTTCCAGGGGTACCCACTGTTCTCACTGAATATCTAAGAACGGTGCCCCTACCATTTCTACCCCTAGGGGAACAGGTAAATCAAGGTAATATTCCACAAACTGAACCTGTAATGGCACCTGAACCAATGGATGTTGATCCAGAGCCCTTAGTGGCCATTCCTGACCAGGAGGTTGCAAACCCACAACCTCTAACCACGGTCGAAGAGCCTTTGGAAGAGCCAAATGAAAACATAAACGAACCTCCTTCCCCTACTATACCCATTAAAGAACCATCCATGAGTGTAGAGGGAGATAGTGCCAAAGCAGCACCACATAAGGAGATACACCCTTCAACAACAGCTCTGCCTTCCTCTAAAAGGAGAAGAACAGAAACCGAGACAACTGTTGATACTTCATTTCTCTCATCCAAAGCGCCCTTTACTGATTTTTCTGATGATGATTGGGCTACGCTAACGAAAGCAATATCTGAACCAATAGCTCAATCAAGTAAGGAAGAATTGACGGAAGCAACTGGTGTTCCGACCATATTACGGTCAGGTTCACTGGTTGAAGGTTCTAAGAACCAAGGGTCTTCACAGACGTCGAGAGAAGGCTTTGACCTAAATGCACAATCTAAAAGGTCATTGTCTACCTCCCCAGATGGAACATATCTGGATCCTGCGGGTAAAGGGTCTGACGTAGGTGCAGATCGGCAACTCGTTGACAGTGAATCAATTACTATTGAGGAGTCAACTGAGGTGAAGTCTTTACAGACTCACGGGGAAGATTTGGGATCTCTGCTGTTAAAAGAGCCTGTTTCTAACCCCCTAGAGATTCAAACTCTAGATCCTTTAAAGGATATATCATCTGAGGATGATCAGCAACTTGGTTTATCCAAGGACGGGGACTTGCGAAGCCCCATTGCACCACCGGTGACCTCCTTAAGGACGGCTACGGTGATCTCTTCTGCAGGTACAATCAGCACAAAGGATTTGAGTGAAACAGAAACACTTACACCTGGCCTGAGTGGGAAAGGAAAAATGATTCAAACACCGACAAAAACGTTGAGTGTACACCCAGAGCGAAATGTGAGGAGTGACACCCTAACCCTACCTAATATTGATGATCTGCTGTTACCAACAGAAAGAGAGCTACAAGTTCAATCTTCCCTCAAGGAGATGACAGTTCGAGACAAAGAAGGAAATCCACTTTTCAAGGTTCCACTGCGACCTTCCTTTGACCAAGGGATCTCCTCCAATCAAGACAATGTTTCTTTAAAGTCTATTCAAGAGAAAGTTGACTTGGCTGCAGCTGATTCCAAAAGAACATTCAGGGTCATTGGCAGTGCATCTGGCACTATAACAGGTACGAAGCAGGCAGTGGACTCCTTAAAGAAGGAAGCTATGGAAGAACTAGTCGAGCTGAGGATGGACGTCAGGGAACTTAAAGATGGATTCATGAATGAAGTAACTGCACTGTCTCAAGGACATGAAGCTTTGAAAGAAGACGTTCTGGTTATCCGGGATGGTCAAGCGCGGGTAAAAGATGCAATGAATACCCTTTCACGAGTGGAGTCTAAGCTAAAAAAGAGGCTGGATCACATGGAAAAGACTACCAACTCAAGATTGGAGAACATTGACCTGTCGCTAGCTTCTATAAATGAGTTTAATAAGCAGCTTATGGATTTCTTAGAGAATCAAGGTGACGGAGTACAGTCTATATGGAGTATGCTGAAGAACCAACAATCTGGACAACCTGGTCCTTCCTATCAGGAACCTGATCCTTCTAATGTCTTTTATGCTGAGGATGCTTTTATCGAGGATTCCTCAACTAAGGGGGAGAAAGTTGGAGAAGGGGTGAAGGATAAATGGGGAGTTTGGGAGACTGTTGAGGCTATTCCAATCAGACAGTACTGGATTGAGGAGCTTGTAGAGGAAGACAAGGAAAGTGAAGAGGAATTTGAGGTCATGCATGAGCAACCTATTCAAGAGGAGCATGAGCCATATTATCCAGAGCCAATAGAACATCCTATCTTGGATGATGATATGGAAGAAGCAAATTCTCTATCACCTGAAGAAGAAGCTGCCTTGGAAGCAATAAGAGCTCAGAGAGCTGCAATAGATGCCAGGCAAGCTGAGAAGGAGAAACAACAAGCAATTCTGAGAAGTGAAAAGCTAAAGAGAATGAAGGTGCATAATGAAGTGAGGAAGAAGAAGATGATAGATCTGGCAAAGAAAGATGGTACTGAATGGGAAATGGCTTATAAAACCTTTTGCGGAGTTGAAGACGGATTAGAAGTCAACGACAATGCTGAGGTGGAAGTTATTATTCAGGACATCAGAAGTGCTAATCTTGAAGATCAGACTTACTTTAAAGCACTGAGAAGCTCTATAATCTGTCTGAATGCTGGGGTTAAAGCAAATGGTGCCTGGAGCTTATTAATCAGTTTTCTGGAGAAAGGTACATTTGTGATTTCCACTAAGTTTTTAGAACAGAGGACATATACAGAATTGCAGGCTATACTCATCAAGATCCAAAGAACTACAAGGCTAAATGAACTGCTCCGTGAGCATGTTAAGGAGATCGTGATGAAAGTCAGTCCAGAGATTACTGAAGATCCTCCAATGGTTAGATTCATGACGAATGACGTGTTCAGAATCTGCTATTTGGCTGAGGACAAACTGAGGGACTACCCAAGCAACTATCTAATCTCAGTTGAGAAGTATCTTAAAACCACTGGATTCTCATCAACGGAGAAGGACAAAGCAGCAGACACTCTTAGAAGATTTCTAATGGAGAATGTTCCTTACTATAGGAAAAGAGTGGAAAGAGGATTGGAAGTGCATACCAGACTGCCAAACATGCCAAAGCTAAACAAGAAAGATGTTAACATTGCATGGTTATGGGCTGGAGTGGGTCAAGAGGTTGAATATATTGGAAGACACATCCAAGGAGCAATCCTTAAACCTGGAGAACCACTGCACTATCTATTAGTGATTGATTATCAAGCTGCTAACTCCGATCCAATGATTGAAGAAGGTGAGATTGGAATGGACTGAATGTTGAAGCAAAGAACAAGAGAACTATCAGCTCAGACTAGAGGAGCAACTTCATTGTAAAAAGTTTAATTGTTTTTTGATTTATGAAATCTGGAAATGTATATATATCTGATCCAGAATGCATTAATATTATTACGCTGTCTTACTTTAAGTAGTTTTATGTTTCCTTAGTTAGTTGAGTTATCCTCGAAGTATTTGCTTGTCGAACTCTATCCAATCAAATAGGGGGAGATTGTAAAGCATAATGTAACATAAGATGTAAAAGAGATAACTACAACTCAACAAAGGACAAGACAGACAATAGTATTAATAGAAGCACAGGAATCCAGAATCAAAGAAGAAAAGGTAAACTCAAAAATCAAAATACGTTATGTATTCTTGAAGTCCGTAAACAGGTCACGGAAAGAAGTTCATGAAAATGTTCAAGCCTCAGTGACAACAATAGAAACAAGACTTTGAAGACGACAGAAGTATGTGAATGATTTAGGGTTAAGTACCAGGGATTCCAGTGATTTAAACGAAGCAACCAGAAAGACAAAGGACTTATCAGCAGCACTGAATTGAAGACATAAAATAAGAATTGATCAAGTGTTATTCATCTGTGAACCAGACCAGTTGCACGAGTTGACGGCACTAAGAAGATCAAGCTGTTTTATCGTCTCAGAACAAATTGATACAGTCTATTGCTTAAACACCTGGGAGCTCAGGAGTTATTACTAAAGGACAAATGACAAGTAAATCAATTCGATAGTTTCTCTTTTAAGAAAACTATCGAATGAGAGTTTAAGGTGATTGAATTAAAAACAAGTAAATCAATTTAGCATTCGATAGTTTTGTTTTAAAAACTATCGAATAGTAAAATGATTTGTTTCATTCGATAGTTTCTTAAACCATTCGATGGTTTTTTAATTGGGAGCAGGTGGAAAGTATTCTTTGTTTTTCAAGTTGAAGAAGATCCAACGGCCAGGATTGTTTCTACAAGTTTGGTTCGATGGTTTTTCAAACAAAAGTCTGCAGTTAATACAGAGTGAAGAAAGTGTCTTCTTCAGTTAAGGATTTCAACACAGAGACATTACTGAGAGAGAGAAGAGCCGGAGAAAATTATCAGAGAAATTAATAGTGCTCAGAACTTGATCATTGTTTTGTATTTGTGTAACCTTAAACTCATTGACGCTAATCTACGGATTAGAAATTGTAGCACCCCTCGAGGTTTATATTTATAAAAAGATATATTCCCCGAAACTTGATTTGGTTTGGTGTGTTTGATTTCGTTATAGAACTGAAAGATTAATCCGCGAACGAAATTGAATTATTTGTGAGTATCGTATTCAACCCCCCTTCTACGATACTTTGGACCTAACACCTCCTTTTAAAACAATTTCCCATTTTTGATTAAAACAGTTTCCCGTCAATATAAGTACAGCTTGACACTCAGAATACCGTCATTCACCTTTGCAAATTTCAAATCGCTGATACCTCTAAGAGTTTCCGACAGAAGGTGTCAATAGATATGGATATATGACAAGTATGTTTAGTAAGAATTTCTGGTAAAAAGAATCAAACTAAGAGATCAAAATGATCATCGAACTTTATCAGGTTGCATTTGTCAATTTAAACAACAAGGTACAAAAGGTGGCCAACCTTTAGTACTTCCATGACAAACACACCACTGGTGGCGTCCCACCGAACTTCTATCACACAGAAAGAAAGTACCTGAATCCCCTATATATATAGGGTTGTTCATCTCAATTACAACAAGGAGGATAAAAAATTTAAGAGGAACATAGGAAAAGTTTAAGAGTTTCAAAAGTTTATGTTATATATATATAATATTGGATCAATTAGCCTCTGAACAATAGAGGTATTTCGTAAAGAATAAAATAATGGAAATGAAAAATTGAATCTTTTTTTAAAAAGGTAAATTGAATAAAATCAATGGCTAGTTATGAACCGACTTATCCTTACATCGAACGTATGGAGATAATCATGCCTTGTCTCATGTAGATGGTCCTTCGGGGAGTTAATTTCTAGTTTGAGGTTATAGGTATGTCCCGATAGTAAATCAACTGTATGTAATCTTGAATAAAGAAAGAATCTACATTTAGGCCACTTCTCTGGGCAAATGTCCCTATCGCGGGGGAAAATCATTATTATATCGTAAAGAATCTATCTAAGTGTTTCTAGACGTTATCTTGGGGATTCTACTCTCGTTCAACTCTAACCACACTTGATACGACACCTGGCGTGGTGTTTCCTATAGCTTCCGCGGTGCAGCCGAAGTTGCAGATGAAATTCTGTAAAGTACATAAGGATCTACAAATGATGTCTTCCGAACTGGTAGTCTGATTCTCCGATTGATTCCTCCAGCTTCAAATTAGTTTCCTCGTCCGTAACCCGATCTTCAAATGGTTCCAGCGTATACTCGCTCGATATGTTGGAATACTATATAACATGAAAATGCGTAACTTAAGCTAATATTTCTGTAGAAAATTCGGCATGACCTATTCGTAAAATGGACTATGCCCTGTTTTAAAAAATATCTCAAATACTAACTCAATCATCCACACATAATCCATAATCCATTCAATATTCCATCCATCTCCAATCCCTTTCATTTTATACGTAAAAATAAATCTGCCTTGACTTGCAGCTATACTATCAGAAAAGAAATTTACCCAAAGGGTAATGGAAATCTCCACTTGGCCGGGTGCATGCACTGATACTGATATTGACGACTCTGGCTTGGGAAAAGGAATCTCAAATGATGGTTAATCTCTCGAAACAACCATTATCTGCAACAACACAATAATAAACCAAGAAGATACTAAAACGGTAAAGGGTTATCTTAATTCTACTAATACTCATCCTAAGGGTAACCTACATCTACAAATCCTATCTTACCTATGATGGTTTTAACCTTGTTGGATATTCAGATTCTGATTATGCAGGTAGTGTTGTGGATAGAAAGATTACCTCTGGGAGTTGTCAATTCCTAGGAGGTAGATTGATTTCCTGGTATAGCAAGAAACAGCAAACAGTTTCCAATTCAACAGCAGAAGCTGAATATATTGCTGCTGGAAGCTGTTTTGCTCAGATCCTATGGATAATGAATCAATTGAAGGACTATGGCTTTGTATTAGACAAAATCCCTATTTTATGTGATAATACAAGTGCCATAGCAATCTCCAACAACCCTGTTCAACACTCGAGAACGAAGCACATTGATATCAGGTATCATTTTATCAGAGAACATGTCATGAATGGAACTGTGGAGTTACACTTTGTACCCACAGAAGAACAAACTGCAGATATATTCACTAAATCTGTTGACGAATCCACATTTACCAGGTTAGTTGGTAAATTGGGTATGTTAAACAGTCTTAGTGATTGATAATATATCTGTTATGTTTGTTCTCAACAAAAATCATTTTCTCTTGTTGTTACTAAGTGATATTACTGCTCATTCTTGTTTGAAATTGCTTGTTTGTTAATTTAAATTTTTCTGAATATTTTATTTTCTTCAAAAATATTTTTCTCATATTTTTTAAGTGGAGAAATGTATTTTTATTGAAAATATATTTATTCAGAATTATTTAGATGAGTTTCATATTGTAAATATTGTTGTTTAAATTTTTCTGCAGGTTTATATTAATTTAATGCACTTCTATAATTTTCTACATATTTTTCTAGGATTTATAGAATTTTCTGTGAATTTTTCTAGGCTTGTACATATTTTTTCTGCATTTTTATTCATTTTCTGTAAAGTTTATTAATTCTCAGCATTTTTCTTTTTATTTAAAACTGTTTTTCTTTTTATTCTTCTGATTTTAGTTAGTATTACTAGTTTTGAACTAGTAGTACTATCGGTAGTATAGTACTACCAGTTCTTTTTAATAGTAGTGCCAACATTTGTTTTTGTTTTTTTTTGTTGTTTTTTCTTTTTATTCATAGTACTGCTAGCCTTTTCTGTTTTTTTACTGTTCATAGTACTACCGCGTTTTTTTATTTCGTTTTGTTGTTTTTCTTTTTAATACTGATATTACTACCGCAGTCCTGTTAGTACTACTAGGCATTTCTATTAATTATTTGTTTTTATTTTTTATTAATTATGATAGTACTACCGTGTTTTTTTAACCATAGTACTACCAGTTGTTTTTTTCTTCTTTTACCTTAGTACTAACAACATATATATATATATTTTTGTTTTTACCTTTTACTGAGTACTTCCAGTTCATGTTTTAACATAACTGCTTTTAAAATTCTCTCTCATTTGTTCATCAAGAAACGAACTGCTGCCTAATATATTTTCGATTTCTGGATTCGTTTCTTCTTAGTTTTAAAAACTAAGACCATCACTAAACGCATCTAATCAAGCCCGTTAATTCAAGATCTTAAAATCAAAGTTTCATTCAGTTTTAAGTTTTTGAATTTTTTGAATTTCAAAGGTTTCTTCATTCGTTTTTAGGGTTTTAAAAGGTGTTTTTGAGTTTTAAAAATATCAGTGTATGTGGTTTTTGTCAAGGATTAACATACTTAAATTTGATAATTTTTGGAGAACTTTGAAAATTTGGATTTTAAATTAATTTTTAATTAATTTTAAAATCCTTAAATTCGAATTATTCATAATTATTTGAGTTTTTGAATTTCTGTGTTAATTTTTGCTTAGTAAATTATGGCTCAGAATTTTGAGGTTCTTAAAAAGAATTATATTGGGTATTTTGATCCTTTGAAATGCCCGGTTGGTCGTTTTCGACCTTGGATTCATTTTTTAAATTCGTAGTGTTGTGTTAGTCGTGCTATATGTTTATCTGCTGATTTAAAGATTGAACCACTGAGGTTGTTGTTTTCTAGTGCTGTAATTTCTGATGATTTTAATTCTATATCTTTCACAATTGAGCACACACAATACACTATTATTGAGGGTTTGTTTTGTGAAGTTTTTCAACTTCCTAGGGACAACTTTGATAGGACTCCTTCTGATATTGAATTAATTCAGTTTTTCAACAGAATTCATTATCAAGGTCCTTTGGAGTTGCCCAAACTCAGTAAATCTAATTTGGTCTGTGAATGAGATGTCTTATTTGATACTTTAGCTAAGGTTTTCAGCAATTGTACTAAAAGTAATTTTCAAAATATTCCATCTTTGTTGCAGTACATTGCTTATGCTATTGTGTTTAATGTTAGACTTAACATTGGTCATCTTATCTGGAGTCTTATAGTTAGAAGAGTAGAAAATGCCAGGATTGATCATGATAGTGGTAGAAAAGTCAGGTGTTTCTATCCTCGATTTCTCACTATCTTAATCAATCATGTGCTATCTGATGCTCACAAGGAGATGTTTTTAAATGCTGTATCTGTTCCTTCTCCTACTTCTGAACGTAAGTTCTATCAAAGACTCCACACTTCTCTTAAATTGAACATCACACCAGTGGTAGTCAGCCCATTCATGGCACAGTTCATACACCTTCCTACTTTTGAACCTTTTGTTCCTGATCAACAACTAGTCATTGCAGCTGGAACTTCAGAGGCACTGCCAATACAGGTAATACATCCTATCTCTGGATCATCTGAAACCCAAGTGGTTAATAGGAATGACCAAGAGGTTGTAGAACCACAATCTCTAACCCAGGTCATTGTATAGTTTTTTTAGAGAAATTTTGTCATGCTTCCGTCTATAATTATCATTGAATAATTGTATAGTTTATAGTTTTGATTTAGAATAATAGTCCAAAAAGTTGGGCTGTTACACCAAGATCCATATTTCGTCATGCTTAAGGTCAGCTTTGGCTTTACTCCCAAAACATGATTTATTTAGGTAGACAACTCTTGTCAATTATATCATATATAACTCTTGGAAAGTTTGGTAGAACAACATTTGTCCACATTTATCAAATAAATCATACCAAACTCCATGCCTCTAAGTTCACAATCCTATTGTGGTTACTTAGTTAAGTCTAACCCAATGGTCTAACAGTTAAGTATCACATTTACTTCATCGCGTCTTACCACGATAGATTGGAGTGCTTCGCTTTGGCGATCCCACTCTTTCTCGATCTAGGTCTTGACGAGTTTGGCCCATTGGAAGGCATCTAATGGACTTAATATTTTAAATTTAGCGATTTTATTATTAAAACGACCATGATCCCATCATCAAGAGATTCCCAATTTTTCCTTGATTTAAGTACTTCAATTCAAAATTCATCAATGGTTTGATTTCCTGTCCAACGGAGGAGTCACAGTGGTCTCACTTAACACCCGCCTTTCTTACAAGCGCTGCTTGTATTTTTGTCAAAATCGCCCCATATCAGAAAATTGAAAATTCATACTTATTTCCGTGTTTCATAAACACAGGAATCTCATGTTCGTTTTGTTCAATTTTAAAATCTTGAATCGTTACAGATTTTATCTTGTTTAGCAAACATGGCATGGGTGATGTATCTAATGCATACACGTTTAATCTAATTAAAACATGCATATAGCTATGCATACATATCATCATCACATGCATCATATATGTAAAGTGCGTAAAGTAAACGTGCTTGGTTATGGCCCAATCCTATGCGATTTTTCCAAGCTAAAGAAAAATCAAGGTCAATCTATGGTGGTATCAAATACAACATAATAAATGATACATGTCTTCATGCTTCCTTGTAATGACTCCTTTGATCGCCTCCTTGGTATGCCTCCATGTCTTCATATCATCAATTACATTACAAAATATGAAACAAGCTAATCTAATAAACTTACAAGTGAAACTCGAGTTACATTCGAGATTTAATCATTACAAGAATGAACGACATGCAAGTCGTATTTAAAAACCAAAACCATAATCAAAACCAGTAACCTCTGGGTCTTAGGGCCATAACCATACACCATGCTCAATTAACAGTTAAGAACATCTCAGATTTCATCAAGACATCATACCATATCATATTTCTCTTGATCCAATCAAAGAAATCATAAAAGGCATAAATCAGAAAAAATCGAAATCATGACAGAAAATAGTAAATCGCAGTTTTGAGGGCCTAAACGATGTCAAACGGCCAAAAAGCGACTTGGGTCACTACAAAGTGGTGAGTTTTACTCGTGACAATTTACCCTTTCCAAAAAGGTATTATTAGTCGAATGCTGACACCGAAAAATCGGAAAACACTATTCACCATAGAAACGTTTTCTGCAGATTTCGCTTTCGGAATTAAACGAAACAATTTTGATCGTTCCTCAAGCCTCTGTATCACGTATCATATACATACAGACCTCACCAACAACAACAGATGTGTCAATACACATCAGAACCCATAAGTTTATATATATAAACAGAACAACATGCATATCATACAAAATGGCATACATATCAGTCATGGCAGATTGTAAGCATGCTATTATCAATAAAATAGTAAACATGTAAATGAATTAAACACTATTCGCAAGTATCTCTGATACCATTGAAGGGTTTCGGGCATGAAAACGCAACGGAAAAACGCATAAAAACAGAAAAATAACGAAACCCTCCGCATGATCCATGTGAAACACGATATTTAATTCGTGAACAGAATTGTTTACCTTTTAAGAAGCTTTACGACTGGTTGACAGATGGAGGTCCTTTGCTATGATCACCACGTATCCCGCCTTGCGATATACGTCTCTAATCAGTCCACACGAACGCCCGATCGTCCAACGATCACCGGAGTTGGTACTAGCCAAGAACTGCCCTCGGAACTCTCTCTCTCTCTCTCTAGCCTCTCTTAGATGTAGAGCTGCTAGGGTTTTACAAAAAAACGAATTCTGTCTATTAACCCTAAAACAATACATCTTAATGTATTTATATGGAGAGAATTCTGGGCCTATACCTAATCTGACTGGGCTTCCAAAACCCAATCTGATTATTAGTAGATTATTTATCATATTCGAATTATTATATAATTAATCAAGTCCTACTTAATTAATCCAATAATTCAATATAATCAAATCTTGATTCTCAATTAATTTCACTGCATCATAGGCATGATCCAAAGCATATGGATAACTAACAGACTCAGAAGATCTGTACCATGAATTGTTCCATTCATATTGTCTAAGTGCCTCAGCAGGAGAAATTTCAGAAGGAACAGAAAAATCTTGTCTGAGATCTTTTCCAGTAGAAGCCTTGCCAACCATGAATGTGCTTGATGAACCAAAGTTGCTTCCAATACTAGCTTTGATTGCTGTAGCGAGCTGATCCTTCTCATCATTATTATCATCATCACTATCATCACTATCATCAGCATCAGAATCAAGAGTAACATCAGGATCAGGAATTGCAATACCTTTTAGCTTATCCTGAGATGCTGTGATAGACTCTGTCATTGGTCTTGAGCTTAGTGGCTGTATCAGGATTGGCTTATCAGTAGCACCACTAGCGTCAGGAGCAACACAGTCAGGATGAGATAAGCTTGCATCAGGATTTGATACTGATGGTTCTTGTGTAGCATGAGGTTCTGAAGCTACTTTAACACTTTGAATTAAAGGTTCTTGTGTACTTCCCTCATTGACAGTGTCCTCGACCATTCTTTCATTTTCACCAGAAATCCCTTGAGCATTGTCAGGAAATTCCTCAGAAGCTGTAGCTTTGCCTGTATCTTTGGATGGTTCTTGTGTGGATGGAATGTTGATGTCTTCATTCTCCCTTTGAGAAAATGGTTCTTGTGTGACCATTCCAATAGCTAAGCCTTCACCCAAACTTTGATTGAGTGGTTCTTGTGTGGCAGGATCTTCAGTAGCTGCTGAATCACATTAAGATTCAGGTTCTTGTGGACTTGATCCTTTCAGCTTCTTCTGTATCTGAAAGACCTTTTTCTCTGCTTTCCTTTTCTTCTCCAATGGATGTAGAAACCCAAGATTGGAAGTAGCAGCACCATACTTCTCCCATGAAATATCAACATGTCTTGTAGCAGGAGAGGATTTGGCTGGAGAGTCTGAAATAGAGACAACTTTTGTTGCAGTGACATCAGGAGTACCAACGTCAGGATTAGCTTGAGCATCAGGATTTGACTGCTCATCAAGAATTGATAGATCCTGACCATCAGTAGTCTGTGTCTCCAAAGGAATATGATACCTGCTTTTAGATAAAAAAAATTTCTTCTGTGGCTTAGATGATGGTGCCACAACTTCAATAGCAGTATCATCAACTTCCTTGATTATCTAAATTTAGAGGAAATTGGCATGTCATCTTCAGAATCAGATTCATCCCTTAATACCAATTTTCTCTTCACAGAAACAGCCTCAGTCACCTTCTCAGCTTTCTTCTGAACCAGGACCCCTTGTACACCCCCTTGTTTCTTCTTTTTAGTGAGTGGTGTAGAGGAAAAATCCTTTGAACCTGATTGCCTTCCACACACATCAGTTCTAGCTGATTTCTTTGATTTTACAACCAAAGTCTTTTGAGAGACAGTAGAGGTGGCTGTTAACTTTTTAGACTGTTTAGGTGGCATGCTTGGGTCAGGAACAAGGTGTGATGGACCTTGCCCCATAGCATTAGAAATTAAACCATAAAGAGTAGGCATTTTCTGATGCAAGAAAAGCCTGACCTCATTAGGAATAAAGGCATTGCCAATAAAACCATTTGCCTTATCACAATTGACTAAGGACTTCAATTTGTTCTCTGTAATTCTACAAATAGGTAGAATTACATCATCCTCAAAAGTAACACCAGGACATAAGTGATTGAATATTAATTGGAAAAATCTAATAAAACAGACATAGCCTAATTTATCAGCTTTTTTATCACTTAAATCTTTCAACACAAAACTACCATAATCAAAAACTTGAGAGTAGATAAGAGATTACCCAATTTTGAGTGATCCTGATGGCAGAGCATCAAAATTAGATGTCTTATTCAGGAAGCATCGACTGATGGTATCAAAGAAATAATTCCATTCCCTCTTGAGCTTTGTCCTGAAGAGATTACCATATCTCTTAACTTCCCCATTGTAACCTAATTTTGTAACAAACTTAAAAAGAGTCGAGTATGAAACATTATCAAGAACAACATCACCAAGAACATCTAAATGCATGGCTTCCTCCACAATTGCAGGAGTCACACAGTGATTAACTCCATTCCATTCAAAGTTCATCCAATTCTTCTTGCATTGCAGTAACCCAATCAGTATCTTTAAGTGCATCTTCAACTTTCTTTGGCTCCTCCTTTGACAGAAAGTTATTATATAGACATTCATTTTGAGTTGCACTTCTTGTCTGAACACCTGCATCAGGATCTCCAATTATCAAATCAGGAGTATGACTTGCAGTCCATTTCCTTGCTGATGGTAAGTCATTTCTTGATGTAGATGCTCCCCCTGGATTGGTGTTATCTTGAATAGAAGAATTTGTTTCATTAGAAGCTCCCTCTGAATTGTTACTATCTCCTCCTGATGGATTATCAGGATTGTCACTTGAATCAGTATCTGTAAAACTTTGTCCTGATGATTGAATAGACTATGAATTTGTAGTAGTTTGTGTTAGATATAATTGCTGATGTTTGTTTATCAGTGTTTAAGCAACAGGTACTGACCAGAGTTTATCAGAAGCCGGTCAGAGTTTATTTAAAGTCTGACAGGGTGAAGAGTTTAAAGGAAGCCGGTCAGAGTTTATTTAAAGTCTGACAGGGTGATAGTTGAATTAGCTGTCGGTGCTGAATTGAAGATTCTAGAAGCAATATATTCTGAAGATGGAAAGAAGCAGAATATATTGATACAGCTAAGGAAACAGAATAGAAGATAAGAAGCAATCCTTAATTGATATAACTTGTATAGCTAATTTGTAGGAATATCAATTAGATAAGGATTGTGTAACTGTGTACTATATAAACACAGATAGGTTATCCCTAGAAGGGAAGCGATCATTGAATATATTATTCTTGTAACCTAGAAGCTCTTTGTGATTCATTAACATCATAAAGAGAGAAGCTGTTAATATAAATACAGTTCTATTGATTCATAAACAGTATTCTTGATTATTGTTATTCTCATACATACTTGATTATATTGTGTATTCGGCCTAACAATTGGTATCAGAGCCAAGGCTGTTTAATATATACAGTTTTACGATTCAAACACAGTAATAATCATGTCTGAAGAAAATCAAACTGCTCCCAAGGCTGAACAGGTTAAGCCTAATTCTGTGAGTCGATATGAAACAATCAGGGTTCCAATTCTCAGGCCTGTAGAGTATCCAATTTGGAAGGTAAAGATGACCATGTTTCTGGAGGCAACAGATCCAGAATATCTTGACAGAATTTATGATGGTCCTCACAATCCAACCAAACTAGCCCCTGTTGTTGATGGTCAAGAACAAAAGACTGTTCCAAAGGAAAAGAAAGATATGACTCCTGAGGACATCTCATCAATTGCAAAGGATGCAAAGGTTAGACATCTTCTCCACAGTGCTTTAGATAATGTTATGTCTAATAGAGTAATTGGCTGCAAGACTGCCAAAGAGATTTGGGATGCTTTAGAAGTCAGATGCCAGGGAACAGGTGCTATTAAGAAAAACAGAAAGACAATACTCACACAGGAGTATGAGCACTTTGATTCAAGACCTAATGAAACCTTGACTGAGACTTATGACAGATTTTGCAAACTATTGAATGATTTGTCTCTGGTTGATAAAGAATATGAGCTTGAAGAATCTAATCTCAAGTTTCTGTTATCTCTACCTGAAAAGTGGGATCTAAAGACAACAACAATAAGAGATAATTATGAACTTGCTGATACAGAACTTGATGAAATCTATGGGTTGTTGAAAACTCATGAACTGGAGATAGAACAAAGGAATAGAAGATTGAGTAAAAAGACAAAATCTGTTGCTCTCAAAGTTGAGGAGAAGCCCATTGAAAAGAAAACCTCAAGGAAGAAAGCCAAAGGAAAAGCATTGGTTGTAAACTCTGAAAGTGAGTCATCAA
Organism: Heracleum sosnowskyi; assembly: GCA_030848705.1. Classification (NCBI taxonomy): domain Eukaryota; kingdom Viridiplantae; phylum Streptophyta; class Magnoliopsida; order Apiales; family Apiaceae; genus Heracleum; species Heracleum sosnowskyi. The sequence goes on along the minus strand of CM061238.1, from coordinate 55,876,223 downwards.
ACTCTGATGATGACTCAAACTATAACGACTCAGAAAAACGCTTGTACTATATTAATATTTAATAATATTTGAGATCTATGATATGTGAATATTGTGTGAAAGGTGGATATGTGAAAATGTGATAATTAGATGTTTACTTGGTGAATGGTATGGATTAAAATACTTGTGTATGCTTTTAAATGCATTTTATATGAATTTCTTATTAAAAATTAGTTCTTTTTGACCTTCCGGGAATTTTATAAAATCATTGGAGACTCTTTTTATTGTGAAATCTTTTTCACAACCTTTAGTTTATATTCTAGTATTTTCTAAAATTAGTGGAGGAATTTATTTTTGGCTTTAAGGATTTAAAACTGATTTTATGAGTTAAATGTCCTTTAAGTGATCAAAACTTTGAAAATTCATATTTAATTCAATTTTGATCATAAAACTATTTTAAAAATATGGGGGAGCTTGTAAATTCGTATTCTTTGTTTTAAAAATAAAATTGTGATTTTTAGATATTATCTTCATTTTATTTCGAATTTTAGAAAGGGTATTATGTTGGTTTTGTTTATTAGAAATCAGAATTTTTAATTAGCAAGTTACTAAAATACCCCTGGGCTTATAAAACCCCAGCAATCAGTTTTTCCCCTTTTCTTCTTTCACCGTTCATCACTCTCTCTTCTCTCTTTCTCTCGAGTCTCTCTTCTCTCTTTTCTCTCGGCAAAAAAATCTCTCTCTCTTCTTTGTAAAATCTCTCTCTCAATCTCTCAAATATATTGATAATTATGTGTGTATATACATATATATGCGCATATGTGTATGTGTGTGAGTGTATGCCGTGTGTATATGTGTGTATCGGTTTTTGCATGCAAAGGGGTTTTGGCGATTTTGATTTAATTCAATCCTGAAACCTTTGTTTTGTGATGATTCTGTGATAAGGAGATTGTTTAGATTATTATTGGTGAGGTTGTGAAGGAAACCCGATTTTTTTTCCGGGCACCTCCGACCATGCCGTCGTCGGCAATGAGCTCCGGCGAGCCGACGGGGACGATGATGATATTCTTGAGTCCGATTTTTGTATTAAAACTAGTATTTAGTGAAGTTATGAATTGCATGTTGAGAAATCGAATTGCATGTGCATATTTCGATTTTTCCCCTTTTATAAAATCTGTTTAAAAATTTGTTATGTTGATGTTTAATTGTTAATCTCGGTTTATAGTGAATGCATGTTGATAAATTGTGTTAAGTTTAGTTGAGTTCGAATATTTGATGTTAAAAGTTTTGATTTGGGGATTTTAGTGAAGTCCCAAGTATTTGAATTGTTAATTTGGGTATTTGATAAATGCATGTAAAAGTTTAGTAACTTCTTGAGAACATGAGTATTAGTTTTGATATTGGATGGTTGGTTGTAGTAGAGATTATGATTGGGATGGTTTTGTATACACTTACTTCATGCTGAATTTTCCAGAAAACTGTCTGCCCTGTTCTGTTTTGATTAATTGCGAAATGTTGCTGCCTGTTTTAGACAGAGAGTCTAGGATTTAACTGTTCTAAATTAAATCTAGTTTGTGCACGCGCTAACCTTGTATCGATAGGATTTACGAATAAAAAGTTATGCTTGTTTTACTAAAAGTTGCGCAGCAGGGATTTTCTGTGCTTTAGTACCTACTTTATACAGTTCGTTTTTAATTTGAATAAAGTGTTCTGAAGTTGAAACTTTTATTCTAAGTTGGATTAGTAATCAGGAAGTAGCCTGTCAAATTTGGTAATTGTTTGATTACTTTTGGATTTTTGAAAAATGTTTTAGTAAAGTATGCGCAGCAGATTTTTCTGCTTTTTGAGATAAAAACATTGATTGTAAAAGTGTTAAGGATATGGTTGGCATGACCAAATTGATTTAAGGGATACCAAGTGTGGTATGATTTGAAAGGTATATTATTAGATATATATATGTATAAGGAGTATGTTATGTGTATTTAAATGACGATGTGAGTTTATATGGTTGATTGCCTATTACGTGGTTATAATTGTTTATGGTATAACTATTATGTGTTTACGCGCTTAGGATGCGTTGGGTGGTTTAGAGTAAAGGATTAGCATTTGAGAAAGAGCGTTCTAAGATAGAATATACTCTTTTGTAGAGTCCAAGGAAGTGGAACTTAGAGACTTCAAGGAAGTGGAACTTAGAGACAAAGGAAAGACTAAGGTGGAGAATCAGTGATTGTTCATTACCCTTTTTAGCTACTTAAGGCAAGTAATACAAACTTGCTTTCGTATTTCGATTCCATTGTTTCATTTCGACACATATGAATTGATATCTTGCCTTGACATACTTTTAATTCTGAAAACACCTATTGTTCATTGATAACCCTTACCTTTGTTCATATATACCATGTTGAACTGTTTACCATGCTTTGTTTAGTTCTTTATCCTTAAACCTTTATACCCTGTTCATATCCATGAATTGAAACCTGATTGACCTATGATTATATAACCTGAACTTGATCATATACTTATGCATTCCCTTTTTATACCTGAAAGTGAATATACCTAACTCTCATTCTAGTACATTTCCATAACAAACCCGATGTTAAATATTTCCTATATTCCACTAATAGAAATCCAAATTGTTTTGATTGAACTTATCTGATTTCCAAAGGACTTCTTTATATCTGAACATGTTTTAAAAAGGAATAAAGCTTTGACTCATTTAAATTCTGATTTATGGTTTCCACGGATTCCTAAGATTGGAGGCGTAAGAGGCCGAGTAACGCCGGTCCAGCACTTTTTAATTATAATAAATGGACTAGGGATGGACTAGTCTAAAGGCCAATGTGTTGCCTAATGGGACCCAATACAAGGACCAGAGGGACTGTGTGTCCGGTATGGGGACTTTACGTGGCTGATCACCCGTATTGTCCGGTGCGTTGTGAAAAATCTCCAAAAATTACTTATTGTTTTCTTGAAACGGATATCTTGAAAATGAAATTGGTTTACCCTTTGAAATTGCATATTTATGCCATTGTTCCGATAATTCCTTTATATGGATTCTGCTAAAACCATGCTATATATATTGATGTCGGAAACTGTTTTGAAGCTATATATTCAATTCATTGTTTTGATAATCCCATTGATACGGATTTTGCTATACCCATGTCATACATATTGATATTGGAACTGTTTCCCAGTGGATAACTGTTTGGTCATATTATTACTTGCTGGGCATTTGGCTCATTCTTTTTCCCTATTCTAACCCACAGTGAAACGAGAAGATGGTACGTACATTTCAGACAGCTAGGAAGTCTTCCTATAGGGTTGTTTTTGGGATGCCAGCTCAGGTAGGTGATGGCCATATCTAGAAGGTGTTTTGTAATAGAGAACGTAGAACTTTTAAGTCATGGATGTAATAACTTTTGAGACTTATGTATTAATGAATTAGATAGTGGATGCTTGTTTCACACCATCAACTGTTAAAGATCCAGGGTAGAGCTGGGGTCGAGTCTGCATGTTTATATTATTGTTTATGGGTTTAATATGTATAGAGGTTGTAGTGACTCCCCGATCATGACCCCAGATTGGGAGGGCGTCACAGGTTGGTATCAGAGCGGTCAGTTTTTGGTCACTGAAACAAGCCAGGATTAGGATCCCTATTAATAAAAGATTAGGATCCCTATTACTAAAAGGTGATTAAGATAGTTATGAAAGGAGTAGGAATCTGTTAGGATATTAGATGGATAGATGCTAAGTAGCCACGGTAGGCGTAAGTACTTTCTTTTAAGTTAAGTCTTTAGGATTAAGATAACCTGTTATTATATAAGTATCTATATCTATATTGTTATCGCAGGAGATGGACGTTGTCGGTGGAGACACACCCCCTCACCCCTCTATCACACTATCTGACCCAGTGGAGATAGGTAGTCTTAGTGTTCAGTCCGTTGAGACACCATTTGCACCTGTACCTGTTCAGACTACTATCCCTTGGAGAGCAGCATCTGTTGATTCTCGAGTTTCAGTCATGGGAGATCCTGCACCTATATTTCATCATGCACATGTAGACCTTGCTAGAGATCTAGAGACCCTTTCAGGACAGAATGCCGAGCTTCAGGCCCTTATAGATCAGATGTCTGAGGAGGCGGACCGTCGTGTTGCTGTTACTGAGGCGGAGTGGCAGGATAGGATCCGTACTGTAGAGGAGTCAGCGCGAAAGCGCTTAGCTGAGGGACCAGTCACTGTTGATGCTTTAGAGGAGGCCAGGAGAGTGACTAGGATTGTTAGCTGGATGCTGTGTGAGCTGAGAGCTGTTCGTGGTGGACGAGACTAGCTATGGTTGATTCTGAGAGTGGGACATCTGTTAAAGCCCATTGGTTTTAGTATTGGTTATTTGCACGCTTGACTACTCGCTATTAGGATATTTTCCCTTTTTCCTAGTAGACATTATAATATTATCTGCTTTGACATTGACTTTGCTACGACTTTATGGGGTGATCATGTACCCTGTCATCTATTGTACTTGACTCAAATCTTTATATTATGCCCGTACTTTTCTTATACCTTGCTTTAAACTGTTATACCATTTATTGTTAACCTGTTCCTATAATACCTATGTTTACCCTGTTTACCCTGTTACGGAGACGAGCAAGTTATCTAACAATATGGCTAAAAGTTTTAAATTTTCTTTATGTTACATACAGTTTTATAAACATTTTCAAAAAGAGTTTACATTGTGGTATATATATGCATATTGTTTCATAATTTGCTTATCTCTTATCAGAAAAATGCCACCAAAGAAAAAGACCACTGCTTCTACTCAACAAACAACTGATACCGAGGCCCAGAACCCGGTAGACCCAACTATAACTCAGATACTTCAATTACTCCAACAACAAACTGCTGCCTTGACTCAACAACAACAACAACAACAACAAAATGTTCAACCTTTGACAACTTTTAAATCATTTCAAGCTGTCCACCCACCTGAATTCAAAGGTACTCTAAACCCTGTTGAGGCGAAATCATGGTTAATCGACATTGAGAAAGCGTTTGCGTTAGTTAAGGTTGGGGAAAATCAGAAAACTGAATTTGCTAGTTACTACTTGAAGGCGGAAGCTAATTTTTGGTGGGAATCTGTGAAGTTAGGAGAAGGAGAAATTACTTGGCAAAGATTTACGGAACTATTTCAGGAGAAGTATTTACCAAGGTACCTACAAGATCAGTTGGAAGTTCAGTTCTTAGAATTAAAACAAGAAGGAATGAGTGTGGCGGAATACGAAGCCAAATTTACTGAATTGGCAAGATTTGCACCTAGGTATGTAGGAGATGATATCAGTAAGGCTAGGAAGTTTCAGCACGGACTAAAGCCATGGTTAAGGAGTAGAGTTGCAGCTTTTGAGTTGAGAAATTATACTGCGGTAGTACAGAAAGCGATGATCATTGAGGGCGAAAGCGAATTAGTTCAAAAGGAGAAATTTGGAAAGAAACGAAAGTTTGGAGGATCTGAAAGAAGCCAAGGTGATGATGGACAAGGAAGTTCTCAGAATAGAAAAAGATTTGGAAATCAATCACGAGGAGATAGGAATTTTCAGAAGCAGAGGAGTGGATTTGGAAGTTTAGACAAGAAACCTCAAGGAGGAAAGCCGCCAACTATCACGGGAAAGCCATCTATACCAGAGTGCAAGACGTGTGGTAAAAGACATTCGGGAATCTGTAACAAGTTGAATATCACATGTTTTAAATGCAACAAGAAGGGACACTATGCTGATGGATGTCCAAGTTCAAAACCAGGAGGATTATCATGTTTCAAGTGTGGAAAAGTGGGACATTTTGCGCGAGAATGTAAGGAACCGGTCCAATCTGCTAATGTACTTAGGCTCACTGCACCACCAACACGGTCACAATCATCTCAACCCCGAGCAAGAACTTTTAATATGTCAATCAATGAAGCGGTTCAGGACAGAGATGTAGTAGCAGGTACGCTTCCTGTGAATTCTGTTAAAGCTAAAGTGTTAATTGATTCTGGAGCAACTAGATCTTTTATATCTGAAAGATTCCTTGATAAATTGAAATGTGAGATAAAACCATTGGAAAGGACGTTAGTAATAGAAGTGGCTAACCAGGATAGAGTTCCCGTAGACCAAGTGTGTCCTAATTGTAAAATCGAGATCGGTGGATATCTTTTTCATGCGGATTTGATACCGTTCAAAATGGGAGAATTCGATGTTATCCTAGGAATGGATTGGTTAGTAGATTGCGATGCGCAGATTGAATGTAGGAAAAAGCAAGTAAGATTGCGTGTGGACGAAGATCAAGAAGTGGTGTTTCAAGGTCAAAGGCAAACTAGGAAATTCTTAACGTTTATGCAAATGACCCGACTACTGCGACAAGGTTGCGAAGCTTATTTGGCTCATGTTGTGGATATGGAGAAGCAAGTGTTGAAGATGGAGGAGATACCAGTTGTAAATGAGTTCCCTGAAGTTTTTCCTGACGAACTACCCGGATTACCTCCAGATCGAGAAGTAGAATTTACGATTGATTTGGCACCTGGAACGGAACCAGTATCAAAGGCACCTTACAGAATGGCACCGGCAGAAATGAAGGAATTGGCTACGCAGCTACAAGATCTTTTGGATAAAGGAGTTATAAGGCCTAGTGTATCGCCGTAGGGAGCGCCAGTATTATTTGTCAAGAAGAAAGACGGAAGTATGAGATTGTGTATAGACTATCGAGAACTTAACAGGTTGACGGTAAAGAATAAGTACCCGTTACCGCGAATCGATGATTTATTTGATCAACTCAAAGGAGCAGCATATTTTTCAAAGATTGATTTAAGATCTGGATATCATCAACTGAAGATCAAACCTGAAGACGTTTCGAAGACTGCTTTTCGCACGAGATATGGACATTACGAATTTTTAGTGATGCCATTTGGATTAACTAATGCCCCGGCTGTGTTTATGGATTTGATGAACCGAGTGTTTCGAACGTATTTGGATAAGTTTGTGATTGTATTTATTGATGACATCCTGATATATTCGAAGTCTTCGGAAGATCATGCGGAACATCTAAGGATCGCGTTGGAAGTCCTGAGAAAGGAAAAGTTATATGCAAAGTTTTCGAAGTGTGAATTCTGGTTAGAGGAAGTACAATTTCTTGGACACGTTATTAGTCGAGAATGAGTGAGAGTGGACCCTGCCAAGATTGAAGTTGTGGTTAATTGGGAAAGACCAAAGACCCCTACTGAAGTGAGAAGTTTTCTCGGATTAGCTGGATACTATCGGAGATTTGTTCAAGATTTTTCAAAGATAGCTACACCGTTAACTGCACTGACTCGGAAGAATGAGAAGTTTGTTTGGACTGAGAAATGTGAGGAAAGTTTCCAAGAGCTGAAAGGAAGATTAGTGACTGCACCAGTGTTAGTCTTACCAGATGATCAAGGAAATTTCGTTATCTACAGTGATGCTTCACACAAAGGATTAGGATGTGTTTTAATGCAACATGGAAAAGTGATCGCGTATGCTTCACGACAACTCAAACCGCACGAATAGAAGTACCCAACTCATGATTTGGAATTAGCAGCTATCGTGTTCGCACTGAAAATTTGGAGACATTATCTATACGGAGAGAAGTGTGAAATCTACACGGATCATAAAAGCTTAAAGTATATATTCACTCAGAAGGAATTAAACATGAGGCAACGGAGATGGTTGGAGCTAATCAAGGACTATGATGTAGTATTAACTATCACCCGGGAAAAGCGAATGTTGTGACGGATGCGTTAAGTCGAAAAGAGAGATTGAATTTGTTCACGATACCTAAAGAATTGCTTCAAGAATTTGAGAAGTTGAAACTAGAAGTTTGTGATTCGGAAGTTACCAACGAAGTTCTCAACGCTATGACGTTTCAACCGGAATTGTTGGAAAAGATACGAAGATGTCAGGAGGAGATTATGAATCAAGAGATGAACACATTGACTGGTGAAGAGATCTGCACCCAAAAGGATGACAAAGGAGTTTTGAGATTTTCTACGAGGATATGGATTCCAAATGTGACAGAATTGAAGAATGAAATCTTGCGAGAAGCCCATAGTTCACAGTACTCAATTCACCCTGGTAGCACGAAAATGTATCGAGATTTGAAGGAACATTTCTGGTGGCCTGATATGAAAAGAGAAATTGCCGAATGGATAAGTAGGTGTTATACCTGTCAACGAGTCAAAGCCGAACATCAGAAGCCGAGCGGACTATTGCAGCCATTGGATATTCCGGAATGGAAGTGGGAACATCTTGCCATGGATTTTATTGTTGGACTACCGAGGACAAAAGCTAATCATGATGCCATATGGGTAATTGTAGACCGTCTGACCAAGTCTGCACATTTTCTCCCAATCAATGAAAGATTTTCACTGGATAGGCTAGTACAGCTATATTTGAAGGAAGTTGTGACACGCCACGGAGTTCCAGTAACCATTGTGTCGGATCGTGATCCAAGGTTTAACTCCCGATTTTGGAGACAATTTCAAGAATGTCTGGGTACCAAGCTTAAGATGAGTACCGCTTATCATCCACAAACTGATGGCCAAAGTGAACGAACAATTCAAACCATTGAAGACATGCTTAGAGCCTGTGCACTGGATTTTAAAGGAAGTTGGGATGAGCATTTACCGTTAGTAGAGTTTTCGTACAACAACAGTTATCACGCGAGTATTGGAATGCCCCCGTATGAAGCCTTGTATGGAAGGAAATGTAGATCGCCCGTGTATTGGGAAGAAGTTGGAGAACGAAAAGTTTTAGGACCCGAGCTAGTACAACAAACGAAGGAAAAGGTTGAAATCATTCAGAAAAGGCTAGTTACGGCACAAGACAGACAACGGAAGTACGCGGACCAAGATAGGAAGGATATAAGCTTTGAAGAAGGAGATCAAGTGTTGCTGAAAGTGTCGCCATGGAAAGGAGTTACAAGATTTGGCAAGAAAGGGAAACTTAACCCGAGATACGTAGGACCGTTTGAGATACTTAGACGTATTGGAAAAGTTGCATATGAGTTAGCGTTACCACCGCACATGGAGCACATTCATAACGTTTTTCATGTTTCGATGCTTAAGAGATTTAATCCTGATGCAAATCAAGTGATCGAATATGAACCTATTGAGATTCAACCTGATTTGTCATATGTAGAACAACCTGTAGAGATTCAGGATCATATGGATAGGAAATTAAGGAATAAGATTGTTAAGTTAGTTAAGGTTTTGTGGAGGAATCCTAAAGTTGAAGAATCAACTTGGGAACTTGAGAGCGAGATGCTTGAAAAGTATCCGCATATATTTTCATAAGGTTAGATTCTGAGGACAGAATCTTTTTAAGGGGGGAAGGTTATAACGACTCAGAAAAACGCTTGTACTATATTAATATTTAATAATATTTGAGATCTATGATATGTGAATATTGTGTGAAAGGTGGATATGTGAAAATGTGATAATTAGATGTTTACTTGGTGAATGGTATGGATTAAAATACTTGTGTATGCTTTTAAATGCATTTTATATGAATTTCTTATTAAAAATTAGTTCTTTTTGACCTTCCGGGAATTTTATAAAATCATCGGAGACTCTTTTTATTGTGAAATCTTTTTCACAACCTTTAGTTTATATTCTAGTATTTTCTAAAATTAGTGGAGGAATTTATATTTGGCTTTAAGGATTTAAAACTGATTTTATGAGTTAAATGTCCTTTAAGTGATCAAAACTTTGAAAATTCATATTTAATTCAATTTTGATCCTAAAACTATTTTAAAAATATGGGGGAGCTTGTAAATTCGTATTATTTGTTTTAAAAATAAAATTGTGATTTTTAGATATTATCTTCATTTTATTTCGAATTTTAGAAAGGGTATTATGTTGGTTTTGTTTATTAGAAATCAGAATTTTTAATTAGCAAGTTACTAAAATACCCCTGGGCTTATAAAACCCCAGCAATCAGTTTTTCCCCTTTTCTTCTTTCACCGTTCATCACTCTCTCTTCTCTCTTTCTCTCGAGTCTCTCTTCTCTCTTTTCTCTCGGCAAAAAAATCTCTCTCTCTTCTTTGTAAAATCTCTCTCTCAATCTCTCAAATATATTGATAATTATGTGTGTATATACATATATATGCGCATATGTGTATGTGTGTGAGTGTATGCCGTGTGTATATGTGTGTATCGGTTTTTGCATGCAAAGGGGTTTTGGCGATTTTGATTTAATTCAATCCCGAAACCTTTGTTTTGTGATGATTCTGTGATAAGGAGATTGTTTAGATTATTATTGGTGAGGTTGTGAAGGAAACCCGATTTTTTTTCCGGGCACCTCCGACCATGCCGTCGTCGGCAATGAGCTCCGGCGAGCCGACGGGGACGATGATGATATTCTTGAGTCCGATTTTTGTATTAAAACTAGTATTTAGTGAAGTTATGAATTGCATGTTGAGAAATCGAATTGCATGTGCATATTTCGATTTTTCCCCTTTTATAAAATCTGTTTAAAAATTTGTTATGTTGATGTTTAATTGTTAATCTCGGTTTATAGTGAATGCATGTTGATAAATTGTGTTAAGTTTAGTTGAGTTCGAATATTTGATGTTAAAAGTTTTGATTTGGGGATTTTAGTGAAGTCCCAAGTATTTGAATTGTTAATTTGGGTATTTGATAAATGCATGTAAAAGTTTAGTAACTTCTTGAGAACATGAGTATTAGTTTTGATATTGGATGGTTGGTTGTAGTAGAGATTATGATTGGGATGGTTTTGTATACACTTACTTCATGCTGAATTTTCCAGAAAACTGTCTGCCCTGTTCTGTTTTGATTAATTGCGAAATGTTGCTGCCTGTTTTAGACAGAGAGTCTAGGAGTTAACTGTTCTAAATTAAATCTAGTTTGTGCACGCGCTAACCTTGTATCGATAGGATTTACGAATAAAAAGTTATGCTTGTTTTACTAAAAGTTGCGCAGCAGGGATTTTCTGTGCTTTAGTACCTACTTTATACAGTTCGTTTTTAATTTGAATAAAGTGTTCTGAAGTTGAAACTTTTATTCTAAGTTGGATTAGTAATCAGGAAGTAGCCTGTCAAATTTGGTAATTGTTTGATTACTTTTGGATTTTTGAAAAATGTTTTAGTAAAGTATGCGCAGCAGATTTTTCTGCTTTTTGAGATAAAAACATTGATTGTAAAAGTGTTAAGGATATGGTTGGCATGACCAAATTGATTTAAGGGATACCAAGTGTGGTATGATTTGAAAGGTATATTATTAGATATATATATATGTATAAGGAGTATGTTATGTGTATTTAAATGACGATGTGAGTTTATATGGTTGATTGCCTATTACGTGGTTATAATTGTTTATGGTATAACTATTATGTGTTTACGCGCTTAGGATGCGTTGGGTGGTTTAGAGTAAAGGATTAGCATTTGAGAAAGAGCGTTCTAAGATAGAATATACTCTTTTGTAGAGTCCAAGGAAGTGGAACTTAGAGACTTCAAGGAAGTGGAACTTAGAGACAAAGGAAAGACTAAGGTGGAGAATCAGTGATTGTTCATTACCCTTTTTAGCTACTTAAGGCAAGTAATACAAACTTGCTTTCGTATTTCGATTCCATTGTTTCATTTCGACACATATGAATTGATATCTTGCCTTGACATACTTTTAATTCTAAAAACACCTATTGTTCATTGATAACCCTTACCTTTGTTCATATATACCATGTTGAACTGTTTACCATGCTTTGTTTAGTTCTTTATCCTTAAACCTTTATACCCTGTTCATATCCATGAATTGAAACCTGATTGACCTATGATTATATAACCTGAACTTGATCATATACTTATGCATTCCCTTTTTATACCTGAAAGTGAATATACCTAACTCTCATTCTAGTACATTTCCATAACAAACCCGATGTTAAATATTTCCTATATTCCACTAATAGAAATCCAAATTGTTTTGATTGAACTTATCTGATTTCCAAAGGACTTCTTTATATCTGAACATGTTTTAAAAAGGAATAAAGCTTTGACTCATTTAAATTCTGATTTATGGTTTCCACGGATTCCTAAGATTGGAGGCGTAAGAGGCCGAGTAACGCCGGTCCAGCACTTTTTAATTATAATAAATGGACTAGGGATGGACTAGTCTAAAGGCCAATGTGTTGCCTAATGGGACCCAATACAAGGACCAGAGGGACTGTGTGTCCGGTATGGGGACTTTACGTGGCTGATCACCCGTATTGTCCGGTGCGTTGTGAAAAATCTCCAAAAATTACTTATTGTTTTCTTGAAACGGATATCTTGAAAATGAAATTGGTTTACCCTTTGAAATTGCATATTTATGCCATTGTTCCGATAATTCCTTTATATGGATTCTGCTAAAACCATGCTATATATATTGATGTCGGAAACTGTTTTGAAGCTATATATTCAATTCATTGTTTTGATAATCCCATTGATACGGATTTTGCTATACCCATGTCATACATATTGATATTGGAACTGTTTCCCAGTGGATAACTGTTTGGTCATATTATTACTTGCTGGGCATTTGGCTCATTCTTTTTCCCTATTCTAACCCACAGTGAAACGAGAAGATGGTACGTACATTTCAGACAGCTAGGAAGTCTTCCTATAGGGTTGTTTTTGGGATGCCAGCTCAGGTAGGTGATGGCCATATCTAGAAGGTGTTTTGTAATAGAGAACGTAGAACTTTTAAGTCATGGATGTAATAACTTTTGAGACTTATGTATTAATGAATTAGATAGTGGATGCTTGTTTCACACCATCAACTGTTAAAGATCCAGGGTAGAGCTGGGGTCGAGTCTGCATGTTTATATTATTGTTTATGGGTTTAATATGTATAGAGGTTGTAGTGACTCCCCGATCATGACCCCAGATTGGGAGGGCGTCACACAAACTCTGATGAAGCTTCTGACTCTGAGGATGATAAAGAGGAGTTGATGCAAATGGCTGCCTTGATGGTTAAGACATTTAAAAAGATGGGATTCAAGAACTTCAAGAAGGGTAAAAGATTCTCAAGGAGAGATTCAAATTCTGAGAAGAAGAATTTCAGAAAGTCTGATGGAAGGGATACCAAGTCTGGAAAGAAGGACAAATCTGAGATCCAGTGCTACAAGTGCAAAGAGATGGGTCACTATACTCCAGAGTGTAAGAAAGGAAGAACTGAGAAAGCACTCATCTCTAAAGGCAAAGACTGGGCAGATACTTCAGATTCTGATGATGGAGTAAATTATGCTCTTATGGCAACTGTCAAAGATGAGAATGAGTCATCAGAAAATAAGGTACCCCTAACTACTTATGCTTATGATACTGATAATATTTCTGAATTAAGAATTTATCTTAAGAACATACATGTTAGTTATAGGGATCAGACTTTAGAGAATGAAAGGATTAAATCTGAGAATCTTAGTCTTAAAGATAGAAGCAAGTTTCTTGAAAGAGAACTTGAGAATATGAAGCAAATTCAAAAAGAAAGAGATGATGCTGTTTATGTTGAACAGGAGTTGCTTAAAAGGTATAGGCAACTAGAATCTGATTTATAGAAGGAAAGAAAAATAATTAAAACTTGGACTAATTCTGGTAGAGATACACATCAAATGTTTCAGACAGATTCTGTAGGTTTAGGGTACAGTGAGGAAGATGAACTTAGATTTCAGGACAAAATCAAGTTAAGAGCATTCACAAGTTCATATTCATCTCCTGTAACATTTGTTCCTGAATCTAGCAAGCTAAAATCTGTAGTTGTGAAAGAAGCAGTTATGGAGTCAGTTGAAGCTTGTGTTGAACAAGTGGATATTGAATCTAAAACAGAGAAGCCTGTTGAGCCAGAAGCTGTTAAAGAACCAATTAGAGTCTGTGAGAAACAGGTTAATGTTGGTTTAATGACAGGAAAACAGTTCAAACATAAGCTCAAAGAGGTAAAGTCTGCCATGAAACCTAAAGGGTCCAAGAAAAATAGGAATGGAAAAATAGGCATAAATAATAGAAATAATCATTTGCCTAATGCTGGTGCTTCAAGGAAAACATGTTACAATTGTGGTAGTTCTAATCATCTTGCTAGATTTTGCAATAAGAACAAACATATTAATTCTTTACCTTCTACTTCAGAAGTAAAAAATGATTGTGTTAGAATAAGACCACAGACTTTATGCACACATTGTGGAAGCACTTGGCATTCTATTTACACATGTAGGAGTTATCATGCAATTTATCATAATTATTATGAGCTAAAACCCAACTTGAAATGGGTTAGAGCAAACTCTGCTAGTATAAAATCTGACAATGTTAGTCTAAACTCTGATAATACTGATTCCGCTGCAAAAGCTAACACTGTCAAGAAAGGCAAAGGATCCAAGCAAGTCTGGATCCTTAAAACTAACACTTAGTGTTTGTTTGTGATTGCAGGGTATAATAGAGAGCACACTTATCTTGGACAGTGGATGCTCAGGACATATGACTGGAAATAAAGCCCTGCTATCAGACTTTGAGGAGAAGGCTGGCCCAAAAGTTTCCTATGGAGATGGCAACATAGGACACACTCTGGGATATGGCAATATTAATCTTGGAAGTGTCATCATTACAAATGTAGTTCTAGTCTCAGGACTCAAGCATAATCTGCTGTCTGTGAGTCAAATCTGTGACAGAGGAAACCATGTAGATTTTCATACTGAATACTGTGAAGTTATCAGTAAATCTACTGGAAAAGTTGTTCTAGTTGGACACAGGCGCAACAACATGTATGAAGCAAGTTTGGTAACAAACTCTGATGGAAAAACAGTGTGTCTGACTGCAAGAATGTCAAATGAAGAGAGTTGGAATTGGCACAAGAAGCTCTCTCATCTCAATTTGAACAACATAAATGAGCTAATAAGAAAGGATCTTGTAAGGGGACTTCCAAAATCTATACTCAGTCTAGATGGCTTATGTGATTCTTGTCAAAAAGCCAAGCAAAGGAAGTCATCTTTCAAGAGCAAATCTGAATCTTCAGTAATGGAACCTTATCATCTTCTACATGTTGATCTCTTTGGACCAGTGAATGTGATGTCCATGGGCAGAAAGAAATATGCTCTAGTAATTGTTGATGAATATACTAGATATACATGGGTGTATTTCTTGTCAAAGAAGGATGAAACTGCTCAAACTCTGATGGATCATGTAAATCTACTGGACAAAGGATCACAGCACAAAGTCAAAATTATAAGGAGTGATAATGGAACTGAATTCAGAAACTCAATCGTGGAAGCTTTCTGCAAGGAAAGAGGAGTGAAACAAGAGTTTTCTGCACCTGGAACTCCACAGCAAAATGGTGTAGTTGAAAGGAAGAACAGAACTTTAATTGAAGCAGCCAGAACTATGCTTGATGAAGCAAAATTACCAACATACTTCTGGGCAGAAGCTGTTCAAACTGCTTGTTTTACTCAAAATGCAACATTGATCAACAAGCATGGGAAAACACCATATGAGATGGTGAAAAATAAGAAGCCAAATTTGAAATATTTTCATATATTTGGATGCAAATGCTTTGTGTTGAAGACTCATCCTGAATAGTTGACAAAGTTCGAGTTAAAAGCTGATGAAGGAATCTTTGTTGGCTATCCATTGTCAACAAAAGCATTCAGAGTTTACAATCTAAGAACTAAGGTGATCATGGAATCCATACATGTGTCATTTGATGACAAGAAAATAATTGGACTTGAAGACAAGGATGGATATGATCAACTACGTTTTAAAAATGAAGATCTATTCTCTGATGATATAAACTCTGATGAAGCAGGTTTGACAAACTCTGACGAAGCATACTCTGAACCTCTACTGGTAAATACTGGAGAAACTGGAAATTCTCAAATTGAACAAAATAGAGAACCAGTTGAGGGGGAGCGTGAAGAAGCTCAACAAGACACAGCAAGTGAGTCAGTTGAGGAAACTGATTCAAACTCTGACAGTTCAAACTCTGAGCCATCCAATTCAGGGGGAGCCTCAGATAATGCAGAAAGTCAACATATGAATCAGGAGAGCATGGATCAAGGGGGAGGATCCAATAATGATGCAAGAAACCACTTACCAACAGCAAGAAAGTGGACACAGGCACACACACCTGATCTCATAATTGGAGATCCTGATGCTAGTGTGAGAACTAGAAGTGCAACAAATAATGAGTGTTTGTATCATGCCTTCTTGTCTCAAACAGAACCAAAGAAAGTGGAAGAAGCTCTTCAAGATGCTAATTGGATTACAGCAATGCAAGAAGAGTTAAATGAATTTGAAAGAAATGAAGTTTGGACACTTGTACCTAGACCAAAGAATAGATCAATTGTAGGTACAAAGTGGGTTTTCAGAAACAAGACTGACAGTGATGGTGTGATTACAAGAAACAAGGCTAGACTTGTGGCTAAAGGTTATTCACAACAGGAAGGAATTGACTATGATGAAACCTTTGCTCCAGTTGCAAGATTGGAGGTCATAAGGATTTTTCTGGCCTATGCTGCACACAAGAAGTTTAAAGTATTTCAGATGGATGTAAAAAGTGCTTTTCTCAATGGGAAGCTTGAAGAAGAAGTGTTTGTAGAGCAACCACCAGGATTTGTAGATCCCAAGTATCCAGATTATGTCTACAGGCTTGACAAGGCATTATATGGACTAAAGCAAGCACCAAGAGCATGGTATGAAACTCTTGCTCAATTTCTTTTAGAAAGCGGGTTCACAAGAGGTACAATTGATAAAACTTTGTTTTATTTCAATTCAGGTGATGATTTGCTTTTAGTTCAAATTTATGTAGATGATATTATTTTTGGATCTATTAATGACAAACTTTGTAAGAAGTTTGCAAAGCTTATGCAGTCCAGGTACCAAATGAGCATGATGGGAGAGCTTAGTTATTTTCTAGGCTTACAGGTCAAGCAAACAGATGATGGTATTTTTATCAATCAAGCAAAATATACCAGAAATCTTCTCAAGAAATTTGGTATGCTTGATAGCTCATCTGCTACAACTCCCATGGCTACAGCAACAAAGCTAGACAAAGACACAGGAGCCTCAGTAGATATGACAAACTACAGAGGAATGATAGGGTATTTACTGTATCTTACTGCAAGTAGACCTGATATCATGTATGCAACATGTCTTTGTGCAAGATTTCAAGCAGATCCCAGAGAGCCTCATCTAACAGCTGTAAAAAGGATTTTCAAATATCTCAAAGGCACCATAACCTTGGGTTTGTGGTATCCTAGAGAATCAGAGTTTAAGCTAATTGGTTACTCTGATGCAGATTTTGCAGGCTGTAAGATAGACAGAAAAAGTACAAGTGGAAGCTGTCAATTTTTAGGTGACAGATTAGTTTCTTGGTACAGCAAGAAACAGAAGTCGATTTCCACATCCACAGCTGAAGCAGAGTATATAGCAGCTGGTAGCTGTTGTGCACAGATTTTATGGATGAAGAATCAATTGCTGGATTATGGGTTAAGGTACTCTAAAATACCTATTTTCTGTGATAACCAAAGTGCTATTGCTATGACAGGAAATCCAGTACAGCACTCCATGACCAAGCAAATCAGCATAAGGTATCATTTTATCAGAGAACATGTGGAAGAAGGGAACATTGAGCTTCATTTTGTGTCTACAGACCAACAACTTGCAGATATCTTCACCAAACCTTTGAGTGAAGCTACTTTTACAAGATTGGTAAATGAACTTGGGATGATCTCTGGTTCTGACTAGAGATACGGGTTAGACTCAAAATCTATACATGTTTGATTTTTAATGCTCATGATTCCTTGCATGTATTAACTGTTATGAGTACCAGTGTCATAAACTCTGTCGGTTAAACTCTGATGCTAAACTCTGTTAGTCATAAAATGTTGGTCATACTCTGATTGTTATAGTTTAATGCTATACTCTGATTGTAATTTTGTCTGAAACATATGGACCAATGAAGAAATTTGTATGAAGCATAATTCTCAGTAAGTAATTATGAATCCTTAAGAGTTGTATAGATTCTGATCTCAAACATGTGCAGTAAGTTAACACAGCATGATACTGTCTCTGTATTTATACCATCTCTTAGTTTATTAATCCTATACACTGAGTCTGTATTAGCTGTTTGCATTTTCTCTCATAAATTAATTGTATTAACTGATGAAAAGTCTAAACTCTGATTATTAATTGCAAATAATTCACCCTCAAATCAAAAGATGCCAAAAAGAGCACAAATTCCTTTGAGATCATGTTGTGCCTAGGAAGATCCAGGAACTTATTGTATGAAATAAGGGCTGAAATCTTTGATTTTTGGTGACTAGTGCCAACCAATGATTACTGGAAAAAAAAAAAAAATAATAATAATAATAATAAAAAATATATATATATATAAAGGGGGTGAAAAATAAAAGACATATCCAAATGAAAGGATATCAGTAATACAGAGTTTAGATATAAAAATCAGATTCTATGTTATACATGAGAGTTTAGGCAACCAGTTTTTACTGATTTAGTTTGTGGATTTTATGCACTTTGAGATGATCTAAATATTGATTTCGGTAAACTCTGCTATTGCACACACATATTTTCACACCTGTACAGATTGAGAAAAGAGTATATTGACAAAGAAGGATAAATGGTAAACACTGATGTATTGTGTGACATATGCCGAGGTAACTTTGTTTTAATCTCTGATGGTTAAAATAATTTCTTTGTTTCAGACATTTTATAATTTTGAGATTAGACATTTGTTTTGAAAATTTAAAACGAGTATGTTTGGAAAGTTGTTCAAGAATGTTTTAAACAGAGGAGAGAGGTTAATTGCATAGAAAAGTGTAACAGGCGGTAATTATTGCTGTTTTTACTGCGCATGCGTATTGGAAACTGCCAATTATTTGCTATCAGTAACTGCATGTGTGACACGTGTCCCATTCACATGATTACAGGAGTAAGACCGTTGTGTATTAATGATTAAAAACTCTTCAGTTTTTAATCTTTTATTTTTTTTAAATGCAATACACACATCTTCAGTTAAACTTTTCACATCTTACTCATACACATCTATTATCACACACACATAGTCACAAACACCTTTCTACACATAAACTCTGTTAAGCTTTCGCATCAATTACTTGTTCTTTCTTCAAAATCTTCTAATGGCAACCACAGCTTTCGTTTCGTCTGGGTTAGAGTTCGTTCCAAACAACTATACCGCACCACTAAACACTGCAAATGCACCAGAAGCATTTCATATGATTCAAAAGTTTCTTGCTCAGTCAGCGATTGGGCGTGCTTTAGTTGAACCAGCCAAACTTTCTGGTTTACAAATCAAGGCGTTCTGGGAGTCAGGGGTTTATGATGATGGTGGTGAAACTGGGAACCCATCCATACTCTTTGAGTTTGAAGAAACAGAGTATGTTATTACTGCTGGTACTGTTCGAGCTGCAATGGGGTTTCCTGTTAGAAAATTGATAGTTTAAGGATATAATTAAGTATATTCTTGATGTTAATTCAAATTTCTAATGATTGGAAGTTGTTCCTTGCTATGGGAACTTAAACTTTCATGTATGGGTTTAATAATTTTCTTGTTTAAATCCATAAGAGAAATTGAGATGAAGGAAGAAGCTTGAAAAAGCTTGTTATAATGATGTTTCATTTATCCCACATAGAAAAGAATAAGGGGACTTGGTGGCTTTATATAGCATTACACACATGAGTAGTATACAACTACTAAGGTGTGTGATGGTGCATGGTGTTGGTGTGTGCTTCACGCGCACACACACACACACACGCGCGCCGCCGCCCGCCTCGCCACGCCACGCCACGCACCGGACCGGACCGGACCGGACCGGACCGGACCGGACCGGACCGGGTCGGGTCGAAGGGCGATTTGGGCGAATGTCTCGGCGTCTCGCGTACGCGAGGCGACCTGGGCGAGAGTTTTTATCTATGTGATTTAATATTTTATTAGAATTAATTTATCAAATTGGGCTGGGTTATCAGTTGTCAAAACAAGTTAAACTCTGATGGTCAACAGAAACTAAACTCTGATGGGCAACAGAAACTGATATGAACCTGGACATGATTTGATGGATATGTTTAAAATAAATATTAAATCTGTATATGTGGATAAACATGAAAAGGATGTAACAGCTCAGGTTATTAAATTTAAATCAAAAACGTTTATTCATTAAATGGTCAGTTTTGATTTTTTTTATTTAATATGATCAGCTGTTACGGAAAGAATTAATGTGTATGCTTCAGTTACAGAAAGGAACCACTATAAATAGTGGCCCTTGTAGCTCAGTTGAAGACACACAGAAGTTTGCAAAACACACTTCTCTCAAAAACTCTCTCTGGCCTCCCTCTCCATATAGTATTCTCTGTAGTTTTCTGGTTCTCCGGCGACTGAGGTGCTGGTCGTAGTTGAGCGCTGCTGTTGCTGTGAACACCTTGCTCGGAGCTTTTTTATTCTGGAAGTAGTATCTCGCCGACAACCTGACACAGTAAGTGGGGGCGAATAACTCTTCAAGAACAGTCAGGGTTTCTCGAAGTCCTGACGACTCAGCTGTTGTTATCTTATTACTGTTCTTATACACTGTTAAGCTATAGCTACAGGTACTGTTTCTGTCTCCCTGGTTATTTATCAGTTTCTGATATGCATGCTTTCGACCTTCATGCTTTGTTTTGTTAACTTTGGTCTTGGCCTGTCAATGCTATATCTATTATATAACTGCCTCCATGTTGCTGTAGTATTGATTATATCCAACATTCTTGAAGAGTTATCCTGTTATATAATATTTAGCATTATGGTTAATGAAACTGGAGTTACAGTAGATGGTAGTACGTCTAATGTGTCTGCTGGGGTCATTGATTGGACCACTTACCGTTTTCCACAACCCGTTGAACTAACGGGCTTACCTGAGAAATTCAACGGTGGTGTCGGCTTTTCACGCTGGCAGAAAAGGATGAAATTGTGGTTAACTGTAAAGGGTCTGTGGCCTGTTGTGGAGTATGAGAAACCGGTGGTGATTCAAGAAAAAGCTGAAACAGTTAAGGCTTATGCAATGTGGGCTGAGAAGGATGGGGTGGCTAGGGCAGCCATTCTGGCAGCCTTAACGAACACTCTGTTTGATGTTTATTCATCTGATGCCTATAGTGCTAAGCTCTTATGGGAGAAGCTGGACCTCACTCACAATACTGACTCTCAAGGTCTGGAAAAGTATTCTGTAGCGAGGTTCCTTGAATTCAAGCTGGTAAACAACAAATCCATGACTGAGCAGGTGCATGAGTTCGAGATGATAGTGCATGCTTTGAAGGAATCTGGCATGGATCTCCCTGATAAGTTCAAGGTTATGAGCGTGATTGAAAAGCTTCCGAAGTCTTGGGAAGAGTTCGCTCTCTCCCTGAAAAGACAGAAAGGAGAGATCACCTGGACCAACCTTATGCTGGACATCTCGGTGCAAGAACAACACAAGTCCAAACAGGGACATGTGATGCCATCTGAACACGGTAGCTCGAAGGTGAATGTAGTAACCGTAGGACAGAAAAGGAAGGCTATAGCTAGGAAGGGTAATGTTAATAAACCTAAGATAGACAAGGATAAGGCCAAGAAACCAAAGGCAAACAAACCATGTTGGTCTTGTGGGCAGGTTGGGCACTGGAGTAAGGACTGTCCTACAAAGAAAGCGAAGAAAACCGAGGTGGTAGCGCAAGCGAATGCTGTACTTGGAACCACAAGTGGGCCTGTAGTGAACATGGTTGTTGGTGAGGCTTCGGCTTCTGAAACCAACGAAAACCGGTATGTGACCTACAACCCTGTACTATTTTCCACTTATCTGTCAAATGAATGGTTGATTGATACTGGAGCTAATGTGCATATTTGTGCTGATATTAGTTTGTTTGTATCTTATCAACAGAGTCATAGCATGACAGTGACGATGGGGAATGCGAGTGCCGCTCAAGTTCATGGAGTGGGAGACGTGGACCTGAAGTTTCCTTCGGGGCGTATTCTATCCCTGACAAGAGTGCATCATGTTCCCGACATGCGTAGAAATATAATAAGTGGAAGCCGTTTAGTTACGAATGGTTTTGAAATTTCCTTAAGATGTAATAAAGTAGTTCTTATTCACACTGGTACTTTCTTTGGCAAGGGTTACTTGTCAAATGGTTTATTTGTTATAAATGCTGAGCCTGTTTTGGGCACTTCCTTTAATGAAATTACACCTTCTGTTAACTGTGTAGAATCATCCAACTTATGGCATGCTAGACTTGGTCACTTAAATTTTGGTGCTCTTAAAAATATGATGAACTTAGAGTTGATTCCAAAGCATACTATAGGAAAGAATTCTAAATGTCAAGTATGTGTGTCTGCTAAACAAATAAGGAAACCTTTTCATAATGTTGTTAGGGATTCAGACTTGTTAGATTTAGTACACACTGATATTTGTGAATTTGGTGGTATGTTTACTAAAGACCATTTTAGATACTTCATTACTTTTATAGATGATAGTAGTAGATACTGTTATGTTTATTTACTTAGACATAAGGATGAAGCACTTAGCAAATTCATGATTTATAAAACTGAAGTTGAGAAACAAACTGGTAAGGTACTTAAAAGGTTGAGATCAGATAGAGGTGGTGAGTATACGAGTAACTCCTTTAATGAATTTTGCGCAAGCAATGGAATAGTTCATGAAGTTACTCCACCATACACACCTGAGTCTAATGGGGTCGCTGAGCGAAAGAACAGAACGTTCAAAGATATGATTAACAGTATGCTTATTAACTCTGGGTTGCCTAAATACATGTGGGGAGAGGCTCTGAATACGGCTTGCCATATTCTGAACAGAGTCCCTCTGAAACACATGGATAAGACACCTTATGAGTTATTGAAAGGCAAGAGGACTAGTCTCAAGTATCTTCGAGTGTGGGGGTGCCTTGCAAAGGTACTTGTCCCTGAACACAAGAGGAAGAAACTAGGTCCGAAGACGGTTGATTGTATCTTTCTGGGCTATCTTGAAACCTCTACAGCTATGAGATTTTTGGTAATAAAATCTGACATAGATGGTATAGTGGCTAACACGATAGTTGAATTTCGTGATGCTACATTCTTTGAGGATGTCTATCCTATGAAGACTGGAATACCTCAAGGTACTTCTGAGGAAGATCTCACTCACACATCAAGTTCTATTCCTGATCATGTGGAAAAGATGACAAATGTGGGGGCGGAACCTGGTAGTAGCTCTACTCCTATGGAGGAAGAGGAACCTAGGAGGAGTAAGCGTGCAAAGGTAGTCAAGGACTTTGGAAGTGATTTCAT
The DNA here is from genome assembly GCA_030848705.1 of Heracleum sosnowskyi. Classification (NCBI taxonomy): domain Eukaryota; kingdom Viridiplantae; phylum Streptophyta; class Magnoliopsida; order Apiales; family Apiaceae; genus Heracleum; species Heracleum sosnowskyi. The sequence goes on along the minus strand of CM061238.1, from coordinate 55,852,915 downwards.
CACTTACAATGTCGAGGATGAACCTTTAACTTTCCGACAGGCTATGGACTCCTCGGAGTCTAGACACTGGAAGGGCGCTGTAAAGAGTGAAATTGACTCTATTGTTTCTAACGGAACATGGGAGTTAGTCGATCTCCCTCCTGGGTGTTCTACTATTGGGTGCAAGTGGATCTTTAAAAGGAAGTTGAACCCTGATGGCTCAATAGAGAAGTACAAGGCTAGACTGGTGGCTAAGGGTTTTAAGCAAATGGAAGGAATTGATTTCTTTGATACATACTCTCCTGTTGCCAAAATGATAACAATCCGAATGCTTGTAGCATTGGCTTCCGTACATGGTCTGATCATCCATCAAATGGATGTAAAGACAGATTTTCTTCATGGTGAACTTGAAGAAGAGATTTATATGGATCAGCCTGAGGGGTTTGTTGCATCTGGCAACGAAAGGAAAGTATGTAAGTTAATCAAATCTATTTATGGCTTAAGACAAGGTCCCAGGGACTGGCACAAAAAGTTCGATGAGACGATTGTGACATTCAGCTTTGTTAGTAATGATAGCGATAAGTGTGTCTACTCAAAAGTTAAAGGTAGTGAATGTGTCGTATTATGCTTATATGTGGATGACATACTTCTGTTTGGAACCAATATTGAGATTATTAACGAGACAAAGGATTTCTTGAAAAGGCACTTTGAGATGAAGGATATGGGTGAAGCTAGCGTGATTCTTGGTATCAAGCTGACTCAGTCAGCTGATGGAATAACCCTATCGCAATCTCATTATATAGAGAAATCTATACTTGAGAAATATGGTTATTCACAATGTAGAATCGCTAGTACACCCTATGATCCTAAAGTTGCCCTTGTCAAGAATAGTTCGGGTGTCCCTGTGTCTCAGTTAAGGTATTCTCAGATTATTGGAAGCTTGCAGTATCTTGCTAACTGTACTAGACCAGATATATCATATTCTGTGTCTAAGCTAGCTAGATATACAAGCTGTCCGAACAGAACTCATTGGGATGCTCTTGATAGAGTGCTTAGATATCTGAAAGGCACAATGAACCTTGGATTACACTATAGGAGATTTCCTGGTGTACTTGAAGGGTACAGTGATGCAAGTTGGATAGCTAAGAAGTCTGGTTCCAATGGAGTGACTGGATACATGTTCACCCTAGGGGGTGGAGCAATATCCTGGAAGTCGACAAAACAGACTATAGTAACTCGGTCTACTTTTGAGGCTGAGTTGTGTGCACTTGATGCCACTGGGACGGAGGCTGAATGGTTACACGGACTGATGTCCGTGATACCTGTAGTAAGCAGACCGCTTCCTGCTATTGCTATTCATTGTGATAGTCGAACAACTATCGACAAGATTAGCAGTAAGAAGTACAATGCTAAAACAAAGAGACACGTCCAAGTTAGACTTAAGTCTATAAGGGGATTAGTGTCTGATAGGATTATAGCTGTAGAGTTCATTGGAACTCAGGAAAATATAGCTGATCCTTTGACTAAAGGACTGGAACCTGCAGTGGTCCTTAAGTCGAGGTTGGGGATGGGACTGACAACCCATCACGACTCATCAACAGTGGGAACCCAATACACATGAGAGGAGATCCCTCGAAGTGTATTCAATGTGGTAATAACAAGCTGTAAGGATGAGTTGGGAGTACCTTGATACATAGATGATACTTAGTATCTGGGTCTATCCCCTGTAAACCTAGAAGGTACTGAAACTGCTGAATAGTAAGAGTTTAAGAACTCTGAATGGGGTCAAGTCATTTGACGAGATGGTTGCAGTACATCTCTGGAGATGCCCAGCTAAGCGAATGTGATTGTGAGGTCGCAATTAGAGGAAAGGGTTATTCCTTGAAGCATTCGACGAACAGGATCGAGACAAGACCATTAATGTCTCAAAGCCGTAGATTGGCACCATAGCCTTTGACTTGTCGTCGTCTATGGAGAATGGTTACACTTAACGGATTAAGATTCAAGGTGAAATAATTCCATCTGAATCTGGTAGCCATCGAAGTAGGGGACTTAGGAGGGTTCAAACCCGGAAGGGTACCGACTCTGAAAAACCAAGTCATGTTAAGAACCTGTCTACAATTCTATATGGATTTGTGGGGGATTGTTAGAAAATTGATAGTTTAAGGATATAATTAAGTATATTCTTGATGTTAATTCAAATTTCTAATGATTGGAAGTTGTTCCTTGCTATGGGAACTTAAACTTTCATGTATGGGTTTAATAATTTTCTTGTTTAAATCCATAAGAGAAATTGAGATGAAGGAAGAAGCCTGAAAAAGCTTGTTATAATGATGTTTCATTTATCCCACATAGAAAAGAATAAGGGGACTTGGTGGCTTTATATAGCATTACACACATGAGTAGTATACAACTACTAAGGTGTGTGATGGTGCATAGTGTTGGTGTGTGCTTCACGCGCACACACACACACACAGGGCGATTTGGGCGAATGTCTCGGCGTCTCGCGTACGCGAGGCGACCTGGGCGAGAGTTTTTATCTATGTGATTTAATATTTTATTAGAATTAATTTATCAAATTGGGCTGGGTTATCAGTTGTCAAAACAAGTTAAACTCTGATGAACAACAAGTTAAACTCTGATGGTCAACAGAAACTAAACTCTGATGGGCAACAGAAACTGATATGAACCTGGACATGATTTGATGGATATGTTTAAAATAAATATTAAATCTGTATATGTGGATAAACATGAAAAGGATGTAACAGCTCAGGTTATTAAATTTAAATCAAAAACGTTTATTCATTAAATGGTCAGTTTTGATTTTTTTTTATTTAATATGATCAGCTGTTACGGAAAGAATTAATGTGTATGCTTCAGTTACAGAAAGGAACCACTATAAATAGTGGCCCTTGTAGCTCAGTTGAAGACACACAGAAGTTTGCAAAACACACTTCTCTCAAAAACTCTCTCTGCCCTCCCTCTCCATATAGTATTCTCTGTAGTTTTCTGGTTCTCCGGCGACTGAGGTGCTGGTCGTAGTTGAGCGCTGCTGTTGCTGTGAACACCTTGCTCGGAGCTGTTTTATCCTGGAAGTAGTATCTCGCCGACAACCTGACACAGTAAGTGGGGGCGAATAACTCTTCAAGAACAGTCAGGGTTTCTCGAAGTCCTGACGACTCAGCTGTTGTTATCTTATTACTGTTCTTATACACTGTTAAGCTATGGCTACAGGTACTGTTTCTGTCTCCCTGGTTATTTATCAGTTTCTGATATGCATGCTTTCGACCTTCATGCTTTGTTTTGTTAACTTTGGTCTTGGCCTGTCAATGCTATATCTATTATATAACTGCCTCCATGTTGCTGTAGTATTGATTATATCCAACATTTCCTGAGTATCCTTCTTATACCATTGGAATGGGTGACTCTGATTTGCTAAGGATGATGAGAGAGATTGGGTATTCTGGTCCCTTGAATAAAATTGGACAACTGAAGCGACCGTTCTTAAGGAAGGAGTGGAGCTTCTTCTTTGATTGCATCACGAGAACGTTCGGAAAGAAATGCACAAACTGGGATGCTATTCCCACGGACAGTCTGCAAATCGGGTATTCTCTTTTATTCGATAATCATTTTGATTTTGCACGACTTGTCTTGAATAATTTAGGAGAGAAAATGACAGAGAATAGAGGAGTAGTATACTTTTCTAGATTTTGTCAGACTTTATTCTCTTACTGTGTTGAAGGGGTAGATGTTGTTAATGAAGATGTTTCTTGTTTTAAATTACACAAGAGAGTATTTTCTGATCTCATTAACAAAGATGTTAAGAAAGGAATTGTTGGAGACCTTTTGTTACCTGCTTCTGTGCAACAGTTTGTGGATGCTCAAGTACATCCACAAACACAAGCTGAATCTCAACCAGAACCTTTAAACACAGAGTTACCTCCATCAGCTTCTGTTAAACCTGTAAGGGGAGGTAGGACCAAACATATTGGTACTAAACCTGCGAGGAGACCATCTACTGAAGCTAGGGTATCAAGACCTGAAGAGATGTCTCAGAAGACAAGGCTAAAGAAAAGAAGAGCCAATAGGGCAAAGTCTGTTGTTGAAGCCTCAGAGACTGAAACTGATGAAGAAACTCTTCATCAGAGAAAAAGAAGACTAGTGGCTGCACATCTTTTTGGTGCTATAAATGTCAATATGGACAGAGTTTCTGAGGAAACTGAAGCTCCTGCATCAGAGAATGAGGAGATTGTGACTGAAACTGTTCCTCAAGATACTCCTACAATTGTTGTTGAGGAGGAAATTCTAAATGCTAATGAGGACAGAGTGTTTGTAAACACTGAAGCTCCTGAAGTGTTTGTTCAGGAGGATGCTGCAAATACTGAAGCTGTCAATCTAGACAGGATAAATACTGATGCTAATCTGATGGATTTGGATTTAGAAGCTCCTACATTCAAAGTTAATGTAGTTGAGGAAGCTGCTGCATACTCTGACAGCAGAATTTTTGAACATGGAGATACTGCAATGGAAGCTTGTTATGGAATGAAAAGTAGATTTAGATGTTGACGGCTGGATTCAATGAATGATGGTGGACAATCGTGTCTTTATGGCTGCTCTCGTGGTTCGTGACTAAACAGGTCCTCACAAGATGCCTACGTATCTCTGTTATGTAGAGAATCAAGCCAAAAAACGTAGTTCTAGAATGAAGGACGAGGGTCCTTATATAGGCGTCAGGAGCCTTGTATTTAGAGTAAGTGTAGGAGACTTAGCTGATAAGTCTCATTATTGATGATTGATAAGGAGTGTATTACTTGGTAGACAAGTTTTATCCTTATCTGATAAGTGTTGTGACTCATCATATTGTTTGATTGGGATTCTGGATCCTTTCATCAAGATATTTATCATAGTTGGACTCATTTAATGAGCTGTGCATTTTCCCTATTTATTATTTACGAAATTTAATAAATGATTAGGGTTTCGGGCCTTTTATCGGGCCTAATTCTTGGACCAAACTAGGTCTAATTAATATATCATTAATTATCTCTAGGGTTATATTTCAGCCCATATCATTTGCCCCCCAATTTCTGGAAAAATCCTTCAAGGTTTTTGTAGAAATTATTCCATATTGTCCCCGGAATTTTCCATTTTTTCAAAGTATTTTCGACCAGAAATTAAGCCAATTTCGACCAGGAATTCAAGTCAAGTTCGACCAGGAATTCAAGTCAAGTTCGACCAGGAATTCAAATCAAGTTCGACCAGGAATTCAAGTCAAGTTCGACCAGGAATTCAAGTCAAGTTCGACCAGGAACTGGAATGAGGTCGATTAGTTCGACCAGGAAATTTAGGTCTTTTTCGACCTTAAATTTTCGACCAGGAATAGTATTTTTTCGACCTCACTTCCAGTATTCATTTTCGACTAGGAAGTGGAGTGAGGTCGATCATGTCGACCTTAATTTTAGGTGTAAATTCGACCAGGAATCTTCGAGTTCGATTTGGGTCTTTTTCGACCTCAAACTTTTCGACCAGGAATTGAGGTCGATTTCGACCTGAAATTGGGACGAGGTCGACAATATCGACCAGGAATTACAGTGCTTTTTCGAGCACAAGTTTTCGACCTCAGCCTCGTGTAGTTTCGACCAGGAATCGAAGTCGATTTCGACCTCGAACTGTCTTCAGGTCGAAGGTGTCGAACTCATTTTTTAGTTCATTTTCGAACAAGTTTGTTCGACCAGGATGCAGTGTAAATTCGAGCAAGAGTCCTGGTCGGCATCGACCAGGAAAGGATGGCGAGGTCGACTATGTCGACTAGGAATCCTAGTTATTTTTCGAACAGGATTTTTCGAACAAGTATCCAAGATATTTCGACCTGGATTCTTTGATCAGGAATTTTTAGGTCATTTTTCGACCAGGATTCTGCAGGCTTTTTTCGACTTGAAATAGGAACAAGGTTGATCATGTCGACCAAGATTTTTAGCATGAATTCGAATAGGAATTTTCGAACTCAATTTCCCATTTTTGGCATATTTGAACTCGTTTTATTGCCTTAGAATTATTTCTGAAATTTTAAATTTCCAACCTTTTGGGCCTTGATTTTATATTGGGCCCTAAGCCTAATTCTCAAACCTTTTTTAGGTTTAATTTCTAAGCTTTTCATTTATTTGGGCCATGGGCCTTGTCTTTGATTGATCATAACTTTTTGGGGCCTTGTTTTTATAAGCCCAAAGAGTAATTGTGGGCTTTGACTGGCTGCAACCGGTTAGACTTTCCTAACCGGTTGAGTTTCCAGTTATTTTGCCTATAAAAGAGTGAGGTTTCACTTTTTATCCTTCACTCGAAACCTTTCCAAAAATTTCTTTCTATAAATCTTTCTCTTTCTCCGTAGTCAGACGATTTCCGGCAAGTTTTTGTGGCGGTGCTCTTATTTTTCTGGGTTTCATCTCCTTCCCAAGAAGGTTCTGGGTTTTTAATCTTCAAAGTTTGAAGATTTTCTGGGTTTCAGTCTCCTTCCCAAGAAGATTCTGGGTTTTAATCTTCATAGTTTGAAGATTTTCTGGGTTTCAATCTCCTTCCCAAGAAGATTCTGGGCTTTTTGTTTGAAGATTTAAGAATGGCTGATCGTTCTGCTAGCCGTCTCCAAAAAATGAATCTAGCATCCAAAAGAGGTATCATCATTCGTTCTCCCACTATGTCTTTACAAGATATGATTCTAGAGCGTAGTGATGAATATCCTTCCGTGTCGCATTTAGATGCATATAACCATAGCAATAGATTTAATGATGCTGATGCAATTGCTAATTATAAGAACATGTATAGAATTAGGCCACCTTATAGGTTAGTTCTTGCTGGTCCTGGGGATCGTTCCTGCCATTGGCGCCCAGATGCTCTTTGCATTTACAAGGGGGTCATTGCTGCAGGTGTTCGATTCCCATTTCATCCTTTCATTCCTCAACTTTTAGCTGACGTAGGAATCAACCCTTGTCAATTACCTCCCAATGCTTGGAGACTTATTATGTGTTTTATTGTTATGTGCTTAAAAAACAAATTCCCTCTTTCTGTTGCTCTCTTCAGAAAGATTTTTCAATTTAAAAATAGCTCTTTGCAAACTTTGGGTTGGGTATATATTAGCCATCGATCCACAACACCCCCCATCTTCCACCCAAAATCCATTCCTGACAACAATCCCAAGTGGAAAGATGAATTTATGTATTTGGTTTGGGATGGAGGGGACTGGGGTACCTTATTCCAAAGCTCATTTAGTAGAGTTTCGGATGGTAGCCCTGGTGACATAGTTCTGACTGAGGAGGAGGCCTTTGCCTATGCTGAACTCACCAAAGATGACTATGCCACCAAGGCTTGGGAGCTTCTGGACGAGTTTCTACTTAAGAATCTGGGACTTTCAAGAGTTTCTGACAAGGGTAATTCTTTTTCTTATTTTCTTGTAGTTGTATTAAGATTGCCTTATACCAATTGTTTTCCTTGACTTTTGTTTGCAGCTGCTGAGTTTATCAACAAGCAAAATGAGCCAGAAGATGGGCAGACAGCAAGGATCAAAAGGGCTTGCTTGAAGGATCCCAGGCTGATCGAGAAAGGCCCTGCCATTTTGAGGCCTCATGTGGCTGAGGTAGATGAGGTCGAGGGCTCAACTAAGAGTTCTGTATGGCGCCCCAACTGGGGGATAAGGAAAAAGGACACCATAGTGGGGGTGTCTACTCATGCTGTTGAATGGTCACACCATTCATTGACTCCTTGTGACTACAAGGATTTTGTCTCCAACTCCACCATCGAAGGGGTGGAGCATGCTGGATCTCAAGCAATGGCTGCTGTAAGTATCTTTCTCTGCTTTTTCTTTGTAGTTAACAACGTATTTCAAGTTTAAGTATTTGACTTGTAACTTGCTTGTAGGTTAATGCCAACTATCAAGGGGCTTTATTTCAAGCCAAAGCCTGGCGCTCATCTTCTGAGGCCAACAAGGCTAAGTATGATCAAGCCCAGCTGGAGGTGGGTTCACTTAAAGCTTCCTTGAATCGAAGGGATAAGGAGCTGTTGGATGCTCAAGCGGAGCTGGTGGAGCTTAGGAAGGGGAAGGAACGTATCATTGATGAGTATTTTGATTCTGCCGAGTACCAGGATATCATTACTCAGCATGATGATCTCCTTTTCCCTGTCCAGTTCACCAAAGGATGGGACGAGGCTTTGGCTGAGGTCTCAAGGAGAATGCCTGGATCTCTCACTATCTCAGACTTTCCCAGTCCCCATGCTCCTAACCAGTTGGAGAGGGCCTTGGCTGGAGAGGATGTTATGGATGAGGATGACAGGATTCCTCATCCTGAACCTGCTCCCCAACCTGGTGAAGAGTCAGGAGAATCCAGCTCCAGTGAGGAGGAGTCTGGTGAGGAGGAGGATGCTGAGGAAGAAGAGGAGTCTGAAGAGGAATCTGGCTCTGAGGATGAGCATGGAGGGGATGGCACTCAGCCATAGTTACTTTTAGTTTATATTTATTCTCTGTAATTCTGCCTTCGGGCATAACTTAAACTTTATTTTAAGTTGTTTAATTTATTTGCCTTTTAATTTCTCGCATTTGCATACTTACTTAGTACCTTGAATCATATATAAACACCAATACACAATGCATGTGGAATATTCTTGAAATTACTGAATAAATTCATAACTTGAAAAATGGGTTCAACCCTTACATAATATACTACTTCTACCTCAAGTTTTAAAACTTGGATTGGTTTCATCAACCTTATTTCTACTTGTCCTAACAGTGAGTCCAATTAGGTCACCCTCAAACATAATAAACTTTCAAGTTTGTAGCATGCCAAGTTCTAGGCACTTCAACCCCTTCCAGAGTTTCCAGCTTATATGAGCCTCGTCCATACACATTCTTAACCCGATAGGGTCCTTCCCAGTTTGGGGCTAACTTTCCCTTTTGTCCAACTCCAGATGCTTCAATCTTTCTGAGGACCAAGTCACCTTGATGAAAGAATCTTTCTTTAATCCTTAGGTTATAGTAGAAAGATGCTCGTTTCTGATGTTCAACCATCTTGGCATTCGCCTCATCTCTAACTTCGTCAATTAGATCTAAAGCTAACCTCAAACCTTCTTCGTTTGCCTCTGGTTCGTATGCTTCAACTCTAGGAGATGCATGAGTGATTTCTACAGGAACCACTGCTTCTGCTCCATATGCTAATAGGAATGGAGTTGCCCCAGTAGTGACTTTGCAAGTAGTACGATACGCCCATAGAATGGGGAGCAATTCATCTACCCAAGTATTTCTGAAGCGTTCAACCCTTTTCTTCAGTCCATCTAGGATTATCCGATTTGCAACCTCGACTTGCCCATTTGCTTGAGGATGGGCAACAGAAGTGAAGCGTAACTTGATATCATTTTCATCGCAATATTTCTTAAACTCATCATTATTGAACTGAGTTCCATTGTCCGTTACAAGGACTCGTGGAATTCCATACCTGCATATCACATTTTCCCAGAAGAATTGCATTACTTGCTTGGTGGTTATCTTGGCCAATGGCTTAGCCTCAATCCACTTAGTGAAGTAGTCGATCGTAACTATCAGGAATTTTCTTTGAGCACTTGCCATTGGAAATGGCCCTAGTATATCCATTCCCCACATAGCAAAAGGGATAGGAGAGTTAATGGATGTCATCATCTCAGGTGGTTGTCTAACCACAGGTGCATGTTTCTGACATCGTTCACACTTTCTCACATAACTCTTAGCATCAGCCAACATGCTTGGCCAATAGAAACCTAGACGGGTGACTTTATGTGCAAGGGCTCTGCCCCCCAAGTGTTGCCCACAGATTCCTTCATGTACTTCTTTTAGAGCCAATTCCGCCTCTTGGGGTCTCAAACACTTCAGATAAGGAATGATGAAAGACTTTTTGTATAGGATTCCTTCAATTAGGGCATACCTTAGTGCTCTGACGTATAGCTTTCGTGCTTCTGAAGTGTCGTTGGGCAACCACCCAGTTTCCAGATGTGCTTTGATGGGATCAATCCAACAACTGGTAATACCAATGGGTGCTACCAACTTTCCATTAATGCTCGGGGTCTTCAAGACTTGAAAGTATACACTCCCTGCATAATTTTCAATTTCAGAAGAGGCAAATTTAGACAAGGCATCAGCCCTCACGTTTTCCTCCCTCGGAACGTGCTCCACATAACATTCATCAAACTGAGTCATGATGGCCTTAACAAGTTTCAAGTACTTGGCCATGACTTCATCTCTAGCTTCAAACTCCCCATTTACTTGGGAAACCACCAGCCTCGAGTCTCCACATACTTTCAGAGTTTTGGCCCTCAGGGCTCCAGCCAGCCCTAAACTAGCAATCAAAGCTTCATACTCAGCCTCATTGTTTGTCGTTGGGAAGTCAAGTTTCAGTGCATACTCTATTGTGAATCCATCAGGACTTTGTAGCACTAAACCAGCTCCACTTGATTTTGTTTTTGATGCTCCATCAAAATAGAGCACCCAACATTCTTTGGACACCATGTCTTCATCTTTGCTATCTTCTACTAGTACTTCCTGCCCCCCGACTTCTTGGTTGTCAATGGTACATTCAACCATGAAGTCAACGAGTGCTTGTGCTTTTATGGTCGTGCGAGGCTTATACTTGATATCAAATTCCCCCAACTCAATAGCCCATTTGATCAACCTTCCACTAACTTGAGGGCTGTGCAGAATGTTCCTTAGAGGCTGATTAGTCAAAACTTCTATTTTGTGTGCCTGAAAGTATGGACGCAACTTTCTTGAGGCCATTATCAAGGCTAAAGCAAATTTCTCTATGGCAGAGTAGTTTATTTCTGCCCCATGCAAAATCTTACTCACATAGTAGATGGGTTTCTGAACCTTCAATTCTTCCTTTACTAGAACAGCTCCAAGGGCAGTATTGGAGACTGCCAAGTACAGATAGAGAATCTCCCCTGGTTTTGGTTTTGTCAACAATGGCGCTTCAGCCATGTACTTTTTCAGGGCCTCAAAGGCTTCTTGACTTTCAGGTGTCCACTCGAAATTTTTCACATTTTTGAGTGCTTTAAAGAAAGGTAAGCACTTTTCTCCTGACTTGGAGATGAACCTTCCCAATGCTGCAACTCTTCCTGTCAATTTATGCACATCCTTAACAGATTTGGGTGATTCCATGTCTAGGATTGCCTTGATCTTGTCAGGGTTAGCTTCAATTCCTCTCTTGGAGACCATCAGGCCTAAAAACTTCCCTGAGCCTACCCCGAAGGCACATTTTGCTGGATTTAACATCATTTTGTGGTGCCTCAGCACTTCAAATGTTTCCTTGAGATGTTTTATATGGTCTGCCTTATCGAGGCTCTTGACCAGCATGTCATCCACATAAACTTCCATGGTTTTTCCAATTAGTGGTTCAAAGATCTTGTTCACCAATCTTTGGTATGTTGCCCCTGCATTCTTAAGTCCAAAAGCCATGACTAAATAACAGAAAACACCAAAGTCGGTTATGAATGATACCTTGGGGATGTCGTCCTTGTGCATCTTGATTTGGTTGTACCCACTGAAGCCATCCATAAAACTTAGCATCTCGTGCCCAGCAGTGGCATCTATCAACGCATCAATCCTTGGTAAAGGAAAGCAATCCTTAGGACATGCATCGTTCAAGTCGGTGAAGTCCACACACATTCTCCACTTTCCATTAGACTTTTTGACCATCACGGGGTTAGCCAGCCATTCAGGGAACTGAATTTCTTCAATAAAGCCTGCTTCCAAAAGTTTTTCTACCTCCTGCTTAATGGCTTCTTGTCTTTCTGGGGCAAAATTTCTTTTCTTTTGTTTCACTATCTTCCTTTCAGGATCCACGTTCAATTTGTGGGTTATCAATTGGGGATCAATCCCAGGCATATCAGCTGCTGTCCAGGCAAATACATCACTGTTTTCTTGAAGAAAAGATGTCAACTTGCTTTTCATAGATTCAGGTAGTAGAGCTCCAATATAAGTGACTTTGTCTAGTTCTCCTGGAATGAGGGGAATGGGAACAAGATCCTCAGCTGGCTTTCCTCTCCTTTCTTCATCGTTTCTGACGTCCATGTCTTCAATTGGGAGAACCTGCCCCCCAGCTCCGTCTGGCCTTAACGCGGCTACATAACAGCTCCTGGCTGTCTTCTGATCACCCCTTTCTTCTCTAACACCATTCCTGGTTGGGAACTTGATTTTTAGGTGGTAAGTTGAGGCCACAGCCTTAAATGCGTGAAGGCCGGTCCTTCCAAGGATGGCGTTGTAGGTTGAGGATGCCTTGATTACCACAAAATTCAACATTTGAGTTACCTCTTTTGGTTCCTTTCCAATAGTTACAGGCAACAAAATTGTGCCTTCTACCTTAGACTCCACCCCATTGAACCCGTAAATGGGCATGTTCGTGGGAATTAGTTGGGAATCATTATACCCCATTTTCAAGAATGTGTCATGAAAAAGGACATCAACAGAGGCCCCATTGTCTACCAAAACTCGCTTTACCTCATTATTTCCAATTACTGGGGCTATCACTAGAGGATCATCATGGGGGAACTTCACCCCTTCAAGGTCAGAATCATCAAACCCAATTGTCATCTCGGTTTTTGCACGCTTGGGTGCTTCTCCAACAATATGCATTACTTCTCGGGCATAAGCCTTCCGAGAGTTTCTTTTAGTTCCAGCTGCGGTTGGTCCTCCTGAGATCATGTTGATCACTGGTCCTCGGGTTGGCGGGTTACGACCTTGATCTCGGTCCCCATCCCTTCGATCATAGTCCTTCCTTGGGGGGTTCCTATCTTCATCCTTGGTGAATTTATTCAACTTCCCTTTTCGAATTAGAAACTCAATCTCATCCTTGAGTTGCCTGCAATCATCAGTATCATGGCCTGAATCTTTATGGTACCTACAGTACTTGTTCTTATCTCTTTTTTCAGGATCTCCCCTTAGTGGCTTCGGCCATCGAAAGTCCCTATCTTTCTCAATGTCATAAAGGATTTGACTCCTTGGGGCATTCAATCTTGCATATTCAGTAAACTTTGTGCTCGGCACGCTCTTCCTTGGAGCTGAATCAGAGTCTCTAGTCATACGAGGATATTTGTCCTTGACATCATACTCTTGCTCCGCCTTTCGCTTCTTCCAACCACCATTATTTCCACTTCCCGCTGCGAGGGTGTCGGTTTTCTTCATGTTTTCTTCAGCTTTTATGTACTTTCCCACCCTTTGTTGGAGCTCAGCCATGCTCTCGGGGGGGTGTTTGGCCAACGACATCTTAAAAAAGACATCCGTGGTTCCTTGTTGAAGAGCTATCATAGCTACCTTATTGTCTAGATCAGGTATATTCAATGTCTCCTTGGTGAAGCGCTTGAGATAATCTCTCAACGTCTCATTCTTTCCTTGAGTCAAGTTCATGAGTGAAGCAGAGCTTTTCTCATGTACCCGTCCACTTATGAACTGACTGATGAAGGCCGTGCTCAACTCTCTGAAACAACTGATAGAGTTGGGTGGCAAGCGGCTATACCACCTTTGGGCCATGCCGGCCAAGGTTTGTGGAAAAGCCCTACATTTAAGAGCATCAGTGACTGGTTGTAGCAACAGTGCATTCGAAAAAGTTCTCACATGGGTTGCGGGATCACCCGTTCCATCATATGCCTTGATAATAGGCATCTTGAATTTCCTTGATACATGAGCGTCCATTACCTCTTCAGTAAAAGGTGGAATAGGATTGTCTGGGTCACCCAGCTGTGTTAAAACACGGGGATCTGACCTAGGAATCTCTGTCCTTCTAGCTCCTTCCTGCCTTCTTGAAGGTGTTCCTAAATCAATTAGGGGAATTTCCCCTGCCCCTTGGCTTGAAGGTTGAGTCTGCCTCCTTTGTTGCTCCATCTCCATGCTTCTTTTTAATTTCTGGATCTCGGCCTCATGAGCCTTTATCCTATCCATGGCAGTCATTGGTGCCCTTGCAGTTGCTCCCCGACTTCTTCTTTCAAGGGGCTCTTTGCTAGCTCTTCTTCTTCTGGGTGCTCGATCTCGTTCTTCATCAGACGAGTTGTCAGAGTAGGGCCCAGAATAATCCAAGTATCTTCCTTCAGGGATGGGTCCCAATCCTCGAATGTATGGTCCTTGATTTATTGGGGCATGGCCACTCCCTCCGGTTTCAGGGGGATAGTTTGGCAATCCGTAAGCCGGATTTGTGCTTATAGGAAGCACAGTAGTGGAGATCTGTGCTCCATGGGGAAGGTTATGGTCAAGGGGTGAGACAACCATTTGAAGAGGGTTCGTCTCATTCTGCGGTATGGAAATTTGGGGATTCGTCCCTTGTGGCTGTGAAACCATCTCCGTGGTGAGAGGTGTCGTCCCTGCTGGTTGAGAAACCACTTCTGTAGTGAGGGGTAACGACCCTGGTACCGTGTTGATTGGAGTAGTGGTGATGACAGTTGATTCAGTAGCGGTTGTTGTTCTTCGTGTTCTAGCCATGGTTGATGTAAGAATTCCCACAGACGGCGCCAAATGTTATGGAATGAAAAGTAGATTTAGATGTTGACGGCTGGATTCAATGAATGATGGTGGACAATCGTGTCTTTATGGCTGCTCTCGTGGTTCGTGACTAAACAGGTCCTCACAAGATGCCTACGTATCTCTGTTATGTAGAGAATCAAGCCAAAAAACGTAGTTCTAGAATGAAGGACGAGGGTCCTTATATAGGCGTCAGGAGCCTTGTATTTAGAGTAAGTGTAGGAGACTTAGCTGATAAGTCTCATTATTGATGATTGATAAGGAGTGTATTACTTGGTAGACAAGTTTTATCCTTATCTGATAAGTGTTGTGACTCATCATATTGTTTGATTGGGATTCTGGATCCTTTCATCAAGATATTTATCATAGTTGGACTCATTTAATGAGCTGTGCATTTTCCCTATTTATTATTTACGAAATTTAATAAATGATTAGGGTTTCGGGCCTTTTATCGGGCCTAATTCTTGGACCAAACTAGGTCTAATTAATATATCATTAATTATCTCTAGGGTTATATTTCAGCCCATATCAAAGCTGATCAAGATACTACTGAGATAGTAGAAACTATAGCTTCTCACACTGAAATCATTTCTCTTGATTTTGAGAAAGGAGAAGAAGTTGATCAGACCTTAGCTGATAATGCTACAGAAGCTGTTGCTGTAAATGCTGATGCAACAGAGCATGTTCTAGACGACAATGTCTTACTTGAAACTCTACAACAATCTGTTGTAGAGGTTGTCACAAAAGCAACAGAGTCCATGCACACTGCAAACTCTGATATTCCTGAAACTGTTGCAGAAAAAGTATATGATGAAGCTGCTGCTGAACATGTTCCTGAAGAGATTCCAGGAGAGGATGACAATGTTGAAGCTAGTCCTGCTCATTCAAATCCAGATATACAAGAGGAGGTATCTAACATTCAAGCAAACTCTGATGAAGAAAGAGAGTTCAATCGGGCTACTGAAGAACATTTTCAAGATATGTACTTCAAGAAATGGACAGCTGCAGATTATATTTTTACTGCACAGAGGGCTGCTGATTTCACTGATGATTCTGTTAAAAAGATTTCAAATCCTGAAGTTCTTGCAAGCTTACAGGCAACTGTTGTTCAAGTCAAATCTCTTAATAATAGATTTGATGAGAATCAACAAATGCTTCAACATCTAAGGAATGAAGGTTCTGTCAGAGATCTTACTTTGAAGAATGATAGATCTTACTACTTTAATATGTTCAAGCAGCAAGCCAAGGATTCTGAGGAAATTAAGAAGAGGCTTGGAAAAGTTGAGGAGAATCAGGCTGAAATGTCTACTCAATTGAATTCTATTTCTAATGCTCTAGAATTGCTGACATCAGTATTACTTTCTGATGATGTCAAAAAGGGGGAGAGAGTACCTAAAGACAAATGCAAAGACACTCAAGCTCTGAGACGGAGGAATGATTCTACTGATGGGGGAAGCAAAGAAAATAAAAGAAAGATTTTTGCTCAAAGGCAAAGCAGGACAAGAGTAAACTCTGATAGACAAGTAAACTCTGACAAGATAAACTCTGGTGGCCAATCTACTTCAAAACTCAAGAGTTTAGTTGTTTCAACTAATCCATCTACTGATGAAGAGATTGCTGCTAAAATATTCATGAAAGAGCATGGAAAGAATGTTACTATTGAAGATATCCAGGCTGAAGAGCAAATGCTTGCTGAGGAACACAAGAAAAATCTTGAAGCTGGAATCTACAAGAAACAGGAAATCAAGGCTCCTAGAAAGAAAGAAGTTGGTATTTCTATCAAAGAGAATACACAACAGAGTATACAATGTACAAGGAGACCTGTGATTGGAAACACTGATAAGGGTAAAGGCATAATGTAAGAACCCGAAATTTTCGGTAGAATTAAAATTTTTTTTTTATGATGAAGTGCATCAGTGAAAATATGAATGATTAGTGGTTGTAACCACAATGTATTAATGATTTTGAGATTCAAGTTATAAAAAAAAAAAAAGGGGAATAAGGATTTCAATCACAAGTACTTTGTAAATAGAAGGGATGGACTGACCATCTAAATAAGAACAATCTATCTGGAAAATGGGAATATAATATTCCAAGAAAGAAAAGTGTTCTCATGTCATCCAAATCGATATCTGTTATGCATTCGACAACTCCGTAAACAAGATAGAGTATGCCTGAGGAAGCACTAGAATATTTTCTAAGTACAAGAAAGGTTGGAATTGATATTGATTTACAAGATTGTGGTGAATAGTGAATTCCTCTAAGATGAGAGGGTGATCACACTACACTATATATGAGTTTATAAATGGAACTTTGGAAGTTGGATTAGTAGTCCCGAATGTAAATAAGTGTATGTAAATGTCGTCAGAATCAGCATTCGAAGACTTTCAGTTTTCTCCGAAATTCCACCAGATGAACGAGGATTTGAGATTGTGATATTGAAGTAAAGGAATTAGAGAATAAGATACATGAGATCATAAATATGAGATTATTATCAAGTACTGGAATACTAAGGATGTTTAGAGAAATCATTTCAAAGGAGCTATAGCAGAACCATTGGGAATGTCTAACAAAGTTGAGCAGAATCGGATCAATGAGACATGAATTAATTTAAGTACGAGATTGATGAATAGTGATCCGACACAAGAACCCTATGAAAGTGGAATTTATGAGGGAGAATAATATTTAAGGAATTAAGGATTCGTCGGAATAAGAGGATAAGAAATTCTGGAATTAAAATGATTGAAGCAGTCTAAGATGACTCGAAGTGAATAGTAAAATGTTTCGAACTCCGATTGGAATGAATTTTAAGAGCAAAACTTGGTTAATATATTAATTAGTGAAATGTGAAGTTGGAAATTTGATATAAGTTAAAGAACTTGAGAAAGTTGGAGAAAAAAAAAATGAAACAAACGAGAAATGAAACGCTGGCATTATCGAGAAGCTTCTAGTGGAAGCTAGAATAAAGAAAAGGGTAATATGGTCATTTTCACTATAAGACCAGCCAATATAAGGATAAGAAACAAGCATTTCTTCATCATATTTCTAGAAAATTCGAAGGTAAAAAGGGGGAAGAAATGGAAAGGAAGAAATGATCATAACTTGAGTTTCGGTGATCCGTTTTCGGCGTTCTACCACTCAAATCGAAGCTCTCGAGAAGCCCGATGTAACCATGGTAAGCAAATACTTCGAAACTGTGATTTACCCAGTCGATTTAGTGCTTAACAGTTGGAGAAGATGATGAATAGTAACTTGTTTTTTTGTTTTGTTTTGTTTTGATAATGAGTTTGTAGCTTCCAAAGGTTGTATTAAGCAAGGAACTAAGGTTGTACAAGGATTATAGCAGCAAGCAAGCTTGAGGAAGGTATAAAACCATTTCTCCTTTTTTTGATTAAGTTGGATTATTGAAGTTTTATGCTTGATTGTAGTTAAGGATTGATTAAGGAGCATGTTTGCATGATTTTAAGATTGTTTAGTACATGACTTGTGGATTTGATTTTGGTTGGGTATGAAACTTGGTTTGGACAGATTACGCATAGAATTAATATGTGTTTTGATTGATTGGTGGTTGGTTATAGTTATGGAGTTATAAGGAGGTGTTTTAAATTTTGGATTCGCGTTATAGCGCCGTTACCATGTCGAAATTGCCTTAGGATGTTTAGGCAGTTTTATCAGAAAAGTTTGAACCATGTAAAGTGTGCTAACTGACCATATTCTTGTAGGTCTTGTAGTGTAGTTTGTTTGAGCGAAAGAATCGAGGCATTTCGATTTACGGTTTAAGAGAAAAGTTGATTTTAGTAAAAGCAGTTTCGAAAGACGAAGTAGAAGTTTAAGTGAAATTTGAACCCAAGATCAAGGTCCTTAAAAATGGAATTAGGACAAGATTTTAAATATGATACTAACATGGACAGTTAGTAAGCCTTGTGCGAAGGTTTCGAATCAAAAAGATTATTAGTTGATTTTATAAAAATGTTTCAGCCGAGGTCGCGTAAGTGAAAACTACTAAGAACATGACTTAGAAACCGATGTTGTGAATGGTTAAGTATAACTTGGATATGAGGATGGATTTCGAACCAAACTTATGATATAAGTAATGGATGAATAACATGGACTTAGTATGACGTTAGAGCAAGCAAGTGATGCCTTGGCTGTGCTTCATTTACGTGTTCAAGCATTGGGTTATAAGTGGTTTATCGAGGGGATTAATTGTGTGCTTTCGTTTGACTTTGTCCAGATGGTTCGACATGGTCACGAGCATTATCGCCTCTCGAGCATCAGGCAAGTTTTCTCATGATATACAGTATTTTTTTTTAAGTATTATATTCTGATATATGCATATGATAGATGCAAGTTTTCAAACCCATGTTCTTATGAACTGTGGTTAAGATAAGTAAAAGTTTTGAGATATATATGTTCATGATTTGGAAATGATATGATGATGTTAAGTATAAGTTGGAGTACACGCTATGATTATGGATATGTATATAAGTGTTCATGTCAAGGAAACCCTCAGTGAGAGGTATTTACTGAATGATTATATTAAGGACCGGGAATGGTATCAGTTGTTATCTAGGGTTATACTACTATGTTATCTTCATTTTTCAGACAGTACTTTCTTAAAGAAATGTTTGGAATTTATTTTTATTAATTATATTCTTTATGAAATATAATTTTGAATAAATATTAAAGCTAAGTTTCTTAAGGAAGTATTTCATGTAAATTATTATTTAACCCTAGATAACTAATAAAGTTTCATTCTAGTAGTTAGAGAAGGTTCCCAAATCTATTTTCCTTTTAAGTCTATATTCAGAAAGGCTTAAAGGTTCGCTCAAACTTCAAAGATATATGGAACCTTACTCAAGTTTTCATGTTTATTTAAAAAGGCATACCCGGTCTGAAATCTTTTAAAAGCCATCTACCAGTTTGGTAAATTATTATCAAAATGATTTTTATTACTTCCTCAACACTCGAGGAGTAAGCTCAGTGGAATAAGTTATGACCATGAACAAGCATCAGCTTGGGAAATATGGGCGAATTTTCCTTTCCAACCAGGTATGACTACTTTGTGGAGTTGTACACCGGTGAAAAAGGAAAAGGAAACTTATGTTTCAATGTTATGGATTCATTCGAACTTGTGGGGATAAGGGACTGAGTAGCGCCGGTCCCCTAAGGAAATGGCAAATAGACCGACGGACTATGAACGGGTCTGCTATTTCCTTAGATTGTGTGCATGTTTGCCCGACCGTAGGGTTGAGACTTAGTACAGGTTCTGCTATTTTCTCCCCTACAACCGATGGCGGGGAGCAGTAGGTCAGTCAGATACTGTCTACCCTTCCCTCTACGTAGAAAAACAAGGATCATGATGGGATACGCTCTGCGACTGATCATCGTAGGGGTATTCCTGGCGCTCAGCGTCTCCATTGATAGTTCATCCAAGGAAGAAAATGTTTTATGCAAGTTATCAAGAAAAGATCATGTTTCATGACAGTTTTCAGAAAGAAAAGTTGTTCAAGTCCATGAAAGTTGTTTAAGTTCATGAAAGTTATGCAAGTTTATTTGAGTTTAAGCAAGCTTACTCAAAGTTATACAAGTATACAAGTATACAAGTTTTGTGCAAGTATATGAATTTACGAAAGGTTTATGGTTTTATGAAATGGATTTGCATCATGTACATTGTCTTATTTTCCAGACTATGTTATGAGGTAAATATTTGACATAAAAGATGATATGGAATTTTCCTTATAACTTCATCTTTTAAGTTATATATTGATAATCTGCCTATATTCTATATAGCAGATATTTTATGGTAAAGATATGATTTCGGTAATGAGATATTTTGACAAACTATTTTCGTATACCCACTTTATTTCTGGGTTAAACAAAAGGCAGAAGTATGCCATATTTTCATTACCTTGCTGAGCTATTGCTCACTCTTGCCATTATTTTATATATATTATATAGCAGCGGAGCAGGATGCCAATGGGATGGCACACCCCTAGTACGACATTTTAGAAACAGTTCAAGCAGTGAACCTGGGAATAGTACAAGCCAAGGGAATCAGACTACAGCTTTTGGCATTCAGTTTATGAATAGACATGAATGGTATAAGAAGGCTGTGAGCATCAGAAGGCTAAGTTGGTATTGTAACAATATTTAGAATTTGTATCAGTATCAGATTTTAAAGACATTTGGGTATTGTAATAAGAAGTATTTATTCCGCAGTTGTTGTATGGTGTCGTTTCTGAGACTCTAACCTGTATGTGTGTGTGTGTGTGTGTACATGTAAGACATATGTTGTGGGGTCATGAGCAGGTGAATTATGTACAGTGTGAGTAATACAGGTAAGGCATGGAGTACATGGATTGTGACAACTCTAAATCCCTGACCCCGGATTTGGGGCTGTTACACATAATGATTGAAGAGCCTAACCTAGAGAAGAAAGATAATTCAACCTCTGACATTGCTCAAGTTGAAACAAGATTAGCAAAATCAACCTCTGACGCTGCTCAAGTTGATGATACTACTAAAGTTATGACAACCTCTGACGTTGCTCAAGTTGTACAGAAATCTACACAACTTCCAGGATTCTGCAAACCAAAAATTCTTGAAGATTTAAAGCTTGAAGCTGTGAATTTCTCTGAAACCAGAACAGTATTGGGAAAAGAAGCCTATGATAAATCTGGACTGGGTTCACACAGAGAGAGAAGAACAAATAACAGATCTCAAGACAACATTTCACTGGCAGAATCTGGTATTATTACTCAAGAAAATCTTGATATGCTAGACTCTGTTCAAATGATCTTTCATAAGGTGTTGAAGAAGGAATTTTTGTTGTACTTTATGAATGATGGAAGAGTTTATAAGGTTGCAGAGTCTGACATAAATCTCAAATCTTATCAAGAATTGGAGTATGTTCTGTACTTGTTAAAAGTCAAAAATAGAAATACTCACAATGCTGCTTCAGTTATCAGAGAAAAGATGCTAAGATCGAAGATAATGCTTGGAGGAGGAGTATCAAGTGCATACATTCCCAAATACAGAAATGCACATGGGAAGATTGTTGAGATGAAAAGAAACAGTGCTAAGTTCAGAACAGCACTGGGTACAAAAGTTCTTGAATTCAATTTAGAATCTGATAAAGCTTATTATATTAAGCTAGGGAATGAGATGAGGAAGAATTCCATCTATTCTCTGAGAGCTGCAATTTATCAGACTGGAGAATTTGATCCAGAGTTGAAAGAAGTGAAGAAGATCATGGTGGAAGAGCTAGAAAGAGCTGAAAAGAAATTGCTATCAGACTATATCAGGACAGTGCCTGATATTCAAGAAATCAAGTAAAGTCTGACTGTAAGTTTTTAATATATTTTCTATTCTAAGTCAAATTTAAACTCTGTTTTAAATTAAACTCTGTTATATGTTAAACACTGCATTTGTTAAATGTTTTTGACATCATCAATTATATGTTTAACTTGTACATTTTATTATGAACAAGTTGGGGGATATTGTTAGATATAATTACTGATGTTTGTTTATCAGTGTTTAAGCAACAGGTACTGACCAGAGTTTATCAGAAGCCGGTCAGAGTTTATTTAAAGTCTGACAGGGTGAAGAGTTTAAAGGAAGCCGGTCAGAGTTTATTTAAAGTCTGACAGGGTGATAGTTGAATTAGCTGTCGGTGCTGAATTGAAGATTCTAGAAGCAATATATTCTGAAGATGGAAAGAAGCAGAATATATTGATACAGCTAAGGAAACAGAATAGAAGATAAGAAGCAATCCTTAATTGATATAACTTGTATAGCTAATTTGTAGGAATATCAATTAGATAAGGATTGTGTAACTGTGTACTATATAAACACAGATAGGTTATCCCTAGAAGGGAAGCGATCATTGAATATATTATTCTTGTAACCTAGAAGCTCTTTGTGATTCATTAACATCATAAAGAGAGAAGCTGTTAATATAAATACAGTTCTATTGATTCATAAACAGTATTCTTGATTATTGTTATTCTCATACATACTTGATTATATTGTGTATTCGGCCTAACAGTTTGCTATTGTTCCCCCTCAACATTTGCACTACTAGATGAATCATCATTATTTGCATCATCAGTATTAGCACCATGAGGAATTGGTGTGTCATCAGGATTTGATGGATCATCAGGATTTGGTGACCCATCAGTATCTGATGAATTGACAGGATCTGATTCATTTTCTTCAGGTTCCTTGGTAGCTTCATTTTCAAAAACCAATCTATTATGTGAGTCTTCATTCAATCCAATTATCTTCTTATCATAAAAAGATACGTGTATTGACTCCATGACAGTTCTTGTTCTCAAGTTAAAAACTCTAAAGGCTCTTGATGCAGGATAGCCTATGAAAATTCCCTCACCAGCTTTTGTTTCAAACTTTCCTAGCTATTCAGGATGAGTTCTGAGAACAAAACATTTACAGCCAAACACATGCAGATGCTTCAAACTTGGTTTCTTCTCCTTGAGAGATTTATAAGGAGTAACACCATGTCTGTTTATCAAGGTGAGATTTTGAGTATAGCATGCTGTATTGACTACTTCTGCCCAGAAACATGTAGGTAATTTAGCTTCTTCCAACATAGTTCTGCCAGCTTCAATAAGAGTTCTATTTTTCCTTTCAACTACTCCATTTTACTGAGGTGTGCCAGGAGCAGAGAATTGTTGAATAATTCCTTTGTATTTGCAGAACTCTTCCATCTTTGAATTCTTGAATTCAGTACCATTATCACTCCTCAGTATCATGACTTTGTACTTTGTGGTTGTCTCAATCATTCTCATATGATCCAACAGTATTTCAGGAGTTTCATCTTTTCTGTGCAGAAAATACACCCAGGTGAATCTAGAATATTCATCAACAATTACAAGAGTGTACCTTTTCTTACTGATGTACATAATGTTGACTGGTTCAAATAGATCAAGATGCAGCATGTGATATGGTTCTTCAATAGAGGATTCTGATTTACTCTGGAATGATGTCCTTCTTTGTTTAGCCTTTTGACAAACATCACAGAGTCCATCAGGAGTATACAAAGCTTTAGGTAATCCTCTCACTAAATCTTTCTTAACCAACTCATTGATATTGCTGAAGTTGAGATGAGAAAGCTTCTTGTGCCAATTCCAACTTTCATCTACTGATGCTTTACTGATTAGACATGTAGGGGAGCCATCAGTATTTGAGAGAATTTTGGCTTCATAAATGTTACCATGTCTGTAGCCAGTCAGTGCTATCTTTCCTGTTTCTTTGCTGACTACTTCACAATGTGTGGAATAGAAGTTGACATGATAACCTCTATCAGTGATTTGACTAATACTCAACAGGTTGTGTTTTAGTCCCTTCACTAGAGCTACTTTCTCAATGATGACATTTCCAATGATTATATTGCCATATCCCAATGTTTGTCCAATGTTGCCATCTCCATAAGACACAGTTGGGCTAGCTTTTTCCTCATATTATGATAACAGGGCCTTGTTTCCAGTCATGTGCATAGAACATCCACTATCCATGACTAACACATTTTTCATTTTTCCCTGCAATCAGAATAGAAACACACTAGTTAGAACATTTAGGAACCCACACATGTTGGGTTCCTTTTCCATGCAATTTATTAATTTTAGCAGCAGAAGACTTTCTGACTTTAGCAGTCCTGACAGGATTAACTCCATCAGGATTTGTTTTGTCAGTATCAGTATTAACAAAAGCATGCTTCATTGTGACATTCTCAATTCTACTAGACTTTGTACTTTTATCAAACTTAGGCAATGGATCATAAAAGTTAGAGTAAAGTGCATTTTGTGTACTCGTACTTTAGTCAAGACACCACTTGCAATACTATAATTTAAAATCGAGCAGTTGCAATATCAATGTTTGTATTTCACTGCACTTTGTTGCATTCCGTTAATTGAGGTTAACTCCGTTTTTAATTTAGGGAGTAAATTGCACTTTGTGTACTCGCACTTTACTCTAAAGTGCATTTTGTGTACTCTAAATTTTGAACTAAAGTATTGCAAGTGATGTATTGAGCAAAGTGCGGGTACACAAAATGCACTTTAGAGTAAAGTGCGAGTACACAAAGTGCACTTTACTCCTTAAATTAATAACGGAGTTAACCTCAGTTAACGGAATGCAACAAAGTGCATTGAAATACAAACATTGATATTGCAACTGCTCGATTTTGAACTATAGTATTGCAAGTGGTGTCTTGACTAAAGTGCGAGTACACAAAATGCACTTTACTCTAAAAGTTATAGTACAAATCATGGTATTCTGCACAAGTATAAATAGAATGCCATATACTACCACAATGAAAACATGACTTCTGTGGTTTATAAAATACTAATCTACTCCTAACATCAGAAATAAGAATTTCAGTACTTTTCTTTAAACTCTTTTTACAATCAATGGCAAGATGATTAGAGTTACCACAGGTAAAACAACATTTCCTAGGTGCATTTGGGATATATTTATAACCATTCTCTTTATTAATCCCAATTTTACCATTCCTGTTTGTTGGGATTTATGGGTGATAGCATAGAAACAACTTAACTTTGATTGTACTTAATTTTTTAAATTAAGTAGAACATACTGTCATAGCCAAAGTATGTTCTTGTAATCAGTATGTAATGTTATTCTAGTTGTATTATTTGAAAGAAGTTCACTTGTGTGTTCAAGCCTCAAAGAATGCTTTTTGGATGATAACATGAATAAAGGTTACTGTCCTAAAGCTGTGACAGTAAGATTACAAGAAGACAGAATGTTGCAAGTCACGACAGCATATTCACTCTGACAGCAACATTGGCGGAAGACTACGCGACAGCAACTATTGCCCTCGACAGCAAGTTTGGGATCCTCGACAGCACTCTATGCGGGGAACTCATACTGTCACCAAAAGATCATTCCTGTGACAGCAAGCTTTGCGGCAAAAGTAACTGTCTCAATAAAGATCCTTATGCTAGGTATCTTTCTCAGTCAAATCCCGTGACAGTTTAAATGTTCAAGAAACAGGCGTGATGCAGCATCCCTAAGCTGCACCAAGTCTGCAAGACTACGACAGAAGCTTCAAGGCACTACAAATCAAAAGCGAATCAATTCAAGAGCAAGGTCAAGTCTTTATCTGCTGAATTGGTTTAGCTGGAAATAGAATGAATCTAGGTTGCTTTCTTTGTAATGTATATCTGACATGTTAGCAATTTAGGAAAGTCACATGGGTAAGACAATCTGTAAGAAGCTGCCACTTGACAGTGACAGCAGCTTTACAAACCCGTGACTGATAGTGATAGGGTTAGTCATATACCTACTATCAACTCATTCTAGAAGTGTAACGAATAGAAGGAAGTGTCTGAGAAGAAAACCCGCAGCTCGAGATCTTTTTCTTGAGGTTGTAGCAACACTTTGCAAAATAAATAAAACATTTATTTTGTGAATCTTGTTCTTACTAAATACTGTTCGTGATTGCATATGTTGCTGATAACGTTTAATCTTGATTTTAGTTGTTGAAATTTAGATTGAATTTTATCAGTATTGCATTCATCCCCCCCCCCTTCTGCAATACACAAGGACTAACAACTGGTATCAGAGCTTTCAGATTAACATACATATCTGAGATCCCGGAGAAAATGCAGAAATCAAACAGTATCAAGATCCCAGCTTTTGATAAAGAGAACTACAGCATTTGGAAAAGAAAAATCTTGTTGTTTATCAAAGCTGCAAATCCACTATACCCAGGTATACTCGAGAATGGTCCTTTCATTCCAAGAAAGGAAATTGAAGCCACAACAGTGAATGGTGAGATTATTCCTGCACATTGGGTTCCCAAAGATCCCTCAGAAATCTTGGAACCTGAAAAGGAGAAAATGGTGCTAGATGATCATTTGCAACTTATCTTGCTCGATTCTCTCACGCTGGATAAAGCCATGTGTGGAAGTGTAATAAGCTGCACATCAGCCAAGGAGATGTGGATCAGGTTAGCCTTGCTCTGTGAAGGAAGTGAAGAGGTTAAGGGCAACCAAAGGCAAATTCTAATATCTCAATATGAGGCATTCATGGCCAAGCCTGGTGAAGACTTAACCTCCATGTTCGAAAGGTTCAGTAAGCTCTTAACTGAATTACAGATACATGGCAAGTACTATGACAGAAAAGAATTAAACGTCAAGTTCC
This sequence comes from Heracleum sosnowskyi, assembly GCA_030848705.1. Taxonomy (NCBI): domain Eukaryota; kingdom Viridiplantae; phylum Streptophyta; class Magnoliopsida; order Apiales; family Apiaceae; genus Heracleum; species Heracleum sosnowskyi. The sequence goes on along the minus strand of CM061238.1, from coordinate 55,826,241 downwards.
TGCTCACACTGCCTGATCACCTTGAACACAAGACAACAGCCATACGAGAAGGAAGAGATCTCAACACTATAACCTTTGAGACACTTTATGGTATTCTGAAATCCTATGAACTCGAACTCTTTCAAAAGAGAGCCATACAAAGTGGAACAAGGAACAAGATGGCCAATATGTCAAGTGCCCTAGTAGCACATGTGCCAAGGATCACACAGCCAAGTGAAGTACCACAGATCACACAATCAACCCCAACACAGACCTTGAAGATAGAAGAGGTGGTTGAAGATGATGAGAAAGTGGTACTACAGATTAAAGATGTGGAAGATGAAGACTTCTACACAATGGAGGAACTGGAAAGCATGGACAACCCTACTATGGCTTACATGGCCAAGAAGTTCAAGAACTTTAGGTTCAAGAAGGATAGGTCATACAAGCCTCAAGGCCAAGCATCCAAGTTCAGCAAAGGAAGCTCATCAAAGGCTGCTGTGGGAAGTTCAACCAAAGGAGGATACAAAACTGGATTTGTGGATAGATCAAAGTTCAAATGTTACAACTGTGGAGAACCTGGTCATTTTGCTACTGAATGCAAAAGACCCAAACAGGTTCAAAGATATGAGAAAGGAACTGGTGGATACTCTAAGAAAAATCAAGGTAGAGCCTATGTGGCTGAAGGAAAGTGTTGGGATGATTCTGATGATGAAGAAGAGGAAGAATATGTTAACCTAGCTCTCATGGCTAGCACTGATGAGGTAGCATCAACTCCTTCAAGTCAGGTACCTTCACTTGTCTTACTTGATATGTCTACTGATGAGTATAAGAAAACCATTAAAGACTTAAGTGCTGAAATGTTCAATGTCTATACTAGCTTATCTGCTGCTAATGAGGAAATCTCTAGACTAAGTAAGCTAAATGAAACACTTCAGTCTGAAAATGATTCTCTTTTTCTCAAAACCAGTTCTCTAGGCTCTTTAGCTCAAGAGAATGCCAAACTTAAAAATGAATTAAAATGTGCTAAGGAGGTTGAGGAATTCCTGAGGAATGAGATTGCTGAAAATGAATTTAAGATTAAGGCCTATAGAAACTCATCAAAGATACTTCAGGATTACAATGATAAGCATACAGAAAATCAGTCTGTTGGTATAGGTTTTTCTTATGATAGAAGACCTGGAAAGGAAACTGTGATTCAAGATTGTCCTGGAATAGCTGCTGTCAAACCCACCATTCTCAAGAAAGTTAAAACTCCTATTTTCAAAGCTGCTGAAATTGAGTTTGATGAAGAAGCCATGCTCATCAAACAAGAAATTCTTGATGAGGATGAAGGTGTTGACAGCACATTCAAGGAAGGAAAGGATACTGTCACAATCCCCAAGACAGTAAACTTACCAAGCAATCAGACAGTAAGTTCAAAGGATGTTGTCACGATTGGCAAGACAGAATCTTTCAAAGATACTGTCAAGAATGATTCCAAGACAGTAACTCTCAAACCTTCTGTCAAGACAGTAGGATTAAAAGATACTGTCAAGGATAGTTCGACAGCAACTTCTGAACATACTGTCAATCCAGTGACTCCCAAGTCTAGGAACAGGAATGGTAAGGTAGGTGTCAACAAAGGAAATGGATACACTAATGTTGGAGGTGCTTCTAGGAAACTATGCAATAACTGTGGATCTACACATCACTTAACACATGTTTGTAAGAAACCAATTGAGGATAAGATCAATGCAACTGAACTCAATGGTAACTTACACAGAACCCCCCTTATGCATAGAACTATGAGTGTCTGTAATAACATTGATTGTATGCCATGCAAAATCACTGCCATGAGTACATGCTTTAACTTACCTGTTCTCTCTACTGAAAAATGCTCATACCTAAACACTGTTGAGACTTCTGAGCCTGCTGGCAACAGCAAAAAGGCTTCATCCACTAAGAAAAGGACCAAGTCCAATTCTAAACCTAAGTGGGTGAAAAGAGAAGTCAAACAGGAAGTCTTTGATAATGCTTGTGATGTTGTGACTGGAAGAAACTCAGGGAACACTGAAACTGCAGGACCCAACAAAGATTGGGTACCATATGCAACTTAGAAACATTCTGTTTTACAGGGTAAGAAGAAAAATCAGGTCATGTGGATAATTGACAGTGGTTGCTCAAGACACATGACAGGTGATAAAGCCCTGCTATCACATTATGTAGAGAAAGCTGGCCCAATCATAACCTTTGGAGACAACAGCAAGGGTTACACAGTGGGATATGGCTGTCTGGAAATTGGAAATGTTGTCATTGAAGATATTGCTCTTGTGGATGGATTGAAGCACAACCTACTCAGTGTCAGCCAATTCAGTGACAGAGGATTTAAGGTTGACTTTGACATGATGGTTTGCAACATCTATCACAAGAAGGATGGAAGCCTCTCTCTAAAAGGGGTCAGAAAAGGAAGCTTGTTTGTTGCTGATCTAAGCTCAACAAAGAAGGATAAAGTTTACTGTTTTTACAGTAAAGCTACTGTTGGTGACAGTATGCTTTGGCACAGGAAGCTCTCACATCTCAACTTCAAGACAATGAATATTCTGATGAAGAAGGAGTTAGTGAGAGGTTTGCCCCAACAGGAATTCTGTCAAGAAGGACTGTGTGAAGATTGTCAAATGGGCAAACTGAGAAGAGCTGTGCACAAGTCCAAACAAGTAAACACCAACACAGAAGCACTCAAGTTAATTCACATGGACCTCTTTGGACCAGTCAATGTACCATCTATGGCCAGAAAGAGGTATGCCTTGGTAATGGTGGATGATTACTCAAGGTACACTTGGGTGAAATTTCTTGAATCCAAAGATGAAGCTGCTCAAGTGATTATTGATCAAGTCAGAGTTCTTGATAGAACCCCAAACTCAAAAGTTCAAATCTTGAGGAGTGACAATGGTACAGAATTCAGAAATGCCACTCTTGGAAATTTCTGTAAAGATGAAGGAATTGTACAACAATTCTCTGCTGCAAGAACCCCACAGCAGAATGGAGTTGTAGAAAGAAAGAACAGGACTCTCATTGAAGCAGCTAGAACTATGTTGCATGATGCTAAGTTGCCAACATATTTCTGGGCTGAAGCTATCAACACAGCCTGTTATACTCAGAACAGAACCATGATCAACAAAACTCATGCAAGTACTCCTTACTGTCTGCTAACTGGAAAGAAACCTACTGTCAAATATTTTCATGTGTTTGGGAGCAAATGCTTTATGATGAAAGACAACCATGAGAAGAAAGGAAAATTTGACACCAAGGCTTTTGAAGGATTATTCATGGGTTACAGCACAGAAAGGACTGCCTACAGAGTTTATGTCATGGAACACAGGATTATTGAAGAAAGTGTTAATGTCACATTTGATGAAACCAAGTTTCCAGGACTGCATGAAGAAGGAAAGATGCAGACATTCAGATTTGAGAATCAAGGATACCTGGAAGCTGAGGAGATTGTAGATGAAGAACCTAGCTTCACTCAAATTGTTGAAGTTGACAAAGATGCTGTCAACACCACTACTGTCATTCAAACTCCAGCTCAATCACACACCATAACATCTAACATTCAGAACAGTGTTGACTCTGGAGACAATGAAGAACATGGTGGAGACAATGAAATTGATGAGCATTCAACTCAACAAGCTGAAGCAAATGTTCCTGTTCAATCAAGTAGCTTGCCCAGAATCACCAGGTGGACCAAGGACCACACAAATGACCTTATAATTGGTGATCCCAATTCTGGTGTGAGGACAAGGAACAAAGTCTCTGCTGACAGCATGTTCTCATGCTTCCTGTCACAAATGGAACCCAAGACAATTGATGAAGCATTGTTGGATTCTGACTGGGTGATAGCCATGCAAGAAGAGCTAAATCAGTTTGAAAGAAACAATGTATGGAGATTGGTTCCAAGACCTAAGGGAAAGTCAGTTATTGAGACCAAGTGGGTTTTCAGAAACAAACTTGATGAAAATGGATTGGTGACAAGGAACAAAGCAAGGCTAGTGGCTAAAGGTTACTGTCAACAGGAGGGAATAGATTATGATGAGACATTTGCTCCTGTTGCCAGACTTGAAGCTATAAGAATCTTTCTAGCTTATGCTGCACACTGCAACTTCAAAGTATTTCAGATGGATGTCAAAAGTGCCTTTCTAAATGGAGAGCTGGAAGAAGAAGTGTATGTGGAACAGCCACCAGGGTTTGAGGATGCTGACATGCATAACTTTGTGTACAAACTCTTCAAAGCTTTGTATGGACTAAAGCAAGCACCCAGGGCATGGTATGACACACTTTCCACCTTCCTTCTGGAAAACCAGTTTACCAGAGGAGTTGTGGACAAGACACTTTTCTACAAGCATCATGGCAAGGACATCATTCTGGTACAAATCTATGTGGATGATATCATTTTTGGTTCTACAAATGAGAAGCTGTGTGAGAAGTTTTCCCATCTCATGAGTAACAAATATGAGATGAGCATGATGGGAGAATTGTCATTCTTTCTAGGGTTACAAATTCTTCAACAAACTGATGGAATCTTCATAAGTCAAGCTAAGTATATCAAGGAACTTCTCAAAAAGTTCAATTTGGAAGATTCATCTCCTGCAAGGACACCAATGTCCACAGCAACTAGTCTGGATCTTGATCCTAAAGGAAAGAAAGTTGACTCAAGCACTTATAGAGGCATGGTAGGATCCCTCCTATACCTAACAGCTAGCAGACCTGACATCATGTTTGCTACATGTCTTTGTGCAAGGTTTCAAAGTGATCCAAAGGAGTCACACTTGGTAGCCATCAAGAGAATCTTTAGATACTTAAAAGGCACTCCTAACCTAGGCCTTTGGTATCCTAAGAATACTGGATTTGATCTAGTTGGTTACTCAGACTCAGACTATGCTGGATGCAAGATTGACAGAAAAAGTACTACTGGTAGCTGTCAATTTCTTGGTGGAAGATTGGTATCATGGTTTAGCAAGAAGCAGCATTCAGTTTCTACCTCAACTGCAGAAGCTGAGTACATTGCTGCAGGCAGTTGCTGTGCACAAATTCTATGGATGAAAAGTCAACTTCTAGATTATGGTCTAGTGTTAAGAGATATTCCCATTTACTGTGACAACACTAGTGCCATAGCCATCTCAGACAATCCAGTTCAACACTCTAGGACAAAGCACATTGATATAAGACATCACTTTATCAGAGAGCATGTTGAACAAGGAACTGTGAAGCTGATTTATGTCCCAACTGACAAGCAACTTGCTGACATCTTCACTAAGCCATTGGATGAAGCAACCTTCAACAGGTTGGTAAGTGAATTGGGAATGCTGAATCTGGTATGTTAATTTACTAAGGTTTCTAAATTTTCAATTTTTTTTGAAGCTCATGACAGCAATTTCAAACCTGCTGTCAAGAGAAGTTACTGTCTACTTGGTTTATGTTTGTTATGTGACAGCATGTGTTGATTTGACTACTCATGTCAGTATTTTTGTGCCAGTCTCATATTTTTAAACCGTGTATGACTTTAATGTGGTTATCTGTTAAGTTTGAGAGTTAAAAATCTGTTCCATTGGACTTTCACACTCTTTTGCATTAATCTGTAGGATTAAAGGAGGACACGACCATTAATTACTTTTGTGGTAGTTGTATGGGTACTCTAACTGTTGACCATTAGACTTTAATCCTTAGACGGTTTTGCCTATAAATTAACCTTAGGTTTCACCAGTCTGCTCTCAGTTTTAAAGTAAATAATGGAAAACAAAGTAGGAATCGAAGTTGGTCTAAAGATGTGTGATAGTGAACCCTACAATGAAGAGATTGAGGAGCTCTTCGAGGTGCTTTTGGATGCCCTCGATGAGATAGACGAGGAAAAGGAGGCCAAGGCTAAGGAAGAAGAAGCCAAGGCTGTGGAAGAAGAGAAGGAGCTTCAGGCCCTTCTTGAAAAAGAAGGCCGCTCTGAAGAAGAGATTAAGGAAGAAGTCTTAAACCTAGTTGATAAAATCATAGAATGATGTACTCAATGTTCAATGTTAATGATTTTATTAATAATAATAAAAGTTCCTGTTTTTGTGGTTCCTGAGTTTATGATTTGTCTGTGTTAATTGCTTAATATCTGTGTTCAAAAGATTACATTGCTAAATCCATAATTTGTCAATATTAAGTTCAGTGTATGAATCAAGCATTCTAATAAGTTCATGACAGAACCATTTCCTAATCGAAGTTACTGTCGTTAAGAAGGATACTGTCATGTGTTTCTTGACAGCAACCTTCTTGACAGCAGGAAAAGACTTTCTGTCAAGACTTGTAACGGATACTGTCATTCATATGCTTAACGGTGACAGCAAGTTTTTGCGCAATAGTTGCTGTCGCGCAAAACCTACTGTCACCACCTCCTCTTACTGACAGATTGTTTCTAGCGCACAGGTTACTGTCAACAATAGTGGACCGTTGTAATTGGACATTCACCCCACGATTGACAGTGAATAACGGGCAGTAACTCACGTGTTAAGAGAGTGGATTAAGACACGTCCTTTAACTCCACTTTTTGAGCAAACGTTTGAGAAACCCATATTTATTCTCCAGTTACTCATACATATCACTCTCACAAAACTCAAAGGCAAAATACTTTTCTTCAAGCAAAAAGCTACTTTCTCACTTTCTTCTTTTCTTGAAATCTCCATGGCCCCCAAACAGACTCTCTCTCAAACAAACTTTGCTGGCATCTTTTCCCCAAATGATGCTGGTGAGGATTTCAAAGGACTGGTGTTTTTCTTGAACAAGTCCTATCTTCGTTCAGCCATTACCTCAACTCCAATTCTCGACCTAGACAAACTTGAGGAATTTTGGCGCACTGCTGTTGCTCAAACTGAGGGTGAAAACCCAGCTATTCAATTCACGATTAATGGGCAACAATACATTCTCACAGCTGAGGTCATCAATACTGCTCTTGGAATTACACTGGAAGCAGGCCAAACCTTTGCTCCACTTGCTAATGATGACACTCTGAAGAAGCTCTTCTTGAAGATTGGGTATGCAGGCCCTATTCTCGAAGAGGGAACAACCAAGTGGTACCCGTCTGGTGAAATGGACAGGAAGTATCTAAGGAAGGAGTGGAGCATGATATTTGATGCAATGGTCAAGGTGTTCTCTACCAAGTCCACAGGCTGGAATGGGATACCCTCCTACATCAAGAAACTGACACATTCTCTTGTCCATGGATACAAGGTGAATGTTGGAGCTCTCCTCATGGCACAACTCAAAGCTGCCATAGGTAAGAAGGTATCACACTACCCTCGCTTTCTTATGATGTGTATCAATACTTTCTGTGACTTTAATAATGATGCCCCTCGTCTAGAGGTTTGTTCTGTCTTGAAAAAGAACACACACACACTGTTATCTTCACAGGATCTAAATGCACATATTCCACTTTGCTTCACTCAGCACATGGTTGATCAAGTGACCAACCTTGATTATCCATTACCTACTGGTTATGACTCTTTTACTCTTGAGGATGAAGCTGGATTAGACCCAAATTCAGTTAACCCCCATTCAACACCATACACTCAGCCTAGGCCCTCTAGACTTCCCAAAGCCCAAAGAGAAGCCTTGCAAGAATCCAGAAAAAGATCCTTAGAAGCTGATGTTGGTGGTAGCTCTGTTAGTCAAGAGGGAGACACTGCACCTATTGCAGCAAATAAGGAAGGTAGTCAAGCAGAACCCACAGTGGTTCCCCCTGAGCCTAAGAAGAAGAGAGCTAGGAGGACCAAAACCACTGTCAGCCACCCTGCAGTCTCCCAAAAGACTGTGGAGGAAACCAGGGAAATAAACTCCTCCCTAGATGTGCCTTCTCAACAAGGTGCTTCTATTGAAATTGGCCTGTCTCCCAAGGCACCCTGTACAGAGTCTGCACAAACTCATGGTTCCCAACCTGAGATACCCCCACTTGCAGAAACACACAGTGAGTTAGGGCACAGTGAGGATTTCTCTACTCCTATTGATGGTTCACATGTTTCATCTGTGAATCAGCCCCCACTCTCTACTACACTTTCACCTTCTTCCTTCCCTACACATTCTTTTGTTTCTTCTCCACAACCTAGAGAAGGGGACAGTCCCAACCCTTCAGGTTTTGATCATCCATCTCCAATCATGGATGAGCCCCCCTCTAGTGGTCCACAAGAACCCATTTCTCAAAGTGAGATGGACACCACTCCTCCAAACACTGAGCTAGGGCAAAGTGGTATTTTGTCAGAAACTGAAACAGCCAACACTTTGTCTGACCTCCAAGGAGCATCTTACCTTCAGGAAGATGCTGTCACAGCCTCTGTTGCTGTCAAAGACACTGGGGATGCTACTGTCCTGGGCACAGCTACTGTCAAAGGTGGAGAGAAAGATGCTGTCACTACAGAACATACTGTCACTCCACCTCCCAAAGATGCTGTCATGCCAGAACCTGCTGTCCAGACTACAACTGACAGTAACATTCCTCCCAAAGATGCTGTCAAGTCCTCCCAGCCTAATTTTGATGCTGTACTTGTTGAGGATGCCTCTGATGATGACCTACCTCTTGCCAAACTCCTAAAGGTACATTCTAAATCTTCTCCTTCCATGCATGTTAGTACTGCTCATACCCATGCATCTAGGTTGAGTGAGGGTGTGCAAAAGAAAAGAGAGATAAAAGAAAAGAGAGGTGAGCCTAAAAATGAGAGGCAGCCAAATGAGCTGGCAAAAGGAGAGGGACTTGAGCATGTCCAGAGAGATATTGAGGGAGCCCACACTATTCAGGCACTAGGCCTTGAGAGTCAAACTGTGAGGGGTGATGAGATCACTCAAAAACACCCTGAGAGTGTGAGAACCCCCATAGCCTCCAAGCCCCTGTCTTTTCCTTCCCCTCCAAGAAGGTTAAGGTCTGGTGGCCCCTCTGCTACTTTTGGTAACAGGATTGCAGCTCTTGAAGGACAGTGTGCTACTTTGGACTCCAAGCTGGACTCTCTCTCTCAACTGGTGGTTGATGGTTTTGCTGCTACTCAACTTTCTATTCAGTTCCTTACTGACCTGGTAGCTGCCAACTCAACTAAGGGGGAGAAGGTAGCAAGATCAGAATCAATGCCTATTCAAGAATCAGGTGGAACTCAGGGGGAGCCTGTAGCTGTGAAGACCAGAGGGGGAGCTAAAAGGAAAGCAGTGTCTCAGGGGGAGCAAGTCAAACCAAGCAGTGCAAAACCACAGGATAAAGCTGAACAGACTATTGAAGTGGAAATGGATGGAGAAAGGGTGTTAATGTCAAAGGAAACTCAAGATGCATTGCACAGAAGACCTGCATCTAGACACCCAATCTTGCCTCCTGTGGTGATTAGAGAACCTATTCAAGAAACTCAAGAAACTGCTCTGCACAAGAAATGGAGAGAAATGGAGGAACAAAACAAACTTGGGAAAGGTAAAGGGAAACTGCCTGAATCCATCCATAAAGGAACTACTTGGTCCAATGGTACTGAGTATGATCAAGAGGAAGCCAATGTCTTGATGGTGGATTACAGGGAGAGCACATTACACAACCATGACAATGAGTTTAGCAATTTGGTGGAAGAAGCAATGAATGCTCCTAGCAACCGTCCAACCAACACCACAAACCTGTTAAAGGAACAAATTACCAGTGTCAGTGTAATGGTGAATGATGAGAAAAGATGGGCTGTAAGTATTTATCTAACTTCTGGAATATCTTATTTCATCACAATGCAGCTATTGCAGAGTCTGCCAGCAAAGGTGTTGTGTGCTTTGAAGGGAAAGATCAGGGCAACTCAAACACCATTCAATGAAATATTGGATATGCAAATCCAGAACCTGATCATACAGAAGCTACCTGAAGTCTACTCAAATCCATCATGTGTTTTCTACAGATCTAAATCTAAGGATGGCATTAGAAGGAACTGCTACATGAATATTGGTAGCCCATCCAAAATGGAAACCAAGTCAATTCTGAAGGTACTAGATGGAATACTCAGTTCAAATGCCAATCCAGGAAGAGTTCATGCTGTTCAAGAAATCTACAAAATGCTGGTGTTGAGAGACAAGGCACTGGGAGCTAGAATAAAGGAGCTAAGCACTAGAGCCAATGCCAAAAGAAATGATCAAGGTGGAAGCTGCTTCTATAACATTCCTCCCCATGATGATAATGATGATGATGATGATGAAGATGGCGAGGATGGAGGTGGTGAAGCTTCTGGAAATGCTGGAAATGCTGGTGGAAGTAATTCTGGGAATACTGGTATTCAATCTCAGAATGAAGGCAATGAAGAAACTCCTAGCCAGGAAAAGAAAGATGCTGGTGCAACAGATGAAGAGGAGTCAAGAATACTGGAAGCTTTGGAGGCAAGCATTCTTAGATGTGCTATTGATTGCATAAATGCTGAAAAAGATGCTGTCACCAAAGGTACTGTCGACAAAGATACTGTCATAGAAGATGCTGTCTTGGAAGATGCTGTCGACAAGGATACTGTCAAGGAAGGTTCTGTCAAGGATGAAACCAAAGCTGCTGTCAAGCCCAAGAGACTGAAAGCTAAAGCAAAGGCATGGTTTACTAGACAGAAACCAACAGGGAAGCACAAGTACTCAGGAAAGGAGAAGGCCACTGGATTTGGCAGGAATCTCAAAAAGCCAATTCAATCAATTCCTCCCAACAGTCTTAAGATTCAACAAATGAAATCGAAAGAAATTAAGAGTGTTGAGGTTAAGCTGGATGCAGATCAAGAGGCCACTGAGTACATTCTGTGGTGGGAAGAATCAAGGTCTGCCAAGATTGACAAGGACTTCAATCTGGTAGCCACATCAACCAAGAACAGCACATCAACCATAGATAAAAGAAGAATTGATTTCTTCTACCTGGAAAGAATGGTAGAGTTGCTGGAGAGCTATGATAATGTTTCAGAGGCTGTCATGGAACATGTTCTAAAATATCAGGCAGATAGGGATGCTGAATTTTATCAGAAATTTGGCTATAACTTTGCAGATTTTGATGATGCTGATATTCTTACTGATCTCCCAGCCTCTCCTATATCATACCACTGGTACTATGAGTTTGATGACTCACCCACAGAAGAAGGGCAAGCCCAACCAACTCAGGAAGGGCAACCCAAGCCAAGCAAAGGACCTGAATCTTCTGCATATTCTCAAGCTCAGACAGAACTTGATAAGAAGGAAGCTGAATTACTAGAAATTCACAAGGCCTCTAACAAGGCAGAAAGTGAAGCTCCAAATTATCAACCATATATGCTGGAAAATCCCCTAAGAGTCAAGTTCCTAAAAGAAGAAATCTATGTTTGCAGCTTGCATAAGCTTAAAACATCCACTCTGAAGGATTTACAGTATATGGTAGCTGGTTCAATTCACCCCTTGGAACAGATTTGTTCTTATGAGATAGAGAAGTTATTGGAAGGGAGAAAAGGAGAAGACTCAAAGCTGGACAAGCAAAGAAGGAAGTCTCTCAATGCTTATCCTGGAAGAAGATTCAAGCTCATTAATGAAGAACTTCATTTCAGAACTTATCCATATGATATAGAGCAATGGCTGAATCTCAGGGATGTTAGCTCTCTCATATCTCCTTCCATAAAGAAGATCATTGATGAAGTAGAGGATGATGCAGTGTCTGCTGCTGAAATTTCTCTTGTAGAAAGTCTAAGAAGCTGCTTGGCAGAAGCTCTCAAAAGAGAGGATGCAGCAAGACAGAAGAGGAAATCTCAAGCTAAGTGAAAATTCTTGAATTCTGATCTTGTTAGTTAAGTTGTCAGCACATATTGTAAATTTGCTGTTATTTTCCATAAAAACAAATTGGGGGAGATTGTTGGGATTTATGGGTGATAGCATAGAAACAACTTAACTTTGATTGTACTTAATTTTTTAAATTAAGTAGAACATACTGTCATAGCCAAAGTATGTTCTTGTAATCAGTATGTAATGTTATTCTAGTTGTATTATTTGAAAGAAGTTCACTTGTGTGTTCAAGCCTCAAAGAATGCTTTTTGGATGACAACATGAATAAAGGTTACTGTCCTAAAGCTGTGACAGTAAGATTACAAGAAGACAGAATGTTGCAAGTCACGACAGCATATTCACTCTGACAGCAACATTGGCGGAAGACTACGCGACAGCAACTATTGCCCTCGACAGCAAGTTTGGGATCCTCGACAGCACTCTATGCGGGGAACTCATACTGTCACCAAAAGATCATTCCTGTGACAGCAAGCTTTGCGGCAAAAGTAACTGTCTCAATAAAGATCCTTATGCTAGGTATCTTTCTCAGTCAAATCCCGTGACAGTTTAAATGTTCAAGAAACAGGCGTGATGCAGCATCCCTAAGCTGCACCAAGTCTGCAAGACTACGACAGAAGCTTCAAGGCACTACAAATCAAAAGCGAATCAATTCAAGAGCAAGGTCAAGTCTTTATCTGCTGAATTGGTTTAGCTGGAAATAGAATGAATCTAGGTTGCTTTCTTTGTAATGTATATCTGACATGTTAGCAATTTAGGAAAGTCACATGGGTAAGACAATCTGTAAGAAGCTGCCACTTGACAGTGACAGCAGCTTTACAAACCCGTGACTGATAGTGATAGGGTTAGTCATATACCTACTATCAACTCATTCTAGAAGTGTAACGAATAGAAGGAAGTGTCTGAGAAGAAAACCCGCAGCTCGAGATCTTTTTCTTGAGGTTGTAGCAACACTTTGCAAAATAAATAAAACATTTATTTTGTGAATCTTGTTCTTACTAAATACTGTTCGTGATTGCATATATTGCTGATAACGTTTAATCTTGATTTTAGTTGTTGAAATTTAGATTGAATTTTATCAGTATTGCATTCATCCCCCCCCCCCTTCTGCAATACACAAGGACTAACACTGTTTCTCTTAACAGTATCTTCCTTCTTCTTATCTGTAACCTCACAGATTTTATCCTTTAGTTGTTTCTGAGACAGTAAACCTACATTCTTAGTAACTTTACTCATGACAGGTTTAGACTTAATAATTTTAACACTTTGAACAGAAGAAGATCCCTTTTCAAAAGATGAATTGGAATCCTTACCAAAAACAAAATTAACAGGAGTAATCTTAAATTTGGTTTTGTCTATAACATGTCTATAGGTTTTTGGACTAACTGTCTCATCAAGAACAATTTTCTCTTTCAATTTCTTATCTTCATCTAACTTATACCCTAGACACTCTTTCCAATTCTTAGAGGTATTAATCTCATGAAATTTTCTACCAGAGTCTGTCCAGGTTCTGATTTTCTCATTAGCGTATTCAAGTTCCTTTTCAAGAGCAGTACATTTAAGTTTCATCTCTAAGTACATGTGTTTAGCATTATCACATTCTATCTGTACTTTTTTCATGCGAGAAAATTCAGCTTCTAAATGCTCATTCCTTTTCCTAAGTTCAGACATCTCAGATAAGATTCTAGTATTTTCAGCAGTTTGACTTCTAAAGCTAATATGCAATGACTTTAGAAAACGTCTTAACTCAGAAGCATTATCCGTATCAAAATCAAAGACAGTATTTAGTACCTTATCATCAGGAATAGCAGTTTCATCAGTATTGTCCATTAGGGCATAGTTGACCACCTCAGTATCAGATTCTGAGGTAGAGTCCATCCAATCCTTGCTTGATGTGATGAGTGCCTTTGTCTTCTTGCACTCACTAGCAAAGTGTCCCATACCATTACACTTGTAGCATCTAACCTTTAACTTGTCAAATTTGCTACCCTTGCTGTCCTTTTTGATATACTTGTCTTTGTGTGCATTGAAGGTCCTTTTCTGGAAGTTGCCTTGTCTTCTAGCCTTCCTGAACTTCATCTTTTTGAAGCCTCTGACAATCATAGCAACCATTTCTTCCATGTCCGAGTCAGAAGAGTCATCATCAGTATTGGCATCAGAATTGCCATCAGTATCTGATGAAGAGTCATCAGGATCTGACTCAACTATTCTTGATTTCCTTCTAGAGACCTCCATAGTTTTTCCTTTTGATTTAGCCTCTACATTCAAGGCAATGGTCTTTGCCTTGCTTCTTTTCTTATTCTTTCTCTGTTGAACTTCAAGATCATGAGTTCTTAGCATTCCATAGACTTTATCAAGAGACACAGTGTTTAGATCATACTGATGTCTAATGATAGAAGTTTGAGTATCCCATTCTTCTGGTAAAGCTCTCAGAAACTTGGTATTTGAATCTTCAGAAACATATTCCTTGCCAACTAAAGATAGATTGTTCAGAAGTGTCATAAATCTATCATATAAATCAGTCAGGCTCTCATCAGGTCTTGCATCAAATTGTTCATATTCTTGAATTAAAAGAGCCCTTCTGTTTTTCTTGACAGACGCAGATCCCTGGCATTGAGTTTCCAAAGTATCTCAGATTTATTTTGTAGACTTGCATGCAATCACTCTGTTGGACATGACAGCATCAAGACTATTGTGCAAGATGTTCTTTATCTTTGCCTCCCTGAGTACATGAGCTGTTTCTTCTGGAGTCCATTCACTCTTAGCCTTGACCACATAGTGTTCTGGTACAGTTTCTGTTCGTTCTATGATCCTGGTAGGAATATATGGTCCATCACGAATCCTGTCCAAATAATCAGGATCCATAGCCAGGTACATCAACATCTTTACCTTCCATGTTGGATATTCTGATTTCTTCAGGATGGGAATTTTCATGCTTTCATACTTGGTTGTCGACATCTTAGATCGTATCTGATTCAAATTTAAATCAGTCTGCTCTGATACCAATTGTTGCCCAGTAATAAACAATTATAAAAGGGGGGTTAAATACAATTGTATAAGATTCTCGACTTATCAAAGTATATATCACAGATATGAAAGAATAATAACAGCTTTATTAATTCTGATATAAAACTGTTACAAACTCTCTCAGGAAATTCTGATGTTCTTGAGAGCTTCTATGTTACAAAGATACTCGTGTATGAGATCGATTATTTTCTCTCTCATAAATCGAAACCTAAAACTGTGTTTATATACTACACAGCTTCTCTATCAATTACATGATAAGTTCTAATCAATTACAAAGATTGAAACCTATCGTAAATTGATAGCTTCATTACTATAAATAAGGAACCGACAAAATAAGCTTCCTTATTTAACTAGACTCCAAATATAACTCGAAATAGAAATCCTGATCAGCTTCCAGTTCTAATGATCAATCCTGATCCTAGTCCTGATGAAGATATCCTGATGACAATCCTGATACTGACGCTTGATCAAATACAGATGACCATATTATACTGATGACGTCAGCAATCCTGATCAGTTGAGTCAAGATCCTGACGATCATTGAATCCTGATCTAACAGTCATGTCCATTTCAAAGAAGAAATACTGTCTGGTGATTGTTGATGATTTTTCTAGATTTACATGGACTTTCTTTTTGCACTCAAAAGATGAGGCAAGTGAAATCATTATCAATCACATCAAGATAGTAAACAATCATCCTGATTTTAAATTAAGAAGGATAAGGAGTGACAATGGGACAGAGTTCAAGAATTCAACTATGAAGATGTTCTCTGAAGAAAATGGTATTTTGCATGAATTTTCAGCTGCAAGGACACCACAGCAAAATTGTGTAGTCGAAAGGAAAAACAGAACACTCATTGAAGCTGCAAGGACAATGCTAGATGAATGAAAGTTACCAACTTATTTTTGGGCTGAGGCAGTTAACACAGCTTGCTTCACTCCAAATATTTCTTTGATTAATCAAGCCAAGGGAATGACCCCTTATCAACTACTCAAAAGAAAGAAGCCACTATTGTATTTTCTTCATGTCTTTGGATGCAAGTGCTTTGTTATGAGAAATCAAGCTGAGCATTTGGGGAAATTTGAAGCAAAGGCAGATGAAACAATATTTGTGGGATATGCAGCAAGAAAGCTTACAGAGTCTATAATCTCAGAACCAACATTGTTATGGAATCTGTACATGTTGTTTTTGATGATCTTAGAATTCAAGGTCTCTGTGATGAAGGTTTCCATGAAAGTCTTTCTTTTGAGAATGAGGAAGGAGATCAAATGAATCATGTTAAGGCTATTGAGAAAAAGCCTAAAGTTGTTGTGTCTAGCACAGATGAAAGCAGTAGTGAAGATGAAATTGATGCATTAAGATTGAGAAGAATAGATGCTAGTAGACCAATTGGTCATTCCGTTGACAATCATGGTGGAGGATTCGTTGACAGTCAAAATGAGCATTCCGTTGACAGTCAAAATGGGCATTCCGTTGATAGTCATAGAAATGCTTCTAGGAGTGATCACTTAGGGACAACAAACTCAGGGGGAGTTTCTCAAGGACAAACATCTAATCAAGGCAATCATGATCATGAAGCTACATCTTCTAGAGCTAATCTACCTCCCTCAAGGAAGTGGACTAAAGATCATCCCTTTGAACTCATCATAGGTGATGTTTCTTAAAAAGTCCAAACTAGAAGAGCAACTGAAGAGGAATGTCTATATAGTAGCTTTCTATCTCAAGATGAGCCAAAGAAAGTTGAGGAATGTCTTATAGGCACAAAATGGGTGTTCAGAAACAAGATGGATGAAAATGGCATAGTCACAAGGAACAAAGCTAGATTGGTTGCTAAAGGCTACTCACAGGAAGAGGGAATTGATTTTGATGAAACTTTTGCTCCTGTTGCAAGACTAGAAGCAATAAGAATTTTCCTAGCCTATGCAGCCCATGCCAATTTTAAGGTCTACCAAATGGATGTGAAGAGTGCTTTTCTGAATGGGGAATTGGAAGAGGAGGTGTATGTGAGTCAACCTCCTGGTTTTGAAAATGATGATTTTCCAGAGTATGTGTACTTTCTCCTCAAAGTACTCTATGGTTTGAAACAAGCACCGAGAGCATGGTATGATACACTTTCACAGTTCCTCCTTGAGAATCACTTCACTAGAGGTACTGTAGATAAAACTCTTTTTCATAGAATTGTGAATGGCTCTACTATACTTGTTCAAATTTATAAAGATGACATAATTTTTGGGTCTACAAATGAAAAACTTTGTCAAAAGTTTGCCAAGCTTATGCAAAGTAAATATGAAATGAGCATGATGGGAGAATTAACTTAATTTCCTTCGTCTCCAAGTGAAACAAGTTAATGAAGGCATTTTCATTAGTCAAACAAAGTACATTCATGATTTGTTAAAGAAATTTAACTTAATGGATTGCTCTCCTGCCAAAACTCCCATGCCTACTACTACTAAACTTGAATTGAATACTAAGGAAAAATATGTGGACATTTCAAGTTACAGAGGCATGGTAGGCTCACTTTTATATTTAACAGCTAGTAGACCTGATATTATGTTTGCTACATGTCTATGTGCTAGATTTCAAAATGATCCTAGGGAATCCCATTTAGTTGCTATTAAAAGAATTTTCAGATATCTCAAAGGAACACCAAACCTTGGCATTTGGTATCCTAGGGAATCTGGCTTTGAACTAATTGGTTATTCAGATGCAGATTATGCAGGATGTAAAATTGACAGGAAAACCACAACTGGCACCTGTCAATTCCTAGGAAATAAGCTTGTGTCATGGTTTAACAAGAAACAAAACTCAGTTTCTACCTCCACAGCCGAGGCTGAGTACATTACAGCTGGAAGTTGTTGTGCACAGATTTTATGGATGAAAAATCAACTACTTGATTATGGATTAAGAGTTGAGAAAATTCCTATTTTCTGTGACAACACTAGTGCCATTGCCATTACTGAGAATCCAGTGCAGCATTCAAGGACCAAGTTTAACACCCTCCCAACCTGGGGTCATGATTGGGGAGTCATTACAACCTATATACATATAAACCTGCGAATAATAATATAAACATGCTGCCACGACCCTAACTCTACCTGGATCTTTAGAAATTAATGGTATGAAATAAGCATTAACTATCTAATTAATATAAATACATAACATAGGTCTCCAAAAGTTTTTACAACCATATCTTAAAAGTTCTACAATTCTTTTTACAAAACACCTTCTACAAGTCTTCATCACCCGCTAGAGCTAGCATCCCAAAAATAACCCTATAGAAAGGCTTCCTAGCTGTCTGAAAAGTGCGTACCATCTTCTTGCTTAACTGTGGGTGAGAACAGGGGAAAGAGTGAGCCAAAAGCTCAGCAAGTAATAATATGACCAAATAATTAATCACAATAAAACAGTTTTCAATACCAACCTGTATGTCATAAGTATAGCGGAATCCATATCAAGAAATTATCAGAACAAAGGCTGGTTATACAATTTAAAAGGGTAAACCAATTTCCTTATATAGATATATGATTTCAAGAAAAACAATAAATGATTTGGAGATTTTTCACAACGCACCGGACAATACGGGTGATCAGCCACGTAAAGTCCCCATACCGGACACACAGTCCCTCTGGTCCTTGTATTGGGTCCCCAATAGGCACACATTGGCCTTTAGACTAGTCCATCCCTAGTCCATTTATTATAACAAATGCTGGGCCGGCGTCACTCGGCCTCTTACGCCTCCAAATCTTAGAAATCCGTGAAAACCACAAATCAGAAAATGATTGTAAATATTGAAATTCCCTTTCCTTCAAAACCTTCCTTATAAAAGAATTCCTTTTTAAATCAATAAATGAGTACAGGTATATGTTGAAAATGAAAGTTCATGTATCTTCAAATTCAAGTAAGTGTGTGATTCACAGGAACGAGTTCAAATTTAATGCAATAGAATCTCAGATTAATAGGTATATAAATGTAAGCAAAATTAAAGGGTAAAGATAAGGTCTGAAGAAGAGTTTAAGGAAGATAGGGTTCATGTATATTCACTTTCAGGTGTAAAGGGAATGCATAGGTATACGATCAAATTCATATTACAGAATCATAGGTTATTGAGCTTTAATACAATGATATAATCAGGGTAGAAAGGTTCAAGGAAAGTGAGTGGAACAAAGTAGGGTGTACATAACAACATGGTATATGAGCAGGGATAAGGGTTATCAAGGAACAATATGTGTTTCCAGAATTTAAAAGTATATCAAAGCAAGATAACAATTCATATATGTCAAAATGAAAGAATGGAATCGAAATATGAAAGCAAGTTAGTATTATTTGCCTTAAGTAGCTAAAAAGAATAATCAGATTTACTGATTTTTTTCCACCTTTGTCTTGCCTTTATTTCTAGGCTCTACTTCTCTGGATTCTTAAGTAGCTTTTAGAACAAAACTGTACTCACTGAATTTCTGCCTTCACCTTGCCTTGCCTTTATCTCTACGTTCCACATCTCGTAACTCTACAAAAGAGTATATATACTATCTCAGAAAGATCCTCTCAAAATTCTAATTCTTATTCTAAACTACCCAATGTTCCCTAAACGCGTAATCACATATATTTATACCACTTATAACTCTTAACCATATAATAAGCACAAATTCACGTAAGCACACATTGTCATTCAGGTTCACATAACATACTCACTAAACATATAAGTATATACCTTAGCTTTCCGTTTATACTACACTTGGTTATCCCTTTAAATCCACTTGACCAATACCAACCATATCCTTAACACATTTACAAATAATGCAATCAATCTCAAAAGCTGAAATTCTGTTGTGCATACTTTACCAAAACATTTATCATAAACCCAAAAATAATCAAATAAATAACTCAGGTCAATCCTGTAATAATATAAATCAAATTCAATTACTCCTGGACACACTAATAATAAAATGCATATAATAAATAAAGATAAAGATTTTACGAAATTTCGGCATGACCCGTTCGTAAACAGGACTAGCCAGAAATTTTGCATGTACTATGCTGCGTCCCCAATCACAGGACGGATCACATAGTACCGCACAACAATAACATGTATATATATATCACAGTAATTAAACAACATAAATATCTCAACCATCTCTACAACAGATCCCCTAACTGGGAATCAAACCAGAATACTAAATCAATAGTACAACTAATTTACAACTCACACTAAACTTTAAATACATCACTTATACGATATACAACTAAAATTTATAAATACTTTATAACTTTGCACCACGCTACTAATTAATATACTTCAAGAACCTGCACAACCAATAAAATCAATTAATCTCACATAATAATAACAATTCAAATCTTCAACTAATTAATATCAACACGCAATTATAAATATCACACTTAACTAAACAGTTCGAACTAACATTTAGCATATACTATCCACATACAAAACGGATTTAAAATCCATTTACTACAAAATAATTTACCAATTCAACGCGTAGCTATAACACATTTTATTTAGCAAATCAAAATTATAAATAACATATATTACTTAAACCAAATTATACACATCACGACTTATTAACTACGCACATCCAACATTTTACATTACTTTTACAAAAATAAACTTATTAACATCCCATCTTGATAATAAAAACAACAATTCATATGTTTTAATTTACTACAATTATGAATCATAACATCATTCAATCAACAACACGAATCTATACTTATTTATTACAAAAACAATTTGTAATATCATGAACTTATACATAAAAACGAATTATTAATAATTATCAACAAAACAATTCGACATATAACTACTTACAAAATTCGAAATTTACACTCATAAGGTCAAAACGGATTCAAATCCTCGATTAGCACAAAAATAATCACAAAACGAATTATACTACACATAATCAAAACACAAATTTGAAATACATATAATTAATCAAAAGAAAACGAAATTTATATATACTTAACTAAAAAAAACGAATCAATAATCATAGTTTGAATCATACCCACGATCACCAATCAACAGAAAAGAGGTAGAGAGGTGATGTCCGAAGGTTGGGCGGAACAGCAACCGGCGGCGGCAGCGGCCGGGAAACGGAGCTGAGGTGGCCAGCGGCCGGAGTTGGGCCGGAATTCGCGCAGACAGGCGGCTGGCTGGGCGCGGTGCTCGAACCCGATGAACTGGCGGAAGTGGCCGGAAAAGTCGATAGAAAACGCGGTGAGTACTGGCGGCGAAGGGAGGCCGAAAAAACGGGCGGTGGTGACTGCAGCGATGGGGGAGGGGTTCGCTTAGTGAAATCGAGCAGGGGCGGGGGGTTTTCTACCATTTTCTAGATTCTTCTTCTCTCTTCTTTTCTTATCTGAATATACTGTATGTATCTGTATATATCAATCACTGGCGGCTGATATAATATAGCCCAAGGGCAATTCTGTCCTTTTCCAATTACTGAAAATAATTATTAATCACTTTAATCCATTTCTAAAATCGAATTTAAACAGAAAAATACAGGGAAAATACTTTAAAAATTCTAAAATAAATTTTATAAATTTACAAGCATCCCCATATTTTTTAGAATATTTTTAGGATAAAAAATGAATTAAATACAAATTTTACAAGTTTCATCCTTTAATCACAACATAACTCTTAAAATCACTTTAAAATACTTAAACACCCGAAATAATTCTCCCAAGAATTTTAAAAACTAATTAATATCATAAAGATAATATCACAAAAGATTTCGTGATTTTTACTAACTCCGACGTTTTTATAAAAAATTTCAGAAGGTCAATAATGCATGATTTAATAGATTTAAATCACCAAAAATACAACTAAAAATACGTGGGCATACACATTGGCACACATAGCTCACCATACAACATATAAACACGATACTCCGTATCTTTAACATATTCAACTCCATTCACATAATAAGTTCCACATAATCTTATTCCTCCTTACTGGAAATCCAATAAAATATTAAAATAAATAATACTAATAATAATAAATCCTGACTCATAAAATGATTTACATACTAAAATTATTCCAAAATATTTAAATCCCCAAAATTAGGATTAAACAAATTTCTCACCCTATTTATAAAATCAAATAAGGTTGGACTCAAACTCACTAATAAATACTAAAAATCATATTTCACACATTGTACCACGTTCGCATATTCACATACTATTTATTTAAACATTTAATCATCACATTAACAAATATCCTCCTTTCACACAATATTCACATATTATAAACTTCAAATATTATTAAATATTAACACTGTATAAGCGTTTTTCTGAGTCCTTATAACCTCCCCCCTTAAAAAGATTCTGTCCCCAGAATCTAACCTTATAAAAAAAACAGACGCGGATACTTTTCAAGCATCTCGCTCTCAAGTTCCCAAGTCGATTCTTCAACTTTGGGATTTCTCCACAAAACCTTAACTAGCTTAACAGTCCCATTCCTTAATTCCATATCCATATGGTCTTGAATTTCTACAGGTTGTTCTGCATACGACAAATCAGGTTGAATCTCAATAGGTTCCTATTCGATTACGTGATTTGTATCATGGTTAAATCTCCTAAGAATCGACACATGAAAAACGTTATGAATGTGCTCCACGTGTGGTGGTAACGCTAGCTTATATGCAGTTTTTCCAATATGTCTCAGTATCTCGAACGGTCCTACATATCTTGGCTAAGTTTCCCTTCCTTGCCGAATTTCGTAACTCCTTTCCATGGCGACACTTTTAGCAACACTTGATCTTCTTCCTCAAAACTTAGATCCTTCATGCCTTGGTCAGCGTACTTCCGTTGTCTATCTTGTGCCGTAACTAGTCTTTTTCGAATGATTTCAATCTTTTCCTTTGTTTGTTGTACGAGCTCGAGTCCCAAAAAATTTCGTTCTCTCACTTTTTCCAGTACACAAGCGACCTACATTTCCTTCCATACAATGCTTCATTCGGGGGCCTTCCGATACTTGCGTGATAGTTGATACGGTAAGAGAACTTCACTAATGGTAAATGATCACCTCAATTGCTCTCAAATTCCATCGCACAAACTCTAAGTATATCTTCGATTGTCTGGATAGTCTATTCACTATGACTGTAAGTTAAGGACAATAAACAGTACCCATGTTCAACTTTGTTTCTGAGCATGCCAAAAACTTTCTTCCAGATCTTGAGTTAAATTGAGGGTCTTGGTAAGATTCAATTGATACTTGAACCTCATGCTTTACTACTATCTCTTACAGGTAAAACCAATTTATCCAATGAATGTTTCTCGTTGATGGAGAAAGGAAATGTACCGACTTGGTTAATCTGTCGAACATGACTCAATTGGCATCATGAGATGTTCCTATTTCAACTCAAGAATTTCTACTGGTTGTAATTATCCATCAGGCCTTTGATTTTCAGTTTTAACTCTCTGACAAGTAAAACACTTACTTACACTTACTTACTCATCCAGTAATATCTCTTTCATATATGTCCACCAAGATTTTTCTTCTAAGCCTTGTTACATCTTCGTACTTCTGGGATGGATCGAAATACTTCGAATTCACGTGCATCATTCAATATCTCATTATTTAACCATGTCACATTGGGTATCCAATTTCTAGAGAAAAACCTAACAACTCTTTTATCATCCTTTTGACTCATTCTACTTTCTCCTGTAAAGTTACTCACGCTATCGTTCATCACTTCTGCTTGACATTTTTCTACTTTTCTCTAGCAGCTCAAGTTGAAAAGTCATTGTATATATGTGTATCATCTCCATAGCTTGATCTGAGATACAAACCTCTATTCCTACTTTCTCAAATTCCTTGATCAGTCCTAACCATTTCTCTACCTTATGCATATAGCTCCTTTTTGGTGAAAATATACTTCAATTGCTTATGATCCGGATAGATTTCATACTTTAATTCATACCACTAGGCCTCCAAATCAATGCGAAGACTGTTGTGGTTAGTTCTCAATCATGTGTCGGGTGTTTCCACTCGTGGTTCTTCGGTTGTCTAGAACATATACAGTCATCTTATCATGTTCAATCAGTCTTGATTCTTAACACAAAGTTGTCATCTCAATTTAGTCATTGATGTTGTCCTAAGGTACATGAGTCATCATCTTCCAGTAACAATGAATCTATTTACCATTATGGCTCGACTAAAGAGTTACGTTCCTCTAGCAGTTTAAATATATTTCCTTATCCATTTATCTTCTTCTATAACTCTGGAATGCTTTCCAGTAAGCTTGGTTAATGGTGTGGTTATCTTGGTAAAAATCCTTGAAAAACTTCCGATAATCTCCATCCAATCTCATAAAACTTCGAACTTCTGTAGTTGTCTCAGGCCTTACCCAATTCATTACCGTTTCAACCTTAGCTGAATCCACTTAACTATCTGTCCTAGTAATTGTAATTCTTTCAACCAAAACTCGTACTTATAAAACTTTGCGCACAATCTCTCTTTCATTTCCATTGGTGTCATTCTAGATGGTGCCTTTGAAATTCGTTCTACTCCGGGTGCTAAGTCTACAACAAACTCTATTTCCATTTTGGGAGGTAAACCTGAAATATCGCCGAGAAATACTTCCGGAATTTCAACTACTGGAATCTTTTCCCTTTAGGTGTCTCTTTACTGGGGTTAACCACACGTGCAAGATATGCTTGACAACCTTAGCGCAATAATCTCTTTCCCTGTACGACCAGTTAGAATTTCTTTGTAGCTTCTGACTTAGGAACACAACTTCTACTTCATCCGTGGCTCGCAATTCCATTTTCCCCGTACTCCTTCAACTAATCCATTCTTAGAATTTGCATCAAATTTCCCTGACTTGACAAGAATCAAGTCATCCTTAGAAAATTAACACTTTGGCATCTCCGTAATCTATGTGAAACGTATCTGTAACTACATCCTTATTTTCACTACATCGCTCATGGTCATATTAAAGGTTCTTGTCCTCGGTTTCTTAGTAAATGGTGGTCCATTCATCTTTAGCATATTGCTTACTGGACTTAACAATTGCAACCTATTAAGAAACGTCATACCTCTCCACACTTGATACCCGTAACTCTTGCCTTCGATTTATGGCTCTCATTGGCGTAGTGTCCTCTCTGAGTACACTTGTAACGTACCATATTGATCTTATTAGAACTCCCAGTTACTTCTTTCCACAAGTTCTAAATTCTAGTATCGGAGGTCTCAAAGGTCTTTGTTGATCCAAATCTTGTGGACGGTTCCCTTGCCCATCACTTCCAGTTTTTGGTTTTTCAAAATCCAAGATTCCTATTTGACTAAAACTCAGGCCATATATTGAAATGGTTCTGAAAGTTCCCTATTTGTTGGCTTCCTCCTGGTGTCTCTGGCTTCCCTTCTTCCTAGCTTCTTCTGTTGTGATCAATCACTTTATTTCTTACTTCAACATGATTAGTATTCGTATATCCTTGTTACCTTCTCCTTATCCAAACCAAACTCTCGGTAATAACAAACCTTGGCATCGTGTTGTAAGTCCTTTGAGCCATCTGACTCGACATACAATCCATCCTTTTAAAACAATTTCCCATTTTTGATAAAATAGTTTCCCGTCCATAAGTACAGCTTGACACTTAGAATATTGTCATTCACCTTTGCAAATTTCAAATCGCTGATACCTCTAAGAGTTTCCGATAGAATGAATCAATAGATAAGAAGGTGTCAATAGATATGGATATATGACAAGTATGGTTAGTAAGAATTTCTGGTAATAAGAATCAAACTAAGAGATCAAAATGATAATCGAACTTTATCAGGTTGCATTTGTCAATTTAAACAACAAGGTACAGAAGGTGGCCAACCTTTAGTACTTCCATGACAAACAGCACTGGTGGCGTCCCACCAGACTTCTATCACACAGATAGAAAGTCCCTGAATCCCCTATATATATAGGGTTGTTCATCTCAGTTACAACAAGGATGATCAAAAATTTAAGAGGAATATAGGAAAAGTTTAAGAGTTTCAAAAGTTTATGTTATATATATATATAATTTGGATCAAGTAGCCTCTGAACAATAGAGGTATTTCATAAAGAGTAAAATAATAGGAATGAAAAATTGAATCTTTTAAAAGATAAATTGGATAAAATCAAGGGCTAGTTGTGAACCGACTTATCCTTACATCGTACGTATGGAGGTAATCATGCCTTGTCTCATGTAGATGGTCCTTAGAGAGTTAATTTCTAGTCTAAGCTTATAGGTACGTTCCGCTAATAAATCAACTGTATGAAATCTTGAATAAAGAAAAAAATCTGTACTTAGGCCACTTCTCTGGGCAAATGTCTCTATCGCAGAGGAAAATTCGTTATTATATCGTAAAGAATCTATCTAAGTGTTTCTAGACGTTGTCTTGGGAATTCTACTCTCGCTCAACTCTAATCTACACTTGGTATGACACTTGGCGTGGTGTTTCCTATAACATTCGCGGTGCAGCCGAAGTCGCAGATGAAATTCTGGAAAGTACATAAGAATCTACAAGTGATGTCTTCCAAACTGGTAGTCTGACTCTCCGATTGATTCCTCTAGCTTCGAATTAGTTTCCTTATCCGTAACCCGATCTTCATATGTTCCATCGTATACTCGCTCGATACGTTGATATACTATATAACATGAAAGTGCGTAATCTAAGTTAATATTTCTGCAGAAAATTCGACATGACCTATTCATAAAATGGACTATGCCCTGTTTTACAAATATCTCAAATACCAACTCAATCATCCACATATAACCCATCATTCATTTCAATATTCCATCCATATCCAACCCATTCATTTGACATGTAAGAAATAAATCTGCCTTAACTTGCATCTATACTATCAGAAAAGAAATTTACCCAAAGGGTGATGTAAATCTCCACTTGGCCGGGTGTATACACCGATACTGACGGATATTGCCTAGGAAAAACGATTCTCAGATGAAGGGTAAGCTCTCGAAACAACCTTTATCTGCAACAACACAATAATAAACCAAGAAGATACTTAAACGGTAAAAGGGTTATCTTAATTCTACCAATACTCATCCAAAAAGTAACCTGCATCTACAAATCCTATTGTACCTAGTAAACTTAAGTCCTACTTCTCATCTTACTCTTCCTTATTATTATTACACCTAATCCTGGCTTGTTTCAGTGACCAAAAACTGACCGCTCTGATACCAACCTTTAACACCCTCCCAACCTGGGGTCATGATTGGGGAGTCATTACAACCTATATACATATAAACCTGCGAATAATAATATAAACATGCTGCCACGACCCTAACTCTACCTGGATCTTTAGAAATTAATGGTATGAAACAAGCATTAACTATCTAATTAATATAAATACATAACATAGGTCTCCAAAAGTTTTTACAACCATATCTTAAAAGTTCTACAATTCTTTTTACAAAACACCTTCTACAAGTCTTCATCACCCGCTAGAGCTGGCATCCCAAAAGTAACCCTATAGAAAGGCTTCCTAGCTGTCTGAAAAGTGCGTACCATCTTCTTGCTTAACTGTGGGTGAGAACAGGGGAAAGAGTGAGCCAAAAGCTCAGCAAGTAATAATATGACCAAATAATTAATCACAATAAAACAGTTTTCAATACCAACCTGTATGTCATAAGTATAGCAGAATCCATATCAAGAAATTATCAGAACAAAGGCTGGTTATACAATTTAAAAGGGTAAACCAATTTCCTTATATAGATATATGATTTCAAGAAAAACAATTAATGATTTGGAGATTTTTCACAACGCACCGGACAATACGGGTGATCAGCCACGTAAAGTCCCCATACCGGACACACAGTCCCTCTGGTCCTTGTATTGGGTCCCTAATAGGCACACATTGGCCTTTAGACTAGTCCATCCCTAGTCCATTTATTATAACAAATGCTGGGCCGGCGTCACTCGGCCTCTTACGCCTCCAAATCTTAGAAATCCGTGAAAACCACAAATCAGAAAATGATTGTAAATATTGAAATTCCCTTTCCTTCAAAACCTTCCTTATAAAAGAATTCCTTTTTAAATCAATAAATGAGTACTGGTATATGTTGAAAATGAAAGTTCATGTATCTTCAAATTCAAGTAAGTGTGTGATTCACAGGAACGAGTTCAAATTTAATGCAATAGAATCTCATATTAATAGGTATATAAATGTAAGCAAAATTAAAGGGTAAAGATAAGGTCTGAAGAAGAGTTGAAGGAAGATAGGGTTCATGTATATTCACTTTCAGGTGTAAAGGGAATGCATAGGTATACGATCAAATTCATATTACAGAATCATAGGTTATTGAGCTTTAATACAATGATATAATCAGGGTAAAAAGGTTTAAGGAAAGTGAGTGGAACAAAGTAGGGTGTACAGAACAACATGGTATATGAACAGGGATAAGGGTTATCAAGGAACAATACGTGTTTCCAGAATTTAAAAGTATATCAAAGCAAGATAACAATTCATATATGTCAAAATGAAAGAATGGAATCGAAATATGAAAGCAAGTTAGTATTACTTGCCTTAAGTAGATAAAAAGAATAATCAGATTTACTGATTTTTTTCCACCTTTGTCTTGCCT
Organism: Heracleum sosnowskyi; assembly: GCA_030848705.1. Classification (NCBI taxonomy): domain Eukaryota; kingdom Viridiplantae; phylum Streptophyta; class Magnoliopsida; order Apiales; family Apiaceae; genus Heracleum; species Heracleum sosnowskyi. Next base: position 55,797,867 of record CM061238.1, on the reverse strand, counting down.
TTATTTTAGGCTCTACTTCTCTGGATTCTTAAGTAGCTTTTAGAACAAAACTGTACTCACTGAATTTCTGCCTTCACCTTGCCTTGCCTTTATCTCTATGTTCCACGTCTCGTAACTCTACAAAAGAGTATATATACTATCTCAGAAAGATCCTCTCAAAATTCTAATTCTTATTCTAAACTACCCAACGTTCCCTAAACGCGTAATCACATATATTTATACCACTTATAACTCTTAACCATATAATAAGCACAAATTCACGTAAGCACACATTGTCATTCAGGTTCACATAACATACTCACTTAACATATAAGTATATACCTTAGCTTTCCGTTTATACTACACTTGGTTATCCCTTTAAATCCACTTGACCAATACCAACCATATCCTTAACACATTTACAAATAATGCAATCAATCTCAAAAGCTGAAATTCTGTTGTGCATACTTTACCAAAACATTTATCATAAACCCAAAAATAATCAAATAAATAACTCAGGTCAATCCTGTAATAATATAAATCAAATTCAATTACTCCTGGACACACTAATAATAAAATGCATATAATAAATAAAGATAAAGATTTTACGAAATTTCGTCATGACCCGTTCGTAAACAGGACTAGCCAGAAATTTTGCATGTACTATGCTGCGTCCCCAATCACCGGACGGATCACATAGTACCGCACAACAATAACCTATATATATATATCACAGTAATTAAACAACATAAATATCTCAACCATCACTACAACAGATCCCCTAACTGGGAATCAAACCAGAATACTAAATCAATAGTACAACTAATTTACAACTCACACTAAACTTTAAATACATCACTTATACGATATACAACTAAAATTTATAAATACTTTATAACTTTGCACCACGCTACTAATTAATATACTTCAAGAACCTGCACAACCAATAAAATCAATTAATCTCACATAATAATAACAATTCAAATCTTCAACTAATTAATATCAACACGCAATTATAAATATCACACTTAACTAAACAGTTCGAACTAACATTTAGCATATACTATCCACATACAAAACGGATTTAAAATCCATTTACTACAAAATAATTTACCAATTCAACGCGTAGATATAACACATTTTATTTAGCAAATCAAAATTATAAATAACATATATTACTTAAACCAAATTATACACATCACGACTTATTAACTACGCACATCCAACATTTTACATTACTTTTACAAAAATAAACTTATTAACATCCCATCTTGATAATAAAAACAACAATTCATATGTTTTAATTTACTACAATTACGAATCATAACATCATTCAATCAACAACACGAATCTATACTTATTTATTACAAAAACAATTTGTAATATCATGAACTTATACATAAAAACGAATTATTAAATTATCAACAAAACAATTCGACATATAACTACTTACAAAATTCGAAATTTACACTCATAAGGTCAAAACGGATTCAAATCCTCGATTAGCACAAAAATAATCACAAAACGAATTATACTACACATAATCAAAACACAAATTTGAAATACATATAATTAATCAAAAGAAAACGAAATTTATATATACTTAACTAAAAAAAACGAATCAATAATCATAGTTTGATTCATACCCACGATCACCAATCAACAGAACAGAGGTAGAGAGGTGATGTCCAAAGGTTGGGCGGAACAGCAGCCGGCGGCGGCAGCGGCCGGGAAACGGAGCTGCGGTGGCCAGCGGCCGGAGTTGGGCCGGAATTCGCGCAGACAGGCGGCTGGCTGGGCGCGGTGCTCGAACCCGATGAACTGGCCGAAGTGGCCGGAAAAGTCGATAGAAAACGCGGTGAGTACTGGCGGCGAAGGGAGGCCGAAAAAACGGGCGGTGGTGACTGCAGCGATGGGGGAGGGGTTCGCAGAGTGAAATCGAGCAGGGGGTGGGGGGTTTCTACCATTTTCTAGATTCTTCTTCTCTCTTCTTTTCTTATCTGAATATACTGTATGTATCTGTATATATCAATCACTGGCGGCTGATATAATATAGCCCAAGGGCAATTATGTCCTTTTCCAATTACTGAAAATAATTATTAATCACTTTAATCCATTTCTAAAATCGAATTTAAACAGAAAAATACAGGGAAAAATACTTTAAAAATTCTAAAATAAATTTTATAAATTTACAAGCATCCCCATATTTTTTAGAATATTTTTAGGATCAAAAATGAATTAAATACAAATTTTACAAGTTTGATCCTTTAATCACAACATAACTCTTAAAATCACTTTAAAATACTTAAACACCCGAAATAATTCTCCCAAGAATTTTAAAAACTAATTAATATCATAAAGATAATATCACAAAAGATTTCGTGATTTTTACTAACTCCGACGTTTTTATAAAAAATTTCAGAAGGTCAATAATGCATGATTTAATAGATTTAAATCACCAAAAATACAACTAAAAATACGTGGGCATACACATTGGCACACATAGCTCATCATACAACATATAAACACGATACTCCGTCTCTTTAACATATTCAACTCCATTCACATAATAAGTTCCACATAATCTTATTCCTCCTTACTGGAAATCCAATAAAATATTAAAATAAATAATACTAATAATAATAAATCCTGACTCATAAAATGATTTACATACTAAAATTATTCCAAAATATTTAAATGCCCAAAATTAGGATTAAACAAATTTCCCACCCTATTTATAAAATCAAATAAGGTTGGACTCAAACTCACTAATAAATACTAAAAATCATATTTCACACATTGTACCACGTTCGCATATTCACATACTATTTATTTAAACATTTTATCATCACATTAACAAATATCCTCCTTTCACACAATATTCACATATTATAAACTTCAAATATTATTAAATATTAACACTGTACAAGCGTTTTTCTGAGTCGTTATACCAAGCACATTGACATCAAGTACCATTTCATTAAAGAACATGTTATGAATGGTACTGTGGAGTTACATTTTGTTCCAAGTGAACAACAACTTGCAGACATCTTTACCAAGCCACTTGATGAATCAACATTCTCAAGATTAGTAAGTGAGCTAGGTATGCTAAACTTCATAAATTTGCAAGTTAAAAATTGCAGCCAGAAATTTGCTATGATTTTCTGTGGATTAATTTTCTCAGAAAAAGGTGAAATTTTGTCTAAGTCAAAATTACTATGTCAACGATTTTCTTAATCCGTTGTTAGTCTTAGCATTTTTCTGGGGATTCCGTTGACAGCTCTTTTATGTCAACGGAATGCAGCTTTATCAACAGAATAGGCTGGATCTTATACGCCCAATTCTAATCCGTTGATATAGCGCTGTTAATCTAAACCGTTGATTTGCACGTCTTTTTACCACGATCTATGCATACACCCCTATAAGTATAAATCATGGTCATGTTATAATTGTAACGGTTATATTTTTAAGCCAATCCAGTAATTTACAATTATTATTGGACTTAATTTTTGAGAAATTTTGGGGGAGTATTTAAGCAATTTTGCTTTCTTTAATTCTTTTTTATCTTACTCTCCAAATTTCCAAAGGCTTTCTCACTTCTTCTCTCTCAAAGCAAAACACAGTTCAAACTCAACTCAACTCAACAATGGCGCCCATAGTTAAACTTATGTCTGCTGGAGGGTTCATTTATGAGAAGAACAACTCCATACCATTTGTTGACAAGGAAAGCTCGAACGAAATTTTTCACAAGATGATGGATTTCTTGGTGAACTCCAGGCTGAGTTATGCTATGTTTCACTCCACTCCACTTTATCATGAAATCATCGAGGAGATTTGGACTTCCTGTGAGTTCAGTGAAACTAACCGCACTATGCAATTCACACTTCAAGGTAAAGAGTATATTGTTAATTCAGATATTTTGCAAGCATGCCTTCATATTCTTGAGAATAATTGCTTAGTTTTACCCACAAATTCTGAAATAGTTAACATGCTTAACACTATTAATTACTCCTTGTCAACTGTGAATTTGGGTAAGATTATTAGGAGAGGTTTGGTAAAGGAGTGGAGCTACTTAGCAGATGCTTTTATTAAAGTGTTTTCTGGAAAAATCAGTAATTCTGATGCTTTAAGTAACTCCATTCTAATTTTGTTTGCCATGCTTCTCACTGATAAATATTATAACTTTAGCACCCAATTAATGTATGAACTTGGTGCTAAGTTGGGTGATAAGAAAACTAGGAAAAATAATATTTATTATGCTAGATTTCTAATGATGTTGGCCAACCATGTTAGTCCAACACCATTGGTTATCTCTAACCCCAATTCTAAGTTTGACTATTTTATTCAAGAGAAGAGGGTACTAACAGACATCTTGAGGCTCAATCACAATGGTGATGTCCCAATGGTGTACTTGTCAGTCATTGAGGTAACACTTTCTCAACATGTTAATTTAAATGTTACTTCAATTTCTGCTACTACAACTGCTGTTGTTGCAATGGAGCCTGTAGCTACGACCCAACAGGCTCATGCCCCTGCAACTAGACCTAAATCTAAAAAGTCTAAATCTACCAAGTCAACCTCAGGTGCTTCTCAAAAAGCACCTGTTGTAAAATCCACTACACAGCCTAAGGGGAGTGAAGCAGGTGTGGTGAGTGGTGAGGGAAGGGGTGAACATCAAAGAAACCCCAAGGATAAGGTGGGAGAGGTGAGTCTTGCCCAGACTAGCTAGCCCCATTGTGTCTTCCCAACAAGGCACAATGAGTAACATGGATATTAGCTCAAGTCTAACTACATCCTCTCAAAAGGGTGTAGTTATTGAAACAAGCTCTCCTCCAAGAGCACACACCAAAAGGGTAAGGGCCACATCTAGCCCCCAAACATCTATTTCCCACTACCAAAGAAGGGTGAAACAGAAATCCCAGGTCACACAGGGTGCACACACACTGGAAGCAACAATTCCAGTTTCTCAAATTCAGTTTGATGTAGCCCTAATTATTACTTTGGGGTTACAATCCCACTCCCTCAATATTAATATTGAGCCAACTCCACAAAATTCTCCTACACACTCATTAGATGTGGATATGATCCATTCATCTATTCCTGATTCTCCATCTCTATTCTTGGAGAAGCCCCACTCTGAAATTGGTGGTCATCACTTTTTAAGTGATTTGTTGGGCCGCAAATCATCTTTTTCTGAAACTACAAGAGGATCTGTGGAACCATCTTTAAAATCAATCACCACAGATTCTACTGTAATTTCAATTTCTCAAACTCCTTTCTTGACTTCATCAATGGAATTATCTCTTCCGTTGACAAGTGTTTCTCCATCAATGGAATCCATTCCGTTGATAGTTCAAACTACCATTCCGTTGATAGTTGAAAATCCAGTTGTTCACACAACTAGTGCAGATGACCTAGTGGTAGTTGAAACACTTTTAGGATTGATAGGGAGTGATTCCGAGAGGCTGGCTTGCAGCCAAGCAAAAGGAGAGAATGAGAGTGAGAGGCTGGCTATTTCTTCCAGCCAGGCAAAAGGAGAGATTGAGAGTTCCACCTTAGTAGGTGAAGGTGAGGGTGTGAGAGGTGTGAGCCATGGGGAGTTCATGATGCAAGAAAATAGAGGAGAGAGAAAAGGGACTACAGGTGCTCTAAGGGAGGAAACAACCATTGCAAGTGAGTTAATGGAGGTTAGTGAGGGAGAAAGAGAATTGTCTTTCCAAGAGCATTATCAACAAACTCTGGATAGCATTTCTCTGGATCCTGAAACCTTTACTCACCCTATGCCAGCATATCAAATCATGGCTCAGCATGGCAATGTGGAGGCAGAGAGGACATTAAATCTAATTCATACAACTGCATCCATGATGAGGGCTAAGGATGCACTTGCCAATCTGTCTCCAGGAGCTGGTGAAAGTGATCATTTTGCTGAATCTTCAAGTGATGATGATAGTCTTGATGCTGATTTACAAGAGGTGGCTACTACTACACAGACTGGGACATCTATGATGCCTCCAAAGCCAAGATGGCTTTATCAAGATTCACTTGGATTCCATGGTTTGGATACTGCAATCACAAGGCAGTATAATGAATCTTACTTGGCTCATGAGTCTGTACCTCAAAATGAAAAGAAATTCTACAAGGCAATTTTGGACTCTCTAGAAATCCAGAGGCTCCAAATGCTACATACAAGGATTGAGGCCAGGGAAATCAAGGACACCATTGCAAGCTTCAAAAACTCCACTGATAGGAGGTTTGATGAAAGACTTCCCCTTCTCACTGTGACCAAAATGGACAAATTCCTCAAAAGGGATCATGAGGTGGCAACCACTTTGAAAACCCTTACTGATAGGGTGGACAAAGTGGAAGCCACATTAACTCATATGCAACAAGCACAGGAGAAACAAACTCTGTTATTGACTCAGTTAGTGGCAGCTCAAGGTCTCCCTCTCATCACTCTTGATGATAACAAAAATGGGGAGAAATCAAAGGAGCTTAATATTCAAGTCACAAAAGTTATGGTCCCAGCCATTTCTTTACCACCGGAGCCACTAGCTATAGGGGAGTATATCAAAAATAAATTGGATGGAATTGACCTGATTCAACGTGCATCTCTGAGGCTGCAACTTGCAGAACAGATAAAAGAGAAAATGAAGGATATAGATGCACGGGCTAAGAAGATAGCTGAAAATGCAAGAAATAAACATCCATCAACGGATCAAGCTACTTCTACATCAACGGATCTCAGAATTATAGTGCCAACGGATGAGCCCATCCCATCATCAACGAATGCTATGGTCTTAGTGTCAACGGATTTGGAGCCACAGATTAAATTCTCATATGATCTAAAGCCTCTTCTACATGGAGTGATTCCTGGTCCAAGGAAAGAAAAAGGGACAAACTTCATGTATTAGAGATGTGGACCCAACTACTTTTCCAAAATGCTTATCTCCAAAATCCCCAGCTAAATCAAAGGGCAAGAATATTGCTAGGACCTTCTATCCTCCTCCATTTCCAGACGAGCTCAAGGTTCTGAGTGAACTTATTATAAAATGCAAGGAAAGCAATAAGCCTTAAATTAGGAATCAAAGAGAAATAGTCTACAGGAATGGGCAAGAGATCTGTGTTTGGGCTGGTAACCCAAATTTTGTTGAAGCTAAAGCTGAGGAATCAGCTAGGGTAGACATGCAAGCTCTTTCAGTTGCCCAAGCTCTAGATGAAGAGGAAAGATTGCAAGAAGAAAGAGCTAGAGCTGAAGCTGAGCAAGCAAACGGAAAAAGAAAAAGTACAAGGCAACCTAAAACAAGAGCTAAAAGAAACTTGGCTTTTGATAAGGATGATTCTCAAAGCACTATAACAGATGCACCTGTAACAACTATGCCTTCAACTTTTTCTGATCCAGGTTTTGGAGCAAAATTAGCTTGTGACCCTGAACATCTAGTCAATTTTCATGACCAACTAATTGAGCCAAAGGAGGAGCCATTTGAGTTTGATGAAGCTAATTTTCCCAAATTTCTGGTTGAAATGGAATCAAAGAAGAAATCAAAGCAGAGGGCTAGTAAGGCTAAACCAGTTTTTGTGAGAAGGCCACAGGTTGAAAAACCACCTACAAACCCAGAGGACTTTATCTACATTGCAGATATAAGGGAGGAGTCAGGCTTAAACCTATATCTTGATGACTTGGTGGAAGTGAGAGAAATAGGAGCTACTCATAAACTACCAGAGAGATTAGTGTTTGTCTACAAGGGTGGAAGGGAACAAATTTGGCCTCTACACAGAATTCTAGGAGAGGATTATCAGACATTGCTAGTGGTGTTCAAGTGCTTAAAGAAAGATTTTGGGTTCACCAAAACTGCTAAGTCTGAGGTTGTCTCCAAGATTTGTCAAATAAAAGCTAGCTGGAACAAGCCTGATGCACTTCCCAGAATTCTAAAGGTCCCTGAAACATGAAAGAAAATTCATCTCCAACCCTTTTGGATGATGGAATTCTGAGATAAGGACAACTGTAGGAGATTCTTCAGAATAGAGGACCAATTGGAAAAGGCATCTAATGAAACTCTAAGATTTATGCAATCCAAGTTGGGTGAACAAGATGAAGAAGAGAAGATTTTCTACAGGAGGCTCCAAGCTCAAATTGAGGAGAACAATGCTAAGAAGGGGAAGAAAACAAGGCCACAGAGACAAAGATGATAAATCTGCTCAGGCTAGAGGAGAAACTCTGTGCACCTGTGTTGTAAGAACTTCTACTTTGTTTTCAATAAATTTTCAAAGTATCACGAAGCTCAATACAATTTCTACTTTTGTAATTTATAATTTGTTTAAGTGTTTTTGTTATCATCAAGGCTCTTGATTTATGGCTGTTATTCTATCAGTCATAAATTGGGGGAGATTGTTAGGAATATGTTGTTCTTGATGATAATTATAAAAACACTTAGTAGCTTTTGTGTTAAGTCAATTTTGTACCTGTCAACGGAATGGTATGCTTTGCAGCTTCCGTTGATAGGTAGCTCATCAACGGAATGAGTCTCATCAACGGAATGAGTAATGTAGCAATTGCACTGTACAATACTTCACTAGTTGACAGGTAATTGTTGTAGGTATTAGATAGGTTTTCTAAGTCATGTTGACTAATTACTAGATAGGCAAAATAGGTTGGTTAATTGTAAAGATAATGTGCCTTTTAATTTAGACTAAGTGAAGACATGTCAACGGAATGGAGATTACACTATCAACGGATTGAAGAATGTACCATCAACGGATTGAAGAATAAAGCTATCAACAGAATACATCTCACTACTATCAACAGATTACTATCACTTTTCTGAACAGTTGACAAAGTGATAGTGACAGTTTTCTGACAGATCAAAAGGTGATGTAGAAGTGTACTTTGCATTGGGAGCCATCAAAATGGTTACTGGGAATGAGGAAACATTCCATTTACCAATAAAGTTCTTGAGTGGGATCATAATAAGCATGAAGACAAAAGACAAGATCTCCAAGGACCATTGGACAAAAGGAATGAAAAGCAAGTTGTTGGCGGTTACCTTTAGTACTTTTTAGTGTAGCCAAAAATAGCATTGTAAACTTGGGATTTATAACCAAGTGTAGCAGTTCATTTTATTGTAGGAAGTGAGATAGAATAATTTTGTATTAGCTTTCTTGGAAGAGCACTCTCACTCTACATTTGTGACTGAGCAGTTGTGCTACATTTGTAACACATATTATTCCCACAATAAAAACATCTCAGTTGGATCCTCAAAACATCCAACTGAAATTTAATATTTGCTTGTGTGTTTTTATTTTCTCTGTCAAGTTATTTAAAAGTTGTTTTAAGTTTAAAAATATATAGAATTGTATTCAACCCCCACCCCTTCTACAATTCTGTTAGGTCATTTGGGATTAACAGCGGCATACCATAGGTTGGCATCCCTAGAGTTTGAGTCGCGTATTGGGGAAGATCTGTGGTGTGAAGTTGAAGGCCACGTGGTGCATTCGTGAGCAGTGGAGAGGTTGTGATTGGTTGCTGGAGAGTGGTCTCTTGTGGATTAGGTCCATGAACGACCATTTGCAGGGGATTCGTCCCTTCAACCGAAATTGGGATCTCTGGTCCTTGAGTAGTGGTGACGGGGATATTTGCCCCTTGAGTGCCAGTGGTTGGCGGTGGTTGGTTTCCATGAGTCTCCGTTTCAGAGGTAAGAGGCAGTCCTTCAGAAGTCTGAGTTTCTCGAGTCGTTCTTCGTGTATTTGCCATGGTTGATGTTGTCTTCCCACAGACGGCGCCAAATGTTGTGGAATAAAAACTGTATCTTTGAATTCAATGCTAGGGTTTAAGAGCTTTCGAGCTTTAATGGATGTTCTCGTGTTTCGTGCACTACAAGAAAAACTGAATCAGACAACATTGATCAGACAACGCTAGAAAAAAAAAGCGTTGGCTAACATTTTCATACAACAGTTTTATTTCACCCTAAAAACGAGTATTGTCTGATCAACATCACTACAACGGGTCAAAAAATGTTGTGTATTAAATTGAATCAGACAAGTCTTTTCTGAAAGCGGTGTTGTGTAAATAATAAGATTTGAGCTTTACAACAACGGTTTTAGAACCAGTGTCTAGTTAATCGAATCAGACAAGTCTTTTTCAAAGTGGTGTTGTGCAAATTAAAAGATTTGTACAACAGTTTTCAAATGTATTGTCTAAAGATGTTTGAGACAATGTTGCGATTAATCGTTGTTAAAATCACACAAGTGTTTTTTCTTTGTTTCATGTAATAGCGTTTTAGACAATTTGTTCTGTAGTGTTTTCTGAATGTCACTAATCATACAATTGTTTTTCTTATGTTGTATGTTTATCTTTTAGACATGACTTTTGTTACTAAAACCGTTGTCTAACTCACTGTATTGGAAAAACAAATTAACAGAAAGAAAGCAAACCTGCCAAAACAATGGCATATCTATAACTAGCAAACCAAACATCAAACCAAGCATGAACAAAACTGAACCAAAGTTATAATGTGTTACAGGACCTTATACAATTCAAAGTACACAAATGGAAATGCATCACGAAAGTTGAATTAGTTCATCAACATCTCGCTTGTAACTAGCCACGTCACATTCATCATTATCCGACAAATTGGGCATAAAAAAGTCATTCTCAAGTTCTACCTCGACGGATCCCTCATTTTCATCATCATTGTCTTCGTAGTACTTTTTCTCGGGTAATTTTAACACCACGGACCATAATTTCTCTAGAGGATCATCGATGTAACAAACTTGCTTAACATGTTTTGCTAAAACAAATGGATCATTCAAAAACCGCAACCTATTCAAATTAACTAATGTATATCCCAAGTCATCAACTTTAACCCCTTTGTTTATATCTACCTAGTTGCAAAGGAAAACAGGGATCCTAAATTTATTATAGTCCAACTCCCATATGCTTTTTATAACTCCGTAATATGTATGTGATATGTGTTCAATTTTTTGATCCTTACCCTGCACAATCATTGTATCGGCTTCTACACACACACCCATGCATTGAACTTGACGCGTATCATCACGATCCTTGGTACTAAAGGTAACCCCATCCACTCTGTAGCCACTGAATGTAGGAACAGCCTTGTTGGGCTCATCTACAATCCACCTTATCTCCCGCGGTACTTCTTTTCCATCAACCAAATCTGAAACAATCTTAAAAAAAATAATAGAAATTGTATAAAACTCATTTGAGCTAAGTAGTTGAAAAGAAATTGCACAAAACTATTATCACACAAACGTAATACCTTTTCTTTGAACCATTTTCGGAATGTCTCATTTTGCTTGTTCTTTAGCCACATTTCATCATTTTCATGTTCCGGGTACCTGGTTAGTAAAAATGCCATGTGTTTACTACATTTAAAGATAAAAGACTATATGAATAATGAACTAATGACATAAACTATGTATGCAATTTTTCACGTAAAACGAGTGAAAGTTTCATTACTTACGCAAAATATGGCCCAACAGCAGTAGTATTTTGTAGAACACATAAATGTGCTACGTGTAAATCAGTGCTAGTAGGGGTTATCATCGTTGCACCAGATAATGGCCTGCAAATGGAATCTTTGGCATGCCTACCATTTTTCGGTACCCCAATAGTCACTTCGGCGTGGTCCACCAAACATTCAACTGCCTCTTCTGCAAGATAGGCCTCCGCAATGCAACCTTCTGCACGAGCCCCAAAACCTTATATATCCCTTAAATGTCTTCATATATCTCTCAAATGGATACATCCACCTAAGGAAAATTGGTCCACAAAGATCAACTTCTCTTACGAGATGAACCGATATATGAAACATGAAATCAAACAAAGGAGGAAAGTATTTTGCAAGCTGGCATAAGGTTTCTACCAGCTGTGATTGCATTTTCTCCAACTTATCAACCTCAATGACTTTACTACAAATGGCCTTGAAGAAGAGACAAAACCTGATAACAGTGTTCCTGACCTGTTTTTGCAGTGACAACCGAATCGCAACTGGAAGCAAGTGATGCAAAATCATATGGCAGTCATGAGATTTCAATCCGGTAAGTCGAAGAGTTTCCATTGAAACTAGACTTCGAATATTAGAACAAAAACCATCAGGAAGCTTCATGCCAAGAAAGGATGAGCAAACAACCTTATATGTACATTCAACGACGCTTTTTATATAACAAAAGTCTTATATCACAGTACATTCTACGACGCTTTTTAAACAAAAACCGTTGTATTACTGTTGCTTTATTTACAAAACTTATATGTAACGAAATTATGTTTAGTATGAGCACTCGTAAAAGTATTACTAACGATATGATCAAATTTTTTGATTAATAACTCGTTAACATCGTCTAAAGCATTTCAATGCGTGAAAAAGTCAAAGGGTCATATAAAGTGGGACGGATGGAGTACCAAATTCTTGTTTACACATTTTAGTACAAAATTATGTTTAATATGAGCACTCAAAAAAGTATTACTAACGATATGATCAAAAAATTTGATTAATAACTCGTTAACATCGTCTAAAGCATTTCAATGCGTGAAAAAGTCAAAGGATCATATAAAGTGGGACGGATGGAGTACCTGTAAAGCATAATGTAACATAAGATGTAAAAGAGATAACTACAACTCAACAAAGGACAAGACAGACAATAGTATTAACAGAAGCACAGGAATCCAGAATCAAAGAAGAAAAGGTAAACTCAAAAAATCAAAATACGTTATGTATTCTTGATGTCCGTAAACAGGTCACGGAAAGAAGTTCATGAAAATGTTCAAGCCTCAGTGACAGCAAAAGAAACAAGACTTTCAAGACGACAGAGGTATGTGAATGATTTAGGGTTAAGTACCACGGGATTCCAGTGATTTAAACGAAGCAACCAGAACGACAAGGGACGTATCAGCAGCATTGAATTGAAGACATAAAAGAAGAATTGATCAAGTGTTATTCATCTGTGAACCAGACCAGTTGCACTAGGTGACGGCACTAAAAAGATCAAGTTGTTTTATCGTCTCAGAAGAAATTGATACAGTCTAAAACTGAAACACCCTGGAGCTGAATGGATTTTCTAAAAGGTCAAGGACAAGGAAAAGAGTTCGATGGTTTTTCTTTTAAGAAAACCATCGAAGGTGACATAAAGAAAAACAAAAGAAAATGTTCGATAGTTTTCTTAATTAGAAAACCATCGAATGAAAAGTAAAAAGTGAATGAAAACTTTAATAAAGTAAAAGTTCCATTCGATAGTTTTTATTTTAAAAACCATCGAATGTAATTATTACTTTATTATTCGATAGTTTTCAATTCACAAAGTGGGTGAAAAGTTTTCTTTGTTTGTCAGGTTGATGAGAATTGGACGGCCAAGATTGTTTTAACAATTAAGGTTCGATAGTTTTCTAAAAACTAAGACTACAATTACAACAGAGGAAGTGTGTCTTCTTCAGTCAGGTTATTTCATAGTAGCAACTACTAAGAGAGAAGTTTGAGCCGGAGAAGATCATAGAAATTTATAGTGCTCAGAATTCTTTCATTGTATTGATTGTGAATAACCTAGAACTCATTGAAGCTAATCTACGGATTAGAAATTGTAGCACCCTTCGAGGTTTATATTTATAAAAAGATATATTCCCCGAAACTTGATTTGGTTTGGTGTGTTTGATTTCGTTATAGAACTGAAAGATTAATCCGCGAACGAAATTAAATTATTTGTGAGTATCGTATTCAACCCCGCCTTCTACGATACTTTGGACCTAACAATTGGTATCAGAGCTACTTGATTGATATACAAATCAGATCCGGTGAATGAGACCAAAATCAAACGTAGCATGAAAATTCGAAGCAAATTTTTTAACTTTCAAAAAATTTCATTTAATTGGAATTTCTTGAATTTTAAACAATTTGAAATTTTCAGAAACCATGAGTGCTCCAAAGACAACTTCTGGTATTAAAGTTCCCCCGTTTACTAGAGATGATTTCGGTTTGTGGAAGATGAAGATGTTGTTATTTATCAAGGCATCAAATCCGTTATACATTGGCATATTAGAGAACGGACCGTTTGTACCAATGAAACCAGTTAGTGAATCTACAGCTCCTGATGGTAGTAGGATTCCTCAAGGCACCCAACCTAAGGAAATAACTGAGTATACAGATTTTGACAAAGAACTGATTCGATTGGATACAGGATTGATGTTGATATTAGCAGACTCCGCAGACAAGGAAATGAGCTATGAGTTGATGAACTGTACAAGCGGGAAACATATGTGGGATACCATTAACTTGATAATGGAAGGAACTGAAGACGTTCAGGAAAATAGATTGGACATCCTGACTTCTCAATATGAAGCGTTTAGGTCCCTGCCAGGAGAAAGTATAACTCAGGTCTTTGAGAAATATACTAAGCTTCTCAATGAATTGGCAATGAAAGGAAAGACCTATCCACTGAGAGAATCAAACAGGAAGTTCATGATGACGCTGCCCCATCATGTAGAACACAAGTCATCATCCATTAGGGAAAGAATTGACTTCACAGAGATGTCATTAGAGATGATCTATGGCAAGTTGAAGACCTATGAGATGGAACAGGAACAAAGGGTGATAATCTACGGATCAGGGATAGTGGACAGCAAGCACAATGCACTTGTGAGATCAGCAGCACTTGTAGTGGATGAACCAATAACTTCTGAGATTCAGGTTCAAACCCCTAGAGCTGGAAAGGAGGTGATAATAGAAGCAGAAATGGATTCTGTGAATCTGGGTGTTGATGAAAGTGATTACTACACCCTAGAAGAGCTTGAGCAAATGGAAGACAAAACCATGGCGTACTTAGCTGCAAAGTTTAGTCACATTCGTTTCAAGAGAAACCCTAAGTACAAGTTCAAGGGTTCAACCAACAGATTCCAGAAGAGCAATTATACACCTAGTACAGGCTTTAAGGGAGGCTACAAGACTGGCATGATTGATAGAAGCAAATCAAGATGCTACAACTGCAATGAATTAGGGCATTTCGCCACTGAATGCCAGAAGCCTCGTCAAGCGAGAGACATGAAAGATGTCTATGGAAAGAAGGATTCTTATGATGAGTTGAAGAAAGAGAATGCCAAGCTTAAACAGCAATTGGAGGCATTCTCTGGAAAGCAGAAAGGGAAAGCTTATATAGCAGAGGGAAAGCACTGGGATGATACTGATTCGGATGAAGAGGAGGAATATGTAAATGTTGCTCTAATGGCTGACTCTTCAGAGGAATCACCACAATCATCTCAGGTACCTATCTTAACTACAATTGATATGTCTAATTCTGAGTACAAGAAAACTGTGCAAGATCTTAGTGTAGAATTGTTTAATGTACACACAAGCATGCTAGCATCAGAATTGGAAAATGCTAAACTAGTTCTTAAGATAAAAAAATTAGAATCTAAAAATGAAGAACTAGAGCTTGTAGCTGTAACATTAGAAGATCTTAAGCAAAAGAATGCGTACTTAGAGAACAAGGTCAAGTGTAATGATGAGATAGAGACTATCCTCAGGAAGCAGATTTCAGATCTAGATTTGAAGCTGAATGCTTTTAAGAATTCCACTCTAGTGGCTAAGGAAATCATTGATACTCAGGCCATAGAGAATAAAACTGCTATAGGATTTGACTATAACAAGAAAGCTGGTAAGAAGATTGTGGAATTCCCTGTGACATCTTCAGTTGTCAAAAGGAATACTCCACATGTTCTTAAGAATGTTGATTGTCCAGTTTTTGTTAAGCCGTTTCCACCACTCTTTCATGAGGATGACCTTTTCATAAGACAAGAATTGCTTGAGGAGGATTTGTTGAAGGAAAAAGAGGTAAAAACTAAGTTGCCTAGGAAATCAGTAAAAAATGAATTACCTAAACCTGATTTACCTAAAACTGAAGTAGGTGACATAGTTAGTAATGTTAAAAAGAACAGGAATAGGAAGAAGAAGATTGTTAATCAGGAAATGGTTCCATTTTCTCCCATTGCATCTAGGAAGTTGTGCACTATTTGTAACTCTGCTGGACACCTTACACATGCATGTAAAAAGGTTAAAGTAGAAACTGCTAATGCTTCTGAAATGCATAACATGTCTGACATGCCTGATAATCATGAGCCCTGTGGGAAGAAAGAGTGTTTGCTATGTAAGTACAACATCATGCATGCTTATTTTAAGTTGATGAATGATAATAGCAACAACACTAGTAATGTTAAATCCACAGATACTATGAATGTCAAGCAGGGTAAGACTAAGTTGAATGTTACTCCTGTTAAAGTATCTAAACCTTCAGGACCCAAACAATTTTGGGTACCAAAGTCCGCTTAATCAATCTGTGATTGCAGGGTAAGGTTAAAAGCTCAGAGGTTGTGTGGATTCTGGATAGTGGATGTTCTAGACACATGAAAGGTGAAGAGTCCCTGCTTACAGAGGTGGTTAAGAAGACCGGCCCGATTGTAACCTTTGGAGATGACAGCAAAGGATACACTACGGGATATGGTAAATTGAAAGCTGGAAATGTCATCATTGAAAACATCTCTCTTGTTGAAGGATTAAAGCACAATCTTCTAAGTATCAGTCAGTTCTGTGATAAAGGCTATAATGTAGATTTCAGAAAGGACAAGTGCTTGATCACCAACAGGAAGGATGAGAAGCTTACTCTACTGGGAGTGAGAAAAGGAAATTTGTTTATAGCTGACTTAAGTTCTACCAGTGAAGGAGAAGTTACATGTTTTTATGCAAAGGCATCTTCAGAACAAAGTTGGCTATGGCACAAGAAGCTCTCACATCTGAACTTCAAAACTATGAACTCTTTGGTAAAGAGAGAGTTAGTGAGAGGGTTGCCCCTGATGGAATTCAATCAGGAGGGACTATGTGAAGCATATGAAAAAGGGAAGTCGAAGAAAGCATCACATGGAAGCAAAGGAATGACAAGCATTACTGAACCATTACAGCTGATTCATATGGATTTATTTGGTCCAGTTAATGTTATGTCACTTTCAAGAAACAGATATGCATTGGTGATGGTGGATGACTACTCCAAGTACACGTGGGTGTTGTTCATACAATCAAAGGATGAAGCAACACAACTAATCATTGATCACATCAAGAAGATAGAAGTGGAAGCTAAGCTACCTGTACGGACAATCAGATCAGACAATGGAACTGAATTTAAGAATGCAGTTCTTAATTATTTCTGCTCAGAGAAAGGAATATCAAGACAGTTTTCAGCACCAAGAACTCCTCAACAGAATGGAGTAGTGGAAAGGAAGAACAGGACCTTGGTTGAAGCAGCAAGGACCATGTTGAGTGAATCAAAACTTCCCACTTACTTTTGGGTTGAAGTAGTGAATACAGCTTGCTACACTCAGAATCGAACCCTGATCAACAAAGATCATGAAAAGACTCCGTATGAGTTAATGGCCAACAAGAAGCCAACACTGAAGTACTTTCATGTGTTTGGTGCAAAGTGCTTTGTACTTAAAGATGGAGAACATCTTGGCAAGTTTGATGCCAAAGCAGATGAAGGCATTTTTCTGGGCTATTCTCTGGAATCTAAGGCTTTCAGGGTATATGTGATTGAAGATAAGAAGGTGTTGGAAAGCTTTAATGTAACATTTGACGACACCAAAAGACCAGGCCTGTAAACTGGAGAGAACTCTGAATCTTTGGTATTTGAAAATCTATCAGGAGATCTCTCAGACAATGAAGAAGTACCTGAAGTTGTTACAGTCATTAATAATAATCATAATGATAATGATTCTGGACAAAGTGGTGACCAAAGTGGAGATCCTCAACATACAGGCTCCACTAGTCAGTCTTCAGAATCAACAGATCAAACCGTCAACAACTCAGGGGGAGCAGGAGGAGGATCAACTAGTCACACTCCACAACATCTAGAACAAGGAGAATCATCAAGATCGCATCTGCCAAGACAAAGGGTATGGAATAGAGATCATCCCTTTCACTTGATCATTGGTGATCCGGACACAGGAGTGAGAACTAGGAGAACATCACAAAATGAATGTCACTATTCTGGGTTTCTTTCAGAAACAGAACCTAAGAAAGTTGAAGATGCTCTAGATGATCCAGATTGGGTGATTGCTATGCAAGAAGAACTCAATCATTTTGAAAGGCAGAAAGTTTGGAAGCTGGTACCCAGGCCTAAGGGAAAATCTGTTATTGGAACACGATGGGTATTCAGAAATAAGTTGGACGAAGATGGCATTGTAACGAGAAACAAAGCCAGACTGGTTGCTAAAGGTTACTCTCAAGAAGAGGGTATAGATTATGATGAAACCTATGCACCAGTAGCAAGACTTGAGGCCATAAGAATGTTTCTGGCATTTGCTGCACATTCCAATTACAAGGTATATCAAATGGATGTGAAGAGTGCTTTTCTGAACGGGGAGTTAGAAGAAGAAGTGTATGTGGAACAACCTCCAGGTTTTGAGGATTCAAAACTGGCAGACTTTGTGTACTTTCTATTCAAAGCTCTCTATGGACTCAAACAAGCTCCGAGGACATGGTATGACACTCTCTCTGAATTCTTACTTGAAAATGATTTTACAAGGGGTGTTGTAGACAAAACTCTCTTTGTCAAAAAGCATAAAAATGATTTGATATTGGTGCAAGTATATGTTGATGACATAATATTTGGTTCTACTAATGATGATCTATGCAAGAGATTTGCTAAGTTAATGCAGAGTCGTTATGAAATGAGCATGATGGGTGAATTGTCATTCTTTCTTGGACTGCAAGTATACCAAAAACAAGATGGTATATTCATTTGTCAGTCCAAGTACATCAAAGATCTTCTGAAGAAGTATCAAATGGAAGACTCATCTACAGCAAAGACTCCTATGCCAACTGCCACTAAGCTTGATCAGGATGAAACTGGTAAGAAGGTTGACATCACAGGCTACAGAGGTATGATAGGCTCATTACTTTATCTCACTGCAAGTAGACCAGATATAATGTTTGCAACATGCTTGTGTGCTAGGTTTCAGTCTGATCCTAAAGAATCTCATCTAATAGATGTTAAGCGAATATTTAGATATCTTAAGGGGACCCCAAATCTTGGAATTTGGTACCCTAAAGATACAGGATTTGATCTTATTGGATACACAAACTCTGATTTTGCAGGTTGTAAGATTGATCGGAAGAGTACTTCAGGAAGCTGTCAGTTTCTTGGAAGAAGGTTAGTTTCTTGGTATAGCAAGAAGCAAAATTCAGTTTCCACATCAACAGCTGAGGCTGAATACATTGCTGCTGGTAGCTGTTGTGCTCAGATCTTGTGGATGAGAAACCAACTCCGTGACTATGGACTTTTGTTGACAAAGATTCCAATATTTTGCGACAACACAAGTGCCAAAGCAATCTCAAACAACCCAGTGCAACACTCGAGGACGAAGCACATCGACATCAGGTATCATTTTATCCGAGAGCATGTCATGAATGGAACTGTGGAGTTACATTTTGTACCCAAAGAGGATCAAATTGCAGACATATTTACTAAACCGCTTGATGAATCCACTTTCAATAAGCTGGTTGGTGAACTTGGGATGTTAAATCTTTCTAATTGATTTTGATTAGAAGTCAGTAACTGCAGAGAGTCCTAGTGAATACATGAGTTTAAGAATTTCTATATCTTTAGGACTCGTGAATTTATTTTCTGGAGCAATTCTCGTAGTTAGGATTAGTATACTAATTTTATGTCATAATTATGGATGATATATCTTCTGGCATTTAATTGGTTATTAATTCTAAAGATTATTTAGGTGCTAATATTTGTTCTAAATATTTAAGCATCTATTTAATTTGAATTAATTTACTTTATTTTTAACATTGTAGATTAATGCAGCATAATTTATTGGATGTTAATTGGTTAATATCATTCAATGATATTTAGTCGATTTTATTCTAAGAAAATTGTGAATTTTCTGTTAATAATTGATTTTGGTAAATTTGAAAAAGTTTATTCAAAATAAAACTTGACAGAAAATAAAAGTCTGATTTTTAGAACAAGAACAGGTTTTAAAATTTGGACAGAAGCAAAAATATCGAATTTAGGAAAATTTGATAGTTTTTCAAGTACATTGATAAATCTATCGAAAGTTAATTTCGATGGTTTTTGAAAAGGAAAAAGAAAATCTATCGAAAACAATTCTCGATAGTTTTTGAAGAAAATTTGAAAAAGCATCGAATTGAATTTCATTAGTCTTTATCTAAATTCTCGATGGTTTTTTAAACAAAAAGAAAATCTATCGGAGAGAATTAATTTTTCCTTTATTTTAATTCTCGATAGTTTTTCAACAAAAGGTGTTCGATAGTTTTTGTATTAAACAGCAAAGACATTCGAAGGCGAGGAGACCATGAAGTGCATGAAGATGAAGAGAAATGCAATAACCGCTCTGATAAGGAAGAACAAATATCTTCCAGGGGTACCCACTGTTCTCACTGAATATCTAAGAACGGTGCCCCTACCACTTCTACCCCCAGGGGAACAGGTAAATCAAGTTAACATTCCTGAACCTAAACTGGCTCCTGAACCACAACCTATGGATGTTGATCCAGAGCCCTCAGTGGCTATTCCAGACCAGGAGGTTGCAAACCCACAACCTCTAACCACGGTCGAAGAGCCTTTGGAAGAGCCAAATGAAACAATAAACGAGCCTCCTTCCCCTCCTATACCCAATATTCAGACATCCGTGAGTGTAGAGGGAGATAGTGCCTTAGTAGCACCACATAAGGAGATACACCCTTCAATAGCAGCTCTGCCTTCCTCTAAAAGAAGACGAACAGAAACCGAGGCAACTGTTGATACTTTATTTCAAACTTCCAAAGCGCCCTTTATTGATTTTTCTGATGCTGATTGGGCTACGCTAACGAAAGCTATATCTGAACCAATAGCTCAATCAAGTAAGGAAGAATTGACGGAAGCAACTGGTGTTCCGACCATATTACGGTCAGGTTCACTGGTTGAAGGTTCTAAGAACTAAGGGTCTTCACAGACGTCGAGAGAAGGCTTTGACCTAAATGCACAATCTAAAGGGTCATTGTCTACCTCCCCAGATGGAACATATCTGGATCCTGCGGGTAAAGGGTCTGACGTAGGTGCAGATCGGCAACTCGGTGACGACGAATCAATTCACATTGAGGAGTCAACTGAGGTAAAGTCTTCACAGACTATTGGGGAAGATTCGGGATCTCTGTTGTTAAAAGAGCCTGTTTCGAACCCCCTAGAGATTCAAACTCTAGATCCTACAAAGGATATATCATCTAAGGATGATTAGCAACTTGGTTTAACCAAGGACGGGGACTGGCGAAGCCCCATTGCACCACCGGTGACCTCCTTAAGGACGGCTACAGTGTTTTCTTCTGCAGGTACAACTAGCACAAAGGGATTGAGTGAAACAAAAACACTTACACCTGGCCTGAGTGGGAAAGGAAAAATGAGTTAAACACCGACAGAAACGTTGAGTGTACACCCAGAGCCAAACGTGAGGAGTGACACCCTAACCCTTCCAAATATTGATGATTTGCTATTACCTAGAGGTACATGTTCAATCCACCCTCAAGGAGATTATGGAATATGTTGAGGAACCAACAACCCGAACCTTCACAGCAACAACCTGATCCTTCTGCTACCTTTTACAATGAGGATAACTTCATCGAGGATTCCTCAACTAAGGGGGAGAAAGTTGGAGAAGGGGAAACAAATGAAGTGACTAATGAAGGTTGGCAAACAACTGGATGGGGAGTTTGGGATACCAATGAAACTATTCCAGTTAGACAGTACTGGGATACCAATGAAGCTATTCCAGTTAGACAGTACTGGATTGAAGACATTGTGCAAGAAGAAAAAAAGTGAGGAATTTGAGATCATGCAAGAGCAACCACTACAGGAGGAGCATGAGCCATATTATCCAGAGCCAATAGAACATCCTATCTTGGATGATGATATGGAAGAAGAAGCAAATTCTCTATCACTAGAAGAAGAAGCTGCCTTGGAGATGGTGAAAGCTCAAAGAGCTGAAATAGATGTCAGGCAAGCTGAGAGAGAAAGACACCAAGCAGTTTTGAGGAAGAACTGCATGTGATTCTCATCAAGATTCAAAGAACTACAAGATTAAATGAACTGCTCCGTGAGCATGTTAAGGAGATCTTGATGAAAGTCGGTCCAGAGATTACTGAAGATCCTCCAATGGTTAGATTCATGACGAATGACTTGTTCAAAATCTGCTATTTGGCTGAGGACAAACTGAGTGACTACCCAAGCAATTATCTAATCTCAGTTGAGAAGTATCTTAGATCCACTGTATTCACATCAACGGAGAAGGACAAAGCAGCAGACACTCTTAGAAGATTTCTAATGGAGAATGTTCCTTACTATAGGAAAAGAGTGGGAAGAGGATTGGAAGTGCATACCAGACTGCCAAACATGCCATAGCTAAACAAGAAATATGTTAACATTGCATGGTTATGGGCTGGAGTGGGTCAAGAGGTTGAATATATTGGAAGACACATCCAAGGAGCAATCCTTAAACCTGGAGAACCACTGCACTATCTATCAGTGATTGATTATCAAGCTGCTAACTCCGATCCAATGATTGAGGAAGGTGAGATCAGAATGGACTGAAGATTGAAGCAAAGAACAAGAGAACTGTCAGCTCAAACAAGAGGAGCAACTTCAAGGTGAAAAGTTTTAATTGTTTTTTGATTTATGAAATTTGGAAATGTATATATATCTGATCCAGAATGCAGTTAATATTATTACGTTGTCTTACTTTAATTAGTTTCATGTTTCCTTAGTTAGTTGAGTTATCCTCGAAGTATTTGCTTGTCGAACTCTATCCAATCAAATAGGGGGAGATTGTAAAGCATAATGTAACATAAGATGTAAAAGAGATAACTACAACTCAACAAAGGACAAGAGAGACAATAGTATTAACAGAAGCACAGGAATCCAGAATCAAAGAAGAAAAGGTAAACTCAAAAAATCAAAATACGTTATGTATTCTTAAAGTCCGTAAACAGGTCACGGAAAGAAGTTCATGAAAATGTTCAAGCCTCAGTGACAGCAAAAGAAACAAGACTTTCAAGACGACAGAAGTATGTGAATGATTTAGGGTTAAGTACCACGGGATTCCAGTGATTTAAACGAAGCAACCAGAACGACAAGGGACGTATCAGCAGCATTGAATTGAAGACATAAAAGAAGAATTGATCAAGTGTTATTCATCTGTGAACCAGACCAGTTGCACTAGGTGACGGCACTAAAAAGATCAAGTTGTTTTATCGTCTCAGAAGAAATTGATACAGTCTAAAACTGAAACACCCTGGAGCTGAATGGATTTTCTAAAAGGTCAAGGACAAGGAAAAGAGTTCGATGGTTTTTCTTTTAAGAAAACCATCGAAGGTGACATAAAGAAAAACAAAAGAAAATGTTCGATAGTTTTCTTAATTAGAAAACCATCGAATGAAAAGTAAAAAGTGAATGAAAACTTTAATAAAGTAAAAGTTCCATTCGATAGTTTTTATTTTAAAAACCATCGAATGTAATTATTACTTTATTATTCGATAGTTTTCAATTCACAAAGTGGGTGAAAAGTTTTCTTTGTTTGTCAGGTTGATGAGAATTGGACGGCCAAGATTGTTTTAACAATTAAGGTTCGATAGTTTTCTAAAAACTAAGACTACAATTACAACAGAGGAAGTGTGTCTTCTTCAGTCAGGTTATTTCATAGTAGCAACTACTAAGAGAGAAGTTTGAGCCGGAGAAGATCATAGAAATTTATAGTGCTCAGAATTCTTTCATTGTATTGATTGTGAATAACCTAGAACTCATTGAAGCTAATCTACGGATTAGAAATTGTAGCACCCTTCGAGGTTTATATTTATAAAAAGATATATTCCCCGAAACTTGATTTGGTTTGGTGTGTTTGATTTCGTTATAGAACTGAAAGAATTAATCCGCGAACGAAATTAAATTATTTGTGAGTATCGTATTCAACCCCCCTTCTACGATACTTTGGACCTAACAGTACCAAATTCTTGTTTACACATTTTAGTACGAAATTATGTTTAATATGAGCACTCATAAAAGTATTACTAACAATATAATCAAATTTTTTAATTAATAACTCGTTAACATCGTCTAAAGCATTTCAATGCGTGAAAAAGTCAAAGGGTCATATAAAGTGGGACGGATAGAGTACCAAATTCTTGTTTACACATTTTAGTACGAAATTATGTTTAATATGAGCACTCATAAAAGTATTACTAACAATATGATCAAATTTTTTGATTAATAACTCGTTAACATCGTCTAAAGCATTTCAATGCGTGAAAAAGTCAAAGGATCATATAAAGTGGGATCACTAACCGTTGTCTGATACGCGCATCAGACGACATTGCCATACTCAACGGAAATTTAGGGTGTCAGACAACGACGATAAACCGTTGTGTGATTCGATTTTTCTTGTAGTGGTGACAGAATCGGTCCTCACAAGATGTCTACGTATCTCAATTCGTAATTAGGAATCAAGCCAAAAACGTAGTTCTGATTGAAGGATCAGATTTCTTATATAGGCGTCAGCAGCCTAGTATTAGTGTAGAATTAAATGACTTGGGGTTAAGTCACCCTCTTTGATGAGAACTATGAGACCTAGTTTGTACGAGGTTAACTCGTTTGTATGTCTTGGTGGCTGATCTTTGATATTTTTGACATACTTTGGACTCTTTTTGTCAGCCGTAGATTTTCCGTTTTTATTAATTACGAAATTAATAAATAATTAGGGTTTTGGACCTTATTTATCAGGCCTAACTTTTGGACCAATTTAGGTGTAATTAATACATCATTAATTACAATTCTAGGATTATTTTTCGGCCTACTCATAGGTATGGTAGAAGTTTTACGACTACAAAAAGAAAAGTCTAACATTGAAAATTACAAATAAATTACGGTATTAGTAGAAAAGTGATTATATTATGTTGGGTAAAGAGACCTACATACAATTTGTTTCCAGAAGTAATAACTAAACTGGAACACCGGAACTGAGGGATTAATTCAATGTATTAAATATTCACGAGTGAAATTCAATTATGACAAATATTCATGTTTAAGTCCAATAAAATTATGGTTGACATTTGTATGTCTAACATGTTAAATCTATTTTTATCAATCTAAATTATTTTGACTGAGAGATAAATAATTAAAATATTACAAATGTTTACGCGTATTCCCAAATTTAACTCTTATTTCTCATCTCTTATAAAAAAAATCATGTATCTCATCCATTATCATAAAGTAAAATCAAATTTATATTTACATTTTTTAATTGCTAAGAAGTTAAGATCATAGCAACTCCATTAATTTCAACCAAACACTAAAATGATAATGGTACTTTTGACATCTTTCAATTTGGTGTTTTTCAAAGTTTACCTATCTGGCCTACACTTTTTTTTTTTTTTTTTTTTTTATATTTTTCAACTTTCGATATTATTAATTTTGAATTTTTTTTGTTATCTTTCAACTATAATCTTATTATTAATTCTAAAATATTTTTTGTAGTTTTTTATTTTAATTCTCGTATTTAATTTTAATTTTTTAACTTTAACCTTTTACAAAATTTGGATATTAATGTTTTTTATCAATCATGAATTTTATTTGTAGATTTAATATTCTGTAATCATAATATTATAATTTAAAATAAAATAGAGTATATTTTATGAATGCTGTAATTTTGACACAAAAATAATCTAAAATAATGTTAAAATGACACTATTTTGTGTCATGCCTCGGATGGTATTAATGATCAGACTATTTTGTTGTTTTGTACTATCTTTTCTTCTTCCTGATCTGATATATTACAAACCTGCTGAAAATTCAAGTATCCTTAAATCATTCCACAGATTAAAGGAGGAGAGAAAACAACCCGCTTTATTCTTGGAAAGTCTTTACGTACTATGCAAGTGGTGCTGATTTGTTTTAGCAACATGTCCACTTTAATTAGTTCACATATGTAGCATCAGAGTTCTGTCAGACTGCGGGGGGCACACACTCACTGAGGTCCCACCCATGATGTGAGACGATAACTGCAGAATTCTGTGGCTGGTACAGATAGTCGATCTTACTACTTATTATATTTGACTGTGATTGTGATTTTAAGTTAAATTACCAAATCAAATTTATCTGCAATGTGCGGAACAAAAGTAAGGTTTGGTAAGATCATATTAACTCCTTATATATAATATAATAAATATATATATAATATAATAAGCGTAATGGGATCTTATCCAAAACTTTGGTCGGTGTACTACCAAAAGTATATGATCAGTTGGATTATAAAACTATAAATATTCAAATAGATGAGAACCGTTAGATATAATATTAAAAATTGTATTTGATTAATAATAGGATAATATTTAAATACTAAAAGGTGTATTTTGATAATTTAAACCAATTATAAATAGGTTTTCTATATTGAATAGAAATCTTTATGTAAAAAATCGTAATTATCTTTTCTCTTTATAGATAATTCCAGTTAGATAATAATTATTAAACCATCATTAAATTAAAGATAATTTTGTTAGCTTCGCGTGGGCTGTAAAATTGTTAAAATCTGTTGTCTAAAACTAGAGATAGAGCCCAAACACTAAAGTGATTATCTAAATTTTAATAAATTTTTTTTAATTTAAACTAATTATAAATAGGTTTTCTATATTGAATAGAAATATTTATGTAAAAAATCGTAATTATCTTTTCTCTTTAGTTTATGGATAGTTGCAGTTAGATAATAATTATTAAACCATCATTAAATTAAAGATAATTTTGTTAGCTTCACATGGGCTGTAAAATTGTTAAAATTTATTGTCTAAAACTCAAGATAGAGCCCAAACACTACAGTGATTATCTAAATTTTAATAATTTTTTTTTATTATTGTAGCACCAATTTAATTTTTTTCCTAATTCTTTTAAATTTATAAATTCTATGTTTAGTTCAATAAAATATTAAAATCAATTTAAGAAAAAATTAAAATCGATCTGGTCCGTGTACGACCACTATACGACCAAATTAATTATTACAATTAGATCTTAAATAGATCGATGATAATTGTTAGATCTAATATTAAAAAGTGTATCTGATTAATAATAGAATTATATTTAAATACTAAAAAGTGTATTTTGATAATTTAAAATTTTTCTATATAAAAATTCTTAAATATCTTTTCTCTTTAATTTATGTATGTATAGTTCGAATTAGATAATAATTGTTAAACCAAATATCAGATAACAATTTATATCGATTACAATATTAAAAATTATCAATATAATGCTCATGTATATCATATATACATGTGGACCTGCGTTATAAGAGACTTAGGAGAACTCCTGTACATATGACGGAAGGAACATAACAATTTGATTAATCCAAATTATAATTATATTATTTTACATATAACAAACATAAAATGATAATATCAAAATATTATTAAAATATTGAGTGTTTCATATTCATAAACAATAATTTTGAATATAATACTTAACCATCTTTTCTTTTCGGTTTATGGGTAGGTCAACCGGTCAAGTTAGATAATAATTATTAAATCATCATTAAATTAAAGATAATTTCGTTAGTTTCAAATGAATTTCTAAAACTCGAGATAGAACCCAAATAGTAAAGTGAGTATCTAAATTTTAATAAATATTTTTTTATAATTGTAGCACCAATTTATTTATTTTTCCACTAATTCTTTTAAATATAGAAATTTTATCTTTCTTTCAATAAAGTATTAAAATAAATTAAAAACAAATTCAAATCGTTAAAGACTATAATAATATGAGAATAAAATTTTATATAATCATAACATAATTTTTATTCTGTTTAATAATTTTAAAGTAATAATGTATTTTAAAATTTTATATACACTATAAATAAAACCGAAACATTAAAAGTAAAAGCAGTTAGTAAGATACTTATATTATGTACTTAATATCCTTATTATATTAAACTCTTTTATATAATAAGCATAATATGGATTTATCCAAAATTTTGATCGTGACAACCAAATTAATAAGAACTATTAGATCTTAACTACATAAATGAATATCGTTTGATCAAATATTAAAAAAGTGTATTTTATTTATAATAGGATTATATTTAAATTCTAAAAAGTGTATTTTGATAATTTAAACCAAATATACCAAATATAAATAAGTTTTCTATATTGAATAGAATTCTCCATGTGACTTTCTTTTTTCTTCGATGGACAATTCCAGTTAGATAAAAATTTTTAAACCATCTTTTAATTAAAAATAATTTAATTATCTTCACGTGGGGTGTAAAATCGTCAAAATCTGATTTTTAAAACACAAGATAAAGCCCAAATCAGTAAAATGAGTATTTAAATTCTAATAATGATTATTATCTCATCATTATTGATATGGATAGAAAAGTAATTATAGAAATATAATTGCTTATTTAATTAAAAGGCCGGTATTTAAGGACCGACACCCTAATTATTCATTAATTTCATAATTAATGAATAGGGAAAATATACAGCTCATAAAAAGAGTCCAAAATATGGTAAATTCATCAAAGAAGGATCCGGAATCCCAATTAAAGGCAATTAATGAGTCATAGCTGTAACAGCCCCAAATCCGGGGTCAGGGATTTAGGGTTGTCACAATCCATGTACTCCTTGCCTTACCTGTATTACTCACACCATTCATAATTCACCTGCTCATGACCCCACAACATATGTCTCACACACACACACACACAGGTTAGAGTCTCAGAAACGACACAATACAACAACTGCGGAATAAATAACTTTTATTACAATACCCAAATGTCTTTTGAATCTGATACTGATACAATTTCTAAGTATTGTTACATTACCAACTTAGCCTTCTGATGCTTACAGTCCACTAATAACATTCATGTCTATGCATAAGTTGAATGCCAAAAGCCGTAACCTGATTCGATTGGTTCGTACTACTCTTCGGGATCACTGCTAGAAACTGTTTATGGAAATGCCTTGCGGGATATGTGCCGTCCCATTGGCATCCTGCTTCGCTGCTATATAATATATATAAAACAATAGCAAGAGTGAGCGATAGCTCAGCAGGGTAATAAAATATGGCATAATCCTGCCTTTAACTCAACCCAGAATAAAGCGGGTATAAGACAATAATTTGTCAAAATATCTCGATACTGAAATTATTTCCTTATCGGAATGTATTCTCAAAAACAGTACCATTAATGTACTTCAAATATCATTTCATAATATTTCTGCAAGCTTTTGCTATATTATGAACAAAGTTCTAGTATAATATAAAAGATAAGGTTTCAAAGTAAACCAATATAACTCTTCCAAAAATATCTGCTATGTAAGCAGAATATCAACACATAACTTAAAAGAAGTTATAAGATGATTCAGTATAAACAACTCCCTTACCATAACTCATGTTATGTAAGGTATCCACAGAGTCAAATGATATAAAAGATGAAGTTACGAGGAAAATTAATATCATATCTCCGTAACCCAAGATTTACTTATGCATATATTATCAGAGTCATAACTCATAACAGATGAAGTTGCAAGGATTCATTGTAACTTTATTTTGAACACTTTTCGACCCCCTGCCAACATGACCGGTAAACCTGTACCACGGTGTCATCCTTGGTCCCTTTCAATACATGTTGCAGAATCCCTCTGCCAACATGATCGGTAAACCTGTACCAACGGAGCCATCCGTGGTCCCTTTCAGTACATGTTGCAGAATTATCCAAAATGGATGATGAACCAATACTGGAGCCTTCTCCGCGCCCGTCGTACCCCCTTACTATGATCAGTAGCAGGTTGTACAACGAAAATATGTTTTCTACATGTAGATGGAAGTATCACGACAGCCTGACATTGTCTACCGCCTTTCTGGATCTCCCGGCCCATTTGGGGCAATAAAGTGATGGATCGGCGCGACTCGACCTCTTACACATGCTCCTAGTTCCGATGAAATCCATGACTCTGAAACGTAAAGATCGTCTTCCTTTCCCCAAGTGTAATACTTGTTGGTACGACTCCACTCAGTAGTCATATCTAGGCTGGAAAGGAAGATTCTCCAATATTTCCCAAGCGATGCTTGTTAATGGATATCGACTTGTTCCAGGAATTTACCCCTCGATCGTTGAGGTGGTAACACAATATTTGACTTGCAGCAACTAAATTGCTTCGATAAAATATCTGTCCCCTGACAGTTTTGAGTTGAGAGTTTAAAAAGAGTTGCAGTTACTTAAAACAGGTTTCCCATATTTTTGATAATTGAGCGAGCATTTAAATCCCCTTTAAAAGACAGATTTAAATGGAAAAACATTGTTTTGGGAACCTCTTTTTGATTTGAAAATAATTAATAATACTTATTGAATAAGTAACCTTAAACGAATATTTGAAAATAATATTCATTAAGTAAGTAATCCTCAAATGAAAGTAATATCCTTTAAGTCAATAATCCTCAAATGAATATAAATAATATTCTGTAAGTCGATAATCCTCAAATGAATATTAATAAATAATATTCTTAAAATGAATATTAATAAATAATATTCTTAAAGTCAATAATCCTCAAATGAATATTCATAAATAATATTCCTTAAATAAAATAATTAACCCTCGAATAACAGTTACCTGATATCTTTATCGGAAAATAACCTTTAACATATACCGAAATATAATTACTTCTGATCTTAGAGAAAATCACCCGCCCTTATCCTAGGGCAAATATAAAATCCTGGCTTATAGCTGATATCCCATATCTAACTCATAAGCCCCAACTTCAAGTCATAACCTCAAGTATTGCTATACATAGCAATTTGAAAACAAGTATGCAATAACACATGTATACTTCTCATTTGCATATATAACTGAAATAGTATTTCTCGACCGAGATAATACTCAAATAACATTCCTCAAAACACATAGTATTCTGCCGATGGAATCCCTCCGGGTTTCCACGGCTATCTACATATCTCAAAATACCGACTCCCGATTTAGAGTCGAAAACAATGAATATGCTCTTATATATAGAGCTACAAGATATACCGGTTCATAAGTACATTATCTCAAAGCTCGTATATAAACCAAAATCAAACTCTATTTTATACAATATATAACATGTATCGCAAAACTGTATAACTCCACACATGGCAAAAGCAGTAATATATAATCAATACTTCAAAGTATAGATTTAGAAAACTTGCCACAATACTTGCAACAAAGATTTGGTATATAAATTGGGAATACACAAGTATTGAACATAGGAAAATATATATACTCTGAATAATAGAGTAAGGTTTAGTAAACTTGCCTGATGCTCGAGAGGTGATAGGGCTCTTGACCATGTCGAACAATCTAGACAAAGTCAAACGAAAGCACACGGTTAATCCCCTCGATAAACCACTTATAACTCAATGCTTAAACACGTAAGCGAAACACAACCAAGGCATTACTTGCTCGCTCTAGCGTCACACTAAGTCCATGTTATTCGTCAAATACTTATATCACAAGTTTGGTTTGAAATCCATTCTCAAATCCAAGTTATACTTAACCATTTGGAACCTTGGTTTCTAAGTCTCGTTTTCAGTGGTTTTCACTTGCGCGACCTCGACTAAAACATTTTTATAAAATCGAAAAATAATCTTTTTAATCCGAATCTTTTTCGTGAGCCTTCCTAACTGTCTCTAGTATTATTCCTCAAAGTTTCACATTTTAATATGGCTCCGAAGTGGTCCAAATATAGCCTCAAAGTTGCTGAACAGAGATGAGTCATTCTTCCGAATGGCTTTACTAAAACTCACTTTTCTCCTAAACCGTAAATCGTATAGACATGATCTTTATATCAAAACAAACCTTAAAACAAGACCTACATGTTCATGGTCAGTTCTGTTCAAAAATATTACCAGGCCAGTTCGTAATTCTTGCTCAAAACAGCCTTAAATCAATTGGGCATTACGACGGCTATAATCGTAACGTTTTCCATTTTTAAAACATACCCAAATCAACACCAAACAATCCCAAACTCACCATCCACCTTATACACCCTCCACTCAGTCAAATCCTCCATGAATAATCAAAACAAATTCATAACCCATCCTCCAAACTCAACCAACAATTCATATAATCACTTAATCATGCTCTTAACTTTATATAAACATCAAAACCATATTAAAACTCATATAAGTCAAAGGGGCAGAGGTGTTTATACCTTTCTTGAATCCTTAAACACACAACAAGAGCTTGTAAGCCTCAAAAGAGTCTTCATCCATGGTTATCATCCTTAAACTTGCAAAAGAAAATCAAGAACAAGTTATGAATTCTCGGAGTTACTATACACCGGTTTAAAGAACTGGAAAAATGAAGGTCTTACCTTGCTCAAATGGAAGAAACTCGTGCAATAGGAAATGTAGGTTATCTCAAGACCTTTCCAACAAGCTATAGATCGCCATTTTCCACCAAGCAATGAAGGAGATATGGATTTTACAATCCGGCAGTTGTACTTTAGCCGAAAATGAAGAAAAATGGAATGGTTTTACTTTTGGTTGTTTTGATAATTGAAATGATATTTTGTGGTCAAGTCTTTGTTTTGGTGAGTCATCAGCATTAAGCCTTATCATCAGGACACATGTTGATCCATGAGATATCATGGTGGCAAAGCAGGACACGTGTCAAGCACTGGAGGGTCATGGTGGCAAAGCAGCTTTACTAGTTCGTTTCTTTTCACATGGATGATCCAAACGTTGCATCCCTCGAATTAATCTTGTTACATGTTACTTCCATGTCTATATTCAATCCTGTAAATGTTGCCTTGTTCCTCTTGAAACGATTCGAAATATTTCCCAAAATGAGCGAATAAAACTCTACGCGATTCGCGCAGTGAATAGTAACTATTCACTATTCATTCCAATAATCGAATCCTTAAATCGACTTTAATAAACTAATAAAATTCCAAAATATTAAATCCTCAAATCCTCAATTTTAATATCTCATTTCTTGAATATAATAATATATAATTCGCTGCCCGGTCAAATACTTCATCAAAATAAAATTTGGAATTTCTGAATTCCGATCGTCTTTGCATTCACTTATTTACTCCGTAGATCACTAATATGACTTCGGAATATCCACACCACGTCTCGTACATAGGTGGCATGAAAAACTTTGTTAATCCTCAAAATCACTATTCATCCACCAAATTCACTATTCACTGTTGTACTTAATCATAATAAGAAAAGTTTTAATTTTTCCAAAAATTTGGGTTATTACAGTCTCCCCTCCTTAAAAGGATTCCGTCCCGGAATCAGCTTAGGAATAACTGGGGTACTTCTCTCCCATTGCACTTTCTAACTCCCAGGTGGATTCTTCCACCTCTTGATTTTCCACAAACCTCTTACTAGCTTGGCAACCTCGTCTCTTAGCACTTGTTCTTTTCTATCCGTGATTTCCACAGGTTGTTCTTTGTAAGTCAGACCATGTTGTATATCTACATGTTCGTACTCTAACATATGCCGGGCATCTATAGTATACTGACGTAGCATTGACACATGAACCCCGTTATGACCATTCTACAAGTTTGGGGGGTAAGGCTGGCTCGTAGGCCACCTTCCTGACGCGTTTCAAAATCTCAGATGGCCCAATGAATCTCGGGCTCAACTTCCCTTTCTTTCCAAATCTCATTAATTCCTTCCATGGAGATACCTTTAGCATCACGAATCTCTAACCTCATATTCTCTATCTTGTTTGTACAGAAATACACCAGCATAACTTGCTTGTCATTCATCAACTTGCCATTTAGCTTATCAATAGCAGTACTATCTCTATACTCGCGGGCTTAGTCCGCATACTTTCTCTGTTTGTCTTGGTTGTCACTAGCCGCTTGTTGGTGAAATCTTTTGTCTTTCTAGTTTGTTGGACTAACTTGGGTTTTGTGTAAAATCTCATCCTTTAATTCCCGATCATTCGGAATCCATCTCTGTCTCATTTTAATTAAGGGTATCGGCCACCACATTGGCCTTCCCCGGATGGTAGTGTATCTCACAGTCATAATCCTAGGTCAATTCTAGCCATTTCTCCATCTCATGCTATCTACTATCATGGGTAACTCAAAGCCAATTCATTACATTCCATAAAATTTGTGGGTGCATTAGTCAACCCAAAATAACTTCGCTGAAAACTCGAAGTGTCTATTCCTAGTACGAATCGCAGTCTTGGGCATATCCTCTGATTTAACTTCCAACTGGTGATACCCAGTTCTTAAATAAATTGGAAATACACAGCGTTCTTCCGCTGATCAAACAATCATCTACAAGGGTACCTATTCTCCATGTCGAACTCATACAACTCTCGAGGTTCGATGCATAATCTTGTGCTAATATCTTTCTCTCTCACAACAACACTGGGCTCTGCACGGTGGTGCACTGGGTCTTATCATATCCTTGCTCAACAATTCTTGTAACTGAGTCACTAACTCTTTCATTCCCACTATACTCTGAATACTCGGTATTCATTCTCATGTCATCCAAATCGATATCTGGTAGCTCATTAAAACCTTGTACAATCTCCCAAAACCATTGTAGTTCCCTTTATACTTGGTATCTCTTTTCTTGGCGTCAACCATAAGAGCTAATTAAGCCTCGTATTTCTGACGTAATAGTTTCTTAGTCTGAACTATATTCAAGAATCTCTAAATCTTCCTCCATCCTTTAATTATTACTTTTTTTTTTCTTTGCAATCAATTGGCTCCATTGGGTGTCAACCAACCCATCCTTATTATAATATCAACTTCTCCCAACTTGAAAGGAATCAGGTCTATCAAAAGTGTCGACCTCATATTTCTAGTTCACAACCTGGATGTACCAGTCTTATGGGAAAATCCCTCGATTGGCTATTTCTACTTGTAATTATTCCCTCAGCGTCTCGGCCTTAAGGTTTAATCGTCAGGCAACATCTTGATATACAACAATGCATTAGCTCTGTCTAAACAGTGTAGAAGGGCACCTGCTATTTAAAGGTCCTGATAGTGGGCTGCTTGTTGGAGGTAGCCCTGGTTGAAACCTATTGGCTTTCTTTTATTCTGTGTTCACAAACTCCGGAACAAACCTCAATAATTCGGGAAACTTGGCCTCATACTCGGTCACAGTCATGGTTTCTTGTTTTAACTCTTTAACTTTCATTTTCATCCGGGTCTCCATATATTTCCGGAAATTATTCCTGCTGCACCTCTCCCAAGTCACAATACCAGCTCCCTTTGACGCCATCGTCAGTACTTATCTTGCTAACCCAGAGGTAGTGTCCATTCGTAACAACTCCTCCAAAATCTCAATTCCCCTATAGGGCATCTATCTAACACCGTTGTCACTGGAGTTCACGGCACACCGCTATTTCTTTTACATATATCGATTGACACGCTTTCCATTATCATAATATCCTTGGGAGAATAAACCAATTTCATTGATATGTCACTAACATTCCATTCGTCTTAGGGATTCGCTCCTGACATAGGTGATTTCGTCGCGAATCTAATTCCTATCAGCGAATTTTGACTTATTTGACCTGGTTGGCCTCCCCTTAGAATTCAATGAGGATAACAAAATCATGGGGCCTTGAAAAGACAGCTCCCATATCAAGGAAAACGTCACACACTAGTGATCATAAGGTTATGAGTTTTAAGGTAACCTTATTGGAGGTAAAAGAATTTACCGAGAGATCAACATGATCATAAGAACTCAACGTTGTGTGCCTCGATTGAGACATTACTAAAGGTAATTAGCCTTCTTGTATTTCACAACTTACAAGTGATGGCGTCCCATCAGACTTC
Organism: Heracleum sosnowskyi; assembly: GCA_030848705.1. Lineage (NCBI taxonomy): Eukaryota > Viridiplantae > Streptophyta > Magnoliopsida > Apiales > Apiaceae > Heracleum > Heracleum sosnowskyi. Next base: position 55,762,011 of record CM061238.1, on the reverse strand, counting down.
TATCACACAGACAGATAGTCCTTGTAGCCCCTATAAGTATAGGGTTGTTCATCTCAGTAGAAGTTGAAAAGTATGAAAGCAATTCGAGATCAATTTGATGATTATCGTCTTTCGACAATATTTCTTAAAGGAACACCTTGGATTAAAATTGAACAGATTCCAAAGGTGCGGTTTCCAAAGAAAAGAATAACCAAAAAGATACTGGTACTTAACAAACAAGTGGTGAGGTATCACCATAGGGTCATTCATTATTTGAAGAAAAGTGAAAGCTTAAATAACATCATTTGACAGGGGTTCGAAAACCTGAAAGTAGGCATTGTGATAGCCTCTGGCACAATTGAAACTGAATATGGTTGAACACAAGTGTTATAAAACAACTTCGAAGAGGGAATATACCCTTTATCAGAATTTTTCCTGGGGAGAGGTCAAGATAGATCATAGATTGGGGAGGTACCCTTCATAATTTGCAAATGGGGAGGGTACTACCAAAGTCTCTACGGATGCCTTCTATGTCGGCTCCTCTAATGGATAATCGTTCAATTCCAAAGCTTTTCTTCTCCATGCACACCCTAAGGTGCTCGATACCTACGTTATTGCCGACTCATAATAGTCGTTAAGGATTCAACCATCGACCTTTGCAATCACAGGGAATTCTATTCGACTAGGCGCAAACATCTCAAGTAAGCGTTCTGTTCTATAAGAAGACTTCGATACCGTTGTCGCCCGTAGCAATGAAAATTCCACATGTCGACTGGGCAGTACTCCGGAAGATCGTTAGAAACTACAAGATTAAATCTGGTCTCTATTTCAATCATCCTTATATCCAATATTCCTTCTCCCATATCAATCCCGGGCGCTACATAAGCTTAACACTTTTGGCACAATAGCCTTTTCATTTAAGTCAATCCCGGAACTTCTCAGTCCGTCTTGGTCCTTAAATATATTTCGCCTTTACCGTCCAAGCTCAACTTCATCATTTTATCTCTACAATCAATTATAGCAATCAGGGTCTGTCCACCAACCCATATAACGGCTATCTTACCCAATCCACAGGGTTCGCTCTAACTTCCACTCTCTTTGGTGACATCCTCTGGTAATCAGAAAGACAAGGTTTGCCAAAATTTGCTGAATTCCTTTCCAAAAATCAGGGAAATTTGATCAATCTATTTACCTACTAGTAATGCTCGGATCTGATTTCCGACCTTTCTGTTCTATCCTCATAATTCCTTCCTGGTTTCCTGAGGGTGGTAAATCTCGTTCTCGATTCCGTATTAGCGTGCTTGTCTTACAATAACATTTGCATGGTACATATACCCAAAATTTTCCTTGAGATAATAAAATCCCTCAATGATGTAATAGACACCATTTCCAGTGGAATCGTTGGTCGTGGGGAATTGAAGCCTCGTAGCCAAAGCAATTCCTTCCACTATTCTTAGGCAACTAAGTACCCTTAATCGTTTGTGAAAATATGAACACCTTGGTTCTTACGTATGCCGCCTCCTTACGGGCAACTATAACCGACTACGAGTAACATGTTTCGTTCAAGTCGAATCAATCCACTAATACTGGCTATACTGCCTCTACCTCTTCTGCTTTGGAGACTCTACTCCATTTTCTTTGTCATACCTCTTGATGAATCATGAACGATCCTTAAACTCTCGTATCGGCAATTATTTGACCTCCGAAGGTTCGTCCGGTCTTATTATAAGACCTCAAGTAACACACCACATCTTTATCAATCAACACGTTCTCTACAAGACTTTTTCCTTGACCCACCATGGGGTCTTCCTCTAGATCCTCCTATGGATCTCCTTTATCAGGTCTCCGTCCATTTCAAGGAACACATCATCAATTGCCTACTCGAAGGCCTCAGGGTCTGGTATCTCAGAATCCCATCAATCTATAACTCATACGAATCGAGGTGACTAACCATGAAGTCCTAAGTACAGTTTCCTAGAAGAAGTCCCCTCTCGGGCTTCATCTTAAACAGTCAGGGTCATGTCCTCTAACCCGACTACAAACTTAATTTGAGCTCTAGATTTTCTTATCATTATTAAGGGTATTGTAAGACTCGATCTCCTATCGTTTCTGAGGACTGTAACCTAACGCTCTGATACCATCTCTGTAACAGCCCCAAATCCGGGGTCAGGGATTTAGGGTTGTCACAATCCATGTACTCCTTGCCTTACCTGTATTACTCACACCATTCATAATTCACCTGCTCATGACCCCACAACATATGTCTCACACACACACACACACAGGTTAGAGTCTCAGAAACGACACAATACAACAACTGCGGAATAAATAACTTTTATTACAATACCCAAATGTCTTTTGAATCTGATACTGATACAATTTCTAAGTATTGTTACATTACCAACTTAGCCTTCTGATGCTTACAGTCCACTAATACCATTCATGTCTATGCATAAGTTGAATGCCAAAAGCCGTAACCTGATTCGATTGGTTCGTACTACTCTTCGGGATCACTGCTAGAAACTGTTTATGGAAATGCCTTGCGGGATATGTGCCGTCCCATTGGCATCCTGCTTCGCTGCTATATAATATATATAAAACAATAGCAAGAGTGAGCGATAGCTCAGCAGGGTAATAAAATATGGCATAATCCTGCCTTTAACTCAACCCAGAATAAAGCGGGTATAAGACAATAATTTGTCAAAATATCTCGATACTGAAATTATTTCCTTATCGGAATGTATTCTCAAAAACAGTACCATTAATGTACTTCAAATATCATTTCATAATATTTCTGCAAGCTTTTGCTATATTATGAACAAAGTTCTAGTATAATATAAAAGATAAGGTTTCAAAGTAAACCAATATAACTCTTCCAAAAATATCTGCTATGTAAGCAGAATATCAACACATAACTTAAAAGAAGTTATAAGATGATTCAGTATAAACAACTCCCTTACCATAACTCATGTTATGTAAGGTATCCACAGAGTCAAATGATATAAAAGATGAAGTTACGAGGAAAATTAATATCATATCTCCGTAACCCAAGATTTACTTATGCATATATTATCAGAGTCATAACTCATAACAGATGAAGTTGCAAGGATTCATTGTAACTTTATTTTGAACACTTTTCGACCCCCTGCCAACATGACCGGTAAACCTGTACCACGGTGTCATCCTTGGTCCCTTTCAATACATGTTGCAGAATCCCTCTGCCAACATGATCGGTAAACCTGTACCAACGGAGCCATCCGTGGTCCCTTTCAGTACATGTTGCAGAATTATCCAAAATGGATGATGAACCAATACTGGAGCCTTCTCCGCGCCCGTCGTACCCCCTTACTATGATCAGTAGCAGGTTGTACAACGAAAATATGTTTTCTACATGTAGATGGAAGTATCACGACAGCCTGACATTGTCTACCGCCTTTCTGGATCTCCCGGCCCATTTGGGGCAATAAAGTGATGGATCGGCGCGACTCGACCTCTTACACATGCTCCTAGTTCCGATGAAATCCATGACTCTGAAACGTAAAGATCGTCTTCCTTTCCCCAAGTGTAATACTTGTTGGTACGACTCCACTCAGTAGTCATATCTAGGCTGGAAAGGAAGATTCTCCAATATTTCCCAAGCGATGCTTGTTAATGGATATCGACTTGTTCCAGGAATTTACCCCTCGATCGTTGAGGTGGTAACACAATATTTGACTTGCAGCAACTAAATTGCTTCGATAAAATATCTGTCCCCTGACAGTTTTGAGTTGAGAGTTTAAAAAGAGTTGCAGTTACTTAAAACAGGTTTCCCATATTTTTGATAATTGAGCGAGCATTTAAATCCCCTTTAAAAGACAGATTTAAATGGAAAAACATTGTTTTGGGAACCTCTTTTTGATTTGAAAATAATTAATAATACTTATTGAATAAGTAACCTTAAACGAATATTTGAAAATAATATTCATTAAGTAAGTAATCCTCAAATGAAAGTAATATCCTTTAAGTCAATAATCCTCAAATGAATATAAATAATATTCTGTAAGTCGATAATCCTCAAATGAATATTAATAAATAATATTCTTAAAATGAATATTAATAAATAATATTCTTAAAGTCAATAATCCTCAAATGAATATTCATAAATAATATTCCTTAAATAAAATAATTAACCCTCGAATAACAGTTACCTGATATCTTTATCGGAAAATAACCTTTAACATATACCGAAATATAATTACTTCTGATCTTAGAGAAAATCACCCGCCCTTATCCTAGGGCAAATATAAAATCCTGGCTTATAGCTGATATCCCATATCTAACTCATAAGCCCCAACTTCAAGTCATAACCTCAAGTATTGCTATACATAGCAATTTGAAAACAAGTATGCAATAACACATGTATACTTCTCATTTGCATATATAACTGAAATAGTATTTCTCGACCGAGATAATACTCAAATAACATTCCTCAAAACACATAGTATTCTGCCGATGGAATCCCTCCGGGTTTCCACGGCTATCTACATATCTCAAAATACCGACTCCCGATTTAGAGTCGAAAACAATGAATATGCTCTTATATATAGAGCTACAAGATATACCGGTTCATAAGTACATTATCTCAAAGCTCGTATATAAACCAAAATCAAACTCTATTTTATACAATATATAACATGTATCGCAAAACTGTATAACTCCACACATGGCAAAAGCAGTAATATATAATCAATACTTCAAAGTATAGATTTAGAAAACTTGCCACAATACTTGCAACAAAGATTTGGTATATAAATTGGGAATACACAAGTATTGAACATAGGAAAATATATATACTCTGAATAATAGAGTAAGGTTTAGTAAACTTGCCTGATGCTCGAGAGGTGATAGGGCTCTTGACCATGTCGAACAATCTAGACAAAGTCAAACGAAAGCACACGGTTAATCCCCTCGATAAACCACTTATAACTCAATGCTTAAACACGTAAGCGAAACACAACCAAGGCATTACTTGCTCGCTCTAGCGTCACACTAAGTCCATGTTATTCGTCAAATACTTATATCACAAGTTTGGTTTGAAATCCATTCTCAAATCCAAGTTATACTTAACCATTTGGAACCTTGGTTTCTAAGTCTCGTTTTCAGTGGTTTTCACTTGCGCGACCTCGACTAAAACATTTTTATAAAATCGAAAAATAATCTTTTTAATCCGAATCTTTTTCGTGAGCCTTCCTAACTGTCTCTAGTATTATTCCTCAAAGTTTCACATTTTAATATGGCTCCGAAGTGGTCCAAATATAGCCTCAAAGTTGCTGAACAGAGATGAGTCATTCTTCCGAATGGCTTTACTAAAACTCACTTTTCTCCTAAACCGTAAATCGTATAGACATGATCTTTATATCAAAACAAACCTTAAAACAAGACCTACATGTTCATGGTCAGTTCTGTTCAAAAATATTACCAGGCCAGTTCGTAATTCTTGCTCAAAACAGCCTTAAATCAATTGGGCATTACGACGGCTATAATCGTAACGTTTTCCATTTTTAAAACATACCCAAATCAACACCAAACAATCCCAAACTCACCATCCACCTTATACACCCTCCACTCAGTCAAATCCTCCATGAATAATCAAAACAAATTCATAACCCATCGTCCAAACTCAACCAACAATTCATATAATCACTTAATCATGCTCTTAACTTTATATAAACATCAAAACCATATTAAAACTCATATAAGTCAAAGGGGCAGAGGTGTTTATACCTTTCTTGAATCCTTAAACACACAACAAGAGCTTGTAAGCCTCAAAAGAGTCTTCATCCATGGTTATCATCCTTAAACTTGCAAAAGAAAATCAAGAACAAGTTATGAATTCTCGGAGTTACTATACACCGGTTTAAAGAACTGGAAAAATGAAGGTCTTACCTTGCTCAAATGGAAGAAACTCGTGAAATAGGAAATGTAGGTTATCTCAAGACCTTTCCAACAAGCTATAGATCGCCATTTTCCACCAAGCAATGAAGGAGATATGGATTTTACAATCCGGCAGTTGTACTTTAGCCGAAAATGAAGAAAAATGGAATGGTTTTACTTTTGGTTGTTTTGATAATTGAAATGATATTTTGTGGTCAAGTCTTTGTTTTGGTGAGTCATCAGCATTAAGCCTTATCATCAGGACACATGTTGATCCATGAGATATCATGGTGGCAAAGCAGGACACGTGTCAAGCACTGGAGGGTCATGGTGGCAAAGCAGCTTTACTAGTTCGTTTCTTTTCACATGGATGATCCAAACGTTGCATCCCTCGAATTAATCTTGTTACATGTTACTTCCATGTCTATATTCAATCCTGTAAATGTTGCCTTGTTCCTCTTGAAACGATTCGAAATATTTCCCAAAATGAGCGAATAAAACTCTACGCGATTCGCGCAGTGAATAGTAACTATTCACTATTCATTCCAATAATCGAATCCTTAAATCGACTTTAATAAACTAATAAAATTCCAAAATATTAAATCCTCAAATCCTCAATTTTAATATCTCATTTCTTGAATATAATAATATATAATTCGCTGCCCGGTCAAATACTTCATCAAAATAAAATTTGGAATTTCTGAATTCCGATCGTCTTTGCATTCACTTATTTACTCCGTAGATCACTAATATGACTTCGGAATATCCACACCACGTCTCGTACATAGGTGGCATGAAAAACTTTGTTAATCCTCAAAATCACTATTCATCCACCAAATTCACTATTCACTGTTGTACTTAATCATAATAAGAAAAGTTTTAATTTTTCCAAAAATTTGGGTTATTACAATAGCCTTTATCAACAAGGAAACGAATTCTACAGCAAGAAATACAATGTTTATCCAATATCAAAAAGGAGACTTATTCGCTAAGACTCCTAAACATACCATAAATACTATGCTCTAGACGCCTATATAAGGACCCTGATCCTACAATCAGAACTACGTTTTGGGCACAGCTCCATACGTCATCTACTACGTTTTGGGCACAGCTCCATACGTCACAGCGCCTCGAAGGCGCAACAAGCCACAAAGGCACCCCTAGAACTACGTTTTAGACTTCATCCTCGAATAAGGACATACAAGTCACTACGTCCTTGGTGTGCCCCTGCCGCCATAGCCCCGAGGGCAACACCAAGAACTACGTCTTTGACTTGATTCTCAATAACGAATTGAGATACGTAGGCATCTTGTGAGGACCGATTTAGTCTCGAAACACAAGTGCAGCCATTAAAGCTCGAAGCTCATTAATCCTAGCATTAAATTCACAAAGCACATTTTTTAATCCATAACATTTGGCGCCGTCTGTGGGAAAACAACATCAACCATGGCAAACACACGAAGAACAGCTCGGGATACTCAAACTCCCGATGATCGCCCCATCACCTCTGAGGCTGATCAGCCACCGCCGACTACCGGCACACAAGGGGCGAATATCCCCACCAACACTCAAGGACCGGAAATCCCGATTTCTGTTGAAGGGATGAATCCCCTGTAGATGGTCATTCATGGATCTAATCCACGAGAGACCGTTCACCAGCAACCAATCACGACATCCCCGCTGCTCATGAGTGCACCAAGGAGCCTTCAACTCCATACTACTGATCTCCCTCAATACGCGAATCAGACTTTGGGGATGCCAAGCTACGGCATGCCCCCTCGACCCATGGCGGGAGGTAGTGGAACTAATCCAATCTACCATGAGGCATATGTGCCCCCTTATATTCAAGGTCTGGGACCCCAACAACAACAAACTCGTCAGACCCCTCTCATTCAAGATTACTCTGGCCCATATACCGAGGATGAGGGTTATACAATTGGGGAGGATGTCGCCCCAAGAAGGAGACGTTCTTCCCAGACAAATCGGGAGCAACCCCAAACTACTAGGGAGAAACTTGCAGCCCATGAGGCAGAGACTGCAAGGCTCAAAAAACTCCTTGCTGAAGAAGAGGCCGCTCAATCTCGGGGCCAAACGACTGAAGGAATCCCGATAATCAACTTGGATCCACCAAGAAGGACCAAGAGGGCTGAAGCCCCAAGGGGTGATCCTAGTATTTTGTTGTCCCTAGGAGATCCTGATGATCCTACACCACCGTTTACTCAAGACATCATGAAAACGGCTATATCCAGAAAGTTTAAGATGCCTTCGATCAAAGCCTATGATGGAACGGGAGATCCCGCAAATCATGTAAGGACCTTCTCCAATGCACTGCTGTTGCAGCCAACCAACGATGCGGTCAAGTGTAGGGCGTTTCCACAAACCTTGGCAGGCATGGCCCAACGTTGGTATAGCCGTCTACCTCCAAACTCTATTGGGTCATTAAAGGAACTAAGCAAGGCTTTCATCAATCAGTTCATTAGTGGAAGGGTGCATGAGAAAAGTTCTGCATCACTCATGGCAATCCGGCAAGGACAGAATGAGGCCCTAAGGGACTACATCAATCGATTCACTCGAGAGGCTTTAAAAGTCCCGGACTTAGAGGACAGAGTGGCTATGATAGCCCTGCAACACGGAACCACTGATGACCACTTCAAACGGTCGTTAGCTAAACATCCCCCCGAGAGCATGCTGAAGCTCCAAGATAGGGCCGGAAAGTATATCAAGGCTGAAGAAAGCATGAGAAAATATGAACCCACTACTGGCGGTAGTGGAAACTCAAAGAAAAGAAAAGAAACTCAGGAGTAAGACGTCAAGGAAAAGTTCCCCAAAACATTAAAGAACTCCGATTCTCCCCCTAAGAGAAGCAATTTTGGACCAAAATTCACGGAATATGCAAGATTGAATACTCCCAGGAGTCAAATTCTGATGGAGATAGCCAAGGAAGAAGATATCAAATGGCCAAAGCCAATGAGGGCTGATTTGTCCAAACGGAACCAAAGTCAGTTTTGTCGGTTCCACAAAGAAGTCGGTCATGACACCGATGATTGTAGGCAATTGAAAGATGAGATTGAGTTCCTGATACGGAGAGGAAAACTCAGCAAATTCACCAAGGATGGAAATCAAGGGAGTCAAAGAGGAAACTATGAAAGGAAGGATTACGACAGAAGGGACAACGACCAAGATCGTAACCCCAAGCCCCGAGGGCCAGTTATCAACATGATATTCGGAGGACCAACCGCTGCTGGGTCCTCCCGAAACTCAAGAAAGGCTTATGCCCGAGAGGTAATGACTGTGGTTGGAGAAGCACCGAAGCGTGCCAGAACAGAAGTATCAATAGGTTTTGACGATTCAGACTTGGAAGGGGTAAAGTTCCCCCATGATGATCCTCTTGTCATAATACATGTGATAGGTAACTCCGAAACAAAGAGAGTCCTAGTCGACAATGGAGCTTCAGTGGATATCTTGTTCCACGATGCTTTTATCGAGATGGGTTACACTGATTCTCAGCTAACACCCTCAAATATGCCTGTATACGGATTCAACGGGGTGGAATCAAAAGTGGAAGGCACTATCCAACTGCCAATGACCATGGGGCAAGGGATGAATACGTCTACTCAGATGTTGGACTTCATAGTTATAAAAGCGACTTCAACCTACAATGCAATCCTGGGAAGGACTGGTCTTCATGCGTTCAAGGTTGTTGCCTCATCTTATCATCTAAAAATCAAGTTCTCAAAGAGGAATGGGATTGGTGAAGAACGAGGAGACCAAAAGATGGCTAGAAGTTGTTATGTAGCCGCGTTAAGGCCTGATGGAACCGGGGGGCAAGTTCTCCCAATTGAAGATATGAATATCAGCGACAACGAGGACAGAAGGGGGAAACCGGCTGAGGACTTGGTCCCAATTCCCCTAGTCCCAGGAGAACCAGAGAAGGTGACTTATATTGGGGCACTACTGCCCGAACCATTGAAGAGCAAACTCACGTCTTTTCTTCAAGAAAACAATGACGTTTTTGCTTGGATAGCGGCCGACATGCCAGGGATTGATCCCCAATTGATATCTCACAAATTGAATGTGGATCCAGAAAGGAAGACAGTAAAACAAAAGAAAAGAAATTTTGCTCCAGAGAGGCTTGAAGCCATTAAGCAAGAAGTGAATAAGCTTTTGGAAGCCGGGTTCATTGAGGAAATTCAATTCCCAGAATGGTTAGCTAACCCCGTGATGGTCAAAAAAGCTAACGGGAAGTGGAGGATGTGCGTCGACTTCACCGACTTGAATGATGCATGTCCTAAGGATTGTTTTCCCTTACCAAGGATTGATGCTCTAATAGATGCCACTGTTGGGCATGAGATGCTAAGTTTCATGGATGGCTTCAGTGGATATAATCAAATCAAGATGCACAAAGATGACATCGTCAAGGTATCATTCATCACTGACTTTGGTGTCTTCTGTTTCTTAGTCATGGCTTTTGGGCTTAAGAATGCAGGAGCGACCTATCAAAGGTTGGTAAACAAAATCTTTGAGCACCTAATTGGAAAAACCATGGAGGTCTACGTGGATGACATGTTAGTCAAAAGCCTCGATAAGGCCGATCACATTAAGCACCTCCGAAAGGCATTCGAAGTGCTAAGGCACCACAAGATGATGTTGAATCCAGCTAATTGTGCCTTTGGTGTAGGCTCGGGAAAGTTTTTAGGCCTAATGGTTTCCAAGAGAGGAATCGAGGCCAATCCCGACAAAATCAAAGCAATTCTAGACATGGAGCCACCACGGACTGTCAAAGATGTCCAGAAATTAACGGGAAGAGTGGCAGCGTTGGGGAGATTCATCTCCAAGTAAGGAGAGAAGTGTTTACCCTTCTTCAAAGCACTCAAAAAAGTGAAAATTTTGAATGGACAACTGAAAGCCAAGAGGCCTTTGAGGCCCTAAAGAAATACATGGCTGAAGCACCACTATTGGCAAAACCCAAGCCAGGGGAAACTCTCTACTTGTACTTGGCAGTTTCTAACACAGCCCTTGGAGCTGTACTGATAAAGGAAGAATTGAAAGTGCAGAAGCCCGTCTAATATGTGAGTAAGATTCTTCATGGGGCAGAAATAAACTACTCAACGATTGAGAAGTTTGCCTTAGCCTTGATAATGGCCTCAAGAAAGCTACGCCCGTACTTCCAGGCACACAAGATAGAGGTTTTGACTGATCAACCTCTAAGAAACATCTTGCATAGCCCTCAAGTTAGTGGAAGATTGATCAAATGGGCCATTGAATTGGGCGAATTCGACATCAAGTATAAGCCTCGAACGGCCATAACAGCTCAAGCACTCGCTGACTTCATGGTTGAATGTACCATTGACAACCAAGAAGTCGGGGGGCAGGAAGTAATAATGGAAGACAAGGAAACTGAAGACATAATCTCCAAAGAATGTTGGGTGAAGTAATAATGGAAGACAAGGAAACTGAAGACATAATCTCCAAAGAATGTTGGGTGCTCTATTTTGATGGAGCATCAAAAACAAAATCAAGTGGAACCGGTTTAGTGCTACAAAGTCCTGATGGATTCCTCATAGAGTATGCACTGAAACTTGACTTCCCAACGACAAACAATGAGGCTGAGTATGAAGCTCTGATAGCTGGCTTAGGGCTGGCTGGAGCCTTGAGGGTCAAAACTCTGAAAGTATGTGGAGATTCGAGGCTAGTGGTTTCCCAAGTGAATGGGGAATTTGAGGCCAGAGAAGAAGTCATGGCCAAGTACTTGAAACTTGTCAAGGCCATCATGACTCAGTTCGACGAATGCTATGTAGAGCACATCCCAAGGGAAGAAAACTTGAAGGCTGATGCCTTGTCTAAGTTTGCTTCTTCTGAAATTGAAAACTATGCAGGGAGTGTATACTTCCAAGTCCTGAGGACCCCAAGCATCAACGGAAAGTTGGTAGCACCCATTGATGTTGCTAGTTGTTGGATAGATCCCATCAAGGCTCATCTGGAAACTGGGTGGTTACCCAATGACACTTCAGAAGCACGAAAGCTATACGTCAGAGCACTAAGGTATACCCTGATTGAGGGAATCCTATATAAGAAGTCTTTCATCATTCCATATCTGAAATGTTTAAGACCTCAAGAGGCAGAATTAGCCCTGAAGGAAGTACATGAAGGAATTTGTGGGCAGCACTTGGGGGGCAGAGCCCTTGCCCATAAAATCACTCGTCTAGGTTTCTATTGGCCAAGCATACTTGCTGATGCTAAAAGCTATGTAAAGAAATGTGAACGGTGCCAGAAACATGCACCAGTGGTTAGGCAACCACCAGAGATGATGACATCCATTAACTCACCTATTCCCTTTGCTATGTGGGGAATGGATATACTCGGGCCATTTCCAATGGCAAGTGCTCAACGAAAGTTCTTGATAGTAGCAATCGACTACTTCACCAAGTGGATTGACGCTAAACCTTTAGCCAAGATAACCACCAAGCAAGTAATGCATTTCTTCTGGGAAAATGTGATATGCAGGTACGGAATTCCGCGAGTCCTGGTTACGGACAATGGAACTCAGTTTAACAATGATGAGTTCAAGAAATATTGTGATGAGAATGATATCAAGTTGCGCTTCACTTCTGTTGCCCATCCTCAAGCAAATGGGCAAGCTGAGGTTGCAAATCGAATTATCCTGGATGGACTAAAGAAAAGAGTTGAACGCTCCAGAAACACTTGGGTAGACGAATTACTCCCCATACTTTGGGCATATCGTACTACTTGTAAAGTCACCACCGGGGCAACTCCGTTTCTATTGGCTTATGGAGCAGAGGCAGTAGTCCCGGTGGAGATTACTCACACCTCCCCAAGAGTTGAGGCTTATGAACCGGAAGAAAATGAAGAAGGCTTGAGGCTAGCTTTGGATCTAATTGATGAAGTTAGGGATGAAGCAAACGCCAAGATAGTTGAACATCAAAAGAAAGCCTCTTTCTACTACAACCTAAGGGTTAAAGAAAGGTTTTTTCGTCAAGGAGACTTGGTTCTCAGGAAAATTGAAGCATCCAGAGTTGGACAAAAGGGCAAGCTGGCCCCAAATTGGGAAGGACCATATCGCGTCAAGAACGTGTTTGGTCGAGGCTCGTACAAACTAGAAACCCTTGAAGGGCATGAGGTGCGGTGCCAGAAACATGCACCAGTGGTTAGGCAACCACCAGAGATGATGACATCCATTAACTCACCTATTCCCTTTGCTATGTGGGGAATGGATATACTCGGGCCATTTCCAATGGCAAGTGCTCAACGAAAGTTCTTGATAGTAGCAATCGACTACTTCACCAAGTGGATTGACGCTAAACCTTTAGCCAAGATAACCACCAAGCAAGTAATGCATTTCTTCTGGGAAAATGTGATATGCAGGTACGGAATTCCGCGAGTCCTGGTTACGGACAATGGAACTCAGTTTAACAATGATGAGTTCAAGAAATATTGTGATGAGAATGATATCAAGTTGCGCTTCACTTCTGTTGCCCATCCTCAAGCAAATGGGCAAGCTGAGGTTGCAAATCGAATTATCCTGGATGGACTAAAGAAAAGAGTTGAACGCTCCAGAAACACTTGGGTAGACGAATTACTCCCCATACTTTGGGCATATCGTACTACTTGTAAAGTCACCACCGGGGCAACTCCGTTTCTATTGGCTTATGGAGCAGAGGCAGTAGTCCCGGTGGAGATTACTCACACCTCCCCAAGAGTTGAGGCTTATGAACCGGAAGAAAATGAAGAAGGCTTGAGGCTAGCTTTGGATCTAATTGATGAAGTTAGGGATGAAGCAAACGCCAAGATAGTTGAACATCAAAAGAAAGCCTCTTTCTACTACAACCTAAGGGTTAAAGAAAGGTTTTTTCGTCAAGGAGACTTGGTTCTCAGGAAAATTGAAGCATCCAGAGTTGGACAAAAGGGCAAGCTGGCCCCAAATTGGGAAGGACCATATCGCGTCAAGAACGTGTTTGGTCGAGGCTCGTACAAACTAGAAACCCTTGAAGGGCATGAGGTGCCAAGGACTTGGCATGCCTCCAATTTGAAAGTCTATTATGTACAAAGTGTGTCCTGATTGGACTCACTACTAGGACAAATAGAAATAAGGTTCGATGAAATCATGAGCTTCCTAGAAAGCAAATGAAGGGTTGAAACCCCAGAAACCTAAGATATTCAGTCCAAACCCCATCATTTGATATGCTCAATGAAAGGCTTGAAGCCAAAACAAGATGGTATAAGACATAAAAGGCTTATGCAAGTGTCAAGTTAGCCTCGAATAAGGCAAAATCGTCGTAAATGTGTAGGTCGCTCCACACTTTACACCAAGACGATACTCGTGAAACACTAGTGTATATTAAAATCCTCAAAAAAGGGTAGTAAGTCCCAGGTAAGGGATAAAAAAACCCCAAGTCTCGAAAAAGACCGGTATAACTCCTATGAAATCCTAGTGCATTATCATAGACGTTGGGAAGCGTGATCAACCATTTTAAACTTCAAAGAAGAATCCCAGAAAATCTTCAAATCCTCAACAACAAGCCATGAAGGGCCAAGGGATACAAATAAAACTAAACTTGTTAAAAGTTTAAGTTAAGCCAGAAGGCTGGAAATACATAAAGAAAGTACAAGCCATGAATGGCCACAAATAAAAAACTAACTAAGCATCTTCCCCCTTGCCACCAGCTTCTGCCTCCTCCCCTGAGCTAGAGCCAGAGGAATGCTCATCAGCATCTTGGTCATCGGCAGAAGTGTCGCCAAGGGGGACGAATGCACAGGATCTAAAATCCCAGAAATCTTCAAGTCTTCAAAGCAAAATCCCAGAAATCTTCAAAGAAAACTCAGAATCTTCAAAGAAAACCCAGAATCTTCAAAGATTTCTTCAAATCTTCAAGCAAGAAACCCAGAAAAACGGTGAGATTCAACGAAAAATCTCGTCGGGAATCACTTTGTGACAGAACCCTAGCAGAGCAATTTAGAGAAGATTTTGGAGAAAATTTAGCAGAGTAACTTTGAGAAATAGAAAGTGAGGAATGAATGGAAACAACTGAGAGTTCACCCTTTTATAGGGATGACAGCCGGTCAATGGGTCGGTTGAAGGAAGGACAACCAGCATTAGCCGGTATAGTCATAAAGGCTAAAGGCCCAATAAAGGCTAAAGGCCTAATAAAGGCTAAAGGCCCAATAAAGGCTAAAAGCCCAATAAAGGCTAAAGGCCGAATAAAAGGCTAAAGGCCCAATAAAAAAGGCTAAAGGCCCAATAAAAAAGGCTTAAGGCCCAATAAAGGCTAAAAGCCCAATAAAGGCTAAAGGCCCAATAAAAAGGCTAAAAGCACAATAAAGGCTAGAGGCCCAATAAAAAAGCTAAAGGCCCAATTGCTAAATAAAGGCCTTAGACCCAAATTGAGCCCAATATATGTGGGCCTTAAAAGCTCGAAATGAACCAAATATTCGACCAGAATCCTGGTCGAATGAGTTCGAACGGGGCTCAAAATGGAGCACATCTTCGACTAAAATCCTGGTCGAAAGTATTCGACCAGGGCCTGAAACAACGCCAGAATTCGACTAGCAACCTGGTCGAAATCATTCGACCAGGAGGTAAAATCAAGTCAAGATTCGACCAGAAACCTGGTCGAAATCATTCGACCAGGAGGTAAAATCAAGTCAAGATTGGACCAGAAACCTGGTCGAAACCATTCGACCAGGAGGAAAAAGCCAGCCAAAATTCGACCAGAATCCTGGTCGAAAAAGTGAGGTCGAATTCGACCAGGATCCTGGTCGAAAATAAACTGAAAAATCAAAAAATTGATTTGACTTCTATGGAATTGATGAAAAATCCCGATTCCTGTTTTGGGAAAATTACAAAATGGATTTAGAACTATATGTTCGTCAAACCAAGCCACAATACGGAAGAAAAATTTCGTAACTCCCGAATAAGCTAACTTCTACGATAATCTAAAAGAGATTTTCCTAGAAGTTGGGGGGCAAATGATATGGACAGAAAAGTAATTATAGAAATATAATTGCTTATTTAATTAAAAGGCCGGTATTTAAGGACCGACACCCAAATTATTCATTAATTTCATAATTAATGAATAGGGAAAATATACAGCTCATAAAAAGAGTCCAAAATATGGTAAATTCATCAAAGAAGGATCCGGAATCCCAATTAAAGGCAATTAATGAGTCATAGCCTTTATCAACAAGGAAACGAATTCTACAGCAAGAAATACAATGTTTATCCAATATCAAAAAGGAGACTTATTCGCTAAGACTCCTAAACATACCATAAATACTATACTCTAGACGCCTATATAAGGACCCTGATCCTACAATCAGAACTACGTTTTGGGCACAACTCCATACGTCATCTACTACGTTTTGGGCACAGCTCCATACGTCACAGCGCCTCGAAGGCGCAACAAGCCACAAAGGCACCCCTAGAACTACGTTTTAGACTTCATCCTCGAATAAGGACATACAAGTCACTACGTCCTTGATGTGCCCCTGCCGCCATAGCCCCGAGGGCAACACCAAGAACTACGTCTTTGCCTTGATTCTCAATAACGAATTGAGATACGTAGGCATCTTGTGAGGACCGATTTAGTCTCGAAACACAAGTGCAGCCATTAAAGCTCGAAACTCATTAATCCTAGCATTAAATTCACAAAGCACGTTTTTTAATCCATAACAATTATTTTAACGCCAATTTAATTACTTTTTTCTAACTATTTTAAATTTATAAATCTATGTTTAAAAATTAAAATCAATCTAAGAAAATTCAAATCAACAAAGAATATAATAATACGAGGATAAAATTTTATAAAATTGTGCATATTTTTTATCCTATTTTATTAAGTTATAGATCATAACTAATCAAATATAATTTATTATTAAATAATAAATTATACGCAAATGGTGATTTTGTTTTATAAGCACTCATACAGACCTAATTTCATTGTTAGCAGGATTATATTCATATTAAAAAATACCGTATTTTGAAATTGTAGACTGAGCTACAGAACAAACCTAACTTTTTTAACCTACATACATTGTAAATTATTAAATTCGAAACTTTAAAAGTTTGTTAATCAATTAGTATAGTACTTTTCTGAAAAATCGTACTTTACAAAAAATATTATAAAATAACCTATGTCTGAAAGAAAAAAATGAAAAAAATTCTTTTTTTTTTTCAAAAAAAACCCTGTAAATTTTAATATGTTGTTGGTAAATTAAAATCTTAGATCATTCTACATGGTAATTTTACTGTTATATGTAACATTTCTCAACAATTTAATTTGAAAGATATTATGGATTGAGTGATCAAAGAAAGCGAGCACACTTATATACTATAAAAAAAATGAATTTTATACAGAATTTTGATCGTCACGGTGTACTACTTTATAAGAAGAACTATTACAAAAAATATATTTTTAATTGATAATTTATTTTCTCAAAAGTTCAAAGTTCCCGCATCATTAACTTATTACAAAAAAGAGTATATTATATTTTAGCAATAAATATTTAAAAAAATAAAAAAATTATAAATATTAAGAAAAATTAATGATGTTATCCTGGTAGTTTGGTCCTAAATACCGTCAAAACATTCTCAACCGTTAGATCCAATACTTTTAAAAATAGATGATCAAGATTATATCATATAAAAAGAAATTATTATCTAAAAAGGATATAAGTTAAAAGATATTATATTATGATTGGATTTTCCAAAAAGTTAAAACATAAAAATAGTTGTAATTAAATAAGGAAACCCATTTATAACCAAAATAATAAAAATCGTTTAATGTTAAATAGATAGGTGAAAACCGTTAGATTTAACATTAAAACCTGTATTTGGTTAATAAAAGTTATTCTAATAATCTAAACTACATATATAAGTTAGGTAGATTTCCTAAATCGAATAGAATTCTCAACATTAAATTTCGTCACTTTATTCTCTTTTTAGTTTTAGAATAGTTTTTAATTGAAAAAGAACTATTAAACCACAACTAAATTAAATATTATTTTGTGAATTTCATGTGAACCGTAAAATTGGCCAAATCTAAATTTTATAACTCAATATAAACAAATATTAAATTGAGCGTGTAAAATATAATAAATATCAAATTTTTAACTATAATATTTTTTG
Source organism: Heracleum sosnowskyi (assembly GCA_030848705.1). NCBI lineage: Eukaryota > Viridiplantae > Streptophyta > Magnoliopsida > Apiales > Apiaceae > Heracleum > Heracleum sosnowskyi. The sequence continues at coordinate 55,743,977 of CM061238.1, read as the reverse complement.
GCTAAATTTTTTTAACAATAATTTAATCATGTAAACTAATAACTTTTAAATATTAAAATATTCATAAATAAATATAATTATAAATATTAAAAAAACAATTGTGTGTTGCATCGTAATAAAAATATAATTATAAACAAAATAATTATAAATAAAATTTAAGTAACCGTGCATCGCACGGGCTATAAGCTAGTATACATAAATAATTGGAGGATCAAGTATTGGTCAATTGTAAATTAATTATACTAGCCTAACCCACTATCAAAAATGATATTTTATAAAATGATAAATTAAAAATAATAATTGGAAAAGAAAATAATAAATAAAGAATTAAATTTAATTCGATATGTATTATAGGTTGTATGTATTAACAACGGGTTAAAAAAGATTTGATATATGTTAAAAATATTATTCTACTATTAATATTATTATTTTATTTATTAATTAGAATAAATAAACAAAAAAGCAAAAATGTTTCGGTTATTACGATGCACATATTGTTTTTAACAGTTATTATTTTATTATGTACGTTTTAATATTTGTTAAAAAAATAAGTAGACATGTTAAAATAGGTAAACATTTTTAAAAAATTAAAATAGGTTTTAAAATAAATAAGTAAGGTTTGCCGTGATATTTTTGAAAAATGAGAGATTTTAGTAAGGACAAATAGAAAAATATGTTTTAACTGAAAAAGATAATTGTCCGTTATATTTTTTAAAAATGAGTGGATTTTTTTAGAAAAAATAGAAAAATGTGTTTTAATTATAAAAGGTAATTAGCTAGTTAATATTTTTATATTATTAAAATATTTTTTAATTTATGCTTTAATATTTTATTAATTGTATTTGTTAAAACAATAAGTAGACATGTGAAAATAGGTAAACTTTTTTAGAGAATTAAAAGTATTAAAATATATTTTAAAATAAATAAGTAAGGGCTACCCCTGATATTTTTGGAAAATGAGATATTTTAGTAAATAAAAATATAAAAGTTAATATGTTTTAATTTAAAAACATAATTGCTCGATATTTTTGGAAAATGAGTGAATGTTTTTTTAAAAAATTAGAAAAATATGTTTTAATTATAAAAGACAATCAGCTAGTTACTATTTTTATATTATTAAATTATTATTATTTATTAAAATAATAAATAATAAAAATTTAATTATTATATTAATTGTATTTATTAAAAAAATACGTTGAGATGTTAAAATAGGTAAGCTTTACTAAATAATTAAAATCATTAAAATATGTTTTAAAATAAATAAGTAAGAGTTGCACGTGATATTTTTGGAAAAGAAATAGATTTTGTAATAAAAATTGTTTTAATTATAAAAGGTAATCAGCTAGTTAGTATTTTTATATTATTTTGTTATTTATTAAATAGAACAAATGACCGAAAACCGAAAATCAAATCTTTCAATATTTCGGCTTTAATAAAAATAGTATAGATAGATTGGAACATAGAAAAAATAAATAAAGAATACCAATGGGTTGAGTAAGATAAATGTGGTATTATGAATATTATTTTAGTATTTATTAAAGTAATATTGATAATAAGGACAAATAAAAAAACTAACATGTTTTAATTAAAAAAAAGTGTTGGTCATATTTTTGAAAAAGAGAAATTTTAGTAAGAACAAATATAAAAGGTAATATTTTTTAATTTAAAATTAATTGGCCGTGATAATAAATGGGACATTATTAATATTATTTTATTATTTATTAAAATAATATTAATAATAAGGACAAATACACAATTTAACATGTTTTAATAAAAAAAAGTAACTGATATTTTTGAAAAATAGGTGAAAACAAATATAAAAATAATATTTTTTAATTTAAAGATAATTTTTAAATTACTTCACAACATGTAAATTCATAAGTAATTTCAAGAGTCCATTATTTCGCTGGATGTAGTGTAGAATGATATTTGTTTTGTCATGATGTAGAACGACATTCGTTACATATGTTTTGGTTCAAATGAAAATAGATATGAACTGAGAATATGTGAATCATATCCTGGAAAAATAATTAAGTAATCATCATGAAATTATAGAAGTAACTCACTGACATGGTAAAGAAGTACAAGATCACTTAGCTAGAAAGTACATAACCCTAGACAGAAATGTTTAATTAATTATAAATTATAAGTAACCAATATTATTAATTTTTTTAATATTTGTATTACAGAAAACAGATAGCGATAACGTATCTATCTATATGGAACTTCTTTGAGTATCCTTTTGACATTTTTTTTAACTCGGTCTGAATTAACAAGAAAGGCATAGAAGAATGAAGAATCAGATGAGCTCTTCATTAGAGTCCTATAGATTAGTAACTTGATTTTTGTTGGGTTTTAGTTTCTATCTATGAGATTAAAAGCCCAATTGAATTACCCTTGTTTTGGCCCACAAGGAGATAAAAATAAGGGAACCCTATATATAATTTTAGGAGGATTATAATAAAAATAAGAGAGAAGAAAATTAGACACAAGAGAGATTTAGGGTGAAAAATTCGCAGGAATTTTTCTGCTTGCACAAGCTGCCTTGTATTTGTGATTCCCGGAGTTATACCGGTCGGATCGTCCTGAATTTTGGACAGCAACTTCCTTACACCGATATCTAAATTCTGAACGGTGGAGATCGGATTCTGAGGTTCAGAGGTCAGTTTATTAAGGGGCTTAACAGAGCTGTTTGCACCACGGTGAGGGTAAACCTCCCCGCGGGTTTTTTCTCATTGTTGTCTTATTTTGATTTCATACTTTTGACGGCTTATTCCAAGAGTGTGAAGGTGTTTGTATTCCTCTAGTTTTGTCTAGAGAAGACTTGGTGTATTCCCATATAATTTGTGATAGTGAATTGTTTGGGTGGACTACGGTCCCGTGGTTTTTACTCCTTACCTTTGAGGGGGGTTTTCACGTATAACTTTTGGTGTCTTGTTTTTTCGTTTTATTGCTTTACTTATTTGTTTCATCGAAGGTTCATACAAGTAGGGATAAGTATTGTCCAACGAAGTTAATTCCGCACTTAGTTGTTACCGTTGTGGTCACTTTTTCCCATCATATTGGCATCAGAGCTTGGTTGTTATTGGACTTGTTTGAACGATGGAAACTAATACAAGTAGAATGATTAATTTGAATGGTTCTAATTATCATGTTTGGAAGGGGAAGATGGAGGATCTTCTTTATGTGAAGGAATATTATCTACCTGTGTTTGCTACGGAGAAGCCTGCAAATAAAACAGAGGCAGAATGGACTATTTTGCATCGACAAGTTTGTGGGTATATACGGCAATGGGTGGATGATAATGTTTTGAACCATATTAGTGGGGAGACACATGCGCGTACTTTGTGAAACAAGCTTGAGCAACTCTATGCTCGAAAGACAGGAAATAATAAACTGTATTTGATTAAACAGTTGATGTCTCTAAAATATCAGGATAGCACTGCAATTTCTGATCACTTGAATGCATTCCAAGGAATTATGAATCAGCTTGCTGGAATGGGTATCAAGTTTGAGGATGAGATACAAGGGTTGTGTCTTTTGGGTACTTTACCAGATTCATGGGAGACATTCAGGATGTCTTTGTCGATCTCAGCTCCGGATGGTATTATCAGTATGGAATTAGCTAAGAGCAGTATTCTGAATGAAGAGATGAGAAGAAAGTCACAGGGTTCCTCTTCACAGTCAGAAGTCCTAGTCACTGAAAGAAAGGGAAGAGCTCAAAGCAGAGGTCCAACCAACAGAGGTAATCAACGGAGTAGTTCTAGAGGTAAGTATTCTAATGTTGAGTGTTATCATTGTGGTAAAAAGGGGCATACAAAGAAGTTCTGCAGAAAGTTGAAGCGAGAAAATAAAAAGGGTTCAGACAATGATCAGACGAAAACTGACGGTGGTAATGATAATTCTGTGGTGATTGCTACTACTGATGAGCACCTGATCTGTTGTGATGGAGATATTGTTAACCTTGCACAAGATGATTTGAGTTGGGCAATTGATAGTGGTGCTTCGTGTCATGTTGCGTCACGGAGAGATTTCTTTACATCTTATACTACTGGTGATTTTGGAGATGTTAAGATGGGTAACAGTGACATAGCAAAAGTTGTTGGCGTTGGAGATGTATGTCTGAAGTTTGATACGGGCATGGAGTTATTTCTTCATGATGTGAAGCACGTTCCAGACATGAGAATGAATTTAATTTCTACTGGCCTTCTTGATGATGAAGGATATGTCAGCAGTTTTGGTAATGGTCAATGGAAGCTCACTCGGGGTTCTTTAATTGTTGCAAGAGGGAAGAAGTGTCCGAAATTATATATGACTCAGCCGCAAATCTCCAAGGACAGTGTTAATGCTGTTGAGAATGTTGATAAGGTTGAATTATGGCATAAGAGACTTGCTCACATGACTGAAAAAGGAATGAATATGCTGTCGAAGAAAAAGGTATTATCTGGTTTAACTGATATACATTTGAAAAGGTGTTCTCACTGTGTGGCAGGTAAGCAGAACAGAGTTTCTTTTAAGAGTCGTCCTCCTTCTCGTAGAGAGCATATACTTGACTTGGTGCATTCCGATGTTTGTGGTCCTATGAAAACCAAAACTAATGGTGGTTCATTATATTTCGTTACATTCATCGATGATCATTCAAGGAAGTTATGGGTTTATACCTTGAAGACGAAAGACCAAGTGTTAGATGTGTTTAAGCATTTTCAGGCTTTAGTTGAGAGACAGACTGGGAAGAAACTGAAGTGTATCCAGACAGATAATGGAGGGGAGTATACAGGTCCCTTTGATGTGTATTGCAGACAGCAGGGTATTCGGCACCAAAGGACTCCACCAAAGACACCTCAGCTTAATGGTTTGGCAGAGAGGATGAACAGAACATTGGTAGAGAGAGTCAGATGTTTACTTTCACATGCTGAGTTGCCGATGTCTTTTTGGGGTGAGGCACTAAATACTGCGGTAAATGTGTTAAATCTCTCACCTTGTGTTCCTTTAAAGTTTGATATTCCAGATAAAGTTTGGAGTGGTAAAGATGTTTCTTATGATCATTTGCGTGTCTTTGGATGTAAGACTTTTGTGCATATTCCCAAAGATGAGAGGTCTAAACTTGATGTGAAGACTAAAGAGTGTATATTCCTTGGTTATAGCCAAGATGAATTCGGCTATAGGCTCTACGATCTAGTTTCAAAGAAGATTGTGAGAAGCCGAGATGTTATCTTTATTGAAGATCAGACTTTGAAAGATATTGGGAAGGCAGAAACAGTTCCTCAATATAACAATGATCTGGTTGATTTGGATCCGGTTCCTCCAAGACATGTGGATTCACAGTTTGGAGATGATGTTCATGATGATGACCAGCACGGTACTAATACTGATACTCCGGAAAATAGTGACATGGATGATGATGCCCATGAGGAGTCACCAGTACCAAATACTCCACCATTCGTTCCACTCAGGTGGTCTACCAGAGATCGTCATCCTTCTAACAGGTATTCTACTGATGAGTATGTTCTATTGACTGACAGTGGTGAACCTGAATCTTATACAGAAGCTATGAAAGATGAGCACAAGAAAGAGTGGGTTTATGCCATGCAAGATGAAATGAAATCCTTGTATGAGAATAATACTTTTGAGTTGGTGAAGCTACCTAAGGGAAAACGAGCTTTGAAAAACAGGTGGGTTTATAGAGTGAAGCAAGATGAGCATACTTCACAACCACGGTACAAAGCTAGGTTGGTCGTCAAGGGATTCAGTCAGAGAAAGGGTATTGATTTTGATGAGATCTTTTCTCCAGTTGTTAAGATGACATCAATTCGTGTGGTGCTTGGTTTAGCAGCTAGTCTTGATTTGGAGGTTGAACAAATGGATGTCAAGACAGCTTTTCTGCATGGTGACTTGGACAAAGAAATTTACATGGAGCAACCTGAAGGTTTTCATGTAAAAGGTAAAGAGGATTATGTTTGTAGACTTCTTAAGAGTCTATATGGTTTGAAGTAGGCACCTCGACGATGGTATAAAAAGTTCGAGTCATTTATGAAGGAGCAAGGCTACCGTAAGACTATTTCTGACCATTGTGTTTTTGTTCAGAAATTTGCAGATGATGATTTTATAATATTATTGCTTTATGTGGATGACATGCTTATTGTTGGCAAAAATGCTGGAAGAATTTCCCAGTTGAAGCAACAGTTAAGTAAGTCCTTTGCTATGAAGGACTTGGGGCCAGCGAAACAGATTCTTGGCATTCGTATTCATCGAGACAGAGTGGCCAAGAAGTTGCATATATCACAGGAGCAGTATATTGAGAAGGTGCTTTGCAGGTTCAACATGGATAAATCTAAAGTTGTTAGTTCTCCTCTTACTACCAACTTTAAGTTAACTGGAAATGATTCTCCTTCTACGAAGGAAGAAATTGCAGAGATGGATGGAGTTCCATATGCCTCAGCAGTAGGAAGTTTGATGTATGCTATGGTATCTACGAGACCTGATATAGCCTTTGCAGTTGGTGTTGTCAGTCGTTATCTAACAAATCCAGGTAAGAAGCATTGGGAAGCAGTTAAGTGGATTATGAGATATCTTAGAGGTACTTCCAAATTGGGTCTGACATTTGGGAATGGTAAACCAGTGCTTGTTGGATATACAGATTCTGACTTGGCAGGAGATAAGGATTCGTTGAAATCTACTTCTGGATATTTGATGACTTTGGCAGGGGGAGCGGTCTCATGGCAATCAAGGTTGCAAAAGGGTGTTTCACTTTCTACGGGGGAGGCAGAGTATGTAGCAGTAACTGAAGCTTGTAAAGAGTTGTTGTGGTTAAAGCGGTTGATGCAGGAACTTGGATTTCCACAACAACGCTATGTGGTTTTTTGTGATAATCAAGCGGCTATTGACATAGCTAAACATCCTACATTTCATGCAAGAACGAAGCATATCGATATGAGATATCATTGGATTAGAGACGCTCTTGAAGAAGGGTTGTTTGAAGTGGACAAGGTACACACCGATGATAATGGTTCCGATATGTTGACAAAGTCTTTAGCTAAAGGAAAGTTGAAGGTATGTTGTTCAATCGCCGGAATGACGAACTCTTTCTCATAGTTAGAAAGGGGGAGATTTGTTGGGTTTTAGTTTCTATCTATGAGATTAAAAGCCCAATTGAATTACCCTTGTTTTGGCCCACAAGGAGATAAAAATAAGGGAACCCTATATATAATTATAGGAGGATTATAATAAAAATAAGAGAGAAGAAAATTAGACACAAGAGAGATTTAGGGTGAAAAATTCGCAGGAATTTTTCTGCTTGCACAAGCTGCCTTGTATTTGTGATTTCCGGAGTTCTACCGGTCGGATCGTCCTGAATTTTGGACAGCAACTTCCTTACACCGATATCTAAATTCTGAACGGTGGAGATCGGATTCTGAGGTCCAGAGGTCAGTTTATTAAGGGGCTTAACAGAGCTGTTTGCACCACGGTGAGGGTAAACCTCCCCGCGGGTTTTTTCTCATTGTTGTCTTATTTTGATTTCATACTTTTGACGGCTTATTCCAAGAGTGTGAAGGTGTTTGTATTCCTCTAGTTTTGTCTAGAGAAGACTTGGTGTATTCCCATATAATTTGTGATAGTGAATTGTTTGGGTGGACTACGGTCCCGTGGTTTTTACTCCTTACCTTTGAGGGGGTTTTCCACGTATAACTTTTGGTGTCTTGTTTTTTCGTTTTATTGCTTTACTTATTTGTTTCATCGAAGGTTCATACAAGTAGGGATAAGTATTGTCCAACGAAGTTAATTCCGCACTTAGTTGTTACCGTTGTGGTCACTTTTTCCCATCAATTTTTTCATTGATTTAATTGCACGCATCTGTCCTGCAGCAAGGCTGATTATCAGCTGAAGATAATTTTCTTCTGCTCTCCATCTTACCTTTGGCTCCTGTGCTTAACTAATAAGTGCAGGCCTAAAGTGGAGCTTCAAAGAGTATAAAACAATTATAAAACCAAATGTTAGATATATCTCTCTCTCTCTCTCTATATATATATATATATATATATATATATATATTGCAGATCAAGAAACTACACCAAGATATGCAGGCTTGGGACTAAGATTAAAATTAAACCTCACCTCCCAACATATAATGAAACTCTAGTTATATTAGATCTGCTCGTGAAGACGAAATTGTTGAATTACAACAAATTATAAAATAAGATACACCAATAGATAATAGGTTCATCAATGAAAAATTATACGGAAAAAGTAAACATTATTAAACATGATAAAAGATGATCATAGGGAGGCCATCTGACATACGAATTTACAAGATGTGATACATATCTTAATTAAAGAATTAGTAAATTGATCCAATTATATATAGCTAGGTATATAGAGGCATGGATTTAGGTTTGAGGGGGGTGAATTAAGGATGATGACAGAAGCGTAGAGAGCACAAAGGAGTGAGATGCAAGCAATTCATGCACTTCATCATCTGTGCTCTCTATCTTCTGTCAACAAAATCACCAGTGCCTCCCTCTTCCCCTTTAACTCCAAAGGCCCCATTTTAATTTACAACAGAAGCATAGTAAACTAGATGAGATTAAACTTGTATGCGTGCCAGCACAGACAATTTCAAGTATGTTGTGTGTGTGTTTTGTAGAGGGAGAGATCCAGAGGGGAGGGAGGGAGGGGGCGCGGGGGTGGGCGCAGTGTGTTAGAGAGAAATCTAGAGAGGTTGGTGTGACCAATTCTTGAATGCCCAAGAGCTGTATTTATAGGCACAAGAGAAGTAAGCAAAAAGATGATAAGGGAAGCATCTACTTATTTACTGGTTTTATAAGTTTCCAATTAAGTACAATATCTCTAGCACAGTTGTTTCATGAACTCTATAATTGTAACCGTGTACTCTGAAGGGAGTTGGGCCCACAGTAAATTTCCTAACAACCCTAAAAATTTGACGTGCATAAATATGTGTAGGAAAGCTAGTTTAATAAATTAAGAATTCAAGGCCACAAAATGATCAATCTTCATATGTGACATGAAACAACCAACTTTTCTAAAAATAAAAAGTTATAAGCCAAAACTTTTATAATTAATTTGTTAATATTATAACAACCAACTTTTAATTAATTTAGTAACCATTGTGATATGGGCCAGAAAAAGCCCTAAAAATATAATTAATGACGTATTAATTAGACCTAGATTGATCTAAGAATTAAACCCGATAAATGAGGTCTGAAACCCTAATTATTTATTAATTTCGTAATTAATAAAATGGGAAAATATGCATCTCATAAAAAGAGTCCAAAGTGTGCCAACTCCTTCAAGGATTAGCCACCAAGATATACAAACTTAATAGGAGTAAGCCTCCTACAAAGAAGGATTCACAATCCGGATCTACGAAGGTGACTTGACCCCCAAGTCACCCAATTCTACCCTAAATGCAAGGCTCCTGACGCCGCCTATATGAAGGACATGATCCTTCAATCAGAACTACGTTTTTGGCTTGATTCTCAATTACGAATTGAGATACGTAGGCATTTTGTGAGGACAGACTAGTCACGAAACACGAGAACTACCATTAAAGCTTGAAGCTCCTAAACCCTAACATTAAATTCGAAAGTACAGTTTTTATTCCACAACATTTGGCGCCGTATGTGGGAATCTTCGAACATCAACCATGGCGAATACACGGAGAACAAGTCGAGAAACTCAAACCTCTGAGGGGCTGCCCTTAACTTCTGAAGCAGCGACCCAAGGTTCGGGATCTCAACCTCCTCCCACCACGGGAGAAGAAGGGACGAATATCCCCCTCACCACTAGTTAAGGACCAGAAATCCCAATCTCAGTTCAAGGGACGAATCCTCTAGAGATGGTGGTCCATGGATCACATCCTCATACTCAAGAAACTACTCTCCAGGTGCCAATCACAACCTCTCCACTGCTTCTAAATGCACCACGAGGTCTTCAACTCCATACCACAGATCTTCCTCAATATGCGAATCAAACTCTTGGAATGCCTACTTATGTTGCACAACCTCGACCTACAGTTGGGAGTAGTGGTGTCAATCCAACATACCATGAAGCATACGTGCCTCCATATATTCAAGGCCAAGTCGATCTTTTGATCACCCATTTTTTGAAAACCCTTTTTGGGGGGCTTCCGCCATAAACCCACAAGTTCAAACTCGAACTCAACAAACTCCATTGATTTAAGACTTCTCCGGCCCCTATACCGAGGATGATAATTATTCAACTGAAGACGAGAGGGATGTTACCCCAAGAAGGAGACGTTCCTCCCATGGAAATCAGGAACAACTACAAGCTACCAAGGATAAAATTGCAGCGTATGAAGCTGAGGCAGCTAGACTCAAGAAAATATTGGCTAAAGAAGAGGCTAAAACACGAATACAATCAACTGGGACTGGGACTCAGAGAATCCCATTGATCAACATAGACCCTACACCAAGAAAAACAAGAAGGGCTGAAGCTCCAAAAGGTGATCCAACCGAGTTGTTGCCCTTGGGAGATCCGGATGATCCCACAGCCCCTTTTACAAAGGATATTATGAAGGTTCATATTGTTGGGTGTTATTGTTAATCCCAAATGACCTAACAGAATTGTAGAAGGGGGGGTTGAATACGATTCTAGATATTTTCTTGAACTTAAAATTAAATAATGAAAACTGAACTGATTAAATAAAAACACAAGAAGTAAATAATTCAGTTGGATGGTTTGATGATCCAACTGAAGTTTTTTTATTGCGGAAATAATCTGTGATACAAAGATGTACACAGCTGCTCAGTTACAAGAATGTAGAGAAGATTGCTCTCAAAGATAGCTAATACAGTCTATTTGTTTTTCTTCTATTTTTTCTAAAGTAACTGCTACACTTGGTTGTATAAGCCCAAGTTTACAACTCTATTTTTGGCTACACTAAAAGTACAATGAGTAACCGCCAATAGTTTGCTTTTCATCCCTTTGTACAGTGGTTCTTGAGTATCCTTGTCTTTTGCATATAATAGTTCATTCCAAGAACCCAATTGGAAACTGGGATGTTTCCTTATTTCCAATGTCCATTTTAATGGTTTCCAATGCACTGTACCCTTCTACATCACCTTTTGAGCAGTCAGAGAACTGTCACTATCACTTTGTCAACTATTCAGAAAAGCAATAATGATTCGTTGATAGTAGGGAGATGTGTTTCGTTGATAGCTTTATTCTTCATTTCGTTGATGAGTAAACTCTATACCGTTGATAGGATAATCTTCATTCCGTTGATGAGTAAACTCTATACCGTTGATAGGATAATCTTCATTCCGTTGACAGGTCTTCACTTAGGCAAAATTACAAGGCATGATGTATTTACAATTAACCAACCTATTTTGCCTATCTAGTACTTAGTCAACATGACTTAGAAACCTATCTAATACCTACAACAAAACTACATATCAAGCTATGAAGTATTGTACAGTGCCATTGCTACGTCACTCATTTCGTTGATGAGCTACCTGTCAACGGATTGCTGCAAAGCATACCATTCCGTTGACAGCTACAAATTACTTTACACAAATTCTACTAAGTGTTTTATGTTTATCATCAAGAACAACATATTCCTAACAATCTCCCTCAATTTATGACTGATAGAATAACAACCATAAATCAAGAGACTTGATGATAACAAAAACACTCAGATACATCATAAATTACAAAAGTACAAAATGCATTAAGCTTCATAATGTTTTAGGCAAAATACAAGACTTACAAGACTAATGCCCAAAAGTGCTCCTCTAGTCTGAGCAAATGATTCATCTGTGTCTTCTTTGTGGCATAGTCTTCTTCCCTCTCTTAGAGTTGTTTTCCTCAATTTGGACCTGTAGCCTTCTGTAAAAGATTTTCTCTTCTTCATCTTGATCACCAAGCATGGATTGCATAAACTTTAGAGTTTGATTAGATGCCTTATCCAGCTGGTCTTCCATCCTGAAGAATCTTCTGCAATTGTCCTTGTCCTTAAATTCCATCAACCAGTATGGTTGAAGATGGATCTTCTTTTCTGTTGAGGGCACTCTAAGAATCCTGGGAAGAGCCTCAGGCTTGTTCCAGCTAGCCTTTATCTGACAAATTTTGGAGACCACCTCAGACTTGGCTGTTTTGGTGAAGCCAAAGTCCTTCTTCAAGCATCTAAACACTGAGAGTAGTGTTTGATAGTCTTCTCCTAAAATTCTGTAGAGAGGCCACACTTGTTCTCTACCACCCTTGAATACAAAAACTAGTCTCTCAGGCAATTTTTGAGAAGCTGCAATGCCCCTTACTTCCACCAGGTTATCTATATCAAGATGTAAACTGGATTCTTCCCTGATGTCATCAATGTACATGCAATCCTCTGGATTTGCAGGGGGTTTCTGAGGTTGTGGTTTTCTCACAAACACTGGCTTTGCCTTGACAGCCCTTTTCTTTGTCTTCATTGGTTGATCCTTTTTCAAATAGGAACTTTGGAAAGTATGCCTCATCAAATTCAAAAGGCTCCTCTTTTAGCATTATTGGTTGATCATGAAAGTTGACAGGATGTGCAGGATCACAAGCCAACTTTCCCTCAAGAGGTAGATCAACAGGAATTTGATGTGCAATTGTTGTGGAAGAGTCTTGAGAAGTGTCCTGGGAATCATCTTTATCAAAGTTCAGATTCCTTTTAGCTCTAGCCTTTGGTTGCCTTGCACTCTTCCTTTTCTTTCCAGCTTCCTTAGCTTCATCCTTAGCCTTTTCTTCATGTAGGGTTTCTTTATCTTCAAGTGATTGAGCAACTGCAAGTGCTTGCATTGCCGCCCTTTCAGATTCTTCAGCTTTGGCCTTAGCAAAATTTGGGTGACCAACCAAATGCAAATTTCCTTGCTATCCCTGTAGATGATGGCCCTTTTGTTCCTTATGATTGGATGATTGCTCACTTTGCTTTCAATGATCAGCTTCCCTAGGACTTTGAACTCATCTGGCTTAGGTGGAGGATAAAATATTCATGCAATGTTTTTGCCCTTGGGTTTGGCAGGTGATAATGGAGATATCCCTCTTGCATCCACATCCCTAAAGCATAAAGATTGCCCTTTCTCACTTCTTGAATCTTGAAAGACTCCATGTTGAAGGGGTTCTATAACATATGAACTCTTGAACTGTGGCTCCATTGATACTATCACCATTGCATTAGTTTATGGTTCTGTAGAGGTAGCTTGATCCGTTGATGGCTGATTTGTCTTTGAAGTTCCAGCAATTTTCTTGACCCTTGCATCTATGCTAGACCAGTGGTCTTTTATCTGTTTTGCAAGCTGAAGCCTCATTGATGCTTGCTGAATTAGGTCAATGCCATCAAGCTTGTTTTACCCTGACTCCCCCATAGTTAATGGCTCTTCTGGTACGGAAATGGCTGGGACCAAAACCTTTGTGATTTGTATATCAAGCTCCTTAGATTTCTCCCCCTTTTTGTTATCATCAAGAGAGATGATAGGGAGTCCCTGAGCTGTCAAAAGCTGAGTTAGGAGTTGAGTCTGTTTCTCCTGTTCCTTTTGCATTTGAGAAAGTGTAGCCTCTACTTTGTTCACTCTAGAGGAAAGAGTCTTCAAAGATGAGGACACTTCAGGTTCCTTGGAGAAAAACCTGTTCATCTTGGATACAGTGAGAAGGGGAAGCTTCTCATCAAGCCTCCTTTCTGTAGCATCCTTCAAGTTCTCAACAGAGTCCTTGATGTCCCTTGCTTCCATCCTGGTCTGCAACATTTGTAGCCTTTGAATCTCCAAAGAGTCCATAATGGCTTTGTAGAAAGGCTTGTTTTCAACACTAACAGATTCATGAGCCAAGGAGGCTTCATTGTACTGTCTAGTGATTGCAGCATCCAGGTTGATTCTTCCATGACCATCCTGAGAAAGCCAGCTAGGTCTAGGAGGCACCACAGAAGTCCCAGTCTGTGAAGAAGTGGCCACCTGTAGATTGTCACCAAAGCTGTCTTCATCATCAGAAAAATCAAAGTCACCACTAGCTGCAGCTCCTGGAGATAGATTGGTCAAGGCATCCTTTGCTCTTTGCATTGATGCAGTTGTATGAATTAGGTTTAGTGACCTCTCTGCCTCCACATTGCCCTGCTGAGCCATAATTTGATAGGCTGGCACAGGATGAGTAAAGGTCTCAGGATCCAGAGAAATACTATCCAGAGTTTGTTGATAATGCTCTTGGAAAGTAAGTTCCCTTTCTCCCTCATTGACCCCCATGAACTCACTAGCAATGGCTGCTTCCTCCCTTATGACTCATGTAGTCCCTTCTCTCTCTCCACTCTTTTCTATCATCATGGGCTCCCCATGGCTCACACCTCTCACACTCTCACCTTCACCTACTAAGGTGGTACACTCAACCTCTCCTTTTGTCTGTCTGGAAGAAATAGCCAGCCTCTCACTCTCATTCTCTCCTTTTGCCTGGCTGCAAGCCAGCCTCTCAGTTTCACTCCCTCTCAAACCTAAAAGTGTCTCAACTACCACCAGGTCATCTACACTAGTTGTGGAAACAACGGAATGGTAGTTTGAACTGTCAACGGTATGGATACCGTTGATGGAGAAACACTTGTCAACGAAAGAGGCTGTTTCATTGATGAAGTCAATAAAGCATTTTGAGAAAGTGAAATTACAATTGAATCTGTGGTGATTGATATGAGATTGGGGTCCACAGATCTTCTTGCAGCTTCAGAAAAAATTGGTTGTTGGCCCAACAAATCACTTAACAAGTGATGACCACCAGCTTCAGAGTGGGGCTTCTCCAAGATAAGAGTTGGAGAATCAGGAATAAATGAGTGGATCATGTCCACATCTAATTACCGAGTTGGTGAATTTTGTGTAGTTGGTTCAAGATTGATGTTTAGAGAATGGGACTGTAACCCCAGAGTAATAATAGGGGTTACATCAAACTGAATTTGTGAAACTGGAAGTGTTGCTTCCAGAGTGTGTGCACCCTGTGTACCCTTGGATTTTTGCTTCACTCTCCTTTGGTATTGGGAAAATGTAGACTGTGGGCTTGAAGTGTCCCTTACCCTCTTGGAGTGTGCTCTTGGAGGAGAGCTTGTTTCAATAATCACATCCTTTTGGGAGGATGCAACTAGACTTGTGTTTAAATCCATTTTACTCATTGTGCCTTGTTGGGAAGACACAATGGGGCTTGGCTGGGACACACTATCCTTTCCTTCCTTATTCTTGGGGTTTCTTTGATTTTCACCCCTTCCCTCACCTCTCACAACTCCAGAATCACTCCCCTTTGGTTGTGAAATAGTTTTTGCAACATGTGCCTTTTGAGAAGCACCTGAGGTTGGCTTGGAGGATTTCTTAGATTTAGGTTTTGCTGCTGGGGCAGGAGCCTGTTGGGACACAGCTACAGACTCCATAGCAACATGGGTGGGTGAAACAATAGAAGTAACAATTACACTAACAGGGTTGGATGTAGTTACCTCAATGATGGGCAGATACACCACTGGGACATCACCATTGTGGTTAAGTCTCAGTATATCTGTCGAAACCCTCTTCTCTTGCACAAAGCACTCAAACCTGGAAACAGGGTTAGAGATAACTAATGGTGCTGGACTAACATGATTAGCCAACATCATCAGAAACCTAGCATAATAGATATTCTTTTTCCTATTAGCCTTATCACCCAACTTAACACCAATTTCATACATAAGTTGGGTGCTAAAGTTGTAATATCTATCAGTTAGGAGAATGGTTAAGAGAATCAATATAGAATTAGTTAATGCATCAAAATTGCTAATCTTTCCAGAAAAGATCTTAATGAGTGCATCAGCTAAATAACTGTATTCCTTAACCAAACCTCTCCTAATAATCTTACCCAAATTATCAGTAGGCAAAGAGTAGTTTATAGAATTTAGCATGTTAATCATTTCAGTATATGTAGGCAAAGCATTACAGTTATTTTCAGGAATTTGTAGACATGCTTGCAATACATCAGAATTAACTATATACTCTTTACCTTGAATGGTGAATTGTAGTGTGCAGTTTGTTCCACTATACTCACATGAGGTCCAAATCTCCTCGATTATCTCATTGTAGAGCGGAGTTGAGTGAAACATTGCATAGCCCAACTTGCAATTCATCATGAAGTCCATCATCTTTAAAAAGATTCTGTTCGGACTTTCCTTGACAACAAATGGAATAGAATTGTTCTTTTCATAAATGAACCCTCCTGCTGACATAAGCTTGACTATGGGTGCCATTGTTGAGTGAAGAAAAGCTTCGAACTGAATTGCTTGTTAGAGAGAAGAAGAAAGAAAAGCCTTTGGAATTTTTGAGAACAGGTAGAAAAGAATTAAAGAAAATAGAATTTCTTAAATACTCCCCCAAAAATTCTCAGAAATTAAGTCCAATAATCAATGAAAATTACTGGATTGGCTTAAAAAAAATATAACCGTTACTTTTAGAGTATTACCACGATTTATACTTACAGGGGTGTATGTATAGATCGTCGTATAAGACGTGTCAGCTTTCAACGGTTAAGATTAACTAAACTATATCAATGAATCAGAATTGACCGTTTGAGGCCCCTGCCTATTTCGTTGATAAAGCTGCGTTTCGTTGACATAAAAGTGCTGTCAACGGAACACCCAGAAAAGTACTAAGGCTGTCAATGAAATGATGCGTTTCGTTGACATAGTAATTTTGACTTAGACAAAATTTCACTTTTTTTTTCTTAGAAAATTAATTCACAGAAAAACCTAGCAAATTTCTGGCTGCATTGTAACTTGCAAAAATCTCAAAAATAATTAGGAGAAATTTAGCATACCTAGCTCACTTACTAGTCTTGAGAATGTTGATTCATCAAGTGTCTTGGTAAAGATGTCTGCAAGTTGTTGTTCACTTGGAACAAAATGCAACTCCACAGTACCATTCATAACATGTTCTCTAATGAAATGGTACTTGATGTCAATGTGCTTGGTCCTTGAATGCTGTACTGGATTCTCAGTAATGGATATAGCACTAGTGTTGTCACAGAAAATAGGAATTTTCTCAACTCTTAATCCATAATCAAGTAGTTGATTTTTCATCCATAAAATTTGTGCACAACAACTTCCAGCTGCAATGTACTCAGCCTCAGCTGTGGAGGTAGAAACTGAGTTTTGTTTCTTGCTGAACCATGACACAAGCTTGTTTCCTAGGAATTGACAGGTGCCAGTTGTGTTTTTCCTGTCAATTTTACATCCTGCATAATCTGCATCTGAATAACCAATTAGTTCAAAGCCAGATTCTCTAGGATACCAAATGCCAAGGTTTGGTGTTTCTTTGAGATATCTGAAAATTCTTTTAATAGCAACTAAATGGGATTCCCTAGGATCAGCTTGAAATCTAGCACAAAGACATGTAACAAACATAATATCAGGTCTACTAGCTGTTAAATATAAAAGTGAGCCTACCATGCCTCTGTAACTTGAAATGTCCACAGATTTTTCCTTAGTATTCAATTCAAGTTTAGTAGCAGTAGGCATGGGAGTTTTGGCAGGAGAGCAATCCATTAGATCAAATTTCTTCAGCAAATCATGAATGTACTTTGTTTGACTAATGAATATGCCTTCATTAACCTGTTTTACTTGAAGACCAAGAAAATAGGTTATTTCTCCCATCATGCTCATTTCATATTTACTTTGCATAAGCTTGGCAAACTTTTGACAAAGTTTCACATCTGTAGACCCAAAGATTATGTCATCTACATAAATTTGAACAAGTATAGTAGAGCCATTCACAATTCTGTGAAAGAGAGTTTTATCCACAGTACCTCTAGTGAAGTGATTCTCTAGAAGAAACTGTGAAAGAGTGTCATACCAGGCTCTAGGTGCTTGTTTCAAACCATAGAGTGATTTGAGGAGAAAGTATACATACTCTGGAAAATCATCATCTACAAAACCAGGAGGTTGACTAACATATACCTCCTCTTCCAGTTCCCCATTCAGAAAAGCACTCTTCACATCAATTTGATAGACCTTGAAATTGGCATGAGCTGCATAGGCCAGAAAGATTCTTATTGCTTCTAGTCTTGCAACAGGAGCAAAAGTTTCATCAAAACCAATTCCTTCTTCCTGTGAGTAGCCTTTAGCAACTAGTCTAGCTTTGTTCCTTGTGATAATGCCATTTTCATCCATCTTATTTCTGAACACCCATTTTGTGCCTATAACAGACCTGTTTTTAGGCTTGGGCACCAGCTGCCATACTTTGTTTCTTTCAAACTGGTTTAGCTCCTCTTGCATAGCTAACACCCAGTCTGGATCTAGAAGTGCATCCTCAACTTTCTTTGGCTCATCTTGAGACAGAAAGCTACTGTATAGACATTCTTCTTGAGTTGTTCTTCTAATTTGAACTCTTGAAGACACATCACCTATAATCAATTCAAAGGGATGGTCTTTAGTCCACTTTCTTGAGGAGGGTAGATTAGCTCTAGAGGATGTAGCCTAATGATCATGATTGCCTTGTCCAGATGTATTTCTTTGAGAAACTCCCCCTGAGTTTGTTGTTCCCATTTGATCATTCCTAGAAGCATTCATTTGTCTGTCAACGGAATGCTCATTTTGACTGTCAACGGATCCCCTATTATGACTGTCAACGGATCCTCCAGTATGACTGTCAACGGAATGGTCAATAGGTCTGTTAGCAGCTATTCTCTTTAATCTTAATGCAGCAATTTCATCTTCACTGTTGCTTTCATCTGTGCTAGACACAACAACCTTAGATTGTTTCTCATTTGCCTTCTCATGATACTCTTGAGCTCCTTCCTCATTCTCAAAAGAGAGACTTTCATGGAAACCTTCATCACAGAGACCTTGAATTTTAAGATCATCAAAAACAACATGTATAGATTCCATAACAATGTTGGTTCTGAGATTATAGACTCTGTAAGCTTTCCCTGCTGTATATCCCATAAATATTGTTTCATCTGCTTTTGCTTCAAACTTTCCCAAATGTTCAGCTTGATTTCTCAAAACAAAACACTTGCATCCAAAAACATGAAGAAAATCCAGTAGTGGCTTCTTTCTTTTGAGTAACTGATAAGGGGTCATTCCTTTGGCTTGATTAATCAAAGAAATATTCTGAGTGAAGCAAGCTGTATTAACTGCCTTAGCCCAAAAATAAGTAGGTAACTTTGATTCATCTAGCATTGTCCTTGCAGCTTCAATGAGTGTTCTGTTTTTCCTTTCAACTACACCATTTTGCTGTGGTGTTCTCGCAGCTGAAAACTCATGCACAATTCCATTTTCCTCACAGAACAACTTCATTGTTGAATTCTTGAACTCTATCCCATTGTCACTCCTGATTCTTCTTACTTTGATGTCAGGATTGTTGTTTACCATCTTGATGTGATTGATAATGATTTCACTTGCCTCATCCTTAGAGTGCAGAAAGAAAGTCCAAGTAAATCTAGAGAAATCATCAACAATCACAAGACAATATTTCTTCTTTGAAATTGACATGACATTTACAGGGCCAAATAAATCCATATGAAGTAACTCAAGCTGTTGGACAATTGATGACTCTGTCTTGCTTTTGAATGATGCCTTCTTTTGTTTCCCTTTTTGACAAGCATCACACAAACCATCCTTGGAAAATTCCACCTGTGGAATTCCTCTAGAAAGATCCTTCCTTACCAAATCATTGATAACTTTGAAGTTCAGATGAGATAGTTTCTTGTGCCACAACCAACTTTCATCCTTGCTTGCCTTGCTAAAAAGACAAGTGATTGTATCTGGACTTGTGCTACTAAAGTCAGCAATGTACACATTCCCTCTTCTGAATCCAGTCATGACCACATTGTTGTTTCCACCTTTTGAAACAACACATGCTTCCTTTGAAAAAGTAACTAAAAATCCTTTGTCACAGAGTTGGCTGATACTAAGCAAGTTGTGCTTTAGACCATCCACCAATGCAACCTCATCAATGATGACATTCTCATTTGAAATCAAGCCATATCCCTTTGTGTAGCCTTTGCTGTCATCTCCAAAAGCAATACAAGGGCTAGCTCTTTCCTGAAACTCTGTGAGCAGGGTAGAATCACCAGTCATGTGTCTTGAACAACCACTATCCAAGTACCAAGGATTCCTTTTGTTTCCCTGCACACAATAAAACCAAATCAAGTTGATTTTGGTACCCAAGTTTCCTTGGGTCCTGTCTTGTTAGCCTTTGATTTCCCTCTCAAATCATTTTTCACTTGTGGCTCAGATTGAGTTAAATCAACCTTTGTCTTAGGTGTTGATCTTTGAGGGTTGCTCACAGTTTCAGTCACAGCATGCATAGTTGGAGGAACAAACATGTTATTCCATGGCATTTGTGGCATGTTAAACATATTCATGTAAGGGTTAGGCACAAATGGCATACTAGCATATGGATTCTGATACTGTGTATATGGAGCAAACATGTTAGGCATAACAGGCATTGTAGGCATAGAAACATTCAATGCAGACTTAGGCATTTTCACATTAGCAGGTTTCTTAACAGACTTGCAATTAGTAGACAAATGATTAACACTACCACAATTAACACATGTCTTTCTAGGTGCATATTTATCAGGTATGTAATTGTTGTGCTTGTTAATCCCTACTTTTCCATTTCTGTTATTCTTTTTATTGCCTTTAGTCTCAACTTGAACTTTCTCTGACTTGTCTTTCAATTGCTTGTTAGACAAGTGACCGACATTAGCTCTTTCGACAAGCTTCTCAACTTTCTTAGTTTTACTAGACTCACCTTGAACAAAGTTCTTGGTGACAGGACCATACTTGTCATTAAGTCTAGTGAGTTTCTGTTTCTTTTCCTCTGTCAACGGAACAACCTGATCCATTGATGGTTCATCTCTCAACGGAACAGCATGATCCGTTGACACATCAACCTCCAACAAGTGATCATTCTTGTTTGTTGACTCTTTTTCTGATTCTAGGACTTCATCAACATATCCTAGATTCTCTTTGTTTTTCTTCCATGACTGCTCACAGAAGGATTCCATTCCTTGAACATTTATGATGTTATTAGCAACATTCCTAGAATCCTTCCATTTACCAATCACTCTCTGTTCAGATTCTAATTGAACCTTAAGAATCTGTTCCCTTTCCAAGACTGCTTCAAGTTCCTTCTAGAATTCTAACATGGCATTCCTATCACTTACGAGCTGACTAGTCTCCTTAATTCTAGAATTCTCCTTTGTAAGTGATTTAAGAGAAACACGCAAATTGTACAATACAGTAGACATGTCATTAATTGTACTATTGCATTCCTCTAAAGAAAGCTCAGAAAGATTAGTAGTAGTTACCTGATTGCTTGAGGAACTTGCTTCTTGCTCATGATTGTCAGCCATTAGAGCCAAATTGACATATTCAACATCTTCATCAGAATCTTCATCATTACCAGCCCAATCATACTCTTTTGACACAAAAGCCTTTTCCTTTTGCTTGAGAAGTTCAAAATATTTCTTCTTGTAGTCAACAGGCTCAAAACTCATGTTGCCCTTCTCAGCTTTAGGTTTTCTGCAATCCCCAGCAAAATGACCAAGGGTTCCACAGTTGAAACATTTAATCTTAGACTTGTGAACCCAATTACTTTTGTTAGGTTGAGAGTCTCTCCTTGGTGGTCTTGAGTCTGAGTTTCTCTTGAACTTTAACTTAGAGAATTTTCTTGACAGAAATGCAATATGCTCATCAATCTCATCTAAGTCATCCAAGTTGGCTGGCTCTTCCTCTTCTGTCAATTTTCCTTTGCCCTTGCTGACATCACTCTTGCAACTAGCTCGACTAGTTGTAGCTTTAACAGTCTCTTCATTGTCTTCTTCAAGTTGGTTCACAGATGCATCCAATGCAACAGATCCACCCTTCCTCTGTACCTTCTCAATTTCTTCATCTTGCTCCATTTCCAGCTCATATGTCTTTAATGTTCCATAAAGCCTCTCAAGTGTGTAATCTTTGTACTCTTGTGTGTTTTTTAGAGAAACAGTCATAGGCTTCCACTCCTTTGGAAGAGCTCTAAGAAATTTGAGGTTTGAGTCTTTAGTTTGGTAGACCCTCCCATACAACTTTAATCCATTCAGAAGCTTTTGAAACCTACTAAATGTGTCATTTAGGGTTTCACCAGCTTTGAAATGAAAATGCTCATATTGTTGTATGAGGAGTTGCATTTTGTTTTCCCTTACTTGCTCAGTTCCTTCACAAAGTGTTCTAACAGTGTCCCATACTTCTTTAGCAGTGGTACAGTTGATAACATTGTCGAACATCTCTTGTTCCAAACCATTGAACAGAATGTTCATGGTTCTTTTATCCTTATGGACTTCTGCAGCATCTTCAGCAGTCCATTCCGAGACAGGTTTAGGAATTTCTACATCAGGAACATCATCTGGCAGTCCAACTCTAGATCCAATTCCCATAGGAACATGTGGACCTCTCTCAATGCATTCTACATATCTCTCATCCATAGAAATGAGATGTAGATGCATTTTTACTTTCCAGTGAAAGTAATTTGTTGCCCAGTAATAATCTATTGTAGAGGGGGGTTGAATACAATAGTATAAGATAATCGACTTCTTAATGTATATATCACAAATATGAAAGAAAGATAACAGCTTTATTAAATCTGATATAAAACTGTTACAAACTCTCTCAAGAAATTCTGATGTTCTTGAGAGCTGCTAGCTTACAAAAACTCTCTCAAGAAATTCTATGTTCTTGAGAGCTTCTATCTTGATTCACACCGAACCAAAACCAAAACTGTGTTTATATACTACACAGCTTCTCTATCAATGATAAGTCCTAATCAATTACAAAGATTGAAACCTATCCATAATTGATAGCTACATTCTACAAACCAGGAACCGACAGAATAAACTTCCATGTTTAACTAGACTCCAAATATAACTCGAAGTAGGAATCCTGATCAGCTTCCAGTCCTGATGATCAAACCTGATCCCAGTCCTGATATGTATCTTGATCCTGACGACCATGTAATCCTGATGACGTCAGCAATCCTGATCAGTTGAGTCTAGCTCCTGACGATCATTGAATTCTGATCTAACAATCTCCCCCAATCTCATACTTTGTGAAATAAAGTATAGATTTCTAAGATTCAATGATGTCAAAAACATATATACAAAATGTACAGTATCTGCAGCAACAACTTATCTGTTTAAATTCTTTGATAGAACAGATTCATCTTCAAGAAGTTGGATAACAAATTTTCTTCTTTTTCTTCAAGAATTTGAATCAGTCTTTCCTTAAGATTTCTGAGTTCTTCATCTTCCTCATTAATCTGGTAGATAGCTGCTCTGAGATTCAATATGGAGCTTTTCTGAAGACTATGCTCTTCAAGCAAAAGATACGCAATTTCCTTCCCATCAGGATTGAGAGTAAGTTGTGTCATGCCAAAAGTTACTTCTTTAACAGCAGTACCCCTTTGCATTTCCACATCCTGACCTCTTTGATTTAAGTACATGGGAGTATAATTACCATTGAAATTACTGTTTCCATCCAGTCTTCTTCTTATTGTTGACAAAATCATGTCACTCCATTCCTTGCACATTTGATTCTTCGATCTCAAAAGATAATGAACATATTTCAGTTCCTGTGTAGTTTTCATCAGCAGATCTTGAATAGATAGAATCTTCACACTACCATCTTTCATGAAGTACAGAAGCTTTTCTTTCTTGTGAAAACCATCATGACAATCTATAACTATATCAACAGCTAGTAAATTGTTCAGGTTTTCAGAAGTTAAAGTACCTCCAATTTCAGTTAAGGAGTAAGGATCAACATATGACATATTTAGATATTCAGCATCCCTGTGTCCAATACCTCCTCTTGAATTACTTGTCAATTGCTTCAGTTTTGAAAACATCTTTAACCAGAGTGCTTTTGATCTAACCATCTCAGATAAATCAACAACACTTGAAGCGCTTGTAATAATTCCTCCAGACTGAAAATTGATAAGTGTATCACACCTCAGTGTACTAATATGTTTCCACTTCTTATCCTTTTCCTTTTCAAAGGCATAGCTTCTTTCCAGTGAAGATTCTTGTCTGCTTGGGTTCCTCCACTTTCTTCTGTTTGAGAGTTTAAGCCTTTGTACATAGAGATTGAAATCTCTATTTGTTGATCTTGTAATTTCACTTCTTCTGGCTTCTTCTTCTTCATCTACTTCCTTGTTGTGAGAATCAACCACAGTAGATAAAATTATCAAATCAATCTCTTGCATAATTTCAGAATCATCAGGATCTTGAATATTATCAGGAACAACATCAGGATTAGATTCTTCAATTTGATTTGTATTGCATAGAGTTGATTTTCTTGATTTTCTTCTCAATTCAGGTTCTTCTTCAATATTTCCAACATCACCAAAAGTAGATCTGTCAGGAACTACTAGAGTTTGAATAGGTTCAGGAATTTCTTCAATTCTTAACCCTCTAGACCTTGTCTGTCTAGGTATTGTTTGAGTTGAAGAACCTCTTCTACTTCTTCTAGCTCCTCTCCTACCTCTGCCTCCTCTACCTCTAGCAGGAACAGGGTTATTAAAGCTTTCCATCATTTCTCTCTGTTGTCTTAAGAATTCTTCATGTGAGAGATCAGGATATTCTTCACTTGTTGTAGAGAGTGCTTTTCTTGCAAATAATTGTTGAACTCTTTTATCAGTGTGATATAGGGTAACAATTCTGCCATCTTTTGTAGAAAACTTCTGGAATAAATTTGATGCATCTTCAGGATTATCAATAAAAATATCTTCATCACCTTCAGGAATTGTAGCAAGAGTATGTCCATGACCAGGTGTCAGGATTTGTTCTTCCGTCAGGATCTGAGATTGCACCAAAGTTCTTACTGTCTTAACTCCAGAATCAGAAACATGAGTTGACTGCGTTGTTTGACTTTGTGAAGTTTGAATTGTAGACTTCATAACAGCAGCATCAGAGGTTTCTCCTTGTATCACTTTGTCACTACCATCATCTCCAGTATCATCATCATTATTCCTTAATACTAGATCAGGTGTGCATTTTGTCCGACTAACCTTCTCCCCCTTTTTGACATCAGGATTTGACAATAAATTCAAAATTAAGGAAAGAGAGGCTTGAATGTCAGTTACCTTAGTATCCAGAGAATCAATCCTTCTGTTGATAGAGGTTTGTTCAGAAATGACAGATTTCACTTGGGATTCTACTACCCTTAGCTGAAAAGTAGTAGGAACCTTTGTAAAACTTTGAGAAATATCATTCCTCACCAACTCAGTTGAGTTCTTGATAGAATCAATCTCACTTTTTAGACTTTTGGATAACAGATTTGTAGCCTTCAGATGATTCTTCAAGTCTTGATTCTTTATAGATTTCACTGCATCATAGGCATGTTCCAAAGCAGAAGAATAACTTATAGATTCAGCAGATCTGTTCCATGAATTGTTCCATTCATTCTGTCTAAGTTCCTCAGCAGGATTAAAGGAAGGAATAGAAAAATCTTGTCTCTGATCTTTCCCAGTGGAAGCTTTGCCAGCCATATATGTACTTGATGAACCAAAATTAGTTCCAAGACTAACTTTGAGTGCTGTAGCAAGCTGTTCCTTCTCTTTTCGATTCTCATCATCATCACTATCATCAGAGTCATCATCATCAGTACTATAAGTAAGATCAGGATCATGAATAGCTATACCTTTCATTTTATCTTGTGAATCTGTGATAGGATGATCCATTGGTCTTGAACGAAGTGGCTGTATCAGGATAGGTTCAACATCAGGAGCACCACTAGCGTCAGGATGAACACTGTCAGGATTTGATATGCTTGCATCAGTATTTGCTACCAATGGTTCTTGTGGAGCTTGAGGTTCAGAAGCTGCTTCAACACTTTGAGTCAAAGGTTCTTGTGTGCTTCCCTCATTGACAATGTCCTCGACCAATCTTTGAACTTCATCTGCACCAGAAATCCCTTGAGCATTGTCAGGAAATTTCTCAGAAACTGTAGCTTGGCCTGCATCTTCACTTTGAGAAGATGGTTCTTGTGTAGTTGGAATGTTGATGTCTTCATTCTCCCTTTGAGAAAATGTTTCTTGTGGGACCATTCCACGAGCTAAGCCTTCACTCAAACTTTGATTGAGTGGTTCTTGTGTGGCTGGATCATCAGAAAGAGCTGCTGAACCACTTTGAGGTTCAGGTTCTTGTGGGCTTGATCCTTTCAGTTTCTTCTGTCTCTGATAGACTAACTCTTCTGCCTTCCTTAACTTTTCCATTGGATGTTTTATCCCAAGTTTGGAAGCAGCAGCACCATACTTCTCCCATGAAATATCAACATGTCTTTTTGTTGGAGAGTTCTGTGCTGGAGAGTCTGAAATAGTAACCACTTGACTTGGTGCAGCATCAGGAATACTAACATCAGGATTTGCTTGAGCAGTAGAAACTGATTTCTCATTCAGAATAGAAGTGTCCTGTACATCAGTATCCTGCTTCTTTTCTAAAGGAATATGATACCTGCTTTTTGATAACTTCCTTTTCTTCTATGGTATAGACAATGGAACCACAGCTGCAATAGCAGTATCAGCAACTTCCTTATTCACATTCATCATAGAGGATATAGGTAAATCATCCTCTGAGTCAGTCTCATCCCTGAGCACTAACTTTCTTTTAACAGAAACAACCTCACCTCCCTTTGCAGCTTTCTTCACCAGGACCCCTTGTACACCCCCTTGTAACTTCTTTTTAGTGAGTGGTGTAGAGGAAAAACCCTTTGAACCTGATTGCCTTCCTGACACATCAGTTCTAGATGACTTCTTTGCTTTTACAGCTAAAGTCTTTTGAGAGACATTAGAGGTGGTAGTTGACTGTTTAGACTGTTTAGGATGAATGCTTGGGTTAGGAACAAGGTGTGATTGGCCTTGCCCCATAGCATTAGAAATTAAACCATAACGAGTAGGCATTTTCCTATGTAAGAAAAACCTAACCTCATCAGGAATAAAAGCATTTCCTATGAAACCATTTGCCTTATCACTGTTGACTAAGGACTTAATATTATTCTCAGTAATTCTACAGATAAGTAGAACTACATCATTCTCAAAAACAACATTAGGACACAAGTGATTAAATATCAACTGTAAAAATCTAAGAAAACAGACAGAACCTAACTTATCTGATTTCCTATCACTTAAAGCTTTTAAGATAAACGACCCATAATCAAACACTGTAGAGTGGATAAGAGAGTACCCAATTTTAAGAGATCCTGATGGAAGAGCATCAAAATTTGATGTCTTGTTCAGGAAACAGCGGCTGATCGTATCAAAGTAGAAATTCCATTCCTTCTTAAGCTTTGTCCTAAAGAGATTGCCATATCTCTTTACTTCACCATTGTAGCCCAACTTTGTAACAAACTCAAAAAGAGTAGAGTCCGAAACATTAGCAGGAATAGCATCACCAAGAACAGGTAAATGCAGGGCTTCCTCCACAATTGCAGGAGTCACATAGTGAGTAATTCCATTATGTTCAAAACTCATCAAGATGGTGTCAGAATACCCTTTGTCAAAAGTAACTGAGTTCCACACCTGCATTACAGACTTAAAAGAAACACTTGCAGGTTCTGTTAAAGCAAACTTCAATGGGCTTGAAGCTAGAAAATCTTGAATTATATGAAACTCATTGGGTAAATCTTGATGATTTAGAATAGCCACAAAATTGTTAGTGGCAAAAGTAACACCACTAATCACTCTTTGTTTGTTCATGAATGATGAAGACGCCATTGTAATTCTTAAAAATCTTGAGAATTGATGTTTGAAAAAGTTAGGGTTCGTAAGCACAGAGAGAGATAGAAAATCGAAAAACTGACGATGAGAGAGTAATTAATGATGCAGAATAAGTAAAAGTATTTTGTTAGAACAAAACTTTACTCTCAATAACAGATGGCAAGATATGATTTGTGCACAAATAATTAGTGGACAGATTATGTGTGTAATTTAAATGAAACTGCACCGCTTTTTATGTGTATGTATATGTATATCTATAGCAGTGCAACACACGCGCGCATACAGTTGTCCTACTAAAACTCAACCGTCCATCAGCAGATACTGACGAAAAATTAGGCATAAATTAAGCAATGAAATACTGACCTGAACATCAGAATTGACCAGTTGACTTCCTGTCAGGATAACATCCTATCAGGATTTGATCAAAGAAAACATACCTTTCTGAATAACCATCAGGATTTGACAGTTATCAGGATTTCCTTTCTGTAGCTTTTCTCAGAAATTCTCAAAGTTCATCATTCCAAGTTCATTCACCAATTTATTAAAAGTATCTTCAGGTAGTGGCTTGGTGAATATATCAGCTAGTTGTTGATCAGTAGGAACAAAGTGAAGTTCAATTGTCCCTTCCAGAACTTGTTCTCTTATGAAGTGATATCGAATACTGATGTGTTTAGTAAGAGAATGTTGAACTGGATTTCCTGTCATTGCAATAGCACTTTGGTTATCACAATAAATAGGGATTTTTGAGTATGACATGCCATAATCTAACAACTAATTTCTCATCCACATTATCTGAGCACAACAACTTCCTGCAGCAATGTACTCAGCTTCTGCAGTTGAAGTGGAAATGGATTTTTGCTTTTTACTGAACCATGAAACTAGTCTTCCACCCAAAAACTGACAGCTTCCTGAAGTACTTTTCCTGTCTATTTTACATCCTGCAAAATCAGCATCTGAATAACCACACAACCCAAAATTTGATTCCCTTGCATACCAAAGGCCAAGAGAAGAAGTGCCTTTGAGATATCTGAAAATTCTTTTGACTGCAATCAGATGGGGTTCTCTAGGTTTTGCTTGAAATCTTGCACACAGACAGGTTGCAAACATGATATCTGGTCTACTTGCAGTGAGATACAATAAAGAGCCAATCATTCCTCTGTAGTGAGTTACATCTACCTCAGCACCTTGATTAGGATCAAGTTTGGTAGCTGTAGCTATGGGAGTTGTAGCAGGAGAACTATCTTGCATGTTAAACCTTGTCAATAAATTCCTTGTATATTTAGACTGATTGATAAAAATCCCTTCATCAGTCTGTTTAACTTGAAGACCAAGAAAGTAACTCATTTCTCCCATCATGCTCATTTGATATCTTGACTGCATAAGCTTGGAAAACTTTTCACAAAGCTTATTGTTTGCTGACCCAAAAATGATATCATCAACATAAATCTGAACTAACAACAAGTCCTTACCATGATTCAAATAAAATAGAGTTTTATCAATAACACCTCTTTTGAATCCACTTTCCAGTAAGAATAGAGCTAAAGTTTCATACCATGCTCTTGGGGCTTGCTTTAGTCCATAATTTGCTTTATCCAATCTGTAGACATGATCTGGATATTTAGGATCAATGAAACCAGGAGGTTGCTCAACATAGACTCTTCCTCCAGTTCTCCATTTAAGAAAGCACTTTTAACATCCATCTGGAAAACCTTGAATTTCTTATGTGCTGCATAAGCAAGAAATATCCTGATGGCTTCTAGTCTTGCAACAGGAGCAAAAGTTTCATCATAGTCAATTCCCTCTTGTTGAGAATACCCCTTTGCAACTAGTCTTGCTTTGTTTCTGATTATTACTCCATCAGAATCAGTCTTGTTTTTGAAAATCCACTTTGTACCAACAATTGATCTATTCTTTGGTCTTGGTACCAGTTTCCAGACTTCATTTCTTTCAAATTCATTCAGTTCCTCTTGCATTGCAGTAACCCAATCAGCATCTCTAAGTGCATCTTCAACTTTCTTTGGCTCCTCCTTAGATAGAAAGTTAATGTATAGACATTCATTTTGAGTTGCACTTCTTGTTTGAACACCTGCATCAGGATCCCCAATGATCAAATCAGGAGTATGACATGCAGTCCATTTCCTTGTTGGTGTTAAATTGTTTCTTGAAGTAGATGCTCCCCCTGGATTGGTGTTATCTTGACTTGAAGAACTTGCTTGATTTGAAGCTCTCCCTGAATTATTACTATGTCCTCCTGATAAGCTATCAGGATCATCACTTGAATCAGTATCTGAAGAATTCTGTCCTGATGATTGAGTTGACTCTGAACTTGTAGCAGAATGTTGTTGCTCCCCCTCAACATTAGCACTACTAGAAGTATCACTATTGATTGCATCAGCAGTATTTGCACCATCAGCATCTGGTGTGTCATCAGGATTTGGTGACCCATCAGGATCTGATGTATTGACAGGATCTGATTCACTTTCTTCAGGTTCCTTTGTAGCTTCATTTTCAAAAATCAATCTATCATGAGAGTCTTCATTGATTCCAGTTATCTTCTTGTCATCAAAAGAAACATGTATTGACTCCATGACAGTCCTTGTCCTCAAATTAAAAGCTCTGAAGGCTCTTGATGCAGGATAGCCTATGAAAATTCCTTCATCGGCCTTTGTTTCAAATTTCCCTAGCTGTTCAGGATGAGTTCTGAGAACAAAACATTTACAGCCAAACACATGCAGATGCTTCAGACTTGGTTTCTTCCCCTTGAGTGACTGATAAGGAGTAACACCATGCCTGTTTATTAATGTGAGATTTTGAGTATAGCATGCTGTGTTGACTGCTTCTGCCCAGAAATATGTAGGTAATTTTGCTTCTTCCAACATAGTTCTGCCAGCTTCAATAAGAGTTCTATTTTTCCTTTCAACTACTCCATTTTGCTGGGGTGTGCCAGGAGCAGAGAATTGTTGAATAATGCCTTTGTATTTGCAGAACTCTTCCATCTTTGAATTCTTAAATTCAGTACCATTATCACTTCTCAAAATCTTGACTTTGTACTTGTGGTTGTCTCAATCATTCTCACATGATCCAATAGAACTTCAGGAGTTTCATCTTTTCTGTGCAGAAAATACACTCAGGTGAATCTAGAATATTCATCAACAATTACAAGAGTGTACCTTTTCTTACTGATGGACATGATGTTGACTGGACCAAATAGATCAAGATGTAGCATGTGATATGGTTCTTCAATTGAGGATTCTTATTTACTCCGGAATGATGTCCTTCTTTGTTTTGCTTTCTGTCATGCATCACAGAGTCCATCAGGAGTATATAACACTTTTGGTAATCTTCTCACTAAATCTTTCTTAACCAACTCATTGATATTGCTGAAGTTGAGATGAGAAAGCTTCTTGTGCCAATTCCAACTTTCATCTACTGAAGCTTTACTGATCAGACAAGTAGGGGAGTCATCAGTATTTGATTGAATGTTGGCTTCATATATGTTACCATGCCTGTAGCCAGTCAGTGCTATCTTTCTTGTTGCTTTACTGACTACTTCACCATGTGTGGAATAGAAGTTGACATGATAACCTCTGTCAGTGATTTGACTAATACTCAACAAGTTGTGTTTTAGTCCCTTCACTAGAGCTACTTTTTCAATGATGACATTTCCAATGATTATATTGCCCTATCCCAAAGTTTGTCCAATGTTGCCATCTCCATAAGACATAGTTGGGCCAGCTTTTTCCTCATATTCTGATAACAGGGCTTTGTTTCCAGTCATGTGCACAGAACATCCACTATCCATGACTAAAACATTTTTATTTTTACCCTGCAATCAGAATAAAAACACACTAGTTAGAACATTTAGGAACCCATACTTGTTGGGTTCCTTTTCCATGCAATTTATTAACTTTCACAGCAGAAGACTTTCTGACTTTAGCAGTCCTGACAGGATTTACTCCATCAGGATTTGCTTTGTCAATATCAGTATTAACAAAAGCATGCTTTACAATGACATTATCAACTCTATCAGACTTTGTACTAAAAGTTATAGTACAAATCATGATAATCTTTACAAGTATAAATAGAATGCCATATACTACCACAATGAAAACAGGACTTCTGTGGTTTATAAAATACTGATCTATTCCTAACATCAGACTTAGAAATATCAGCAATCTTCTTCTTACTCTTCTTACAATCAATAGCAAGATGATTAGAGTTACCACAGTTAAAACAACACTTTCTAGGTGCATTTGGGATATATTTATAACCATTCTCTTTATTGATCCCAACTTTACCATTCCTGTTTCTCTTAACAGTAGCTTCCTCTTTCTTATCTGTCACCTCACAAATTTTATCCTTAAGCTGTTTCTGAGACAATAGACCTACATTCTTAATGACTTTATTCATGACAGGTTTAGACTTTATAATTTTAATTCCTTGAGTAGAATTAGATCCCTTTTCAAAAGTAGAATTGGAATCCTTACCAAAAACAAAATTAACAGGAGTAATCTTAGATTTGGTTGTATCTATAACATGTCTATAGGTCTTTGGACTGACTATCTCATCAATGACAATTTTCTCTTTCAATTTCTTATCCTCATTTGACTTATACCCTAGACACTCTTTCCAATTCTTAGAGGTATTAATCTCATGAAATTTCCTACCAGAGTCGGTCCAGGTTCTGATTTTCTCATTAGAATATTCAAGTTCCTTTTCAAGAGCAGTACATTTGGATTTCATCTCTAAATACATGTGATTAGCATTATCACATTCTTTTTGTACTTCTTGCATACGAGAAAATTCAGCTTCTAATATATCATTCCTTTTTCTAAGTTCAGACATCTCAGATAAGATCCTAGTATTTTCAGCAGTTTGACTTCTAAAGCTAATATGTAATGACTTTAGAAAACGTCTTAACTCAGAAGCAATATTATCAGTATCAAAATCAAAGATAGTATTTAGTACCTTATCATCAGGAGCAGTAGTTACATCAGCATTGGCCATTAGAGCATAGTTGACCACCTCAGTATCAGATTCTGAGGAAGAGTCCATCCAATCCTTGCTTGATGTGATAAGTGCCTTTGTCTTCTTGCACTCAGAAGCAAAGTGACCCATACCATTGTACTTGTAGCATCTAACCTTTGACTTGTCAAATTTGCTACCCTTGCTGTCCTTTTTGATATACTTATCTTTGTTTGGATTGAAAGCCTTTTTCTGAAAGTTGACTTGTCTTCTATTCTTCCTGAACTTCATCCTTCTGAAGTTTCTGACAATCATAACAACCATCTCTTCCATGTCTGAGTCAGAAGAATCATCATCAGTATTGGCATCAGGATTGCCATCAGTATCTGATGAAGAGTCATCAGGATCTAACTCAGCTATTCTTGTTTTACTTCTAGAGACCTCCATAGCTTTTCCTTTTGATTTAGCCTCTGCTTTCAAAGCAATTGATTTTGCCTTGCTGCTTTTCTTGTTCTTTCTCTGTTGGACTTCAAGATCATGAGTTCTTAGCATCCCATAGACTTCATCAAGAGACACAGTGTTAAGATCATACTGATGTCTAATGATCGAGGTATGTGTGTCCCATTCTTCAGGTAAAGCTCTTAGAAACTTGGTGTTTGAATCTTCAGTTTCATATTCCTTGTCAACTAAAGATAAACTGTTCAATAGTGTCAGAAATCTATCATATAGATCAGTTAGGCTCTCATCAGGTCTTGCATCAAATTGTTCATATTCTTGAATCAAAAGAGCCCTTCTGTTTTTCTTGACAGATGCAGATCCCTGGCACTGAGTTTCCAAAGTATCCCAGATTTCTTTTGAAGACTTGCATGCAATCACTCTATTTGACATGACAGCATCAAGACTACTGTGCAAGATATTCTTTATCTTTGGTTCCCTGAGTACATGAGCTTTTTCTTCTGGAGTCCATTCACTTTTAGCCTTGACCACATAATGTTCAGGTACTGTATCTGTTCGTTCTACAATCCTTGTAGGAATATATGGTCCATCACGAATCCTGTCCAAATAGTCAGGATCCATAGCCTCCAGGTACATCAGCATCTTTATCCTCTATGTTGGATATTCTGATTTCTTCAAGATGGGAATCTTCATGCTTTCATACTTGGTCGTCGACATCTTTAGATCGTATCTGATTCAGAATTAAATCAGTTTGCTTTGATACCAATTGTTGCCGAGTAATAATCTATTGTAGAAGGGGGGTTGAATACAATAGTATAAGATATTCGACTTCTTAATGTATATGTCACAAATATGAAAGAAAGATAACAGCTTTATTAAATCTGATATAAAACTGTTACAAACTCTCTCAAGAAATTCTGATGTTCTTGAGAGCTGCTAGCTTACAAAAACTCTCTCAAGAAATTCTATGTTCATGAGAGCTTCTATCTTGATTCACACCGAACCAAAACCAAAACTGTGTTTATATACTACACAGCTTCTCTATCAATGATAAGTCCTAATCAATTACAAAGATTGAAACCTATCCATAATTGATAGCTACATTCTACAAACCAGGAACCGACATAATAAACTTCCATGTTTAACTAGACTCCAAATATAACTCGAAGTAGGAATCCTGATCAGCTTCCAGTCCTGATGATCAAACCTGATCCCAGTCCTGATATGTATCTTGATCCTGACGACCATGTAATCCTGATGACGTCAGCAATCCTGATCAGTTGAGTCTAGCTCCTGACGATCATTGAATTCTGATCTAACATAATTGTCCTTGTCTAGAACTGGTATCTTCACACCTGCATCCTTCTTCACCATGGTTTCTGTTTTGGTCTTGATCTTTAAACTTCTTGTATGTTAGAAGCTTGCTCTGATACCAATTGTTAATCCCAAATGACCTAACAGAATTGTAGAAGGGGGGGTTGAATACAATTCTAGATATTTTCTTGAACTTAAAATTAAATAATGAAAACTGAACTGATTACATAAAAACACAAGAAGTAAATAATTCAGTTGGATGGTTTGATGATCCAACTGAAGTGTTTTTATTGCGGAAATAATCTGTGATACAAAGATGTACACAGCTGCTCAGTTACAAGAATGTAGAGAAGATTGCTCTCAAAGATAGCTAATACAGTCTATTTGTTTTTCTTCTCTTTTTTCTAAAGTAACTGCTACACTTGGTTATATAATCCCAAGTTTACAACTCTATTTTTGGCTACACTAAAAGTATAATGAGTAACCGCCAATAGTTTGCTTTTCATCCCTTTGTCCAGTGGTTCTTGAGTATCCTTGTCTTTTGCATATAATAGTTCATTCCAAGAACCCAATTGGAAACTGGGATGTTTCCTTATTTCCAATGTCCATTTTAATGGTTTCCAATGCACTGTACCCTTCTACATCACGTTTTGAGCAGTCAGAGAACTGTCACTATCACTTTGTCAACTATTCAGAAAAGCAATAATGATTTGTTGATAGTAGGGAGATGTGTTTCGTTGATAACTTTATTCTTCATTTTGTTGATGAGTAAACTCTATACCATTGATAGGATAATCTTCATTCTGTTGATGAGTAAACTCTATACCGTTGATAGGATAATCTTCATTCCGTTGACAGGTCTTCACTTAGGCAAAATTACAAGGCATGATGTATTTACAATTAACCAACCTATTTTGCCTATCTAGTCCTTAGTCAACATGACTTAGAAAACCTATCTAATACCTACAACAAAACTACATATCAAGCTATGAAGTATTGTACAATGCCATTGCTACATCACTCATTTTGTTGATGAGCTACCTGTCAACGGATTGCTGCAAAGCATACCATTCCTTTGACAGCTACAAATTACTTTAGACAAATTCTACTAAGTGTTTTATGTTTATCATCAAGAACAACATATTCCTAACAGTTATACTGAACTATTCGTTTGAAGTATATAATATTGTCCATTTTATTGAGAATCTTGATTGCATATTATTGCATTGTCTGTTTATTATATATTATGGATAATCTAGTATCAAATGGGATAATAGAAGATTAGATTATTAGTGTCTATATATAATATAATAAAGGTTCATAGTCTAAGTGGTATTAGACAACCCACTGGAATGACTGAAGTATTATTTGAGAATAGTTTATCTTGACTATTGAATAATACTTGTATACTTTGTGTATATTGAACAGGATCAAAATGTAAGAATTATTCTTTTATTCTGACAGTTAAGAAGAACTAAGATTCTATGATATTATTATTGCTTAGGTTCTTTATCAGGATGTAGTGATTGACACTTGTATGCAATGCACATGCTGTGATTCATATAAGATGTAATTAATTATTAATTACAATATTATGGGTTGAGCAATGACATTGCATGCAGAGTGGGATATTAATTACAGAAGGAATCCATGTCCTGATAATATTCGGGTTGATGATGTCCTCTTCAAAGCTCATAAAGATTATTATGTGAAGCCCTGCAAGGAGATTAATTTCTGACATAATTATAAGGTTGAGTGGATGATCAAGGATAAATAAGATATTAATTAAAATAATTGTTAGTGATTAATTTAATTAATGGACATGCGATATCTTAAACGTGGGGAATTTAATAAGCAAATAATATAGGAGCCAAATTAAATAATAAAAGAATTGCGGTATTAGGAACGGTAGTGCAAATATTAATTCTTTAGTGGATTGAATTAATATTTAACGACATTGGGCTTGACCCGGAATGTCATTGGAAGGCCTGACCTAATTGTCCATGATCCCTACTGAAGCCTATATATATTCTCGTTCTCCTTAAAGCTGGGAAAAAAACACACAACATAAATCGAAATTGAGACCTAGAGCAGCCGCACGAAGCTAGGGTTTTAGAATTTCGAGGCTTTGGGAGATCGAAGGCCACACTTCGCTCAAAGGGAATCAAGGAATTCAGTAGAAGACGTGGAATTGAATCGCTTGCGCTGTAGCGATTAAGGTTGATCTTCTTATCAAACTCTTTAATTTATATCATAAAACACAACACCGTGATTTATATGTTCCAACACATATATCCAGGAAGTTCAAGATGCCAACCATCAAGGCTTACGATGGAATGGGAGATCCTGCGAATCATGTGAGAACTTTCTCTAATGCACTGTTGTTGCAGCCTACCAATGATGTAGTCAAATGCAGAGCATTTCCACAAACCCTGGAGGGCATGGCTCAACGTTGGTACAGTCGTCTCCCTCCCAATTCTATTGTATCCTTTAAGGAACTGAGCAAGGCGTTTATCAACCAGTTTGTTAGTGGAACGGTGCATGAGAAGAGTTCTGCATCTCTTATGGGAATCCAACAAGGTAAGAATGAAGCCTTGCGGGACTACATAAATCGATTCACTAGGGAGGCTTTGAAGGTCCCGGATCAGGATGACAAAGTAGCAATGATAGCCCTACAACAAGGAACCACTGATGATCAATTTAAAAGATCTTTGGCTAAGCATCCACCTGAAAGCATGTTGAAATTACAAGACCGGGATGGAAAGTATATCAAGGCTGAAGAAACCATAAGGAAGTATGAACCTGCTGCTGGTGGAAGTGGGAACGCAAAGAAAAGAAAGGAGACTCAAGAATATGATGTTAAGGAAAAGTATCCTAGGACATCAAAGGATTCTGACTCTCCACCTAAAAAGAACAATTTTGGACCAAGGTTCATGGATTATGCGAGATTGAACACCCCTAGAAGCCAAATTCTGTTGGAAATTATAAAGGAAGAAGATCTCTGATGGCCGAAGCCACTGAGGACTGCCTTGTCAAAAAGGAATCAGAATCAATTCTGTCGATTCCATAAAGAAGTTGGTCATGATACAGATGATTGCAGGCAATTGAAAGATGAGATTGAGTTCTTAATCCGAAGAGGAAAACTTGATAAGTTCACTAAGGATGGGAATCGAGGAAATCAACGAGGAAACTATGAAAGGAAAGACTATGACAAAAGGGACAACGATCAAGATCGTAATCCCAAACCCTGAGGGCCTGTCATCAATATGATATTTGGAGGACCAACTGTTGATGGGTCCTCCCAAAACTCAAGGAAAGTTTATGCCCGAGAGGTAATGACTGTTGTGGGAGAAGAACCGAAGCGTGCAAAGATGGAAATAGCCATAAGTTTTGATGATTCTGACTTGGAGGGAGTGATATTTCCCCAAGACGACCCCCTGGTCATCATACCTGTGATAGGCAATTCCGAGACAAAGAGGGTTTTGGTTGATAATGGAGCTTCCGTGGACATCTTGTTCCATGATGCTTTGATCAAAATGGGCTACACTAATTCTCATCTGACACCCTCGAATATGCCCATATATGGATTCAATGGAGTGGAATCAAATGTGGAAGGTACAGTCCAACTCCCTATGACAATGGGGCAAGGTTCGAAGACAACTACTCAAATGTTGAACTTTATAGTCATAAAGACAACTTCAACTTATAATGCATTCAAGGCTGTTGCCTTGACTTACCATCTGAAAATCAAGTTTCAACAAGAAATGGAATTGGTGAGGAGCGAGGTGATCAAAAAATGGCTAGAAATTGTTATGTAGCTTCATTAAGGCCTGACGGAGTCGGGGGGCAGATTCTCCCCATTGAAGACATGGATACCAGAGATAATGAAGAAAGAAGAGGGAATCCGGCTGAGGATTTAATTCCAATTCCTTTAGTTCCTGGTGAATCAGAAAAGGTTACTTACGTTGGAGCATTGTTACCTAATTGAAAAGACTATGAAAGTCTATGTAGACGACATGTTGGTTAAAAGCCTCGATAAGGAGGATCATATAAATCATCTCCGGGAAGCATTTGAAGTGCTGAGGCACCATAACATGATGTTAAATCCAGCTAAGTACGCCTCCGGCGTAGGGTCAAGAAAGTTTTTAGGCCTGATTGTCTCTAAACGAGGAATTGAGGCTAACCCCGATAAAATCCAAGCAATTCTGGACATGGAACCGCCACGGTCCGTCAAGGATGTTCAGAAACTAACGGGGAGAGTAGCGACATTAGGGAGATTCATCTCCAAATTAAGGGAGAATTGGGAGATTTTGACATCAAGTATAAGCCTCAAATGGCAATAAAGTATAAGCATCAAGTTATGGTTGAATGCACCATTGACAAACAAGAAGTCGAGGGGCAGGAAGCAGTATTAGAAGGCAAAGAAGCCAAGAAGAAGGATGAAGACATGATGTCCAAGGAATGTTGGGTGCTCTATTTTGATGGGGCATCAAAAACAAAATCAAGTGGAGCAGGTTTGGTGCTACAAAGTCACGATGGATTTCTCATAGAGTATGCACTCAAGCTGGACTTCCCAACAACAAACCATGAAGCTGAGTATGAAGCTCTGATAGCTGGCTTGGGGCTGGCTGGAGCCTTGAGAGTTAAGACTCTCAAAGTATGTGGAGATTCAAGGCTGGTAGTTTCCCAAGTGAATGGAGAATTTGAGGCTAGAGATGAAGTCATGGGGAAGTATCTGAAACTTGTCAAAGCCATCATGACTCAATTTGATGAGTGTTATGTGGAACACATTCCTAAAGAAGAAAACATGAAGGTTGATGCCTTGTCCAAGTTTGCTTCTTTTGAAATAGAGAACAATGTAGGAAGTGTATACTTCCAAGTCTTGAAGACCCCGAGCATCAATGGAAAATTGATAACACCTATTGACATTGGTGGCTGTTGGATGGATCCCATTAAGGCTCATCTAGAAACTGGTTGGCTACCTAACAATATTTCAGAGGCACGAAAATTATATGTGAGAGCACTAAGGTACATCTTAATTGAGGGAATCTTGTATAAAAAGTCATTCATTGTCCCCTACTTGAAGTGTTTGAGACCCCAGGAGGCAGAGTTAGCCCTAAAGGAAGTACATGGGGGGATTTGTGGGTAGCACTTGGGGGGCAGGGCCCTTGCTCATAAAATCACTCGTCTAGGATTCAATTGGTCAGATATGCTTGAGAACGCAAACACTATGTGAAGAGGTGTGAACGATGCCAAAAGCATGCACCGGTGGTTAGACAACCACCTGAAATGTTAACATCTATAAATTCACCTGTTCCATTTGCCATGTGCGGAATGGATATACTTGGTCCATTTCCACTGGCAAGTGCACAAATGAAATTTTTGATAGTGGCATGACTACTTCCCTAAGTGGATTAAGGCAAAACCCCTAGCCAAGATAACCACTAAGCAAGTAATGCAATTCTTGTGGGAAAGTGTAATTTGCAGGTATGGGATTCCATGAATATTGGTCACGGACAATGGAACTCAATTTAACAATGAAGATTTCAAGAATTATTGTGGAGAAAATGATATTGAACTACGTTTCACTTATGTTGCTCATCCTCAAGCAAATGGGCAAGCTGAAGTAGCAAATCGAATTATCCTGGATGGACTGAAGAAGAGAGTTGAATACTCTAGGAATACTTGTGTGGATGAATTGCTCCCCATACTGTGGGCATATCGTACCACTTGTAAGGTTACCACTGGGGCAACTCCGTTTCTGTTAGCATATGGAGCAGAAGCAGTGGTTCCAACGGAGATTACTCATACTTCTCCAAGAGTGGAAGCCTACGAACCAGAAACAAATGAAGAAGGCATGAGGCTTTCTCTAGATCTAATCGATGAAGTTAGAGATGAAACAAATGCTAAGATAGTTGAACATCATAAACGAGCATCTTTCTATTACAACCTAAGGGTTAAAGAGAGATTCTTTCGTCAAGGAGATTTAGTTCTCCGAAAGATTGAAGCATCCGGAGTTGGACAGAAAGGAAAATTGGCTCCAAATTGGGAAGGGCCATACCGGGTCAAGAACGTGTTTGGGCGAGGCTCATACAAGTTGGAAACCCTTGAAGGGATTGAGGTGCCAAGAACTTGGCATGCTGTGAATTTGAAAATTTATTATGTTTAGTTTTTCCTAACTGGACTCACCATTAGGACAAGTAGAAATAAGGTCGACGAAACCATTTATGAGCTCTTAAGCTCTTAGTAGGAAATATGTAAGGGTTGAACCCATTTTTCAAGTTATTTATTAAAAAATGTTTTCATTCATTACTTTCATTTATCAATGAAGAACTAATATGTATCAAGCATCGACAAATATGTAAGGCTAAGGAAAAAGCTAAATATGCAAAGAAATTAAGGTTAAACTTATGAAAAAGTTTAAGTTCTAACAATACAAAAGCCACGAAGGGCAACAAACATAAAATAACTGAGCTATTTATCCTCATCGTTGCTTGTATCATCAGCGTCTTCTTCTTCACCTTCTGAGCTAGAGCCAGAACTGGTGCAACTAGCATCGGCAGAAGCATCGCCCTTTGTGTTAGCAAGAGGAGAGGAATGCTCAGGATCTAGGATTCGATCATCTTCCTCCAAATCATCCTCACCAGCCAAAGCTCTTTCGAGAGGAGTCGGAGTATAAGGGCTCGGAAAGAGAGCGGGATCAAAAGCACCAGGATGCTTCCCTAAGACGGCCTCTAAAGCCTCGTCCCATCCCTTTGAGTATTAGACAGGAAAGAGGAGCTCTTCATTATCGCCTATCAAATCCTTGTATTCCTGGGAATCAAGGTATTCGTCAATGTAGTCATCCTTGCTCTTTTTTAACGCCACCAACTCAGCTTGAGCATCCTCTAGCTCCTTATCCTTCTGTGCCAAAGCTTCTTTTAAGGAATTCACCTCTTCTTCAGACTTTTCTAGCTTGGCCTAGTTAGCCTCAGAAGAGGTACGCCAAGGTTTAGCTTGAAACAGGGCTCCCTAAAAGTTGGTAGTATTCTGCAAAATAAAAAGAAGTTCAAAGTAAGACAAATATTGCATAAAAAGAAGAAGGAGTTAATATTACAAAGAAAGAAAAATACCGCAAATGCTCAACTCCCTCGATAGTATAGTTTGCAAAAAATCCTTGTAGTCGCAGGGAGTGAGTGAGTGGTATGACCACTCAACAACATGCTTGGACACCCCATTAATGGTGCCCTTCTTCCTAATACCCCAATTGGGATGCCAAACTGAGGACTTTGAAGATGCAGGAGTTTCTGCCACCTCAACAGGAATCTGAGATGGAATCAGAAAAAGGGGAACTTCAGGCTTCCCAGGAGGATCCTCTCCTATCTTGGCCTTTTTAATCCTGGCACTCTCATCGTCCTTGGGCTCATTAGTCTTGTTAATAAAGGTCGCGGCTGTAAATATAAAAACAAACAAGAATGGGTATAAGAAATCTCAAAAAAGAAAGGAATAAACAAAGAAAGTAAGGAAATTTACCCTTGTCTGATACACTTGAAAGATCAACAGACTTGAGGACAAACTCCACTAGAAGCTCCCAAGCCACAGTAGTCCCATTGTCCTTGATTAGCTCAGAATAGGCATGCGACTCCTCATCATTCAAATTTATGTTGTTGGGACTACCGTCCGCAACTCTACCAAATGATCTGCGGAATAGGGTTCTGTTAATCCCAAATGACCTAACAGAATTGTAGAAGGGGGGGGGGGGGGGTTGAATACAATTCTAGATATT
Organism: Heracleum sosnowskyi; assembly: GCA_030848705.1. Classification (NCBI taxonomy): domain Eukaryota; kingdom Viridiplantae; phylum Streptophyta; class Magnoliopsida; order Apiales; family Apiaceae; genus Heracleum; species Heracleum sosnowskyi. The sequence continues at coordinate 55,701,746 of CM061238.1, read as the reverse complement.
TCGAAACTTTAAAACAACTTTCTAAAATAAAAACTGAACTGAAATAAAAACATAAACAACTTTAAAATTTCAGTTGGATGTTTTGAGGATCCAACTGAGATAATTTTTATTGCGGAAATAATCTGTGTTACACAAGTATCACAGCTGCTCAGTTCTTGATACAAAGTGAGAGTGCTCTTGAAAAAGCTAATAAAAACTATTTTATCTCTCTCACTTCTATATCTAAAATGAATTGCTACACTTGGTTATATAACCCAAGTTTACAATGCTATTTTTGGCTACTTTAAAATAATCTAAAGTAACTTTCAGTAGCTTGCTTTTCATCCCTTTTGTCCAATGGTCCTTGGAGATCTTGGCTTTTGTCTTCATGCTTATTATGATCACTCCCAAGAACCTAATTGGAAATTGGAATGTTTCCTTATTTCCAGTAACCATTTTGATGGCTTCCAATGCAAAGTACACTTCCATATCTCCCTTTTGATCTGTCAGATAACCGTCACTATCACTTTGTTAACTATTCAGAAAAGCAATAATGATTCGTTGATAGTAGAGAGATGTGTTTCGTTGATAGCTTTATTCTTCGTTTCGTTGATGGTATAATCCTCGTTTCGTTGATAGAGTAATCTTCATTTCGTTGATATGTCTTCACTTAGGCAAAATTACAAGGCATGATATATTTACAATTCACCAACCTATTTTGCCTATCTAGTACTTAGTCAACATGACTTAGAAAACCTATCTAATACCTACAACAAAATGCATATCAAACTATGAAGTATTGTACAGTGCAATTGCTACATCACTCATTTCGTTGATGAGCTTCCTGTCAACGAAAGCTGAAAAGCATGTCATTCCGTTGACAGTTACAAAATGACTTAATACAAAATCTACTAAGTGTTTTATAATTATCATCAAGAACAACATATTCCTAACAGGTTCCCTAATCCCCACCTTCCCAAACGAGGTACATGAATTCATTTTTCCACCTAGGATTGTTATCAGGAATAGATTTTGGGTGGAAAATGAAAGGAAGGCCAACTCGGTGGTTAATGTATACCCAACCTAAGTTACTGGCAGAACTATTCTTAAATTGGAATATTTTCCTAAACAAAGGGACGGAAAGAGGAAAATTGTTCTGCAAACACAAAACCATAAAACAATTGATTATCCTCCAGGCATTTGGAGGCAATTGACAAGGATTTACTTGAACATCAGCCAAAAGTCTAGGTATAAATTCATGAAACGGAAACCTAAGACCAACAACTATGACATCTTTATAAATACACAAAGCGTTAGACCGCCAACGACAAGAACGGACACCGGGACCGACAGGGACTAATTTTAAGGGAGCCTTAACCCTATACATTTTATTATAATCTCTAATTTTGTCAACATCATAAAACCTATTACTACAATCATACGAGCCTAGAGCAGAAACAGACGGATATTCATCCCCACGTTCATTGATCATATCATGTAAAGACATGTACTTGGAATGAATAGGAATGGCGTTACCTCGTTTAGATGTAGAATTCATTTTTTGAAGACGTTGAGATGCACGGTCAGCCATTTGAAGGAGGAAGGTTGAAAACCAAAAAAATTCTTTAAAATCATCAAATCTTCAAAGAATACCCAGAAAATCTTCAAACAATGCCCAAAAAATCTTCAAAACTTCAAAGATGAACCCAAAAATCTTCAAATCTTCAAGATAAAAACCCAGAAAATGATGAATATCAATTGGAAAAACTCATCGAAAATCGCCTTAGCACATAGAGAATTTGAGAGAAAAATCTAACAGAGTAACTGTATGAAATGAAAGTTGAAATGTGAGAAATGAGAAATTAAACTCTACTCTTATATAGAGAGAGTAGCCAGTCAATTGTCCGGTTAAGGGAAGGGCAACCGACACTAACTGGTATAACCCATGAAAGCCCAAAAACTATAATGAGCCCGATCACAATTTAGCCCAAGGAAAGTGGGTAAAAATCTTGGGCTCAATCTAGGCCCAACAAGAAGAATGGCCCAAAAATAAAAGAGAATAACTCAAAATAAATATCAGCATTTTTGAAGAAGTCGAAATAAACCTCAAAGAGCACAAGAGGTACAACTTGAAGAAACTCACGAGTTATGTTCGACCCCAAGCGAGATCGAAATGGTAGACCACAATCCTGGTCGAAGTAGTTCGACTAGGAGCCAAAATGGGCCAAAAGTTCAACCTCAATCAAGGTAGAAAACCCACGACTCCAATCCTGGTCGAAGTAGTTTGACCAGGAGCCAAAATGGACCAAAATTTCAACCTCAATCAAGGTCGAAAACCCACAACTCCAATCCTGGTCTAAGAAGTTCGACCAGGAGGCAAAATGGGCCAAAAGTTCAACCTCAATCAAGGTTGAAAACCAACGAGTCCAATCCTGGTCGAAGTAGTTCGACTAGGAGGCAAAATGGGCCAAAAATTCGACCTCAATCAAGGTCGAAAACCCACGACCTCAATCCTGGTCGAAGTAGTTCGACCAGGAGCCAAAATGGGCCTTAAATTCGACCTCAATCGAGGTCAAAAACCCACGACCTCAATCCTGGTCGAAGCTATTCGACCAGGAGGCAAAAAGGGCTGAAAATTCGACCTCAATCGAGGTCGAAAATGTCGACCTCAATCCTGGTCGAAGCTGTTCGACCAGGAGGCAAAAAGGGCCAAAAATTCGACCTCAGTCGAGGTCGAAAATGTCGACCTGAATCCTGGTCGAAGCTGTTCGACCAGGAGGTGTTTTGACACCAAAATTCGACCTCAATCGAGGTCGAAAATGTTGACCTGAATCCTGGTCGAAGCTGTTCGACCAGGAGGTGTTTTGACACCAAAATTCGACCTCAAGTGAGGTCGAAGTTATATGGAATTTTTGAATTTTGTATCATTTCCTAAGAAATCAATAAAAACTCTTGATTTCTATTCTAGGAGATTAAAGAAGTTGGAATTAATTCAGAATTCTATACTCGAAGTACCAAATGATTACAAGAAATACGAAAATGACCCTTTAAATCTCGAAGAAGGTCAAGATAACTTCTATGATAATCTAAAAGGATTTTCATAGAAGTTGTTGGGCAAATGATATGGGCCCGAAAAAGCCCTAAAAATATAATTAATGACGTATTAATTAGACCTAGATTGGTCCAAGAATTAAGCCCGATAAATGAGCCCCGAAACCCTAATGATTTATTAATTTCATAATTAATAAAAGGGGAAAATGTGTAGCTCATAAAAAGAGTCCAAAGTGTGCCAACTCCTTTAAGGATTAGCCACCAAGATATACAAACTTAATAGGAGTCAGCCTCCTACAAAGAAGTATTCACAATCCTGATCTAAGAAGGTGACTTGACCCCCAAGTCACCCAATTCTACCGTAAATGCAAGGCTCCTGACGCCTATATAAATGACCTAATCCTTCAATCAGAACTACGTTTTTGGCTGGATTCTCAATTACGAATTGAGATACGTTGGCATCTTCTGAGGACTGATTAGTCACGAAACACAAGAACATCCATTAAAGCTTGAAGCTCCTAAACCCTAGCATTATATTCGAAAGTATAGTTTTTATTCCACAACATATTGTTAGGTAAATTCAGATCTAAAATATTATAAGGGAGTTTAATAACCTTTATTAATTTATTTATACGGTAGAATGAAGGGCATGTTAGCTAGATACATTATTATGAGATGTTTGGATGGTTAATCAAAATGAAAAATGGGAATAGAAATGAGGATGAACTGTACAAGAATGAGACATGTTAAATGTGAATTAGAATGATATGTAATTCGCAATTCCAAATAGGGACATGTAGAAAATGATATACTTACTACGAAGATAAGATTCTCATTCTAGAAAATAGGGACATGTAGAAAATTAATGATAATCCAATCACTAACCAATGAGATGGAAATTGAGGTTCCCTTAAACGCCGAATCATTAACCCTCCAATAACATCTAGGGTAGAGAAGAATTTTTTAAACTTTCAAGCCAAATTAAGAGAAATATCTACTTTGATAATGCTTTTAACAACTTTTAAGTACATGAAAGCTCAATTCTAACCACAAAAGGTTATGGTTTGGAACCTTTAAGGGAATCGTGTTAAATCTTCAGATGATTATCATGTTAAAATATGTATGTTTTTCTTTTGACAGTTTGTTATATGTATGTTGCAGTTACTGAACAGATGATATATTCAGCTAACCGCTAGGGTTTATTAAATGATTCAGTAAATCTTTTAGGTACTTTATATGTAAGGGACGCAGTTTAAATTTTTCCATGTTACAAATATGAAGTCAACATACGATATTTCAGTGTGTATTGTAAAATTGTATCCTTATACTTTGTACATGAATTGTGTTAGTTGCTACGATTATAATCTTATTAACATTGTCATCCTTATTTGAATGACCTCATGAATACAAATATACCCGCCTAATTTAATCAGATAGTGCCTTTTTGATATATGAATATTTAGCCATGGCAAGTTGGTAACTAAGCGCCCATTCTTGTTATCTGAAATTTCTTACGCTACTAAAAATTCTCTTTTTAAAATTATTTTACATGTCTACCCTGATATTATATATATATATATATATATATATATATATATATATATATATATATATATATATATATATATATATTAATTTTATGTGTATGCCAAGAATAAAATTTTAATATTTTATCTCCAAATTTGGATTGCAAATAAGGAGAGAATATCTTAACAAAATAATTTTTACTTTTATCAAGCAAAATTAGTATATCATGAGAACGATAGAACTTTTGACCTAAATGTACGCAGTTTAATTTATTTTTCTAAACGAACCGAGATTTCTTCTCACTTTTTCGAGTTCGAGTTCGTTAATGAACCAATCCGAACTTTAACTTTTGTTGAACAAAAACGAGTTGAGCTGCACTTAAGCTCTTAACGAATAGTTCGTGAACAGTAATATTTATCAGGGAAAAAAGGTGCACACCCACTTACCCCAAGTAATTATCAGTTTCGACTTAAACCAATCTCAAATTTTAAAATAATATCCCCGCACGATTTGCATATTAGATATTTTAATTTTAAATTTAAAATATTATGAAAACTGAGGATATATGTAATTTTTTCAATTTTTGATGAGCGAATTCAAGATGGAGACGAGCTCGATTCATACTTGTTAACTATTACCTCAGCTCGAGCTCATTAATTTAACGCACATATTTTTTTATGTTCGATTTATTAACGAACTAAGTTGAAATAAGCCCTCAAGCCTAACTCTAACTCGAGCTTGCTCACGAGCACATAGCTCAACTTGTTAAAAGCTTTAGAAAGAAGTACTTGTTACCTAATCAGGTTACTTTCTTCTTTTTGGAATTGTTGGGTCAATTTATATATAGATTGTTAAGAATATAATGTATTATAATAACTATAATTTTATATTATAGAGATATGTTGAGAAGAGATAAAGTAGAGACTTGTATTTGCTTCAAGTGAGTTTTCAAGTACAAGTTTAAGTCGGCGCATCCCAATTTTATGGACCAACTTCTCAAATGTTGTTGGGGGTAGTGACTTCGTAAACATATCAAGAAAACCCTGTGGGAAAAACCATGATTTTAAAAAAGAGTGCAGAGAACATATTTTCTCCCTTAAAATAATATTGCGTAACATCTTTGAGCTGATGAGATTTAATGTTGTGAACTTTTCAAACGTAGTTGTTCGTAGTGCCTTGACCAATTAATCTTTAATGTAGTCTTTGTTGAGTTGTGTAGCCAGCACATTATAAAATTTGTTGAACTTCACTCCTGTAATTGTTAATTTCATAGCATACCAAAATAATAACACCACTCTTGCAATTGTTAATTGTTAATACCATATGTGAATACATTTCAATTTTGAGACGTAAATTATGATAATCAGTGTAAACACTTTGCACCTGAAAAATCAATTAAAACCTTTTTCGAATAGGTTAGTGGAGATCAAATAAAAAATTCTATATGTACCATTAAGATTCCCATGTCTTCATATTCGACTTGCTTTAAACTCCACTGGTGAATTTACAACTTAATAAATCGAAACATGTATAATTAGCGAGATAAATGAATATCTTATTGCATTATGATATGTGGTACTTGAGGACCAAGAATTGTCTTTTTCAAGTGTTCATAGTAGTTACTATCATCTTCCTTCAAGGAAGAAGTTATATTTCAGAATGTATTAGCATCTCCTGCATATATATTAAACGGAAATCATAAATATATAATCATGTATTTGTAATTCTTCCGGGATCTTTATCCAATTGACTTTCGTCACAAGTTATAAGCATTCTCATAAAAATTATATTCGTCTCTGCTCAATAGTAGTTTTCCCTTTCAAAATATGCATGGTTTCGGGGAAATTGTATAGTAACAATAAACTTCAATGCTTATAAAATAAACTCAATAATCCAAATATATTTTGATCATGAGTTGAAACTCATTCGAATGTCAATTAGAAACACATTCTAATTTTTATCCACTTTGACTAGAGATTTATATGAGTTATCACCTATCATAAATCATATTATCTTCAAAAACTATTAGAAGATTAAACAATTATCATACTTTACATATATCTTCTTATACCCGTACATACCCTATGTGTAATCTATGAGTTAAGGAATATGCCAAAGTATAATGTGATAAAATAACAAGAAGTATTTCTAAAATAATTTTATGTTGGACTATTGGTCCAGAACCCTTTAGGATTTGATAGGGTTAGTTCTTGAGAACTTAATATTCTTCTTCTAGTAGTTTTGATCCTTCTGGGATTTAATTTAAACTAGTTTATAACCCGTGCAATGCATGACTCTTTTTTTAATATATATAATTATATTAATTTGTAATTTTGTAATAATTTTATGTTATTAGTTTTCGACTTTATTTATTATGCTTTATACGCTCAATACATTATTTATGTTGTATTTTGAGTTCCGAAAATCAGGTTTAAAACGATAGTTTAACAAAAAAAATCCAATTAAACTACCCTGAAACTGAAGAAAGAAATAAAATAACAAATTTTTACATTAGTTCTATTCAACTTAGTAATAGAATTAAAATAAAGAAAATCTACTCAACTTAGAATTAAAATATAGACCAACAATCAAATAAACCTACACAACTCAGAATTGAAAGTTACGAATTTTAAATATTGAGAATTCTAGTCAACTTAGAAAACCTACTCATATCTGATTTATTTTATTAAATTAAATCTTTTTAATATTAGATCTAACAATATTATTGATTTGGCGGTACATGACTAAAGTTTTAGATAAGATCCCTCTTACGCTTATAATATACAAGGATATAATGTTGTCCAGCGGGTCATATAAAATTAAAACCAAATCATTCGTACATTGCCAGGCTATTTAGTAATTATGTAATCATATCCACCACACGATATTATTTTTCTCTTCATAACCAATATAAGGTCATTATACAACTACATCTTACCTTTATATTTCATAAATTTCACTTTCACATAAATATTCATTTGTGCCCCGACTGACTTTATATACATGTGTGAATTGCATATCTAAATATTTCTCTATTTAAAAGAGATAATGATTTTTATAGCGCGCTTCCTTCACAACTTCTGTTGTGCGAACTACAAGTCCAAATAATTTATATCTTTGTAAGAGATTTTGTCTAAATCATTTACTTATATCTTTGGCCAATTTATTTTCTAGTCCTCATTATTATCCACAACCTCAATTTCATATTGTCGACGTTAATTTGGATAATGGTTCCATCTTATTCTAGACATGACATAATATGATGAGAACTCACAAGTTTTCAGGTACCTTCATTTCTTCTTTCTTTTGTCATATCTACAATCTCATCTGGAGATGGCTCCTTGATTTACCCAACAATCACTGCTCCTTTTTACGTTTAAGGATATATATATAATTCTTTATGAAACATACTGGTCTATCACGCTTCAGCCGTTTTTCAAACAGATTAACATCTTAAGGTTGTCCACATGGGACACCATATTTCATTAGAGCATTTTTAGCTGGTATATGTGACATAGTCCTTCTTTTAGGTCAGCATATATATATGAAAATAACTAAAATATACATATGAAGTATCTTATGAACTTCTAGTTCATGTTGTTTACTATGAGAATCAAGACGAGGCAATGATAATTCATTCCTACTAATATATCACGAGCCACATATTTTCTCCCCCGGTTTTTGAGAAAACAGATTCGTTAAATTAAGCCATAACCAAATACAGATAGATGATTCCAAATATAAAATGATTGATAACCACTGATGCGTAATGTATATCCAAATTTAACAATCTATCTTGTTATGGTGGAACAATTAGTCCTGACCAAAATTTATTTATGACAAGGATAAATTATGATAAATTGTTGGCTTGATGCCACAAGATATTCAACAATTTTCAATGGACGATGTTTCTCACTGAGCATTTGAGCATTAGACTCTACCAACATCATGAAAACGTATAATTTTGATGATATGATTAACTAAACGATCAAACTCACAAACTCCATGTTATGAGTACATGTAGTGGAGGATGTCAAAAATTTCTCTAAAATACTTTTAGTGCCTTGACTTGAATTCAAGAGTCAAAGGCATATTTTTCATTTAGTATTTTCATGTGGTCGATTATTCATCAACAAAAATTTTCTATCACTTGGGAGAGTACAATTATATCAACAATGTTAGATTCTCTCCTTTTTTTTATTTTTCTTCACGTAATAAGATGATGATAATAATATGCATGCCCGTCGAGAGCCTTCTATTTAGAAAAATATTATGACACATCCAATATATTCAATACTGCCTTTTGGATGACTCATATTTGATGTAAGTCTTCACACAAATCATCTTTATTTTAAACAAGAAATAATTCTATGCATATAGTAAAAATATAATCAAATTGTGTTTATCTTTGGGAGATCATAAGTACCATTGCTAACAGACAAGGTTTATGAAATTTAATTTCTTAATACGATCATATTCACTTATGGGAATGGAGTTGACTACTTGGGTAACTTCAAAACTTTAATTAATAATTATTATTTTAATCAACCACAAGGATCAAGATATAAACACGTAATTATATTGATTAATATCTTTTTCCAATGCATTGTATATTCGGGATACATTTCATCATCACAAGACTTAAATTTTTATTGTACCCAAAAATTAAGAATTTCACTATCATTTTTGTGGATACAAGATATTGAGTAAACTCAAATTCAAAAAAAGAAACACATGACTTATGTGTCCGTCAAAGTCACCGCATAGACACAAATGTCTATCCATTTGGACGACATATTATTGGTCATCAAAATAAGTAAAATTAGTATGCTATAGTACATACATATTAAAGTAGAATATCTCATTCATGTACCTTGCAATAAACAAGCACCTACCAGATGTTACAATTTCATGTTGTATATAATTGGTAATACCGATATTAAGGGTAAGAGGGAAAATTTGCACAATTCACTAACACAACTATAAAATAATATGCGCAAAAAATTATGGGGTCTTTATGCCATATGTTATTCCCAGACAGTGAATCAAGATTGTAGAAGGGGGGGGGGGGTTGAATACAATCTTTAAAAATTCTTTTGTTCTTCACAGAAAATATATGAAAGTAAATTCAAGAACAGAAAAACGGACAAATAAAACTAACACAAGAATTAAAAATTCAGGTGGATTGATTCATCCACCTGAGAGATTTTTATCAGAATAAATCTCTGTGATGTTTATGAATAAACACACAGCTGCATACACACTATTCTAGCTTCATCAATTTACAAGTGATATTGCCTTGTGCTCTCTAAATTGCCTAACTGATTTCTTGAGTTCTAGAATAATGCTACACTTGGTTATGTAACCTAAGTTTACAAGATATTTTGAACAGCTAATAATACAAAAAGTAACTCTGTCCAAAATCCTTTCTTCTCCATTCTGAGTTGTGGTCCATGTGTTGGTAGCTTGCCCTTCTTGGCTGATTGTCTTTTATGGAACTACTACAATTGACCAGACAAAACATAATGCTTCTTCTTCTCGTGAGTTTACCATAAATACTGGTTTCCATGCTCTGTGAAATCTGTCAACCCATGTGCTCTGTCAGAACTGTCCTTTTCACAAAGTACAGAGTGTTTCCGTAGATGTTATTTGAGTTGTATCTATTGAGAGTATCTTGACCACATCCGTAGAAGGTTAGTACCGCTATCCGTAGACAGTACTTTGACTACATCCGTAGAAGGCTAATGTTGCTATCCGTAGATAGTCAATTTCACTTATGTAAAATTACAAGGCATAGTCTATTTACAATTAGCCTCCCTATTCTACATATCCATTAACAGTCAACATGACTTATTCAGCCTAAAAACTAATACTCCAACTTCTACATCAGGATTACAAATCAGGATTACACATCAGGATTGCACATCAATCTTCCTCATCACTAGGCTCCTTGCAGTTGGAGAAAATCCCTTTGAGCTCTTGAAGCTTGAAATTTTTTTGACTAATATGGGATATCCTTCATTCAGAATTCTCTGCAAGGGCCATGTCCTTTCTACTCCACCCTTGTAGACAAACACTAATCTTTATGGCAGATTATTGTGCTTATCAATGCCCCTTTCTTCAATAATTTCATCCAGAAAGAGATCCAATGTTGTAAACTCTTATATGTCAGCAATGTATAGATAATCAGCTCTGTCTTCTATTGGCTTGACAACTTGAGGTACAATTTGAAGTTTGATTGGCCCCTTTGGAGTTTTCTTCTTTGGTTCCCTTGCTCTTTTCTTCCTTTCAGCTTCTAAGATAATTTTTGGGAATACCAAATTATCAGACTCCATGGGTTCTTCCTTGGGCTCTACTAGGGTGCTTGAAGATTTGATGATGTCATCAATTGTGAAGGTCTTTCTCCTTGGTTTCTCAATCTCCTCTTGTTTTTCTGGAGAGACAGGTCTTTTGGATTTGAATTTATCCTCCTAGCAATATGATTTTTCTGAGGCACTGTCTTTCCTTTGTTTTTCTTAGGAGCAGTGACCACATCTTCCTCAGCCACATCTTCTTTTTCTAGCTCCTCCATTAGCTCACTGGCCAGTCTAGCCTACTTATCAGGAGTAGACTCATATCCCTCGGGATTAGCTTTTCATGGAAGTCTAGCTACCTCCTCCCTTTTAGCTTCAACAAACCTGGGATGGCTGATTGTTATGTGAATTGGCTTTCCATTTCTGATGATTATAGTCATCCCCTCTCTGTCTAGCACATCCCTTGTTTCTTTGAATGCTTTGATGTCTTTGCCCAAGAGTTTCTTATCATCTGACTTGGGAAGTGGAAAATCCACTTGGAGTTTGTTCTTGCCATGCTTCTTGATTGGAGAGTCAAACCTACCACTCCATATGCCTTCATACTCCTTGTAGAGAGATGGCTCAGCATCATAGAAGCTTTTTGGGAGCTCAACCTCAGGAGTTAGAATTTTGAGAATTGTAGTAGTGGTAGGCTCTGTAGTTGTGAAAGGAGTTGAAGTCACAACTTTAAAGATTGATTCTTTGATCAACCTTTCTGTGTTGAGAATTCTTTGCTCTATATGACTTCATTGGCTTTAGATACCTCCATTTGTCTTGCAAGCACCTCCTCTTCACTTAGACCAGAGAAATCCAACTCTCCTGGTTTGATTGAGACTAGAGGGACCATAATGAATTGGAATTCACTTGGATTAGCTATTACTTCTGAAATCTCCCCCTCAGTTGAAGCTTTCACCACTTCCATCCTAGCTGGTTCAGAGACCACTAGTGTACTCTCCCCCTTTTTGTTATCATCAAGGGTTTGAGTAGCACCAGGGGCCTGCAGCAATTGTTTGAGGAGCTGTGTGAGCAGTTTTTGTTGCTCCAGGAAGAGATCCAGCTTCTCCTCCATTTTATCCACCCTCCTGGATAGAGATTCCACACTCTTAGAGAGAGTGTTTTCTTCAACAACTCTTCTTTGAATGGTCTTTATAGTGGTGAGAGGGAATGCAGTATCCAGCCTCTTGTTGAGGTTGTCCTTGACATTGTTAATGATTTCCTTGACCTCATTTGTCTCTGTCCTGTGATGCAGAAGCTGCAGCTTCTGTAATTGAAGAGTTGTCATGAACTTGGACATGATGAGTTTCTGTGTTAGGTTGGCTGACTGGAACTCAGTAGAAGCTTTCAGATATTCTTTTAAAATCACCAGGTTGGTTGCATCAAATTTGGCCTCTGTGTCAAACAACCAACCTGGTGTGCTATCTGAGGTGGAAGGGCCTTCACCACCTCCTTCACCACCATCTGAGTCCTCTTCCATTTCTTCAAAATCTTCATCATACTCAAAATCTTCACCAGCTCCTGGAGGCAGATTATTGATTGCTTCGTTTGCCCTAGACATTGATTCAGTTGTGTGAACTAAATTCAATATCTGTTCTGCCTCCACATTGGCCTGACCAGACAAGACTTGATAGGCTGGATCAGGATGAGTAAATGTCTCAGCATTCAGGTTGACTTGATCCAACTCATTTTGATATTCAAGTTGGAACAGCCTCTCCATGTCTGTATCACTGACATCCATTAACTCATTTGCAATGGCTGAGTCATTCACCCTTTTTTTCTCATGTACCTGATTTTCTCTCATTTTCTCTCTCTTCTTGCATCAGGGGCTCCCCCTGGCTCACACTCCTCACACCCTCACCTTCACCTACTAAGGTGGAACCCTCTTTGCTCACTCTTACCAGACTAGAAGAAATAGTTTGTCCCTCTTTCTCTCCCTCTCCTTTTGCCTGGTTGCAAACCAGCCCCTCACTCTCAACAATATCACTCCCTCCCTAAATCCTAGAAGTGTTTGAACCACTACTAACTCATCCATACTTGATGTTGTAATATTTGAAGTTTGAAGTGCAAGTGTGGAAGGAGTATCCGTAGAGGTAATAGAGGTGTATGTCAACGGATAGCATCTTTGAGGCATATCCGTAGATAGACAAACACTTGTCAACGGATGAGAGATATCCGTAGACGAAGTAAAATGAGTTGCTTTAGAAATTGAGACTATGGCTGAATCTGTGGAGATTGATTTTAGATTTAGTGCCACGGATGGAGCCAAAGTCTTAGAAATGATAGATTGGTGGTCCAACAAATCATCAAGAAGATGATGACCACCAATTTCGGAGTGGGGCTTCTCCAAGAATGTTAAAGATGGAGAATCAGGAATAGATGTGTGAATCATGTCCACATCTACAAAGAGAGTTGGTGAGCTTGGTATTTCTATTTCAGTTTGAATGTATAAAGAGTGGGCCTGTGACTCCACATTTATTGGAGCCACGTCAAACTGAATTTGAGATGGTGCAGAAACACAACTTCAAGTTGTGGTTTGCACTGTGTGTGTTCCTTGTGCAACCCCAGTTGTTTTAGACCTCTTTCTTCTTTCATAGGCCTTTGATGTATCTTTAGGGCTTCTAGTGTCCTTATCCCTCTTGTGTTGTGTCCCTGGTTGGGGACTATTTTAAATAGTAACATCCTTTTGGGAGGATGTCACTAGGGATGTGTTTGATTCCTTTTAAACCACTGCATCTTTTTGAGAAGATACAGGGTGACTAATCTGGGACACACTGATCTCACCCTCCTTGTTCTTGGGGTTTCTTTGATGTTCACCCCTTCCCTCACCACTCACAAACACCTGCACACTCCCCTCAAGTGATTTTGTGGTTTTTTACAACAGTTGCCTTTTGAGAGGCACCTGAGGTGGGCTTCTTGGACTTGGATTTTGAAATTTTAGAGGTGGCCACTTGGGTAGGAGGCTGTTGGACAGTTCCAGCCTCCATAGTGGCACTTGAAATCAAAGAAATTATAGTAGATGAAGGTACAATAGAGAAAGTTACCTGTGCCTCCTGAGCATCATTGAAAATTGGTAGGTATACCAATTGTACCTCCTTGTTGTGGCTCATCCTATTCAAGTCCTTAAGGACTCTCTTATTTTGAACCCAACAATCTTTGGAGTTTGCAGGGAATTGGATCACCAGGTTACTCTCTACATGGTTAGCTAACAACATAAAAAATCTAGCATAGTAGACATTCTTACTTCTAGATGCTTTATTTCCTAGTTTAGCACCAAGTTCAAAAAGAATCAAGGACCCTAGGTTATAATAGCTATCAGTTAAAAGAATGTAAGAAATGTCCAACATAGAGAATGTAACAGCATCATAGTTGCTAATCTTACCAGAGAAAACCTTAAGAATAGCATCAAAGAAAAAGCTCCATTCTTTTACCATACCTCTTCTTTGTATCTTACTTAAATTAGCAGCAGGCAAGTTTAAGCATGTTGTAATGACATCACTGTTTATCACATGTTCCTTACCTTGAAGAACGAAGGTGATTGTAGCATTGATAGAATCGAACACGGCAGATTCCCAGATGGCTTCAATCACCTCAAAGTACAACTTGGGGGCTTCGAACATGGCTTTAGAGAGCTTGCAGTTCTGTAAAAAGCTCATCATTTTGTGATATGATGTGTTCTTCTCATCAAAGTCCACCAGCGCAGTGAAGTTGTTCTTCTCGTATGTGAAACCAGTAAGAGACATTGTTTTGTTGGTTGGTGCCATTGATTCAGAGCTTGAATTACAGAGAGAGGTTTTTGCTTTGAGAGAGAAAGATGAGCTTTTGCCTTAGTGAATTTTAGGAATTGATAGAAAATGATTAACTGAGAGTAAAAATCAATTTATACTCCCCCCCAAAATAATTCACTAAGAAAATCAAAATAATGAAAAGAAATAATTTGATTGGTGCAAGAAATAACCGTTTAAAAGTAATGAGTTTAACAGAATTTTGCTTTTTACTGAACCATGAGACAAGCCTATTTCCTAAAAATTGACAGGTGCGTGTTGTACTTTTTTTTGTCAATTTTGCAACATGCATAGTCTGCATCTGAATAACCAATTAGATCAAAACCAGATTCTCTAGGGTACCAAATACCAAGGTTTGGTGTTCCCTTGAGATATCTGAAAATCCTTTTGATAGCAATTAAGTGAGACTCTCTAGGATCAGCCTGAAATCTAGTATATAGACATGTAGCAAACATAATATCAGGTCTACTAGCTGTTAAATATAAAAATGAGCCTACCATGCCTCTATAGCTTGTAATGTCCACAGATTTTTCCTTAGTATTCATTTCAAGCATAGTGGCAGTTGGCATGGGTGTTTTAGCAGGAGAACAATCCATTATATCAAACTTCTTTAATAGATCAAAGATGTATTTAGTTTGACTAATGAAGATTCCTTCTTTAACTTTCTTAACTTGTAAGCCAAGGAAATGAAAGTGTTTGTCCTAAATCCAATCATGTATGATGAGTTAGGAAGAACTTTCTTGTATTCTTATTTGATTTCATTAATGTTAATAAAAGACTTGTTTGTTTTTATTACGGGCTTTATCTATTTAAAGTGTTTTAAATAAGATGTTCCATAGTTTAGAGTAAAGCTTCTAGAATTATAATGAGATTATAATAGTGAGATCTAACAGATGATAACTCTAGACTTAAACAGTTCCTGATCATAGGATAACTAATCGGAAGTTGGTGAATCCGCAAAGATTGGTACATACTATGCTTGCTCCCGTCAGGAAGATGTCTGTTCTCATAGGCATTTGTGTGGTGACACTATATCTAGTATGTAGGTGCTTGTTAGGGAATAAGTTTACTGAACATGACTCGATAAGTTGAACAGCTAATGGAGTTTACTCACGTGTCAATAGTTATTCACTAAGTGATAGTTGTACAAGTGTCCTTAGACTTGAGATCGTTAGAGTTATCTTGTATATAATGAACTATGCTTTGGATTAGTCCTTAGTCTCAAGGACATCCATTAGGTCTATTCTGGGCATAGGGATTTATGTATGGAGATAGTTAACGTCAATAGAGGATCTACCCCTTCCAGTATAGGAAGAGAATATCCTATGTTATTCTTAGTATGCGAGTTCTGGAATCTCTGGCTAGAGTATATGAAATTAGAAAGGAGTTTCTAATTTGCATTAATATGAACTTAGCATTATGAATAAGAAATCATATGATTAAATTTTATAGGCCTGACACGAGATCCATGCCTTGTATTTAATCGGGATATTGCAGGGTAGAAGGAATTGATTGTACTGAAACTAGTCACTGACAGGTTCTTGGTATTCTAAGCAGTGAATTCATATTATCCGGATAATCGCGATATGTTGAGAAGCATCACTCACGATGTAGAATAAATATAAATAATCAGTTAATTATATTTAATGAATTATTAGAATTCATCTAAATAATTAATAAAAGTTTATTATTATTTATTTCTACTACCGGCTTAATATTGAACCGACAGGGTCACACCATAAAAGAATATTTTCTTTGATGAAAAGATTTAAATTATGAGAGAGGAAGAATTATTTTCTAAATAGTTTAGAAAAAGAAATAATGATTAAAATAGTTTTAATCATTATTAAAGCATTTTAGAAATGTGGGGTTAATATATATATATATATATATATATATATATATATATAGGTATATTATTAAAACCCTAGGAAAGCCCTATAAATAGAATGAGATAGTTCATTCTAAGGGTCATCTTATTTTTTGTGAAAAACCTAGAAAAGGAGCTAGCCTCTCTCTCTCTCTCTCTCTCTCTCTCTAAAAAGGTCTTAGAGTTTTTTGATGAATTCATCGAAGGAAAATTCTTGGTGGATACCGGTAGAGTGCTTCACACTCTGAGGAGCAACTGCTTGCAACCATCGATTTTTAAAGCTTCGGTTCGCAAGGTATGGTTACGATTCCCCTCGCTCTAGATTTTGTATGTTTTTCTATATGTGCGATACATGGTTTTTATGGAATAAATGTTATATCACGCTTCCGCTCATCCGTAAATTCCTTCAGGAAATAGGTAAGTTCACCCATCATGCTAATTTCATATTTACTTTGCATAAGTTTGGCAAACCTGTTGCAAAGCTTCTCATCTATAGACCCAAATATTATGTCATCTACATAAATTTGAACAAGTATACTAGAGCCATTAACATTTCTAAAGAAGATATTTGTATCAATAGTACCTCTAGTGAAGTGATTCTCTAAAAGAAATTGTGACAGTGTGTCATACTAGGCTCTAGGTGCTTGCTTCAGTCCATAAAGTGCCTTGAGTAGGAAGTAGACAAATTCTGGATAATTTGGATCTTCAAAACCAGGAGGTTGAGTGACATACACCTCCTCTTCTAATTCCCCATTCAAGAAGGCACTTTTGACATCCATTTGATAGACCTTGAAATTGGAATGAGCTGCATAGGCTAGGAATATCTTTATTGCTTCTAATCTAGCAATGTTTCATCATAATCTATTCCTTCTTCTTGAGAATAGGCCTTAGCAACCAATCTTGATTTGTTCCTTGTGACAATGCCATTTTCATCCATCTTGTTTCTGAATACCCACTTTTTTCCTATAACACTTCTGTCTTTAAGTTTCAGTACTAGCTTCCGAACTTTGTTTCTCTCAAATTGGTTTAGCTCTTCTTGCAGAACTAACACCCAGTCTAGATCTAGAAGAGCATCCTCAACTTTCTTTGGTTCATCTTGTGAAAGAAAGCTACTGTATAAACATTCATCTTGAGTAGCTCTTCTAGTTTGGACATTTGAGGATGCATCACCAATGATCAGTTCAAAAGGGTGGTCCTTAGTCCATTTTCTCCTTGTTGCAGGTGTAGGTCTTGAAGATGCAGCATCATTGTCATAAGCATGATCATGTGGAGTTGAGGTTGATCCTTGACTTAGAGAAACTCCCCCTGAGTTTATTGGGGTGGTTATCCTGTGTTGTGATCCACCTACGGATGCCTCAAAATGACTTCCTACGGATGCACCCTTTTGGCTTCCTACGAATGCTCCATTTATCCCTTCTATGGATGGCTCAATAGAACTTGAGTTGTCCATATTTGAAATAATCAATCTTCGTAGGACTGGTTCATCCTTGTAATAACCCCAAATTTTGGACTTAGTTAAAAAATTTTGATGAATAGTAAATGTTGATGAATAGTGAATTTGCTGATGAAAAATATTTCAGACCACACTATATGGAAGAAATGGAATGAATGTTTTGAAGTTATATTAGTGATGTATAAGGAGAATAAGTGAATGTAAACGCGATCAGAATCGGGAGATTCCAACTTTAAATTTTGATCACTATTCATCGGACAATCAAGGATGTATTGATTTGATCGTTTTGAGAAAGTATGTAGAATGAGAAATCCATGATCATATCTTAAGCCAAGGTGAGAAATCTAGGATCATATATTAAGCCAAGGTAGTGGAAAGATCAAGGAAGTATCTCATAACATTGGTACAGAGAAACGTTTTCAAAATCACTTGAACCTATCACGAAACAGAAGCGTAACGAATTATGGATTAAACCCTAACCGAAGGGGGAGTATCATATAAGATCATCAAGTGCAACATATAAGAGGATTGACGACACAAATTATGACATAAGCATGACACATGATGTAAGACCCCAGATTTTTGGTAGAATTAAAACTTTTATTTTATGTTGATGTATATACGAATAGTGGTAATGAATTGAGAATCAAGTTATGAAATGAATATGGATTTCAGTTTTCAAGTATTTTGTGAATAGTGAGAATGGACTGACCATTTAGATAAGAATAATCTCTCTGGAAAATAAGAATATAACACCCCAAGGAAGAAAAGTATTTTTATGTCATCCAAATCGATATCTGGTATGCATCCGACAACTCCGTAAACAAGATAGCGTATGCCCGAGAAAGCTCTAGAACATTGTCTAAGTACAAGAAATAAAGAGGAAATAAACCAGGAATATTGGAACGGATATTGATCCAAATGATTATGGTGAATAGTAGATTCCTTAAGGTAAGAAATGGATCACACCACACTATATACGGGACGATGTAATAAACTTTCGAAGTCGTATTAGTGATCTACGATGTAAATGAAGGAATGTAAAAGCTGTCAGAATTGGAAAAATAGCATTTTTGTTTTCTCCGAAATTTCACCATTAACGGACGGATTAATCATTATTTGGGAATATTGAAGGATTTAGATTATCAATTCTATGGATATGGATTAATAAAAGAATTAGAGATATCAAGAACGTACAGGATTAAATATAGACATGGAAGTAACATGTAACAAGATTAGTTCGAGGAATGCAACATTTGGATCATCCATGTGAAATGAAACGAACCAGTAAAGTTACTTTAACGGAGCCATTGCATGTTCGACAAGTGTCGAAAGAAGAAGGCACCAAGGACCATGACTCACCATTTTGACCATTAAAATACCACAAATATCAAAAAGTAATTAAACAAAAAGAAAATCAAAAACACCACCCCCACCATTGAAGAACTTTCGGCCAAGTTCTAGAGAAGAGGAGAAGTGGAGATTTCTTCCACCAACAATTGCAATCTAGAGCTTAAAACGAAGCTAGTGATTAGTACAAGGTGAGCCATGAATCTGATAGCTTTTCTTTAAGTCTTTCATGTTTAAATTTGAGGTCAAAGATGAAGATGAATAGTAATTTTCAAGAACTAACCTTTGATTCTTGATTTCTTTTGATGATTCAAGCTAGATTAAGGTTAGATAAGGGCTACACAAGATTTAATAAGCTCATATACACACCAAGGAGGTATGGACCTTGAACCCTTGAATGTATTAAGTGATTTTGAAGCTTTAATGGTGTAAATGCTTGTTTTTGATCTTAGTAGCTATGATTGGGCTTTGTTATGAGTTGTATTGAGTTTTAAGAACGTAAAGGCATTGCTTGGCCTCAGTTCTTGGTTATATAAGATGTATATGTTCTGTGGAGTGATTGGTGAGCAAGTTGAATGGTTTGAATTTTGGGATTATCCGATTTATAGCCGTCGTAGTGCGCAAATTTCTAAAACCTTTAAAAACCGAGAATAACAGTTGGAATAGGTCTCGGGTCTTGATGAGTATATGACTTGTACTTATAGATTTTTGAACGTAGATCGTTTTGGCGCAAAAATCGGAACTATCCGACTTACGGTTTAGGAGATATGGCCGAATTAGTAAAAGTGGTTCGAAAACGAGAAGAAAAGTTCGTAACTGAAATTGAGCCTTCTTAACTCAATCATTACAGGGGATAATCTTGATAATTAAATAATAGAGACAGTAAGGAAAGTGTGGGAGAAGACCTTGTGTGAAAAAGAGAGTTTTTCAATTTTATAAAAATGTTTGAAGTAAGGTTAAGTGCGAGAAATCCCTTAAAACAAGTACTTGGAGGTGACTTTAGAAAAACTTTGAGAAACAAATCAAGAATCTTTAAATGGATCACAAGAGGTTGACCCTAGAGCACTTATAACCTCAAGACAAATTTAGAGCAAGTTGGGGTGATGTCCCTTGATAACAAACGAGTACCTAATTATAAGATGTTAATAGAGATTGAAAGGGGTTATGAACATATGGTTGCATTGGTGTGGTGTTTAAATTTGAGAATAGTCGTTGTTGATTCCTAAGCATAAGTTACTGATGAAAGGTATTCTTATTGCTGATAGATCACCGGACCACTGCAAGACACCACTCACAGACTCAGAGATCAGGCAAGTTTTCAAACTTATACCTCTATAAACTGTTGTTGTGATAAATAAAAGATATTGAGATATATGCTATGTTTTCATGATTTCGAAACGGTACTGATGATGCTAAGTAATAGTTAATAGTATAAGTTGGACTTATAAGCAATGGTTACGGCAATATTTATAAGCCAATGTTTTAAGAAAAACCCTCAGTAGGGGGTATATACTCTGTATTTATTCTACGGACCGGGAATGGTATCAGTTGTTATCTAGGGATTATATTATTATACTATTATCCATTATTTTCTTAAGAAAGTATTCAGGAATTACTTCTAAATAAATATTCTTTATTAATTATAGTTTCATTAATTATTTAAAGCCCTACTTCTTAAGAAAGTATTTTGTGAAAACTATTCTGTAACCCTAGATAACTAATAAAGTTTTATTCAGACAATTATAAATATAATTAGGGAAGGTTCCCACATCTATCTCCCTTTTAAGTCTATATTCGGAAAGGCTTAAATGTTCGCTCAAACTACAAAGACTCAGGGGACCTTTCTCAAGTTTTAATGTTGGACTGCCCGGTCCTAAATCTTTTTGAAACTATTCATTTAACAGCTTTGTATGCTACCATCAAAATGATTTTGATTACTTCCTCAAGACTCGAGGAGTAAGATCAGTGGAATAAGTTGTATCCAGGAACAAGCATCAGCTTGGGAAATATGGGTGAATTTTCCTTTCCAACCAGATATGACTACTTTGTGGAGTCGTATACTAGGGGAAAAAGGGAAAGGAACTTTATGTTTCAGAATTATGGATTTTCTTGAACTCGGAGAATATGTAAGGGACTGAGTGGCGCCTGTTGTAACAGCCCCAAATCCGGGGTCGGGGATTTAGGGTTGTCACAATCCATGTACTCCTTGCCTTACATGTATTACTCATGTACTCCTTGCCTTACATGTATTACTCACACCATTCATAATTCACCTGCTCATGACCCCACAACATATGTCTCACACACACACACATGTTAGAGTCTCAGAAACGACACAATACAACAACTGCGGAATAAATAATTTTTATTACAATACCCAAATGGCTTCTGAATCTGTTACTGATACAATTTCTAAGTATTGTTACATTACCAACTTAGCCTTCTGATGCTCACAATCCTCTAATACCATTCATGTCTATAAATAAGTTGAATACCAAAAGTCGTAGCCTGATTCGATTGGTTCGTACTATTCCCGGGATCACTGCTAGAAACTGTTTATGGAAACGGCTTGCGAGGTATGTGTCGTCCCATTGGCATCCTGCTTCGCTGCTATATAATATATATAAAATAATAGCAAGAGTGAGCGATAGCTCAACAAGGTAATGAAAGTATCACATAATTCTGCCCTTAATTCAACCCAGAAATAAAGCGGGTATAAGACAATAATTTGTCAAAATATCTCGAAACTGAATTCATTTCCTTATCGGAATGTATTCCATAAAATACCATTGATGTATTTCAGATATAATCTCCATAATATTCTGCAAACTTTCGATATTCATACTATGAACAAAGTTCTAGTATAGTATAAAAGCTGAAATAATAAGATAACTCAGTATATCCTTTCCGTAAAAGATCTGCTATATAAAACATAAGCAGACTATCAACATATACTTGAAAGATGAAGTTATAAGGAAAATTCAATATCATCTTTCATATCAAAGTTTTACCTCATATCATAATTTGGAAATAAATACAATGTAAAATATTTCCAATCCATTTCTAAGCTCATCTGGTTCCATATATCTTTTTCGTAAAATCATATGCTTTCTTATAAACTCATATGCTTGTATAAACTTGAATAAGCTTGCGTAAACTTTCTTTCTCTAAAAACTTGCATAAAAATTTTTCTTTCATGGATGATGAACTGTAGACGGAGATTCTGGGCGACAGGGATACCTCTACGATGATCAGTCGTAAGGCAAATCCCCACTGCTGTTTTTCTACGTAGAAGGAAAAATAGGGCAGACGCTAACTGACCTACCTCCCCGCCTTCGGTTGTAGGGGAAAGAGCAGACCCGTTCATAGACTGTCGGTCTGATACCCTTCTCTTACCCTACGGTCGGGCACTATCTGATAATCTAAGGGAAGAACAGACCCGTTCATAGACCGTCGGTCTACGCGTAATTCCCTTAGGGGACAGGTCGCCACTCAGTCCCTTACATATTCTCCGGGTTCAAGAAAATCCATAGTTCTGAAACATAAAGATTCCTTTCCCTTTTTCCCCTAGTATACGACTCCACAAAGTAGTCATATCTGGTTGGAAAGGAAAATTCACCTATATTTCCCAAGTTGATGCTTGTTCATGGATACAACTTATTCCACTGATCTTACTCCTCGAGCCTTGAGGAAGTAATCAAAATCATTGTGATGGTAGCATACAAGGTTGTTAAATGAATAGTTTCGAAAAGATTTAGGACCGGGCAGTCCTCTTGAAACAAACATTAAAATTTGAGAAAGATCCCCTGAGTCTTTGTAGTTTGAGCGAACATTTAAGTCTTTCAGAATATAGACTAAAAAGGAAAATAGATTTGGGAACCTTCTCTAATTATTTTTATAATTGTCTGAATAAAACTTTATTGGTTATCTAGGGTTAAAGAATAGTTTTCACCAAAATACTTCCTTAAGAAGTAGGGCCTTCAATAATTAATGGAAACTATTTTTAATAAAGAATATTTATTTAGAAGTAATTCTCGAATACTTTCTTAACAAAAGAATGGATAAAATAATAATAATATAACCCTAGATAACAACTGATACCATTCCCGGTCCGTATAATAAATACAAAGTATATACCCCCTACTGAGGGATTTTTCTTAACATATCGGCTTATAAATATTGCCATGACCATAGCTTATAAGTCCAACTTATACTAATAACTTTTACTTAGCATCATAAGTATTGTTTCGAAATCATGAACACGTAACATATATCTCAATATCTTTTATTTATCACAACAACAGTTTATAGAGGTATAGGTTTGAAAACTTGCCTCTATCACATGCATATACTATAATCTCAATATCTTTTATACCATCACATCCAAATACGACGTGAGGTTTGAAAGCATGCATAATATACCCTATGCATCATCAGAATATTATAACTTAAAATAAAGCATAGAATGAGAAAACTTGTACGATACTTGGAACAAAGAATATATATATATATAGATATATTTTTGACTCAACAAGTATTAAACATTTGAAAATATGCCCACTCTAACAATAGAGTAAGGGTTAGTAAACTTGCCTAATGCTCGAGAAGTGATAGGGGTTCGCGACGATGCCGGACAATCTAGACAAAGTCAAAGCAAACGCACGATTAATCCCCTGGATAATCCACTTGTACTCAATGCTTAAACACGTAAGCAAAACACAACCAAGGAATTACTAGCTCGTTATAGGCTCATACTAAGTCCATGTTTAATCGACGATTACTTAAGTCGTAGGTTTAGTCCGAAATCGATCCTCGAATACAAGTTATACTTAACCATTTACAACATTGGTTTCTAAGTCATGTTCTTAGTGGTTTTCACTTGAGCCTTCCTAACTGTCTCTAGTATTATTCCCTAAAGTTTCACATTTTCATATGGCTTCTAAGTGGTCCAAAGATAGCCTCAAAGTTGGTACATTTCTGCAATCTCGTTCCTTGAACCACTTTCACTAAAATTGTCATACTTCATAAACCGTAATTCGTATAGACATGATCTTTATACCAAAACAAACCATAAAACAAGACCTACATGTTCATGGTCAGTGTTGTTCAAAAATAATCCAAGACCAGTTCGTAATTCTTGCTCCAAACAGCCTTAAATCAAATGGGCATTACGACGGCTATAATCGTAACGTTTCCCGGTTTTTGTTATGTCAAAACCTCTTAAAACCAAATCAATTCAACAACACAACCATTTTTACAACATAACCAGTTTATATACCTCAAGCACATATCACCAACATCAACCAACAACAAGTATCCATCAAGAATTAACCATACATACTCCAAACTCCATAAACATGCTCATTCTTAAACATTACTAGAAACTTCACTTAAAATCCAACATAAATCAAAAGGTGGATGAGTGGTATACCTTCTTGGAAGCTCTAGCAATGCTAACCAGTGCTCACAATCAGTCAACAAGCCTTAGATACTCCTTACAAAGCTTAAACCTTATGATCCAATCAAGAAAACAAGTTAACAAACTTTCGGAGTTACTATTCATCGTTACATTGTAAACTCCATATAAAATCGAAAAACAAGAGTTTGGTTCTCAACTTTTTATCACTCCTTCTAATCTTCAAGTTCTTTCGTTTGAGTCCTACCCCATCACCAGGGGATGCTTGAAGCTCGACTTATTGGCTTTCTAAGGTGAGTGGTCGAAACTGGAAAAGCAGGACAGTTTCTGTTCTCCGACTTGGGGAAGCGATTTGACTAGGCTACACTCCTTTGTTGGCCATGAAATTGTGAACGAATGTTGCCCATGGAGTGGACTTTTTAACTCCCAGGTGGATTTTTCCTCTCACTAGCTTGGCAACCTCGTCACTTAGCACTTGCTCTTTTCTATCCGTGATTTCCACAGGTTGTTCTTTGTAAGTCAGACCAGGTTGTATATCTACCTGCTCGTACTCTACATATGTCGGGCATCTATAGTATACTGACGTAGCATTGACACATGAACCCCGTTATGACCATTCTACAAGTTTGGGGGGTAAGGCTGGCTCGTAGGCCACCTTCCTGACGTGTTTTAAAATCTCAGATGGCCCAATGAATCTCGGGCTCGACTTCCCTTTCTTTCCAAATCTCATTAATTCCTTCCACGAGGATATCTTTTAGCATCACGAATCTCTAACCTCATATTCTCCGTTTTGTTTGTACAGAAAATACACCAACATAAACTTGCTTGTCATCCATCAACATGCCATTTAGCTTATCAATAGAAGTACTATCTCTATACTCGCGGGCTTAGTCCGCATACTTTCTCTGTCTGTCTTGGTTGTCACTAGCCGCTTGTTGGTGAAATCTTTTGTCTTTCTAGTTTGTTGGACTAACTTGGGTTTTGTGTAAAATCTCATCCTTTAATTCCCGATCATTCGGAATCCATCTCTGTCTCATTTTAATTAAGGGTATCAGCCACCACATTGGCCTTCCCCGGATGGTAGTGTAT
The DNA here is from genome assembly GCA_030848705.1 of Heracleum sosnowskyi. Lineage (NCBI taxonomy): Eukaryota > Viridiplantae > Streptophyta > Magnoliopsida > Apiales > Apiaceae > Heracleum > Heracleum sosnowskyi. The sequence continues at coordinate 55,675,900 of CM061238.1, read as the reverse complement.
CTCACAGTCATAATTCTAGGTCAATTCTAGCCATTTCTCCATCTCATGTTATCTACTATCACGGGTAACTCAAAGCCAATTCATTACATTCCATAAAATTTGTGGGTGCATTAGTCAACCCAAAATAACCTCGCTGAAAACTCGAAGTGTCTATTCCAAGTACGAATCGCAGTCTTGGGTATATCCTCGGATTTAACTTCCAACTGGTGATACCCAGTTCTTAAATAAATTGGAAATACACATCGTTCTTCCGCTGACCAAACAATCATTTACAAGGGTACCTATTCTCCATGTCGAACTTATACAACTCTCGAGGTTCGATATATAATCTTGTGCTAACATCTTTCTTTCTTACAACAACACCGGGCTCTCCACGGTGGTACACTGGGTCTTATCATACCCTTATACAACAACTCTTGTAACTGAGTCACTAACTCTTTCATTCCCACTATACCCTGAATACTCGGTATTCGTTCTCATGTCATCCAAATCGATATCTGGTAGCTCATTAAAACCTTGTACAATCTCCCAAAACCATTGTAGTTTCCTTTATACTTCGTGTCTCTTTTCTTGGCGTCAACCATAAGAGCTAATTAAGCCTCATATCTCTGGCATAATAGTTTCTTAGTCTGAACTACATTCAAGAATCTCTAAATCTGCCTCCATCCTTTAATTATTACTCTTTTTTTCGTTGCAATCAATTGGCTCCATTGGGTGTCAACCAACCCATCCTTATTATAATATCAACTTCTCCCAACTTGAAAGGAATCAGGTCTATCAAAAGGGTCGACCTCATATTTCTAGTTCACAACCTGGATGTACCAGTCTTATGGGAAAATCCCCCGATGGACTATTTCTACTTGTAATTATTCCCCTAGTGGCTCGGCCTTAAGGTTTAATTGTCATGCAACTTCTTGATATACAACGATGCATTAGCTCTGTCTAAATAGTATAGAAGGGTATCTGTTATTTAAAGGTCCTGATAGTGGGCTGCTTGTTGGAGGTAGCCCTGGTTGAAACCTACTGGCTTTCTTTTCTTCTGTGTTCACAAACTCCGGAACAAACCTCGATAACTCGGTCACAGTCATGGTTTCTTGTTTTAACTCTTTAACTTTCATTTTCATCCGGGTCTCCATATATTTCCGAGAATTATTCCTCTAGAACCACACACGCTGCACCTCTCCCAAGTCACAATACCAGCTCCCTCTGACTCCATCGTCAGTACTTATCTTGCTAACCCAGAGGTAGTGTCCATTCGTAAACAACTCCTCCAAAATCTCAATCTCACTATAGGGCATCTATCTAATCACCGTTGTCACTGGAGTTCACGGCACATCACTATTTCTTTCACATATATCGATTGACACACTTTCCATTATCATAATATCCTTGGGAGAATAAACCAATTTCATCGATATATCACTAATATTCTATTCGTCTTAGGGATTCGCTCCTGTCATAGGCGATTTCGTTGCGAATCTAATTCCTATCAGCGAATTTTGACTTATTTGACCTGGTTGGCCTCCCCTTGAAATTCAATAAGGATAACAAAAATTATGGGGCCTTGAAAGATAGTTCCCATATCAAAGAAAATGTCACACACTGGTGATCATAAGGTTATGAGTTTTAAGGTAACCTTATTGGAGGTAAGAGAATTTTACCGAGAGATCAATATGATCATAAGAACTCAACGTTATGTGCCTCAATTGAGACATTACTAAAGGTAATTAGCCTTCTTGTATTTCACAACTTACAAGTGATGGCGTCCCATCCGACTTCTATCACACAGACAGATAGTCCTTGTAGCCCCTATAAGTATAGGGTTGTACGTCTTAGTGGAGTTGAAAAGTATGAAAGCAATTCGAGATCAATTTAATGATTATCGCCTTTCGACAATATTTCTCAAAGGAACACCTTGGATTAAAATTGAACAGATTCCAAAGGTGCAGTTTTCCAAAGAAAATACAAAGAAAAGAATAACCAAAAAGATATTGGTACTTAACAAACAAGTGGTGATGTATCACCATAGGGTCATTCATTATTTGAAGAAAAGTGAAAGCTTAAGTAACATCATTTGACAGGGCTTCGAAAGCCTGAAAGTAGGCATTGTGACAGCCTCTGGCACAAGTGAAACTGAATATGGTTTAGCACAAGTGTTATAAAACAACTTCGAAGAGGGAATATACCCTTTATCAGAATTCTTTCCTGGAGAGAGGTCAAGATAGATCATAGATTGGGGAGGTACCCCACATAATTTGCAAGTGGGGAGAGTATTACCAAGGTCTCTACGGATGCCTTTTACGTCGGCTCCTCTAATGGATAATCGTTCAATTCCAAAGCTTTTCTTCTCCATGCACACCCTAAGGTGCTCGATACTTACGTTATTGCCGACTCATAGTAGTCGCTAAGAATTCAACCATCAACATTTGCAATCGCAGGGAGTTCTATTCGACTAGGCGTAAACATCTCAAGTAAGCGTCCTGTTCTATACGAAGACTTCGATATCGTTGTCGCCCATAGAAATGACAATTCCTCATGTTGACTGGGCGGTACTTCGGAAGATCGTTAGAATCTACAGGCTTAAATCCGGTCTCTATTTCGATCATCCTCATACCCAATATTCCTTCTCCCATATCAATCCCGTGCACTACATAAGCTTAACACTTTTGGCACAATAGCCTTTTCATTTAAGTCAATCCCGGAACTTCTCAGTCCGTCTTGGTCCTTAAATATATTTCGCCTTTACCGTCCAATCTCAACTTCATCATTTTATCTCTACAATCAATTATAGCAATCAGGGTCTGTCCACCAACCCATATAACGGCTATCTTACCCAATCCCCAGGGTTCGCTCTAGTTTCCACTCTCTTTGGTGACATCCTCTGGTAATCAGAAAGACAAGGTTTGCCGAAATTTGCTGAATTCCTTTCCAAAATCAGGGAAACTTGATCAATCTATTTACCCAAAATTCTCCTTGAGATAATAAAATCCCTCAATGATGTAATAGACACTATTTCCAGTGGACTCGCTGGTCGTGGGGGGATTGAAACCTCGTAGCCAAAGCAATTCCTTTCACTATTCTTAGGCAACTAAGTACCCTTAATCGTTCGTGAAAATCTGAACACCTTGGTTCTTACGTATGCCGCCTCCTTATGGGCAACTATAACCGACTACGAGTAACGGGTTTCGTTCAAGTCGAATCAATCCACTGATACTGGCTATACTTCCTCTACCTCTTCTGCTCTAGAGACTCTACTCCATTTTCTTTGTCGTATCTCTTGGTGAATCATGAACGATCCTTAAACTCTCGTCTCGTCACTTATTTGACCTCCGAAGGTTCGTCCGGTCCTATTGTACGACCTCAAGTAATATACTACATCTTTATCAATCAACACGTCCTCTACAAGATTCTTTCCTTGACCTACTATGGGGTCTTCCTCTAGATCCTCCTTTGGATCTTCCCTTATCGGGTCTTCGTCCATTTCAAGGAACGCATCATCAATTGCCTACTCGAAGGCCTCGGGGTCTGGTATCTCAGAGTCCCATTCATCTATAACTCATACGAATCGAGGTGACTAACCATGAAATCCTAAGTACGGTTTCCCAAAAGAAGTCCCCTCTCGGGCTTCATCTTAAACAGTCAGGGTCATGTCCTCTAACCCGACTATGAACTCAATTTGAGCTCTAGATGTTCTTATCATTATTAAGGTATTGTAAGACTCGATCTCCTATCGTTTCTGAGGACTGTAACCTAATTCTCTGATACCATCTCTGTAACAGCCCCAAATCCGGGGTCGGGGATTTAGGGTTGTCACAATCCATGTACTCCTTGCCTTACCTGTATTACTCACACCATTCATAATTCACCTGCTCATGACCCCACAACATATGTCTCTCACACACACACACATGTTAGAGTCTCAGAAACGACACAATACAACAACTGCGGAATAAATAATTTTTATTACAATACCCAAATGGCTTCTGAATCTGTTATTGATACAATTTCTAAGTATTGTTACATTACCAACTTAGCCTTCTGATGCTCACAATCCTCTAATACCATTCATGTCTATACATAAGTTGAATACCAAAAGCCGTAGCCTGATTCGATTGGTTCGTACTATTCCCGGGATCACTGCTAGAAACTGTTTATGGAAACGCCTTGCGAGGTATGTGTCGTCCCATTGGCATCCTGCTTCGCTGCTATATAATATATATAAAATAATAGCAAGAGTGAGCGATAGCTCAACAAGGTAATGAAAGTATGGCATAATTCTGCCCTGAATTCAACCCAGAAATAAAGCGGGTATAAGACAATAATTTGTCAAAATATCTCGATACTGAATTCATTTCCTTATCGGAATGTATTCCATAAAATACCATTGATGTATTTCAAATATCATCTCCATAATATTCTACAAACTTTCGATATTCATACTATGAACAAAGTTCTAGTATAGTATAAAAGCTGAAATAATAAGATAACTCAGTATATCCTTTCCGTAAAATATCTGCTATACAAAATATAAGCAGACTATCAACATATACTTGAAAGATGAAGTTATAAGGAAAATTCAATATCATCTTTCATATCAAACATTTACCTCATATCATAATTTGGAAATAAATACAATGTAAAGTATTTCCAATCCATTTCTAAGCTCATCTCGTTCCATATATCTTTTTCGTAAAATCATATGCTTTCTTATAAACTCATATGCTTGTATAAACTTGAATAAGCTTGCGTAAACTTTCTTTCTCTGAAAACTTGCATAAAACTTTTTCTTTCATGGATGATGAACTGTAGACGGATATTCTGGGCGACAGGAATACCTCTACGATGATCAGTCGTAAGGCAAATCCCCACTACTGTTTTTCTACGTAGAAGGGAAAATAGGGCAGACGCTAACTGACCTACCTCCCCGCCTTCGGTTGTAGGGGAAAGATCAGACCCGTTCATAGACTGCCGGTCTGATACTCTTCTCTTACCCTACGGTCGGGCACTATCTGATAATCTAAGGGAAGAACAGACCCGTTCATAGACCGTCGGTCTATGCGTAATTACCTTAGGGGACAGGTCGCCACTCAGTCCCTTACATATTCTCCGGGTTCAAGAAAATCCATAGTTCTGAAACATAAAGATTCATTTCCCTTTTTCCCCTAGTATACGACTCCACAAAGTAGTCATATCTGGTTGGAAAGGAAAATTCACCTATATTTCCCAAGTTGATGCTTGTTCATGGATACAACTTATTCCACTGATCTTACTCCTCGAGCCTTGAGGAAGTAATCAAAATTATTGTGATGGTAGCATACAAGGTCGTTAAATGAATAGTTTCGAAAAGATTTAGGACCGGGCAGTCCTCTTGAAACAAACATTAAAATTTGAGAAAGATCCCCTGAGTCTTTGTAATTTGAGCGAACATTTAAGTCTTTCAGAATATAGACTAAAAAGGAAAATAGATTTGGGAACCTTCTCTAATTATTTTTATAATTGTCTGAATAAAACTTTATTGGTTATCTAGGGTTAAAGAATAGTTTTCACCAAAATACTTCCTTAAGAAGTAGGGCCTTAAATAATTAATGGAAACTATTTTTAATAAAGAATATTTATTTAGAAGTAATTCTCGAATACTTTCTTAACAAAAGAATGGATAAAATAATAATAATATAACCCTAGATAACAACTGATACCATTCCCGGTCCGTATAATAAATACAAAGTATATACCCCCTACTGAGGGATTTTTCTTAACATATCGGCTTATAAATATTGCCATGACCATAGCTTATAAGTCCAACTTATACTAATAACTTTTACTTAGCATCATAAGTATTGTTTCAAAATCATGAACACGTAACATATATCTCAATATCTTGTATTTATCACAACAACAGTTTATAGAGGTATAGGTTTGAAAACTTGCCTCTATCACATGCATATACTATAATCTCAATATCTTTTATACCATCACATCCATATACGACGTGAGGTTTGAAAGCATGCTAATATACCCTATGCATCATCAGAATATTATAACTTAAAATAAAGCATAGAATGAGAAAACTTGTACGATACTTGGAACAAAGAATATATATATATATAGATATATTTTTGACTCAACAAGTATTAAACATTTGAAAATATGCCCACTCTAACAATAGAGTAAGGGTTAGTAAACTTGCCTGATGCTCGAGAAGTGATAGGGGTTCGCGACGATGCCGGACAATCTAGACAAAGTCAAAGCAAACGCACGATTAATCCCCTGGATAATCCACTTGTACTCAATGCTTAAACACGTAAGCGAAACACAACCAAGGAATTACTAGCTCGTTATAGGCTCATACTAAGTCCATGTTTAATCGACGATTACTTAAGTCGTAGGTTTAGTCCGAAATCGATCCTCGAATACAAGTTATACTTAACCATTTACAACATTGGTTTCTAAGTCATGTTCTTAGTGGTTTTCACTTACGCGACATCGGCTACAACATTTTTATAAAATCGAAAAATAATCTTTTTAATCCGAATATTTTTTGTGAGCCTTCCTACCTGTCTCTAGTATTATTCCTCAAAGTTTCACATTTTCATATGGCTTCTAAGTGGTCCAAATATAGCCTCAAAGTTGGTACATTTCTGCAATCTCGTTCCTTGAACCACTTTCACTAAAATGGTTATATCTCATAAACCGTAATTCGTATAGACATGATCTTTATACCAAAACAAACCTTAAAACAAGACCTACATGTTCATGGTCAGTGTTGTTCAAAAATACTCCAAGACCAGTTCGTAATTCTTGCTCCAAACAGCCTTAAATCAAATGGGCATTACGACGGCTATAATCGTAACGTTTCCCGGTTTTTGTTATGTCAAAACCTCTTAAAACCAAATCAATTCAACAACACAACCATTTTTACAACATAACCAGTTTATATACCTCAAGCACATATCACCAACATCAACCAACAACAAGTATCCATCAAGAATTAACCATACATACTCCAAACTCCATAAACAAGCTCATTCTTAAACATTACTAGAAACTTCACTTAAAATCCAACATAAATCAAAAGGTGGATGAGTGGTATACCTTCTTTGAAGCTCTAGCAATGCTAACCAGTGCTCACAATCAGTCAACAAGCCTTAGATACTCCTTACAAAGCTTAAACCTTAAGATCCAATCAAGAAAACAAGTTAACAAACTTTCGGAGTTACTATTCATTGTTACTTTGTAAATTCCATATAAAATCGAAAACAAAGCGTTTGGTTCTCAACTTTTTACCACTCCTTCGACTCTTCAAGGGCTTTCGTTTGAGTCCTACCTCATCACCAGGGGATGCTTGAAGCTCGACTTATTGGCTTTCTAAGGTGAGTGGTCGAAACTGGAAAAGCAGGACAGTTTCTGTTCTCCGACTTGGGGAAGCGATTTGACTAGGCTACACTCCTTTTTGGCCATGAAATTGTGAAAGAATGTTTCCCATGGAGTGGAGAAGCTGTGGTTAAAATTTGGTGATTTAAGGATGGATAGAAATGGAGTTATGGATTTTGCTTTGGACTATGCTTCTGCTGGGCAGAAATCTGGGAAATGAGAGAGAGAGCTTTTCTCTTGCTTTTCTTCTTTTCTTTTTGTTAATAATGAGAATGCTGATCTTTTGTGGTTTAAAAGGGGTGAGTCATCACCTTTTGGTGAGTCACCAGGACACGTGTCGCGCATGCATGTGTTTGGTTAAAGTAGCTTTACTGGTTCGTTTCCTTTCACATTGATGATCCAAATGTTGCATCCCTCGAATTAATCTTGTTACATGTTACTTCCATGTCTATATTTAATCCTGTAAATGTTGCCTTGTTCCTCTTGAAACGATTCGAAATATTCCCTAAAAAGAGCGAATAAAAACTCTACGCGATTCTCGCAGTGAGTAGTAACTATTCACTATTCATTCTAACAATCGAATCCTTAAATCGACTTTAATAAAATAATAAAATTCCAAAATATTAAATCCTCAAATCCTCAATTTTAATATCTCATTTCTTGAATATAATAATATACAATTCACTGTCCGGTCAAATACTACACCAAAATAAAATTTGGAATTTCTGAATTCCGATCGTCTTTGCCTTCACTTATTTACTCCGTAAATCACTAATACGACTTCGGAACATCCACACTACGTCTCATACATAGGTGGCATGAAAAATTTTCTTAACCCTCAAAATCACTATTCATCCACCAAATTCACTATTCACTGATGCACTTCATCATAATAGGAAAAGTTTTAATTTTACCAAAAAATCCGGGTTATTATACATGTCCCCTAAGGGAATTACGCGTAGACCGACGGTCTATGAACAGGTCTGCTTTTCCCTTAGATTATCAGTATGTGCCCGACCGTAGGGTAAGAGGAGGGAATTACGCGTAGACCGACGGTCTATGAACGGGTCTGTTTTTCCCACCCAGAGAAGAGTATCAGACCGGCGGTCTACGAACGGGTCTGCTCTTCCCCCTATAACCGAAGGCGGGGAGGTAGGTCAGTTAGCGTCTGTCTATTCTTCCCTTCTACGTAGAAAAACAGCAGTGGGGATTCGCCTTGCGACTGATCATCGCAGGGGTATCCCTGTCGCCTAGAATCTCCATCTACAGTTCATCATCCATGAAAGAACATGTTTTAAGCAGGTTTCCAGAAAAGAAAAGTTTATTCAAGATATTCAAGTTATTCAAGTTCATGCAAGTATACGAGTTTAGAAAGTGGATTGGAAATATTTTACCTTGTCTTTATTTCCAGATTATGATATGAGACAAATGTTTAATACGAAAGATGATACTTGGATTTTGTTTACATTATTTATCAGTACAGTATTATTTTGGTGAGCCTTGTTGCTCACCCTTGCTTGTTTATTTATATCACAACAACAGATAAACCAGATGGCACGTACCGAAACCACCATGCGCAAGAGGGCGCGGGTACCCAGAGGACTCTCCCCTGACACTATCACCGCTATAGCTGAGGTAGAACTTACTAGTGAGATAGACTGGTAGTTGGATTCAGCTTTTAAATTATATGTATGACATAACTTAAAGAAGTGGCAGCAAACATAAACTTGTAAATTATATTTGGGTTTGTAATCACTTATGATATGTATGTGGATCCTGTCAGCAATACTTATTTCAAGTTCATCTCTGGGACTATAACTTGTTTGTGTGTAAACTTAGATTGCGGGGTCATAGCATGTTATTTATTTATATTAATTTAAGTCAAGCATGATGTATGGAATAATGACCGTAACGACCAGATCTCCGACCCGGGATCTGGGGCTGATTCCAGATATAGTGAGGAGATCGTCCGTCTTGCGATGATCAGGGTGAGGGCCCTGACCCGCGCTCGTGGCTGATTCCAGATATAGTGATATGGTAGTCTAGCCTACTAGTCTTGCCCGACCATAGTAGAGTGCCGACTTTTGGAGGGTTTGTTTTGTTGTATATAGTTTCCCGTAGGCAGACTAGATGGATAGACTTTGTATCTCACTTTTATGCTAGTTGTTGTATTCAGGCAGTTGTACCCTAAAACTATGATGTTGGTTCAGATGTTGTATTTTGACAGCACTATGTATATATGGGTTTTCGTTTCAGTTACACCAGTTTTAGTGACATGGTCACCAGTGTGTTTGATCTTTATCTGTGTGCGTTTTCCGATTAAATTGCCATCATATATAGAACTAGGGATCCTAAATCCCAAATATACTATCATTGTGTAAGGAGAAATCCTACAAAATAGGTGCGTAAATTTAATGTGGTTTTCCAAAATTTCAGTAAGATGCCTCCGCGAAGAATTGGAACTAGGGCCAACCCCCATGAGTCTATCGACCAAGAGATTCACAACCAACATGTTGAGAACCCTGAGTATGATGAAGAATATGACGAAGATTATAATGAGCAGGAAGACTCCCAGTATAGGGAAAGAGATGAAACCTTCTACACCGCGGAGTTTGAGGATGAAAGGGAAGAAACTGAGGTTGAGCAAGAGAGGGAAGATCAGAATAGAGACCCTATGGGTCAGTTCATGGACTTGCTTAGACAAAATTTGGTTCGACAACCCCAACCACCTCAAGGGGACAGCAGTAATGTGGCCAACTCTTTCAGGGCCTTCAAATCACTAAAGCCTCCTGAGTTTACAGGATCAGCTGACCCAGTAGAGGCGAGGGCATAGATTAAGGAGATGGAGAAGTCATTTGAAATTCTGAGTATTGAGGAAGCACAAAAGACCGTTTTTGCAACATATATGTTAAAGGGAGAGGCCAACTATTGGTGGGAGGCCAAGAGAAATATGGAAGCAGATGCTATGATAGCATGGGAAAGGTTTAAGCAGCTATTTCTGGAGAAGTATTTTCCGAGATTTATGAAAACTCAGATGGAGCTCAAGTTCTTGGAGCTAAAACAAAATAATTTAACAGTAGCAGAGTATGAAGCAAAGTTTACTGAACTGTCAAGGTTCGTGCCTGAGTTCGTGGACATGGATGAAAAGAAAGCTAGTAGGTTTCAGCAAGGGCTGAGGCCAGGGATCCAGAATCGGGTAGCTATTCTAGAAATTACAGATTATGCCACCCTAGTACAGAAAGCCTCAATCGCCGAAGCAGGCATTGATCAAGTCCAGAAAGATAGGGGAGGAAGAAAAAGGAAGCATGTGAGTGTGGGAGGGGGTTCGGAAGGAGGCAACCCTTCAAACAAGTTCAATCGCAGAGCGGTTTCCCTACCTGGTAGAAATGAAGGATCCAGGCCAACCAGGAACCCCAGCATAAACCAGGGTAATAAGCAGTCGGGAGCACCACAGTCCCAATCCTTTCGACCTTCATTTCCAGTATGTGCCACCTGTGGAAAGAGACATCTAGGTGTATGCAAAATGAGTGCGACAACTTGTTATAAATGTAGACGACCAGGCCATTATGCTAGTTCTTGTACCATGGGTTTCCCTAGTATCAGCAAGGGTCCCACTTGTTATAATTGTGGTCAGTAGGGGCACGTATCTCGAACTTGTCCAAGGAGCAAGCCAGCCGCATCAGGGGCCAGCAAGGCTGCCTCCAACAAGCCACCAACGGCCAGAACTTTTAATATGACCGTGCAGGATGCAGTGAGGGATATCGATGTGATAGCGGGTACTCTTTCTCTCAACTCAGTTAGTGCAAATGTTTTATTTGATTCTGGAGTGACTAAATCTTTTATATCATGGGACTTTGCTTATAAATTAAGACTTAACGCTCAACCCCTGAGAGGTTCCTTACAAGTAGAAATAGCCAATCATGAGGTAGTCCCAGTTAATCAGATTCACCCCGGATGTGAGTTAAAAATAGGAGATCAATCGTTTTCTGTTGATTTGATTCCTTTCAAGTTAGGGGAGTTTGATGTTATTTTAGGAATGGATTGGTTGTCCCGTAATAATGCCCAGATAGATTGTAAAGGAAAGAAGATTAGATTGAGTACCCCAGGGAAGAAAGATATAGTGTTCAAAGGGATAAGACAAACACAAAAATTTTTAACCATGGCCCAAACCAAGAGATTGTTGCGAAAAGGAAACGAAGCTTACTTAGCTTACGTGGTGGACACCCAGAAAGGGGTGCCCAATCTGCAAGATATTCCCGTAGTCAAGGAATTCGAGGATGTGTTTCCCCAAGATCTTCCAGGGTTACCACCCGACAGAGAAATTGAGTTTGCGATTGAGCTAGCCCCAGGAACGGCGCCAGTGTCCAAGGCCCCATACAGATTAGCCCCAGTCGAGATGAAGGAGCTGGCTACCCAGTTACAAGAACTATTAGAGAAAGGTTTTATAAGACCTAGTGTGTCGCCTTGGGGCGCACCAGTTTTGTTCGTGAAAAAGAAAGATGGGAGTATGAGATTATGCATCGACTATCGAGAATTAAACAAGCTAACCAAAAAGAACAAGTACCCTTTGCCAATAATCGATGATTTGTTTGATCAGCGAAAAGATGCTGTATACTTTTCTAAGATTGACTTGAGAACTGGATATCACCAGCTTAAGATTAAACCCGAGGATATTCCTAAGACCGCATTCCGTACCCGTTATGGACATTACGAGTTCTTGGTGATGTCGTTTGGATTAACCAATGCCCCCGCAGCCTTTATGGATTTGATGAATAGAGTGTTCAAGAAATATTTGGACAAATTCATCATAGTCTTCATTGATGACATTCTTCTCTATTCCAAGACGGAAGCAGAACACGCTGGGCATCTGAGGATAGCCTTAGGAATTCTCAGGAAAGAGCAGTTGTATGCCAAGTTCTCGAAGTGTGAATTCTGGAAGGAGGAGGTGCAATTCTTAGGGCATGTGATTAATAAAGAAGGAGTATTGGTTGACCCCTCCAAGATAGAAGCAGTTTCGAATTGGGAGCGTCCAACCACCCCAACAGAGGTAAGGAGCTTTATCGGACTGGCAGGGTATTACCGAAGATTTGTGCAAGATTTTGCAAAGATAGCAGCCCCGTTAACGCGACTTACCCGCAAGACGGAGAAGTTTGAATGGACAGATAAATGTGAGAAAAGTTTTCAAGAGCTGAAGAAAAGGTTGGTGACGGCCCCCGTGTTGGCGTTGCCTGATGGAAAAGGAGACTTCGTAATTTACAGTGATGCTTCGCACAAAGGACTAGGGTGCGTTCTTATGCAACATGATAAAGTAATCGCGTATGCGTCAAGGCAGCTAAAGGATTACGAGATTCGATACCCAACTCACGATCTAGAATTAGCAGCGATAGTTTTCGCTTTAAAGATATGGAGGCATTACTTGTACGGGGAAAAATGTGAAATCTACACTGATCATAAGAGTCTCAAGTACATCTTTACCCAAAAAGAGCTTAACATGCGCCAAAGAAGATGGCTAGAACTGATTAAAGATTATGACTGTGAAATTCGTTATCACCCGGGTAAAGCCAATGTGGTGGGTGATGCCCTTAGCAGAAAGGAGAGACTTAAGATGATGACTTTGGAGGAAACACTGATAAGAGATATGGAGAAGTTGGAAATTGAGATCAGAGTGCCAGGAGATAGCCAAGAAAAGTTGATGGAAATTCAAGTCCAACCTCCATTGTTAGAAAAGATCAAGTTGTGCCAAGAACGAATGCTCCGAGAAGAAAGAGAATCCCTGACAGGGGAAGAGACGAAGACTGAAAAAGACGACCAAGGCATAATGAGATATACTTACAGAATTTGGATTCCTAACATCCCAGAGCTGAAAGATGAGATCCTGCATGAAGCTCACAATACCAGATACTCAATTCACCCAGGAGGAAATAAGATGTATCAAGATTTGAAAGAGTACTACTGGTGGCCTAACATGAAAAGAGACGTGGCAGAATGGGTAGGCAAATGCCTGACCTGTCAAAGAGTGAAAGCTGAACACCAAAGGCCCAGTGGACTTCTACAACCTCTGGAAATTCCCGAATGGAATTGGGATCATATAGCAATGGACTTTGTGGTGGGTCTACCAAGGACCAAGGCCAATCATGACGCCATATGGGTGATAATAGACCGACTAACGAAGTCAGCCCACTTTCTACCAATTAATGAAAGGTTCACTGTTGACAAACTAGTGGATATCTATGTGAAGGAGATTGTGGCCTGACATGGAGTCCCGGTGACCATTGTATCGGATCGAGATCCCAGATTTAATTCAAGATTTTGGAGGAGCTTTCAAGAATGTGCCGGAACCAAGCTAAATATGAGTACTGCCTATCACCCTCAGACAGATGGGCAAAGTGAAAGGACCATCCAAACACTTGAGGATATGCTGAGGTTCTGTGCCCTAGATCTTAAAGGAAGTTGGGATGATCACTTACCATTAGTTGAATTCTCCTATAATAATAGTTTCCATGCGAGTATCGGAATGCCCCCTTATGAGGCCCTTTATGGAAGAAGATGCAGATCTCCCTTGTATTGGGATGAAGTAGGTGAGCGTAAGTTGCTAGGACCTGAAATGGTTCAAAGGACAAAGGACATAGTTGATCTTATCCGAGGACGGCTAGTAGCAGCCCAGGATAGACAAAAGAAGTATGCAGATTTGGCTCGGAAGGGCAAAGAGTATGAAGTAGGAGACCTAGTGTTCTTAAAGGTGTCTCCTTAGAAAGGGTTGATGAGATTTGGAAAGAAAGGAAAGTTGAGCCCTAGATACATTGGGCTGTTTGAGATCTTGAGACGTATTGGAAAGCTAGTGTATGAACTGGCACTACCCCCATATTTGCAACAAGTCCACAACGTGTTTCATGTTTCGATGCTAAGGCCCTACAAGTCAGATGCTAAGCATATAGTGGAATACGAGCACGTAGACATGCAACCCGATTTGACCTATGTGGAGCAACCAATGGAAATTATAGATCGAAAGGAACAAGTGCTCCGAAACAAGGTCATCAAACTAGTCAGAGTTGTGTGGAGAAATCATAATGTGGAGGAATCAACTTGGAAGCTAGAAAGCGAAATGCTGGAAAGATATCCCCATTTGTTTTCAGAGTGATTCCGGGACGGAATCCTTTTAAGGAGGGGAGACTGTAAGACCCCAGATTTTTGGTAGAATTAAAACTTTTATTTTATGTAGATGTATATACGAATAGTGGTAATGAATTGAGAATCAAGTTATGAAATGAATATGGATTTCAGTTTTCAAGTATTTTGTGAATAGTGAGAATGGACTGACCATTTAGATAAGAATAATCTCTCTGGAAAATAAGAATATAACACCCCAAGGAAGAAAAGTATTTTTATGTCATCCAAATCGATATCTGGTATGCATCCGACAACTCCGTAAACAAGATAGCGTATGCCCGAGAAAGCTCTAGAACATTGTCTAAGTACAAGAAATAAAGAGGAAATAAACCAGGAATATTGGAACGGATATTGATCCAAATGATTATGGTGAATAGTAGATTCCTTAAGGTAAGAAATGGATCACACCACACTATATACGGGACGATGTAATAAACTTTCGAAGTCGTATTAGTGATCTACGATGTAAATGAAGGAATGTAAAAGCTGACAGAATTGGAAAAATAGCATTTCTGTTTTCTCCGAAATTTCACCATTAACGGACGGATTAATCATTATTTGGGAATATTGAAGGATTTAGATTATCAATTCTATGGATATGGATTAATAAAAGAATTAGAGATATCAAGAACGTACAGGATTAAATATAGACATGGAAGTAACATGTAACAAGATTAGTTCGAGGAATGCAAGATTTGGATCATCCATGTGAAAGAAAACGAACCAGTAAAGTTACTTTAACGGAGCCATTGCATGTTCGACAAGTGTCGAAAGAAGAAGGCACCAAGGACCATGACTCACCATTTTGACCATTAAAATACCACAAATATCAAAAAGTAATTAAACAAAAAGAAAATCAAAAACACCACCCCCACCATTGAAGAACTTTCGGCCAAGTTCTAGAGAAGAGGAGAAGTGGAGATTTCTTCCACCAACAATTGCAAGCTAGAGCTTAAAACGAAGCTAGTGATTAGTACAAGGTGAGCCATGAATCTTATAGCTTTTCTTTAAGTCTTTCATGTTTAAATTTGAGGTCAAAGATGAAGATGAATAGTAATTTTCAAGAACTAACCTTTGATTCTTGATTTCTTTTGATGATTCAAGCTAGCTTAAGGTTAGATAAGGGCTACACAAGATTTAATAAGCTCATATACACACCAAGGAGGTATGGACCTTGAACCCTTGAATGTATTAAGTGATTTTGAAGCTTTAATGATGTAAATGCTTGTTTTTGATCTTAGTAGCTATGATTGGGCTTTGTTATGAGTTGTATTGAGTTTGAAGAATGTAAAGGCATTTCTTGGCCTCAGTTCTTGGTTATATAAGATGTATATGTTGTGTGGAGTGATTGGTGAGCAAGTTGAATGGTTTGAATTTTGGGATTATCCGATTTATAGCCGTCGTAATGCCGAAATTTCTAAAACCTTTAAAACCCGAGCATAACAGTTGGAATAGGTCTCGGGTCTTGATGATTATATGACTTGTACTTATAGATTTTTGAACGTAGATCGTTTTGGCGCAAAAATCGGAACTATCCGACTTACGGTTTAGGAGATATGGCCGAATTAGTAAAAGTGGTTCGAAAACGAGAAGAAACGTTCGTAACTGAAATTGAGCCTTCTTAACTCAATCATTGCAGGGGATAATCTTGATAATTAAATAATAGAGACAGTAAGGAAAGTGTGGGAGAAGACCTTGTGTGAAAAAGAGAGTTTTTCAATTTTATAAAAATGTTTGAAGTAAGGTTAAGTGCGAGAAATCCCTTAAAACAAGTACTTGGAGGTGACTTTAGAAAAACTTTGAGAAACGAATCAAGAATCTTTAAATGGATCAAAAGAGGTTGACCCTAGAGCACTTATAACCTCAAGACAAATTTAGAGCAAGTTGGGGTGATGTCCCTTGATAACAAACGAGTACCTAATTATAAGATGTTAATAGAGATTGAAAGGGGTTATGAACATATGGTTGCATTGGTGTGGTGTTTAAATTTGAGAATAGTCGTTGTTTGATTCCTAAGCATAAGTTACTGATGAAAGGTATTCTTATTGCTGATAGATCGTCGGACCACTGCAAGACACCACTCACAGACTCAGAGATCAGGCAAGTTTTCAAACTTATACCTCTATAAACTGTTGTTGTGATAAATAAAAGATATTGAGATATATGCTATGTGTTCATGATTTCGAAACGGTACTGATGATGCTAAGTAATAGTTAATAGTATAAGTTGGACTTATAAGCAATGGTTATGGCAATATTTATAAGCCAATGTTTTAAGAAAAACCCTCAGTAGGGGGTATATACTCTGTATTTATTCTACGGACCGGGAATGGTATCAGTTGTTATCTAGGGATTATATTATTATACTATTATCCATTATTTTCTTAAGAAAGTATTCGGGAATTACTTCTAAATAAATATTCTTTATTAATTATAGTTTCATTAATTATTTAAAGCCCTACTTCTTAAGAAAGTATTTTGTGAAAACTATTCTGTAACCCTAGATAACTAATAAAGTTTTATTCAGACAATTATAAATATAATTAGGGAAGGTTCCCACATCTATCTCCCTTTTAAGTCTATATTCGGAAAGGCTTAAATGTTCGCTCAAACTACAAAGACTCAGGGGACCTTTCTCAAGTTTTAATGTTGGACTGCCCGGTCCTAAATCTTTTTGAAACTATTCATTTAACAGCTTTGTATGCTACCATCAAAATGATTTTGATTACTTCCTCAAGACTCGAGGAGTAAGATCAGTGGAATAAGTTGTATCCAGGAACAAGCATCAGCTTGGGAAATATGGGTGAATTTTCCTTTCCAACCAGATATGACTACTTTGTGGAGTCGTATAGTAGGGGAAAAAGGGAAAGGAACTTTATGTTTCAGAATTATGGATTTTCTTGAACTCGGAGAATATGTAAGGGACTGAGTGGCGCCTGTCCCCTAAGGGAATTACGCGTAGACCGACGGTCTATGAACGGGTCTGCTTTTCCCTTAGATTATCAGTATGTGCCCGACCGTAGGGTAAGAGGAGGGAATTACGCGTAGACCGACGGTCTATGAACGTGTCTGTTTTTCCCACCCAGAGAAGAGTATCAGACCGGCGGTCTACGAACGGGTCTGCTCTTCCCCCTACAACCGAAGGCGGGGAGGTTAGTCAGTTAGCGTCTGTCTATTCTTCCCTTCTACGTAGAAAAACAGCAGTGGGGATTCGCCTTGCGACTGATCATCACAGGGGTATCCCTGTCGCCTAGAATCTCCGTCTATAGTTCATCATCCATGAAAGAACATGTTTTAAGCAGGTTTCCAGAAAAGAAAAGTTTATTCAAGCTATTCAAGTTATTCAATTTCATGCAAGTATACGAGTTTAGAAAGTGGATTGGAAATATTTTACCTTGTCTTTATTTCCAGATTATGATATGAGACAAATGTTTAATACGAAAGATGATACTTGGATTTTGTTTACATTATTTATCAGTACAGTATTATTTTGGTGAGCCTTGTTGCTCACCCTTGCTTGTTTATTTATATCACAACAACAGATAAACCAGATGGCACGTACCGAAACCACCATGCGCAAGAGGGCGCGGGTACCCAGAGGACTCTCCCCTGACACTATCACCGCCATAGCTGAGGTAGAACTTACTAGTGAGATAGACTGGTAGTTGGATTCAGCTTTTAAATTATATGTATGACATAACTTAAAGAAGTGGCAGCAAACATAAACTTGTAAATTATATTTGGGTTTGTAATCACTTATGATATGTATGTGGATCCTGTCAGCAGTACTTATTTCAAGTTCATCTCTGGGACTATAACTTGTTTGTGTGTAAGCTTAGATTGCGGGGTCATAGCATGTTATTTATTTATATTAATTTAAGTCAAGCATGATGTATGGAATATTGACTGTAACGACCAGATCTCCGACCCCGTATCTGGGGCTGTTACACATGAGGATGACATAGGTGTGACAAAGTGATGACAAGGTGATGAATCACCACCTTGTCACCACTTTCACCACAACACCACAACAAGATGACATGTGTCCATGGGATGACAAAACTCAACCTAAACCACACAAAAGAGATGCATCCCATTAAGCATTATTTGACAAAAGAAAAGAAAAGAAAAATCAAGCAAATATTCATCTTCCCCATTTTCTTCCAAATTCTGCCCAACATGAGCAAGGAGAAAAGAGAAATTTTGGTTGGTTGAATGAGTTGTGGTTGATTGAGGGATGAGTTCTTGAGTTAGTATGAACTTTCCTATAGTTGTAAATGATATATGGATGTATGGATTGTCTTGGTTGGATGTTTGGATTGGTTGTGAAATTGAAACGTTCGATGTATAGCCGTCGTAATGACGAAATGTTTATTAACTGCCTTGACAGTGGTATTAGAGGCTCTTAATCTACTTTCAAGTGTGACCACTGACCATGATAATGTAGGTCTTGTGTCGTAGTTTGTTTTGGCGAAAGAATCGTATCGTTTCGATTGACAGTTTAGGAGAAACACTCGTTTTAGTGAAAGCGGTTTCGGATAACTAAGTAGTACACTGTATGAACTTTGAGATTGTGATCAAACCCTTGAAAAATGAAATTGGGTTGAAATATTAATGTGGATACTAGTATGGATAGTTAGGAACGGAACCGAGGAGGTTTCGTGTTAAAATAATGATTTTTCGATTTTATAAAAATGCGGGAACAAAAGTTGCGCGAGTGAAATACCCTTAAGGGGATGGTTAAAAACAATGAGTTAGCAATGGTAAAGTACTTGGGTTTTGAGAATAGATCTCCACCCAAACTTTTGACTTAAGAGTTTACGGAATGTCATGAGGTTATAAGTGACCAAGAGAAAGACATTTGATGTTCGTTAATTATAACATTAGTGCTTAAGTTAAATGCACTTTAATTGATTAAGCCAGGGGACTGATCGAGTATTTCCTTGTTTATAGATTTTCCGGCAAGTTCTCGAACCCATAACAACCAAGGACCCGAGGCAAGTTTTATCATCCCATGCTGTTTTCCATTACTTATATTGATGATGCATATGATGTGATATCATGCATGCTTTCAAATCTTACATCGTATATAGACGTAACGGTATTAAAAATGTTGAGATGTAGTATATGCATATGATATTATATCAAGCATGCTTTCAAACCTTACATCGTATATATATGTAATGGTAATAAAATTGTTGAGATATAGTATATGCATATGATAGATGCATGTCAGTTTTCAAACCCTACATCGTATAAGTGATGTTGTTGTGATATATTCTGCTTTAATGCTGTGAAAATATTTATAAACTGTTTACGCTTTTGATAGAGAGCTTTATAAGATATAAGGGTTTATATGCTATGTAAATATTAGATATAAACCGAGGTGTTATAGCGGCTCTAAGGGTAGAGCGCTCGTACGAGGATTTTAAAACTTAGACCGGGAGTCAAATTAGTATTTTGGTCTTGATTATATTGTCAGAAGCTGGAGGGTTCCAGGGACAGTTATATTTTAAAATGTTGATTAAATATTCCAATTTATATATTATTGGATATTTAATGTGAGATATTTAAATAATATTATTATAAATATTATTTTGAATATTTATTTAATTAAGTGAATATTATTTTGAATATTCACTTAAGTGGAATCTTATTGAATGATAATTCAATATTTATTATTTGGAGCGTGACAACCCAGATTCCTGACCCCGGATCTGGGGGTGTTACAATCCTCATGATCATCAACTTCATCATCATAAGATAGACCTTCCACCTCATTCTCAAACTTGAGAGTTTCATGAAAACCCTCATCTGTGAGACCTTGAATTCCGCCATCATCAAAAACAACATGTACAGATTCCATAACAATGTTGGTTATATGATTGTAAACCCTCTAGGCTTTTCCAGCTGCATAACCCATAAAAGTGGCTTCATCTGCCTTTGACTCAAATTTTCCAAGATTTTCACCTTGATTTCTCAATACAAAACATTTGCATCCAAAGACATGTAGAAAATTCAAGGATGGTTTCCTTCCCTTGAGTAGATGATATGGAGTCATCCCTTTAGCTTGATTAATCAAAGAGATATTTTGAGTGAAACATGCAGTGTTAACTGCTTCAGCCCAAAAATATGTGGGCAACTTTTATTCACCTAGCATTGTCCTTGCAGCCTCAATTAGTGTTCTATTTTTCCTTTCGACCACTCCATTTTGTTGTGGTGTTCTTGCTGCAGAAAACTCATGAATGATTCCATTCTCCTCACAAAACAGCCTCATTATTGAATTCTTGAACTCAGTGCCATTGTCACTCCTGATTCTTCTCACTTTGAGATCAGGATGATTGTTAGCAGCCTTGATGTGATTGATTATGATTCCACTTGCCTCATCTTTAGAATGCAGGAAGTATGTACATGTAAACTTTGAAAAATCATCCACAATCACAAGGCAATATCTTTTCTTTGAGATTGACATGACATTTACTAGTCCAAATAAATCCATGTGTAATAGTTGTAGAGGTTGCTCAATTGATGAATCTGGCTCGCTTCTGAAAGAGATCTTCATTTGCTTCCCTTACTGGCAAGCATCACAAAGTCCATCCTTAGAAAATTCCAGTTGTGGAATTCCTCTCACTAGGTCTCTTCTTACCAGATCATTCATTGATTTGAAGTTTAAATGTGACAGCCTTTTGTGTCATATCCAACTCTCATCTTTACTTGCCTTACTCAGAAGACAAGTGATAGAATCTGAACTTGTTGAGTTGAAGTCAGCTATATAAACATTTCCTCTTATGTGGCATGTCAACACCACATTGTTGTTTTCTTTGTTTGAAACAACACAGACTCCTTGATTGAATGAAACTGAAAAACCTTTATCACATAGTTGACTGATACTCATCAAATTGTGCTTGAGTCCATCAACTAGTGCTACTTGATCAATGATGATATTTTCCTTTGAAATCAAGCCATATCCCTTAGTGTAACCTTTGATGTCATCTCCAAAGGTAATGCTAGGGCCAACTTTTTCCAAAAATTCTATGACCAAGGTAGAATCTCCAATCATGTGCCTAGAGCAGCCACTGTCTAGGTAGCATAGATTCTTTATGTTTCCCTGCACACAACAAAACCAAATCAAGTTGATTTTGGTACCCAAGTTTCCTTGGGTCCTGTCTTGTTAGCCTTTACTTTTCCTTTCTTGTCATTTTGCACCTTAATCTCAGGTTGAGTTAAATCAACCTTGACCCTGGGTGTTGACCTTTGTGAGACAACATTTTGAGGATGTTCATATGCATACATGTTTGATGCATGTATTTGAAGATGTCGTGCATACATAGTGTTCATGTGTGGCATGATCCATGTCATTTGTGGCATTGTGAATGCATTCATATAAGGATTTGGAACAAATGGCATATTGGCATACAAATTTGATGCATGATCATTATGTGCAAACATGTTGTGCATAACAGGCATAGGCATATTGGGTACAGTCATTGGCACAGGAACAGATGAATTCTTAACAGCTTTCCAATTGGTAGATAAATGATTAACACTACCACACTTTACACAAGTTTTCCTAGGAGCATACTTGTCAGGAATGTAATTGTTCTGTTTGTTAATCCCTGCCTTACCATTTCTATTCTTTTTCTTTTTCACCTCAGCCTTGACCTCTATGTTTTCTAACTTGCCCTTCAATTGCTTGTTGGACAAGTGACTTATGTTGACATCCTTAGTTTTGGTTTTGTTGCATTCTCCCTAAACAAAATTTTTGCTGGTTGGACCATACTTTTTGTTCAGCTTCTCAAGTTTTTCTTTACTAACACTAGATGTACACTTCTTTGGACATATCTCATTCGTAGAGGAGTTACCTATCAACGGATGGTCACTATCCGTAGAAGTATCATCTCCTAGATTCTCAACATCTAGTTTCTCCTTTTCTTTTCCTACTGATTCCTTGTAGAATGTATCCACACCTTGAGCCTTAATTATGTTTGTGGCAACATTCCTGGAATCAGTCCATCTAGTAATTGTTTCATATTCTTTAGCTAACTGTGCTTTGAGAATTTCTTCTCTTTTTAGTACAACTAACAGTTCATCCTTGGCAACTTGACACTCTAACCTCATTTTCTCAAAATCAATAAATTGAGTTTCAAGAACAGCATTCCTATCACTTAAAAACTGATTAACATATTTAATCATAGTGTTTTATTTTGTAAGTGATTTAAGAGAAATACACATATGATATAGTTCAGTAGACATATCATTAATTGCACTATTGCATTCCTCTGTAGAAAGCTCAAAGAGGTTGGTAGTCATTACTTTATTGGATGATGAACTGGCCTCCTGCTCACTTAAATCAGCCATCAGTGCAAGGTTCACAAATTTATTGTCCTCTTCAGAATCATTCCCATCATCAGCCCTGTCATATTCCTGAGTTATGAATGTTCTTCCCTTTTGTTTGAGAAGATCAAAGTATTTCTTGTTGTAATCAACAGGCTCAAACTTCCTGTCACTCTTCTCAAATTTTGGTCTTTTGAATTCATTGGCAAAATGTCCTCCAATTCCACAATTGAAGTATTTAAACTTGGACCTTTCAACAAAGTTCTTGTTTGATTGAAAGTCCTTTCTGAATGACTTGGTCACTTCAGGGTTTCTCTTGAACGTGAGCTTTGAGAATTTTCTTGATAGAAAAGCTAAATGTTCATCTAGCTCATCCATTTCATCTTGGTTAGAGGGCTCAATTTCTTCAAACATCTTTCCCTTGCACTTTCTTGATTCAGTCCTACCTTCACAAGCACTTGGGCTTGGTGTAGCTTCAGCAGTTTCTTCATTCATGTCCTCAACCTTGTTAACAGTGGCTACTATGGCAACAGATCCAGTTTTCTTTTGGACCTTCTCCATTTCCTCATCCTGCTCCATTTCTAGATCATATGTTTTTAGAGTTCCATGCAGCCTTTCAAGAGTAAAATCCTTATACTCTTGAGTGCTTCTCAAGGAAACAGTCATAGGCGTCCACTCTTTTGGTAAGGCTATGAGAAATTTAAGATTTGAATTTTTGATTTGATACACCCTCCCATACAACTTCAATCCATTCAACAATTTTTGAAATCTACTAAAAGCATCATTCAAAGATTCTCCACTTTTAAAGTGAAAGTGTTCATACTTGTAATAACCCCAAATTTTGGACTTATTTAAAACCTTGATGAATAGTAACTTTTTCCGACTAATTAAAACCTTTCAGACCACACTATATATGTGTCGGAACATTGAAGTAGCAAAGATGTATTATTGATCTAGAGAATATAGGATCGTATGTGGGACTCGTTGGAATTTGAGAATAAGTAATTCTGGAATTAAGATGATTTAAGCGATTAAAAACGATCCCAAATGAATAGTAAATATTTCTGGACTCCATACGTTTTGAAATTTCAGTGGGAGCTTTGTGGAATTAAATGATGACTAAGTGTGCAATCGGAATTTGAAAACGAGATCAAGGACTCGAGAAAGTAGAAGAAAAACGAGTGCACGGAAGAGGTGGTGGTTAACGAGCCACGTGAGAGCCTCGTTGGCTTGTTGTGAGCCAAACAACCTTTCAACCACAAATTACAAACACATCACCACATTTATTTCCACCAAAACACACCACACAAACCCCCATCAGATCTAAACTCTTTCACCCATTTCTTTCTTCAAAAATTCGAAGGTAAGAGGAAGCAAAAATGGAGGAAGAAGAAATGGCGATAACTCGGGTTTCGTCCGGCGTATTTTCGCGTTCTACCACTCAAATCGAAGCCCTCGAGAAGCTCCACGCATCTAGGGTAATTAATCTCCTCACCTCACTAATTAACATATTCGTTTTTCATAATTTATAGTTAGGTGGATGAAGATGAATAGTGATTTCAAGAACTAACTTCTTTGATCTTAAACTCTAGGCTTTCCGAGGATCATCGAAGGCTTGATTAGTGTGTATAAGTGATTGTTAGTATCTCTAAGGCAGCAAGGAAGGTATAAAACCTCTGCCCTCTTGATATTAATTGAGTTTTATGCTTAAGTTTGTAGGATAGTTCGTTAAACATGTAGTATAAGAGATCCATGCATGTTTTAATGATTTTGGTTGGTTGAATGAGTTGTGGTTGATTGAGGGATGAGTTCTTGAGTTAGTATGAACTGTCCTAGAGTGGTAAATGATATATGGATGTATGGATTGTCTTGGTTGGATGTTTGGATTGGTTGTAAAATGGTAACGTTCGATGTATAGTCGTCGTAACGACGAAATGTTTATTAACTGCCTTAACAGTTCTATTTGAGGCTCTTAATCTACTGTCAACTGTGACAACTGACCATGATACTGTAGGTCTTGTCTTGTAGTGTATTTGGGCGAAAGAATCGCATCGATCCGATTTATGGTTTAGAAGAAACACCCGTTTTAGTGAGAGTGGTTTCGGGAAACCAAGTTGTCCACTAGGTGAGCTTTGAGACTATGATCAAGCCCCTTAAAAATGGATATAGACAATGAAACTAAGGTGAATAATATTATGGACAGTTAGTAAGATAACCGAGAAGGTTTCGTGTTAAAAAGATAATTTTTCGATTTTATAAAAATGTCGGAACGAAAGCTACGCGAGGATGGAATGGTTTCTGCACCCTACTGCCTTAAACTGCTGCTCTCGGGATTTTCATCCCCTGAACCAGAAAAACATTTTAAAAGATTTTGTTCCATTCTTTCTCTAGATCGCGCACGCGAAAACGGTGTGTCATTTCAGTTAACAACATTTTCTGAAACCAACAACTCTGGAAGAGTAGAATAATAAAAGAATAAAAATGAGCCAACGCGCTCGGCCGTGGAATAAAGAACGTACTTCACGACTTCAATATGGTACCGACTGGATATGCGGTATGAATAAAACTCATCAAGGTAGATATCTCACAACTGCCAATACGATCGAGGAAGTGGATTTTGACTATTTGAAATCCATTATACTACGAGTAAGTGGGTTAAGCAGGCTTGAAACCCCTTCTTATTAATCAACGAACCAACAATGAATTTCTGATAAGAATAGAATATGTTCTGATAATTCCGACAATAATCAAATGCCATAAGGAAGTGGCTACTAGACAATTCGAGTTCAATATTTAAATTAGAATTGGACTACTATTTTATTTTTAAAACACAAGGTTAGGCTGCTGATCAATCACGCACTAACCCCGGACAATGCACACAGCAAAGTCCTACAACTAGGATCCTTGGTCATTTTGGCCATAATTCATTCCGACCAAGAATCTGGTCCGACCATTATTGGTCCATTTAAAAACATTCCAATTCTATATTATATACGTCAGGTGTCAGTACAATTGACAACCTTACTTCGACAATCAGGTGTCGGAAGGATCGACAACCTTAATACAACAATCGCTGGAAAACTCATGTTCCAGGAAACAATTCAACTATGAAGAATCCATCAAGGAATAACAATATAATCTAGTATCGACGAGATCGACACAATATTGGGAGGTGCACATGAAAAGCGACAATATAATAAACATCGACGAGATCGATGCAACAACTGGGATAATAATGAAGAATACACAATAACATGCATTGCAAGATAAGTACACAATGACAGGGTGCAATAGTTTCAAAAGAGCTTCAACTGCTCAATATCAAATGAAGTTCGAGAAATAGATTCGAAATGGTTTCAATGGTACGTAAGTACACAATGACAAGATTAAGTTTGATATGAAACAGGCATTATGATATCAACAGAAATTGCAACAGCTCAATATAGGGTAGGGATCAAAGAACTGGCTCTAGATGGCCTCAACAGTACAAATTATCACATTATGGAAGAATTAGTTAAGATTCACCAATTTGGTAAGTGACAATAAAGTCAAGTTCGAATTTAAGGAAAATTCAAGGTGAAGTTTATAAATCGGGAAAACAAGGGTTTACTGACTTCTGACAGAAATAGTTTAAGTCCTTCGAACATATACTTATAATAGATAAGCCTTATATTTGAAGGAAATGAACTAAATCATGCACAACATATATGAATTCGAATCAGGGACTGGATCAGATAATCGCATTAACAAGAAATGATAATAATACTTGCATAGGTGCAAGATGGGAAATAGAATACTTGTAGAACAAGTACCACAACTTCAGAATTTAAAATAACATTTTACCCTCATCGGGTTCACAAGTTCCCACTCATCTAGGGTTGGCAACATCCCAGCCTAATATTTTTAAATCAAGATTTTTGAAAGAAAGCCTTAGTATACGGCCCATAACTATCTTTTACATCGTTTCAATATAATAATTATATGTTTCCAATCAACATGGAAATATGAATCTAAACTCAAAAGGTATAAAAGAATACTCGTCAATTTACGAGATTAAATCATACTTGCAATTCAATGCAAAGGAATCAACATTTGGAAATTCAGTGAAAAGTATTCAACTTGTATTCAATAATATGTGAAAGGAATAGACACTTACCTCCGGTCCTTAGCTATTTCGTAAGACTGAGATAATACGATTCCCTCCTTGTTCTGTCTTATCGCACGATTCTCTCTTTTCGTCCTTCTTCGATCTAACGATCTTGTGTATACCACTAATTTGATCATACTGTTTTGAATCCACGCATCGATATCTCTGTTGGAAGAAAATACTTGCAAATGTCCTTTACGGGTGTTGATGTTCCCTTGATGTTAAATCGCCTCGCAAATAACCCAATTAGTCGTAAACAATACCTCATCCTTCTCCGACATCTTCCATTTAACATACTTCGATAATCTAACTCGTCTCGTCCAATAGTCTTTGTTGCATAGATAACCATATTTCAATTGATAGAATAATCACGATTAATTAAATAAACAACTCACGTATCACGTTCGTTGAAAATCTCTATACTATAAAAGTCAACATCTAAGTCAACGGTCTCGTAAATCTCATTTTCTAACAATATTGACAAATTTCTATTCTAACTACCCCTCGTGATAATATTAGACACGACCAAAATATTTAAACAAGTCTCCAATCACTTATTCGTATTTACGACTCAATAAACAAATAATTCACATATTTCACGTAACACACATTGTCATTTAATTGTGATAAATAAATCACATAAGTCTCGCAACATCCAAGAAATAATTTTAGAAAAATATTCGACTCTCGTTTCGAAGGAATTAATCCTCAAAATATTTTTAGATAAAAAATCGGATCATTTATCCCAATATAAAGATTTAAAAACAGTTTAATCAATTAATATAAAATTAATTGACTAATTCCAAACACTTAAACAAATTCGTATGAATAAAACCAAGCCAAGAAAATAATTAAATCTAATTTAAATTAATTAGATTTAATTAATAATTATTTAATAGAATTAACTGATTATTAAAGTTAATCAATTAATTAAATAAATAAATTATTAATCAAAAATAATTAAAATAATTAAATTTAATCAATTTTCAAATTTAAATAAATATTTATAAATTTATAAAATTTTCTGAATAATAAAATGTAATTTTAAATCAAAAATATGATTTTTAGAAATTTTAAAACAATTTTCGATTTATTTTAAAAATAAATCCCAAAAACACTATTCACTAATTGGAATTAGGGTTAGGGAGATTGAAACCGGGTCGGGCAAGAAAGTAATACGGGTTGCCAAGAACATGGGCGGGTCGCCAAGAACAACCCGCCGGCGGCGGAGTTCCGGCGTCCCTCCCCAGATTCCGGCGACTCCAAAAATACTACCAAGTTACTGGTTTCGTACAAGAACTACGGGGAATCACCAGGACTGTATCCTAGCTATAATATCTACCCCAAAATCCGTCCAAAACGTTGCCATATGCAACCCAACACCGACAACGGCCGGCGGCGGCGGAAAGTCCGGCGACAAGAAAACGGGGCTAAAACATGAATTTAAACACACCTTTGCACTCTAAACTTCCCGATCTATCAATCTATGGAAGCCATATCAAGGAACAATCAACTAAACCCAGATTCCGACCAAAATTTTAGAAAATCCGGCGAGTTATACAAACTTTCCGATTAGCCCTTTTTAACAATCAAAAAATTAAACTAAAAATATCATAATGTTCTTAGGATTATGGGTAATCTATTCATACCATCAAATAACACAAACAATCAAAAATCCTACCTTCCGCAAAATTAAATAATTCGAATTAAATAATAAAAATAGGGTAAATCCAAAAATCATACCCACGAGAAATATGATGATAGATTAAGTAGAGGATGTTGAGAGCTTCGATTCGACTACTAGAGCATCGAAATCGGATTCCGATAACGCCTTCAAAATCGAGTTTCATTCTCAAGAACACGAAGAACACGGTTTAGGGATTTTTAGATATTTAACGATAAATAAAATTGATTATACGCAAAATAATGCACGATACGCCTTTTTATATTAAACGGAAAATAATACCTCAAACGACATTTTTGGATCGATATTGATCCAATGGATCGTTTTAAGATGAATAAATAGAATACACATTTTACGAGACGATAATTATCCAGAATATATGGATAACTATAAGAATCGTTTAATAATAGATATACGAACCAAAATACCTCTATTACGAATGTTCCCGAATATTTTCCACTTTAACGAATGAAATATTGGTACGAACGATATACCAATTTCCCGAATAATTAGGGAACGAACTAAATTTTCTTTTCGATAATTAAAATAAAATAAAATAGAATGACATCCTTTTAAAATAATTTCTAATCACCACAAATATTCACATAACATCTCAACATCACATCTTTGACCATTTAACGGATAACTCAACGCATTTAAACAGGTAAAACATTTAATAGATTTTGATATGAAAATAAAATTTCATTTAACATCAAATATAAATACGTAATTTTCCCGGATCTTACATACTTCCCCCCTTAACAGGATTCTGTCCTCATAATCAGCTCGTGCAAACATATGCGGATACTTTTCCCAACATCTCACTCTCACATTCCTAGGTTGACTCTTCAACCTTAGGATTCCTCCACCAAACTCTTACTAATTCGACTGTTCTATTACTCAACACTTTCTCATACCGACTTAATATCTTAATCGGTTGCTCAACATAGAACAAATTCAGCTAAATCTCTGTAGGTTCATATTCTATGAAATACACTATGAATACACTACATATGAAGTGGTAAACAAACTTGTACACAACTTTCCCAACACGCAGTAGATCGACGTAAGGTAGCATTTCAAAATTATCATAGTAACTATTGTTGTAAGGGAATTTAATCAATGGTAAATGATTCTTCCAATTACCTTCTAAGTTTAGTACACAACTTTAGTCTATCTTTCAATCATTTGGATGGTCTCCTCATTCTGACCGTCTGTCTGAATTCTTGGATTAAGTCGCGGATCTCCGTCAGATACAATTGAACCCGTCATTCCATGTCGTACTACTTTCTCACTCAAATGGAGATGAACCAACTCATCCAATGAATATCTCTCGTTAATCGGTCAATAATAACCCAAAATAGCATCATGATTAGCTCTAGGCCTTGGCAACTCTACCACAAAGTTTATCTTAATATGTTTCCACTTCCATTCAGGAATCTCTTAGTTGTAATGGTCTACTTTACCTCTCTTGTTCTATCTTCATTTTCTGACATCTCAAGTACTTAGATACTCACCAACATTAATATTCTTTTCAATCTCTTATATTTATCCTTGCATTTCCTTCTTATCCCTTGTACTTTCTCGTTCCCTCTTGTAATTAAATTCCATTTCTTTTTCCATAACTCTTTCCTTAATATAGCCCTTTCTCTTTGATCAATTCTGGTTGAATCCTAATTTCAGTCATTTCTTCTAGTTAATCTCTTGTTATGATAACCTTAAAGCTCCATCATTTCCAATTCTTGTACCGAAGATATTTACATCTTTAATCTCGCTTTACTACTTACAATATCAGCCATCCATATTCCTTGGTCAATTCTATCAACCTCCAATATAGCTAACAACTGCTCTCAACGATCACATACTTTCTGTACCAATGTAAAATAAATATTCAGTTTAAAACAACCATTCATTCCCTTGTCCATTGTCCTTAAATCCTTGTTAAAGCCTCTTCATTCTCTTTTCCTTGTTATAAATAGTGAGAAATACACATTAACAACTTGGTGACTTAGCTTCATATCTTTAAAACTGTTCTACTTAATTCCAAGAACTTAATTGATCTCCATCTGATTTCCCAAATAATTCAGAAGATACATTCGCAGTAACACCCAGGACACCTTTCCCAGGGTACCATCTCATTCCCCAAATAACTTGATCAAATCGACATCATCTTGATTCTCATTCTATACATCCACATTAACTGATAAGATCCACTTTAACTATAGTGAGCAAAAGACTTGCAACCATATCATGTAATCCTGAAGCATTCCAGGATCATACCATTCTCCATTATTAGCCTAACATCGAATTTAGAAGTTCTTCTCATTAAGACAAAAATCTATTATGTCCATTTTCCACAACCTGGGATAACATCAGCACAATTGCACATTCTTCCCAATTTCCACTACGCCATAGATGACCTACAGTAACTACTGAATTATGTCACCTTAGAGCCAAAATAACGTTGCTACAGGCCCAAAAAGGGCTAAGGTAACATCAAGGCTGGGTTAGTTTCTCTCCCAGTTGCCTTTGGCGTCAAAGGCAACATGTCGCATACCCTAGGCTAATGTAAAACCCCAGATTTTTGGGTAGAATTAAAACTTTTATTGTATGATGATGTATATATATATATGTGGATGGTGGTAATGGTTTTTGGAGAATTAAGTATGAAATGAATATGGATGTCAGTTTTCAAACATTTTGAGAATAATAAGAATGGACTGATCATGTAAATAAGAACAATCAATCTGGAAGATAAGAATACAATACTCCAGGGAAGAAAAGTATTTTTATGTCATCCAAATCAATATCTGGAATACATCCGACAACTCCGTAAACAAGATAGCGTATGCCCGAGAAAGCACTAGAACGTTTTCTAAGTGCAAGGAGTAAAGGGAAGTAAACCAGGAATATTGGAACGAATATTGATCCAAAGGATTATAGAAAAACCACTGATGAATAGTAACTTTTGATGAATAGTAAATTTTGTCGTTTAAAAGTTTTTCAGACCACCCTATATACGGGTCGATATAATGAACTGTCAAAGCCGTATTAGTGATCTACGATGAAAATAAAGGAATGCAAAAGCTGTCAGAATCGGAAAAATAGCATTTCCGTTTTCTCCGAAATTTCACCATTAACGGACGGATTAATTATTATTTGAGAATAATTGAGGATTTAAATTATCAATTCCATGGATATGGATTTAATAAAAGAATTAGAGATATTAAGAACGATTGCGATAAACTACTTCGATAGAACACTTAAGAAACCCTGCGAACATTCTACGCGATTAAACGGAGACGGGACAACGGAACACTTACGGGATTAAATATAGACATGGAAGTAACATGTAACAAGATTAATTCGAGGAATGCAACATTTGGATCATCCATGTGAAAGGAAACAAACCAGTAAAGCAAACCAGTAAAGCCACTTTATCAGGACTCCTGCATGTGCGACACGTGCCCCTGTGACAAGCCAAAACTTGATGACTCACCATTTGGCCATCAAAATATCAGAATTTCTATCATTATCCAAGGCAAGAAAAGAAAGAACAACTCCCCCATCTTCAAGAAAAACCATTCGGCCCTTTTAAGAAAAACAAGTATACATTTTTCAAAGATCAACTTCCAAGCATCCATAATTCATGTTCTTGGATTCAAAAGCTTCCATATTTCACAACTAAGGTATTCTCTAAATCCTAGAACCATCTATTAAGGTTATCATGTTCAAATCCTTGATTAAAGATGAGGATGAATAGTGAAATGAATAGTGATTTCAAGAACTAACTTTTGATTCTTGGTTTCTTTTGATGATTCAAGCTAGCTTAAGGTTATATAAGGACTATACAAGGCTTATTACGATCATATACACTCCAAGGAAGGTATAATCTCTTGAAACTCTTAGTTATAATATGATTTATATGGTTAGTTTTGAGTATACTTTAGTTGGTATAATCATAAGGATGATTGAGTGGTTTTAACGGAGGTTTGATGAAAGTTTGATGTTGTTTTGATGATAAGCAAGTAGATGTTGGTTTTGACTGATTTGTGATGATTATGAATTAGTAATGATGTTGAGGATTTGACTTGGTGATTTGGTTTGGATTGGTCTTGTAAGTTTATGATTAAACTTTGGAATCGTTAAAACATAGCCGTTATAATGCCCGATTTTCCCTAGCTCTGTTTTGTCTGTGATGTTCGGACATAAGGACTTCTGTCCAGAGTCACCACTGCCTAGTATTGTGTAGGTATTGTTTCAAGGTTCGTTTTGATATAAAGATCATGTGATTCCGAATTACGGTTTAGGAGAAACGAGTGTTTTAGTTAAGGATGTTTCGAGAAACCGAGCTATACCACTTAGCCAACTTTGAGGCAATGATCAAACCCCTTAAGTGACAAATCAGAATGTGAAACTTTGTGTTAACATGCTAGGTATGTTTAGGAGGACCCTCGAAAAGATTTTGTGTTAAAAGGATTTAATCTCTATTTTATAAAAATGTTCGAGTCAAGCGTGCGCAAGAGGATTCTTAAGGAGTTAACTAGAAATCATGTCTTGGTTTAAGTGAAGTACATACTTAGTTTCGTGCAAGTGTTCAAGTGATTAACCTTGGATCTTTTGACTATGTATAGATCGCCGGACTGACTCGAGGCACACTACCCCTACCTCACCACCAGGCAAGTTTTCTAAACCTATACTACTGTTGTTGTGATAATAACTTGATATGGGCTAAAAATAACCCTAGATATGTAATTAATGATATATTAATTAGACCTAGTTCGGTCCAAGAATTAGGCCCGATAAAAGGCCCGAAACCCTAATCATTTATTAATTTCGTAATTAATAAATAGGGAAAATGTACAGCTCATTAAATGAGTTCAAATATGATAAATATCTTGATGAAAGGGTCCAGAATCCCAATCAAACAATATGATGAGTCACAACACTTATCAGATAAGGATAAAACTTGTCTACCAAGTAATACACTCCTTATCAGTCATCAATAATGAGACTTATCAGCTAAGTCTCCTACACTTACTCTAAATACAAGGCTCCTGACGCCTATATAAGGACCCTCGTCCTTCATTCTAGAACTACGTTTTTTGGCTTGATTCTCTACCTAACAGAGATACGTAGGCATCTTGTGAGGACCCACGAGAGCAGCCATAAAGACACGATTGTCCACCATCATTCATTGAATACAGCCGTCAACATCTAAATCTAATTTTCATTCCATAACATTTGGCGCCGTCTGTGGGAAGACGACATCAACCATGGCTAGAACACGAAGAACAGCAACCGCTACTGAATCAACTGTCACCACCACTGTTCCAACCACCACGGAATCAGGGTCGTTACCCCTCACGACAGTGGTTTCTCAACCACTAGGGACGTTGCCCATCACCACAGAGGTGGTGTCTCAACCACAAGGGATGAATCCCCAAGCTTCCATACCTCAGAACGAGACGAACCCTCTTCAGATGGTTGTCTCGCCCCTCGACCATAACCTTCCCCATGGAGCACAGATCTCCACAACCGTGCTTCCTATAAGCACCAATCCAGCATACGGACTGCCCAACTATCCCCCTGAAGCCGGAGGGAGTGGCCATGCCCCTATAATTCATGAACCATACGAACCACCCTACATTCGAGGATTGGGACCTGTCCCTGAAGGAAGATATTTGGATTATTCTGGGCCCTACTCTGATGACTACTCGTCTGATGAAGGACGAGATCGAGCACCCAGAAGAAGAAGAGCCAGCAAAGAGCCCCTTGGAAGAAGGAATCGGGGGGCAACTACAAGGGCACCTATGACTGCCATGGAAAGGATAAGGGCTCATGAGGCCGAGATCCAGAAACTAAAGAAAAACATAGAGATAGAGCAACAAAGGAGGCAGACTCAGCCTTCGAACCAAGGGGCAGGAGATGTCCCCATAATTGATTTAGGAACACCTTCAAGGAGGCAAGAAGGAGCTAGGGCTCCAAGGACGGAGATTCCCAGGTCAGATCCCCGTGTTTTAACACAACTGGGTGACCCAGACGATCCTATTCCACCCTTCACTGAAGAAGTAATGGACGCTCATGTATCAAGGAAATTTAAGATGCCTACTATCAAGGCATATGACGGAACGGGTGATCCCGCAACCCATGTGAGGACTTTTTCGAATGCACTGTTGCTGCAACCAGTCACTGATGCTCTTAAATGTAGAGCGTTTCCTCAAACCCTGGCTGGCATGGCCCAAAGATGGTATAGCCGCTTGCCGCCCAACTCTATTAGTTGTTTCAGAGATTTGAGCACGGCCTTCATCAGTCAGTTCATTAGTGGACGGGTACATGAAAAAAGCTCTGCTTCACTCATGAACTTAACTCAAGAAAAGAACGAGACGTTGAGAGATTACCTCAAACGTTTCACCAAGGAGACATTAAACATACCTGATCTAGATAACAAGGTAGCTATGATAGCCCTTCAACAAGGAACCACAGATGTCTTTTTCAAGATGTCATTGGCTAAACACCCCCCTGAGAGCATGACTGAGCTCCAACAAAGGGTTGGAAAGTACATCAAAGCTGAGGAAAGCATGAAGAAAACTGACACAGGTGGTGGAAATAATGGTGGCTCGAATAAGCGAAAGACGGAGCAAGAGTATGATGTCAAGGACAAATATCCTCGTACGACTAGAGACTCTGATTCAGACACGAAATTTACCGAATATGCAAGGTTGAATGCTCCAAGGAGTCAAATCCTCTTTGACATTGAGAAAGATAGGGACTTTCGATGGCCGAAGCCACCAAGGGGAGATCCTGAGAAGCGAAACAAGAACAAGTATTGTAGGTACCATAAAGACTCGGGCCATGATACTGATGATTGTAGGCAACTCAAGGATGAGATCGAGTTCTTAATCCGAAAAGGAAAACTCGATAAGTTCACTAAGGATGGGAATCGAGGAAATCAGCATGGAAACTATGAAAGGAAAAATTATGATACGAGGGACGACGACCAAGATCATAATCCTAAGGCCCGAGGGCCTGTTATCAATATGATATATGGAGGACCAACTGCTACGTTAAGGCCTAAGAGAGTCGGGGGGGCAGGTTCTCCCAATCGAGGTTATGGATTCAAGAGATGACGAAGAAATAAGGGACTGAGATGCCAGGAACATGGCATGCCCCAAATTTGAAAGTTTATTATGTTTAATTGTTTCCTAATAGTACAAGTAGCAATAAGGTCGACGAATCCATTCTGAGCTCTTAAGCTCTTAGTAGGAAGTAAAGCACTATGTAAGGGTTGAACCCTCTTTTTTAAAGAAAATATTCAAGTTCTTTTTCACTATTTTATTACTTATCTGTGTTTGAGCATTTCCTTATCGTTTTGTTAAAGAGCAAGTTGTACCAATAGCATTTGATTAAAGTGCCAGCCCATTCAAGAGGCCAAGTACTAGGAATTGCCTTACAAAAGATAAGTTAAATAAATATAAGTGAGCAAACAAAACAGATATAACATAAATAGCATGCATGGATGGAAGGTCCCGAAGGATCAAAGAGTTATGTTACAAACGCCAAATAAAATCTTAAAGTCCATAAAAGGACCTTAAATAAAAACAAGATATAGAGAGCCACGCAGGGCCAATAAAATCTACTCTAAGTCATCAGTGGGTCCTTGTCAAGAACAAGGGCATCCCCACGAGGGGCATCTAAGTCCTCTATGAAGTCATCAGTGGTCTCGGACTCATACAAGCCTCGAACGGCTATTAAGGCCCAGGCATTAGCTGACTTCGTGGTTGAATTCACCATTAACAACCAAGAAGTCGGGGGGCAAGAGATAATACCCCATGAATACCCGAAGTTGGGTGTTCTATTTTGATGGACCATCAAAAACAAAATCAAGCGGAGCAGGTTTAGTGTTACAAAGTCCTGATGGATTTTTTATAGAGTATACACTAAAACTTGACTTCCCAACGACAAACAATGAGGCTGAGTATGAAGCCTTGATAGCTGGCTTAGGGCTGGCTGGAGCATTGAGAGTTAAAACCCTGAAAGTAGGTGGAGACTCGAGGCTAGTGGTTTCCCAAGTAAATGGGGAATTTGAGGCCACAGATAAAGTCATGGCCAAGTACTTAAAACTTGTTAAGACCATCATGACTCAGTTTGATGAATGCTATGTAGAGCACGTTCCGAGGGAGGAAAACGTGAAGGCTGATGCCTTGTCTAAGTTTGCCTCTTCTGAAATTGAAAACTATGCAGGGAGTGTATACTTCCAAGTCTTGAAGACCCCAAGCATCAACGAAAAGTTGGTAGCACCTATTGGTATTTCCAGTTGTTGGATTGATCCCATCAAAGCTCATCTGGAAACTGGGTGGCTGCCCAACGACACTTCAGAAGCACGAAAGCTATACGTCAAAGCACTAAGGTATGCCCTAATTGAGGGAATCCTATACAAAGAAGTCTTTCATCATTCCTTATCTGAAGTGTTTAAGACCCCAAGAGGCAGAATTGGCCCTAAAGGAAGTACATGAAGGAATCTGTGGGCAACACTTGGGGGGCAGAGCCCTTGCACATAAAGTTACCCGTCTAGGTTTCTATTGGCCAAGCATACTTGCTGATGCTAAAAGCTATATGAGAAAATGTGAACGGTGCCAGAAACATGCACCAGTGGTTAGACAACCACCTAAGATGATGACATCCATTAACTCTCCTATCCCTTTTGCTATGTGGGGAATGGATATACCTGGGCCATTTCCAATGGCGAGTGCTCAAAGAAAGTTCTTGATAGTGGCAATTGACTACTTCACCAAGTGGATTGAGGCTAAGCCATTTAGCCAAGATGACCACCAAGCAAGTGATGCAATTCTTCTGGGAAAATGTGATATGTAGGTATGGAATTCCCCGAGTCCTTGTTACGGACAATGGAACTCAATTCAAACAATGATGAGTTCAAGAAATATAGTGAAGAGAATGATATCCAATTACGCTTCACTCCTGTTGCGCATCCTCAAACAAATGGGCAAGCTGAGGTTGCAAATCGAATTATCCTAGATGGACTAAAGAAAAGAGTTTAACACTCCAGAAACACTTGGGTAGACGAATTACTCCCCATACTTTGGGCATATCGTACTACATGTAAAGTCACCACTGGAGCAACCCCATTTCTGCTGGTATATGGGGCAGAAGCAATGGTTCTAGTAGAGATTACCCACACGTCTCCAAGAGTTGAGGATTACGAACCAGAGACAAATGGAGAAGGCTTGAGGTTAGCTTTAGATCTAATTGATGAAGTTAGAGACGAGGCAAATGCCAAGATAGTTCAGCATCAGAAACGAGCATCTTTCTATTACAACCTAAGGGTTAAAGAGAGATTCTTCAGTCAAGGAGACTTAGTCCTCCGAAAGATTGAGGCATCCGGAGTTGGACAAAAAGGCAAGTTGGCCCCAAATTGGGAAGGACCATATCACGTTAAGAACGTGTTTGAACGAGGCTCGTAAAAGCTAGAAACCCTCGAAGGGCATGAGGTGCCAAAAACTTGGCATGCCTCAGACTTGAAATCATGATCTTCCTAGAAAGCAGATGAAGGATTGAGCCCGTTTTGATGGGTAGAAACATCCTCAAAAGCTTTGTCAAGACAAACTACAAATTATTGCAAAGGAAAACATACAAAATATGCATGTCAACTACACAAATAGAGTTAAATACAACGAACCCCGAAGGGTTGAAACCCCTGAAAATTCGAGGAAGTATAGCTCAGAACGAGCTTCGATTCGATATACTGGAAGCTCAAAATTAAAGAAACGAGTGAAATGTTATGTCTATCTTCGTTCATGAAGACCCTTCAATGTGTTTATTACTTTTCATGATCCAATCATGAATAATAAATAAACAAAGCATATGTCACAAGCACAAATTAAAACAAAGCCCTAACCCGCGCCCCCCGATGGCGGAAAATTTTGCAAAATCATGTATCAGAATACAAGCAAAATCATGTATCAGTATACACACGACCTAAATTTCCTGGTCGAACAAACCTGTTCGAAAACGAACTAAAAAATGAGTTCGACATGTTCGATCTGAAGACAGTTTGAGGTCGAAAAACTGAATAAAGTTTCTGGTCGAAATTACACGAGGTTGAGGTCGAAACTTTGAGCTCGAAAATACACTATAATTCCTGATCGACATGTTCGACCTTGTCCCCCTTTCTGGTCGAAAATAGCCTGGAGAATCCTGGTCGAAAATAACCTAGGATTCCTGGTCGAAAAATCCAGGTCGAAAATGACCTAGGATTCCTGGTCGAAAAATCCAGGTCGAAATAGCCTGGATTCCTGGTCGAAAATTCCTGGTCGAATTTATACTAAAATTCCTGGTCGAACCATTCGACCTCACCCCAGTCCTGGTCGAAAATTCCTGCTCGAAAATGCAAAGAAACGAGGTCGAAAATTCCTGCTCGAAAATGCAAAGAAACGAGGTCGAAAATTCCTGCTCGAAAATGCAAAGAGATGAGGTCGAAAATTTGAGGTCGAAAAAGACCTAAATTTCCTGGTCGAACTGATCGACCTCATTCCAGTTCAGGTCGAAATTGACTTGACTTCCTGGTCGAAATTGACTTGACTTCCTGGTCGAAATTGGCTTAATTTCTGATCGAAAATACTCTGAAAATTCCTAAAATATTAGGAATAATTATTAAAAATACCTGTGGGTACATGAAAATTCCTAAAATATTAGGAATAATTATTAAAAATACCTGTGGGTACATGAAAATTCCTAAAATATTAGGAATAATTATTAAAAATACCTGTGGGTACATGGAAATTTCTTAAATATTAGGAATATTTCATATAAATGTCAAATTAGCCTCGAATAAGGCAACAATCGTCGTAAATGTGTAGGTCGCTCCACACTTTGCAATAAGGCGATATTTGTGAAACACTGGTGTAAATAAAGTCCTAGGTAAAGGATAAAAAGACCCCGAATCTCGAAAAAGGTCAATATAATTTCTACGAAAACTTGAAAAGTTTTCCTAGAAATTGGGGGGCAAATGATATGGGCTAAAAATAACCCTAGATATGTAATTAATGATATATTAATTAGACCTAGTTCGGTCCAAGAATTAGGCCCGATAAAAGGCCCGAAACCCT
The DNA here is from genome assembly GCA_030848705.1 of Heracleum sosnowskyi. Lineage (NCBI taxonomy): Eukaryota > Viridiplantae > Streptophyta > Magnoliopsida > Apiales > Apiaceae > Heracleum > Heracleum sosnowskyi. The sequence goes on along the minus strand of CM061238.1, from coordinate 55,636,072 downwards.
AATCATTTATTAATTTCGTAATTAATAAATAGGGAAAATGTACAGCTCATTAAATGAGTTCAAATATGATAAATATCTTGATGAAAGGGTCCAGAATCCCAATCAAACAATATGATGAGTCACAACACTTATCAGATAAGGATAAAACTTGTCTACCAAGTAATACACTCCTTATCAGTCATCAATAATGAGACTTATCAGCTAAGTCTCCTACACTTACTCTAAATACAAGGCTCCTGACGCCTATATAAGGACCCTCGTCCTTCATTCTAGAACTACGTTTTTTGGCTTGATTCTCTACCTAACAGAGATACATAGGCATCTTGTGAGGACCTGTTTAGTCACGAACCACGAGAGCAGCCATAAAGACACGATTGTCCACCATCATTCATTGAATACAGCCGTCAACATCTAAATCTAATTTTCATTCCATAACATAACTGTTTTCAATTATGATATGCGATTGCGATATATATAAATTGCATACTTGTTGTCGAATGGCTATGAATAGCAATACTTGAGGATTATGACTTGAAGTTGGGGCTTATGAGTTAGATATGGGATATCAGCTATAAGCCAGGGATTTTATAGTTGCCCTAGGATAAGGGCGTGTGATTTTCTGGAAAGATCAGTAGTGATTATATTTTGTATTTGATAAAGGTTATTTTCCGATAGACATCGGGTACTGTCATTCGAGGATTAATTATTTACTTAAAGGATGTTAATTATATTCATTTGAGGATTATTGACGTTAAGAATATTATTTATTTAATGAATATTATTTTCAAATATTCATTTAAAGATTATTTATTTAATGAATATTATTTTCAAATTCATTTAAGGATTATTTATTTAATGAATATTATTTTCAAATATTCATTTAAGGATTATTTATTTAATGAATATTATTTTCAAATATTCATTTAAGGAATATTTATTTAATGAATATTATTTTCAAATATTCATTTCAGGATTATGTATTTAATGAATATTATTTTCAAATATTCATTTAAGGATTAGTTGTTTAATGAAGATTATTTTCAAATATTCATTTGAGGTTTACTTATTCAATAAATATTATTAATTATTTCCGATCAAGAAGAGGTTCCCAAAACATTGTTTTTCCATTTGAATCTGTCTTTTAAGAAGATTTAAATGCTCGCTCAACTATCAAAAATATGGGAAGCCTGATTTAAGTGACTCTTACTCTTTTTAAACTTCCAATTCAAAAACTGTCAAGGGACAGATATTTTCTTGGAGCAATTTAATTGCTGCCAGTTTAATGTTGTGTTACCACCTCAATAATCGAGGGGTAAATTCATGGAACAAGTCGATATCCATTAACAAGCATAGCTTGGGAAATATTGGGGAATCTTCCTTTCCAACCTAGATATAACTACTTAGTGGAGTCGTATCAACAAGTATTACACTTGGGGAAAGGAGGACGACCTTTACGTTTCAGAGTCATGGATTTCATCTGAACTAGGAGTGGTGTAAGTGGTCCAGTTGCGATAGACCCATCCAACTTTTAAGGCCCCAAATGGGCCGGGAGGTCACTGAAAGGCGGTAGACAATGTCAGGCCGTCGTGATTCTTCCATCTACATGTAGAAAACTATTTGAGCGGTGCGACCTGCTACTGATCATAGCAAGGTTAGGCACAGCGGGCGCGGTAGCAACTCCAATATTAGTTCATCATCCAATTTGGATATTCCTGCAACCTGTATTGGGAAGATAAAACCAATCATGTTGACAGGGGGTTGAAAGTATTTGAAAATGAAGTGACATTAAATTCACGCAATTTCAGCTTTTATTTTATGAAGTATGACTCTGATGAAACCTGATTAAGGTTATATATTTATAAGTGGACTTTGGGTTACGGGAACATTATATTAATTTTCCTTGTAACTTCATCCTTTATATGATACTAGTTTCTTATCCGTTTGAGGCATAACATGTGGTTGCAGAGATATTTTTGAACTGTTATTTGTTATAAACTATTTTTGGTGGGCTTTGTTGCTCACCCTTGCTTTATTTATGATATCACAACAACAGCTAGAGCCGATGACCCGCAACAGTCACACCCTGCGAAAGCGGGTAGCAGTCGTCAGAGATTTACCCGTTGATGTCGTAGCCGCCATAGCTGAGGTAGTAACCACCAGTGTTTTAAGCTTCAGCTTTTATGTACCAGACTTATTTATATTATGACTAATGTAATCAAAGGCAAGAACTTTTAAATGCACTCTGTAATCTTTTGGGTTTGTAATAACTTATAACTTGTGGATCATATGACTAGATACTTATTCCAATTTCATCTCTGGAACTATAACTTGTTGTGTGAGTGGTGTTGTTATTGTGGGGTCACAGCATGTAGTTTAATTGTTTTGATTCAAGTGCAAGTATTATTGATGGGAATTGAGACCGTAACGACCGGATCCCCGACCCCGGATCTGGGGCTGTTACAGCTAACATAGCCTTTTATGTTACCAAAGATAGCCTACAGCAACATAGTAACCACTCTATTGCAACACCAAATATATGTTACCTTAGATATTAGAATTTTTTGAAATCAGTGGGCCCCACGTGTGGGTCCCACACGTGGGGCCCAAAAAATGTGAAGCAGCACGTTTCAGTCTAGGGTAACACCTATTGTAACACCTATTGCAACACGCTTGGTGTTGCCAATGAAAACATTTAGTAACATCAGTATAATACCTAAGGTAACACCTGTAGTTTAACTAAATAAAAATGTAAAGTTTAAATATAGCATTTCCCATTAGAAAAACAACCAATTCACACAAACCAAGTACATCATCCAACTACATAATCCCATCATAAACAACCAACTACGTCTCCAATAACAAACCCAACTACATAATATCAACAAATCCTCCAACATCAAGTTCAGAACAAAAGTAATTACAATGTTAAAGTGTACTAGAAGTCATAACAAACGCAATAGAAAAACCATGACAACAATTCAGAAGGTAATGTTATGTCGATTTTTTAGGACAATGGCCAAGTTGTCCTGGACCTTCTGATTTACGAATCTGTTTGAGGTGGAGCCTGAGTAGAAGTTTTGATGAGGCTCGAGCCATGTCTGCCTATAAGCCAACCCAGACCATGGGATTTTTTGCCACCAGAAACTAGCTCCTCAATACCATCGACTCCTTCTGATGAATTGAGTTTTTTCTTAATCGTTTCCTTCAAAATAAAGAGATAGTTATGTGAGGACAGTATACAAACATGCAAATAGTCCACACTAATGATTACATAAATAAATTCAAGTAAACATGCCCGAACCTGCAAGTTCCAAAGTATGCCTATTTTTCTTTTCAACAGCATTGCAAGCAATCTTGAAAAACCTCGAATCCATGAATGCATACGTATCCATGGTATACGCTCTTTGAAATATTGCAATTGTATTCTACAGTTGTTAGCAATAAATTTCAAATAGAGTACACCATGGACACGTATGCATCCATCACCAAGTGATTGTGGAGCTACAATTAAATAAACTGACATGTAAAGATTTTAACTATAGCAATCAATAGCCCTGTAATCTGCAAGCATACTATTGTATATATAAACAAATGCATATCTCAGTTTGTTTGGAGAGTGTCCTATTTCTAAAGAAGGAAAAGTGTTCCACACAAACATAAATGCTGTTAGGTTAATTACTAGAGTAACATTTACATTAATTTTAATAACATCATGGAATTTTTCTTGTCGTACCATGATCCAAAATCAAGATCGATTGAGATGCCCATGATCCACCCAACAATTACACATAGGGGAATCCCAGAGATGAATATATTCTATGATTATCTTACATGAAAGCAGTTAACGAGTCCTTACATATCAAATATGGCTTTAAAAATTGGCCAAAGACTGTGTACAGCATCAGCAACAGCTTCGGGGTGATTCACATATCTACAAAATGTCTCAGTTAATTAAGGGATATAAAATTTATTCAGAAAAATGAGGTGTAGGAACAAAAAAGTTACAAAACATGCCTAAAAATATTTGCAAGTCGATCTATGTGGACTGTTACTTCACGAGAAGGTTTTTGCCCCAGTACTTCAGGTCCTCGATTAATGATCTCCTGGTTGTTAACAAAGAGCTTAAACATCATCAACATAAGGTAAAAATACTTTCGCTTTTCAATTCATTTTCCAATGTGAAGTCCAACATGTAAAGGAATAACAGCTGGCATGCACAACGCCTCGAGGGCTTTCTTAGCCTGGTCCGAAGGAAGTTCTGTAATAACCATACTGCAAAGGTTTGTGGACAACAATCACACTGTAAGCGTAGAATCACAATATATAAATATAATATATATATATATATATATATATATATATATATATATATATATATGCATACTTTTCCCTTCATTTCATCTCAGCAATCATGTACTTTTGAGTTTATAGACTTGAAGGTATACAACCACGTGCAGAGAATCATCAGCAGAAAACTTGAATGTACCTTCTCCAACCACTGCCCTTTGGTATATTTGAAAGAGATGATCTAAGGATCCACAGAGTTTTTTCCCACAGTCTACATAAAGAAACAAAAGTCCTTATAAATTAAGGGGGTCACAATATACGTAAAAGACCTGCAGGACAAATTAAGGACGTCGTCCTATAATGAAAGTGGAAATAATCTCTGGCTGCAGGTCTTTTCTCAAGTCCACTGGTGCATAACATTAGTTAAAAGCAAGGTCTGATCTAAAGACACTAAACATCAATTTAGTAGTAAGAACTAAGGCATTATTAGAAAACGATATGCAATATGTACAAGAACGAGGAAAGAACAAGAGATTACAACACAAAGTAGTGATGACAGGTTCCAGTCCATAGCACATTGTGTACCACAGGTCCACAACAAAGAAAAATAGGTTCCCTGACACAAGGTAAGCTAAAACAGAAAGAGAAAGACCTACTACCACAATTCAATATACTGTCTAAGATACTTTAAAGGATCTATTACACCTACAAGACAAAACAATTAAGCACCTTGAACCTAATGTTACCACTCTAGAAATTAGAAGGGAGATCTATTAAAAAGAAGAAGATAGAATCTGTTTAGCATTTGACCACAAACACAATGAAACGTTGAAAGAAAGAACATGTGTATGTTTAGCTACTGGTATTACAGCAGCATATACAAATACTTGAGTTTCAACAAGAATCTGTAAAAGGTATTTGAACATATATTCCTTCCTCAGTTTTGATAGTTTGTGTCCTAAGAGTGACTGTCATACTAAAGATAAGACTCTGTACAATATCAACTTACACCAGAACATCTAGTTACTAAGCTCATAAAATACCCCAGAGCTTAAAATGTGGTAATCTGTTTAAATTTGGAATCTGGACATGAATGGCTGAACTTGGATCAAGTGTCCAAGGACCCTCAGCAAGTATTGCAAAGATATTGAGCCAGTAAAAAGTTTGTTGGCACCAGTCTAACTCTGAACTAATGACTAGAGTGATCTGAAGAAATCATGTCAACGACGGAAAACAACAAAAAGATCAAGGTTCACCAAAAGGCGTGGAATAAAAGGTTTTAAAATTTTAAAATTTTAAAACCAAAAGTTAAAATAAGCGAGCCAAAGATTTTTAACAAATTAATTAAGTAATAAGTGTTCATCATCAAGCAAGAAGCAATCATTTGACATCTCACTAACTAATACTAAAAGATCAAATTATCAATAAATATCCTATACCATCACAGATATGTCTGAATGCCAGAGATGCCGCTGCTGCAGAATCTTCAGACATACTCATGCCATTGACAAGAACTTCTATGACGGAGGGAATAAATGAATACCATTTGGAGCAGTGTCAAGCCATTTTGAATAAGCTCCAACTGTTAAGCATATTGTAGAATGTACAAAAAAATTAGTTAGAAAGAACAGACTGGTACGATCACTTGATATATACCATAGCAGAAAATTGCATACTGTAGAATTAACTTTATTAGCAGAAGGTGTAAAGATCAAAAAGTTTCATGGCATCTATTTACCCCAGATACAATCTAAAACACACAAACAAATCAGAGATTACAAAATATGAAGAAGCACATATACATAAATTAACAAAAGCATTAGATAAATTGAGAAATAACATAAATTATAACAGCATGTTACAATTACAACTAGAAAATTACAAAATTACATAAATTGCAAAATGGATTAACAGCTACATCGATAAATTATTTCCAATTTACGATTATAAACCTTTTATTTCAAATTTACACAAAGGTACTTGAAACAGCTAAATTCAAATGGATTAGAAAACTAAGAGACGGGTGAGAGACAGAGAAAGAAAGCGGGAGAGATATATAGAAAGATACATAGATATACAGAGACACCCGAGCGAGATAGAGAGAGGGAGAGAGATGGAAATATACAGAGAGAATGGGAGAAACAATTATATACAACACAAATTTAAGCATATAAGGAGAGATTTATACCTTAAATTGATATCAAACCGCATCGAACACAAAGACAGCTTCTATTAACCCTAATTGAATCTTTCAACCAAGCTTGATTAACCCAACTCAAACCCTAATTGATTAAACCAAGTTCCTATAAACCAAGGTCGAACACTAATTGAATCCTTGAATCCAATTTGACCCATAATCAGACAGAGGCGAGAGAACTGAAAGAAGTAAGAGGAGTGTATTTGTGACAACCCGGGTCAAATCCCGAGCCTTTTTCGAAAATCGGGTCAAATCCCGATTCCGAGTCCGAATAAGTCTGAAGCCTACTGATCCAAACACAGCCAACTTGGGTAACGACTAGCCCACCACAGGCCCCCAAAATATCATGATTTTGTTGGTGCTAATTCGTCAGTAGGCTTCAGACTTATTTAGACTCGGAATCGGGACTTGACCCGATTTTCGAAAAAGGCTCGGGATTTGACCCGGGTTGTCACATATGGTATCAAAGCCGACTCTCGAAAGCTTGTCGAGGCAAGTTGTCGGAGGTGGGGACACGAAGGCTGATGGTATTATCCCACAATGGACAGAGATCCGGAGGTGGGGACACGAAGCCAGCTGGTATTATCCCACAATGGCTAGGGAGGAACAATCTTGGAACCTATGGGCTATCCGTTCAGGCTTGACGAGGACGTCAAGAGTTTAAGTGGGGGAATTTGTAACACCCCAGTCCCACATCGAGGAGATTTGAGACTTCTGTTCAGTTTATAAGGCAAAGTACTACTACTAATTAGCACCAACAAATCATGATCTTTTGGGGGCCTGTGGTGGGCAAGTCGTTACCCAAGTTGGATGCGTTTGGGTCAGTAGGCTTCAGACTTATTCGGACTCGGAATCGGGACTTGACCCGATTTTCGAAAAAGGCTCGGGATTTAACCCGGGTTGTCACATCTAATCAATCATAACAAACAATAATCACATGTAAATAACTATTGGACAAACATATATGAAATCCATTACTATATGTTTTAAGTATATATGAAATGAGTACTAATTAATAATTAAACAAGACATGTTATTATTACAAGGGAATGAAAGTCCGAAGGTTTTACCAGTTTATGTTGAGAAAATGAAACTACATTTGCATCAATTAAAAGTTCTGGATTACCACAAAAAAATGAGAGATTATATTGTGGTGTTCTTCCTTCCCGTTCGACAAAACGGAGCATGGATGTTATCTTGATATAGTGTGATTCTCTTAAGCCTAAATTTAGAGAACAACTAGTGTCGATAACGTGTTAAGAATATAATGTATTATAATAATTATAATATTATATTAGAGAGAGATGTTGAGAAGATATAAATTAGTAGAGACTTGTATTGCTTCAAGTGAGTTTTCAAGTACAAGTTTGATAGTTATTTATAGGTAAAATACATGGAGGTTACAAGATATTTGAAAGACCAAAAATCTATAATTACAAGAATGTTAAACATCAAAAGATAGATTTAGAAAGAACTAGAACATTCATTCATAACATAAATAAACCTTTTATTAATTTTTTGTTAGTTAAATGTATAGTTGCCTAACGTCTTTTGCCACTACACCAAAAATGGCCAAAACCTACCACGGAAATGGTAGATTTTGGGGGTAAATCGGTAGGAATTGGTGTCAATTCCTACCATTCGACATGGTAGGAATTGCTCAGGTCGGAATTGATGATGGTAGGAATTGGTGGACTATTTCTTAAACGGCCCCACATGCCAAATGGCTGCCCATGTGGCGAGCCACATCGACGGCCACATGGCGGTGGACCCCGACACGTCACTTGCCACGTCAAATAAATGTCGTCCCACGAGGTTGACATGGCATGCCATGTGTCACATGTGGGGGTCACTGCCACGTCATTTTGTGGGGTCACATTTGACCCCGGTCAAGGACTATTTCCTACCGACCAAATCCTACCAACTCATTTCCTACCGACTCAAGGGGCACCAAATTGGTAGGTTTTATAACAGAAGCACATAAAAATAGCTATTTCCTACCAAGCAATTCCTACCATCTTCAGTATTTCCTACTAGTTAAAACCTACCGCATTCATCAATTCTGGAAAATGTTATGAAGACGGTAGGAAATGCAATGAAGATGGTAGGAAATGTTATGAAGACAGTAGGAAATGCTTCGAAGGTGGTAGGAATTACTAGACAATTGTTTCAAAAAAAAATAAAGCTTTCATTATTTTCCCTATCCAACAAATTGCTCAAATCATAATAAAAAAAAATAGATCAATATCTAATTCACAAGTATACAACCATAACAAATAATCAAACATTCATTGTATATAAAAATTCAAACATTCCTTACACATAAATCATAATAATCAAAATTACTTACAAAAACTACAAATCAAAAATTATTTACAAGGCTTAATTAATTATCTTCAAAGTCTTCATCTTTTTCGTTTGGATCTTCATGTTATTTTCTTCACAATCATTTTCTCTATTTCCTCATCATTTTCTTTGGATCTTCATCAAGTACCTAAAATTTATATAAGAAGCAAGAATTAGTACACATAATAATTAAGAATTATTAGCTAATTAAATAACAAAATAAGCATGAAGATGAAATTACTTAAATAAACAAGAAGATGAAGAAAGTGAATGATATGTGAAATGAAGGGTTTCGAGCATGAAAACGCAACGGAAAAACGCGTAAAAATAGAAAATAACGAATCCCTCCGCAGGATCCATGCAAACGCGATATTTAATTCGTGAACATAATTGTTTACCTTTTAAGAAGCTTTACGATTTGGTTGACAGATGGAGGTCCTTTGCTATGATCACCACGTATCCCACCTTACGATATACGTCTCTAATCAGTCCACACGAACGCCCGATCGTCCAACGATCACCGGAGTTGGTACTAGCCAAAAACTGCCCTCAGAATTCTCTCTCTCTCTCTCTCTAGCCTCTCTTAGATGTAGAGCTGCTAGGGGTTTTTTAAGAAAAACGTATTCTATCTCTTAACCCTAAAACAATACATCTTAATGTATTTATATGGAGAGAATTCTGGGCCTATGCCTAATCTGATTGGGCTTCTAAAACCCAATATGATTATTAGTAGTATTATTTATCATATTCGAATTATTATATAATTAATCAAGTCCTACTTAATTAATCCAATAATTCAATATAATAATAATTCAATTAAATTCGAAATTTAATTAATGCTCCGTTTAAAATGTTCTTTGTGTGTGACCCTTTAGGTTATTATTACGTTGACAATTGTAACAGCCCCAGATCCGGGGTTGGAGATCTGGTCGTTACGGTCATTATTCCATACATCATGCTTGACTTAAATTAATATAAATAAATAACATGCTATGACCCCGCAATCTAAGCTTACACACAAACAAGTTATAGTCCCAGAGATGAACTTGAAATAAGTACTGCTGACAGGATCCACATACATATCATAAGTGATTACAAACCCAAATATAATTTACAAGTTTATGTTTGCTGCCACTTCTTTAAGTTATGTCATACATATAATTTAAAAGCTGAATCCAACTACCAGTCTATCTCACTAGTAAGTTCTACCTCAGCTATGGCGGTGATAGTGTCAGGGGAGAGTCCTCTGGGTACCCGTGCCCTCTTGCGCATGGTGGTTTCGGTACGTGCCATCTGGTTTATCTGTTGTTGTGATATAAATAAACAAGCAAGGGTGAGCAACAAGGCTCACCAAAATAATACTGTACTGATAAATAATGTAAACAAAATCCAAGTATCATCTTTCATATTAAACATTTGTCTCATATCATAATCTGGAAATAAAGACAAGGTAAAATATTTCCAATCCACTTTCTAAACTCGTATACTTGCATGAAATTGAATAACTTGAATAGCTTGAATAAACTTTTCTTTTCTGGAAACCTGCTTAAAACATGTTCTTTCATGAATGATGAACTGTAGACGGAGATTCTAGGCGACAGGGATACCCCTACGATGATCAGTCACAAGGCGAATCCCCACTGATGTTTTTCTACGTAGAAGGGAAGAATAGACAGACGCTAACTGACCTACCTCCCCACCTTCGGTTGTAGGGGGAAGAGCAGACCCGTTCATAGTCCGTCGGTCTGATACTCTTCTCTGGGTGGGAAAAATAGACCCGTTCATAGACCGTCGGTCTACGCGTAATTCCCTCCTCTTACCCTACGGTCAGGCACATACTGATTATCTAAGGGAAAAACAGACCCGTTCATAGACCGTCGGTCTACGCGTAATTCCCTTAGGGGACAGGCGCCACTCAGTCCCTTACATATTCTCCGAGTTCAAGAAAATCCATAATTCTGAAACATAAAGTTCCTTTCCCTTTTTCCCCTAGTATACGACTCCACAAAGTAGTCATATTTGGTTGGAAAGGAAAATTCACCCATATTTCCCAAGCTGATGCTTGTTCCTGGATACAACTTATTCCACTGATCTTACTCCTCGAGTCTTGAGGAAGTAATCAAAATCATTTTGATGGTAGCATACAAAGCTATTAAATGAATAGTTTCAAAAAGATTTAGGACCGGGCAGTCCAACATTAAAACTTGAGAAAGGTCCCCTGAGTCTTTGTAGTTTGAGCGAACATTTAAGCCTTTCCGAATATAGACTTAAAAGGAAGATAGATGTGGGAACCTTCCCTAATTATATTTATAATTGTCTGAATAAAACTTTATTAGTTATCTAGGGTTACAGAATAGTTTTCACAAAATACTTTCTTAAGAAGTAGGGCTTTAAATAATTAATGAAACTATAATTAATAAAGAATATTTATTTAGAAGTAATTCCTGTTAGGCCGATTACACTGTATAATCAAGTATGTATACGAGAATAACAATCAAGAACACTTTTTATAAATCAACAAACTGTAATTATATTCACAGTTTCTCTCTTAGTGATGTTAATGAATCACAAAGAGCTACTAGGTTACAAGAATAATAATTCTATGTTCGCGTCCCTTCTAGGGATAACCTATCTGTGTTTATATAGTACACAGCTACTTACAATCCATCTCTAATTGATATTCCTATAAGTTAGCTATACAATTGATATCAATCAAGGATTGCTTCAGTCTTCTATTCCGTTTCCTTAGCTGTATCAATATATTCTGCTTCTTTTCATCTTCAGAATATATTTCTTCTAGAATCTTTATCTTTGCACCGACAGCTAAGTCAACTTTCACCACGTCAGACTTTATCAAACTCTGACTGGCTTCAATGTGAACTCTTCACCCAGTCAGACTTTATCAAACTCTGACCGGCTTCTATATAAACTCTGATATGTACCTGGTACTTAAACACTGATGAACAAACGTCAGCAATTATATCTAACAATCTCCCCCAACTTGTGCATAATAAAAATGTACAAGTTAAAAAGATAATTGATGATGTCAAAACATATAACAAATGCAGTGTTTAAAATATAACAGAGTTTAATTTTAAAACAGAGTTTAATTTTAACTTAGAACAGAAAACATAAAAACTTACAGTCAGACTTTACTTGACTTCTTCAATATCAGGTACTGTTCTGAGATAATCAATCAGCAGTCTTCTTTCAGCCTTCTCTAGCTCATTCATCATAATCTCTTTTAGCACTTTAAGTTCTGAATCACTCTCCCCCATTTGGTAGATAGCAGCTCTTAGAGAATATATGCTGTTTCTTCTCATATCATTTCCTAGCCTAATAAAATAAGACTTGTCTGACTCCAAGTTAAATTCCAAAGTCTTTATTCCAAGTGCAGTTCTAAATCTAGCACTGTTTCTCTTCATCTCCACTAACTTTCCAGTATAATCTCTATACTTTGGAATATAAACACTTGATACTCCTCCTCCAAGCATAGCTTTAGATCTCAGCATCTTTTCTCTCAAAACTTGAGCAACATCATGAGTATGTCTGTTTTTGACTTTTAGAAGATAAAGTACATATTCCAGTTCTTCCCATGATTTGAGATTAACATCAGATTCTCCAACTTTATAAACTCTTCCATCACTCATGAAGTATAACAAAAACTGTTTCTTCAATACTTTGTGAAAAATCAACTGAACAGATTCTAACTTATCAAGGTTTTCTTGTGTAACCCCAATACCAGGTTCTGCCAGTGAAATGTTATCTTGAGATCTGTTATTTGTTCTTCTCTCTCTGTGTGATCCCAGTCCAGATTTATCAAAAGCTTCTTTTCCCAATACAGTTCTGGTTTCTGAGAAATTCACAGCTTCAAGCTTTAATTCTTCAAGAATTTTAGGTTTGCTGAATCCTGGAAGTTGTGTAGATTTCTGTACAACTTGAGCAACGTCAGAGGTTGTCATAACTTTAGTAGAAACATCAACTTGAGCAGCGTCAGAGGTTGATTTAACTAATCTTGTTTCAACTTGAGCAATGTCAGAGGTTGAATAAATCTTCTTAGGTAACTGTTCTTCTTCTACCAGTTTACCTTTTCCTTTGTCAGCATTTTTAATCACAGGCCTCCTTGAGTACTGTAAACTCTGATCAGAGTTTACATTCTCTTTGATAACAATTCCTTTTTCTTTCTTTCTAGGAGCCTTGATTTCCTTCTTCTTGTAGATTCCAGTTTCAAGATTCTTCCTGTGTTCCTCAGCAAGCATTTGCTCTTCAGCTTGGATATCTTCAATTGTAACATCTTTTCCATGTTCTGCCATAAACACCTTGGCAGCAATTTCCTCATCTTTAGTAGGCTTATCAGAGATTATCAAACTTTTGAATCTTGAACCACTGGCAGAGTTTGCATGTCCCTTTCCAGAGTTTGATCTTTTATCAGAGTTTGATCTTCTTGAAAGTAGTCTGCTATCAGCATTTCTCTTTCCATCTCCCTTGTTTCCACCATCATTACCATCATCCCTCCGTCTCAGAGTTTGAGTGTCTTTGCATTTGTCACTTGGTACACTCTCCCCCTTTTTGACATCATCAGAAAGTAGTACTGATGTCAACAACTCAATTGCATTAGAAATCGAAGTCAGTTGGGCAGACATAACAGTCTGGTTGTCCTCAACTTTCCCAAGCCTCTTCTGAATGTCATCAGAGTCCTTAGCTTGCTTCTTGAACATGGAATTGTAATAAGTTCTATCATTCTTCAGAGTGAGATCTCGCAGACCAACTTCATTCCTCAAAGCAGTGACTTCCTTATGAGACTCATCAAATCTGTTGTGGAGAGATTTAATTTGAATCACAGTAGCCTTCAGACTTGTAAGAATATCAGGAGTTGAAATCGTCTTCACAGAATCACCAAGAAAATCAGCAGCCCTCTGTGCTGAAAAGATACAATCTGCAGCAGCCCATCTATTGTAGTACATATCCTGAAAATGCTCAGCCGTAGCTCGATTGACCTCTCTTAGCTCATCAGAGTTTACTTGACTACCAAATAACTCCTCTTGGGAACGAGCAGAACTATCATTATCATTATCATTATCATTATCATTCTCTGCTGTATTCTCTGCAGGAATATTCTCAGCATCAGGTTCTGGAATCTCAGAGTTTGTAACAAACTCTACTTCTATGTGAACATTTTCTGTTGCATCCTTGTCAGCAACATCAGAATTTGCAGCAACAACTTCTTTAGTAGGAGCAATATTCTCAGGAGCATCAGTATTTAAGGTCTGATCAACTTCCTCACCCTTTTCAATTACCTGGTGAGTAACAGAGAGAATCTCTGTATGAGTAGCCATAGATTCTTCAAGAACAACCGTGGCATGATCAGCTTCCACACCCTCTGTTTCATCAAAATCTTCAAGATGGTCAGAGTTTACAGAGTTTTGTGCTTCAACATCCATATCAAATCCCTGTGACTCAAAAATCTCAGCCTCAACATGTTCTGTAGCCTCCTGAACAAGAATTTCAGGAGCTGCATCTGCAGCTTCATTTGCAGCTTCCTCAACTACATCATCAGCGTTTGATGTAGGAGCTTCATCATCAGCATTTGCATTTTCCTCAAAAACTCTGTCCAAATTGACAGCTTCAGCATTTACATTTGATGCACCAAAAAGATGTGCAGCCACCAATCTACGTTTTCTCTGATGAAGAGTTTCTTCATCAGTTTCACACTCTTCATCTGCAGCATCAGACTTTGCCCTGTTGGCCCTTCTTTTCTTTATCCGTTTCTTCTGAGGCATATCATCAGTATGTGATGCCCCAGCTTCAGCAGCTTGTTTAGCAATCCTTGGAGGTTTAGTACCAACATGCTTAGTCCTACCACCAGTCCGTGGTTGTTGAGATGCAGATTGAATAGGTTCAGAGTTTACAAATGGAGGTTGAGTTGGAGATGGAGAGACCTCAGGATTTACTGGTTCTTGTTGTTGTTGAGGTTCAGGATTTAAAAACTGAAGAACTCTCTCAGGTAACAACAACTCACCAACATTTACCTTCTTTAAATCCTTATTCGTAAGATCAGAGAATACCCTTTTGTGCAATTTGAATGAGGGAATTACGTCCTCCTCATTAATCTCAACATTATTAACACATGCAGAGAATAACATTTGACAAAATCTAGAAAAATAGACTACATGCCTATTCTCTGTTAATTTCTCTCCTATGTTCATTAAGACAAGTCTAGCAAAATCATAATTACTGTTAAATAGAAGTGAATACCCGATTTGCAGACTGTCTATTGGAATGGCGTCCCAATTTGTGCATTTCTTCCCGAACGCTCTAGTTATGCAATCGAAAAAGAAACTCCATTCTTTTCGTAAGAGCGGTCGCTTCAGTTGGCCAATCTTTGCCAAAGACCCAGTATATCCAATAGCTTGCATCATTCTCTGAAGATCAGTATCACCAACAGCAATGGTGTACGCGTCAGAATTTGCAAAGCCCATTGCTTCACGAACAGTTCCTGGAGTTATGACAAACTCTGTCTCCTGGAACTCAAAAACTATGGATGGGGTACCAGAATCACCACCATCATCATAGACACCAGTCTCCCAGAAAGCTTTGATCTGAGATCCATAAAGCTTTGCAGGCTCCACTAAAGCACGCCCAATTTCTGACTGAGCAAGAAAGTTTTGTATGATATGAAACGCCTCTGGTGCAATGACAGTGTTTAATGGGGCTGAATAGTTATTAGGGACAAACTCAAGTCCAGAAGCAGTGAAAGCAGTTGAAGCCATTAGTAATGTCAAGAAATAAGCAGAAAATAGCTTCAAAAACACGAGAGAGTTTAAGAAAAGAAAGTGTTTGTGAATATGTGTGAGTGAAACTAGAATACAATTGGAGTAAGTCGTGAAAAACTGTAACGGTTGTGTGTATAATGTATAAATATAAAATTAAAAATTAAAAACTGAACAGTTTTTAAACATTAAAACACAACTGTCTTACCCCGTATTCTGTGTAAATGAGACACGTGTCATACATACAATGGCTGACAGCAGTAATTGGCAATTTTCAATGCGCATGCGCAGTAAAAACAGCAATAATTACCGCCGATTACACTTTCCTATGTATGCAATCTCTCTCCACTCTTTAACACTTTTCTAGACCAATGCCCAAACATACTCTTTTGAAATACCAAAACAAATGTTTTTCCTCAAAATTATAAAATGTCTGAAACAAAGAAATTATTTTAACCATCAGAGATTAAAACAAAGTTACCTCGGCGTATTTCACACAATACATCAGTGTTTATCATTTATCCTTCTTTGTCAATAAACTCTTTTCGCAAACTGTACAGGTGTGCATAATTGTGTGTGCAATAGCAGAGTTTACCGAAATCAATATTTAAATCATCTCAAAGTGCATAAAATCCACAACCTAAAGTAGTAAAAACTGGTTGCCTAAACTCTCATGTATAATATAAAATCTGATTTTTATATCTAAACTCTGTATTCTGATATCCTTTCATTTGGATATATCTTTTATTTTTCACCCCCTTTATTTATATATATATATATATATATTTTTTTTCCCAGTAATCAGTGGTTGGCACTAGTCACCAAAAATCAAAGATTTTAGCCCTTATTCCATACAATAAGTTCTTGGATCTTCCTAGGCACAACATGATCTCAAAGGAATTTGTGCTCTGTTTGGCATCTTTTGATTTGAGGGTGAATTATTTGCAATTAATAATCAGAGTTTAGACTTTCCATCAGTTAATACAATTAATTTATGAGAGAAAATGCAAACAGCTAAAACAGACTCAGTGTATAGGATCAATAAACTAAGAGATGCTATAAATATAGAGACAGTATCATGCTGTGTTAACTTACTGCACATATTTGAGATCAGAATCTATATAACTCTTAAGAATTCATAATTACTTACTGAGAATTATGCTTCATACAAATTTCTTCATTGGTCCTTATGTTTCAGACAAAATTACAATCAGAGTATAACATCAGACTTTAACTATCAGAGTATGACCAACACTTTATGACTAACAGAGTTTAGCATCAGAGTTTACGTTCAGAGTTTATGACACTGGTACTCATATCAGTTAATACATGCAAGGAATCATGAGCATAAAAATCAAACATGTATAGAATTTGAGTCTAACCCGTATCTCTAGTCAGAACCAGAGATCATTCCAAGTTCATTTACCAATCTTGTAAAAGTAGCTTCACTCAAAGGTTTGGTGAAGATATCTGCAAGTTGTTGGTCTGTAGACACAAAATGAAGCTCAATGTTTCCTTCTTCCACATGTTCTCTGATAAAATGATACCTTATGCTGATGTGCTTTGTCATGGAGTGCTGTACTGGATTACCTGTCATAGCAATAGCACTTTGGTTATCACAGAAAATAGGTATTTTAGAGTACCTCAAACCATAATCCAGCAACTGATTCTTCATCCACAGAATCTGTGCACAACAGCTACCAGCAGCTATATACTCTGCTTCTGCAGTGGATGTGGAAATTGACTTTTGTTTCTTGCTATATCAAGAAACCAATCTGTCACCTAAAAATTGACAGCTTCCACTTGTACTTTTTCTGTCTATCTTACAGCCTGCAAAATCTGCATCAGAGTAACCAATTAGCTTAAACTCTGATTCTCTAGGATACCACAAACCCAAGGTTATGGTTCCTTTGAGATATTTGAAAATCCTTTTTACAGTTGTTAGATGAGGCTCTCTGGGATCTGCTTGAAATGTTGCACAAAGACATGTTGCATACATGATATCAGGTCTACTTGCAGTAAGATACAGTAAAGACCCTATCATTCCTCTGTAGTTTGTCATATCTACTGAGGCTCCTGTGTCTTTGTCTAGCTTTGTTGCTGTAGCCATGGGAGTTGTTGCAGATGAACTATCAAGCATACCAAATTTCTTGAGAAGATTTCTGGTATATTTTGCTTGATTGATAAAAATACCATCATCTGTTTGCTTGACCTGTAAGCCTAGAAAATAACTAAGCTCTCCCATCATGCTCATTTGATACCTGGATTGCATAAGCTTTGCAAACTTCTTACAAAGTTTGTCATTAGTAGATCCAAAGATAATACCATCTACATAAATTTGAACTAAAAGCAAATCATCACCAGAATTGAAATAAAACAAGGTTTTATCAATTGTACCTCTTGTGAACCCACTTTCTAAAAGAAACTGAGCAAGAGTTTCATACCATGCTCTTGGTGCTTGCTTTAGTCCATATAATGCCTTGTCAAGCCTGTAGACATAATCTGGATGCTTGGGATCTACAAATCCTGGTGGTTGTTCAACAAACACTTCTTCTTCAAGCTTCCCATTGAGAAAAGCACTTTTCACATCCATCTGAAAGACTTTAAACTTCTTGTGTGCGGCATAGGCCAGAAAAATTCTTATGGCCTCCAATCTTGCAACTGGAGCAAAGGTTTCATCATAGTCAATTCCTTCCTGTTGTGAATAACCTTTAGCCACAAGTCTAGCCTTGTTTCTTGTAATCACACCCTCACTGTCAGTCTTGTTTCTGAAAACCCACTTTGTACCTACTATAGATCTATTCTTTGGTCTAGGTACAAGTGTCCAGACTTCATTTCTTTCAAATTCATTTAACTCTTCTTGCATTGCTGTAATCCAATTAGCATCTTGAAGAGCTTTCTCCACTTTCTTTGGTTCTGTTTGAGACAAGAAAGCATGATACAGACACTCATTATTTGTTGCACTTCTAGTTCTCACACTAGCATCAGGATCTCCAATTATGAGATCAGGTGTGTGTGCCTGTGTCCACTTTCGTGCTGTTGGTAAGTGGTTTCTTGCATCATTATTGGATCCTCCCCCTTGATCCATGCTCTCCTGATTCATATGTTGACTTTCTGCAGTATCTGAGGCTCCCCCTGAATTGGATGGCTCAGAGTTTGAACTGTCAGAGTTTGAATCAGTTTCCTCAACTGACTCACTTGCTGTATCTTGTTGAGCTTCTTCATGCTCCCCCTCAACTGGTTCTCTATTTTGTTCAATTTGAGAATTTCCAGTTTCTCCAGTATTTATCAGTAGAGGTTCAGAGTATGCTTCGTCAGAGTTTATCAGAACCGCTTCATCAGAGTTTGTCGGTACTGCTTCATCAGAGTTTACATCATCAGAGAATAAACCTTCATTTTCAAAACGCAGTTGATCATATCCATCTAAGTCATCAAGTCCAGTTATTTTCTTGTCATCAAATGACACATGTATGGATTCCATGATCACTTTAGTTCTCAGATTGTAGACTCTGAATGCTTTTGTTGACAATGGATAACCAACAAAGATTCCTTCATCAACTTTTAACTCGAACTTGGTCAACTGTTCAGGATGAGTCTTCAACACAAAGCATTTGCATCCAAATATATGAAAATATTTCAAATTTGGCTTCTTATTTTTCACCATCTCATATGGTGTTTTCCCATGCTTGTTGATCAGTGTAGCATTTTGAGTAAAACAAGCAGTTTGAACAGCTTCTGCCCAGAAATAAGTTGGTAATTTTGCTTCATCAAGCATAGTTCTAGCAGCTTCGATTAGAGTTCTGTTCTTTCTTTCAACTACACCATTCTGCTGTGGAGTTCCAGGTGCAGAAAACTCTTGTTTCACTCCTCTTTCCTTGCAGAAAGCTTCCATAATTGAGTTTCTGAATTCAGTTCCATTATCACTCCTTATAATTTTCACTTTGTGCTGTGATCCTTTGTCCAGTAGGTTTACATGATCCATCAGAGTTTGAGCAGTTTCATCCTTCTTTGATAAGAAATACACCCATGTATATCTAGTATATTCATCAACAATTACTAGAGCATATTTCTTTCTGCCCATAGACATCACATTCACTGGTCCAAAGAGATCAACATGTAGAAGATGATAAGGTTCCACTACTGAAGATTCAGATTTGCTCTTGAAAGATGACTTCCTTTGCTTTGCCTTTTGACAAGAATCACATAGGCCATCTAGACTGAGTATTGATTTTGGGAGTCCCCTTACAAGATCCTTTCTTATTAGCTCATTGATGTTGTTCAAATTGAGATGAGAGAGCTTCTTATGCCAGTTCCAACTCTCTTCATTTGACATTCTTGCAGTCAGACACACTGTTTTTCCATCAGAGTTTGTTATCAAACTTGCTTCATAAATGTTGTTGTGCCTGTGTCCAACTAGAACAACTCTTCCAGTAGATTTACTGATAACTTCACAGTATTCAGTATGAAAATCTACATGGTTTCCTCTATCACAGATTTGACTCACAGATAGCAGATTATGCTTGAGTCCTGAGACTAGAGCTACATTTTTGATGATGACAGTTCCAAGATTAATATTGCCATATCCCAGAGTGTGTCCTATGTTGCCATCTCCATAGGAAACCTTTGGGCCAGCCTTTTCCTTAAAGTCTGATAGCAGGGCTTTATTTCCAGTCATATGTCCTGAGCATCCACTGTCCAAGATAAGTGTGCTCTCTTTTATACCCTGCAATCACAAACAAACACTAAGTGTTAGTTTTAAGGACCCAGACTTGCTTGGATCCTTTGTCTTTCTTAACAGTGTTAGTTTTTGCAGCGGAATTACTATCAACAGAGTTTAAACTAACATTGTCAGACTTTACACTTGCAGAGTTTGCTCTAACCCACTTCAGATTGGGTTTTAGCTCATAGTAATTGTGATAAATAGCATGATAACTCCGACAAGTATAAATAGAATGCCAAGTGCTCCCACAATGTGTGCATAAAGTCTGTGGTTTCACCCTCACATAATCATTCTTTTCTCCTGATGTAGAAGGTAAAGAATTGATATTTTTATTCTTTGTGCAGTAATTAGCAAGATGATTAGAACTACCACAATTATAACATGTTTTCCTTGGAGCACCAGTAGTAGGCAAGTGATTATTTCTTTTATTTATGCATATCTTTCCATTCCTATTCTTCTTGGACCCTTTTGGTTTCATGGCAGATTTTACCTCTTTTAGCTTATGATTGAACTGTTTTCCTGTCATTAAACCAGCATTAACCTGTTTTTCACAGACTTTTACTGGTTTTCTAACAGCTTCTCTTTCCATAAGTTTTTCTGTTATAATATTTTCCTGTCTTTCACAGGCTTCATCTGATTCCATATCAGCTTCTCTTATTACAACAGATTTTAACTTATTGGTTTCTGGAACAAATATCACAGGTTTAAGTTGTGGTTTAACCTTAACCTTGTCTTTAAACCTAAGTTCATCATTTTCACAATAGCCTAAACCTACTGAATCTGTCTGAAACACTTGATGAGTGTCTCTTCCAGAGTCTGTCCAAGTCTTGATTATTTTTCTTTCTTTTTCTAGATCAGATTCTAATTGCTTATATCTTTTGAGCAACTCTTGTTCAACATAAACAGCATCATCTCTTTCTTTTTGAATCTGCTTCATATTTTCAAGTTCTCCTTCAAGAAACTTGTTTCTATCTTTAAGACTAAGATTCTCAGATTTAATTCTCTCATTCTCTAAAGTCTGATCCCTATAACTAACATGTACGCTTTTCAGATATACTCTCAATTCAGATATATTATCAGTATCATAAGCATAAGTAGTTAGGGGTACCTTATTTTCAGATGATTCAGTCTCATCTCTGACAGTTGCCATAAGAGCATAATTTACTCCATCATCAGAGTCTGAAGTATCTGCCCAGTCTTTGCCTTTAGAGACGAGTGCTTTCTCAGTTTTGCCTTTCTTGCACTCTGGAGCATAGTGACCCATCTCCTTACACTTGTAGCACTGGATTTCAGATTTATCCTTCTTGCCAGACTTGGTCTCCCTTCCATCAGACTTTCTAAAACCTTTCCTTTCAGAATTTGAATCTTTCCTTGAGAATCTCTTCCCTTTCTTAAAGTGTTAGGCCGAATACACAATATATAATCAAGTATGTATGAGAATAACAATCAAGAACACTTTATAAATCAACAAACTGTAATTATATTAACAGTTTCTCTCTTAGTGATGTTAATGAATCACAAAGAGCTACTAGGTTACAAGAATAATATATTCAATGTTCGCGTCCCTTCTAGGGATAACCTATCTGTGTTTATATAGTACACAGCTACATACAATCCTTATCTAATTGATACTCCTATAAATTAGCTATACAATTATTATCAATTAAGGATTGCTTCAGTCTTCTGTCCAGTCTCCTTAGCTGTATCAATATATTCTGCTTCTTTCCATCTTCAGAATATATTGCTTCTAGAATCTTTATCTTTGCACCGACAGCTAAGTCAACTATCACCCTGTCAGACTTTATCAAACTCTGACCGGCTTCTATGTAAACTCTTCACCCAGTCAGACTTTATCAAACTCTGACTGGCTTCTATATAAACTCTGATATGTACCTGGTACTTAAACACTGATGAACAAACGTCAGCAATTATATCTAACAATCTCCCCCAACTTGTTCATACCAAAATGTACAAGTTAAACAGATAATTGATGATGTCAAAACATATCACAAATGCAGTGTTTAAAATATGTCAGAGTTTAACTTTAAAACAGAGTTTAAATTTAACTTAGAATAAAAAAAAACATAAAAACTTACAGTCAGACTTTACTTGACTTCTTGAACATCAGGTACTGTCCTGAGATAATCAATCAACAGTCTTCTTTCAGCATTCTCAAGTTCAGCTATCATAATCTCTTTCAGCTCCTTATACTCTGGATCTCCTTCACCAGTTTGATATATGGCAGCCCTCAGAGAATAGATACTGTTTTTCTTCATGTCATTCCCTAGTCGAATGTAATGAGCTTTGTCTGACTCTAGGTTAAATTCTAAAACCTTTACCCCAAGTGCAGTTTTAAATCTAGCACTGTTTCTTTTCATTTCCACTATTTTTCCAGCATGATCCCTATACTTTGGAATATAAACACTTGACACTCCTCCTCCAAGCATAGCTTTAGATCTCAGCATCTTTTCTCTCAACACTTGAGCAACATCATGAGTGTGTCTGTTCTTGACTTTCAAAAGATAAAGTACATATTCAAGTTCTTCCCATGATTTGAGATTGACATCAGATTCTCCAACCTTATAAACTCTTCCATCACTCATGAAGTATAACAAAAATTGCTTCTTCAATACTCTGTGAAAAATCAACTGAACAGACTCTAACTTATCAAGGTTTTCTTGTATAACCCCAATACCAGATTCTGCCAGTGAAATGTTGTCTTGAGATCTGTTATTTGTTCTTCTCTCTCTGTGTGAACCCAGTCCAGATTTATCAAAGGCTTCTTTTCCCAATACTGTTCTGGTTTCTGAGAAATTCACAGCTTCAAGCTTTAAGTCTTCAAGAATTTTTGGTTTGCTGAATCCTGGAAGTAGTGTAGATTTCTGTACAACTTGAGCAACGTCAGAGGTTGTCAAAACTTTGGTAATAACATCAACTTGAGCAGCGTCAGAGGTTGATTTAGCTAATCTTGTTTCAACTTGAGCAATGTCAGAGGTTGATTTAAACTTCTTATTCAGGTTAGGCTCTTCAATCATCACGCCTTTACCTTTATCAGCATTTGAACAAATAGGCCTCCTTGAGTACTGTAAACTCTGATCAGAGTTTACATTCTCTTTGATAACAATTCCTTTTTCTTTTCTCCTCGGAGCCTTGATAAACTTCTGTTTGTAAATTCCAGCTTCAACATCTTTCCTGTGTTCTTCAGCAAGCAATTGCTCTTCTGCCTGGATATCTTCAATAGTAACATCTTTACCATGTTCTGCTAAGAATAACTGTGTAGCAACTTCTTCATCAGTAACTGGAGATTTAGAGGAAAGAAGTAAACTTCTAACCCTTGAAGAAGACTGCCCTCCAGTGTATAATCTTTTTCCATCAGCATTTGTCTGAGCATCAGAGTTTGACCTCCTCCCTTGCCTTTGAACATTCTTTGATCTTGGATGATGTTTGTCTCTTGCACCACCATCAGTAGTATCATCCTTCTGAGTCAGAGTTTGAGAGCTCTTGCATTTGTCTTTAGATACTCTCTCCCCCTTTTTGACATCATCAGACAGCAAAACGGATGTGAGCAATTTAATGGAATTTGCAATTTCATCCAACTTAGTTGACATTGTGACTTGATTTTCTTCAACTTTGGACAACCTGGAATCAAAATTCTTCTGATCTTTACACAAGGAGATGTATAGAGATTTGTCCTTTTGCTGTGTAAGTTCTCTTTGAGCTATATCATTCCTTAATCCTGTAATCACCTTGTCAGAATCATCAAAACGATTGTTCAATGATTTGATTTGTACAATAGTTGCTTTAAGATGACTGAGAAGTTCTGGATTTGTAATCTCTTTAGAAGACTTTGTGACAAAATCTGCAGCTCTTTCATTTGAAAAGATAGTATCCTTGCTTGACCAATTGGAGAAATACATATTCTGAAAATGCTCTGCAGTAGCACGATTGACTTCTCTTTCCTCATCAGAGTTAGCGTGAATATCAGATAACTCGACTTGAATATCAGGATTGGAATGAGTAGGACTAGCTTCAGCATTGTCATCCTCTGCTTCATTCTCTGCCACTTTTTCAGGATCATCAGAGTGTGCATTATTACTATACTCTGCTTCTCTTTGAACAATCTCAACAACAGATTGTTGTAGAGCTTCAAGAACAAGAGCATCCTCAGAGTTTGCAACAAACTCTGCTTCAAAAAGAACATTTTCTGTTGCATCCTTTTCAACAACATCAGGACTTGCAGCAACAGTCTGATTGACTTCCTCACCTTTCTCAACTTCAAAAGTAAGTATTTCTGTGTGAGAAGCCATAGATTCTTCAATTCTCACAGTATATAGATCAGCTTCCAAACCCTCTGTAAAATGTTCAGAGTTTAAAGAGGTGTTTGCTTCAACTTCCATATGAAATTCTTGATGCTCAAAAATCCTGCTATCAGAGTGATCAGCAGCTTCCTCAACTACATCATCAGTAACTGATGTAGGAGCTTCTGTTGCAGTATTTACTCTGTCCTTAGTAGGCACAGTAGTATCAAAAATCTCCTCTTGTACTGCAGAAGGTACATTCTCCATAGAAACTCTGTCCTTAAAGACAGCTTCATCCTCTTGAATCTGAACTTCAAGATTTTCTACAGCTGTTGAAAAAATTTTCTCAGCACCAAATAGATGTGCTGCTACTAATCTTCTTTTTCTCTGATGAAGAGTTTCTTCATCAGTTTCACTATCCTCAACAGCAGCATCAGACTTTGCTCTGTTGGCTCTTCTTTTCTTTAGCCTTTTCTCCTGAGGCATACCATCAGTTTTTGATGCCCCAGCTTCAGCATTTGACTTAGCAACCCTAGTAGGTTTAGTACCAACATGCTTAGTCCTACCACCCCTTTTAGATGTAACAGAAGTTGACGGAGGCAGTTCTTGTTGTAGAGGCTCAGGTTGAGAAGAAGCATGTGGTGGTGGATTGACTTGAGCATTTAAAAACTGTTGCACAGATTGAGGTAGCAACAAGTCTCCAACAACCCCTTTCTTAACATCTTTATTAATAAGATCAGAAAATATTCTCTTATGTAATTTAAAACAAGAAACATCTTCTTCACCTACTTCCACTCCTTCAACACAGTAAGAAAACAAAGTCTGACAGAATCTAGAGAAATAGACTACTCCTCTATTCTCTGTCATTTTCTCTCCTAGATTATTCAAAACAAGTCGTGCAAAATCAAAATGATTATCGAATAAAAGAGAATACCCGATTTGCAGACTGTCTGTGGGAATAGCATCCCAGTTGGTGCATTTCTTGCTGAAAGTCCTTGTGATGCAATCAAAGAAGAAGCTCCACTCCTTCCTTAAGAATGGTCATTTTAGCTGTCCAATCTTCGACAAGGGTCCAGAATACCCAATTTCCCGCATCATTCGTATCAAGTCCTCATCACCCATTCCAATTGTATACGAAGAAAATTCAGGAAACCCCATTGCAGCGCGAATGGTTCCAGCAGTTACTACATACTCTGTATCTTCATATTCAAAAATAATCGATGGGTTACCTGTTTCACCACCATCATCATACAATCCTGTTTCCCAGAACGCCTTTATCTGTGAACTAGAAAGTTTTTCAGGTTCCACCAAAGCATGCCCAATCGCTGACTGAGCGAGAAAGTTTTGTATGATATGAAACACCTCTGGGGCATTGACAGTGTTTAATGGGGCTGAATAATTATTAGGAACAAACTCTAACCCAGAAGCAACAAAAACTGTAGTTGCCATTAGTACGAATCGAGAAGAAAAATCAAAGAAACTGATTCAAAAGAGTTTGTGTGTAGAAAAGTGTTTGTGAATATGCTTGTGTGACAATTGATGTGTGTTGGAATAAGATGTGAAAAGTTTTGACGAAGGTGTGTGTATTGTATAAATGTAAAATTCAAAATTAAAAACTGAACAGTTTTTAATCATTAATACACAACTGTCTTACTCCGTTAACTGTGTTAGTGGGACACGTGGCATACATGCAATGACTGACAGCAAATAATTGACAGTTTTCAATGCGCATGCGCAGTAAAAACAACGATAATTACCGTCTGTTACACTTTTCTAGGCATTAACCTCTCTCCTCTGTTCAAAAACAACCTTGAACAACTGTCCAATCATACTCTTTTTAAATTTTCAAAACAAATGTCTTTTTCTCAAAATTATAATATGTCTGAAACCAACAAAATTTATTTTAACCATCAGAGATTAAAATTAAATTACCTCGGCGTAGAGTACACAAATCATCAGTGTTTATCAATTCTCCTCCTTTATACATAAACTCTTTTCACAAACTGTACAGGTGTATGTAATTGTGTGTGAATTAGCAGAGTTTACTGAATATAAATATTTAGACCATCTCAAAGTGCATAAAATCCACAAACTAAAGCAGTAATAACTGGTTGCCGAAACTCTCATGTATAAAATAAAATCTGATTCTTATGTCTAAACTCTGTATACTGATATCCTTTCATTTGGATATATCTTTTATTTTTCACCCCCTTTCTATATATGCTTTCATATATATTTTTTAAATTTTTTTTTTTTTTTATTATATTTTTCCAGTAATCAGTGGTTGGCACTAGTCACCAAAAATCAAAGACTTTAGCCCTTATTTCATACAATAAGTTCCTAGATCTTCCTAGGCACAACATGATCTCAAAGGAATTTGTGCTCTGTTTGGCATCTTTTGATTTGAGGGTGAATTATTTGCAATTAATAATCAGAGTTTAGACTTTTCATCAGTTAATACAATTAATTTATGAGAGAAAATGCAAACAACTAATACAGACTCAGTATATAGGATCAATAAACTAAGAGATGCTATAAATATAGAGACAGTATCATGCTGTGTTAACTTACTGCACATATTTGAGATCAGAATCTATAATACTTAGAAGGATTCATGATTACTTACTGAAAATCATGCTTCATACATTTTTCTTCATCGGTCCATGTGTTTCAGACAAAATTACAATCAGAGTATAACATTAGACTGTAACTATCAGAGTATGACTGTCAGAGTATGACTAACAGAGTTTACTTATCAGAGTATAACATGCTGATACAAATAACAGTTAATACATGCAAGGAATCATGAGCATAAAAATCAAACATGTATAGTTTTTGAGTCTAACCCGTATCTCTAGTCAGAACCAGAGATCATTCCAAGTTCATTTACCAATCTTGTAAAAGTAGCTTCACTCAAAGGTTTGGTGAAGATATCTGCAAGTTGTTGGTCTGTAGACACAAAATGGAGCTCAATGTTTCCTTCCTGTTGTGAATAACCTTTAGCCACAAGTCTAGCCTTGTTTCTTGTAATCACACCTTCATTGTCAGTCTTGTTTCTGAAAACCCACTTTGTACCTACTATTGATCTATTCTTTGGTCTAGGTACAAGTGTCCAGACTTCATTTCTTTCAAATTCATTTAACTCTTCTTGCATTGCTGTAATCCAATTAGCATCTTGAAGAGCTTCCTCCACCTTCTTTGGTTCTGTTTGAGACAAGAAAGCATGATACAGACACTCATTATTTGTTGCACTTCTAGTTCTCACACTAGCATCAGGATCTCCAATTATGAGATCAGGTGTGTGTGCCTGTGTCCACTTTCTTGCTGTTGGTAAGTGGTTTCTTGCATCATTACTGGATCCTCCCCCTTGATCCATGCTCTCCTGATTCATATGTTGACTCTCTGTAGCATCTGAGGCTCCCCCTGAATTGGATGGCTCAGAGTTTGAACTGTCAGAGTTTGAATCAGTTTCCTCAACTGACTCACTTGCTGTGTCTTGTTGAGCTTCTTCACGCTCCCCCTCAACTGGTTCTCTATTTTGTTCAATTTGAGAATTTCCAGTTTCTCCAGTATTTACCAGTAGAGGTTCAGAGTATGCTTCGTCAGAGTTTGTCAGAACCGCTTCATCAGAGTTTGTCGGTACTGCTTCATCAGAGTTTACACCATCAGAGAATAAACCTTCATTTTCAAAACGCAGTTGATCATATCCATCTAAGTCATCAAGTCCAGTTATTTTCTTGTCATCAAACGACACATGTATGGATTCCATGATCACTTTAGTTCTCAGATTGTAGACTCTGAATGCTTTTGTTGACAATGGATAACCAACAAAGATTCCTTCATCAGCTTTTAACTCGAACTTGGTCAACTGTTCAGGATGAGTCTTCAACACAAAGCATTTGCATCCAAATATATGAAAATATTTCAAATTTGGCTTCTTATTTTTCACCATCTCATATGGTGTTTTACCATGCTTGTTGATCAATGTTGCATTTTGAGTAAAACAAGCAGTTTGAACAGCTTCTGCCCAGAAATACGTTGGTAGTTTTGCTTCTTCAAGCATAGTTCTGGCTGCTTCAATTAAAGTTCTGTTCTTTCTTTCAACTACACCATTTTGCTGTGGAGTTCCAGGTGCAGAAAACTCTTGTTTCACTCCTCTTTCCTTGCAGAAAGCTTCGATGATTGAGTTTCTGAATTCAGTTCCATTATCACTCCTTATAATTTTGACTTTGTGCTGTGATCCTTTGTCCAGTAGATTTACATGATCCATCATAGTTTGAGCAGTTTCATCCTTCTTTGATAAGAAATATACCCATGTATATCTAGTATATTCATCAACAATTACTAGAGCATATTTCTTTCTGCCCATAGACATCACATTCACTGGTCCAAAGAGATCAACATGTAGAAGATGATAAGGTTCCACTACTGAAGATTCAGATTTGCTCTTGAAAGATGACTTCCTTTGTTTAGCCTTTTGACAAGAATCACATAGGCCATCTAGACTGAGTATTGATTTTGGGAGTCCCCTTACAAGATCCTTTCTTATTAGCTCATTGATGTTGTTCAAATTGAGATGAGAGAGCTTCTTATGCCAATTCCAACTCTCTTCATTTGACATTTTTGCAGTCAGACATACTATTTTTCCATCAGAGTTTGTTACCAAACTTGCTTCATAAATGTTGTTGTGCCTGTGTCCAACTAGAACAACTTTTCCAGTAGATTTACTGATAACTTCACAGTATTCAGTATGAAAATCTACATGGTTTCCTCTGTCACAGATAGCAGATTATGCTTGAGTCCTGAGACTAGAGCTACATTGGTGATGATGACACTTCCAAGATTAATATTGCCATATCCCAGAGTGTGTCCTATGTTGCCATCTCCATAGGAAACCTTTGGGCCAGCCTTCTCCTTAAAGTCTGATAGCAGGGCTTTATTTCCAGTCATATGTCCTGAGCATCCACTGTCCAAGATAAGTGTGCTCTCTTTTATACCCTACAATCACAAACAAACACTAAGTGTTAGTTTTAAGGACCCAGACTTGCTTGGATCCTTTGTCTTTCTTAACAGTGTTAGCTTTTGCAGCGGAATTACTATCAACAGAGTTTAAGCTAACATTGTCAGACTTTACACTTGCAGAGTTTGCTCTAACCCATTTCAGATTGGGTTTTAGCTCATAATAGTTGTGATAAATAGCATGATAACTCTTGCAAGTATAAATGGAATGCCAAGTGCTCCCACAGTGTGTGCATAAAGTCTGTGGTCTAACCCTAACATTATCATTCTTTACTCCTGATGTAGAAGGTAAAGAATTGATATTTTTATTCTTTGTGCAGTAATTAGCAAGATGATTAGAACTACCACAATTATAACATGGTTTCCTTGGAGCAGCAGCATTAGGCAAATGATTATTTCTTTTATTTATGCCTATCTTTCCATTCCTATTCTTCTTGGATCCTTTTGGTTTCATGGCAGATTTTACCTCTTTGAGCTTATGATTGAACTGTTTTCCTGTCATCAAACCAACATTAACCTGTTTTTCACAAGTTTTTACTGGCTTTCTAACAGCTTCTCTTTCCATAAGTTTTTCTGTTATAATATTTTCCTGTCTTTCACAGGCTTCATCTGATTCCATATCAGCTTCTCTTATTACAACAGATTTTAACTTATTGGCTTCTGGAACAAATATCACAGGTTTAAGTTGTGGTTTAACCTTAACCTTGTCTTTAAACCTAAGTTCATCATTTTCACAATAGCCTAAACCTACAGAGTCTGTCTGAAACACTTGATGAGTGTCTCTCCCAGAGTCTGTCCAAGTCTTGATTATTTTTCTTTCTTTTTCTAGATCAGATTCTAATTGCTTATATCTTTTGAGCAATTCCTGTTATACATAAACAGCATCATCTCTTTCTTTTTGAATCTGCTTCATATTTTCAAGTTCTCCTTCAAGAAACTTGTTTCTATCTTTAAGACTAAGATTCTCAGATTTAATTCTCTCATTCTCTAAAGTCTGATCCCTATAGCTAACATGTACGCTTTTCAGATATACTCTTAACTCAGATATATTATCAGTATTATAAGCATAAGTAGTTAGGGGTACCTTATTTTCAGATGATTCAGTCTCATCTCTGACAGTTGCCATAAGAGCATAATTTTCTCCATCATCAGAGTCTGAAGTATCTGCCCAGTCTTTGCCTTTAGAGATGAGAGCTTTCTCAGATTTGCCTTTCTTGCACTCTGGAGCATAGTGACCCATCTCTTTACACCTGTAGCACTGAATTTCAGATTTATCCTTCTTGCCAGACTTGGTCTCTCTTCCATCAGACTTTCTAAAACTTTTCTTTTCAGAGTTTGAGTCTTTCCTTGAGAACCTCTTTCCTTTCTTGAAGTTCTTGAATCCCATCTTCTTGAAGGTCTTCACCATCAGTGCAGCCATTTGCAACATCTGTTCTTCATCATCCTCAGAGTCAGAAGCTTCATCAGAGTTTGAGTCATCATCAGAGTTTGGTGACTCACTTTCAGATTTAATGACTAAAGCCTTTCCCTTGGCTTTCTTCCTTGATGATTCCTTCTTAATGGGCTTCTCCTCAACTTTGAGAGCAACAGATTTTGTCTTTTTACTCAATCTTCTATTCCTTTGTTCTATCTCCAGTTCATGAGTTTTCAACAACCCATAGATTTCATCAAGATCTGTATCAGCAAGCTCATAATTATCTCTTATTGTGGTTGTCTTTAAATCCCACTTTTCAGGTAGAGATAACGGAAACTTGAGATTAGACTCTTCAAGCTCATATTCTTTATCAACCAGAGACAGATCATTCAACAGTTTGCAAAATCTGTCATAAGTCTCAGTCAAGGTTTCATTAGTTCTTGAATCAAAGTGCTCATACTCCTGTGTGAGTATTGTCTTTCTGTTCTTCTTGATAGCACCTGTTCCCTGGCATCTGACTTCTAAAGCATCCCATATCTCTTTGGCAGTTTTGCAGCCAATTACTCTGTTAGACATAACATTATCTAAAGCACTGTGGAGAAGATGTCTAACCTTTGCATCTTTTGCAATTGATGAGATGTCCTCAGGAGTCATATCTTTCTTTTCCTTTGGAACAGTCTTTTGTTCTTGTCCATCAACAACAGGGGACAATTTAGTCGGCATATGAGGACCATCATAGATTCTGTCAAGGTATTCTGGATCTGTAGCCTCCAGAAACATGGTCATCTTTACCTTCCAAATCGGATACTCTACTGGCCTGAGTATTGGAACCCTGATTGTTTCATTTCGACTCACAGAATTAGGCTTAATCTGTTCAGCCTTGGGAGCAGTTTGATTTTCTTCAGACATGATTATTACTGTGATTGAATCGTAAAACTGTATATATTAAACAGCCTTGGCTCTGATACCAATTGTTAGGCCGAATACACAATATATAATCAAGTATGTATGAGAATAACAATCAAGAACACTTTATAAATCAACAAACTGTAATTATATTAACAGTTTCTCTCTTAGTGATGTTAATGAATCACAAAGAGCTACTAGGTTACAAGAATAATATATTCAATGTTCGCGTCCCTTCTAGGGATAACCTATCTGTGTTTATATAGTACACAGCTACATACAATCCTTATCTAATTGATACTACTATAAATTAGCTATACAATTATTATCAATTAAGGATTGCTTCAGTCTTCTGTCCAGTCTCCTTAGCTGTATCAATATATTCTGCTTCTTTCCATCTTCAGAATATATTGCTTCTAGAATCTTTATCTTTGCACCGACAGCTAAGTCAACTATCACCCTGTCAGACTTTATCAAACTCTGACCGGCTTCTATGTAAACTCTTCACCCAGTCAGACTTTATCAAACTCTGACTGGCTTCTATATAAACTCTGATATGTACCTGGTACTTAAACACTGATGAACAAACGTCAGCAATTATATCTAACATAAAGTTCTTGAATCCCATCTTCTTGAAGGTCTTCACCATCAATGCAGCCATTTGCATCATCTGTTCTTCATCATCCTCAGAGTCAGAAGCTTCATCAGAGTTTGAGTCATCATCAGAGTTTGATGACTCACTTTCAGATTTAATGACTAAAGCCTTTCCCTTGGCTTTCTTCCTTGATGATTCCTTCTTAATGGGCTTCTCCTCAACTTTGAGAGCAACAGATTTTGTCTTCTTACTTAATCTTCTATTCCTTTGTTCTATCTCCAGTTCATGAGTTTTTAACAACCCATAGATCAAGATCTGTATCAGCAAGCTCATAATTATCTCTTATTGTGGTTGTCTTTAAATCCCACTTTTCAGGTAGAGATAACAGAAACTTGAGATTAGACTCTTCAAGCTCATATTCTTTATCAACCAGAGACAGATCATTCAATAGTTTGCAAAATCTGTCATAAGTCTCAGTCAAGGTTTCATTAGGTCTTGAATCAAAGTGCTCATACTCCTGTGTGAGTATTGTCTTTCTGTTCTTCTTAATAGCACCTGTTCCCTGGCATCTGACTTCTAAAGCATCCCATATCTCTTTGGCAGTTTTGCAGCCAATTACTCTGTTAGACATAACATTATCTAAAGCATTGTGGAGAAGATGTCTAACCTTTGCATCTTTTGCAATTGATGAGATGTCCTCAGGAGTCATATCTTTCTTTTCCTTTGGAACAGTCTTTTGTTCTTGACCATCAACAACAGGGGACAATTTAGTCGACATATGAGGACCATCATAGATTCTGTCAAGGTATTCTGGATCTGTAGCCTCCAGAAACATGGTCATCTTCACCTTCCAAATTGGATACTCTACTGGCCTGAGTATTGGAACCCTGATTGTTTCATATCGACTCACAGAATTAGGCTTAACCTGTTCAGCCTTGGGAGCAGTTTGATTTTCTTCAGACATGATTATTACTGTGTTTGAATCGTAAAACTGTATATATTAAACAGCCTTGGCTCTGATACCAATTGTTAGGCCGATTACACTGTATAATCAAGTATGTATACGAGAATAGCAATCAAGAACACTTTTTATAAATCAACAAACTGTAATTATATTCACAGTTTCTCTCTTAGTGATGTTAATGAATCACAAAGAGCTACTAGGTTACAAGAATAATAATTCTATGTTCGCGTCCCTTCTAGGGATAACCTATCTGTGTTTATATAGTACACAGCTACTTACAATCCATCTCTAATTGATATTCCTATAAGTTAGCTATACAATTGATATCAATCAAGGATTGCTTCAGTCTTCTATTCCGTTTCCTTAGCTGTATCAATATATTCTGCTTCTTTTCATCTTCAGAATATATTGCTTCTAGAATCTTTATCTTTGCACCGACAGCTAAGTCAACTTTCACCACGTCAGACTTTATCAAACTCTGACTGGCTTCAATGTGAACTCTTCACCCAGTCAGACTTTATCAAACTCTGACCGGCTTCTATATAAACTCTGATATGTACCTGGTACTTAAACACTGATGAACAAACGTCAGCAATTATATCTAACAATTCCCGAATACTTTCTTAAGAAAATAATGGATAATAGTATAATAATATAATCCCTAGATAACAACTGATACCATTCCCGGTCCGTAGAATAAATACAGAGTATATACCCCCTACTGAGGGTTTTTCTTCAAACATCGGCTTATAAATATTGTCGTAACCATTGCTTATAAGTCCAACTTATACTAATAACTATTACTTAGCATCATCAGTACCGTTTCGAAATCATGAACACATAGCATATATCTCAATATCTTTTATTTATCACAACAACAATTTATAGAGGTATAAGTTTGAAAACTTGCCTGATCTCTGAGTCTGTGAGTGGTGTCTTGCAGTGGTCCGGCGATCTATCAGCAATAAGAATACCTTTCATCAGTAACTTATGCTTAGGAATCAAACAACGACTATTCTCAAATTTAAACACCACACCAATGCAACCATATGTTCATAACCCCTTTCAATCTCTATTAACATCTTATAATTAGGTACTCGTTTGTTATCAAGGGACATCACCCCAACTTGCTCTAAATTTGTCTTGAGGTTATAAGTGCTCTAGGGTCAACCTATTGTGATCCATTTAAAGATTTTTGATTCGTTTCTCAAAGTTTTTCTAAAGTCACCTCCAAGTACTTGTTTTAAGGGATTTCTCGCACTTAACCTTACTTCAAACATTTTTATAAAATTGAAAAACTCTCTTTTTCACACAAGGTCTTCTCCCACACTTTCCTTACTGTCTCTATTATTTAATTATCAAGATTATCCCCTGCAATGATTGAGTTAAGAAGGCTCAATTTCAGTTACGAACGTTTCTTCTCGTTTTCAAACCACTTTTACTAATTCGGCCATATCTCCTAAACCGTAAGTCGTATAGTTCCGATTTTCACGCCAAAACGATCTACGTTCAAAACTCTATAAGTACAAGTCATATACTCATCAAGACCCGAGACCTATTCCAACTGTTATGCTCGGTTTTTAAAGGTTTTAGAAATTTCGGCATTACGACGGCTATAAATCGGATAATCCCAAAATTCAAACCATTCAACTTGCTCACCAATCACTCCACACAACATATACATCTTATATAACCAGGAACTGAGGCCAAGCAATGCCTTTACGTTCTTAAAACTCAATACAAGTCATAACAAAGCCCAATCATAGCTACTAGGATAAAAAAACAAGCATTTACACCATTAAAGCTTCAAAATCACTTAATACATTCAAGGGTTCAAGGTCCATACCTCCTTGGTGTGTATATGAGCTTATTAAATCTTGTGTAGCCCTTATCTAACCTTAAGCTATCTTGAATCATCAAAAGAAATCAAGAATCAAAGGTTAGTTCTTGAAAATTACTATTCATCTTCATCTTTGACCTCAAATTTAAACATGAAAGACTTAAAGAAAAGCTATAAGATTCATGGCTCACCTTGTACTAATCACTAGCTTCGTTTTAAGCTCTAGCTTGCAATTGTTGGTGGAAGAAATCTCCACTTCTCCTCTTCTCTAGAACTTGGCCGAAAGTTCTTCAATGGTGGGTGTGGTGTTTTTGATTTTTTTGTTTAATTACTTTTTGATATTTGTGGTATTTTAATGGTGAAAATGGTGAGTCATGGTCCTTGGTGCCTTCTTCTTTCGACACTTGTCGAACATGCAATGGCTCCGTTAAAGTAACTTTACTGGTTCGTTTCCTTTCACATGGATGATCCAAATGTTGCATTCCTCGAACTAATCTTGTTACATGTTACTTCCATGTCTATATTTAATTCTTTTATTAATCCATATCCATAGAATTGATAATCTAAATCCTTCAATATTCCCAAATAATGATTAATCCGTCCGTTAATGGCGCAATTTCGGAGAAAACAGAAATGCTATTTTTCCAATTCTGACAGCTTTTACATTCCTTCATTTACATCGTAGATCACTAATACGACTTCGAAAGTTTATTATATCGTCCCGTATATAGTGTGGTGTGATCCATTTCTTACCTTAAGGAATCTACTATTCACCATAACCATTTGGATCAATATCCGTTCCAATATTCCTGGTTTATTTCCTCTTTATTTCTTGTACTTAGATAATGTTCTAGAGCTTTCTCGGGCATACGCTATCTTGTTTACGGAGTTGTCGGATGCATACCAGATATCGATTTGGATGACATAAAAATACTTTTCTTCCTTGGGGTGTTATATTCTTATTTTCCAGAGAGATTATTCTTATCTAAATGGTCAGTCCATTCTCACTATTCACAAAATACTTGAAAACTGAAATCCATATTCATTTCATAACTTGATTCTCAATTCATTACCACTATTCGTATATACATCAACATAAAATAAAAGTTTTAATTCTACCCAAAATCTGGGGTCTTACAGTCTCCCCTCCTTAAAAGGATTCCGTCCCGGAATCACTCTGAAAACAAATGGGGATATCTTTCCAGCATTTCGCTTTCTAGCTCCCAAGTTGATTCCTCCACATTATGATTTCTCCACACAATTCTGACTAGTTTGATGTCCTTGTTTCGGAGCACTTGTTCCTTTCGATCTATAATTTCCATTGGTTGCTCCACATAGGTCAAATCGGGTTGCATGTCTACGTGCTCGTATTCCACTATATGCTTAGCATCTGACTTGTAGGGCCTTAGCATCGAAACATGAAACACGTTGTGGACTTGTTGCAAATATGGGGGTAGTGCCAGTTCATACGCTAGCTTTCCAATACGTCTCAAGATCTCAAACGGCCCAATGTATCTAGGGCTCAACTTTCCTTTCTTTCCAAATCTCATCAACCCTTTCCAAGGAGACACCTTTAAGAACACTAGGTCTCCTACTTCATACTCTTTGCCCTTCCGAGCCAAATCTGCATACTTCTTTTGTCTATCCTGGGCTGCTACTAGCCGTCCTCGGATAAGATCAACTATGTCCTTTGTCCTTTGAACCATTTCAGGTCCTAGCAACTTACGCTCACCTACTTCATCCCAATACAAGGGAGATCTGCATCTTCTTCCATAAAGGGCCTCATAAGGGGCATTCCGATACTCGCATGGAAACTATTATTATAGGAGAATTCAA
Organism: Heracleum sosnowskyi; assembly: GCA_030848705.1. Classification (NCBI taxonomy): domain Eukaryota; kingdom Viridiplantae; phylum Streptophyta; class Magnoliopsida; order Apiales; family Apiaceae; genus Heracleum; species Heracleum sosnowskyi. The sequence goes on along the minus strand of CM061238.1, from coordinate 55,598,880 downwards.
CTAATGGTAAGTGATCATCCCAACTTCCTTTAAGATCTAGGGCACAGGACCTCAACATATCCTCAAGTGTTTGGATGGTCCTTTCACTTTGCCCATCTGTCTGAGGGTGATAGGCAGTACTCATATTTAGCTTGGTTCTGGCACATTCTTGAAAGCTCCTCCAAAATCTTGAATTAAATCTGGGATCTCGATCCGATACAATGGTCACCGGGACTCCATGTCGGGCCACAATCTCCTTCACATAGATATCCACTAGTTTGTCAACAGTGAACCTTTCATTAATTGGTAGAAAGTGGGCTGACTTCGTTAGTCGGTCTATTATCACCCATATGGCGTCATGATTGGCTTTGGTCCTTGGTAGACCCACCACAAAGTCCATTGCTATATGATCCCATTTCCATTCGGGAATTTCCAGAGGTTGTAGAAGTCCACTGGGCCTTTGGTGTTCAGCTTTCACTCTTTGACAGGTCAGGCATTTGCCTACCCATTCTGCCACGTCTCTTTTCATGTTAGGCCACCAGTAGTACTCTTTCAAATCTTGATACATCTTATTTCCTCCTAGGTGAATTGAGTATCTGGTATTGTGAGCTTCATGCAGGATCTCATCTTTCAGCTCTGGGACGTTAGGAATCCAAATTCTGTAAGTATATCTCATTATGCCTTGGTCGTCTTTTTCAGTCTTCGTCTCTTCCCCTGTCAGGGATTCTCTTTCTTCTCGGAGCATTCGTTCTTGGCACAACTTGATCTTTTCTAACAATGGAGGTTGGACTTGAATTTCCATCAACTTTTCTTGGCTATCTCCTGGCACTCTAATCTCAATTTCCAACTTCTCCATATCTCTTATCAGTGTTTCCTCCAAAGTCATCATCTTAAGTCTCTCCTTTCTGCTAAGGGCATCAGCCACCACATTGGCTTTACCCGGGTGATAACGAATTTCACAGTCATAATCTTTAATCAGTTCTAGCCATCTTCTTTGGCGCATGTTAAGCTCTTTTTGGGTAAAGATGTACTTGAGACTCTTATGATCAGTGTAGATTTCACATTTTTCCCCGTACAAGTAATGCCTCCATATCTTTAAAGCGAAAACTATCGCTGCTAATTCTAGATCGTGAGTTAGGTATCGAATCTCGTAATCCTTTAGCTGTCTTGACGCATACGCGATTACTTTATCATGTTACATAAGAACGCACCCTAGTCCTTTGTGCGAAGCATCACTGTAAATCACGAAGTCTCCTTTTCCATCAGGCAACGCCAACACGGGGGCCGTCACCAACCTTTTCTTCAGCTCTTGAAAACTTTTCTCACATTTATCTGTCCATTCAAACTTCTCCGTCTTGCGGGTAAGTCGCGTTAACGGGGCTGCTATCTTTGCAAAATCTTGCACAAATCTTCGGTAATACCCTGCTAGTCTGATAAAGCTCCTTACCTCTGTTGGGGTGGTTGGACGCTCCCAATTTGAAATTGCTTCTATCTTGGAGGGGTCAACCAAAACTCCTTCTTTATTAATCACATGCCCTAAGAATTGCACCTCCTCCTTCCAGAATTCACACTTCGAGAACTTGGCATACAACTGCTCTTTCCTGAGAATTCCTAGGGCTATCCTCAGATGCCCAGCGTGTTCTGCTTCCGTCTTGGAATAGATAAGAATGTCATCAATGAAGACTATGATGAATTTGTCCAAATATTTCTTGAACACTCTATTCATCAAATCCATAAAGGCTGCGGGGGCATTGGTTAATCCAAACGACATCACCAAGAACTCGTAATGTCCATAACGGGTACGGAATGCGGTCTTAGGAATATCCTCGGGTTTAATCTTAAGCTGGTGATATCCAGTTCTCAAGTCAATCTTAGAAAAGTATACAGCATCTTATAGCTGATCAAACAAATCATCGATTCTTGGCAAAGGGTACTTGTTCTTTATGGTTAGCTTGTTTAATTCTCGATAGTCGATGCATAATCTCATACTCCCATCTTTCTTTTTCACGAACAGCACTGGTGCGCCCCAAGGTGACACACTAGGTCTTATAAAAACCTTTCTCTAATAGTTCTTGTAACTGGGTAGCCAGCTCCTTCATCTCGACTAGGGCTAATCTGTATGGGGCCTTGGACACTGGCGCCGTTCCTGGGGCTAGCTCAATCGCAAACTCAATTTCTCTGTCGGGTGGTAACCCTGGAAGATCTTGGGGAAACACATCCTCGAATTCCTTGACTACGGGAATATCTTGCAGATTGGGCACCCCTTTCTGGGTGTCCACCACGTAAGCTAAGTAAGCTTCGTTTCCTTTTCGCAACAATCTCTTGGTTTGGGCCATGGTTAAAAAATTTCGTGTCTGTCTTATCCCTTTGAACATTATATCTTTCTTCCCTGGGGTACTCAATCTAATCTTCTTTCCTTTACAATCTATCTGGGCATTATTACGGGACAACCAATCCATTCCTAAAATAACATCAAACTCCCCTAACTTGAAAGGAATCAAATCAACAGAAAACGATTGATCTCCTATTTTTAACTCACATCCGGGGTGAATCTGATTAACTGGGACTACCTCATGATTGGCTATTTCTACTTGCAAGGAACCTCTTAGGGGTTGAGCGTTAAGTCTTAATTTATAAGCAAAGTCCCATGATATAAAAGATTTAGTCGCTCCAGAATCAAATAAAACATTTGCACTAACTGAGTTGAGAGAAAGAGTACCCGCTATCACATCGGTATCCCTCACTGCATCCTGCACGGTCATATTAAAAGTTCTGGCCGTGGGTGGCTTGTTGGAGGCAGCCTTGCTGGCCCCTGATGCGGCTGGCTTGCTCCTTGGACAAGTTCTGGATACGTGCCCCTGCTGACCACAATTATAACAAGTAGGACCCTTGCTGATACTAGGGAAACCCATGGTACAAGAACTAGCATAATGGCCTGGTCGTCCACATTTATAACAAGTTGTCGCACTCATTTTGCATACACCTAAATGTCTCTTTCCACAGGTGGCACATACTGGAAATGAAGGTCGAAAGGATTGGAACTGTGGTGCTCCCGACTGCTTATTACCCTGGTTTATGCTGGGGCTCCTGGTTGGCCTGGATCCTTCATTTCTACCAGGTAGGGAAACCGCTCTGCGATTGAACTTGTTTGAAGGGTTGCCTCCTTCCGAACCGCCTCCCACACTCACATGTTTCCTTTTTCTTCCTCCCCTATCTTTCTGGACTTGATCAATGCCTGCTTCGGCGATTGAGGCTTTCTGTACTAGGGTGGCATAATCTGTAATTTCCAGAATAGCTACCCGATTCTGGATCCCTGGCCTCAGCCCTTGCTGAAACCTACTAGCTTTCTTTTCATCCGTGTCCACGAACTCAGGCACGAACCTTGATAGTTCAGTAAACTTTGCTTCATACTCTGCTACTGTTAAATTATTTTGTTTTAGCTCCAAGAACTTGAGCTCCATCTGAGTTTTCATAAATCTCGGAAAATACTTCTCCAGAATAGCTGCTTAAACCTTTCCCATGCTATCACAACATCTGCTTCCATATTTCTCTTGGCCTCCCACCAATAGTTGGCCTCTCCCTTTAACATATACGTTGCAAAAACGGTCTTTTGTGCTTCCTTAATACTCAGAATTTCAAATGACTTCTCCATCTCCTTAATCCATGCCCTCGCCTCTACAGGGTCGGCTGATCCTGTAAACTCAGGAGGCTTTAGTGATTTGAAGGCCCTAAAAGAGTTGGCCACATTACTGATGTCCCCTTGAGGTGGTTGGGGTTGTCGAACCAAATTTTGTCTAAGCAAGTCCATGAACTGACCCATAGGGTCTCTATTCCGATCTTCCCTCTCTTGCTCAACCTCAGCTTCTTCCCTTTCATCCTCAAACTCCGCGGTGTAAAAGGTTTCATCTCTTTCCCCATACTGGGAGTCTTCCTGCTCATTATAATCTTCGTCATATTCTTCATCACACTCAGGGTTCTCAACATGTTGGTTGTGACTCTCTTCGTCGATAGACTCGTGGGGGTTGGCCCTAGTTCCAATTCTTCGCGGAGGCATCTTACTGAAATTTTGGAAAACCACATTAAATTTACGCACCTGTTTTGTAGGATTTCTCCTTACACAATGATAGTATATTTGGGATTTAGGATCCCCAGTTCTATATATGATGGCAATTTAATCGGAAAATGCACACAAATAAAGATCAAACACACTAGTGACCATGTCACTAAAACTGGTGTAACTGAAACGAAAACCCATATATACATAGTGTTGTCAAAATACAACATCTGAACCAACATCATAGTTTTAGGGTACAACTGCCTGAATACAACAACTAGCATAAAAGTGAGATACAAAGTCTATCCATCTAGTCTGCCTACGGGAAACTATATATAACAAAACAAACCCTCCAAAAGTCGGCACTCTACTATGGTCGGGCAAGACTAGTAGGCTAGACTACCATATCACTGTATCTGCAATCAGCCACGAGCGCGGGTCAGGGCCCTCACCCTGATCATCGCAAGACGGACGATCTCCTCAGTATCAAATCGGGACACTCTGCCACCTCCGTCTATCTGTAAAGCCCTAATCCTCGCTCGTGCCCGGCGCTCAATGCGGGTCACCTCACTCCTAAAAGCCTGAGGGCGAAGGATCCTCCTGACACACTGGAGCCTAAGCCTCTCAGTCCTCTCTGCGGCGAGCTGTAGCCGAGACTCTGCCAACCTGGCCTCTGCTGCTGTAAAGTCCGTCATCATCCTGCTCACCATCCATCCATGCACAGAAACCGGTATACCATCTAGGGGGACATGGGGCGGAGTGACTGGGCTCGCTGGCGGGACCTCCTCTGCCTGAGTGGGCTCTGGGGTCTGCTCCTCATGATCCTCAGGAGGACTCAGCGGGAGAGGTGGGGGACTAGGGGGACTAGGGGGAAATGGAGGTAAGACAGAAACTGGAATCCCCGAATCATCCCAACCCTGCTCCTCAGCCTGAGCCTCACCCTCCATCTCCTCCTCTGGATCTACCTCAACGATAGGAATCTCCTCGTCGAACTCAGTGGTCGGAGCCCACTCTGGATCCACCTCTGGATCCTCCTCCGGGTCCTCCTCCGGATCCTCCTCCTGGTGCTCATCTCCTGATCTCTCATAGTGTGGGTCTGAGGCCCGGAGTACCTCCTCATCATGCTGCCGCTCAAACGCCTCTGGGTGTGGGATATCGCCCGCCTACACAATAACGAACTATATTACTATCATGGTATTTAAGAGTTCCCATAAGGGTTTTAGGTGAACCTAGCAAGGGTTCTTATTATCTTAGTGAGTTTATAATTATAACGTCTCATCATCTCTGGGATATCTAACTCTTTCTCTGATACCATCTCTGTAACAGCCCCAGATCCCGGGTCGGAGATCTGGTCGTTACGGTCATTATTCCATACATCATGCTTGACTTAAATTAATATAAATAAATAACATGCTATGACCCCGCAATCTAAGCTTACACACAAACAAGTTATAGTCCCAGAGATGAACTTGAAATAAGTACTGCTGACAGGATCCACATACATATCATAAGTGATTACAAACCCAAATATAATTTACAAGTTTATGTTTGCTGCCACTTCTTTAAGTTATGTCATACATATAATTTAAAAGCTGAATCCAACTACCAGTCTATCTCACTAGTAAGTTCTACCTCAGCTATGGCGGTGATAGTGTCAGGGGAGAGTCCTCTGGGTACCCGCGCCCTCTTGCGCATGGTGGTTTCGGTACGTGCCATCTGGTTTATCTGTTGTTGTGATATAAATAAACAAGCAAGGGTGAGCAACAAGGCTCACCAAAATAATACTGTATTGATAAATAATGTAAACAAAATCCAAGTATCATCTTTCGTATTAAACATTTGTCTCATATCATAATCTGGAAATAAAGACAAGGTAAAATATTTCCAATCCACTTTCTAAACTCGTATACTTGCATGAACTTGAATAACTTGAATAGCTTGAATAAACTTTTCTTTTCTGGAAACCTGCTTAAAACATGTTCTTTCATGGATGATGAACTATAGACGGAGATTCTAGGCGACAGGGATACCCCTACGATGATCAGTCGCAAGGCGAATCCCCACTGATGTTTTTCTACGTAGAAGGGAAGAATAGACAGACGCTAACTGACCTACCTCCCCGCCTTCGGTTGTAGGGGGAAGAGCAGACCCGTTCATAGTCCGTCGGTCTGATACTCTTCTCTGGGTGGGAAAAACAGACCCGTTCATAGACCGTCGGTCTACGCGTAATTCCCTCCTCTTACCCTAAGGTCGGGCACATACTGATAATCTAAGGGAAAAACAGACCCGTTCATAGACCGTCGGTCTACGCGTAATTCCCTTAGGGGACAGGCGCCACTCAGTCCCTTACATATTCTCCGAGTTCAAGAAAATCCATAATTCTGAAACATAAAGTTCCTTTCCCTTTTTCCCCTAGTATACGACTCCACAAAGTAGTCATATCTGGTTGGAAAGGAAAATTCACCCATATTTCCCAAGCTGATGCTTGTTCCTAGATACAACTTATTCCACTGATCTTACTCCTCGAGTCTTGAGGAAGTAATCAAAATCATTTTGATGGTAGCATACAAAGCTGTTAAATGAATAGTTTCAAAAAGATTTCGGACCGGGCAGTCCAACATTAAAACTCGAGAAAGGTCCCCTGAGTCTTTGTAGTTTGAGCGAACATTTAAGCCTTTCCGAATATAGACTTAAAAGGGAGATAGATGTGGGAACCTTCCCTAATTATATTTATAATTGTCTGAATAAAACTTTATTAGTTATCTAGGGTTACAGAATAGTTTTCACAAAATACTTTCTTAAGAAGTAGGGCTTTAAATAATTAATGAAACTATAATTAATAAAGAATATTTATTTAGAAGTAATTCCCGAATACTTTCTTAAGAAAATAATGGATAATAGTATAATAATATAATCCCTAGATAAGAATACCTTTCATCAGTAACTTATGCTTAGGAATCAAACAACGACTATTCTCAAATTTAAACACCACACCAATGCAACCATATGTTCATAACCCCATTCAATCTCTATTAATATCTTATAATTAGGTACTCGTTTGTTATCAAGGGACATCACCCCAACTTGCTCTAAATTTGTCTTGAGGTTATAAGTGCTCTAGGGTCAACCTCTTGTGATCCATTTAAAGATTCTTGATTCGTTTCTCAAAGTTTTTCTAAAGTCACCTCCAAGTACTTGTTTTAAGGGATTTCTCACACTTAACCTTACTTCAAACATTTTTATAAAATTGAAAAACTCTCTTTTTCACACAAGGCCTTCTCCCACACTTTCCTTACTGTCTCTATTATTTAATTATCAAGATTATCCCCCGCAATGATTGAGTTAAGAAGGCTCAATTTCAGTTACGAACTTTTCTTCTCATTTTCGAACCACTTTTACTAATTCGGCCATATCTCCTAAACCGTAAGTCGGATAGTTCCGATTTTTGCGCCAAAAGTATCTACGTTCAAAAATCTATAAGTACAAGTCATATGCTCATCAAGACCCGAGACCTATTCCAACTGCTATGCTCGGTTTTTAAAGGTTTTAGAAATTTCGGCATTACGACGGCTATAAATCGGATAATCCCAAAATTCAAACCATTCAACTTGCTCACTAATCACTCCACACAACATATACATCTTATATAACCAGGAACTGAGGCCAAGCTATGCCTTTACGTTCTTAAAACTCAATACAACTCATAACAAAGCCCAATCATAGCTACTAAGATAAAAAACAAGCATTTACACCATTAAAGCTTCAAAATCACTTAATACATTCAAGGGTTCAAGGTCCATACCTCCTTGGTGTGTATATGAGCTTATTAAATCTTGTGTAGCCCTTATCTACCCTTAAGCTAGCTTGAATCATCAAAAGAAATCAAGAATCAAAGGTTAGTTCTTGAAAATTACTATTCATCTTCATCTTTGACCTCAAATTTAAACATGAAAGACTTAAAGAAAAGCTATAAGATTCATGGCTCACCTTGTACTAATCACTATCTTCGTTTTAAGCTCTAGCTTGCAATTGTTGGTGGAAGAAATCTCCACTTCTCCTCTTCTCTAGAACTTGGCCGAAAGTTCTTCAATGGTGGGGGTGGTGTTTTTGATTTTTTTGTTTAATTACTTTTTGATATTTGTGGTATTTTAATGGTCAAAATGGTGAGTCATGGTCCTTGGTGCCTTCTTCTTTCGACACTTGTCGAACATGCAATGGCTCCGTTAAAGTAACTTTACTGGTTCGTTTCCTTTCACATGGATGATCCAAATGTTGCATTCCTCGAACTAATCTTGTTACATGTTACTTCCATGTCTATATTTAATTCTTTTATTAATCCATATCCATAGAATTGATAATCTAAATCCTTCAATATTCCCAAATAATGATTAATCCGTCCGTTAATGGCGAAATTTCGGAGAAAACAGAAATGCTATTTTTCCAATTCTGACAGCTTTTACATTCCTTCATTTACATCGTAGATCACTAATACGACTTCGAAAGTTTATTACATCGTCCCGTATATAGTGTGGTGTGATCCATTTCTTACCTTAAGGAATCTACTATTCACCATAACCATTTGGATCAATATCCGTTCCAATATTCCTGGTTTATTTCCTCTTTATTTCTTGTACTTAGACAATGTTCTAGAGCTTTCTCGGGCATACGCTATCTTGTTTACGGAGTTGTCGGATGCATACCAGATATCGATTTGGATGACATAAAAATACTTTTCTTCCTTGGGGTGTTATATTCTTATTTTCCAGAGAGATTATTCTTATCTAAATGGTCAGTCCATTCTCACTATTCACAAAATACTTGAAAACTGAAATCCATATTCATTTCATAACTTGATTCTCAATTCATTACCACTATTCGTATATACATCAACATAAAATAAAAGTTTTAATTCTACCCAAAATCTGGGGTCTTACAGCAATAATTTTAATATCTCATAATAAAATTATAAACAATGAGCGGCATCTAGTTATACATCATTGCTACCTAAGTATTAATAATAATTGGTGATCCAATTAAACCTTTAATGAATAATGTTCCATGTAATATAATCCTTTTAACCTTATATTATAGATTAAACTCGAGGCATGGTTTATGTCATCCTCTTCAACATTTAATCCCGGTTTACTTGATCGATGAGTAGACTATTAAACAAATCACAATTTGAGCATGACCATGCATTTCATAGTCTCACTCAATCAAAAGGCCAATAATATCACTCCTAAAATAGGAGGGTTAAATCCTATATCTATCATTCATATTTCTCATATGATTCATATGTCCACCTTTATCATTACCCGGTCAAAGGTAACTTTGAGTAGAATCAAAGTATATTAATTCTCATATAGAAATATAATGATTTCAAGTCTAAGGATCATTACACCAATATCACTGTGAGAATTGCTTATGACACTTGATAACATTTACCATGAAGAATTCACATGGTGAGTCTATCCAGTGCCATGTTCTGCTAACATGCACTTATGTCTTTGACTTTAGTATCACCATACTTATGACCAATGAGATGTGGTCATCAGTCAACAAACATACTAGTCTTAATGCATTATTATTGTCCTCAAATAATAATACTCGACTAGGGATCTTTTAGGATTATAAACACTACTCATATAATCTCATTTCTAAGTCACATACTTAGAGATATAGAATTCATGCTTATATTCCAAGGACATTTATTATTCTAATATTTATATCGCAGTTAATAAAGACATAATAAATAATTGAAAGAAAATCCATAGAACATATTTATTAATAATCAAAATGTCTTCCCTAAGAACATTATAGTATTGTCTCTAGGGCACAAGTACTAACAATCTCCCACTTGCACTAGAGCCAATCACCCATGTATCTAATACCCATGGAACTAGTGTGACCTTCGTGATTCTGCTGTGACAAAACCTTAGTCAGTGGGTCTGCAACGTTATCATCAGTATGCACTTTACATATATGTATATCTCCCCTCCTTGTAATCTCTCAAAGTAGATGATATCGTCTAAGTATATGCTTTGCTCGGGAATGGGACCTTGGTTCCTTAGCCTGCGCAATAGCTCCATTGTTATCGCAATAAAGATCAACTGGATCTGCGATCGATGGAACTACTCCAAGTCCCTCAATAAATTTCCGAAGCCAAACAGCTTCTTTAGCCGCTTCACTAGCAACAATATACTCAGATTCCATTGTAGAATCAGCTATTGTCTCTTGCTTCGAACTCTTCCAGCTTACAGCACCTCCATTTAGACAAAACACAAACCTAGATTGAGACACAATATCGTCTCTATCTGTTTGGAAACTAGCATCAGTGTAACCTCTTACAACTAGCTTCTCATCTCCTTCATATACCAAGAATGAATCTTTAGTTCTCTTGAGGTACTTAAGAATATTCTTGACTGTTGTCCAGTGACCTTCACCTGGATTAGACTGGTATCTGCTCGTCATGCTCAAAGCATACGAAACATCAGGTCGAGTACATATCATTGCATACATTATTGAACCAATTGCAGAAGTATATGGTACCTTTTTCATACGGTCCTTATCATCTAATGATTTAGGACAATTTTCTTTTGAGATCACTATCCCATGAGACACAGGGACAAATCCTCTCTTTGCCTCTTGCATCCCAAAACGATGCAATACTTTGTCAATATATGTACTCTGACTTAAGCCGGTTAATCTTCTAGATCTATCTCTATAGATCTTGATCCCTAATATATAGGTAGCATCGCCTAAGTCTTTCATTGAGAAACTTTTTCCCAACCAAGTCTTAACAGCCTGAAGAGAAGGTATGTCATTCCCTATTAGTAATATATCATCAACATATAATACTAGGTTTGCCACTTTGCTCCCAGTAACCTTCTTGAATACACAAGGCTCATCTTCATTTTGAATAAAGCTAAACTCTTTGACTGTTATATCAAAACGAATGTTCCAACTCCTTGAGGCCTACTTCAATCCATAAATAGATCGTAGTAACTTACAGACCATTCTAGCAAATCTCGGATCGACAAAACCTTCTGGTTGTATCATATACACATCCTCTTCTAAGCTCCTATTTAAGAAAGCGGTTTTGACATCCATTTGCCAGATTTCACAGTCATAGTAAGATGCTATCGCAAGTAAAATCCTGATGGACTTGACCATAGCTACTGGTGAGAAAGTTTCATCATAGTCAATACCATGAATTTGTTTGAAACCTTTCGTCACTAGTCTTGCTTTGTAGGTTGTTACATTACCATCCATGTCTGTTTTCTTCTTGAAAACCCATTTGCACCCAATAGGTTTTACCCCTTCAGGTGGTTCAACTAAAGTCCATACTTTGTTTTCATACATGGAATCCATCTCAGATTTCATAGCTTATAGCCATCTCTCAGAATCTGGACTATTCATAGCATCCTGATAGGTAAGAGGCTCATCTTCATCCATAAGCATTACATCGCCAGTCTGAGTTAAGAGAAATCCATAATATCTCTCATGCTCGTGGCGAATCCTACCAGATCTACGAACAACCCGTGTTTCTTGAGCAGTAACATTTTCATGTACTTCGTGCTCATGTTCCAACTCTGGTTCAATGTCATTCTGCGGTTCTCGAACTTCATCGAGATCTATCATACTCCCACTGTTTTTCTTAGAGAACAGTTCTCTTTCAAGAAATATAGCAGTTCGAGCAACAAACACTTTGCTCTCGGTACGATTATAGAAATAATACCCTTTAGTTTCTTTTGGGTATCCCACAAAATTACATTTGTCTGATTTCGGTCCTAGCTTGTCAGTGACTAAACGTTTCACAAATGCTTCGCATCCCCATACTTTCAAAAAGGACATGCTATGACGTTTCTCAGTCCATATCTCATATGGTGTAGTTTGAACCGATTTAGTAGGAACTCGGTTAAGTGTGTGTGCAGCCGTTTCCAGAGCATAACCCCAGAAACTAATTGGAAGATCCGCTAGACTCATCATCGATCGCACCATGTCCAACAAGGTACGATTTCTCCTTTCAGATACACCATTCCACTGTGGTGTTCCAGGAGGTGTGAGTTGTGATACAATACCACACTCCTTTAAGAAATTCTTAAATTCTAAGCTTAGGTACTCACCTCCACGATCAGATCGTAGAGTTTTAATACTTCCGCCTATTTACTTTTCAACTTCTGCCTTGTACTCTTTGAATTTTTCAAATGATTCGGATTTGTTCTTCAAAAGATACACATATCCGTATCTACTAAAATCATCAGTAAAGGTTATGAAGTAGTAAAATCCACCTCTTGCCATCGTACGCATTGGACCACATACATCACTATGTATGAGTTCTAATCGTTTGGTGGCCCTCTCACCAATTCCGGTAAAAGGAGCTTTAGTCATTTTTCCAATGAGACAAGGTTCGCATTCTTCGTATGATTCAAAATCAAACTTATCCAAGTATCCATCCTTATGTAACTTGGAAATGCGTTTCTCATTTATATGGCCTAAATGACAATGCCAAAGGTATGTTTGATTTGAGTCATTAGCCTTAATACGTTTATTATTTACATTATAGACAGGAATATCAAGATCAAGAACATATAAACCATTAAATAAATGTGCAACCCCATAGGTAACATTATTCAAACCAAAGGAACAACTATTGTTCTGAATTGTAAAGGAAAAACCTTTCTTATCCAAACAAGAAACAAAAATAATGTTTCTGCAAATCGCAGGCACGGTAAAGCAGTTTTAAAGTTCTAAAATAAGCCCAATGGGCAACGATAAATTATAAGTCCCTACAGCCAAAGCAGCAATCTTTGCTCCATTGCCAACGCGTAGGTCGACTTCTCCTTTCGCCAAAGTCCTACTCCTTCGCAGTTCCTGCACATTTATACAAATGTGAGAACCACATCCAGTATCCAATAGCCATGATGTAGAAGTAGACAAATTGACTTCTATAACATACATACCTGAATCAGAAATCTTCACAGACTTCATACCCTTCAGGTTCTGATCCTCCAAATAAGCTTGACAATTACGCTTCCAATTACCCGGCTTCTTGCAAAAGTGACATACATCACCCTTTGCAGCACCTTTTGCAACACCTCCAGTAGGCTTCAAAGCCTTTTTGAAAGCAGGCTTCGGATTAGCAAATTTAGATCCAATCTTCTTCTTGCCTTTCCATTTCCCCTTTCCTTTGGCATTCCCTTTATTCACCATCATTATGGGAGCAGGGTTAGCCTTTGACATATTGGTCTCAGCAGTCCTCAATAATGCCAATAGTTCGGTAGGTGTTTTGTCTATCTCACTCATAATATAGTTTATAACAAATTGAGTGTAGTTGTTGTTCAAAGATTGCAAGATCAAATCTGCTTGGTGTTCCGGTAAAACCGGGTAACCCAAATTCTCAAGGGTTTCCAAATACCCTATCATCTTTAGAACATGCGATCCAACCGGGTCACGATCTCCCTGTTTGCATGCATACAACGCTTTGCTTACATCAAACCTCTCTTGACGAGCTTGACCCTCAAACATCCTTTTGAGGTGCTCTATCATGTCATAAGCGTCCATACGCTCATATTGTTTCTGAAGCTCAGGACTCATAGTCGCTAGCATCAAACAACAAACATCCGTAGAATCATCAAGATGCTTCTGATAAGCATTTTGTTGAACCTCGGTTGCTTCAGCAGCAAGAGGTCCAGGGTGAGGAATATCAAGGACATAAAGATTTCGCTCCTGCCTGAGGACAATCCTCAAATTCCTTTGCCAATCAAGGAAGTTGGTTCCTGTCAGCTTTTCCTTCTCAAGGACTGATCGCACAGAGAAATTGTTTGAGTTTGCCATTTAGATATCTACAATGTTAAAATGCATAAAATAAGTTAGTTGCAGATTCATTAAATTATGTTCAAGTGATTATCCATATATATTCACAATAAATATCTCTCACTATTTTAATCAAATCAATAGCCCTAACTATTAATTCGGAAGGCATTACTCTAAATCCTTCTAGTGAGCCAAGATCCATATATAGTCATGCTTAAGGTCAGCTTTGGGTTTACTCCCAAAACATGATTTATTTAGGTAGACAACTCTTGTCAATTATATCATATATAACTCTTGGAAAGTCTGGTAGAACAACATTTGTCCACATTTATCCAATAAACCATACCAAACTCCATGCCTCTAAGTTCACAGTCCTATTGTGGTAACTTAGTTAAGTCTAACCCAATGGTCTAACAGTTAAGTATCACATTTACTTCATCGCGCCTTACCATGATAGATTGGAGTGCTTCGCATTGGCGAACCCACTCTTTCTCGATCTAGGTCTTGACGAGTGTTGCCCATTGGAAGGCATCTAAGTGACTTAATATTTTAAATTTAGGGATTTTATAATTAAAACGACCATGATCCCATCATAAAGAGATTCCCAATTTTTCCTTGAACTAAGTACTTCAATTCAAAATTCATCAATGGTTTGATTTCCAGTCCAACGGAGGAGTCATAGTGGTCTCACTTAAAACCCGCCTTTCTTACAACCGCTGCTTGTATTTTTGTCAAAATCGCCCCCATATCAAAAAATCGAAAATTCATACTTATTTCCGTGTTTCATAATCACAGGAATCTCATGTTCGTTTTGTTCAATTTTAAAATCTTGAATCGTTACAGATTTTATCTTGTTTAGCAGGCATGGCATGGGTGATGTATCTAATACATACACGTTTAATCTAATTAAAACATGTATCATTATTGCTACGCATACATGTTTGTAAAGTGCGTAAAGTAAACGTGCTTGGTTATGGCCCGATCCGATGCGATTTTTCCAAGCTAAGGAAAAATCAAGGTCAATCTATAGTGGTATCAAATACAACTTAATAAATTACACATGTATTCATGATTCCTTGTAATGACTCCTTTTGTAACACCCCCAGACCCGGGGTCGGAGATCTGGGTTGTCACGATCCCTTGTTCCGTACGAACACTTAATACTTGAACTATAAAATAATAAATCATCACACATGGTGACCCCACCATCAATATACTCACGCCAGTTATGTCTCAGAAACGAACTTACAATACAGTAGTCATATGATCCACAAATTAAAGTTATTACAACCCAAAAGTAAAATACTTGCAACCTACTACCAGTATGATTTCTATGTGAAACCATAAGGTAGCGCAAAAGTTTGTTCTTGTTCATTAATATACATAAGTGATACTTATAATTAAACCGGAGCAACCAGAGTTACACTCCGAACCAACTCAGTACTTCTACCTGATCAATTGTAACAACCATGCTACAGGCGGCCTGTATGTCCCTGACGCGCTTCCGAGCGGTACGACGAATCCTGGCCATCTACTCTAGCTGTTGTGTTGTGATATATATGTATAGAAAGAAAAAGCAAGAGTGAGCACTCGGCCCAACAGTAATACAATACAGCATAAGCATATAAGTAAGCTTATATCATAAAGGAAAACCTTTAAAACTTCATTCGTATACAGAATAATATATTTATTTCTCTTTTCGTCAAAACATACCATACAGTACTACTACTGTATGAGGAACATCATTACTTATTACTGTCACATTATCAGTAACTCAGCGCCTAGGCTTTTGTTACAATGTGCAGCTCAACTCCAATTGGAGGGAAGGGAATGTACTGGAACACCCGATACACGGTGATCAGCCGTTGTATCGTAACTTTTCTTTTCTACTAGTAGAAGGACGACTTCTTGTTCGGTTATCACCCTGACCGCATATGGGCCATTGTGCTAAGAGATCACTACCTCGGTGCCTATTTTTCATCACCGGGCAAGCCTTAGCACTCAAGAGATCACTACCTCGGCGCCTATTTTTCATCACCGGGCAAGCCTTGATAAATTTGGCACTACCCCGGCACCTATTTCATTGCCGTGTAGGCCTTTCCAATTCCCATGATGAAAAACATTAATGAAACGGAAATCGTAATTTAATTCCACATTTCCCAAGTACGAATACTTGTCAAAACTTTGTAACCTTTTAGAACACCTTACTACAGAGAAATTGAAAGGAGTAAGTCAAAGTGTGGGTTGACATTAGTCAACGAGACTACCGATGATTACTACGTATTTTGAAATCGTGACCAAGGAGTTTATTGAAATTTCAGAGTTCAGCGAGATTGAAACACTCTACTTGAATGGGGGAGCAATCCCCTAGTCATAAGTATTCTAGAGGAACAGTGGAAATAAACCCTGTCCTCGAATTCTTGAACTAGATTCCCAGTTTTCGATGAGTTGAAAAAAATACTATTCGCATTTAATTGCCTTTAAATATCTTAAGATAATAGTTGGGAATCTCTAATTGTAATATCTTTTCTGAAAATCAGAAAAATTATATTTTTGTGTAAATAATGGACCCTTTGATCATATAATAAGGTTCTATGATTTTAAATCATTTTTGGAATGTTTAGTAAATACCCCAATTAATAAATATTAAATTATTATTCAATGTAACTACTTAAGTGAATATTCAAAATAATATTCACTTAATTAAATAATAATAAATTAATAAATATTGAATTATTATTCAATATAAACACTTAAGTGAATATTCAAAAATAATATTCACTTTAATTAAATAATATTCAAATAATATTCATTATAATATTATTTAAATATCTCACCTTAAATATCCCACAATATAATATTGGAATATTTAATAAATATTTAAAATATAACCGTCCCTGGAACCTTCCAGCTTTTGACAGTAGTTTAAAACAAAATAATAATTTGACTCCCGGTCTAAGTTTTAAAACCATCGTACAAGTGCTCTATACTTAGAGTCTTTAATCTTTAACCTTGGTATATATCTAGTACTTAGCTAGCATATAAACCTTATACCTTATACAGCTTTTTACAAAGCAAAAACAGTTTTATGTTATTTCACAGCATAAAGCAGCATATATAGCAATACCACAACATATATCACAACAGCATCATTATATGGTATAGGGTTTGAAAACTTGCCTTGGGGTCTTGGTGGTGTGGTAGTGGGGGCTTGAGAGTGTGTGCGTCGATCTATAACAAGATACATAATTCACAGTCAGTCCCCTTGAACCATTTAATGTGCTATAACTCAAGCACTACAGTTCTACCAATGAAAATTAAACGTCTCGCTCTTGGTCATCTATAACCTCGTGACATTCCGTAAACTTCTAAGTCAAGAGCTTGGGTGAAAACCATTCACAAATCCCAAGTTCTTTTACTTTACCATTTTCTTGTTTTAAACCATCCCCTTAAGGGTATTTCACTCGCGCAACCTCCGTTCGCGTATTTTTATAAAATCACCAACTCATCTTTTTAACTCGAACCCTTCTAGGTTTCCTTTCCTAATTATACATACTAGTATCCATTTTAATATCTCAATCCAACTCCAATTTTAAAGGGCTTGATCCCTATCTCAAAGTTCATACAATGAACTATCTAGTTACGCAAAACCGCTTTTACTAAAACGGGCGTTTCTCTTAAACTGTAAATCAAAACGATACGATTCTTTCGCTAAAATAATCTAGGAAACAGAGCCTACATGCTCATGGTCAGAAACCTCAAGTTTATGCCCTGTTTTGCAATCATAGTTTCTGTCTAAACTACCTAAGTAAAATCTGACATGGTAACGGCGCTTATGCGCACTTCCCGTGTTTTTAAACACTCAATCCAATCTACAATCAACCATCAACCAACCAACAATCAAACTCAAGCTTATATTACCATTTTTCTGTCCAAACAAGGTCACACTCTAATTCACAAGTTCATCCACAAATCAACCATCAAACATGCTTAAAATCATGCATACATGCTTTATTCTAACATAGTTTCAATCAAACACTTCTAACTTACTAGATCAAGCAAAAATCTTAAAAAGAAAGAAGTTTATACCTTCCTTGGATCTTAAAAAAGGCTATATATGGGTGATATATCCTTCCTTGCTCCTTAACTATGTTAATCAAACCTAAAATCACCAAAACAAAACAAGATTCTATGAGGTTACTATTCACATCACTATTCATCATCATCTTTGCATCCATTTTTGACCAAGCTATCATACATGGATGAGGCTAAGATTAGAGATATACCTTGGATATTGGAAGGGGGTGATTTAGAGCCCAAGATCAAGAATTATGGTTGAGTGGAAGTTGGAGCAAAATGTTTAAGCCCTTGGTTGAAGAAATAGCCGAATGTTCTTGTTCTTCAAGATGCTTCACTTTTGATTTGTTTTGTTTTTTTTTCTTTCCTTTTTGTTTTGTCTAATTAACCTTAATACTTTTGCCATTTAATTGTGTGGCTAATAACAAGTTTTGTCACCAATGACAAGGCTATTTTGGATGTGTGGTGGTGGTGAAAGTGGTGACAAGGTGGTGATTCATCACCTTGTCATCACTTTGTCATGCTTATGTCATTTCCTTGCATCATGATTATGTCACCCTTTGCATCCTCAATCCTCTTATATATTGCACTTGATGATCTCATATAATACTCCTCCTTTGGTTAGGGTTTAATCCAAAATTTATTACGCTTTTGTTTCGCGATAGTTTCCAGTGGTTTTAAAGACGTTTCTCTGTACCAAAGCTAGGGTACTTCCTTTATTCTTCCATTACCTTTGTCTAATATATAATCTTAGATTTCTGTCCTTGGTTTAAGATATGATCATGGATTTCTCATTCCACATACTTTCTTAAAACGATCAAATCAATTCATCCTTAACTGTCCAGTGAATAGTGATTTAAAACTCGGAGGGGAATCTTCTGAT
This sequence comes from Heracleum sosnowskyi, assembly GCA_030848705.1. Lineage (NCBI taxonomy): Eukaryota > Viridiplantae > Streptophyta > Magnoliopsida > Apiales > Apiaceae > Heracleum > Heracleum sosnowskyi. The sequence continues at coordinate 55,580,071 of CM061238.1, read as the reverse complement.
TCTGATCGCGTTTACATTCTTTTATTCATCCTATACATCAATAATATCACTTCAAAACATTCATTCCATGTCGTCTACATAGTGTGGGCTGAAAAACTTTTCATCAGCAAATTTACTATTCATTAGTGGAAATTCACTATTCATCAAGGTTTTAATTATTACAAAAATTTGGGATATTACAGTCTCCCCTACTTAAAAGGATTCCGTCCCGGAATCAGATCAAAATAGATGAGGGTACTTTTCTAGCATTGCGCTCTCTAGTTCCCAAGTGGATTCTTCAACATTATGATTTCTCCACAAAACTCTTACCAGCTTTATAACCTTATTCCTTAGCACTTGATCCTTGCGGTCAATGATTTCTACCGGTTGCTCTATATAGGACAGGTCTGGTTGTATATCTACTTGTTCGTATTCCACCACGTGTCTGGCATCCGGATTGTACTTCCTTAACATGGACACATGGAACACGTTGTGAACTTGCTGCAGGTTTGGGGGCAAGGCTAGCTCGTAAGCTACTTCCCCGATACGTCTCAACATCTCGAACGGTCCAATATATCTGGGGCTCAATTTCCCTTTCTTTCCGAATCTCATCAATCCCTTCCACGGAGATACTTTCAACAACACAAGAACTCCCACTTCATATTCTTTGTCCTTTCGGGCCAAGTCTGCATATTTCTTCTGTCTGTCTTGGGCTGCTACCAGCCGTCCTCTGATAAGGTCTATTGCATCCTTAGTCTGTTGGACCATTTCGGGTCCGAGCATTTTTCGCTCTCCAACTTCATCCCAATACAAGGGTGATCGACATCTTCTTCCATACAAGGCCTCATACGGCGGCATCTCGATACTTGCATGAAAACTGTTGTTGTAGGAAAACTCTATCAGGGGTAGGTGATCATCCCAATTTCCTTTGAAATCTATGGCACAAACTCTCAACATATCCTCTAAGGTTTGGATAGTCCTCTCACTTTGCCCATCCGTCTGGGGATGGTAAGCGGTACTCATGTTTAGCTTGGTTCCTACACATTCCTGAAAGCTTCTCCAAAATCTGGAGTTAAATCTAGCTTCTCTATCTGACACAATGGAGACTGGAACTCCATGTCTCGCCACAATTTCTTTCATGTAAATATCCACTAGCCTATCGACAGTGTATCTTTCATTAATCGGAAGGAAGTGGGCTGACTTCGTCAACCGGTCTACTATTACCCAAATGGCGTCGTGATTAGCTTTGGTTTGTGGCAATCCTACTACGAAGTCCATGGCTATTTGTTCCCATTTCCATTCTGGAATCTCTAGGGGTCTTAAGAGTCCACCGGGTCTTTGGTGTTCTGCCTTTACTCTTTGTCAGGTCAAGCATTTGCTTACCCACTCTGTTACGTCCTTTTTCATGTTAGGCCACCAATAATATTCCTTTAAATCCCTATACATCTTGGTACTTCCCGGGTGAATTGAATATCTTGAGCTATGACTCTCATGTAGAATCTCGTCTTTTAATTCCTGGTCATTAGGAATCCAAATCCGGTAAGTATACCTCATAACTCCCTTACCGTCTCTCTCAGTCCTTAATTCCTCTCCCGTCATTAGCTCTTTCCCTTCGCTCATCATGCGTTCTTGACTTAATTTGATCTTTTGTAGCAAATCTGATTGTAGTGCGATTTCAAATAATTTCTCCGTGCCATCTCCGGTTATTTTAACCTCCATCTCCATCTTTTCAAACTCTTGGATTAACTTCTCTGAGGAGGTTATCATTTTGAGTCTCTCCTTCCTACTAAGGGCATCGGCCACCATATTGGCCTTCCCTGGGTGGTAAAGAATCTTGCAATCATAATCTTTGATTAATTCTAACCATCTCCTCTGTCTCATATTGAGCTCTTTCTGAGTGAAAATGTACTTAAGGCTCTTATGGTCTGTGTAGATCTCACACTTTTCTCCATATGAGTAATGCCTCCAAATCTTTAAGGCGAAAACTATTGCTGCTAATTCCAAATCATGGGTAGGATATCTACTCTCATATTCTTTTAACTGCCTAGAAGCATATGCAATCACCCTTTCGTGTTGCATAAGCACGCATCCTAACCCTTTGTGTGATGCGTCACTATAAATCACAAAATTTCCTTTTCCATCTGGCAGTGCCAATACAGGGGCAGTAACTAGCCTCCTTTTCAATTCCTGAAAACTCTTTTCACATTTCTCAGTCCACTCAAACTTCTCAGTCTTTCGGGTCAGTCGGGTCAGTGGGGCTGCTATCTTGGCGAAATCTTTCACAAATCTTCGATAATACCCAGCTAGGCCTATAAAACTTCTCACCTCAGTCGGGGTGGTCGGCTGTCCCAATTTGAAACGGCTTCTATCTTAGTAGGGTCAACTAGCACTCCATCACTGCTGACTACATGGCCTAGAAACTGTACTTCTCTCAGCCAAAATTCACACTTGGAAAACTTAGCATAAAGTCTTTCCTTTCTCAAAGTCTCTAACACTATTCTCAAGTGTTCTGCGTGTTCCTCCTCTGTCTTGGAGTAGACTAAAATATCATCAATAAAAACTATGACGCACTTGTCCAAGTATTGCTTAAAGACTCTATTCATTAGGTCCATGAAGGATGCTGGGGCATTCGTCAGCCCGAACGACATTACTAAAAACTCATAGTGCCCATACCTCGTGCGAAATGCAGTCTTGGGTATATCTTCAGGTTTTATTTTTAACTGGTGATATCCAGTCCTCAGGTCAATCTTGGAGAAGTAAACCGCATCTTTCAATTGGTCAAACAAATCATCAATCCTTGGTAAAGGATATCGGTTCTTAATGGTCAACTTGTTTAGTTCTCGGTAGTCTATACACAATCTCAAACTACCATCCTTCTTTTTCACAAACAGAACTGGTGCACCCCATGGTGACACGCTGGGTCTTATCATTCCCTTATCTAGAAATTCCTGCAATTGACTGGCTAACTCTTTCATTTCTACCGGAGCTAACCTGTACGGGTCCTTTGAAACTGGCGCCGTCCCTGGAGCTAATTCGATAGCGAATTCTATCTCCCTATCAGGTGGTAATCCCGGAAGGTCTTCCGGAAATACGTCTTCAAATTCATTAACTATAGGAATATTTTGTAACTTAGGAACCTATCGATTTGTATCTATCACATAAGCTAAGTAAGCCTCACACCCATGCCGCAACAACCTCTTGGTTTGGGCCATGGTTAAAAACTTACAGGTTTGTCGTTGTCCCTTGAACACGACCTCCCGCCCTTCGGACGTTTTAATCCAAACTTTCTTTCTTTCACAATCTATCTGAGCACCATTGCTCGACAACCAATCCATTCCCAGAATAACATCAAATTCCCCTAATTTAAATGGAACCAAATCTACACGAAACTGTCGACCTTCTATTACTAGGCTACAGTCTATGTGTATTTCATCAACTCGAATTACTTCCCGATTTGCTATTTCTACCTCTAATACTTCTTTTAATGGTTCCGCCCTAAGTCTTAACTGACTCGCGAAATCCCTCGAAATAAAAGACTTGGTAGCTCCCGAATCAAATAAAACATTTGCATTGACGGTGTTGAGTACAAGGGTACCTGATATCACATTAGTGTCCCTTACGGCGTCTTTCACCGTCATGTTGAAAGTTCTAGCAGTTGGGGGCTTATTAGAGGCGGCTCCACTGATTCTCGAGCCGGCAGGGTTTGCCATAGGGCAGTCTCTTTTCACGTGTCCTAATTTTCCACATTGAAAACACTTCTGATTGTTTCGGGGGCAAGCGCTGGAGTAATGCCCTGTTTTGTTGCACGTGAAGCAAGTTACCGACTTTAGGGCACATTCTCCCATGTGTTTTCTTCCACAAGTCTTGCAGTCAGGTAGTGGGGGTCGAGGTTGATTAAAACGGGACACTCCAGTCTGTCTGCCGCCCTGGCTTAGACTCTTATTCTCTGGTTTCCTGAATCCTGAATTCCTTAATGGCTGAGACCTGGTCCCTCCGAATGTCCTTACTGGAAAGCTCTTGTTCACCGAGCTTCCTCCTTGACTACCAAACTTCCTCTTTTTCTCTTCTCTTCCTTTCTGACTTTGCTCACTACCTGCTTCCACTATGGTTGCCTTTTGCACTAACGACGCATAGTCCGTTAATTCCAACACTGCTACTCTATTCTGAATCCATTGTTTCAGCCCTTGATGAAATCTTCTTGACCTCTTCAAGTCAGTATTGACAAAATCTGGCACAAACCTAGACAATTCAGTATACTTGGCCTCATATTCTGCCACAGTCATGTTATCCTGTTTCAGTTCCAAAAACTTCCTTTCCATTTGTGCTTCCATGAACACAGGGAAATACTTTTCCAGAAATAAAGTAGTAAACCTTGCCCAGGTAACAACGGTATTTGTTTCTAGGTTTTTCTTTGATTCCCACCAGTAGTTAGCCTCCCCTTTCAGGAGGTATGTAGGAAAGACGGTCTTTTGGGTTTCCTCAATGCCTAGGATTTCAAAAGATTTTTCCATTTCCTTCAACCAAGCTCTTGCCTCAACAGGGTCAGCAGATCCCTGAAATTCCGGGGGTCCTAAAGACTTAAAAGCCTTAAAAGCACTATGCCCCGCATTATTGGGGCCTGGTGGTGGTGCCGGTGGGTGCTGGTTCAAATTTTGTCGGAGTAGGTGCATAAATTGGTCCATCGGGTTTCTACCGGGAACCTCTACATTCTGAGTACTCTCATACTCTTCCTCTTCGTAGTCCTGATCATCAAACTCATTGTAATCATCATCCTCTCCGCTTCCTTCATACTCACCTTCCTCATGGTTATGTTCTTCCATCTCGTGGAAGTCTGGGTTTTCTTCCTCATTATGATAGTTTTGCCTTTCATCCCCCTGGTTAACACTGCCCTGAGCCGCAGAATTGGCAAGGCGTGCTCGTGTTCCCATACGTCGGGGTGGCATTTTCCTGATATTTTTAAGCAAAACTTTTATTATTAAAACCATTTGTTCCTTTTTAAAATATGTGGTTGAATCAATTGAGTCCTTGGTGAAAATCTTGGAAATCATCCTTGCTCACACAAAACTCTTTTTATAGAATTTTTTTTTTCTCAAAATGGGGGTTGCACAGTTTATTTGTCAAAACTAATAACTTGTAAAACAATTGAAATAGCAGGGGATATCAAATCTTAAAACTGAAAGCTTTATCGAAACTGAAATGCATGAATATATACATTAGTGACATAAAGTCACGAGATGCTGAGTCAAAGTTCCATCAAAAGCGAACACATCGCTGAAATACATCATCCCTACAACAGTCAAAAGCTAAGTACTACCAGTCAATCTCTCAACATCTGCTACGTCAGTCTGATCAGCCTATCTCTAACTCAGAAAGGATACTACTATACATCGGAACCATCCCACAAAAACTGGCACTACTAACGGCCATCTGAGTTTAGAGAACTAAGCTATCTATCACCTATCAAGTCTCCCCCTCTGAGCGGGTCAGATTCCTGACACGCGCCATAGCATCTGCCCAAATCCTCTCTGTAGCTAATCGGGGTACCAGTCCCTCAGCAATAACAGACATGCCTCTCATGTGGACCATAGCTCGCCACTCGATGCGGGAAATCTCAAGTCTCATCTCCATAGGAGTCATAAACCTCATCCTGTTCTGATAAGAATGACGGGTCTCTCTCTCTGCAGCTAACTGTCTCCTCAGCTCATCAGCTCTAGCCTCTGCCGCTGCCAAGTCAGTGGTCAGCCGGCCAATCATCCAATCATGGATCACAGTAGGTACTCCAGTAGGTGAGGGAGGAGGTGTGTCTGGATCAGTCATAGCCTGGTCCTCCTCATATCCCTCAGGGGCGAGATCATAGTCATCGTCTGATGGTAACGGGCTCAATGGGGGCACATGAGGGGTAAGGGCTCTCATAATAGGCAAAGGGTACATCCTGATGCCTCCTCGGCTAGCACTGTCCTCAGAAGTCTCATCATCATCCGTAGTAACTACATCATGTACAATCTGATCCCCTCAGTGGAATCATCATCATCAGTCGAATATCCATCAATGGAGGGAATAGGAGAAGTAGGAAAGTCAAACACAGTCGTGGGGTCCTCTTCCGGATCCTCGTCCGGGTCCTCAGTATCCTCCTCGAGATCCTCCATGGGGTCGTCCACGGGGTCGTCCTCAGCCGCCAGCAGAGCCTCGTCGTGCTGGGTCTCAAAGTCATCAGCCTCCTCGGCCGCGAATACCTATACAAGCCAAAACTAGGTTACTATACTGTGTAATCAAAGTTCCCTTGCGGGTTTTAACAGTCGGTGCTACATCCGGTAGCCCAACCATGAACTCGATGGGAGTTCTTCTTATTATTATAGTTGCATTTATTATTCCTAACGCCCTATCGTTTATGAGATTAATAACTATAGGCTCTGATACCATTTCTGTAACACCCCCAGACCCGGGGTCGGAGATCTGGGTTGTCACGATCCCTTGTTCCGTACAAACACTTAATACTTGAACTATAAAACAATAAATCATCACACATGGTGACCCCACCATCAATATACTCACGCCAGTTATGTCTCAGAAACGAACTTACAATACAGTAGTCATATGATCCACAAATTAAAGTTATTACAACCCAAAAGTAAAATACTTGCAACCTACTACCAGTATGATTTCTATGTGAAACCATAAGGTAGCGCAAAAGTTTTTTCTTGTTCATTAATATACATATGTGATACTTATAATTAAACCGGAGCAACCAGAGTTACACTCCGAACCAACTCAGTACTTCTACCTGATCAACTGTAACAACCATGCTACAGGCGGCCTGTATGTCCCTGACGCGCTTCCGAGCGGTACGACGAATCCTGGCCATCTACTCTAGCTGTTGTGTTGTGATATATATGTATAGAAAGAAAAAGCAAGAGTGAGCACTCGGCCCAGCAGTAATACAATACAGCATAAGCATATAAGTAAGCTTATATCATAAAGGAAAACCTTTAAAACATCATTCGTATACAGAATGATATATTTATTTCTCTTTTCGTCAAAACATACCATACAGTACTACTACTGTATGAGGAACATCATTACTTATTACTGTCACATTATCAGTAACTCAGCGTCTAGGCTTTTGTTACAATGTGCAGCTCAACTCCAATTGGAGGGAAGGGAATGTACTGGAACACCCGATACACGGTGATCAGCCGTTGTATCGTAACTTTTCTATTCTACTAGTAGAAGGACGACTTCCTGTTCGGTTATCACCCTGACCGCATATGGGCCATTGTGCTAAGAGATAACTACCTCGGTGCCTATTTTTCATCACCGGGCAAGCCTTAGAACTCAAGAGATCACTACCTCGGCGCCTATTTTTCATCACCGGGCAAGCCTTGATAAATTTGGCACTACCCCGGCACCTATTTCATTGCCGTGTAGGCCTTTCCAATTCCCATGATGAAAAACATTAATGAAACGGAAATCGGAATTTAATTCCACATTTCCCGAGTACGAATACTTGTCAAAACTTTGTAACCGTTTAGAACACCTTACTCCAGAGAAATTGAAAGAAGTAAGTCAAAGTATGGGTAGACATTAGTCAACGAGACTACCGATGATTACTACGTATTTTGAAATCGTGACCAGGGAGTTTATTGAAATTTCAGAGTTCAGCGAGCTTGAAACACTCTACTTGAATGGGGGAGCAATCCCCTAGTCATAAGTATTCTAGAGGAACAGTGGAAATAAACCCTGTCCTCGAATTCTTGAACTAGATTCCCAGTTTTCGATGAGTTGAAAAAAATACTATTCGCATTTAATTGCCTTTAAATATCTTAAGATAATAGTTGGGAATCTCTAATTGTAATATCTTTTCTGAAAATCAGAAAAATTATATTTTTGTGTAAATAATAGACCCTTTGATCATATAATAAGGTTCTATGATTTTAAATCATTTTTGGAATATTTAGTAAATACCCAATTAATAAATATTAAATTATTATTCATTGTCACTACTTAAGTGAATATTCAAAATAATATTCACTTAATTAAATAATAATCAATTAATAAATACTGAATTATTATTCAATATAAACACTTAAGTGAATATTCAAAAATAATATTCACTTTAATTAAATATATTCAAATAATATTCATTATAATATTATTTAAATATCTCACCTTAAATATCCCACAATATAGATATTGGAATATTTAATAAATATTTAAAATATAACCGTCCCTGGAACCTTCCAGCTTTTGACAGTAGTTTAAAACAAAATAATAATTTGACTCCCGGTCTAAGTTTTAAAACCATCGTACAAGTGCTCTATAATTAGAGTATTTAATCTTTAACCTTGGTATAAATCTAGTACTTAGCTAGCATATAAACCTTATACCTTATACAGCTTTTTACAAAGCAAAAACAGTTTTATGTTATTTCACAGCATAAAGCAGCATATATAGCAATACCACAACATATATCACAACAGCATCATTATATGGTATAGGGTTTGAAAACTTGCCTTGGGGTCTTGGTGGTGTGGTAGTGGGGGCTTGAGAGTGTGCGCGTCGATCTATAACAAGATACATAATTCACAGTCAGTCCCCTTGAACCATTTAATGTGCTATAACTCAAGCACTACAGTTCTACCAATGAAAATTAAACGTCTCGCTCTTGGTCATCTATAACCTCGTGACATTCCGTAAACTTCTAAGTCAAGAGCTTGGGTGAAAACCATTCACAAATCCCAAGTTCTTTTACTTTACCATTTTCTTGTTTTAAACCATCCCCTTAAGGGTAATTCACTCGCGCAACCCCCGTTCGCGTATTTTTATAAAATCACCAACTCATCTTTTTAACTCGAACCGTTCTAGGTTTCCTTTCCTAATTATACATACTAGTATCCATTTTAATATCTCAATCCAACTCCAATTTTAAAGGGCTTGATCCCTATCTCAAAGTTCATACAATGAACTATCTAGTTACGCGAAACCGCTTTTACTAAAACGGGCGTTTCTCTTAAACCGTAAATCAAAACGATACGATTCTTTCCCTAAAATAATCTAGGAAACAGAGCCTACATACTCATGGTCAGAAACCTCAAGTTTATGCCCTGTTTTGCAATCATAGTTTCTGTCTAAACTACCTAAGTAAAATCCGACATGGTAACGGCGCTTATGCGCACTTCCCGTGTTTTTAAACACTCAATCCAATCTACAATCAACCATCAAACAACCACCAATCAAACTCAAGCTTATATTACCATTTTTCTGTCCAAACAAGGTCACACTCTAATTCACAAGTTCATCCACAAATCAACCATCAAACATGCTTAAAATCATGCATACATGCTTTATTCTAACATAGTTTCAATCAAACACTTCTAACTTACTAGATCAAGCAAAAATCTTAAAAAGAAAGAAGTTTATACCTTCCTTGGATCTTAACAAAGGCTATATATGGGTGATATATCCTTCCTTGCTCCTTAACTATGTTAATCAAACCTAAAATCACCAAAACAAAACAAGATTCTATGAGGTTACTGTTCACATCACTATTCATCATCATCTTTGCATCCATTTTTGACCAAGCTATCATACATGGATGAGGCTAAGATTAGAGATCTACCTTGGATATTGGAAGGGGGTGATTTAGAGCCCAAGATCAAGAATTATGGTTGAGTGGAAGTTGGAGCAAAATTTTTAAGCCCTTGGTTGAAGAAATAGCCGAATGTTCTTGTTCTTCAAGATGCTTCACTTTTGATTTGTTTTGTTTTGTTTTCTTTCCTTTTTGTTTTGTTTAATTAACCTTAATACTTTTGCCATTTAATTGTGTGGCTAATAACAAGTTTTGTCACCAATGACAAGGCTATTTTGGATGTGTGGTGGTGGTGAAAGTGGTGACAAGGTGGTGATTCATCACCTTGTCATCACTTTGTCATGCTTATGTCATTTCCTTGCATCATGTTTATGTCAACCTTTGCATCCTCAATCCTCTTATATATTGCACTTGATGATCTCATATAATACTCCTCCTTTGGTTAGGGTTTAATCCAAAATTTATTACGCTTTTGTTTCGCGATAGTTTCCAGTGGTTTTAAAGACGTTTCTCTGTACCAAAGCTAGGGTACTTCCTTTATCCTTCCATTACCTTTGTCTAATATATAATCTTAGATTTCTCTCCTTGGTTTAAGATATGATCATGGATTTCTCATTCCACAAACTTTCTTAAAACGATCAAATCAATTCATCCTTAACTGTCCAGTGAATAGTGATTTAAAACTCGGAGGGGAATCTTCTGATTCTGATCGCATATACATTCTTTTATTCATCCTATACATCAATAATATCACTTCGAAACATTCATTCCATGTCGTCTACATAGTGTGGGCTGAAAAACTTTTCGTCAGCAAATTTACTATTCATCAATGGAAATTCACTATTCATCAAGGTTTTAATTATTACAAAATTTGGGATATTACACCTTTGATCGCCTCCATGTCTTCATATCATCAATTACATTACAAAAATATGAAACAAGCTAATCTAATAAACTTACAAGAGAAACTCGAGTTACATTCGAGATTTAATCATTACAAGTATGAACGACATGCAAGTCGTATTTAAAACCAAAACCATAATCAAAAACCACTAACCTATGGGTTTTAGGGCCATAACCATACACCATGCTCAATTAACAATTAAGAACATCTCAGATTTCATCAAGACATCATACCATATCATATTTCTCTTGATCCAATCAAAGAAATCTTAAAAGGCACAAATCAGAAAAATCGAAATCATGATAGAAAACAGTAAATCGCAGTTTTGAGGGCCTAAACGATGTCAAATGGCCAAAACGCGACTTGGGTCACAACAAAGTAGTGGGTTTTACTCGTGACGATTTTCCGTTTCCAAAAAGGTATTATTCGTCGAATTCTGACAACGAAAAATCGGAAAAACACTATTCATCGAAGAAACTTTTTCTGCAGATTTCGCTTTTGGAATCAAACGAAACAATTTCGATCGATCCTCAAGCCTCTGTATCACGTATCATATACATACAGACCTCACCAACAACAACAGATGTGTCAATACACATCAGAACCCATCAGTTTATATATATAAACAGAACAGCATGCATATCATACAAATTCACATACATATCAGTCATGGCAGATTGTAAGCATGCTATTATTATCAATAAAACAGTAAACATGTAAACGAATTAAACACAATTCGCAAGTAGCTCTGATACCATTGAAGGGTTTCGAGCATGAAAACGCAACGAAAAAACGCGTAAAAACAGAAAATAACGAAACCATCCGCAGGATCCATGTGACGCCCTCCAGACCCGGGGCACAGATCTGGGGAGTCACTCGACCAACGAAACACAATATACCTGAATATAACACATGCATAATAATATAATAACATAAAATACCCCTTATCCAAGACCGCGTCCAGATTATGGCATGAAACAAGCTTCTAAGTCATAATTATTACAAACCAGTTTTCAGAGTTATTACACAACCTAATAAACAAAGCTAGACATCTAGTCTAACTTCCAAAGTAAGACAACTACCCGTCCAATGACAATCACTCGGGGTGGTCTCCTAGCATCTGGAGAACTGTCACTAGCGATGTGTCTGCTCATTCTCTCGCTTCACTAGAATAGGGTTATAAACAAAACAAGTATGAGCCACAAGTGCTCAGCAAGCATAATATATATCAATCACAGTTCCATAAAGAAAGGAAGGATTTCAGTTATCTGAATTAATAATATACAAGTCAAACATATGTTTTAAACAATCTTTATTGAAGAAAGATGGATTAGAATTGGACTTCTACATTTTTCAAATACAAAGGTTGAGCTGCTGATCAGTCACGCATCAACCCCGGACTAGCTTATAGTATAGTCCTCCACTAGGATCCATGGCCATCTGGGCCTTAAGTTATTACGACCATAAATATGGCCCGACCATTACTGGTCTCATTTTAAAAACATGCCAATTCTATCACAAAGTATAAGCAATAACATGCATAACAAGATAAATACACAATGACAGGGTGGAATAGTTTCAAAAGAGCTTCAACTATTCAATATCAAATGAAGTCCGAGAAATAGATTCGGAATGGTTTCAATGGTACAACGTACTCATTTAAGAAAGTCAACAATGGTTATCATCAATATAAACTGAATTGAAGGTGAAGGTTTCTGATATCCAACACGATTCTGGATTAAATCAAAAGTTAGGAATATTCAAGGAAATAGCATCAAGTGCTCAATACGGGTGAAGATTGAATAATCTGAATCGTTCTGATGGTAACATACATGTAATTCTGAAGAATAATAACAATTGAATCAACAAGTAAAGGCACAGATACTTGCCTGGTCTAGTAGTTGACGGAATTCTATCACGCTCACTCTACCTTCTCCTTTCCCTTGCTCCGGGAACTCGATTCTATAATAAACAACTCATTACAGTAAGTCTAACTATCCTCATTCTATCCTCGATATATACTCATAATCATTTTTACATTTAAACAAGTAATCGGGTTCCTATCGGATGCCCGATCTATTTTACGGTAATTAAAACTCAGACATTAGCCCTCGTACGGGCATTTACGGACTATTAAAACACATTATTCAACTCATATAAACCATATAGCACTTATAAATATTTTTAGAACAATATTCAAGGCTTATTTGAATTTAAATAAGTCACAAATAATTTTTAAATCAAAAATCGGATTTTTAATCCCAATATAAGTATTTAAAAACAATTAAATCAATTAATATAAAATTAATTGACAATTTCCAAATGCTCAAATTATTTTTTAAATAATTAAATCATCTAGAAAATAATTAAACCTAATTAAATCTAATTGATAATTAATTATTAAGAATTAACTGATTAAAAGAATTAATTAATCAATTAAATAAATAAATTAATCGTTAATTAAAAATATTAAAAATAATTAAATTTAATGAGTTTTCGAATTTAAATAATTAAATACAATTTTCCAGAATTTTCTGAATTTAAAAATATATTTTTAAAATAAAAATATGATTTTTATAAATATTTAAACTATTTTCGAATTAAATTTAAAAATAAAATTCAAAAACAGTTTTCTGAAAATAATTCAGGGTTTCGAAGATTGAAACCGGGTCAGGAAAACAGGTTGCCAAGAACAGAAACGGGTCGCCAAGAACAACCCGCCGGAAACTGGGTTTTCCAGAATCCGGCCGGTCATCCAGCCACCAGATTCTGTTCACGGCCAAAACTGCACCAAAACATACGTTTCTTTGAGGGTTTCTGCTCTAAACTTCACAACCAACACAACTAACATAAAAACACTGCCAAAACAAACCGGAATCGTCCCAGAAATCTGGTCAAACAAACCGGGTTTGGGTTTTCCGGCCAAAACACGATCTCACTAAATCTTACATGAAATTCTAAGTTCTTGGTGTTAAATCAAAGCTGTGAACACACACAATCAAACCCCTCTATCCAAAATCATGTCAGATCAACAACAAGAACGAACGATTAAAAAGAAATTTCGGGTCAAAACCCGAAAATCGAATTCTTAAAAATTGAACATAAACATGAAATTAAAGCATGGATTCCTACTAATTAGAACCCTAGGAACATGTTGGAAGCAATCAATTAAACGGAGAATCAACAGAGTGAAAGTCCCCAATTCGAACATAAACCCTAATTTTAATTCGAAATTTAAAAAATTCATATAAAATCGAAAAATTACCAGACGATGATATGGTTGGAAGATTCTGAAACTAGAGCTCAAGATCTTTGATTTGAGTACTTGAACTTGTGATTTGGATTTCAATAACACAATCAAAATTGATTTTGATTTTCGAGAACACGAAGAACGCGGTTCGGGAATTTTATATTTTTGTATATTTTTAAGACGGATTATATGAAGTATAATGTACGATTCTCCTTTTTATACTTAGTGGAAAATAATACCCTAAACAACATTTTTGGATCGATATTGATCCACTGGTTCGCTTTAAAACCCTAATAAAGTAAATTACACGTTTTACGAGGTCATAACTATCCACAAAGACTGATAGTTATCCAAATCAATACATATAATTTATATAACTAATGCTCAAGAATACTGGGCTATAATAGATGCATTATTGATACGGACGATATATCAATTGCCCTAAAAATTAGGGTTTGGAATAATTTTTCTTTCTTTGAATAAAACAAATACTATTGATAGTATCAGATAAGAAGGGATATAATAATACGAAGAAATCCTCCGATAATGATTCGGACACGAATGACGAAGGAATAATAATGATGTACAAAATTTCAACGGGACCCTTGAATTTTCAAAACGGGGCTCAAAATTGAAGATATTTTCAAATGACAAGATATTTGAACGGGGCTTCCGGCACACCAATTTACACATAATCACTTAACATCCTTTATCATTAAAACTCAAAATACTGCATAATAATTATTCTACACATATAATGCAAATTATATAATTAATAAAGTTCACGGATCTTACATCCTTCCCCCTTAATAGGATTATGCCTTAGAATCAGATCAAGGAAACAACTGGGGATACTTTTCTAACATATCACTCTCTAACTCCCAGGTAGACTCTTCCACATTAGGATTCCTCCATAAAACTCTTACTATCACTATAGTCTTATTTCTCAACACTTTTTCCTTACGATCCAATATCTGAATTGGTCGTTCTACATAAGATAAATCTGACTGGACCTCTATGGGTTCATACTCTATTACATGGTTCGTATCTGGTCGATACTTCTTAAACATGGATACGTGAAACACATTATGAACGTGCTGCATATGCGGGGGTAATGCTAACTCGTAAGCTACTTTCCCAACCTGCTTCAAAATCTCAAATGGTCCAACGTATCTCGGACTCAATTTCCCTTTCTTTCCAAACCTAACTAATCATTTCCATGGTGAAACTTTCAGTAACACTTGTTCTCCGACTTCGAATCCCATATCCTTTCTTGCTAGGTCAGCATATTTATTCTACCGGTTCTGAGCTGTTATCAACCTTTTTTGAATCAATTCAATCATTTCATTTGTCTGTTGTACTAATTCTGGCCCTATCACTTTCCGTTCACCAACTTCTTCCCAATATACTGGAGATCGACACTTTCGTCCATATAAAGCTTCGTAAGGTGGCATCCCGATACTCGCGTGAAAACTATTATTATATGAGAATTATACTAAGGGTAGATGATCATCCCAATTTCCTTTAAAATCAAGTGCACACGTTCTAAGCATGTCTTCGATGGTTTGAATTGTCCTTTCACTTTGACCGCCTGTCTGCGGGTGATAAGTCGTACTCATTTTCAATTCGGTACCTAAACACTCTTGAAAACTTCTCCAGAATCTTGAGTTGAATTGAGGGTCTCGATCAGATACTATTGACACTGGAACTCCATGCCGTACCACGATTTCCTTTACATATAAACGAACTAACTTATCCAGCGAGAATCTCTCTTTAATTGGAAGAAAATGTGCGGATTTCGTCAATCGATCCACAATAACCCAAATAGAATCATGGTTAGTCTTCGTTCTAGGCAATCTTACCACAAAGTCCATTGCGATGTGTTCCCACTTCCACTCAGGAATTTCTAACGGCTGCAGTAATCCACTTGGTCTTTGATGTTCCGCCTTGACCCTTTGACATGTAAAACATTTACTCACCCATTCAGTAATTTCTCTTTTCATATCTGGCCACCAAAAGTTCATTTTAAGATCTCGATACATCTTCGTGCTTCCAGGATGAATTGAATACTTCGATTTATGCGCTTCATGCAAAATTTAATTCTTTAGTTCCGCTACATTAGGTACCCATATTCGAGAAGCAAACCTTAAGATTCCCTTGTCGTCCAGTTGGCTACATATTTCCTCGCCTGTTAAACTATTTGCGTTGTCGTTCATGACTTGCTCTTGGCATTTTCGTATCTTTTCCAACAATTCAGGTTGAAACGTTATGGCGTAAATCATTTCTGTCGCGTCCTTTGGAACACGTATGTTAGGTCCCGAAGTATCGTAGAAGGGGGGGTTGAATACGATACTCACAAATAATTCAATTTCGTTCGCGGATAATTCATTCAGTTCTATAACGAAATCAAACACACCAAACCAAACCAAAAGTCGGGGAATATATCATTTTCTAAATATAAACCTCGAGGGGTGCTACAATTTCTAATCCGTAGATTAGCTTCAATGAGTTCTAGGTTATTCACAATCAATACAATGAAAGAATTCTGAGCACTATAAATTTCTATGATCTTCTCCGGCTCAAACTTCTCTCTCAGTAGTTGCTACTATGAACTAACCTCGACTGAAGAAGACACACTTCCTCTGTTGTAATTGTAGTCTTAGTTTTTAGAAAACTATCGAACCTTAATTGTTAAAACAATCTTGGTCGTCCAATTCTCATCAACCTGACAGACAAACAAACTTTTCACCTGCTTTCTAATTTGAAAAGTATCGAATGAATAAAGTAATTATTCAATTCGATAGTTTTTAAATAAAAACTATCGAATGTAATACTTACTTTATTAAAGTATTCAATTACTTTATGCTTTTCATTCGATGGTTTTCTAATTTAGAAAACTATCGAATCCTTTTCTTTTTGTTTTCCTTATGTCACATTCGATGGTTTTTATAAACAATAAAACCATCGAACTCTTTTCCTTGTCCTTGACTTTTTAGAAAATCCATTCAGCTTCAGGGTGTTTCAGTTTTAGACTGTATCAATTTCTTCTGAGACGATAAAACACCTTGATCTTTTTAGTGTCGTCACCTAGTGCAACTGGTCTGATTCACAGATGAATAACACTTGATCAATTCTTCTTTCATGTCTTCAATAAAATGCTGCTGATAAATCCCTTGTCGTTCTGGTTGCTTCATCACTGGAATCCCGTGGTACTGAACCCTAAATCATTCACATACTTCTGTCGTCTTGAAAGCCTTGTTTCTTTTGCTGTCACTGAGGCTTGAACATTTTCATGAACTTCTTTCCGTGACCTGTTTACGGACTTCAAGAATACATAACGTATTTTGATTTTTTGAGTTTACCTTTTCTTCTTTGATTCTGGATTCCTGTGCTTCTGTTAATACTATTGTCTGTCTTGTCCTTTGTTGAGTTGTAGTTATCTCTTTTACATCTTATGTTACATTATGCTTTACAATCTCCCCCTATTTGATTGGATAGAGTTCGACAAGCAAATACTTCGAGGATAACTCAACTAACTAAGGAAACATGAAACTACTTAAAGTAAGACAGCGTAATAATATTAACTGCATTCTGGATCAGATATATATACATTTCCAGATTTCATAAATCAAAGAACAATAAAACTTTTCACTTTGAAGTTGCTCCTCTAGTCTGAGCTGATAGTTCTTTTGTTCTTTGCTTCAATCTTCAGTCCATTTCAATCTCACCTTCTTCACTCATTGGATCGGAGTTAGCAGCTTGATAATCAATCACTGATAGATAGTGCAGTGGTTCTCCGGGTTTAAGGATTGCTCCTAGGATGTGTCTTCCAATATATCCAACCTCTTGACCCACTCCAGCCCACAGCCATGCAATGTTAACATCTTTCTTGTTTAGCTTTGGCATGTTTGGTAGTCTGGGAAGCACTTCCAATCCTTTCTCCACTCTCTTCCTATAGTAGGGAACATTCTCCATAAGATATTTTCTTAGAGTGTCGGCTGCTTTTGTCCTTCTCCGTTGATGTGAATCCAGTGGATCTAAGATACTTCTCAACTGATATTAGATATTCGTTTGGGTAATCTCTCAGTTTGGCCTCCGTCATGTAGCAGATTCTGAACAAGTCATTCGTCATGAATCTAACCATAGGAGGGTTTTCAGTAATCTCTGGACTGACCTTCATCAAGATTTCCTTAACATGCTCACGGAGCAGTTCATTTAGCTTTGTAGTTCTTTGGATCTTGATGAGAATCACCTTCAGTGGTGTCTTTCTCTCTTAGTGATAGAGAATTTGCTTCTTCTTCCATATCATCATCCAAGATAGGATGTTCTATTTGGCTCCGTATGATATGGCTCATGCTCCTCCTGAATCGGTTGCTCTTGCATGACTTCAAATCCCTCTTCACTTTCTTCTAGTACTATGTCCTCAATCCAGTACTGTCTAACTGGAATAGAACTCCCCATCTAGTTGTTTGCCAACCTTCATTAGTCACTTCATTTGTTTCCCCTTCTCCAACTTTCTCCCCCTTAGTTGAGGAATCCTCGATGAAGTTATCCTCATTATAAAAGGTAGTAGAAGGATCAGGTTGTTGTTTTGAAGTTCCGGGTTGTTGGTTCCTCAACATATTCCAAATAGATTGTACCTCGTCGCATTGATTCTCTTTGACATCAGTCCTCAATTCGACCAGTTCTTCCATAGCTTCCCTCTTCAAGGAGTCCACTGCCTGTTTGGTACCTGTTATAGTGCCAGATGAACTGCCAATGACCCTGAATGTTCTTCTGGAATCAGCTGCAGCCAAGTCAACCTTCTCTTGAATTGTCTTTAAAGAAGCATTGCCTTGACTAGAGGAGATCCCTTGGTCAAAGGAAGGTCGCAGTAAAACCTTGAATAAAGGATTTCATTCTTTATCACGAACTGTCATCTTCTTGAGGTTGGATTGAACATGTACCTCTAGGTAATAGCAAATCATCAATATTTGGAAGGGTTAGGGTGTCACTCCTCACGTTTGGCTCTGGGTGTACACTCAACGTTTATGTCGGTGTTTAACTCATTTTTCCTTTCCCACTCAGGCCAGGTGTAAGTGTTTTTGTTTCACTCAAACCCTTTGTGCTAGTTGTACCTGCAGAAGAAATCACCGTAGCCGTCCTTAAGGAGGTCACCGGTGGTGCAATGGGGCTTCGTAAGTCCCTGTCCTTGGTTAAACCAAGTTGCTGATCATCCGTAGATGATATATCCTTTGAAGGATCTAGAGTTTGAATCTCTAGGAGGGTAGAATCAGGCTCTATTAACAGCAGAGATCCTGAAACTTCCTTAATAGTCTGTGAAGACTTTACCTCAGTTAACTCCTCAATTAAAATTGATTCATTGTCACCGAGTTGTCGATCTGCACCTACGTCAGACCCTTTACCCGCAGGATCCAGATATGTTCCATCTGGGGAGGTAGACAATGACCCTTTAGATTGTGCATTTAGGTCAAAGCCTTCTCTCGACGTCTGTGAAGACTCTTGGTTCAGTAAAGAACCTTCAACCAGTGAACCTAACCGTAATATGGTCGGAACACCAGTTGCTTCCGTCAATTCTTCCTTACTTGATTGAGCTATTGGTTCAGATATTGCTTTAGTTAACGCAGCCCAATCAGCATCAGAAAAATCAATAAAGGGCGCTTTGAAAGTTTGAAATAAAGTATCAACAGTTGCCTCGGTTTCTATTCTTCTCCTTTTAGAGGAAGGCAGAGCTGTTGTTGAAGGGTGTATCTCCTTATGTGGTGCTGCTATGGCACTATCTCCCTCTACACTCATGGATGTCTGAATATTGGGTATAGGAGGGTAAGGAGGCTCGTTTATGTTTTCATTTGGCACTTCCAAAGGCTCTTCGACCGTGGTGAGAGATTGTGGGTTGCAATCTCATGGTCTAGAATGGCCGCTGAGGGCTCTGGATCAACATCCATTGTTGTGGTTCAAGAGCCAGTTCAGGTTGAGGAATATTACCTTCATTTACATGTTCCCTTGGGGGTAGAAGTGGTAGGGGCACCGTTCTTAGATATTCAGTGAGAACAGTGGGTACCCCTGGAAGATGATTCTTTCTTATCAGAGCGGTTATTGCATTGCTCTTCATCTTCATGCACTCCATGGTCTCCTCGTCGGCGAATGTCTCACGCTCATCATCTGTTAAGATATCATTGAGAATTAGCTGTAGGAACCTAGGATAGAAACAAAGCACATCTTCATTTATGCCTGTTCTTTCATCCAGTGGTCCCATGTCAGGTAATGCTTAAGGAACTCTCCCACAAAGAAGTTAGGTTGTTGACTTCTTATGAGAGTGAAGAAAGCATGTATCTCCTCAGTTGTGGGATCCGGAACATGGTTTTCTGTAGGAAAATGTAGTATTCTGTTAAAGTCATGTTTCGTCACCCTTATTGTTTTGCCCCCTGGCACAACAAAACTGAAGGATCTTACGTTATTCTCACTTGTATCCGTGGCGGTTGTGTACAACGCAGTCAATTGATCGATGCAAAGGACTACGGGAGTACTCAAAGCGTATGCCACTAACGAACGTGTGTTCAGAAACTCTGCCCATGCACGAAACTGTAAATTCGTAATGGCTTGCAAGTTTTGAAACGAGACATGATTAGTCTTGGTTACTTTTAAACCAAAACTAAAACCAATTTAGTTTAATTAATTATTACTAATTAATCAAACTTGACACAAACTACCCTTAAAACAAAATTACCCCTTTTTCTTAATAAACACAACTTCGAATCACTATTATCAAGAACCCTACTTTTGGTAACACAAATAATCAGAATTATCTGAAGAAATCAATTGAAAACAATTAACTTCTAAAGAAAAATAGTGAAAATAGTTTTCTTAGAAACAAGTTCTTGAGGCAGTGATGTTCTTGGTTATATGTATTCTAGTAAGTATAAACAAAAGCCCTTAGATCTGAAAAAAAACATAAGGGGTTGTTAAATACTTATTGAATTGACAGGGGCAATATTGTCTTTACAGTGTTCGATGTTTTTAATAGTATGTTCGATGGTTTTCAGTTGGGGGTAAAACTGTCAACTTTACTTCGATAAATTTTGAAAAATAACAAAGAGTTTGAAAATCAGAATTTAAAAAGTTTTTCTGAAAAACTATCGAACTTGTTACCTTTTAAAGCTTGAAAAACTATCGAGGGATCCTTTGTGGAAAAACTATCGAGAATTAAAATAAAGGAAAAATTAATTCTCTCAGATAGATTTTCATTTTAATTCAAAAACCATCGAGAATTTAGATAAAGAATAATGAAATTCAATTCGATGCTTTTTCAAATTTTCCTCAAAAAGTATCGAGAAATGTTTTCAATAGTTTTTCTTTTTCCTTTTCAAAAACTATCGAAAATTTATTTCGATAGATTTATCTATGTACTTGAAAAACTATCGAATTTCCTAAATTCGATATTTTTTGCTTCTGTCTTCATTTTAAAACCTGTTCTTGTTTTCAAATTTAGACTGTTTTATTTCCTGTCAAGTTTTAATTCTAATAAATCTTTTCAAATTTACCAAAATCAATTGTCAACAGAAAATTCACAATTTTCTCAGAATAAAATCGACTAAATATCATTGAATGATATTAACCAATTAAAATCCAATAAATTATGCTGCATATTTATTTTATGTATTTTAAATTATGGAGCAAATAAGATATTGAACTGCTTCAATTTCCATAATTCAAATTTCATTAAATAAATAATAATAAATTAATACTAAATATCTATGAGTTAGATATTAGCACTAAATTATTAATGTGAGGACTGGATGTAAAATAAATTCACAAGTCCTTAAAATATGAACAATTTTATACTTGTGAACTTATTCAAGAGTTTCTTGCAAATGAGATTTTCAAATAAGGTGCGTGTCTGCAAGTTACTCTATGAATTGAAGACATGCTCTCGAAAGAAATGATACCTGTTGTCAAGGTGCATTGTCGTGGATTGTTCCACAGAGTTGTTGGAGATGAATTTATTTCCTGAAATAATAACAAGAAATCAATCTTCCTCCACGAAGTTGACAGCTTCTAGAGATGCTCCTCCTGTCATTTGGGTTGACAGCTTCCAGAGATGCTTCTCCTGTCTTTCTTACAACCTGCGTATTTTATATTTAAATAGCTAAACATGTTAACAAGTATCTTTAGGGTACCATATACTGAGATTTGGTATTCCCTTAAGATATCTAAAAATCATGTTGATAACTATAAGACTAGATTTTTGAAATCCACTTGGAACCTTGCACATTGGCAACTTGAGAATACAATATGTGATTTCAATTTGCAGCTAATAACTTAATGAGACGCATACCTCTCTAGCTTGTCATTTCTATCTTTTACCTGATTTGTCCTGATCAAGCTTTAGTGGCTGCTGTTGGCAGGGAGTCTTGGCATGTCTAGAATCTTCTCAATTATGCACATTCAAAAGATTCTTGACTTACTTTTATTGCCATCACTCTTTTGGCTTACTTGTGCTCCTAAAAGAATTATTCTTCTGGCTTGCTCAAAGTAATTCCAAAAAGAATTGCAACTTTCCCAACATACTCATCTTGTACATTCTCTGCAATGACTTGGCAAATTTCTTGCACATGTTTTCGTTAGTAGACCAACATATAATATAATCATGATATCACTGCACATATATGACATTATGTTTGTGCCTTATCACAACTCTAATAAATTCATATTCTGTAAAAGTTCAGTTAGAGTGTCATACCATGTCTTTGACGATTGCTTGAGTATTGATACCGGTTCATACCAATATGCAGTGATCTTGTGAAGAGAAGTTATACAACGTCCAATTGATCTGCAACAGCAAATGCCAGGATCTGTTGTACATTGACTTCTTTTACTATCTCACCAATCAGGAGTGCACTTGATCATATTCACCATACAGATATATCCTGATATCCTCAAGTCTCGTCACTGGTGCTTCTTGTTAGATACTGCTTCCTAATAGTAACCTAGCATCCAGTTTGGCCTTGTCCCTCATAACAATGCCAATTTCATCCAGTATTCTGGATACCCATCTTGTTCCAATAACAGATTTTCCCTTAGGCCTGGGTACCAGCTTCCAAACTTTCTACCTTTCAGATTGATTGAGTTCATTTTGCTTTGCAATCACCCAATCTGGATCCATCAGAGCTTCTTTACCTTTCTTTGTTTCTTCTTCAGAAAGAAAACCAAGAAGTAATCATTCATACTCTATAGCTCCAGTCTTTACTCCACCACTAGGATCACTAAGAACTAGACATCAGGAATGATATTGAATCTAAACCCTTTGTCTTGACAGATACGTTCTTGAAGTGTCCTCTAGATATTCATTGTGGTGTTGATCTGACTAATTGATCCTTCTTTTGCTCCCCCTAAGCTGTTGCTGGGATTTCCTGAGAATCCTCATCCTCGCTGAGTGGTTCTGTTGAAGTACTGAGCTGTGTAGTTAAACTACCATTACCACTGCTTGGATTTGAATCATCATTACCATTAATTTCACACATAACAGCTGAGAGCTTGGAGTTGTTGAACATCATATTCAGACTTTCAATCACCTCTTGTTGATTAATCAAATTTACCTCGTAGGCTTTAGATTCCACTGATTAGCCGAGGAGAATATCCTCAAGAGCCTTAGCTGCCAATCTTGCCAAGATGCTTACTTGTAAAACATTTTCCTCCAAACCCCTGAAAGAAATTCAGAGTTTGCTTCTATTGGCCATTACAGGGTCTTCCTGTATTTGTTACTGATCATGGAAATGTGATTAATCTCATCTGTGATGTCCTGTCCTTCAGATTGAACGAACAACACCAGTTTGTCTTAAGAGTAGTCATCAACCATCACTGAAGTATATCTTTACTTTGTTGTAGACAAGACATTAACTAGTCCGTAGAGTTCCATACGTATCATCTGAAGCGGCTCAGTAATGCTTATCACATTATAGCTTTTCTGTGATGTTTCTTTGACTTCCCTTAATGACATGCCTCATATATTTCATCCATCTTGAATCCCAGATGAGGCAGTCCTCTCACCAATACCATCTTTAGAAAAGAGTTCCTTGTATTGTCATGCAAGGGTGAGAGCTTCTCAACCTTCCTGCTTGAGATAAAACACTGCTCCTTCATTGAATAAAAAGATTTGTGCTTTGAATCTTCAGCAAGAGAGTTGCTTCTAATTGTTATCCTTGACTCCAATTATTAGTTGTTATCAATGATACCAATTATTGTAAACATGATGACATTCCATTTCCAACGTAGCCATGTCCCGTGATGAAAACCTTTGTTGTCATCTCCAAAGATTATTGACGGAACAGCTTTCTCAATCACATTTGATGGCAAGTTCTTTCTTCGATCATATGTCTTCAGTAGTAAAGACCAAGAAAGCATATAAATCGATTAACCTGATTTGCCTGCACTCACAAATGGATTGACAGTTCTTGGTACCCAACTTATTTGCTTGGGTCCAGATGGATTAGAGATTTTGCTTTTAAAAGTGGTAACAACAGCTTCAACCTATACATGCTTATTCTTATCTCTGACTGACCTTGCAGTCGTTGCTCTAATGTGATTCTTAAACATGCCTTTTCTATGATGAATGCAAGTTCTAAGATATGCATTCATAATATTTAAATAAGCAAACATGTTAATAAGAATAAATGGCATACATTGAGCATTTTGACATTGCAGATAAGAGATGTGCAAATTATGCATGTTCTGCATTTTAGAAAATTCAGTACTTTCTACTTTAACCAATATACACAAGTGTAACAGGTAGCAAGTAGATTTACAGATATTCAATAATTTTCTAAGCACACATGGAATAAAAGAATTAACAATTAAATCACTAATTCTATCTAATCCATTCTGTTGTTGTATGGCATCTAACTTTCTCTATTACCTAAGTCAGTTTTAGATACAGCTTGGTGTTCTACAAATTCTACTGACTCTAAAGGTAATTCCTCCATTCTTCAAACTGATTATCCCTTAACAAACAATTCAGAATAAATGAGCAAATCTTGTTCTACTAGGGATACTGAAACTTAGATTTACTAAGGTCTTATGTGCCAGAAACTTAACCCCTAAAACTAAGAGTTGTTTCTTAAGAAAGCTTCTATCTCACTTGCAAATCTTATTCTACAAATATTCATACACACATATCTAAGATCTTCTATGAACATGCTTTGAATATTGAGAATTAAATACTGCATTGGTTCAAGGAAAAGATACCTGAGATATGTGAGGTGAATCATCTTCAGAGTTTGCTATGAAAGCAAGATATCCATGATCTTCTCGTCATCTGATCCATTCCAACTCTTTCCTTAAGCAACATAAGTTTTGTGCTGATGCTTCTTCAACAAAGCATTCCACTTCTGTTTCAGCTATTAACTGAGTCCCTATTCTTCTTTGTTTGTTAGGCTCCTTCATTGTGTAGCACACCCTGATAGCTTCTCGTTACATAGTTCTTATCATAGTTGAAACTATCACTCTTGTTTTTGTTACCATCTCAGTCTGTAACTACCTCTTTGAACTGAATCCTGAAGAATCTTTGCTTCGTAATAAATAAGCCTGATCCATGGATGTGGCTTTTGTACTCCTCCTGAATCTGATGTGACTAAACTTCCTTGACAAGTGAAACACTGATCTTTAGTCTAGTCTCTCGAGGTTTTCTACCTGACCTTCTTCTGATTCAGCTACTAGTAATTCTTCTATTCTGTTCTGAGGTTCCAACATTAATAAACGTTACTGAGATATTTGTTTGTCCATTCCTAACCTCCTCAATTCCTTTCCTTATATTCTCTTTTGATTCGCAGATAAATGTAGCATTGGTACAATTCACTTTGTGATTGTGTATCCCTGAATCAATATAGTTGATTAAAAATCTCTTGAAAAATTGTATCCGTAGAAACTTCTTCCTTTCCTGCATCTGAAAATCTAGTGGGATCCTATGGAGTAAGCCTTTGAGGAAATTCCACAATTTTCTTCAGTAGGTTCTGAAATCAGCTTCTTTAAATTAAGACAACCATTTCCTTCAATTCCCGTGTTCAGGGATTTTCCGTCTAAATAGCACATGGTCAACTTTTTCTTCAAAAGATTAAAATCATCTTTACCGCTCGGAGGAATCTTGAATCTAACAATCTTTTGAGAACCTTTGGCTTAGGATATGAAATATTTTAAATTCCAAGAATTTTGAACTTTTTGAAAAATAAAATATTTCAAGAATAAAATTCAAATTATTTAAAATTCAAAAATTTCAAGAAATGAAAATTTTGAAAATTAAAAAATCCGAAAATTCTGAGAACTTGAGTGATTGGCCTAAAACACCGGATCTAATCTGTATATCGATTAACAAGCTCTGATACCAATTGTTAGGTCCCGAAGTATCGTAGAAGGGGGGGTTGAATACGATACTCACAAATAATTCAATTTCGTTCACGGATAATTCATTCAGTTCTATAACGAAATCAAACACACCAAACCAAACCAAAAGTCGGGGAATATATCGTTTTCTAAATATAAACCTCGAGGGGTGCTACAATTTCTAATCCGTAGATTAGCTTCAATGAGTTCTAGGTTATTCACAATCAATACAATGAAAGAATTCTGAGCACTATAAATTTCTATGATCTTCTCCGGCTCAAACTTCTCTCTCAGTAGTTGCTACTATGAACTAACCTCGACTGAAGAAGACACACTTCCTCTGTTGTAATTGTAGTCTTAGTTTTTAGAAAACTATCGAACCTTAATTGTTAAAACAATCTTGGCCGTCCAATTCTCATCAACCTGACAGACAAACAAACTTTTCACCTGCTTTCTAATTTGAAAAGTATCGAATGAATAAAGTAATTATTCAATTCGATAGTTTTTAAATAAAAACTATCGAATGTAATACTTACTTTATTAAAGTATTCAATTACTTTATGCTTTTCATTCGATGGTTTTCTAATTTAGAAAACTATCGAATCCTTTTCTTTTTGTTTTCTTTATGTCACATTCGATGGTTTTTATAAACAATAAAACCAACGAACTCTTTTCCTTGTCCTTGACTTTTTAGAAAATCCATTCAACTTCAGGGTGTTTCAGTTTTAGACTGTATCAATTTCTTCTGAGACGATAAAACACCTTGATCTTTTTAGTGCCGTCACCTAGTGCAACTGGTCTGGTTCACAGATAAATAACACTTGATCAATTCTTCTTTCATGTCTTCAATAAAATGCTGCTGATACGTCCCTTGTCGTTCTGGTTGCTTCATCACTGGAATCCCGAGGTACTGAACCCTAAATCATTCACATACTTCTGTCGTCTTGAAAGTCTTGTTTCTTTTGCTGTCACTGAGGCTTGAACATTTTCATGAACTTCTTTCCGTGACCTGTTTACGGACTTCAAGAATACATAACGTATTTTGATTTTTTGAGTTTACCTCTTCTTCTTTGATTCTGGATTCCTGTGCTTCTGTTAATACTATTGTCTGTCTTGTCCTTTGTTGAGTTGTAGTTATCTCTTTTACATCTTATGTTACATTATGCTTTACAACGTACTTCTATCTCTAACTTTTCAAACTCTTTGTACAATTCTTTGGTCATCGTCAGCATATTCAATCTTTCTTTTCTGCTCAATGCATTTGCTACCACGTTTGCCTTGTCGGGGTGATAATTGATGGAAACATCATAGTCCTTGATTAGCTCCAACCATCTTCTTTGTCTCATATTCAGCTCCTTCTGAGTAAAGATATACTTCAGACTTTTGTGATCGGTGTAAATTTCACATCTCTCTCCGTACAAGTAATGTCTCCATATCTTTAGTGCAAATACGATCGCTGCTAATTCCAAATCATGTGTAGGATATTTCTGTTCATGAGGTCTCAATTGTCTTGATGCATAAGCAATTACTTTGTCATGTTGCATAAGCACGCAACCCAATCCTTTATAAGACGCATCACTATAGATTACAAAATGTCTTTGATCGTCTGGTAGCATCAATACTGGTGTCGTAGTTAGTCTCTTCTTTAACTCTTGGAAACTCTCTTCGCATTTGTCGTTCCATATGAATCGTTCGCTTTTCCTTGTCATCTTGGTCATTGGAGTAGCTATCTTTGCAAAGTCCTGTCCGAATCTCCGATAATATCCGACTAATCCCAAGAAACTACTAACTTCAGTTGGTGTCCTTGGTCTTTCCCAATCCTTCACTGCTTCAATCTTGGCTGGATCAACTTTGATGCCTTCACTACTTACCACGTGCCCTAGGAAATGGACTTCTCTTAACCAGAATTCACACTTTGAAATTTTTGCGTATAATCCTTCTTGTCTTAAAATCTCCAACACAATCCACAAATGATTCGTATGTTCTTCTTCTGTCTTGGAATATATCAAAATATCATCGATGATTACCACTACAAACTCATCCAAATACTTCTTAAAAATCATGTTCATTAAATCCATAAAAGCTGCTGGTGCATTCGTCAATCCAAACGCCATTACTAAAAACTCATAATGTCCGTACCTTGTTCGAAAAGCCGTCTTTGGCATGTCGTCTGGTTTAACCTTCAATTGGTGATATCCTGATCATAGATCAATCTTAGAAAAATGAACCGCTCCTTTTAACTGGTCAAACAGATCATCTATTTTGGGCAATGGATACTTGTTCTTGATGGTTAGTGATAGGTCCATAATTTAATACATTTTTAATACCTATTTTATGTTTGTTTTCGTAATTTTATTATTTAATAAATTGTTTTCTTTTGTTTTGTAGGAAAATAAATAAAATCATATTTCAAGCAGAAAAAGGTGAAAAAGGCAAGGAGATGGAAATACTTGAAGTCAAAAGGAAATTGGAGAAAAATTGGAAAACTTATCGGAGAAGAAAAAGGAATTTAGGAAATATTTCTAGAATCCGATTTGTAGTCAAAGAGCCCAAGCCCATTATTTTTCCTATATATATATATATCTCCCCTCTTTTAATTGAGATATCAATTTTGACTAGATCTGATAATTTAGGAGTAAGAGTAGATTTAATTGTCTTTTAATTCAAACAATTTTTTATTTCATTCCAACACTTCTTTTCAATTATTTTATTCTGCACTTTTGTTTCATTATTCAATTTTCAGTTTTAGTTCAGTTCGTCAATTAATACTTTGCCGAGTCTTTTCTGTTTGCGGTACTACTTTGGCAAGGCTGGTCCAGGAAGTATCATCACCTTGATTTACATTCACGTACACATGCTTGTTCTTTTACTTTGTTTATTAGTTAATTCTTTGCTTATTAGTTAATTCGTACCTTAACTAGATTAATTTGATTTTATAAATCACATGTTTATTAGTTGTTTTATTTATTCCTTAATCATGTTTAGCTAATTCTTTTGCCCTAGGATGAAGATGAAGTTAATTTAATTATTCTTGATATCTTCTCGTTCCTATTAATTGGTTCTCATGATTTTTCTTGATGCTTAATTGTTCAATTGACAAAGTGATTTTGATATATTATTGTTACCGGATTTATTTTTCATAGCCTATGCTTGCTCCATGAAGTTTTGATAGGTTATTGTTAGATAACAAGTTTCATAGTATATGCTTGTCTCGTTAATTGATATATCTTATTTGTGAAGGAAAGAGAATTGATTTTAGGGCGAGTTGATATTAATTGTGATTGATTAATGGATTCGGATTCCTAGGTTTTCCATATCTGATTTTAATTGTTAATTAGGTTAAACAAATCTCAACTCAAATCTTATTGTCTAGTTCGCCTGAGTTAATTGTTAGGGTTTCAAAAATTCATAGTCTCTGTGGATCGATCTGTGATTGCTACAACTAAACACTGTGCTCTTGCAGTTTACATTATTTTTACACATCAAGTTTTTGGCGCCGCTGCCGGGGTTTATTGATAATTTTCACTCCTTGATATTTAATTCTTCGGATTAGTTTCTTGTTCTGCATTGTTTGTCTTTTAGGGAATAGTGAAGCAGAGGAAAGCTTGGACAAGAAGATTGCTACAAGGCCTCATTGTCTCTTGTGAAATTTTTGGAAGCGCTTTTCGGTATTCCGTATCACCTCTCTGTTTTTTTTCCCACCCATTATTGAAAAACACAAAAAAAAAATATTTGAAAAATCCAAAAAAACTAAATAGTTACTTGTTAAAAACCAACTTGTTGCATCATTCATTCTCTCACATAGGAGCACATCATCTAGATTTATTTATTGTCTTTATCGCTTTCCATCTTATACAATTGTGGTGATTGCTGGAGGAAATTGGTACATACAATTTAGAATAGAACACGTAGTGTAGTGCATCCATAAGTGTTTATTTCTCGTTCTTTGTGTGTTGCATCATTAAATCAATCTTAAGGGCGCCACCCAATTTCAAGATAAGGTGAGGGATTTCATCACCCTTTCCTTGGCCCACAAATCACTAATTCGTTCATCTTGCATTCCTTTTTTCCTTAATAAAATTAATTAGACGTTAGCCCCTAGGATTTCGCGCTCAACTAGGAGGAACAAATCACTAAGTATTTTTCGGTGGTGTCTAGGCTAGCGAAAGCTTACCTGGCCTTTAGACTAGTGCCTAGAATGGTGGTTAGCCTCTTGGCAATGCTTCCTCCTGCCTGGCCAGTCACGACGAATGCTTTTTGAGCTATTACTTTTAGTAGTATCTTATTGTTAGGAGCAAGGTCTAGATTTGTTTTTTAGGATAAGATAGATTTTTCTTTTGATTTTCCATATTCTTGGGTGTTTACTTATAGCTCTTGTCTGCTACATGCTTACTTGATTGCTTCTCTTGTATGCAAAGTATTTGGGTTCGAGACAATACATCTAGATTAGTGAGACAATCCGACCTTTCATTACCTGGAGTAGCAAGACAACTCGATTTCTCTTCACCCACTAAAATTGAGTCAAAAGAAGTAGAAGTTCCAACAACCGTAATGGCTGTCTCTCTTAAAGAACGTTGTTACCCCGCTCATACCGCTCAACCCTCATGCATAGTGCTACCAGCAATAACCGTAAACAATTTTGAAATCAAACATCATAACATTAGCATGTTACCTAGGTTTGCTGGGGTAGAGGGAGAGGATCCATATCTTTTCATTCGAGAATTTGAGGAAGTGTGTGCTTTACAAAAACTTCAACAACTAAGTGAGGATTCCATTAGGCTTAGACTCATTAACTTTGCTTTAAAAGAAGATGTTAAACAGTGGTTGTATAGTCTACCCATTAATTCTATTTCCACATGGGAGGGATTTGTTGCTATATTTCTTAAAAAATATTTTCCCAACCCTAAGGCTAACAGGCTTAGAAATGAAATCAACCAATTTCAACAAAATCGAAATGAGCCTTTTTGGAAATATTTTGATAGATTTCAAAAGTTGTTGTCTAAGTGTCCTCAACATGGTATAGAAAAATGGAGACTTTGTAAAATTCTCTATGAAGCCTTAGATAGTCAAACCACTGCCTTGTTAGAGTCTATGTGTAATGGTAGGTTTATGGATAAAACTGATGAAGAAGCTTGTGGGAGTCAACTAGGGAACCCAGTCAGGAAACTGAAAAATCTAAGGGCGTACATGTAGTTGGTAATTCTATTGCAACCGAAGCTAAGTTAGCTACACTCACTAGACGTCTAGAAGCCTTAGAAACCAACAAGGTGTCCTCACAAGTGTTTCTGTGTGCAAACTGTAATTCTCCTACTCATTTGATAGAAAATTGTCCTGAAATTGAACAAGCCAATGCCATGTTTCAATCTAGAGTTAGGAATGATCCCTATTCATCCACATACAATCCTGGTTGGAAAAATCTTCCAAATTTCTCATGGAACCAAGGTCAATACAATCAGTATAACCAAAATTCTCAACCTGCTTTTCAAAAGCCCAATCCTGGTCCATATCCAACTCAAAATCCTAACTCATATCCTCCACAAAATCTCGGTCAATATCAAAATCCAGTCCCCTTGAATCCTCCTGGTTTTGCCGAATCTGATAAGAGATTTAATTCTTTAGAAAAGAGTATTAAGGCGTTATTGAAATCTCAAGCTAATCTAACTCAATCTCAACAAACTTTCATGAACACTATGACCCAAGATAGGCAATTGCTAAATTCCAATGCTCAAGCCATATCTAAGCTAGAGGTCCAAGTTAGTCAGTTGGCAAACACCATCAGTGAGAGAGAGAAAAATCGATTTCCTAGTCAACCCGAGATTAATCCTAAATTTCATCCAAATCAAAAGTCTCATGAAAATGTGAATTTTGTTATCTCTCTAAGGTCTGGTAATCAATTCAATAATCATGTTGGTGTCAATACTCAAACAGAAGATAAGCTTACATCTGAACCAAATCCGTTACTCTTGAATCCTAGTCTTAAACAATCTTCCAATCCCAAGAGTCCTGAAGAAGTTGAATCTAATGAGTCATCACCCTCCGATGAACCACCTTCAAAACCCCACTATGATGTGTCTATTGAAAAAGTCTTTAAGCCAAAAGCTCTGTTTCCTCACAGACTTACTTCAAACAAACAATTTGCTCAATTAGATAAGATTTTGGAAGTCTTCAAACAAGTCAAGATTAACATTCCTCTTTTAGATGCAATTCAACAAGTTCCCTCTTATGCGATAAAAGATTTGTGTACTCATAAAAGAACCACTCATGTTCCTAAAAAAGCTTTCCTAACATCTAATGTCAGCTCTATCTTGTCAAATCAAATCTCTTTGAAGTATAAGGATCCTGGTTGTCGTACCATTTCTTGTGTCATTGGTAATACTTTCATTGATAAAGCTTTACTTGATCTAGGAGCTAGTGTGAATCTTCTTCCATTATCTGTGTATCAAGACCTGGGTTTAGGTGAACTTAAAGAGACTACTATCACTCTTCAGTTAGCTGACCGTTCTGTCAAAATTCCTAAGGGTATGGTGGAGGATGTGTTGATTAAGGTTGGTGATTTTGTCTTCCCTGTCGATTTCATTGTTCAAGAAACCGAACCTGTCCAAAATCTCAAAAATCAAATTCCCATCATTCTAGGAAGACCTTTTCTTGCCACCTCTAATGCTTTGATCAACTGTAGGAATGGATTAATGAAACTCACATTTGGAAACATGCAAATTGATCTCAACATTTTCAATGTAGGAAATCAACCCAATGATCTTTTTGACCAACCCATAGAAATTAACATGATTGATGAGTTAGTTGATAATGAAATCATGAATGTTGATGATGTTCTTAACTTTTGTCAAAATTACTTTGGTCAAGATTGGGATGATACTGGTCATAAAAATAAGGTTAATGAAATGTTAGAGTCCACTATTCCTAGTTCCAATCGAGAGTTAGAACCTTTTCCTTTGCCGCTTTATGAAACTAATTAATCAGTTGAGACAAGTCCACCGGAATTAGAACTTAAACCTCTTCCCAAAACTCCTACTTATATGTTTCTAGGTCCTTCTTCTGATTCTCTTCCATTCATTCTTGAGGATAGTGCAATTGTGTCTTTTCTTGAGAAAGATATTTTATTGGAGTATGAGAGCACTAAAGAACTTCGTGAATTTTTTAAGTCTTCTGTTGGTGAGCCACCCCACTTGATTTTATCTATCTTTTTCCACTCTTGATCACTCTTTGGTAGTTAATAATGAAACTCATCATGTTGTTATCTCTAGTGACATAGTTCATAACCAAAAATTTCAAGTAATTAATCTGTTTAAACAACATAAAGAAACATGTACTTGGTCTATGAATGATGTTAGTGGTATGAGTTTTATTGTGGTTCAAGATCATCTTTCTCTAGTGGATAATGTTGTCTTTGTGGGTGAGTTTCACATGTTTGATGATTCTATTAAGAAGGTAGTTTTTCCTCGATCTGGTATTGGTTAGTAAGAGTTTTTGTGTGTGTCTCCCATAGTCAAGTGTAGGTATGGGGGAGTTTGTGTGTGTTTGTCTATTTGTTATAGGTATTGTGTATCTCCGTCATGCCCTTATCAGGTATTCTCGTCCTTTTACTCTGTCATTTTTCTCTCATTTGCATACATTGAGGACAATGCATGATTTAGGTATGGGGGAGGGGTTTAGTAGTATTATAAAAAAAATATAAAAAAATAAAAAACCAAAAAAAAAATTGAAAAATGAAAAAATCCCAAAAAGAAGTTTAGTGTTGTAAATTGTAGAATTCTAGTCTTTTGAAATGATTTCTTGTGGCTTGATGCACCCTTACATGCTATAGTAATCTTTTGTTACTGATACTTTTGATTAAGAAGTGATTTGCTAAGTTCTTGTCCACACACATACACTAGCAAGTTGAAACTAGTAGACTTATTGAATGTTGCAAGTAATTAGGACATGAATATGTGCAAAATGATTTGGTTTCCATGCTTTGAGTACAAGTTGGTGCATTGAAGATATTTTTGCTTGGGATTGATTATGTTTTTACCACCATGTGAGATTTTGAGCCTATATGCATATCTTTTGCATTTATATTCGTTTGCTTGAGTGTCCACATGTTGTTTGCATTGCTAGCACTTGTTTGAGACCTTTCTTGAAACGCATGACATTATTTGACGATAAGATGATAAAGGCATTTAGGAATAACCTATATTTTCCAAATTACCACACCATTTATATATGATCAATTAGTTACCCATTTGAGCTTAATCCTATTTTTTCGGTGACACACCACATTATGTGCCTAGACCTTTTTCTTGTTTAGCCTTACTTATGATTGATCCCAAATTGTCAATGGCTAGTAGGAACTTGAGGGAGTAATAAGGTGTGTGAGATGGGTTTACTTTTGTTCATTACTTTTGAGGAAATATTTGGTTTGATTACTTACTTCATAGTTGTTGTTCAAGAAATTTTTGAAGGAGGATTGTGTTTGCTTATATCTATCTTTTAGCTCTCGAAAGAAAAAAAAGAAAAAAAAAACAAAAAAAAAGATGAAAAAAAAACAAAATATATAAAAAAAAAAAAGCAAAAAGAAAAAAAAAATTATGAGAGCATACTTATGTTTTTGTGATCCTTCTTCATTCGACTAATCAAGCCTTTTGTTGAAAGAAAATCAGAAAATTCATGTGTGGGGAGGATGAGTTTGGTGATGTGTATGATTAATTATAGTGCCTACTAGCTTTTGACACTTCACCTTATTTGGCCTTACTTGACATACCTTGTTCCTAGCCCCGTTACAACCCAAATAAAGACCTTTTGATTATCATCATTGATGTATGTTGTGTTAAAGTTAGATTGATACCAAATGTCAAGCATGCTTATGATTTTGTTGGAATTGAGTGAAACACTTACCCTTGTTCTTGAGTGAATATTCTTTTGTGAGTGAAAGGTGAGTTATTGCTTGTTTCTACATTTGAGATTCCAAGTTTTGACTCAAAGGTGTACTCTTGTGGGTTTAGCATGATTACCAACTTATTCTTACACTTGACATGGACTTTTGAGCACTTATGCATATTTCTTTGAGTAGACTATGTGAATCCTTGCACATTCCACATCAAGACATTGCAAAGTCATTTTTGATTCTTAAGTTGATGTAGCATGAGAGGACTTGTATGTGTGGTG
Source organism: Heracleum sosnowskyi (assembly GCA_030848705.1). Classification (NCBI taxonomy): domain Eukaryota; kingdom Viridiplantae; phylum Streptophyta; class Magnoliopsida; order Apiales; family Apiaceae; genus Heracleum; species Heracleum sosnowskyi. The sequence goes on along the minus strand of CM061238.1, from coordinate 55,544,818 downwards.
TTGCATTGCCATGCAATCTTTTACATGAGCTAGATGGATTTTGTGGGTACATTCACTATAAACCCTCACGAGACCTTACTCGTCCACTAGGGCTGCCTAGGGGTTTAAAGGGCTTGTTGCATATGCCAAATGTAACCGTGATCACCTACAGAAGTGGTATTATCTATTATATAGTAGTTTATATTATATTAGTTTTTCTCGAGGACGAGCAAAAGATAGGTATGGGGGCATTTGATAGGTCCACAATTTAATACATTTTTAATACCTATTTTATGTTTGTTTTCGTAATTTTATTATTTAATAAATTGTTTTCTTTTGTTTTGTAGGAAAATAAATAAAATCACATTTCAAGCAGAAAAAGGTGAAAAAGGCAAGGAGATGGAAATACTTGAAGTCAAAAGGAAATTGGAGAAAAATTGGAAAACTTATCGGAGAAGAAAAAGGAATTGAGGAAATATTTCTAGAATCCGATTTGTAGTCAAAGAGCCCAAGCCCATTATTTTTCCTATATATATATATCTCCCCTCTTGTAATTGAGACATCAATTTTGACTAGATCTGATAATTTAGGAGTAAGAGTAGATTTAATTGTCTTTTAATTCAAACAATTTTTTATTTCATTCAAACACTTCTTTTCAATTATTTTATTGTGCACCTTTGTTTCGTTATTCAATTTTCAGTGTTATTTCAGTTCGTCAATTAATACTTTGCCGAGTCTTTTCTGTTTGCGGTACTACTTTGGCAAGGCTGGTCCAGGAAGTATCATCACCTTGATTTACATTCACGTACACATGCTTGTTCTTTTACTTTGTTTATTAGTTAATTCTTTGCTTATTAGTTAATTCGTACCTTAACTAGATTAATTTGATTTTATAAATCACATGTTTATTAGTTGTTTTATTTATTCCTTAATCATGTTTAGCTAATTCTTTTGCCCTAGGATGAAGATGAAGTTAATTTAATTATTCTTGATATCTTCTCGTTCCTATTAATTGGTTCTCATGATTTTTCTTGATGCTTAATTGTTCAATTGACAAAGTGATTTTGATATATTATTGTTACCGGATTTATTTTTCATAGCCTATGCTTGCTCCATGATGTTTTGATAGGTTATTGTTAGATAACAAGTTTCATAGTATATGCTTGTCTCGTTAATTGATATATCTTATTTGTGAAGGAAAGAGAATTGATTTTAGGGCGATTTGATATTAATTGTGATTGATTAATGGATTCGGATTCCTAGGTTTTCCATATCTGATTTTAATTGTTAATTAGGTTAAACAAATCTCAACTCAAATCTTATTTTTCTAGTTCGCCTGAGTTAATTGTTAGGGTTTTTGAAAATTCATAATCTCTGTGGATCGATCTGTGATTGCTACAACTAAACACTGTGCGCTTGCAGTTTACATTTTTTTACACATCAAGCCAATTAATAGGAATAAGAAGATATCAGAAATAATTCAATTAACTTCATCTTCATCCTAGGGCAAGAGATTTAGCTACTCATAATTTTTCTTGGTGCTTAATTGTTTAATTAACAAAGTGATTTTGATATATTATTGTTACCGGATTTATTTTTCATAGCCTATGCTTGCTCCATGAAGTTTTGATAGGTTATTGTTAGATAACAAGTTTCATAGTATATGCTTGTCTCGTTAATTGATATATCTTATTTGTGAAGGAAAGAGAATTGATTTTAGGGAGAGTTGATATTAATTGTGATTGATTAATGGATTCGGATTCCAAGGTTTTCCTTATCTGATTTTAATTGTTAATTAGGTTAAACAAATCTCAACTCAAATATTATTTGTCTAGTTCGCCTGAGTTAATTGTTAGGGTTTTTGAAAATTCATAGTCTTTGTGGATCGATCTGTTATTGCTACAACTAAACACTGTGCGCTTGCAGTTACATTATTTTTATACATCACATACCTACGAGGGGCATCTAAGTCCTCTATGAAGTCATCAGTAGGCTCGGACTCCTCCATTGGCAAAGAAGAAGTATCAAAAGTATGCCAAAAAGGCAAGATGCCTCGAAATGGATCCCCAATTTAGATTAAAAAGTCATGAAGACCACGATTCTTAAAATCGGAAGATCAATTGTAGTCATAATTAAAGACCTCAAGCTCAAACTAAAAACCTAAAGAGGCCTATTGGAAGAATGTTAATATATGGGTTGAAACCCCAGAAAATTGAGGAAGTAGAGCTCAGAACGAGCTTCGATTCCTCAGAACGAGCTTCAATTTGATATACTGCAAGCACAAATTAAAGAAACGAGTGAAACGTTATGTCTATCTTCGTTCATGAAGACCTCTCGATGTGAAACTTAAGGTATTAGAACTCAAGTTAGTTCTTGTATCTGTAAGCCACGTTTGGCATTGTTGAAACCTCAAAAGAGGTCTAAGGTGCTAAAACTCAAGTTAGTTCTTGTATCTGTAAGCCACGTTTGGCATTGTTGAAACCTCAAAAGAGGTCTAAGGTGCTAAAACTCAAGTTAGTTCTTGTATCTGTAAGCCACGTTTGGCGTTGTTGAAACCTTAAACAAGGTCGAAAGACCGAGTCCGAAAATACATGAAAAGCTGAGGTCGTTTTGTTCGACCTAGGACCAAATCGAGGTCGAAAATCGAGGTCGAAAATTGAGGTCGAAAACACCTCAAAAAACGCCTAGGAGACCGTCTGGGACGCGTGGTTCACAACCCCGTCTTGTACACGGGGGTGACCAACGTCCAAAAGACATTTGAAAAATAAAGGGCTGAAAAACGCCCAGAAAGCTACGAACGCCTAGGAAATAGTCTCGGAGGCGTGGTTCACAACCCCGTCTTGTTCACGGGGTGACCAACGCCCAGAAGACATTTAAAAAAGAAGAAATCAAAATTTGAAAAACGCCCAAGGAGCTATGGACGCTTAGGAAACAGCTTCGGGGGCGTGGTTCACAACCCTGCCTTGTACACGGGGTTGACCAACGCTCAGAAGATATTTGGAAAGTCAAGGATTAAAAAACGGTTAGGAGGCAAAGACGCCCAGGAGACGTCCTTGAGCGCGTGGTTCATAACCCCGCCTTGTACGCGGGGGTGAACACCGCCCAGAAGATAAATGAAAAGTTAACAAAAATTAAATTCAAAGGACGCCCAGGAAGCTCCCTCGTGCGCGGGGCTGACCACCCTGCCTTGTACGCGGGGGTCACCCACGCAGAGGCTGCAGCGCACGACCAATTCTATAGAAACAAAGGCAAATGAAATGGCAACAATTTAAAAAAAAAAATTAAGCGAAACAACGCCTGGGAAACAGCCTTGTAGGCGGGGCTTACAAGAATGCTTTCTACGCGGGGGTAAACCACGCCACCCGCGCACTTCTCTCCTCAAACAACAAAAAAACAGACAAGGCACTAATTGGCTGACACGTGTCACTGCTTATGTCCCCCCACGGGGAACATAATTCTGTTCGATTGTATTGAAAAGGGGACAAGAATCTTGATGGAAGTTAAAAAGAAATTCAGAAATTACTAATTAAATAGCAAAATGCTATTTAAAATTCCTGAAAAAATAGAAAATTATTTTCTTAATTTTGGAAAATATATATGCTGGTTGGCACTTTTTAAAACATTTCAAGAAATATTTTAAAAATACCTGTGGGTACATGAAAATTCCTAAAATTTTAGGAATAATTATTAAAAATACTTGTGGGTACATGAAAATTCCTAAAATATTAGGAAAAATTATTAAAAATACATGTGGGTGCATGAAAATTCCTAAAATATTAGGAATGATTATTAAAAATACCTGTGGGTACATGAAAATTCCTAAAATATTATGAATAATTATTAAAAATACCTGTGGGTACATGAAAATTCCTAAAATATTATGAATAATTATTAAAAATACCTGTGGGTACATGAAAATTCCTAAAATATTAGGAATAATTATTAAAATACATGTGGGTACATAAAAATTCCTAAATTATTAGGAATATTTCATTAAATGTCAAATTAGCCTTGAATAAGGCAACAATCGTCGTAAATGTGTAGGTCGCTCCACATTTTGCAATAAGGCGATACTTGTGAAACACTAGTGTAAATAAAGTCCTAGGTAAAGGATAAAAAAGAACCTGAATCTCGAAAAAGGTCAATATAATTTTTATGAAAGCTTGAAAAGTTTTCCTAGAAATTGGGGGACAAATGATATGGGCTAAAAATAACCCTAGAAATGTAATTAATGAATATTAATTAGACATAGATTGGTCCAAGAATACGACCTAATATTCAAGTCCCAAAACCCTGATTATTTATTAATTTCGTAATTAATAAATAGGGAAAATATACAGCTCATGAAAAGAGTCCAAAATATGGTAAATCCATCAAAGAAGGATCCAGAATCCCAATTAATGAGTCATAGCCTTTATCAACAATGAAAAGACTTATTCAGCAAGAAATACAATGTTTATCCAATATCAAAAAGGAGACTTATTCGCTAATACTCCTAAACTTTCCCTAAATATGAGGCTGCAAACGTCTATATAAAGGACCTGATCCTACAATCAGAACTACGTCTTTGGCTTGATTCTCAATTACGAATTGAGATACGTAGGCGTCTTGTGAGGACCAATTTATTCTCGAAACACAAGTGTAGCCATTAAAGCTCGAAACTCTCTAACCCTAGCATTAAATTCGCAAGCTCAGTTTTTATTCCATAACAGCAGATAAATTAGAAGATAATGAAAGTTCTTTTTCCATACATCATTTGGGATTAAAAAGCTACACTTACTCTAAAGAAATATGCAATAATTTCTGAGAATAGCCGGGAGCCGGGGACTAGAGAATATATTTTTAATTAACCGCTCCCATCACCCATGGTTCCTGTAGTGGCCAAGGGTTGTTATGTAATATATATATATATATATATAGGGGGCGTTCCATAGCCCCCGTTGGATATCCCCCTGCCCTCAATGAAACATTGAGGGCGTCCTCAGTGTTTCATTGAGGGTGCCCTCAATTTTTCATTGAGCGCGGTAGTTTTTAAACAAAAAATTAAAAATAGAAGAATAGTAGAAAAAAAATATAACATTCAGCACAAAAATAGTGGGCATGTTTTTCTGGATACGCATTGAGGGCGCCCTCAATGAAACATTGAGGGCGTAGAAGGACAAAAATTTAATTTTAGGAGACACCCTCAATGTTTCATTGAGGGCGTAGTAATAGTTTTCCGCCTTAAATTCTTGATTTAATTATTTAAAAGTTCAACAAAAATTCAAAAAATTATAATATTCAAATAATTATATTTTGAGTATAAGTATGATTAATTGGGTGTGCATGAATTTAAATTTTAATTTTGACTTTTTATATATTTTTAAATTAATTTTTTTAAACGAACGCCCTCAATGAAACATTGAGGTCGCCCTCAATGAAACATTGAGGGCAGGGGGATTTTTATTATTATTGTAAATTTACCTGAAAAATTAAATAAAAATAGAAAAATATGCAAAATTTGAATTTAAATTTATAAATATCGAGAAAAACATGCCCACTATTTTTGTGATGAATTTTATATTTTTTTTTCTAGTATTCTTCTATTTTTAATTATTTATTTAAAAACAACCGCCCTCAATGAAACATTGAGGGCAGGGGATATCTCCGAGGATCTGGACTAATCCCCTATATATATATATATAGGGGAAAGATGCTTATATATATAGGGATTTGGTCCACAACCACGGGTGGCTGTAAAATGACCACCAGCCACCCACCGCAATGAATCATTGCGGGGGTTCTCACCCACCGCAATGAATCATTGCGGGTGTTCTTAACTTCTTTTTGGACAAAACTGCCCCTCGACCCCGCAATGTTTCAATGCTCCCCCGCAATGAATCATTGCGGGTGTATTTAACTTCTTTTTATTTCCAGGACTGCCTGTTTGCACAAAATCACGCAAGCGTACGCGGTCAACAAGTAATATATGAAAGTAGAGTTCGTTCCCACAGAGACTGCTTTGGTTACTATAGTTATGCACCTATGCAACAATGTATGGCTATTGTTCAATGCTAAGACAAGTATCAAGTTTGTGTTTTGATTAACTAAATTAACTATTCAACTTAACAAGAATTTAATTAACTAAAGAGATTGTTGTTTAATTACTTATGAGAATAAAACATGGGATCCTAACTTCATTAAATACTTCATCTAGAGTCTTTTGTCTTTAATCAATGCATGTGACGGTTGTAATAACTAATCGGATAACACTAAATCAGTACACGCTACCTTTCAGTATACGTATACCAAACTACTCAAACATCCACAAAAGAGATAGAAGTTAAGCAGACACCAATTATGCTTAGACCCTATATGTCTATAAGATTTGAAAAAATAACGGTTTAACGAGCAAGTTATCCATTCAGATTACATAGGGCAGGTAAGATGGTTAAAATCACCTACGAATCATGCATGACAAACTTACATAAACCTATGCTAGCATGGCAAGTTCTAAACCTCTATATCCACTTTCGCAATCAATAGAGATTAACAAACAATCTTAGATGTTAGCTACACATCCAAGAAGAATAAGCACAACCAAACTAGGATATCAATTAGCCATCACACACAAATCTTTAAAACAATTAACTACTAAAATCCATAAATAAATCCGTTAGAATCCCACGACAATGATTAGTTCATAATCGAACCGTTCATCATCGTGGGTTCTGATGAAAACATGATAATAATAAGTCTAGAATACTGAATAAAAGTGCTAGGGTTTAAGAAAGAACAAACGAAAACCAACGAGAATCCAAAGTATCGCCTAATTAGAAGAATACAAAGAAAAGATGAAAAGTAGATCTTCGTAATCAGCCGTCTTCTTGTTCTCCTTGATGGTGGATGAATATGTATGTATGTAACTCAATATATATCTCAGAATTCGTCCACCAATAGTTTATATAGGCTGCAGGGCTGACTGGTCTTCTGGCAACTTTCATTTTCTGACTTGAAATTGCCTTCTTCAACATGTTTAGGGCGCGGGCGCGCCTATAAGGGCGCGGGGGCGCTTGGTTACTGTTCACAATCTGACATTTTGCTTTTCTTGTCTTTTCCTTGCGCTCTCTCGCTCCGCAACCACTTGACCTTCTCAAACATGCTCAAAACACCATTGCAATCCACAGGAACTCCACATCTCTGTTGACAACTCAACTCTGCAATTACTAACACCAAACATATCACAAACACCACAAACTTGAGAACAAAACAACCAATTTAAGCCAATTTAGGACGATCCTAGTGGATATGAAATCCACTTATCACTGCCCTTATTGGGCTGGGCTTAACTTGGGCTGGACTGGGCTGCCCTTACAATATTTTAAAATTATAAAATATTACAAAAATATTAATGTGCGACAAAATTTAAAATATTGAGATGTACCACAAAATTTAAATTATTGAATTAAATTTAATTTTTTAATTTCTACAAATGATAAACTACTAATATAAAGTATAAACATTCAAAATATTGATTTGAAAATCAAATTAACATGTGTGTAATCATTTATTATGTTAAAAAAATAAAAATGAAAAAACTAGAACACAATTATTTGCGAACGAGTAATCATGTGTATGGTTTAACATGTGTTTCACCATAGAATATTTGGAAACATTAGTTATATTAAATTTATATTTAATATTAATTTTTATTAAATTTAAAAGCAATTTTGAAAAAAATATCAATAATATATATTTATATTAGAACGAGTAATCATATATTTTTTTCACCGTAGAATTAGAGATGGATGGGAAAATATTTTGAAACATGATTTAGAATTAATTTTATTATTTTAAAAAACAAAATTAAAAATATCAATAACTCACAATTATTTTCGAACTAGTAATTATCTATAAGGTTTAACATGTGTTTCAACAGAATTGGACCTAGAAAAATAATTAAATGTAATATATGTAATAAAAACCATCTCTAATAATGTATAAAACATATTTATGATTTTTTTGCATTTATTTTAATTTTTGAGAATATATTAAGGGTTTAAAATAAAAAAACAAAAAAAAAATACCCCTAGCAATGAAACATTGCGGGGGGACTAAGCTCAAACCAACTTTTAAAGCTGGACAGTTGGCAGGTGGCTGCATTAAATGCACCACCCCCCGCAATGAAACATTGCTGGGCTACCAACCCCCGCAATGAAACATTGCGGTGGATAGTTGGTTGCATTTAATGCACCCCCCCCCCCCCCCCCGCAATGTTTCCTTGCGGGGTAGGCCGTCACCTTAAACCCCGCAGCCCCTTCCCCTTTCCCCTTTTTTCAAACAAACCCTATTTTGTTTTGGAGCTCCATTTTCAAATTTTTTGAAGATCTTTCAACTCAAGGTTAGTATTCTTATTAGTATGACTTCCTATTTATTTGGTGATTCTAGTTCATCTAGTGAGCATAAGGGTTACGATTATTATACACCTCCCGTTACCAAAAAACATGCTTTTTGTAAATTATTTTTTGATGATGAAATTATAGATGTTGATAGTTATGATAGTAAGGGAAAAACAAATGAAACTATTGATGGAGATGATAATGTTGGTGGAAATGATTGTGATTATAGTGAAGAAGATGAGGAAAATGATGAGGAAAATAATAGGGATAATACAAATGATTGTGATTTTACATTTTCGAATATCAATGATGTTGTGCCTTGTGTTGGTATGAGTTTTGATACGTTAGATGAGGCGGAAAAGTTTTATAGGGATTATGGTCGAAATGTCGGATTCGATGTAATTATTCGAAATACTCATAAACATTCACGTAGTCATGATCCATCATCTCGTATGTTTATTTGTAAGAAAGGTGGAAGACTAGCACCGATATCTCATTTTAAAGGAAAACGAATTAGAGATTCAATTCCAAGAACGGGTTGTTGTGCAAGAATGTGTGTTGCTCATCAAGTGAAAATTAACAAATGGAAAATAACTTCGATCAAGTTGGTGCACAATCATGCTATGGTGACACCGGATAAGACACAATTTTTTAGATGGCCACAAAATATAGATCCCATCACCCTAGCATTGATTGAGTTGTTTAACAAATCGGGGATCGAGACGGCAAAAATTATGAGATTACTTAGTGAGACAAGTGGGGGTGTTCAAAATTTAGGGTTTTCTAATCAAGACATACGCAATGTCATACGTGATATTCGGCGTCGAGTGTTTGATGATGGTGATGCGGAGTGTGGTTTGCTCTTGTTATGACAATTACAACAAGAGAGCATTAATGGTGAATTTTTCTACCGTGTGGATGTGGATGACGAGAATCGTGTTAGGGGTTTGGTGTGGGTTGATCCTCGGTCCATGAACGCTTACAAGAATTTTGGCGATGTGGTTACATTCGACTCAACCTATCGAACGAACCGCTATTGTATGCCTTTCATACCTATCACGGGGGTGAACCACCACTTCCAAAATATTTTGTTTGGATTTGCACTTGTGAGGGATGAGAAAGAGGAATCTTATAAATGGGTTTTAGAAACATGGTTGGAAGCCGTTGACAACAAAGCGCCAATCACAATTATCACCGATCAAGATGTTGCTTTGGGGAATGCTATTGCCAAGGTTATACCACAAACAAAACATACATATTGTACATGGCATATAAGTAGTAAATTTCCGGAAAAATTATCTACTCTATACACCAATTATCCGGAATTCAAATCGGATTTTAATGCATGTGTGTACAAGTCCTTGACACCAACGGAATTCGAAGCTAGGTGGGAAGATTTAGTTGCGAAATACCAACTTCAAGATCATGTTTGGCTAAATCAAATGTTTAGTATTAAAGATCAATGGATTGACGCTTATACAAAAGGATATTTTGCCACCGGTATGACCACTACCTCAAGGAGCGAATCCATGAACTCTTTTTTTGATGAATATGTAAAAGCATCTACCGGATTGAAAGAATTCATTGAGAACTCACAAAAAGCTTTGAAGGCACAATATCTTAGAGAGGTTAAAGGCGATTACGAGACCGAAGAAACGGCAAGGAGGTTAGTATTGCGCTCATCCTTGGAAATTGAAGCATCCAAGATTTACACGAAAGAGATGTTTAAGCGCTTTCAAAAAGAATATGTAAAAAGTGCATCTTATACAATGAAAAGGGCTTCAAATAGTGAAAGTTGGTTTAAAATGTACTTGGTTGAGAAGTCTACATTGCCGGAGAATAGTAGAAGAAGTTATCGGATATTTGTTTCTAGTGAAGGAACAATTGAATGTATTTGCAAGAATTTCGAACATTCCGGAATGCTTTGTAAACACATCATTCACTATCTAGTCAAGAAAGATAGAACCAAGATACCAAGTATTTACATCATGCCTAGGTGGACAAAGGATGGCAACAAAATTGTGGGACCTTTACCGTACGTTCCTCCCGTTCTTGCTAATGTTGGTGAAACACAAAACGTAAGGTATAGTGCATTGTGTCAATCTTTTCAAAGTTTAGGTGCTATTGGTAGTTGTTCTGTCCCGCGCTACAAGTACATAATGAATGTGATTGAGAGAGAAAAGTGTAGCGTGAACAAAATTTTTCCGATAGAAGAGAAAAACGAAAGAACGCAAGAGAAAAGTGTAGCGTGAACACTATTTTTTCGAATTAAAAAAATAAAAAATAATTTTTGATAATATAATTAATTAATTTAAATTTTTACCTTATCACAATAAAAAATTATTAAAATTTTATTTATAATCAATATTTAATCAATATTTTAGTGAATAACTTTTAAATTATTAGCGCTCTGATTATTAATTTTATAATTTTATTTTAATTTTTGATAATATAAATAATTATAAAAAAAAAAAATTAATATAAATTAATTTAATAAAAAAATATTTTTGTACAGACCCAATATAAAATTATATCTAAGCCCAATACAATTATATGCAAGCCCAATACTATTTACATTAAATCCATAAAACTTGGACCAGCAATAAAAGAAGGGCGTTTTGGTAACTGAGACCCCCGCAATGTATCAATGCGGGGGTAAGGGGTAATATCCCCGCAATGTTTAGTTGCGGGTGGTGGTTGATAAATTCTTCCAACCACCTGTGGTTGTGGAAGGGACCTATATATATATATATATAAAAGCATACAATAGGTCTTGCCGGAAATATTATGACAGTAATAGTCTGCCTAAACAAAATCTAGACCGACAAGCCATAGCTAGACACATCCTCTATATCACGGCTTGTATATATAAAATGTAGACTTTTTTTTAAGGGGGTTGCTAAGTATTTTTCTCAGATGCATCTTTATACCTTTTGATTTTTGTGGGGCAGTTCGATCTATAGTTTGTTCAATAGAACTTTGAAAGAAAATAATTTCGGAGCCACTGTCTTTTGTACCCCTTCGGCCCTTCTTCCTAACTAGATCCCACTGTCTTTCGTACCTCTTCTAACTAGATCCATCCACATACATATATATGTAGTTTGGGCAGTACAAAAAATGTATCTCTGATCATCACGAAAAACACAAATCTATGATACTTGAAATCTGAAATATATAATCTCACATTAAAACATCTGATGTCTCTTTTTCTTTCTAGCAGAAGATGGACAATCAGAGAGACTAGCTTGCAGAGTCATCTATTTAAACATATGTAACTGGTCATTTTCGAAAATGAATAGATAAAAGTGTTTCTCAACAGGGAAAATGTGGGGATAAGAGGAGCCTTATTTCCCGAATTAAGTAGGGCAACTTATTTACAAAAGCTGAAGAACTGCATGTGCATTATGCTAGAATGATGGGGTGCCATCATCGTGCTAAGTAGATTCAATGTCATATTTGTCTTTATTCTAATTCTCTCCTCAATCTCTGTCGTCTCCCTTCACCATATACCTCTTACTCGATAAATAAAAAATGGAAATGTATAATTAGACTATTGATTATTATACATTTGAAGGTACATAGACATATAAACTCAATAAACGGAAGTCAACGGATCGGAAGAGGGTGGTGATAGGGAAACTTAAAATCTAATAAATTTAGGTTGTGTTTGGTTGGGGTGAATGGAATGGAATGGAATGACATTTAAATCTTCCCTCCAACTCCCATTACTTTCTTTTAATTTCATCATTCCATTCCATTCCATTCACCCCAACCAAACACAACATTAGTGTGTATAAATATTAAATTTGTGACCTAGCTCCTCATTGTTCTTTGATTCATATAACAAGATTACCACAACGTGATAACTGATGAAACAAAAACCATTGCTGTAAGATTAAACAACATTGATGCTTGTTGCATGATTAATTGGACTCAACGGTTGGCTCTGGCAACCCAGTTTTCTAGAACTTTACTAAAGCAAGGTTCTGTCTAATGCTGTATTGATAATTTGTATTTGATAAAATATTGAACTAAAAGTGCTGGTTGCGATGATCAAATGTCTAATGTCAAATTTGGTGCAATATTATCAACTTTTACTTTATTCTGTCATACATGATAATATTCGCTTATTTTTATTTGAATTGGATTTTTTTTACAGAGCTGATCAGTAGTCGACCATAAAATTCCAAGAGGAAGATGCATTTCAATTCATCAAGACTCTTTTGGTCTAGCTGAAGATGATCAAGATAATTATACCAAAAAGTATATATAGAGATTCACTTTGTTCAAGTACACGTCGAAAAGTAGTTTGCAAGTTGCCAAGAATCATGGAGAAGAGGGGCCCAGAGCAACCCTCATCACATATATCTTATCTTCCCCTCGCACCAGCTTTAATTTGTAGTAATATTCCAGTCGTCATATCATACAAATAATTCGGTGGTGGGACTCTCCGTTTACCCCAAAATTCAAAGTCTCATCAATACTGTGACGTGTCAGAACCCCTCTACTCCACTATGTAATCTTGATGGGACTTGCATGTGCTCCTTCCATTCTAGGTTCATCTTGAAATTACATTATCCCCATCCCCATTCACAAAAAAAAAGGACCTTTCGCATCAACTATTATATATTCCTTCAAATCAACTTTAAAATTTTCGTGAAGGAATGACTTAAATTTCAAAGTATTGACTTTTATCAGGAAAGAATAATTAGAGTTGTGTAACACATTTTGTGGATAGTAAAACTATGGCCAAAGATTAAATCAATACTCCCCCGTCCTATTCATTTCTATACATTTTTCATTTTGGGATGTCCCATTCATTTCTATACATTCCAAAAATAGTAACTTTTAATAATATAAAACACTATTAGGCCCACTACTTTCTCCACTATCTCCATTCTATAACAATATAAATCACTATTACACTCACTACTTCCTCCACTATCTCAAATCTATTATTAAATATTGATAGGTCCCACCACTTTACTCACTTTTCATCTAATTTTACTCATTTTTTATATATTTTCTTAGTCTATGTGCCCAATCCCAATGTATACAATTCACTGGGACGGAGGGAGTACTATGTATATGTTTTCTTTTTTCAGTACAGATGAGAAGAATGCATCCTGCAGGGGAAAGCAACTCAGACAAAGCCCACAATATAAGTGATATTTCGTTCTATATATACTAGATTTTAAGCATTTAGGTTCATGCACTTTCTTTTTAAGAGTAGGCTAGGTACCACAAATTCGTTTTCAATTTTTTATCAAAAGATATGACATGATAAATGGCGTATTTTAATTCATAGAACGCATATTAATACACACGAGGTATCATATTATTATTAAAAAAGTTATCAAGCATGACACATAAATATTTGAAAACAATTTTTGGAACTATATTCGGGATATCTAACATTTTTCTTTTTTATTTATGTAGCGGACACTGTACTGGACAGTGAGCAGATGACTCGTTATTGAACATTTGCTCTAAAATTTAGGATGATCATTAGGAACATGTTACAAAACTGTACCTGGTCATGTTACGAAAGATACAGAAATGATTCAGAACTTGATATATTTAACTGCAAATATACGTTTACCTAGATCAGTACCGTTTACGTTCTCATTCTGTATTACGAAGTAATTTTAAAGTTACCAGTTTATTTTCTTTTTCTCTTCAGCTATATTTTTTTTCGGCACTTTAATTCATTTTTCCATTTCTCCGAGATTTATTATCCCCATTGTAATACATAAATTAATTTGCAAAGCAAGCTATTCGAATCATTTCTTCTCCTGTTCGTTGTTAGGAAGAGCCTGGTACACCTTGTTAAATGAGCAAATCTCTATTTTCAAATCCTAAAAATCCACAACCCCAACCCCAACCCATAAACTTGTTATTGACCCAGTTTTGCTTTCTTGATATTCAAGTGGTGCATCTAATTTCCTAAACCATTATGTCTCCCAATTTAATTTTTTTAAATCAATTATTTCCCTATTAGCAGTGTTGTAAAAAGCGGGAATCAGAGTTAATCGGTGAATGCACCGTCTAGGGATTAATCGGGTAATCGGGGATTAATCGGAATAAATTTAATAATATTTTTTATATACATTTATATTCATATATATAATTGTTTGGTTATTTCAACTAAACATATATTATTATCATATATTTATGCAAATATGTTAAAAATGTTATATAATTGTAATAAATAAAATTTTGAAGGTTTAACTTTTCAATTAGAGGTCAATTTAAGAGAAAAAATTAAGAGAATTTACGATTTAGGCATCTAAAATTATAATTATATGTATAAAAATAATGTTTTTTCTCTTGTTTAATCAAGTTTCTACCTTTTCAATTTTTAATTATTTTTTAAAATTTTAACTATTTTTTAATAATTAGCCCGATTTTTTACCGATTAATCCAATTTTTGACCGATTCAGCCGATTTCGATTTTTGACCGTTTTTCTGAAAAAACGATTAATTATCCGATTTTCCCTTAATCAGTTCGATGGCCCACCGTCCAGCGATTAATCGACGATTAATCCCGATTAATCACCGAATTTTAGAACACTGCCTATTTGAGAGATTGTGTCTTCTATATCGAGTTTGTTTAATTACTTACGTTAAAGTGCTCAGATATGAGAAATATGCATTACAATATTATTAAATCACTGACAATAATAATTACTAGAAAAACAATTCCCTGGAAAAAAATGACAGTAGCTGGTTGCAGATTATAAATGTGTTTTTGGAGGAATTTCGTAACAACACGAAATCGGATGTTGGTGGAATAACGAATTATGAAAATAGAGGGATTTGGGATTTTTGGATGTTTGGGGGTTGGACTTGGGAGGTGTCTCGATTTGTCTCGTATATCGGATCCTTTTGCCAAGATGCATGCGTACCAATTTATATTGGATCAAGCCCACGCAGTTCTGTGCAATTGTGTTTATCCCTGAGACACTTTAGGGATAAACTTTGTTAATGTGGGCAATTACCGATTTTATCTTGTATTATCTTGGCGTTGTGATATCTTCCTGATTTGAATAATATTGTTTGGAGATATTTTACGTTATTCGTTGATTGAGATTGATTCTTTTCTCGTTTCAGGGAGAGAATATTACTTAGTGGTTAAGGAATTAATTATTAAGCTGAATTAATAATTATTAAACGGAGAAATTTGGACTATGCCAAAATGTGGCATAACAACAAGCCCCCGGTTCTTCAGTGGAGCTTGTTGCAGTGGAGAACGAAAAATCTTCGAGCTTCCAAATTTCTTCGGTTGCTGAAACAGCTAAAAATAAAAGATTAGTAAAACATTCAGAGCACTACAGTGCCCGTTTTGCATATGCGAATTCAAGTACTATAGCATGTGATGAACCATATTAGGATATATATTTTTGTCAAGTTTTCAAAAGTGTGAGTATATATAATATCTTTTTGAAATTCGTTACGGTCTCATTGTCAAGTTAGGATCTTGGCGTTCTATATATAGCCCAAATTGGCGTACACGCTTTTCAAAAAGTCATTGTCCACATAACGATGTGTATTCGTTCATCCGCGAGCCCCCGAGCTCAGGATTTAATAAGTTACCCAATTTCAAATGTTAGGCTTTCAGCCTATATCACGTCCGATCCCACACGTTTTTCTACAATCTCGCGGCATCTCCGCATTTCTTCCTGTGATTGTAGGAATGTCCCGTGCCAACCAAGAAATATTCATTTAGTGAATATAAGTTTGTCCCTGAACTCTCCTGAGAGAGCAAGGCCTTCAATCCAGAGGGTCACTGACTCGTTTCTACAAGCGTGCAGCAATGTAGGACTTATAGCTTGCCCAGACTACCCTACTTGACAATTTAAGTACGCAAGTTTAAAATATTTTTGACATATATGTATTATCGCGACGATATATGAAAAATATATTACATGCAGTCGAAAAATAAAATAAATATGCCATTTAAGAATGTCGCGATATTACATGGAGGAATTTCGTAACAACACGAAATCGGATTTTGCTGGAATAACGAATTTTGAAAATAGGGGGATTTGGGATTTTTGGATGTTTGGGGGTTGGACTTGGGAGGTGTCTCGATTTGTCTCGTATATCGGATCCTTTTGTCAAGATGCCTGCGTACCAATTTATATTGAATCAAGCTCACGCAGTTCTGTGCAATTGTGTTTATCTCTGAGAGACTTTAGAGAAAACTTTGTTAATGTGGGTAATTATCAATTTTATCTTGCATTATCTTGTCGTTGTGATATCTTCCTCATTTGAATAATATCGTTTGAAGATATTTTCCGTTATTCGTTGATTGAGATTGATTCTTTCCTCGTTTCTAGGAGAGGATATTACTTAGTGGTTAAACAATTATATTAATCTGAATTAATAATTATTAAACAAAGAAATTTGAATTATGCCAAAATATGGCATAACAAAATGTATCTAATGGTTTGTGTACAGGATAGTCGATAACGTCTTCTGAATATGTGCATCTTTGCTATGTAAATTTTACGTGTCTCTCAGAGAACAGTTCACGATCAACCTCTAGGACAGATCAATTATAAGTATTAAGAGAAACCACGAAATTACTTGATTTGCATCTGTGCAGAATAATGTCAATCACTAAGTTTACTTACTGGATACCAAATTATTAAAAACAGAACCAAATAACTGGTAATGGATAGATGTACAGTTGCACTTGAACAAAATTATATGCAGAATTCATTACTACTTTCATTATGCATGCATTCACGCATATATGAGAAATTGCAGACTTGCAGTAGGAGTCTAGACTGGACTTATATTCAGCATTCAATTCTTATTTGTAATTTAAAAGCAACACAGGACATCATTCAAACTAAATATATTAACAGTCTGTTTGGTTGTATAATTTTTGATACTCTCCGATGCTGAGATTTAAGAACTAGCTCTAAAAGGAAAAAAGCTGCACTATCAATTACATTTATAAGTTAGTAAAAACAATATTTGTTCCCTTTAAAAGTGGCTGATTTGCGGTTACCAGAAAAAAGTGGCTGATTTGCTACTAACTGAGAACTATATGTGTTCATTTCATCAAAACTCAAGTGTAAAACTTCACCTTGGATATCCGATTTTAATCAAAATCAATTGCAAAAAATTTGTAAATCTTATAACCTTTTAAACGTTCAAGAGTCTTTGATAAAAATCCCAGATCGAAATTTTATCAGTGAATAAATATTAAAGAAATGTTAATCTCGCTTTAATCGATATTTAACATCTATCTTTTCTAAGGTTTGCAAGATTTCTGACAATCGGCCAATTGATCCCAGCAGCCATTGGGACAACAATACATTTTCTCGCCTATTATATAATGAACAACACACCTATTTCCATCCACCGTTGCCAAATTTCGTGGAATTGCTCTTGCGTTCACAGCCGCAGCTCTAATATGCGTGTCACTTACGTCACGTTTGCCTAAGCAAAACCAATATCCAAAATTACAAGATAGACATCCAGGCATAACAATGTATCTATATCTAATCCAATATGGTGCAAGTACATGATGCAAATATATACAAAATCTCGTTAAAAAAATATATATATACAAAACTGTTTAACATTTAAGCAAATAAAGAAAGTATCGAGTCCTTA
Organism: Heracleum sosnowskyi; assembly: GCA_030848705.1. Taxonomy (NCBI): domain Eukaryota; kingdom Viridiplantae; phylum Streptophyta; class Magnoliopsida; order Apiales; family Apiaceae; genus Heracleum; species Heracleum sosnowskyi. Next base: position 55,526,828 of record CM061238.1, on the reverse strand, counting down.
ACGATGATTGTTGTAGACTTGTAGGTCTTCCATAACAATTATTTGTTAAGGACCCAATCCAATAAAAAAATATATATATGTAGGGGTATATGAATGTTTAATAAGATTATGAATAAACTGAAAATGGATAAATAAAAGTAACGTACATTCGTAAAGATCAGAACGTGAAAGGAGAAGAATGGAAAGCAGAAGCACGTAGGCACTGAGAGTTCTTGAAGTTGTCATGGAAATGTTTGTTTTTTATACTTAAGTGTTTATCTATGTATAACTATTAAACTAGCTATGTTTTTTTAGGTGCATATAATTTACAAGCTATGTGCCAAGTTTTATAGCGACTTGAGGTTATGCATATGACGATGAATTGGATCTTAATTTCTTTCGGATTCAGTGATTTTATTGTTAGTCTATGGAAGTTACAAATATCTTCATTAATTGTGTGATTAATAAATACATGTTAATGGAGTAATTTGGTGAAAACAAATTCAGACAGTGTTGCTGAAATTGTGGTGGTAATTAACGACGGTGTGCATCGTAGGTTGAGAGGGTTAAGGTTTATGAGTTGGGGATGGTCATGATCGAACCACTTAGCTACCTTAATAAAATTTGAAACATTGGTATATCATGCTAATAATAGTTAAGAAGGTCCTCAAAAAGGTTTCATGTTAAAACAATGATTTTTCGATTTTATAGAAATATCGGAACCGAAGTTGCACTGCCATAAACTGCCTATTCGGGATTTTCATCCACTGGACCAGAGAAACCTTTTTAAACAAACTTGTTCTGGACATTCTCTAGATCACGCATGCGAAAACGGTGCGTCGATTGGATTAATGGTTTAGTAGAAATCAAGGTTTTAGTGTAAGTAGCATGAATAGTGACTTTCTATAGATCGCCCAAGTTTGAAAATACATTTCGCCAAGTTAAACCCCTGTTTTCAAATCAAAACTTTTATGATAAATATTACAAATACTCGAAATGATTTTAGAAGTGGTTTCATATTTAAATATGAATTTTATGATTTATTAAAATTATTAGAGTGCGAGTCGCGTAATAGTAATTTTGAGGAAAGTCAACTCTAGGGGCACTGTTTTGACCGTCCGTTCAGGCCAAAATAAGAGAGTAATTTCGAGTCGATTAAAACACAAAGGTTATTGAGGAATATCATGACTACATGACGGAGTAAAGAACTAGAATAAAAACCATCGAAAATATAGTTTTACGATTGGTTAAAGTAGAGCCAAGGAGGTGAAATTTCGGGCAACACAAGTGTTATTATAATGACCAAGTACAAATTGTAATTGTCATATTTACACTCGATATAAGTTTGCGGATTAACATCGAAGTGTTAGAGTAAGAATTTTTTAAAGTCTAAAGGTTATACTTATTAGTAGTATAAGTAGCTGTTGAGATGAAGAGTGCTAATCTAGATTATTATATCTATTGATAGAACTATTCGGAACGAGTGGAATTTGAAATACGTATCTTGGACTCCAGGCAAGTTTTCTAGTACTATATTCTACTTATGAAAATATTTGATTCATGTTTATGCAAGTTTTCAAAACTTATAACTTACTGTTGTTGTTGTGATAAAAAGTGCTTTCTGATATATATTGCAAATAAAATATTGTTGTTATACTTGAATCTTTTGAGATCTTGATTTGGCTGATATGGTATATGATATGGTTGTTATAAGCCGGGTTTTATAAAGGCTCTTAGAGTAGAGCGTGCGAATAATATTTTGAACGTAGACCGGGAGTCGATATATTTTCTTTAGATCGTCGTGGTTTATTTTCCGAAAAATATTATTGAATAAATATTATTCAATTTTTTTTTATTAAGAGAATATTATTTTGAATATTCAATTAGAGTTGATTTATTAAATATTATTGAGTTAATAAATATTATTTAATCATTTGATATTTAATAAATATTATTTAAATATTTATTAAATACTTTTAATCAATTTAAAAATGATTGATATTATTTAAAAATTATCTTTGACCTTCAATACTTATGAAGAATATTTCATACCTTTATAAAAATTATTTTAAACAAAGGAGTGATTCCCAAATATTATTTTAATTTAAATCTATCTTAAAAGATGATTTAAATATTCGTTGATCACTCAAACGTTCAGTAAATACCCTTAAAGATTTCCAAACAGTTTTGACTTCATAGTCGTAATATTTTGAAAAGAAACATTATCCAAAATCCGTTGACAGAAGTCAACACACATATTTCGTGAGTGCTTCCTTAAACTTTCGGAAGTAGAATTAGTGAGAGAGATTGTATTAACGAGCACTACTTGGGGGACAGGGATTAACTCCCGTTCCAAGCTGATATGATTTCTTAGTGAAATCCTATTAACAAGTACATTTCCTCGGGGAACATGGATTAAACTCATGTTCCAACTTTATACAATTCTCATCACGACAAACAAGTATTTTACTTGGGGAACGTAGATTAATTTATGTTCCAGGTTACTGATTATTCCAGTGGACTAGGAGATAGCGTAAGAGGCTGAGTAGCGCCGGCCCAGCACTTATGGCCCAAATGCGGTCTAGGGAGATTCCTCAAAGCGGTAGAATATTCTGTTGGTTTCCTCCTTCTACATGTAGAGAAATGGTTACAATTATATCGACAGTCGCGACCGATCATCGTGTGCTGCACGGTAGGGTGCACGGTGTAAAGGCTCCGGAATTAGTCCCATCTTCCAATTGGAATTTTGTCTACAACATTGTAACGAAGGCCTATGAGCTTAGTTACCGATAATGTTGGCGGTGTTTGAGATTTGTTCAGAACTGATACTTTACAGTGAACTACCTGATAACTTCGATTTAAAAGTTATACTTTGAAACTTTGTCTATCATGTTGCTAGCAAAGGATTTCTAAACTTTACAAAAATGTTTAAAGTTATTATTATCAATTGTAGATTATATTTTTGGGTGGGAAGTGTTTAGACTGCTTATATAGTATCTCGAACTGTATGTTATTTTCAGATATTGTGAAATCTACTATCTCTCATACAATATCTCGAATTGTATGGTATTTTAACTCAAATGTTATACTTTAAAGGTTTTGGTTGTTATACCAACAAAGATGATTGAATTTCAGACTTTATAGTTGTGAAAATATTTATTTTATTATGGGTTACTTGCTGAGCATTCTTTCGCTCATTCTTGCTTTATTTTATATTAAACTTTCAGTAAAGGGAGAGCATAGTCAGTTATTTCATACTACGAGAAAGGGAAGTGGAAGATTCAACCTTGAGGTAGTCCAGTTCAGAATGGTTAATGCATAAGTAAGTTGCATAGGTTCAGCTAGTATTAGTGAGACTTGTGTACAAGTATAGTTTGTATAGCTAGACCTTAGTAAAATATGTTAGCTGTTAATATAATTTCATATAGAGGTCGTGATTAATAGTATGAGATCCTGGATAGTACATTTGGTTTGTAATAATTAATGTTACTTTTGTGAATCGTTTCTAAGGCTACATCTTGTGTGTGTAAGAGAATGGGGTCTTTTGGTGTTGTATTTGGATTTGTTGAGCTAATACAAGTATTATATGTTTGGATGGTGACGTGACGACCTAGATCCATGACCCCGGATTTGGGGGTGTTACATATGCTGTTGACACTCGATGTACTGTCTGGTTCATGAGTGACTAACTGTAATGACGGTTCTTCATCTTTTGACGTTAAGCGGTGGTTCTTTTTCTTTTCCTTTTATCAAACACTGTAACTTGTACACTTTCTGTCACACTATAGAAATCTATGTCAATTTAATAGATCCACTTCCTTGAATACTTCACTGAGGCTTGATCAAACAAATGAACTTCTTCCAATGTAGAATTACTTCAAGTCTGTAGATTGACTTTAATCTTCATTCTTTAGACTGAGATTCCTGTGACAATTGAATTATTATTTACTTATTACATTTTTGTTTAAGTTGAGTAGAATCCCCGATGTTTACAAATAGGCCTATACATATGCCTTTCAATCTCCCCCTATTTGTCTGTTAGAGAATAACAACCAAATACCTAGAGGATAACTCAACTAATTAAACAAAGAAAAAATTAGACTTTAAGAGCCAAGTAAATAATAAAAAGTTCTGGTTTATATATAACATTTTCCAGATTCAAACATTAAAGATAAATACAAGATAGATGTTCCTTTAGACTGAACATATGAATACATTGATCCTACCTTGATTTACCTAAACTCTAAACATATTAAAGTAAAAACTGAGCTTGAGATCAATTGTCTTGATCACTCATTTCACCTTCCTCCAAAGCATCTATCAAATCTTTGTCAAGGACACGATCATTTTTAGATGTGAGATTTGATGGTCTGACTAGTTGAGTTGTGACTTTCTTCAGCCTATTCTTCAACTGATGATACCTTTTGATGTTGGCTATGCAATAGTCTTGAATAATGTCAGCAACTTCAGTCTTTTCTTGAGAAGCAAACCCAGTGGTCCTTAACATGTTTTATAACTTTACCAGATGCAATGCAGGGTAACTCTTCAAAGAAACAGGATCCACTCCGCAGGATTAAAGTGCTCTACCTTTGTAAAATTTGACTTCAAATGGCACATCTACAACTTGAGGACTAGCCCTTATAGCATATTCTTTGAGTTGCTGATGCAGTAGTACATTCAAGTGAGATGATTCTTTAACTCTACTCATGAGAATCCAAAGCTCTGACAAAGATCTACTTGCAAAGCAGTCCAGTGAGACCGTGAGAGATCCTATACTTTGACAAGATACATAGATGATCATCTCATTTCTGACTTTGTCAAATCCAGTTATAATCCTTGAGATTTCTTCATGTAAGGCTTTCATGTACACTGAATTATCTAGATTGACATTTTTGAACTTTTGAAGAAGGCCAATAAACTCTCGATCATTGTTTGATCCTTTCTGAGGGAGTGCAAACATTTCCTTTTCTTTGCTCCACCTGTCACCCTTCTTCAATCTGATATCCAGCTTCCTGTCTTTAACTTCTAATCTAAGAAGACGTTGTTTCTCTTTATGCTCACCTTTTTGAATTTGAAGTTTTTTAGAAATTATTTGAGATGCCTTTGCACTCTCATCTTGTCTCCTCCTTAGATTTGTATGATGCTGCCTCAGCTCCTTCTCAAATACAGGGTCAGGGTTGTATAGATCATCTTGCTCATCCCATTCAGCAAAATCAGCTGCTTCTTCAACTTCCTCCTCACCAAAGATTTCTTCAGGAATGGTCTCTTTAGGGACATCATCCTCCTGAACACCAAATATATCAAAGTCGTCATGTTCATCCCGGTAATAGAGGTCATCTTTAAGCATTGACTACTTTCCTTTGACCTTATCTTTTCCAGAAGCTCCTCCAGCTTCTCCTCCTTTCTTCTCCCCCTTAGTTGAGAAATCCTCTACAGATTTAGATTTATGAGCTTCAGGATTTACCTCTCTCCTATCTCCAGCATCTCCACCGTCGCCTTGATCATCATCATCATCATCACCATCATCTCCTTCAAAGAAAGTCTTCTGCTCAGCAATAGGTTGGTGAGAATTCTTGATCATCAAATACAAGTGCTTCATGCCTTCATTTAGATGCTCCATCCCTCCTTCTATCCTTGAAAACCTTACAGCATCAAACAGTTGATTTTCATCCACTTTTTTCTGAATTAAGTCCACTTTAGCAGAGATTGAAGCAATGTCCTTGACACTTTCTAAGATCTGAGCATTAGAATCTGATAGACCAGAAATGTCTGAAGCCACTAGGAGCTGAGATTGTTGAATGGCATTAAGCTTGGGGAGTAATTGATTGATGATAAGTGTTAGAAAGCGAGGATAATAACATTTAATCTTTCTACCACTATACAAATCTTTTCTAGCAATAATGACTCTCCTAAGCAAAAGTTCCCAAAGAACATGACCAAAGTTAAATCTACGGTTAAACACAATTACAAATCCAATAACTTGTAAAGGAGATGTAATAAGATTAAAATTGTTTTTAGTGCAATTACCGAAGACTTTGGCCAGGGTGTCAAAGAATACATCCCACTCAGGAACCAGATTACCTTTCAAAAGCTTTGCTAACACCAAAGGACCTAGATAATTAATATAAGTGAAAAATTGAGTTAATTCACTATCAGTAGGCATATTATCAAAATGGCCCTTAGGGAAATGCAACACATCACAAAAAATTTCTTCAGTAATGGTGTACTGTTTCTTCTGAATAGTGAATGTGAAAGAGAGAGAATCATCAGCAACAACAGCAGTGGAGCACAATAGAAACAAGGGTTCATTTTTTAAATCAGCAAAAGCACATATAGCATGACTCACGTAAGAGTGCTTATTTAAAAAATGAATTGTTGGTCCTCGTGTATTGCAGAAGGGGGGGGGGATGAATGCAATACTGATAAAATTCAATCTCAGTTTCAACAACCAAAACTAAGATTTAATGTTATCAATAATATGTATGCATTCACAAACAGTATAATCGAGAAGACATGATTCACAAAATAAATGTTTTATTTATTTTGCAAAGTGTTGCTACAACCTCAAGAGAGAATTCTTGAGCTTCGGTTTTTCTTCAAGACACTTGCTTGTCTTCGTTACATCCCTAGAATGAATTAATAGTCTAAGTATAAAGCTAATCCTATCACTGTCAACACGGGTCTGTGAAGCTGCTGTCATTATCAACTGGCAGCTTCTTAAAGTGTCTACCCATGTGACTTTCCTAAATTTCTAACAATGTCAGATATACATTACAAAGAAAGCAACCTAGATTCATTCTATTTCTAGATAAAACAATTCAGCAAATAGAGACTTGACCTTGCTCTTGAATTGATTCGCTTTTGTTTGCAGTGCTTGAAGCTTCTGTCGTAGTCTTGCAGACTTGGTGCAGCTTAGGGATACTGCAACACGCCTGTTTCTTGAACATTGAAACTGTCACGGGATTTGACTGAGAAAGATACCTAGAACAAGGATCTTTCTCGAGACAGTTACTTTTGCCGCAAAGCTTGATGTCACAGGAATGTGCTTTTGGTGACAGTAAGAGTTCCCCGTATAGTGTGCTGTCAAGGTTTCCAAACTTGTTGTCGAGGGCTAAAGTTGCTGTCGCGTAGTCTTCTGCCAATGTTGTTGTCAGAGTGAATATGCTGTCTTGACTTGGAACATTCTGTCTTCTTGTAATCTTACTGTCAATGCTTATGACAGTAACCTTTATTCATGCTGTCATCTAATATGCATTCTTTGAGGCTTGAACACAGAAAGTGAACTTCTTCCAAATTACACAATTAAAATAACATTGCATACTGATTACAAGAACATATTTTGGCTGTGATAGTATGTTCTACTTAATTAAAAAATTAAGTATATACAAAGTTAAGTTGTTCCTATGCTATCACCCATAAATCCCAACAATCTCCCCCAATTTGTTTTTATGGACAATAACAACAAATTTACAATATATGCTGACAACTTAACTAACAAGATCAGAATGGATTTAGAATGTTTACTTAGCTTGAGATTTCCTCTTCTGTCTTGTTACTTCCTCTCTTCTGAGAGCTTCTACCAAGCTGCCTCTTAGACCTTCTACAAGAGAGATTTCAGCAGGTGTGACTGCAGCATCTTCTATTTCTTCAATGATCTTCTTGATAGTAGGAGAAATAAGAGAACTAGCATCCCAGAGATTCAATCATTGCTCTTGATCAAATGGATAGCTTCTGAAGTGGAGTTCTTCATGAATGAGCTTGAATCTACTTCCACGATAAGCATTGAGAGACATCCTCCTTTGCTTGTCCAACTTTGAATCTTCTCCTTTTCTCCTTTCCAATAATTCCTCTATCTTGTCAGAACAGATCTGCTCCAGGGGATGAATTGATCCAGCAACCATATACTGTAAATCCTTCAGAATAGTTGTTTTTAGCTTGTGTAAGCTGCAAACATAGATTTCTTCTTTTAAATGCTTGATTCTTAAGGGATTTTCCAGCATACATGTTTGATAATTTGGAGCTTCACTTTCTGCCTTGTTGGCAGTCTTGCATCTTTCCAGGAGTTCAGCTTCCTTCTTATCAAGTTCTGACTGATATTGAGCGTATTGAGAAAAGTCAGGTCTTTTGATTGGCTTGGGTTGCCCTTCCTCTGTGGGTTGGGTTTTCCTTTCTTCTGTGGGTGAATCATCAAACTCATAGTACCAGTGATATGGTATGGGAGAAGCTGGTAAATCAGTTGAAATATCAGCATCATCAAAATCTGCAAAGTTGTAGCCAAATTTCTGATAGAATTTAGCATCCCTATCAGCTTGATATTTCAGAATATGTTCCATAACAGACTCTGGAACATTATCATAGCTCTCCAGCAACTCTACCATTCTTTCCAGGTAGAAGAAGTCAATTCTTCTTTTATCTAAGGTTGATATCCTACCACTGGTTGATGTGGATACCAGATTGAAATCCTTATCAACATTGGTAGATCTTGATTCTTCCCACCACAGAATGTACTCAGTGACCTCTTGATTTGCATCCATCTTGACCTCAACACTCTTGATTTCTCTAGATTGCATCTGTTGTATCTTAAGACTGTTGGGAGGTATTGATTGAATTGGCTTCTTAAGATTCCTGCCAAATCCAGTGGCCTTTTCCTTTCCTGAGTACTTGTGCTTTCCTTCAGGTTTATGTCTAGAAAACCATGCTCTTGCTTTGGCTTTCAGTCTTATGGGCTTGACAGTAGCTTTGGCTTCATCCTTGATAGAACCTTTCTTGACAGTACCTTTGTCGACAGTATCTTTCATGACAACATCTTCTATGACAGTATCCTTGTCGACAGTACCTTTGGTGACAACATCTTTTTCTGCATTTATGCAATCAATAGCACATCTAAGAATGCTTGCCTCCAAAGCTTCCAGTATTCTTGGCAACTCTTCATCTGTTGCACCAGCATCTTTCTTTTCTTGACTAGGAGTTTCTTCATTGCCTTCATTCTGAGATTGAATACCAGTATTCCCAGAATTACTTCCACCTGCATTTCCAGCATTTCCAGAAGCTTCACCACCTCCAACCTCATCATCATCATCATCATCATTATCATCATCATCATCATCCTGAGGAGGAATGTCATAGAGACAGCTTCCACCTTGATCATTTCTTTTGGCATTGGCTCTAGAGATTAGTTCCTTCACTCTAGCTCCCAGTGCCTTGTCTCTCAACACCAGCATTTTGTAGATCTCTTGAATAGCATAAACTCTTCCTGGATTGGCATTTGAACTGAGTATTCCATCTAACACTTTCAGAATTGACTTGGTTTCCATTCTAGATGGGCTAACCAAATTCATGAAGCTGTTCCTTCTTGTGCCATCCTTAGTTTTAGATCTGTAGAAAACACTTGGTGGATTTGTGTAGACTTCAGGTAGCTTTTGTGTGATCAGGTTCTGGATTTGCATATCCAATATTTCATTGAATGGTGTTTGAGTTGCCCTGATCTTTCCCTTCAAAGCACACAACACCTTTGCTGGCAGACTCTGCAATAACTGCATTGTGATGAAATAAGATATGCCAGAAGTGAAATAGATACTTACAGCCCATCTTTTCTCATCATTCACCATTACACTGACACTGGTGATTTGATCCTTTAACAGTTTTGTGGTGTTGGTTGGACGGTTGCTTGGAGCATTCATTGCTTCTTCCACCAAACTGCTAAATTCATTGTCATGATTGTGTAATGTGCTCTCCCTGTAATCCACCATTAGAGTATTGACTTCTTCTTGATCATACTCAGTACCATTGGACCAAGTATTTCCTTTATGGATGGATTCAGGCAGTTTCCCTTTACCTTTCCCAATCTTATTCTGTTCCTCCATTTCTCTCCATCTTCTTTGTAGAGCAGATTCTTGAGTTGCTGGAGTTGGCTCTCTGATTGTCACAGGAGGTAGAATTGGATGTCTAGATGCAGGTCTTCTTTGCATTGCATCTTGAGTTGCCTTAGACATCAACACTCTTTCTCCATCCAAGTCAACTTCAACAAGCTCTTCAGCCTTATCCTTTGGTTGTCCACTGCTTGGTTTGACTTGCTCCCCCTTAGACATTGCTTTCCCCTTAGCTCCCCCTTTGGTCTTCACAGTTACTGGCTCCCCCTGAGTTCCACCTGATTCCTGAATAGATATTGATTCTGATCTTACTACCTTCTCCCCCTTAGTTGAGTTGGCAGCTACTAGGTCAGTGAAGAACTGGATAGAGAGCTGAGTAGCAGCAAAACCATCAACCACCAGTTGAGAGAGAGAGTCCATCTTGGAGTTCAAAGTAGCACACTGTCCTTCCAGAGCTGCAATCCTGTTACCAAAAGTAGCAGAGGGGCCACCATACCTTAACCTTCTTGGAGGGGAAGGAAAAGAAAGGGCTTGGAGGCTATGGGGGTTCTCACACTCTCAGGGTGTTTTTGAGTGATCTCATCACCCCTCACAGATTGTCTCTCAAGGCCTAATGCCTGAATAGTGTGGGCTCCCTCAAAGTCTCTCTGGACATGCTCAAGTCCCTCTCCTTTTGCCAGCACATTTGGCTACCTCTCATTTTTATGCTCACCTCTCTTTTTATTTTATCTCTCTTTTCTTTTGCACACCCTCACTCAACCTAGATGCATGGGTATGAGCAGTACTAACATGCATAGAAGGAGAAGATTTAGAATGTACCTTTAAGAGTTTGGCAAGAGGTAGATCATCATCAGAGGCATCCTCAATGAGTATAGCATCAAAATCAGGCTGAGAGGACTGTACAGTATCTTTGGCATGAATGTTACTGTCAGTTGGAGTCTGGACAGCAGGTTCTGGCATGACAACAACTTTGGGAGGTGGAGTGACAGTAGGTTCTGTAGCGACAGTATCTTTCTCTCCACCCATGACAGCAGCTGTGTCCAGGACAACAACATTGCCAGTATCTTTGACAGCAACAGAGGCTGTGACAGCATCTTCCTGAAGGTAAGATGCTCCTTGGAGTTCAGACAAAGTGTTGGCTGTTTCATTTTCTGACAAACTACCACTTTGCTCTGGCTCAGTGTTTGGAGGAGTGGTGTCCATTTCACTTTGAGAAATGGGTTCTTGTGGACCACTAGATGGGGGCTCATCCATGATTGGAGATGGATGATCAAAACCTGAAGGGTTGGGACTGTCCCCTTATCTAGGTTGTGGAGAAGAAACAAAAGAATGTGTAGGGAAGGAAGAAGGTGAAAGTGTAGCAGAGAGTGGGGGCTGATTCACAGGAGAAACATGTGAATCATCAAAAGGAATAGAGAAATCCTCATTGTGCCCTAACTCACTATGTGTTTCTTCAAGTGGAGGTTCCTCAGGTTGTGAACCATGAGTTTGTGCAGATTCTGTACAGGGTGCCTTGGGAGACAGGACAATTTCAATAGATGCACCTTGTTGAGAAGGCACATCTAGGGAGGTGTTTGAATCCCTTTCAGTAACCACAATTTGTTGAGAAACTGCAGCTTGGCTAACAGTGGTTTTAGTCCTCCTGGCTCTCTTCTTCTTAGGCTCAGGGGGAACCACTGGGGGTTCTATTTGACTAGCCTCCTTATTTGCTGCACTAGGTGCAGTGTCTCCCTCTTGACTAACAGAGCTACCACCAACATCAGCTTCTAAAGGTCGTTTTCTGGACTCTTGCAAGGCTTCTCTTTGGGCTTTGGAAAGTCTAGAGGGCCTAGGCTGAGTGTATGGTGTTGAATGTGGGATAACTGAATTTGGGTCTAATTCAGTTTCATTCTCAAGAGTGAAAGAGTCATAACCAGATGGTAATGGTAAATCAGGGTTGGACACTTGATCAACCATGTGCTGAGTGAAACAAAGTGGAATATGTGCATTGAGATTCTGTGAGGATAACAGTGTGTGTGTGTTCTTTTTCAAAACTGAGCAAGCTTCTAAACGAGGGGCAGCATCATTAAAATCACAGAATGAATTAATGCACATCATAAGAAAGCGAGGGTAGATTGATACCTTCTTACCTATGGCAGCCCTGAGGTGTGCCATGAGGAGAGCTCCAACATTCACCTTGTATCCACGGACAAGAGAATGTGTCAGTTTCTTGATGTAGGAAGGTATTCCATTCCAGCCTGTGGACTTGGTAGAGAACACCTTGACCATCACATTAAGTATCATGCTCCACTCCTTTCTCAGATGCTTCCTATCCATTTCACCAGACGGATACCATTTGGTAGTCCCCTCTTCGAGAATAGGGCCTGCATACCCAATCTTCAAGAAGAGCTTATTCAGAGTGTCATCATTGGCAAGTTCAGTAAATTGTTGTCCTGCTTCAAGTGTAATTCTAAGAGCAGTGTTGATGACCTCAGCTGTAAGAGTATATTGTTGCCCAGAGATTGTGAATTGAATACCCGGGTTCACACCCTCAGTTTGAGCAACAGCAGTTCGCCAAAACGCCTCAATTCTGTCTAAGTCGAGAATGGGGGTTGAGGTGATGGCGGAACCGAGATAGGACTTGTTCAAGAACAACACGAGTCCTTTGAAACCTTCACCGGCATCATTTGGGGAAAAGATGCCAGCAAAGTTTGTGTGAGAGAGAGTCTGTTTGGGTGCCATGGAGATTTCAAGAAAAGAAAAAAGTAAGAAAGTGGCTGTTTTGCTTGAAGAAAAGTATATTGCCTTGAGTTCGATGAGAGTGATATGTCTGAGTAACTGGGGAATAAATAGAGGTATCTCAAACGTTGTGCACAAAAAGTGGAATTAAAGAACGTGTCTTAACCCACTCTTATAACACGTCAGTTACTGCCCGTTATTCACTGACCAGCGTGGGATAAATATCCAATTTCAACGGTCCACTATTGTTGACAGTAACCTGTGCGCTAGAAACAATATGTCAGTAATAAGAGGTGGTGATAGTAGGTTTTGCGCGACAGCAACTATTGCGCAAAAACTTGCTGTCACCGTTAAGCATATGAATGACAGTATCCTTTACAAGTCTTGACAGAAAGTCTTTCCCTGCTGTCAAGAAGGTTACTGTCAAGAAACACACGACAGTATCCTTCTTAACGACAGTAACTTCGATTGGGAATTGGTTCTGTCATGAACTTATTAGAATGCTTTATTCATAAACGTAACTTAATATTGACAAATTATGGATTTAGCAATGTAATCTTTTGAACACAGATATTAAGCAATTAACACAGACAAATCATAAACTCAATAACCACAAAAACAAGAACTTTTATTATTATTAATAAAATCATTAAAATAGAACATTGAGTACATTATTCTATGATTTTATCAACTAGTTCTAAAGGCTCTTCCTTAATCTCTTCTTCAGAGCGACCTTCTTCCTTGAGAAGTGCCTGAAGCTCCTTCTCTTCTTCCTGAGCCTTGGCCTCCTCTTCCTGTTTCTTCTCCTCGTCTATCTCATCTATGGCGTCCAACAGCATCTCGAAAAGCTCATCAATCTCTTCACTGTTGGGTTCACTATCGCACCGTTTTAGCCCTACTTCAATTCCTACTTTGTTTTCCATTATTTACTTTAAAACTGAGAGCAGACTGGTGAAACCTAAGGTTAATTTATAGGCAAAACCGTCTAAGGATTAAAGTCTAATGGTCAACAGTTAGAGTACCCATACAACTACCACAAAAGTAATTAATGGTCGTGTCCTCCTTTAATCCTACAGATTAATGCAAAACGGTGTGTGTTAGGCCGAATACACAATATATAATCAAGTATGTATGAGAATAACAATCAAGAACACTTTATAAATCAACAAACTGTAATTATATTAACAGTTTCTCTCTTAGTGATGTTAATGAATCACAAAGAGCTACTAGGTTACAAGAATAATATATTCAATGTTCGCATCCCCTCTAGGGATAACCTATCTGTGTTTATATAGTACACAGCTACATACAATCCTTATCTAATTGATACTCCTATAAATTAGCTATACAATTATTATCAATCAAGGATTTCTTCAGTCTTCTGTCCAGTCTCCTTAGCTGTATCAATATATTCTGCTTCTTTCCATCTTCAGAATATATTGCTTCTAGAATCTTTATCTTTGCACCGACAGCTAAGTCAACTATCACCCTGTCAGACTTTATCAAACTCTGACCGGCTTCTATGTAAACTCTTCACCCAGTCAGACTTTATGAAACTCTGACTGGCTTCTATATAAACTCTGATATGTACCTGGTACTTAAACACTGATGAACAAACGTCAGCAATTATATCTAACAATCTCCCCCAACTTGTTCATACAAAAATGTACAAGTTAAACAGATAATTGATGATGTCAAAACATATAACAAATGCAGTGTTTAAAATATGTCAGAGTTTAACTTTAAAACAGAGTTTAAATTTAACTTAGAACAGAAAACAACAAAAACTTACAGTCAGACTTTACTTGACTTCTTGAATATCAGGAACAGTTCTGAGATAATCTATGAGAAGTCTTCTTTCAGCCCTTTCCAGCTCTTCAACCATAATTTTCTTCAACTCTCTCAACTCTGGATCAGATTCTCCAGTCTGATAAATTGCAGCTCTCAAAGAATAGATGGAATTTTTCCTCATCTCATTCCCTAGCCTAATAAAATATTGTTTATCAGATTCTAGATTGAATTCTAAGACTTTAACTCCCAGATCAGTCCTTAGTCTTGCACTGTTTCTTTTCATTTCCACTATTTTTCCAGCATGATTCCTATACTTTGGAATATAAACACTTGACACTCCTCCTCCAAGCATAGCTTTAGATCTCAGCATCTTCTCTCTCAACACTTGAGCAACATCATGAGTGTGTCTGTTCTTGACTTTCAAAAGATAAAGTACATATTCAAGTTCTTCCCATGATTTGAGATTGACATCAGATTCTCCAACCTTATAAACTCTTCCATCATTCATAAAGTATAACAGAAATTGCTTCTTCAATACTCTGTGAAAAATCAACTGAACAGACTCTAACTTATCAAGGTTTTCTTGTGTAACCCCAATACCAGATTCTGCCAGTGAAATATTGTCTTGAGATCTGTTATTTGTTCTTCTCTCTCTGTGTGAACCCAGTCCAGATTTATCATAGGCTTCTTTTCCCAATACTGTTCTAGTTTCTGAGAAATTCACAGCTTCAAGTTTTAAGTCTTCAAGAATTTTTGGTTTGCTGAATCCTGGAAGTAGTGTAGATTTCTGTACAACTTGAGCAACGTCAGAGGTTGTCAAAACTTTGGTAATAACATCAACTTGAGCAGCGTTAGAGGTTGATTTAGCTAATCTTGTTTCAACTTGAGCAATGTCAGAGGTTGAATAATTCTTCTTTTTCAGGTTAGGCTCTTCAATCATCACGCCTTTACCTTTATCAGCATTTGAACCACTAGGCCTCCTTGAGTACTGTAAACTCTGATCAGAGTTTACATTCTCTTTGATAACAATTCCTTTTTCTTTTCTCCTTGGAGCCTTGATTTCCTTCTTTTTGTAAATTCCAGCTTCAACATCTTTCCTGTGTTCTTCAGCAAGCAATTGCTCTTCTGCCTGGATATCTTCAATAGTAACATCTTTACCATGTTCTGCTAAGAATAACTGTGTAGCAACTTCTTCATCAGTAACTGGAGATTTAGAGGAAAGAAGTAAACTTCTAACCCTTGAAGAAGACTGCCCTCCAGTGATTATTCTTTTTCCATCAGCATTTGTCTGAGCATCAGAGTTTGACCTCCTCCCTTGCCTTTGAACATTGTTTGATCTTGGATGATATTTGTCTCTTGCACCACCATCAGCAGTATCATCCTTCTGAGTCAGAGTTTGAGAGCTCTTGCATTTGTCCTTAGATACTCTCTCCCCCTTTTTGACATCATCAGACAGCAAAACTGATGTGAGCAATTTAATGGAATTTGCAATTTCATCCAACTGAGTTGACATTTTTACTTGATTTTCTTCAACTTTGGACAACCTGGAATCAAAAATCTTCTGATCTTTACACAAGGAGATGTATAGAGATTTGTCCTTTTGCTGTGTAAGCTCTCTTTGAGCTATATCATTCCTTAATCCAGTAATCACCTTGTCAGAATCATCAAAACGATTGTTCAATGATTTGATTTGTACAATAGTTGCTTTGAGATGACTGAGAAGTTCTGGATTTGTAATCTCTTTGGAAGACTTCGTGACAAAATCAGCAGCTCGTTCATTGGAAAAGATAGTATCCTTGCTTGACCAATTTGAGAAGTACATATTCTGAAAATGTTCTGCAGTAGCACGATTGACTTCTCTTTCTTCTTCAGAGTTTGCTTGAATGTCAGACAACTCGACTTGAATATCAGGATTAGAATGAGTAGGACTAGCTTCAGCATCGTCATCCTCTGCTTCATTCTCTGTAAGAACATTCTCTTCTACTTTTTCAGGATCATCAGAGTGTGCATTATTACTAAACTCTGCTTCTCTTTGAACAATCTCAACAACAGATCGTTGTAGAGCTTCAAGAACAAAAACATCCTCAGAGTTTGCAACAAACTCTGCTTCAACAACATCAGGATTTGCAGTTTCTGTAGTAACAACTTCTGTAGCATTAACAGCTAAATTCTGATTGACTTCCTCACCTTTCTCAACTACAAAAGTAAGTATTTCTGTGTGAGAAGCCATAGATTCTTCAATTCTCATAGTATCCAGATCAGCTTCCAAACCCTCTGTAAAATGTTCAGAGTTTAAAGAGGTGTTTGCTTCAGCTTCCATATCAAATCCTTGAGGCTCAAAAATCCTGCTATCAGAGTGATCAGCAGCTTCCTCAACTACATCATCAGTATTCGATGGAGGAGCTTCTGTAGCAGTATTTACTCTGTCCGTAGTAGGCACAGTAGTATCAAAAATCTCCTCTTGTACTTCAGAAGGTACATTCTCCATAGAAACTCTGTCCTCAAAGACAGCTTCATCATCTTGAATCTGAACTCCAAGATTTTCTACAGCTTGAGAAGAAATATTATCAGCACCAAACAGATGTGCTGCTACTAATCTCCTTTTCCTCTGATGAAGAGTTTCTTCATCAGTTTCACTATCTTCAACAGCAGCATCAGACTGTGGTCTGTTTGCTCTAACTTTTCTTTTCTTCCTTGAAGTTTTAACAGAGGTTGACCCCTCAACATCATCAGTATTTAAAGTTGTAGCAGCCTTGAAAGCTCTGTGCTTAATCCTCCCTCCAGTCTTTTGTCTTGGAGCTACTTGAGTATCATTGTTTATCTGCTGTGGTTGTTGTTGTGGTGGAGGTTGAGGGTTTAAAAACTGATGAACCCTCTCAGGTAACAACAACTCACCAACATTGACTTTCTTCAAATCCTTATTTGTAAGGTCAGAGAATACCCTTTTATGCAATTTGAATGAGGGAATTACGTCCTCCTCATTAATCTCAACATTATTAACACAAGCAGAGAATAAAATCTGACAAAATCTAGAAAAGTAGACTACATTCCTATTCTCTGTCATTTTCTCTCCTATATTCATCAAGACAAGTCTAGCAAAATCGTAATTACTACCAAAAAGAAGTGAATACCCAATTTGTAGACTATCAATTGGAATCGCATCCCAATTGGTACATTTCTTCCCGAACGCTCTGGTTATGCAATCGAAAAGAAACTCCATTCCTTTCGTAAGAGCGGTCGCTTCAACTGGCCTATCTTGACTAAAGATCCAGAGTATCCAACGGCTTGCATCATTCTTTGAAGGTCAGTATCACCAACAACAATGGTGTACGCATCAGATTCTGCAAAACCCATTGCTTCACGTACAGTTCCTGGAGTAATGACATACTCTGTCTCTAGAAACTCAAAAACAATCGATGGAGTTCCAGAATCACCACCGTTATCATATACACCAGTTTCCCAGAAAGCTTTGATCTGAGATCCATAAAGCTTTGCAGGCTCCACTAAAGCACGCCCAATTTCCGATTGAGCAAGGAAATTTTGCAGTAAATGAAACGCCTCCGGTGTGTTCTCATTGCTAAGAGGTGCTGCATAGTTATTTGGGACAAAGTCTAATCCAACAGAGGTAAACATGGAGGTTGCCATTAGAAATCAGAGATTAAAAGTAAGAGTGTGTATGAGAAAGATTATGCAGAAAAGTGTTTGTAGAATTGTGTGAGTGAAATGTATGTGTGAAAATGAGAAGTGAGTAAAAGATTAGACGGTTGTGTGTGTATTGTATTAATATGAGATTCAAAATGAAAAAAAACTGAACAGTTTTTAATCATTAATACACAACTGTCTTACTCTTGTAATTATGTGAGTGGGACACGTATCACACATGCAGTTACTGATAGCAAATAAGTGACAATTTTCAATGCGCACGCGCAGTAAAAACAGCAATAATTACCGCCTGTTACACTTTTCTAGGTATAAACCTCTCTCCTCTGTTCAAAAACATCCTTGAACAACTGTCCAATCATACTCTTTTTAAATTTTCAAAACAAATGCCTTCTTCTCAAAATTATAATATGTCTGAAACCAACAAAATTTATTTTAACCATCAGAGATTAAAATTAAATTACCTCGGCGTAGAGTACACAAATCATCAGTGTTTATCAATTCTCCTCCTTTATACAGAAACTCTTTTCACAAACTGTACAGGTGTGTGTTTTGGTGTGTGAATTAGCAGAGTTTACTGAATATAAATATTTAGACCATCTCAAAGTGCATAGCACCCACAAACTAAAGTAGTAATAACTGGTTGCCTAAACTCTCATGTATAAAATAAAATCTGATTCTTATGTCTAAACTCTGTATACTGATATCCTTTCATTTGGATATATCTTTTATTTTTCACCCCCTTTATATATATTTATATATATTTTGTTTTTTTGTTTTTTTTTTCCCAGTAATCAGTGGTTGGCACTAGTCACCAAAAATCAAAGATTTTAGCCCTTATTTCATACAATAAGTTCCTGGATCTTCCTAGGCACAACATGATCTCAAAGGAATTTGTGCTCTGTTTGGCATCTTTTGATTTGAGGGTGAATTATTTGCAATTAATAATCAGAGTTTAGACTTTTCATCAGTTAATACAATTAATTTATGAGAGAAAATGCAAACAGCTAATACAGACTCAGTGTATAGGATCAATAAACTAAGAGATGCTATAAATATAAAGACAGTATCATGCTGTGTAAAATTTCTGCACATTTTGTAATCAGAGTTTATAATACTTAGAAGGATTCATAATTACTTACTGAAAATCATGCTTCATACATTTTTCTTCATCGGTCCATGTGTTTCAGACAAAATTACAATCAGAGTATAACATTAGACTGTAACTATCAGAGTATGACCAACACTTTATGACTAACAGAGTTTAGCATCAGAGTTTGTCTTTCAGAGTTTATGACACTGGTACTCATAACAGTTAATACATGCAAGGAATCATGAGCATAAAAATCAAACACATATAGTTTTTGAGTCTAACCCGTATCTCTAGTCGAAACCAGAGATCATTCCAAGTTCATTTACCAATCTTGTAAAAGTATCTTCACTCAAGGGTTTGGTGAAGATATCTGCAAGTTGTTGGTCTGTAGACACAAAATGAAGCTCAATGTTCCCTTCTTCCACATGTTCCCTGATAAAATGATACCTTATGCTGATGTGCTTGGTCATGGAGTGTTGGACTGGATTACCTGTCATAGCAATAGCACTTTGGTTATCACAGAAAATAGGTATTTTAGAGTACTTCAAACCATAATCCAGCAATTGATTCTTCATCCATAGAATCTGTGCACAACAGCTACCAGCTGCTATATACTCTGCTTCTGCTGTGGATGTAGAAATTGATTTCTGTTTCTTGCTATACTAAGAAACCAATCTGTCACCTAAAAATTGACAGCTTCCACTTGTACTTTTTCTGTCTATCTTACAGCCTGCAAAATCTGCATCAGAGTAACCAATTAGCTTAAACTCTGATTCTCTAGGATACCACAAACCCAAGGTTATGGTTCCTTTGAGATATTTGAAGATCCTTTTTACAGCTGTTAGATGAGGCTCTCTGGGATCTGCTTGAAATCTTGCACAAAGACATGTTGCATACATGATATCAGGTCTACTTGCAGTTAGATACAGTAAAGACCCTATCATTCCTCTGTAGCTTGTCATGTCTACTGAGGCTCCTGTGTCTTTGTCTAGCTTTGTTGCTGTAGCCATGGGAGTTGTGGCAGATGAACTATCAAGCATACCAAATTTCTTGAGAAGATTTCTGGTATATTTTGCTTGATTGATAAAAATACCATCATCTGTTTGCTTGACCTGTAAGCCTAGAAAGTAACTAAGCTCTCCCATCATGCTCATTTGGTACCTGGATTGCATAAGCTTTGCAAACTTCTTACAAAGTTTGTCATTAGTAGATCCAAAGATAATATCATCTACATAAATTTGAACTAAAAGCAAGTCATCACCAGAATTGAAATAAAACAAAGTTTTATCAATTGTACCTCTTGTGAACCCACTTTCTAAAAGAAATTGAGCAAGAGTTTCATACCATGCTCTTGGTGCTTGCTTTAGTCCATATAATGCCTTGTCAAGCCTGTAGACATAATTTGGATGCTTGGGATCTACAAATCCTGGTGGTTGTTCAACAAACACTTCTTCTTCGAGCTTCCCATTGAGAAAAGCACTTTTTACATCCATCTGAAAGACTTTAAACTTCTTGTGTGCAGCATAGGCCAGAAAGATTCTTATGGCCTCCAATCTTGCAACTGGAGCAAAGGTTTCATCATAGTCAATTCCTTCCTGTTGTGAATAACCTTTAGCCACAAGTCTAGCCTTGTTTCTTGTAATCACACCTTCACTGTCAGTCTTGTTTCTGAAAACCCACTTTGTACCTACAATTGATCTATTCTTTGATCTAGGTACAAGTGTCCAGACTTCATTTCTCTCAAATTCATTTAACCCTTCTTGCATTGCTGTTATCCAGTTTGCATCTTGAAGAGCTTCCTCCACTTTCTTTGGTTCTGTTTGAGACAAGAAAGCATGATACAGACACTCATTATTTGTTGCACTTCTAGTTCTCACACTAGCATCAGGATCTCCAATTATGAGATCAGGTGTGTGTGCCTGTGTCCACTTTCTTGCTGTTGGTAAGTGGTTTCTTGCATCATTATTGGATCCTCCCCCTTGATCCATGCTCTCCTGATTCATATGTTGACTCTCTGTAGTATCTGAGGCTCCCCCTGAATTGGATGGCTCAGAGTTTGAACTGTCAGAGTTTGAATCAGTTGCCTCAACTGACTCACTTGTTGTGTCTTGTTGAGCTTCTTCACGCTCCCCCTCAACTGGTTCTCTATTTTGTTCAACTCGAGAATTTTCAATTTCTCCAGTATTTACCAGTAGAGGTCCAGAGTATGCTTCGTCAGAGTTTGTCAGAACCGCTTCATCAGAGTTTGTCGGTACTGCTTCATCAGAGTTTACATCATCAGAGAATAAACCTTCATTTTGAAAACGCAGTTGATCATATCCATCTAAGTCATCAAGTCCAGTTATTTTCTTGTCATCAAATGACACATGTATGGATTCCATGATCACTTTAGTTCTCAGATTGTAGACTCTGAATGCTTTTGTTGACAATGGATAACCAACAAAGATTCCTTCATCAGCTTTTAACTCGAACTTGGTCAACTGTTCAGGATGAGTCTTCAACACAAAGCATTTGCATCCAAATATATGAAAATATTTCAAATTTGGCTTCTTATTTTTCACCATCTCATACGGTGTTTTCCCATGCTTGTTGATCAATGTAGCATTCTGAGTAAAACAAGCAGTTTGAACAGCTTCTGCCCAGAAATAGGTTGGTAACTTTGCTTCATCAAGCATTGTTCTGGCTGCTTCAATTAAAGTTCTGTTCTTTCTTTCAACTACACCATTTTGCTGTGGAGTTCCAGGTGCAGAAAATTCTTGTTTCACTCCTCTTTCCTTGCAGAAAGCTTCCATGATTGAGTTTCTGAATTCAGTTCCATTATCACTCCTTATAATTTTGACTTTGTGCTGTGATCCTTTGTCTAGTAGATTCACATGATCCATCAGAGTTTGAGCAGTTTCATCCTTCTTTGACAAGAAATACACCCATGTATATCTAGTATATTCATCAACAATTACTAGAGCATATTTCTTTCTGCCCATGGACATCACATTCACTGGTCCAAAGAGATCAACATGTAGAAGATGCTAAGGTTCCACTACTGAAGATTCAGATTTGCTCTTGAAAGATGACTTCCTTTGCTTGGCCTTTTGACAAGAATCACATAGGCCATCTAGACTGAGTATTGATTTTGGGAGTCCCCTTACAAGATCCTTTCTTATAATCTCATTTATGTTGTTCAAATTGAGATGAGAGAGCTTCTTATGCCAATTCCAACTCTCTTCATTTGACATTTTTGCAGTCAGACACACTGTTTTTCCATCAGAGTTTGTTACCAAACTTGCTTCATAAATGTTGTTGCGCCTGTGTCCAACTAGAACAGCTTTTCCAGTAGATTTACTGATAACTTCACAGTATTCAGTGTGAAAATCTACATGGTTTCCTCTGTCACAGATTTGACTCACAGATAGCAGATTATGCTTGAGTCCTGAGACTAGAGCTACATTTGTAATGATGACACTTCCAAGATTGATATTACAATATCCCAGAGTGTGTCCTATGTTGCCATCTCCATAGGAAACCTTTGGGCCAGCCTTCTCCTTAAAGTCTGATAGTAGGGCTTTATTTCCAGTCATATGTCCTGAGCATCCACTGTCCAAGATAAGTGTGCTCTCTTTTATACCCTGCAATCACAAACAAACACTAAGTGTTAGTTTTAAGGACCCAGACTTGCTTGGATCCTTTGTCTTTCTTAACAGTGTTAGCTTTTGCAGCGGAATTACTATCAACAGAGTTTAAGCTAACATTGTCAGACTTTACACTTGCAGAGTTTGCTCTAACCCATTTCAGATTGGGTTTTAGCTCATAATAGTTGTGATAAATAGCATGATAACTCTTGCAAGTATAAATGGAATGCCAAGTGCTCCCACAGTGTGTGCATAAAGTCTGTGGTCTAACCCTAACATTATCATTCTTTACTCCTGATGTAGAAGGTAAAGAATTGATATTTTTATTCTTTGTGCAGTAATTAGCAAGATGATTAGAACTACCACAATTATAACATGTTTTTCTTGGAGCAGCAGCATTAGGCAAATGATTATTTCTTTTATTTATGCCTATCTTTCCATTCCTATTCTTCTTGGACCCTTTTGGTTTCATGGCAGATTTTACCTCTTTCAACTTATGATTGAACTGTTTTCCTGTCATCAAGCCAACATTAACCTGTTTTTCACAAATTTTTACTGGCTTTCTAACAGCTTCTCTTTCCATAAGTTTTTCTGTTTTAATATTTTCCTGTCTTTCACAGGCTTCACCTGATTCCATATCAGCTTCTCTTATTACAACAGATTTTAACTTATTGGCTTCTGGAACAAATATCACAGGTTTAAGTTGTGGTTTAACCTTGACCTTGTCTTTAAACCTAAGTTCATCATTTTCACAATAGCCTAAACCTACAGAATCTGTCTGAAACACTTGATGAGTGTCTCTCCCAGAGTCTGTCCAAGTCTTGATTATTTTTCTTTCTTTTTCTAGATCAGATTCTAATTGCTTATATCTTTTGAGCAATTCCTGTTCTACATAAACAGCATCATCTCTTTCTTTTTGAATCTGCTTCATATTTTCAAGTTCTCCTTCAAGAAACTTGTTTCTATCTTTAAGACTAAGATTCTCAGCTTTAATTCTCTCATTCTCTAAAGTCTGATCCCTATAGCTAACATGTACGCTTTTCAGATATACTCTTAATTCAGATATATTATCAGTATCATAAGCATAAGTAGTTAGGGGTACCTTATTTTCAGATGATTCAGTCTCATCTCTGACAGTTGCCATAAGAGCATAATTTTCTCCATCATCAGAGTCTGAAGTATCTGCCCAGTCTTTGCCTTTAGAGATGAGTGCTTTCTCAGATTTGCCTTTCTTGCACTCTGGGGCATAGTGACCCATCTCCTTACACCTGTAGCACTGGATTTCAGATTTATCCTTCTTGCCAGGCTTGGTCTCCCTTCCATCAGACTTTCTGAAACTTCTCCTTTCAGAGTTTGAATCTTTCCTTGAGAATCTCTTTCCTTTCTTAAAGTTCTTAAATCCCATTTTCTTGAAGGTTTTCACCATCAGTGCAGCCATTTGCATTAACTCTTCTTCATCATTCTCAGAGTCAGAAGCTTCATCAGAGTTTGAGTCATCATCAGAGTTTGATGACTCACTTTCAGATTTAATAACTAAAGCCTTTCCCTTGGCTTTCTTCCTTGATGATTCCTTCTTAATGGGCTTCTCCTCGACTTTGAGAGCAACAAATTTTGTCTTTTTACTCAATCTTCTATTCCTTTGTTCTATCTCCAGTTCATGAGTTTTCAATAACCCATAGATTTCATCAAGATCTGTATCAGCAAGCTCATAATTATCTCTTATTGTGGTTGTCTTTAAATCCCACTTTTCAGGTAGAGATAACAGAAACTTGAGATTTGACTCTTCAAGCTCATATTCTTTATCAACCAGAGACAGATCATTTAATAGTTTGCAAAATCTGTCATAAGTCTCAGTCAAGGTTTCATTAGGTCTCGAATCAAAGTGCTCATACTCCTGTGTGAGTATTGTCTTTCTGTTCTTCTTAATAGCACCTGTTCCCTGGCATCTGACTTCTAAAGCATCCCATATCTCTTTGGCAGTCTTGCAGCCAATTACTCTGTTAGACATAACATTATCTAAAGCACTGTGGAGAAGATGTTTAACCTTTGCATCTTTTGCAATTGATGAGATGTCCTCAGGAGTCATATCTTTCTTTTCCTTTGGAACAGTCTTTTGTTCTTGACCATCAACAACAGGGGACAATTTAGTTGGCATATGAGGACCATCATAGATTCTGTCAAGATATTCTGGATCTGTAGCCTCCAGAAACATGGTCATCTTCACCTTCCAAATCGGATACTCTACTGGCCTGAGAATTGGAACCCTGATTGTTTCATATCGACTCACAGAATTGGGCTTAACCTGTTCAGCCTTAGGAGCAGTTTGATTTTCTTCAGACATGATTATTACTGTGTTTGAATCGTAAAACTGTATATATTAAACAGCCTTGGCTCTGATACCAATTGTTAGGCCGAATACACAATATATAATCAAGTATGTATGAGAATAACAATCAAGAACACTTTATAAATCAACAAACTGTAATTATATTAATAGTTTCTCTCTTAGTGATGTTAATGAATCACAAAGAGCTACTAGGTTACAAGAATAATATATTCAATGTTCGCATCCCCTCTAGGGATAACCTATCTGTGTTTATATA
Source organism: Heracleum sosnowskyi (assembly GCA_030848705.1). Taxonomy (NCBI): domain Eukaryota; kingdom Viridiplantae; phylum Streptophyta; class Magnoliopsida; order Apiales; family Apiaceae; genus Heracleum; species Heracleum sosnowskyi. The sequence continues at coordinate 55,501,489 of CM061238.1, read as the reverse complement.
GTACACAGCTACATACAATCCTTATCTAATTGATACTCCTATAAATTAGCTATACAATTATTATCAATCAAGGATTGCTTCAGTCTTCTGTCCAGTCTCCTTAGCTGTATCAATATATTCTGCTTCTTTCCATCTTCAGAATATATTGCTTCTAGAATCTTTATCTTTGCACCGACAGCTAAGTCAACTATCACCCTGTCAGACTTTATCAAACTCTGACCGGCTTCTATGTAAACTCTTCACCCAGTCAGACTTTATGAAACTCTGACTGGCTTCTATATAAACTCTGATATGTACCTGGTACTTAAACACTGATGAACAAACGTCAGCAATTATATCTAACAGTGTGAAAGTCCAATGGCACAGATTTTTATCTCTCAAACTTAACAAGTAACCACATTAATGTCATACACGGTCTAAAAGTATGAGATTGGCACAAAATACTGACATGAAAAGTCAAATCAACACATGCTGTCACATAACAGACATAGACTAAGTAGACAGTAACTTCTCTTGACAGAAGGTTTGAAGTTGCTGTCATGAGCTTCAAAAGAGAATTTGGAAATATAGAAAACTGAGTAAATCAACATACCAGATTCAGCATTCCCAATTCACTTACCAACCTGTTGAAGGTTGCTTCATCCAATGGCTTAGTGAATATGTCAGCAAGTTGCTTGTCAGTTGGGACATAGATCAGCTTCACAGTTCCTTGTTCAACATGCTCTCTGATAAAGTGATGTCTTATATCAATGTGCTTTGTCCTAGAGTGTTGAACTGGATTCTCTGAAATGGCTATGGCACTAGTGTTGTCACAGTAGATAGGAATGTCTCTTAACACTAGACCATAATCCAGAAGTTGATTCTTCATCCATAGAATTTGTGCACAGCAACTACCTGCAGCAATATACTCAGCTTCTGCAGTTGAGGTAAAAACTGAATGCTGCTTCTTGCTAAACCATGAGACCAATCTTCCACCAAGAAATTGATAGATACTAGTAGTACTCTTTCTGTCAATCTTGCATCCAGCATAGTCTGAGTCTGAGTAACCAATTAGATCAAATCCAGTATTCTTAGGATACCAAAGGCCTAGATTAGGAGTGCCTTTTAAGTATCTAAAGATTCTCTTGATGGCTACTAAGTGTGACTCTTTTGGATCACTTTGAAACCTTGCACAGAGACATGTAGCAAACATGATGTCAGGTCTGCTAGCAGTTAGATATAGGAGAGATCCTACCATGCCTCTATAGGTGCTTGAGTCAACTTTCTTTCCTTTAGAATCAAGGTCCAGACTAGTTGATGTGGACATTGGTGTCTTTGCAGGTGATGAATCTTCCAAGTTGAACTTTCTGAGAAGTTCCTTGATGTATTTAGCTTGACATATAAAGATTCCATCAGGTTGTTGAAGAATTTGTAATCCCAGAAAGAATGACAATTCTCCCATCATACTCATCTCATATTTGTTACTCATGAGAGAGGAAAACTTCTCACACAACTTCTCATTTGTAGAACCAAAAATGATGTCATCCACATAGATTTGTACCAGAATGATGTCCTTGCCATGGTGTTTGTAGAAAAGTGTCTTGTCCACAACTCCTCTAGTAAACTGATTTTCCAAAAGAAAAGTGGAAAGTGTGTCATACCAAGCCCTGGGTGCTTGCTTTAGTCCATACAAAGCTTTGAAGAGTTTGTATACAAAATCATACATTTCAGCATCCTCAAACCCTGGTGGCTGTTCAACATACACTTCTTCTTCCAACTCTCCATTTAGGAAGGCACTTTTGACATCCATCTGAAATACTTTGAAGTTGCAGTGTGCAGCATAGCCTAGAAAGATTCTCATAGCTTCAAGTCTTGCAACAGGTGCAAATGTCTCATCATAATCTATTCCTTCTTGTTGACAGTAACCTTTAGCCACTAGCCTTGCTTTGTTTCTTGTCACTGATCCATTTTCATCAAGCTTGTTTCTGAAAACCCATTTGGTCTCAATGACTGACTTTCCCTTAGGTCTTGGAACCAGCTTCCATACATTGTTCCTTTCAAACTTATTTAGCTCTTCTTGCATAGCTATCACCCAGTCAGAATCCAACAATGCTTCATCAGTCGTCTTGGGTTCCATTTGAGACAGGAAGCATGAAAACATGTTGTCAGCAGAGACTTTGTTCCTTGTCCTCACACCAGAAGTAGGGTCACCAATGATAAGGTCATTTGTGTGATCCTTGTTCCACTTGGTGATTCTGGGCAAGCTACTTGATTGTACAGGAACCGTTGCTTCAGTTTGTTGAGTTGAATGCTCACCAATCCCATTGTCTTCACCATGTTCTTCATTGTCTCCAGAGTCACCACTGTTATGAATGTTAGAGGTTATGGTCTGTGACTGAGCTGGAGTTTGGTTGACAGTAGTGGTATTGACAGTATCTTTATCAACTTCAACAATTTGAGTGAAGCTAGGTTCTTCATCAACAATTTCCTCAACTTCCAAGTATCCTTGATTCTCAAATCTGAATGTCTGCATCTTTCCTTCTTCATGCAGTCCTGGAAACTTGGTTTCATCAAATGTGACATTTACACTTTCTTCAATAATCATGTGTTCCATAACATAAACTCTGTAGGCAGTCCTTTCTGTACTGTAACCCATGAATAATCCTTCAAATGCCTTAGTGTCAAATTTTCCTTTCTTCTCATGGTTATCCTTCATCATAAAGCATTTGCTCCCAAACTCATGAAAATATTTGACAGTAGGTTTCTTTCCAGTTAACAGACAGTAAGGTGTACTTGCATGAGTTTTGTTAATCATGGTTCTGTTTTGAGTATAACAAGCTGTGTTGATAGTTTCAGCCCAGAAATATGTTGGCAGTTTGGCATCATGCAACATAGTTCTAGCTGCTTCAATGAGAGTCCTGTTCTTTCTTTCTACAACTCCATTCTACTGTGGAGTCCTTGCAGCAGAGAATTGTTGTACAATTCCTTCATCTTTACAGAAATTTCCAAGTGTGGCATTTCTGAATTCTGTACCATTGTCACTCCTCAAGATTTGTACTTTTGAGTTTGGAGTTCTATCAAGAACTCTGACTTGATCAATAATCACTTGAGCAGCTTCATCTTTGGATTCAAGAAACTTCACCCAAGTGTACCTTGAGTAATCATCCACCATTACTAAGGCATATCTCTTTTTGGCCATAGATGGTACATTGACTGGTCCAAAAAGATCCATATGAATCAACTTGAGTGCTTCTATGTTGGTGTTCATCTGCTTGGACTTGTGCACAGCTCTCCTTAGTTTTCCCATTTGACAATCTTCACACAGTCCTTCTTGACAGAATTCCTGTTGGGGCAAACCTCTCACCAACTCCTTCTTCATCAAAATATTCATTGTTTTGAAGTTGAGATGTGAGAGCTTCCTATGCCAAAGCATATTGTCACCAACAGTTGCTTTACTGTAGAAACAGTAAACTTTATCCTTCTTTGTTGAGTTTAAGTCAACAACAAACAAGCTTCCTTTTCTAACCCCTTTTAGAGAGAGGCTACTATCCTTCTTGTGATAGATGTTACACAGCATCATATCAAAATCAACCTTGAATCCCCTATCACTGAATTGGCTGACACTGAGTAGATTGTGCTTCAATCCATCCACAAGAGCAATATCTTCAATGACAACATTTCCAATTTCCAGACAACCATATCCCACTGTGTAACCCTTGTTGTTGTCTCCAAAGGTTATGATTGGGCCAGCTTTCTCTACATAGTGTGATAGCAGGGCTTTATCACCTGTCATGTGTCTTGAGCAACCACTGTCAATGATCCACATGACTTGATCTTTCTTCTTGCCCTACAAAACAGAATGTATTTAAGATGCATATGGTACCCAATCCTTGTTGGGTCCTGCAGTTGTAGTGTCTCCTGAGTTTCTTCCAGACATAAAATCACAAGCATCATCAATGATCTCCTGTTTGACTTCTCTTTTCACCCACTTAGGTTTAGAATTGGACTTGATCCTTTTCTTAGTGGATGAGGCATTCTTGCTGTTGCCAGCAGGCTCAGAAGTCTCAACAGTGTGCATGTATGAACATTTTTCAGTAGTGAGGATAGGTAAGTTAAAGCATGTACTCATGGCAGTGATCTTGCATGGCATACATTCAATGTTATTACAGACACTCATAGTTCTATGCAAAAGAGGGGTTCTGTGTAAATTACCATTGAGTTCAGTAGCATTGATCTTATCCTCAATTGGCTTATTACAAACATGTGTTAAATGATGTGAAGATCCACAGTTATTGCATAGTTTCCTAGAAGCACCTCCAACATTAGTGTATCCATTTCCTTTATTGACACCTACCTTACCATTCCTATTCTTAGACTTGGGAGTTACTGGATTGACAGTGTGTTCAGAAGTTGCTGTCGAACTTTCCTTGACAGTACCTTTTATTCCAACTATCTTGACAGAAGGTTTGGAAGCTACTGTCTTGGAACCATTCTTGACAACATCTTTGGAAGATACTGTCTTGCCAACTGTGACAGCATCTTTTGAACTTACTATCTGATTGCTTGGTAAGTTTACTGTCTTGGGGATCGTGACAGTATCGTTTCCATCCTTGAATGTGATGTCAACACCTTCATCCTCATCAAGAATTTCTTGTTTGATGAGCATGGCTTCTTCATCAAACTCAATTTCTGCAGCTTTGAAAATAGGAGTTTTAACCTTCTTGAGAATTGTGGGTTTGACAGCAGCATCTCCAGAACAATCTTGAATCACAGTTTCCTTTCCAGGTCTCCTACCATATGAAAAACCTATGCCAATAGTTTGATTTTCTGTATGCTTATCATTGTAATCCTGAACTATCTTAGATGAGTTTTTATAAGCCTTAATCTTGAATTCATTTTCAGCAATCTCATTTCTCAGGAATTCCTCAACTTCTTTAGCACATTTCAATTCATTTTTAAATTTTGCATTCTCCTGAGCTAAAGAGTCTAGTGAACTGGTTTTGAGAACAAGAGATTCATTTTCAGACTTTAGTGTTTCATTTAGCTTACTCAGCCTAGTGATTTCCTCATTAGCAGCAGATAAGCTAGTATAGACATTGAACATTTCAGCACTTAAGTCTTTAATGGTTTTCTTATACTCATCAATGGACATATCAAGTAAGACAAGTGAAGGTACCTGACTTGAAGATGTTGATGTTACTTCATCAGTGCTAGCCATGAGAGCTAGGTTGACATATTCTTCTTCATCTTCATCATCAGACTCATCCCAACACTTTCCTTCAGCCACATAGGCTCTACCTTGATTTTTCTTAGAGTATCCACCAGTTCCTTTCTCAAATCTCTGAACCTGTTTGGGTCTTTTGCACTCAGTAGCAAAATGACCAGGTTCACCACAGTTGTAACACTTGAATTTAGATCTATCCACAAATCCAGTCTTGTATCCTCCTTTGGATGAGCTTCCCACAGCAGCCTTTGATGAGCTTCCCTTGGTGAACTTGGATGCTTGGCCTTGGGGCCTGAATGACCTATCCTTCTTGAACCTAAAGTTCTTGAACTTTTTAGCCATGTAGGCCATAGTAGGATTGTCCATGCTTTCCAGTTCCTCCATTGTGTAGAAGTCTTCATCTTCCACATCCTTGAGCTGTAGTACTACTTTCTCATCATCTTCAACAACCTCTTCTATCTTCAAGGATTGTACAGGGGTTGGTTGTGTGATTTGTAGTACTTCACTTGGTTGTGTGATCCTTGGCACTTGTGCTACTAGGGCACTTGACATTTTAGCCATCTTGTTCCTTGTTCCACTTTGTATGGCTCTCTTTTGAAAGAGTTCAAGTTCATAAGATTTCAGAATGCCCTAATGTGTCTCAAAGGTTATATTGTTGAGATCTCTTCCTTCTCGTATGGCTGTTGTCTTGTGTTCAAGGTGATCAGGAAGTGTAAGCAAGAACTTGACATTTAATTCTTTTCTGTCATAGTACTTGCCATGTATCTGTAGTTCAGTTAAGAGCTTACTGAACCTTTCAAACATGGAAGTTAAGTCTTCACCAGGCTTGGCCATGAATGCCTCATATTGTGATATCAGTATTTGCCCTTGATTGCCCTTAACTTCTTCACTTCCTTCACATAGTAAAGCTAACCTGATCCACATCTCCTTGGCAGATGTGCAGCTTATCACACTTCCACACATGGCTTTATCCAACGTGAGAGAATCGAGCAAGATGAGTTGCAAGTGATCATCTAGCACTATTTTCTCCTTCTCAGGTTCAAAAAATTCAGAGGGATCTTTGGGAACCCAATGTGCAGGAATGACTTCACCATTTACTGTTGTGGCTTCAATTTCCTTCCTTGGAATGAAAGGACCATTCTCGAGAATACCTGGGTATAGTGGATTCGCAGCTTTGATAAACAACAAGATCTTTCTTTTCCAAATGCTATAGTTCTCTTTATCAAAAGCTGGGATCTTGATACTGTTTGATTTCTGCATTGTCGTCGTGATCACAGATATGTATGTTAATCTGATTGCTCTGATACCAGTTGTTGGTCCTCGTGTATTGCAGAAGGGGGGGGGGGATGAATGCAATACTGATAAAATTCAATCTCAGTTTCAACAACCAAAACTAAGATTTAATGTTATCAATAATATGTATGCATTCACAAACAGTATAATCGAGAAGACAGGATTCACAAAATAAATGTTTTATTTATTTTGCAAAGTGTTGCTACAACCTCAAGAGAGAATTCTTGAGCTTCAGTTTTTCTTCAAGACACTTGCTTGTCTTCGTTACATCCCTAGAATGAATTAATAGTCTAAGTATAAAACTAATCCTATCACTGTCAACACGGGTCTGTGAAGCTGCTGTCATTATCAAGTGGCAGCTTCTTACAAAGTGTCTACCCATGTAACTTTCCTAAATTGCTAACAATGTCAGATATACATTACAAAGAAAGCAACCTAGATTCATTCTATTTCTAGCTAAAACAATTCAGCAAATAGAGACTTGACCTTGCTCTTGAATTGATTCGCTTTTGTTTGAAGTGCTTGAAGCTTCTGTCGTAGTCTTGCAGACTTGGTGCAGCTTAGGGATACTGCAACACGCCTGTTTCTTGAACATTGAAACTATCACGGGATTTGATTGAGAAAGATACATAGAACAAGGATCTTTCTTGAGACAGTTACTTTTTCCGCAAAGCTTGCTGTCACAGGAATGTGCTTTTGGTGATAGTAAGAGTTCCCCGCATAGTGTGATGTCGAGGTTTCCAAACTTGCTGTCGAGGGCTAAAGTTGCTGTCGCGTAGTCTTCCGCCAATGTTGCTGTCAGAGTGAATATGCTGTCTTGACTTGCAACATTTTGTCTTCTTGTAATCTTACTGTCAATGCTTATGACAATAACCTTTATTCATGCTGTCATCTAATATGCATTCTTTGAGGCTTGAACACAGAAAGTGAACTTCTTCCAAATTACACAATTAAAATAACATTGCATACTGATTACAAGAACATACTTTGGCTGTGACAGTATGTTCTACTTAATTAAAAAATTAAGTATATACAAAGTTAAGTTGTTCCTATGCTATCACCCATACATCCCAACATGAATCCATGGCCTAAAACGTTCAAAAGAACATTTTAGAGGATCAAAATACCCCACAAAATTAGTAAGTACAATCTCAAAATTCTCCTCCATTAAAAGAAAAACAAAATTAATTCAATTAATTGGATTATTTCGAATTTAAGGATTTAAAATTAATTAAAATCCTAAAAAGCAAAAGTTCACCAAAAATAACCAAATTAATATATGATGATCCTTGCAATACTACGAACACACTGATATTTTTAGATTTTCAAAAATAAAAACCACTGAAGAAAGTAGATCGATTAAGTAAACGAATTTGAAAAAACCCCAAACTAAAACCTTAACCAAATCGTGATTTTAAGCACTCAAAAGAAAGGTAATGAGAAGATCTAAACATGTATGGTCTCTCATATTCGAAAAAGGTTGAGAATTGAGAGAGTAATCAACAGAAAACCTGGGCAGTAGTTCATTTCTATATAAAAAGTAAAGAGAGAATGAAAAAAACTGAGTAAAAACTCGAGTTTGAATGACTAACAGTATAGACATTTTAAGAAAATAGAAATAATATATATATCCATAGCTTGCATGACTATCAGCATGACTATTTGTTAGAAATGAATACCACTAGAAACTATACAGAGGGGGGTGAATGGATAGTTTTGATATTTTTCGATCCTTGAAGCTTAAAATAAACTGTATATGATTATGCAATGTAATATGCAGAAAATGAACAACACACACAATCACTTTAATCTACTTTGTATTAAGTAAATTAAATACTACAGCTTTCCGGAAATTCACAACAAAATTTCTGGCTTCTAAACAAGAACAGTTTGTACCTTGTTTTTGCTTACAGAGAAAAGAGTGCTTAAGATAAAACTATGTGTATCTCTCTTACAGCTAACAGTGGTGTCTGCACGATATATATTCTCCTATACAAACTAGGCACACCCCTGTTTACACAGTTACCCCTAGCTCAAAGTCCAACTTGTCCTGCCATAAGAAGTTAACTGTGTCAGGAGGGACCACCTGCTTTTCGGAGTCTTTCCCGTTTCTGTAGCTGCTTGTCTCTTATCTTTCTCTCCAAGTTTAGCTGTAGATTTTCCATCTGTTCTTTGGACCACCTTGCCAGAACAAATGCTTCAGTATTTGTCTCTCTTGATTCTTGGTTCTGTACCTTGATTTGTCTTGTTGTAAACGGCTAAGTATTGATATCGTGAACTCCACTTCATTCCAGACTACGCGATGTCACTTATAAAGACTACGCAATATGGCCTTTGAGGAATTTGCGACATAGGCCATTTGAGGACTTCGCGATCTAGCCTTTTTGAGGACTATGCGACATAGACTATTTGAGGACTATGCGACATAGGCTGATTGAGGACTTCACGATCTAGCACATCTTGACCTTGCTGACTTCAACACTTCACGACATGAGTCTTGAGGACTTCACGACATAGTACAAAATGGACTATGCGATCCAGCACTTCTCGACATGGATATTGGTGACTTCACGACATAGCTTTATTCTGACTTTGCTATATAATGCCTTAGTCAAATTTCTTTAACTTATTTCTTCAGGGCCTTATTCAACTCTATCCTGCTGCATGAACAATTCTGAACTTCTAACAGGACAATTATTCAATGGCCTATATACATTCTAGATGCAAGAAACTTACTAAGCTCATTATAATTCTGAGCATACATGATCAAGCTAATGTTCATGAGAACAAGACAAGTACATAGAGAGGCCTATACTATATCCCAGTGATAGACTTCACTAGGTCATGTAGTGTGATATAGTCACATAGTGTAGGCTTGTTAATGGTGGTATTCAGACATGTCTTGAGCCTAACAATCTCCCCCAAATTGTGAGTAAGACCCTTAGGCACAATTTCATGTCTGATAACAAGCCTAACTAACATAAAATATAAGGAAGATAGAAAGATGAACAGAAATTGATAACAACTTGGAAACATATCCTTACAGAATTTTTCCTTGAGCTACATAGCTTCAGTTCCCAATTGTTTTTCTAAGAAATCATCATAGACCTTCTTCTTCCTTAATTCTTCATTCTTCTTCATTTCAGAAATGGCTAGTAGAATTTCATCCCTTGCAATCAGCTCTTCAATGAGAGGAGAGTCTTTTAGATCTTCAGCTGTTGTTCTAAGGGCACTTTCCACATATGAATCTATAAACTCCATCCTTATCTTGCTTTTTCCTCGATAATGATTTTTGTACTCCACGATATAAAGATTTTGTTTTACCCTGCATAGCCCTTTCTTCCTCAGCTCCTTTGTTTTTTCCTCCATCTCAGCCATCTCCTTTTCTTTCAGACACCTCTTTTCTTCATTTAACTTCCTTAGGCTTTCTTCATAATCAGAGTGCATCTTCATGAATCTAGCAACTTCTATCTTCCACAATCTCTCCTCCTTTTCTTCAAAATTCAGTAGAGCATTTATTCTTTCAAGCTCATATTGTGAGAAATATTGCCAGCCTCCTTGCTTCATTTCCTTTTCTCTTCCATCAGTGTATTTGATCTCTAGATGATCTAGCTTCACCTTGACTTCAAAGATTCTTTGAGCTCTCAAAAATGTTAGGGCATCTTCATCATAGTCTTCATCCAGAGGAAGCACTTTGATCCCTACTACATTAGTGATTACCCCATTCTTCTTTGTTATCTTTTTCCTTCTGGCTGCACTATTGATCTTCAAACGCTTCACTTGAGGTAGCTTTCTGGAGCAGGGAGAGTTAGTCTTCAGTGCCACATCATTTGGAAGTAGCTTCACACCTTTCCCTTTTATCCATTGTAACACTCCACTAGCTGTGACTTTGTGGAAGTGTCTTCTTGATATTTCTTTTGTGGCTTCTCCTTTCTTCTGTGGCAAATCAGGTTCAGAAGTCTTGGATAAAGATTTTGGAGGATCATTACAAATAGTACCCACCCTAGACCTTGAGTCTTGTGTTGTGGTTAAGGCACTGCTAGCAATGTCCTTGACTTGCTGATTTCCACTCCTTGTCTTCTTGACAATTTCTTTATTTCCCTTGGGGTCCTTGTCTTCACCAGCATCTTTTGATCTCTTAGATGATTTGCTCTTACTACTGTCACTTGTATTATCCTTATCACTCCTTGACTGACCTCTTCTTCTATAGCTTTTATCTTCGTCATCATCCTTGTCATCCTTTGTAATAACCCCAAATTTTGGACTTAGTTAAAAAATTTTGATGAATAGTAAATGTTGATGAATAGTAAATTTGCTGATGGAAAAGTTTTCAGACCACACTATGTGGATGATATGGAATGAATGTTTCGAGGTTATATTATTGATGTATAGGAAGAATAAAAGAATGTAAACACGATCAGAATCAGGAGATTCCAACTTTAAATTTTGATCACTATTCATCGGACAATCAAGGGTGAATTGATTTGATCGTTTTGAGAAATTGTGTAGGATGAGAAATCCATGATCATACCTTAAGCCAAGGAGAGAAATCTAGGATTATATATTAAACCAAGGTAATGGAAAGATCAAGGAAGTATCTCCTAACATTGGTACATAGAAACATTTTTAAAATCACTTGAACCTAGGGGGAAACAGAAGCGTAACGAATTATGGATTAAACCCTAACCGAAGGGGGAGTATCATATAAGATCATCGAATGCATCATATAAGAGGATTGATGATACAAGAAATGACATAAGCATGACACAAGAGATGACAAAAGCATGACATAGGTGATGACAAGGTGATGAATCACCACCTTGTCACCATTTTTGCTCAAAACCACAAGCTGTTGACATGTGTCCAAGGGGATGACAAAACTCCACCACAACCACACAAAAAGAGATGCATCCATTAGCATTATTTGACAAAAGAAAATAAAAGAGATAATCAAAAAGCAAATAGCCAAGAAAGAACACAAACATTCGGCCATTTCTATTCTTCAAAGATAAGAAATATTTTCCTCAAGTTCTACTCCACCAAAAATCAAGATTATGGGCTCTAAATCTTCCTCATCCATAAACTAAGGTAGATATTTAATCTTAGCTTCATCCATGATGGATATCTTGGTCAAAAATGGATTCAAAGTTGATGATGAAAAGTGTTTTGATTAGTTACTTATGAATTTCTTGTTTTCATCTTGAGGTTTTAGGCTTGTAAGCATAATGAAGGATCAAAGAAGGACAAACTACCTATTTCTAGGCTATAATAAGTACCAAGGAAGGTATAAAACCTCTCACCCTTATGTTTACACTTTGTTATTAGTGATTTGTTAAGAATGATTAGTGATAGTATGATATAGAGATGATTAGCATGATGATCATGATGTTTTGTGGATTGATTAATGGTTGAACTATTGATTGGTGTTATGAGCATGTTTAGGCAGTAATAAGATGGTATAAATGGAGTCCTTGGGTTGTGGATTGGTGGATTGATTTGAAGTGTTTTAAACACGGGAATCGCGTTTAAGTGTCGTTACCATGTCGAATTTTACTTAGGAAGTTTGGACAGAGATCACGAATACTTTAAAGGGCATAAACATAAGATTTCTGACCATGATCATGTAGGCCCTGTTTCCTAGTTTGTTTTAGCGAAAGAATCGTATCGTTTCGATTTACGGTTTAGGAGAAACGTCCGTTTTAGTAAAAGCGGTTACGGATAACTAAGTAGTTCATTGTATGAACTTTGAGATTGTGATCAAGCCCTTTAAAAATGAAATTGGGTCGAGATATTAAAATAGATAATAGTATGGACACTTAGTAAGATAACCGAGAAGGTTTCGTGCTAAAAAGATAATTGTTTCGATTTTATAAAAATGTCGGAACCAAAGCTGCGCGAGGAGTAAGTGGTTCTGCACTTCACTGCCAAAAACCTGCTGCTCTCGGGATTTTGATCCCCATAAGAAGAAACACATGTTCACGCATTTTGTTCTATTCTTTCCCTAGATCGCGCACGCGAAAACGGTGTGTCATTTCGACTAACGGTTAAGGAGATATGAGCGTTTTAGTGAAAGGCGTGCGAATAGTAACTTTCCGTAGCTCATCCAAGTTTGAGAATACATTTCACTAAGTGAACCCCCTGTTTTGAGATCGAAACTTTTATGATAAATATTAAAAATACTCAAGATGATTTTAGAAGTGGTCTCGTATTTAAATATGAGTTTTCGGATTTATTAAAAGTGTTAGAGTACGAGTCGCGTAATAGTAACTCTATGAAAAGTCAACTCTAGGGTACTACTTTGACCAACCATTGTGACTAAGATAAAAGGAATATTTAGAGTCGATTAAAATACGAACCTTGTTGAGGAATAACGTGACTACATGATGTGTTTAACATATAGTTGACTTTAAATGAGTGTTATGAGCGAATGATTACGTTAGGGGACTGATCGAGTATTTCTTTGTTTATAGATTTGCGGCAAGTTCTTGAACCCCTAACAACCAAGGACCCAAGGCAAGTTTTCTCAGTCCATGCTGTATTTTAAAGTACACTATTCTGATAATATGCATATGTTAGATGCATGCTTTCAAACCTCACATCGTATATAGATGTGATGGTATTAAAAATGATGAGATGTGATGTATGCATATGATAGATGCATGCAAGTTTTCAAACCCTACACCATATAAAAGATGCTGTTGTGATTTATGTGATTGATATATATATATATATTCTGCTTTAATGCTGTGAGAACTTTTTAAACTGTTTACGCTTTTAGTAAAAGCTTTCGTAAGATATAAGGTTTATATGCTAGGTAAATACTAGATATAAACCGAGGTTTAAAGGCTCTAAGTATAGAGCAGTCGTACGATGATTTTAAAATAATAGACCGGGAGTTAAATTACTACTTTATTTTAATACTGTCAGATACTGGAGGGTCCAGGGACAGCTATGTTTTATATATGATGATTAAATATTCCAACATATATATACTATTGGATATTTAATGTGTGATATTAAATAATATTATTAAAAATATTATTTTGAATATCTATTAACTAATAAATATTACTTTTAATATTCATTTAAGTGGATTGTTATTTAATAATAATTCAATATTTATTATTTGGGTATTTATTAAATATTTCAATATTATTTAAAAATCATAGAACCTTATTATATTATTCAAGGTTCTACTATTTACACAAAACTTTCTGATCTTCAGAGAAGATATTTAAAACAGGGATTCCCAATTATTATCTTAAGATATTTAAAGATTATTAAATGCGAATGGTGTTTTCTACTCATCGGAAATTGGGAATCTAGTTCAAGAAGTCGAGGACAGAGTTTTACTTCCACTGTTCCTCTAGAATACCTATAGTTGGGGATGACTCCCCCATTCAAGTAAAGAAATTCAAACTTGCTAAACTCTGAAAATTTCAATAAACTCCCTGGTCATGATTTCAAAATACATGGTAATCATCGGTATTTTCGTTGACTAATGTCAACCCACTCTGTGACTTACTCCCTTCAAATACTCTGGAGTAAGGAATTCTGAACGGTTACAAAGTTTTGACAAGTAATTGTACTTGGGAAAAATAGGATTAAGTTCCGATTCCCGTTTCATTGATATTGTTTTCTATAATGGGAACTGGAAGGGCCTACACGGCAATGAAACAGGTGCCAGGGTAGTGCCAAAATTATCAAGGCTTACCTGGTGACGAAATAGGCGCCGGGGTAGTGATCTCTTGAGTGCTAAGGCTTACCCGGTGACGAAATAGGCACCGAGGTAGTGATCTCTTAGCACAGTGGCTCGTATGCGGCCAGGGTGATAACCGAATAGGAAGTCGTCCTTCTACTAGTAGAAAAGTTACGATACAACGGCTGATCACCGTGTCTCGGGTGTGCCAGTATATCCCCTTCCCTCCAGTTGGAGTTGTGCTGCACATTGTAACGAAAGCCTAGGTGCTGAGTTACTGATAATGTGGCAGTGATGAGTAATGATGTTCCTCATACAGTAGTTGTACTGTATGGCATGTTTTGACGAAAAGAATGTTTAAACATATCGTTCTGTATATGAACGGAGTTTCAAAGGTGTTCATTACTCATATTTTACAGTATTTTGAACCGTATGAGATGTCTAAATAGATATGTGTGTATATATGTTGAGAAGATATTTAAGAGATACAATATGTTGAACTGTATAGTACTTTGAATCAATGGATAGGCTTTAAGCCTTGATTCCATTATTTGATATCTATTTTAAACGATATGTTTTGAATCTTCGTTCATTCTATCGATACCAAAGATTCCTAAATGAATTACGAAAAGTAACTGAGTATGATTATAAGTCATACGGTATTTTGAACGGTATACTATTTTGGGGGTCGAACCCTTTTAGTTTTTAAATATGGGTCCTATATGGATTATCTACCTGAAAGGTTTAAAGATTTAAACTGGGATAGATTTCTTGCTGAGCGCTATTAGCTCATTCTTGCTTTATTAAAACTTTCAGCATGAAGAAAACGTTGCCGATTCACCTCGTGTTACGAGAGCAAGGGGATGGAGAGACCATCCTTGAGTTAGTTCAGCAGGATGGATACTTCTGGTGTGAGCAGAATAGTTGCAGACTGAATTAGTAAGAATTGTTTTTGAGTAGGTTTGTATTATTAAACCTCGTATAAAACGGTGAGGTCTATTATTGTAACTTCAGGTAGAGGTTGTTAATAATAGATGAGATCATGGATAGTACATTTGAGTTGTAATAACAAATGTTACTTTTGTTGCTCATTTCCAAGGCTATAACTTGTGTGTGTGTGTGTAAGTGATTGGGCTCTTTGGAGTTGTATTATTAGAATGTTGTAAGTAATGCAGGTATTGTATAATTGATGGAGCGTGACAACCCATATTCCTGACCCCGGATCTGGGGGTGTTACAGAAATGGTATCAGAGCATTAAGTTATAAACTTGGATATGAGAGTGTTAAGGGTTATATCGAAGTAAGAGAATGACGAGATGACTCATATAGAGCTCGTTAAGTGGACTACCGGAAGTAGTGCCATCGAGGATGTTAAGATTAAAGAGTTTAGTTGGGGACTTATCGGAGGACCGATAGGACCGTTGGAGATCATCATAATGATGAGAAGGACGTTTAGAATTGTACATGGATTATCAAAGACATTAAGATAAGAGGCGGAGCAGAGTCTCGGTTGCAGTTGAGGTAAGGTCGGAATAGCCAATACCAATGGATAACTTGACTTAGTAAGAACCTAAGTGTTTGTAGTTCATCGTAGTTTGCCACGAGAAGGTAGCACATGTGAAGATTGAGACGTTTAAAGTCCTTTACGCGATCTGAATTACTAAATTACGTGGACTAGTTAAGGCATTATCTTGTGTATAAGGTCCAAGCCTTGAGAACAACGATTCCACCAGAGTTGGTGCCTTTTCCGTTAATGGGTATTTTGTTACCTAAGAAGAAGACTGTTGCGTACATGTAGTACTAGAACGTTATCGTGAGACGAACGTGCTAAATCGCATCGCGAGTATATTTCGTACGATAGGCCATGATGGCTCGACTCAGAAATCAAAGACATGAAGAACGGATAGCGTGATTCTGATAAAGACACGTATGGTTGCGGCGAGCAATGCGACAATCTCAGGACCTACGAGGAACGAGACCTATGGTGGCCTGGGATTGGATTCGTTCGATACGACTATTGTTAAGCAATTACATATACGTTAATCGACCTTCTTCTTTTGAGGATGTGTTGATGCGGCCGTAGGAGGCCCGAGCTCGGAATGATTATCGGGGAATGGCGATTATGTTTCGAACTCCTGACCTATTTAAGGACTTGTACGATTTTGAGGTACCGATGGTTAGTACCCTAAGCCATAAAGGCAGAAAGATAAGATCATCCTCGTACGGGTGATGTTAGAAATTATGATGACCATTGACTTTTTGGTATCTACTTGCTGGTACACTACTCAATCTAAAACTGTTCCTGCCTGTGTTACCTTGAATAGTTCATGTCATGTAACCCTTCTAATTTCCTACTTCAACTTGGGATGCAACCAACAATTGTTAAGTATTCATTTTATTTCTTCATATTTGGACTCCTCAGTTGAGTTCATAAATATCTAGCTATGTGTTTAAAACATAGATGATGTATATTTCAGAGACTACTCGTGAATTCTTTTCTTCTGTTAAGAAGAGATTTGCACAACAGACGTTGAAATCGTAGAAGGGATATCAATTTGATATTGATATTCCGAATTCAATTCTATCGTAGAATTTGACAAAGTTTATGTACGGAGGCACCTTTGGGTGGACCGTTTCACTGATGAGAAATGTTTGGTGGGAGGTTATCGATTGTTCCGATACCAAGAACTTTCTATTCAGACCTTATATTCTATTGAAGGATTATAATTACCTTGTTCGTCCCAAACTTATTATTCTTCTTTTTAATTCATTATCCGAGTAGTCAAAATTTTGCTTTCTTTCTTTCTTCGACTATGATGTCGAGATTTTGTACTAATAGATTGAAAATGGCTAATGGTATGTGCCATTATGAGGGACTAGTCAATTGTTCTAACTAGTTGAAATTTTAATGATATGATGAAAATCTAGCTAATCATCCTAGCTAGATGCTGCGTCCCAAACTAATCGAACAAGCAAATTTTGTTCAACTAGTTGTTAATGTTTATTGAAATGAACTAGTTATTGTATCACTAAGTTCAACTTTCGGTCAAATTTATATAAGTGAATTCACGATGCATTTGTATGCAATGAAGTATGGTGGGAAGATTTTCAAACGATAATTTGATTGAGACCCAACCAGGTCGCCCCCTCAGCGAGAATTTTATGAAGTTTTTTTTTTATATATAAAGCATTTTGTTGCTTGAAGTATTCTTGGTACCATACAAGTATTTTCCTTAGTATTTGGAAAAATAGAGTGTTGAAGCTGAGAGCTAAAACAAATGAGTCTGATAAATTATGAATCGAAGTTTACTGAAATTGCCAAGGTTTGGTTCACATGATGCGAATTTAGAATAATGAAGTGTTCGAAACGACTGATTATGTTACCTTGGTTAATGAAACGACTGTGATAGAAATGGAAGCAAAGTGGACGAGAAAGAAATGGGCATAAAGAAAATAGAGTATGAAACGCGAATAGATTGAGAAAGGAAGAAAGTAAGAATTCAGATTGTCGGACGAGGGAACGATTGACCTCCAAGGATGTGTGTGACGCCCTCCCGATCCGGGGTCATGATCGGGGAGTCACTACAACCTCTATACATATTAAACCCATAAACAATATAATAAAAGCATGCAGACTTGACCCCAACTCTACCCTGGATCTTTAACAGTTGATGGTGTGAAACAAGCATCCACTATCTAATTCATTAATACATAAGTCTCAAAAGTTATTACAACCAAGTCTTAAAAGTTCTATGCTCTCTATTACAAAACACCTTCTAGGTGTGGTCGTCACCTACCTGAGCTGGCATCCCAAAAACAACCCTATAGGAAGACTTCCTAGCTGTCTGAAATGTACGTACCATCTTCTCGTTTCACTGTGGGTTAGAATAGGGAAAAAGAATGAGCCAAATGCCCAGCAAGTAATAATATGTCCAAACAGTTAACCACTGGGAAACAGTTCCAATATCAATATGTATGACATGGGTATAGCAAAATCCGTATCAATGGATTATCAGAATAATGAATTGAATATACAGTTTCAAAGCAATTTCCAATATCAATATATATGGCATGGTTTTAGCAGAATCCATATCAAAGGATTATCAGAACAGTGACGTAAATATGCAATTTCAAAGGGTAAACCAATTTCATTATCAAGATATCCGTTTTCAAGAAAAAAACATTAAATAATTTTGGAGATTTTTCACAACGCACCAGACAATACGGGTGATCAGCCACGTAAAGTCCCCATACCGGACACACAGTCCCTCTGGTCCTTGATTTGGGTCCCATTAGGCACACATTGGCCTTTAGACTAGTCCATCCCTAGTCCATTTATTATAATTAAAAAGTGCTGGACCGGCGTTACTCGGCCTCTTACGCCTCCAATCTTAGGAATCCGTGGAAACCATAAATCAGAATTTAAATGAATTCAAACTTCATTCCTTTTTAAAGCATGTTCTGGTATAAAGAAGTCCTTTGGAAATCAGATAAGTTCAATCAAAACAATTTGGATTTCTATTAGTGGAATATAAGAAATATTTATCATCGGGTACGTTCTGGGAATGTACTAGAATAAGAGTTAGGTGTATTCACTTTCAGGTATAAAAGGGAATGCATAAGTATATGATCAAGTTCAGGTTATAGAATCATAGGTCATTAGGTTTCAATTCATGGATATGAACAGGGTATAAGGTTTAAGGATAAAGAACTAAACAAGGCATGGTATATAGTTCAACATGGTATATATGAACAAAGGTAAGGGTTATCAATGAACAATAGGTGTTTTCAGAATTAAAGGTATATCAAGATAAGGTAACAATTCATATATGCCAAAATGAAATAATGGAATCGAAATACGAAAGCAAGTTTGTATTACTTGCCTTAAGTAGCTAAAAGGGGTAATGAACAATCACTGATTCTCCACCTTAGTCTTTCCTTTGTCTCTAAGTTCCACTTCCTTGAACTCTCTAAGTTCCACTTCCTTGAACTCTCTAAGTTCCACTTCCTTGGACCCTCTAAGTTCCACTTCCTTGGACTCTACAAAAGAATATAATCTATCTTAGAATGCTCTTTCTAAGATGCTAATCCTTTATTCTAAACTACCCAACGCATCCTAATCGCGTAAACACATAATAGTTATACCATAAAACAATTATAATCATGTAATAGGCAATCAACCATATAGCCTCACATTGTCATTTAAATACACATAACATGCTCCTTATACATATATATATATACAATAATATATCTTTCAAATCATACCACACTTGGTATCCCTTAAATCAATTTGGTCATGCCAACCATATCCTTAACTCTTTATAACAATGTTTTTATCTCAAAAAGCAGAAAAATCTGCTGCGCATACTTTACTAAAACATTTTTCATAAATCCAAATATAATCAAACAATTACCAAATTTGACAGGCTACCTCCTGATTACTATCTCAACTTAGCATAAACGTTTCAACTTCAGAACACTTCATTTAGATTAAAAACGAACTGTATAACTAGGTACTAAAGCACAGAAAAATCCCTGCTGCGCAACTTTTAGTAAAATAATCATAACTTTTTATTCGTAAATCCTATCGATACAAGGTTAGCGCGTGCACAAACTAGATTCAATTTAGAACAGTTAACTCCTAGACTCTCTGTCTAAAACAGGCAGCAACATTTCGCAATTAATCAAAACAGAACAGGGCAGACAGTTTTCTGGAAAAATTCAGCATGATGTATGCCTATACAAAACCATTCCACCATTATAATCTTTACCATAAATAACCATCCCAAATCAAAACTAAACTCTTCCTTAGCTGAAAAAGGTTTTACCAATCAACTCATGACCTCAAGAAACTACTAGAATATATACATGCAATTATCAAAACCAAAACTAACAAACCAACAATCCAAACACTTGGAATTTCACTAAAATTCCCAAATCAAAACATTTAACATCCAAAATTTCGAACTATCTAAACTTAACACAATTAATCAACATGCAACCACTATAACTTGAAATCATCAATCAAACAATCAACATAAACAATTTTTAAACCGAATTTACTAAAGGGGAAAAATCGAAATATACACATATACATTTCGATTCTTCAACATGCAACCCAAATTAACTACTTGTAAATACTTTAAAACAATATACATACATCAACATATATAGATCATGGCCACCGGTTCACCAAAGTTCATCACCGTGGTCGACGAATTACATGCAGCCCCAAAAACAAAGGGGTTTTGTATGAATTCGTCCCCAATTGATCCTATAACCACAATTAAACTCTAAAACATCAAGAACACTTGATTTAAATCAAAAATCCGAAACTCTAATTTACAAAACCCATTTTTGAAACTTCACCAAACTCAACACTATTGGTATTAAAGTGTAGAGCTCGGCAAGAGCTTCGATTTGACTATCTAATCAATGAATTTGGTTAACAAAATCAAAAGATAGAGAAGAGAGAAGGAGAGAGATTTGAGAGAGAGAAAGAGAGAAAAGAGAGAGATGAGAGAGTGATGAACCGTGAGTAAAGAAAAGGGGGAGAAACTGATTGCTGGGTTATATAAGCCCAGGGGCAAAAGGGTAACTTGCTAATTAAAAATCTGATTTTCTAATAAACAAAACCAACATAAACGCCTTTCTAAAATTCGAAATAAAATGAAGATAATGTCTAAAAATCACAATTTTATTTTTAAAATAAAGAATACGAATTTACAAGCTCACACATATTTTTAAAATATTTTTATGATCAAAATTGAATTAAATATGAATTTTCAAAGTTTTGATCACTTAAAGGACTTTTAACTCATAAAATCAGTTTTAAATCCTTTAAGCCAAAAATAAATTCCTCCACTAATTTTATAAAATACTAGAATATAAACTAAAGGTTGTGAAAAAGATTTCACAATAAAAAGAGTCTCCGATGATTTTATAAAATTCCCGGAAGGTCAAAAAGAACCAATTTTTAATAAGAAATTCATATAAAATGCATTTAAAAGCATACACATATATTTTAATCCATACCATTCACCAAGTAAACATCTAATCATCACATTTTCAAATATCCACCTTTCACACAATACTCACATATCATAGAACTCAAATATTATTAAATATTAATATAGTGCAAGCGTTTTTCCGAGTCGTTATAACCTTCCCCCCTTAAAAAGATTCTGTCCCCAGAATCTAACCTTATGAAAATAGATGCGGATACTTTTCAAGCATCTCGCTCTCAAGTTCCCAAGTCGATTCTTCAACTTTGGGATTCCTCCACAAAACCTTAACTAACTTAACAATCTTATTCCTTAATTTTCTATCCATATGATCCTGAATTTCTACAGGTTGTTCTACATAAAATAAATCTGGCTCAATCTCAATAGGCTCATACTTGATCACGTGATTTATATCAGGATTAAATCTCTTAAGCATCGATACATGAAAAACGTTATGAATATGCTCCATGTGTGGTGGTAACGCTAACTCATATGCAACTTTTCCAATACGTCTCAGTATCTCAAATGGTCCTACATATCTCGGGCTAAGTTTCCCTTTCTTGCCAAATCTCGTAACTCCTTTCCATGGCGATACTTTTAGCAACACTTGATCTCCTTCTTCAAAACTTATATCCTTCCTGTCTTGGTCAGCGTACTTCCGTTGTCTGTCTTGTGCCGTAACTAGCCTTTTCCGAATGATTTCAATCTTTTCCTTCGTTTGTTGTACTAGCTCGGGTCCTAAAACTTTTCGTTCTCCAACTTCTTCCCAATATACAGGCGATCTACATTTCCTTCCATACAAAGCTTCATACGGTGGCATTCCAATACTTGCGTGATAGTTGTTGCGTTAAAAGAATTCCATTAATGGTAAATGATCACCTCCATTGCTTTCAAAATCCATCGCACAAATTCTAAGTATATCTTCGATTGCCTGGATAGTCTATTCACTATGACTATATGTTTAAGGACGATAAACGGTACACATATTTAACTTGGTTTCTGAGCATGTCAAAAACTTTCTTCCAAATCTTGAATTAAATTGAGGGTCTTGGTAAGATTCGATTGATACTTAGACCTCATGTTTTACTACTATCTCTTACAGATAAAACGAATTTATCCAATGAATGTTTCTCGTTGATGGAAAAAAAAAAAAGAAATGTACCAACTTGGCATCATGAGATGTTCCTATTTCAACTCGGGAATTTCTACTGGTTGTAATTATCCACTAGGTCTTTGATGTTTAGTTTTAAATCTCTGACAGGTAAACACTTACTCACTGATCCAGTAATATCTCTTTCGTATATGTCCACCAAGATTTTCTTTTAAACCTTGCTACATCTTCGTATTTCTGGGATGGATCGAATACTTCGAATTCACGTGCATCATTCAGTATCTCATTCTTTAACCATGTCACATTGGGTATCCAATTTCTAGAGAAAATCTAAAAATTCCTTTATCATCCTTTTGACTCCTTCTACTTTCTCCTGTAAATTTACTCATGTTATCGCTCATCACTTCCGCTTAACATTTTTCTACTTTTCTCTAGCAGCTCAAGTTGAAAAGTCATTGTATATATATGTTTATCATTTCCGTCGCTTGATCTGAAATACGAACCTCTCTATTCCTACTTTCTCAAATTCCTTGACCAGTCCTAACCATTTTCTCTACCTTATGTATACAGCTCCTTTTCGGTGAAAATATATTTCAAATACTTATGATCCGAATAGATTTCATACTTTTCTTCCTACAAGTAAGCCTCCAAATCAATGCGAAGACTATAGTGGCTAGTTCTCAGTCATGTGTCGGGTGTTTCCACTCGTGGTTCTTCAGTTGTCTAGAACTATATACAGTCATCTTAACATGTTAAATCAGTCTTGATTCTTAACACAAAGTTGTGTTCTCAATTTAGTTGTTGATATTGTCCTAAGGTACATGAGTCATCATTTTCCAGTAACAATGAATCTATTTTACCATTATGGCTCGACTAAAGAGTTCCGTTCCTCTAGCAATTTAAATACTTCCTTTTCCATTTATCTTAACTCTTGGATGCTTTCTAGTAAGCTTGGTTAATGGTGTGGCTATCTTGGTATAATCCTTGAAAAACCTTCGATAATCTCCATCCAATCTCATAAAACCTCTAACTTTTGTAGGTGTCTTAGACCTTACTCAATTCATTAACGTTTCAACCTTAGCTGGATCCACTTGGATTCCTTCTCTACTAATTACCTGTCCTAGTAATTGTAATTTTTTTCAACCAAAACTCGCACTTAGAAAACTTTGCGCACAATATCTCTTTTCGTAAAATTCTAGGGTTATTCTCAAATGATCTGTATGCTCTTTTTCCATCTTTGAATTCCTTAAGATGTCACTTATGAAAACATTCTCAAACTTATCCAAATATTTCTTAAAATTTCTATTCATCATGTTCATAAAAGTGGCAGTTATATCCGTCAAACCGAACTCCATCACTACGAACTCGTAGTGTCCATATATATCAGGTTCAGAACGTTGTATAAGGAATATCTTCGGGTTTTATTTTTTAAATGACGGTAACCAAATCATAAATAAATTTTGAAAAGCACATTGTGTTCTTTAACTGGTCTGATCATCAATCCTTGACAATGGGTATTTTTTCTTAATGGTCAACTTGGTGCACCCCATGGGAATACACTAGACCTTATAACTCCCTTTTTCCTAAGATCTTGCAATTGAATTGCTAACTCTTTCATTTCTACTTATGCCATTCTATATAAAGCCGTCGAAACTGGTTTTGTCCCGGGTTCTAAGTCTTCAACAAATCTACTTCCCTGGCGGGAGGTAAACCTAAAAGATTGTCAGGTAATACAATTTGAAATTCGTTAGCTACTAGAATCTTCTCTGTCCAAGGTGTTTCTTTCCTAACATTTACCTCGTATGACGATAAGCTTTACAACCTTGACACAATAATCTTTTACCTTTGATAGTTAGATACCTCTTCGTCTGCTTTCGGCCTCGGATAACAACTTTTAAATTATCCAGGGCTTGAAATTTCCATTTTCTTTCTACTCTGTTAACCAATCCATTCTTAGAATTTACATCAGATTTCTATTATATCAATCTCACAGTGAGGACAAGCTAGATTAATCGATATATGCTCCTGAGTAGCTATTCATGTAGCCAAAACTTTACTTAACCGTTGCGTTTTACAGTCCGACTTACGAGCAAATTCTCTGAAAATAAAATACTTTGTGGCTTCGAATCCGTTAACACTTTGGCACTTATGTAGCTAATATGAAACGTATCCGCAACCACATCCTTGTTCTTTACTGAATCACTCATGGTTATATTGAGGATTCTTGTCCTTGGTTACTTAGTGTGTAATGGTCATGTTACCCTTAACATAATGCTTACTGGGTCTAGTGCTTGTAATCTCTTAAGGAATGTCATACCTTCCTACACTTGTTGCTCTTGACTCTTGCCTTCGGATTCAGACTCTCATTGGCGTAGTGTCCTCTCTGAGTACACTTGTAACACACCACATTGATCTTATTATGAAATCTCGGTTGCTTCTTTCCATAAGTTTTATATTCCGGTATCGGAGGTTTCAGAGGTCTTTGTTAATCCATATTTTGTGGACGGTTCCCTTGCTTATCATTTCCAGTTTCTGGTCTTCAAAATCCAACATTCCTATTTGACTGAAACTCATGCCTTATATTGAAATGGTTCTAAAAGTTCCCTATTTGTTGGTTTCCTTCCGGTGTCTCTGGCTTCTCTTTTTCTAGCTTCTTCTGTTTGTGATCAATCACTTTCACTTTTGATTCTCATAGCCTTCCATACTACAGCTGTATAATTAGTCAAGTCAATTACAATCACTTTACTCCTAATCCACGACCTCATTCCCCCTGTTGGAGTCTCTTAACTCTCTTCTCATCAATATTCACATATTCGGACATAAACCTGGCCAGATATATAAATTTTGGTTCAAACCATGTTACGCTCAAGTTATCATGCTTCGGTTCTAAAATTTATGTCCAACATTTGGTCTCAAGACGTTCAAAACCTTGTAATGTTTTAACTACTATATCCAAAGTGAAATTTAGGATAAACAGGTGCTTATATATACTTTTCTGACAAGTAGAATAACAGTCTTTCATCAACAATAATCAACTCCTTTTTAGTATATCCAATATCACTTTACTTCATACTTCAACATGATTAGTATTGGTATATCCTTGTTACCTTCTCCATATCCACACCATACTCTCGGTAATAATAAACCTTGACATCGTGTTGTAAGTTTAATAAGCAATCTGACTCGACATCCAATCCTTCCTTTTAAAACAATTTCCCATTTTTGATCAAAACAGGTTCTCGTCAATATAAGTACAGCTTGACACTCAGAATATCGTCATTCACCTATGCAACTTCAAATCGTTGATACCTCTAAGAGTTTCCGACAGAATGAATCAATAGATAGGAAGGTGTCAATAGATATGGATATATGACAAGTATATTTAGTAAGAATTTCAGGTAAAAAGAATCAAACTAAGAGATCAAAATGATCATCGAACTTTATCAGGTTGCATTTGTCAACTTAAACAACAAGGTACAGAAGGTGGCCAACCTTTAGTACTTCCATGACAAACACACCACTGGTGGCGTCCCACCGGACTTCTATCACACAGATAGACAGTACCTGAATCCCCTATATATATAGGGTTGTTCATCTCAGTTACAACAAGGAGGATAAAAAAAAAATTTAAGAGGAACATATGAAAGGTTTAAGAGTTCCAAAGGTTTGTATGTATATAATTTTGGATCAAGTAGCCCCTGAACAATAGAGGTATTTTGTAAAGAATAAAATAGTAGAATTGAAAAATTGAATCTTTTAAAAAGGTAAATTGAATAAAATCAATGGCTAGTTATGAACCGACTTATCCTTACATCAAACGTATGGAGATAATCATGCCTTGTCTCATGTAGATGGTCCTTAAGGGAGTTAATTTCTAGTTTGAGGTTATACGTATGTCCCGATAGTAAATCAACTGTATGGAATCTTGAATAAAGAAAGAATCTACACTTAGGCCACTTCTCTGGGCAAATGTCTCTATCGCGGGGGAAAATCGTTATTATATCAAGAATCTATCTAAGTGTTTCTAGACGTTATCTTGGGGATTCTACTCTCGCTCAATTCTAACCACACTTGATACGACACCTGGCGTGGTGTTTCCTATAGCTTCCGCGGTGCAGCCGAAGTTCTGTAAAGTACATAAGGATCTACAAGTGATGTCTTCCGAACTGGTAGTTTGATTCTCCGATTGATTCCTCCAGCTTCGAATTAGTTTCCTCGTCCGTAACCCGATCTTCAGATGGTTCCAGCGTATACTCGCTCGATATGTCGGAATACTATATAACATGAAAGTGCGTAACTTAAGCTAATATTTCTGTAGAAAATTCGGCATGACCTATTCGTAAAATGGACTATGCCCTGTTTTAAAAATATCTCAAATACTAACTCAACCATCCACACATAATCCATAATGCATTCAATATTCCGTCCATCTCCAATCCCTTTCATTTTATACGTAAAATAAATAAATCTGCCTTGACTTGCAGCTATACTATCAGAAAAGAAATTTACCCAAAGGGTAATAGAAATCTCCACTTGGCCGTGTGCATGCACTGATACTGATATTGACGACTCTGGCTTGGGAGAAGGATTCTCAAATGAAGGTTAATCTCTCGAAACAACCATTATCTGCAACAACACAATAATAAACCAAGAAGATACTAAAACGGTAAAGGGTTATCTTAATTCTACTAATACTCATCCTAAACGTAACCTACATCTACAAATCCTATCTTACCTATGAAGCTTAAGTCCTACCTCTCACCTTAAATTCTCTCATTATTGTTATACCTAATCCTGGCTTGTTTCAGTGACCAAAAACTGACCGCTCTGATACCAACCTATGACGCCCTCCCGATCCGGGGTCATGATCGGGGAGTCACTACAACCTCTATACATATTAAACCCATAAACAATATAATAAAAGCATGCAGACTTGACCCCAACTCTACCCTGGATCTTTAACAGTTGATGGTGTGAAACAAGCATCCACTATCTAATTCATTAATACATAAGTCTCAAAAGTTATTACAACCAAGTCTTAAAAGTTCTATGCTCTCTATTACAAAACACCTTCTAGGTGTGGTCGTCACCTACCTGAGCTGGCATCCCAAAAACAACCCTATAGGAAGACTTCCTAGCTGTCTGAAATGTACGTACCATCTTCTCGTTTCACTGTGGGTTAGAATAGGGAAAAAGAATGAGCCAAATGCCCAGCAAGTAATAATATGTCCAAACAGTTAACCACTGGGAAACAGTTCCAATATCAATATGTATGACATGGGTATAGCAAAATCCGTATCAATGGATTATCAGAATAATGAATTGAATATACAGTTTCAAAGCAATTTCCAATATCAATATATATGGCATGGTTTTAGCAGAATCCATATCAAAGGATTATCAGAACAGTGACGTAAATATGCAATTTCAAAGGGTAAACCAATTTCATTATCAAGATATCCGTTTTCAAGAAAAAAACATTAAATAATTTTGGAGATTTTTCACAACGCACCAGACAATACGGGTGATCAGCCACGTAAAGTCCCCATACCGGACACACAGTCCCTCTGGTCCTTGATTTGGGTCCCATTAGGCACACATTGGCCTTTAGACTAGTCCATCCCTAGTCCATTTATTATAATTAAAAAGTGCTGGACCGGCGTTACTCGGCCTCTTACGCCTCCAATCTTAGGAATCCGTGGAAACCATAAATCAGAATTTAAATGAATTCAAACTTCATTCCTTTTTAAAGCATGTTCAGGTATAAAGAAGTCCTTTGGAAATCAGATAAGTTCAATCAAAACAATTTGGATTTCTATTAGTGGAATATAAGAAATATTTATCATCGGGTACGTTCTGGGAATGTACTAGAATAAGAGTTAGGTGTATTCACTTTCAGGTATAAAAGGGAATGCATAAGTATATGATCAAGTTCAGGTTATAGAATCATAGGTCATTAGGTTTCAATTCATGGATATGAACAGGGTATAAGGTTTAAGGATAAAGAACTAAACAAGGCATGGTATATAGTTCAACATGGTATATATGAACAAAGGTAAGGGTTATCAATGAACAATAGGTGTTTTCAGAATTAAAGGTATATCAAGATAAGGTAACAATTCATATATGCCAAAATGAAATAATGGAATCGAAATACGAAAGCAAGTTTGTATTACTTGCCTTAAGTAGCTAAAAGGGGTAATGAACAATCACTGATTCTCCACCTTAGTCTTTCCTTTGTCTCTAAGTTCCACTTCCTTGAACTCTCTAAGTTCCACTTCCTTGAACTCTCTAAGTTCCACTTCCTTGGACCCTCTAAGTTCCACTTCCTTGGACTCTACAAAAGAATATAATCTATCTTAGAATGCTCTTTCTAAGATGCTAATCCTTTATTCTAAACTACCCAACGCATCCTAATCGCGTAAACACATAATAGTTATACCATAAAACAATTATAATCATGTAATAGGCAATCAACCATATAGCCTCACATTGTCATTTAAATACACATAACATGCTCCTTATACATATATATATATACAATAATATATCTTTCAAATCATACCACACTTGGTATCCCTTAAATCAATTTGGTCATGCCAACCATATCCTTAACTCTTTATAACAATGTTTTTATCTCAAAAAGCAGAAAAATCTGCTGCGCATACTTTACTAAAACATTTTTCATAAATCCAAATATAATCAAACAATTACCAAATTTGACAGGCTACCTCCTGATTACTATCTCAACTTAGCATAAAAGTTTCAACTTCAGAACACTTCATTTAGATTAAAAACGAACTGTATAACTAGGTACTAAAGCACAGAAAAATCCCTGCTGCGCAACTTTTAGTAAAATAATCATAACTTTTTATTCGTAAATCCTATCGATACAAGGTTAGCGCGTGCACAAACTAGATTCAATTTAGAACAGTTAACTCCTAGACTCTCTGTCTAAAACAGGCAGCAACATTTCGCAATTAATCAAAACAGAACAGGGCAGACAGTTTTCTGGAAAAATTCAGCATGATGTATGCCTATACAAAACCATTCCACCATTATAATCTTTACCATAAATAACCATCCCAAATCAAAACTAAACTCTTCCTTAGCTGAAAAAGGTTTTACCAATCAACTCATGACCTCAAGAAACTACTAGAATATATACATGCAATTATCAAAACCAAAACTAACAAACCAACAATCCAAACACTTGGAATTTCACTAAAATTCCCAAATCAAAACATTTAACATCCAAAATTTCGAACTATCTAAACTTAACACAATTAATCAACATGCAACCACTATAACTTGAAATCATCAATCAAACAATCAACATAAACAATTTTTAAACCGAATTTACTAAAGGGGAAAAATCGAAATATACACATATACATTTCGATTCTTCAACATGCAACCCAAATTAACTACTTGTAAATACTTTAAAACAATATACATACATCAACATATATAGATCATGGCCACCGGTTCACCAAAGTTCATCACCGTGGTCGACGAATTACATGCAGCCCCAAAAACAAAGGGGTTTTGTATGAATTCGTCCCCAATTGATCCTATAACCACAATTAAACTCTAAAACATCAAGAACACTTGATTTAAATCAAAAATCCGAAACTCTAATTTACAAAACCCATTTTTGAAACTTCACCAAACTCAACACTATTGGTATTAAAGTGTAGAGCTCGGCAAGAGCTTCGATTTGACTATCTAATCAATGAATTTGGTTAACAAAATCAAAAGATAGAGAAGAGAGAAGGAGAGAGATTTGAGAGAGAGAAAGAGAGAAAAGAGAGAGATGAGAGAGTGATGAACCGTGAGTAAAGAAAAGGGGGAGAAACTGATTGCTGGGTTATATAAGCCCAGGGGCAAAAGGGTAACTTGCTAATTAAAAATCTGATTTTCTAATAAACAAAACCAACATAAACGCCTTTCTAAAATTCGAAATAAAATGAAGATAATGTCTAAAAATCACAATTTTATTTTTAAAATAAAGAATACGAATTTACAAGCTCACACATATTTTTAAAATATTTTTATGATCAAAATTGAATTAAATATGAATTTTCAAAGTTTTGATCACTTAAAGGACTTTTAACTCATAAAATCAGTTTTAAATCCTTTAAGCCAAAAATAAATTCCTCCACTAATTTTATAAAATACTAGAATATAAACTAAAGGTTGTGAAAAAGATTTCACAATAAAAAGAGTCTCCGATGATTTTATAAAATTCCCGGAAGGTCAAAAAGAACCAATTTTTAATAAGAAATTCATATAAAATGCATTTAAAAGCATACACATATATTTTAATCCATACCATTCACCAAGTAAACATCTAATCATCACATTTTCAAATATCCACCTTTCACACAATACTCACATATCATAGAACTCAAATATTATTAAATATTAATATAGTGCAAGCGTTTTTCCGAGTCGTTATAATGTGAACCTTGTTTAGCGACTGTGACGGATACGAAACGGGAAGTACCTAGTGTACAGAATATCCCTGTGGTTAACGAGTTCGAGGAGGTATTTCCAGAAGATCTCCCAGGGTTACCACCCGATAGAGAAATAGAGTTGCTATAGAATTAGCTCCAAGAACGGAGCCAGTTTCGAAGGCCCCGTACCGACTAGCTCCATTCAGGATGAAGAAATTAGTCGCTCAATTGTAGGAATTATTAGAGAAAGGAATGATAAGACCAAGTGCGTCACCGTGGGATGCACCCGTGTTATTGGTGAAGAAAAAGGACGACAACATGAGGCTGTACATAAACTATCGAAAGCTGAATAAGCTAACGGTTAAGAATGAATACCCCTACCAAGGATCAGTGATTGGATCGATCGGCTGCATGATACAGTTAAATTCTCGAAGATTGATTGAGAACTGGATACCACCAGTTGAATATTAAACCCGAGGACGTACCCAAGACTACGTTTCGCACCAAGAATGGACACTACGAGTTTTAGTGATGTCGTTGGGCTAACGAATGCCCCTGCAACTTCCATGGACTTGATGAATCAAGTTTTCAAGAAGTATTTGGATAAGTGTGTCATAGTGACATCGACAACATTTTGGTTCACCTCAAAGACCGAGGAAGAACATGCATAACGTTTGAGGATAGTGTTAGAAGCACTGACGAGAGAAAAGTTATATGCCCAGTTCTCAAAGTGCGAGTTTTGGCTAAGGGAAGTACAGTTGTTAGGACATGTGGTCGGCAGTAAAGGAGTACTGGTTGACCCTGCTAAGATAGGAAGCTGTTTCAAACTGGTAAAGACCAACCACACCAACCGAGGTGAGTAATTTTGTGGATTTAGCCGGATATTACCGGAGATGTGTACAAGATTTTGCTATGATAGCAGCTCCACTGACCAGACTTACTCGGAAGACTGAAAAGTTGAATGGACCGAGAAATGTGAGAAAAGTTTCTGGGAATTAAAGAAGAGACTAGTTACCGTCCTGTGCTGGTACTGCCAGACGGGAAGGGAGATTTTGTGATCTCTAGCGACGCATCGCATAAAGAAGTAGGGTGTGTGCTTATGCAGCACGGAAAGGTAATTGCGCATGCATCCAGACAATTAAAGGAATATGAATTTATATGCCCTACGCATGACTTAGAATTGACAGCAATAGTTTTCTCTTTAAGGATTTGGAGGCACTAATTGTATGGAAAGAAGTGCGAGATTTACACAATCATAAGAGCATTAGATATGTTTTCCCAGGAAGACTGTACCGTGATAATAGAAAAGATAGCTAAAGCTAATCAAGGATTATGACGGTGGGATTCTTTACCACCCAGGGAAGGCCAATGTGGTGGCCGATGCCCTTAGTCTGAGAGACTTAAGATGATAACATCATCGGATAAAGTTAATCCAAGGATTTGAGAAAATGGAAATTGAGGTTAAAATAACCGTAAATGGTACTGAGAGACTATTTGAGATTGCAATGCAACCGGAATTGCTACAGAAAATACAGTTATGTCAAGAACAAATGACGAGTGAAGGTATGAGGTTAATGTTGGAGAAAGCATTAAAGACTGAGAAAGAATGATAAAGGAATCATAAGGTATTTTTACCAAGTTGGGATTCCAAATGTTCAAGAAATGAAAGATGCTAACTCTTTGGAATAACTAATAAGAAGAACTGAAAGGATGAAGTTTGAAGTCCCGAGAACAACAAGGATTATTTAAAGGTCCTGATTGAGCCAGAACGAATCAAGGAATAAAGATCTGTCCTAGAGAGACAGCTACACCGAGAGTACAAAAAGGTAAAGAAAGTTAAGGAAATGTTATAAGTGGTCGGATAGATAAAAAGGATTTATCAATTGGTAATTAAATCTTGGATATGTCAGAAAATGAAGGCAGAACAAAGACCTAGTTGACTATCACAGTTAGTAGAGATTCCTGATTAGGAATGTAATTTTACTATAATGGATTCTGTGATAGGATCAACAAGAATTGAGTCGGACTATTACGTTAATTGAGCTATAATTGATGGATCAAATGGGTCTACTCATATTTTGTTTTTAGCAAGAGATCTTTAACCGAAGAGTTACGAAAGAGATATTTGGGTGACGTGGAGTTCCAGTCGCCATCGTGTCTAATAAGAACCAATGATTGAACTCCCGATTCGGGAGGAGTTTTCCAAACATGTTTGGCAACGAGTTTGAGTGCGAGCACTACTTAGGATCCGCAGACCGACGGACCGACTGAAAGAAACCTTTCAGAGAACCGAAGTTATGGTAAGCGTGTACCGCCGACTGCAAGAGTAGTCGGATGTTGATAGAAAATGGGTGTATAAGAGTACAGCCAGAATTGGCTTATATAAAGCGTCCGATAGATAGCACAGACCGGAATGAGTAAGAGTTGTAATGAGACCAGAAAGGTGAAGAGTCAACCTGGAAACTGGAGATTTCTATACTGGAAAAGTAACCTCAGCTATTTTTTTAGATTCCGGGACGGAATCCTTTTAAGGAGGGGAGACTGTAATAACCCCAAATTTTGGACTTATTTAAAAAATTTTGATGAATAGTAAATGTTGATGAATAGTAAATTTGATGATGGAAATTTTTTCAGACCACACTATGTGGATGATATGGAATGAATGTTTCGAGGTTATATTATTGATGTATAGGAAGAATAAACGAATGTAAACGCGATCAGAATCAGGAGATTCCAACTTTAAATTTTGATCACTATTCATCGGACAATCAAGGGTGAATTGATTTGATCGTTTTGAGAAAGTATGTAGGATGAGAAATCCATGATCATACCTTAAGCCAAGGAGAGAAATCTATGATTATATATTAAACCAAGGTAATGGAAAGATCAAGGAAGTATCTCCTAACATTGGTACAGAGAAACGTTTTTAAAATCACTTGAACCTAGGGGGAAACAGAAGCGTAACGAATTATGGATTAAACCCTAACCGAAGGGGGAGTATCATATAAGATCATCGAATGCATCATATAAGAGGATTGATGATACAAGAAATGACATAAGCATGACACAAGAGATGACAAAAGCATGACATAGGTGATGACAAGGTGATGAATCACCACCTTGTCACCATTTTTGCTCAAAACCACAAGTTATTGACATGTGTCCAAGGGGATGACAAAACTCCACCACAACCACACAAAAAGAGATGCATCCATTAGCATTATTTGAAGAAAATAAAAGAGAAAATCAAAAAGCAAATAGCCAAGAAAGAACACAAACATTCGGCCATTTCTATTCTTCAAAGATAAGAAACATTTTCCTGAAGTTCTACTCCACCAAAAATCAAGATTATGGGCTCTAAATCTTCCTCATCCATAAACTAAGGTAGATCTTTAATCTTAGCTTCATCCATTGTAATATCCCCAAATTTTGTACTTATTTAAGAACTATTGATGAATAGTAACTTTTGTTAAAAAACCACTGATGAATAGTAACTTTTTCATTTAAAAGGTTTTTCATACCATAGTATATACGGGACGATATAATAAACTTTCAAAGTCGTATTAGTGATCTACAATGTAAATGAAGGAATGCAAAAGTTGTCAGAATCGGAAAAATAGCATTTCTGTTTTCTCCGAAATTTCACCAATAACGGACGGATTAATAATTATTTGAAAATATTGGAGGATTTAAATTATCAATTCCATGGATATGAATTTAATAAAAGAATTAGTAATGTCAAGGACGGTTACGGTAAACTACTTTGACAAGAACACTTAAGAAACCCTACGGACATTCTACGAGACTAAGCGGTGACGAAACGAACTAGTAAAGCTACTTTATTCCCCAACTCTTGCATGCTTGACACATGTCATGATATGAGGAAACAAGGGCTATGACTCATCACTTTATTACAAAATATCATCTTTATCAAAAATCAACCAAAGCCAAAAAGCTTTATCTTCTTCATTCGGCCATTTTGAAGAAAATAAGATACATTTTTCAAAATCACTCTTCCAAGCTTCCATAAATCACAAGTAATAGCTCTTTGGAAAGCTCTAGGTGGGATTAAGAAGAGCACCAAGTTTCATCATCATCCATTAAGGTTAGCATGATCAAATCCTTGTGTAAAGTTTAGGCATGAATAGTAATTTCAAGAACTAACTTTTGTTTCTTGATTTCTTTGGATGATTCAAGCTATCTTAAGGTTATATAAGGACTATAAAAGGCTTATTAAGCTCATATACACTCCAAGGAAGGTATAACTCTCGAAACCCTTGACTATAATTTGATTTATATGGTTAGTTTTAAGTATAGTTTAGTTTGTATGATCATAAGGATGATTGTTTGATTTTGATGAAAGTTTGATGTTGTTTTGAGGATGAACAAGTAGATGTTGGTTTTGACTATGGTTGATGATGATTATGGGTCGGTATTGATGTTGAGGAATTGACTTGATGATTTGGTTGGGTTGAACATGTAAAGTTTATGATTAAACTTTGGAATCGTTAAAACATAGCCGTTATAATGTCCGATTTTCCTTAACCTTGTTTTGTTTGTGATATTCGTACATAAGGACTTCTGTCCAAGATCACCACTGCCCATTATAGTGTAGGTCTTGTTTCAAGGTTCGTTTTGGTGCGAAGATCGTGTGAATCCGATTTACGGTTTAGGAGAAACGAGTATTTTAGTAAAGGATGTTTCGTGAAACCAAACGATACCACTTAACCAACTTTGAGGCAATGATCAAACCCCTTAAGAGACTAATTAGAATGTGAAACTTTGTGTTAACATGCTAGGTACGTTTAGGAAGACCCTCGAAAAGATTTCGTGTTAAAAGGATTTAATCTCAATTTTATAAAAATGCGTGAACAAGCTTACGCGAGTAGAAGTTCTTAAAGCGTTAACTTGAAAATGAACTTGTTACTTGAGATAGTACGTACTTAGTATCATGAAAGTGTTAAGTGATTAACCTCGGATATTTTAACTATGTATTGATCGCCAGATCAACCCGAGGCACACTACCCCTACCTCGCCACCAGGCAAGTTTTCGAAACCTATACTACTGTTGTTGTGATAATAACTGTTTTCATATATGATCTGCAAATGCGATATATAAATTGCATGCTTGTTTTCGAACTGCTATATATAGCGATACTCGAGGTTATGACTTGATGTTGGGACTTATAAGCTAGATATGGGATATCAGCTATAAGCCAGATTTATTTATAAATGCCCTAGGTTAAGGGCGTATGATATTTCTTTAGATCAGAAGTAAATATATTTTCTGTATATGTTAAAGATTATTTTCCGATAAAGATATCGGGTATCTGTTATTCGATGACTATGTATTTAATGAATATTATTTTGAATATTCATTTAAGGAATATTTATTTAATGGATATTATTCTGAATATTCATTTAAGGATTATTTATTTAATGAATATTATTTTTGAATATTCATTTAAGGATTAATTGTTTAATGGATATTATTTTTGAATATTCATTAAGATTTATTTATTTAATGAATATTATTTTTGAATATTTATTTAAGGATTAATTGTTTAATGGATATTATTTTTGAATATTCATTTAAGATTTATTTATTTAATGAATATTATTTTTGAATATTCATTTAAGGGTTATTTATTTAACGAATATTATTTTGAATATTCATTTAATCATTATTTACTTAATGAATATTATTTTCGAATATTCATATAAGGTTTACTTATTTATTTAATATTATTAATTATGTTTAAATCAAAAAGAGGTTCCCAAAACACTGTTTTTCCATTTAAATCTGTCTTTTAAGAGGATTTAAATGCTCGCTCAACTATAAAAAATATGGGAAATCTGATTTAAGTGACTGCTACTCTTTTTAAACTCTCAACTCAAAACTGTCAGGGGACGGATATTTTCTCAAAGCAATTTAGTTGCTGCAAGTCAAATATTGTGTTACCACCTCAACGCTCGAGGGGTAAATTGATGGAACAAGTCGATATCCATTAACAAGCAATAGCTTGGGAAATATTGGAGAATCTTCCTTTCCAACCTAGATATAACTACTTAGTGAAGTCGTATCAACAAGTATTACACTTGGGGAAAGGAGGACGATCTTTACGTTTCAGAGTCATGGATTTCATCTAAACTAGGAGTGGTGTAATTGGTCTAGTTGCGCCGACCCATCCATTTTTATTGCCCCAAATGGGCCGGGAGATCCGGAAAGGCGGTAGACAATGTCAGGCTGTCGTGATTCTTCCATCTACATGTAGAAAAACATATATTTGTTGTACGACCTGCTACTGATCATAGTAAGGTTGGTACGACGGGCGCGGTAGCAACTCCGGTATTAGTTCATCATCCATTTTGGATAATTCTGCAACATGTATTGAAAGGGACTACGGATGACATCCTTGGTACATGTTTACCGATCATGTTGGCAGAGAGATTCTGCAGCATGTATTGAAAGGGACTAAGGATGACACCCGTGGTACAGGTTTACCGATCATGTTGGTAGGGGGTCGAAAAGTGTTCAAAGAAAATGAAGTTGAAATAAATCCTTGTAACTTCATCTTTTATTTTATGAGTTATGACTCTGATAAAACTTTACTCAGATTATATATGCATAAGTGGATTTTGGGGTTACGGAAACATTATATTAATTTTCCTTGTAACTTCATCCTTTATATTATACTAGTCTCTTATCTGTTTAAGGCATAACATGTGGCTACAAAAATATATTTGAACTCTTATATACTGATAATTTGTTATAAACTATTTTGGTGGGCTCTATTGCTCACCCTTGCTTCATTTATTTATATCACAATAACAGCTAGAACAGATGGCCCGCAAAAGGCACACTCCGCGCAAGCGGGTAGCAGCCGTCAGAAATTTACTCGCTAAGGTCGTAGCCGCCATAGCTGAGGTAGTAGTAACCAGTAGTCTAAGCTACAGATTTTGTGTATCAGACTTATTTATATTTATGATTAATATAAGCAACGGCAATAACTATTAAGTGTACTCTGTAATCATTTGGGTTTGTAATAAC
Source organism: Heracleum sosnowskyi (assembly GCA_030848705.1). Classification (NCBI taxonomy): domain Eukaryota; kingdom Viridiplantae; phylum Streptophyta; class Magnoliopsida; order Apiales; family Apiaceae; genus Heracleum; species Heracleum sosnowskyi. Next base: position 55,463,666 of record CM061238.1, on the reverse strand, counting down.
TTATAACTTGTGGATCCTACTACTAGATACTTATTCCAATTTCATCTCTGGAACTATAACTTGTTGTGTATGGTGTTGTATTGTGGGGTCACAGCATGCAGTTTATTTTTTTTGATTCAAGTTCAAGTATTAATGAAGGGAATTGAGACCGTAACGACCAGATCCCCGACCCCGGATCTGGGGCTGTTATAGAAATGGTATCAGAGCGTTAGAGTTATAAACCCCAGAGATGATGCGACGTTACAATAATAAATTCACTAAGATAATAAGAACTCTTGCCAAGTTCGATTAAAACCCTTACGGGAACTTTAAATATCATGATAGTAACATAGTTCGTTATTGTGTAGGCGAGCAACATCTCTAACCCTGAGGCTTTCGAGAGACAACATGATGATGACTTGCTCCGGACTACAAATCCATACTATGAGGATTTTGAGGAGGAGGACCCGGAGGAGGTCCAGGCAGATGCGAACAACGAGGTTGTTGAGGATTCTGATGATGAGGATCCAGAGGAGGACCCGACCCTAGCTGATACTGAGGTTATGGAGGGAGATGATGAGGACCAGACTCCACTTCCTACTGAGAGAGCCCCTACCCCTTTACCACCGCCTTTGAGCCCTTCCCCTGATGATTTTGAGGAGCTTACCCCTGAGCCACAGCAGACAGAGGCTGCACCACCAGCAGACCCGGTTACCCCACCTCATGTCCCGTTAGAGGGGATACCTATATGTGTGCATAACTGGACAGTGAGCAGAGTTCAGTCAGATTTGGTAGTGGCTGAGGCTAGACTAGCAGAGTCACGGATGCAGCTAGCAGTAGAGAGGGCTACCAGGATTGTACGCCAGGGCGGCGGGAGGTCTGTGCCCCCTCGAATTTCCAAGAGGGCGATGACTCGCATTGAGCTGAGGGCAAGGATGAGGATTCGAGCTTTGCCTACTGATGGCGATGGCAGGGTATCCAGGATTGATGCTGAGGAGATTCTCCGCATGGCTATGGCGAGGGTGAGGGCATTGGGCCGCACTAGTGGCTGATTTCAGAGTTGGTGATGTAGTAGTCTAGTCTTCTAGTCATGTACGGACATAGTAGTGCCTATTTTTGTGGGATTGTTCCATTGTATATAGTATCCCTTTTCTGACTAGAAGGATAGACCATGTATTTCACTTTTGACTAGATGCTGTTAGGACAGTTGTACTTGTAAACTGTCGATGTTGACCCAGACTATGTATCTTTGGTACCATGTATATATTTGTTTCCTTTCAGTTGAATCCCGATTTGTTGTGACGCGATCAAAAGTTTATTATACTGTTGTCTGTACTATTATGATTAAATTGTGATAAAATATAGAACTGTGGGAGCCTACTTCCAATTATGTAACGACCGTACAATAAAAAAATCTGTAACTAAGTGAATGAACCTAACATGAAATTTTCCAAATTTTCAGTAAGATGCCTCCACGAAGAATGAGAACTAGGGCTAACCCCCATGAATCTGATGATCAAGAAAGCCACAACCAAGATAGGGAAGACCCTGAATATGAGGAAGAGATAGATGGAGATTATAATGAGCAGGACGACTCCCAGTATGGAGAGGCAGATGAATCCTTTTTCACTGCGGAATTTGAGACGGAAGAAGAGGAAGTTGAAGTGGAACAAAGGAGAGAGGACTAGGGTGGAGATCCCATGGGTCAGTTCATGAATCTACTTAGGCAAAATTTGGACCGTTATCCCCAACCACCCCAAGGAAACAACAGCACCGTGGCAAACTCTTTCAGGGCCTTTAAGTCACTCAAGCCCCCAGAATTCCAAGGATCGGCTGACCCAGTAGAGGCAAGAGCCTGGATAAAGGAAATGGAAAAGTCCTTTGAGATATTAAGCATTGAGTAGGCAAAGAAGACTGTTTTCGCCATTTACCTTCTGAAAGGAGAGGCCAACTATTGGTGGGAGGCCAAAAAGAACATGGAGACGGATGCTATCGTAACTTGGGAAAGGTTCAAACAATTGTTTCTAGAGAAGTATTTCCCAAGGTTTATGAAGACTCAAATGGAGCTCAAGTTTTTGGAACTAAAGCAGAATAACCTAATGGTGGCTGATTATGAGGCAAAATTTACCGAGCTATCAAGGTTTGTGCCAGAGTTTGTAGATACCGAAGAAAAGAAAGATAATAGATTTCAACAAGGATTGAAGTAGTGGATTCAGAATCGCGTGGCAGTCTTGGAGATTTCAGACTATGCCACATTGCTGCAAAAGGCTTCGATCGTGGAAGCAGGGAGTGATCAGATGCAGAGGGAAAGAGAGAAAGGGGGGATAAAAAGGAAACATGCAAGTATGGGTAGAGGTTCTGCAGGAAGAAACCCCCAAATAGGTTTAACCGCGTGGCAGTCTCCCTACCTGAAAGGAGTATGGGTTTCAAACGAACCGTAAGCGCAAGCGTAAACCAGGGCGGCAACCCATCAGGAGTGTCCCACTCCCACCAATCTAGACCTCCAATACCAGTATGTACAACTTGTGGAAGGAGACACCCCGGTGTGTGTAACCAGAAACAGGCAACCTGTTATAAGTGTGGACGAGTGGGCCATTATGCTAACTTTTGTACCGCAGCTAACCCTAGCGTCAATAGAAACCCCACTTGTTTTCAGTGTGGACGTCAAGGTAATATGAAGAAGGATTGCCCCATGAACCGACCCGCAGCATCAGGGGCAAGCAAAGCTGCCTCCAATAAGCCACCAACTGCTAGGACTTTCAACATGACAGTGCAGGATGCCGTGAGGGACAAAGATGTGATAGCAGGTACCTTTTCTCTGAATTCAGTTAGCGCAAATGTTTTATTTGATTCTGGAGAAACTAAGTCTTTTATATCGAGGGATTTTGCGCATAAATTGAAACTTAAAGCCCAACCATTAAGGGATTCCCTACAAGTAGAAATAGCTAACCACGAAATAGTCCCATTTAATCGGATTCACCCAAACTGCAAATTGGAAATAGGGGGACAGTCTTTTTATGTGGATTTGATTCCTTTTAAATTAGGGGAATTTGATGTCATTTTGGGGATGGATTGGTTGTCTCGCAATAACGCGCAGATAGATTGTAAAGGGAAAAAGGTTAAATTAAATACCCCAGGGAAGAAGGAAATAGTGTTTAAGGGAATAAAACAGACACATAAATTTCTAACCATGGCGTAAACCAAAAGATTGTTACGAAAGGGAAACGAGGCTTACTTAGCGTATGTTGTAGACACCCAGAAAGAGGTGCCCAGATTACAGGACATCCCAGTAGTTAACGAGTTCGAAGATGTGTTTCCACAAGACCTTCCAGGATTACCACCTGATAGGGTAATTGAGTTTGCTATTGAGTTAGCCCCGGGGACGGCGCCAGTTTCGAAGGCCCCGTACCGGTTAACCCCAGTAGAAATGAAAGAACTAGCTACCCAGTTACAAGAATTGCTGGAGAAGGGTATGATAAGACCCAGTGTGTCACCGTAGGGGGCACCAGTGTTGTTTGTTAAGAAGAAGGATGGGAGTATGAGGTTATGCATCGACTACCGAGAGTTGAACAAGCTAACTATAAAGAATAAGTACCCATTACCTAGAATAGACGATTTGTTCGACCAGATAAAGGATGTTGTGTACTTCTCTAAGATTGACCTGAGAATCGGATATCACCAATTAAAGATTAAACCCGAAGACATCCCAAAGACGGCATTCCGTACCAGGTATGGACATTATGAGTTCTTGGTGATGTCGTTTGGATTGACCAATGCCCCATCAGCTTTCATGGATTTGATGAATAGGGTGTTTAAGCAGTATTTGGATAAGTTCGTTATAGTTTTCATCGATGATATTCTTATCTACTCAAAGACAGAGGCAGAACATGCAGAACATTTGAGGATAGCCCTAGGAATACTCAGGAAGGAACAATTGTATGCCAAATTCGCGAAGTGTGAATTCTGGCGAAATGAGGTCCAGTTTTTAGGACATGAGATCAATAAGGAGGGAGTGTTGGTTTACCCCTCCAAGATAGAGGCAGTTTCAAACTGGGAACGACCAACCACACCAACCGAGGTGAGAAGTTTCATAGGATTAGCAGGGTATTATAGAAGATTTGTTAAGGATTTTGCAAAGATCACAGCCCCGTTAACCCGACTTACCCGTAAAACTGAGAAGTTTGAATGGACGGAAAAATGCGAGAATAGTTTCCAAGAGCTAAAGAAGAGATTGGTGACTGCCCCTGTGTTGGCATTGCCAGATGGAAAAGGAGATTTTGTGATTTATAGTGATGCTTCGCATAAGGGATTAGGGTGCGTGCTCATGCAGCACGGTAAGGTAATCACATATGCATCAAGACAATTAAAGGAATATGAGATTCAATATCCCACTCATGATCTAGAACTAGTAGTAGTAGTTTTTGCTTTAAAGATTTGGAGGCACTACCTGTATGGAGAGAAGTGCGAGATTTACACTGACCATAAGAGCCTCAAGTACATTTTCACCCAGAAGGAGCTCAACATGCGCCAGAGAAGATGGTTAGAGCTGATCAAGGATTATGACTGTGAAATTCTTTATCACCCAGGGAAAGCCAATGTGATGGATGACGCCCTTAGTAGGAAAGAGAGACTTAAGATGATAATGTCCTCAGAAGAGTTGATTAGAGAATTTGAAAAGATGGAAATAGAAGTGAAGGTAACCGGAGACGGTACCGAAAAGCTGTTTGAGATTTCACTGCAGCCAGAGTTGTTTGAAAAGATCAGAAGATGTCAAGAAAGAATGATAAGGGAAGACAGACAGTCAATGACAGGAGAAGAGATCCACACTGTCAAGGATGATAAAGGAATAAGGAGGTATACTTACCGAATTTGGGTTCCAAATGTTCGAGAACTAAAGGACGAGATTTTACACGAGAGTCACAGTTCAAGGTATTCAATTCACCCAGGAAGCACCAAGATGTATGGAGATTTGAAAGAATACTACTGGTGGCCTAACATGAAAAAGGACGTAGCAGAGTGGGTAAACAGATGCTTGACCTGCCAATGAGTGAAAGCGGAACACCAGAGACCCAGTGGACTTTTACGACCCCTAGAGATTCCCGAATGGAAATGGGAACACCTAGCCATGGACTTCGTAGTAGGTTTACCAAGGACCAAGGCTGTTAGGCCGAATACACAATATAATCAAGTATGTATGAGAATAACAATAATCAAGAATACTGTTTATGAATCAATAGAACTGTATTTATATTAACAGCTTCTCTCTTTATGATGTTAATGAATCACAAAGAGCTTCTAGGTTACAAGAATAATATATTCAATGATCGCTTCCCTTCTAGGGATAACCTATCTGTGTTTATATAGTACACAGTTACACAATCCTTATCTAATTGATATTCCTACAAATTAGCTATACAAGTTATATCAATTAAGGATTGCTTCTTATCTTCTATTCTGTTTCCTTAGTTGTATCAATATATTCTGCTTCTTTCCATCTTCAGAATATATTGCTTCTAGAATCTTCAATTCAGCACCGACAGCTAATTCAACTATCACCCTGTCAGACTTTAAATAAACTCTGACCGGCTTCCTTTAAACTCTTCACCCTGTCAGACTTTAAATAAACTCTGACCGGCTTCTGATAAACTCTGGTCAGTACCTGTTGCTTAAACACTGATAAACAAACATCAGCAATTATATCTAACAATCTCCCCCAACTTGTTCATAATAAAATGTACAAGTTAAACATATAATTGATGATGTCAAAAACATTTAACAAATGCAGTGTTTAACATATAACAGAGTTTAATTTAAAACAGAGTTTAAATTTGACTTAGAATAGAAAATATATTAAAAACTTACAGTCAGACTTTACTTGATTTCTTGAATATCAGGCACTGTCCTGATATAGTCTGATAGCAATTTCTTTTCAGCTCTTTCTAGCTCTTCCACCATGATCTTCTTCACTTCTTTCAACTCTGGATCAAATTCTCCAGTCTGATAAATTGCAGCTCTTAGAAAATAGATGGAATTCTTCCTCATTTCATTCCCTAGCTTAATATAATAAGCTTTATCAGATTCTAAATTAAATTCAAGAACTTTTGTACCCAGTGCTGTTCTGAACTTAGCACTGTTTCTTTTTATCTCAACAATCTTCCCATGTGCATTTCTGTATTTGGGAATGTATGCACTTGATACTCCTCCTCCAAGCATTATCTTCGATCTTAGCATCTTTTCTCTGATAACAGAAGCAGCATTGTGAGTATTTCTATTTTTGACTTTTAACAAGTACAGAACATACTCCAATTCTTGATAAGATTTGAGATTTATGTCAGACTCTGCAACCTTATAAACTCTTCCATCATTCATAAAGTACAACAAAAATTCCTTCTTCAACACCTTATGAAAGATCATTTGAACAGAGTCTAGCATATCAAGATTTTCTTGAGTAATAATACCAGATTCTGCCAGTGAAATGTTGTCTTGAGATCTGTTATTTGTTCTTCTCTCTCTGTGTGAACCCAGTCCAGATTTATCATAGGCTTCTTTTCCCAATACTGTTCTGGTTTCAGAGAAATTCATAGCTTCAAGCTTTAAATCTTCAAGAATTTTTGGTTTGCAGAATCCTGGAAGTTGTGTAGATTTCTGTACAACTTGAGCAACGTCAGAGGTTGTCATAACTTTAGTAGTATCATCAACTTGAGCAGCGTCAGAGGTTGATTTTGCTAATCTTGTTTCAACTTGAGCAATGTCAGAGGTTGAATTATCTTTCTTCTCTAGGTTAGGCTCTTCAATCATTATGCCTTTACCCTTATCAGTGTTTCCAATCACAGGTCTCCTTGTATATTGTATACTCTGTTGTGTATTCTCTTTGATAGAAATACCAACTTCTTTCTTTCTAGGAGCCTTGATTTCCTGTTTCTTGTAGATTCCAGCTTCAAGATTTTTCTTGTGTTCCTCAGCAAGCATTTGCTCTTCAGCCTGGATATCTTCAATAGTAACATTCTTTCCATGCTCTTTCATGAATATTTTAGCAGCAATCTCTTCATCAGTAGATGGATTAGTTGAAACAACTAAACTCTTGAGTTTTGAAGTAGATTGGCCACCAGAGTTTATCTTGTCAGAGTTTACTTGTCTATCAGAGTTTACTCTTGTCCTGCTTTGCCTTTGAGCAAAAATCTTTCTTTTATTTTCTTTGCTTCCCCCATCAGTAGAATCATCCCTCCGTCTCAGAGCTTGAGTGTCTTTGCATTTGTCTTTAGGTACACTCTCCCCCTTTTTGACATCATCAGAAAGTAATACTGATGTCAGCAATTCTAGAGCATTAGAAATAGAATTCAATTGAGTAGACATTTCAGCCTGATTCTTCTCAAATTTTCCAAGCCTCTTCTTAATTTCCTCAGAATCCTTGGCTTGCTGCTTGAACATATTAAAGTAGTAAGATCTATCATTCTTCAAAGTAAGATCTCTGACAGAACCTTCATTCCTTAGATGTTGAAGCATTTGTTGATTCTCATCAAATCTATTATTAAGAGATTTGACTTGAACAACAGTTGCCTGTAAGCTTGCAAGAACTTCAGGATTTGAAATCTTTTTAACAGAATCATCAGTGAAATCAGCAGCCCTCTGTGCAGTAAAAATACAATCTGCAGCTGTCCATTTCTTGAAGTACATATCTTGAAAATGTTCTTCAGTAGCTCGATTGAACTCTCTTTCTTCATCAGAGTTTGCTTGAATGTTAGATACCTCCTCTTGTATATCTGGATTTGAATGAGCAGGACTAGCTTCAACATTGTCATCCTCTCCTGGAATCTCTTCAGGAACATGTTCAGCAGCAGCTTCATCATATACTTTTTCTGCAACAGTTTCAGGAATATCAGAGTTTGCAGTGTGCATGGACTCTGTTGCTTTTGTGACAACCTCTACAACAGATTGTTGTAGAGTTTCAAGTAAGACATTGTCGTCTAGAACATGCTCTGTTGCATCAGCATTTACAGCAACAGCTTCTGTAGCATTATCAGCTAAGGTCTGATCAACTTCTTCTCCTTTCTCAAAATCAAGAGAAATGATTTCAATGTGAGAAGCTATAGTTTCTACTATCTCAGTAGTAGCTTGATCAGCTTCCATTGCAGTATCTCCATGTTCAAAAATTCTGCTGTCAGAGTATGCAGCAGCTTCCTCAACTACATTAACTTTGAATGTAGGAGCTTCTAAATCCAAATCCATCAGATTAGCATCATTATTTATCATGTCTAGATTGACAGCTTCAGTATTTGCAGCATCCTCCTGAACAAACACTTCAGGAGCTTCAGTGTTTACAAACACTCTGTCCTCATTAGCATTTAGAATTTCCTCCTCAACAACAATTGCAGGAGTATCTTGAGGAACAGTTTCAGTCACAATCTCCTCATTCTCTGATGCAGGAGCTTCAGTTTCCTCAGAAACTCTGTCCATATTGACATTTATAGCACCAAAAAGATGTGCAGCCACTAGTCTTCTTTTTCTCTGATGAAGAGTTTCTTCATCAGTTTCAGTCTCTGAGGCTTCAACAACAGACTTTGCCCTATTGGCTCTTCTTTTCTTTAGCCTTGTCTTCTGAGACATCTCTTCAGGTCTTGATACCCCAGCTTCAGTAGATGGTCTCCTCGCAGGTTTAGTACCAATATGTTTGGTCCTACCTCCCCTTACAGGTTTAACAAAAGTTGATGGAGGTAACTCTGTGTTTAAAGGTTCTGGTTGAGATTCAGCTTATGTTTGTGGATGTACTTGAGCATCCACAAATTGTTGCACAGAAGCAGGTAACAAAAGGTCTCCAACAATTCCTTTCTTAACATCTTTGTTAATGAGATCAGAAAATACTCTCTTGTGTAATTTAAAACAAGAAACATCTTCATTAACAACATCTACCCCTTCAACACAGTAAGAGAATAAAGTCTGACAAAATCTAGAAAAGTATACTACTCCTCTATTCTCTGTCATTTTCTCTCCTAAATTATTCAAGACAAGTCGTGCAAAATCAAAATGATTATCGAATAAAAGAGAATACCCGATTTGCAGACTGTCCGTGGGAATAGCATCCCAGTTTGTGCATTTCTTTCCGAACGTTCTCGTGATGCAATCAAAGAAGAAGCTCCACTCCTTCCTTAAGAACGGTCGCTTCAGTTGTCCAATTTTATTCAAGGGACCAGAATACCCAATCTCTCTCATCATCCTTAGCAAATCAGAGTCACCCATTCCAATGGTATAAGAAGGATACTCAGGAAACCCCATTGCAGCTCGAACAGTACCAGCAGTAATAACATACTCTGTTTCTTCAAACTCAAAGAGTATGGATGGGTTCCCAGTTTCACCACCATCATCATAAACCCCTGACTCCCAGAACGCCTTGATTTGTAAACCAGAAAGTTTGGCTGGTTCAACTAAAGCACGCCCAATCGCTGACTGAGCAAGAAACTTTTGAATCATATGAAATGCTTCTGGTGCGTTTGCAGTGTTTAGTGGTGCGGTATAGTTGTTTGGAACGAACTCTAACCCAGACGAAACGAAAGCTGTGGTTGCCATTAGAAGATTTTGAAGAAAGAACAAGTAATTGATGCGAAAGCTTAACAGAGTTTATGTGTAAAAAGGTGTTTGTGACTATGTGTGTGTGATAATAGATGTGTATGAGTAAGATGTGAAAAGTTTAACTGAAGATGTGTGTATTGTATTTAAAAAAAATAAAAGATTAAAAACTGAAGAGTTTTTAATCATTAATACACAACGGTCTTACTCCTGTAATCATGTGAATGGGACACGTGTCACACATGCAGTTACTGACAGCAAATAATTGGCAGTTTCCAATACGCATGCGCAGTAAAAACAGCAATAATTACCGCCTGTTACACTTTTCTATGCAATTAACCTCTCTCCTCTGTTTAAAACATTCTTGAACAACTTTCCAAACATACTCGTTTTAAATTTTCAAAACAAATGTCTAATCTCAAAATTATAAAATGTCTGAAACAAAGAAATTATTTTAACCATCAGAGATTATGTTAGGCCGAATACACAATATAATCAAGTATGTATGAGAATAACGATAATTAAGAACACTGTTTATGAATCAATAAACTGTATTTATATTAACAGCTTCTCTCTTTATGATGTTAATGAATCACAAAGAGCTTCTAGGTTACAATAATAATATATCAATAATCGCGTCCCTTCTAGGGATAACCTATCTGTGTTTATATAGTACACAGCTACATACAATCCTTATCTAATTGATATTCCTATAAATCAGCTATACAATTCATATCAATTAAGGATTGCTTCAGTCTTCTATTCCGTTTCCTTAGCTGTATCAATATATTCTGCTTCTTTCCATCTTCAGAATATATTGCTTCTAGAATCTTCAATTCAGCACCGACAGCTAATACAACTATCACCTTGTCAGACTTTAAATAAACTCTGACCGGCTTCAATTAAACTCTTCACCCTGTCAGAGTTTAACTAAACTCTGACTGGCTTCTGATAAACTCTTGTCAGTACCTGTTGCTTAAACACTGATAAACAAACATTAGCAATTATATCTAACAATCTCCCCCAACTTGTTCATAATAAAATGTACAAGTTAAACATATAATTGATGATGTCAAAACCATTTAACAAATGCAGTGTTTAACATATAACAGAGTTTAATTTAAAACAGAGTTTAAATTTGACTTAGAATAGAAAATATTAAAAACTTACAGTCAGACTTTACTTGACTTCTTCAATATCAGGTACAGTCCTGAGATAATCAATCAGCAGTCTTCTCTCAGCATTCTCAAGTTCAGCTATCATAATCTCTTTCAGCTCCTTATACTCTGGATCTCCTTCACCAGTTTGATATATGGCAGCCCTCAGAGAATAGATACTGTTCTTCTTCATGTCATTTCCTAATCGAATGTACTGAGCTTTATCTGACTCTAAGTTGAATTCTAAGACTTTTATTCCAAGTGCAGTTTTAAATCTAGCACTGTTTTTCTTCATCTTCACCAACTTTCCAGCATGATCTCTATACTTTGGAATATAAGCATTTGAGACTTCTCCTCCTCCAAGCATCACTTTTGATCTCAGCATCTTTTCTCTTAAGATTTGAGCAACATTATGGGTGTGTCTGTTCTTAACTTTCAACAGATAAAGTACATATTCAAGTTCTTCCCATGATTTGAGATTTACATCAGATTCTCCAACTCTATAAACACTTCCATCACTCATGAAGTATAACAGAAACTGCTTCTTCAAGACTCTGTGAAAAATCAATTGAACAGATTCTAACTTATCAAGATTTTCTTGTATACCCCCAATACCAGATCCTACCAGTGAAATATTGTCTTGAGATCTGTTATTTATTCTCTTTTCCCTATGTGAACCTAAACCAGACTTATCATAAGATTCTTTTCCAAGTACAGTCCTGGTTTGAGAAAAATCCACAGGTTGAAGTGTCAGAGTTTTAGAGAGTACAGGTCTTAAGAAACCTTTGAGTTGAGGAGCTAGCTGAGTTTGCACAGCTTGAGCCTTGTCAGAGGCTGGCTTAACTTCAATAGTATCATCAACTTGAGCAGCGTCAGAGGTTGATTTTGCTAATCTTGTTTCAACTTGAGCAATGTCAGAGGTTGAATTATCTTTCTTCTTCAGGGTAGGCTCTTCAATCATTTTGCCTTTACCCTTATCAGAGTTTCTAATCACAGGTCTCCTTGTATATTGTATACTCTGTTGTGTATTCTCTTTGATAAAAATACCAACTTCTTTCTTTCTAGGAGCCTTGATTTCCTGTTTCTTGTAGATTCCAGCTTCAAGATTTTTCTTGTGTTCCTCAGCAAGCATCTCTTCTTCAGCCTGGATATCTTCAATAGTAACTTCCTTTCCATGCTCTTTAATAAAGATCCTAGCAGCAATCTCTTCATCAGTAGATGGGTTAGCTGAAACAACTAAACTTTTGTTGAGGTTTGAAGTAGATTGACCACCAGAGTTTATTACACGTCTTTGCCTTTGAGCAGAAATCCTTCTTTCATTTCCTCTGCTTCCCCCATCAGTAGAATCATCCTTCCGTCTCAGAGTTTGAGTATCTTTGCATTTGTCTTTAGGTATACTCTCCCCCTTTTTGACATCATCAGAAAGTAGTACTGATGTCAGCAATTCAAGCGCAGTAGAAATGGAAGTCAGTTGAGCAGACATAGCATTCTGGTTGTCCTCAACTGTCCCAAGCCTCGTCTTGATTTCTTCAGAATCCCTGGCTTGCTGCTTGAACATAGCATAGTAAGAAGTTCTGTCAGCCTTTAAAGTAAGATCCCTCAGACTTACTTCATTCCTCAGTTTTGTAAGCATTTGTTGATTCTCATCAAATCTATTATTGAGAGATTTGACTTGAATAACAGTTGCCTGTAAGCTCGTAAGGACATCAGGATTTGTAATCTTCTTAACAGAATCAGATAGAAAATCTGCAGCCCGTTGTGCTGGAAAGACACAATCTGCATTAGTCCATGTATTGTAGTACATATTCTGAAAATGCTCAGAAGCAGCCCTTTGAACTTCCCTCTCTTCAGTAGAATTTGCTTGAAGATCAGAAACTTCCACTTGAATATCAGAGTTTGAATGAGCAGGACTAGCTTCAGCATTGTCATCCTCTCTGTGAATATCTTCAAGCACATTTTCAGCAGTGATTTCATCAATTAACTGTGCAGTGGCATCAGGTACTTGATCTGCTACAGTTTGAGGAACATCAGAGTTTGCTGGAGCAGTAACCTCTGCTTCTCTCTGAACAATCTCAACAACTGATTGTTGCAAAGTTTCAAGGAAAACAATATCCTCATGATCATTATCTGTTGCATCAGCATGTACAGCAACAGCTTCTGGAACTGGATCAACTCTAATCTGATCAACTTCCTCACCTTTCTCAAAATCAAGAGAAATGATTTCTGTGTGAGAAGCAATAGGTTCTACTAATTCAGTAGTAGCTTGATCAGCTTCCAGTACAGTATCTTCATGATCCACAATCCTGCTGTCAGAATATGCAGCAGCTTCCTCAACTACATCATCAGCTTTTGATGTAGGAGCTTCTGTTTCAAAATCCATCATAATAGTTTCAGGATTTGCAGCATCCTCAGCAGTTAGAATATCCTCCTCAACAACAATTGCAGGAGTACTTGAAGGAACAGTTGTAATCACAATCTCCTCATTCTCTGATGTAGGAGCTTCAGTGTCCTCAGGTTCTTTGTCCATATTGGCAATGATATCACCAAAAAGTTGATCAGCAACTAGTCTTCTCTTTCTCTGATGAAGAGTCTCTTCATCAGCTTCAGTTTCTGAGTCTACAATAGAATCAGCAGCAACAGACTTTGCCCTTTGGGCTCGCCTTTTCTTCATTCTTTTTCTCTGAGGCACAGCATCAACATTTGATACCTCAGCTTCAGTTTGTTGCAAACCAGACTTAACTGCTCGAACTTTGGATCTCTTTGACCTCTGTGGTTGAGACACAGAAGGTCCAGCTTCAGCAGTTGAGACTTGTTGTTGTTGTAAGTTGTCAAGAAATTGTTGCACTGATGCAGGCAACATTAAAGGACCAACTTCTCCTTTCTTGTTGTCCTTGTTGATAAGGTCAGAAAATATACGTTTGTGCAGTTTAAACGAAAGTATAACATCATCCTCTACTATCTCAACATTTGGGCAGCAAAAATTGAATATCAATTGACAAAACCTAGAGAAATAAACAACATTTCTATTCTCTAGCATTTTCTCACCAATATTAGTTAAAACTAATCTAGCAACATCAAATTGACTGCCATAGAGAAGAGAATACCCGATCTGTAGACTATCCGTGGGAATCGCATCCCAATTGGTGCACTTCTTTCCAAAAGCCCGAGTAATGCAATCGAAAAAGAAGCTCCACTCCTTGCGCAAAAATGGCCTTTTGAGTTGACCTATCTTTGTCAAAGGTCCAGTGTAGCCTATCTCGTTCATCATTCTGACTAGCTCAGAGTCTCCAACAGAGATTGTGAATGCATTGAAATCTTCAAGACCCAAAGCATCACGAACAGTAGTAGGAGTAACAACAAATTCATCTCCTTGAAACTCAAAAATTATAGATGGCGAACCAGACTCTCCTCCATTATCATAAGTACCTGTCTGCCAAAAAGTTCGAATTTGAGTCGCAGACAGCTTCGATGGTGCAGTTAGAGCAGTACCGATATCAGAGTGTAACAAGAACCTCTGAATCAAATGAAACGCCTCCGGTGCGTTCTCATTTGCTACAGGAGCAGAATAATTGTTGGGAACAAATTCTAATTCAGAAGCAATAAACGCTGTAGTTGCCATTTGTAAGATTTGAAAACAAGAAGAACTGGGCTTTGAAAGTGTTTGAGTGTTTGTGTGTGAGTAAAAGCTTATGAAAAGATGAGGTGCGTAAAAGATTGAATCGTGTGTATGTAGTGTATTAAATAAGAACTGTAACGATTAAAAGTATGTTAGTGGGACAGATGTCAAACGTGCATACGCAGACAACTGTGTCTAACAACTTCCAATACACGTGCAGACGTGGAGACACCTGGCATCACATATAACACTCAAAATATCCGCTTAAAAAAAATTAATAATAATAAAATTATCAATTTTAATAATAAAGTACAAAGGAGCTCAACAGTCAGAATAATAATGACTGTCTTGAAACTCCGCACCTTATTATCCCAAGCGCTTCGATTCAAGGAAAAACCTTTCAGTTACCTTGTTGAATGCTTTAAAAACCGAAGCATTTTAACAACAGGCTTCATATCTTAAAATTACCATACACCAAATGGCAGGAACCTTTGAATTCATGGATGTAGAATCATTCGTGAACATGAACTGGCATCAACAAGCAAACTATATCATCGATGAGTTTCTTGTTCTGTCTTTTCTGAATGATGAAGGTCTTATAGCAGATGATGAAATAGCGGAAGGACCGATCTCTAATCCTTATGTGCACATCATCCGTCCCGGTCCATATGATGTGCCCATCCTGGCAGACGATCATACTATGGAGATTTGTATGATGCTCTTCCAGCAGAGCTTCCTGATGGGTACTGAGGAGACAATCTTCTTGGAATCCTGCAAGCTGCAAAGCAGAAAGAGAATCCAGGAAGATGATGATGATGATGATTCATCTTCAGGATGTTGTCAAGCAATCCCAGATGGTATAATGATCAGTTGAACAACTGGGTAGCGATCATCAGAAGTAATAGAGCACAATAACTTCTGGCTCTAGCTCTTCTGCTTCAGTTGTAGCATTCAAATACTTGTCCTGGTTAAATAGATCTTCTCTTTTGTAACCATAGTGATTAGTATGTACCAGAAAGTTTAGCTAAACATGAGTATGAAATGGTCTGAATGTAAATTTGAATCAATTAATGAAAAAAAAATTTGTTTCTTTACATATCAGTATTATCAATTTTGCATAGTAATTGTAAAGTGAAAGAAATGATATCACTTTAAACAATAAACTAACATACTCAGCAGCATTACGAATCACTATCAGGACTTATCAAACACACTCTTTCTTTTCTCCGTTCAATCATACTTTTTCCGAAAAACAAATGGCTAATCTCAAAATTATAAAATGTCTGAAACAAAGAGATTATTTTAACCATTAGAGATTAAAACAAAGTAACCTCGGCGTATTTCACACAATACATCAGTGTTTACCATTTGTCCTTCTTTGTTAATAAACTCTTTTCTCAATCTGTACAGTTGTGAAAATATGTGTGTGTAGTAGCAGAGTTTACCGAAATCAGTATTTAGATCATCTCAAAGTGCATAAAATCCACAAACTAAAGTAGTAAAAACTGGTTGCCTAAACTCTCATGTATAACATAGACACTGATTTTTCTATCTAAACTCTGTATTACTGATATCCTTTCATTTGGATATGTCTTTTATTTTTCACCCCCTTTATTATATATATATATTTTATTTTATTTTTTTTATTTTTTTTATTTTTTTTTATTTTTTATTTTTTTATTTTTTTTTATTTTTCCAGTAATCAGTGTTTGGCACTAGTCACCAAAAATCAAAGATTTTAGCCCTTATTTCATACAATAAGTTCCTGGATCTTCCTAGGCACAACATGATCTCAAAGGAATTTGTGCTCTGTTTGGCATCTTTTGATTGGAGGGTGAATTAATTGCAATGAATAATTAGAGTTTAGACTTTTCATCAGTAATTATAATTAACTTATGAGAGAAGATGCAAACAGCTAATACAGACTCAGTATATAGGAGCAATAAACTAAGAGATGCTATAAATATAGAGACAGTATCATGTTGTGTTAGCTTACTGCACATATTTGAGATCAGAATCTATCAACTCTTAAGGATTCACAATTACTTACTGAGAATTATGCTTCATACAAATTTCTTCATTGGTCCATATGTTCCAGACAAAATTACAATCAGAGTATAGCATTTAAACTGTAACATTCAGAGTATGACCAACTTTTTATGACTCACAGAGTTTAGCATCAGAGTTTAACCGACAGAGTTTATGACACTGGTACTCATAACAGTTAATATATGCAAGGAATCATGAGCATTAAACAATCAAACATGGATAGATTTTGAGTCTAACCCGTATCTCTAGTCAGAACCAGAGATCATTCCAAGTTCATTTACCAATCTTGTAAACGTAGCTTCACTCAAAGGTTTGGTGAAGATATCTGCAAGTTGTTGGTCTGTAGACACAAAATGAAGCTCAATGTTCCCTTCTTCCACATGTTCTCTGATAAAATGATATCTTATGCTGATGTGCTTGGTCATGGAGTGCTGTACTGGATTACCTGTCATAGCAATAGCACTTTGGTTATCACAGAAAATAGGTATTTTAGAGTACCTTAACCCATAATCCAGCAGTTGATTCTTCATCCATAAAATCTGTGCACAACAGCTACCAGCTGCTATATACTCTGCTTCAGCAGTGGATGTGGAGATTGACTTCTGTTTCTTGCTGTACCAAGAAACTAATCTGTCACCTAAAAATTGACAGCTTCCACTTGTACTTTTTCTGTCTATCTTACAGCCTGCAAAATCTGCATCAGAGTAACCAATTAACTTAAACTCTGATTCTCTAGGATACCACAAACCCAGGGTTATGGTTCCTTTGAGATATTTGAAGATCCTTTTCACAGCTGTTAGATGAGGCTCTCTGGGATCTGCTTGAAATCTTGCACAAAGACATGTTGCATACATGATATCAGGTCTACTTGCAGTAAGATACAGTAGAGACCCTATCATTCCTCTGTAGTTAGTCATATCTACTGAGGCTCCTGTGTCTTTGTCAAGCTTCGTTGCTGTAGCCATGGGAGTTGTAGCAGATGAACTATCAAGCATACCAAATTTCTTTAGAAGATTTCTGGTATACTTTGCTTGATTGATAAAAATCCCATCATCTGTTTGCTTGACCTGTAAGCCTAGAAAATAACTAAGCTCTCCCATCATGCTCATTTGATACCTGGATTGCATAAGCTTTGCAAACTTCTTACAAAGTTTGTCATTAGTAGATCCAAAAATAATATCATCTACATAAATTTGAACTAAAAGCAAATCATCACCAGAATTGAAATAAAATAGGGTTTTATCAATTGTACCTCTTGTGAACCCACTTTCTAAAAGAAATTGAGCAAGAGTTTCATACCATGCTCTTGGTGCTTGCTTTA
Source organism: Heracleum sosnowskyi (assembly GCA_030848705.1). Taxonomy (NCBI): domain Eukaryota; kingdom Viridiplantae; phylum Streptophyta; class Magnoliopsida; order Apiales; family Apiaceae; genus Heracleum; species Heracleum sosnowskyi. Next base: position 55,445,983 of record CM061238.1, on the reverse strand, counting down.
GTCCATATAATGCCTTGTCAAGCCTGTAGACATAATCTGGATGCTTGGAATCTACAAATCCTGGTGGTTGTTCAACAAACACTTCTTCTTCAAGCTTCCCATTGAGAAAAGCACTTTTTACATCCATCTGAAAAACTTTAAACTTCTTGTGTGCAGCATAGGCCAGAAAAATTCTTATGGCCTCCAATCTTGCAACTGGAGCAAAGGTTTCATCATAGTCAATTCCTTCCTGTTGTGAATAACCTTTAGCCACAAGTCTAGCCTTGTTTCTTGTAATCACACCTTCACTGTCAGTCTTGTTTCTGAAAACCCACTTTGTACCTACAATTGATCTATTCTTTGGTCTAGGTACAAGTGTCCAGACTTCATTTCTTTCAAATTCATTTAACTCTTCTTGCATTGCTGTAATCCAATTAGCATCTTGAAGAGCTTCCTCCACTTTCTTTGGTTCTGTTTGAGACAAGAAAGCATGATACAGACACTCATTGTTTGTTGCACTTCTAGTTCTCACACTAGCATCAGGATCTCCAATTATGAGATCAGGTGTGTGTGCCTGTGTCCACTTTCTGGCTGTTGGTAAGTGGTTTCTTGCATCATTATTGAATCCTCCCCCTTGATCCATGCTCTCCTGATTCATATGTTGACTTTCTGCAGTATCTGAGGCTCCCCCTGAGTTGGATGGCTCAGTGTTTGAGCTGTCAGAGTTTGAATCAGTTTCCTCAACTGACTCACTTGCTGTGTCTTGTTGAGCTTCTTCACACTCCCCCTCAACTGGTTCTCTATTTTGTTCAATTTGAGAATTTCCAGTTTCTCCAGTATTTACCAGTAGAGGTTCAGAGTATGCTTCGTCAGAGTTTGTCAACCCTGCTTCATCAGAGTTTATATCATCAGAGAATAGATCTTCATTTTCAAAACGTAGTTGATCATATCCATCCTTGTCTTCAAGTCCAATTATTTTCTTGTCATCAAACGACACATGTATGGATTCCATGATCACCTTTGTTCTCAGATTGTAAACTCTGAATGCTTTTGTTGACAATGGATAGCCAACAAAGATTCCTTCATCAGCTTTTAACTCGAACTTGGTCAACTGTTCAGGATGAGTCTTCAACACAAAGCATTTGCATCCAAATATGTGAAAATATTTCAAATTTGGCTTCTTGTTTTTCACCATCTCATATGGTGTTTTTCCATGCTTGTTGATCAGAGTTGCATTTTGAGTAAAACAAGCAGTTTGAACAGCTTCTGCCCAGAAATAAGTTGGCAATTTTGCTTCATCAAGCATAGTTCTGGCAGCTTCAATTAAAGTTTTGTTCTTTCTTTCAACTACACCATTTTGCTGTGGAGTTCCAGGTGCAGAAAATTCTTGTTTGACTCCTCTTTCCTTGCAGAAAGCTTCCATGATTGAGTTTCTGAATTCAGTTCCATTATCACTCCTTATAATTTTGACTTTGTGCTGTGATCCTTTGTCCAGTAGATTTACATGATCCATCAACGTTTGAGCAGTTTCATCCTTCTTTGACAAGAAATACACCCATGTATATCTAGTATATTCATCAACAATTACTAGAGCATATTTCTTTCTGCCCATGGACATCACATTCACTGGTCCAAAGAGATCAACATGTAGAAGATGATAAGGTTCCACTACTGAAGATTCAGATTTGCTCTTGAAAGATGACTTCCTTTGCTTGGCCTTTTGACAAGAATCACATAGACCATCTAGATTGAGTATTGATTTTGGAAGTCCTCTTACAAGATCCTTTCTAATAAGCTCATTTATGTTGTTCAAATTGAGATGAGAGAGCTTCTTGTGCCAATTCCAACTCTCTTCATTTGACATTCTTGCAGTCAGACACACTGTTTTTCCATCAGAGTTTGTTACCAAACTTGCTTCATAAATATTGTTGCGCCTGTGTCCAACTAGAACAACTTTCCCAGTAGATTTACTGATAACTTCACAGTATTCACTATGAAAATCTACATGGTTTCCTCTGTCACAGATTTGACTCACAGATAACAGATTATGCTTGAGTCCTGAGACTAGAGCTACTTTTGTGATGATGACACTTCCAAGATTAATATTGCCATATCCCAGAGTGTGTCCTATGTTGCCATCTCCATAGGAAACTTTTGGGCCAGCCTTCTCCTCAAAGTCTGATAGCAGGGCTTTATTTCCAGTCATATGTCCTGAGCATCCACTGTCTAAGATAAGTGTGCTCTCTATTATACCCTGCAATCACAAACAAACACTAAGTGTTAGTTTTGAGGATCCAGACTTGCTTGGATCCTTTGTCTTTCTTAACAGTGTTAGTTTTTGCAGCGGAATCTGTATTATCAGAGTTTAAACTAATATTGTCAGATTTTACACTAGCAGAGTTTGCTCTAACCCATTTCAAGTTGGGTTTTAGCTCATAATAGTTATGATAAATTGCATGATAACTCTTACATGTGTAAATAGAATGCCAAGTGCTCCCACAATGTTTGCATAAAGTCTGTGGTCTTACTCTAACATAATCATTCTTTACTTCTGAAGTAGAAGGTAAAGAATTAATATGTTTGTTCTTAGTGCAAAATCTAGCAAGATGATTAGAACTACCACAATTATAACATGTTTTTCTTGAGGCATTAGCATTAGGCATATGATTATTTCTATTATTTATGCCTACTTTTCCATTCCTATTTCTCTTGGACCCTTTAGGTTTCATGGCAGACTTAACCTCTTTGAGCTTATGTTTAAACTGTTTTCCTGTCATTAAACCAACATTAACCTGCTTCTCACAGATTCTAATTGGTTCTTTAACAGCTTCTAGCTCAACAAGCTTCTCTGTTTTAGATTCAATATCTACTTGTTCAACACAAGCTTCAACTGGCTCCATAACAGCTTCTTTCACAACTACAGATTTTAGCTTGGTGGATTCTGGAACAAATATCACAGGTTTAAGTTGTGGTTTAACCTTAACTTTGTCTTTAAACCTAAGTTCATCGTTTTCACAATAGCCTAAACCTACAGAATCTGTTTGAAACACTTGATGAGTGTCTCTTCCAGAGTTTGTCCAAGTCATAATTATTTTTCTTTCTTTTTCAAGTTCAGATTCTAGCTGCTTATTTAACTTAAGCACTTCCTGTTCAATATAAACAGCATCATCTCTTTCTTTTTGAATCTGCTTCATATTCTCAAGTTCTCTTTCAAGAAACTTGTTTCTTTCTTTAAGACTAAGATTCTCAGATTTAATCCTCTCATTCTCTAAAGTCTGATCCCTATAACTAACATGAACACTTTTCAGATATACTCTTAACTCAGATATATTATCAGTATCATAAGCATAAGTAGTTAGGGGTACCTTATTTTCAGAAGATTCAGTCTCATCTCTGACAGTTGCCATAAGAGCATAGTTTTCTCCATCATCAGAGTCTGAAGTATCTGCCCAGTCTCTGCCTTTAGAGATGAGTGCTTTCTCAGATTTGCCTTTCTTGCACTCTGGAGCATAATGACCCATCTCCTTACACTTGTAGCACTGGATTTGAGACTTATCCTTCTTGCCAGACTTGGTCTCCTTTCCATCAGACTTTCTGAAACTTCTCCTTTCAGAGTTTGAATCTTTCCTTGAGAATCTCTTTCCTTTCTTGAAGTTCTTGAATCCCATCTTCTTAAAGGTCTTCACCATCAATGCAGCCATTTGCATCAACTCCTCTTCATCATCCTCAGAGTCAGAAGCTTCATCAGAGTTTGAGTCATCATCAGAGTTTGATGACTCACTCTCAGATTTAATAACTAAAGCCTTTCCCTTGGCTTTCTTCCTTGATGATTCCTTCTTGATGGGCTTCTCCTCGACTTTGAGAGCAACAGATTTTGTCTTCTTGCTGGACCTCTTGTTTCTTTGTTCTATCTCAAGTTCATGAGTCTTTAACAATCCATAGATCTCATCAAGATCTGTATCAGCAAGATCATAATTATCTCTGATTGTTGTTGCCTTTAAATCCCACTTTTCAGGTAGAGATAACAGAAACTTGAGATTGGACTCTTCAAGTTCATATTCCTTATCTACCAGAGACAGATCGTTCAACAGTTTGCAAAATCTGTCATAAGTCTCAGTCAAGGTTTCATTAGTTCTTGAATCAAAGTGCTCATACTCCTGTGTGAGTATTGTTTTTCTGTTCTTCTTAATAGCACCTGTTCCCTGGCATCTGACTTCTAAAGCATCCCATATCTCTTTGGCAGTTTTGCAGCCAATTACTCTGTTAGACATTACATTATCTAAAGCACTGTGGAGAAGATGTCTAACCTTTGCATCCTTTGCAATTGATGAGATATCCTCAGGAGTCATATCTTTCTTTTCCTTTGGAACAGTCTTTTGTGCTTGACCATCAACAACAGGGGACAATTTAGTTGGCATATGAGGACCATCATTAATTCTGTCAAGGTATTCTGGATCTGTAGCCTCCAGAAACATGGTCATCTTAACCTTCCAAATCGGATACTCTACTGGCCTGAGAATTGGAACCCTGATTGTTTCATATCGACTCACAGAATTGGGCTTAACCTGTTCAGCCTTAGGAGCAGTTTGATTTTCTTCAGACATGATTAATACTGTGTTTGAATCGTAAAACTGTATATATTAAACAGCCTTGGCTCTGATACCAATTGTTAGGCCGAATACACAATATAATCAAGTATGTATGAGAATAACGATAATTAAGAACACTGTTTATGAATCAATAAACTGTATTTATATTAACAGCTTCTCTCTTTATGATGTTAATGAATCACAAAGAGCTTCTAGGTTACAATAATAATATATCAATAATCGCGTCCCTTCTAGGGATAACCTATCTGTGTTTATATAGTACACAGCTACATACAATCCTTATCTAATTGATATTCCTATAAATCAGCTATACAATTCATATCAATTAAGGATTGCTTCAGTCTTCTATTCCGTTTCCTTAGCTGTATCAATATATTCTGCTTCTTTCCATCTTCAGAATATATTGCTTCTAGAATCTTCAATTCAGCACCGACAGCTAATACAACTATCACCTTGTCAGACTTTAAATAAACTCTGACCGGCTTCAATTAAACTCTTCACCCTGTCAGAGTTTAACTAAACTCTGACTGGCTTCTGATAAACTCTTGTCACTACCTGTTGCTTAAACACTGATAAACAAACATTAGCAATTATATCTAACAGATTAAAACAAAGTTACCTCGGCATATGTCACACAATACATCAGTGTTTACCATTTGTCCTTCTTTGTCAATAAACTCTTTTCTCAAACTGTACAGGTGTGAAAATATGTGTGTGCAATAGCAGAGTTTACCGAAATCAATATTTAGATCATCTCAAAGTGCATAAAATCCACAAACTAAATTAGTAAAAACTGGTTGCCTAAACTCTCATGTATAACATAGAATCTGATTTTTATATCTAAACTCTGTATTACTGATATCCTTTCATTTGGATATGTCTTTTATTTTTCACCCCCTTTATATATATATATATATATATATATATATATATATATATATATATTTTTATATATATATATTTTTTTTTTCCAGTAATCAGTGGTTGGCACTAGTCACCAAAAATCAAAGATTTTAGCCCTTATTTCATACAATAAGTTCCTGGATCTTCCTAGGCACAACATGATCTCAAAGGAATGTGTGCTCTGTTTGGCATCTTTTGATTTGAGGGTGAATTATTTGCAATTAATAATCAGAGTTTAGACTTTTTATCAGTTAATACAATTAATTTATGAGAGAAAACGCAAACAGCTAATACAGACTCAGTGTATAGGATCAATAAACTAAGAGATGCGATAAATATAGAGACAGTATCATGCTGTGTTAACTTACTGCACATATTTGAGATCATAATTTATACAACTCTTAAGGATTCACAATTACTTACTGAGAATTATGCTTCATACAAATGTCTTCATTGGTCCATATGTTTCAGACAAAATTACCAGCTGCTATATACTCTGCTTCAGCTGTTGATGTGGAAATCGACTTCTATTTCTTGCTGTACCAAGAAACTAATCTGTCACCTAAAAATTGACAGCTTCCACTTGTACTTTTTCTGTCTATCTTACAGCCTGCAAAATCTGCATCAGAGTAACCAATTAGCTTAAACTCTGATTCTCTAGGATACCACAAACCCAAGGTTATGGTGCCTTTGAGATATTTGAAAATCCTTTTTACAGCTGTTAGATGAGGCTCTCTGGGATCTGCTTGAAATCTTGCACAAAGACATGTTGCATACATGATATCAGGTCTACTTGCAGTAAGATACAGTAAAGACCCTATCATTCCTCTGTAGTTTGTCATATCTACTGAGGCTCCTGTGTCTTTGTCTAGCTTTGTTGCTGTAGCCATGGGAGTTGTAGCAGATGAGCTATCAAGCATACCAAATTTCTTGAGAAGATTTCTGGTATATTTTGCTTGATTGATAAAAATACCATCATCTGTTTGCTTGACCTGTAAGCCTAGAAAATAACTAAGCTCTCCCATCATGCTCATTTGGTACCTGGACTGCATAAGCTTTGCAAACTTCTTACAAAGTTTGTCATTAGTAGATCCAAAAATAATATCATCTACATAAATTTGAACTAAAAGCAAATCATCACCTGAATTGAAATAAAACAAAGTTTTATCAATTGTACCTCTTGTGAACCCGCTTTCTAAAAGAAATTGAGCAAGAGTTTCATACCATGCTCTTGGTGCTTGCTTTAGTCCATATAATGCCTTGTCAAGCCTGTAGACATAATCTGGATACTTGGGATCTACAAATCCTGGTGGTTGCTCTACAAACACTTCTTCTTCAAGCTTCCCATTGAGAAAAGCACTTTTTACATCCATCTGAAATACTTTAAACTTCTTGTGTGCAGCATAGGCCAGAAAAATTCTTATGGCCTCCAATCTTGCAACTGGAGCAAAGGTTTCATCATAGTCAATTCCTTCCTGTTGTGAATAACCTTTAGCCACAAGTCTAGCCTTGTTTCTTGTAATCACACCATCACTGTCAGTCTTGTTTCTGAAAATCCACTTTGTACCTACAATTGATCTATTCTTTGGTCTAGGTACAAGTGTCCAAACTTCATTTCTTTCAAATTCATTTAACTCTTCTTGCATTGCTGTAATCCAATTAGCATCTTGAAGAGCTTCTTCCACTTTCTTTGGTTCTGTTTGAGACAAGAAGGCATGATACAAACACTCATTATTTGTTGCACTTCTAGTTCTCACACTAGCATCAGGATCTCCAATTATGAGATCAGGTGTGTGTGCCTGTGTCCACTTTCTTGCTGTTGCTAAGTGGTTTCTTGCATCATTATTGGATCCTCCCCCTTGATCCATGCTCTCCTGATTCATATGTTGACTTTCTGCATTATCTGAGGCTCCCCCTGAATTGGATGGCTCAGAGTTTGAACTGTCAGAGTTTGAATCAGTTTCCTCAACTGACTCACTTGCTGTGTCTTGTTGAGCTTCTTCACGCTCCCCCTCAACTGGTTCTCTATTTTGTTCAATTTGAGAATTTCCAGTTTCTCCAGTATTTACCAGTAGAGGTTCAGAGTATGCTTCGTCAGAGTTTGTCAAACCTGCTTCATCAGAGTTTATATCATCAGAGAATAGATCTTCATTTTTAAAACGTAGTTGATCATATCCATCCTTGTCTTCAAGTCCAATTATTTTCTTGTCATCAAATGACACATGTATGGATTCCATGATCACCTTAGTTCTTAGATTGTAAACTCTGAATGCTTTTGTTGATAATGGATAGCCAACAAAGATTCCTTCATCAGCTTTTAACTCGAACTTTGTCAACTGTTCAGGATGAGTCTTCAACACAAAGCATTTGCATCCAAATATATGAAAATATTTCAAATTTGGCTTCTTATTTTTCACCATCTCATATGGTGTTTTCCCATGCTTGTTGATCAATGTTGCATTTTGAGTAAAACAAGCAGTTTGAACAGCTTCTGCCCAGAAGTATGTTGGTAATTTTGCTTCATCAAGCATAGTTCTGGCTGCTTCAATTAAAGTTCTGTTCTTCCTTTCAACTACACCATTTTGCTGTGGAGTTCCAGGTGCAGAAAACTCTTGTTTCACTCCTCTTTCCTTGCAGAAAGCTTCGACGATTGAGTTTCTGAATTCAGTTCCATTATCACTCCTTATAATTTTGACTTTGTGCTGTGATCCTTTGTCCAGTAGATTTACATGATCCATCAGAGTTTGAGCAGTTTCATCCTTCTTTGACAAGAAATACACCCATGTATATCTAGTATATTCATCAACAATTACTAGAGCATATTTCTTTCTGCCCATGGACATCACATTCACTGGTCCAAAGAGATCAACATGTAGAAGATGATAAGTTTCCATTACTGAAGATTCAGATTTGCTCTTGAAAGATGACTTCCTTTGCTTGGCTTTTTGACAAGAATCACATAAGCCATCTAGACTGAGTATAGATTTTGGAAGTCCCCTTACAAGATCCTTTCTTATTAGCTCATTTATGTTGTTCAAATTGAGATGAGAGAGCTTCTTGTGCCAATTCCAACTCTCTTCATTTGACATTCTTGCAGTCAGACACACTGTTTTTCCATCAGAGTTTGTTACCAAACTTGCTTCATACATGTTGTTGCGCCTGTGTCCAACTAGAACAACTTTTCCAGTAGATTTACTGATAACTTCACAGTATTCAGTATGAAAATCTACATGGTTTCCTCTGTCACAGATTTGACTCACAGACAGCAGATTATGCTTGAGTCCTGAGACTAGAGCTACATTTGTAATGATGACACTTCCAAGATTAATATTGCCATATCCCAGAGTGTGTCCTATGTTGCCATCTCCATAGGAAACTTTTGGGCCAGCCTTCTCCTCAAAGTCTGATAGCAGGGCTTTATTTCCAGTCATATGTCCTGAGCATCCACTGTCCAAGATAAGTGTGCTCTCTATTATACCCTGCAATCACAAACAAACACTAAGTGTTAGTTTTAAGGATCCAGACTTGCTTGGATCCTTTGCCTTTCTTAACAGTGTTAGCTTTTGCAGCGGAATCAGTATTATCAGAGTTTAAACTAACATTGTCAGATTTTATACTAGCAGAGTTTGCTCTAACCCATTTCAAGTTGGGTTTTAGCTCATAATAATTATGATAAATTGCATGATAACTCCTACATGTGTAAATAGAATGCCAAGTGCTTCCACAATGTGTGCATAAAGTCTGTGGTCTTATTCTAACACAATCATTTTTTACTTCTGAAGTAGAAGGTAAAGAATTAATATGTTTGTTCTTATTGCAAAATCTAGCAAGATGATTAGAACTACCACAATTGTAACATGTTTTCCTTGAAGCACCAGCATTAGGCAAATGATTATTTCTATTATTTATGCCTATTTTTCCATTCCTATTTTTCTTGGACCCTTTAGGTTTCATGGCAGACTTTACCTCTTTGAGCTTATGTTTGAACTGTTTTCCTGTCATTAAACCAACATTAACCTGTTTCTCACAGACTCTAATTGGTTCTTTAACAGCTTCTGGCTCAACAGGCTTCTCTGTTTTAGATTCAATATCCACTTGTTCAACACAAGCTTCAACTGACTCCATAACTGCTTCTTTCACAACTACAGATTTTAGCTTGCTAGATTCAGGAACAAATGTTACAGGAGATGAATATGAACTTGTGAATGCTCTTAACTTGATTTTGTCCTGAAATCTAAGTTCATCTTCCTCACTGTACCCTAAACCTACAGAATCTGTCTGAAACACTTGATGTGTATCTCTACCAGAATTAGTCCAAGTTTTAATTATTTTTCTTTCCTTCTCTAAATCAGATTCTAGTTGCCTATACCTTTTAAGCAACTCCTGTTCAACATAAACAGCATCATCTCTTTCTTTTTGAATCTGCTTCATATTCTCAAGTTCTCTTTCAAGAAACTTGCTTCTATCTTTAAGACTAAGATTCTCAGATTTAATCCTTTCATTCTCTAAAGTCTGATCCCTATAACTAACATGTATGTTCTTAAGATAAATTCTTAATTCAGAAATATTATCAGTATCATAAGCATAAGTAGTTAGGGGTACCTTATTTTCTGATGATTCATTCTCATCTTTGACAGTTGCCATAAGAGCATAATTTACTCCATCATCAGAATCTGAAGTATCTGCCCAGTCTTTGCCTTTAGAGATGAGTGCTTTCTCAGTTCTTCCTTTCTTACACTCTGGAGCATAGTGACCCATCTCTTTGCACTTGTAGCACTGGATCTCAGATTTGTCCTTCTTTCCAGACTTGGTATCCCTTCCATCAGACTTTCTGAAATTCTTCTTCTCAGAATTTGAATCTCTCCTTGAGAATCTTTTACCCTTCTTGAAGTTCTTGAATCCCATCTTTTTAAATGTCTTAACCATCAAGGCAGCCATTTGCATCAACTCCTCTTCATCATCCTCAGAGTCAGAAGCTTCATCAGAGTTTGAGTCATCATCAGAGTTTGATGACTCACTTTCAGAGTTTACAACCAATGCTTTTCCTTTGGCTTTCTTCCTTGAGGTTTTCTTTTCAATGGGCTTCTCCTCAACTTTGAGAGCAACAGATTTTGTCTTTTTACTCAATCTTCTATTCCTTTGTTCTATCTCCAGTTCATGAGTTTTCAACAACCCATAGATTTCATCAAGTTCTGTATCAGCAAGTTCATAATTATCTCTTATTGTTGTTGTCTTTAGATCCCACTTTTCAGGTAGAGATAACAGAAACTTGAGATTAGATTCTTCAAGCTCATATTCTTTATCAACCAGAGACAAATCATTCAATAGTTTGCAAAATCTGTCATAAGTCTCAGTCAAGGTTTCATTAGGTCTTGAATCAAAGTGCTCATACTCCTGTGTGAGTATTGTCTTTCTGTTTTTCTTAATAGCACCTGTTCCCTGGCATCTGACTTCTAAAGCATCCCAAATCTCTTTGGCAGTCTTGCAGCCAATTACTCTGTTAGACATAACATTATCTAAAGCACTGTGGAGAAGATGTCTAACCTTTGCATCCTTTGCAATTGATGAGATGTCCTTAGGAGTCATATCTTTCTTTTCCTTTGGAACAGTCTTTTGTTCTTGACCATCAACAACAGGGGCTAGTTTGGTTGGATTGTGAGGACCATCATAAATTCTGTCAAGATATTCTGGATCTGTTGCCTCCAGAAACATGGTCATCTTTACCTTCCAAATTGGATACTCTACAGGCCTGAGAATTGGAACCCTGATTGTTTCATATCGACTCACAGAATTAGGCTTAACCTGTTCAGCCTTGGGAGCAGTTTGATTTTCTTCAGACATGATTATTACTGTGTTTGAATCGTAAAACTGTATATATTAACCAGCCTTGGCTCTGATACCAATTGTTAGGCCGAATACACAATATAATCAAGTATGTATGAGAATAACAATAATCAAGAATACTGTTTATGAATCAATAGAACTGTATTTATATTAACAGCTTCTCTCTTTATGATGTTAATGAATCACAAAGAGCTTCTAGGTTACAAGAATAATATATTCAATGATCGCTTCCCTTCTAGGGATAACCTATCTGTGTTTATATAGTACACAGTTACACAATCCTTATCTAATTGATATTCCTACAAATTAGCTATACAAGTTATATCAATTAAGGATTGCTTCTTATCTTCTATTCTGTTTCCTTAGCTGTATCAATATATTCTGCTTCTTTCCATCTTCAGAATATATTGCTTCTAGAATCTTCAATTCAGCACCGACAGCTAATTCAACTATCACCCTGTCAGACTTTAAATAAACTCTGACCGGCTTCCTTTAAACTCTTCACCCTGTCAGACTTTAAATAAACTCTGACCGGCTTCTGATAAACTCTGGTCAGTACCTGTTGCTTAAACACTGATAAACAAACATCAGCAATTATATCTAACAAAGGCCAATCATGACTCCATATGGGTAATCATAGATAGACTGACGAAGTCAACTCACTTTCTTCCGATCAACGAAAGGTACACTGTCGACAGACTAGTGGATATTTACTGGAAAGAAATAGTGGTGCGACATGGAGTCCCAGTCGCCATAGTATCTGACCGAGATCCCATATTTAACTCCAGATTTTGGAGGAGCTTCCAAGAATGTGTAGGAACCCGGTTGAATATGAGTACTGCCTATCACCCACAAACAGACGGACAAAGTGAAAGGACCATCCAAACCCTAGAGGATATGTTAAGAGTCTGTGCTATAGACTTTAAAGGAAGTTGGGATGACCACCTACCACTGATTGAGTTTTCCTACAACAATAGTTTTCATGCAAGCATAGGAATGCCGGATTACGAGGCCCTTTATGGAAGAAGATGCCGGTCTCCCTTGTATTGGGATGAAGTTGGAGAGCGAAAGATGCTTGGGCCCGAAGTGGTCCAACGGACTAAGGACATAGTAGATCTAATCAGAGGACAACTGGTAGCAGCCCAAGATAGACAAAAGAAGTATGCTGATTTAGCCCGGAAGGACAAGGAATATGAAGTGGGAGACCTAGTGTTCTTAAAGGTATCTCCTTGGAAAGGTTTGATGAGGTTCGGAAAGAAGGGAAAACTGAGTCCTAGATACATTGGACCATTTGAGATCTTAAGACGTATTGGGAAGTTAGCATATGAGCTAGCATTACCCCCAACCCTGCAACAAGTGCATAATCTGTTTCATGTTTAAATGCTGAGAAAATACAACCCGGATGCTAAGCACATAGTGGAATACGAACACGTAGACATGCAGCCAGACCTAACCTATGTGGAGCAACCTGTGGAAATCATAGATCAAAAGGAACAAGTGCTCCGGAACAAGGTCATCAAGCTAGTCAGAGTTTTGTGGCAAAACCATAATGTGGAAGAATCAACCTGGGAACTAGAAAGTGCTATGCTGGAAAAGTACCCCCATTTGTTTTCAAACTGATTCCGGGACGGAATCCTTTTAAGGAGGGGAGACTGTAATATCCCCAAATTTTGTACTTATTTAAGAACTATTGATGAATAGTAACTTTTGTTAAAAAACCACTGATGAATAATAACTTTTTCATTTAAAAAGTTTTTCAGACCACACTATATACGAGACGATATAATAAACTTTCAAAGTCGTATTAGTGATCTACAATGTAAATGAAGGAATGCAAAAGCTGTCAGAATCGGAAAAATAGCATTTCTGTTTTCTCCAAAATTTCACCAATAACGGACGGATTAATCATTATTTGAAAATATTGGAGGATTTAAATTATCAATTCCATGGATATGGATTTAATAAAAGAATTAGTAATTTCAAGGACGGTTACGGTAAACTACTTTGATAAGAACACTTAAGAAACCCTACGGACATTCTACGAGACTAAGCGGTGACGAAACGAACTAGTAAAGCTACTTTATTCCCCAACTCTTGCATGCTTGACACATGTCATGATATGAGGCAACAAGGGCTATGACTCATCACTTTATTACAAAATATCATCTTTATCAAAAATCAACCAAAGCCAAAAAGCTTCATCTTCTTCATTCGGCCATTTTGAAGAAAATAGGATACATTTTTCAAAATAACTCTTCCAAGCTTCCATAAATCACAAGTAATAGCTCTTTAGAAAGCTCTAGGTGGGATTAAGAAGAGTGCCAAGTTTCATCATCATCCATTAAGGTTAGCATGATCAAATCCTTGTGTAAAGTTTAGGCATAAATAGTAATTTCAAGAACTAACTTTTGTTTCTTGATTTCTTTGGATGATTCAAGCTATCTTAAGGTTATATAAGGACTATACAAGGCTTATTAAGCTCATATACACTCCAAGGAAGGTATAACTCTCGAAACCCTTGACTATAATTTGATTTATATGGTTAGTTTTAAGTATAGTTTAGTTAGTATGATCATAAGGATGATTGTTTGATTTTGATGAAAGTTTGATGTTGTTTTGAGGATGAACAAGTAGATGTTGGTTTTGACTATGGTTGATGATGATTATGGGTTGGTATTGATGTTGAGGTATTGACTTGATGATTTGGTTGGGTTGAACATGTAAAGTTTATGATTAAACTTTGGAATCGTTAAAACATAGCCGTTATAATGTCCGATTTTCCTTAACCTTGTTTTGTTTGTGATATTTGTACATAAGGACTTCTGTCCAAGATCACCACTGCCCATTATAGTGTAGGTCTTGTTTCAAGGTTCGTTTTGGTGCGAAGATCATGTGAATCCGATTTACGGTTTAGGAGAAACGAGTATTTTAGTAAAGGATGTTTCGTGAAACCAAACGATACGACTTAACCAACTTTGAGGCAATGATCAAACCCCTTAAGCGACAAATTAGAATGTGAGACTTTGTGTTAACATGCTAGGTACGTTTAGGAAGACCCTCGAAAAGATTTCGTGTTAAAAGGATTTAATCTCAATTTTATAAAAATGCGTGAACAAGCTTACGCGAGTAGAAGTTCTTAAAGCGTTAACTTGAAAATGAACTTGTTACTTGAGATAGTACGTACTTAGTATCATGAAAGTGTTAAGTGATTAACCTCGGATATTTTGACTATGTATAGATCGCCGGATCAACCCGAGGCACACTACCCCTACCTCGCCACCAGGCAAGTTTTCGAAACCTATACTACTGTTGTTGTGATAATAACTGTTTTCATATATGATATGCAAATGCGATATATAAATTGCATGCTTGTTTTCGAACTGCTATATATAGCGATACTCGAGGGTATGACTTGATGTTGGGACTTATAAGCTAGATATGGGATATCAGCTATAAGCCAGATTTCTTTATAAATGCCCTAGGTTAAGGGCGTATGATATTTCTTTAGATCAGAAGTAAATATATTTTCTGTATATGTTAAAGATTATTTTCCGATAAAGATATCGGTTATCTGTTATTCGATGACTATGTATTTAATGAATATTATTTTGAATATTCATTTAAGGAATATTTATTTAATGGATATTATTCTGAATATTCATTTAAGGATTATTTATTTAATGAATATTATTTTTGAATATTCATTTAAGGATTAATTGTTTAATGGATATTATTTTTAAATATTCATTAAGATTTATTTATTTAATGAATATTATTTTTGAATATTCATTTAAGGATTAATTGTTTAATGGATATTATTTTTGAATATTTATTTAAGATTTATTTATTTAATGAATATTATTTTTGAATATTCATTTAAGGGTTTTTTATTTAACGAATATTATTTTGAATATTCATTTAATCATTATTTACTTAATGAATATTATTTTCGAATATTCATCTAAGGTTTACTTATTTATTTAATATTATTAATTTTGTTTAAATCAAAAAGAGGTTCCCAAAACGCTGTTTTTCCATTTAAATCTGTCTTTTAAGAGGATTTTAATGCTCGCTCAACTATCAAAAATATGGGAAACCTGATTTAAGTGATTGCTACTCTTTTTAAACTCTCAACTCAAAACTATCAGGGGACGGATATTTTCTCAAAGCAATTTAGTTGCTGCAAGTCAAATATTGTGTTACCACCTCAACGCTCGAGGGGTAAATTGATGGAACAAGTCGATATCCATTAACAAGCAATAACTTGGGAAATATTGGAGAATCTTCCTTTCCAACCTAGATATAACTACTTAGTGAAGTCGTATCAACAAGTATTACACTTGGGGAAAGGAGGACGATCTTTACGTTTCAGAGTCATGGATTTCATCTAAACTAGGAGTGGTGTAAGTGGTCCAGTTGCACCGACCCATCCATTTTTATTGCCCCAAATGGGCCGGGAGATCCGGAAAGGCGGTAGACAATGTCAGGCTGTCGTGATTCTTCCATCTACATGTAGAAAAACATATATTTGTTGTACGACCTGCTACTGATCATAATAAGGTTGGTACGACGGGCGCGGTAGCAACTCCGGTATTAGTTCATCATCCATTTTGGATAATTCTGCAACATGTATTGAAAGGGACTACGGATGACATCCTTGGTACAGGTTTACCGATCATGTTGGTAGAGAGATTCTGCAGCATGTATGGAAAGGGACTAAGGATGACACCTGTGGTACAGGTTTATCGATCATGTTGGCAGGGGGTCGAAAAGTGTTAAAAGAAAATGAAGTTGAAATAAATCCTTGTAACTTCATCATTTATTTTATGAGTTATGACTCTGATAAAACTTTACTCAGATTATATATGCATAAGTGGATTTTGGGGTTACGGAAACATTATATTAATTTTCCTTGTAACTTCATCCTTTATATTATACTAGTCTCATTTCCGTTTAAGACATAACATGTGGCTACAAAAATATCTTTGAACTGTTATATACTGATAATTTGTTATAAACTATTTTGGTGGGCTCTATTGCTCACCCTTGCTTCATTTATTTATATCATAATAACAGCTAGAGCAGATGGCCCGCAACAGGCACACTCCGCGCAACCGGGTAGCAACCGTCAGAAATTTACCCGCTGAGGTCGTAACCGCCATAGCTGAGGTAGTAGTAACCAGTAGTCTAAGCTACAGCTTTTGTGTATCAGACTTATTTATATTTATGATTAATGTAAGTAACGGCAATAACTATTAAGTGTACTCTGTAATCATTTGGGTTTGTAATAACTTATAACTTGTGGATCCTACTACTAGATACTTATTCCAATTTCATCTCTGGAACTATAACTTGATGTGTATGGTGTTCTATTGTGGGGTCACAACATGCAGTTTATTTGTTTTGATTCAAGTTCAAGTATTAATGAAGGGAATTAAGACCGTAACGACCAGATCCCCGACCCCGGATCTGGGGCTGTTACATCCATGATGGATGTTGGTCAAAAATGGATTCAAAGTTGATGATGAATAGTGTTTTGATTAGTTACTTATAAATTTCTTGTTTTGATCTTGAGGTTTTAGGCTTGTAAGCATAATCAAGGATCAAAGAAGGACATACTACCTATTGCTAGGCTATACTAAGTACCAAGGAAGGTATAAAACCTCTCACCCTTATGTTTACACTTTGTTATTAGTGATTTGTTAAGAATGATTAGTGATAGTATGATATAGTGATGATTAGCATGATGATCATGATGTTTTGTGGATTGATTAATGGTTGAACTATTGATTGGTGTTATGAGCATGTTTAGGCAGTAATAAGATGGTATAAATGGAATCCTTGTGTTGTGGATTGGTGGATTGATTTGAAGTGTTTTAAACACGGGAATCGCGTTTAAGCGTCGTTACCATATCGAATTTTACTTAGGAAGTTTGGACAGAGATCACGAATACTTTAAAGAGCATAAACATAAGATTTCTGACCATGATCATGTAGGCCCTGTTTCCTAGTTTGTTTTAGCGAAATAATCGTATCGTTTCGATTTACGGTTTAGGACAAACGTCCGTTTTAGTAAAAGCGGTTACGGATAACTAAGTAGTTCATTGTATGAACTTTGAGATTGTGATCAAGCCCTTTAAAAATGAAATTGGGTCGAGATATTAAAATGGATAATATTATGGACAGTTAGTAAGATAACCGAGAAGGTTTCGTGTTAAAAAGATAATTTTTCGATTTTATAAAAATGTCGGAACCAAAGATGCGCGAGGAGTAAGTGGTTCTGCACTTCACTGCCAAAAACCTGCTGCTCTCGGGATTTTGATCCCCATAAGCAGAAAAACATGTTCAAACATTTTGTTCTATTCTTTCCCTGGATCGCGCACGCGAAAACGGTGTGTCATTTCGACTAACGGTTAAGGAGATATGAGCGTTTTAGTGAAAGGCGTGCGAATAGTAACTTTCCGTAGCTCATCCAAGTTTGAGAATACATTTCACTAAGTGAAACCCCTGTTTTGAGATCGAAACTTTTATGATAAATATTAAAAATACTCAAGATGATTTTAGAAGTGGTCTCGTATTTAAATATGAGTTTTCGGATTTATTAAAAGTGTTAGAGTACGAGTCGCGTAATAGTAACTCTATGAAAAGTCAACTCTAGGGTACTACTTTGACCAACCATTGTGACTAAGATAGAAAGAATATTTAGAGTTGATTAAAATACGAACCTTGTTGAGGAATAACGTGACTACATGATGTGTTTAACATATAGTTGACTTTAAATGAGTGTTATGAGCGAATGATTACGTTAGGGGACTGATCGAGTATTTCTTTATTTATAGATTTGCGTCAAGTTCTTGAACGCCTAACAACCAAGGACCCAAGGCAAGTTTTCTCATTCCATGCTGTATTTTAAAGGACACTATTCTGATAATATGCATATGTTAGATGCATGCTTTCAAACCTCACATCGTATATAGATGTGATGGTATTAAAAATGATGAGATGTGATGTATGCATATGATAGATGCATGCAAGTTTTCAAACCCTACACAATATAAAAGATGCTGTTGTGATTTATGTGATTGATATATATATCTATTCTGCTTTAATGCTGTGAGAACTTTTTAAACTGTTTACGCTTTTAGTAAAAGCTTTCGTAAGATATAAGGTTTATATGCTAGGTAAATACTAGATATAAACCGAGGTTTAAAGGCTCTAAGTATAGAGCAGTCGTACGATGATTTTAAAATAATATACCGGGAGTTAAATTACTACTTTATTTTAATAATACTGTCAGATACTGGAGGGTCCAGGGACAGCTATGTTTTATATATGATGATTAAATATTCCAATATATATATAATATTGGATATTTAATGTGTGATATTAAATAATATTATTAAAAATATTATTTTGAATATCTATTAACTAAGTAAATATTACTTTGAATATTCATTTAAGTGGATTATTATTTAATAATAATTCAATATTTATTATTTGGGTATTTATTAAATATTTCAAATATGATTTAAAAATCATAGAACCTTATTATATTATTTAAGGTTCTACTATTTACACAAAACTTTCTGATCTTCAGAGAAGATATTTAAAACAGAGATTCCCAATTATTATCTTAAGATATTTAAAGATAATTAAATGCGAATGGTGTTTTCTACTCATCGAAAATTGGGAATCTAGTTCAAGAAGTCGAGGACAGAGTTTTACTTCCATTGTTCCTCTAGAATACCTATAGTTGGGGATGACTCCCCCATTCAAGTAAAGAATTTCAAACTTGCTAAACTCTGAAAATTTCAATAAACTCCCTGGTCATGATTTCAAAATACATGTTAATCATCGGTAGTTTCGTTGACTAATGTCAACCCACTCTGTGACTTACTCCCTTCAAATACTCTAGAGTAAGGAATTCTGAATGGTTACAAAGTTTTGACAAGTAATTGTACTTGGGGAAAATAGGATTAAGTTCCGATTCCCGTTTCATTGATATTGTTTTCTATAATGGGAACTGGAAGGGCCTACACGGCAATGAAACAGGTGTCGGGGTAGTGCCAAAATTATCAAGGCTTACCCGGTGACGAAATAGGCGCCGAGGTAGTGATCTCTTGAGTGCTAAGGCTTACCCGATGACGAAATAGGCACCGAGGTAGTGATCTCTTAGCACAGTGGCCCGTATGCGGCCAGGGTGATAACCGAATAGGAAGTCGTCCTTCTACTAGTAGAAAAGTTACGATACAACGGTTGATCACCGTGTTGAGTTACTGATAATGTGGCAGTGATGAGTAGTGATGTTCCTCATACAGTAGTTGTACTGTATGGCATGTTTTGACGAAAAGAATGTTTACACATATCGTTCTGTATATGAACGGAGTTTCAAAGGTGTTCATTACTGATATTTTACAGTATTTTGAACCGTATGAGATATCTAAATAGATATGTGTGTATTTAAGAGATACAGTATGTTGAACTGTATAGTACTTTGAATCAATGGATAGGCTTTAAGCCTTGATTCCATTATTTGATATCTATTTTAAAAGATATGTTTTGAATCTTGGTTCATTCTATCGATACCAAGGGTTCCTAAATGAATTACGAAAAGTAACTGAGTATGATTATAAGTCATACGGTATTTTGAACGGTATACTATTTTGTGGGTCGAACCCTAGTAGTTTTTAAATATGGGTCCTATATGGATTATCTACCTGAAAGGTTTAAAGATTTAAAGATTTAAACTAGGATAGATTTCTTGCTGAGCGCTATTAGCTCATTCTTGCTTTATTAAAACTTTCAGCATGAAGAAAACGTTGCCGATTCACCTCGTGTTACGAGATCAAGGGGATGGAGAGACCACCCTTGAGTTAGTTCAGCAAGATGGATACTTCTGGTGTGAGCAGAATAGTTGCAGACTGAATTAGTAAGAATTGTTTTCGAGTAGGTTTGTATTATTAAACCTTGTATAAAACGGTGAGGTCTATTATTGTAACTTCAGGTAGAGGTTGTAAATAATAGATGAGATCATGGATAGTACATTTGAGTTGTAATAACAAATGTTACTTTTGTTGCTCATTTCCAAGGCTATAACTTGTGTGTGTGTGCGTAAGTGATTGGGGTCTTTGGAGTTGTATTATTAGAATGTTGTAAGTAATGCAGGTATTGTATAATTGATGGAGCGTGACAACCCAGATTCCTGACCCCGGATCTGGGGGTGTTACATCTTTCCTGTCCTTTCTTTCTTTTAAAGACCCAGGAATTCTGCCATGAATGAGAAATGATTGAAGAGTTTGGATCATCTCTAGCTCTTCTGCTTTTCTGAAACCTCTTTTTGCCCTGAGCATCTGAAGTACCCCATTTATTTTGTCCTTATTCTTCATCACCAACTGTGCAGGAACTACAATCTGATCAATAGAGTTTGCTTTGGTGGTGCTTTGGAAAATTACTGTTTTTGGTTTTGAGATGACCTCAGGCAATCTTGAAAATTGGTCCTTCTTCAAATCCTCATACAGCATTCTGTTGTTGTCACCTTCCTTCACTATTAGCTCTAGTATGACATCTAGTTCAGAATATCTCAGCTTCTCCAGAGTTTCAAAAGACAAATGCCAAAGGTCATTTTCTTTGGATACCATGATAATTTCTCTTAGATAGGCATTCTTGATATTCATGACTACCACAGTTAGGTATTTGATGTTTTCCTTGATCATTCTCCTGTAGTTCTTGGTGTCACCTTGTACACTGATGATGATGGCTTTCAGAAACTCCAGAAAGGCCACATCATGATATATGTTTGTGTTGGCAACTTCCTGTAGCTTGGCCTCAGTGATTGTGTTGGCTTTGACAGGCTGAGCACTTGTTGAGATGAGAGGAATAGAGATATCACTTGGCAATGTGCCAGGGTAGAAGGTTGTAGTCACACTACTTTTCTGGCCAGCTAGACTGGTGACAGAAACAGTAGGAAAGGTGATTGGTTTGAGCTCCTCTTCTGATGTAACTTTCCCTTTCAGTTTTTGCTTTGTAGAAGCTCCCTCTCTCTTTTCTAGAATGACACCTTCCTTTCATTTCTCCCCCTTAGGCTTGGGATCAGACAAGATGTGTTGAGCTTCTCCAGGAACAGGAAGATTCATGCTTCTCATCATAGAAGTCATCATTTGTTGTTGTACCAACAGAATGTTTGAAGTTGAGTTGGTTTGGTCATCCATTTTGGTATTTAGGAGCTCCAAGGAATGAGAATTCCCTTGGTTTTCTGATTTCAAAGATGCCACTTCCTTCTCCAACCTTTCAACCTTGGAAAACAACTGCTCGGACTTGAAAGGATTGAGGGCCTGGTCCTTGAGCTTTGAGAACTCAAATTTAGAAATATTGGAGACAGGAACCTCATCCACTAGCTTGTCACCATACTGGTTTTTCCATAACACTGAGAGCATAGAGTTGATATTGATGTTAGACTGCTGGTTGTCTAACTTGGTGGACATTCTCTTCAAATTGTCAGCCACCATAGCTAGAGAGAGATCCATTCTAGACACTTGCTGATTGGTCTTCCTGACTTCTTTGAGGATGCCATCCACCTTGGGAAAATCAGAGAGATAGGCATTCCTTAGCTGAGCCATAGATTGGTCAGTTTCCTCTTTGATAGTGTAGACCTCTGATTGAAGACCTTTCCCAAGATAGTGCAGAGCCTTCAATTGACTTTTATACACCTCATTCACTGCCTCATAGATATCTGCAGGAGAAAGACCCTTGGCATTTGATCCTAGAGCTGTGAGATAGTCTTCCCTGAGATAGGCTAGTGCATCCTTCAGCTTCACTGACCTCTTAGCATCCAACCAGGCATCTACATTTCCATCCTGTTGGGCTTCATCCACAATCTTTTCTGCCTGAGCCTCAACATCCTCCTTGTGACAGAGCAAAATAGCTTCATAGTCCTGATTTGGGAGTCCAGATGTGAGGAGATGTTGGGCAATCTTTGAGAACTCATCTATCTGTGCCACATGAAGATTTTGCAATTCTTCTTCCATCAATTGTGGTGGCACAGAGGATGATCCTGAAGCCCTGTCATGTTGCACAGGTTTCAGCCATTCTAAAATTGTGGCCTGGGCCAAGTTAGTGCTAGTGCTAGGCACCTCAGGGGGGATAGATGTAAGAGTTTCCTCCAGTCTTGGAATGACTGTGGAGTCTGATGTTTTCTCCATTGAAATGGGATGAGTGACAACATCATCTCCATGTGCCTGTGAAGGCAGGTCCATGTAAATAAGGAATGGAGAGTTTGGCATAGAGTCTCCAGTGAGAAATGGTGAATCCTCTATGTTTGTGTTGGTGTCATTAGGATATGCCCCAACATGCATTCCCTGACCAACTAGATGTGGTTCCTGGGTGGTGAGCACAGTGTCATGCACCATGTCACTTGAGGTTGGCTCAATCACAGATTTGGATTGTGATTGATTAATTTCAGAAATGTCATGAGAATGACTATTTTGTTGAGAAGAAATATTAGATGTAGATTCTGGAAGAGAAGTGTGGTGTAGAACAGATTTTGGCAACTCCCCCTGAGAAATAGGAGGAGTCTCAATTGTGATGTGCTCTCCACTCTGTGTAGGACCACCCTTATTTCCACCTGGGTCAAGAGTGAGTTCTTGACCCTGTGCAGACTCTGTACAGAATGTAGTGGGGAGACTACTCTTTTCAATGCCAATGTCCTGTTGAGAGGCCATTGACAGTAACAGGTGTACCCCTTGTTGCACATCTGAATCCTGTTGGGAGGATTCAGTGGTGGCTATTTCTTTAGACTTCTTCTTTGGTCTGGTGAGCTGTGACTCAGATTCCTCACATCCTATTTCTACAGACTCATTGATAATAGCTAAGGGTCTCTTCTTTGTCTTCTTTTTAGTAACACCAATCTTTTGAGAGACTGGTGCACTTTGCTCCCTAATAACTACTGTACTGTTTTCAGGGGGGTTATTGGATGGGTTAGGAAGGCTTGGGTTAGAATCTGTAGCTTCATCCGCCTTAGCCTTTCCTTTCCAAGAGAGTTCATGATATATGGGCTGATCAAGTGTGTAAGTTTTGAATGTGTTTTGCATATGCTCAGTCACACTCAAAGTTACATCAACTTGATTCCTAGTGTCCAATGTACCAAATAGAACTTTGTACATGGACTTAGGATAAGCCAATTTTGTTGTGTCTATCCCTTCTAATTCATGCAAATGAGAATCTAAATGATTTAAAATGCATTGAAGAAAACGAGGATAGAAGATTTCAGTACCTCTGTGGCGTGGAGACTTACCTAACCTTTGAGCCAACTCCCTTACAATGATTGCTCCTACATTGATTCCCTGGTTGTATGTCAGGGAATGAGCAAGCCTCACTGTAATGTGGCTGATTTGATCCCACCCAGTCTTTCTGCACAGAAACACCTTCTGCAGAGCATCAAACAAAAATGACCACTCCCTCCTTACATGCTTCTTGGTCAGCTTCCCCATATCTATCTCATCAGCATACTTTATCAGTGTCAAGAAATCCACCATTTCCTGGTCACTGGCTTCAGCATCATGCCCCTCCGTCTTAAAACCAAATGTTTCATTTACTTCTTTCTCCCCAAATACCAACTCCTTTCCTCCAATACTGCAGGTTACTTCATAGAATGAAGTCCCATCTTCCCTTGCCAGTAAAGTGCAATTGGCCGTCCTCCAAAATGCCTCAAGGATATCGATGTACATGGGTGGATTCATCGTCAACGCCTTACGAAGATACAAGGTGTTCAGAAAGCGTACAAAGCACTTGTACCTTGGGTTTGCCTCGGTTTCAGATGGAATAGCCTGTACCGCAAAGTCTTACAAAGTATATCGCAGAGTCTAAAAGTGAACTATGTCGCAAAGTCTTAGAGATCGAAAGATTGGGGGGGGGGGGACTTTGCGATATAGTATAAATACCCTGTCTAAAACTCTCGTATTGGAATTTCAAGCATTTTGTCAGACTTATATCAAAATTATGAAATAAAATTAATTTAATTCAAAATTCTGTCAAATATGGAGACTTGTCGATATAGTTATTCTAAGTCGCGAAGTCATAAAATGAACTGTGTCGCAAACTCATGAAATGAACTATATCGCAAAGTCTCACAGTTTCAATAGTTTGCGATATAAGCATGTTTGATTTGAACTAAGTCGTGAACTCTCAAGATCACCTATGTAGAGATGTCTTAAAAACTCATAACTTCTCAGAAAAGTATGATTTGAAAACTATGCAGTAAAATACTAAAATATTTATAAATCATATCTCAGCTAATTTTCACTCCAAATGAATAGAGCATCTAAATACAGTGAAAATTTACTGCTGCAATTATGAACTAGCATACTCACTTAGAATAGCTAAATGAAGGATTAAGCATTCCAATTTCACTCACTAGTCTGTTGAAGACAGCTTCATTTAGAGGTTTAGTGAACATGTCAGCTAACTGTTTCTCTGTTGGAACATAAGAGACTGCTATAGTACTATTTGCTGCATGTTCCCTTATGAAATGGTACCTTATCTCAATGTGCTTTGTATTAGAATGGTTAACAGGATTAGCTACAATGGATATTGCACTAGTATTATCACACATCAGAGAAATGTGTTCTAATACTAGTCCATAATCCATGAGTTGATTTCTAATCCAAAGCAATTGAGCACAGCAGCTTCCAGCAGCAATATATTCAGCCTCAGCTGTAGATGTTGCTGTGGATTGTTGTTTCTTACTAAACCAGGACACTAACCTTTGACCTAAGAATTGGCAGCTTCCAGAGGTGCTCTTCCTATCAATTCTGCATCCAGCATAATCAGAATCTGTGTAACCAACCAGGTTGAACCCAGTGCCCTTTGGATACCATAGCCCAAGATTAGGAGTCCCTTGCAGATACTTGAAGATTCTTTTGATAGCCATCATGTGAGATTCCTTAGGATCAGACTAGAACCTTGCACAAAGACATGTGGCAAACATGATGTCTGGCCTGCTAACTATGAGATAGAGCAGTGATCCAACCATTCCTCTATAGACCTTGATGTCAACTCTCTTGCCCTTCTTATCTTCATCTAGCTTGATTGCAGTGGACATAGGAGTTTTTGCTGGGGATGACTCTTCTAAACCATACTTCTTTAAAAGATCTTTAACATACTTAGATTGGTTTATAAAGATGTCATCCTCCCTTTGATGCACTTGCAGGCCTAGGAAGAAGGTTAACTCTCCCATCATGCTCATCTCATATTTGCTTTGCATCAACTTAGAGAACCTTTCACAGAGTTTTTCATTTGAAGAGCCAAAGATGATATCATCCACATAGATTTGAACAAGAATGATATCATTTCCATGCTTCTTGAAGAATAGGGTTTTATCAATTTTACCCCTGGTAAATTGATGCTCAAGAAGGAATTGAGATAGAGTTTCATACTAGGCTCTTGGTGCTTGTTTGAGTCCATAGAGTGCCTTGAGCAGTCTATACACAAAGTCTGGGAAATTTTCATTTTCAAAGCCAGGTGGTTGGGACACATAAACTTCTTCAGCAAGATCACCATTGAGAAATGCACTTTTCACATCCATTTGATACACCTTGAAATCTGAGTGAGCTGCAAAAGCCAAGAAGATTTTGATGGCTTCCAGTCTAGCTACAGGTGCAAATGTCTCATCATAGTCAATGCCTTCTTGTTGACAGTATCCTTTGGCAACCAACCTTGCTTTGTTTCTAATCACCACTCCTTCTTCATCCATCTTGTTTCTGAACACCCATTTGATGTCAATAACATTCTTTCCTTTTGGAGGTGGTACTAGTTCCCATACTTTGTTTTTCTCAAATTGATTTAATTCTTCTTGCATGGCAACAATCCAGTCAGAATTCTTCAAGGCTTCTTCAACTACTTTTGGTTCTTCTTGTGACAGAAAGCAGCTATACAGACATGTATTCATTGTTGCCCTTCTTGTTCTAACTCCCTCACCAGGATCTCCAATGATTTGATCCCTAGTGTGGGCTCTGTCCCATTTCCTTGTGTGACCCTGTTCATTTCCTTGACTTGATCCAGGATCATTTTGAGTGTCAGTTGCATTCTCTTCTTCTCCCCCTGTGTTTGTGAATCCTTGCACAGGTGTTTGAAGAAGATCATCAACTTCAAGAGTTTCATTTTCTAGAACAGTTTGAGCATGAGGTTCATCCTCACTTTCAGAATCCTCAAGGTAACCTTGATTTTCAAATCTTAGTGGCACACTGTATTGTTCACTTGTTTTAAGTCCAGGAGTTTTCTTGTCATCAAAGGTAACATCCATGCTTTCCATGACTTTGTATTGTTCAGGTACAAACACCTTGTATGTTGTCCTTTCCAGATAGTATCCAATGAAAATACCTTCAAATGCTTTAGCATCAAATTTTCCAACATGTTCAGAGGTATCTTTCATCACAAAACACTTGCTTCCAAACACATGAAGATGCTTGAAGGATGCTCTTTTGCCAGCCATTAATGAGTAAGGAGTTTTTCCAGACTTCTTATTGATCAATGTTCTATTTTGCACATAGCATGCTGTGTTAACAGCATCAGCCCAAAAGCTAGTAGGTAGCTTTGCATCCAACAACATTGTTCTTGCAGCTTGAATGAGAGTTCTATTCTTTCTCTCAACTACTCCATTTTGCTGAGGAGTTCTAGGAGCTGAAAATTGTTGAGAAATTCCTTTATCTTTGCAAAACTCATACAGTGTTGAATTTCTAAACTCAGTTCCATTATCACTTCTCAATGCAACTACAGAGGAACCAGTGCTATGTGCTTCTCTATCAACTCTCTTAATATGCTCTATGATTACTTGAGGTGCTTCATCCTTGGAGAATAGAAATTCCACCCAAGTGTATCTTGAATAATCATCAACCATGACTAGAGCATATTTCTTCTTGGAAAGGGACATAACATTCACAGGGCCAAATAGATCCATGTGAATTAGCTGCAGAGGCTTGGAGTTTGAATTGAGCAACTTGTTCTTGTGACTTGATCTCTTAATCTTTCCTTTTTGGCATGCTTCACATGCTCCATCTTGCACAAACTCCAGGGCAGGCATATCTCTGAGGAGCTCTCTCTTTGTCAGAGAGTTCATTGCCTGAACATTCAAGTGAGACAGTTTCTTGTGCCATAGCCAGAATTCTTCTTTTGTGGCCTTTGTGTAGAAACAACAAATTTCTCCCTTGTCTGCAGCCTTGAGATCAGCTACAAACAAGCTTCCTTTCTTCACACCAGTTAAAACAAGTTCACCACTTCCTCTTTTTGAGATTAGACAATGATCTTCATCAAATTCCACTTTGAAACCCCTGTTGGTGAATTTTCCAATACTCAAGAGGTTGTGCTTCAGTCCTTCAACAAATGCTACATCTTCAATAATGACATTCCCATATTTAACACTACCATGTCCCATTGTATAACCAATGTTGTCATTTCCAAAGGTTACTGATGGGCCAACCTTCTCCTCAAATTGTGATAGCAGGGCTATATCACCAGTCATGTGACTTGAGCATCCACTGTCCAAGATCCATATGACTCTTTTATTCCTGTTGCCCTGCATTCACAAAATGACTAAGTTGTTTTTGGTACCCACACTTGGTAGGGTCCAGTTGATTTAGAAACAGTTTTGTTAACAATTCTTCTGTCATAAATAGCATTCTTCACAGTAGGAGACTTCACTTTGATTGTGGCTTTGGAGTTTACACTCTTAGGCTCACATGAAGTTTTTATCCTCTCAACCTTGATTGGGGATCCTGTCCTGTGAGTGTGCACATGTGTGTGTGATTCACAAGATTGTGCAGAGTCAAGTTTATGCTTACGAGATAAACAGTTAGCAATCACAGTCACATAGCATGTCATGCAGTTAGACTTACCACAGAAAGAATCATGACTAGAATTTATGCCTGCAGAATGGTTACTCAGGTTATCAACTTCAGCATTCTCAGGTTTACTACACCTATGAGTCAAATGATTTACAGATAGGCATTTTTGACATTGTTTCCTAGGAGCATTTGGCACATAAGCATAGTTGTTACCCTTGTTGACACCTATCTTACCATTTCTGTTTTGTTTCTTTTTCTTAACAACTTCTTTCTTGATTTTAGGACTCTTGACAAGGTTGTCTTTGGTTTCTTTCTGATTCACAGATTTAGGAGAGGAAGAAGTGTCCTTAACAGCCTCATCTTCTTCAAGAAGTTGTTGTTTGATGATCAATAGTTCTTCATTAAACTCAACAACACTCTTTTTGAAGATGGGCTTTGCAACACTAGACAAAATGGTTGGGGCATTTTTGTCTGTAAAAGATTCTTTTCCTTTGCCCTTTGCCTTCTTCCTTCCTTTATCATTCTCATAGTCAAAACCAACTCCAACCTTGAAATCTTCAATGTGTTCCTTATGATAGGTTTGAATGAGTTTAGAGGAGTTCTTGAAACTTCTTAGCTTTAATTCATTTTCAGCAATTTGTTCTCTAAGAGCTTTTTCTATTTGTTCAGCACAAATCAATTTGTTTTTGAGATACTCAATCTCCTTTTTTCAAACCATCAAGGCTCACAACCATTAGCTCAAGTTTTTCATTCTTTTCTGTAAGCTCAAGATTTTTAGCAGTTAGCCTATCAATTTCTTCATTTGCAACTAACATGCTAGTATGAATATTAAGCATTTCAGTACTCATGTCTTCAACAGTCTGCTTATATTGAAAGGGGGTCATATCAAGAGAAGTAAGAATAGGTACCTGACTTGAGGAATCACCATCATCAGAAAATGCCATCAAGGCATAGTTTGAGTACTCTTGTTCTTCTTCTTCATCAGAGTCATCCCAGCACTTTCCCTCAGCAATAAAAGCTTTACCCTGTTATTTCTTGAGTAGAGCTTCATACTTAGCTTCAAGCTCTAAGTATGCTCTGTCCTTTTTGACATGTTTAGGCTTTTTGCACTCAGTGGCAAAATGCCCAAGTTCATTGCAGTTATAGCATCTTATTTGGACCTATCCACACTTCTTGATTTGTATCCTCCTTTAGCAGCACCAGCAATACCTTTCCCATTATTGAAAGAGTTTGAGCCACTAGAACCACCAGCATTTCCACTATTAAATTTGGACTTGAATGGCTGCCTCCTCTTAAACCTAATGTTAGGATATCTCCTAGCCATATATGCAAAAGATTTGTTTTCCATCTTGTCCAGCTCATCTATGCTGTAGAACTCATCCTCCTCAGGCAAATCATAAACAACTTGAGTTTCATCACCAGTGTCATCACTTTCCAGTTCCTCAATCTTGACTTGACTGACTTTAAGAGAATCCATCCTTTGACCTATATTATCAGCAATCAGGGCACATGAAGTATTTTCTATTAATCCTTGATTTGCTTGAATAGATCTCTTTTGAAACAACTCAAGCTCATATGTCTTCAAAACACCATACAACACATCAAAACCAATCTTTGTTAGATCTCTTTCTTTAAGGGAAGAGATTCTTGGTTCCAAGTGATCTGGAAGAGTTAGTAAGAAGTTCATATTGAGCTCTTCTGTCTCATAGTGTTTGTCATAGAGTTTGAGTTCATTTATCAGCTTGTTGAACCTCTCAAACACTTCTGTGATTCCCTCCTTTGGCTGAGCCATGAAAGCTTCATACTGGGAAACCAGAATCCGCTTTTTGTTCTTTCTTACTTCTGGAGTTCCTTCACATAACACCTCTATAAGATCCCACATTTTCTTTGCACTACTGCAGTGAGCAACATTGCCATACATGTTGAAATCCATAGATTCACAGATGAAAAGTTGGAGATGTCCATCCAGTGTTATTTTCTCCTTTTCCGGATTAGTGTATTTTAAGGGGTCTTTAGGAACATGCCTTGCTGGTATTATCTCAGTGCCTACAGTTGTTTCACCAATCTCAATCATTGGAACAAAGGGACCATGCTTTAGAATATCTAAATACATGGGATTGGAAGCTTTAATGAAAAGTAACATCTTCTTCTTCCATAAGCTGTAGTGCTCCTTGTTGAAGGGAGGAATCTTTATACTGCTCAGTTTCTGTGAACTCATTATTGATCTTTTCCTGTTTGTACGTTAACAGTCAGGCTCTGATACCACTTGTTAGAAATGAATACCACTAGAAACTAGACAGAGGGGGGGGGGTGAATGGATAGTTTTGATATTTTTCGATCCTTGAAGCTTAAAATAAACTGTATATGATTATGCTATGTAATATGCAGAAAATGAACAACACACACAATCACTTTAATCTACTTTGTATTAAGTAAATTAAATACTACAGCTTTCCGGAAATTCACAACAGAATTTCTGGCTTCTAAACAAGAACAGTTTGTACCTTGTTTTTGCTTACAGAGAAAAAAGTGCTTAAGATAAAACTATGTGTATCTCTGTTACAGCTAACAGTGGTGTGTGCACGATATATATTTTCCTATACAAACTAGGCACACCCCTGTTTACACAATTACCCCTAGCTCAAAGTCCAAGTTGTCCTGCCATAAGAAGTTAACTGTGTCAGGAAGGACCACCTGCTTTTCGGAGTCTTTCCCGTTTCTATAGCTTCTTGTCTCTTATCTT
Source organism: Heracleum sosnowskyi (assembly GCA_030848705.1). NCBI lineage: Eukaryota > Viridiplantae > Streptophyta > Magnoliopsida > Apiales > Apiaceae > Heracleum > Heracleum sosnowskyi. The sequence goes on along the minus strand of CM061238.1, from coordinate 55,415,072 downwards.
TCTCTCCAAGTTTAGCTGTAGATTTGCCATCTGTTCTTTGGACCACCTTGCTAGAACAAATGCTTCAGTATTTGTCTCTCTTGATTCTTGGTTCTGTACCATGATTTGTCTTGTTGTAAACGGCTAAGTATTGATATCGTGAACTCCACTTCATTCCAAACTATGCGATGTCACTTGTAAAGACTACACGATATGGCCTTTGAGGACTTTGCGACATAGGCCATTTGAGGACTTCGTGATCTAGCCTTTTTGAGGACTATGCGACATAGGCTGATTGAGAACTTCACGATCTAGCACATCTTGACCTTGCTAACTTCAACACTTCACGACATGAGTCTTGAGGACTTCACGACATAGTACAAAATGGACTATGCGATCCAGCACTTCTCGACATGGATATTGGTGACTTCACGACATAGCTTTATTCTGACTTTGATATATAATGCCTTAGTAAAATTTCTGCAACTTATTTCTTCAGGGCCTTATTCAACTCTATCCTGCTGCATGAAAAATTCTGAACTTCTAACAAGACAATTATTCAATGGCCTATATACATTCTAGATGCAAGAAACTTACTAAGCTCATTATAATTTTGAGCATACATGATCAAGCTAATGTTCATGAGAACAAGACAAGTACATAGAGAGGCCTATACTATATCCCAGTGATAGATTTCACTAGGTCATGTAGTGTGACATAGTCACATAGTGTAGGCTTGTTAATGGTGGTATTCAGACATGTCTTGAGCCTAACACTATTGGATAGTCATGTCGAGTGTCATGCTAGTACAAAATAGCAAAATAAAAAATATATAAACAAAAAAATATATATCTATAGCTAGCATGACTATCGGTATGACTATGGGATAGATATGCCGAAAGTCATGCTAGTACAAAAATCTAAAATGACTTAAGGAAAAATAATAAAAACAATTATAAATCATATATAATTAGCATGAATGTCAGCATGACTAATGGATAGTCATGCCAATACAAAATGCTGACATGAATTAAAAACAACCGAATATTTACAGAAAATTAAAACTAATTTACATAAAATTCAAATAAGTTACAGAAAATGCAAGTAATTATCCAAAAAAATAAAAAATACAGAAAAATTGCAAAAAATTCACAGAATTACTAGAAAAATGCAAGAATTTAACTAAAATGCATAATATTCACAGAAAATGCAACTAATTACAGAAAATTCATGAATTAGCAGAAATTTGAAAATAATTTACATAAAATTGCAGAATATTAGAAAAATGCAATTAAATTACAGAAAATTGCAGAAAATTCACACAATAATTTAAAACAACTGGACAATTAATCTGAATAATTCCAAATAAGTAAATTTTCAATAAAAATAGATTTCTCTATAATTTTAACATACAAACTTGAGAAAAATATTTTTATAGAAAATAAATTATTCAAAAATAATCAAATTAGGAAGCTAATAAATTAAACAAGGCATGGAAATAATAAGCAGTAAATATACACAGGAGAAAATGTTTTAATTTAGAACAAAAAACAAGTAGAGACAAAATTTATCACTAAAATTGTTTAACATACCTAATTTACCAACTAACCTGGTAAATGTGGATTCATCAAGAGATTTAGTAAAGATATCTGCTGTTTGTTCCTCTGCGGGTACAAAATGTAACTCCACAGTACCATTCATGACATGCTCTCTGATAAAATGATACCTGATGTCGATATGCTTGGTTCTCGAGTGCTGAACAGGGTTGTTGGAGATTACTCTGGCACTTTGTTGGTCCTTGAGTATTGCAGAAGGGGGGTTGAATGCAATACTGATAAAATTCAATCTATGCTTCAACAACTAAAACTAAGATTAAATCCTATCAGTAGAAGAAATGCAATCACAAGTAATTTTCTCACAAAATAAATATTTTATTTATCTTGCGAAAGTGTTGCTACAACCTTGAGAGAAGTATGTTTTTCTCAAGCTTCGATTTCTCAAAAGATACACAGTATAGAATGAGAGAGATAGTCTAAGTAAACTAATCTTATCTCTATCATCACGGGTTTGTGGAGCTGCTGTCATTTTCATGTGGCAGCTCCTTACAATTTGCCTACCCATGTGTCTTACCTAAATTGCTATACAAACAGGTTTATCATTACAGGAAAAGCAATTTAGATACATTCTATATTTAGCTAACACAATTCCAGTAGATGTTGATTTGTCATACTCTTGAATTGGTGAGCTTTGTCTTGTGATCCCTTAAGCTTCTGTCGTAGTCTTTGCAGACCTGATGCAGTGTTGGTATACTGCAACACACCTGTTTCTTGAACATCCAAACTGTCACATGTTTGACTGGGTAGATCCCCAATTCAAAGTTTATCCCTTTGAGACAGTATCCTGAACTCCAAGCTTGCTGTCACAAGAATGCGCTTTTGGTGACAGTAAGAAATCCCCGCAATAGATGCTGTCAGGAGTTCCAAACTTGCTGTCAGGAGAATAGAAAGTTGATGTCTCAAGGCTTCCGCCAATGTTGCTGTCAGAGTGAATATGTTGTCATGACTTGCAACATGTTGTCTTCTTGTAACCTTACTGTCAAGGGCATTACAGTAGATCTTATTCTTGCTGTCGACCTAATATACTCCTTGAGGCTTGAACAATCAAATGAAATTCTTCCAAGATGTATACACAATTTTATTACAGCAAATTAATTGGCTACAAGAACATACTCTGGCTGTGACAGTATGTTTTACTTAATAAAATTAAGTATTTACAAAAACGCAAAGTTAAGTTGACTTCTAAGCTATCACCCATAAACAATCTCCCCCAATTTGTTTTTATGGACAATAACAACAAATTTACAACTAATACATGCTGACAACTTAACTAATAAAGATCAGAATAGCTATAGACATAAGTACTCCTTAATGAATGAGTAGATATAGAATTTTTACTTAGCTTATCCTTGAGATCTTCTTTTCAGCCTTGCTTCTTCCTCTCTTCTAGAGGCTTCTGTGTTAGTATTAGTGCTCTAGAGACAATACTTTTATGTTTAAAAGAAAACATTTTATTATTATAAATTATGTTTTATTGATTATTATTATTAGTTTATTATGTCTTTATTTACTGCGTTATAAATGTTAGCATAATAAATGTCCTTGGAATTATGATACGTATTCGATATCTTTAAGTATGTGACTTAAAAATGAGATTATATGAATAGTATCTTTATTCCTAAATATCCCTAGTCGAGTGTTATTATTTAAGGATAATAATAATGCACAGAGACTAGTATGTTTGTTGACTGATGACCACATCTCATTGGTCATAGGTATGGTGATACTAAAGTCAAAACATAGGTGCATGTAAGAGTATATGGCACTGGATTGACCCGCCGTGAGATTACACATGTTAAAAGTGTCATAAGTAATTCTCACTGTGCTAATGGTGTAATGATCCTTAGACCTGAAATCATTATATTTTTATACGAGAATTAATATACTTTGATTACATTAAAAGTTACCTTTGACCGGGTGATGATAAAAGTGGACATTGGGTATATTATGAATCGTATAAGAAATATGAATGATCTAGATGGGATTTAACCCTCCTAATTTTAGGAGCGATATTATTGGCCTCTTGTTTGAGTGAGACTAAGAAATGCACGGCCGTGCTCAAATGTTGATTTGATTTATTAGTCTACTCATTGATCAAGAAAACTAAGATTAAATTATGAAGAGGATGACACCTTACATGCCTCGAATTTAATCTATAATATTAAGGTTAAAGGGATTATATTGCCTGGAACATTATTCACGAAAGGCTTAATCGAATCACCGATTTAATTATTATTACTTGGGTGGCAATGATGTATTACTAGATGCCGCTCATTGTTTACAATTTTAATTAGTTATTAAAATTGTTACCAACGTAATAATAACCTACAGGGTCACACACAAAGAACGCTTGAAGGAGAAATAATTTAAATTATGAATTTAAATTTCAATAAGTAATTTATTCTATTTATAATATTAATTAAGTATGACCTGATTAATTATTTAAATAGAAAATGGAATTACTTAAACTAGTTCTGAAATTAATTATTAATTAATTAAGTGCGACTTAATTAAATAATAAATTGGAATTTCGGATTAGTATTTTATTATAATTGGATTATAATTAGAAAACTATTTTCCTCTCTATACAAACTCTAAAAGAGGGCTGATTTTAATGATGAAAAACGTTTTTACGTTAAAACCCTAGCCGCTTATGAGAGCAAGAAAAGAGAGAGAGAAAGAAGCAGTTTTCGGGTGCTAGTACACATCAATCCTTCAAGAAAAGCGTTCGTGTGGATAACGTAGAGTGTAGATCGCGAGAGCGGGATACATGGTGATTGAACAAGCTTTGGATATCCATTAATCTTCCATTAATGAACTTTTAAAGCTTCTTAAGGTATTTGTTCTTAATCTCCGAATTAAATCTTTTGTTTTCGCATGGATCCTGCGGATGGGTTTCGAATTTTGATTTATTTTTACGTTTTCCGTTGCGTTTATGTGCTCGAAACCCTTCAATGGTATCAAAGCTACTTGCGAAACGTTTTAATTCGGTTGTGTGTTTAACAGTTTTCGATATATATGCATATTTGCGATCTACCATGTTTTTGTGTTGATTTATATATATGTATGTATATGTTTTTGAATATATGATATTCATGAGGATTTGATAATCATGAGATGATTGTGTATATTGCTCTATGTATATGATACATATTAAATCGAATTATGAGAATCGTATTCGATACGATTTCTGAATACGATGCGTAGATTTAGTGAAATTTGCATACTCTGTCAGAATTTCGCCGAACATACCTTTTCGGAAAGGGAAACGGGCGTCTGAACAAAACTGACAAAGTCACTCGTTCGTCTGTAACGGGTTTGACGTCGTTTACTATCTGTAAACAGCGATTTAATGTTTTCAGAATTCTGATTTTGATTTTCTGATTTACACTTTATTTGATTTCTATGATTGGATCATGAGAAATATGATATGGTATGATATGTTAATGCAATATGAGATTTTCTTAATTGTTATATGAGCATGGTGATTGGTTATGGCCTAAAGACCCATAAATAGTGGTTTTGTTTTAATGGTTTGGTTTCTAAATACGACTTGCATGTCGTTATTCCTTGTAATGTTTAAATCTCGAATGTAACTCGAGTTCTACTTTTAAGTTCAGTAGGATAGGTTGTTTTATTTATGTAATATATATGAAGACATCCAAGATGGAGAACCAATGAAGCATTACAAGGAGGCAAGCAAGGAGGCAAGTTAAAGCTTGAAGACTTGTAAAATTGTATTGTATTTTGATACCACCATAGATTGACCTTGATTTTTCCATTAGCTTGGAAAGATCACTTAGGTTGGGCCATAACCAAACACGTTTACTTTACGCACTTTATATATATGATGCATGTGATGATGATATGTATGCGTAGATAATGATGCATGCTTTAATTAGATTAAACATGTATGTATTAGATACGTCACCCATGCCATGTTTGCTAAACAAGATAAAATCTGTAACGATTCAAGATTTTAAAATTGAACAAAACGAACATGAGATTCCTGTGTTTATGAAACACGGAAATAAGTATGAATTTTCAATTTTTTGATATGGGGCGATTTTGACAAAAATACAAGCAGCGCTTGTAAGGAAGGCGGGTTTTAAGTGAGACCAGTGTGACTCCTCCGTTGGACTGGAAATCAAACCATTGATGAATTTTGAATTGAAGTACTTAGTTCAAGGAAAAATTGGGATCATGGTCGTTTTAATAATAAAATCCCTAAAGTTAAAATATTAAGTCGATTAGATGCCTTCCAATGGGCAACACTCGTCATGACCTAGATCGAGATAGAGTGGGTTCGCCAAAGCGAAGCACTACTATCTATCGTGGTAAGACGTGATGAATTAAATGTGATACTTAACTGTTAGACCATTGGGTTAGACTTAACTAAGTTACTACAATAGGATTGTGAACTTAGAGGCATGGAGCTTGGTATGATTTATTAGATAAATGTGAACATATGTTGTTCTACCAAACTTTCCAAGAGTTATATATGATATAATTGACAAGGGTTGTCTACCTAAATAAATCACGTTTTGGGAGTAAAGCCAAAGTTGACCTTAAGCATGACAAAATATGGATCTTGGCTCACTAGAAAGATTTAAGAGAAATACTTTCCGAATTAATAGTTAGGGCTATTTTTTTGATAAAAATAGTGGGAGGTATATAATGATATACCATAATCACTTAAACATAATAATTAATAAATTTGTAACCTAGATTAATTTTATGCACTTTAATATTGTAGCTATCAAATGACAAATAACACAAACAACTTCTCTATGCGATCAGTCCTTGAGAAGGACAAGCTGACAGGAACAAATTTCCTCGACTGATATAGGAGCTTGAGGATCGTCCTCAGGCACCACGATGTTAGTCAAATTCTTCCCTTACCTTTTAGCTGAGAATGTAACATGTGCCGAACATAATGCTTATTGGAAGCAAATTGATGATTCGACTGCTGATGTTTCATGTCTCATGCTGGCAACTATGAGTGTTGAGCTTAAGAAACAATATGAGCATATAGATGCTTATGAGATATTTGATCACCTTAAAAGATATTTGAGGAAAAGGCTCGTCAAAAGGGATTTGACAATAGCAAGACACCATACACCTACAAGTAGGGAACGTGAGATTCGGTTGGACCAGATGTTCTAAAGATGATAGGGTATAATGAGTACCTTGATTATTATTTATTTTGGGTTTCAAGATTGGTCTAGAGACTCGGAATGATTTGATCATACAAATCTTTGAACAATAACTATTCTCAATTAGTTAGTGAACAACGAAATAAATGAGATATACATAGCACCCACTAAGTTGTGAAGCACGTTGAGAACTGCTGTAAGCAACATGATAAATGCTTGGACTACTCCCATAATGATGGTGAATGTAGGAATGTGAATGGGAAAGGAAAATGGAATGGAAAGAAGAAGATTTTATCTAATTCTATAGCCATATTAAACTCCAATCCCAAAGAGGTTTTGTCGCCTAAAGGAGGTGTTGCTAATTAAAGAAGACGATTGTCGCTTCTGTGGAAAACCGAAAGACCGGAAGTTAAACTGTCATGCTTATTTGGAAGATCTAAGAAGAAGACCGGTGTGTTAGTGTTAGTGCCCTAGAGACAATACAATTGTACTTCTGGGAAACACTATTTTGTTATTTAATAATGATTATGTTCTATTGATTATTCGACAACAATTATTATGTCTTTATTTACTGTGATATTAATGTTAGAGTAATAAATGTCCTTGGAATATCGAACACGTATTCTATATCTTTAAGTATGTGACTTAAAAATGAGGTTATATGAATAGTGTTTATATTCCTAAAATATCCCTAATTAAGCATTATGAATTGGGACAATTATGATGCATAAAGATTAGTATGATCGTTGACTAAATGACCACATCTCATTGGTCATAGGTATAGTGATACTAAAGTCAAGAACATAGGTGCATGTAATATTCTACATGGCACCGGATTGACCCACAGTGAGATTCTACATGGTAATAAAGTCATTAGAATATCTCACAGTGATAATGGTGTAATGATCCTTAGACTTGAGATCATTATATTTCTATACGAGGATTAATATACTTTGATTACATTAAAAGTTACCTTTGACCGGGTGATGATAAAAGTGGACATCGGGTATATTATGAGTCGTATGAGAAATATGAATGATAGATATAGGATTTAACCCTCCACTTATTAGGAGAGATATTATTGGCCTCTTGATTGAGTGAGACTATGAAAATGCATGGCCATGCTCAAATATTGATTTGTTTTAATAGTCTACTCATTGATCAAGGAAACCTGGATTAAACGTTGAAGAGGATGACTAATAACATGCCTCGAGTTTAATCTATAGTATTTGGTTAAAGGGATTATATTACACGGAAACATTAGTCACGAAAGGTTTAATTGGATCACCAATTATTATTATTACTTGGGTAGCAATGATGTATTACTAGATGCCGCTCATTGTTTATAATTTTATTATGAGATATTAAAATTATTGTCAACGTAATAATAACCTAAAGGGTTACACATAAAGAACGTTTTAGACGGAGCATTAATTAAATTTCGAATTTAATTGAATTATTATTATTATTGAATTATTGGATTAATTAAGTAGGACTTGATTAATTATATAATAATTCGAATATAATAAATAATACTACTAATAATCAGATTGGGTTTTGGAAGCCCAATCAGATTAGGTATAGGCCCAAAATTCTCTCCTTATAAATACATTATGATGTATTGTTTTAGGTTAAGTGACAAAATTCGTTTTTCACACAGAAACCCTAGCAGCTCTGCATATTAGAGAGGCTAGAGACAGAGAGAGAAAGTTTTCGAGGGCGTTTTTTGGCTAGTACCAACTCCGTGATCGTTGGACGATCGAGCGTTCATGTGGACTACTTTGGCGACGCAGATCTTGAACAAGGGCTGCGTGGTGGTTACAACAAGGACCTCCATCTTTCTGAATATTATAAGCTCAATTAAGGTATGATTTCGTTTCTCCATAATCAGCCATGTCTTATACACGGATCCTAGGGTTAGGGTTTCGGATTTTTATTGTTTTTACGACTGTTTTCGCTGCGTATGATGCCCCGAAACCCAACACGGTGAGGGTCAAGCTTCAGGTTTCAGGTTAGAATTGGAGCAAAAGTTGTTGCTCTAGTTAAAGTAACTCGTTACTTAATTCTGCCTATAAGGCTAAGTTTAGAACTTGATAATTGTAACTACGTGCCTCTAAGAGTAGATACATTATATTGATTTCTTGTATGGACAAGAAAGGTTTTTCATTTTAATTGGATATATAACAATTGTTGTTTATTACATTTCAATGAAAAGGTTAATGATGTTGCACAATTAGTTAACAATTTATATGTTCTAAAATGACTCAAATCAAACATTACCTTTGGCACTGTAATTAAGGCCATATTATAAGAAATGCATTTCCAATTTACATACTGATGGATGATTGGATAAGTTTGATTATGAATCATACGAAGAATGCGAATCTTGGTTTATTTGGTAAAAAGACAAAAGGCCCCTTTTACTAGAAATGGTGAAAGGGTCATCGAACGATTATGACTTATACATGGTGATGTATGTGGTCATATACGTACGATGGCAGAAGGTAGGTTTTACTACTTTATAGCGGTTACTGATGATATCAGTAGATACGAATATGGATATCTTTTGAAGAACAAATTCGAATCTTTTGAAAAGTTCAAAGAATATTAAGCTGAAGTAGAAAAGGTTCAAAGAAAGGGGTTTCTAAGAACTAAAATCACACTTTGTTGGACATAGTGCGATGGATGATGAGTCAAGAGGATCTTCCAATAAGTTTCTGGGGTTATACCCTAGAGACAAGTGCATATACACTAAACCGTGTTCCTACTAAAATGGTTCAGGAGACACCATATAAGATGTGGACTGAGAAAAGTTATAGCATGTCATTTATGAAAATTAGGGTATTCAAAGCGTTTGTGAAACGTTTAACCTATGACAAGCTAGGACCAAAATCGGATAAATGTAATTTTGTGGGATACCAAATTAAAACAAAAGGGGTCTTACTTCTTTAATCCTCCAGAGAACAAAATGTTTGTTGCTCGGACTGCTATATTTCTTGAGAGATAATTTCTTTCTAAAATAAATACTGGGAGGAAAATAGATCTCGATGAGGATCGAGAACCACGAGATAACATTGAACCGAAGTTGGAACAAGAGCAGAATGTGCAAGAAAATGTTAATGACAATACTGCTCAAGAAACACAGGTTGTTCGTAGGTCTGGTAGGATTCACCATGAGTCCGAGAGATATTATGAATTTATCTTGACTCAGGATGGTGATGTAATGCTTGTGAATAATGATAATGAGCCTCTTACCCACCAAGACACTATGAAAATTCCAAGAGCTAAAAGTTGGCAGGAGGCCATGAAATCTAAGATGGATTCCTTGTATGACAAACCAAGTATGGACTTTGGTTGATCCACCTATAGGGGTAAAACCTATAAGGTGCAAGGGCGTTTTCAAGAAGAAAACTGACATGGATAGTAATGTACAGACCTATAAGGCACGACTGGTGGCAAAAGGTTTCAAGTAAATTCATGGTATTGACTATGATGAAACTTTCTCACCAGTGTCAATGGTCAAGTCCATCGGGATTTTGCTTGCTTACTATGACTACGAAATCTGGCAAATGGATGTCAAGACTACTTTCTGGAATGGGAGCGTTGAAAAGGTTGTGTACATGACACTACCTGAAGGTTTTATAGATCCAAGTTTTGCTAGAATAGTTTATAAGATAAGTCGATCCATTTATGGATTAAAGTAAGCCTCGAGGAGATGTAATATACGTTTTTGATGAAACAGTCAAATAGTTTGGCTCTATTCAAAATGAAGATGAACCGTGTGTTTACAAGAAGGTTAGTGGGAGCCATGTGGCATTCCTAGTATCATATGTAGATGATATATTATAAATAAGGAATGACATACTTTCTCAACAGAATGTTAAGACTTGGTAAAAAAATAGTTTCTTGATGAAAGACTTAGGAGATGTGTCCTATATCTTAGGGATCAGGATCTATAGAGATAGATCACGAAGATTATTCGGCTTAAGTCAGAGTACATACATTGACAATGTATTGCACCAATTAGGGATGCAAAGAGGCTAAAAGGGAAATGTTCCCATGTCTATGAGATAGTGATCTCAAAATAAATGGTCTAAAATCATTGGATGATATGGACCACATTAGTATAGTTCTATATGCTTCGGAAATTGGTTTCATAATGTATGTGATGATATGTACTCGTCATGATGTCTCATATGCTTTATGCATGACGAGCAGGTACCAGTCTAATCCAAGTGATGGTCACTTGATTGGAATCAAGAATATTCTTAAGTGCCTGAAGAGGACTAAAGACTCATTCTTGGTATATGGAGGAGATAGGAAGCTGGATGTAAAATGTTACACGGATGATAGTTTCTAGACAGACATGACGGTTTTTGTGTCTTAGTCTGGATTTGTGTTTTGTCTAAATAGATGTGTTGTAAGCTAGAATAGTTCATAGCAAGAACCGTAAATGATTCTACAATCGAGGCTTAGTATATTGATACTAGCGAAGTAGCCAAAGATGATGTTTTGGGAATTTACTTAGGCGATATCACCTTATTAATGAGATTAATGATCAAGGAGATATACTTATATGTAAAGTGCATACTATTGATAATATTGCAGAACCACTGAGTAAGGCTTTGTCGCAGCAGAAGCATGTAAGTCACACTAGTTCCAAATGTATTGGATACATGGGATATTGGCTCTAGTGCAAGTGGGACATTGTTAGTATTAGTGCTCTAGAGACAATACTTTTATGTTTTAAAGAAAACATTTTATTATTATAAATTATGTTTTATTGATTATTATTATTAGTTTATTATGTCTTTATTTACTGCGTTATAAATGTTAGCATAATAAATGTCCTTGGAATTATGATACGTATTCGATATCTTTAAGTATGTGACTTAAAAATGAGATTATATGAATAGTATCTTTATTCCTAAATATCCCTAGTCGAGTGTTATTATTTAAGGACAATAATAATGCACAGAGACTAGTATGTTTGTTGACTGATGACCACATCGCATTGGTCATAGGTATGGTGATACTAAAGTCAAAACATAGGTGCATGTAAGAGTATATGGCACTGGATTGACCCGCCGTGAGATTACACATGTTAAAAGTGTCATAAGTAATTCTCACTGTGATAATGGTGTGATGATCCTTAGACCTGAAATCATTATATTTTTATACGAGAATTAATATACTTTGATTACATTAAAAGTTACCTTTGACCGGGTGATGATAAAAGTGGACATTGGGTATATTATGAATCGTATGAGAAATATTAATGATCTAGATGGGATTTAACCCTCCTAATTTTAGGAGCGATATTATTGGCCTCTTGTTTGAGTGAGACTAAGAAATGCACGGCCGTGCTCAAATGTTGATTTGATTTATTAGTCTACTCATCGATCAAGAAAACTAAGATTAAATTATGAAGAGGATGACACATTACATGCCTCGAGTTTAATCTATAATATTAAGGTTAAAGGGATTATATTACCTGGAACATTATTCACGAAAGGCTTAATCGAATCACCGATTTAATTATTATTACTTGGGTGGCAATGATGTATTACTAGATGCCGCTCATTGTTTACAATTTTAATTAGTTATTAAAATTGTTACCAATGTAATAATAACCTACAGGGTCACACACAAAGAACGCTTGAAGGAGAAATAATTTAAATTATGAATTTAAATTTAAATAATTAATTTATTCTATTTATAATATTAATTAAGTATGACTTGATTAATTATTTAAATAGAAAATGGAATTACTTAAACTAGTTCTGAAATTAATTATTAATTAATTAAGTGCGACTTAATTAAATAATAAATTGGAATTTCGGATTAGTATTTTATTATAATTGGATTATAATTATAAAACTATTTTCCTCTCTATATAAACTCTAAAAGAGGGCTGATTTTAATGATGAAAAACGTTTTTACATTAAAACCCTAGCCGCTTATGAGAGCAAGAAAAGAGAGAGAGAAAGAAGCAGTTTTCGGGTGCTAGTACACATCAATCCTTCAAGAAAAGCGTTCGTGTGGATAACGTAGAGTGTAGATCGCGAGAGCGGGATACATGGTGATTGAACAAGCTTTGGATATCCATTAATCTTCCATTAATGAACTGTTAAAGCTTCTTAAGGTATTTGTTCTTAATCTCCGAATTAAATCTTTTGTTTTCGCATGGATCCTGCGGATGGGTTTCGAATTTTGATTTTTTTTTACGTTTTCCGTTGCGTTTATGTGCTCGAAACCCTTCATTCTGCTACATAGATTTTGAGACCTTCCACCAGAGATACTTCCATGGGAGAGAGTGCATCATCCTCAATTTCATCAATGTACTGTTGAGCTATTTTGGAGCCAACCTGTTGAGCATCCTGGAGATCCATCCACTGTTCTTGACCAAAGATATAGACTCTGAATTTTAGGATGTCTTGATCAAGCTTAAATCTCCTGCCAGGGAATCCATTGAGAGTTGTCCTTCTTGCCTTATCCAGCTTTGAGTCTTCACCTTTTCTTCTATGAATGATGTCCTCAAGTTCAAAAGAACACAGTAGCTCAAGATGATTAGATGAACCAACCATTGAGTAGTTTAGTTCTTTCAGAACATGTGTCTTGAGCTTGTGAAAACTGTCCAAGTAAATTTCTTCCTTTCCGTACTTGACTCTCAAAGAATTCTCTAGCACACAAGGTTGAAAGTTTGGTTCTTTACTTTTTCTTATGTTCATATCCGTGCATGCATTCAACAGTTCAGCTTCCATTTTCTCAACAAACTGATCATGTTCAGCTTTGGTGGATCTCTCTTGACTTGGCATGACTTGCACTTCTTCTTCAGGGAAATCATCTTCATGTTCAATTATCTCTTCATCAGAGTACTCCAATAGGTGAGCAATGTCAGCATCATCATGCAGTGCCACATTCCCATGTTTCTAATAGAATTCTTCATCTCTTTCAGCTTTGTACATCAGAACATGTTCCATTACTTTTTCAGGTACATAGTCATAACCTTGCATTAGATCTACCATTCTCTCTAAGATGAAATAATCAATTCTCCCTGTGACTCTCCCCTTTCTGAGTGAAAGATTTTTTGTTACCAAGTGAGAAACCAGCTCCATAGTAAAGTCCTTTTGAACCTTTACTAACCTTGAACTATCATACCAAAGGACATACTGGCTGGCTTCATTGTTATTATCCAACTTCACTTCAACATTTTTGATTTCTTGAGCATCTTTCTTCATCATGTCAAAACTGTTGTAGAGTTTTGTTTGGATTGGCTTCTTCAGATTCCTGCCAAGTCCTGTAGCTTTCTCTTTTCCTGAGTACTTTGTTTCCCCTTTCTTTGCTTTAGCAGTCTTCTCAGCTTCAGATTCCTATCTAGAAAACCAAGCGCTGGCTAAGGATTTTGTCCTTTTAGGCTTTATTGCTTTCTTGGTTTCATCCTTGACATCATCTTCCATGACAGTGTCTTTTCTGACAGCATCCTTCTCGACAGTGTCTTCCGTGACAGTGTCTTTGCTGATATCATCTGCCATGACAGTATCTTCCTTGATAGATTCTTTGGTGACAATATCTTTTTCGGCATTGATACTGTCAATTACACACCTTAGTATGTTTGCCTCCAAAGCTTCAAGAGTTTCAGACTCCTCCTCTTCTATAGCACCAACATCGTTCTTTTCTTGCACAGGAGCTTCCTCTTTATTTTCTTCCTGGGCTGGATTGAAGGTATTTTCAGAAGATGTTCCACCAACATTTCTTGCCACACCAGATCCTCCACTTCCATCCAACTCATCATCATCATTAAGAGAGTTATCAAATGCACAACTTTCACCTTGATCTGTTCTTCTGGCATTTGCCTTAGAGATTAACTCCTTCACTATAGAGATGTACTCCTTGTCTCTCCTTGCCAGTAGTTTCTGAATTGCCTTGACAGCTTGAACTCTCTCCTTGTTGATTTTTGAGCTGAGAATCATATTCAGCACTTTCAAAACTGACCTTTTATCCATTTTTGATGTGCCCTTTAGACTTAGATATCCACACTTCTTGGCATTGTTCTTTGTGACCATTTCATAGCAGACACAAAGTGGATTAAGGTACACCTCTGGAAGTTTCTCTGAGATTAGGTTCAGGATTTGCACCTGTAAGATCTCATTGAAGGTTGAGTGGTTTGCTGTAATCCTGGCTCTCATCACACTCAGCACCCTTGCTTGAAGGTTCTGTAGCAACTGCATAGTTATGAACATTGAGATTCCTGTGTCCAAGTACACATCAATGGCCCATCTTCTTTCTTCACTGATCTTCATACATACACTCACAATCTTGCTCATTAGGAGTGTTGAGGTTTGAGTTATAGTTAAATTTGGCCTCCTTGTTATCTCCTCAACTATCCTGATGAATTGTTCATCCTTATTATGTAGTGTGCTCTCCCTGTAATCCACCATCAAGGTATTTGCCTCTTCCTGATCAATTTCAGCTCCCTCGGTCCACATAGATGGTAAGTTGCAGTATTCAGGCAGTTTCCCTTTGCCTTTCCCCAACTTATTATGCTCCTCCTTTTCTCTCCACATCTTCTGTAGTGCAGTTTCCTATGGTTGTGGAGTTGGCTCTCTTATTGATACAGGAGGAAGTATTGGTCTCTTAGATTTTGATCTTCCTTGTAGTTTCTCCAATACTTCTTTGGACATTAATACTTTCTCCCCATCAATTTCATATTCAAATAGGTTGCTAGCTCTGCTTACCTGTTGATCTTCCAATTACTCCCCCTGTTCTCCTGACTCCCCCTATCTTCCTAACTCCCCCTAAGATACATGCATTTCTTTGGTTAAATTTCCTTGCTCTTGAGCAAATTCTGATCTTACCTCTTTCTCCCCCTTAGGTAAGTTAGCAGCATCAAAACTTGTAGAGAATAGCTGAAGTGTCTGTTGTAGACTAGAAAATCCAGAGGCCACCATGGTAGACAGGCTGTGACGCCCCCAAATCCCGGGGTCAGTGGATTGGGTCGCCACCCTGAAAATCTCAACTTAAAACAACCTGCTTAAATAAAACCAATACAAATGGAACACCTGTGACCCCAACTAAACCAAGAATCTTTTAAGTTATAGCTCTAGAAACAAGAAACCAAACTCATATAAACTTAACTCAAACTTAAACTTTCTTTTACAACAATCTTTTTATACATAAAATCTATAACACTGATATAACTTCGATGTGAAGTATACCAGGCCAAACTAACTTATACAATATACTATTTACTGGAAATAAACTTATACAATACCCTCATACTAGATCCAAATGCTCTGCATCAACTCATCTACCCATCGTCAGCTCGAATCATCTCGCTCCATAGCTATGCACTTAAGTACTGGTACTCTACCTTTTCACTGGAGGGTTACAAGAATAAACAAGAGTGAGCAAAAGAAGCTCAGCAAGTATATAGTACTGTACAAGATCAAATAATAATGCAATAATGATAACAATATGTATGAGAATGAACTCAACTGGCCAAGAAAATGGCAACATATGAAAGAAATAACTTAACTGGCAATATGAACAATACTGATAATCAATGTCAAACTGTAAGACTGAATTGGATTTTTTACCGTGACGCAACGAGTTAAGGTGGATGATCAGTCACACCAAAACTCCGGACCATACCCACGGTATGTCTGTTGATGTGTATTTTTAGAGTATCGTTCGTAGGGAAGGACTGATATCAATACCAATTCCAAGTCTTTTGTCTCTTACAATTCAGAAGTGTGAAGAATAATTTGATGGTGTGTGATTATCTACTAATTAACTAGTATACAATTAAAACCTATATAATATATGTGAGAGAAAACAATCCAAGAATCAGGGTTCTTCAATTGGCTATCATGAATGTCTAATTTGTGTCTCTTGTTTTCTAGAAACAATCCTTCTTATATTTATAAAATCCTCTCCCAAGGTAGATTATAGTGCCTACAATTATTCCTTGAACGCCACTCCCATGGTCATACAAAGCACAACTATAGACTATTAAAAACCAAGGATTATCAGTTTCACAATTCGCATATCAATCTCCCGATCTAATACTTAAATTGTGTCTATCATGTCATGTACTAGAATAATAACTCATCTCCCAATTCGTTATAATTCCTATAGATACAATTAAAGGTTCACGACTCCTCTAATTGTGTTAAGCCCTCAATGACAAATTAGCAATCACAAGAAAATCATAATATTATCAAACAAGCATAATAAGCCAACAAATACTACCCAACCCTTGGATAGGGATTAGCTACTCATGATAAGATAAACAAAATATAAATTAAGAACGCAAACCATGAGCATAAGAGTTTAAGCGTGAAGAATACAACTTTACAAGTTCCTTTGAAATCCGGATGAATCCCTTCACTCCTTCTTCCAATCTCCCTCTCAAATTGTTTCTGTCCCTTCTCTCTCAAGAATACGGCTATTGTTAGGAATATGTTGTTCTTGATGATAAACATAAAACACTTAGTAGAATTTGTGTAAAGTTATTTTGTAGCTGTCAACGAAATGGCATGCTTTGCAGCATTCCGTTGACAGGAAGCTCATCAACGAAATGAGTGATGTAGCAATTGCACTGTACAATACTTCACAGTTTGATATGCATTTTGTTGTATGTATTAGATAGGTTTTGTAAGTCATGTTGACTAAATGATAGATAGGCAAAATAGGTTGGTTAATTGTAAATATCTTGTGCCTTGTAATTTTGCCTAAGTGAAGACATGTCAACGGAATGAAGATTACTCATCAACGGAATGAAGATTACTCATCAACGGAATGAAGATTACTCATCAACGAAATGAAGTTTACTAATCAACGAAATGAAGAATAAAGCTATCAACGAAACACATCTCCCTGCTATCAACGAATCATTATTGCTTTTCTGAATAGTTGACAAAGTGATAGTGACAGGTTACTGAACAGATCTAAAGGTGATGTGGAAGTGTACTTTGCATTGGAAACCATTAAAATGGACATGGGGAATAAGGAAACATCCCAGTTTCCAATTGGGCTCTTGGGAGTGATCATAATAAGCATGAAGACAAAAGCAAGGATCTCCAAGGACCACTGGACAAAGGGATGAAAAGCAAACTTTTGGTGGTTACCTTTAGTGTACTTTAGTGTAGCCAAAAATAGCTTTGTAAACTTGGGAATATATAACCAAGTGTAGCAGTTAAAATAAAAGAAGAGAGAAGAAAAACAAATAGATTGTATTAGCTATCTTTGAGAGCATTTTTCTTCTCTACATTCTTGTAACTGAGCAGCTGTGTACATTTTGTATCACAGATTATTTCCGCAATAAAAATCACTTCAGTTGGATCATCAAACAATCCAACTGAAATTATTTATGTGCTTGTGATGTTTACTTTAAGTTCAGTTTTTATTTGTAAGTTGTTTTAAGTTTAAGAAATATCAAGAATTGTATTCAACCCCCCCCCCCCCCTTCTACAATTCTGTTAGGTCATTTGGGATTAACAATTGGTATCAGAGCAAGCTTCTAACATACAAGAAGTTTAAAGATCAAGACCAAAACAGTAACCATGGTGAAGAAGGATGCAGGTGTAAAGATACCAGTTCTTGATAAGGACAATTACTTTCACTGGAAAGTAAAGATGCATTTACATCTCATGTCTATGGATGAGAGATATGTAGACTGCATTGAGAAAGGTCCACACGTTCCCATGAAGTTTGCATCTAGAATTGGAGTGCCAGATTATGCTCCTGATGTAGAAATTCCAAAACTTGTCTCAGAATGGACTATTGAAGATCTTGCAGAAATCCATAAGGATAAGAGAACCATGAACATTCTGTTTAATGGTTTGGAGCAAGAGATGTTTGACAATGTCATCAACTGTACAACCTCCAAAGAAGTCTAGGACACTGTTAGAACTCTCTGTGAAGGAACTGAGCAAGTTAGGGAAAATAAAATGCAACTCCTTATACAACAATATGAGCATTTTCATTTTAAAGCTGGTGAAACCCTAAATGACACGTTTAGTAGGTTTCAGAAGCTTTTGAATGGATTAAAGCTGTATGGGAGGATCTATCAAACCAAGGATTCAAACCTTAAATTTCTCAGAGCTCTTCCAAAAGAATGGAAGCCTATGACTGTTTCTCTCAGAAACACTCAAGAGTACAAAGACTACACTCTTGAAAGGCTTTATGGAACCTTGAAGACATATGTTGGAAATGGAGCAAGATGAAGAAATTGAAAAGGTACAGAAGAAGGGTGGATCTATTGCATTGATTGCATCTGTGAACCAACTGGAAGATGACAATGAAGAAGCTGCAAATGCCACAACTAGTCGAGCTAGTTGTAGAAGTGATGTTAGCATGGGTAAAGGCAAGATGACAGAAGAAGAAGAACCAGAACCAGCCAACTTGGATGACTTAGATGAGATTGATGAACACATTGCTTTTCTGTCAAGAAAATTCTCTAAGTTCAAGTTCAAGAGAAACTCAGAAGCAAGGCCACCAAGGAGAGACTTTCAACCTAACAAAAGTAACTGGATTGAAAAGTCTAAATCTAAATCTTTCAATTGTGGAATGCTTGGTCACTTTGCTAGAGACTGTAGAAAGCCCAATATTGAAAAGGGCAACAGGAAATTTGAGCCTGTTGATTTTAAAAAGAAATACTTTGAACTTCTCAAGCAAAAAGAAAAGGCTTTCATGTCTCAGGAGTATGATTGGGCTGGTAATGGTGAAGATTCTGATGATGATGTTGAATATGTCAACTTGGCTCTAATGGCTAACAATCATGAGCAGGAAGCAAGCTCCTCAAGCAACCAGGTAACAATTACTAATCTTTCTGAGCTTTCTAAAGAGGAATGCGATAGTGCAGTAAATGAAATGTCTACTGTATTATATAATTTACGTGTTACTCTTAAATCACTTACCAAAGAGAATTCAAGAATAAAAGAGACTAATTTGCTCTTAAGTGATAGGAATGCAATGTTAGAAGCACAGCTCATTGAATTTGAGAAAATGAGATGTGTTAGTAGGGATGCTAAGAAGGAACTTGAGAACGTGTTACAAAGGGAAGAAATTCTTAAGACACAACTTGAAATAGAACAAAGTGTGATTGCTAAATGGAAAGATGCCAGGAATGTTGCTACCAACATCATTAATGTTCAAGGTATGGAATCTTTCTGTGAACAATCATGGAAAAAGAACAAAGAGAAACTAGGGTATGTTTGTGAAACCTTAGAATCAGAAACAGAGTCAACAAACAACAATGATCATTTGTTGAAGGTTGATATGTCAACGGAATGCAATGTTTCGTTGACAGATGAACCATCAACCGATCAGGCTGTTTCGTTGACAGAAAAAAGAAAAGATGAACTCACTAGACTTAATAATAAGTATGGTCCTGTCACCAAGAACTTTGTTCAAGGTGAGTCTAGTAAATCAAAGAAAGTTGAGAAGCCTGTTGAGAGAGCTAATGTAGGTCACTTGTCCAACAAGCAATTGAAAGATAAGTTATAGAATGTTCAAGTTGAGGCTAAGGGAAATAAAAAGAATAACAGGAATGACAAAGTAGGGATTAACAAACACAACAATTACACACCTGATAAATATGCTCCTAGAAAGACATGTGTCAATTGTGGAAGTGTTAGTCATTTATCTACTAACTGCAAATCTGTTAAGAAGACTGTTAAAGTGAAAATTCCCAAGCCTGCAATGAATAGTTCTATGCCTACAATGCCTGTTATGCCTAACATGTTTGCTCCATATGCACAATTTCAAAATCCATATGCCAGCATGCCATTTGTGTCTAATCCATACATGAATATGTTTAATGTGCCACAAATGCCATGGAATATGAATAACATGTTTGTTCCTCCAACTATGCATGTTGTGAATGAAAATGTGAGCAATCCTCAGAAATCAACACCAAGGATAAAGATTGATTTAAATCAATCTGAGCCCAAGGTGAAAAATGATATAAAAGGAAAAGCAAAGGCTAACAAAACAGGACCCAAGGAAACTTGGGTACCAAAATCGACTTGATTTGGTTTTATTGTGTGCAGGGAGACAAAAGGAATCTTTGGTACTTGGATAGTGGTTGTTCAAGACACATGACTGGTGATTCTACCCTGCTCACAGAGTTTCAGGAAAGAGCTGACCCTTGTATTGCTTTTGGAGATGACAGCAAAGGCTACACTAAGGGATATGGCTTGATTTCAAAAGAGAATGTCATCATAGATGAGGTTGCATTGGTGGATGGTCTTCAGCACAATTTGCTTAGTATCAGCCAACTTTGTGACAAAGGATTTTTAGTTACTTTTTCTAAAGAAGCCTGTGTTGTTTCTAAAGGAGGAAACAACAATGTGGTAATGACTGGATTCAGAAGAGGGAATGTGTACATTGCTGACTTTAGTAGCACAAGTCCAGAAACCATCACTTGTCTTTTCAGCAAGGCAAGCAAAGATGAAAGTTGGCTATGGCACAAGAAATTATCTCATCTGAATTTTAAAGTTATGAATGATTTGGTGAGGAAGGATCTTGCAAGAGGAATTCCACAGGTGGAGTTTTCCAAGGATGGTTTGTGTGATGCCTGTCAAAAAGGGAAACAAAAGAAGGCATCATTCAAAAGCAAGACAGAGTCATCAATTGTCCATCAGCTTGAGTTGCTTCATATGGATTTGTTTGGCCCTGTAAATGTCATGTCTATTTCAAAGAAGAAATATTGTCTTGTGATTGTTGATGATTTTTCTAGATTTACAGGGACTTTCTTTTTGCTCTCCAAAGATGAGGCAAGTGAAATCATTATCAATCACATCAAGATGGTAAACAATCATCCTGACTTGAAAGTAAGAAGGATTAGGAGTGACAATGGGACAGAATTCAAGAATTCAAGCATGAAGGTGTTCTGTGAAGAAAATGGTATTTTGCATGAGTTTTCAGCAGCAAGGACACCACAGCAAAATGGTGTAGTTGAAAGGAAAAACAGAACACTTATTGAAGATGCAAGGACAATGCTAGATGAATCAAAGTTACCAACTTATTTTTGGGCTGAGGCAGTTAATACAGCTTGCTTCACTCAAAATATTTCTTTGATTAATCAGGCCAAAGGAATGACCCCTTATCAGCTACTCAAAAGAAAGAAGCCACTATTGGATTTTCTTCATGTCTTTGGATGCAAGTGCTTTGTTCTGAGAAATCAAGCTGAGCATTTGGGGAAATTTGAAGCAAAGGCAGATGAAGCAATATTTGTGGGATATGCAGCAGGGAAAGCCTACAGAGTCTATAATCTCAGAACCAACATTGTTATGGAATCTGTACATGTTGTTTTTGATGATCTCAAAATTCAAGGTCTCTGTGATGAAGGTTTCCATGAAAGTCTTTCTTTTGAAAATGAGGAAGGAGATCAAGTGAATCATGTTAAGGCTACTGAGAAACAGCCTAAAGTTGTTGTATCTAGCACAGATGAAAGCAGCAGTGAAGATGAAATTGCTGCATTAAGATTGAAAAGAATAGCTGCTAGCAGACCAAATGGTCATTTCGTTGACAGTCATGATGGTGGATTCGTTGACAGTCAAAATGAGCGTTTCGTTGACAGCCAAAATGGTAATACCGTTGACAGTCATAGAAATGCTTCTAGAAGTGATCATTTAGGGACAACAAACTCAGGGGGAGTTTCTCAAGGACAAATATCCAATCAAGGCAATCATGATCATGAAGCTACCTTTTCAAGAGCAAATCTACCTCCCTCAAGGAAATGGACTAAAGATCATCCCTTTGAACTTATTATAGGTGATGTGTCTTCAAAAGTCCAAACTAGAAGAGCAACTCAAGAATAATGTCTATATAGTAGCTTTCTGTCTCAAGATGAGCCAAAGAAAGTTGAGGATGCACTTCTAGATCCAGATTGGGTTTTGGCTGTGCAAGAGGAGCTAAACCAATTTGAAAGGAACAATGTTTGGAAGCTGGTGCCCAAGCCTAAGGACAGGAGTGTCATAGGCACAAAATGGGTGTTCAGAAACAAGATGGATGAAAATGGCATAGTCACAAGGAACAAAGCTAGATTGGTTGCAAAAGGCTATTCACAGGAAGAAGGAATTGATTTTGATGAAACCTTTGCTCCTGTTGCAAGACTAGAAGCAATAAGGATTTTTCTAGCCTATGCAGCCCATGCCAATTTCAAAGTCTATCAAATGGATGTGAAGAGTGCTTTTCTGAATGGGGAATTGGAAGAGGAGGTGTATGTAAGTCAACCTCCTGGTTTTGAAGATGATGACTTTCCAGAATATGTATATTTCCTCCTCAAAGCACTCTATGGTTTGAAACAAGCACCTAGAGCCTGGTATGACACACTTTCACAGTTCCTCCTTGAGAATCACTTCACTAGAGGTACTGTAGATAAAACTCTTTTTCACAGGGTTGTGAATGGCTCTACTATACTTGTTCAAATTTATGTAGATGACATAATCTTTGGGTCTACAGATGTGAAACTTTGTCAAAAGTTTGCCAAGCTTATGCAAAGTAAATATGAAATGAGCATGATGGGAGAATTAACTTACTTTCTTGGTCTTCAAGTGAAGCAAGTTAATGAAGGCATTTTCATTAGTCAAACAAAATATATTCATGATTTATTAAAGAAGTTTAACTTAATGGAATGCTCTCCTGCCAAAACTCCCATGCCTACTGCCACCAAACTTGAATTGAATACTAAGGAAAAATCTGTGGACATTTCAGGTTACAGAGGCATGGTAGGCTCACTTTTGTATTTAACAGCTAGTAGACCTGATATTATGTTTGCTACATGTCTATGTGCTAGATTTCAAGCTGATCCTAGGGAATCCCATTTAGTTGTTATTAAAAGAATTTTCAGATATCTCAAAGGAACACCAAACCTTGGCATTTGGTATCCTAGAGAATCTGGCTTTGAACTAATTGGTTATTCAGATGCAGATTTTGCAGGATGTAAAATTGACAGGAAAAGCACAACAGGCACCTGTCAATTCTTAGGAAACAACCTTGTCTCATGGTTCAGCAAGAAACAAAACTCAGTTTCTACCTCCACAACTGAGGCTGAGTATATTGCAGCTGGAAGTTGTTGTGCACAGATTTTATGGATGAAAAATCAACTACTTGATTATGGAATAAGAGTTGAGAAAATTCCTATTTTCTGTGACAACACTAGTGCCATTGCCATTATTGAAAATCCAGTGCAACATTCAAGGACCAAGCACATTGACATCAAGTACCATTTCATTAGAGAACATGTTATGAATGGTACTGTGGAGTTACATTTTGTTCCAAGTGAACAACAACTTGCAGACATCTTTACCAAGCCACTTGATGAATCCACATTCTCAAGATTAGTAAGTGAGCTAGGTATGTTAAATTTCTCTTAATTATTTTGAGATTTTTGGAAGTTAAAATGCAGCCAGAAACTTGCTATGTTTTTCTGTGAATTAATTTTCTCAGGAAAAAGTGAAATTTTGCCTAAGTCAAAATTACTATGTCAATGAAACGAACCATTTCGTTGACAGTCTTAGCATTTTTCTGGGTGTTTCATTGATAGCTCTTTTATATCAACGAAACGCAGCTTTATCAACGAAATAAGACGGGACTTTAACCGCCCAATCCTGATTCGTTGATTTAGCGCAATTAATCTGAACCGTTGAAATTTGACACGTCCGTTACCACGATCTATGCATACACCCCGGTAAGTATAAATCATGGTAATTCTTTAAAAGTAACGGTTATATTTTTAAGCCAATCCAGTAATTTACATTTATTATTGGACTCTTTTCCTGAGAATTTTTGGGGGAGTATTTAAGAAATTCTATTTTCTTTATTTTCTTTTTACCTGTTCTCAAAAATTCCAAAGGCTTTTCTCTCTTCTTCTCTCTAACAAGCAATTTAGTTCGAAGCTTTTCTTCACACAACAATGGCACCCATAGTCAAGCTTATGTCAGCAGGAGGGTTCATTTATGAAAAGAACAACTCAATTCCATTTGTTGTCAAGGAGGGTCCAAACAGTATCTTTTTCAAGATGATGGACTTCATGAAGAACTGCAAATTGAGCTATGCAATGTTTCACTCAATTCCTCTCTACAATGAGATAATCGAGGAGATTTGGACCTCGTGTGAGTATAGTGGAACAAACTGCACACTCCAATTCACCATCCAAGGTAAAGAGTACATAGTTAATTCTGATGTATTGCAAGCATGTTTACATATTCCTGAAAATAACTGTAATGCTTTGCCTACAAATACTGAAATGGTTAACTTGCTAAACTCCATAAACTACTCTTTGCCTACTGATAATCTGGGTAGAATAATTAGGAAAGGATTGGTTAGAGAATATAGTTATTTAGCTGATGCATTTATCAAGGTATTTTCTGGTAAGATTAGCAATTTTGATGCATTGACCAATTCTATGTTAATTCTATTTACCATGCTCCTAACTGATAGATATTACAACTTTAGCACCCAACTTATGTATGAAATTGGTGCTAAGTTGGGTGATAAGGCTAATAGGAAAAAGAATCTCTATTATGCTAGGTTTCTGATGATGTTGGCTAATCATGTTAGTCCAACACCATTAGTTATCTCTAACCCTGTTTCCAAGTTTGAGTGTTTTGTGCAAGAGAAGAGAGTATTGACAGACATACTGAGGCTGAACCACAATGGTGAGGTTCCAGTGGTGTATCTGCCAATAATTGAGGTAACTACTGCTATCCCTTCTAGTATAATTGTTACTTCAACTGTATCACCCAGTCCTATTGCTGTGGAGTCTGTAGCTGTGACCCAACAGGCTCCTGCCCCAACAACAAAACCAAAATCAAAGAAATCCTCCAAGCCAACCTCAGGTGCTTCCCCAAAGGCACCTGTTGTAAAATCCACTACACAACCTAAGGGGAGTGTTGTAGGTGATGTGAGAGGTGAGGGAAGGGGTGAACATAAAAGAAACCCTAAGGATAAGGAAGGAAAGATGAGTGAGATCCAGCCAAGCCCCATTGTGTCTTCCCAACAAGGCACAATGAGTAATATGGATTTAAGCACAAGTCTAATTGCATCCTCCCAAAAGGATGTAATTATTGAAACAAGCTCTCCTCCAAGAGCACACTCTAAGAGGGTAAGGGACACTTCAAGCCCACAGTCTACTTTTTCCCAATACCAAAGGAGGGTGAAACAAAAATCCAAGGGTTCACAGGGTGCACACACTCTGGAAGCTACACTTCCAGTTTCACAAATTCAGTTTGATGTAACCCCTATCATTACTCTGGGGTTACAGTCCAATTCTCTAAACATCAACCTTGAACTATCTCCATCAAATTCACCAACTCTATCTCTAGATGTGGACATGATCCATTCATCTATTCCTGATTCTCCAACTCTAATCTTGGAGAAGCCCCACTCTGATGCTGGTGGCCATCACTTGTTAAGTGATTTGTTGGGCCATCAACCAATTTTTTCTGAAGTTGCAAGAGGATCTGTGGACCAATCTCTAAAATCAATCACCACAGATTCTACTGTAATTTCACTTTCTCAAAGTGCCTTATTGACTTCATCAACGAAACAGCTTCTTTCGTTGACAAGTGTTTCTCCATCAACGGTATCCATACCGTTGACAGTTCAAACTACCATTCCGTTGATAGGTCAATCTACACCCCTTATTGAAAATCCAGTTGTTTCCACAACTAGTGTAGATGACCTGGTGGTAGTTGAGACACTTTTAGGTTTGAGAGGGAGTGAAATTGAGAGGCTGGCTTGCAGCCAGGCAAAAGGAGAGTCTGAGAGTGAGAGGCTGGCAATTTCTTCCAGCCAGGCAAAAGGAGAGATTGAGAGTACCACATTAGTAGGTGAAGGTGAGGGTGTGAGAGGTGTGAGCCATGGGGAGCCATGATGCAAGAAAAGAGTGGAGAGAGAGAAGGGACTACAGGAGTGATAAGGGAGGAAGCAGTCATTGCTAGTGAGTTAATGGGGGTCAGTGAGGGAGAAAGGGAACTTACCTTCCAAGAGCATTATCAACAAACTCTGGATAGTATTTCCCTGGATCCTGAGACCTTTACTCATCCTGTGTCAGCCTATCAAATTATGGCTCAACAGGGCAATGTGGAGGCAGAAAGGTCACTCAATTTAATTCATACTACTGCATCGATGCAAAGAGCAAAGGATGCCCTGACCAATCTATCTCCAGCAGCTGCAGCAAGTGGAGACTTCAATTTTTCTGATGATGAGGACAGCTTTGGTGACAATCTACAGGTGGCCACTACTACACAGACTGGGACTTCTGTGGTGCTTCCTACACCAAACTGGCTTTCTCAAGATATGCATGGTAGATCCAACTTGGATGCTGCTATCACAAGGCAGTACAATGAGGCATATCTAGCTCATGAGTCAGCAACTGCAAGGGACAAGAAATTCTACAAGGCCATAATGGATTCTCTGGAAATTCAAAGGCTACAAATGTTGCAGACAAGGATTGAGGCTACAGAAATCAAGGATTCAATTAGCAACCTTAGGGATGCTACTGACAGGAGGCTAGATGAAAAGCTTCATCTTCACACTGTCTCCAAGATGTCAAGGTTTTTCACCAAGGAACCTGAAGTGTCCTCATCTTTGAAAGCTCTCTCCTCTAGAGTGGACAAAGTTGAGGCTACACTTTCTCACATGCAGAAGGAACAGGAGAAGCAAACTCAGCTACTCACCCAGCTTCTGGCAGCTCAAGGAATCCCTATCATCTCACTTGATGATAACAAAAAGGGGGAGAAAACTAAGGAGCTTGATATACAAATCACAAAGGTTTTGGTCCCAGCCATCTCCTTGCCAGAAGAGCCATTAGCAATGTGGGAGTTTGGAAAGAAGAAAAATGATGGTATTGACCTGATCCAGGAAGCCTCTATGAGGATGAAACTTGCAGAACAGATTAAGGATCACTGGTCAAATATAGAAGCAAGAGTAAAGAAGTTAGCTGACACTGCAAAGGCATCAACGGTTCAAGCTACTTCAATACCTCCATCAACGGATCAACCATCAACGAATGCCATGGTTCTAGTGTCAACGGAATGGGAGCCACAAACCAATTCTTTCTATCAGGTAGAGCCCCTTCTACATGGAGTCACTCAAGGTCCAAGGAAGGAAAAAGGACAAACTTCATGCATTAGGGATGTGGTACAAGCTACACTCCAAAGAAGATTATCTCCCAAGTCCCCTGCTAAACTAAAAGGCAAAAATATAGCAAGTATTCTCTATCCTACACCTTATCCAGATGAGCTCAAGCTTCTTGGTCTACTTATCACAAAGAGCAAGAAAAGCAATGATCCTGAGATAAGGAAGCAAAGGGCAATTGTCTATAGGAATGAGCAAGAAATTTGTGTTTGGGCTGGTCACCCAAACTTTGCTGAAGCTAAAGCTGAAGATTCAGAAAGAGCAGCAATGCAAGCACTTGCAGTTGCTCAATCTCTTGATGAAGAAGAAAGACAGCTGGAAGAAAAAGCAAGAGAGGAAAGGAGTGCAAAGAAGAGCACAAGGCAACCAAAGGCTAGAGCTAAAAGGAATCTGGACTTTGACAAAGAGGATTCTCAGGACACTGCTCAAGCCTCTTCCACAACAAGTGCACATCAAATTCCTGTTGATCAATCTCATGAAGGAAAATTGGCATGTGATCCTGCACATCCTGTCAACTTTCATGATCAACTAATCATGCCAAAAGAGGAGCCTATTGAATTTGATGAAGCCTATTTTCCAAGGTTCCTATTTGAAAAGGATCAGCCAACAAAGTCAAAGAAAAGGGCTGTCCAGGCAAAGCCAATATTTGTGAGAAAGCCACAACCTCAGAAACCCCCTGCAAATCCAGAGGACTGCATGTACATTGCTGACATCAGGGAAGACTCTAGCTTACATCTTGATTTAGACAACCTGGTGGAAGTAAGGGGCATTGCAGCTTCTCAAAAGTTGCCTGAAAGATTAGTTTTCACATTCAAGGGTGGTAGAGAGCAAGTGTGGCCTCTCTACAGGATTTTAGGAGAAGACTACCAAACACTACTCATAGTGTTTAGATGCTTGAAGAAGGACTTTGGCTTCACCAAAACAGCCAAGTCTGAGGTGGTCTCCAAAATATGTCAAATAAAGGCTAGCTGGAACAAACCTGAGGCTCTTCCCAGAATTCTCAGAGTGCCCTCAACAGGAAAGAAGATCCATCTTCAACCTTACTGGATGATGGAATTTAAGGACAAGGACAACTGCAGAAGATTCTTCAGGATGGAAGACCAACTGGATAAAGCATCTAATCAAACTCTAAAGGTTATGCAATCCATGCTTGGTGATCAAGATGAGGAAGAGAAGATCTTTTACAGAAGGCTACAGGTCCAAATTGAGGAAAACAACTCTAAGAGAGGGAAGAAGACTATGCCACAAAGAAGACTAAGATGAATCATTTGCTCAGTCTAGAGGAGCACTTCTAGGCATTAGTCTTGTAAGTCTTTTATTTTGTTCAAAATATTATGAAGCTTAATGCATTTTCTACTTTTGTAATTTATAATGTATCTGAGTGTTTTTGTTATCATCAAGTCTCTTGATTTATGACTGTTATTCTATCAGTCATAAATTGGGGGAGATTGTTAGGAATATGTTGTTCTTGATGATAAACATAAAACACTTAGTAGAATTTGTGTAAAGTTATTTTGTAGCTGTCAACGAAATGGCATGCTTTGCAGCATTCCGTTGACAGGAAGCTCATCAACGAAATGAGTGATGTAGCAATTGCACTGTACAATACTTCACAGTTTGATATGCATTTTGTTGTATGTATTAGATAGGTTTTCTAAGTCATGTTGACTAAATGATAGATAGGCAAAATAGGTTGGTTAATTGTAAATATCTTGTGCCTTGTAATTTTGCCTAAGTGAAGACATGTCAACGGAATGAAGATTACTCATCAACGGAATGAAGATTACTCATCAACGGAATGAAGATTACTCATCAACGAAATGAAGTTTACTCATCAACGAAATGAAGAATAAATCTATCAACGAAACACATCTCCCTGCTATCAACGAATCATTATTGCTTTTCTGAATAGTTGACAAAGTGATAGTGACAGGTTACTGAACAGATCTAAAGGTGATGTGGAAGTGTACTTTGCATTGGAAACCATTAAAATGGACATGGGGAATAAGGAAACATCCCAGTTTCCAATTGGGCTCTTGGGAGTGATCATAATAAGCATGAAGACAAAAGCAAGGATCTCCAAGGACCACTGGACAAAGGGATGAAAAGCAAACTATTGGCGGTTACCTTTAGTGTAGCCAAAAATAGCTTTGTAAACTTGGGAATATATAACCAAGTGTAGCAGTTAAAATAAAAGAAGAGAGAAGAAAAACAAATAGATTGTATTAGCTATCTTTGAGAGCATTTTTCTTCTCTACATTCTTGTAATTGAGCAGCTGTGTACATTTTGTATCACAAATTATTTCCGCAATAAAAATCACTTCAGTTGGATCATCAAACAATCCAACTGAAATTATTTATGTGCTTGTGATTTTTACTTTAAGTTCAGTTTTTATTTGTAAGTTGTTTTAAGTTTAAGAAATATCAAGAATTGTATTCAACCCCCCCCCCCCCTTCTACAATTCTGTTAGGTCATTTGGGATTAACAGCTATCTCTAATTCTATTCTATAATATAATATGTTCTGGTATTATCTTTACAAGATGTATATATACCTAATATAAAAGAGTTTTTAATGCTCTCTAGGAAAATATAAGTAATTTCCCAAAATAAATTGGATTCTGAATGTCAAATTCGTAATCTGTCTTTAAGGCCTGTTTCGGGTCTGCTCCAGTTAGAATCCTGATGCGGGACCACCTTTGAGTTGTAGATAATTCTGTTATCTTCGCATGGGCTGTAAGTTCGTCCAATTCTGATGTCTAGAACTCCGGTTGTGACCCAAACAGTGATGTATGCGCGTGTAAACCAATAAATCTGAATTTCCTTGTATTTAAGTCCAAAAAACTCCAATTCCTTCCATGTTTTGGAATTCTTTATTTCCTGTCATAAAACATTAAAATCTAATTAATAATAACCAATTATTAATGAAACACTATAAATATGAGAATAAAATCCTATAAAATATATATAAATATATACTCTATCAAATATCCCCACACTTAGTATTTTGCACGTCCTCGTGCAAACTAATATAACATAACTATTAACTACTAACTAATACCACTTCCGTAGGTGATCACGGTTGCATTTGGCATATGCAACAAGCCCTTTAAACCCCTAGGTAGCCCTAGTGGACGAGTGAGGTCTCGTGAGGGTTTATAGAAGATAACCCACAAAATCCATCTAGCTCATGTAAAAGATTGTAAGCCAATGCAATGCCACACATACAAGTCCTCTCATGTTCCATCAACTCAAGAATCAAAGTGAATATGCAATATCTTGGTGTCGAAAGTGCAAGTATTCACATAGTCTACTCAAATAAATATGCATAAGTCCTCAAAAGTCCATGTCAAGTGCAAGAATAAGTTAGTAATCATGCTAAGCCCACAAGAATACACCTTTGAGTCAAAACTTGGGATCTCATATGCAAAACAAGTAATAACTCACCTTTCACTCACAAAAGAATATTCACTCAAGAACAAGGGTAAGTGTATCACTCAATTCCAACAAAGTCATAAGCATGCATTCACACTTGGTATCAATCTAACTTTAACACAACATACATCAATGATGATAATCAAAAGGTCTTCATTCGGGTTGTAACAGGGCTAGGGACAAGGTATGTCAAGTAAAGTCAAATAAGGTGAAGTGTCAAAAGTTAGTAGGCACCATAATAAATCATACACAACACCATACATCCTCCCCAAACATGAATTTTTCTTCGAACACAAAACTTGAGTAGTCGAACAAAGAAGGGTCACAGACATAGCTATGCTCTCATATAGATAATCAATATATTTTTTTCTCTTTTTTTTATTTTTTATTTTTTCTGTTTTTCTCTTTTTTTTTCTTTTTTTTCCGAGAGCTGAGGAACTAATAGATAAACAAGTACAATGACCCCCCAATATTCTTATGAAACTCGACTAACAAGTAAACAACCAAACCCGATATTTTCCCAAAGTAATGATCATCAATAAACCCCCACCCCCTTTTGCACACCTTATTACTCCCTCAAGCACTCTACTAGCCTTTGACAATTTGGGTTCAAGTTAAAGTAAGGCCAATACAAGAAAAAGGTCTAGGCAAGTAATGTGGTGTGTCACCGAAAAAATAAGATTAAGCTCAACGGGGTAACTAATTGATCATGTATAAATGGTGTGGTAATATAGGAAATATGAGGTTATCCCTAAATTCCTTTATCATTTTATCACCAAATAATGTCATGTATCTCAAGAAAGGTCTCAAACAAGTGCTAGCAATGCAAACAACATGTGGGCACTCAAACAAACGAATGTAGAATGCAAAAGATATGCATAAAAGCTCAAAGTCTCACTTGGTGGAAAAACACAATCAATCCCAAGTAACATGTCTCTCTAATGCACCAACTTGTACTCAAAGCATGCAAACCAAATCATCTTGCACATATTCATGTTCTTTTAATTACTTATCACATTCAATAAGTCTACTAGCTTCAACTTGCCGGTGTATGTGTGTGCACAAGAACATAGCATATCACTTCTCAATCAAAAGCATCAAAAACATAAGATTACTAGAGCATGTAAGGGTGCATCAAGCCAACTTACAACAAACAATCTTCACAAGGCTAGAATTCTTTTTGGGTTTTTAATTTTTTACTTTTTTTATTTTATGACCCTATATACAACTGTTGAAAACACATCCACACACTTAAATGGGTCAATATCCTCATTGACACACTAAACAAATAATCCTACAATATAAAAGAATGAAAGAAGTACTCCCCTATGCATACGCATGAAGTGTCGCGATCCATGAATGCTTGAAACATGCATATGAAATCATTGTGTATTGCATGAGCATGCTAATTAGCTGCATGAGCATGCCAATCTAGTGCGTGATCATGCCAACCACCTGTGTGAGCATGCCATATGTCCAAAAAATCACCGTGAGTTTTCTTTTTTATTGCGTGAGCATGTCAACTCGCTGCATGAGCATGCAGAATCCATGAAAAACAGGCGCTTGATTTCTTTTTATTGCATGACCATGCTTGAAGTTTGTTTGATCATGCCAGATTCTCAAAAATTAGCCGAGGGTGTAGGTTTGTGCCGCATGATCATGTTAGAATGTTGCGTGATCATGCTGACTTGGCTCTTGCTTTTGTTCCCGATGTGCATGAACATGCCAGAGTATCTCTTGCTCATGCCAAAATGCTAAAACATCACAGTAGCTTCAAAGTGTGGCAGCGTGAGTGTGCTAATCATGAAAATCATCATGCATGATCATGCTAAACCACCAAATTGCAACAGTAGCTTCGAGAAGGCCAATCTAATAGTGCATGATCATGCCAAGAGCTTGTGTGATCATGCAAGAATGGTAAAACACCACAAAGAAGATTTTGATGAGACTTTGATGTGCATAAACATGCCATAGTTTTGCATGAACATGCTAAAAATGTTGACATCCACCAGTATATGAGAATTGTGACTGCTTGATCATGTAACATAGCAGTAGGAGATCACGAATCTCCAAACTCTCACCTTTTCTAAATCAACCTCAACTCCTGTAATAATTAGCAAGCACATTACCGTAACAAGTGGGAATAAATCTAGCTATCAAAGATGACACATAATACAATTTATATACAATTTTCATGGGTTGCCTCCCAAGAAGCGCTTCTTTAATGTCGTTAGCTCGACTTGTACATTCAAGTAGCATTATTAATGAGGTGAAAAAGCAAAAAAATGCACATACCTACGAATGAGTATTAAAATCATGATATGCATATATACCTTTGATCCATAAAAATTTAAGAAACTTTTTATGATACTCACCTATTCAAGAGACTTGGAAAAATCAAAGTAGCTAGAAAAGTTGTCAGAATAATAATCAAAAGTACGACTCATAAACTCCTCCCAAATCGGATCCTTATATCTCAAAGCAAGATTTTCAATTTCATCACTCTTAAATTCCTCCCCAATTTTAATTGGACACTCGTCAATTTTAATATCGTCTACCAATTCATTGAACTCAACAATATTTTTTGAATTTGGTAGAATTTCAATTGCATCCAAATTATCATTATCACGCATGGGACAAGTATCAAGTAAACAACTAGACTCATCAAACACAAAATTTTCATCAACTGCTAAATAAGAATCATGGATCGTTGGAAAATTGACACAAGGAGGAACTTGAAGACAACCGTTATGCATCACAAGTTGAACTTCCATAATAAAACTATTTCTTTTAGCATTCTCCTCATACCAACCTATTGATTCTACTTCACATGACATATCACTTTTATTAGCAATCTCAAAAGATGGGTCATCAAAGTGTTTAAAAAGTCCCAAAGAAAGTAAAGAAGGATTAGAATGATTTAAACTCTTATCAACACCATTGCATACGTAAGAATCATGGTATTGATTTTCAAAAGAATATGAAAAATCACTGCTAGGACATGGGGCATAATATGAGTCATAGCAATCGAACGAGTTCACCTGATATGCATTGAAATTCTGATAAGAATTAAAATCTTGATATCGTTCTTGACTGCAAAAGATTTCTTGAGCGTTATTCCAGCCAAAATTGTTATCCATGTCTCTTCAACTCAAAACTTTCTAGCGTCTACTTCAAAGAAGCCTGTAGACAAAACAAAAAAAATACAAACGAAGGAAACAAAAACTATGTACAAAGATAAAATCCAAACTACAAGAAACAATTATCTCAAAATCGATATTGCTGCCTTCCCCGGCAGCGACGCCAATTTGTTGATGTGTATTTTTAGAGTATCGTTCGCAGGGAAGGACTGATATCAATACCAATTCCAAGTCTTTTGTCTCTTACAATTCAGAAGTGTGAAGAATAATTTGATGGTGTGTGATTATCTACTAATTAACTAGTATACAATTAAAACCTATATAATATATGTGAGAGAAAACAATCCAAGAATCAGGGTTCTTCAATTGGCTATCATGAATGTCTAATTTGTGTCTCTTGTTTGCTAAAAACAATCCTTCTTGTATTTATAAAATCCTCTCCCAAGGTAGATTATAGTGCCTACAATTATTCCTTGAACGCCACTCCCATGGTCATACAAAGCACAACTATAGACTATTAAAAACCAAGGATTATCAGTTTCACAATTCGCATATCAATCTCCCGATCTAATACTTAAATTGTGTCTATCATGTCATGTACTAGAATAATAACTCATCACCCGATTCGTTAAAATTCCTATAGATACAATCAAAGGTTCACGACTCCTCTAATTGTGTTAAGCCCTCAATGACAAATTAGCAATCACAAGAAAATCATAATATTATCAAACAAGCATAATAAGCCAACGAATACTACCCAACCCTTGGATAGGGATTAGCTACTCATGATAAGATAAACAAAATATAAATTAAGAACGCAAACCATGAGCATAAGAGTTTAAGCGTGAAGAATACAACTTTACAAGTTCCTTTGAAATCCGGATGAATCCCTTCACTCCTTCTTCCAATCTCCCTCTCAAATTGTTTCTGTCCCTTCTCTCTCAAGAATACGGCTATCTCTAATTCTATTCTATAATATGTTCTGGTATTATCTTTACAAGATGTATATATACCTAATATAAAAGAGTTTTTAATGCTCTCTAGGAAAATATAAGTAATTTCCCAAAATAAATTGGATTCTGAATGTCAAATTCGTAATCTGTCTTTAAGGCCTGTTTCGGGTCTGCTCCAGTTATAATCCTGATGCTGGGCCAGCTTTGATTTGTAGATAATTCTGTTATCTTCGCATGGGCTGTAAGATCATCCAATTCTGATGTCTAGAACTCCGGTTGTGACCCAAACACTGATGTAGGCGCGTGTAAACCAATAAATCCGAATTTCCTTGTATTTAAGTCCAAATAACTCCAATTCCTTCCATGTTTTGGAATTCTTTATTTCCTGTCATAAAACATTAAACTCTAATTAATAATAACCAATTATTAATAAAACACTATAAATATGAGAATAAAATCCTATAAAATATATATAAATATATACTCTATCAATGTCCAAATACTGAACTGGATCCAAGGCCGCTTTTGGCCTACATAATACTGTTACTCTGACTGGCGTCTGCAGTCCTTAAAAACATTTCATTTTAATTAAAAACTTCCAATTCAAACTTACCACTGGGAGTTAGGTGTCGGAACAATCGACCACCTCATTAATTCAAACTATTACTTTCAACAGTCAATTAACTTTATCACTGAATTAGGCTTAGACAAATGCACAAGAATTAGATTTCCCATCACAAGGGATCAAGGTATAATCTGACAATACAAGGTGCTGCAAGGTATAAGTTAGGAAACGAAATAAAGTTCGTCAAATCACGAACAAAGGTTATCTCAATCTCAGGGTAGTAAAGGAATCTGGTTATGAAATAGTAAATAAATTGGGAATTGAAAACAGAAATCTTGATACTATACTCTGAACAAAAGAGTACAAGTTAGTAAACTTGCCTTTGGTCCTTAGCTGCCACATAAAACTGAAGTACTATTATTCTCATCTTTTCTATCTCACGTCATCACAATCTTCTATTCTGATAATTCTTGAATCCATCACAAATACGGTTGCCACGAGTCTGCGCTATCGAGATCGCGCCCGCCCAACTATTCACTAATTAAATACAAAATATACTTAGCCTTCGCACTATCACTTCTACATACTATAACTATTTACAAACTTTAAACACATGCATTTTCTACAGAAAATTGGGCATGACCTATTCGCATAGTTGACATTGCCCTGCTTTAAAACATCTAACTTTCAATATCAATCAACCATAACAATTCACATTTAAATCCATAACTTATTTAATACCAATTAGTCTGCCTCAACTTACAGGAAACATATAAGAAAATAATCCTGCATAGACTTGCAGTTACTCTATTTATAAATAAATAATCACATTCACCTTCACACTTAGCACGTAGCACGTCCATCATTTAATTCACATATGTTCATATATTTCACATAACACATAATACATGGATAGACTGACAACTCTTATAACTATACATATTACTGGCTGCACACTTAACACATAACACATCTCATTTACATATGCATTTAAACTAGCTTATCAAATCATATACTTTTACCAAATACTGTTCATTCATTTAGTAGTTCTGCCGAAAATTCGGCAGCACTTCTCTATTTATATAACAAACTACCTGTTTTTAACTAATACCCATAATCCAAAATCAATTTACAACTAACAATTTCACATAACTTAACTCAATAAATTTTAACTCACAATTACAACTAACATGCTCAACTCAGTATATCATATAATCACATTCCTAACTCCACAACGGTTTACACAAACCAGGAGACCCATATTAAAACTGAAACTGTTTTTGGAAAATATTTGGTCTTCTTTTTATAAAAATTTGAATGTAAAATATCTATGAATTGAAAACAATCATAATACTTTAAAACTAATTACCACTAAATCAAATAGAATTAATCAAAACCAGGTAAGCAACAAAATATTTTTTGAAAACATTAGTTAAATTTGATTTATAAATAATCAAAATTAAATAATAATTAATTAATAAAATTCACCAATTAACTACTCAGTTAATCAGTCAATTAAATCAATTACATTAATATTTAAAATCGATTAAAAATAATCAAGTTCAACTACTCTTTAAACTCTAAGGGTTTTAAAATAAATAATAAAATAACTACTTAGATTTTTACGAAATTTCGGCATGACCCGTTCGTAAACAGGACTAGCCAGAAATTTTGCATGTACTATGTTGCGTCCCCAATCATAGGACGTATCACATAGTACAGCCCACAATAATAACCTGTATATTTCACAAAATTTAAACAACATAAATATCTCAACTATCAACTACAACAAATCCCAAAACTGGGAATCCACCAGGATACTGAAGTCACTAAAACGGCTGGTATACTACTCAACCAATTTTAAATATTTCAATCTTACGATATACTACTAACAATCTCAATTTACTCAAAACCAACGAAAATTTATAAAATATATAAACTCTGCATCACACCCTTCTTTAATAAAACACAACCTGCACAATCAGTAAAATCAATTAATTACCAAAATAGTACATCCACTGGAATCTATATATATATATATATATATATATATATATATATATATACATACCAACTAAAAGACTTTCTGTTAAAACATAATTTAACATACTTCAACTTCTGCATAATCAATAAATATCAAATAATAATAACAATCGAATTATCAACTAGATTAAATACCAAACGAATAACACCATTTAACTAAACAACTCGGGATCATATATAGCATATACTAATGAAAGAAACGAGTTTATAAATACTTACAACAAAATGAAAACGAATTTAATAGAAAATATACTTGGAAAAAACAAATCAAACACTGGACTTAACATATGCTAATTAAATCATTCGAACTCTCATCGAAAATAGTTCACCATTTATGCATACATAAATAATTAACTTCATCAACATTTGCATAAACTATAAAATAACCATTACATAAAAACTAACGAATAATTAATTTATATATAATCAACACGAACAAAATAATCACTTAAATCTATACACACGAATTCGAACATAATTATTCAAACTAGCCAAAAAATAATTCCGAAATTCTGTCTAACTATATACATCCTCGATAAAACTCTGTACAATAAATTACACAATAACTATAAAACTTGCACACATGATTTTATGAAATTTAAAATCAAGTAGCACCAAAAACGAACTAACAACATCCTAATTAACAGGAAAAATCGAATTTTAATTATCTCAACTTAATCACCAAAAACGAGTTTATATATACACATATACATAAAACGAATTTATACTACCTCATATATATAGAAAACGAATTTATAAATAACCAATGAATAAGAACCGTATTTGTAAAACTATATATATAAAACGAATTACTAGTTTACACCTATATGAACACGAAAACGAACATCACCTAAAAAACCACTTCCCAAAAATCAAACTCTCACTATCACCATTGAATTAAAAAAAAAACGAATTCATAACTTAACACATAAATCAGGAAACTAAGTAATCAAGCAAGGGTTCAGTTGTTACATACCCACTACTCTCAGAGCTTGCAAAAGGGCAGAAATCGGAGGTG
Organism: Heracleum sosnowskyi; assembly: GCA_030848705.1. Taxonomy (NCBI): domain Eukaryota; kingdom Viridiplantae; phylum Streptophyta; class Magnoliopsida; order Apiales; family Apiaceae; genus Heracleum; species Heracleum sosnowskyi. Next base: position 55,376,015 of record CM061238.1, on the reverse strand, counting down.
ACAGTGGCCGGAAAACTGGGCAGAGCTACGGCGGCAGCCGTGCGCGGCGGCGCGCGATGGTGGAACAGAAGCAAGAAGAAGAGTCGCGCACGGAGGAGGGAAGACTGGAGGCTGGTCGCACGGGGAAAACTGAAGGGGATGGTGGCGCGTGAGGAAGAATCGCGAGGGAGAGAAAGAGCAGAGCTCTGCTTTCTTTTCTTTACTGCTGTGTGCATGTGTTTTTGTAATATGTGTGGGTGTGTGTAGAGCTGGCCACTTGGGCGGTCCGTGCGAGCCGGGCCGGGCTTGTCACGGGTCGGGCTCGGCTCCGGCGAGCACGGAACCGGCACTAAGTATGTACGGGCCGGATACGAGCCGGGCTTGAATCGGAAAATGTAAACCCAGAACCGGCACGACGAGTTGGACGAATAAGCGGGCTACGGGTTGGACGAATAACGGACGAATAACGAGTAACGGACGAATACGAATATGGACGAATATGGACGAATATTCACGAATACGAATAATGGACGAAGAAAATCTGTCGCGGTGTCACTGTCTGTCTGTCTGTCCAGCCTCTGTCCAGCCACGTGGCATGCATGCAGCCCTCTACTTTTTAGAAGTCATGACTCATGACTCAACAAATAATTTACATTTATCCGAGTTACATTTAATCACAGATTACATATTATTTTTAATCTTATAATTTATTTATTAATTTTTAATTCGAGTTAATAAATCTAAAAAAATAGAAGAATATCTTGCTTTGTTAATTTGTGATAAAAGAATACCTCATATAAATTTTATTAATTTCAAAAATATTTTACAAATTATTTGAGAGGACTCCTCTATAAAAAAATGGAACAAACCGCATAAACATATAAAATTACAATACCAATTAAATCGGCCAGAGTGCTGCTTATTAAGATATATGCCACAATTTAAATTAGTGGGCGAGTGGTCGTGCCGTGCGGGCCGGTTCGAGCCGTGCGGGCCGGTTCGAGCCGTGTGGGCCGGTTTGGGCGGTTCGGGCGGCTCACGGTTCGGGCGGTTCGGGCCGGTTCGCGGTTTCTGAAAAATGGAATCGTACTCGGCACTAACTACCATACGAATCGGGCCGAATTATTCGCGGTTCAATCGGGCCGAATAATATCCGAATAAAGTAACGTGCCGGGCTGTGCGAGCTGAATAAACCCGCCCATTTGGCCACCTCTAGGTGTGTGTGTATCTGTATATTAGATAAGGACGGATTAGGTAGAATGGATAAGAATAGCAATCACTACAGTTTAATTAGCCCACCAAGTGCAATTAACGGGACTAATACGATACTGAAAAGTAAAATTTTTAAATGAAATATCTCTAAAATAACTTAATCCAACTAATAAAATTTCTTTTATACTAAAATTATTCTAAAATATCTAAATGCACAAAATTCATAACTAAATGAATTTTGAACTAATTTACTTTAAACAACTCTGCTCGGCTCAAATTTACTAAGAATTACTGAAACATAAATTTTAACACATAATTCTAAAAATATTATTCAGTACTACAAAAATAAATTTTGACTCATAAAAATAATTCAAATACTGTAATCACTCAACAATATTTAAATTCTCAAAATTAGAATTAAATAAATTTTCCACCTCATTTATAAAATCAAATAAGGTCGGGCTCAACTTACCAAAAAATACTAAAAATCATTTTTAATCACATAATAGCACATTCGCATATTCGCATACTATTTATTTTAAACACTTAATCATACAATGCAGCAAATTTTTAATTTACTCAAAATAATTAAATATTACTATTTTTAGTACTCAAATAATTAGGAAATTCGCATTTAAATTTCCCAGATAAAATATTTAGCTTTCACAAATATTATAAATTAAAATATACACATAATACAATTTCTCCTCTTTGAGAAATCAATAAATCCATCAAATAATAATATAAATAAACCCTGAAAATTAAGGTTACTACACAGGCTGTCAAGCTTAGTTTCCATGGATAGGCATCTGTGCTCCAGGGCTTCCAATCTTTGAGCAATTTGAGTAGAAGGGCCACCAGTTCTCAACCTTCTTGGAGGGGAAGGAAAAGAATGGGGCTTTGAGGCTGAGGGGGTTCTCATACTCTCCGTGTTTTTCTGAGTGATCTCATCACTCCTCACAGTAGAACTCTCAAGGCCTAGTGCCTGCATAGTGTGGGCTCCCTCAATTGCACTCTGGACATGCTCAAGTCCCTCTCCTTTTGCCAGCTCATTTGGCTGCCTCTCATTTTTAAGTTCACCTCTCTGTTCTTTTATCTCTCTTTTCTTTTGCACTCCCTCACTCAACCTAGATGCTTGGGTATGAGCAGTACTTACATGCATTGAAAAAGAGGGTTTAGAATGTACCTTGATAAGCTGAGAAAGTGGCACATCATCATCAGAGGCATCCTCAATGAGAACCTCATCATAATTAGGCTGGGCAGAGGTGTAATAACCCCAAATTTTGGACTTAATTAAAATTTTTGATGAATAGTAAATGTTGATGAATAGTAAATTTTGCTGATGAGAAATATTTTCAGACCATACTATATGGAAGACATGGAATGAATGTTTCGAAGTTATAGTATTGATGTATAAGGAGAATAAGTGAATGTAAACACGATCAGAATCAGGAGATTCCAACTTTAAATTTTGTTCACTATTCATCGGGCAGTCGAGGATTTATTAAATGATCGTTATGAGAATTAAGAAAGCGAAAAGATCCATGATCAAATATTAAGCCAAGACAATAAAAGATCAAGAGGATATCCCCTAGCATTGGTACAATGAAACATTTTCAAAATCCCTTGAACCTATCTCAAAACTTAGCAACAAAGCAGAAGTGAGAATAATGTGAGATCCTTCAGTTTTGTTGTGCCAGGGGGCAGAACAATAAGGGTGATGGAACATGACTTTAACAGAATACTTCATTTTCCTACAGAAAACCTTGTTCCGGATCCCACAACTGAGGAAATACATGCTTTCTTCACTCTCATTAGAAGTCAACAACCTAACTTCTTGGTGGGAGAGTTCCTAAAGCATTACCTGCCAAAGCCATGGAATTTTTTCTTTCATACCCTGATACATGTTTTTACTGCCAAGCTAACAAATCTGCATGGCATTCCCTTATTCCTTCAAAAGATAGGGTTTGCCATTGCGAACAACAGGCATATTAATATAGGACGGATAGTGATTGATCAAGTAATTCTGTGCATGGGACCACTGGATGAAAGAACAGGCATAAATGAAGATGTGCTATGTTTCTATCCTAGGTTCCTACAGCTAATTCTCAATGATATCTTAACAGATAATGAACGGGAGATCTTTGAAGGTGAAGCCAACCAGGAGTGCATGAGAATGAAGAGCAATGCCATAACCGCTCTCATTAGGAAGAACAACTATCTTCCAGGGGTACCCACTGTTCTCACTGAATATCTAAGAACGGTGCCCCTACCACTTCTACCCCCAGGGGAACAGGTAAATCAAGGTAATATTCCACAACCTGAACCTGTAATGGCACCTGAACCAATGGATGTTGATCCAGAGCCCTTAGTGGCCATTCCTGACCAGGAGGTTGCAAACCCACAACCTCTAACCACGGTCGAAGAGCCTTTGGAAGAGCCAAATGAAAACATAAACGAACCTCCTTCCCCTACTATACCCATTAAAGAACCATCCATGAGTGTAGAGGGAGATAGTGCCAAAGCAGCACCACATAAGGAGATACACCCTTCAACAACAGCTCTGCCTTCCTCTAAAAGGAGAAGAACAGAAACCGAGGCAACTATTGATACTTCATTTCTCTCATCCAAAGCGCCCTTTACTGATTTTTCTGATGCTGATTGGGCTACGCTAACGAAAGCAATATCTGAACCAATAGCTCAATCAAGTAAGGAAGAATTGACGGAAGCAACTGGTGTTCCGACCATATTACGGTCAGGTTCACTGGTTGAAGGTTCTAAGAACCAAGGGTCTTCACAGACGTCGAGAGAAGGCTTTGACCTAAATGCACAATCTAAAAGGTCATTGTCTATCTCCCCAGATGGAACATATCTGGATCCTGCGGGTAAAGGGTCTGACGTAGGTGCAGATCGGCAACTCGTTGACAGTGAATCAATTACTATTGAGGAGTCAACTGAGGTGAAGTCTTTACAGACTCATGGGGAAGATTCGGGATATCTGCTGTTAAAAGAGCCTGTTTCTAACCCCCTAGAGATTCAAACTCTAGATCCTTTAAAGGATATATCATCTAAGGATGATCAGCAACTTGGTTTATCCAAGGACGGGGACTTGCGAAGCCCCATTGCACCACCGGTGACCTCCTTAAGGACGGCTACGGTGATTTCTTCTGCAAGTACAATCAGCACTAAGGATTTGAGTGAAACAAAAACACTTACACCTGGCCTGAGTGGGAAAGGAAAAATGATTCAAACACCGACAGAACGTTGAGTGTACACCCAGAGCCAAATGTGAGGAGTGACACCCTAACCCTACCTAATATTCATGATTTGCTGTTACCGACAGAAAGAGAGGTACATGTTCAATCCACCCTCAAGGAGATGACAGTTTGTGATAAAGAAGGAAATCCATGATTCAAGGTTTTACTGCCACCTTCCTTTGACCAAGGGATCTCCTCTAGTCAAGGCAATGCTTCTTTAAAGACGATTCAAGAGAAGGTTGACTTGGCTGCAGCTGATTCCAGAAGAACATTCAGGGTCATTGGTAGTTCATCTGGCACTATAACAAGTACCAAACAGGCAGTGGACTCCTTGAAGAGGGAAGCTATGGAAGAACTGGTCGAATTGAGGACTGATGTCAAAGAGAATCAATGCGACGAGGTACAATCTATTTGGAATATGTTGAGGAACCAACAACCCGGAACTTCAAAACAACAACCTGATCCTTCTACTACCTTTTATAATGAGGATAACTTCATCGAGGATTCCTCAACTAAGGGGGAGAAAGTTGGAGAAGGGGAAACAAATGAAGTGACTAATGAAGGTTGGCAAACAACTGGATGGGGAGTTCTATTCCAGTTAGACAGTTTTGGGATTTGAAGTCATGCAAGAGCAACCGATTCAGGAGGAGCATGAGCCATATTATCCAGAGCCAATAGAACATCCTATCTTGGATGATGATATGGAAGAAGAAGCAAATTCTCTATCACTGGAAGAAGAAGCTGCCTTGGAGATGGTGAAAGCCCAGGCAAGCTGAGAGAGAAAGACACCACTAAAGGTGATTCTCATCAAGATTCAAAGAACTACAAAGCTAAATGAACTGCTCCGTGAGCATGTTAAGGAAATCTTGATGAAGGTCAGTCCAGAGATTACTGAAAACCCTCCTATGGTTAGATTCATGACGAATGACTTGTTCAGAATCTGCTACATGACGGAGGACAAACTGAGAGATTACCCAAACGAATATCTAATATCAGTTGAGAAGTATCTTAGATCCACTGGATTCACATCAACGGAGAAGGACACAAGCAGCCGACACTCTAAGAAAATATCTTATGGAGAATGTTCCCTACTATAGGAAGAGAGTGGAGAAAGGATTGGAAGTGCTTCCCAGACTACCAAACATGCCAAAGCTAAACAAGAAAGATGTTAACATTGCATGGCTGTGGGCTGGAGTGGGTCAAGAGGTTGGATATATTGGAAGACACATCCTAGGAGCAATCCTTAAACCTGGAGAACCACTGCACTATCTATCAGTGATTGATTATCAAGCTGCTAACTCCGATCCAATGAGTGAAGAAGGTGAGATTGGAATGGACTGAAGATTGAAGCAAAGAACAAGAGAACTGTCAGCTCAAACAAGAGGAGCAACTTCAAGGTGAAAAGTTTTATTGTTTTTTGATTTATGAAATCTGGAAATGTATATATATCTGATCCAGAATGCAGTTAATATTATTACGCTGTCTTACTTTAAGTAGTTTCATGTTTCCTTAGTTAGTTGAGTTATCCTCGAAGTATTTGCTTATCGAACTCTATCCAATCAAATAGGGGGAGATTGTAAAGCATAATGTAACATAAGATGTAAAAGAGATAACTACAACTCAACAAAGGACAAGACAGACAATAATATTAACAGAAGCACAGGAATCTAGAATCAAAGAAGAAAAGGTAAACTCAAAAAATCAAAAAACGTTATGTATTCTTGAAGTCCGTAAACAGGTCACGGAAAGAAGTTCATGAAAATGTTCAAGCCTCAGTGACAACAAAAGAAACAAGACTTTCAAGACGACAGAAGTATGTGAATGATTTAGGGTTAAGTGCCACGGGATTCCAGTGATGAAGCAACCAGAACGACAAAGGACTTATCAGCAGCATTGAATTGAAGACATAAAAGAAGAATTGATCAAGTGTTATTCATCTGTGAACCAGACCAGTTGCACTAGGTGACGGCACTAAAAAGATCAAGTTGTTTTATCGTCTCAGAAGAAATTGATACAGTCTAAAACTGAAACACCCTGGAGCTGAATGGATTTTCTAAAAGGTCAAGGACAAGGAAAAGAGTTCGATGGTTTTATTGTTTATAAAAACCATCGAATGTGACATAAAGAAAACAAAAAGAAAAGGATTCGATAGTTTTCTAAATTAGAAAACCATCGAATGAAAAGCATAAAGTAAATGAATACTTTAATAAAGTAAGTATTACATTCGATAGTTTTTATTTAAAAACTATCGAATTGCATAATTACTTTATTCATTCGATACTTTTCAAATTACAAAGCAGGTGAAAAGTTTGTTTGTCTGTCAGGTTGATGAGAATTGGACGGCCAAGATTGTTTTAACAATTAAGGTTCGATAGTTTTCTAAAAACTAAGACTACAATTACAACAGAGGAAGTGTGTCTTCTTCAGTCGAGGTTAGTTCATAGTAGCAACTACTGAGAGAGAAGTTTGAGCCGGAGAAGATCATAGAAATTTATAGTGCTCAGAATTCTTTCATTGTATTGATTGTGAATAACCTAGAACTCATTGAAGCTAATCTACGGATTAGAAATTGTAGCACCCCTCGAGGTTTATATTTATAAAAAGATATATTCCCCGACTTTTGGTTTAGTTTGGTGTGTTTGATTTCGTTATAGAACTGAATGAATTATCCGCGAACGAAATTGAATTATTTGTGAGTATCGTATTCAACCCCCCCTTCTACGATACTTCGGGACCTAACAATAACCTATAGGGTCACACACAAAGAACGCTTGAAGGAGAAATAATTTAAATTATGAATTTAAATTTAAATAAGTAATTTATTCTATTTATAATATTAATTAAGTATGACTTGATTAATTATTTAAATAGAAAATGGAATTACTTAAACTAATTCTGAAATTAGTTATTAATTAATTAAGTGCGACTTAATTAAATAATAAATTGGAATTTCGGATTAGTATTTTATTATAATTGGATTATAATTAGAAAACTTATTTTCCTCTCTATATAAACTCTCAAAGAGGGCTGATTTTAATGATGAAAAACGTTTTTATTAAAACCCTAGCCGTTTACGAGAGCAAGAAAAGAGAGAGAGAGAAAGAAGCAGTTTTCGGGTGCTAGTACACATCAATCCTTCAAGAAAAGTGTTCGTGTGGATACCGTAGAGCGTAGATCGCGAGAGCGGGATATGTGGTGATTGAACAAGTTTTGGATCTCCATTAATCTTCCATTAATGAACTGTTAAAGCTTCTTAAGGTATTCGTTCTTAATCTCCGAATTAAATCTTTTGTTTTCGCATGGATCCTGCGGAGGGGTTTCGAATTTTTGATTTATTTTTACGTTTTCCGTTGTGTATATGTGCACGAAACCCTTCACCTTGGAGATCTTGTCTTTTGTCTTCATGCTTATTATGATCCCACTCAAGAACCTAATTGGAAATTGGAATGTTTCTTCATTCCCAGTGACCATTTTGATGGCTTCCAATGCAAAGTACACTTCTACATCACCTTTTGATATGTCAGAAAACTGTCACTATCACTTTGTCAACTATTCAGAAAAGTGATAATGATTCGTTGATAGCAGGGAGATGTGTTCCGTTGATAGCTTTATTCTTCATTCCGTTGATGGTATATTCTTCATTCCGTTGATAGAGTAATCTTCATTCCGTTGACATGTCTTCACTTAGGCAAAATTACAAGGCACAATTTATTTACACTTAACCAACCTATTTTGCTTATCTAGTACATAGTCAACATGACTTAGAAAACCTATCTAATACCTACAACAAATGTATATCAACCAGTGAAGTATTGTACAGTGCAATTGCTACATCACTCATTTCGTTGATGAGCTACCTGTCAACGGAAGCTGCAAAGCATACCATTCCGTTGACAGTTACAATATTGACTTAATACAAAATCTACTAAGTGTTTTATAATTATCATCAAGAACAACATATTCCTAACAATCTCCCCCAATTTATGACTGATAGAATAACAGCCATAAATCAAGAGCCTTGATGATAACAAAAACACTTAGACAAATTATAAATTACAAAAGTAGAATTTGTATTGAGCTTCATGATTTATTGAAAATTGACTGAACATAAATTAGAAATCTTACAATACAAGTGCACAGAGCTGCTCCTCTAGCCTGAGCAGATTTATCAACTTTGTCTCTATGGCCTTGTTTTCTTCCCCTTCCTTGCATTGTTCTCCTCAATCTGAGCTTGGAGCCTCCTGTAGAAAATCTTCTCTTCTTCATCTTGTACACCCAACTTGGATTTCATGAATTTTAGAGTTTCATTAGATGCCTTTTCCAATTGGTCTTCCATTCTGAAGAATCTTCTGCAGTTGTCCTTGTCTCTGAATTCCATCATCCAATATGGTTGGAGATGAATTGTCTTTCCTGATTGAGGGACCTTTAGAACCCTGGGAAGTGCATCAGGTTTGTTCCAGCTAGCTTTGATTTGACAAATCTTGGAGACAACCTCAGACTTGACAGTTTTAGTGAACCCAAAATCTTTCTTTAAGCATTTGAACACCACCATCAGAGTCTGATAGTCTTCTCCTAGAATTCTGTGCAGAGGCCAGATTCTTTCCCTTCCACCCTTGTAGACAAACACTAATCTCTCTGGTAGTTTCTGAGTGGCTGCAATCCCTCTCACTTCTACCAAGTCCTCAAGATATAGGTTTAAGTCTGACTCCTCCTTTATGTCATCAATGTAGATGAAGTCCTCTGGGTTTGTTGGTGGTTTTTCAACCTATGGCCTCCTCACAAAAATTGGCTTAGCCTTAGAAACCTTATGCTGTGATTTCTTCTTTGCATCCATCCCAATTAGAAATTTGGGAAAATTAGCTTCATAAAACTCAAAAGGCTCTTCCTTTGGCACAATTGGTTGATCATGAAAGTTAACAGGATGTTTAGGATCACAAGCTAATTTTCCTCCAATGCTTTGGTCTGAGAAGGTTGAAGGTACAGCTGTTACAGTGTCATTTGTTAGAGTGTCTTGAGAATCATCCTTCTCAAAGGCCAAATTCCTTTTAGCTCTTGCCTTGGGTTGCCTTGTGCTTTTTCTCTTTTCCTTTGCTTCCTCAGCTTCAACCCTAGCCTTTTCTTCTTGCTGTCTTTCCTCTTCATCTAGAGCCTGGGCAACTGAAAGAGCTTGCATGTCTGCCCTAGCTGATTCTGAAGGGTTTCGAGCATATAAACGCAACGGAAAACGTAAAAATAAATCAAAATTCGAAACCCCTCCGCAGGATCCATGCGAAAACAAAAGATTTAATTCGGAGATTAAGAACAAATACCTTAAGAAGCTTTAAAAGTTCATTAATGGAAGATTAATGGAGATCCAAAGCTTGTTCAATCACCATGTATCCCGCTCTCGCGATCTACACTCTACGGTATCCACACGAACGCTTTTCTTGAAGGATTGATGTGTACTAGCACCCGAAAACTGCTTTTTTCTCTCTCTCTTTTCTTGCTCTCATAAGAGGCTAGGGTTTTAATATAAAAATGTTTTTCATCATTAAAATCAGCCCTCTTTGAGAGTTTATATAGAGAGGAAAATAAGTATTCTAATTATAATCCAATTATAATAATATACTAATCCGAAATTCCAATTTATTATTTAATTAAGTCGCACTTAATTAATTAATAACTAATTTCAGAATTAGTTTAAGTAATTCCATTTTCTATTTAAATATTTAATCAAGTCATACTTAATTAATATTATAAATAGAATAAATTACTTATTTAAATTTAAATTCATAATTTAAATTATTTCTCCTTCAAGCGTTCTTTGTGTGTGACCCTGTAGGTTATTATTACGTTGGTAACAATTTTAATAACTAATTAAAATTGTAAACAATGAGCGGCATCTAGTAATACATCATTGTCACCCAAGTAATAATAATTAAATCGGTGATTCGATTAAGCCTTTCGTGAATAATGTTCCATGTAATATAATCCCTTTAACCTTAATATTATAGATTAAACTCGAGGCATGTAATGTGTCATCCTCTTCATAATTTAATCTTAGTTTTCTTGATCGATGAGTAGACTAATAAATCAAATCAACATTTGAGCACGGCCGTGCATTTCTTAGTCTCACTCAAACAAGAGGCCAATAATATCGCTCCTAAAATTAGGAGGGTTAAATCACATCTTGATCATTCATATTTCTCATACGATTCATAATATACCCAATGTCCACTTTTATCATCACCCGGTCAAAGGTAACTTTTAATGTAATCAAAGTATATTAATTCTCGTATAAAAATATAATGATTTCAGGTCTAAGGATCATTACACCATTATCACAGTGAGAATTACTTATGACAGTATTAACATGTGTAATCTCACGGCGGGTCAATCCAGTGTCATGTACTCTTACATGCACCTATGTTTTGACTTTAGTATCACCATACCTATGACCAATGAGATGTGGTCATCAGTCAACAAACATACTAGTCTCTGTGCATTATTATTGTCCTTAAATAATAACACTCGACTAGGGATATTTAGGAATAAAGATACTATTTATATAATCTCATTTTTAAGTCTCATACTTAAAGATATCGAATACATAGGATAATTCCAAGGACATTTATTATGCTAACATTTATAACGCAGTAAATAAAGACATAATAAACTAATAATAATAATCAATAAAACATAATTTATAATAATAAAATGTTTTCTTTAAAACATAAAAGTATTGTCTCTAGAGCACTAATACTAACAATCTCCCACTTGCACTAGAGCCAATATCCCATGTATCCAATACATTTGGAACTAGTGTGACTTACATGCTTCTGCTGCGACAAAGCCTTAGTCAGTGGTTCTGCAATATTATCAATAGTATGCACTTTACATATAAGTATATCTCCTTGATCATTAATCTCATTAATAAGGTGATATCGCCTTAGTAAATTACCAAAACATCCTCTTTGGCTACTTCGCTAGTATCAATATACTAAGCCTCGATTGTAGAATCGTTTACGGTTCTTGCTATGAACTATTCTAGCTTACAACACATCTATTTAGACAAAACACAAATCCAGACTAAGACACAAAACCGTCCTGTATGTCTAGAAACTATTATCCGTGTAACATTTTACATCCAGCTTTCTATCTCCTCCATATACCAAGAATGAGTCTTTAGTCCTTTTCAGGCACTTAAGAATATTCTTGATTCCAATCAAGTGACCATCACTTGGATTAGACTGGTACCTGCTCGTCATGCTTAAAGCATACGAGACTTCATGACGAGTACATATCATCAGATACATTCTGAAACCAATTTCCGAAGCATATAGAACTACACTAATATGGTCCATATCATCCAATGATTTTAGACCATTTATTTTGAGATCACTATCTCATAGATATGGGAACATTTCCTTTTTAGCCTCTTTGCATCCCTAATTGGTGTAATACATTGTCAATGTATGTACTCTGACTTAAGCCAAAAAATATTCGTGATCTATCTCTATAGATCATGATCCCTAAGATATAGGACACATCTCTTAAGTCTTTCATCTAGAAACTATTTCTCTACCAAGTCTTAACAGTCTGTTGAGAAAGAATGTCATTCCTTGTAATATATCATCTACATATGATACTAGGAATGCCACATGGCTCCCACTAACCTTCTTGTAAACACACGGTTCATCTTCATTTTGAATAGAGCCAAACTATTTGACTGTTTCATCAAAATGTATATTCCATCTCCTCGAGGCTTACATTAATCCATAAATGGATCGACTTATCTTATATACCATTCTAACAAAACTTGGATCTACAAAACCTTCAGGTTGTGTCATGTACACAACCTCTTCAACGCTCCATTAAGAAAGTAGTCTTGACATCCATTTGCCAGATTTCGTAGTCATAGTAAGCAAGCAAAATCCCGATGGACTTGACCATTGCCACTGGTGAGAAAGTTTCATCATAGTCAATACCATGAATTTACTTGAAACCGTTTGCCACCAGTCGTGCCTTATAGGTCTGTACATTACTATCCATGTCAGTTTTCTTCTTGAAAACGCACTTGCACCTTATAGGTTTTACCCCTTTAGGTAGATCAACCAAAGTCCATACTTGGTTTTTCATACATGGAATCCATCTTAGATTTCATGGCCTCCTGCCAACTTTTAGATCTTGGAATGTTCATAGCGTCTTGGTAGGTAAGAGGCTCATTATCATTATTCACAAGCATTACATCACCATCCCGAGTCAAGAGAAATTCATAATATCTCTCGGACTCATGGTGAATCCTACTAGACCTACGAACAACCTGTGTTTCTTGAGCAGTATTGTCATTAACATTTTCTTGTACATTATGCTCTTATTCTAACTTTGGTTCAATGTTATCTCGTGGTTCTCGATCCTCATCGAGATATATTTTCCTCCCACTATTTCTTTTAGAAAGAAATTCTCTCTCAATAAATACAACAGTCCGAGCAACAAACACTTTGTTCTCTGGAGGATTAAAGAAGTAATACCCCTTTTGTTTTAATTTGGTATCCCACAAAATTACATTTATCTGATTTTGGTCCTAGCTTGTCAGAGGTTAAACGTTTCACAAACGCTTGGCATCCCCTAATTTTCATAAATGACATGCTATGACTTTTCTCAGTCCATATCTTATATGGTGTCTCCTGAACCATTTTAGTAGGAACACAGTTTAGTGTATATGCACATGTCTCTAGGGTATAACCCCAGAAACTTATTGGAAGATCCTCTTGACTCATCATCCATCATACTATGTCCAATAAAGTGTGATTTTAGTTCTTAGAAACCCCTTTCTTTGAACCTTTTCTACTTCAGCTTAATATTCGAATTTGTTCTTCAAAAGATATCCATATTCGTATCTACTGAAATCATCAGTAACCGCTATAAAGTAGTAAAACCTACCTTCTGCCATCGTACGTATATGACCACATACATCACCATGTATAAGTCATAATCGTTCGATGACCCTTTCACCATTTCTAGTAAAAGGGGCTTTTTGTCTTTTTACCAAATAAACCAAGATTCGCATTCTTCGTATGATTCATAATCAAACTTATCCAATCATCCATCAGTATGTAAATTGGAAATGCATTTCTTATAATATGGCCTTAACTACAGTGCCAGAGGTAATGTTTGATTTGAGTCATTTTTAGAACATATAAATTGTTAACTAATTGTGCAACATCATTAACCTTTTCATTGAAATGTAATAAACAACAATTGTTATATATCCAATTAAAATGAAAAACCTTTCTTGTCCATACAAGAAACCAATATAATGTCTCTACTCTTAGAGGCACGTAGTTACAATTATCAAGTTTTAAACTTAGCCTTATAGGCAAAATTAAGTAACGAGTAACTTCAACTAGAGCAACAACTTTTGCTCCAATTCTAACCCGAAACCTGAAGCTTGACCCTCGCCGGTCTTCTTCTTAGATCTTCCAAATAAGCATGATAGTTTAACTTCCAGTCTTTCGGTTTTCCACAGAAGCGACAATCGTCTTCTTTAATTAGCAACACCTCCTTTAGGCGACAAAACCTCTTTGGGATTGGAGTTTAATATGGGCTATAGAATTAGATCAAATCTTCTTCTTTCCATTCCATTTTCCTTTCCCATTCACATTCCTACATTCACCATCATTATGGGAGTAGTCCATGCATTTATCATGTTGCTTACAGCAGTTCTCAACGTGCTTCACAACTTAGTGGGTGCTATGTCTATCTCATTTATTTCGTTGTTCACTAACTAATTGAGAATAGTTATTGTTCAAAGATTTGTATGATCACATCATTCCGAGTCTCTAGACCAATCTTGAAACCCAAAAAAATAATAATCAAGGTACTCATTATACCCTATCATCTTTAGAACATTTGGACCAACCGAATCTCATTTTCCCTACTTGTAGGTGTATGGTGTCTTGCTATTGTCAAATCCCTTTTGACGAGCCTTTTCCTCAAACATCTTTTAAGGTGCTCAAATATCTCATAAGCATCCATATGCTCATATTGTTTCTTAAGCTCATCACTCATAGTTGCAAGCATGAGATATGAAACATCAGCAGTCGAATCATCAATTTGCTTCCAATAAGCATTATGTTCGGCACATGTTACATTCTCAGTTAAAAGGTAAGGGAAGAATTTGACTAACATCGTGGTGCCTGAGGACGATCCTCAAGCTCCTATATCAGTCGAGGAAATTTGTTCCTGTTAGCTTGTCCTTCTCAAGGACTGATCGCATAGAGAAGTTGTTTGTGTTATTTGTCATTTGATAACTACAATATTAAAGTGCATAAAATTAATCTAGGTTGCAAATTTGTTAATTATTATGTTTAAGTGATTATGGTATATCATTATATACCTCCCACTATTTTTATCAAATAAATAGCCCTAACTATTAATTCGGAAGGCATTACTCTAAATCCTTCTAGTGAGCCAAGATCCATATTTCGTCATGCTTAAGGTCAGCTTTGGCTTTACTCCCAAAACATGATTTATTTAGGTAGACAACTCTTATCAATTATATCATATATAACTCTTGGAAAGTTTGGTAGAACAACATATGTTCACATTTATCTAATAAATCATACCAAGCTCCATGCCTCTAAGTTCACAATCCTATTGTAGTAACTTAGTTAAGTCTAACCCAATGGTCTAACAGTTAAGTATCACATTTAATTCATCGCGTCTTACCACGATAGATAGGAGTGCTTCGCTTTGGCGAACCCACTCTATCTCGATCTAGGTCATGACGAGTGTTGCCCATTGGAAGGCATCTAATCGACTTAATATTTTAACTTTAGGGATTTTATTATTAAAACGACCATGATCCCAAGTAGGATAGGTTGTTTTATTTATGATATAACATGTATCATATACATACAGCAATATACACAATCATCTCATTATTATCCAATCCTCATGAATATCTTATATTCAAAAATATATAAACATACATATATATAAATCAACACAAAAACATGGTAGATCGCAAACATGCATATATATCGAAAACTGTTAAACACACAACCGAATTAAAACGTTTCGCAAGTAGCTCTGATGTCATTGAAGGGTTTCGAGCATATAAACGCAACGGAAAACGTAAAAATAAATCAAAATTCGAAACCCCTCCGCAGGATCCATGCGAAAACAAAAGATTTAATTCGGAGATTAAGAACAAATACCTTAAGAAGCTTTAAAAGTTCATTAATGGAAGATTAATGGAGATCCAAAGCTTGTTCAATCACCATGTATCCCACTCTCGCGATCTACACTCTACGGTATCCACACGAACGCTTTTCTTGAAGGATTGATGTGTACTAGCACCCGAAAACTGCTTTTTTCTCTCTCTCTTTTCTTGCTCTCATAAGAGGCTAGGGTTTTAATATAAAAACGTTTTTCATCATTAAAATCAGTCCTCTTTGAGAGTTTATATAGAGAGGAAAATAAGTATTCTAATTATAATCCAATTATAATAAAATACTAATTCGAAATTCCAATCAATATATATATATAAAGGAGGATACGCAGGAGGTGAGGTGGCATCCTAAGATCGTCTCAATCTATTTTTCTAATTTTTTTAGAGGTTTACAATTTTAAATACTAATAAATCAAAAAATAGTTTTTAGCATATTAGAAGTAGAATAGGTGTTCGAAGTTATAGAGGAGAAGAATTCGAATTTATAGCGAAGACATATAATTAAAATTTCTATTTGAAGTAGAATAAGTGTTTGAATTTGTAGAGATGAAGAGTTCAAATATAAAACAAGTTCTTGCAAAGTTCTATTTGAAAGTAGAATATGTGTTTCGATTTATAAAGGAGAAAAGTTCGGATATAAAAGAAGTACTTGCAATTAAAAGTTCTATTGGAAGTAGAATAAGCGTTTGTAATACATAACTAAAAGTTCTATTCGAAGTAGAATATGTAAAGTTATATTGGTGTTTTTTCGACGAAAAAGTGTCTCATTAGAAAGGAGTATGATAACATAAAAATTAATATATAAGACAAATATATATTCAATATATTAAATTTGAGATTTTGATATTAAAAAGGAAAATGTGTTTCACGGGAGGACGGCTTATTAGCGAGGACCGAGTAATTTTCATAAGTTATTTGATAGAAATTTAAAAAAAATTATTACGCCGCCGTGAAGCGCGGCTTTTTCAACTAGTTTATTATTTAATTAAGTCGCACTTAATTAATTAATAACTAATTTCAGAATTAGTTTAAGTAATTCCATTTTCTATTTTAAATAATTAATCAAGTCATACTTAATTAATATTATAAATAGAATAAATTACTTATTTAAATTTAAATTCATAATTTAAATTATTTCTCCTTCAAGCGTTCTTTGTGTGTGACCCTGTACGTTATTATTACGTTGGTAACAATTTTAATAACTAATTAAAATTGTAAACAATGAGCGGCATCTAGTAATACATCATTATCACCCAAGTAATAATAATTAAATCGGTGATTCGATTAAGCCTTTCGTGAATAATGTTCCATGTAATATAATCCCTTTAACCTTAATATTATAGATTAAACTCGAGGCATGTAATGTGTCATCCTCTTCATAATTTAATCTTAGTTTTCTTGATCGATGAGTAGACTAATAAATCAAATCAACATTTGAGCACGGCCGTGCATTTCTTAGTCTCACTCAAACAAGAGGCCAATAATATCGCTCCTAAAATTAGGAGGGTTAAATCCCATCTAGATCATTCATATTTCTCATACGATTCATAATATACCCAATGTCCACTTTTATCATCACCCGGTCAAAGGTAACTTTTAATGTAATCAAAGTATATTAATTCTCGTATAAAAATATAATTATTTCAGGTCTAAGGATCATTACACCATTATCACAGTGAGAATTACTTATGACACTATTAACATGTGTAATCTCACGGCGGGTCAATCCAGTGTCATGTACTCTTACATGCACTTATGTTTTGACTTTAGTATCACCATACCTATGACCAATGAGATGTGGTCATCAGTCAACAAACATACTAGTCTCTGTGCATTATTATTGTCCTTAAATAATAACACTCGACTAGGGATATTTAGGAATAAAGATACTATTCATATAATCTCATTTTTAAGTCTCATACTTAAAGATATCGAATACATATCATAATTCCAGGGACATTTATTATGCTAACATTTATAACACAGTAAATAAAGACATAATAAACTAATAATAATAATCAATAAAACATAATTTATAATAATAAAATGTTTTCTTTAAAACATAAAAGTATTGTCTCTAGAGCACTAATACTAACAGATTCCTCAGCTCTAGCTTCAGCAAAATTTGGGTGACCAGCCCAAACACAGATCTCTTGTCCATTCCTGTAGATTATTGCTCTTTGATTCCTGATCTCAGGCACATTGCTTGCCTTGCATTTTACAATTAGTTCACTCAGAACCTTGAGCTCATCAGGAAGTGGAGGAGGATAGAATGTCCTAGCAATGTTATTGCCCTTTGGTTTAGCTGGGGAACTTGGAGATAAGCATCTTTGAAATGTAGATGTATCCACACCTCTAATATATGAAGTTTGTCCCTTTTCTTTCCTTGGACCAGTTATCACTCCATGTAGAAGAGGTTTAAGTTTATATGATGATTTAGTTTGTGGCTCCAATTCCGTTGACACTAAGACCATGGCATTCGTTGATGATGTGATAGGCTCATCCGTTGCTGTAGAAGTAGCTTGATCCGTTGATGGATGTGTTCTTGCAGTTCCAGCTATCTTCTTAATCCTTGCATCAATGCTAGACCATTTTTATTTAATCTGTGCAACAAGTTGTTGCCTCATGGATGCCTGTTGTATCAGGTCAATGCCATCCAATTTATTCTTTAGTGACTCCCCCATAGCTAATGGCTCTTGTGGTAAAGAAATGGCTGGGACCATAACTTTTGTGATTTGAATATGAAGCTCCTTAGATTTCTCCCCCTTTTTGTTATCATCAAGAGTAATAACAGGGAGACCTTAAGCTGCCACTAGCTGAGTCAAAAGTTGAGTTTGCTTCTCATGTGCCTGCTGCATTTGAGTTAATGTGGCTTCCACTTTGTCCACCCTAGAAGTAAGAGTTTTCAAGGTAGTTGCCACCTCATTATCCTTGTTGAAGAAGGTGGTCATCCTGGCAACAGTGAGAAGTGGGAGTTTTTCATCAAGCCTATTATCTATAGAGTCCTTAAGATTTTCAATGGAGTCCTTGATTTCCCTAGCTTCAATCCTGGTCTGCAACATCTGTAGCCTCTGAATCTCCAAAGAGTCCATGATAGCCTTGTAGAATTTCTTGTCATTGTCATTAGCAGACTCATGAGCCAGGTAAGCCTCATTGTACTACCTAGAAATTGCAGCATCCAGGCTATGATTTCCATGCATGTTTTGAGAAAGCCATCTTGGAGTAGGAGGCACCACAGAAGTCCCAGTCTGTGCAGTAGTAGCCACCTGTAGAACAGCATCCTCATCACTTGAAGAATCATCATACTCAAAACTTCCACCAGCTCCTGGAGACAAATTGGCAAGTGCATCCTTAGCCCTCATCATGGATGCAGTTGTATGAATAAGATTAAGTGACCTCTCTACCTCCATATTGCCCTGTTGAGCCATTAGTTGATAGGCTGGCACAGGATGAGTAAAGGTTTCAGGATCCAGAGAAATACTATCCAGAGTCTGTTGATAATACTCTTGGAAAGTCAGTTCCCTTTCACCCTCATTAACCTTCATTGACTCACTAGCAATGGCTGCTTCCTCCCTTATTTCTCCTGTAGTCCCTTCTCTCTCTCCACTCTTTTCTTGCATCATGGGCTCCCCATGGCTCACACCTCTCACACACTCACCTTCACCTACTAAGGTGGAACACTCAGTCTCTCCTTTTGCCTGGCTGGAAGAAATATCCAGCCTCTCACTCACATCCTCTCCTTTTGCCTGGCTGCAAGCTAGCCTCTCAGATTCACTCTCTTTCAATCCTAGATGTGTTTCAACTACCACTAGATCATCTGCACTAGTTGTGTGAACTACTAGATTTTCAATAAAAGGTGCAGAATGAACTATCAACGGAATGGTAATTTGAACTGTCAACGGTATGGATACCGTTGATGGAGAAGCACTTGTCAACGAAAGAGACTGTTTCGTTGATGAAATCAAGGAAGGATTTTGAGAAAGTGAAATTATAGTAGAATCTGTGGTGATTGACTTTAAAGATGGTTCCACGGATCCTCTTGTAGCTTCAGAAAAAGATGATTGGTGGCCCAACAAATCACTTAACAAGTGATGACCACCAATTTCAGAGAGGGGCTTCTCCAAGAACAAAGTTGGAGAATCAGGAATAGATGTATGGATCATATCCACATCTAAAGACTGTGTTGTTGAATTTTGTGGAGGTGTCTCAATATTAATATTGAGAGAGTGGGACTGTAACCCCAGAGTAAAAATTGGGGCTACATCAAATTGAATTTGAGAAACTGGAATTGTTGCTTCCAGTGTGTGTGCACCATGTGTGACCTGGGATTTTTGTCTTACCCTTCTTTGGTATTGGGAAATAGCTATTTGTGGGCTAGACGTGTCCCTTACCCTTTTGATGTGTGCTGTTGGAGGAGAGCTTGTTTCAATAACTACATCCTTTTGGGAGGATGTAATTAGACTTGTGCTAATATCCATATTACTCATTGTGCCTTGTTGGGAAGACACAATGGGGCTTGTCTGGGAAACACTCATCTCTCCCACCTTATCCTTAGGGTTTCTTTGATTTTCACCCCTTCCCTCACTTCTCACACCACCTGCACCACTCCCCTTGGGTTGTGTAGTGGATTTTACAACAGGTGCCTTTTGAGAAGCACCTGAGGTTGGCTTGGAAGATTTCTTACACTTTTGTTTTGTTGCAGGGGTAGGAGCCTGTTGGGTCACAACTACAGACTCCATAGCAACAGAGGTGGGTGAAATAGTAGAAGTAACAGTCAAACTAACAGGGTTAGAAGTGGTTACCTCAATTATGGGCAGATACACCACTGGGACATCACCATTGTGATTGAGCCTCAGGATGTCTGTCAGTACCCTCTTCTCTTGTACAAAGCAGTCAAACCTGGAATTTGGGTTAGAGATAACCAATGGTGTTGGACTAACATGGTTAGCCAACATCATTAGAAATCTAGCATAATAGATATTATTTTTCTTATTTGTCTTATCACCCAACTTAGCACCAATTTCATACATAAGTTGGGTGCTAAAGTCATAATATCTATCAGTTAAGAGCATGGTAAACAGAATCAAAATTGAGTTACTTAATGCATCAAAGTTACTGATTTTACCAGAAAAGACCTTAATGAATGCATCAGCTAAGTAACTATATTCCCTGACCATACCTCTCCTAATTATTTTACCCAAATTATCAGTTGGCAAAGAGTAATTTATAGAATTAAGCATATTAACCATTTCAATATATGAAGGTAAAGCTAAGCAGTTATTCTCAGGAATGTGAAGGCATGCTTGCAATACATCTGAATTGACAATATACTCTTCACCTTGAATGGTGAATTGCAAAGTGCAATTTGTCCCACTGTACTCACAGGAGGTCCAAATCTCCTCTATTATTTCATTGTAGAGCGGAGTTGAGTGAAACATTGCGTATCTCATTTTGAAATTCATCAAGAAATCCATCATCTTGTGAAAGATTCTGTTCGGACTTTCCTTGACAACAAATGGAATGGAGTTGTTTTTCTCGTAAATGAACCCTCCAGCTGACATGAGTTTGACTATGGGTGCCATTGTTGAGTGAAGAAAAGCTTGAACTTTGTTTTTCTTTGAGAGAAGAAGAAATAAGAAAGCCTTTGGAAATTTTGAGAGCAAGGTAGAAAAGAATTAAAGAAAACAAAATTTCTTAAATACTCCCCCAAAATTTCTCAAAAATTGAGTCCAATAATAAATATAAAGTACTAGATTGGCTTAAAAATCTGACCGTTACAATTAAAATATTACCATGATTTATACTTACAGGGGTGTATGCATAGATCGTGGTAAAGAGACGTGCAAATTCAACGGTTCAGATTGACCACGCTATATCAACGAATCAGAATTGGGCGGTTAAGGTCCCGTCTATTTCGTTGATAAAGCTCCGTTTCGTTGACATGAAAGTGTTGTCAACGAAATACCCAGAAAAATGCTAAGACTGTCAACGGAATGAGGCATTCGTTGACATAGTAATTTTGACTTAGACAAAATTTCAGTTTTTCCTGAGAAAATTAATTCACAGAAAATCATAGCAACTTTCTAGCTGCAAAGTTAACTTGCAAAAATCTCAAAATAATTAAGAGAGATTCAGCATACCTAGCTCACTTACTAATCTTGAGAATGTTGATTTATCAAGTGGCTTGGTAAAGATGTCTGCAAATTGTTGTTCACTTGGAACAAAATGTAACTCCACAGTACCATTCATAACATGTTCTCTAATGAAATGGTACTTGATGTCAATGTGCTTGGTCCTTGAATGCTGCACTGGATTCTCAGTAATAGGAATGGCACTAGTGTTATCACAGAAGATAGGAATTTTCTCAACTCTTAATCCATAATCAAGTAGTTGATTTTTCATCCATAAAATATGTGCACAACAACTTCCAGCTGCAATGTACTCAGCCTCAGCTGTGGAGGTAGAAACTGAGTTTTGTTTCTTGCTGAACCATGACACAAGCTTGTTTCCTAGGAATTGACAGGTGCCAGTTGTGCTTTTCCTGTCAATTTTACTTCCTCCATAATCTGCATCTGAATAACCAATTAGTTCAAAGCCAGATTCTCTAGGATACCAAATGCCAAGGTTTGGTGTTCCTTTGAGATATCTAAAAATTCTTTTAATAGCAACTAAATGGGATTCCATAGGGTCAGCCTGAAATCTAGCACAAAGACATGTAGCAAACATAATATCAGGTCTACTAGCTGTTAAATATAAAAGTGAGCCTACCATGCCTCTGTAACTTGAAATGTCCACAGATTTTTCCTTAGTATTAAATTCAAGTTTGGTGGCAGTACGCATGGGAGTTTTGGCAGGAGAGCATTCCATTAAGTTAAATTTCTTTAACAAATCATGAATATATTTTGTTTGACTAATGAAAATGCCTTCATCAACTTGCTTTACTTGGAGACCAAGAAAATAAGTTAATTCTCCCATCATGCTCATTTCATATTTACTTTGCATAAGCTTGACAAACTTTTGACAAAGTTTTTCATCTGTAGACCCAAAAATTATGTCATCTACATAAATTTGAACAAGTATAGTAGAGCCATTCACAATCCTATGAAAAAAGGTTTGATCTACAGTACCTCTAGTGAAGTGATTCTCAAGGAGGAACTGTGAAAGTGTGTCATACCAGGCTCTAGGTGCTTGTTTCAAACCATAGAGTGCTTTGAGGAGAAAGTACACATACTCTGGAAAATTATCATCTTCAAAACCAGGAGGTTGACTTAAATACACCTCCTCTTCCAATTCCCCATTCAGAAAAGCACTCTTCACATCCATTTGATAGACCTTGAAATTGGCATGGGCTGCATAGGCTAGGAAAATCCTTATTGCTTCTAGTCTTGCAACAGGAGCAAAGGTTTCATCAAAATAAATTCCCTCTTCCTGTGAGTAGACTTTAGCAACAAATCTAGCTTTTTTCCTTGTGACTATGCCATTTTCATCCATCTTGTTTCTGAACACCCATTTTGTGCCTATAACACTCCTGTCTTTAGGCTTGCGCACCAGCTTCCAAATTTTGTTCCTCTCAAATTGGTTTAGCTCCTCTTTCATAGCTAAAACCCAATCTGGATCTAGAAGTGCATCCTCAACTTTCTTTGGCTCATCTTGAGACAAAAAGCTACTGTATAGACATTCCTCTTGAGTTGCTCTTCTAGTTTGGACTTTTGAAGAAACATCACCTATAATAAGCTCAAAGGGATGATCTTTAGTCCATTTCCTTAAGGGAGGTAGATTAGCTCTTGAAGAAGTAGCTTCATGATCATGATTGCCTTGATTAGATGTTTGTCCTTGAGAAACTCCCCCTGAGATTGTTGTCCCTAAATGATCACTCCTAGACGCATTTCTGTGACTGTCAACGGAATGCCCATTTAGACTATCAACGAAACGCTCATTCTGACTGTCAACGAAACCTTCATCATGACTGTCAACGAAACCTTTATCATGACTGTCAACGAAATGACCATTTGGTCTGCTAGCAGCTATTCTTTTCAATCTTAATGCAGTAATTTCATCTTCACTAATGCTTTCATCTGTGATAGACACAACAACTTTAGGTTGTTTTTCAGTAGCCTTAACATGCTTCACTTGATCTCCTTCCTCATTCTCAAAAGAAAGACTTCCATGGAAACCTTCATCACAGAGACCTTGAATTTTGAGATCATCAAAAACAACATGTACAGATTCCATAACAATGTTGGTTCTGAGATTATAGACTCTGTAATCTTTCCCTGCTGCATATCCCACAAATATTGCTTCATCTGCCTTTGCTTCAAATTTCCCCAAATGCTCAGCTTGATATCTCAGACTAAAGCACTTGCATCCAAAGACATGAAGAAAATCCAATAGTGACTTCTTTCTTTTGAGTAGTTGATAAGGGGTCATTCCCTTGGCTTGATTAATCAAAGAAATATTTTGAGTGAAGCAAGCTGTGTTAACTGCCTCAGCCCAGAAATAAGTTGGCAACTTTGATTCATCTAGCATTGTCCTTGCAGCTTCAATAAGTGTTCTGTTTTTCCTTTCAACTACACCATTTTGCTGTGATGTCCTTGCTGCTGAGAATTCATGCAAAATACCATTTTCTTCATAGAACATCTTCACAGTTGAATTCTTGAATTTTGTCCCATTGTCACTCCTAATCCTCCTTACTTTGAAATCAGGATGATTGTTTACCATCTTGATGTGATTGATAATGATTTCACTTGCCTCATCTTTGGAGTGCAAAAAGAAAGTCCATGTAAATCTAGAAAAATCATCAACAATAACAAGACAGTATTTCTTCTTTGAAATAGACATGACATTTACAGGACCAAATAGATCCATATGAAGCAACTCAAGCTGTTGGACAATTGATGACTCTGTCTTGCTTTTGAATGATGCCTTCTTTTGTTTCCCTTTTTGACAGGCATCACACAAACCATCCTTTGAGAATTCCACCTGTGGAATTCCTCTAGCAAGATCTTTCCTTACCAAGTCATTCATAACCTTAAAATTCAAATGAGACAATTTCTTGTGCCATAGCCAACTTTCATCCTTGCTTGCCTTGCTGAAAAGACAAGTGATGGTGTCTAGACTTGTGCTACTAAAGTCAGCAATGTACACATTCCCTCTTCTGAATCCAGTCATTACCACATTGTTGTCTCCTCCTTTAGAAACAACACAGGCTTCTTTTGAAAAAGTAACTAAAAATCCTTTATCACAAAGTTGGCTGATACTAAGAAAATTGTGCTTAAGACCATCCACCAATGCAACCTCATCTATGATGACATTATCTTTTGAAATCAAGCCATATCCCTTAGTGTAGCCTTTGCTGTCATCTCCAAAAGCAATACAAGGGCCAGCTCTTTCCTGTAACTCTGTGAGCAGGGTAGAATCACAAGTCATGTGTCTTGAACAACCACTATCCAAGTACCAAAGATTCCTTTTGTCTCCCTGCACATAATAAAATCAAATCAAGTTGATTTTGGTACCCAAGTTACCTTGGGTCCTATTTTGTTAGCCTTTGATTTATTCTTTACATCATTTTTCACCTTGGGCTCAAATTGAGTTAAATCAACCTTTACCTTTGGTGTTGGTTTTTGAGGGTTGCTCACATTTTCATTCATAGCATGCATATTTGGAGGAACAAGCATGTTATTCACATTCCATGGCATTTGTGGCACATTAAACATATTCATGTATGGATTAGGCACAAATGGCATATTCACATATGGATTCTGAAGTTGTGCATATGGAGCAAACACATTAGGCATAACAGGCATTGCAGACATAGAGGCATTCATTGTAGGCGTAGGCATTTTCACATTAGTAGACTTCTTAACAGATTTGCAGTTAGCAGATAAATGACTAACACTACCACAATTAACACATGTCTTTCTAGGAGCATATTTACCAGGTGTGTAATTGTTATGTTTGTTAATCCCTACTTTGCCATTTCTGTTATTCTTCTTATTGCCCTTAACCTCAACTTGAATTTTCTCTAACTTGTCTTTCAATTGCTTGTTAGACAAGTGACCTACATTTGCTCTTTCAACAGGCTTCTCAACTTTCTTTGATTTACTAGACTCACCTTGAACAAAGTTCTTGGTGACATGACCATACTTGTTATTAAGTCTAGTGAGTTCACTACAAGAAAACTGATATTTATCTACCGATACTTTACCTACTAATGCATATTGGAAGCTAAAAATCAGTTTTATCTACTAATATTTATTGGTAAAAATTATTAGTAGACAAATGTCATGTTACACATACCTATTGAAAATTAACCATAGCTATTGGTAGGCAAAAAGATTTACCTACATATATATCATATATCAGGAAATGTTTACATGTTAGCGTTTCCATTTTCTTTGATAGAATTTTAATTTTTCAATTTTTTTCTAAATGAATGCTGATGTGTAAATATGTCATAGTCAATAATCCTACATATCCGGTTACAAATAGAAATTAGAAATAATTATAATGACACGTCATTGTTTAATAATAGTTTTTTTTTATATCTGACCACAACATCTCTGTTTTAATTTCTAGGTAATCGTATCTTTTATTACCATTTACAAATTATCGATCTAAAACTTAAAGAACCCTAATTTTTTGCTGAAAGAGGAGACGACAGTCCAAGATAAAGAGATATAGGCTAATCCAAGGTAAAATATTCTTGAATTCCCCTGTTTATGTGTGTATAGATACCTCCTGCTAATCTTAACTATTTATGATCCATCAATGGTTGCTTATATGAGTATAATGATTCCTCACTTCTATTATTATAACCATCAAATTATGTTTTCTATGACTAATTATTATGGGTAGATATTATCTAGTTAATGGACAATTTCTAATTCTAATTCTAAAACCTTGAACCCCGAATTCTTGAAAAGTTTGTAGAAAAGTTTTGAGCAAATAAATGATATACATCTTATGTATGTTTGGTTCTAATTATGTATGTTTCACTTTCCTGGCGGAATAATCCTTGGAGAGTAATAATTGAACTCTTACCGGTTAAAATAATATAATTAACTCACATCTTCATTCAACTTGTTTTTCCTTTCTTATGATATATGTCCACTCTCTGCTCATGGGTGACTATAGAATTGAGGCACCATCCGTTTGGGTAGATTTTATGAAGAATGTTGTATACTTGTATGAGAAGATCATTCTGCTCATAAGAAATAAATTGTCTTGTTCTCCTTTCGAGCTAAACTCAACAATAATATAGTATTAGAATTAGTGTATAATGCTCGAGAATTATCAAACATTTTTTACTTTATGTTACAAGAAAGCGTTGAAAATGGTTCTGAGAACACTGGTTGGTTTTGAAGCACCTAGGGGAGTGACAATCTTGTCGATGAGGCAACTAAAATTTGAAATTTCTCTAAGGCTTGGATCTAAGTGTTTAAGGTTTTCTTGCTAGCAAACCAATTAAAATTTTGAAAAATAGAGAGATAAGAAAAACATGAAGAATATAGCCTTTAGATTATAAATATATACTAGCCTATAACCCTTGCAAGGCACGGGCCTTAAAAAATAATAAACTAAAAAATTTAATGTGAAAATATTAAAATAAAAGTAAAAATTAATATGATAAATTATAAAATGA
This sequence comes from Heracleum sosnowskyi, assembly GCA_030848705.1. Lineage (NCBI taxonomy): Eukaryota > Viridiplantae > Streptophyta > Magnoliopsida > Apiales > Apiaceae > Heracleum > Heracleum sosnowskyi. The sequence continues at coordinate 55,348,711 of CM061238.1, read as the reverse complement.
GAAACTTAAATATTAATTGGAACATAAAAAAATATAAAAAATACAGATGGGGCTGAGGAAGATAAATGAGGTATTATTAATATTATTTTATAATAAAATAATATTAATAATAAGGACAAATAGAAAATCTAACATGTTTTAATTAAAAATAATAATTGTCCGTGATTTTTTAGAAGTGTTTTAATTATATTAATTGTATTTATTAAAAAAATACGTTGACATGTTAAAATAAGTAAGTTTTTTAATAAGGACAAATAGAAAAGCTATTATGTTTTAATTAAACAAATAACTGCCCGTAATATTTTTTGATGTGTTTTAATTACATTGATTGTATTTGTTAAAAAAATACGTTCACTTGTTAAAATAGAAAAAAATAGGTAAATTTTTTTAAATAATTAAAAGTATTAAAATAGGTAAGTTTTTTTCAGGCCGGATTTAATGGTGTAACATGCAAGTTGTGACCATTTTCATAGCCATTCTTATACAAGAGTCAAGTTTTAAACTACTAGTTAATCAGAGATTAAACAATTATGTTCTGGTTGCCAGTTTGCTTGTCAGGCAACAAGAAGATTTGTATAGAATAATTAACAGGCGAAGCTAGGGAATCATAAACAAAGATTATGTTATATTATTTGTTAATCACTGCAGATTATTAATAGAACATTGTTGTCTTCCATAGTTCCATTTCACTTTACTACAAGGCACAGTGAAGTAAACACATGACTGAATAGATTTTATTGTAAAAACCATGAAAAGCATCAGATACATAAAACCTTAAAGCAAGATCAAAATTATTAAGATTATACTAACAGGACATAAAAATACATGAAACCTTAAAGCTGCAAACTGCTTCTCTTCCTCGAATCCATCGTCACTTTGATCCGCAGAAGTTATTTTCCGGATGCTAAGCCTGCTATAGGATATTATTACGGTGTTTGATTAGTCATTCTTACCTCTAATAAAATATACGAGGTGCAAAAAAAGTGTCTAGAAAGATACTTATTTTACCTCGCATTCTTATTAGAGCTACCAGAGGCAATAATGTATCTGCAACGATACCTTTTTACCTCTTAGAAGCAACCCCAAATATTCTCATCCAAAAAATATGTGTTACGTATGCTTTATGTTACATGTTAGAATTGCTATTTAAAAAGTTTTTGTAATAAGTTACAAATTTTTTCAGGAACGACATGGATCGCTCATGGATAAATATACCAGATAAGTTGTCGGTAGAATATGCAAATGGCATATCTGAATTTATAAGTGTTGCAGAGAAGTATGTGAACTCCAAAGGCAAGTATGTGAACTCCAAAGGCATGGTTTTATGTCTGTGTGGTCGATGTGTGAATAAGCAATCACAAGGGTTCAACGTGATTAAGCTACACTTGCTCACTCATGGCTTTTTAAGTTCTTACAAGATATGGTATTATCATGGTGAACAGATTGATGACATAGAAGATGATGTGATCTTTAATACTCAAGATGGGGATCCACGAGATGAACAAGATGATTTGGCTGAAGGTCTTAATGATGCTATTAATACTAAGTACTTTGATGTTGGCCCAACTAGTGATTTTATCAGTGAATCTCCATTTAATGCGTGTGACAAGTATGATGCCTTGTTTAAATCTCTTCATAAGCCTTTGTACGACAACTGTAAAATTTCTGTCCTAAGTGCAGTGGTTAGGTTAATGAACGTAAAGGTGCTTAATAAAATAACGGATAAAGCCTTTGAGGATATATTAAAGTTTCTAAAACAGATCTTGCCTGAAGGTAATTTTTGTCCAGAGAATTATTACCAGACAAGGAAGCTTCTTTGTGAAGTGGGTCTAGGATATGAGCACATTGATGTATGCCAGTATGATTGTGCTATATTCTATGGTCCAAATGCAAATGCTACATCATGTCCGGTGTGTCAATCTAGTCGTTATAAACGAAACAAGATCCCACATAAACGACTTAGATGGTTCCCACTAAAGGATCGACTTAAAAGATTGTTCAACTCAAAGCATACTGCAAAGGATATGAGATGGCATCAAGAAGTTCGTAAAAATGAGCCTGGTATATTACGTCATCCAGCTGATGGGATGGCTTGGAAGCATTTTGACAATGCATACCCCGACTTCGCTGCAGATTCTAGGAGTGTACGAATGGGGTTGACTCTGTTGTTTATTGTTTGTTGACTCTGTTTCTGATTCTAAGGTTTCAACAACATACCCTAGCTTTTCTTTGTTCTTTTTCCATGATTGCTCACAGAAAGATTCCATACCTTGAACATTAATGATGTTGGAAGCAACATTCATGGAATCTTTCCATTTTGCAATCACACTTTGTTCTATTTCTAGTTGTGTTTTAAGAATCTCTTCCCTTTTTAACACTTTCTCAAGTTCCATCTTAACATCCCTACTAACACAGCTCATTTTCTCAAATTCAATGAGATGTGCTTCTAACATGGCATTTCTATCACTTAAGAGTAAATTGGTCTCTTTAATTCTTGAGTTCTCTTTGGTAAGTGATTTAAGAGTAACACACAAATTATACAGTACATTAGACATTTCATTCACTGCACTATCGCATTCCTCTTTAGAAAGCTCAGAAAGATTAGTAATTGTTACCTGGTTGCTAGAGGAACTTGCTTCCTGCTCATGATTGTTAGCCATTAGAGCCAAGTTGACATACTCAATATCATCATCTGAATCTTCACCATTACCAGCCCAATCATACTCCTGAGACATGAAAGCCTTTTCTTTCTGCTTGAGAAGTTCAAAGTATTTCTTTTTATAATCAACAGGCTCAAATTTCCTGTTGCCCTTCTCAACTTTGGGCTTTCTGCAATCTCCAGCAAAGTGACCAATCATTCCACAGTTGAAACATTTAGACTTAGACTTTTCAATCCAATTATTTTTGCTAGGTTGAAAGTCTCTCCTTGGTGGCCTTGCTTCTGAGTTTCTCTTGAATTTGAACTTAGAAAATTTTCTTGAAAGAAAAGCAATGTGTTCATCAATCTCATCTAAGTCATCCAAGTTCGCTGGTTCTTCTTCTTCTTCTGTCATCTTGCCTTTACCCTTGCTAACATCACTCCTATAACTAGTTCGACTAGTTGTGGCTTTTACAGCTTTTTCATTGTCATCTTCCAGTTGGTTCACAGATGCAATCAATGCAATAGATCCACCTTTCTTTTGTACCTTCTCAATTTCTTCATCTTGCTCCATTTCCAGCTCATATGTCTTTAAGGTTCCATAAAGCCTTTCAAGAGTGTAGTCTTTGTACTCCTGAGTGTTTCTCAAAGAAACAGTCATAGACTTCCATTCTTTTGGAAGAGCTCTAAGAAATTTGGGATTTGAATCCTTGGTTTGGTAGATTCTCCCATACAGCTTTAATCCATTCAAGAGCTTTTGAAACCTACTAAACGTGTCATTTAGGGTTTCACCAGCTTTAAAATGAAAGTGCTCATATTGTTGTATGAGGAGTTTCATTTTGTTCTCCCTAACTTGCTCAGTTCCTTCACAGAGTGTTCTAACAGTGTCCCATACTTCTTTAGAAGTTGTACAGTTTATGACATTGTCAAACATCTCTTGCTCCAAACCATTAAACAAAATGTTCATGGTTCTTTTATCTTTATGGGCTTTTGCAACATCTTCAACAGTCCATTCTGAGACAGGTTTTGGAATTTCTACATCTTCAGCATCATCTGGCAGTCCAACTCTAGATGCAAACTTCATGGGAACGTGTGGACCTTTCTCAATGCAGTCTACATATCTCTCATCCATAGACATGAGATGTAGATGCATTTTTACTTTCCAGTGAAAGTAATTGTCCTTATCTAGAACTGGTATCTTTACACCTGCATCCTTCTTCACCATGGTTTCTGTTTTGGCCTTGATCTTTAAACTTCTAGTATGTTAGAAGCTTGCTCTGATACCAATTGTTAATCCCAAATGACCTAACAAAATTGTAGAAGAGGGGGTTGAATACAATTATAGATATTTTCTAAACTTAAAACAACTTTCAAATAAAACAATACTGAAAATAAAAACACAAGAAAATATAAAATTTCAGTTGGATGTTTTGAGGATCCAACTGAGATGTTTTTATTGCGGAAATAATCTGTGTTACAAATGTATCACAGCTGCTCAGTTCCTGATTTGGAGTGAGAGTACTCTTTGAAAGAAGCTAATACAAACTATTTTTATCTCACTCACATATCTCAAAATGAACTGCTACACTTGGTTATATAACCCAAGTTTACAATTCTATTTTTGGCTACACTAAAATACACTAAAGGTAACCGTCACTAGCTTGCTTTTCATCCCTTTTGTTCAATGGTCCTTGGAGATCTTGTCTTTTGTCTTCATGCTTATTATGATCCCACTCAAGAACCTAATTGGAAATTGGAATGTTTCCTCATTCCCAGTGACCATTTTGATGGCTTCCAATGCAAAGTACACTTCTACATCACCTTTTGATATGTCAGAAAACTGTCACTATCACTTTGTCAACTATTCAGAAAAGTGATAATGATTCGTTGATAGCAGGGAGATGTGTTCCGTTGATAGCTTTATCCTTCATTCCGTTTATGGTATATTCTTCATTCCGTTGATAGAGTAATCTTCATTCCGTTGACATGTCTTCACTTAGGCAAAATTACAAGGCACAATTTATTTACACTTAACCAACCTATTTTGCTTATCTAGTACATAGTCAACATGACTTAGAAAACCTATCTAATACCTACAACAAATGTATATCAACCAGTGAAGTATTGTACAGTGCAATTTCTACATCACTCATTTCGTTGATGAGCTACCTGTCAACGGAAGCTGCAAAGTATACCATTCCGTTGATAGTTACAATATTGACCTAATACAAAATCTACTAAGTGTTTTATAATTATCATCAAGAACAACATATTCCTAACAAGAGACCACGGTTACCTTCTAGACATAACAATAAGGCTTTCTGACCATGATCATGTAGGTCTTGTGTCTTAGATTGTTTTGGCGAACGAATCGTATCGTTTCGATTTACGGTTTAGGAGAAACACTCGTTTTAGTGAAAGTGGTTTCGAGTAACTAAGTAGCTCACTATATGAACTTTGAGCGTATGATCAAGCCTCTTAAAAATGGACATAGGTCATGAAATTAATGTGGATATTAGTATGGACAGTTAAGAAGGGAACTTTGAAGGTTTCTTGTTAAAAAGATGATTTTTCGATTTTATAAACATGCGAGAATCAAAGTTGCACAAGTGGAATGCCCTTAAGGGGATAGTAACGCCATAAGTTTAGTAATGGTAAAGTACTTGGGTTTTGTGAATGGATTATCAACCAAACTTTTGACTTAAGAGTTTAAGGAATGTCATGAGGATTATAAGTGACCAAGAGCGAGACATTTGATGTTCGTTAATAGAACATTAGTGCTTAAGCTAATGGCACTTTAAATGATTACGCTAGGGGACTGATCGAGTATTTCTTTCTTTATAGATTTCCCGGCAAATTCTCGAACCCCTAACAACCAAGGAACCAAGACAAGTTTTCTCATTCCATGCTATGTTTCAATTACCTATAACTGATGATTGCATATGATATGATATCATGCATGCTTTCAAACCTTACATCGTATATAGATGTGGTTGTATTTAAAAATGTTGAAATTATAGTATATGCATATGATATATGCATGCAAGTTTTCAAACCCTACATCTGGTATAAGATGTGGTTATAATTTAATGTTGTGATTGTGATATATTCTGCTTTAATGCTGTGAAAAGGGTTATAAACTGATTTATACTTTTGATTAAAAGCTTTCGTAAGATTATATGGTTTATATGCTATGATTATATTAGATATAAACCGAGGTTTTATAAAGGATCTAAGCGTAGAGCACTTGTACGATGGTTTTAAAACTTAGACCGGGAGTCAAATTATTATTTTATCTTGATTATACTGTCAGAAGCTGGAGGGTTCCAGGTACAGCTATATTTTAAAATGTTGATGAAATATTCCAATATATATATATAGTAATTCAATATTTATTATTTGACTATTTATTAAATATTCCCAAAAATGATTTAAAAATCATAGAACCTTATTTAAAAATCATAGAACCTTATTTAAATATTACGTAAGGTTCCAATAGAACTTTATTTAAAAATCATAGAACCTTATTTAAATATTTATCTCGAAAAGATTTATGTGATTATAGTAGGGGTTCCCAACTACTTTTAATTATTTATCTCAAATGATGATTATGGTTTTGGACTTATCAAAAATTGGGAATCCATTCCAGGAAGTGAACATATGATTTCACTTGCCTCTTTCATTAAAAGTGAGTATATTTTTTAGTTCTGAATTATCAGAAATAAAGATATTTTACAAAAACTCTCGGGTCGTGATTTCAAAATTTCCTGACTTATTCCCTGTCAGTTGACAAGAGTCAACCCACATTGTGATTTACTCCTTTCAAACATTCTGGAGTAAGAAAATCTGAATTGTTGCAAAGTTTTGACAAGTATTTTGTACTTGGGGAACCAGGATTAAATTCCGATTCCCGTTTCATTGATTTTTTCATCCGGGACTAGGAGGAAACGTGTAAGAGGCTGTGGGACAGTCCATCAAATTATATGGCGTAAGAGGCTGCGGGGCAGTCCAACAACTATCTCGCGTAGGAGGTTGTGGGACAGTCCAGCAGATACAAAGACCGTATGCGGCTGGGGTGATAATCGTGTTAAGATATCGTCCATCTACTAGTAGAAAAGTGTGAGTTCGATACAACGACTGATCATCGTGTATCGTGGTGTGCTCCAGAAGGTCCCCTCCCTCCAATTGGAGTTGTGCTGCACATTGTAACAAAAGCCTAGGTGCTGAGTTACCGATAATGTGACAGTAATTGAACACTGATGTTCCTCATCCAGTATTTGAACTGTAAGGCATGTTTTGACAAAAAGATTACTCTAAACATCATTCTATATATAAGCTGCTATATATATTATTTTTGAGCTTTAGTGCTCATTCTTGTTTTTATATATCATAAAACAACAACTTCAAAAAGGTGTTCATAACTGATATTTTACAATGTTTTAAACAGTATGAGATATCTATATAGATATGCGTATATATATATTGTGAAAGTATTTCAGATATACAGTATGTGGAACTGTATAGTATTTTGAATCAATGAATAGGCTTTAGGCCTTGAGTCCAATGTTAATATCTATTTTAAAATGATATGTTTTGAGTCTTGGTTCATTATATTGATACCAAGGGTTTCTAAATGATTTACGAGAGTATTGAGTATGATTATAAGCTATACAGTATATTGAACTGTATACTATGTTGGGTCAAACCCTAGTAGTTTTAAAACTTTGATCCTATATGGATTATCTACCTTAAAGGTTTAAAGCTTTAAACTGGGATAGATTTTTTGTCAAGCGCTATTAGCTCATTCTTGCTTTATTAAAACTTTTATCATGAAGAAAACATTGCCGATTCACCCCGTACTACGAGAGCAAGGGAATGGAGAGACCACCCTTGAGTTAGTTCAGCAGGATGGATACTGCCAGAGTTAGCAGAACAGTTGCAGATGGAATTAGGGAGAATTGTTTTCGAGTAGGTTTTCATTATTGAACCTTGTATAGAATGGCGAGGTCTATTATTTTAACTTCAGGTAGAGGTTGTAAATAATAGATGAGATCCTGGATAGTACATTTGATTTGTAATAGCAAGTGTTACTTATTGTTGCTCATTTCCAAGGCTATAACTTGTGTGTGTGCGCGTAAGTGATTGGGGTCTTTGGAGTTGTATTATTAGAATATTGTAAGTGATGCAGGTATTGTATGATTGATGGAGTGTGACAACCCAGATTCCTGACCCCGGATCTGGGGGTGTTGCAAGAGGGGACATCAACTTTACCAGAAATGTTACTGTCAGCTGAATGGATGACAGTAGGTTGCACTGCATCCTGGACAACAACTTTGACTACATCCTTGACAACAGGTTGCTCTGTGACAGCAACATTTGCAGTGTCTTTAACAACAACTGAGGTTGTGACAGCATCTTCCTGAAGGTAAGATGCTCCTGGGAGGTTCAACAAGGCACTGGCTGTTTCTCTTTCTGGCAGAGTTGTACCTTGTTCTTGCTCAGTGTTTGAAGGAGTGGTTTCCATCTCACTTTGAGAAATGGGTTCTTGCGGACCACTAGATGGGGGCTCATCCATGATTGGAGATGGATGATCAAAACCTGAAGGGTTGGGACTGTCCCCCTCTCTAGGTTGTGGAGAAGAAACAAGTGAATGAGTAGGGAATGAAGAAGGTGAAGGTGGAGAAGAGAATATTGGCTGCTCCACAGAGGGAACTTGTGAGCATTAATTTGTGAAGTGAAATCCTCACCGTGTCCTGACTCCATGTGTGTTTCTGCAAGTGGAGGCTCCTCATGAGGTGAAACATGAGGGTATGCAGACACTGTACAAGTTGCCTTGGGAGAAGGGCCAATTTCAATAGATATCCCTTGTTGAGAAGGAACATCTAGGGAGGTGTTTAATGCCCTATTTTCCTCTACAGTCTTTTAGGAGACTGCAAGGTGGCTGAAAGTGGTTTTGGCCCTCTTAGCTCTCTTCTTCTTAGGCTCAAGAGAAACCACTGGGGGTTCTGTTTAACTACCTTCCTTATTTGCTGCACTAGGTGCAGGAACTCCCTCTTGACTCTCAGTACTACCACCAACACCAGTTTCTAGGGGTCTTTTTCTGGATTCTTGCAAGGCTTGTCTCTGTACATTGGGAAGTCTAAAGAACCTAGGCTGAAAGTATGGTGTAGAATGGGGGTTAACTGAATTTGGGTCTAATCCAGTCTCATCCTCAAGAGAGAAGGTTTCATACCCAGAGGGTAATGGAAAATCAAGGTTAGGCACTTGATCAACCATGTGTTTAGTGAAGCAAAGTGGAATATGTGCATTGAGATTCTGTGAAGTGAGGGTTGTGTGTGTATTTCTTTTCAAAACACTGCAGACCTCTGTACGAGGGGCATCTTCATTAAAATCACAAAGAGAATTAATACACATCATTAGAAAGCGAGGATAGAGATTTACCTTCTTACCTATGGCAGCCTTGAGGTGTACCATGAGTAGCTTTCCAACATCCACCTTGTACCCATGGACAAGAGAGTGTGTGAGCTTCTTGATGTAGGTGGGAATCTCATTCCAACCAGTGGTCTTTGTAGAGAACACTTTCACCATGGCATCAAGAACCATGCTCCATTCCTTCCTAAGATACTTCTTGTCCATTTCTGCAGATGGGTACTACTTAGTTGTACCCTCTTCAAGAATGGGTCCCGAATACCCAATTTTCAAGAAGAGCTTCTTTAAGGTCTCATCACTTGCAAGCTCTGTGTAGGTTTTTCTTGGTTCAAGCACAATTCCCAAAGATGCATTGATGCCCTGAATAATGAGAGTGTAACTGTGCTATTTTATTTTGAATTTGATGGTGGTATTGTCTCCATCTCCCTGAGCAACAGCCGACTCCCAGAAGTTTTCAATCCTTTCTAGGTCTAGAACAAGAGTTGAAGTAATACCATACCCAAGATAGGACTTATTCAAGAAAGAAACAAGCCCTTTGAAGTCTTCACCAACATCATTTGGAGAATAGATGCCAGCAAAGTTAGTCTGAGAAATTGATTATTTAGGTGCCATTGTTGGTAGGAAAGAGGAAAGAGAATGAGTTGAGTGAGTAGAGAGAGAAATAGAGAAGAAAATTGTTTTGTTTTTTGGTTGTTCTATGTTAGTTTTGATATTGTCTGATTAACTATTGTATAAAAGGGTAGTTCAAGCGTTATGCTGAAAAAGGGGATATTTGGAATCGTGCTATTTGCCCAGTAACTCCACCACGTGGGTTTCTCCCTTTATTTTCTGTCAACGTGGAGGTTCAATTAACAATTTTAACGGTCCACTACTTATGACAGTAACATGTGCGCTGAAAAAACTGTTAATGACATTTGGGTGATGATAGAAGGTTTGTCTTAACAGTAGCATTGTCACGAGAAACTTACTGTCATCGTTAAGTACTTTGATGACAGTATCTTTTAAAACTCTTGACAGAATGTTATTCACTGCTGTCAAGAAACTACCTGTCATGAAATCCTGGGACAGTTACCTTTCTTGATGACAGTGACTTTTGCGAAAAACAATATCTGTCAAGGATTTTAACAGAACTTTTCATTAATTTACTTAACTCAAGAAATACCATCCACACATATCCAATTCAATTAAGGACTGGTATTCATGCACAGTAGAGTAATCAGTTAATTAACACAGATAAATACCACATAAAACAGGCAACATGAAAGATAATAGAACCAGTTTTATTAATAAAATCATCTTAATAGAAGGAAATTACAAATTAAGATTTCATGATTTTATCAACTAATCCTAAAACTTCCGAACGAGTTTCTTCTTCAGTGCTTCCTTCCTGCTTGAGGAGCACTTGAAATTCTTTCTCTTGATCTTGCCATTTAGCCTCTTCCGTGGCCTTGGCAACAACCTCTTTCTCTGCTTCCTCATCGAGGATATCATCCAACTGATCAAATAGTGTTTCCACAACTTCTTTGTGTGGAGAACCACACTGAATCTTGGGTCTATACTCGATTCCTACTTTATTTTCCATTTTACCTTTTTCTGATTGTGAAAACTAATATGACCTAGTGTTCATTTTATAGGCATATTATGTGAATGGTAAGGTAACCAGTCAATAGTTTGGAATACCCATACAACTACCACAGATAACAATTAAGAGTCATGTCTTCCACTAATCCAACAATTAACACACATGCAGCCAATCAATTCAAAGCCTTTGACCAATATCTCAAACTATGAGGTTATTAAAGCTAATGACGCACAAAGTCTAACTAACAACAATACGACTAGCACATTTATCAAGTATAGCAACGTCATAGCAAACATGATGTCTAAAAGAATAAAGACTATGTGGACAGTAACTTCTCATGACAGCAACTTGGAGGTTACTGTCACAAGCTGCATTCAGAAATTCAAAATGTATAACTAGTAAGTTAACATACCAGATTAAGCATTCCCAATTCACTTACCAACCTGTTAAAGGTGGCTTCATCCAATGGTTTAGTGAAGATGTCTGCAAGTTGCTTCTCTGTTGGGACATAGATCAGTTTTACAGTTCCTCTTTCAACATGCTCTCTTATGAAGTGATGTCTGATTCAATGTGCTTTGTCCTAGAGTGTTGAACAGGATTGCCTGAGATATCTATGGCACTAGTGTTGTGACAATATATAGGGATGTTGTTCAACACTAGTCCATAATCCAAAAGTTGATTCTTCATCCACAGAATTTGTGCACAGCAACTTCCAGCTGCAATGTATTCAGCTTCTGCAGTTGATGTAGAGACTGAATGTTGCTTCTTGCTAAACCATGACACCAACCTTCCACCAAGAAATTGACAGCTACCTGTACTGCTTTTCTTGTCAATTCTACATCCAGCATAATCTGAATCAGAGTACCCAACTAGCTCAAATCCAGTATTTTTAGGATACCAAAGGCCTAGATTAGGAGTGCCATTTAAGTATCTAAAAATCCTCTTGATAGCAATTAAGTGTGACTCCTTTGGATCAGCTTGAAATCTTGCACAGAGACATGTAGCAAACATTATGTCTGGTCTGCTAGCAATTAAGTAGAGCAGTGATCCTACCATGCCTCTGTAAGCACTAGAGTCCACTTTCTTTCCCTTGGGGTCAAGATCCAGATTAGTTGATGTAGAGATGGGAGTCTTGGCAGGTGATGAATCTTCTAAGTTGAACTTTTTGAGAAGTTCCTTGACATATTTGGCTTGACAAATGAAGATTCCATCACTTTGATGAAGAACTTGTAGACCAAGGAAGAATGACAGTTCTTCCATCATGCTCATCTCATACTTGTTTCTCATTAGAGATGAGAACTTCTCACACAACTTCTCATTAGAGGATCCAAAAATAATGTCATTAACATAGATTTGTACCAGAATGATATCCTTGCCATGATGCTTGTAGAACAGAGTTTTATCTACTACACCTCTGGGAGCTTGTTTCAATCCATAAAGTGCTTTGAACAGTTTGTAAACAAAGTTGTACATTTCAGCATCTTCAAATCCAGGTAGCTGTTCAACATACACCTCTTCCTCCAACTCTCCATTTAGAAAGGCACTCTTGACATCCATTTGGAAGACCTTGAAGTTACAATGTGCAACAAAGGCTAGAAAGATCCTTATGGCTTCAAGTCTAGCAACAGGTGCAAAAGTCTCATCATAATCTATTCCTTCCCGTTGACAGTAACCTTTTGCAACTAGCCTTGCTTTGTTTCTTGTCACCATTCCACTCTCATCCAATTTGTTTCTGAATACCCACTTTGTCTCAATTACTGATTTTCCTTTAGGTCTTGGAACCAACTTCCATACATTGTTTCTTTCAAATTGGTTAAGTTTTTCTTGCATAACAATCACCCAATCAGAATCCAACAATGCTTCATCAATTGTCTTTGGTTCAATTTGAGACAGAAAACATGAGAACATGTTGTCAGCAGAAACATTATTCCTTGTCCTTAGCCCAGAGGAAGGATCACCAATGATTAGATCATTAGTGTGATCCTTGTTCCATTTTGTGGCTCTGGGCAAGCTTCTTTGTTGATCTAGTGGATTAGCTTCAATTTGAGGAGATGAATCTTCACCAGTGCAGTTGTCTCCACCATGTTCTTCATTAACTCCACAGTCACCATCATTTTGAAGATTATTTGAAATGGTTTGTGACTGAGCTGGAGTTTGATCAACATTGTTAGCATTGAAAGCATCTTTCTCAACATCAACAGTTTGAGTACAACTGGGTTGTTCATCAACAATTTCTTCTTTTTCCAGGTATCCTTGATTTTCAAATCTAAGGGTCTGCATTTGACCATCTTCATGCAGCCCTGGAAACTCGGTTTCATCAAATGTGACATTTACACTTTCTTCAATTGTTCTGTGTTCTATGACATAGACTCTATAAGTAGTCCTTTCTATCTCATATTGTAGTAACCCGAATTTTCAGGGTTTATTAATATTATTATTTAAGTATCTTATTATTTTTCTCAAAGAGGAGGAATGGAATTATGTGTGTATTTTATTCACCTAAATTTTTTTGTGAAAGCTGATTATTTTATTGATATTGTTGAATTGAGTTTGTTTTAGAATTTTGGGGATTGAATCGGTATTTTAGTTGCACCAAAATTTTATCTGATATTCTATTCGGATTCAAAGTTTTATTTTGTTCAAATTATAAAAGTATTCCAAAAGTTAGTATTTTTACATTTTTGGAAGATCTAGAATATTTGGAAATTTTTGGTATCAAAGTGGTATTTTATTAGTACCAAAATTTTACCCGGTATCTTATCTGTGCCCCATTAGTATTTGGGTTAGTTATAAAAAATATTAAAAAATTCAATATTTTTACAATTCTATGAAATCCGGGCTTTGTAAAAATTTTGTGCATAATTATTTCAATTTTTAGAGTAAATAATTTTTAATATTTATCTACTAATTGAGTGGAAGTTATAATTTCTTACCAAAAATAATTTTGGGAAGTATTTATTTATTTTATTCTCGAAATAAAAATTTATTAGTTTACCCGTAATTATTTAGTAAATAATTCTGGGAGTTAATTAGATTAATTTGGGGTTAAGTATTATTTGTGGGGTGTAATTTAAGTTTAATAAATAATTTTTTTTAGAAACCTTATCCTAATCTACCCACACCCCCGTACCCATCTCTCTCTCTCGAATACTCTCCCCCTCCCCGCTTTCCACCGCCACCTTTCTCTGCCTCTCTAGTACATATATTTATATACTTTTAATTTTCAAAAATTCATAATTCACAAACCGTTCATCCAAAATTCAATATATTTGTATATAAATGATCTGCTCTTCAAGTTCTACGCATTGATATTAGTATTGATAATTTTTGAAAGGAAAATTTTCCAGGCAAATTTCCCTTTTTAATTTCTTTTTGGTTGTAGAGGCAGAATTTGATGATTCTGAGCAATCGATGAGGCATTTCGGCGTGTGCTCGTGTATGTGTATTAATTTCGAATTTTTCTGGACAATTTTTTTTGTTCACCATAAAAGCTCTTGAGATGATCGGAATTCATTTTAAGGTAAAAATTTTGAGATCCGATTTTACACTTGCGTATATCGTGGCATGTTAGTTTATATATATTAATTTCAGAATTTTAGAAGGTTCTTTTGATTTAACGGAAAATTTATGTTTAGTAATTCCTGAGTTGGGGGAAATTGTTTATAATTGATTATATAAATATGTTGACATATTTAAATTGTTTTAAAGGCATAATTTGATTTTTTAGTATTATTATGATCTTAGTTAGTTAATTTTGAAATGGGGAAGTTAGTTTTTAGCCTCGTTTATATACGTGTTAGTATGTGGAGTTTGTTTTAGTGCTATAATTTCAGTTTACTTTCGTTTAATTTCGAACTTGGGGATTTTTGTTAAAGTTCGATGTTTATGAAGTTTATGTTGTTTATTTACTGTTGAGTATACAGGATGTTGTTGGTGATGTATTGAGCTGTTCGTCCTGTGCCTGGGGGCGCAACATAGTACATGCAAATTTTGTGGATAGTCCTATTTACGAACGGGTCATGCAGAAATTTTGTAAAATCTATATACTTATTAATTTTATTTTATTATTGGTGTTTCAAAGAGTAATTAGATTTGATTATTTTTAATCGGTTTTAGATAATAATGTAATTGATTTAATTGATCAATTAATTGAGTGATTAATTGGTGAATTTTATTAATTAATTATTATTTAATCTCGATTAATTATAAATCAAATTAATTAATATTTTCAAAAATTGTTTTATTATTTACCCGATTTGATTAATTTCTTGATTTATTGAATTGGTTGGTTTTGATTAATTTTATTTAATCTAGTGGTAATCGGATTTAAAGTATGAATGATTTAGAGTAATTTCTTGTATTATATACGTAAATATAAATGTTATGTGCAGCTATATGTTGATGAGTTATATCAGTATGTGATTAAATTGTGTGAATGGGGCTGAGTCTGCTTCTGCAGCAGCTTGTTTTAAAGTTTCTGAACTCGTTACTTGCTCATTTTTAACGAGCCTTACCATTCTGGAAAGTCTCAGAGTTTTCTACAATTTTTATGTTTAACACTTTTCATCCGAGTTCATCTTTATACTCTAAGTTGTCCATCTTTCTAACTGGTTAAGTCTGATTTTAATTCCGATAGTATGATAATAAGTTTGATATCGTATTGTGGCATATGAACTGATAATTGCTATGTGTTTAAATGATATATCGAGTTGAGTATGTTAATTTATAGTTGTTAGTTCAGGTTGATTAAGTTAAGTTATATGAATATGTTAGTTTGTAATTTAATTCTTGATTGTTGGTATTAGTTTAAAACAGGTGGATTGTTATATAAATAGAGGAAGTGCTGCCAGATTTTCGGTAGGACTATTAAATGAATATTATTTGGTAATTGTATATGATATGATATGCTAGTATAAATGTTCTTATATGTTTACTGCAAGTCGAGGCAGAATTATTTCTTATATGTTTACTGCAAGTCAAGGCAGATTATTTTCTTATATGTTTACTGCAAGTCGAGGCAGAATTATTTCTTATATGTTTACTGCAAGTCAAGGAAGATTATTTTCTTATATGTTTACTGCAAGTCAAGGCAGATCATTTTCTTATATGTTTACTGCAAGTCAAGGCAGATTATGTTCTTATATGTCTACTGCAAGTCGAGGCAGAATTATTTCTTATATGTTTACTGCATGTCAAGGCAGATTATTTGAGTATTAAATAAATTGTGGATTGATTGTGGATGATTGGGTTAGTATTTTTTTGGTGTTTTAAAACAGGGCAATGTCCACTTTACGAATAGGTCATGCCCAATTTTCTGTAGAACATGCATTCTCTTAAGTTTATAAACATTTATATTATGTGGAAGTTGAATTCCGAAGGCTAAAGTACATGTTATATTTAACTAGTGAATAGTTGGGCGGGCACGATCTCGGTAGTGCAGACTCGTAGCAACCGCATATACGCCGGAACCAAGAGTTATCATAATAGAAATTGTGGTGACATAAGATAGACGAAGATGAGAGTCATATTAATTTGGCTTTACGTAATAGCGAAGGACCAAAGGCAAGTTTACTAACTCGTACTCTTTTGTTCGGAGTATCGTGGTAAGATTTCTGTTTTGCAATTCTTAATTCAAATACTTGTTGCATAACCAGTTCCCATTCCTATCCTGTGATTGCGACAACCGATTTATTTCTAACTTGACAATTCTATTTTGGTTCATAATTCATACCTTGCAGCATCTTGTTATTGCCAAATTTAATCCCGATTTTTATTTATTGAGACCTGATTCATATGTACTTGTTTTTACCTAACCTAGTCTGAGAATCTGAGTCAGACATTTGAAGTATTAATTTGAGTTGACCAGGTAGTCGATTGTTCCGACACCTAACCCGAGTACTAAATTGGAATTGGAAGTTTTTATTAAAATGAAATGTTTTAAGGACTACAGACGCTAGTCAGAGTATCAGTATTATTATGTAGGCCAAAGTGGCCTTGGATCCAGTTCAGTATTTGGATATACCGTAAGGTATGATCCGAAGTTTTAGTGTGACTGATCATCCACTTTAACTCGTTGCGTCACAGTAAAAATCCAATTCTAATTTAAAGTTTGAAAAAATTGTTGTTGTTCATTTTGCCAGTTGAGCTGATTTTCATACATTGCTATTATTGCACTATTATTTTACCCCAGTAGAGTTGATTCCTTTTCAGATATTGTTGCATCATTATTTTATCTTGCGCAGTATTATATACTTGATGAGCTTCTTTTGCTCACTCTTGCTTGTTACCCTTGATATTTAAGTAAAGCGAGAGTGTGACGCCCCCAAATCCCGGGGTCAGGGTATTTGGTCGTCACCAGAAATCTCAAATAAAATCACCTGATAAATATTAAACCACTACAAATATAACATCTTCGACCCCAACTCTACCAAGAATCTTTAAAGGTTATAGTGCTAGAAACAAAAATCCAAAATTTTACAAACTTTAACTTCCTTTTACAACAATCTCTTTGCATATATCCTATAACGCTAGTATAACTTCGATGAGAAGTATACCAGGCCAAACTAATTATATACATAATAATATTTACTAGAAATCAACTTTATACAACAACCTTACACTAGATCCAAATGCTCTGCATCAACTCATCTTCCCAACGTCATCTTGACTCTTCTCGTTCCATAGTTATACAATTAAATACTGTTCGTTGTACTAAAATATCAAGGGTAACAAGCAAGAGTGAGCAAAAGAAGCTCAACAAGTATATAGTACTGCACAAGATAAAATAATGATACAAAAATATCTGAAAAGAAATCAATTCAACTGGGGTAAAATAATGGTGCAATAATAGCAATGTATGAAAATCAGCTCAACTGGCAAAATGAACAACAACTGTGTCAAACTTTAAGTTAGAATTGGATTTTTTACTGTGACGCAACGAGTTGAAGTGGATGATCAGTCACGCTAAAACTCTGGATCATACCTTACGGTATATCCAAATACTGAACTGGATCCAAGGCCACTTTGGCCCACATAATAATACGCATACTCTGACAGGCGTCTGCAGTCCTTAAAACATTTCATTTTAATAAAAACTTCCAATTCCAATCTAGTACTCAGATTAGGTGTCGGAACAATCGACTACCTGGTTAACTCAAATTAATGCTTTCAACTGTCTGATTTAGATTATCAAACTATGTCAGGTTAAAACAAGTATGTATGAATTAGGTTTCCAATCACAAGGAATCAAGGTAAATTCTGACAAATACAAGGTGCTGCAAGGTATAATTTATGAAATGAAATAGACTTTGTCAAGTCAAGAACAATATGTTATCTCAACCTCAGGATAATAGAAGAATCTGGTTATGAAACAATAATTAAATGAGAATGGGAAACAGGAATCTTACTACGATACTCTGAACAAAAGAGTACGAGTCAGTAAACTTGCCTTTGGTCCTTCGCTATCACGTAAAGACGAAGTACTATGATTCTCATCTTCTTCTATCTTATGTCGTCACAATTCTCTATTCTGATAACTCTTGGTTCCGGCGCATATGCGGTTGCTACGAGTCTACACTACCGAGATCGTGCCCGCCCAACTATTCACTAGTTAAATATAAGATATACTTTAGCCTTCGGAATTCAACTTCTATATAATGTATAAATGTTTATAAACTTAAGCGAATGTATTTTCTACAGAAAATTGGGCATGACCTATTCGTAAAGTGGACATTGCCCTGTTTTAAAACACCAAAAATTTATAACTCAATCATCCATAAACAATCCACAATTTATTTCAATACTCCACTCATCTGCCTTGACTTGCAGTAAACATATAAGAAAATAAATCTGCCTTGACTTGCAGTAAACATATAAGAAAATAAATCTGCCTTGACATGCAGTAAACATATAAGAAAATAAATCTGCCTTGACTTGCAGTACTTTATCCAAAAATAAGAAATCACGTATAACATTTATCACGTAGCAAATCAAATAACTAATTCACATAATTTCATATACTTCACATAACACATAACACATGATTGGACCAATAACTCTTATACTTATACAAATTAATAGCTACACCATTAACACATAAACATATTTCATTCACGTATGCATTTAAACTAGCATATAATATCATATACAATTACCAAATAATATTCATTTAATAGTCCTGCCGGAAATTCGGCAACACTTACTCTATTTATATAACAATCCACATGTTTTAAAATAATACCAACAATCAAGAATCAAATTACAAACCAACATTTTTATATAACGTAACTTAACCAACTTGAACTCAAAACTATAAATTTACATACTCAACTCGATATACCACTTAAACACATAGCAATTATCAGCTCACATGCCACTATACGATACCAAACTTATTATCATACTATCGGAAATAAAAATTAGATGTAACTAGTTAGAAAGATGGACATTTCATAGTATAAAGATGAACTTAGATGAAAAAGTGTAAAACATAAAAATTGTAGAAAACTCCGGGACCTTTCCAGAATGGTAAGGCTCGCTAAAAATGAGCAAGTAACGGGTTCATAAACATTTTTTAAAACAAACTGTTGCAGAAGCAGTCTCAGCTCTGTTTACACAAATAATCACATACTTTGTTAATGGAAGGTAAACCACACTTGTAACACTTGAAAATATCTTTTCATATAGATATAACTCACCAACATATAACTGCACATAACATTTAATCACACATTTATAGTCACGTATATAATACAAGACTTAAACAACCACTCATACTTTAAATCCGATTATCCCTAGATTAAATAGAATTAATCAAAATCAATCAATTCAGTTAATCAAGCAAATAATCAAGTTAGGTAAATAATAAAATAAATTTTGAAAATATTAATTAAATTTGATTTATAATTAATCAAGATTAAATAATAATTAATTAATAAAATTCACCAATTAACTACTCAGTTAATTGGTCAATTAAATCAATTATATTATTATTTAAAACTGATTGAAAATAATGAAATCTAATTATTCTTGAGACACTAATAATGAAATGCAAATAATAAATACATTGATTTTAAAAAAATCGGCATGACCCATTCGTAAATAGGACTATCCACAAAATAGCATGTACTATGCTGCGCCCCCAGGCACAGGACGAACAACACAGTACAACACCAACAAAACATCTTGTATATTCAACATTAATAAACAACATAAACTCCATAAAATAATGGACTTCAACAAAATCCCCCAAACTGGGAATTAAACAAAGTAAACTAAAATCACTATCACAATTAAACTTCAGCACTTAAAACAACTCCACATATTTAACATATACATAAACGAGCTAAACTAATTTCACATTGAAAATAATTTAACTCACTAGTTAAATGATAATAACACTAAAATTTAAATGGTGCTCTAAAACCATTAAAAACGCAACAATATACATATATAATCAATTAGGGAAATCATTAAACAAGATTTAACTCACAAATCAAAATTAAACTCTAATTTTCAAATGAAATTTAAATACCAAAATTTAAATACACGACTAGAAATTACTCGAAACATGAACGAAACTACGAAAACATATTTAGTAATCAATCTCGACATACTAAAATGAATTACTAAATATACATAAGCTACTAACCTTTTAAATTTATTTGAAAACAATTAAAAATTATAACTAATATTAGAACTTGCATAAATAAGTTCGAATATTACCATACACATATATATAAATACATATTAAACATCGCAATTTACACACACTAACTAAAATTATTTACAAAAATCCGCATAAACTATTTAACACCATACTTAAAAAATTAACACAAAACGAATTTAGTAATTATGGCACATATATAAAAATGTACCAATTAACCATTTAATTACCAAAATGAATTTACTAAATAACACATGAATAATTAAAAAAAACGAATTTATAAATTAATTACTACAAAAAAAACGAATTTATATTTATCACAAATTAATAAAAAAAACGAATTATTAGCTAATCCATCTACAAAAACGAATTATAACTCAAGGGGGTTTCAAATTTATACCCACAAATCAGAACTCGGTTCACTGCAAAAATTCGGAAGAAAAAAACGAATTTGAACTCCACAAAAACTCACGAAAATAGCTATGGAATGAAAGGAAAAGACGGCGGCGCGAAACGGGGGTGGTGGCTGCGGTCACAGGCCGGAATCCGGTGGTGGAGGAGCGGCGGTGGCGGAGCTTCTGGCGGTGGTGCGCGCGTAGAAGAAACAGCAGGGGGAGGCAGTGGCCTTGTTTTCTTATTTTGTAAAACATCTCTGTGTCTTGTCTGTGTATATTTAGTATATAGTAAGTGTATTAGATTAGGATAAGGTTAGTTGGGGGTAGGTAATGACACAATTACCCCACCTAACACCAAATAATCCCGTACTGATCGATCTTTTACGTATGAAAACTCTAAAAATATTATTTGATAATATAAAATAATTAATTCTCAACCACTAAAATATTTTTAGCACGAAATTATAACTTCCACTCAATTAGCGGATAAATATTAAAAAAATTCATTTACTCTAAAAATTGAAATAATTATGCACAAAAATTTTATAAAGCCCGGATTTTATAGAATTGCAAAAGTATTTAATTTTTGAATACTTTGTAACTCACCCAAATACCAATGGGGCACAGATAAGATACTGGGTAAAATTTTGGTACTAATAAAATACCACTTTGATACTAAAAATTTCCAAATATTCTAAATCTTCCAAAAATGTAAAAATACTAACTTTTGGAATACTTTTATAATTTAAACAAACTAAAACTTTGAATCCGCATAAAATATCGGATAAAATTTTGGCGCAACTAAAATGTCGGTTCGATCCCCAAAATTCTAAAACATACTTAATTCGACAATATCGATAAAATAAATAGCTTTCAAAAAAAATTTAAAATAAAATATACACATAATTCCATTCCTCCTTTTGGAGAAAAACAATAAAATATTTAAATAATAAAATTAATAAATCCTGAAAATTCGGGTTACTACAATCTACCCACCTTATAAGGATTCCGTCCTCGGAATCAGCTGAAGAAGTCACTAAGGTTCTTTTAATAACTTCCGACTCTGGTTGCATCCGCAATAATACTAATTCTTTAGTCTTTGATACTTGTTCTTTCTAGTATGGTATTCTACCAGTTCCTCTATATAGGGCAAACTCGGTTGTACCACTACACGTTAGGCGTTACTAGTATTCTAATCGTATCTTGATCCGCTTTGACTCTTGGTAATCCCACCGCAAAGGTTAACTAATTCCAACCTGCTTGGTATACCTTCAAGATTATTTGAAATAACAAGATTCATGATATTTTGAAGTGAAAAGATGTCGTATCATAACGAGTGTCCCACAATTGTGGTTATCGAATTTCAAAACAAACGTTCTTGAAATAAAAGAATCACTGAGAGACCAATATGATCAGATGAACCAATGTTGCGTGTCTTAGTTAAGACATTACTAAAGGTAATTAACCTTCTTGTGATGCACAACACACAAGTGATGGCGTCCCATCAAACTTCTATCACACAGACAGATAGTCCTTGTGTCCCCTATAAATAGGGTTGTTCATCTCAGCTGAAGTAGAGAAATATGAAAGGAGTCTAAAGTCAATTTAACAATTAAAGCTTTTTGATGAGAAATTCTCAGATACACCCTTGGATTACTACTGAACAGATTCCAAAGGTACTATTCCTGGAGAAAAGAATCACCGGAACAGAAATTACTGGCACAATACGAAGAAATGATGATATATCAATAATAAAGTGATTCACTATTGAAGAAAATTAGAAATTCAAATATCAAGACTTGACAAGGTTTTAGAAATCTGAAAAAAAAAATAGGCATCAAGACAGCCTTTAGCACATTTGAAACCCAACAACAGGTGAACACAATATCAAATATAAATTCAGAAGGCGGGATATTTTCACAGATAAATGTCTTACTTAAAGGAGTGTTAAATTATTTAATAAGAAGGAAGGTATTGCCAAGATCTTCAGCTATGTCTTTTTTATCAGCTCCTCTGATGGCTCGTCATTCGATTCTAAGTTCTTCTGCTACACGTCCTAAGGTAATCGATATCATACGTCATCGTCGACCCGCAATAGTCTCTGAAGATTACACTACCTACATCTACAGTCGCAAAGATTTCTATCCACCTCAGCTCAACTATCTCAAACGAATGCAATATCTTAAATTACTCGTCGGTACTATATCCAATAGTCCAACACGAACTCTATATGAGCTCTGACGACACCTACACACTCTCGTTTCTAGTTTACTATAACACTGCTCTGATACCAACTGTGACACCCCCAAATCCCGGGGCCAGGGTATTTGGTCGTCACCAAAAATCTCAAATAAAATCACCTGATAAATATTAAACCACTACAAATATAACATCTTCGACCCCAACTCTACCAAGAATCTTTAAAGGTTATAGTGCTAGAAACAAGAATCCAAAATTTTACAAACTTTAACTTCCTTTTACAACAATCTCTTTGCATATATCCTATAACGCTAGTATAACTTCGATGAGAAGTATACCAGGCCAAACTAATTATATACATAATAACATTTACTAGAAATCAACTTTATACAATAACCTTACACTAGATCCAAATGCTCTGTATCAACTCATCTTCCCAACATCATCTTGACTCTTCTCGTTCCATAGTTATACAATTAATTACTGTTCATTGTACTGAAATATCAAAGGTAACAAGCAAGAGTGAGCAAAAGAAGCTCAGCAAGTATATAGTACTGCACAAGATAAAATAATGATACAACAATATCTGAAAAGAAATCAATTCAACTGGGGTAAAATAATGGTGCAATAATAGCAATGTATGAAAATCAGCTCAACTGGAAAAATGAACAACTGTGTCAAACTTTAAGTTAGAATTGGATTTTTTACTGTGACGCAACGAGTTGAAGTGGATGATCAGTCACACTAAAACTCCGGATCATACCTTACGGTATATCCAAATACTGAACTGGATCCAAGGCCACTTTGGCCCACATAATAATACGCATACTCTGACTAGCGTCTGCAGTCCTTAAAACATTTCATTTTAATAAAAACTTCCAATTCCAATCTAGTACTCATATTAGGTGTCGGAACAATCGACTACCTGGTTAACTCAAATTAATGCTTTCAACTGTCTGATTCAGATTATCAAACTAGGTCAGGTTAAAACAAGTACGTATGAATTTGGTTTCCAATCACAAGGAATCAAGGTAAATTCTGACAAATACAAGGTGCTGCAAGGTATAATTTATGAAATGAAATAGACTTTATCAAGTCAAGAACAATAGGCTATCTCAACCTCAGGATAATAAAAGAATCTGGTTATGAAACAATAATTAAATGAGAATGGGAAACAGGAATCTTACTACGATACTCTGAAAAAAAGAGTACGAGTCAGTAAACTTGCCTTTGGTCCTTCGCTATCACGTAAAGCCGAAGTACTACGATTCTCATATTCTTCTATCTTATGTCGTCACAATTCTCTATTCTGATAACTCTTGGTTCCGGCGCATATGCGGTTGCTACGAGTCTGCACTACCGAGATCGTGCCCGCCCAACTATTCACTAGTTAAATATAAGATATACTTTAGCCTTCGGAATTCAACTTCTATATAATGTATAAATGTTTATAAACTTAAGCGAATGTATTTTCTACAGAAAATTGGGCATGACCTATTCGTAAAGTGGACATTGCCCTGTTTTAAAACACCAAAAATTTATAACTCAATCATCCATAAACAATCCACAATTTATTTCAATACTCCACTCATCTGCCTTGACTTGCAATAAACATATAAGAAAATAAATCTGCCTTGACTTGCAGTACTTTATCCAGAAATAAGAAATCACATATAACATTTATCACGTAGCAAATCAAATAACTAATTCACATAATTTCATATACTTCACATAACACATAACACATGATTGGACCAATAACTCTTATACTTATACAAATTAATAGCTACACCATTAACACATAAACATATTTCATTCACGTATGCATTTAAACTAGCATATCATATCATATACAATTGCCAAATAATATTCATTTAATAGTCCTGCCGAAAATTCGGCAACACTTACTCTATTTATATAACAATCCACCTGTTTTAAACTAATACCAACAATCAAGAATCAAATTACAAACTAACATTTTTACATAACGTAACTTAACCAACTTGAACTCACAACTATAAATTTACATACTCAACTCGATATACCACTTAAACACATAGCAACTATCAGCTCATATGCCACTATACGATACCAAACTTATTATCATACTATCGGAAATAAAAATTAGATGTAACTAGTTAGAAATATGGACAGTTTATAGTATAAAGATGAACTCAGATGAAAAAGTGTAAAACATAAAAATTGTAGAACACTCCGAGACCTTTCCAGAATGGTAAGGCTCGCTAAAAATGAGCAAGTAACGGGTTCATAAACGTTTTTTAAACAAACTGCTGCAGAAGTAGTCTCGGCTCTCTTTACACAAATAATCACATACTTTGTTAATGGAAGGTAAACCACACTTGTAACACTTGAAAATATCTTTTCATATAGATATAACTCACCAACATATAACTGCACATAACATTTAATCACACATTTATAATCACGTATAGAATACAAGACTTAAACAACCACTCATACTTTAAATCCGATTATCACTAGATTAAATAGAATTAATCAAAATCAATCAATTCAGTTAATCAAGCAAATAATCAAGTTAGGTAAATAATAAAATAATTTTTGAAAATATTAATTAAATTTGATTTATAATTAATCAAGATTAAATAATAATTAATTAATAAAATTCACCAATTAACTACTCAGTTAATTGGTCAATTAAATCAATTATATTATTATTTAAAACTGATTGAAAATAATCAAATCTAATTATTCTTGAGACACTAATAATAAAATGCAAATAATAAATACATAGATTTTAAAAAAATTCGGCATGACCCGTTCGTAAATAGGACTATCCACAAAATAGCATGTACTATGCTGCGCCCCCAGGCACAGGACGAACAACACAGTACAACACCAACAAAACATCTTGTATATTCAACATTAATAAACAACATAAACTCCATAAAATAATGGACTTCAACAAAATCCCCCAAACTGGGAATTATACAAAGTAAACTAAAATCACTATCACAATTAAACTTCAGCACTTAAAACAACTCCACATATTTAACATATACATAAACGAGCTAAACTAATTTCACATTGAAAATAATTTAACTCACTAGTTAAATGATAATAACACTAAAATTTAAATGGTGCTCCAAAACCATTAAAAACGCAACAATATACATATATAATCAATTAGGGAAATCATTAAACAAGATTTAACTCACAAATCAAAATTAAACTCTAATTTACAAATGAAATTTAAATACCACAATTTAAATACACGACTAGAAATTACTTGAAACATGAACGAAACTACGGAAACATATTTCGTAATCAATCTCGACATACTAAAATGAATTACTAAATATACATAAGCTGCTAACATTTTAAATTTATTTGAAAACAATTAAAAATTATAACTAACATTTGAGCTTGCATAAATAAGTTCGAATATTACCATACACACATATATAAATACAGATTAACCATCGTAATTTACACACACTAACTAAAATTATTTACAAAAATCTGCATAAACTATTTAACACCATACTTAAACAATTAACACAAAACGAATTTAGTAATTATGGCACATATATAAAAATGTACCAATTAACCATTTAATTACCAAAATGAATTTACTAAATAACACATGAATAATTAAAAAAAATGAATTTATAAATTAATTACTACAAAAAAAAACGAATTTATATTTATCACAAATTAATAAAAAAAAACGAATTATCAGCTAATCCATCTACAAAAACGAATTATAACTCAAGGGGGTTTCAAATTTATACCCACAAATCAGAACTCAGTTCACTGCAAAAATTCGGAAGAAAAAAACGAATTTGAACTCCACAAAAACTCACGAATATAGTTATGGAATGAAAGGAAAAGACGGCGGCGCGAAACGGGGGTGGTGGCTGCGGTCACTGGCCGGAATCCGGTGGTGGAGGAGCGGCGGTGGCGGAGCTTCTGGCGGTGGTGCGCGCGTAGAAGAAGCAGCAGGGGAGGCAGTGGCCTTGTTTTCTTATTTTGTAAAACATCTCCGTGTGTTGTCTGTGTATATTTTTTTTTTTTGACTAATTAGGCTTATATGCCTTTACATGTGAGTATCTGTTCTCAGAAATCTTGGGGTGAGCGAGAATCGAACCCAGGACCTGGGACGACAAGAGATAAGTTCTTTACCACTTGAACTATCTCATCGCGCTCTTGTCTGTGTATATTTAGTATATAGTAATTGTATTAGATTAGGATAAGGTTAGTTGGGGTAGGTAATGACACAATTACCCCACCTAACACCAAATAATCTCGTACTGATCGATCTTTTATGTACGAAAACTCTAAAAATATTATTTGATAATATAAAATAATTAATTCTCAACCACTAAAATATTTTTAGCACGAAATTATAACTTCCACTCAATTAGCGGATAAATGTTAAAAAAATTCATTTACTCTAAAAATTGAAATAATTATGCACAAATTTTTTATAAAGCCCGGATTTTATAGAATTGCAAAAGTATTTAATTTTTGAATACTTTGTAACTCACCCAAATACCAATGGGGCACAGATAAGATACCGGGTAAAATTTTGGTACTAATAAAATACCACTTTGATACTAAAAATTTCCAAATATTCTAAATCTTCCAAAAATGTAAAAATACTAACTTTTGGAATACTTTTATAATTTAAACAAAATAAAACTTTGAATCCGCATAAAATATCAGATAAAATTTTGGCGCAACGAAAATGACGGTTCGATCCCCAAAATTCTAAAACATACTTAATTCGACAATATCGATAAAATAATCAGCTTTCAATTTTTTTTAAATAAAATATACACATAATTCCATTCCTCCTCTTGGAGAAAAGCAATAAAATATTTAAATAATTATATTAATAAATCCTGAAAATTCGGGTTACTACATAGAGGATGTCTCCGCTCATATTTGTTGGTTTCAACTTTTTAAACCCTCCAGTGTAAAGTAGATTGATAGTATTTAATTGTATAACTATGGAATGAGAAGAGTCAAGATGACGTTGGGAAGATGAGTTGATGCAGAGCATTTGGATCTAGTGTAAGGTTATTGTATAAAGTTGATTTCTAGTAAATACTATATTGTATAAGATTAGATTGCCTAGTATACTTCTTATCGAAGTTATACTAGTTTTATAGAATTTGTGCAAAGAGTATTGTTTTAAAAGGAAGTTAAAGTTTAGTAAATTTTGGATTCTTGTTTCTAGCACTATAGCCTAAAAGATCTTGGTAGAGTTGGGGTCACAGGTGTTATATTTGAATTGGTTTAATAATTTAACAAGTTGTTTTAAATTGAGATTTTAGCGTGACGACCAAATCCTCTGACCCCAGATTTGGGGGGCTCTACAGTTGGTATCAGAGCAGGGTTATAGTAAACTAGAAATGAGAGTGTGTAGGTGTGTGTATAGTTAAGTAAGAACGTCAGAGCTCATGCAGAGTTCGTGTTCGACTATTGGATATAGTACCAACGAGTAATTTAAGATATGGTACTCGTTTGAGATAATTGAGCATAGTTGAGCTGAGCTGGATGGAAATCCTTGCGACTGTAGATATAGGTGGTGGAATCTTCAGAGACTATTGCGGGACGACGATGAAGTTTGATATTGATAACCTTAGGACGTGTAGCAGAAGAACTTAGAATCGAATGACGAGCCATCAAAGGAGCTGATAAAGAAGAAATACATGAAGAACTTGGCAATACCTTCCTTCTTAATAAATTATTATTTAACATTCCTTTAAGTAAGACTTTTGTTTGTGAAAATATTCCGCCTTCTAAATTTATATTTTGATATTGTGTTCACCTGTTATTGGGTTTCAAATGTGCTAAAGGCTGTCTTGATGCCTATTTTTTTCAGATTTCTAAAACCCTATCAAGTTTTGATATTTCAATTTCTAATTTTCTTCAATAGTGAATAACTCTATTATTGATAAATCCTCATTTCCTCGTATTGTGCCAGTAATTTCTTTTCCGGTTATTCTTTTCTTCGGAAGTAGTTCCTTTGGAATCTGTTCAGTTGTAATCCAGAGGTGTATTTGAGAATTTTTCATCAAAAGGCTTTAATTGTTAATTTGACTTTAGACTCATTTTATATTTCTCTACTCCAGATGAGACGAACAACCCTATTTATAGGGGACACAAGGACTATCTGTCTGTGTGATAGAAGTTTGATGGGACGCCATCACTTGTGTGTTGTGCATCACAAGAAAGTTAATTACCTTTAGTAATGTCTTAACTAAGACACGCAACATTGGTTCATCTGATCATATTGGTCTCTCAGTGATTATTTTATTTCAAAAATATTTGTTTTGGAATTCGTAATTCGATAACCACAATTGTGGGACACTCGCTATGATATGACATCTTTTCACTTCAATTTATCATGAATCTTGTTATCTCAAATAATTTTGGAAGTATGCCAAGCAGGTTGGAATCATTTGACCTTTGCGGTGGGATTACCAAGAGCCAAAGCGAATCAAGATGTGATTAGAATAGTAGTAACGCATAACGTGTAGTGGTATAATCGGATTTGCCCTATATAGAGGAACCAGTAGAAACCCCAGACTAGAAAGAACAAGTATCAAAGATTAAAGAGTTAGTATTATTGCGGATGCAACCAGAGTTGGAAGTTATAAAGAGAACCTTAGTGACTTCTTCAGCTGATTTCGAGGACGGAATCCTTATAAGGAGGGTAGATTGTAGTAACCCGAATTTTCAGGGTTTATTAATATTATTTTTTAAATATCTTTTTGCTTTTCTCAAAGAGGAGGAATGGAATTATGTGTGTATTTTATTCACCTAAATGTTTTTGTGAAAGCTGATTATTTTATTGATATTGTTGAATTGAGTTTGTTTTAAAATTTTGGGGATTGAATCGGTATTTTAGTTGCACCAAAATTTTATCCGATATTCTATTCGGATTCAAAGTTTTATTTTGTTCAAATTATAAAAGTATTCCAAAAGTTATTATTTTTATATTTTTGGAAGATCTAGAATATTTGGAAATTTTTGGTATCAAAGTGGTATTTTATTAGTACCAAAATTTTACCCGGTATCTTATCTGTGCCCCATTAGTATTTGGGTGAGTTATAAAAATATTCAAAAATTCAATATTTTTACAATTCTATGAAATCCAGGCTTTGTAAAAATTTTGTGCATAATTATTTCAATTTTTAGAGTAAATAAATTTTTAATATTTATCTGATCATTGAGTGGAAGTTATAATTTCTTACCAAAAATAATTTTGGGAAGTATTCATTTCTTTTATTCTCGAAATAAAAATTTATTAGTTTACCCGTAATTATTTAGTAGATAATTTTGGGAGTTAATTAGATTAATTTGGGGTCAAGTATTATTTGTGGGGTGTAATTTAAGTTTAATAAATAAATTTTTTAGAAACCTTATCATAATCTACCCACTCCCCACCCCCGTACCCATCTCTCTCTCGAATACTCTCCCCATCCCTGCTTTCCACCGCCACCTCTCTCTGCCTCTCCAGTACATACTTTTAATTTTCAAAATTTCATAATTCACAAACCGTTCATTCAAAATTCAATATATTTGTATATAAATGATCTGCTCTTCAAGTTCTACGCATTGATATAAGTATTGATAATTTTCGAAAGGAAAATTTTCCAGGCAAATTTCCCTTTTTAATTTCTTTTTGGTTGTAGAGGCAGAATTTGATGATTCTGAGCAATCGAGGAGGCATTTCGGCGTGTGCTCGTGTATGTGTATTAATTTCGAATTTTTCTGGACAATTTTTTTTGTTCACCATAAAAGCTCTTGAGATGATCGGAATTCATTTTAAGGTAAAAATTTTGAGATCCGATTTTATACTTGCGTATATCGTGGCATGTTAGTTTATATATATTAATTTCAGAATTTTAGAAGGTTGTTTTGATTTACCGAAAAATTTATGTTTAGTAATTCCTGAGTTGGGGGAAATTGTTTATAATTGATTATATAAATATGTTAACATGTTTAATTTGTTTTAAAGGCATAATTTGATTTTTTTAGTATTATTATGATTTTAGTTAGTTAATTTTGAAATGGGGAAGTTAGTTTTTAGCCTCGTTTATATACGTGTTAATATGTGGAGTTTGTTTTAGTGCTATAATTTCAGTTTACTTTAGTTTAATTTCGAACTTGGGGATTTTTGTTAAATTTCGATGTTTGTGAAGTTTATGTTGTTTATTTACTGTTGAGTATACAGGATGTTGTTGGTGCTGTACTGTGCTGTTCGTCCTGTGCCTGGGGGCGCAGCATAGTACATGCAAATTTTGTGGATAGTCCTATTTACGAACGAGTCATGCCGAAATTTTGTAAAATCTATATACTTATTAATTGTATTTTATTATTGGTGTTTCAAAGAGTAATTAGATTTGATTATTTTTAATCGGTTTTAGATAATAATGTAATTGATTTAATTGATCAATTAATTGAGTGATTAATTGGTGAATTTTATTAATTAATTATTATTTAATCTCGATTAATTATAAATCAAATTTAATTAATATTTTCAAAAATTGTTTTATTATTTACCCGATTTGATTAATTTCTTGATTTATTGAATTGGTTGGTTTTGATTAATTTTATTTAATCTAGTGGTAATCGGATTTAAAGTATGAATGACTGTTTAAGTCTTGTATTCTATAAGTAAATATAAATGTGTGATTAAATGTTATGTGCAGTTATATGTTGATGAGTTATATCAGTATGTGATTAAATTGTGTGAACGGGGCTGAGTCTGCTTCTGCAGCAGCTTGTTTTAAAGTTTCTGAACTCGTTACTTGCTCATTTTTAACGAGCCTTACCATTCTGGAAAGGTCTCAGAGTTTTCTACAATTTTTCTGTTTAACACTTTTCATCCGAGTTCATCTTTATACTCTAAGTTGTCCATCTTTCTAACTGGTTAAGTCTGATTTTAATTCCGATAGTATGATAATAAGTTTGATATCGTATTGTGGCATATGAACTGATAATTGCTATGTGTTTAAATGATATATCGAGTTGAGTATGTTAATTTATAGTTGTTAGTTCAGGTTGATTAAGTTAAGTTACATGAATATGTTAGTTTGTAATTTAATTCTTGATTGTTGGTATTAGTTTAAAACAGGTAGATTGTTATATAAATAGAGGAAGTGCTGCTGGATTTTCGGCAGGACTATTAAATGAATATTATTTGGTAATTGTATATGATATGATATGCTAGTATAAATGCATACGTGAATGAAATATGTGATATGTGTTACATGAAGTATATGAAAATATGTGAATTAGTTATTTGATTTTTTACGTGATAAATGTTGTACATGATTGCTTATTCTGGATAAAGTAACTACAAGTCAAGGCAGATTATTTCTTATATGTTTACTGCAAGTCAAGGCAGATTATTTTCTTATATGATTACTGCAAGTCAAGGCATATTATGTTCTTATATGTTTAGTGCAAGTCGAGGCAGCATTATTTCTTATATGTTTAGTGCAAGTCGAGGCAGAATTATTTCTTATATGTTTACTGCAAGTCAAGGCAGATTATTTTCTTATATGTTTACTGCAAGTCAAGGCAGATCATTTTCTTATATGTTTACTGCAAGTCAAGGAAGATTATGTTCTTATATGTTTACTGCAAGTCGAGGCAGAATTATTTCTTATATGTTTACTGCAAGTCGAGGCAGAATTATTTCTTATATGTTTACTGCAAGTCAAGGCAGATTATTTTCTTATTTGTTTACTGCAAGTCAAGGCAGATCATTTTCTTATATATTTACTTCAAGTCAAGGAAGATTATGTTCTTATATGTTTACTGCAAGTCGAGGCAGAATTATTTCTTATATGTTTACTGCAAGTCAAGGCAGATTATTTGAGTTTTAAATAAATTGTGGATTGATTGTGGATGATTGGGTTAGTATTTTTTTGGTGTTTTAAAATAGGGCAATGTCCACTTTACGAATAGGTCATGCCCAATTTTCTGTAGAAAATGCATTCTCTTAAGTTTATAAACATTTATATTATGTGGAAGTTGAAGTCCGAAGGCTAAAGTACATGTTATATTTAACTAGTGAATAGTTGGGCGGACACGATCTCGGTAGTGCAGACTCGTAGCAACCGCATATGCGCCGGAACCAAGAGTTATCAGAATAGAAATTGTGATGACATAAGATAGAAGAAGATGAGAATCATATTACTTCGGCTTTACGTAATAGCGAAGGACCAAAGGCAAGTTTACTAACTCGTACTCTTTTGTTCGGAGTATCGTGGTAAGATTTCTGTTTTGAAATTCTTAATTCAAATACTTGTTGCATAACCAGTTCCCATTCCTATCCTGTGATTGCGACAACCGATTTATTTCTAACTTGACAATTCTATTTTGGTTCATAATTCATACCTTGCAGCATCTTGTTATTGCCATATTTAATCCTGATTCTTATTTATTGAGACCTGATTCATATGTACTTGTTTTTACCAAACCTAGTCTGAGAATCTGAGTCAGACATTTGAAGTATTAATTTGAGTTGACCAGGTAGTCGATTGTTCCGACACCTAACTCGAGTACTAAATTGGAATTGGAAGTTTTTATTAAAATGAAATGTTTTAAGGACTATAGACGCTAGTCAGAGTATCAGTATTATTATGTAGGCCAAAGTGGCCTTGGATCCAGTTCAGTATTTGGATATACCGTAAGGTATGATCCGGAGTTTTAGTGTGACTGATCATCTGTTAGTGCTTGTGTCCTAGAGACAATACTATAATGTTCTTAGGGAAGACATTTTGATTATTAATAAATATGTTCTATGGATTTTCTTTCAATTATTTATTATGTCTTTATTAACTGCGATATAAATATTAGAATAATAAATGTCCTTGGAATATAAGCATGAATTCTATATCTCTAAGTATGTGACTTAGAAATGAGATTATATGAGTAGTGTTTATAATCCTAAAAGATCCCTAGTCGAGTATTATTATTTGAGGACAATAATAATGCATTAAGACTAGTATGTTTGTTGACTGATGACCACATCTCATTGGTCATAAGTATGGTGATACTAAAGTCAAAGACATAAGTGCATGTTAGCAGAACATGGCACTGGATAGACCCACCGTGTGAATTCTTCATGGTAAATGTTATCAAGTGTCATAAGCAATTCTCACAATGATAATGGTGTAATGATCCTTAGACTTGAAATCATTATATTTCTATATGAGAATTAATATACTTTGATTCTACTCAAAGTTACCTTTGACCGGGTAATGATAAAGGTGGACATTGGGTATATCATGAATCATATGATAAATATGAATGATAGATATAGGATTTAACCCTCCCTTTTTAGGAGTGATATTATTGGCCTCTTGATTGAGTGAGACTATGAAATGCATGGCCATGCTCAAATTGTGATTTGTTTAATAGTCTACTCATCGATCAAGTAAACCGGGATTAAATGTTGAAGAGGATGACATAAACCATGCCTCGAGTTTAATCTATAATATAAGGTTAAAAGTAATATATTACATGGAACATTATTCATTAAAGGTTTAATTGGATCACCAATTATTATTATTACTTGGGTAGCAATGATGTATTACTAGATGCCTCTCATTTTTTATAATTTTATTATGAGATATTAAAATTATTGCCAACGTAATAATAACCTAAAGGGTCACACACAAAGAAAGTTTTAAACAAAGCATTAATTAAATTTCGAATTTAATTGAATTATTATTATATTGAATTATTGGATTAATTAAGTAGGACTTGATTAATTATATAATAATTCGAATATAATAAATAATACTACTAATACTCAGATTGGGTTTTGGAAGCCCAATCAGATTAGGTATAGGCCCAGAATTCTCTCCATATAAATACATTAAGATGTATTGTTTTAGGGTTAATTGAAAAATACGTTTTTCTTAAAAACCCTAGTTGCTCTACATCTAAGAGAGGCTAGAGAGAGAGAGAGATTTCTGAGGGAAGTTTTTGGCTAGTACCAACTCCGGTGATCGTTGGACGATCGGGCGTTCGTGTGGACTGATTAGAGACGTATATCGCAAGGCGGGATACGTGGTGATCATAACAAAGGACCTCCATCTGTCAACCAAATCGTAAAGCTTCTTAAAGGTAAACAATTATGTTCACGAATTAAATATCGCGTTCTCATGGATCCTGCGGAGGGTTTCGTTATTTTCTGTTTTTTACGCGTTTTTCCGTTGTGTTTTCATGCCCGAAACCCTTCAAAAGCATGTTGTCACCAATAATGGCTTTACTATAGAAGCAGTAAATCTTATCCTTCTTTGTTGAGCTTAGGTCTGCAACAAACAGGCTTCCTTCCTTTCCTTACTCCCTTGAGAGAAAGGCTTCTGTCCTTCTTGTGATAGATATTACACACCATCATATCAAAGTCAACCTTGAATCCTCTGTCACTGAATTGGCTAACACTCAGAAGGTTGTGCATTAATCCATCAACAAGAGAAATATCATTTATGACAACATTCCCAATCTCTAAACACCCATATCCCACTGTGTAACCTTTGATGTTGTCTCCAAAGGTTATGATTGGGCCAGCTTTCTCCACAAAATGTGATAGCAGGGCTTTATCCCCAGTCATGTGTCTTGAGCAACCACTATCAATGATCCACACAACCTATTTCTTTTTCTTGTCCTGCAAAACACATTATTTTTAGGTTGCATATGGTACCCAATCCTTGTTGGATCCTGCAGATTTAGTGACACCTGAGTTTCCATCATTTTCAAAATTAATATGAACAACATAAAATTTTTGTTCGACTTTTTTTGCCACCCACTTAGGTTTAGAATAAGACCTAGTCTTATTCTTAGTGGGGTTGCCTTTTTACTGTCACCAGTAGGCACATAAGTCTCACCAGAATTCATGTAGGAGCATTTCTCAGTTGACAGAATAGGCAAGTTGAAGCAAGTACTCACACTACACCAAAGATTGCCTACTGTAACATAAAATTTATGTTGTATCAGAGGGTCAATATGTTGCTATAGCACCACTATAGGGCTAAGGTAACAAAACTTTTGTGATAGTTTTTACGGTGTTGCCCTATAGGGTATCTAAGGTAACATCTTTCGACCATAGGGCAACATGCCATTTTATGTTGCCCCAGAACTCTATAGCAACATAAAGTAGAGCTAAACTAACATAAAATTTATGTTACCTTAGAGTATTGATTTTTTTTAAAATAATGGCCCCATGTGAGTCTTAGTGCTTATGCCCTAGAGACAATACTATGATTTTCTTAGGGAAGACATTTTGATTATTAATAAATATGTTCTATGGATTTTCTTTCAATTATTTATTATGTCTTTATTAACTGCGATATAAATATTAGAATAATAAATGTCCTTGGAATATAAGCATGAATTCTATATCTCTAAGTATGTGACTTAGAAATGAGATTATATGAGTAGTGTTTATAATCCTAAAAGATCCCTAGTCGAGTATTATTATTTGAGGACAATAATAATGCATTAAGACCAGTATGTTTGTTGACTGATGACCACATCTCATTGGTCATAAGTATGGTGATACTAAAGTCAAAGACATAAGTGCATGTTAGCCGAACATGGCACTGGATAGACCCACCGTGTGAATTCTTCATGGTAAATGTTATCAAGTGTCATAAGCAATTCTCACAATGATAATGGTGTAATGATCCTTAGACTTGAAATCATTATATTTCTAAATGAGAATTAATATACTTTGATTCTACTCAAAGTTACCTTTGACCGGGTAAGATAAAGGTGGACATTGGGTATATTATGAATCATATGATAAATATGAATGATAGATATAGGATTTAACCCTCCTATTTTAGGAGTGATATTATTGGCCTCTTGATTGAGTGAGACTATGAAATGCATGGCCATGCTCAAATTGTGATTTGTTTAATAGTCTACTCATCGATCAAGTAAACCGGGATTAAATGTTGAAGAGGATGACATAAACCATGCCTCGAGTTTAATCTATAATATAAGGTTAAAAGGATTATATTACATGGAAAATTATTCATTAAAGGTTTAATTGGATCACCAATTATTATTATTACTTGGGTAGCAATGATGTATTACTAGATGCCGCTCATTGTTTATAATTTTATTATGAGATATTAAAATTATTGCCAACGTAATAATAACCTAAAGGGTTACACATAAAGAACGTTTTAAACGGAGCATTAATTAGATTTCGAATTTAATTGAATTATTATTATTATTGAATTATTGGATTAAATAAGTAGGACATGATTAATTATATAATAATTCGAATATAATAAATAATACTACTAATAATCAGATTGGGTTTTGGAAGCCCAATCAGATTAGGTATATGCCCAGAATTCTCTCCATATAAATACATTATGATGTATTATTTTAGGGTAAATGGAAAAAAAACGTTTTTTCTAAAAAAAACCCTAGCAGCTCTAAATCAAAGAGAGGCGAGAGAGAGAGAGAGAGAGAGAGAGAGAGAGAGAGAGAGAGAGAGAGAGAGAGAGAGAGAGTTCCGAGGGCAGTTCTTGGCTAGTACCAACTCCGGTGATCGTTGGACGATCGGGCATTCGTGTGGACTAATTAGAGACGTGTATCGCAAGGCGGGACACGTGGTGATCAAAGAAAAGGACCTCCATCTGTCAATCATTCGTAAAGCTCATTAAAAGGTAAACAATTATGTTCACGAATTAAACATCGTGTTTCGCAAGGATCCTGCGTAGGGTTTCGTTATTTTTCTGTTTTTAGGCGGTTTCCATTGCGTTTTCATGCCTGAAACCCTTCAGTGAGACCCACTATGTGGGGCCCATATGAGTTATATGGCAACTTAATACTTGTGTTACCTTAGAGTTTTAGTTTTTTTAAAAATATTGGACCCACTTTCAAATTATAGCATTTTAGCATTTTATGTTGGCTAATAACAATACAACCAATAATAACAGTAACAATAGCCTGCTCTTTTATTTCATTCCCACCAATACAATTACACAATCAAAATTATAAAATCCTGAACATAATTAATAATCCTTCTAGATTAAATTCGGTCTAGCCACATCCCAACAACAAACAAATTTATATCCACCAACTAAATCAATATTATTTTAGACTAGTTTTAATACTACATCTTAAAACTAAGCAGATCATCGAACAAAGGCCCTGTGTTGTGGGAACAAAGTAACAAAAGAGAAATATCTTTAGTGCAATGCCCAGAAGAAATCCTTGAAAAAAAAGACTTGGTTTTCCTGCAAACAAATTTTTTTATATCAGTGACCTAGTAAACATCTCAAGATATAGCCATGAAAGTGTGATTACAAATAAATCTAAAACAGAAAATTATAAATTCCACCCGGTATCCAATAAACAAACTGAAGTATTAAGGAGGTAATCCAAAGTAAATCATACCATATTTGACTCATGATAGTTAATTTTCGCTACAAAATCTATGCGGCCCATTTCCTGGGAAAAGCCATAAGCAGTATACAGCTTTGGCCATGCGTTAAGTTCACAGAGTGATTCAAGTAGCCGTTGTCTGGATGTCTGAACACAAATTAATGCAGAAGTAGCAGGTGTCAAAAATGCCTAAAAGAACTAGGTGTGTGTGCAATTAGTTTTCAGAACTCTGTTTCTTGGGGCAAGTACAACCTGATTTAGTAAACATAAGTTTACTAAACTATGACCAAAGAATCCTTGACTTGTGTGGTTGTGTTCTGATTTAGAAATTGTCCTAATTTAGTAATGAAGAAGCTTACTATGAGTAAAAAATACAAGAAAAAGAATATACACACAAATTAATTAATTTAGTAAACATAAGTTGTCATAGTTTCTCTTACTATACCTGTTACCAGAACAAAACCACACAAGTAAAGGATTCTTAGGTCAGGATATCCATAAGCTAAACACATAACACCGATGTCTCCAACATTCTCACACCATCCAAGATTCAGATACTGCAGTTGAGTACAATTATATCTGATGGCCTGTGCATAATTGTCACAAAAGTTAATAGAAACCTACATAATTTAAAGCACTAAACTACAACAAGTCTTGACTTTGTCATTCTTAGACAGTTTTTTATCCCCTCAAATTTTACTTCTATACATAAGTATGTATGAGATACA
Source organism: Heracleum sosnowskyi (assembly GCA_030848705.1). Lineage (NCBI taxonomy): Eukaryota > Viridiplantae > Streptophyta > Magnoliopsida > Apiales > Apiaceae > Heracleum > Heracleum sosnowskyi. The sequence continues at coordinate 55,309,656 of CM061238.1, read as the reverse complement.
GAAAACACAGAACATTCTTAAACAGTCGCACTGCCATCTCAAAACACAGTAGCTCAAAGAAGAATATACTCTTTGCCAACGTGAACAAGATTCTTATACTATCCTACAATATAGACATCCTACTTATACCCTAGAATAACAACAACACCATGATCAAAATCAGTAAATAAAAATGTGACAAGCTTTTGAAAAATACCAAGAAAGCGAAAGCCGTGTAAGACCCCGACAAATAGCATCTCTCCAACCGCTACATACACCAGAGGCAACAATCACCGAGCGATCATCCACAAGTGACACAATTCGCAGCAGAAGCTCCATCAAAATATCTTTCCATTCAGTGATCACTCTACCACCACCCATTTTCATCCCACCGCCACAACCAGCAACAACCATCAGTTTCTGAAAAATATGGTCTAAAGTCTCATTCTTTAATCCACCTTTAGCCATTTCATCAAACACCAACCTTATAGTATCCGAATTTCAGTTCTTGATTTTGTATAGAGATTAAAAGTTAAATACAAAAAAAAAACTCTGTGTTTCTACACAATTGGAAAAAAAGAAATTGATTAAAAAATATAGAACAACAAAAGGGCATACATATATCATCAGGGTCATCACAATTCACATACATATATTATCAACAACCAAACCCCACCTTAAATTCAGTCAAATGATATGCATCTACAATCCAAACCAAAAAGAGCGTAATACTTACAAACTAAAGCCAAAATCAAAGAGAAAAACCCCCTATTTAATTGAAGTCGCGAGAAATTTAAGTGAAGAAATAAAATCAATTGAGCTAAATCAAAGAATCCCTAATTCGAAGAAAGAGAGACAGATACAGAGACAGAGAGAGGGAGAGAGACCTTAAATAAAAGCCTTGAAATGCAAAGCCCAACTGAAGAATGCCTGAAATCAAAGATATATAGTTTGATTAGATGAAGTTTAAGTGAAGACATATTAAATAATTGAATTGGAAATGAAGAACCCAAGCCCTAATTGGAAGACACAAAGCCTTCACCGAAGAACCAAAGCCTCGAAATTGAACCGCTAACAAGCCCTAATTACGTACCAATTTGAAGATGTGAAATCGAGAGAGTGAAAGTGAAAGTGAGAGATACGAGAGAGAGAGAGAGAGAGAGAGAGAGAGAGAGAGAGAGAGAGAGAGAGAGAGAGAGAGAGAGAGAGAGAGAGAGAGAGAGAGAGAGAGAGAGAGAGAGAGAGAGAGAGAGAGAGAGAGAGAGAGAGAGAGAGAGAGAGAGAGAGTTAGTGAAAATTTAGGCGTAGTATTAGTGAAAAGATTGTCGCTCACAACATTTCATTGATAACCGTGCTGTTCAAAAAATTTTGACTTTAATTTATTTTATTTTTTGTTAAATTTTCAAAAATTATGTTACGAATTATCTTAATAAATACAGTCTTCGTTAATATTTTAAATAATTATTTCAAAAACTTAATATTTTAAATAATAGTTCATTTATCTAATAAAATTTTATTTTCAAAAAATGTATTACTTTTAATAAATTTGTAAATTTAAATTTTAAGATTTATTATTTTTAAAATTTTTAAAATTTTACTATTTATAAAATTCATATATCATTATTTATCTTATTTATAAATTCATATATTGGCCTAAAATTCTTATGAAATTCTTATTTGATCTTAAAATATTAATAAATTTATTTTTTAAAAGTCTAAGGTAACATTTATCATGCATGTTACCATGTTTAACACTTTTTAGCTAAGGTAACACCATATTTGTGGCTACGCTAACACAAAAAGACAATGTTATAGTAGGCCAAAGACTGCATAGCTAGGGTAACATAATCTGGCAACACCTAGATGGACGATGTTGCGATAGGCAATCTATGGTGTAGTGTCATAACAGTAATTTTACGGGCATGCAGTCAGTGTTGTTACAGACATCCATGGATCTATGCATAACAGGGGTTCTGTGTAAGTTACCCTTGACCTCAGTCACATTGACTTTAGACTCAGTTGGTTTCTTACAAACATTTGTTAGATGATGTGAGGAGCCACAATTATTACATAGTTTCATGGGTGCATTCTTGACATAAGCATATCCATTACCCTTGTTAATTCCTACTTTGCCATTCCTGTTCTTAGACTTGAAAGTCTCTGTGTTGATAGCATGTCCTGAAGTTGCTATCGAGTCATTCTTGAAAGTACCTTTTACATCCACTGTCTTGACAGCAGGTTTCGAGGTTACTGTCTTAGATACTCTTTTGACAGCATCTTTAGAAGCTTCTGCCTTGTCATTGCTGACAGCATCTTCAGAACATTCTGTCAAATTGTTAGGCAAAGTTACTGTCTGGAGGATTGTGACAGTATCTTTTCCTTCAACAGTTGTGCTGTCAACACCTTCATCCTCATCAAGGAGCTGTTGTTTGATGAGTATAGCTTCCTCATCAAAATCAACTTCAGCAATCTTGAATTTTGGTGCATGAACCTTTTTAAGAATTTGGGGTTTGACAACAACATCAGTTGAACAATCCAAGAATCATAGATTCCTTTCCAGATCTTTTTCCATAATCAAAACCTACTCCTACCTTCTGATTCTCAGTGTTCTTTTCATTAAGGTCTTGAAGCAACCTAGAAGAGTTTCTGTAATCCTTGAGCTTAAATTCATTCTCAGTGATTTCCTTTCTCAAAAACTCTTCTATCTCCTTAGCACATACTAGATCATTTTTAAGTCTTGTATTTTCATGAGCTAAGGAGTCCAAAGGACTGGTCTTAAGTAAAAGCAAATCATTTTCAGAACTGAGTGTTTCATTTAACTTAGTTAATCTAGCTATTTCTTCATTAACAGTAGTTAAACTAGTATGGATATTGAACATTTCTGCACTCAATTCCTTAAGAGTTTGCTTATATTCAGTGTTAGACATATCAAGCAAGACAAGTGAAGGTACCTGAGTTGAAGGGCTCGATGAGTCATCTTCAGATTTAGCCATGAGGGCTAAATTCACATATTCTTCTTCCTTTTCCTCATCAGACTCATCCCAATATCTACCTTCAGCCACGTAGGCTCTTCCTTGTCCTCTTTTGTACTGTCCACTTGACCCTCTGTCCATTTTCTGATTTTGCTTTGGCATTCTGCATTCAGTAGCAAAATGACCAAGCTCATTGCAGTTGTAGCATCTGAATTCAGTAGCAAAATGACCAAGCTCATTGCTCTCCATACAGTTTTTCAAGAGAAACACTTTTCAGATCTCTTCCTTCTCTGATTGCAGTAATTCTGTGCTCAAGATGCTCAGGAAAAGTAAGTAAGAACTTAACGTTTAGTTCTTTCTTCTCATAGAACCTGCCATGAATCTGGAGTTCAGTGAGAAGTTTACTAAATCTTTCAAACATTGGAGTTAGTTCTTCACCAGGTTTTGCCATGAAGGCTTCATATTGAGAAACAAGAATTTGTCTTTGGTTCTCTCTGACCTCTTCACTTCCTTCGCATAGCAGCTCGATTTTGTTCCAAATTTCCTTAGTTGGTGAGCATCCAATGACATTCCCGCACATGGCTTTATCCAAGGTGAGAGAATCAAACAGAATGAGTTGCAAGTAATCATCCAGAACTATCTTTTCCTTTTCTGGCTCTAAAACTCAGATGGCTTCTTGGCAACCCAATGTGCTGGAATAACAACACCATCAACCGTCGAGGCTGCAATTTCTTTCTGGGGAATAAAGGGACCATTCTCGAGGATTCCCATGTATAGTGGATTCACAGCTTTGATAAACAACAAGATTTTTCTTTTCCAAACATTGTAGTTCTCTTTATCAAAAGCTGGGATCTTTATGCTACTTGACTTCTGTATACTCTTCATGATCTCATATTTGTATATCAATTTGTTTCTCTGATACCAGTTGTTGGTCCTTGAGTATTGTAGAAGGGGGGTTGAATGCAATACTAATAAAATTCAATCTATGCTTCAACAACTAAAACTATGATTAAATCCTATCAGTAGAAGAAATGCAATCACAATTAGTTTTCTCACAAAATAAATATTTTATTTATCTTGCGAAAGTGTTGCTACAACCTTGAGAGAAGTATGTTTTTCTCAAGCTTCGATTTATCAAAAGATACACAGTATAGAATGAGAGAGATAGTCTAAGTAAACTAATCCTATCTCTATCATCACGGGTTTGTGGAGCTGCTGTTATTTTCATGTGGCGGCTCCTTACAATTTGCCTACCCGTGTGTCTTACCTAAATTGCTATACAAACAGGTTTATCATTACAGGAAAAATAATCTAGATACATTCTATATTTAGCTAACACAATTCCAGTAGATGTTGATTTGTTATACTCTTGAATTGGTGAGCTTTGTCTTGTGATCCCTTAAGCTTCTGTCGTAGTCTTTGCAGACCTGATGCAGTGTTGGGATACTGCAACACGCCTGTTTCTTGAACATCCAAACTGTCACATATTTGACTGGGTAGATCCCCAATTCAAAGTTTATCCCTTTGAGACACTATCCTGAACTCCAAGCTTGCCGTCACAAGAATGCGCTTTTGGTGACAGTAAGAAATCCCCGCAATAGATGCTGTCAGGAGTTCCAAACTTGTTATCAGGAGAATAGAAAGTTGTTGTCTAAAGCTTCCGTCAATGTTGCTGTCAGAGTTAATATGCTGTCATGACTTGTAACATGCTGTCTTCTTGTAACCTTACTGTCAAGGGCATGACAGTAGATCTTATTCTTGCTGTCGACCTGATATACTCCTTGAGGCTTGAACAATCAAATGAACTTCTTCCAAGATGTATACACAATTTTATTACAGCAAATTAATTGGCTACAAGAACATACTCTGGCTGTGACAGTATGTTCTACTTAATAAAATTAAGTATTTACAAAAATGCAAAGTTAAGTTGTCTTCTAAGCTATCACCCATAAATACTAACAATCTCCCCCAATTTGTTTTTATGGACAATAACAACAAATTTACAACTAATACATGCTGACAACTTAACTAATAAAGATCAGAATAGTTATAGACATAAGTACTCCTTAATTATTGAGTAGATATAGAATTTTTACTTAGCTTATCCTTGAGATCTTCTTTTCTGCCTTGCTTCTTCCTCTCTTCTGGAGGCTTCTGCTACATAGCTTTTGAGACCTTCCACCAGAGATACTTCCATGGGAGAGAGTGCATCATCCTCAATTTAATCAATGTACTGTTGAGCTATATTTTGGAGCCAACCTGTTGAGCATCCTGGAGATCCATCCACTGTTCTTGACCAAAGATATAGAGTCTGAATTTTAGGATGTCTTGATCAAGCTTAAATCTCCTGCCAGGGAATGCATTGAGAGTTGTCGTTATTTCCTTGTCCAACTTTGAGTCTTCACCTTTTCTTCTATGAATGATGTCCTCAAGTTCAAAAGAACACAGTAGCTCAAGATGATTAGATGAACCAACCAATGAGTAGTTTAGTTCTTTCAAAACATGTGTCTTGAGGTTGTAAAAACTATCCAAGTAAATTTCTTCCTTTCCGTACATAATATCTGGTCTACTTGCAGTAAGATAGAGTAAGGAGCCAATCATACCTCTGAAGCTTGTAACATCTACCTTGATAGAATTATCACACGCTCCAAGCTTGACAACTATAGATGATGGAGTCCTTGCTGATGCTGAATCTTCCATGTGATATTTCTTGAGGAGTTCTTTGAAATACTTGGATTGACAAATAAATAAACCATCTAACATTTGACTTACTTGCAATCCAAGAAAGAACTTTAGCTCACCCATCATACTCATTTCAAACTTACTCTGCATTAGCTTAGCAACTCTCTTATAGTGATCATCATTAGTAGACCAAAATATGATGTCATCCACATAAACTTGGACTAATATCATATCATTTTTATGTTTCTTAGAAAAAAGAGTTTTGTCTATGATACCTCTAACAAAACCATTGTCAATAAGAAAACTAGAAAGAGTGTCATACCATTTTCTCGGGGCTTGTTTGAGACCATAGATGGCCTTGAAGAGGAAGTAAACAAAGTCCAGTAACTCCTGATTTTCAAAGCCAGGGGGCTGTTCTACATACAATTCTTCATCCAGCTCACCATTCAGGAATGCACTCTTAACATCCATTTGATATACTTTGAAATTGGAGTAGGCTGCAAATACTAAGAACATCCTGATGGCCTCAAGCCTAGCTATTGGTGCATAGGTTTCATCATAATCAATGCCTTCAGCTTGTGAATACCCTTGAGCAACCAGTCTTGCTTTATTTCTTGTCACTATGCCATCTTCATTTAATTTGTTTCTGAATACCCACCGTGTACCAACTACTTTCTTGTTCTTTGGTCTAGGTACCAGCTTCCAGACTTGTTGTTGTTCAAATTGATTGAGTTCATCTTGCATAGCAATCACCCAATCAGGATCACCCAGTGCTTCCTCAGTCTTCCTTGGTTCTATTTCAGAAAGAAACCCTGAATAATGACATTCATTCTGAGTAGCACTTCTAGTTTGAACTCCAACACCTGGATCACCAATAATCGGCTTAAAAGGATGAGCTCTATTCCAAACAGTTTGTCTTGGAAGATTTGATCTTGATGATTCGCCTTGAAATTCATTATGGTGTTGTGAATGACTAGTTGACCCTTCATTTCCTCCTCCTGAGTTGTTTCTAGATTGTCTTGGTGATTCTTCCTTAGTGTTAGTGGTATCTCCATTGTTACCAGTGTTTCCACCACCACCACCATGATCATTATCATCATTGTCATTGTTATCACCAGTAACAATCTCAGGTGGAGTCTCATCATCTGATTCTGAATCTGGTAAGTTATCAAACTTCAGTTTCTCAGATGGATTTTATGTTTGATACTTGGGAGTTTATTGTCATCAAAAGTACCATCAACACTTTCTTTCACCTGGTGATTGTCAATTATGTACACCCTGTAAGATCTTCTGGAGTAACCAACAAAAATAGCTTCATATGTGTAAAGCATAATGTAACATAAGAAGTAAAAGAGATAACTACAACTCAACAAAGGACAAGACAGAAGCACAGGAATCCAGAATCAAAGAAGAAAAGGTAAACTCAAAAAATCAAAATACGTTATGTATTCTTGAAGTCCGTAAACAGGTCACGGAAAGAAGTTCATGAAAATGTTCAAGCCTCATTGACAGCAAAAGAAACAAGACTTTCAAGACGACAAAAGTATGTGAATGATTTAGGGTTAAGTACCACAGGATTCCAGTGATTTAATCGAAGCAACCAGAACGACAAAGGACTTATCAGCAGTATTGAATTCAAGACATAGAAGAAGAATTGATCAAGTGTTGTTCATCTGTGAACCAGACCAGTTGCACTAGGTGACAACACTTAAAAAGATCAAGTTGTTTTATCGTCACAGAAGAAATTGATACAGTCTAAAACTGAAACACCCTGGAGTACAGAAGCTTTTCTAAATGGTTAAGTACAAGAAAAGATTTCGATGGTTTTTCTATTTAGAAAACCATCGAATGTGATTTAAGAAAACCATCTGAAATCTAGAATAAAGTAACTTAGTTTTGGATAGTTTTTATTTAAAAACTATCGAATGGTAAATTTCTTTATTCATTCGATAGTTTTCAAAATGGAGGAGCAGGTGAAAAGTTTACTTTGTTTGTCAGGTTGATGAAGATCCAACGGCCAAGAATAAACCAATTCTTTTTGGTTCGATGGTTTTTCAAATCAAGTCTACAATACTTTGGACCTAACAATTTGTATCAGAGCTACTTGATTGACGTACAAATCAGATCCGGTGAATGAGACCAAAATCAAACGTAGCGTGAAAATTCGAAGCAAATTTTTTAACTTTCAAAATTTTTCATTTAATTGGAATTTCTTGAATTTTAAACAATTTGAAATTTTCAGAAACCATGAGTGCTCCAAAGACAACCGCTGGTATTAAAGTTCCCCCGTTTACTAGAGATGATTTCGGTTTGTGGGAGATGAAGATGCTGTTATTTATCAAGGCATCTAATCTGTTGTATATTGGCATATTAGAGAATAGACCGTTTGTACCAATGAAACCAGTTAGTGAATCTTCAGCTCCTGATGGTAGCAGGATTCCTCAAGGCACCCAACCTAAGGATATTACTGAGTATACAGATTCTAACAAAGAACTGATTCGATTGGACACAGGTTTGATGTTGATATTGGCAGACTCCGCAGACAAAGAAATGAGCTATCAGTTGATGAACTCTACAAGCGGGAAACATATGTGGGATACCATTAACTTGATAATGGAAGGAACTGAAGACGTGTAGGAAAACAGACTGGACATCCTGACTTCTCAGTAAGAGGCTTTTAGGTCTCTTCCAGTAGAAATTATAACTCAGGTCTTTGAGAAATATACCAAGCTCCTAAATGAATTGGCAATGAAAGGGAAGACCTATCCTCTGAGAGAAACCAACATGAAGTTCATGATGACGCTGCCCCATCATGTAGAACACAAGTCATCATCCATAAGGGAAAGAATTGACTTCACAAAGATGTCATTAGAGATGATCTATGGCAAGTTGAAGACCTATGAGATGGAACAGGAACAGAGAGTGATAATCTACGGATCAGGGACAGTGGACAACAAACAAAATGCACTTGTGAGATCAACAACACTTGTAGTGGATGAACCAATAACTTCTGAGATTCAGGTTCAAACCCCTAGAGCTGGAAAGGAGGTGATAATAGAAGCTGAAATGGATTCTGTGAATCTGGGTGTTGATGAAAGTGGTTACTACACCCTAGAAGAGCTTGAGAAAATGGAAGACAAAACCATGGCGTACTTAGCTGCAAAGTTTAGTCATATTCGTTTCAAGAGAAACCCTAAGTACAAGTTCAAGGGCTCAACCAACAAATTCCAGAAAAGCAAGTATGCACCTAGTACAAGCTTTAAGGGAGGCTACAAGACTGGCATGATTGATAGAAGCAAATCAAGATGCTACAACTGCAATGAGTTAGGGCATTTCGCCACTGAATGCCGGAAGCCTCATCAAGCAAGAGACATGAAAGATGTCTATGAGAAGAAAGATTCTTATGATGAGTTGAAGAAAGAGAATGCCAAGCTTAAACAGCAATTGGAGGCATTCTCTGGAAAGGAGAAAGGGAAAGCTTATATAGCAGAGGGAAAGCACTGGGATGATACTAATTCGGATGAAGAGGAAGAGTATGTAAATGTTGCTCTAATGGCTGACTCTTCAGAGAAATCACCCCAATCATCTCAGGTACCTATCTTAACTATAATTGATATGTCTAACTCTGAGTACAAGAAAACTGTGCAAGATCTAAGTGTAGAATTGTTTAATGTACACACAAGCATGCTAGCATCTGAAATGGAAAATGCTAAACTAGTTCTTAGGATTAAAAATCTAGAATCTAAAAATGGAGAACTAGAGCTTGTAGCTGTCACATTAGAAGATCTTAAGCAAAAGAATGCATACTTAGAGAACAAGGTCAAGTGTAATGATGAGATAGAGACTATCCTCAGGAAGCAGATTTCAGATTTAGATTTGAAGCTGAATGCTTTTAAGAATTCCGCCCTAATTGCGAAGGAGATCATTGATACTCAGGCCATAGGGAATAAAACTGCTATAGGATTTGACTATGACAAAAAAGCTGGTAAAGATCATTGGTAGGTGAATTATTATGTGGGCCCGATTTTGTTTAAAGATCAGTTATTAGTCATCAACCTATGTGTCATCGGCTTACGTGGCCTTGTCCACTTAAACTCCACGTGTGATCCATGTGGTGCCAATGCATTGTCCATACGGCATTACAGTACGGTTCCACGTGTCTTTCTCGCAAGTGATACAAGTGGTGTCAATTCATTGTCCACGTGTTGTCACGATAGTGTTCCACGTGGCGCTACATACATATTACACCTGCCACCTAAAATATCATTCACTTGTCATAAAATGGTGACACTGGTATTCTATATAAACTTTTTGGAATGGTAATAAAATATTTTTCAGTTTGTTGCTCATAAATAATTTAAATATAATAAATGGTGCATAAAATTTATAATTTTCATATTGGAAAACCTTCAACAATATATTGGTTACAATTATGGAATTATACAAATGACAAAATCAGTTCTACAATAAAATTTGTCTATCTATTCGAACTACAAAATTGAAGGAAACTGTAGCTCTAGGCTTCTACACTTCGGCTTCTATTCTTTTCTCATGTTTCTTTTCAACTATCGGCTCTAGTAATCAAATAATGTATTGGAGCTGAGACTCGAGTCTAGTGTTCCCTTTCCGTTATTGAAATCATGCCCACATAAGAAAACCTGTAAAAACAGAAAGATGACCATAAAATAAGAAACTGAGTTGTGGGTTCAGACTTAAGAGTGAGACTACTTGTGCAAATCCATATCGGTTACACAAAATGACAAAAAATGATATTATATAGCAAGTTGAAGTTATGATTGACACATGTATGATATAAGATGTGCTCACTTTTTATTAACATAAAATAACCCATGAATTCCAGAAATTAGATTTACCTTAGTTTCAGTCGAATGTACTATGCAAAACTAACAATAGCATAAATCTTCTGTAACAGAGCCATCAAGTGTTAGACAATGCAATAAAACTTAATATGTTATTAAATTATGATTGCAGCAATCAGCACATTTCAAACATAATGACTGAAAATAGCTTAACAAACCAATACCCATACCTTTTAACATATTAATGCATACACCTTCCTCGCAATGCTCTGTTTTAAAAGTTTGCTGAAACGTTGTGGTAGGATTGCACATATACACCTCTCGAGTCCCTTAAGAGTTGCATCAACATAATTAGCTAAAAGAAAAAAAAAATTAGAGTTGCATCAAAATTAAAATAAATTAGTTTGACATGGCAAACATGTCAACAACATACAAGATTTTGTTAAAATAGATTGAAACAAACAGTGTACTATGAGTTTGAGTTAGCTAATCGTCTAGCCTGGTTGCTGAAAATTTCTGCAAAACATAAAGAACCAACTAACAGGTATCAATTGCTGTATTCCGTACGACAATAAGATAAAACACTTCTAGGATGTGCATGGTAGATGCCAGGAGGAAGCACGCATGATTAGTAGATATTAGGAAAGACTAAAGAGGCAGATGGAAGACTAAACTAATTGGTTGATTGAGAAGATGTTAATGAAACTGTAATGTAAATCCAGGCCTTTAAACACGGAAGAATTGAGAGAGTAGGGTGAAAAGTTGGGTGAGGTGGTTATTAATTTCAGCTTTAAACATGATTTGAACCCGCCTTTTACAGCTAAAAATATTTTCAATATAAAAAGAGCGGGGCAAATTTAATTTTTGTCAGAGAAAAGGCGGGTCAATTGACAAAATTGAGTATTTCCTATTTCAAAAAGTAAATGGATTACTTTATAAAATTCGGAGAAATTATTAACCGGACTAATATATTAAATATTATTAAAATATTAAAATTTATACAATTCTGAAACTCTGGTGTTTTGATGATAACACTATAGCAGCAAGCTTGGTTTATTGTGTTGTACTAACATGGTTTTGAAGGAGATAAAGACTTTGTATTCTCTAACAAAACATGTTGTAGCAAGCTGACAGATTAATTTTACTTTGCAGGCAGAAAGCTGGATATATATATGAGCTCAAATAATTTCGAATTTAATTTCATATATATATAATCCCTATATTATAGGAAGTTGTTTATACACACTTTATCTTTTAACAACTTCTATTCGTTTGGGCTTTACAAATCAGTTGAACGTGTCTTCTTAACGTTCTTATTTATTTGATAACTTGTAACTTATAAGTTGATAAATTGAATGTTAGAAATCACCAACATTTTACTTAACTTATCAAATTATTCTTTGACTTCTCTATTTTTCTAATATTTTATATTTGTGTTTTTAAATATTTTTTAATTTAAAATACAAGTGTTGAAATCATTATATTTAAAAATTATTTTTTTAAATTTAATTTAGCAAATTCTTCACTAACTTATATGTAAATTTATCCAAACACCCATATAACTTATAAGAATTCATCAACTTATCACTATTACTCATTTTAAGCTATAAGTCAATTTTTTGATGATATCCCAAACATGGACTTAAAGATCAAGTGTTTTAGTGGGACAGACAAATTAAATCTAACACTTTAAAGTAAATATGTGTTAACATATATATGTTTATCTTTATTTTGATAATTGATAATTACTTAGGATATTATTGTGATAAATCTTGAATGACATGTTATAACAAGGATAAATCATGAAAAAAGAAGAAATGTTATGAAAAAGAATCACTGAAGGCATTTATGTGTTTGAGACCGGCAATAGAACATGAAGTTAAGCTGATATGAATCACTTATCTATTCGATCCGTTTTATTATATGTAATATATAATAATATATTATGTACAGTATATTAAATATATTATATATAATATATTATTTTGAAAAAAGTTTTATATGATTATTTTATACTATAAGTAGTTAAATTACGTGAAAACTCTAAGCATAATTCCTAATCTTAAATTTTTCCTCCGGTCTTTCAAGTTATCTGTCTATACTATCTTATAATAGACGAAATATTAAAAGTTTCGTCGGTCTATACTAAGTGAATTTACTTAATTATCCTTACTTATTTTTAAACAATAACATTATTTATAACCAATTACCTTTTCAGCTAAAGTATATTCATTTTTTCGATTTTTTAAAAACAAAATCATCTCTTTTTTTCTAAAAACAATCACGGACAATTACCGTTTTTAACTAAAACATGTTAATTTTTCTAATTTTTTTATTTTTTGTCGGTCGGTCGGTATTAAGTGATTTTAATTAATTATCCTTACTTATTTTTAAAAAAAATTATTAAATAATAACATTATGTATAAACAATTACCTTTTCAGCTTAAATACATTATTTTTTTATTTTTTCTAACAAAATTTATTGGCAAATGGCAATTAACTTTTTCAACTAAAATATGTTATATTTTCTATTGTTCCTTACTAAAAACTCTCCTTTTTCAAAAATATCACGGACAAAACCTTACTTATTTATTTTAAAACCTATTTAAATAGTTTTAATTACGGACAATTACCTTTTTCAACTAAAAATGTTATTTTTTCTATTTTTTCTTTTTTTTCTTATTAAAATCCCTAATTTTTCAAAAATATTATGGATAGACCGTTACTCATTTATTTTAAATCCCATTTTGATATTTTAAATTATTGAAAAAAGTTTAACACAGATACTTAATTGTTTTTTTAAAATTTAATTAGTAAAATAATAAAATATAAATAATAAAAATAACAATTATTAAAAATAATATATGTATCACGCTAGTATACATGATACACGGCTTGGCTTCAGAACTTAACTTAATTATGTTTTTCCTTGATTTAGCATTTTGTTTGAACAATAAAATTATTGAAGTATTTTGAATTGCTACTTCAATTTTACTCATTTTGTAAGCATGCACGGATTGAAATTTCTCACTAGAGGTTAAGTAAACGGTTACATGCCCATTTCAAAACTCCAAGTCCTAAGGCAACGTGTTCACATGTGATATTATTTTTTGCTAATTCAGTTACTGTATGAACATTTTTTTCCCGATTAATTACTGTATGAACATGTTAATAACTCTAGTCCAATTCAACTTTGCCCTATGATTATTTTCATATCATATTATTTTAGGAGTGGTTAATTATGCTTCCCGTGCCTTTTATACTTCCCCTAATTTATTTATTTTATTCGATTAAATTTAAAAATATGGATATGTATTTTCTAAAAATATCATTATTATTACTTTTTTTAACTTTTTAGTCAGAAAATCGTGACTAAATTTACAATACTAGTCATAATATATTCGATAGTATTTTTCATGTACATTTAATGAAGGGCTAAAAAATTCAGATTTGAAATATAAATCTGGTTCATCATCTAAAATCTCAGTAATAACACTTTATCAGTATTTATTACGAAAATAACTTTCTCAAAAATGACAATAAGAGGTTCGGAGGTCCGAATGATCTTGTAGTAATCAAGATAATTGATAAGCTTAATAGAGTAATGGTAATTTAAGAAATAAAAATATTTTTAACATGTCACTTACACGTAGACCTGGCAATTGGACCGTGTCGTGTACTTTCGTGTCGTGTACTTTCGTGTTTTCGTGTACTTAATGTAAAACCCATATCCGACCCGTTTTGGATTCGTGTACTAAATTTGAAACACATATCCAATTCAAAACGTGTCGTGTACTTTACGTGTCGTATTCGTGTACATTAAACAAAAATATAAATTTAATTAAATTAAAATTTATATATTATAAAACTATTTTAATTATGTAAATTTTTATGAAATGTGTATTAAATATGTTATAAATACAAATTTACAAAAATTTGTAAATATAACTTATATATATAAATGTATACTTCTTATATATAAATGTATAACTTACTGCTAATTAGTCATAAAACTTTTATTTATTGTTCATATGTAATTCCTTACATATTTTCTAAATATGCAATACTATAAATAATATATATTTTTTAAAATTATTTATTTACTTCATTAATTCGTGTACTTTCGTTTCGTGTCGTGTACCTATTGTGAAAACCCAAACCCGACACTAATTATATTCGTGTTTTTTCGTGTTCGTGTACTTTCGTGTTCGTGTACCAAATTTTTGCACCCAAACACTAATTATCCGTGTCGTGTTCGTACCGTGTTCACGTGTCGTGTATCAAATTGCCACCTCTACTTACACGTAGATAGCAATAAGTGGTTAACACATTAATTGACATGGACAAAATTATAACCGTAATGTGTATGTGGGTCCAAGGCATAAAATTTTACACAGTTATAAAACTTTTGATATTTACCTAGCAATCCGTTATACATATTGGCATCAGTAAGTAAAAGCGGTTTTTATCTACTAATATTTAATAGTAGGTAAAATTTTGGTAGGTAAAAGTAAAATTTCTTGTAGTGGATGTTCTTAAGAATGTTGATTGTCCAGTTTTTGTTAAGCCTTTTCCACCACTCTTTCATGAGGATGATCTTTTCATAAGACAGGAATTGCTTGAGGAGGATTTATTGAAGGTTAAAGAGGTAAAGACTAAGTTGCCTAGGAAATCGGTAAAATCTGAATTACCTAAACCTGATTTTGCTAAAACTGAAGTAGGTGACTTAGTTAGTAATGCTAAAAAGAACAGGAATGGGAAGAAGAAGATTGTTAATCAGGAAATGGTTCCATATTCTCCCATTGCATCTAGGAAGTTGTGCACTATTTGTAATTCTGCTGGACACCTTTCACATGCATGTAAAAAGGTTAAAGTAGAAACTGCTAATACTTCTGAAATGCATAACATGTCTGACATGCCTGATCTTCATGAACCCTGTGGAAAAAAGAGTGTTTTCTATGTAAGTACAACATCATGCATGCTTATTTTAAGTTGATGAATGATAGTAGCAAAAGCACTGTTAATGTTAAATCCACAGATACTATGAATATCAAACAGAGTAAGACTAAATTGAATGTTACTCCTATTAAAGTATCTAAACCTTCAGGACCCAAACAATTTTGGGTACCAAAGTCCGCTTAATCAATCTGTGATTGCAGGGTAAGGTTAAAAGCTCAAAGGTTGTGTGGATTCTGGATAGTGGTTGTTTTAGACACATGACAGGTGAAGAGTCCCTACTTACAGAGGTGGTTAAGAAGACCGACCCGATTGTAACCTTTGGAGATGACAACAAAGGATTCACTACGGGATATGGTAAATTGAAAGCTGGGAATGTCATCATTGAAAACATCTCTCTTGTTGAAGGATTAAAGCACAATCTTCTAAGTATCAGTCAGTTCTGTGATAAAGGCTACAATGTAGATTTCAGAAAGGACAAGTGCTTGATCACCAACAGGAAGGATGAGAAGTTTACTCTACTGGGAGTGAGAAAAGGAAATTTGTTCATAGCTGACTTAAGTTCTACCAGTGAAGGAGAAGTTACATGTTTCTATGCAAAGACATCTTCAGAACAAAGTTGGCTATGGCACAAGAAGCTCTCACACTTGAACTTCAAAACTATAAACTCTTTGGTAAAGAGAGAGTTAGTGAGAGGGTTGCCCCTGATGGAATTCAATCAGGAGGGACTATGTGAAGCATGTGAAAAAGGGACGTCGAAGAAAGCATCACATAGAAGCAAAGGAATGACAAGCATTGCTGAACCATTACAACTGATTCATATGGATTTATTTGGTCCAGTCAATGTTATGTCACTTTCAAGAAAAAGATATGCATTGGTGATGGTGGATGACTACTCCAAGTACACGTGGGTGTTGTTCATACAATCAAAGGATGAAGCAACACAACTAATCATTGATCACATCAAGAAGATAGAAGTGGAAGCTAAGCTACCTGTGCGGACAATCAGATCAGACAATGGAACTGAATTCAAGAATGCAGTTCTTAATGATTTCTGCTCAGAGAAAGGAATATCAAGACAGTTTTCAGCACCAAGAACTCCTCAAAAGAATGGAGTAGTGGAAAGGAAGAACAGGACCTTGGTTGAAGCAGTAAGGACCATGTTGAGTGAATCAAAACTTCCCACTTACTTTTGGGCTGAAGCAGTGAATACAGCTTGCTACACTCAGAATCGAACCCTGATCAACAAAGATCATGAAAAGACTCAGTATGAGTTAATGGCCAATAAGAAGCCAACACTGAAGTACTTTCATGTGTTTGGTGCAAAGTGCTTTGTACTTAAAGATGGAGAACATCTTGGCAAGTTTGATGCCAAAGCAGATGAAGGCATTTTTCTGGGCTATTCTATGGAATCTAAGGCTTTCAGGGTATATGTGATTGAAGATAAGAAGGTGTTGTAAAGCTTTAATGTAACATTTGACGACACCAAAAGACCAGGCCTGCAAACAAGAGAGAACTCTGAATCCTTGGTATTTGAAAATCTATCAGGAGATCTCTCTGACAATGAAGAAGTACCTGAAGTTGTTATAGTTATTAATAATAATCATGATGATAATGATTCTGGACAAAGTGGTGACCAAAGTGGAGATCCTCAAAATTCTACAGGATCCACTAGTCAGTCTATAGAATCATCAGATCAAACCGTCAACAACTCAGGGGGAGCAGGAGAAGGATCAACTAGTCACACTCCACAAGATCTAGAACAAGGAGAATCATCAAGATCGCATCTGCCAAGACAAAGGGTATGGAATAGAGATCATCCCTTTCACTTGATCATTGGTGATCCGGACACATGAGTGAGAACTAGGAGAACATCACAAAATGAATGTCACTATTCTGGGTTTCTTTCGGAAACAGAACCTAAGAAAGTTGAAGATGCTCTAGATGATCCAGATTGGGTGATTGCTATGCAAGAGGAACTCAATCAGTTTGAAAGGCAGAAAGTTTGGAAGCTAGTACCCAGGCCTAAGGGAAAATCTGTTATTGGAACAAGATGGGTATTCAGAAATAAGTTGGACGAAGATGGCATTGTAACGAGAAACAAAGCCAGACTGGTTGCTAAAGGTTACTCTCAAGAAGAGGGAATTGATTATGATGAAACCTATGCACCAGTAGCAAGACTTGAGGCCATCAGAATGTTTCTGGCATTTGCTGCACATTCCAATTACAAGGTATATCAAATGGATGTGAAGAGTGCTTTTCTGAACGGGGAGTTAGAAGAAGAAGTGTATGTGGAACAACCTCCAGGTTTTTAGGATTCAAAACTGGCAGACTTTATGTACATTCTATTCAAAGCTCTCTATGGACTCAAACAAGCTCCAAGGACATGGTATGACACTCTCTCTGAATTCTTACTTGAAAATGATTTTACAAGAGGTGTTGTAGACAAAACTCTCTTTGTCAAAAAGCATAAAAATGATTTGATATTGGTGCAAGTATATGTTGATGACATAATATTTGGTTCTACTAATGATGATCTATGCAAGAGATTTGCTAAGTTAATGCAGAGTCGTTATGAGATGAGCATGATGGGTGAATTGTCATTCTTTCTTGGACTGCAAGTATACCAAAAACAAGATGGTATATTCATTTGTCAGTCCAAGTACATTAAAGATCTTCTGAAGAAGTATCAAATGGAAGACTCATCTACGGCAAAGACTCCTATGCCAACTGCCACTAAGCTTGATAAGGATGCAACTGGTAAGAAGGTTGACATCACAGGCTACAGGGGTATGATAGGCTCATTACTTTATCTCACTGCAAGTAGACCAGATATAATGTTTGCAACATGCTTGTGTGCTAGGTTTCAGTCTGATCCTAAATAATCTCATCTAATAGCTATTAAGCGAATATTTAGATATCTTAAGGGGACTCCAAATATTGGAATTTGGTACCCTAAAGATACATGATTTGATCTTATTGGATACACAGACTCTGATTTTGCAGGTTGTAAGATTGATCGGAAGAGTACTTCAGGAAGCTGTCAGTTTCTTGGAAGAAGATTAGTTTCTTGGTATAGCAAGAAGCAACATTCAGTTTCCACATCAACAGCTGAGGCTGAATACATTGCTGCTGGAAGCTGCTATGCTCAGATCTCGTGGATGAGAAACCAACTCCGTGACTATGGGCTTTTGTTGAAAAAGATTCCAATATTTTGCGACAACACAAGTGCCATAGCAATCTCTAACAATCCAGTGCAACACTCGAGGATGAAGCACATCGACATCAGGTATCATTTTATCCGAGAGCATGTCATGAATGGAACTGTGGAGTTACATTTTGTACCCACAGAGGAACAAATTGCAGACATCTTTACTAAACCGCTTGATGAATCCACTTTTTCAAAGCTGGTTGGTGAACTTGGGATGTTAAATCTTTCTAATTGATTTTGATTAGAAGTCAGTAACTGGAGATAGTCCTAGTAAATACATGAGTTTAAGAATTTCTATATCCTTAGGACTCGTGAATTTATTTTCTGGAGCAATTCTCGTAGTTAGGATTTTTGTACTAATTTTATGTCATAATTATGGATGATATATCTTCTGGCATTTAATTGGTTATTAATTCTAAAAATTATTTAGGTGCTAATATTTGTTCTAAATATTAAAGCATAAAGTCTGAATTCTAAAACAAGAACAGGTTTTAAAATTTGGACAGAAGCAAAAAATATCGAATTTAGGAAATTCGATAGTTTTTCTAAGTACTAGAAGAAATCTATCGAAATTAATTTTCGATGGTTTTTGAAATAGGAAAAGAAAACTATCGAAAACAATTCTCGATAGTTTTTGAGAATAATTTTAAAATATATCGAAGTGAATTTAATTAATTCTATATTTAAATTCTCGATAGATTTTGAAATTCAAGGGAAAATATATCGAATGGAATTTAACTAATGTAATATTTAAATTCTCGATAGATTTTCTAAATAAAGTCATTCGATAGTTTTTGGAAGTTAAACAGATTAGACTTCGATAGTTTTTCAGAAAAGTGTTTTAAATTCCAATTTAAAAACACTTCGATAGTATTTCAAAAAACCATCAAAGTGCAGATGACTCTATTGCCCCTCCGAAAATCTATCGATAGTTCATTTAAAATCTATCGAAGGAAAAAGGACAGAATTTCCCCTGAAGAATCAGTAAGTATTTAAGTAGCACTTAGACGTTTTTTTTCTTATTCTACAGATCTAAGAAAAACTTACATATACTTACATATATTTTCGAAGAAGAACTTCAAAGAAAAACTCGATAGTTTTCAGTTTTGACCGAGATTTAAACACAGTAATTTCAGTTTTAACAGTGGTGTCATTTTCAACGGTGAAATCTCTGTGAATTGTGAAATTTGTGTACTCAAGTGTGGTTGTGGTTAAAAGAATACTATCGAAAGCGTCTTATAGAACCTTGACTGAGAAATTGTTCTTGACTAGTACTTTTTGATTGATTGCAATCTCTTGTGAAGTCAGTTTCAATCAAAATTGCTTTTCTTGATTTAGAAATTTAGGGTTCTTAATTTGTGAGTTTTTTTTTATTATTGTTCGAAATTTGATTAAGTGATAAAAGGGTAATTTTGTTAAGGGTTAATTAATTAGTAATAATTAATTAAATTTAAGTGAAAATTAGTTTTGGTTTAAAAGTTAATTTTCTGGAAATTTAAAATGGCTGGAGAATTTATTATAACCAAGACTAATCATGTCTCGTTTCAGAACTTGCAAGCCATTACGAACTTACAGTTTCGTGCATGGGCAGAATTTCTGAATACACGTTCATTAGTGGCATATGCTGTCAGTACTCCCGTAGTCCTTTGCATCGATCAATTGACTACGTTGTACATAACCGGCACGGATACAAGTGAGAATAACATCAGATCCTTCAGTTTTGTTGTGCCAGGGGGAAGAACAATAAGGGTGACGGAACATGACTTTAACAGAATACTTCGTTTTCCAACAGAAAACCATGTTCCGGATCCCACGACTGAGGAGATACATGCTTTCTTCACTCTCATAAGAAGTCAACAACCTAACTTCTTTGTGGGAGAGTTCCTTAAGCATTACTTGACAAAGCCATGGAACTTTTTCTTTCATACCCTAATCCATGTTTTTACTGCCAAGCTACCAAATCTGCATGTTATTCCCTTATTCCTTCAAAAGATAGGGTTTGCCATTGCTCACAATAGGCATATTAACATAGGAAGACTACTGATTGATCAAGTCATTCTATGCATGGGACCACTGGATGAAATAACAGGCATGAACGATGTGCTTTGTTTCTATCCTAGGTTCCTACAGCTAATTCTCAATGATATCTTAACAGATGATGAACGAGAGATATTTGAAGGTGAAGCCAACCAGGAGTGCATGAGAATGAAGAGCAATGCAATAACCGCTCTCATAAGGAAGAACAACTATCTTCCAGGGATACCCACTGTTCTCACTGAATATCTAAGAACGGTGCCCCTACCACTTCTACCCCCAGGGGAACAGTTAATTGAAGGTAATATTCCTCCACCTCAACCTGAAATGGCACCTGAACCAATGGATGTTGATCCAGAGCCTTCAGTGGCCATCACTGACCAGGAGGTTGCAAACTCACAACCTCTAACCACGGTCGAAGAGCCTTTGGAAGAGCCAAATGAAACAATAAACGAACCTCCTTCCTCTCCTATACCCAATATTCAGACATCCGTGAGTGTAGAGGGAGATAGTGCCTTAGCAGCACCACATAAGGAGATACGCCCTTCAACAGCAGTTCTGCCTACCTCTAAAAGGAGAAGAATAGAAACTGAGGCAACTGTTGATACTTTATTTCAAACCTCCAAAGCGCCCTTTATTGATTTTTCTGATGCTGATTGGGCTACATTAACCAAAGGTATATCTGAACCCATAGCTCAATCAAATAAGAAAGAATTGACGGAAGCAACTGGTGTTCCGACCATATTACGGTCAGGTTCACTGGTTGAAGGTTCTAAGAACCAAGGGTCTTCATAGACGTCGAGAGAAGGCTCTGATCTAAATGCAAAATCTAAAGGGTCATTTCCTAGCTCCCCAGATGGAACATATCTGGATCCTGCGGGTAAAGGGTCTGACGTAGGTGCAGATCGGCAACTCGGTGACAATGAATCAATTACTATTGAGGAGTCAACTGAGGTAAAGTCTTCACAGACTATTGAGGAAGCTTCAGGATCTCTGCTGTTAATAGAGCCTGATTCTAGCCTCCTAGAGATTCAAACTCTAGATCCTTCAAAGGATACATCATCTACGGATGATCAACAACTTGGTTTATCCAAGGACGGGGACTTGCGAAGCCCCATTGCACCACCGGTGACCTCCTTAAGGACGGCTACGGTGTTTTCTTCTGCAGGTACAACTAGCACAAAGGGATTGAGTGAAACAAAAACACTTACACCTGACCTGAGTGGGAAAGGTAATATGAGTGAAACACTGACAAAAACGTTGAGTGTACACCCAGAGCCAAACGTGAGGAGTGACACCCTAACCCTTCCAAATGTTGATGATTTGATATTATCGACAGAACGAGACGTACATGTTCAATCCACCCTCAAGGAGATGACAGTTCGTGATAAAGAAGGAAATCCATTATTCAAGGTTCCACTGCGACCTTCCTTTGACCAAGGGATCTCCTCTAGTCAGGGCAATGCTTCTTTAAAGACTATTCAAGAGAAGGTTGACTTGGCTGCAGCTGATTCCAGAAGAACATTCAGGGTCATTGGCAGTGCATCTGGCACTATAATAGGTACGAAGCAGGCAGTGGACTCCTTGAAGAAGGAAGCAATGGAAGAACTGATCGAATTAAGGACGGACGTCAAGGAACTTAAAGATGGATTCATGAATGAAGTAGATGCTTTGTCACAAGGACAGGATGCTTTGAGAGAGGACGTTCTGGTTATCCGGGATGGTCAAGCGCGGGTTAAAGATGCAATGAATACACTTTCGAGAGTGGAGTCTAAGCTGAACAATAGGTTGGATCATATGGAAAAGACTACCAACTCAAGATTGGATAATATTGACCTGACGCAAGCTTCTATGAATGAGATGAATAAGCAGATTATGGATTTCTTGGACAATCAAGGTGACGGAGTACAGTCAATCTGGACTATGCTGAAGAACCAACAAACTGGACAACCTGGTCCTTCAAATCAGCAACCTGATCCTTCTACTACCTTTTATGCTGAGGATGCTTTCGTCAAGGATTCCTCAACTAAGGGGGAGAAAGTTGGAGATAGGGAGAAAGGTATGGATGGATGGGGAGTTTGGGAAACGGTTGAAGCTATTCCGATAAGACAGTACTGGATAGAAGAACTTGTACAAGAAGAGAACAGTGAAGAGGGATTTGAGGTCATGCAAGAGCAACCAATTCAGGAGGACCATGAGCCATATTATCCAGAGCCTGTTGAATATCCAATCTGGGAGGATAATATGGAAGAAGAAGCAAATCCTCTATCACAAGAAGAAGAAGCTGCCTTGGAAGCGATAAGAGCTCAAAGAGCTACCATAGATGCCAGGCAAGCTGAGAAAGAGAAACAACAAGCAGTTCTGCGAAGTGAAAAACTGAAGAGGTTCAAGATGTATAGTGAAGTGATGAAGAAGAAGATGATAGATCTGGCAAAGAAAGAAGGTAATGAATGGGAGATGGCTTATAAAACCTTTTGCGGAGTTGAAGACGGATTAGAAGTCAACGACAATG
This sequence comes from Heracleum sosnowskyi, assembly GCA_030848705.1. Taxonomy (NCBI): domain Eukaryota; kingdom Viridiplantae; phylum Streptophyta; class Magnoliopsida; order Apiales; family Apiaceae; genus Heracleum; species Heracleum sosnowskyi. The sequence continues at coordinate 55,286,490 of CM061238.1, read as the reverse complement.
CTGAGGTGGAAGTTATCATTCAGAACATCAGAAGTGCCAATCTTGAAGATCAGACTTACTTCACAGCATTGAGAAACTCTATGATCTTTCTGAAAGCAGGGGTTAAAGCAAATGGAGCCTGGAACATCTTGATCAATTTTCTTGAGAAAGGTACATTTGTGATTTCCACTAAATTTTTAGAACAGAGAACATACACAGAACTGCAGGTGATACTCATCAAGATTCAAAGAACTACAAGGCTAAATGAACTGCTCCGTGAGCATGTTAAGGAGATCTTGATGAAAGTCGGTCCAAAGATTACTGAAGATCCTCCAATGGTTAGATTCATGATGAATGACTTGTTCAGAATCTGCTATTTGGCTGAGGACAAACTGAGAGACTATCCAAGCAACTATCTAATATCAGTTGAGAAGTATCTTAGATCCACTGGATTCACATCAACGGAGAAGGACAAAGTAGCAGACACTCTTAGAAGATTTCTAATGGAGAATGTTCCTTACTATAGGAAAAGAGTGGAAAAAGGATTGGAAGTGCATACCACATTACCAAACATGCCAAAGCTAAACAAGGAAGATGTTAACATTGCATGGTTATGGGCTGGAGTGGGTCAAGAGGTTGAGTACATTGGAAGACACATTCAAGGAGCAATCCTTAAACCTGGAGAACCACTGCACTATCCATCAATGATTGATTATCAAGCTTCTAACTCCGATCCAATTATTTAAGAAGGTGAGATCGGAATGGACTGAAGACAAAAAGCAAAAGACAAAAAGAACTATCAGCTCAGACTAGAGGAGCAACTTCATTGTATAAAGTTTTATTGTTTTTTGATTTATGAAATCTGGAAATGTATATATATCTGATCCAGAATGCGTTTAATATTATTAAGCTGTCTTACTTTAATTAGTTTAATGTTTCCTTAGTTAGTTGAGTTATCCTCGAAGGATTTGCTTGTCGAACTCTATCCAATCAAATAGGGGGAGATTGTAAAGCATAATGTAACATAAGAAGTAAAAGAGATAACTACAACTCAACAAAGGACAAGACGGACAATAGTATTAACAGAAGCACAAGAATCCAGAATCAAAGAAGAAAAGGTAAACTCAAAAAATCAAAATACGTTATGTATTCTTGAAGTCCGTAGAAAGGTCACGGAAAGAAGTTCATGAAAATGTTCAAGCCTCAGTGACATCAAAAGAAACAAGACTTTTAAGATGACAGAAGTATGTGAATGATTTAGGGTTAAGTACCACAAGATTCCAGTGATTTAATCGAAGCAACCAGAACGACAAAGGACTTATCAGCAGCATTGAATTCAAGACATAGAAGAAGAATTGATCAAGTGTTGTTCATCTGTGAACCAGACCAGTTGCACTAGGTGACGGCACTTAAAAAGATCAAGTTGTCTTATTGTCTCAGAAGAAATTGATACAGTCTAAAACTGAAACACCCTGGAGTACAGAAGCTTTTCTAAATGGTTAAGTACAAGAAAAGATTTCGATGGTTTTTCTATTTAGAAAACCATCGAATGTGATTTAAGAAAACCATCTGAAATATAGAATAAAGTAATTTAGTTTTCGATAGTTTTTATTTAAAAACTATCGAATGGTAAATTTCTTTATTCATTCGATAGTTTTCAAAATGGAGGAGCAGGTGAAAAGTTTACTTTGTGGTTCGATGGTTTTTCAAATCAAGTCTACAATTACTAACAGAGGAAGTGTGTCTTCTTCAGTTAAGGCATTCTACACAGAGACATTACTGAGAGAGAGAATTGAGCCGAAGAAATTATCAGAGAAATTAATAGTGCTCAGAACTTGATAATTGTATTGAATTTGTGTAACCTTAAACTCATTGAAGCTAATCTATGGATTAGAAATTGTAGCACCCCTCGAGGTTTATATTTATAAAAAGATATATTCCCCGAAACTTGGTTTGGTTTGGTGTGTTTGATTTCGTTATAGAACTGAATGATTAATCCGCGAACGAAATTAAATTATTTGTGAGTATCGTATTCAACCCCCCCCCCCCTTCTACGATACTTTGGACCTAACAATATGCTTTGGCCTCGAACTTGCCACGTCGAACATCTCCATCTTCAAGCACAAAACATTTAGCACCAAATACATGAAAGTGTTTGAGGGTTGGTTTCTTATCATTCATGATCTCATAAGGTGTCTTCATTAAGTCCTTGTTGATTAAAGTTTGATTATGAGTATAATAAGCAGTGTTCACAGCTTCAGCCCAGAAGTACATAGGAAGTCTTGATTCACTTAGCATTGTCCTTGCAACTTTAATCAAAGTACAATTCTTCCTTTCTACCACTCCATTTTGTTGAGAAGTTCTAGGGGCTGAGTATTGTCTTGTTATTCCTTTGTCTACACAGAAGTCATTCAGAACTGCATTTTTGAATTTAGTTCCATTGTCTAACCTTATATCTCTGACTGGAAACTTAGAATCCAACTCAATCAACTTCACATGATCAATCACCATTTGTGGAGTTTCCTCCTTGGAATGTAGGAATAAAACCCATGTGTATTTAGAATAGTCATCGACGATCACAAGAGCATATTGTTTCTTTGACATAGACATCACATTAACTGGACCAAACAAATCCATGTGCAGTAACTGATGAGGTTCAATTATTAAAGATGTGTCAGTGCCCTTGTGAGATGCTTTCTTTGACTTTCCTTTATGACATGCCTTGTTAGATCAGGATTCAATGATCGTCAGGATCTAGACTCAACTGATCAGGATTGCTGACGTCATCAGTATTTGCTCAAACGTCAGTATCAGGATTGCTATCAGGATTTCTATCAGGACTGTGATCAGGATTGATCATCTGGACTGGAAACTGATCAGGATTACAACTTCAAGTTATTTATGGAGTCTAGTTAAAGAAGGAAGTTTATTTTGTCGGTTCCTAGTTTATAGGAATGTAGCTGTCGGTTAGGATATGTTTCAATATTATTTGTAATTGATTTGGACTTATCTTGTAATCGATAGATAAGCTGTGTAGTATATAAACATAGTTTAGGTTTTGATTTTAATTAATCAATCGCATACACGAATATATTGTAACCTAGAAGCTCTCAAGAACATCAGAATTTCTTGAGAGAGTTTGTAACAGTTTTATATCAGTTTTAATAAAGCTGTTATTATTCTTTCATATTTGTGATACATAATTTATTAAGTCGAGAATCTTATACAATTGTATTCAACCCCCCTTCTACAATTGTTATTTACTGGGCAACAATTGGTATCATAGCAAACTGATTTGAATTTGAATCAGATACGATCTAAGATGTCGACAAAGTATGAAAGCATGAAAGCATGAAAATTCCCATCCTGAAGAAAACTGAATATCCAACATGGAAGGTAAAGATGCTGATGTACTTGGAGGCTATGGATCCTGATTATTTGGACAGGATTCGTGATGGTCCATATATTCCTACAAGAATTGTTGGACGAACAGATACTGTACCTGAACACTACGTGGTCAAGGCAAAAAGTGAATGGACTCCAGAAGAGAAAGCTGACATTCTCAGGGATGCTAAGATAAAGAATATTCTGCACAACAGTCTTGATGCTGTCATGTCCAACAGAGTGATTGCATGCAAATCTGCAAAAGAAATTTGGGACACTTTGGAAACTCAATGCCAAGGATCTGCATCTGTCAAGAAAAACAAAAGGGCTCTACTTATACAAGAGTATGAACAATTTGATGCTAGACCTGATGAGAGCCTAACTGACATGTATGATAGATTCTTGACACTCTTGAATAATCTATCTCTAGTTGGAAAAGAGTATGTCTCTGAAGATTCAAACACCAAGTTTCTGAGGGCACTACCTTAAGAATGGGATACACAAACATCAATCATAAGACACCAGTATGATCTAAACACTGTGTCACTTGATGAAGTTTATGGGATGCTAAGAACCTATGATCTTGAGGTTCAACAAAGAAAGAATAAGAAAAGCAGCAAGGCAAAGTCTATAGCCTTGAATGTTGAGGCTAAATCAAAAGGAAAAGATGTAATATCCGTGAACTTTATTAATAATATAAATTATATTTTATGTGTAGAATAATTTATGTGGAGTAATTGGAGTCTTAATGGTTAAGGTTATTGAGTAATAGTATGTTAATTGATGTGTCGAAAGCCCCTTTCGAATATCTTTTCATTTAGAAATATCTTCAGTTTTGAGCCCCGTTTTGAAAATTCAAGGGCCCTGTTGAAATTTTGTACATCATTATTATTCCGTCGTCTTTCGTATCCGAATCATTATTGGAAGATTTCTTCGTATCATTATATTCCTTATTACCCGATACTATCAGTAGTAATTGTTTTATTCAAAGAAAGAAAAATTATTCCGAACCCTAATTGTTTAGGGCGATTGATATATCGTTCATATCAATAATACATCTGTTATAGCCCCAGTATTCTTGAGCATTCGTTATATAAATGATATGTATTGATATGGATAACTATCAGTCCTTGTGGATAGTTATCACCTCGTAAAACGTGAACTTTACTTAATTAAAGGTTTAAAGCGATCCAGTGGATCGATATCGATCCAAAAATGTCATTTGGGTTATTATTTTCCACTAAGTATAACAAGACGAATCGTACATTATCCTTCATATAATCCGTATTAAATATATACAAAAATACCAAAATTCCCGAACTGTGTTCTTTGTACTCTCGAAAATCAAAATCAATTTTGAAGGTGTTATTGAAATCCAAATCTTAAGTTCAAGTACTCAAATCAAAGCTCTTGATCTCTAGTTTCAGAATCTTCGAACCATATCATCATCTGGTAATATTTTGATTTATTATGAATTTTTCAATATTCGAATTAAATTAGGGTTCTTGTTCGAATTAGGGATTTTCATTCTGTTGATTCTCCGTTCAATTGATTGCTTATAACATGTTCCTAGGGTTCTAATTAGTAGGAATCCATGCTTTAATTTCATGTTTATGTTCGATTTTGAGAAATTCGATTTTAGGGTTTTTGCCCGATTTTTCTTTTGAATAGTCCATTCATATGAATGATCTGACATTGTTTTTGATAGAGGGCTTTCATTGTATGTGTTCTTAGCTTCATTTTAACATAAAGAACGTCGAGTTTCATGTACGATTTAGTGAGATCGGAAAATTTGCTTGAGGTCGCCGGAATTTGATCGAGATTGGGATTTCGGCTGTGTTTTTGGTTTGTTTTGGTCGGAATGAATTGCTGAGTTAATAAGGAGTGTTTTGGTACAAAAAGCCCCAAATTCTGATGTGTTTTTGAGTCGCCGGATTCTGGGAAACCCACCGGAATCTGGAAAAATTCCGGGTTGTTCTTCCCGACCCGTTTACCCGAATTGTTGACCCGGTTTCAATCTTCGAAACCCTAATTCATTTTCAGAAAACTGTTTTTGGATTTTATTTTTAAAAATAATTCGAAAATAGTTTAAATATTTATAAAAATCATATTTTTATTTTAAAAATACATTTTTATATTCAGAAAATTCTAAAAAATTATATTTATTTATTTAAATTCGAAACTAATTAAATTTAATTATTTTCATTATTTTTTATTAATAATTAATTTATTTGATTAATTGATTTAGTTTATTAATCAGTTAATTCTTATTAATTAATTATTAATTAGATTTAATTAATTTAAATTAAGTTTAATTATTTTCTAGCTTGATTTAATTATTTAAAATTAGTTTGAGAATTTAGAAATTGTCAATTAATTTTATATTAATTGATTAAATTGTTTTTAAATACTTATATTGGGATTAATAATCTGATTTTCAATTTCAAAATTATTTGTGACTTATTTAAATTCGAATAAGCCTCAGATATTGTTTTAAAAATGTTTATAAGTGCTATATGGTTTATACGAGTTGAATAATGTGTTTTATTATCCGTAAATGCTATTTATAAGGGCTAGTGTCTGAGCTTTTATTTTCGTAAAATAGAACGAGGATAGTTAGACTTATTATTATGAGCTGTTTATTATAGAATCGAGTTCCCGAAGCAATGGAAAGGAGAAGGTAGAGTAAGCGAGATAGACCGAAGTCAGCTACGTAGACCAGGCAAGTATCTGTGCGATTACTTGTTGATTAAATTGATATTGTTTCCAATGATTATGCATGTTACCCCCAAAACAATTCAGATTATTCAATCTTTACTCCGTATTTGAGCAACTGATGCTATTTCCTCGAATATTCTTAACTCTTTGATTAATCTACAATCATGTTGGACATCAGAAACCTTCACCTTCAATTCAGTTTATATTGACGATAACCATTGTTGACTTTCTTAATTGAAAACGTTGAAATCGTTTCGAATCTATTTCTCGGATTTCATTTGATATTGAATATTTGAAGCTCTTTTGCAACTATTATACCTTTCATTATGTATTTATCTACCGTTGAAATCGTTCCGAATCTATTTCTCGGATTTCATTTGATATTGAATAGTTGAAGCTCTTTTGCAACTATTATACCTTTCATTGTGTATTTATATACCATTGAAACTGTTAGATCAGGATTCAATGATCGTCATGATCTAGACTTCAACTGATCAGGATTGCTGACATCATCAGGATTGCATGATCGTCAAGATCAGAATGAATATCATGACTGGGATCAGGTTTGATCATCAGGACTGGAAGCTGATCAGGATTCCTACTTCGAGTTATATTTGGAGTCTAGTTAAATAAGGAAGATTATTCTGTCGGTTCCTGGTTTGTAGTAATGTAGCTATCGATTAAGGATAGGTTTCAATCTTTGTAATTGATTAGGACTTATCATTGATAGAGAAGCTGTGTAGTATATAAACACAGTTTTAGGTTTTGATTTATGTGAGACAGAGAGGGTGAACATAATCGATAACACACTCGAGTATCTTTGTAATAGAAGCTCTCAAGAACATCAGAATTTCTTGAGAGAGTTTTTGTAATTGTAGCAGCTCTCAAGAACATCAGAATTTCTTGAGAGAGTTTGTAACAGTTTTATATCAGATTTAATAAAGCTGTTATCTTTCATATTTGTGATTCATATCTTATTAAGTCGAGAATCTTATACAATTGTATTCAACCCCCCTTCTACAATTGTTTATTACTGGGCAACAATTGGTATAAGAGCAAACTGATTTAATTTGAATCAGATACGATCTAAAGATGTCGAAAACAGAGTATGAAAGCATGAAAATTCCCATCCTGAAGAAATCAGAATATCCAACATGGAAGGTAAAGATGTTAATGTACCTGGAGGCTATGGATCCTGATTATCTGGATAAAATTCGTGATGGACCATATATTCCTACAAGGATTGTAGAACGAACAGACACTGTACCTGAACATTATGTGGTCAAGGCCAAGAGTGACTGGACTCCAGAAGAAAAAGCTCATGTACTCAGAGAACCAAAGATAAAGAACATCCTACATAGTAGTCTTGATGCTGTCATGTCCAACAGAGTGATTGCATGCAAGTTTGCTAAAGAAATATGGGATACCTTGGAAACTCAATGCCAGGGATCTGCATCTGTCAAGATGAACAGAAGGGCTCTTTTGATTCAAGAATATGAACAATTCGATGCTAGACCTGATGAGAGCCTAACTGATTTATATGATAGATTTCTGACACTTCTGAATAGTTTAATTTTAGTTGACAAGGAGTATGAAACTGAAGATTCGAACACCAAGTTTCTAAGAGCTTTACCTGAAGAATGGGATACTCAGACATCGATCAGTAGACATCAGTATGATCTCAACACTGTGTCTCTTGATAAAGTCTATGGAATGTTAAGAACTCATGATCTTGAAGTTCAACAGAGAAAGAATAAGAAAAGTAGCAAGGCAAAATCTATTGCTTTGAAAGCAGAGGCTAAATCAAAAGGAAAAGCTGTGGAGGTCTCTAGAAGGAAATCAAGAATAGATGAGTCAGATCCTGATGACTCATCATCAGATACTGATGGCAATCCTGATGCCAATATTGATGATGACTCTTCTGACTCAGACATTGAAGAGATGGTTGCTATGATATTCAGAAGCTTCAAAAAGATGAAGTTCAGGAAGGCTAGGAGACAAGGCAACTTCCATAAAAGGACCTTCAATGCAAACAAAGACAAGAATATCAAAAAGGACAGCAAGGGTAGCAAATTTGACAAGTCAAAGGTTAGATGCTACAAGTGTAATGGTATGGGTCACTTTGCTAGTGAGTGCAAGAAGACAAAGGCACTCATTACATCAAGCATGGATTGGATGGACTCTTCCTCAGAATCTGATACTGAGGTGGTCAACTATGCATTAATGGCCAATACTGATGAGACTGCTATTCTTGATGGTAAGGTACTTAATACTGTCTTTGATTTTGATACTGATAATGCTTCTGAGTTAAGACGTTTTCTAAAGTCATTTCATATTAGCTTTAGAAGTCAAACTGTTGAGAATACTAGGATCTTATATGAGATGTCTGAACTTAGGAAAAGGAATGAGCATTTAGAAGCTGAATTTTCTCTTATGCAAAAAGTACAGATAGAATGTGATAATGCTAAACACATGTACTTAGAGATGAAACTTAAATGTACAGCTCTTGAAAAAGAACTTGAGTATGCTAATGAGAAAATCAGAACCTGGACAGACTCTGGTAGAAAATTTCATGAGATTAACACCTCTAAGAATTGGAAAGAGTGTCTAGGGTATAAGTCAGATGAAGATAAGAAACTTAAGGAGAAAATTGTTATTGATGAGACAGTAAGTCCAAAAACCTATAGACATGTTATAGACAAAACCAAATCTAAGATTACTCCTGTTAGTTTTGTTTTTGGTAAAGATTCCAATTCAACTTTTGAAAAGGGATCTACTTCTGTTCAGAATATCAAAGTTATTAAGTCTAAACCTGTCTTGAGTAAAGTTACTAAGAATGCAGGTTTACTGTCTCAGAAACAACTTAAGGATAAAATCTGTGAGGTTACAGATAGGAAAAAGAAAGCTACTGTTAAGAGAAACAGGAATGGTAAGATTGGGATCAATAAAGAGAATGGTTATAAGTATATCCCAAATGCACCTAGGAAATATTGTTTTAACTGTGGTAACTCTAATCATCTTGCTATTGATTGTAAAAAGAGTTTAAAGAAAAGTACCGAAATTCCTATTTCTGATGTCAGGAGTAGATCAGTATTTTATAAACCATAGAAGTCCTGTTTTCATTGTGGTAGTATATGGCATTTGTTCGCACAAAATCATGCAAGCGTACGCGGTCACAAGTAATATATGAATAAGTATAGTTCGTTCCCATAGAGACTGGTTTACCACAGTTATGCACTTATGCAACAATGTATGGCTATTGTTCAATGCTAAGACAAGTATCAAATTTGGGTTTTTATCAACTAAATTTACTAAGCAACTTATCAAGACTAAATTTAACTAAGGAAATTACTGATGATTTACTTATGAGAATAAAACATGGGATCCTAACTTCATTAAATACTTCATCTAGAGCCTTTTGTCTTTAATCAGTGCATGTGACGGTTGTGATAACTAATCGGATAACACGAAATCAGCACACGCTACCTTTCAGTATACGTATACCAAACCACTCAAACATCCACAGAAGAGATAGAAGTTGAGCAGACACCAATTATGCTTAGACCCTATATGTCTATAAGATTTGAAAACATAACGGTTTAACGAGCAAGTTATCCATTCAGATTACATAGGGCAGGTAAGATGGTTAAAATCACCTACGAATCATGCATGACAAACATGAATAAACCTATGCTAGCATGGCAAGTTCAAGATCCTGATGAATCTGAAATTCTGCAAGAGATTAATTTATTAATCTTATCTATTGTGGTTGATTCTCACAACAAGGAAGTGGATGAAGAAGAAGAAGCCAGAAGAAGAGAAATCACAAGAAGAACAAATAGAGATTTCAATCTCTATGTACAAAGGCTTAAACTCTCAAACATAAGATTGTGGAGAAATACAAGCAGACAAGAATCTTTACTAGAAAGAAGCTATGCTTTTGAAAAAGAGAAAGATAAGAAGTGGAAACACATAAGTACACTGAGGTGTAACACGCCTATCAATTTTCAGAATGGAGGAATTATAACAAGTGCTTCAAGTGTTGTTGTTGTTTTCAAATCTGAAGCAATTGTCAAGTAATTCAAGAGGAGGTATTGGACACAGGGATGCTGAATATATGAATATATCATATGTTGATCCTTACTCATTGACTGAAATTGGAGGTACTTTAACTTCTGAAAACCTGAACAATTTATTAGCTGTTGATATAGTTATATATTGTCATGATGGTATTGAAAAAAAGAAAAGCTTCTGTACTTCATGAAAGATGGTAGTGTGAAGATTCTGTGCATTCAAGATTTGTTGATGAAAACTACACAGGAACTGAAATATGTTCATTATCTGTTAAGATGGAAGAATAAAGTGTGCAGATCTTGTCAACAATAAGAAGAAGACTGGATGGAAATAGAAATTTCAATGGTAATTATACTCCCATGTACTTAAATCAAAGAGGTCAAGATGTGGAAATGCAAAGGGGCACTGCTGTTAAAGAAGTGACTTTTGGCATGACTCAACTTACTCTCAATCCTGATGGGAAGGAAATTTCTTATCTTTTGCTTGAAGAGCACAGTCTACAAAGAAGCTCCATACAAAATCTCAGAGCAGCTATCTATCAGATTAATGAGGAAGATGAAGAACTCAGAAATCTTAAGGAAAGACTGATTCAAATTCTTGAAGAAAAAGAAGAAAATTTGTTATCCAAAGTATGAGATTGGGGGAGATTGTTAGATCAGGATTCAATGATCGTCAGGATCTAGACTTCAACTGATCAGGATTGCTGACATCATCAGGATTGCATGATCGTCAAGATCAGAATGAATATCAGGATTGGGATCAAGTTTGATCATCAGGACTGGAAGCTGATCAGGATTCCTACTTCGAGTTATATTTGGAGTCTAGTTAAATAAGGAAGATCATTCTGTCGGTTCCTGGTTTGTAGTAATGTAGCTATCGATTAAGGATAGGTTTCAATCTTTGTAATTGATTAGGACTTATCATTGATAGAGAAGCTGTGTAGTATATAAACACAATTTTAGGTTTCGATTTATGTGAGACAGAGAGTGTGAACATAATCGATAACACACTCGAGTATCTTTGTAATAGAAGCTCTCAAGAACATCAGAATTTCTTGAGAGAGTTTTTGTAATTGAAGCAGCTCTCAAGAACATCAGAATTTCTTGAGAGAGTTTCTAACAGTTTTATATCAGATTTAATAAAGCTGTTATCTTTCATATTTGTGATTCATATCTTATTAAGTTGAGAATCTTATACAATTGTATTCAACCCCCCTTCTACAATTGTTTATTACTGGGCAACAGAAACCGTTCCGAATCTATTTCTCGGATTTCATTTGATATTGAATAGTTGAAGCTCTTTTGCAACTATTATACTTTGTCATTGTGTACTTATCTTGTGATGCATGTTATTGCTTATACTCTGTGATAGAATGGACATGTTTTTTTTAATAGGACCATTAATGGTCGAAAATAATTTAAGGCCAAGATGGCCATGGATCCTAGTGGAGGACTTTGCTATAAGCAAGTCTGGGGTTGATGCATGACTGATCAGCAGCTCAACCTTTTGATTTGAAAAATGTAGAAGTCCAATTCTAATCCCTTTTACTTCCATTGAGATTGTTAAAAAGCATATGTTTGGCTTAAACCTTGTTGATTCAGATAATTGTGATCTTCCTTTCATTATGGAACTGTGATTGAAATATATTATGCTTGCTGAGCACTTGTGGCTCATACTTGTTTGTTTTAACCCTATTCTAGTGAAGCGAGAATATGAGCAGACACAGCGTGAGTGATAGTTCTCCAGCAGCTAGGAGACCACCTCGAGTGGTTGTCATTGGCAGGGTAGTTGTCTATTTTGTTAGTTAGACTAGACGTCTAGCTTTGAACTTTAAATTGTGTAATATTAATAACTCTGAAAACTGGTTTGTAATAACTTAGAAGCTTGTTCAATGACATAATCTGAACGCGGTCTTGGTTAAGGGGTGTTTTATGTTATTATTATATTATGCATGTGTTATATCCAGGTATATTGTGTTTTGTTGATCGAGTGACTCCCCAGACATGTGCCCCGGGTTTGGAGGGCGTCACAGGTTGGTATCAGAGCGACATGTTATGGCATTTGAAACAAGTTAGGACTTAGGGTCCAGGATAATGTAGAGATTTATAAATTCACTTAAAGACTATAGAAGGTCAATTAGGAATATTATGCGTGGTAATTGAATGTGGTTATATGATTGCAGCCCCCTAAAACTAGTTCAGATTCAGACCCGTCAGAACATACGATAGAGGAGAGACATGTACCAGGAGAGAGAGCAGGACCGTCGTGGCCGACACGACCCCAGCCTGGACATGCTGTAGTCAGGAGAGATCATATACCTTGTCCCGTTCCACTTTGACGCGTAGCACCAGCACCAGTGTCTCAGACATCTGTTTCCGGACCTTTGTACTAGTTTCTCAGCCACAAGTTCCACATCATGAGTACCAGAGGGTGAGAGGGGAAAGGGAGTATTTCTATAGACATGTATTGTGACGCCCTCCAAACCCGGGGTACAGATTTGGGGAGTCACCCAACCAACGGTACACAATATAAACCTGAATATAACACATGCATAATATATATAACATAAAATACCCCTTATCCAAGACCGCATCCAAATTATGGCATGAAACAAGCTTCTAAGTCATAATTATTATTACAAACCAGTTTTCAGAGTTATTACACACTTAATATACAAAGCTAGACATCTAGTCTAACTTCCAAGATAAAACAACTACCCGTCCAATGACAATCACTCGGGGTGGTCTCCTAGCATCGGGAGAACTGTCACTAGCGTTGTGTCTGCTCATTCTCTCGCTTCACTGGAATAGGGTTAGAAACAAAACAAGTATGAGCCACATGTGCTCAGCAAGCATGATATATGTATCAATCACAGTTCTATAATGAAAGGAAAGAATTCAATTATCTGAATCAACAATACACAAGTCAAACATATGCTTTTAACAATCTTTAATGAAGAAAGAGGAATTAGAATTGGACTTCTACATTTTTCAAATACAAAGGTTGTGCTGCTGATCAGTCACACAACAACCCCGGACTTGCTTATAGCAAAGTCCTCTACTGGATCCTAGGCCAATCTGGGCCTTAAATTATTCCGACCATAAGTATGGCCCGACCATTACTGGTTCTATTTAAAAACATGCCAATTCTATCACAAGTTATAAGCAATAATATGCATAACAAGATAAGTACACAATAACGGGGTGTAATAGTTGCAAAAGGGCTTCAACTATTCATTATCAAAGAAAGTCCGAGAAATAGATTCAGAATGGTTTCAACGGTACTATGTACTCGTCAAGAAGGTAATCAGTAGTTGTAATCAATAATAAATGACTGTAATCAATAGTCAATGATAGAATCAGACTGTCAATGGTTGTAGGCAATAATCAAATGATGATAATCAACAATCAATGGTTGTAGACAAAATCAGATGAATTTGAAAATAAGGGTTTCCGATGCAGATCAAATCAAAGAGTTAAGAAAATTTACGAAAATGGAATCAGTTGCCCAAGTACGGGTAAGAATTGATAATCTAACTTGTTCTGGGGTAATAACATGTAAGTATTGAAAACAATAACAATTTATCACAAGTAAAGACACAGATACTTGCCTGGTCTACGTCGTTGTCGGTTTTCTATCTCGTTCACTCTACTTTCCCCTTTCCCTTGCTCCGGGAACTCGATTCTATAATAAACAACTTAGAACAGTAAGTCTAACTATCCTCATTCTATCCTCGACACACAATTAATCAATAACACATTTTAAACTAGTAACCGGTTATGTATCGGACGTCCGGTCTAATTTACGGTATTTAAAACTCAGACACCAGCCCTCGTACGGGCATTTACGGACCATTAAAACACATTAATCGACTCATATAAACCATATAGAACTTATAAATATTTTTAAAACAATATTCAAGGCTTATTTGAATTTAAATAAGTCACAAATAATTTTTAAATCAAAAATTGGATTTTTAATCCCATTATAAGTATTTAAAAGTAATTAAATCAATTAATATAAAATTAATTGACACTCTTTAAATGCTCAAACTATTTTTAAATAATAAATCAGGCTTGAAAATAATTAAACTGAATTTTAAATTAATTAAATCTAATTAATAATTAATTTTTAAGAATTAACTGATTAAAAGAATTAATCAATTAATTAAATTAATTAATTATTAATAAAAAAGAATTAAAATAATTAAGTTTAATAAATTTTCGAATTTAAAATAATAAATATAATTTTCCAGAGTTTTTCTGAATTAAAAATATATTTTTAAAATCAAAATATGAATTTTTAAAGATTTTAAACTATTTTCGAATTAAATTTAAAAATAAAATGCAAAAACAGTTTTCTGAAAATATTTTAGGGTTTCGAAGATTGAAACCGGGTCAAGAAAACGGGTTAACGGGTCGGGAAGAACACAATCGGGTCGGGAAGAACAACCCGGAATTTTTCCAGAATCCGGCGACTCAAAAACACATCAGAATTTGGGGCTTTTGGTACCAAAACACTCCTTGTTAACACATCAATCTATTCTGATAAAAAACATACCAAAACAAAGCCGGAATCTCAATCCCGATCAAATTCCGGCGACCTTGAACAAATTTTCCGATCTCACTAAATCGTACATGAAACTCTACGTTCTTTATGTTAAAATGAGGCTTACAACACATACAATCAAAGCCCTCTATCAGAAATCATGTCAGATCATTCATATGAACGGACTATTAAAAAGAAAAATCGAACATAAACATGAAATTAAAACATGAATTCCTACTAATTAGAACCCTAGGAACATGTTGGAAGCAATCAATTGAACGGAGAATCAACAGAATGAAAATCCCCAATTCGAATATAAACCCTAATTTAAATTCGAAATTTGAAAAATTCATATAAAATCGAAACATTACCAGATGATGATAAGGTTGGAAGATTCTGAAACTAGAGCTCAAGATCTTTGATTTGAGTACTTGAACTTTGGATTTGGATTTCAATAACACCTTCAAAAGTTGGTTTGATTATTCAAGAACACGAAGAACACGGTTCGGGGATTTTGTATTTTTAGATATTTTTAATACGGATTATATGAGGTATGATGTACGATTCTCCTTTTTATACTTATTGAAAAATAATACCCTAAACGACATTTTTGGATCGATATTGATCCACTGGTTCGTTTAAAAACCCTAATTAGGTTAAAAACACGTTTTACGAAAAGATAATCATCTACAAAGACTGATAATTATCCAAATCAATACATATCATTATATAACTAATGCTCAAGAATACTGGGGCTATAACAGATGTATTTATTGATACGGACGATATATCAATTACCCTAGAAAAATTAGGGTTAGGGTTTAGAATAATTTTTCTTCCTTTCAATAAAACAATTACTAGTGATCATATCGGATACTAAGGGATTTAATAATATGAAGAAATCCTCCGATAATTATTCGAACACAGATGACGAAGGAATAATAATGATGTACAAAATTTCAACGGGGCCCTTGAATTTTCAAAACGGGGCTCAAAATTGAATAAGATTTCAAATGACGAAATATTTGAAAGGGGCTTTCGACTCACCAAATAACACGTAAACACTTAACAATCCTTATCATTATAACTCAAAATACTTCATAATAAGTATTCCACACATATAATACAATTTATATTATTAATAAAGTTCACGGATCTTACATGTATTGGAGATGAGAGGGACTCGTTCGTCAGAAGCAGCCGTATCACAAGAGAGAGACAGACTCAGAGGCCAGATAGGAGAGATTCAGATGAGAGTTAGGGTTATGAGGACATTAGTAGAGACGAGGTTGCAGGGACTAGCTTCTAGCCGAGAGTGAGAGACTGTAAAAGGGTTGAAAGAGATATTAGACTATGCGGTAAGGGAGATTGGAGAGGTTGTCGGACCAGCACTATGGAGGACTAGGGATGATGATCCGTGAGCAGGATTAGGTGAGGTCGGATGTTATGTGGGTGTATGGAATTCCAGCTAGATAGTATATAGATGCATAGTATAGTACCAGCAGTGCACCGGGCTTATAGTATCGCCTTGGGTTGTTGTAATTTTGATTGTTGTATTGTTGATCGGCAGTTGTAGTTCAGCTATGACATACTTTACTTTTGAAAGCGTTCAACGCTTGTATCAGATGTATATATATATATATATATATGATAACCACCTTTTGCAGAACTATTATAATTCTCTTGTTATTCATTTTCATGATTAT
The DNA here is from genome assembly GCA_030848705.1 of Heracleum sosnowskyi. Classification (NCBI taxonomy): domain Eukaryota; kingdom Viridiplantae; phylum Streptophyta; class Magnoliopsida; order Apiales; family Apiaceae; genus Heracleum; species Heracleum sosnowskyi. The sequence goes on along the minus strand of CM061238.1, from coordinate 55,270,081 downwards.
AACTGTCATTCTATCTGATACGATGTGGGTATTCTTACGCCGTCGAAAATTTGTAGACCTTGGTTCTATCAATTGTGTTCTCTTTCTTTTCTACTTATGAATTATATGATTAAACCAATTATTGTTTATTTATCAGTAATATGCCTCCTAGACGAAGTACCTGTGCAAATGATTCCTCTGACCAAGAAGGTCAACATAATTCACCTCCAACGGGTCACATAGATCCGATTGTAATACAGCTTTTGAATACTCTTACTCAACAAACTGCTACCCTAGCACAACAACAACAACAGATTCAACAACAGCTACTACAGCAGCAGCATCAGCAGCAGCAGCAGCATCAGTAACAGCAACATCAGTAGCACCAGTAGGCAGCACCAGTAGTTACGTCCAAAGCATTTCAAGCAGCGAAACCTCCGGAATTCAAAGGATCTGCAGACCCAGTCGAGGCAAAGGCATGGTTAAAGGAAATAGAGAAAGCTTTTACCTTAATAGAGGTAATGGAAGAAAAGAAAACAGAGTACGCTAGTTATTTTCTGAAGAGTGAAGCAAGTTATTGGTGGGAAACGAGTAGGGCTATGGCACCTGAGGGATTAATTACGTGGGAGAGGTTTACAGAGTTGTTTTTAGAAAGGTATTTTCCTGATTATATACGAGACCAGATGGAGTTGAAATTTTTAGAGTTAAAACAAGGTAGTATGACTGTTCCTCATTACGAGACCAAGTTTACTGAATTGTCTAGGTTTGTTCCGACATACGTTGACACGGAGAAGAAGAAGGCCAAGAGGTTCCAACAGGGACTGAGGTCATGGATTCGTAGTAAGTTAGCCATTCTGGAGTTGGACACCTATGAAGCAGTGGTTGAGAATGCAATGATTGCGGAAGCAGAGAGTGATTCATACATGAGGGAAAAAGAGAATAAGAAAAGGAAGGTAGGAACATCTGATAAGGGACAACAACATGGAAGTTCACAAGGTCAGTCGAATAAGAAACCAGGATTCCAGTCCGACAGGAGTTCAAGTTTTAAGGAACCAGATACCGGGAATACAGACAAGACAATCGTTTACCAGCCAACAATCAGCAGGGAGTTTCTAGACCCCCACTACCAGAATGTAAGACATGCGGGAAAAGACATCCAGGAGTATGCAACCGATTGAGTGTCACGTGTTTTAAATGTAACCAGAAGGGTCATTATGCCAGAGATTGCAAGATAGGTATTGTGTGTCACCGATGCAAGGAACCAAGTCATATGATTAAGGATTGCAGAGCACCAGCACTCGTGAACAACATGATTCGAGCTATAGAGGCACCTCCAGCTGTTGATGTTCAGCCACTAGCCAGAACCTATAACATGGCAATGAGGGAAGCAGGGAGAGACACCGATGTGGTGGCAGGTACACTTCTAGTAAACTCTATTAGTACTAATTTACGCTAGTCTATTATCTTTCAAGTTGGGAAGTAGCTTACGAGTTGGCCTTACCCCCGCACATGCAGCACGTTCATAATGTGTTTCACGTATCCATGCTTAAGAAGTATCGACCAGATTCGAACCATATAATAGAATATGAACTCATAGAGGTCCAGTCAGATTTGTCTTATGTAGAACGACTAATTCAGGTATTGGATCGTAGGGAGAAAGTGTTAAGAAATAAGACCGTAGCATTAGTAAGAGTTTTGTGGAGGAATCCTAAGGTGGAAGAGTCTACCTGGGAGTTAGAAAGTGATATGTTAGAGTAGTATCCCCAGTTGTTTCCTTGATCTGATTCTGAGGACAGAATCCTATTAAGGGGGGAAGGATGTAATATCCGTGAACTTTATTAATAATATAAATTATATTTTATGTGTAGAATAATTTATGTGGAGTAATTGGAGTCTTAATTGTTAAGGTTATTGAGTAATAGTATGTTAATTGATGTGTCGAAAGCCCCTTTCGAATATCTTTTCATTTAGAAATATCTTCAGTTTCGAGCCCCGTTTTGAAAATTCAAGGGCCCCGTTGAAATTTTGTACATCATTATTATTCCTTCGTCTTTCGTATCCGAATCATTATTGGAAGATTTCTTCGTATCATTATATACCTTATTACCCGATACTATCAGTAGTAATTGTTTTATTCAAAGAAAGAAAAATTATTTTGAACCCTAATTGTTTAGGGCGATTGTGAAGGGTTTCGAGCACATAAACGCAACGGAAAACGTAAAAATAAATCAAAAATTCGAAACCCCTCCGCAGGATCCATGCGAAAAACAAAAGATTTAATTCGGAGATTAAGAACAAATACCTTAAGAAGCTTTAACAGTTCATTAATGGAAGATTAATGGATATCCAAAGCTTGTTCAATCACCATGTATCCCGCTCTCGCGATCTACACTCTACGTTATCCACACGAACGCTTTTCTTGAAGGATTGATGTGTACTAGACCCGAAAACTGCTTCTTTCTCTCTCTCTTTTCTTGCTCTCATAAGCGGCTAGGGTTTTAATGTAAAAACGTTTTTCATCATTAAAATCAGCCCTCTTTTAGAGTTTATATAGAGAGGAAAATAGTTTTCTAATTATAATCCAATTATAATAAAATACTAATCCGAAATTCCAATTTATTATTTAATTAAGTCGCACTTAAATAATTAATAATTAATTTCAGAACTAGTTTAAGTAATTCCATTTTTTATTTAAATAATTAATCAAGTCATACTTAATTAATACTATAAATAGAATAAATTACTTATTTAAATTTAAATTCATAATTTAAATTATTTCTCCTTCAAGCGTTCTTTGTGTGTGACCCTGTAGGTTATTATTACGTTGGTAACAATTTTAATAACTAATTAAAATTGTAAACAATGAGCGGCATCTAGTAATACATCATTGCCACCCAACTAATAATAATTAAATCGGTGATTCGATTAAACCTTTCGTGAATAATGTTCCAGGTAATATAATCCCTTTAACCTTAATATTATAGATTAAACTCGAGGCATGTAATGTGTCATCCTCTTCATAATTTAATCTTAGTTTTCTTGATCGATGAGTAGACTAATAAATCAAATCAACATTTGAGCTCGGCCGTGCATTTCTTAGTCTCACTCAAACAAGAGGCCAATAATATCGCTCCTAAAATTAGGAGGGTTAAATCCCATCTAGATCATTCATATTACGATTCATAATATACCCAATGTCCACTTTTATCATCACCCGGTCAAAGGTAACTTTTAATGTAATCAAAGTATATTAATTCTCGTATAAAAATATAATGATTTCAGGTCTAAGGATCATTACACCATTATCACAGTGAGAATTACTTATGACACTTTTAACATGTGTAATCTCACGGAGGGTCAATCCAGTGCCATATACTCTTACATGCACCTATGTTTTGACTTTAGTATCACCATACCTATGACCAATGAGATGTGGTCATCAGTCAACAAACATACTAGTCTCTGTGCATTATTATTGTCCTTAAATAATAACACTCGACTAGGGATATTTAGGAATAAAGATACTATTCATATAATCTCATTTTTAAGTCACATACTTAAAGATATCGAATACGTATCATAATTCCAAGGACATTTATTATGCTAACATTTATAACGCAATAAATAAAGACATAATAAACTAATAATAAAAATCAATAAAACTTAATTTATAATAATAAAATGTTTTCTTTAAAACATAAAAGTATTGTCTCTAGAGCACTAATACTAACAGATTGATATATCATTCATATCAGTAATACCTCTGTTATAGCCCCAGTATTCTTGAGCATTCAATATATAAATGATATGTATTGATATGGACTTGACCATTGCCACTGGTGAGTAAGTTTCATCATAGTCAATACCATGAATTTACTTGAAACCTTTTGCCACCAGTCGTGCCTTATAGGTCTGTACATTACTATCCATGTCAGTTTTCTTCTTGAAAACACACTTGCACCTTATAGGTTTTACCCCTTTAGGTGGATCAACCAAAGTCCATACTTGATTTTTCATACATGGAATCCATCTTAGATTTCATGGCCTCCTGCCAACTTTTAGATCTTGGAATGTTCATAGCGTCTTGTTAGGTAAAAGGCTCATTATCATTATTCAGAAGCATTACATCACCATCCTGAGTCCAGAGAAATTCATAATATCTCTCGGACTCATGGTGAATCCTACCAGACCTACGAACAACCTGTGTTTCTTGAGCAATATTGTCATTAACATTTTGTTGTACATTCTGCTCTTGTTCCAACTTTAGTTCAATGTTATCTCATGGTTCTCGATCTATTTTCCTCCCACTATTTCTTTTAGAAAGAAATTCTCTCTCAAGAAATACAGCAGTTCGAGCAACAAACACTTTGTTCTCTGGAGGATTAATGAAGTAATACCCCTTTTGTTTTAATTTGGTATCCCACAAAATTACATTTATTTGATTTTGGTCCTAGCTTGTCAGAGGTTAAACGTTTCACAAACGCTTGGCATCCCCTAATTTTCATAAATGACATGTTATGACTTTTCTCAGTCCATATCTTATATGGTGTCTCCTGAACCATTTTAGTAGGAACACGGTTTAGTGTATATGCACATGTCTCTAGGGTATAACCCCAGAAACTTATTGGAAGATCCTCTTGACTCATCATCCATCGCACTATGTCCAACAAAGTGTGATTTTAGTTCTTAGAAACCCCTTTCTGTGAACCTTTTCTACTTCAGCTTAATATTCTTTGAACTTTTCAAAAGATTCGAATTTGTTCTTCAAAAGATATCCATATTCGTATCTACTGAAATCATCAGTAACCGCTATAAAGTAGTAAAACCTACCTTCTGCCATCGTACGTATATGACCACATACATCACCATGTATAAGTCATAATCGTTCGATGACCCTTTCACCATTTCTAGTAAAAGGGGCATTTTGTCTTTTTACCAAATAAACCAAGATCCGCATTCTTCGTATGATTCATAATCAAACTTATCCAATCATCCATCAGTATGTAAATTGGAAATGCATTTCTTATAATATGGCCTTAATTACAGTGCCAAAGGTAATGTTTGATTTGAGTCATTTTAGAACATATAAATTGTTAACTAATTGTGCAACATCATTAACCTTTTCATTGAAATGTAATAAACAACAATTGTTATATATCCAATTAAAATGAAAAACCTTTTGTTAGGCCGAATACACAATATGTAATCAAGTATAGGTATGAGAATAACAATTAGAACACTTTTTATGAACAATAAACTGAATGGAATTAAAAACTTCTCTCTCAGTGATGTAAAATATCACAGAGAGCTGCTAGGTTACAAGAATGATAATTCATGTATTCGCGTCCCTTTTAGGGTTAACCTATCTGTGTTTATATAGTACACAGCTACATACAATCATTAATTGATATTCCTATAAATTAGCTATACAATCAGAATCAATTAAGAATTGCTTCTATCTTCTGTTCCGTTTCCTTAGCCATCTCGATATCTCTTTGCTTCTTTCCATCTTCAAAGAATATCGCTTCTAGAATGTTCATTGAATTGCACCGACTACTAAGCAAACTCTGACCATCAGACTTTAACAAACTCTGACTGGTCCTCCAGCTAAACTCTTGACTAGTCCTCCAGCTAAACTCTGATAGTTTCCTGGTACTTAAACACTGATAAACAAACATCAGCAATTATATCTAACAATCTCCCCCAACTTGTTCATACTAAAATGTACAAGTTAACAGATAATTGATGATGTCAAAACATATAACAAATGCAGTGTTTATAAAATCACAGAGTTTATACTTTCACTTAGAACAGAAAACTTTTAAAAACTTACAGACTTCAGTTACTTAATCTCTTCAATGTCAGGTACAGTCCTGATGTAGTCCACAAGTAGTCTTCTCTCAGCTCTCTCTAGCTCAGCTACCATTATCTTCTTTATCTCCCTTAACTCTGGATCACTTTCTCCAGTTTGGTAGATAGCCGCCCTTAGAGCATAAATGATGTTCTTCCTCATATCATTTCCTAGCTTTATTATGAAGGATTTATCTGATTCCAGATTAAATTCCAACACTTTTATACCAAGATCTGTTCTGAGTCTTGCACTGTTCCTTTGCATCTCAACAAGCTTTCCATTATAATCTTTGTACTTCGGTATGTAAGCACCAATTTAGGCCACAAAGAGCTCTAGCTTTAACCATTCTGCTTCTTAATACCTCAGATGCTTGATGAGTTCTTTGATTTTTTACTTTCAGTAGATACATCACATACTCTAGTTCTTCTTTCATCTTTAATCATATATCAGCTTCACCAACTCTGTATACTCTGCCATCAGCCTTGAAGTATAACAGAAAATCCTTCTTCAATCCTTTATGATGTATTAACTGAACCGACTCTAAAGAATCAAGATTTTCTTGAGCCACACCAACACCTGGTTCAGCTAATGAAGTTTGATCCACAGGACTGTTATTCACTCTCTTTTCTCTATGAGATCCCAGTCCAGATTTATCTCTTGATTCCTTTCCCATGATAGTTCTGCTTTGGAGAATATTTACATTTGCTGGAATCAAAGAATATTGAACAGTGATTGGCTTAGCAAAAGTTCTTTGAAGTTCAGAAGAGAGTTTAGTCTGTACAACTTGAGTAGTATCAGTGGTTGTCACAACTTCCAGTGTTTGAACAACTTGAGCACTGTTAGAGGTTGTTTGAGCTTTCTTCAATGACTGATTTTCTTCAACTAGCTTCCCTTTCCCTTTATCTAAGCTGGCTTCAACTGGCCTTCTTGAGTATTGTAAACGCTGTTGAGAGTTTACATTTTCCTTGATTACAATTCCTTTCTCCTTTGGCCTTAAAACTTTCTTGACTTTCTTCAACTTCCCAGACTTTTCAGCTAGCATCAATTCTTCAGCTTGGATATCTTCTATGGTTGCATCAGCACCATGTTCTTCTAGAAACAATTGAGCAGCAATCTCTTCATCAGTAACTGGATGAGAAGTAAGCAATAAGCTTCTAGTTCTTGAAGTAGATTGATCACCAGTGTTTATCCTTTCAGAGTTTGTAGCATCAGAGTTTGATCTCAGCTTTCCTTGCTGTAGAGTAGATTTAGATTTGAATTCTTTTCCTTGTGCACCACCATCAGTAGAATCATCCTGTCTACTCAGAGTTTGAGACTTTTTGCATTTGTCTTAAATACTCTCTCCCCCTTTTTGACATCATCAGGAATCAATACTGATGTGAGCAATTCAAGTGAAGCAGCAATAGAATCCAGTTTATCAGACATTAAAGTCTGATTGTCTTCAACCTTGGTCAATCTATTTTTGAGAATTTCTTGATCTTTGACCAGATTAAGCAACAGAGTTTTATATTGCTTTATTGACATATCTCGAGCAACCACATCATTTCTCATCCCAGTAACTAACTTCTGAGTTTCATCAAAACGATTGTGAAGAGATTTAACTTGAACAATAGTTGCCTGGAGATGTGTAAGAAGCTCAGGATTTGCAATTGACTTAGCAGATTTTGTGACAAAGTCAGCAACCCTTTGATCAGTGAATATGCAATCCTTGTCTGACCACTTGGAAAAGTACATATTCTGAAAGTGAAGTTCAGTGGCATGCTGAATGTCCTGTGGATTTGATGGAGCAGAAAGTCTTTGAGAAGATGAATCAGCTTGATCATCATCAGACTTTGCAGAAGGTTCAGCATTGGAAGAATGAGGAATGTTCTCAGCAAATGTTTCTGGAACATCAGCATTTGCGAGCTTCTCAGAGTTTAAATTGTCTTGAGCATTTTCTTCATTTTCATCATCAACAACAGTAGTTTCAACAGCAATTTCTGCAGTTGCTTCAAGATTATTCTCTGCAGTTTCCTCAACAATATTTTCTGCAGCTACAGCCTTTGCTGTCTGATCAACCTCTTCACCTTTTTCAATGACCTGGTGATTAACAGAGAGAACCTCTGTATGAGTAGCTAGTGACTCATCTATTATAAGTGTAGGTTGATCAGCTGCCACATCCTCTGTTTCATTAATACTACCATACTCTTCTAGAGTAGCAGAGGGATGTGCTTCAACTTCATCTTCAATATCCATCTCCAAGATGGGTTCAAGAAAATCATCAACAACAACATCATTATTATCAGTGTTTGCTCTGGCTTCCTCAGGCGCAGTAGCATTTTCAGAATGATCTTCATTTACAGCCTCTATTTCAACATTTGTAGAATCAGGAACCAATCCACCAAACAGATACGCAGCTACAAGCTTCCTTTTCTTAGCATTAGCAGATTCAGTTTCATCAGAAGGCACATTTGCATCAGAAACAGGTCTATTTTCCCTCTTCTTTCTCCTTGAAGTACCAACAGATACTGGAATATCATCAATGTTTAGAGGTTTAGCAGCTGGGACAGCCTTAAACGCTCTATGCTTAATCCTACCCCCAGTCTTTGGTTTTTGAGATGTAGATGGAAGAGGTTCAGAGTTTAAAGGATGGTCAGATTCTGGTTGTGCTTGTGATTGTGGTTGAGGATTTAAAAACTGTTGGACTGAAGCAGGAAGCATCAAGTCACCAACATTGCCTTTCTTGACATCCTTATTTGTGAGATCAGAGAATATTCTCTTATGCCATTTAAATGAGGGAATTACATCCTCCTCAGCTATCTCAACCCCATCAACACAAAAGGAAAAGATTGATTGACAGAAACGAGCAAAATAAACAACATTCCTATTTTCTGTCGTCTTTTCACCTATGTTATTCAAAACAAGTCTAGCAAAATCAAAATGAGTACCATAGAGAAGAGAATACCCAATTTGTAGACTGTCGATTGGAATAGCATCCCAATTTGTGCACTTCTTTCCGAACGCCCTTGTAATACAATCGAAGAAGAAACTCCACTCCTTCCTCAAGAACGGTCGCTTCAGATTACCTGTCCTTGCCAAAGGCCCAGAGTAACCAATCTCCCTCATCATACTCTGAAGATCATAATCACCGACAGAAATGGTGAACGCATTGAAATCTTCACACACAAGAGCATCTCTCACAGTGGTTGGAGTGACCACATACTCTTGATCAGAAAATTCAAAAATAATTGAAGGAGTGCCTGATTCACCTCCATCATCATATACGACTGTTTCCCAGAAGGCTTTGATTTGAGTACTAGATAACCTTGTTGATTCCACTAAAGCTTGCCCAATATCTGATTGAACAAGGAAATTTTGAAACAAGTGAAACGCCTCTGGGACGTTCTCAGTAGATAGTGGTGCTGCATAGTTGTTAGGAACAAAATCGAGACCGAAAGACTGAAACATGGTTGTTGCCATTAGAATATTTCAAAGAAATCAGAGTTTATGCTTCGAGAAAGTGTTTGAAAAAGTGATGCAGAAAAGTGTTTGTGAATATGTGTAAGTGAAACTGTGTTGTGAATAGAGTAAGTCTGTAAAAGATTTGAACGTTGTGTGTATAATAATTAAATATGAATTAAAACTGAAGAGTTTTAATCATTAAAACACACAGCAGGCTTACTCGAATAATGTGTGAGTGAGACAGTTGGCACATACGTATTAACTGACAGCAGTAAATCGTGGTTGTTTCCAACATGCATGCGCAGTAAAAGGTACTAATTTTTGCTATTTTCTAGACACCTTTCTTCATTTTCAAAATCTCAAACAAACCGTTATCAATCATACTCTCTATTTTCCAAAAATAATGTTCCTCAATAATTATGAAATGTCTAAAACACCCTTATTTATTTTAATCATCAGAGATTAAAAATAAATTACCTCGGCGTAGAGTACACAGTTCATCAGTTTTTATCAATTCTCCTTCTTCATTAATAATCTCTTCTCTCAAAATGCACAGTTGTGAATATTTGTGTGTGAATAGCAGAGTTTACTGAATATAAATATTGAGAGCATCTCAAAGTGCATAAAATCCATAAAATAAATCAGTAAAAACTGGTTTCCCAAACTCTCATATGTAAAACATATTCTGATTTTATCTAAACTCTGTATTTATTTGTATTCATTTGTTTTCACCCCCTTTAAATTTTTATTTTTTTTATTTAATCTTTTCCAGTAATCAGTGGTTGGCACTAGTCACCAAAAATTTGAAAATTTTAGCCCTTATTTCATACAATAAGTTCATGGGTCTTCCTAGGCACAACATGATCTCAAAGGAATTTGTGCATATTTTTGCATCTTTTGCTTAGGGGTGAATTAACAGTAACTATTTATCAGAGTTTAGACTTACATCATTTAACGTTTATGATTTATGAGAGAAAGTGCAAGCAGCTAATACAGACTCAGTGTATAGGATCAATAAACTAAGAGATGCTATAAATATAGAGACAGTATCATGCTGTGTAAAGTTTCTGCACACATTTGAGATTAGATCATATATAACTCAGAAAGATTCATGATTACTTACTGAGAATCATGCTTCAACTATTTTCTTCATCGGTCATTATGTTTCAGACAATAACACAATCAGAGTATAACATCAGAGTTTATCAACAGAGTATGCTTCCATCAGAGTATGCTACCAGAGTGTATCAACATGATTTGCATGACAGTTAACATATGCAGAAAAACATGAGCAAATTTTCACAGATGAGTAAAGTTTGAGTCTAACCAGTATCTCTAGTCGAAACCAGAGATCATTCCAAGTTCATTTACCAGTCTTGTAAATGTAGCTTCACTCAAAGGCTTGGTGAAGATATCTGCAAGCTGTTGTTATGTAGACACAAAATGAAGCTCAATATCTCCTTCCTCCACATGTTCCCTGATAAAGTGATACCTTATGCTGATGTGCTTCGTCATGGAATGCTGTACTGGGTTACCTGTCATAGCAATAGCACTTTGATTATCACAGAAAATAGGTATTTTAGAGTACCTTAACCCATAATCCAGCAATTGATTCTTCATCCACAGAATCTGTGCACAACAGCTACCAGCAGCAATATACTCTGCTTCTGCTGTGGATGTGGAAATTGATTTTTGTTTCTTGCTGTACCAAGAAACCAGTCTGTCACCTAGAAATTGACAGCTTCCACTAGTGCTCTTTCTGTCAATCTTACAGCCTGCAAAATCTGCATCAGAGTAACCAATCAACTTAAACTCTGATTCTCTAGGATACCACAAACCCAAGGTTATGGTTCCTTTGAGATATTTGAAAATCCTTTTTACAGCTGTTAGATGAGGCTCTCTGGGATCTGTCTGAAATCTTGCACAAAGACAGGTTGCATACATGATGTCTGGTCTACTTGCAGTCAGATAAAGAAGAGACCCTATCATGCCTCTGTAGTTTGTCATATCTACTGAAGTTCCTGTATCTTTGTCTAGCTTTGTTGCAGTTGCCATAGGAGTTGTTGCAGATGAACTATCAAGCATACCAAATTTCTTGAGAAGATTTCTGGTATATTTGGCTTGATTGATAAAAATCCCATCATCTGTTTGCTTTACTTGCAAGCCTAGAAAATAACTAAGCTCTCCCATCATGCTCATTTGATACCTGGACTGCATAAGCTTGGCAAATTTCTTACAGAGTTTGTCATTAGTAGACCCAAAAATTATGTCATCCACATAGATTTGAACTAAGAGCAAATCATTACCAGTGTTGAAATAGAACAAGGTTTTATCAATTGTACCTCTAGTGAACCCACTTTCTAAAAGAAATTGAGCCAGAGTTTCATACCATGCTCTAGGTGCCTGCTTTAGTCCATAAAGTGCTTTGTCAAGCCTGTAGACATAATCTGGATGCTTGGGGTCCACAAACCCTGGTGGTTGTTCAACAAACACTTCTTCTTCAAGTTTCCCATTGAGAAAAACACTTTTCACATCCATCTGAAAGACTTTGAACTTCTTGTGAGCAGCATATGCTAGAAAAATTCTTATGGCTTCCAATCTTGCAACTGGAGCAAAGGTTTCATCATAATCAATTCCTTCCTGTTGTGAATACCCTTTTGCCACAAGTCTAGCTTTATTCCTTGTAATTACTCCCTCACTGTCAGGCTTGTTTCTGAAAACCCACTTTGTACCAACAATAGACCTGTTTTTAGGTCTAGGTACAAGTGTCCATACTTCATTTCTTTCAAATTCATTCAACTCTTCCTGCATAGCTGTTATCCAGTTGGCATCTTGAAGAGCTTCTTCCACTTTCTTAGGCTCTGTTTGAGATATGAATGCATGAAACAAACATTCATTTGCTGTGGCGCTTCTTGTTTTCACACTTACATCTGGATTTCCAATTATCAGATCAGGTGTATGAGCCTGAGTCCACCTTCTTGCTGTAGGTAAGTGGCTTCTATCATCATTATTAGATCCTCCCCCATGATCCATGCTCTCCTGATTTTCTTGTTGACCATCTGTATTCTCTGAGGCTCCCCCTGAATTGGACTGCTCAGTGTTTGAACTTTCAGAGTTTGTCTTAGATTCTTCAGCTGACTCACTTTCTGAATGTGAGTCATCATTCTAAGATGTTGCTAAAGTATCTTCATGCTACCCCTCAACTGGTTCTCTATTTTCTTCTGTCTGAGAAATTTCCTCAGTGTTTACCAGTAGAGGATCAGAGTATGCTACATCAGAGTTTGTTGGATTTGCTTTGTCAGAGTTTACATCATCAGAGTTTAGATCTTCATTTTCAAAGCGTAGTTGATCATGATTTTCTTCATCTTCAATTCCAGTTATTTTCTTGTCATCAAATGACACATGTATGGATTCCATGATCACTTTAGTTCTCAGATTATAAACTCTGAATGCTTTAGTTGATAGTGGGTATCCAACAAAAATTCCTTCATCAGCTTTTAAATCAAACTTGGTCAACTGTTCAGGATGAGTTTTCAACACAAAGCATTTGCACCCAAAAATATGAAAATATTTCAGGTTTGGTTTCCTATTCTTCACCATCTCATATGGTATTTTCCCATGCCTGTTAATCAGTGTTGCATTTTGAGTAAAACAAGCAATTTGAACAGCTCCTGCCCAGAAATAAGTTGGCAATTTTTCTTCATCAAGCATTGTTCTGGCAGCTTCGATTAAAGTTCTATTCTTTATTTCAACCACTCCATTCTGCTGTGGAGTCCCTAGTGCAGAAAATTCTTGCTTCACTCCTCTTTCTTTGCAAAATTCTTCCATTGTTGCATTTCTGAATTCAGTACCGTTATCACTCCTGATAATTCTCACTTTAAACTGTGATCCTTTGTCCAGCAGCTTCACATGTTCCATCAGAATTAAGGCAGTTTCATCTTTCTTTACTAGAAAGTACACCCAAGTGTATCTAGTATACTCATCAACAATGACTAGAGCATATTTCTTTCTGCCTAGAGACATTACATTTACTGGACCAAATAGATCAACATGAAGAAGATGATAAGGATCCACAACTGAAGATTCAGATTTACTCTTGAAAGATGACTTCCTTTGCTTGGCCTTCTGACAAGAATCACACAGACCATCTAAGCTGAGTATTGACTTTGGAAGTCCCCTTACAAGATCTTTTCGAATTAGCTCATTGATGTTGTTCAAGTTTAGATGAGAGAGCTTCTTATGCCATTTCCAACTCTCTTCATTAGACATTTTTGCAGACAGACACACAGCTTTTCCTTCAGAGTTTGTTACCAAACTTGCTTCATAGATATTATTCCGTCTGTGTCCAACTAGAACAACTTCCCTGTAGATTTGGTGATAACCTCACAATATTCAGGTTGAAAATGTACATGGTAACCTCTGTCACAGATTTGACTCACAGATAGCAAGTCATGCTTGAGTCCTGGGACTAGAGCTACATTAGTGATTATGACACTTCCAAGATTGATATTGCCATATCCCATAGTACGTCCTATGTTTCCATCTCCATAGGAAACTTTTGGGCCAGCTTTCTTCTCATAATCTGATAGCAGGGCTTTATTAATTCCAGTCATGTGTCCTGGACATCCACTGTCCAAGACTAGGGTTCTTTCCCTTATGCCCTGCAATCACAAAAAATTAAAGAGAGTTAGATCTAAGGATCCAGACTTGCTTGGATCCTTTAGCTTTCTTAATATTGTTAGCTTTTGCAGCGGAATTCTTATCAACAGAGTTTAAGCTAATAGTATCAGAATTTACACTTGCAGAATCAACTTTAACCCATTTCAAATTTGGCTTCAACTCATAATAGTTGTGATAAATGGCATGATAATTCTTACAAGTATAAATAGAATGCCAAGTACTCCCACAGTGAGTGCATAAAGTCTGTGGTCTAACCCTAACATAATCATTCTTAACTCCAGACATGGAGGGTAAAGAATTAATATCTTTATTTTTCTTGCAAAAACTTGCAAGATGGTTAGAACTACCACAATTATGACATGTTTTTCTAGGAGCATCAGTGATAGGCAAATGATTATTACTTCTGTTAATGCCTACTTTTCCATTTCTGTTCTTCCTGGGACACTTTCTGTTTTTCAACAGACTTTACCTCTTTGAGCTTATACTTGAATTGTTTCTCTGTCATTAAACCAACATTCACCTGTTTAACACAAGTTTTTACTGGTTCTATCTTAACAGCTTCTTTTTTAAGTACAGAATTTTGCTTACTGGATTCAGGAACAAATTTCATAGGTTTAAGTTGTGTTCTAACTTTAACCTTATCTTTAAACCTAAGTTCATCTTTCTCACAGTAACCTAACCCAACTGTATCTGTTTGAAATACCTGATGTGTGTCCTTACCAGAGTTTGTCCAGGTTTTAATTACCTTCCTTTCTTTTTCCAAATCAGATTCTAATTGCCTAAATTTCTTAAACAACTCCTGTTCCACATAAACAGCATCATCTCTTTCCTTTTGAACTTGTTGCATGTTAACAAGTTATTCTTCAAGAAATTTATTTCTATCTTTAAGCTTAAGATTCTTAGATTTAATTCTCTCATTCTCTAAAGTCTGATCCCTATAGCTAACATGTATGCTTTTAAGATAAATTCTCAATTCAGATATATTATCAGTATCATAAGCATAAGTTGTTAGGGGTACCTTATTTTCAGATGATTCAGATTCCTCTTTGACAGTTGCCATGAGAGCATAGTTGACATCCTCATCTGAATCTGAAGTGTCTGCCCAGTCTTTTCCTTTAGTGATGAGTGCTTTTTCAGATTTTCCTTTCTTACACTCAGGAGCATAGTGACCCATCTCTTTACACTTGTAGCACTGGATCTCAGACTTGTTTTTCTTCCCAGATTTGATATCTCTTCTGTCAGACTTTCTGAAATTCTTCCTTTCAGAGTTTGAATCTCTCCTTGAGAATCTCTTTCCTTTCTTGAAGTTTGTGAAACCCATCTTCTTGAAAGTCTTCACCATCAAAGCGGCCATTTGCATCATTTGTTCTTCATCATCCTCAGATTCAGAAGAAACATCAGTGTTTGAGTCATCATCAGAGTTTGATGACTCACTTTCAGAGTTTATGACCAAAGCCTTTCCTTTAGCTTTCTTCTTTGATGTCTCTTTCTTAAGAAGTTTTTCTTCAACTTTGAGAGCAACAAATTTTGTCTTCTTTCCAGATCTTTTGTTTCTTTGCTCTATCTCAAGTTCATGAGTTTTAAGCAAACCATAGATTTCATCGAGATCTGTTTCTGCAGGATCATAATTATCTCTTATTGTCGTTGCCTTCAAATCCCATCTTTCAGGTAGAGATAGAAGGAATTTGAGATTCGACTCTTCAAGTTCATATTCTTTATCAACAAGAGATAAATCATTCAACAGTTTGTAGAATCTGTCATATGTCTCAGTCAAATTTTCATTAGGTCTCGAATCAAAGTGTTCATACTCCTGTGTAAGAATAGTCTTCATGTTCTTCTTTACAACACTTGTTCCTTGACATCTGACTTCTAAAGCATCCCAAATCTCTTTGGCAGTTTTGCAGCCAATAACTTTGTTAGACATAACATTATCTAAAGCACTATGGAGAAGATGTCTAACCTTTGCATCCTTTGCAATTGATGAGATGTCTTCAGGAGTCAAATATTTCTTTTCTTTTGGAACGCTCTTCTGTTCTTGACCAGTAACAACTGGAGACAGTTTTGTTGGCATATGAGGACCATCATTGATTCTATCAAGATATTCTGGATCCGTGGCTTCCAGAAACATGGTCATCTTCACCTTCCATATTGGATATTCCACTGGTCTTAGAATTGGAACCTTGATTGTCTCATATCGACTTACAGAAGTTGGTTGAACCTTCTGAGCATTAGAACCTGCCTGGGTATTTTCAGCCATGATTATAACTTTTGTTTGGATCAAAAACTGTATATATTAAACAGCCTTGGCTCTGATACCAATTGTTAGGCCAAATACACAATATATAATCAAGTATAGGTATGAGAATAACAATTAGAACACTGTTTATGAACAATAAACTGAATGGAATTAAAAACTTCTCTCTCAGTGATGTAAAATGTCACAGAGAGCTGCTAGGTTACAAGAATGATAATTCACGTATTCGCGTCCCTTTTAGGGTTAACCTATCTGTGTTTATATAGTACACAACTACATACAATCATTAATTGATATTCCTATAAATTAGCTATACAATCAGAATCAATTAAGAATTGCTTCTGTCTTCTGTTCCGTTTCCTTAGCCATCTCGATATCTCTTTGCTTCTTTCCATCTTCAAAGAATATCGCTTCTAGAATGTTCATTGAATTGCACCGACTACTAAGCAAACTCTGACCATCAGACTTTAACAAACTCTGACTGGTCCTCCAGCTAAACTCTTGACTAGTCCTCCAGCTAAACTCTGATAGTTTCCTGGTACTTAAACACTGATAAACAAACATCAGCAATTATATCTAACAGCTTTCTTGTCCATACAAGAAATCAATATAATGTCTCTACTCTTAGAGGCACGTAGTTACAATTATCAAGTTCTAAACTTAGCCTTATAGGCAGAATTAAGTAACGAGTTACTTTAACTAGAGCAACAACTTTTGCTCCAATTCTAACCCGAAACCTGAAGCTTGACCCTCACCGGTCTTCTTCTTAGATCTTCCAAATAAGCATGACAGTTTAACTTCCAGTCTTTCGGTTTTCCACAGAAGCGACAATCGTCTTCTTTAATTAGCAACACCTCCTTTAGGCGACAAAACCTCTTTGGGATTGGAGTTTAATATGGCTATATAATTAGATGAAATCTTCTTATTTCCATTCCATTTTCCTTTCCCATTCACATTCCTACATTCACCATCATTATGGGAGTAGTCCATGCATTTATCATGTTGCTTACAACAGTTCTCAACGTGCTTCACAACTTAGTGGGTGCTATGTCTATCTCATTTATTTCGTTGTTCACTAACTAATTGAGAATAGTTATTGTTCAAAGATTTGTATGATCAAATCATTCCGAGTCTCTAGACCAATCTTGAAACCCAAAATAAATAATAATCAAGGTACTCATTATAACCTATCATCTTTAGAACATCTGGTCCAACCGAATCTCACGTTCCCTACTTGTAGGTGTATGGTGTCTTGCTATTGTCAAATCCCTTTTGACGAGCCTTTTCCTCAAACATCTTTTAATCATCAATTTGCTTCCAATAAGCATTATGTTCGGCACATGTTACATTCTCAGCTAAAAGGTAAGGGAAGAATTTCACTAACATCGTGGTGCCTGAGGACGATCCTCAATCTCCTATATCAGTCGAGGAAATTTGTTCATGTCAGCTTGTCCTTCTCAAGGACTGATCGCATAGAGAAGTTGTTTGTGTTATTTGTCATTTGATAGCTACAATATTAAAGTGCATAAAATTAATCTAGGTTGCAAATTTATTAATTATTATGTTTAAGTGATTATGGTATATCATTATATACCTCCCACTATTTTTATCAAATAAATAGCCCTAACTATTAATTCGGAAAGTATTTCTCTTAAATCTTTCTAGTGAGCCAAGATCCATATTTCGTCATGCTTAAGGTCAGCTTTGGCTTTACTCCCAAAACATGATTTATTTAGGTAGACAACTCTTGTCAATTATATCATATATAACTCTTGGAAAGTTTGGTAGAACAACATTTGTTCACATTTATCTAATAAATCATACCAAGCTCCATGCCTCTAAGTTAACAATCCTATTATGGTAACTTAGTTAAGTCTAACCCAATGGTCTAACAGTAAGTATCACATTTACTTCATCGCGCCTTACCATGATAGATTGGAGTGCTTCGCTTTGGCGAACCCACTCTTTCTCGATCTAGGTCTTGACGAGTGTTACCCATTGGAAGGCATCTAAGTGACTTAATATTTTAAATTTAGGGATTTTATTATTAAAACGACCATGATCCCATCATCAAGAGATTCCCAATTTTTCCTTGAACTAAGTACTTCAAATCAAAATTCATCAATGGTTTGATTTCCAGTCCGTCGGAGGAGTCACAGTGGTCTCACTTAAAACCCGCCTTCCTTACAAGCGCTGCTTGTATTTTTGTCAAAATCGCCCCATATCAAAAAATTGAAAATTCATACTTATTTCCGTGTTTCATAAACACAGGAATCTCATGTTCATTTTGTTCAATTTTAAAATCTTGAATCGTTACAGATTTTATCTTGTTTAGCAAACATGGCATGGGTGACGTATCTAATACATACATGTTTAATCTAATTAAAGCATGCATCATTATCTACACATACATATCATCATCACATGCATCATATATGTAAAGTGCATAAAGTAAACGTGTTTGGTTATGGCCCAACCTAAGTGATCTTTCCAAGCTAATGGAAAAATCAAGGTCAATCTATGGTGGTATCAAAATACAATACAATGTTACAAGTCTTCAAGCTTTAACTTGCCTACTTGCTTGCCTCCTTGTAATGCTTCCTTGGTTCTCCATCTTGGATGTCTTCATATATATTACATAAATAAAACAACCTATCTTACTGAACTTACAAGTAGAACTCGAGTTACATTCGAGATTCAAACATTAAAAGGAATAACGACATGCAAGTCGTATTTAGAAACCAAACCATTAAAACAAAACCACTATCTTATGGGTCTTTAGGCCATAACCAATCACCATGCTCATATAACAATTAATAACATCTCATATTGCATTAACATATCTTACCATATCATATTTCTCATGATCCAATAATAGAAATCAAATAAAGTGTAAATCAGAAAATCAAAATCAGAATTCTGAAAACATTAAATCGCTGTTTACAGACAGTAAACGACGTCAAACGCCTTACAGACGAACGAGTGACATTTTCAGTTTTGTTCAGACGCCCATTTCCCTTTCCGAAAAGGTATTTTCGGCGAAATTCTGACACAGTATGCAAATTTCGCTAAATCTACGCATCGTATTCAGAAATCGTATCGAATACGATTCTCATAATTCGATTTAATATGTATCATATACACACAACAATATACACAATCATCTCATGATTATCAAATCCTCATGAATATCATATATTCAAAAACATATACATACATATATATAAATCAACACAAAAACATGGTATATCGCAAATATGCATATATATCGAAAACTGTTAAATACGCAACCGAAATAAAACGTTTCGCAAGTAGCTCTGATGCCATTGAAGGGTTTCGAGCACATAAACGCAACGGAAAACATAAAAATAAATCAAAAATTCGAAACCCCTCCGCAGGATCCATGCGAAAAACAAAAGATTTAATTCGGAGATTAAGAACAAATACCTTAAGAAGCTTTAACAGTTCATTAATGGAAGATTAATGGATATCAAAAGCTTGTTCAATCACCATGTATCCCGCTCTCGCGATCTACACTCTACGTTATCCACACGAACGCTTTTCTTGAAGGATTGATGTGTACTAGCACCCGAAAACTGCTTCTTTCTCTCTCTCTTTTCTTGCTCTCATAAGCGGCTAGGGTTTTAATGTAAAAACATTTTTCATCATTAAAATCAGCCCTCTTTTAGAGTTTATATAGAGAGGAAAATAGTTTTCTAATTATAATCCAATTATAATAAAATACTAATCCGAAATTCCAATTTATTATTTAATTAAGTCGCACTTAATTAATTAATAATTAATTTCAGAACTAGTTTATGTAATTCCATTTTCTATTTAAATAATTAATCAAGTCATACTTAATTAATATTATAAATAGAATAAATTACTTATTTAAATTTAAATTCATAATTTAAATTATTTCTCCTTCAAGCGTTCTTTGTGTGTGACCCCGTAGGTTATTATTACGTTGGTAACAATTTTAATAACTAATTAAAATTGTAAACAATGAGCGGCATCTAGTAATACATCATTGCCACCCAACTAATAATAATTAAATCGGTGATTCGATTAAACCTTTCGTGAATAATGTTCCAGGTAATATAATCCCTTTAACCTTAATATTATAGATTAAACTCGAGGCATGTAATGTGTCATCCTCTTCATAATTTAATCTTAGTTTTCTTGATCGATGAGTAGACTAATAAATCAAATCAACATTTGAGCACGGCCGTGCATTTCTTAGTCTCACTCAAACAAGAGGCCAATAATATCGCTCCTAAAATTAGGAGGGTTAAATCCCATCTAGATCATTCATATTACGATTCATAATATACCCAATGTCCACTTTTATCATCACCCGGTCAAAGGTAACTTTTAATGTAATCAAAGTATATTAATT
Organism: Heracleum sosnowskyi; assembly: GCA_030848705.1. NCBI lineage: Eukaryota > Viridiplantae > Streptophyta > Magnoliopsida > Apiales > Apiaceae > Heracleum > Heracleum sosnowskyi. The sequence continues at coordinate 55,249,474 of CM061238.1, read as the reverse complement.
CTCGTATAAAAATATAATGATTTCAGGTCTAAGGATCATTACACCATTATCACAGTGAGAATTACTTATGACACTTTTAACATGTGTAATCTCACGGAGGGTCAATCCAGTGCCATATACTCTTACATGCACCTATGTTTTGACTTTAGTATCACCATACCTATGACCAATGAGATGTGGTCATCAGTCAACAAACATACTAGTCTCTGTGCATTATTATTGTCCTTAAATAATAACACTCGACTAGGGATATTTAGGAATAAAGATACTATTCATATAATCTCATTTTTAAGTCACATACTTAAAGATATCGAATACGTATCATAATTCCAAGGACATTTATTATGCTAACATTTATAACGCAGTAAATAAAGACATAATAAACTAATAATAATAATCAATAAAACATAATTTATAATAATAAAATGTTTTCTTTAAAACATAAAAGTATTGTCTCTAGAGCACTAATACTAACAGATTGATATATCGTTCATATCAGTAATACCTCTGTTATAGCCCCAGTATTCTTTTGCATTCAATATATAAATGATATGTATTGATATGGATAACTATCAGTCCTTAATTAAAGGTTTAAATCGATCCAGTGGATCGATATCGATCCAAAAATATTGTTTGGTGTATTATTTTCCACTAAGTATAAAAAGACGAATCATACACTATCCATCATATAATCCGTATTAAATATATACAAAAATACAAAAATTCCCGAACCGTGTTCTTCGTGTTCTCGAAAATCAAAATAAATTTTGAAGGTGTTATTGAAATCCAAATCTCAAGTTCAAGTACTCAAATCAAATCTCTTGATCTCTAGTTTCAGAATCTTCAAACCATATCATCATCTGGTAATATTTCGATTTATTATGAATTTTTCAATATTCGAATTAAATTAGGGTTCTTGTTCGAATTAGGAATTTTCATTCTGTTGATTCTCCGTTTAATTGATTGCTTCTAACATGTTCCTAGGGTTCTAATTAGTAGGAATCCATGCTTTAATTTCATGTTTATGTTCAATTTTGAGAAATTCGATTTTAGGGTTTTTGCCCGATTTTTCTTTTGAATAGTCCGTTCATATGAATGATCTGACATTGTTTTTGATAGAGGTCTTTCATTGTATGTGTTATTAGCTTCATTTTAACATAAAGAACGTCGAGTTTCATGTACGATTTAGTGAGATCGGAAAATTTGCTTGAGGTCGCCGGAATTTAATCGGGATTGGGATTCCTACTGTGTTTTTTGTTTGTTTTGGTCGGAATGAATTGCTGAATAAGGAGTGTTTTGGTACAAAAAGCCCCAAATTCTGATGTCTTTTTGAGTCGCCGGATTCTGGAAAACCCACCGGAATCTGGAAAAATTCGGGGTTGTTCTTCCCGACCCGTTTCTATTCTTCCCGACCCGTTTACCCGAATTGTTGACCCGGTTTCAATCTTCGAAACCCTAATTCATTTTCAGAAAACTGTTTTTGGATTTTATTTTTAAAAATAATTCGAAAATAGTTTAAATATTTATAAAAATCATATTTTTATTTTAAAAATACATTTTTATATTTAGAAAAATCTGAAAAAATATATTTATTTATTTAAATTCGAAAACTGATTAAATTTAATTATTTTAATTATTTTTGATTAATAATTAATTTATTTGATTAATTGATTTAGTTTATTAATCAGTTAATTCTTATTAATTAATTATTAATTAGATTTAATTAATTTAAATTAAGTTTAATTATTTTCTAGCTTGATTTAATTATTTAAAATTAGTATGAGCATTTAGAAATTGTCAATTAATTTTATATTAATTGATTAAATTGTTTTTAAATACTTATATTGGGATTAATAATCCGATTTTCGATTTAAAAATTATTTGTGACTTATTTAAATTCGAATAAGCCTCAGATATTGTTTTAAAAATGTTTATAAGTGCTATATGGTTTATACGAGTTGAATAATGTGTTTTAGTGTCCGTAAATGCTTTGTATAAGGGCTAGTGTTTGAGCTTTTATTTTCGTAAAATAGAACGAGCGTCCGATAAATACGATTAAATACCCGATTACTTGTTTAGACTTAAAAATGGTTATGAGTTTATGTCGAAAGTAGAACGAGGATAGTTAGACTTATTATTATGAACTGTTTATTATAGAATCGAGTTCCCGAAGCAAGGGAAAGGAGAAGGGATAGACCGAAGTCAACTACGTAGACCAGGCAAGTATCTGTGCGATTACTTGTTGATTAAATTGATATTGTTTCAAATGATTATGCATGTTACCCCCAAAACAATTCAGATTATTCAATCTTTACTCCGTATTTGAGCAACTGATGCTATTTCCTCGAATATTCTTAACTCTTTGATTAATCTATAATCATGTTGGATATCAGAAACCTTCACCTTCAATTCAGTTTATATTGACGATAACCATTGTTGACTTTCTTAATTGAGAATGTTGAAATCATTCCGAATCTATTTCTCGGATTTCATTTGATATTGAATAGTTGAAGCTCTTTTGCAACTATTATACCTTTCATTATGTATTTATCTACCGTTGAAATCATTCCGAATCTATTTCTCGGATTTCACTTGATATTGAATAGTTGAAACTCTTTTGCAACTATTATACCTTTCATTATGTATTTATCTACCGTTGAAATCGTTCCGAATCTATTTCTCGGATTTCATTTGATATTGAATAGTTGAAGCTCTTTTGCAACTATTATACCTTTCATTGTGTATTTATATACCGTTGAAACCGTTCTGAATCTATTTCTCGGATTTCATTTGATATTGAATAGTTGAAGCTCTTTTGCAACTATTATACTTTGTCATTGTGTACTTATCTTGTGATGCATGTTATTGCTTATACTCTGTGATAGAATGGACATGTTTTTTTAATAGGACCATTAATGGTCGGAAATAATTTAAGGCCAAGATGGCCATGGATCCTAGTGGAGGACTTTGCTATAAGCAAGTCCGGGGTTGATGCGTGACTGATCAGCAGCTCAACCTTTTGATTTGAAAAATGTAGAAAACCAATTCTAATCCCTTCTACTTCCATTGAGATTGTTAAAAAGCATATGTTTGGCTTAAACCTTGTTGATTCAGATAATTGTGATCTTCCTTTCATTATGGAACTGTGATTGAAATATATTATGCTTGTTGGGCACTTGTGGCTCATACTTGTTTGTTTTAACCCTATTCCAGTGAAGCGAGAATATGAGCAAACACAACACGAGCGATAGTTCTCCAGCAGCTAGGAGACCACCTCGAGTGGTTGTCATTGGCAGGGTAGTTGTCTATTTTGTTAGTTAGACTAGAGGTCTAGCTTTGAACTTTAAATTGTGTAATATTAATAACTCTAAAAACTGGTTTGTAATAACTTAGAAGCTTGTTCAATGCCATAATCTGAACGCGGTCTTGGTTAAGGGGTGTTTTATGTTATTATTATATTATGCATGTGTTATATCCAGGTATATTGTGTTTTGTTGATAGAGTGACTCCCCAGACCTGTGCCCCGGGTTTGGAGGGCGTCACAAAAGCTGTGGAGGTCACAAGAAGAAAATCAAGAATGGTAGAATCAGATCCTGATGACTCATCAGATATTGATGGCAATCCTGATGCCAATACTGATGATGATTCTACTGACTCGGACATGGAAGAGATGGTTGTTATGATAGTCAGAGGCTTCAAGAAGATGAAGTTCAGGAAGGCTAGAAGACAAGGCAATTTCCAGAAAAAGACCTTCAATGCTGACAAAGACAAGTACAACAAAAAGGACAGCAAGAGTGGCAAATTTGACAAGTCAAAGGTGAGATGCTACAAGTGTAATGGAATGGGGCACTTTGCAACTGAGTGCAAGAAGGCTAAAGTGTAACACCCCAAATCCGGGGTCAGAGAATTTGGTCGTCACACTGCATTCTCAATTCAACAACCTGTTCAATATTAAATCAACACAATAATAATATATGTGACCCCAACTCTACCAAGAATCTTTAAAGGTTATAGTGCTAGAAACAAGAATCCAAAATTCCATTACATAAAATTTTCTTCTTTACAACCCTTTCTTTTCATACACTCCACAACACTAGTATAACTTCGATAAGAAGTATACCAAGCAACTAATCTTATACAATACAATATTTAAGATATAAAAAATCTATATACAAAACCTATCACTAGCTCCAAATGCTCTGGATCACAACATCTTTACGCTACTATCTTTTCCCATCTCTGATCGGTTACGCAGACAAATCTTTCCAATATACCTTCTTACTGAAAGGCTAAAATATATAAAGAAAGCAAGTATGAGCGAAAGAATTGCTCAGCAAGTGCATTATCAAGTATAATATAAAATTTTCCAAAATAAGCTTTGGATTTTCAAATAAACAAACTTCTGTCTTGAACATTTGTAAACTCAACAATTCTCAAATCAAGCTTAGTAATTTACCACAACTTATCTTTTAGTTTTTCGCAACTGAGTAGTTTAAAACACAAAAGATTTATATTGGTCGTCACGGTGAACGAATCAACAATAACTACAATAGTATGTAGAAAATATGAAATAATTATAACTCATCAAGATAGAAATCTCACAACTACCAATGGAATCAAGGAAGTGGATTTCGACTATTTGGAATCCAAATGTATTAAGAGTAAGTGATTTCAGCAAGATTGAAACCACTATTGCTAATCAACGAACCAACAACTTCACGCAACGAATAAACCTGAAAATCAGGTCATAACTCAGAAGTACAAAACATATGGATGTAACTTATCTCAGAAATAAGAACTTATGTTAGAATTGGATTTTTATTTATCTCATTCAAATCAAAGGTTGAGCTGCTGGCCAGCCACGCATCAACCCCGGACCTGCTTATAGCAAAGTCCTCCACTGGATCCTTGGCCATCCTGGCCTTCATTATCTTCGACCATAAATTTGGTCCTCATTTTAAAAACATTTCAATTCTATTTTACATACATCAGGTGTCAGCACAATTGACAACCTTACTTACGACAGCCAGGTGTCGGAAGAATCGACAACCTTAATACAACAATAGCTGGAAAACTCACGTTCCAGGAAACAACTCAATTATGAAGAATTCATCAAGGAATAACAATACAATCTAGTATCGACTAGATCGATGCAACAATTGGGATGATAAGGAAGAATCAACAACAACATGCTTAACAAGGTTAAGTCTGATATAAAATAGGCATTATAATAACAACAGAATTTGAAACAGCTCAATATGGAGTAGGGTTCAAAGAACAGGCTCTAGATGGCCTCAACGGTATGATTTATCACATTATGGAAGAATTAGTTAAGATTCACCAATTTGGTAAGTGACAAGAAAGGATAACAATGTTTGCATAGGTACAAGATGGAAAAATTGAATACTTGTAGAACAAGTACCACAACTTCAGAATCTCAAAATAACATTTTACCCTCATAGGGTTCACAAGTTCCCACTCATCTAGGGTTGGCAATATTCGAACCTAATATTTTTAAATCATGATTTTTGAAAGAAAGCCTTAGTATACGGCCCATAACTATCTTTTCAAACGTTTCAATATAATAAGTATATCTTTCCAATCAATCATAAAAATTTGAATCTAAGTTCATAAAGTATAAAGGAATACTCGTCAATTTACGAGATTAAATAAAATTCTTGCAGTTCAATGCAAAAGAGCCCTCGGTCAATTTTTAGGGAAAAGTATGTCAATTGCATAATAATAATTCAAAGAAATATCAATCAATTAATAAGCAAGGGTATAAACACTTGCCTCTGGTCCTTAGCTATATCGTAAAGCTGAAATAATACGATTCCTTCCTTATTCTGTCTTATCGCACGATCCTCTATTTCCGTCCTTCTTTGCTTTAACACTCTAGTGAATACCACTTGTCTGCTCCTACCATTTTGAATCCACGTGTCTACCATTCTTACCGATATCTCCGTTGGAAGAAAAATACTTGCACATGTCCTCTACGAGTGTTGACGTCCCCTTGGAACTACGTCACCTCAAAAATAACCCAATCCGTCGTAAACAATATCTCATCCTTTTCCGATATCTCTTATTTAACACAATTCGATAATCTGACTCGTCTCGTGCAATAGTCTCTGTTGCATAGACAACCATATTTCAATTGATAGACCAATCACAATCAACCACATAAGTAATCCACATAATTCGCTTAACGAAAATCCGCATACTATAAAAAGTCAACATCCAAGTTGTTGAGTATACAACAACGAAAGCAAAACCCAAAGCGAATAAACAAGAACAAGAAAATAAACGACAATCACACAAGACAAAGATTTACGTGGTTCGGAAATTCCTACTCCACAAGCCGCACTAATTTTGTATTGATCTTCTCACAACTATGTTGTTCTGTTGTGTTCTGATGTGTTGGTGTTTTACAATTACATGAGACTATTTATAAGAGAAAAAACTGGGCCTAAAACTAATCAGAGTCTAATTCTGAAATTCTGAAATTACTAACTCTAATTAGAATTCAGATCTGGAAATTCTAACTCAAATCAGAAACCAATTCTGAAACCTGTTAGACTCCACAAACCCAACAATCTCCCACTTGGAGTCTGACCACATCTTCTCTTCACTCTTGTAAATCTAGTAACACCCAATACTTCGATCAATAACTCTAACTAGTGCAGCGCCTTCTCATCAATCAATTCTGAAGGCCAGTTGAAGCTATGCAAAGCTTCAACTTTTCATTGGTAACCACCATAGTCAACATATCTGCAGGATTCTTTGAACCAAGGATTTTCTTCAAGGACAAAGTACCATTGCTAATCAACTCCCTCGTAAAGTGATATCTCAGCTTAATATGCTTCGTCCTAGCATGAAACACAGGATTCTTCGCAAGATGAATGGCACTCTGACTGTCGCTATACAAAGCACTGTCCGCCTGTTTCTTGCTCAACTCTTCAAGAAAATTCTTCAACCAAATCATCTCCTTGCCAGCTTCAGATATAGCCATATATTCTGCTTCTGTGGTTGAAAAAGCAACACTCTTTTGAAGTCGAGACATCCAACTAACTGCTGTGCCACCCAAAGTGAAAATATATCCCGTAGTACTTTTTCTTGTATCCAAGCATCCGCCCAAATCTGCATCAGAGAACCCTTCCAAGATAACATCTTTCTTACTGAAACATAATGCAAACTTGGATGTGCCTTTCAAGTAGCGTAACAACCACTTGACTGCTTCCCAATGCTCTTTTCCTGGATTAGACATGAACCTGCTAACAACTCCCACTGCATGAGCAATGTCTGGCCTTGTACACACCATAGCATACATCAAACTGCCAACTGCAGATGCATACGGAAATTTAGCCATATCTTTCTTGCCTTCATCCGTTTTAGGTGACTACTTCTTCGTGAGATTAAAGTGAGTTGCCAACGGTGTACTTCTGGTCTTCGCATCTTGGACACTGAATTTCTGCAATAATTTCTCAATATACTTCTCTTGAGATAATTTCAAAGTACCTTCAGATCTATCCCTTATGATGCTCATACCAAGTATCTGTTTTGCTGCACCCTTATCCTTCATCTCAAACTCTTCAGACATCTGTCTCTTTAGCCTGTTGATTTCCCTCATGTTTGATCATGCTATCAACATGTCATCAACATACAACAACAATATGATATAAGATGAATCAAATTGTTTAAAGTAAAAACAATGATCCATAGCACTCCTCGTGTACCCATTCTTCATCATAAAGTTGTCAAACTTCAAGTACCATTGTCTTGGTGCTTGCTTTAAACCATACAAGCTTTTTATAAACTTGCAAACCAAGTTTTCTTTCCCAGCTACCTGAAATCCCTCTAGCTGAACCATGTAGATGTCTTCCTCAAGATCACCATGTAAGAATGCGGTCTTAACATCTAGTTGCTCTAGATGTAACTCCTCTGCAGCCACAATACTTAGCACAAGTCTAACTGTAGTCATCTTAACAACCGGAGAAAATATATCAGTATAGTCAATTCCCTTTTTCTGTTGATAACCCTTGGCTACTAACCTTGCCTTGTACCTTTTGCGGCCATCTGGTTCTTCTTTGATCCTGAACACCCACTTATTCTGTAAAGCCTTCTTTCCTGCTGGTAATTCCGTTAAAGACCAAGTCTCATTCTTCTCAAGATAATTCATCTCTTCTTCCATGGCTGATTTCCACTTAACTGAATCATCCACCTGAACTGCCTCTGAATAACACCGAGGCTCTCCGTCCTCGGTCAATAACAGGTAATATGCTGAAGGAGAAAATCTTTGTGGCGGCCTCACAGTTCTGCTAGATCTTCTTACCTCAGCCTGTGGAGTAACTGAACCTGTCTCATCAGCATTCTCAGAACTCCCACTATTTCCTGCAAGATCTTCTTCAGTAATATCTTCAAAAACTGCTTTCTCTTTTTCAGATTGTTCCTTTGTAAACTCAGAATCAACTGCAAGCTTATCCTTGTACACCGCATTTTCATTAAAAGTAACATCTCTACTTCTAACGACCTTCTTCGTCAGTTCATCCCAGAAACGGTAACCCATATCATCTGAGCCATAACCAATGAAGACACACTTCTTTGCTTTCGGATCAAGCTTGTCTCTGTCTGAATCTTTAACACGCACATAAGAAACACAACCAAAAACTCGCAAGTGTGAAAGATTTACCTCTTTTTTCTGCCACTCTTCTTCAGGAATCTTGAACCCTAAAGGAACTGAAGGTCCTCTGTTTATGAGATACGCTGCTGTGCTAACTGCATCTGCCCAAAAAAATCTTCGGCAACCCTGCATGTAACCTCATACTCTTGGCCCTCTCATTCAAGGTTCTGTTCATGCGCTCTGCAACACCATTCTGCTGCGGTGTCTCTGGAATAGTTTTAATCATTCTAATCCTGTACTCTGCGCAATAGCTTTTAAACTCATCACTACTATACTCACCACCATTATCTGACATCAAACTCTTAACCTTCAAACCAGTCTGAGTTTCAACTTCAGTCTTCCACTTCTTGAAAGTATCAAACACATCTGATTTTTTCTTCAAAAAATAAATCCATATCTTTCTAGTGGAATCATCAATGAAAGTGACATAGTAGAGAGATCCTCCCAACGACGCAACTGTTGTTGGACCATATACATCTGTATGAACTAGCTCTAACTTCTTAGCCTTCGGGGTCCTCCCTGATTTTGCAAAAGTAACTCGTTTCTTCTTTCCAAGAACACATGGTTCACAGAACCCAACTTCCACATTCTTCAGCTCTGGAATCTTCCCCTTTGAAGTTAACAACTTCATACCCTTTTCACTCATATGACCAAGTCTTTGGTGCCACAAAGTTGAAGACCCAATCTCATCAGCAACTGCATTTGCTTCGTAGCTAGATTGTTCAACTATGTACAAAGTCCCCTTCTTGTCTCCACGAGCAACAACTAGATTCCCCTTTATAACCTTCCACTGTCCGTTTCCGAAAGAAACTCAATACCCTTCCTTATCTAACTGACCCACAGATATCAACATCTTCTTAAGTCCGGGAATGTACCTTACATCTTTCAACGTCCAGCTAGTCCCCAAAGAGGTCTTGAGATTAATATCTCCCATGCCCGCAATATCCAAAGTCTCATCATCAGCAAGACGGACTTTACCAAAATTTCCAAGTCTGAAATTTAACATCAAATCCTTGCAAGGGGTCGCATGGAATGATGCACCAGAATCCATAACCCATGATTCAACCGAACATTCAACACAACAAATCAAAGCATCATCACTCACCACTTCTTCAACTACATTAGCTGAATTATCCTCTTTCTTTTTTCCCTTAGGAGCTGCCGGAGCCGTACACTGATTTCTGAAGTGACCCTTTTTCTAAAAATTCCAACAAACAATCTCCTTGCGATCTTTGGATTGCCCTCTTTTCTGTGACTTCGATCTACTACGCCCCTGATTCTGCCCCCTCTCGGACTTTCTGCCTCTGCTCTCAGTACTCAATAAGGAACCTGACGATTCTCCTGAGTTTCTCATACGAATATCTTCTCCAAGAATCGAATCTCGAACTCCATTAAAAGTCATCTTACCGCTCCCAGATGAATTACTAATAGCAGTGACAAATCCTGACCAACTGTCAGGTAACGAGGATACCAACAACAAGGCTTGTACTTCATCATCGAATTTAATATCCACCGATGCCAATCTTGATAGGATAGAATTAAATTCGTTCACATGATCAGCAACACAATCACCTTCATTCAATCTCACGGCAAACAACAAATGACACAAATACACCTTATTCGAAGCAGATGGCTTCTCATACATATTTGTTAACGCCTTGATCAATCCATAAGTTGTCGTTTCCTTGACGATATTGTAAGCAACGTTCTTCGCCAAAGTCAATCTGACAACACCCAGAGCCTGCCTATCCAATAGCTTCCATTCAGTCTCATCCATCTTATCTGGCTTCTTCTCCTCTAGCGGTTGGTGTAGTTTTTTGTGATACAAATACTCTTCAATTTGCATCTTCCAATATCCATAATCTTTGCCATCAAATTTGTCGATCTTTACTTTCCCATCTTCTGCCATCGCTCCCACTCGCCTGAAAACCTAGGCTCTTGATACCAGTTGTTGAGTATACAACAACGAAAGCAAAACCCAAAGCGAATAAACAAGAACAAGAAAATAAGCGACAATCACACAAGACAAAGATTTACGTGGTTCGGAAATTCCTACTCCACAAGCCACACTAATTTTGTATTGATCTTCTCACAACTATGGTGTTCTGTTGTGTTCTGATGTGTTGGTGTTTTACAATTACATGAGACTATTTATAAGAGAAAAAACTGGGCCTAAAACTAATCAGAGTCTAATTCTGAAATTATGAAATTACTAACTCTAATTAGAATTCAGATCTGGAAATTCTAACTCAAATCAGAAACCAATTCTGAAACCTGTTAGACTCCACAAACCCAACACAAGTCAACGGCCTCGTAAATCTCATTTTCTAACATTACCGAAAAATTTCTATCCCAACTACCCCACACGATGATTTTAGACACAACCAAAGCATTTAAACAAGTCTCAACACAATTTCTCGCATGCATGACTCAACAACAGATAATTCACATAATTCACTTAGCACATACCGTCATTTAATTGTGACAAATAAACAACATAAGTCTCGTAACATCTAAGAAATAAATTTTAGAAAAACATTTGGCTCTTGTTTCAAGGAAATTAACCTCAAAATATTTTTAGGTCAAAAATCGGACTATTTCACCCAATATAAAGATTAAAACAATTTAATCAATTAATATAAAGATTAATTGACAATTTCCAAACACTCCAACTATTTTTAAATAAATAAACCAGGCTGCAAATTATTAAACTTAATTTTAATTAATTAAATCTAATTAGTAATTAATTATTAAGAATTAACTGATTAAAAGAATTAATCAATTAATTCATTAAATAAATTAATTATTAATAAAAAATAATTAAAATAATTAAATTTAATCAATTTTCGAATTTAAATAAATATTTATGAATTTCTAAAATTTTCTGAATAATAAAATGTATTTTTAAATCAAAGATATGATTTTTAGAATTTTTAAAACAATTTTTGAATTATTTTAAAAAATATAATACTCAGAAACAGTTTTTCACAACTGTTAGCAGCAAGACGGATCAAACGACGGTTTCACCAAGAAACTCATCGGAAAGCTAAGGAACAGCCGCCGGAATCTGCATAATTTCCAGAATCCAGCCGGCAATCCCTCCGCCGACGAGTTCTCCGACGAGTCCAAATCGCCTCAAAACAACATCAAAACACATGGATTTTTGTGGAGAAATCACAGGAACGTCTCGACAATAACAATACCGAGCCTAGTTAACTGAAACCACATCAAAATCGTTCGAAACGAACGGAAAGAAACGACGACGCCATTTCCGGCTAACCGAAATCGAACACCAAATTCAAAACTGATGACACTTATAAATTCCTCATCTCACGATCTATCTATTTATGTAAACACAAGCAAGAACCAATCACTCAAACTCAAAATCCGGCAAAAAGTAAAACTTTTCCGGTGAGCTTCTAAAACCTCCGATTTGCTCGATTATGGACTCAAAAAATCAAACAAAAATCATCAACACACTCATCACATCACATACAACTTATTCCTATCATCAATTATCAAGAACAATCAAAAACAAAGATTCCCCCAAAATTTAACCTAAATTCGAATTAATTAAATAATAAAAAAATAAGAAAAACTTAGAAATCATACCCACATGAATTTTGATGATGGATTTAGATAGAGGATGATGAGAGATTCGATTCGACTACTAGAGCGTCGAAATCGGATTCCGATAACGCCTTCAAAATTGAGTTTGATTCTCAAGAACACGAAGAACACGTTTCAGAAGTTTTTAGATTTTTAACTGTAATTAAGCTTTATGATACGCAAAACAAAGTACGATTCGCCTTTTTATATTAAACAGAAAATAATACCCCAAACGACATTTTTGGATCGATACTGATCCGATGGAACGCCTTAAATACAATTTAACAGAATATACGCTTTAAATCTTTAATAAAGTAGAATACACGTTTTACGAGACGATAATCATCCAGAATGTACGGATAACTACAAGTATCGTTTAATAAAAGATATAAGAACCAAAATACCTCTATTACGAGTATTTCTGAATACTTCCCACTTTAACGAATGAAATATTGGTACGAACGATATACCAATTTCCCGAATAATTTGGGAACGATCTAAATTTTCTTTTTGATAAATAAAATAGAATAAAATAGTATAACATCCTTTTCAAAATAATTTCTAATTCCCCACACATCTTCACATATAAAAACATTAAAAAAAATTTAATATGAAATAAAATTTCATTTCACATCAAATATTAACACGTAATTTTCTCGGATCTTACATAAAGCACTCATCACATCTAGAAAGGATTGGATGGACTCTTCCTCATAATCTGACACTAAGGTGGTCAATTATGCCCTAATGGCCAATACTGATGAAACTGCTGTTCCTGATGAAAAGGTACCAAATGTTATTTTTGATTTTGATACTGATAATGCCTCTGAGTTAAGACGTTTTCTAAAGTCATTGCATATTAGCTTTAGAAGTCAAACTGCTGAAAATACTAGGATCTTATCTGAGATGTCTGAACTTAGGAAAAGGAATGAGCATTTAGAAGCTGAATTTTCTTTTATGCAAGAAGTACAAAAAGAATGTGATAATGCTAAGCACGTGCATTTAGAGATGAAATTTAAATGTACTGCTCTTGAAAAAGAACTTGAGGATGCTAAAGAGAAAATCAAAACCTGGACAGATTCTGGAAGAAAATTTCATGAAATTAATACTTCTAAGAATTGGAAAGAGTGTCTAGGTTATAAGTCATATGAGGATAAGAAGATGAAAAAGAAAGTTGTTATAGATGAGACAGTTAATCCAATTACTTATAGACATGTTATAGACAAGACCAAATCAAAGATTAAGCCTGTTAAATTTGTATTTGGTAAAGATCCCAATTCTACTTTTGAAAAGGGATCTACTTCTGCTCAACAAATCTCAAATTCTAAGTCTAAACTTGTCAAAAAGAATGTAGGTTTATTGTCTCAGAAACAACTTAGGGATAAAGTTAATGAAGTAACTGGTAATCAAAAGTCACCAACTGTCAAAAGAAACAAGAATGGTAAAGTTGGGATAATAAAGAGAACAATTATAAGTTTATCCCAAATGCACCAAGAAAGTGTTGCTATACATGTGGTAACTCTAATCATCTTGATATTGATTGCAGGAAGAGTAAAAAGAAGGTTACTGAGATTCCTAGGTCTGATGTTAGGAATATATCAGTATTTTATAAACCACAGAAGTCCTGTTTTTATTGTGGCAGTAAATGGCATTCTATTTATACTTGTGAAGAATACCATAGTTTGTACCATAACTTTTATGATCCTTTACCTAAGTTTAATAAAAGTGCAAATTCTGGTATCAGTAAGAATGTCAATATGAAGCATGCATCTGTTACTACTGATACTGACAAAGCAAATCCCGATGGACTTAATCCTGTCAGGACTGCAAAAGTCAAAACGTCTTATGCTGCTAAATTTAGTAAAATGCATGGAAAAGGAACCCAACAAGTGTGGGTTCCTAAATATTCTAACTAGTGAATTGTTATTCTGATTGCAGGGAAAAAGGAAAAATGTGTTAGTCATGGTTAGTGGATGTTCTGTGCACATGACTAGAAATAAAGCCCTGTTATCAGAATATGAAGAAAAAGTTGGCCCAACTATGTCTTATGGTGATGGCAACATTGGACAAACATTGGGATATGGCAATATAATCATTGGAAATGTCATCATTGAAAAAGTAGCTCTAGTGAAGGGACTAAAACACAATCTGTTGAGTATTAGTCAAATCACTAACAGAGGTTATCATGTCAATTTCTATTCCACACATTGTGAAGTAGTCAGCAAAGAATCAGGAAAAGCAGCTCTTACTGGCTACAGGCATGGTAACATTTATGAAGCCAACATTCAAGCAAATACTGATGGCTCTCCTACTTGTCTCATCAGTAAAACATCGGTAGATGAAAGTTGGAATTGGCACAAGAAGCTTTCTCATCTCAACTTCAGCAACATCAATGAGTTGGTTAAGAAAGATTCGGTTAGAGGATTACCTAAAGCATTGTATACTCCTGATGGACTCTGTGATGCTTGTCAGAAGGCCAAACAGAGAAGGACATCATTCAAGAGTAAATCTGAATCCTCTATTGATGAACCATATCACATGTTACATCTTGATCTATTTGGACCAGTCAACATAATGTCCATCAGTAAGAAAAGATACACTCTTGTAATTGTAGATGAATATTCAAGATTCACATGGGTGTACTTTCTGCACAGAAAAGATGAGACTCCAGAAATACTGTTGGACCATGTGAGAATGATTGAGACCGACTCAAAGTACAAAGTCAAGATTTTGAGAAGTGATAATGGTACTGAATTCAAGAATTCAAAGATGAAAGAGTTCTGCAAATACAAAGGAATTATTCAACAATTCTTTGCTCCTAGCACACCCCAGCAAAATGAAGTAGTTGAAAGAAAGAATAGAACTCTTATTGAAGCTGGAAGAACTATGTTGGAAGAAGCTAAATTGCCTACATATTTCTGGGCAGAAGCAGTCAATACAGCATGCTATACACAAAATGTGACGCCCTCCAATCCCGGGGTACAGATTTGGGGAGTCACTCGACCAATGAAACACAATATACCTGAATCTAACACATGCATAATAATATAATAACATAAAATACCCCTTATCCAAGACCGCATCCAGATTATGGCATGAAACAAGCTTCTAAGTCATAATTATTATTACAAACCAGTTTTCAGAGTTATTACACACTTAATATACAAAGCTAGACATCTAGTCTAACTTCCAAAGTAAAACAACTACCCGTCCAATGACAATCACTCGGGGTGGTCTCCTAGCATAGGGAGAACTGTCACTAGCGCTGTGTCTGCTCATTCTCCCGTTTCACTGGAATAGGATTAGAAACAAAACAAGTATGAGCCACATGCGCTCAGCAAGCATGATATATATATCAATCACAGTTCCATAATGAAAGGAAAGATTTCAGTTATCTGAATCAACAATATACATGTTGTTGGAGGAATTTCGTAACAACCCGAATCGGAGGTTGCTGGAATAACGAATTATGAAAATAGGGGGATTTGGGATTTTTGGATGTTTGGGGGCTGAGCTCGTATGATGACTCCTCAGAAATTGAATAGAGAATGGGTTTTTTCTCTTCCTCTTTCCCGAGTGTCAATTGTCGTGTACCACTGTACCACTGTACCATACAAGGTGCCTACGTACCCATTTATATAGGGATCAAGCCTCACATAGTTCTTGGAAAACAAGTCATTGGATAAGTTCATTCAGTCCAATCCCATAAGATAGTCAAGATTTATGTTCCCATAAACAGCTCAAGGATTATCAATCCACCTCAAGTTCCCATAAATAGTCCAAGGATTATCAATCCTCTTCAAGTTCCCATAAATAGTTCAAGGATTATCAATCCTCTTCAAGTTCCCATAAATAGTTCAAGGATTATTAATCCTCTTCAAGTTCCCATAAATAGTTTAAGGATTATCAATCCTCTTCAAGTTACCATAAATAGTCCGGTCATCACACGTTTTCCTACAATCTCGCGGCATCTCCGCATTTCTTTCCATGATTTGAAGAATATCGTTTGAAGATATTTTCCATTATTCGTCGATTGAGATTGATTCTTTCCTCGTTTCAGAGAGAGGATATTACTTAGTGGTCAAGTAATTAATTATTAATCTGAATTAATAATTATTAAACAGAGAAATTTGGACCATGCCAAAATATGGCATAACAACAAGCCCCCAGTTCTTCAGTGTAACTTGCTGCAGTGGAGAACTAAAAAATCTTCGAGCTTCCAAATTTCTTCGGTCGACGCTTTTCAAGTGTCATTGTCCACGAGCCCCTGAGCTGAGGCTTTAATAAGATACCCAATTTCAAATGTCAGGCTTTCAGCCCATATCACGTCCAGTCCCACATGTTTTCCTACAATCTCGCGGCATCTCCGCATTTCTTCCCGTGATTGTAGGAATTTCTCGTGACAACCAAGAAATATCCATCTACCAATGGACCTTCAATAATGTAATTTTATTCATGGACTCTCCTCTAAGAGTAGGGTCGTCAATATTAATCCTCCTTGGAAAAGAGAGCTTTCGAAAACATTACCCTTATCAGATAAGGACCTTCCACACTTATTTTTGTCCATGCACGAGCTATTGAAGTAATCAAATCACACGCTACGAATATTGCATCACAATTCTTTAACATCTCCATGATTCAGATTCTGTCCAGATCTGTTTTTCACCTTTTTGCCCCTGTAAACGATGTTTTCTTGCAAAACACAAAACATGAAAGATGTAGAAAACGAAAAGATCTTTCTGATGATACATGGCTCGTCAGAAACGGACTTATAACGAATCAGGAATCAAATAAAACGTCTGCTGATTAACTTCTCAATACTGAAAAACGGGATCAGATTATGTTTTGTGATTTCAAAAATAGACCTGAACATAATCTCAGAAAACACCAAGAACGAAAGTTATAGGAAATCACGAAAGATTTCCGGATCATAAAAAATCATCAAAATCTGACATGTATTAAATTTACTACGAATTTAATAAGATCATAAGAAAACTTATCTTAATTTTGAATAGAACGATGAACCACCGTTTCCACCGTTCTGCTCCTCCATTAAAGCCGCTCCAAATACGATAAAACCCTCCTTGCGTATGATGTAGATGATTTGATTGTCCTCCACAATCAAAAAATAATCCCCTCCTTCTAGCGCCAATTGTTGTTGGAGGAATTTCGTAACAACCCGAATCGGAGGTTGCTGGAATAACGAATTATGAAAATAGGGGGATTTGGGATTTTTGGATGTTTGGGGGCTGAGCTCGTATGATGACTCCTCAGAAATTGAATAGAGAATGGGTTCTTTCTCTTCCTCTTTCTCGAGTGTCAATTGTCGTGTACCACTGTACCATACAAGGTGCCTACGTACGCATTTATATAGGGATCAAGCCTCACGTAGTTCTTGGAAAACAAGTCATTGGATAAATTCATTCAGTCCAATCCCATAAGATAGTCAAGATTTATGTTCCCATAAACAGCTCAAGGATTATCAATCCACCTCAAGTTCCCATAAATAGTCCAAGGATTATCAATCCTCTTCAAGTTCCCATAAATAGTTCAAGGATTATCAATCCTCTTCAAGTTCCCATAAATAGTTCAAGGATTATCAATCCTCTTCAAGTTCCCATAAATAGTTTAAGGATTATCAATACTCTTCAAGTTACCATAAATAGTCTGGTCTTCACACGTTTTCGTACAATCTCGCGGCATCTCCGCATTTCTTTCCATGATTTGAAGAATATCGTTTGAAGATATTTTCCGTTATTCGTCGATTGAGATTGATTCTTTCCTCGTTTCAGGGAGAGGATATTACTTAGTGGTCAAGTAATTAATTATTAATCTGAATTAATAATTATTAAACGGAGAAATTTGGTCCATGCCAAAATATGGCATAACAATACAAGTCAAACATAAGCTTTTAACAATCTTTATTGAAGAAAGAGGAATTAGAATTGGACTTCTACATTTTTCAAATAAAAAGGTTGTGCTGCTGATCAGTCACGCATCAACCCCGGGCTAGTTTATAGTATAGTCCTCCACTAGGATCCATGGCCATCTGGGCCTTAAGTTATTACGACCATAAATATGGCCCGACCATTACTGGTCTCATTTTAAAACATGCCAATTCTATCACAAAGTATAAGCAATAATATGCATAACAAGATATGTACACAATGATGGGGTGTAATAGTTGCAAAAGAGCTTCAACTATTCAATATCAAATGAAGTCCGAGAAATAGATTCGGAATGGTTTCAATGGTACAATGTACTCATTTAAGAAAGTCAACAATGGTTATCATCAATATAGACTGAATTGAAGGTGAGGGTTTCTAATATCCAACACGATTGTGGATTAAATCAAAAGTTAGGAATATTCAAGGAAATAGCATCAAGTGCTCAATACGGGGGAATATTGAATAATCTGAATCATTCTGATGGTAACATACATGTAATTCTGAAGAATAATAACAATGGATTCAACAAGTAAAGGCACATATACTTGCCTGGTCTAGTAGCTGACAGAATTCTACCGAGCTCATTCTACCTTCTCTTTTCCCTTGCTCCGGGAACTCGATTCTATAATAAACAACTCATTACAGTAAGTCTAACTATCCTCATTCTATCCTCGATATATACTCATAATCATTTTTACATTTAAACAAGTAATCGGGTTCCTATCGGATGCCTGATCTATTTTACGGTAATTAAAACTCAGACATTAGCCTTCGTACGAGGATTTACGGACTATTAAAACACATTATTTGACTCATATAAACCATATAGCACTTATAAATATTTTTAAAACAAAATTCGAGGCTTATTTGAATTTAAATAAGTCACAAATAATTTTTAAATCAAAAATCGGATTTTTAATCCCAATATAAGTAATTAAAAACAATTAAATCAATTAATATAAAATTAATTGACAATTTCCAAATGCTCAAACTATTTTTAAATAATTAAATCAAGCTAGAAAATATTTAAACCTAATTTAAATTAATTAAATCTAATTAATAATTAATTATTAAGAATTAACTGCTTAAAAGAATTAATCAATAAATTAAATAAATTAATTATTAATTAAAAATAATTAAAATAATTTAATTTAATCAGTTTTCAAATTTAAATAATTAAATATAATTTTCCAGAATTTCCTGAATTTAAAAATGTATTTTTAAAATAAAAATATGATTTTTATAAATATTTAAACTATTTTCCAATTAAATTTAAAAATAAAATTCAAAAACAGTTTTCTGAAAATATTTTAGGGTTTCGATGATTGAAACCGGGTCAGGAAAACGGGTTAACGGGTCGGGAAGAACACAAACGGGTCGGGAAGAACAACACGGAAAATCGCAGAATCCGGTGACAATTCCCAGATTCTGGCGAGCCAAAAACTTGATAAAAATTGGGGCTTTTTATATCAAAACATTCCTTATAAGGGTTTTGTCGATCCAAAATTTGCTAGGATGGTCTGTAAGTTACTACGATCCATTTATGGGTTGAAGTAGGCCTCGAGGAGATGGAACATTCGTTTTGATGAAACAGTCAAAGAGTTTGGTTTCATACAAAATGAGGATGAACCGTGTGTTTACAAGAAGGTTAGTGGGAGCCATGTGGCATTCCTAGTATTATATGTAGATGACATATTGCTAATAGGGAATGACATTACTTCTCTACAGGCTGTGAAGACTTGGTTGGGAAATAATTTCTCGATGAAAGACTTAGGCGATGCATCCTACATATTAGGGATCAAGATCTATAGAGATAGACCCAGAAGAATGATCGGCTTAAGTCAGAGTACATACATTGACAAGATATTGCATCGTTTCGGGATGCAAGAGGCTAAAAGGGGCTATGTCCCAATATCTCATGGGATAACGATCTCAAAAGAAAACTGTCCTAAATCATCAGATGAGAAGGACCGTATGAATAAAGTACCATATGCTTCAGCAATTGGTTCTATAATGTATGCAATGATATGTACTCGTCCCGATGTCTCGTATGCTTTGAGCATGACGAGTAGATACCAGTCTAATCCAGGTGAAAGTCACTGGACAGCTGTCAAGAACATTCTTAAGTACCTTAAGAGGACTAAAGATTCTTTCTTGATATATGGAGGAGATGAGAAACTAGTTGTAAGAGGTTACACTGATGCTAGTTTCCAGACAGATAAGGACGACATTGTGTCTCAGTCTGGATTTGTGTTTTGCCTAAATGGAGGTGCTGTAAGCTGGAAGAGTTCAAAGCAAGAAACAGTAGCTGATTCTACAATGGAAGCTGAGTATATTGCGGCCAGTGAAGCAGCCAAAGAGGCTGTTTGGATTCGGAATTTTATTACGGGACTTGGAGTGGTTCCATCGATCGCAGACCCAATTGATCTATATTGCGATAATAATGGAGCCATTGCGCAGGCTAAGGAACCAAGATCCCATTCCAAGGCAAAGCATATACTTAGGAGATATCACCTCATTAGAGAAATAAATAATAGAGGGGATATACATATATGTAAAGTGCATACTAATGATAACGTTGCGGACCCACTGACTAAGGCTTTGTCACAGCAGAAGCACGATTGTCACACTAGTTCCATGGGTATTAGATACATGGGCGATTGGCTCTAGTGCAAGTGGGAGATTGTTAGTATTAGTGCCCTAGAGACAATACAATTGTACTTCCGGGAAACACTATTTTGTTATTTAATAATAATTATGTTCTATTGATTATTCAACAACAATTATTATGTCTTTATTTACTGCGATATTAATGTTAGAGTAATAAATGTCCTTGGCATAACGAACACGTATTCTATATCTTTAAGTATGTGACTTAAAAATGAGATTATAAGAATAGTGTTTATATTCCTAAAATATCCCTAATTAAGCATTATGAATTGGGACAATTATGATGCATAAAGATTAGTATGATCGTTGACTAAATGACCACATCTCATTGGTCATAGGTATAGTGATACTAAAGTCAAGAACATAGGTGCATGTAATATTCTACATGGCACCGGATTGACCCACAATGATATTCTACATGGTAATAAAGTCATTAGAATAGCTCACAGTGATAATGGTGTAATGATCCTTAGACTTGAGATCATTATATTTCTATACGAGGATTAATATACTTTGATTACATTAAAAGTTACCTTTGACCGGGTGATGATAAAAGTGGACATCAGGTATATTATGAGTCGTATGAGAAATATGAATGATAGATATAGGATTTAACCCTCCTATTATTAGGAGAGATATTATTGGCCTCTTGATTGAGTGAGACTATGAAAATGCATGGCCATGCTCAAATATTGATTTGTTTTAATAGTCTACTCATTGATCAAGGAAACCTGGATTAAATGTTGAAGAGGATGACTAATAACATGCCTCGAGTTTAATCTATAATATTTGGTTAAAGGGATTATATTACACGGAAACATTAGTCACGAAAGGTTTAATTGGATCACCAATTATTATTATTACTTGGGTAGCAATGATGTATTACTAGATGCCGCTCATTGTTTATAATTTTATTATGAGATATTAAAATTATTGCCAACGTAATAATAACCTAAAGGGTTACACATAAAGAACTTTTTAAACGGAGCATTAATTAAATTTCGAATTTAATTGAATTATTATTATTATTATTGAATTATTGGATTAATTAAGTAGGACTTGATTAATTATATAATAATTCGAATATAATAATTAATAATACTAATAATCAGATTGGGTTTTGGAAGCCCAATCAGATTAAGCAAGGCCCAAAATTCTCTTTTGAGATAAATACATTATGATGTATTGTTTTAGGTTAAGTTGAAAATTCGTTTTTCAGAAAAACCCTAGCAGCTCTGCATATTAGAGAGGCTAGAAACAGAGAGAGAGAGAAGGTTTTGAGGGCGGTTTTATTTGGCTAGTACCAACTCCGTGATCGTTGGACGATCAAGCGTTCGTGTGGACTACTTTGGCGACGCAGATCTTGAACAAGGGTTGCGTGGTGGTTACAACAAGGACCTCCAAGTTTCTGAATATTATAAGCTCGATTAAGGTATGATTTCATTTCTCCATAATCAGCCATGTCTTGTACACGGATCCTAGGGTTAGGGTTTCGGATTATTATTGTTTTTACGACTGTTTTCGCTGCGTTTGTTGCCCCGAAATCCAACACTAACGACCTTCTTCGTCAGTTCATCCCAGAAACGGTAACCCATATCATCTGAGCCATAACCAATGAAGACACACTTCTTTGCTTTCGGATCAAGCTTGTCTCTGTCTGAATCTTTAACACGCACATAAGAAACACAACCAAAAACTCGCAAGTGTGAAAGATTTACCTCTTTTTTCTGCCACTCTTTTTCAGGAATCTTGAACCCCAAAGAAACTGAAGGTCCTCTGTTTATGAGATACGCTGCTGTGCTAACTGCATCTGCCCAAAAAAATCTTCGGCAACCCTGCATGTAACCTCATACTCTTGGCCCTCTCATTCAAGGTTCTGTTCATGCGCTCTGCAACACCATTCTGCTGCGGTGTCTCTGGAATAGTTTTAATCATTCTAATCCCGTACTCTGCGCAATAGCTTTTAAACTCATCACTACTATACTCACCACCATTATCTGACATCAAACTCTTAACCTTCAAACCAGTCTGAGTTTCGACTTCAGTCTTCCACTTCTTGAAAGTATCAAACACATCTGATTTTTTCTTCAAAAAATAAATCCATACCTTTCTAGTGGAATCATCAATGAAAGTGACATAGTAGCGAGATCCTCCCAACGACGCAACTGTTGTTGGACCATATACATCTGTATGAACTAGCTCTAACTTCTTAGCCTTCGGGGTCCTCCCTGATTTTGCAAAAGTAACTCGTTTCTTCTTTCCAAGAACACATGGTTCACAGAACCCAACTTCCACATTCTTCAGCTCTGGAATCTTCCCCTTTGAAGTTAACAGCTTCATACCCTTTTCACTCATATGACCAAGTCTTTGGTGCCACAAAGTTGAAGACCCAATCTCATCAGCAACTGCATTTGCTTCATAGCTAGATTGTTCAACTATGTACAAAGTCCCCTTCTTGTCTCCACGAGCAACAACTAGATTCCCCTTTATAACCTTCCACTGTCCGTTTTCGAAAGAAACTCGATACCCTTCCTTATCTAACTGACCCACAGATATCAACATCTTCTTAAGTCCGGGAATGTACCTTACATCTTTCAACGTCCAGCTAGTCCCCAAAGAGGTCTTGAGATTAATATCTCCCATGCCCGCAATATCCAAAGTCTCATCATCAGCAAGACGGACTTTACCAAAATTTCCAAGTCTGAAATTTAACATCAAATCCTTGCAAGGGGTCGCATGGAATGATGCACCAGAATCCATAACCCATGATTCAACCGAACATTCAACACAACAAATCAAAGCATCGTCACTCACCACTTCTTCAACTACATTAGCTGAATTATCCTCTTTCTTTTTTCCCTTAGGAGCTGCCGGAGCCGTACACTGATTTCTGAAGTGACCCTTTTTCTAAAAATTCCAACAAACAATCTCCTTGCGATCTTTGGATTGCCCTCTTTTCTGTGACTTCGATCTACTACGCCCCTGATTCTGCCCCCTCTCGGACTTTCTGCCTCTGCTCTCAGTACTCAATAAGGAACCTGACGATTCTCCTGAGTTTCTCATACGAATATCTTCTCCAAGAATCGAATCTCGAACTCCATTAAAAGTCATCTTACCGCTCCCAGATGAATTACTAATAGCAGTGACAAATCCTGACCAACTGTCAGGTAACGAGGATACCAACAACAAGGCTTGTACTTCATCATCGAATTTAATATCCACCGATGCCAATCTTGATAGGATAGAATTAAATTTGTTCACATGATCAGCAACACAATCACCTTCATTCAATCTCGCGGCAAACAACAAACGACACAAATACACCTTATTCGAAGCAGATGACTTCTCATACATATTTGTTAATGCCTTAATCAATCCATAAGTTGTTGTTTCCTTGACGATATTGTAAGCAACGTTCTTCGCCAAAGTCAATCTGACAACACCCAGAGCCAGCCTATCCAATAGCTTCCATTCAGTCTCATCCATCTTATCTAGCTTCTTCTCCTCTAGAGGTTGGTGTAGTTTTTTCTGATACAAATAATCTTCAATTTGCATCTTCCAATATCCATAATCTTTGCCATCAAATTTGTCGATCTTTACTTTCCCATCTTCTGCCATCGCTCCCACTCGCCTGAAAACCTAGGCTCTTGATACCAGTTGTTGAGTATACAACAACGAAAGCAAAACCCAAAGCGAATAAACAAGAACAAGAAAATAAATGACAATCACACAAGACAAAGATTTACGTGGTTCGGAAATTCCTACTCCACAAGCCGCACTAATTTTGTATTGATCTTCTCACAATTATGTTGTTCTGTTGTGTTCTGATGTGTTGGTGTTTTACAATTACATGAGACTATTTATAAGAGAAAAAACTGGGCCTAAAACTAATCAGAGTCTAATTCTGAAATTCTGAAATTACTAACTCTAATTAGAATTCAGATCTGGAAATTCTAACTCAAATCAGAAACCAATTCTGAAACCTGTTAGACTCCACAAACCCAACAATCTCCCACTTGGAGTTTGACCACATCTTCTCTTCACTCTTGTAAATCTAGTACCACCCAATACTTCGATCAATAACTCTAACTAGTGCAGCGCCTTCTCATCAATCAATTCTGAAGGCCAGTTGAAGCTATGCAAAGCTTCAACTTTTCATTGGTAACCACCTTAGTCAACATATCTGCAGGATTCTTTGAACCAAGGATTTTCTTCAAGGACAAAGTACCATTGCTAATCAACTCCCTCGTAAAGTGATATCTCAGCTGAATATGCTTCGTCCTAGCATGAAACACAGGATTCTTCGCAAGATGAATGGCACTCTGAATGTCGCTATACAAAGCACTGTCCGCCTGTTTCTTGCTCAACTCTTCAAGAAAATTCTTCAACCAAATCATCTCCTTGCCAGCTTCAGATATAGCCATATATTCTGCTTCTGTGGTTGAAAGAGCAACACTCTTTTGAAGTCGAGACATCCAACTAACTGCTGTGCCACCCAAAGTGAAAATATATCCCGTAGTACTTTTTCTTGTACCCAAGCATCCGCCCAAATCTGCATCAGAGAACCCTTCCAAGATAACATCTTTCTTTCTGAAACATAATGCAAACTTGGATGTGCCTTTCAAGTAGCGTAACAACCACTTGACTGCTTCCCAATGCTTTTTTCCTGGATTAGACATGAACCTGCTAACAACTCCCACTGCATGAGCAATGTCTGGCCTTGTACACACCATAGCATACATCAAACTGCCAACTACAGATGCATACGGAAATTTAGCCATATCTTTCTTGCCTTCATCCGTTTTAGGTGACTGCTTCTTCGTGAGATTAAAGTGAGTTGCCAACGGTGTACTTCTGGTCTTCGCATCTTGGACACTGAATTTCTGCAATAATTTCTCAATATACTTCTCTTGAGATAATTTCAAAGTACCTTCAGATCTATCCCTTATGATGCTCATACCAAGTATCTGTTTTGCTGCACTCATATCCTTCATCTCAAACTCTTCAGACATCTGTCTCTTTAGCCTGTTGATTTCCCTCATGTTTGATCATGCTATCAACATGTCATCAACATACAACAACAATATGATATAAGATGAATCAAATTGTTTAAAGTAACAACAATGATCCATAGCACTCCTCGTGTACCCATTCTTCATCATAAAGTTGTCAAACTTCAAGTACCATTGTCTTGGTGCTTTCTTCAAACCATACAATGATCTCATACATATTTGTTAACGCCTTGATCAATCCATAAGTTGTCGTTTCCTTGACGATATTGTAAGCAACGTTCTTCGCCAAAGTCAATCTGACAACACCCAGAGCCTGCCTATCCAATAGCTTCCATTCAGTCTCATCCATCTTATCTGGCTTCTTCTCCTCTAGCGGTTGGTGTAGTTTTTTCTGATACAAATAATCTTCAATTTGCATCTTCCAATATCCATAATCTTTGCCATCAAATTTGTCGATCTTTACTTTCCCATCTTCTGCCATCGCTCCCACTCGCCTGAAAACCTAGGCTCTTGATACCAGTTGTTGAGTATACAACAACGAAAGCAAAACCCAAAGTGAATAAACAAGAACAATAAAATAAACGACAATCACATAAGACAAAGATTTACGTGGTTCGGAAATTCCTACTCCACAAGCCGCACTAATTTTGTATTGATCTTCTCACAACTATGTTGTTCTGTTGTGTTCTGATGTGTTGGTGTTTTACAATTACATGAGACTATTTATAAGAGAAAAAACTGGGCCTAAAACTAATCAGAGTCTAATTCTGAAATTCTGAAATTACTAACTCTAATTAGAATTCAGATCTGGAAATTCTAACTCAAATCAGAAACCAATTCTGAAACCTGTTAGACTCCACAAACCCAACACAAGTCAACGGCCTCGTAAATCTCATTTTCTAACATTACCGACAAATTTCTATCCCAACTACCCCACACGATGATTTTAGACACAACCAAAGCATTTAAACAAGTCTCAACACAATTTCTCGCATGCATGACTCAACAACAGATAATTCACATAATTCACTTAGCACATACCGTCATTTAATTGCGACAAATAAACAACATAAGTCTCGTAACATCTAAGAAATAAATTTTAGAAAAACATTTGGCTCTCGTTTCAAGGAAATTAACCTCAAAATATTTTTAGGTCAAAAATCGGACTATTTCACCCAATAAAAAGATTAAAACAATTTAATCAATTAATATAAAGACTAATTGACAATTTCCAAACACTCCAACTATTTTTAAATAAATAAACCAGGCTGGAAAATAATTAAACTTAATTTTAATTAATTAAATCTAATTAGTAATTAATTATTAAGAATTAACTGATTAAAAGAATTAATCAATTAATTCATTAAATAAATTAATTATTAATAAAAAATAATTAAAATAATTAAATTTAATCAATTTTCGAATTTAAATAAATATTTATGAATTTATAAAAGTTTCTGAATAATAAAATGTATTTTTAAATCAAAGATATGATTTTTAGAATTTTTAAAACAATTTTTGAATTATTTTAAAAAATATAATACTCAGAAACAGTTTTTCACAACTGTTAGCAGCAAGACGGATCAAACGACGGTTTCACCAAGAAACTCATCGGAAAGCTAAGGAACAGCCGCCGGAATCTGCATAATTTCCAGAATCCGGCCGGCAATCCCTCCGCCGACGATTTCTCCGGCGAGTCCAAATCGCCTCAAAACAACATCAAAACACATGGATTTTTGTGGAGAAATCACAGGAACGTCTCGACAATAACAATACCGAGCCTAGTTAACTGAAACCACATCAAAATCGTTCAAAACGAACGGAAAGAAACGACGACGCCATTTCCGGCTAACCGAAATTGAACACCAAATTCAAAACTGATGACACCTATAAATTCCTCATCTCACGATCTATCTATTTATGTAAACACAAGCAAGAACCAATCACTCAAACTCAAAATCCGGCAAAAAGTAAAACTTTTCCGGTGAGCTTCTAAAACCTCCGATTTGCTCGATTATGGACTCAAAAAATCAAACAAAAATCATCAACACACTCATCACATCACATACAACTTATTCCTATCATCAATTATCAAGAACAATCAAAAACAAAGATTCCCCCAAAATTTAACCTAAATTCGAATTAATTAAATAATAAAAAAATAAGAAAAACTTAGAAATCATACCCACATGAATTTTGATGATGGATTTAGATAGAGGATGATGAGAGATTCGATTCGACTACTAGAGCGTTGAAATCGGATTCCGATAACGCCTTCAAAATTGAGTTTGATTCTCAAGAACACGAAGAACACGTTTCAGAAGTTTTTAGATTTTTAACTGTAATTAAGCTTTATGATACGCAAAACAAAGTATGATTCGCCTTTTTATATTAAACAGAAAATAATACCCCAAACGACATTTTTGGATCGATACTGATCCGATGGAACGCCTTAAATACAATTTAACAGAATATACGCTTTAAATCTTTAATAAAGTAGAATACATGTTTTACGAGACGATAATCATCCAGAATGTACGGATAACTACAAGTATCGTTTAATAAAAGATATAAGAACCAAAATACCTCTATTATGAGTATTTCTGAATACTTCCCACTTTAACGAATGAAATATTGGTACGAACGATATACCAATTTCCCGAATAATTTGGGAACGATCTAAATTTTCTTTTTGATAAATAAAATAGAATAAAATAGTATAACATCCTTTTCAAAATAATTTCTAATTCCCCACACATCTTCACATATAAAAACATTAAAAAAAAATTTAATATGAAATAAAATTTCATTTCACATCAAATATTAACACGTAATTTTCTCGGATCTTACATAAAGCACTCATCACATCTAGAAAGGATTGGATGGACTCTTCCTCATAATCTGACACTAAGGTGGTCAATTATGCCCTAATGGCCAATACTGATGAAACTGCTGTTCCTGATGAAAAGGTACCAAATGTTGTTTTTGATTTTGATACTGATAATGCCTCTGAGTTAAGACGTTTTCTAAAGTCATTGCATATTAGCTTTAGAAGTCAAACTGCTGAAAATACTAGGATCTTATCTGAGATGTCTGAACTTAGGAAAAGGAATGAGCATTTAGAAGCTGAATTTTCTTTTATGCAAGAAGTACAAAAAGAATGTGATAATGCTAAGCACGTGCATTTAGAGATGAAATTTAAATGTACTGCTCTTGAAAAAGAACTTGAGGATGCTAAAGAGAAAATCAAAACCTGGACAGATTCTGGAAGAAAATTTCATGAAATTAATACTTCTAAGAATTGGAAAGAGTGTCTAGGTTATAAGTCATATGAGGATAAGAAGATGAAAAAGAAAGTTGTTATAGATGAGACAGTTAATCCAATTACTTATAGACATGTTATAGACAAGACCAAATCAAAGATTAAGCCTGTTAAATTTGTATTTGGTAAAGATCCCAATTCTACTTTTGAAAAGGGATCTACTTCTGCTCAACAAATCTCAAATTCTAAGTCTAAACTTGTCAAAAAGAATGTAGGTTTATTGTCTCAGAAACAACTTAGGGATAAAGTTAATGAAGTAACTGGTAATCAAAAGTCACCAACTGTCAAAAGAAACAAGAATGGTAAAGTTGGGATTAATAAAGAGAACAATTATAAGTTTATCCCAAATGCACCAAGAAAGTGTTGCTATACATGTGGTAACTCTAATCATCTTGATATTGATTGCAGGAAGAGTAAAAAGAAGGTTACTGAGATTCCTAGGTCTGATGTTAGGAATATATCAGTATTTTATAAACCACAGAAGTCCTGTTTTTATTGTGGCAGTAAATGGCATTCTATTTATACTTGTGAAGAATACCATAGTTTGTACCATAACTTTTATGATCCTTTACCTAAGTTTAATAAAAGTGCAAATTCTGGTATCAGTAAGAATGTCAATATGAAGCATGCATCTGTTACTACTGATACTGACAAAGCAAATCCTGATGGACTTAATCCTGTCAGGACTGCAAGAGTCAAAACGTCTTATGCTGCTAAATTTAGTAAAATGCATGGAAAAGGAACCCAACAAGTGTGGGTTCCTAAATATTCTAACTAGTGAATTGTTATTCTGATTGCAGGGAAAAAGGAAAAATGTGTTAGTCATGGTTAGTGGATGTTCTGTGCACATGACTAGAAATAAAGCCCTGTTATCAGAATATGAAGAAAAAGTTGGCCCAACTATGTCTTATGGTGATGGCAACATTGGACAAACATTGGGATATGGCAATATAATCATTGGAAATGTCATCATTGAAAAAGTAGCTCTAGTGAAGGGACTAAAACACAATCTGTTGAGTATTAGTCAAATCACTAACAGAGGTTATCATGTCAATTTCTATTCCACACATTGTGAAGTAGTCAGCAAAGAATCAGGAAAAGCAGCTCTTACTGGCTACAGGCATGGTAACATTTATGAAGCCAACATTCAAGCAAATACTGATGGCTCTCCTACTTGTCTCATCAGTAAAACATCGGTAGATGAAAGTTGGAATTGGCACAAGAAGCTTTCTCATCTCAACTTCAGCAACATCAATGAGTTGGTTAAGAAAGATTCGGTTAGAGGATTACCTAAATCATTGTATACTCCTGATGAACTCTGTGATGCTTGTCAGAAGGCCAAACAGAGAAGGACATCATTCAAGAGTAAATCTGAATCCTCTATTGATGAACCATATCACATGTTACATCTTGATCTATTTGGACCAGTCAACATAATGTCCATCAGTAAGAAAAGATACACTCTTGTAATTGTAGATGAATATTCAAGATTCACATGGGTGTACTTTCTGCACAGAAAAGATGAGACTCCAGAAATACTGTTGGACCATGTGAGAATGATTGAGACCGACTCAAAGTACAAAGTCAAGATTTTGAGAAGTGATAATGGTACTGAATTCAAGAATTCAAAGATGAAAGAGTTCTGCAAATACAAAGGAATTATTCAACAATTCTTTGCTCCTAGCACACCCCAGCAAAATGAAGTAGTTGAAAGAAAGAATAGAACTCTTATTGAAGCTGGAAGAACTATGTTGGAAGAAGCTAAATTGCCTACATATTTCTGGGCAGAAGCAGTCAATACAGCATGCTATACACAAAATGTGACGCCCTCCAAACCCGGGGTACAGATTTGGGGAGTCACTCGACCAACGAAACACAATATACCTGAATCTAACACATGCATAATAATATAATAACATAAAATACCCCTTATCCAAGACCGCATCCAGATTATGGCATGAAACAAGCTTCTAAGTCATAATTATTATTACAAACCAGTTTTCAGAGTTATTACACACTTAATATACAAAGCTAGACATCTAGTCTAACTTCCAAAGTAAAACAGCTACCCGTCCAATGACAATCACTCGGGGTGGTCTCCTAGCATCGGGAGAACTGTAACTAGCGCTGTGTCTGCTCATTCTCTCGCTTCACTGGAATAGGATTAGAAACAAAACAAGTATGAGCCACATGCGCTCAGCAAGCATGATATATATATCAATCACAGTTCCATAATGAAAGGAAAGATTTCAGTTATCTGAATCAACAATATACATGTTGTTGGAGGAATTTCGTAACAACCCGAATCGGAGGTTGCTGGAATAACGAATTATGAAAATAGGGGGATTTGGGATTTTTGGATGTTTGGGGGCTGAGCTCGTATGATGACTCCTCAGAAATTGAAAGAGAATGGGTTTTTTCTCTTCCTCTTTCCCGAGTGTCAATTGTCGTGTACCACTGTACCACTGTACCACTGTACCATACAAGGTGCCTACGTACCCATTTATATAGGGATCAAGCCTCACGTAGTTCTTGGAAAACAAGTCATTGGATAAGTTCATTCAATCCAATCCCATAAGATAGTCAAGATTTATGTTCCCATAAACAGCTCAAGGATTATCAATCCACCTCAAGTTCCCATAAATAGTCCAAGGATTATCAATCCTCTTCAAGTTCCCATAAATAGTTCAAGGATTATCAATCCTCTTCAAGTTCCCATAAATAGTTCAAGGATTATCAATCCTCTTCAAGTTCCCATAAATAGTTCAAGTATTATCAATCCTCTTCAAGTTCCCATAAATAGTTTAAGGATTATCAATCCTCTTCAAGTTACCATAAATAGTCCGGTCATCACACGTTTTCCTACAATCTCGCGGCATCTCCGCATTTCTTTCCATGATTTGAAGAATATCGTTTGAAGATATTTTCCATTATTCGTCGATTGAGATTGATTCTTTCCTCGTTTCAGGGAGAGGATATTACTTAGTGGTCAAGTAATTAATTGTTAATCTGAATTAATAATTATTAAACAGAGAAATTTGGACCATGCCAAAATATGGCATAACAACAAGCCCCCAGTTCTTCAGTGTAACTTGCTGCAGTGGAGAACTAAAAAATCTTCGAGCTTCCAAATTTCTTCGGTCGACGCTTTTCAAGTGTCATTGTCCACGAGCCCCTGAGCTGAGGCTTTAATAAGATACCCAATTTCAAATGTCAGGCTTTCAGCCCATATCACGTCCAGTCCCACATGTTTTCCTATAATCTCGCGGCATCTCCGCATTTCTTCCCGTGATTGTAGGAATTTCTCGTGACAACCAAGAAATATCCATCTACCAATGGACCTTCAATAATGTAATTTTATTCATGGACTCTCCTCTAAGAGTAGGGTCTTCAATATTAATCCTCCTTTGAAAAGAGAGCTTTCGAAAACATTACCCTTATCAGATAAGGACCTTCCACACTTAGTTTTGTCCATGCACGAGATATTGAAGTAATCAAATCACACGCTACGAATATTGCATCACAATTCTTTAACATCTCCATGATTCAGATTCTGTCCAGATCTGTTTTTCACCTTTTTTCCCCTGTAAACGATGTTTTCTTGGAAAACACAAAACATGAAAGATATAGAAAACGAAAAGATCTTTCCGATGATATATGGCTCGTCAGAAACGGACTTATAACGAATCAGGAATCAAATAAAACGTCTGCTGATTAACTTCTCAATACTGAAAAACGGGATCAAATTATGTTTTGTGATTTCAAAAATAGACCTGAACATAATCTCAGAAAACACCAAGAACGAAAGTTATAGGAAATCACGAAAGATTTCCGGATCATAAAAAATCATCCAAATCTGACATGTACTAAATTTACTACGAATTTAATAAGATCATAAGAAAACTTATCTTAATTTTGAATAGAACGATGAACCACCGTTTCCACCGTTCTGCTCCTCCATTAAAGCCGCTCCAAATACGATAAAACCCTCCTTGCGTATGATGTAGATGATTTGATTGTCCTCCACAATCAAAAAATAATCCCCTCCTTCTAGCGCCAATTGTTGTTGGAGGAATTTCGTAACAACCCGAATCGGAGGTTGCTGGAATAACGAATTATGAAAATAGGGGGATTTGGGATTTTTGGATGTTTGGGGGCTGAGCTCGTATGATGACTCCTCAGAAATTGAATAGAGAATGGGTTCTTTCTCTTCCTCTTTCCCGAGTGTCAATTGTCATGTACCACTGTACCATACAAGGTGCCTACGTACGCATTTATATAGGGATCAAGCCTCACGTAGTTCTTGGAAAACAAGTCATTGGATAAGTTCATTCAGTCAAATCCCATAAGATAGTCAAGATTTATGTTCCCATAAACAGCTCAAGGATTATCAATCCACCTCAAGTTCCCATAAATAGTCCAAGGATTATCAATCCTCTTCAAGTTCCCATAAATAGTTCAAGGATTATCAATCCTCTTCAAGTTCCCATAAATAGTTCAAGGATTATCAATCCTCTTCAAGTTCCCATAAATAGTTCAAGGATTATCAATCCTCTTCAAGTTCCCATAAATAGTTTAAGGATTATCAATACTCTTCAAGTTACCATAAATAGTCCGGTCTTCACACGTTTTCCTACAATCTCGCGGCATCTCCGCATTTCTTTCCATGATTTGAAGCATATCGTTTGAAGATATTTTCCGTTATTCGTCGATTGAGATTGATTCTTTCCTCGTTTCAGGGAGAGGATATTACTTAGTGGTCAAGTAATTAATTATTAATCTGAATTAATAATTATTAAACGGAGAAATTTGGACCATGCCAAAATATGGCATAACAATACAAGTCAAACATAAGCTTTTAACAATCTTTATTGAAGAAAGAGGAATTAGAATTGGACTTCTACATTTTTCAAATAAAAAGGTTGTGCTGCTGATCAGTCACGCATCAACCCCGGGCTAGTTTATAGTATAGTCCTCCACTAGGATCCATGGCCATCTGGGCCTTAAGTTATTACGACCATAAATATGGCCCGACCATTACTGGTCTCATTTTAAAACATGCCAATTCTATCACAAAGTATAAGCAATAATATGCATAACAAGATATGTACACAATGATGGGGTGTAATAGTTGCAAAAGAGCTTCAACTAGTCAATATCAAATGAAGTCCGAGAAATAGATTGGGAATGGTTTCAATGGTACAATGTACTCATTTAAGAAAGTCAACAATGGTTATCATCAATATAGACTGAATTGAAGGTGAGGGTTTCTGATATCCTACACGATTGTGGATTAAATCAAAAGTTAGGAATATTCAAGGAAATAGCATCAAGTGCTCAATACGGGGGAAGATTGAATAATCTGAATCATTCTGATGGTAACATACATGTAATTCTGAAGAATAATAACAATGGATTCAACAAGTAAAGGCACATATACTTGCCTGGTCTAGTAGCTGACAGAATTCTACCGAGCTCATTCTACCTTCTCTTTTCCCTTGCTCCGGGAACTCGATTCTATAATAAACAACTCATTACAGTAAGTCTAACTATTCTCGATATATACTCATAATCATTTTTACATTTAAACAAGTAATCGGGTTCCTATCGGATGCCTGATCTATTTTACGGTAATTAAAACTCAGACATTAGCCTTCGTACGAGCATTTACGGACTATTAAAACACATTATTTGACTCATATAAACCATATAGCACTTATAAATATTTTTAAAACAAAATTCGAGGCTTATTTGAATTTAAATAAGTCACAAATAATTTTTAAATCAAAAATCGGATTTTTAATCCCAATATAAGTAATTAAAAACAATTAAATCAATTAATATAAAATTAATTGACAATTTCCAAATGCTCAAACTATTTTTAAATAATTAAATCAAGCTATAAAATATTTAAACCTAATTTAAATTAATTAAATCTAATTAATAATTAATTATTAAGAATTAACTGCTTAAAAGAATTAATCAATAAATTAAATAAATTAATTATTAATTAAAAATAATTAAAATAATTTAATTTAATCAGTTTTCAAATTTAAATAATTAAATATAATTTTCCAGAATTTCCTGAATTTAAAAATGTATTTTTAAAATAAAAATATGATTTTTATAAATATTTAAACTATTTTCGAATTAAATTTAAAAATAAAATTCAAAAACAGTTTTCTGAAAATATTTTAGGGTTTCGATGATTGAAACTGGGTCAGGAAAACGGGTTAACGGGTCAGGAAGAACACAAACGGGTTGGGAAGAACAACCCGGAAAATCGCAGAATCCGGTGACAATTCCCAGATTCTGGCGAGCCAAAAACTTGATAAAAATTGGGACTTTTTATATCAAAACATTCCTTATAACCATATCAACACATTCCGATCAAAAACAAACTAAAAACATCACTGAAACTTCAAACCCGACTATTTTCCGGCGACCTTAAACCAATTTTCCGATCTACTAAAATCTTACATGAAACACTACGTTCTTTATGTTAAAATGAAGCTAAGAACACATACAATGAAAGCCCTATATCCAAAATCATGTCAGATCAATAACAAGAACGAACTATTAAAAAGAAGAATTCGGGTCAAAACCCGAAAATCAAACCCGTAAAAATTGAACATAAACATGAAATTAAAGCATGGATTCTTACTAATTAGAACCCTAGGAACATGTTGGAAGCAATCAATTGAACGGAGAATCAACATAATGAAAATCCCCTGCCTCTGTGTCTCTCCTATCTGATCCCTGAATCTATCTCTATCTCTGGCTACACCTGCCTCCGCTGAACGCATCCCACACATCTCTAATACCTGTCTACGAAAGTAATTCCTCTCTTCTCTCATCCTCTGATAACGGTGATGTGGAACTGGTGGTTTAGAGATCTGGAACAAAGGTCCGGAAACTGAAGCCTGAGACCGCGGTGCTGCGGGTATGCGTCAAAGTGGAACGGGACAAGGTATAGGATCCCTCCTGACCACTATAGGTCCAGACTGAGGTAGTGTCGGTCGCGACGGTCCTGCTCTCATATCTGGTACAGGTTTCTCCTCTATCGGGTGCTCTGACGGATCTGAATCTGAACTAGAGCTAGGTGGCTGCAATTATAACCATACTCGATTACAATACATAATATCTCTAATCGACCTTCTATGACCATTAGGTGAATTCCTAACCCTCTATGTTATCCTGGACCCTAAATCCTAACTTATTTCAAATGCCATAACCTGTTGCTCTGATACCAACCTCCGACGCCCTCCAAACCCGGGGTACAGATTTGGGGAGTCACTCGACCAACGAAACACAATATACCTGAATCTAACACATGCATAATAATATAATAACATAAAATATCCCTTATCCAAGACCGCATCTAGATTATGGCATGAAACAAGCTTCTAAGTCATAATTATTACAAACCAGTTTTCAGAGTTATTACACACTTAATAAACAAAGCTAGACATCTAGTCTAACTTCCAAAGTAAAACAACTACCCATCCAATGACAATCACTCGGGGCGGTCTCCTAGCATCGGGAGAACTGTCATTAGCGCTGTGTCTGCTCATTCTCTCGCTTCACTAGAATAGGGTTAGAAACAAAACAAGTATGAGGCACATGTGCTCAGCAAGCATGATATATATCAATCACAGTTCCATAATGAAGGGAAAGATTTCAGTTATCTGAATCAACAATATACAAGTCAAACATAAGCTTTTAACAATCTTTATTGAAGAAAGAGGAATTAGAATTGGACTTCTACATTTTTCAAATACAAAGGTTGTGCTGCTGATCAGTCACGCATCAACCCCGGACTAGTTTATAGCATAGTCCTCCCCTAGGATCCATGGCCATCTGGGCCTTAAGTTATTACGACCATAAATATGGCCCGACCGTTACTGGTCTCATTTTAAAACATGCCAATTCTATCACAAAGTATAAGCAATAATATGCATAACAAGATATGTACACAATGACGGGGTGTAATAGTTGCAAAAGAGCTTCAACTATTCAATATCAAATGAAGTCCGAGAAATAGATTCAGAATGGTTTCAATGGTACAACGTACTCATTTAAGAAAGTCAACAATGGTTATCATCAATATAGACTGAATTGAAGGTGAGGGTTTCTAATACCCAACACGATTGTGGATTAAATCAAAAGTTAGGAATATTCAAGGAAATAGCATCCAGTGCTCAATACGGGGGAAGATTGAATAATCTGAATCGTTCTGATGGTAACATACATGTAATTCTGAAGAATAATAACAATGAAATCAACAAGTAAAGGCACAGATACTTGCCTGGTCTAGTAGCTGACTGAATTCTACCGAGCTCATTCTACCTTCTCTTTTCCTTTGCTCCGGGAACTCGATTCTATAATAAAAAAACTCATTACAGTAAGTCAAACTATCCTCATTCTATCCTCGATATATATACTCATAATCATTTTTACATTTAAACAAGTAATCGGGTTCCTATCGGATGCCCGATCTATTTTACGGTAATTAAAACTAAGACATTAGCCCTCGTACGGGCATTTACGGACTATTAAAACACATTATTTGACTCATATAAACCATATAACACTTATAAATATTTTTAAAACAATATTCGATGCTTATTTGAATTTAAATAAGTCACAAATAATTTTTAAATCAAAAATCGGATTTTTAATCCCAATATAAGTAATTAAAAACAATTAAATCAATTAATATAAAATTAATTGACAATTTCCAAATACTCAAACTATTTTTAAATAATTAAATCAAGCTAGAAAATAATTAAACCTGATTTAAATTAATTAAATCTAATTAATAATTAATTATTAAGAATTAACTGATTAAAAGAATTAATTAAATTAATTAATTATTAATTAAAAATAATTAAAATAATTAAATTTAATCAGTTTTCGAATTTAAATAATTAAATATAATTTTCCAGAATTTTCTGAATTTAAAAATGTATTTTTAAAATAAAAATATGATTTTTATAAATATTTAAACTATTTTCGAATTAAATTTAAAAATAAAATTCAAAAACAGTTTTCTGAAAATATTTTAGGGTTTCGAAGATTGAAACCGGGTCAGGAAAACGGGTTAACGGGTCGGGAAGAACACAAACGGGTCAGGAAGAACAACCCGAAAAATCGCAGAATCCGGCGACAATTCCCAGATTCTGGCGAGCCGAAAACTTGATAAAAATTGGGGCTTTTTATATCAAAACATTCCTTATAACCATATCAACACTTTCCGATCAAAAACAAACCAAAAACATTACCGAAACTTCAAACCAATTTTCCGATCTACTAAAATCTTACATGAAACTCTACGTTCTTTATGTTAAAATGAAGCTAAGAACACATACAACAAAATCACTCTATCAAAAACAATGTCAGATCATTCATATGAACGGACTATTAAAAAGAAAAATCGGGCAAAACCCTAGAAATCGAATTTCTCAAAATCGAACATAAACATGAAATTAAAGCATGGATTCCTACTAATTAGAACCCTAAGAACATGTTGGAAGCAATCAATTGAACGGAGAATCAACATAATGAAAATCCCCAATTCGAACATAAACCCTAATTTTAATTCGAACTTTGAAAAATTCATATACAATTGAAAAATTACCAGATGATGATGAGGTTGCAAGATTCTGAAACTAGAGCTCAAGATCTTTGATTTGAGTACTTGAACTTTGAATTCTGATTTCAATAACACCTTCGAAATTGATTTTGATTTTCAAGAACACGAAGAACACAGTTCGAGAATTTTATATTTTTGTATATTTTTAATACAGATTATATGAAGTATAATGTACGATTCCCCTTTTTATACTTAGTGGAAAATAATACCCTAAACGACATTTTTGGATCGATATTGATCCACTAGTTCGCTTTAAAACCCTAATAAAGTAAACTACACGTTTTACGAGGTGATATCTATCCACAAAGACTGATAGTTATCCAAATCAATACATAGCATTTATATAACTAATGCTCAAGATGGGCTATAACAGATGTATTATTGATACGGACGACATATCAATTACCCGAGAAAAATTAGGGTTAGGGTTAGGGTTTGGAATAATTTTTCTTTCTTTGAATAAAACAAATACTATTGATAGTATCAGATAATAAGGGATATAATAATACGAGGAAATCCTCCGATAATGATTCGGACACGAATGATGAAGGAATAACAATGATGTACAAAATTTCAACGGGGCCCTTGAATTTTCAAAACGGGGCTCAAAATTGAAGATATTTTCAAATGACAAAATATTTGAACGGGGCTTTCGACACACCAATTTAGCACATAATCACTTAACAACCTTTATCATTAAAACTCAAAATACTTCATAATAATTATTCTACACATATAATACAATTTATATTATTAATAAAGTTCACGGATCTTACACAAAATCTCACACTGATAAACAGACATGGTGTATCTCCCTATCAAATGCTCAAGGAGAAGAAACCTAGTTTGAAGAATCTGCATGTGTTTGGCTGTAAATGTCTTGTTCTCAGAACTCATCCTGAACAGCTAGGGAAATTTGAAACAAAGACTGATGAGGGAATTTTCATTGGCTATCCTGCATCACGAGCCTTTAGAGTTTTTAATTTGAGAACAAGGACTGTCATGGAATCAAAACATGTATCTTTTGATGATAAGAAGATAACTGGAATCAATGAAAACTCTCATGATAGTTTGGTATTTGAAAATGAAGCTACCAAGGAACCTGAAGAACATGAATCAGATACTGACACTTCATCAGATACTGATGGGTCACCAAATCCTGATGACACACCAAATACTGATGAAGCACCAAATACTACCGGTGCTAATACTGATGATACAAATAATGGTGACACTACTATCAGTTCAAATGTTGAGGGGGAGCAACAGCAAACTGCTACAAATTCTGAATCTACTCAATCATCAGGACATAATTCTTCAGATACTGATTCAAGTGACAATCCTGATAATTTGTCAGGAGGTGACATCAATAATTCAGGGGGAGCTTCCAATGAAACAAATTCTTCTAATCAAGACAACACCAATCCAGGGGGAGCATCTACATCAAGGAATAATTTACCACCAGCAAGGAACTGGACAAGAGATCATACTCCTGATTTGATCATTGGAGATCCTGATGCAGGTGTTAAAACAAGAAGTGCAACTCAAAATGAATGTTTATATCATAACTTTATATCCAAGGAGGAACCTAAGAAAGTTGAAGATGCACTTAAAGATGTTGATTGGGTTACTGCAATGCAAGGAGAATTGAATGAATTTGAAAGGAATGAAGTCTGGAAACTAGTACCAAGACCAAAGAATAGGTCAATTGTTGGTACAAAGTGGATTTTCAAGAATAAGACTGATTCAGATGGTATAATTATCAGAAACAAAGCAAGGCTAGTTGCAAAGGGGTATTCTCAACAAGAAGGGATTGACTATGATGAAACTTTTGCTCCTGTTGCAAGACTAGAAGCCATCAGGATCTTTCTGGCATATGCAGCTCACAAGAAATTCAAGGTTTTTCAGGTGGATGTAAAAAGTACTTTTTTAAATGGTGAACTGGAGGAAGAAGTATATGTTGAACAGCCTCCTGGATTCATTGATCCAAAATATCCAAATCATGTTTACAGATTGGATAAGGCACTTTATGTACTAAAGCAAGCTCCAAGAGCATGGTATGAAACCTTAGCTCAATTCTTACTGGATTCCAAAGAGGTACTATTGATAAAACTCTGTTTTATTTGAATCATGGTAAGGATTTGCTCTTAGTTCAGATTTATGTTGATGATATCATCTTTGGGTCAACAAACAGTAAGCTTTGTGAAAAGTTTTCTAAGCTTATGCAGTCAAGATATCAAATGAGCATGATGGGATAAATGAGTTACTTTCTTGGTCTTCAAGTTAAACAGACTGATGATGGCATTTTTATCAATCAGTCAAAGTATAAAAGGAATTTATTGAAAAGGTTTAACATGCAAGATAGTGCTACTGCAACAACTCCTATTTCTACAGCTACCAAACTTGATCCTGATCAAGGTGCTGAGGTAGATGTAACTCACTACAGAGGGATGA
The DNA here is from genome assembly GCA_030848705.1 of Heracleum sosnowskyi. Lineage (NCBI taxonomy): Eukaryota > Viridiplantae > Streptophyta > Magnoliopsida > Apiales > Apiaceae > Heracleum > Heracleum sosnowskyi. The sequence goes on along the minus strand of CM061238.1, from coordinate 55,208,127 downwards.
TTGGCTTTTTATTGTATCTTACTACAAGTAGACCAGATATCATGTTTGCAACCTGTATGTGTGCAAGATTTCAAGCAAAACCTAGGGAACCCCATCTGATTGCAGTCAAAAGAATTTTCAGATATCTCAAAGGCACTCCTTCACTTGGCCTTTGGTATGCAAGGGAATCAGATTTTGGGTTGTGTGGTTATTCAGATGCTGATTTTGCTGGATGCAAAATAGACAGGAAAAGTACTTCAGGAAGCTGTCAGTTTTTGGGTGGTAGACTAGTTTCTTGGTTCAGTAAAAAGCAAAAGTCTATCTCTACATCAACAGCAGAAGCTGAGTACATTGGCTCTGTTTGGGATTGCTGTTAAAAATTGTTGTGCTGTTGAAAAAAGTGCTGTTAAAATAAGTGCTGTTGTGAAAATCAGATAACTGTTTGGTAATGTTTTTGATATGTGCATGTTTTGGTGTATAATGTAAAAAAATTAATGTTTTTGGTGAGTTTTGATGTTGAAACCAGTAACTGCTTCCCGCAAAAGCTGAAAAGCAGCTTTTTTCAAAAGCATGGGGGGCCTGCTTTCTCTAAAAGCAGCTTTTCAGCCAAAAGTGCTTTTCAGAAAAGCAGATTTTAAATTTTACCAAACACTTTTTTTAGCTGTTTTTCAGAAAAAAGCTGTTGTTGTTGTCTGCAACCGCAATGCCAAACGGAGCCATTGTTGCAGGAAGTTGTTGTGCTTAGATAATGTGGATGAGAAATCAGTTGTTAGATTATGGCCTGTCATATTCAAAAATCCCTATTTATTGTGATAACCAAAGTGCTATTACAATGATAGGAAATCCAGTTCAGCATTCTCTTACTAAACACATCAGTATTAGATATCACTTCATAAGAGAACAGGTTCTGGAAGGAACAATTAAACTTTATTTTGTTCCTATTGATCAACAACTAGCTGATATATTCACCAAGACACTGTCTGAAGCTACTTTCAACAAGTTGGTAAATGAACTTGGAATGATGAATTTTGAGAATTTCTGAGAAAAGCTACAGAGAGAAAATCCTGATGACTGTCAAATCCTGATGGTCATTCAGAAAGGTATGTAATTTTGATCAAATCCTGATAGGACGTAATCCTGACAGGAAGTCAACTAGTCAATCCTGATGTACAGGTCAGTATTTCATTGCTTAAATTGTGCCTGATTTTTCGTCAGTTCCTGATGAGAAACGTTTGAGTTTTAGTTGGACAACTGTATGCGAGCGTGTGTCACACTAATAGATAAATACATATAGATACACATAAAAAGTGTAATAACCCGAAATTTTGTACTTATTAAAAACCCTGATTTTTTTATTATGATAAAAGACCTTGATGAATAGTACTTTTGTTGATTAAGGAAAAAAAATAAATTTCAGACCACACTATATACGTGTTGGAGAACTAAAATTTTGAAGGTGTATTATTGATGTACTATGAAAAAGAGTGAATGCAAAAGTTGTCAGAATTCAAAGATTCGAAGAGTTCCATTTTTACTATTTTATCTGGAATATACAAGATATTGCAAGATACGCCGATTATATCAAGACTTAGATATTTAATAAAATTAGAAATCCCACGGGTATACATTCCACCAAGGTACTAACACACTAAGGACATTCACCTTTAACATTTCGTAACAAAACGATTTAGAAACCGTTCAGACTTTATAAGGAGGTTATGCGATAAAGCGAATACGTAGCGAATGTTGATTAAACGAGAAAAGAAGGTGTTAGGCAAGTAGATACAAGATAATTACAACCAAAGTACCAAGCATGTGCTAGTCATCAAGATGTTTATAAGTGGTTAACACCATTACATTTCTTACTTAGCTAGATGATCAACACTTGGCATTAGTGAGGTAATCAAGCTTATGTCATCCAACCAAGCCTTTAAACACATGCTACTTCATTATTTGCACAACCAACCAAGCAAAATATCAAGAAAAGCTCTCCCCACCCCATTTTTCAGAATTTTGCCCAGCAAGAAAGGAGAAGAGAAAAAAAATCATAACTGGAGATTTATTCATCCTAAAATCGCCAATTTGGACCATAGCTCCCTCAATATATACCCAAGTTACGTTCAAAATGTCATGGCCATCCAAGTAGTATAGCATGGTCAAAGATTGGATTAAAGTTGAGGTATGAATAGTAATTTTGAAATACTAACTTGTGTTCTTGATTTTCTTTTGTAAGTTTAAGGCTTCTAAGTTTAATTCAAGGCTCAAGCAAGGATTGTAAGCTATTGTTAGTATGTTTGAGGCATCAAGGAAGGTATACAATATTTGAAACCTTAGTTATAAATTCATTTATGTGATGAGTTTTGAGTTAGTTATGTTAGTATGGTTATAAGGATGGATGGTTGGTTTTGGTGGATGATTGTGGTTGTTTTGATGGATAAAATGAGTGGATGTTGGATTTGACTTTGGTTGTAAAGATGAAGGTTTGGTTGAGATAATAAGTGGTTGATGATGATGATTTGGTTTGGTTGAATGATGTTTTGGTGTGGTTAAATATTGGGAATCATGTGTTTCTATCCGTCGTAATGGCAAAATTTCATTAGCCCTGTTTTGAACAAAGAACCCGAGACATTAGAATCATTTTAGGAGTACCTACTGGCGACCTTTAGCTAGAGCTTGTTTCATAGTTTGTTTTGGCGCGAAAATCATGTTAATCCGATTTACGGTTTAGGAGAAAAGTGAGTTTTAGTAAACGCCATTCGGAGAACCAACCCATCTCTGGTTAGTTACTTTGAGGCCATGTTTGGACCACTTAAAAGCCATATTAAAATGTGCAACTTTGCGGAATAATACTAGAGACAGTTAGGAAGACTCACAAAAAGGATTTGTATTAAAAAGATTAATTTCCTATTTTATAAAAATGTCGGAAACGAAGCTATGGGACGACAAAACTTTCTGCACATCCACTTCCTTAAACAGAGCATTCGGGAATTTGACCTCCCTGACCAGAAATACATTTTGAAGTATTTTGTTCTAGACATTCTCTAGATCGTGTACGCGAAAACGTTGTGTCAATAGAGTTAACGGTGAATGATTTATGAGCGTTTTCGTGAAACGAGCGCAAATAGTAAAACTCCATAGTTGACTCGACTTTTAAAATGTCTTTCACCTATTTCGACTCAGGTTTTCAAATCAAGATATTTTTGATAAATATTAAAAATACTCAAGAAGCTCCTTGAGGTGGTTTCGTAATTAATTATTAATTTTATGATTTACTAAAAGTATTAGAGTGTGAGTTGCGAAATAGTAATTCTATGGAAAGTCAACTCTAGAGGTACTACTTTGACCATCCGTTTTGACTAAGTTAAAAGGGTAACATCGAGTCGACTAAAACTCGAAACTTGTTAATGGTTATTAAGATAACGTATTGGTGTGAAGAACGAGATTAGAAATGATGAGTAAACGGTATAGAAGATCATAAGTTAAGTAGACCCGAGAGAGTGAAAGTCGGGTAAAATGAAGTTTACTTAGAATAAGTGAATTGTCAATCAAGTGACTAATTAAGGTTATGTATTGCCTTGGTAGAGGTTCCAGGACTAGAAGAGATGACATCCAGTTAGAGCTTGGACATCAGGCAAGTTTAACTAACTATTACTCTATTGTTCAGAGTAGGTATATTTTCCAATGCTTAATACTAGTTTATTCACATATATACATATACACTCTTTTGATCAGAATATCGTGACAAGTTTTCTAATCCTATGTTTTACTTATGAAAATATATATGGAGAATGTTTATGCAAGTTTACTTTCTCAAACACATATACCAATGATATATCATGTTGTGTTTACGGTTTTGATATCAAGTGTAATTGTTCGATTTATATTATGAACTCTATATGTTAAAGTTTTGACAAAGCATACTTCGTTAATAAGGGTATGTGATATTTAATATTCGGATGACGGCTCTAGGGATAGAGCGCGTTGGTTCAAAAATTAGAGTTGACCGGGGAGCGGTATTTTGTTTTGACGTATTATAACTATGTAAACTCGAAAGGTTCTTCGGGAGATAGTATATGTACTTACGATTATTTAATGAACTTTATTTACTTAAAGATTCCAAAAATATTTATCTTGGATTAAATACATTATTAAATATCTATCAAACACTTTAAACGTTTCCAAACATACTTCAAATATTATTTAAAAGTTATCCAAGATGCGTCGAAAAGTTTAAACACGTGTACCTTCTCACTCAAAATCTTTTTGTGAAAACCCCCGGTCATGTTTTGCTCAAGTAGCGTTGTTTTCAAGTAAGTATGGGTCGACTGAGGTCAGACCTCAACTACTCGATTTTCTATTTCAAAATGATTCTTGAAAGAAAGTAAAACAAGGGGACTCTGGCGGTGGCAAGATCGTCGACGGGCGATCCCGAGTTTAGTGTAAGAGGCCGTTAGCCAGGCGATAACACCCCTGGATTATCTTATATTATTTAATATTATAAATAGTGACTTTGGTTATATTGTGTATTTTTTTTTTTTTCAACCACCTTATATAGAAGATGGAAGATTTAGATTTCGAGATTATATTCGTGTTGTGTGAGTAGAATAAGTGAATGCAAACGAGGACGGAATTCGACGATTCTTATTTTATTGTGACTTGAGTTAATCAAGCTATCGAAGAGTACGATAACCTTATAAGTACTCGAGGAGTTAATGAGTTAGATTTTTTAAATATTTAATCAAGAGATTATTATATTGAGAATGTACACCGAAAACCCTGAGCAACGGAACGATTTAGAGGTTAATCAAAGATTGTGACGAAATTGAGCGGTATAGAAAATACGTAGCGAATTGTGATTAAACGAGAGAGTGATACAAGTATTAAACCATCCACTAACTTCTTAAACACACTAAAGGAAGGGACATGTGTTGGATTGTGAAGCTAGCCACCATACCATTCAAGACACCAAGCTTAGTCAAGGTGTTCACATGTGTCCTTAGAATGATGTAAGGCATGAACTCACTCTCCACTAACACTTATCACACAAACGATCAGAACTCTTGCATTATTCCAAGGAAATAAATCAAAAAAAACAAAGAGAAAAAGAAAACAAGAGCAAGCAAAACACAAACTCTCCAAAACTGTTCAGCAGAAACCAGATCCAAAGAAAAATTCATATCTCCACTTCTATCCATTCATAAATCACCAAATTGTAACCATAGCTCCGTCATTGTATGGAGAACACACGTTTAAAATTTCATGGTCAACAAAGGAGTGTAGCCTAGTGAAATCCCTTCCCCAAGTCGGAGAACCGAAACTGTCCAGCCTTTCCCAGTTTTGACCACTCACCTTAGAAAGCCAATAAGTCGAGCTTCAAGCATCCCCTGGTGATGAGATAGGACTCAAAAGAAAGCCCTTGAATATTAGAAGGTGTGGTAAAAAGTTGAGAACCAAACTCTTATTTTTCGAGTTTATATGGATCTTACAAAGTGATGATGAATAGTACTGTTAGAAAATGGAAAGTTTGAGACATATTTTATATATGTTCTTGATGGAATTTCTGGAAACTAACAAGTGGAGGTTGTTCCTTGTAATGAGGACTTAAACTTTCATGTTTGGATCTAAGACATTTTCTTAGTGTAATCTATAAATAAATTGAGTTGAAATAGGTTTCTTGAAATGGGTTATGTGGGTTGGTTATATTGAAATAACTTGTATCCCACATAGCATTGGTAATGAGAGGTTGGTGGGTTTATATAGAAACATGTACAAGAGTAGTGTACAACTACTAAGGCATGTGGGTGTGCATGGTGTTAGTATGTGCCTCGTGCACACACACACACACACGCGCCGCCGCCGCTCGCCTCGCCACGCCACGCCACGCCACGACTCGACTCGGGTCGAAGGGCGATTTGGGCGAATGTCTCGGCGTCTCGCGTACGCGAGGCGACCTGGGCGAGGAATCTTATTACCTGTTTATTTAATATTATTTATTGATTTAATTTAACAGTATCAGTATTCATTTGTAACAGCTAAACGAACTGGGTCAGGATTTATATTAAATCCTGATGGACCAGTTCTTGGATCAAATCCTGATGGCCTGGTCAGTACTTGGAGTGAAATCCTGATGACTACTGATCCTGATGGTCTGTGTCAGTATTTGAATCCTGATGATGGTCCAGTCCTGACGAAATCCTGGTGTTTGATCAAGTACTGATGCCACTCCTGACGGACAGCAAGTCTTGATGGCTTGGAGTACTGATGATGATCAAATCCTGATGGACCAGGAAATCCTGACTGAGCTGTTAAATCTTGATGACTACTGTTATGGTAATTAAATCAGAATAATTAGTATTAAATGTCATATCTTCAGTTACAATATTTGGTCTGTTTACGTTTTATTTTGTATTTTTATATAGCTAAAAAACATAACGTTTGACATAAGAGACATATACGTAACTCTGAAAACCCTAGCAACTATTATCTTCTCTGTTTTCTCTCAACACATACAGAATACATAGTTCTTGGGCGAAGTGAGGTGTAGGTCGCTGTTGATCATTGCCATATCTGTGAGTGGATTGATCTGTGCTGTTTTATCCTGGGAGTGATATTGCTGCAACCCAACACAGCGTAAGTGGGGCAATAATCTCTTCAAGAACAGTCAAGACTTCTCGAAGGCTTGGCGACTCAGCTGTTTCTTTATCTTTCAGTATTTGTTAAAGCTCCTGAGAGATAAGTGTTCTTTCTTGTCTTGTTATTTTCAGTCTCTAATTATACTTTTGTTTTGACCTTTGTTTTGTTTCGTTATTTGGTATATTTGCCTGTTCTTGTTAATACAAAATATATATAACTGCCCTATTGTTGCTGTGTAGTTGTAATTATACCCAACAACTCCGACATTTTATTAACTTGTTTTCTTGATTGGATCTTAAGGTTTAAGCTTTGTAAGGAGTATCTAAGGCTTGTTGAGTGATTGTGAGCACTTGTTAGTGTTGGTAGAGCATCAAGAAAGGTAAAATCTTTGAACCACCTTTGAGTTTTATAGAGTTTTTGATGAGATCTTAAGTTGTTTACAAGATGAGTTCTTGATTAGTGTTTTAGTGGTTGATTCAAGTTTGTTTGTTGTGTATATGTTGTGTGGTGGTCATGGGACCTTACCACTGGACTTAGAGCCTCTTGACAGTAGTAATTGATGTTGTTAAGCCATGAGTTGCTTTGATGTCATGCTTGAGGCATGTACGAATTTGGAATGTTCGATTTATAGCCGTCGTAATGAAATGTTTTTGTTAACCCTTAAAGACAGTATCAAACCGAGACCTTCACTTTGTTTAAGGAGTAACCACTGAATATGGTGGTGTAGATATTATTTTATAGTTTATTTTGCCGCAAGAATCAAGTCAAAAGAGTTTATGGTTTTTGAGTTATGGTCGTTTTAGTAAATATTGTTCGAGTAATGAAATCGTAGAAACACATCAACTTTGTGACTATGTTTGAGACCCTTAAGAGTTGTTATAAAATATGGAATTTTGTGGTAACATGCTAAGGTCAGTTATCAAGATGTATGCGAAGGTTTCGAGTGCAAAAGATTATTTTTCAAATTTTATAAAATGCGTAAGCCGAGGTTGCGCAAGTGGAAAAGCCCTTTAAGGAGATGACACTACTCTTTGCAAACCCCCTGCCCTGTTTTGTAAAATCAGAAAAATGAGTCCTTTGACCAGAGCCCAATCTTGAGTTGATAACCTTCTAGACATTCTCTAGATCGTGCACGCGAAAACGGTGCGTCATTTCAGTTAACGGTTATCGAGTTATGAACGTTTTAGTAAAAGTGATGCAAATAGTAAAAATCCGCAATTGACTCAACTTCAAAAATACATTTCACCTATCTAGACTCGTGTTTTCGAATCGTAACTTTTATGATAAATATTAAAAATACCAAAGATGATTTTATAAGTGGTTTCGTATTTAAAAATGTTTTCAGTGATTTATTAAAAGTGTTGGAGTGCGAGTCGCAGAATAGTAATTTTCAGGAAAGTCAACTCTAGAGGTACTGTTTTGACCATCCGTTTTGGTTAAGTTAAAAGAGGAATTTCGAGTCGATTAAAACACGAAACTTGTTAAGAATTATCAAGGCAACATGTTGGTGTAAAGAACAAGGTTATAAATGGTTAGTAAGATGTATATAATATCCTACGTTAAGTATGAATTTGAGGAACGAGTTTGGACTAAACTTATGACTTAAGTGTTTGTCGATTAACATGGACTTAGTATGAGTCTAGAGGGACCCTTAGTGCCTTGTTTGTGATTGGCTTAAGTGTTTAAGCATTGAGTTATAAGTGGATCGTATAGGGGATTAATCGCGTGTTTTCTTGACCTTGTTTAGATTGTCGGACCCCGCTACGAGCCCGTACTACATCCAGAGTACCAAGCAAGTTTACTAGTTCATACTCTATTGTTCAGAGTATTTATATATTTTTTTAATGCATAAGTATGCTATTTAAGTTTTGATAAATATACTGGATTTGAAATGCATAGATATTATTATTGACCTTGTTATCCGGATATTATAAAATTTATTTCATGAGTTGGTCCATATTGTTGGAACATCTATCGAGATACTTTATTCGTACTCGCCGAGAAGGTGTTAGAGATAATTAAATAATATCTTCATACTATATATTAATTGATATATATATATAAGTGGAGTTATATATACATAGTAAGTTGAGAATACTGATATGGGTCATCTCATTTCAAATCCATGATCAGAACATTTTTCATATTTATTTCCTCTACTCATTCAAGGGGAAAACTAAATTATTGGAGGTGTTTATCGTTCATTGTTTCTGAACGATATTGGAGTAGTATTTTATTGAGAAGTAAATAAAGGTGCACGTGTGATTTTTACCGTGATGCCTAAGAGATTTATTGTTGAAGGTGATCGAAGATTCCGACACCTTATATTCTGGAATAAAAGATGGCAAAAGTGACCGAAGTAACGCACCGGCCCACTGAGTAGTATTTGGGGTGTGTTCGAGACGTCAGATCATCCTTCTATCGATAGTAAACGAGTAGTGACAATGGACTGATCAATCCATTACTTGAGTAGGCGTTTGAGAAGAAGTCCAATCATCGATATCCTAACTGTTAACCGATGCCTTTGTGGTTCTGTTAACTAGGGTGTTGATCTAAGCAGTTGTTAAATTATATTCATTCAAATCAATTGAGTAGTTCCAAGAAGTTATTGGATTATATTCGAGTAGTATGGAGAAGTTATTGAGATCTATTTATTCTATTATAAGAGTAGTATTCTGAGATTGATAAGAATTTCCGAGTTAATCTCTTTTCAAAAGTATATATTTATATAAGTGGAGAAGTTTTATAAAGTGGTAAAAACATATTTTTTTAAGCGAGTTGTTGTTGCTTCATATGGTGTCTATATACTTGCTGGCACCCAGAGCCATTCTTGCTATTTAAATATTATTAAACAGCGGCACCCAGAGCTGGCACTAGTGCGGCGAACCGTGATAAAGGGAAGGGGAAAGGCTATTAATCCAGCGCATTAGCCTTATAGTATATGAGAAGGGTGCGAGCTGGGAAGAAGTTGTTTAATGTTTTATTATCTAGTATTATGAAGTTGTAATAATATTTCAGAGATTCTGGGAAGAGAATTTATGATGTAATAACTTTTGGATTATTAAGTACTTGTTCTAAGACTATAACCCGTGGAGTAGATTATGGAGTTTATTATGATTATTGTTGTAGATTATATTGTAAGCAGGTGATCGAATATTCCGCGAGAGAATGTGACGACCTGGATTCCTGTAGGGGATTTGGGGGCGTTACACAGGCGGTCCGTCAATTATTGGCCGAATGCGCTAGGATGATTACGGATGGAGTTCTCATCCAGGACGATTACGGATGGAGTTTTTGTCCAGGGTAATTACAGATGGAGTTTTTGCCCTTCTACTAGTAGAAAAGACCCGCGGTTGATATGGATGTGGCGACTGATCATCGTCAATCCATGTCATATTTTGTTTTTATATAAGTCTCATCCTTCCAATTTGGAAATTGATATTAACACTGTAACGAAAGCCAAGGTGCTGAGTTACCGATAGTGTTGATAAGAACTAAAGATTGTTCCTTTACGAATGATTCTGTTTAATTATTGATGAAAGACAAACGATATTCCAAAACTTGTGAACTGGTGTTGTTCATCTCGCAGTATATAGAACTGCGTACTTGTTGATTTCTACAAATCGTGCAAAGTCACTGATAGTGTATTTCTAAATTACGAACTAAACTCATTCATATGGTAGTATTCTAAACTTCATATTAAGTATGAATACTTTAATTGGAAAACTATGTACTACTTTTATATTGTTAGAAGAACTTTATATTAGTAACTAGTTAACTTGATGAGCATTCTTTCGCTCATTCTTGCTTTGCTAAAAATTATATTTTCAGTGAGACCATAGTCAGTCGTCCCGTATTGCGAGGAAAGGAATGTGGAAGATACTCCCTTGAGATAGTGCAGTTAAAGAAGGATACTGTATGAGTAAGTTGGATAGGTTCAGCTATCCTTATTTAGTGTGTTTAAAAAATTGGTTGTAATAACTACATGTAGAGGTTGTAGTTAGTAGTGTGAGATCCTGGATAGTACATTTGGTTTGTAATAGCTAATGTTACTGTATATCATTTCTAAGGCTATAACTTATGTGAGTAAGAGATTGGGGTCTATGATGTTGTTTTGATTGGATCATTGAGTTAATACAGGTATTATATGATTGGATGGTGTCGTAGCGAACTGGATTCCTGACCCCAGATCTGGGGGTGTTACAAAAAGCGGTGCAGTTATGTTTAATTACGCACGTAATTTGTCCACTAATTATTTGTGCACGAATCACAACATGCCACCTGTCACTGAGAGTAATATTTTGTTTTAACAAAATACATTTGATTTTTCTAATTTACCGTTTACTCTCTCATCATCAGTTTTTGCTTCTCATCTTCTCTCTCTGTGCTCAAGAACCCTAATTTATAAATCTCATTTCTTAAGTTTTCTATACTGGTTTAATGGTGTCTTCATCATTCATGAACAAGCAAACAGTAGTTAGTGGTGTTACTTTTGCCACTAACAATTTTGTGGCAATTTAGATAATCAGGATTTGCCCAATGAGTTTCACATAATACATGATTTCTTTACTTCAAGTCCTTTGAAGTCTGCTTTAACAGAACCTGGAAGTGTTTCGTATAAGTCAGTTATGCAGGTGTGGAACACAGTTTCTTTTGACAAAGGGCATTCAGGCTCAATCTTGATGAGTTTTGAATATGATGGGGTTACTCATTCCGTGACTCCTGTAATTGTGGAGGAAGCCTTACATTTGCCTGTTGTTGGTGATGTTGTTCCTGATAATGATAATGTTTCAGACTCGACTCTCTTTGAGTTTGTTACAAAACTGGGCTACAATGGGGAAGTTAAGAGGTATGGAAACCTCTTCAGGACAAAGCTTAAAAAGGAATGGAATTTCATCTTTGATACCATCAGCCGTTGTTTCCTGAACAAGACATCAAATTTTGATGCTCTTCCATCAGGATCTCTCAAAATTGGGTACTCTCTAATCCATTCTACAGTGTTTGATTATGGTAGTTTTATTTTAAAAGCTTTGAGTGATATAAAGACAGTTCGTTAAGCGAGGAGATATTATTGTGACTGATATAGCATCAAAGGACAACCGGGCTGATCCTTTCACGAAGTGTTTACCAGCTAAGGTTTTTGAAGAACACGTGGAGGCGATAGGAGTCAGATGTCTGGTCACGGAATAGTTATTTAAACTGGTAGCGGATTATATGAATAAACACTGATATACTCAAAGAATAGCTTGAGTATAAGTGGGAGATTGTTGGGTTTTATACTAAACTATTCATTAGTAGTATATAAACATTGTCCATTTTATTGAGAATCTTGATTGCATATTTTTACATTGTCTGTTTATTATATATTGTGGATAATTTAGTATCAAATGGGATAACAGAAGATTAAATTATCAGTGTCTATATATAATATAAAGGGTTCACAGTTTAAGTGGAATTAGACAAACCACTGGAATAACTGAAGTATTATTTGGGAATAGTTTATCTTGACTATTAAATAATACTTGTATACTTTGTGTATATTGAACAGGATCGAAATATTAGAATTGTTCTTCTATTCTGACAATAAAGAAGAACTAAGATTCTATGATATTATTAATGCTTAGGTTCTCAATCCAAGTGTAGTGATTGACACTTGTATGCAATGCACATGCTTTGATGCATATGTGATGTAATTAATTGTTAATTATAATATTATGTATTGAGCAATGACATTGCATGCAGAGTGGGATATTAACTACATAAGGAAACCATGTCCTGATAATATTCGGGTTGATGATGTCCTCTTGAAAGCTCATAAAGATAATTATGCTTTAGTCCTGCAGGCGGATTTGTTCTTGCATAATTATAAGGTTGAGTGGATGATCAAGGATAAAAAGATATTAATTAAATTAATTATCAGAAATTAATTTAATTAATGGACATACGATATCTTAAACATGGGGAATTTAATAAGCAAATAATATAGGAGCCGAATTTAATAATAAAATAATTACGGTATTAGGAAAGGTAGTGCAAATATTAATTCGTTAGTGGATAGAATTAATATTTAATGACATTGGGCTTGACCCAGAATGTCATTGGGAGGCCCGACCTAATTGTCCATGATCCCTACTGGAGCCTATATATATTCTTGTTCTCCTAAAGCTGAAAAAAAAAAAGAATAATTCGAGATTAAAAACCTAGGGCAGCCGCAAGGAGCTAGGGTTTTGGGATTTCGAGGCTTTAAGGAGAGGACACTTTGGGAGATCGAAGGCCACACTTCGCTCAAAGGGAATCAAGGAATTCAGTAGAAGACGTGGATCAGAATCGTAGCGATAAGGTAAAGTTTTCTTTTCGAACTCATAATCAATCATATAGTAAAACGCAGAACAGTAATCATATGTCCCAACAATTGGCATCAGAGCTTGGTTATGCAGTTCTGCGTTTTATGATATGATGTCCATGTCGTAATTATATATGCATGTATATGGTGGTTGCTTGTATTGATTCTGTGATGTAGGTTGTAATCCACTATTATGGTCATGTTTTATTTGATTATGTGATTGGATCCCACGTGGTTTATCGTGGATGTTTGGTTGTTGTAAATCACGTGGTTTATCGTGGATGTTTGATTGTTGTAAATCACGAGGGTTTATCGTGATAGTTAAGATTATGATCAGATGTATGTAATAGAATAGGTTTGTTTTGCTGTATTATGTTGTATGTAATTGTTTAAACATCGGAGATACGAGAAACAGGGTTCTTCCGCTGCGCCATACTGTTTTCGTGGGAGCTTCGCTGTTTTGGCTGCAGATTTTGCATACGATGTCCGATTTGGGCGAATAAGCACTTTTCGGAAACGGAAGAACAAGACGAACAGGCTGAAATGTATGTCAAGAACCATTCCCCGATTTTTCGACCCATTCTGACGCTGTTTAGGCCTCCAAATAGGCTCCTGAAGATTTCGGGAAATTTTCAACGAAAGAATTCGAAGCTAATTTTCTGGGGCCATAATAGTGGATGTGTTTTATTATGTTTTACATAATTTCTGCTATTTATTTTAATTATTGCAATTTTATATGCCTTACGTGATTATCATGCCATGCAATACTAACCTTAGTATGCTAGAACGACATGGACATAGGGTTATATGCTATGCTTTAATTATGTTGATCGTCATGCCATGTTCTTCTATGTTATGTGTTCTTTGTCTTGTTATTATGATAACATGTGGACCTCGAAGAATTAACATAGGACGATGCATGTAGATATAAAAAAAAATCCTCAAAGTAAAATACTAAGTGGGAGAGGGAATTAATTTGAAATTAGATCCCATGGTCATCAATTATTGGTTGTATGTAATTTAACACTAGGACGATTATGAATTGGATATATGTCACCCATCGTGGCGTATGATTTATGACGTCTGGGTAGTGTTAAGGATATTACTAGGACAATCTTCTTAAGTTAATCACGAATATTGAAAGGTAAGCTCACCCCATCGTGACATACCAAGTTTCATAGAATTCGAGAAAAAGTTGGACATTCCTTGATTGATGTTGATAATGGATATTTCTGTCTTAGGGGTTGTGTTCTTAAGCGAGTCCGTCTGTGACTTCACCGAAAACACCTGGGATTTATCCATTGATACATCGAACGGATGGGTCTGACTAAAGGCAACTTAAGATCTAAATAATGGTATACACTTAGCTATGAAAGATAATATATAGTCCACCCTAACGTGGCGTATTATTTAGTAGTAGGACCGAAGTAATATTTAAATTTAAATGGTATATATGTCACCCATCATGGCGTACCAGATATTTATGGAATTTAAATATTAGTGCATTAATTTTAATTAATTGTTAGAGGAAACAAATAGGTTTTAAGATATATGCAATTTTCTGATTAAGTTTTATATGCATGATTCTCAGGATAGAATGGGCTTTAATCCACTTTTCACCATACTTAAGGATAACAAACTTACCGGACCTAACTATATTGAATGGAAACGCAATTTGGACATAGTGTTGACTGCTGAAGAGTTCAAATTTTGTACTATTGAACCCAAACCGGAACAGCCTGCTGCCGATGCTCCGGATGAGGATAAAGAGTATTTTAAGAAGTGGACTAAGGCAGATGAGATGTCACGATGTTATATTCTGGCAGCAATGTCGGGTGTTTTGCAACATCAGCATCAGGCAATGACCACTGCTGCAGATATGCTCTTTAATCTCAAGGAGCTTTTCGGAGATCAGAATAGGGCTGCTAGGCAAGTAGCAATGAAGTCTCTAATGAACACTCAAATGGCTGAAAAAACACCTGTAAGGGACCATGTTCTTCTGATGATGTCTCATATAAATGAACTAGAGGTCCTTGGTGCTGATATTGATGCGGAAACACAGGTCGATATCATACTTATGAGTTTGCCAAAAAGCTTTGAGCCGTTTCACTTGAATTACAACATGAACAAGAAGTTGCATAGTCTTGCAGAACTTCTGACAGAGCTTCAGGCAGCGGAATCATTATTTCAGCAGCATGTTCAGGTAAATGTGGCCGAGAAAGTTTCTTCTTCAAAGCCGAAAGGAAAGAAGAAGAAGAAGGTTCAGGCACAGAAAGTTGTGAAACCATTGGGAGTTCAGAATTCAGTGAAGAAGCCTAAGGGCAAGTGCTTCAAGTGCAAGCAGTCGGGTCACTGGAAAAAGGATTGTCCTCTTTCTAAGAAGAACAATGCTGGTATGTCTCTTTCTCTTGTTACGGAAACATATATAGCGGCTATGTCTACGAGCACTTGGTGTGTAGACACAGGAGCCACTAATCATGTTTGTAATTCCATGCAGGGGTTCCAGAAAACCAGGCTGCTTAGAGATGGCGAGATATATGTGTTCATGGGAGATGCTACGAAAGTAGTAGTGGTTGCAGTTGGAGTTATTTCTTTATCTTTTGGTTATGATAGGATTTTGGTTTTGAATAATTGTCTTTATGTACCTTCATTTAGAAGGAATTTAATTTCGGTTTCTAAACTTGTTATGGATGGTTATAATGTTTGTTTGGATCGTAATGTTTCCATTATGATGAATAAACGAGTTATATGTTCTGGAACATTGCAAGACAATTTATATATTATTAATCCTATAGAACCAATGCTGCAACCAAGTGAAATTAATAATACACTTTCTACCTCTAGTAAAAGAAAGGAACCTTCTGGAGTGAACCAAACATATCTTTGGCACTTGAGATTAGGTCATATTAACTTGAGGAGGATTCAAAGATTGGTAGTAGATGGGCCTTTAGGCTCGTTGGCAGTGGAGCCATTTCCAGTCTGTGAATCTTGCTTGGAAGGAAAAATGACCAGTAGACCTTTTAAGGCAAAAGGAAATAGAGCCAAAGATGTGTTAGAATTGATTCATACTGATTTATGTGGACCTATGAATATCCAAGGGAGAGGTGGGTATGAATATTTTGTCACTTTCATTGATGATTATTCGAGATATGGATACATTTATCTGTTGCACCGCAAGTCTGAGTGCTTTGAAAAATTCAAAGAGTACAAAGCAAGTGCGGAGAAGCGACATTCAGGAAAATGTATCAAGTCACTACGATCAGATCGTGGGGGCGAATACCTGCTTGGAGAATTTAGAGAATATTTATCAGAACATGGGATTTCATCCCAGTTGACTGCACCTGGCACACCTCAGCAGAATGGTGTAGCAGAAAGAAGGAACCGGACTCTTTTAGAGAGTGTTAGATCGATGATGAGTTATTCGAATTTACCCAAGTCATTTTGGGGACATGCTCTAGAAACAGCGGCTTATCTTCTAAACTTGGTACCTTCTAAGTCAGTTCCAAAAACTCCAAAAGAATTGTGGACTAGTACCAAACCTAGTTTGAAACACTGATAAGTGGATTTCATATCTACTTGGATCGTCCTAAATTGGCTTAATCTGATCGTTCTGTTCTCAAGTACGTGTTGTTTTTAATGTGTTCTGTTTAGTATTTGTAGAGTTGCTTTATCAGCAGAGATGTGGTGATTCTATGATCGTTAGGTGGTGTTTAAGCATGTGTATGAAGATCAAGCAATTGTGAATGTTGAATGGGCAAAGAAATGGCAAAAGAAGCATTTTAGAATTTTTCTGACAGAAACCACGGCGCGCCCGCGCCGCCTCCCGCGCGCCCGCGCGCCCGCGCTGCAACTGACAGAAATCATGGCGCGCCCGCGCCGCCTCCCGCGCGCCCGCGCGTAAAGAATGCTGAAAACTGCAGTTTTGTGGTCAGAAAAGGAAACTTGCCATAGTTGTTAGCCTTAAGTCTTTATAAGTATTTGGTGGACGTTTTCTGAGGGAGACACAGGGATATCAAGATACATACATTTATATACGTCCACCGGTGAGGAGAACAAGAAGACGGCTGATTTACGAAGACCTAGTTTTCATCTAATCTTTGTATTCTTCTAAATTAGGCGATACTTTGGATTCTCGTTGTTCTTTCTAAACCCTAGTTATTCAATCAAGTTTTCCAGACTTATTACTATCATGTTATCATCAGAACCCACAATGATGAACGGTTCGAATATGAACTAATCGTCGTCGTGGGATTCTAACGGATTTATTTATGGATTCTAATAGTTAATTGTTTTAAAGATTTGTGTGTGATGTATTCTTGATAACCTAGTTTGGTTGTGATTATTCTTCTTGGATGAGTAGCTAACATCTAAGATTATTTGTTAATCTCTATTGAATGCGAAAGTGGATATAGAGGTTTAGAACTTGCTATGCTAGCATAGGGTTATGTATGTTTGTCATGCATGATTTGTAGGTAATTTTAACCATCTTACCTGTCCTATGTAATCTGAATGGATAACTTGCTCATTAAACCGTTATGTTTTCAAATCTTATAGACATATAGGGTCTAAACATAATTGGTGTCTGCTTAACCTCTATCTCTTTGTGGATGTTTGAGTGGTTTGGTATACGTATACTGAAAGGTAGCGTATACTGATTTCGTGTTATCCGATTAGTTATCATAACCGTCACATGCATTGATTAAAGACAAAAGACTCTAGATGAAGTATTTAATGAAGTTAGGATCCCATGCTTTTTCTCATAAGTAATTAATCAGAAATCTCTTAGTTAATTATAATCTTGTTAAGTCAAGTAGTTAATTTAGTTAAACAAAACTCAATTTGTCAATTATCTTAGCATTGTATAATAACCATACATTGTTGCACAAGTGCTAAACTATTATAACCAAAGCAGTCTCTGTGGGAACGAACTTTACTAATCCTGTATTACTTGTGACCGCGTACGCTTGCGTGATTTTGTGCAAACAAGTTTTTGGCGCCGCTGCCGGGGACTCGGTGTTATTTTTATAGTTTATGTGCTTGTCATCAGTGGTCGTTAAAGTTCACTGACTCGTATTATACTCATCAATTTTACTTTGTTTGGTGTGTTTCAGATACTTAAGTGAAAGTGTATGCGAACACGTTCGCAAACTCGGAAAGCAGAACTTGAATTGAATCTAGTTATGGGAGAACCTGTAGCACCAGAAACGAAGGCTTTGAAGGATTATTCTCAGCCTAAGATCAATGACATTCAGTCGAGCATTGTCAGGCCGGCTATTGCAGCCAATACCTTTGAAATCAAGCCTGGCACGATTCAGATGGTGCAGAATTCAGTTCAGTTTGGGGGTGCTCCAACGGAAGATCCTAATATGCATATTAGGGATTTCATTGAGATCTGTGACACCTTCAAATTCAACGGAGTGTCGGAAGATGCTGTGAAGCTGAGACTTTTCCCATTTTCTCTGAGGGATAAGGCTAAGGGCTGGTTGCATTCTCTACCAGCTGGTTCTATCACTACATGGGAGGATCTTGCTCAGAAATTTCTCACTAAATTCTTCCCCATGGCTAAAACAGCTGCAATCAGGAATGCTCTTACTCAGTTTTCCCAACATTCTGGAGAAACTTTATGTGAAGCTTGGGAGCGTTACAAGGAGATGCTTAGGAAGTGTCCTCATCATGGAATGCCTGATTGGATGGTAATAAATTGTTTCTATAATGGTCTGGGAGGTCAATCTCGACCAATGCTTGATGCGGCATCAGGTGGAGCTCTGTGGGCTAAGAGCTATGATGAGGCTTATGAGCTAATTGAGATGATGGCTGCTAATGAATACCAGAATCCAACTGGAAGGCTATCGCAAGGTAAGGTAGCAGGGGTTCTGGAAGTGGATGCAGCTACGGCAATAGCAGCTTAGCTGAAGGCTTTGTCAATGAAGGTGGATTCCTTGTCTAACTATGGAGTTCAGCAGGTGGCTAGTGTGTGTGAGCTTTGTGCAGGGGCACATGATACGAATCAGTGTGCCATATCTAGTGAATCGGCACAGTTCGTGAGCAATTTTCAAAGATCACAGCAGCCAGTGCCTAATGCCTATCATCCCAACAACAGGAACAATCCTAATTTCAGCTGGAGTAACAATCAGGGTGGCCAGAATCAACCTCAACAGCAGTATCAGCAGTTTCAAGGTCAACAATTTGGAGCTAAGCCATTCAACCCTTCTGGTTATCAGCAACAATATGCTCCAAGACAACCTTATCAGCCACCACCAGGATTTCATCAACAACCTCAAGGTCACCATGGTCAGTCTTCTAATGAAAAGTCAGAATTGGAAGAGTTGAGGTTGATGTGCAAGAGCCAGGCGGCTTCTCTCAAGACTTTGGAAACTCAGATTGGACAGATAGCCAGTGCGTTGCTGAACAGACCACAGGGAACTCTCCCTAGTGATACGGAAACTAATCCAGGCAAACGGGAGAGTAAGGAACATGTCAAGGCAATTACATTGAGATCAGGGAAGGTCACAACTGACCAAAACACTGAAGGTCAGGAAAAAGAAGAAGCTGAAGGAGAAATCCAAGGAGCAGAGCGCGCCCGCGCTTTCCAGAGCGCGCCCGCGCCTTCCAGAGCGCGCCCGCGCCTGATTTCCAGGAACAGGAGCGCGCCCGCGCAGCCCAGAGCGCGCCCGCGCATGCACTTCTGCCAGAAAAAGTGAAAATGCCTGAAAAGAAGGATTTGGTGGAGAAAGTGGTGAGCAAACACCCCAATGCATCTCATGATTCCACTTCTAAGCAAGAAACATAGGGTAAGGTAATCTACCCCCCTCCTCCGTTCCCTAGAAGACTTCAGAAACAGAAGCTAGACACACAATTTGCTAAGTTCTTGGAGGTTTTCAAGAAGCTGCATATAAACATACCTTTTGCGGAGGCTCTTGAACAGATGCCGAGCTACGCAAAGTTCATGAAGGGTATTCTTTCAAGAAAGTTGAAGTTAGAAGAATTGGAAACCGTTGCTCTAACGGAGGAGTGTAGTGCTATTCTGCAGCAGAAGTTGCCCCCGAAACTTAAGGATCCAGGGAGTTTCACCATTCCGTGCACAATCGGCAATCTATCTTTCAACAAGTGCTTGTGTGACTTGGGAGCTAGCATAAATTTGATGCCGTTGTCTGTCTTCATGCAACTTGGGCTGCCGGAGCCTAAACCTACTACTATGTCCTTACAGCTGGCTGATCGTTCGATCACATATCCAAGGGGTATAGTAGAGGATGTTTTGGTTAGAGTGGATAAGCTCATTTTTCCTGCTGATTTTGTTATTCTGGACTTTGAGGAAGATAAGAAGATTCCTATTATCTTGGGAAGACCGTTCTTAGCTACAGGTCGAACTTTGATCGATGTGCAGAAAGGAGAGCTTACAATGAGGGTTCAAAATCAGAAGGTCACTTTTAACGTGTTCAAGGCAATGAAATTTCCAACTGAGGAAGAAGAGTGCTTTAAATTGGAGATGGTCGATTCTGTCGTCAATACATAGGTTGAACAACCGCTGAAGTCAGATACAGTGAAGAGAGTCTTGATAGGGGATTCTGAGATCGAAGACGAAGAAAGAGCAGAGCAACTTCAGTTGTTGAATGCACCTCCGTGGAAAAGAAAAATTGATGCGTCATTCGATGCTCTTGGATTAGCAGAGCTGAACAATTCTCAGGATCGACTTAAACCATCTATGGAAGAATCTCCTACACTTGAACTCCAACCACTACAGGATCAATTGAGGTATGGTAAAGTCTACGAGAGCAACAGGCTATATAAGGAGAAGGTTAAGGACTGGCATGAAAGAGGGGTGGTGAAACATTCATTTGTGCCTGTTCAGCTAGTTATGCTTTTCAAGTCTCGTTTCAGATTTTTTCCAGGAAAGCGTAAGTCGAGGTGGTTGGAGCCTATCACGGTTAAATCAGTATTTCCACATGATGCAGTAGAGATTTTCCATAAGTTTCCGGACGAAGCGTTCAAGGTTAATGGTCAGTGGCTGAAGCATGACGTTGGTAATACGGTGAACAATGAGTCGACGTTCACCGTTCTTGCGATTGGATGAAAAAGGATTCACGTCAAGCTATTGACGTAAAACAAGCGCTTCGTGGGAGGCAACCCACGTGAATATGTAGTATTAGTATTCTGTGTTTAAAAAAAAAAAAGATAAAAAAAAAAGATAAAAAAAGTTTGTGTTGTTTCCCCCTAGGATCTATCTGAGATTCAGCGAGAGGTTGATGGTCTGACTTTGGTGATGTTCATTACCCGAGGAGGGTGGCACTGCTGATGATTAGGTATTCTCTGCATCTTTCCTTTTTATTACCTTCAATGAGGACATTGAATATTGCAAGTTTGGGGGTGGTAATTAGGGAATGTGAGTGTGTTCATGTAGGATTCATATTGCATTTTTAGTTAGTTTCATTTATATCTTTGCATGTTTTTGTCATATAGAGCATTCTGTTTTGCATATGTGTTTATCTATTATGTGAGTCCATTTAGTTGCATTTGCATAGCATATTTCATGATCCCTTAGAACTTGGCTATTTCTTGGTTAGTGAGTCGATGTTGATGGGAGTGTGGTAGTGATAGATAGAGGGTTGATTAAGTTTCTAAGCAATTGACTTGCATGCCAGAAACAATTGTAAATTCACAAGTCTCATTGGTTGCTTTTGAATTTGATCAGGCCATGTTTGTTTGGATGTTAGAATTTAACCACTTGCTTATATTTAGAATGTTTTCTATTCTCTTGAAATTGAAAGAAGCACTTCAATCTAAGTTTGGGGGAAAACAGGGATTTCATTCTAGTTGTTAATAAAGGCTAGGCGTCAAATGGCTAGTAGCCGGCTCATTGAAAAGATGAGTAGTCTAGGGTGGAATGAGAAAAAGGCAAAGTGCACTCATTCCGAAATTAAAAAAAAAAGAAAAAAAAAAAAGAGTTGTGTTAGTGGTTTATGCAGAATTGATCAGGTTGAGCTCTTTAATACTCGAGCAATTAAGTTCTAGGGGACTTTGTGCCTAGTGACCTAAGACTTTTCCTGTCTGGGATCCACTAACCTAAAGCTCGCTACATGGGTATTATTGTATAAGCCTTTTGGGGTCTCAGCCATTGCACGGTCAAATAAGCATGTTTTTAAATAATAAAGCATGATTTCCTGTCTAACTCAAGTCAAGGTTGAGGTGTCTTTAAGTGGTTTCTTGTGTCTAGAGTTCATTCTATTTATAAGCTTGTGGTTGTCTTGGTGAAGAATCGGATATGGTCTTGATTTAGTTTGGGAGTATATTGATGAGCATTGCACACACGCACGTTTCTGTGTATGTATGGTTAGCATACGGGAATTTGGTCGAACTCTGCTTGAAAGATTGCATTCCTTGTTATGTTGGCTTGTTGATTGGTTATGGTTAGTTTGAGGGGATCAGTTGCATTTTCATAATAGTTGCATTCATGCATTGCATTGCATTTATAGAGTCTGTTTATGCTTGAGGACAAGCATCGGTTTAAGTTTGGGGGTGTGATAAGTGGATTTCATATCTACTTGGATCGTCCTAAATTGGCTTAATCTGATCGTTCTGTTCTCAAGTACGTGTTGTTTTTAATGTGTTCTATTTAGTATTTGTAGAGTTGCTTTATCAGCAGAGATGTGGTGATTCTATGATCGTTAGGTGGTGTTTAAGCATGTGTATGAAGATCAAGCAATTGTGAATGTTGAATGGGCAAAGAAATGGCAAAAGAAGCATTTTAGAATTTTTCTGACAGAAACCACGGCGCGCCCGCGCCGCCTCCCGCGCGCCCGCGCTGCAACTGACAGAAATCATGGCGCGCCCGCGCCGCCTCCCGCGCGCCCGCGCGTAAAGAATGCTGAAAACTGCAGTTTTGTGGTCAGAAAAGGAAACTTGCCATAGTTGTTAGCCTTAAGTCTTTATAAGTATTTGGTGGACGTTTTCTGAGGGAGACACAGGGATATCAAGATACATACATTTATATACGTCCACCGGTGAGGAGAACAAGAAGACGGCTGATTTACGAAGACCTAGTTTTCATCTAATCTTTGTATTCTTCTAAATTAGGCGATACTTTGGATTCTCGTTGTTCTTTCTAAACCCTAGTTATTCTATCAAGTTTTCCAGACTTATTACTATCATGTTATCATCAGAACCCACAATGATGAACGGTTCGAATATGAACTAATCGTCGTCGTGGGATTCTAACGGATTTATTTATGGATTCTAATAGTTAATTGTTTTAAAGATTTGTGTGTGATGTATTCTTGATAACCTAGTTTGGTTGTGATTATTCTTCTTGGATGAGTAGCTAACATCTAAGATTATTTGTTAATCTCTATTGAATGCGAAAGTGGATATAGAGGTTTAGAACTTGCCATGCTAGCATAGGGTTATGTATGTTTGTCATGCATGATTTGTAGGTAATT
This sequence comes from Heracleum sosnowskyi, assembly GCA_030848705.1. Classification (NCBI taxonomy): domain Eukaryota; kingdom Viridiplantae; phylum Streptophyta; class Magnoliopsida; order Apiales; family Apiaceae; genus Heracleum; species Heracleum sosnowskyi. Next base: position 55,184,739 of record CM061238.1, on the reverse strand, counting down.
TTAACCATCTTACCTGTCCTATGTAATCTGAATGGATAACTTGCTCATTAAACCGTTATGTTTTCAAATCTTATAGACATATAGGGTCTAAACATAATTGGTGTCTGCTTAACCTCTATCTCTTTGTGGATGTTTGAGTGGTTTGGTATACATATACTGAAAGGTAGCGTATACTGATTTCGTGTTATCCGATTAGTTATCATAACCGTCACATGCATTGATTAAAGACAAAAGACTCTAGATGAAGTATTTAATGAAGTTAGGATCCCATGCTTTTTCTCATAAGTAATTAATCAGAAATCTCTTAGTTAATTATAATCTTGTTAAGTCAAATAGTTAATTTAGTTAAACAAAACTTAATTTGTCAATTATCTTAGCATTGGATAATAAAAATACATTGTTGCACAAGTGCTAAACTATTATAACCAAAGCAGTCTCTGTGGGAACGAACTTTACTAATCCTGTATTACTTGTGACCGCGTACGCTTGCGTGATTTTGTGCGAACAAACACATTCGGATTTGGGGTTGTCCAGCACATGTGCTGAACAAGAACGTGACTAAGTTAGATTCTCGTACAGAAGTGAGGCTGTTTGTGGGTTATCCCAAGGGAACAAAAGGGTATTTGTTTTATAGTCCGAAGGATCGGGATATCATTGTAAGCACCAATGCTAGATTCTTAGAGGAAGACTATATAATGAATCACAAACCCATGAGTACTGTTGTTTTAGAGGAAATAGTGGGAGGACAAGATAATTCTAATATGCCACCGGTACAAGTAGAACAACCACAAGTAAATGAACAACCTATCACTAATACCACTCCAATGCTTCGTCGTAGTGGGAGGGTTGTTAAACAACCTGAGAGGTTCATGTTTTTGGGAGAGTCTTCGGACTTAGTCTCTGGTGAACATGATGAGGATCCCAGGACATACGAAGAAGCAATGCAAGATAAGGATGCAGATCTTTGGCAAAAGGCTATGCAATCTGAGATGGAATCTATGTATTCCAATGAAGTCTGGGATCTCGTGGAACCACCCAATGGTGTAAAACCCATTGGATGCAAGTGGATCTACAAAAGAAAAAGAGGATCTGACAAAAAGGTGAAAGCCTGGAAAGCAAGACTTGTTGCGAAAGGGTATACTCAGAAACAAGGAATTGATTATGAGGAAACCTTTTCTCCGGTAGTCATGCTTAAGTCAATCCGGATTCTTTTATCTATAGCAGCTCATCTCGATTATGAGATTTGGCAAATGGATGTCAAGACAACTTTCCTAAATGGAAGTCTTGATGAAAACATCCATATGCAGCAACCAGAGGGATTCATCAAAGAGGGCCAAGAGCATCTAGTGTGTAAGCTTAAGAAGTCCATTTATGGACTGAAACAAGCTTCCAGGGAGTGGAACATTCGTTTTGATCAGGCCGTCCAGTCAAATGGTTATGATCAGAGTCCAAGCGAAGCATGTGTGTATAAGAAAAGTGAAGGAAATGCAGTGGTTTTTCTAGTACTATATGTAGATGACATTTTGCTCATTGGAAACAATGTAGAGATGTTGTCATCTATTAAGGCATGGTTGTTCAAACAATTTGAAATGAAAGACTTAGGTGAAGCCGCATACATTCTTGGGATCAAAGTTATAAGAGATCGCAAGAAAAGAACGTTGGCTTTATCTCAAGAACCGTACATTGATGAGGTATTGGCTCGTTTTAACATGCAGGACTCTAAGAAGGGTAATTTACCTTTTAGACATGGAGTCTCTCTATCAAAGGAGCAGTGTCCTAAGACACCTAAGGAGATAGAGAACATGAAAGCAGTTCCTTATGCTTCAGCATGTGGAAGCTTAATGTATGTTATGTTATGCACGAGACCTGATATTTGCTTTGCCGTAGGCATGGTCAGTAGATATCAGTCCAATCCAGGTCAGGAACATTGGAGTGCAGTAAAAACGATACTTAAATACCTGTGAAGGACTAAGAAGTATATGTTAATTTACAAGGCTTCAGACTTGTTTCCTGTGGGATATACCGATTCAGATTTCCAGACAGATAGGGATAAGAGGAAATCAACCTCGGGGTGTGTTTTTACTTTAGGAGGTGGAGCTGTAATATGGAGGAGTGTGAAGCAGAAATGCATCGCAGACTCAACCATGGAAGCTGAATATGTGGCAGCCTCTGAGGCAGCCAAGGAGGCTATATGGTTCCGGAATTTCCTGCTGGATTTGAATGTAGTTCCTAATTTGCCACGGCAAATCACAATTTATTGTGATAATACTGGTGCTATTGCAAATACAAAGGAACCACGAGAACATAAAGCAGCAAAACACATTGAGCGTAAGTGTCACCTCATACGACAGTTCTTTAAGCGAGGAGATATTATTGTGACTGATATAGCATCAAAGGACAACCGGGCTGATCCTTTCACGAAGAGTTTACCAGCTAAGGTTTTTGAAGAACACGTGGAGGCGATAGGAGTCAGATGTCTGGTCACGGAATAGTTATTTAAACTGGTAGCGGATTATATGAATAAACACTGATATACTCAAAGAATAGCTTGAGTATAAGTGGGAGATTGTTGGGTTTTATACTAAACTATTCATTAGTAGTATATAAACATTGTCCATTTTATTGAGAATCTTGATTGCATATTTTTACATTGTCTGTTTATTATATATTGTGGATAATTTAGTATCAAATGGGATAACAGAAGATTAAATTATCAGTGTCTATATATAATATAAAGGGTTCACAGTTTAAGTGGAATTAGACAAACCACTGGAATAACTGAAGTATTATTTGGGAATAGTTTATCTTGACTATTAAATAATACTTGTATACTTTGTGTATATTGAACAGGATCGAAATATTAGAATTGTTCTTCTATTCTGACAATAAAGAAGAACTAAGATTCTATGATATTATTAATGCTTAGGTTCTCAATCCAAGTGTAGTGATTGACACTTGTATGCAATGCACATGCTTTGATTCATATGTGATGTAATTAATTGTTAATTATAATATTATGTATTGAGCAATGACATTGCATGCAGAGTGGGATATTAACTACATAAGGAAACCATGTCCTGATAATATTCGGGTTGATGATGTCCTCTTGAAAGCTCATAAAGATAATTATGCTTTAGTCCTGCAGGCAGATTTGTTCTTGCATAATTATAAGGTTGAGTGGATGATCAAGGATAAAAAGATATTAATTAAATTAATTATCAGAAATTAATTTAATTAATGGACATACGATATCTTAAACATGGGGAATTTAATAAGCAAATAATATAGGAGCCGAATTTAATAATAAAATAATTACGGTATTAGGAAAGGTAGTGCAAATATTAATTCGTTAGTGGATAGAATTAATATTTAATGACATTGGGCTTGACCCAGAATGTCATTGGGAGGCCCGACCTAATTGTCCATGATCCCTACTGGAGCCTATATATATTCTTGTTCTCCTAAAGCTGAAAAAAAAAAAGAATAATTCGAGATTAAAAACCTAGGGCAGCCGCAAGGAGCTAGGGTTTTGGGATTTCGAGGCTTTAAGGAGAGGAAACTTTGGGAGATCGAAGGCCACACTTCGCTCAAAGGGAATCAAGGAATTCAGTAGAAGACGTGGATCAGAATCGTAGCGATAAGGTAAAGTTTTCTTTTCGAACTCATAATCAATCATATAGTAAAACGCAGAACAGTAATCATATGTCCCAACAATTACAACTTCGAGTTATTTATGGAGTCTAGTTAAAGAAGGAATTTTATTTTGTCGGTTCCTAGTTTATAGGAATTTAGCTGTCGGTTAGGATATGTTTCAATATTTTTTGTAATTGATTTGGACTTATCTTGTAATCGATAGAGAAGCTGTGTAGTATATAAACACAGTTTAGGTTTTGATTTTAATTAATCAATCGCATACACGAGTATATTGTAACCTAAAAGCTCTCAAGAACATCAGAATTTCTTGAGAGAGTTTGTAACAGTTTTATATCATTTTTTAATAAAGTTGTTATTATTCTTTCATATTTGTAATACATAATTTATTAAGTCGAGAATCTTATACAATTGTATTCAACCCCCCTTCTACAATTGTTATTTACTGGGCAACATGCCTCACACAGTCCTTCCTGTGTAAATTCCATTTGAGGCAAACCTCTCACCAATTCCCTCTTAACTAGGGAGTTCATTGTTTTGAAGTTGAGGCGAGACATCTTCTTGTGTCATAACCAACTTTCATCTGACGAAGCTTTAACATAGAAACAATTAACTTCATCTTCGCATCCAGAATACAAATCAGCTATGAACAAGTTTCCTTTCCTTACTCTTTGAAGAGCAGGCTTTCCATTCTTCTTGTGAAGGATCTGGCACTTCTCCTTATAAAACGAAAAAGCATCTCCTCTGTCACAGAATTGACTGATGCTGAGAAGATTGTGCTTAAGACCTTCCACAACAGATACATCCTCAATGATAACATTTCCAGCTTCCAGACTACCATATCCTTCAGTTATACCTTTGATGTTATCTCCAAAGGTAACCACTGGGCCAACTTTTTCAACCACATTTGATAGCAGGGCTCTATTGTTAGTGCTTGTGCCATAGAGACAATACTATAATGTTCTTAGGGAAGACATTTTGATTATTAATAAATATGTTCTATGGATTTTCTTTCAATAATTTATTATGTCTTTATTAACTGCGATATAAATGTTATAATAATAAATGTCCTTGGAATATAAGCATGAATTCTATATCTCTAAGTATGTGACTTAGAAATGAGATTATATGAGTAGTGTTTATAATCCTAAAAGATCCCTAGTCGAGTATTATTATTTGAAGACAATAATAATGCATTAAGACTAGTATGTTTGTTGACTGATGACCACATCTCATTGGTCATAAGTATGGTGATACTAAAGTCAAAGACATAAGTGCATGTTAGCAGAACATGGCACTGGATAGACCCACCGTGTGAATTCCTTATAGTAAATGTTATCAAGTGTCATAAGCAATTCTCACAGTGATAATGGTGTAATGATCCTTAGACTTGAAATCATTATATTTCTATACGAGAATTAATATACTTTGATTCTACTCAAAGTTACCTTTGACCAGGTAATGATAAAGGTGGACATTGGGTATATTATGAATCATATGAGAAATATGAATGATAGATATAGGATTTAACCCTCCTATTTTAGGAGTGATATTATTGGCCTCTTGATTGAGTGAGACTATGAAATGCATGACCATGCTCAAATTGTGAATTGTTTAATAGTCTACTCATCGATCAAGTAAACCGGGATTAAATGTTGAAGAGGATGACATAAACCATGCCTCAAGTTTAATCTATAATATAAGGTTAAAATGATTATATTACATGGAACATTATTCATTAAAGGTTTAATTGGATCACCAATTATTATTATTACTTGGGTAGCAATGATGTATTACTAGATGCCGCTCATTGTTTATAATTTTATTATGAGATATTAAAATTATTGCCAACGTAATAATAACCTAAAGGGTCACACACTAAGAACGTTTTAAACGGAGCATTAATTAAATTTCGAATTTAATTGAATTATTATTATATTGAATTATTGGATTAATTAAGTAGGACTTGATTAATTATATAATAATTCGAATATAATAAATAATACTACTAATAATCAGATTGGGTTTTGGAAGCCCAATCAGATTAGGTATAGGCCCAGAATTCTCTCCATATAAATACATTAAGATGTATTGTTTTAGGGTTAATTGAAAAATACATTTTTCTTAAAAACCCTAGCTGCTCTACATCTAAGAGAGGCTAGAGAGAGAGAGAGATTTCCGAGGGCAGTTTTTGGCTAGTACCAACTCCGGTGATCGTTGGACGATCGGGCATTCGTGTGGACTGATTAGAGACGTGTATCGCAAGGTAGGACACGTGGTGATCATAGCAAAGGACCTCTATTTGTCAACCATTTGTAAAGCTCATTAAAAGGTAAACAAATATGTTCACGAAATTAAAAATCGTGCTTCGCATGGATCCTGCGGAGGGTTTCGTTATTTTCTGTTTTTACGCGTTTTTCCGTTGCGTTTTCATGCCCGAAACCCTACATCTATCTCCGGTCATATGCCTTGAACGTCCACTGTCCAGAATCCACACAACTCGGTTCACCTATTCCACACCCTAGAATATCAAACTGATTAGACCTTCTTCGGAACCCAAACTTGATTGGGTCCGACATACTTAAAGAACTATCCTTTGTCAGGCAAAACAACATTCTTGATTTTAACCACTTTAACCTCCTTAACGAAAGAGCATTTCCACTTATAACCAGCCTTAACAAATTTATGAGTAGGCTTAGGTATAAATGTGTCCACTCTAACTTTTGGAGGACTAGTAGTCTTGGGTCTAACATGCTTCTTGTTATTAATATGTTGACGGGGATCAGTCTTATCATTTGATGCATGCTTACTATTAGAATAAACATACATTACATTAAAAGCACAAGACATGCAATTCGCAACACCACATGCTTTATGAGATAAATCTACAGTAGGCATGTTAGACATGTTGTTTTGTTTCAACTTATGAGTGTCTAATTTTTTCTCAATTGTATGAAAAACTTTGACAGAACTCTTAGGCACACACTTTTTGGATTGGACAATCCCATTGGCAATGTCCTTAGTACGCATCTCTTCTAAAATGATGATAGAAAATTCAATCAAAGGTTCTGCTATAGATTCTTTAAAGAGAGGGTCTTTAACACCCTTAAGCATATGTGGTATACCCTTTTCTTCAGCACTAACTCTATTAGGGGTATTAATGCCTAACATTCCAATAGCCTTGTTATAGCTAAAACATATACCAACAGTTTGACTAATAGTTTGCTTGTTGAAAATCTCTTTTGTTGTTTTGCAAGAATTATAGTAAGCTCTAACCTTTGTCTCAAGTTCAGTGATCTTGTATTTAAGAATGGTTTCTAACTGTTTATAACAATTAACCCTATTCTCAAGAAAAGCTACTTTCTTAGTAATTTCATCTTGATTAACATGCACTAGTCTCAATTCTTTAACTTCCTTTTCAAGAGAAGTATTCTGAAGAATTATTCCATCATTTTCACTAGGTGCACAAGATAATGTACTAATAAGATGATAAATCATTTTTGTTAGATCAAGATTCAATGATCATCAGGATCTGGACTAAACTGATCAGGATTGCTGACGTCATCAGTATTGCATGTTTGTCAGTATCAAGATTGCTATCAGGATTACTATCAGGACTACTATCAGGACTGTGATCAGGATTTATCATCAGGACTGGAAACTGATCAGGATTACAACTTCGACTTATTTAAGGAATCCAGTTAAAGAAGGAAGTTTATTTTGTCAGTTCCTAGTAAATAGGAATGCAGCTGTCGGTTAGGATATGTTTCAATATAGTTGGTAATTGATTTGGACTTATCTTGTAATCGATAAAAAAACTGTGTAGTATATAAACACAGTTTAGGTTTTGATTTTATATCAATCACATACATGAGTATATTGTAACCTCTCAAGAACATCAGAATTTCTTGAGAGAGTTTTGTAACAGTTTTATATCAGAATTACTAAACTTGTTATTATTTCATATTTGTGATCTTTATTTTATTAAGTCGAGAATCTTATACAATTGTATTCAACCCCCCTTCTACAATTGTTTATTACTGGGCAACAATTGGTATCCGAGCAAACTGATTTAATTTGAATCAGAAACGATCTAAAGATGTCGACAACCAAGTATGAAAGCATGAAGATTCCCATCCTGAAGAAAACTGAATACCCAACATGGAGGGTAAAGATGTTGATGTACCTAGAAGCAATGGATCCTGAATATCTGGACAGGATTCGTGATGGACCATATATCCCTACGAGACTTGTTGGACAAACAGATACTGTACATGAACACTATGTGGTCAAAGTAAAAAGTGAGTGGACTCCAGAAGAAAAAGCTGACGTTCTCAGAGATGCTAAGATAAAGAATATCCTGCACAACAGTCTTGATGTTGTCAAGTCTAACAGGGTAATTGCATGCAAGTCTGCAAAGGAAATTTGGGACACTTTGGAAACTCAATGTCAAGGATCTGCATCTGTCAAGAAAAATAGAAGGGCTCTACTGATTCAAGAATATCAACAATTTGATGCTAGCCTGATGAGAGCCTTACTGACATGTATGATAGATTCCTAACACTCCTTAACAATCTATCTCTAGTTGACAAAGAATATGTATTTGAAGATTCTAACACCAAGTTTCTGAGGGCTTTACCATAAGAATGGGACACTCAAACCTCAATCATTAGACACCAATATGATCTAAACATTGTGTCACTTGATGAAGTTTATGGAATGCTAAGAAGAGCAGCAAGACAAAGTCTATAGCCTTGAATGTTGAGGCTAGATCAAAAGGAAAAGTTGTGGAGGTGTTTAGAAGAAAATCAAGAGTGGTGGAGTCAGATCCTGATGACTCATCATCAGATACTGATGACAATCCTGATGCCAATACTGATGATGATTCCACTGATTCAAACACGGAAGAGATGGTTGTTATGATAGTCAGGGGCTTCAAGAAGATGAAGTTCAGGAAGGCTAGAAGACAAGGCAACTTTCAGAAAAAGACCTTCAATGCTCACAAAGACAAGTACATCAAGAAGGACAACAAAAGTGGCAAATTTGACAAGTCAAAGATAAGATGCTACAAGTGTAATGGAATGGGGCACTTTGTAACTGAGTGCAAGAAGGCTAAAGCACTCATCACATCAAGCAAGGATTGGATGGACTCTTCCTCAGAATCTGACACTGAGGTGGTCAACTATGCCCTAATGGCCAATACTGATGAAACTGTTGTTCCTGATGAAAAGGTACCAAATACTGTTTTTGATTTTGATACTTATAATGCTTCTTAGTTAAGACGTTTTCTAAAGTCATTGCCTATTAGCTTTAGAAGTCAAACTGCTGAAAATACTAGGATCTTATCTGAGATATCTGAACTTAGGAAAAGGAATGAGCATTTAGAAGCTGAATTTTCTTTTATGCAAGAAGTACAAAAAGAATGTGATAATGCTAAACACATGCATTTAGAGATGAAATTTAAATGTACTGCTCTTGAGAAAGAACTTGAGTTTGCTAATGAGAAAATCAGAACCTGGATAGACTCTGAAAGGAAATTTCATGAGATTAATACTTCTAAGAATTGGAAAGAATGTCTAGGATATAAGTCAGATGAAGATAAGAAATTAAAAGGGAAAGTTGTTATAAATGAGATAGTTAATCAAATGACATATAGACATGTTCTAGACAAGACCAAAACAAAGATTAAGCTTGTTAAATTTGTATTTGGTAAAGATCCCAATTCTACTTTTGAAAAGGGATCTACTTGTGCTCAACAAGTTTCAAATGCTAAGTCTAAACCTGTTAAGAAAAATATAGGTTTATTGTCTCAGAAACAACTTAAGGAGAAAGTGTGTGAGGTAACAGGTAAAAAGAAGTCACCTACTGTCAAAAGAAACATGAATGGTAAAGTTGGGATTAATAAAGAGAATAATTATAAGTTTATCCCAAATACACCAAGAAAGTGTTGATATACTTGTGGTAACTCTAATCATCTTGCTATTGATTGTAGGAAGAGTAAAAAGAAGGTTACTGAGATTCCTAGGTCTGATGTTAGGAATAGATCAGTATTTTATAAACCACAGAAGTCTTGTTTTTATTGTGGCTGTAAATGACATTCTATTTATACTTGTGAAGAATACCATAATTTGTTCCATAACTTTTATGATCCTTTTCCTAAGATTAATAAAAGTACAAATTCTGGTAAATCTAAGAATGTCAATATGAAGCATGCATATGTTAATACTGATACTGACAAAGCAAATCCTGATGGATTCTATTCTGTCAGGACTGATAAGGTCAAAAAGTCTTCTTCTGCTAAAAGTAATAAAATGCATGGAATGAGAACCCAACAAGTGTGGGTTCTTAAAAATACTAACTAGTGTATTTTTGTCTGATTGCAGGGTAAAAAGAAAAATGTGTTAGTCATGGATAGTGGATGTTCTGTGCACATGACTGGAAACAAAGCCCTGTTATCAGAATATGAGGAGAAAGCTGGCCCAACTGTGTCTTATGGAGATGGAAACATTGGACAAACCTTGGGATATGGAAATATAATCATTGGAAATGTCATCATTGAAAAAGTAGCTCTTTTGAAGGGACTAAAACATAACCTATTGAGTATTAGTCAAATCACAGACAGAGGTTATCATGTCAACTTCTTTTCCACACATTGTGAAGTAGTCAGTAAAGAATCAGGAAAGATAGCACTCATTGGCTACAGGCATGGTAACATTTATGAAGCCAACATTCACACCAATACTGATGGCTCTCCTACTTGTCTCATTAGTAAAGCTTCAGTAGATGAAAGTTGGAATTGGCATAAGAAGCTTTCTCATCTCAACTTCAGCAATATCAATGAGTTGGTTAAGAAAGATTTGGTTATAGGATTGCCTAAAGCTTTGTATACTCCTGATGGACTCTGTGATGCATGTCAAAAAGCAAAACAGAGAAGGACATCATTCAAGAGTAAATCTGAATCCTCTATTGGTGAACCATATCACATGCTACACCTTGACTTATTTGGACCAGTCAACATAATGTCCATCAGTAAGAAAAGGTACACACTTGTAATTGTTGATGAATACACTAGATTCACCTGGGTGTACTTTCTGCACAGAAAAGATGAGACTCCTGAGATACTGTTGGACCATGTGAGAATGATAGAGACATGCTCAAAGTTCAAAGTCAAGATTCTGAGAAGTGATAATGGTACTGAATTCAAGAATTCAAAGATGGAAGAGTTCTGCATATACAAAGGAATAATTCAAGAATTCTCTGCTCCTGGCAGACCCCAGCAAAATGGAGTAGTTGAAAGAAAGAATAGAACTCTTATTAAAGCTGGAAGAACTATGTTGGAAGAAGCTAAATTGCCTACATATTTCTGGGCAGAAGTAGTCAATACAGCATGCTATACTCAAAATCTCACACTGATAAATAGACATAGTGTAACTCCCTATCAAATGCTCAAGGAGAAGAAACCTAGTTTGAAGCATCTGCATGTGTTTGGCTGTAAATTTTTTGTTCTCAGAACTCATCGTGAACAGCTAGGGAAATTTGAAGCAAAGGTTGATGAGGGAATTTTTATTAGCTATCCTGCATCAAGAGCCTTTAGAATTTTTAATTTGAGAACAAGAACTGTCATGGAGTCAATTCATGTATCTTTTGATGATAAGAAGATAACCGGAATAAATGAAGACTCTCATGATAGGTTGATTTTTGAAAATGAAGCTACCAAGGATCCTGAAGAACAAGAATCAGATACTGACACTTCATCAGATACTGATGGGTCACTAAATCCTAATGACTCACCAAATCCTGATGACTCACCAAATCCTGATGGAGCACCAAATAATGATGGTGCTAATACTGATGACACAAATAATGGTGACACGACTAGCAGTGCAAATGTTGAGGGGGAGCAACAGGAAACTGCTACTAATTCTGAGTCTACACAATCATCAGGACATAATTCTTCAGATACTGATTCAAGTGACAATCCTGATAATCAATCAGGAGGTGACAACAACAATTCAGGGGGAGCTTCTAATGAATCAAATTCTTCTAATCAAGACAACACCAATCCAGGGGGAGCATCTACTTCAAGGATTGATTTACCACCAGCTAGGAAATGGACAAGAAGTCATACTCCTAATTTGATAATTGGGGATCCTGATGCAGGTGTTAAAACAAGAAGTGCAACTCAGAATGAATGTCTCTATCATAACTTTCTATCCAAGGAGGAACTTAAGAAAGTTGAAGATGCACTGAAGGATGCTGATTGGGTTACTGCAATGCAAGAAGAATTGAATGAATTTGAAAGGAATGAAGTCTGGAAACTAGTGCCAAGACCAAAGAACAGGTTAATTGTTGGTACAAAATGGATTTTCAAAAACAAGACTGATTCAGATGGTGTAATTATCAGAAACAAAGCAAGGCTAGTTGCAAAGGGGTATTCTCAACAAGAAGGAATTGACTATGATGAAACTTTTGCTCCTGTTGCAAGACTAGAGGCCATCAGGATCTTTCTGGCTTATGCAGCTCACAAGATATTCAAGGTTTTCCAGATGGATGTTAAACGTGCTTTGTTAAATGCTGAACTGGAGGAAGAAGATTATGTTGAACAGCCTCCTGGTTTCATTGATCCAAAATATCCAAATCATGTTTATAGATTGGATAAGGCAATTTATGGACTAAAGCAAGCTCCAAGAGCATGGTATGAAACCTTATCTCAATTCTTACTAGAAAGTGGATTCAAAAGAGGTACTATTGATAAAACTCTGTTTTATTTGAATCATGGTAAGGATTTGCTGTTAGTTCAAATATATGTTGATGATATCATCTTTGGGTCAACAAAAATAAGCTGTGTGAAAAGTTTTCCAAGCTTATGCAGTCTAGATATCAAATGAGCATGATGGGAGAAATGAGTTACTTTCTTGGTCTCCAAGTTAAACAGACTGATGATGGCATCTTTATCAATCAGTCCAAATATACCAGGAATTTATTGAAAAGGTTTAACATGCAAGATAGTGCAACTGCAAGTACTCCCATTGCTACAACTACCAAACTTGATCCTGATCAAGGTACTGAGGTAGATGTAACTCACTACAGGGGAATGATTGGCTCTCTTTTATATCTCACTGCAAGTAGACCAGATATCATGTTTGCAACCTGTCTTTGTGCTAGATTTCAAGCAAAACCCAGGGAACCTCATCTGATAGCAGTCAAAAGAATTTTCAGATATCTCAAAGGCACTCCTTCACTTGGCCTTTGGTATGCAAGGGAATCAGATTTTGGTTTGTGTGGTTACTCAGATGCTGATTTTGCAGGATGCAAAATAGACAAGAAAAGTACTTCAGGAAGTTGTCAGTTTTTGGGTTGTAGACTAGTTTCTTGGTTCAGTAAAAAGCAAAAGTCTATCTCTACTTCAACTGCAGAAGCTGATTACATTGCTGCAGGAAGTTGCTGTGCTCAGATAACGTGGATGAGAAATCAGTTGTTAGATAATGGCCTGTCATACTCCAAGATCCCTATTTATTGTGATAACCAAAGTGCTATTACAATGACATGAAATCCAGTTCAACATTCTCTTACTAAACACATCAGTATCAGGTATCACTTTATAAGAGAACAAGTTCTGGAAGGAACAATTGAACTTCATTTTGTTCCTACTGATCAACAACTAGCTGATATATTCACCAAGCCACTGCCTGAAGCTACTTTCACTAAATTGGTGAATGAACTTAGAATGATGAACTTTAAGAATTTCTGAAGAAAGCTATAGAGAGGAAATCCTGATGACCGTCAAATCCTGATGGTCATTCAGTAAGGTATGTAATTTTGATCAAATCCTGATACGACACGATCCTAACAGGAAGTCAACTGGTCAATCCTGATGTACAAGTCAGTATTTCATTGCTTAATTTGTACCTGATTTTTCGTCAGTTACTGATGAGAAACGTTTGAGTTTTTAGTTTGACAACTGTATGCGTGCGTGTGTCACACTGATAGATATATACACATAGATACACATAAAAAGCGGTGCAGTTATGTTTAATTACGCACGTAATTTGGTCCACTAATTATTTTTGCACGAATCATATTTTACCACCTGTCATTGAGAGTAATATTTTGTTTTAACAAAATACATTTGATTTTGAAAAAATTACTGATTACTCTCTCATCATCAGTTTTTGCTATTCATATTCTCTCTATGCTCACGAACCCTAAATTCTAAATCTCAATTTTCAAGCTTTCTGTATTGTATTAATGGAGTCATTGTCTTCATGAACAAACAAACAGTAATTAGTGGTGTTACGTTTGCCACTAACAACTTTGTAGCTGTTTTGGACTATCATGAATTACCCACTGAGTTCCATATTATCCAGGATTTTCTTACTTCTAGTTCTTTGAAGTATGCTCTAACAGAACCTGCTAGTGTTTCTTTTAAGTCGATGATGCAGGTGTGGAACACAGTTACTTTTGACAAAGGTCACTCAGGCTCAATCCTGATGAGTTTCAAGTTTGATGGGGTTACTTGTAACACCCCCAGATCCGGGGTCGGAGACCCAGGTTGTCACGTTCCTTTATTCCGTACAAACACTTGATACTTGAATCATAATATAATAAATCCACACACATGGTGACCCCACCATCAATATACTCACGCCAGTTATGTCTCAGAAACGAATTTGCAAAAACAGTAGTCATGTGATCCATAAATTAAAGTTATTACAACCCAAAAGTAAAATGCTTGCAACCTACTGCCAGTATGATCTCTATGTGTAACGAGAAAGGCAACGCAAAAGTTTGTTCTTGTTCATTAATATACATACGTGATACTTATAAATAAACCGGAGCAACAAGAGTTACACTTCGAACCAACTCAGTACTTCTACCTGAGGTGATGCAACTGCCATCCTATGGGCGGTCTGCGCGGCCCAAACGCGCCTCCGAGCGGTATGATGAATCCTAGCCATCTACCCTAGCTGTTGTGTTGTGATATATATAAAAAAAAACAAGTGTGAGCACTAAGCCCAGCAATAACATAAAGCAGCATGAGCATATATATAAGCTTATATCATAAAGGAAAACCTTTAAAACTTCATTCATATACAGAATGATATGTTTACTTTTCTTTTCGTCAGAACATGCCATACAGTACAAATACTATATGAGGTATAGTACTTTGTTAAAATATTATTAACAAGTATCCGTAACCGGTATTTAACCCAAGTTACCAAACATTTCCGAAATTCCAATCCTTGGAAAAACATGGGGAGTTGCACAGGGCTACGCACTAGTATGCGATGATCAGTTGTCATACCATAGATTCTCTACTAGTAGATGGATAATCCCGAAGGTCATTACCCTAGCCGCATACGGGATTTTAGGTTGGACCGGCGTCACTCGGTCTCTTACATCTTAGTAACCACATGGCGACATCAAGGCCACACAAGTGGACCCGCTCCCTGCCAACGGATTCCCCTGGACTAGCGACATCAAAGCCAGAAAAAATAGTTTTTCTTTGCGGGACCGTGCGTTACTCGGCCACTTACGCGAAAATGTTGTTCCCCCAGCTATCTTTAACTGGAACGGATATTAATCCAGTTCCCCAAGCATAAGCTTGTTGATAGGTTTTGTAAACATACCCTTACTTTCGGGTTATATCGGAAGTAAGTCATAATGTGGGTTGACCGTTGTCAACTGACCTCGATCCTCGAGTAAAACATTTCGAAATCGCGACCTGGGAGTTTGGTAAAAAATCTTTAGTTCTGATAATTCAGAAACCCAAAATATAATCACTTTTAATGCAAGAGGCAAGTGAAATCATATATTCACTTCCTGGAATGGATTCCCAATTTCTATTTCACCCTCGTTGTGATTGATTGTCAGATGAAGCTTTTATTATTGTCATTCTATTTTGTTCTTGTTATGATTATTGTTGAAGCATGTATTGCTTATGTGCTGTAATAGAATTGGAAATGTTTTTGAAAATAAGGACCAGATTTATGGTCGATGATAATTAAGGCCAGGATGGCCAAGGATCTAGTGGAGGGCTTTGCTATAAGCAGGCCCGGGGTTGATGCGTGGCTGGCCAGCAGCTCAACCTTTGATTTGAATGAGATAAATAAAAATCCAATTCTAATCTGTTTTCTTCAGGAGAGGTTGATATAATCATGCATTGTGCATTGATTCAAATTCTTGTGATTTCTTTTCATTATAAACTGCATTGGATATATATATGATGTTGCTGAGCACATTTGGCTCACTCTTGCTTGTTGTTTTCTAACCCTATTCCAGTGAAGCGAGAGTATGAGTCGGCACAGCATGACTGATAGTTCACCGGCAGCTAGGAGAGCTCCTCGAGTGGTTGTCATTGGCAGGGTAGTTGTTTGTTTTATATTACTAGACTAGATGTCTAGCTCTGGACTTAAGTTGTGATGTAATAACTCTGATAAAACTGGTTTTTATTAATAAAAGATTGTAGAAACTCGTGTTCAATGCCATAATCTGGACGCGGTCTTGGATAAGGGGTATTTTATGATATTATTATATTATGCATGTGTTATATTCAGGTATGTCGAGTTTCGTTGGTCGGGTGACTCCCCAAATCTCTACCCCAGATTTGGAGGGCGTCACAGGTTGGTATCAGAGCAACGGGTTATGGCATTTGAAACAAGTTAGGATTTAGGGTCCAGGATAACATAGAGGGTTAGGAAGTCACCTAATGGTCATAGAAGGTTGATTAGAAATATTATGCGTAGTAATCGAGTATGGTTATAATTGCAACCGCCTAGCTCTAGTTCAGATTAAGATCCGTCAGAGCACCCGATAGAGGAGAGACTTGTACCAGATGAGAGAGCAGGACCGTCGCGACCGACACTACCTCAGTCTGGACCTATAGTGGTCAGGAGGGATCCTATACCTTGTCTCGTTCCACTTCGACGCGTACCCGCGGCACCGCGATCTCAGGCTTCATTTTCCGGACCTTTGTTCCAGATCTCTGAGCCACCAGTTCCACATCACCGTTATCAGAGGATGAGAGAGGAGAGGGATTACTTTCATAGACGGGCATTAGAGATGCGTGGGATGCGTTCAACGGAGGCAGGTGTAGCCAGAGATAGAGATAGATTCAGAGATCAGGTAGGAGAGATACGGATGAGACTCAGGGTTGTGAGGACATTGGTAGAGACGAGGTTGCATGGACTAGTTACTAGCAGAGAGGGAGAGACTACAGCAGGAGTGAGAGAGGTTTTGGATTTTGCGATGAGGGAGATTGGAGAGATTGCTGGACCAGCACTATGGGAGATTAGAGACGATGATCCGTGAGCAGGATTGGGTGAGATTAGATGTTATGTGGATGGATGAACTTTCAGTCAGATAGTACATAGATGCATAGTATATTATCAGCAGTGCACCAGGCTTATAGTATCGCCTTGGATTGTTGTTGTATTTTTGTTGTTGTACTGTTGATCGGCAGTTATGGTTCAACTATAACATATTTTACTTTTGAAAGCGTTCTACGTTTGTATCGAATCTTATTATATATGATCACTACCTTTGTAGAACTGTCATTCTTTCTTTGTCATTCTACGTCAACACCATGATTGCCATTCTACTTATTTCCACAATTATTTTTTTTTCATATATATTTGGAAAATTGTAACCGTCGCGGTACCATTTGGCGATTCGTAACTCTTGATTCTAACAACCATATTCTTTCCATTTATAAATTGTTTGATTAAATCAGTTATTGTTTATTCATCAGTAATATGCCACCTAGACGCAGCACACGTGCAAATAGTTCCGTTGACCGAGAAGGTCAATAGAATACACCCCCGACGGGTCATTTAGATCCAGTTGTAATACAGCTTTTGAACACCCTTACTCAACAAACTACTGCGTTAGCACAACAACAACAACAGATTCAATAGTAGTTGCTACAGCAGCAACAGCATCAGCAGCAGCAGCAGCATCAGCAACAGCAGCATCAGCAACAATAGCATCAGCAGCAGCAGCACCAGCAGGTATTACCCGTGGTTACGTTTAAATCTTTTCAAGCGGCAAAACCTCCAGAGTTGAAGGGATCCGTTGATCCAGTTGAGTCAAAGGCATGGTTGAAGGAAATGGAGAAAGCTTTTACGTTGATAGAGGTAACGGGAGAGAAGAAAACTGAGTATGCTAGTTATTTTCTGAAATATGAGGCAAGCTATTGGTGGGAAACTAGTAAGGCGTTAAAACCAGAAGGGTTAGTTACGTGGGAGAGATTTACAGAATTTTTCTTAGAGAAGTATTTTCCTGATTATATGCAAGATCAAATGGAGTAGAAATTTCTAGAACTAAAGCAGGGTAGTATGACTGTTTCTCAATATGAAACCAAGTTTACTGAGTTGTCTAGGTTTGTTCCGACATATGTGGATACGGAGAAGAAGAAGGCCAAGAGGTTCCAACAGGGACTGAGGTCATGGATTCGTAGTAAGTTCGCAGTTTTGGAACTAGATACATATGCAACCGTAGTACAGAAGACAATGATCGCAGAAGGAGAGAGTGATTCATACATAAAAGAGAAAGATAATAAGAAAAGAAAGATAGGGGCATCTGATAAGGTACAGCCACAGGGAGATCTTCAGGGTCATTCAAACAAGAAACCAGGATTTCAGATGAGTAGAGGTTCAAATTTCAAGAAGACAGATACCGGGGATGCATGACCAATAAATGTTCCATCCAAAAATGATCAGCAAGTAGTTTCCAGACCTCCAGTGCCAGAATGTAAGACATGCGGGAAAAGACACCCCGGAGTATGCCACAGATTGAGTATTACATGTTTTAATTGCAACCAGAAGGGGCAGTATTCCAGGGATTGCAAGACAGGTGTTGTGTGTTATCGATGCAAGAAACCAGGTCATATGATTAAGGATTGCAGGGCACCAGTACTCGTGAACAACATGATTCGAGCGATAGAGGCACCTCCAGCTGTCAATGATCAGCCGCCAGCCAGAACTTATAGCATGACGATGAGGGAAGCAATTAGTGACACTGATGTGATGGCAGGTACACTTCTAATGAATTCAGGAGCTACTAAGTCGTTTATTTATGAGACGTTGCACGTAATTTAATTTTTGTAATGAAACCTTTAAATGGAGTGTTAAACATAGAGATAACTAACCGAAATCGTATACGGTCAGTTTATGTCGTCCCCGTTGCGAAGTTGAGATTCTAGGAAATCGTTTTTATGTCAAATTGTTACCCTTTTAGTTGGGAGGATTTGATGTGACCTTAGGAATGGATTGGTTAACTGAGTATGTTGTGCGCCTTGATAAGACTGTAGCATTAGTTAAAGTTTGGTGGAGAAGTTCTAAGGTAGGAGAATGTATTTGGAAATTAGAGAGTGATGTGCTAGGGGGAGTATCCCCAGTTGTTTCCTCGATTAGATTCTGAGGACAGAATCCTATTAAGGGGGGAAGGATGTAATATCCGTGATTTTTTTTTATTTTATATATATAAATGATATATTTGGTGTAAAATATTTCGTGTGGAATAATTTGAATATTAATAAGTTACGGTTATTAAGTGATTATGTGTTATTTGGTGAGTCGAAAGCCCCTTTCAAATATTTCGTCATTTGAAATCTTATTCAATTTTGAGCCCCGTTTTGAAAATTCAAGGGCCCCGTTGAAATTTTGTACATCATTATTATCCCTTCGTCCTTCGTATTCGAATCGTTATCAAAAGAATTATTCGTATAATTTCATCCCTATCTATTTGATATTGTCAGTGTAATTCGTTTTGTTCAAAAAGGAAAAATTGTTCCAAACCCTAATTGTCCAAGGTGACGGATGTCGTTTATATCAATATTCCATCTGTTATAGCCCCAGTATTCTTGAGCATTAGTTATATAATGTTATGTATTGATTTGGATAACTATCAGTCTTTGTAGATAGTTATCTTCTCGTAAAACGTATTTTTAACCTAATTAGGGTTTTTAAACGATCCAGTGGATCTATATCGATCCAAAAATGTTGTTTGGGGTATTATTTTTCCAAAAATATAAAAAGACGAATCGTACCTTAAACCTCACATAATCTATATTTCATAATCTCGAAAAAGTAAAAATCCCTGAACCGTGTTCTTCGTGTTCTTGAATAATCAAATCAACTTTTGAGGGTGTTATTGAAATCAGAAATTGAAGTTCAAATACTCAAAACAAAGATCTTGAGCTCTAGTTTCAGAATCTTCCAACCTCATCATCATCTGGTAATTTTTCGATTTATTATGAATTTTACAATTTTCGAATTAAATTAGGGTTTATGTTTGAATTGGGGATTTTCATTCTGTTGATTCTCCGTTCAATTGGTTGCTTCTAACATGTTCCTAGGGTTCTAATTAGCAGGAATACATGTTTTAATTTCATGTTTATGTTCGATTTTTACGGGTTTGAGTTTCGGGTTTTGACCCGAATTCTTCTTTTGAACAGTCCGTTCTTGTTGTTGATCTGACATGAATTCTGATAGAGGGCTTTCATTGTGTGAGTTGTAAGCTTCATTTTAACATAAAGAATGTAGAGTTTCATGTACAAAATTTGTAGATCAGAAAATTTGTTTAAGGTCACCGGAAAATAGTCGGGTTAGGAGTTCCGGTGATGTTTTTGGTTTGTTTTTTATCGGAATGTATTGCTATGGTTATTTGGAATGTTTTGGTATCAAAAGCCCTAAATTTGGTCGTGTTTTTGGCTCGCCGGATTCTGGAAATGTCGCCGGATTCTGGAAAAATTCCGGTTGTTCTTGGCGACCCGTTTCTGTTCTTGGCGACCCGTTTTCTGACCCGGTTTCAATCTTCAAAACCCTAATTCATTTTCAGAAAAATGTTTTTGAATTTTATTTTGAAAAATAATTCGAAAATAGTTTAAATTCTTTAAAAATTCATATTTTAATTTTAAAAAATATATTTTTAATTCAGAAAAATTCTGGAAAATTATATTTATTATTTTAAATTCGAAAATTTATTTAACTTAATTATTTGAATTATTTTTATTTAATAATTAGTTTATTTAATTGATTGATTAATTCTTTTAATCAGTTAATTCTTAAAAATTAATTATTAATTAGATTTAATTAATTAAAAATTTAGTTTAATTATTTTCAAACCTGTTTTATTATTTAAAAATAGTTTGAGCATTTAAAGAGTGTCAATTAATTTTATCAATTGATTTATTTGCATTTAAATACTTATATTTGGTTTAAAAATCCGATTTTTGATTTAAAAATTTGTTTGCGACTTATTAAATTCTAATAAGTCTCGAATATTGTTTTAAAAATTTGTATAAGCACTATATGGTTTAGATAAAGTGGAATAATGTGTTTAGTGTCCGTAAACGTATTATAAAAAGAATAGAGTATGAGTCTGTCTATCGGAAAAATAGGTCGGGCGTTCGATAAATCTCGAAATTGGCCCGATAGGCTGTTTAGACTTAGAAATGATTATGAGTTTACATTGAGGATAGAATTAATGATGGGATCTACTAATATGAGTTATGTATTATAGAATCGAGTTCCCGAAGCAAGGGAAAGGAGAAGGTAGAATAGCAGCGGTAGAATTTGACTACGTCGAACCAGGCAAGTGTGTATTTCTTTCACAAATCCTTGAGTAATCTTACTCTGAGTTATTATATGAATGTTGTCATCAAACCAATACCAATGATTCAATTCTTATCCTGTATCAGAACCGATAACATTGTTTCCATGAAAAATTCCTGATTTCTTTGATTATTCACAATCTTGTTGAATACTGAGAATCCTCACCTTCGATTCACTTGCGTACGTTATAACATTGTGTATTTCCTTGAAACGGATGTGTTGCTTCTATAAAACCATCCCGAACTTGTTTCACGAACCTTATTTGATCTTGATCAGTTGAAGCTCTTTTGCAATTCATTATACTATTTCACCCTCGTTGTGATTGATTGTCAGATGAAGCTTTTGTTATTGTCATTCTATTTTGTTCTTGTTATGATTATTGTTGAAGCATGTATTGCTTATGTGTTGTAATAGAATTGGAAATGTTTTTGAAAATAAGGACCAGATTTATGGTCGATGATAATTAAGGCCAGGATGGCCAAGGATCCAGTGGAGGGCTTTGCTATAAGCAGGCCCGGGGTTGATGCGTGGCTGGCCAGCAGCTCAACCTTTGATTTGAATGAGATAAATAAAAATCCAATTCTAATCTGTTTTCTTCAGAAGAGGTTGATATAATCATGCATTGTGCATTGATTCAAATTCTTGTGATTTCTTTTCATTATAAACTACATTGGATATATATATGATGTTGCTGAGCACATTTGGCTCACTCTTGCTTGTTGTTTTCTAACGCTATTCCAGTGAAGCGAGAGTATGAGTCGGCACAGCATGACTGATAGTTCACCGGCAGCTAGGAGAGCTCCTCGAGTGGTTGTCAT
The DNA here is from genome assembly GCA_030848705.1 of Heracleum sosnowskyi. NCBI lineage: Eukaryota > Viridiplantae > Streptophyta > Magnoliopsida > Apiales > Apiaceae > Heracleum > Heracleum sosnowskyi. Next base: position 55,162,655 of record CM061238.1, on the reverse strand, counting down.
TGGCAGGGTAGTTGTTTGTTTTATATTACTAGACTAGATGTCTAGCTCTGGACTTAAGTTGTGATGTAATAACTCTGATAAAACTGGTTTGTATTAATAAAAGATTGTAGAAACTTGTGTTCAATGCCATAATCTGGATGCGATCTTGGATAAGGGGTATTTTATGATATTATTATATTATGCAGGTGTTATATTCAGGTATGTCGAGTTTCGTTGGTCGGGTAACTCCCCAAATCTGTACCCCGGATTTGGAGGGCGTCACAGGAATGGTCACACAAGAACCATTTTCTCAAAGGGAGAATGAAGGCATCAACATTCCTTCCCCACAAGAATCATCCTTTCAAAGTAAGGATGCAGGCAAATCAACAACAGTTTCTGAGGAGTTTACTGACAATGCTCAAGGAACTTCTACTATTCCTGAAATGGAAAATTTGGTCGAGGGCACTGTCACTGAGGGAAGCACACAAGAACCTCCAACTCAAAGTGTTGAAGCAGCTTCTGAACCTCAAGCTACGCAAGAACCATTAGTAGAAAATACTGATGCAAGCATTTCAAATCCTGACAGTGTTGCTCCTGATCCTAGTGGTGCTCTTGATGCTAAGCCAATCCTGATTCAACCACTAAGCTCAAGGCCGATGAAAGATCCTATCTCAGAATCCAAAGATAAATTGAAAGGAGTTGTTATTCCTGATACTGATGATTCTGGAGATAGTGATGATGATGATTCTAATGATGATAATGATGTTGAGAATGATCAGCTTGCTACAGCAATTCAATCTAGTCTTGGAACTAATTTTCGTTCTTCAACAACATTCATGGCGGGCAAGGCTACTACAGGAAAAGACACTAGACAAGACTTTTCTGGTCCTTATGTAATTGATCCTGCTGAACAGCTGAGAAGACATGAATGGGATAATGAATGGTACAGGTCTGCTGATCCTGTTAGCTATCCATATACCTTAGAACATTCTTCTTATGCTGCAAGCTTGATTGAAAATGAAGATGTGAAGAATCACTTGAAAGCTACAACTCTTTTATCTAAGAGCCTCAAGGATGAAATCGATTCTGTGAAAGTTGCTACTGAACTTGTGAGGACTGATATTTCTAAGAACTTGACAGAGGCACCTACTGCTTTTCAACTCAGAGTAGTGGAATCCCAAGTTAAGTCACTAATTACTGAACAATCCTCCATCAACAAAAGAATTGACTCATTGGATTCTAAGGTAACTGACATTCAAGCCTCTCTTTCCTTGATTTTGAATTTATTATCAAATCCCGATGCCAAAAAGGGGGAGAAGGTAAGTCAGACAAAATGCACACCTGATCTAGTATTGAGAAAGAATAATGATGATGATCATACTGGACATGATGGTGATGCCATGGTATTACAAGGGGAAACCTCTGATACTGCTATTGTGAAGTCCACAATTCAAACTTCTCAAAGTCAATCCACGCAGTCTACACATGTTTTTGATTCTGGAGTTAGAACAGTAAGGACATTGGTGAAATCTCAGATCCTGACGGAAGAACAAATCCTGACAGGTGATCAAATCCTGACGTCTGATCAAATCCTGACACCTGGTCATGGAACCTTATCTACAATTCCTGAAGGTGATGAAGATGTTCTCATTGAAAATCCTGAAGATACTACAAATCTATTCCAGAAGTTCAAGACAAGAGATGGTAAAGTTGTTACTCTTTATCACACAGATAAGAGAGTTCAACAATTATTTGCAAGAAAGGCACTTTCTACAGCTAGTGAAGAATATCCTGATCTCTCACATGAAAAATTTCTAATTCAACAAAGAGAAATCATGGAAAGCTTTAATAATCCTGCTCTTGCTAGAGGTACAGGAGGCAGAGGTAGAAGAAGTGTCAGAAGAGGTGCAGGAAGAGGGAGAAGCTCATCAAATCAAACAATGCCTAGACAGACAAGGTCTAGAGGAGTAAGAATAGAAGAAATTCCTGAGGCTTCTCAAACTCCAATAGCTTCTGATACTCTAGCTATCAGGACTATCATTCAAGAAGAAGATCAAGAAATAGATGAGGGACCACAATTGAGGAGAAGCCCAAGACAATCAACTCTCATCAGTAATACAATTCAAATTCTAGATTCTAATCCTGACATTGCTCAAGATCCTGATGAATCTGAAATTCTACAAGAGGTTGATTTGTTAATTTTATCTACTGTGGTTGACTCTCATAATAAAGAAGTGGATGAAGAAGAATAAGTGGATGAAGAAGAAGAAGTTAGAAGAAGAGAAGTTACAAGAACAACAAATAGAGATTTTAAGCTCTATGTGCAAAAGCTCAAAAGTTCAAATAGGTTGTTGTGGAGAAATTCAAGAAGATAACAACACAAGATAGAGAGGAGCTATGTTCTTGAGAAAGAAAAGGACAAGAAGTGGAAACATATTGACACACTAAGGTGTGATAGACCTGTCAATTATCAGTCTGGTGGAATTGTAACAAATGTCTCCAGTGTTGCAAACTTTTCTGGTTCACAAAGATCCAAAGCACTCTGGTTACAAATGTTTTCAAGATTGAAGCAAATGCCACACAATTCAAGAGGAGGTATAGGTCACAAAGATGCTGAGTTTCTGAACATGCCATATGTTGACCCTCACTCTTTGACTGATATTGGAGGTAACTTAACTTCTGAACACCTGAACAATTTATTAGCTGTTGATATAGTTATAGATTGTCTTGATGGTACTGAAAAGAAAGAGAAGCTTCTATACTTCATGAAAGATGGAAGTGTGAAGGTTATGTCCATTCAAGAGTTTTTGGTTAAAACCACAAAGGAACTGAAATATGTTCACTATCTACTTAAATGGAAAAATAAAGTGTGCAAGGTGTTAGTACTTGTGGCCTAGAGACAATAGTATAATGTTCTTAGGGAAGACACTATAATGTTCTTAGGGAAGACATTTTGATTATTAATCAATATGTTCTACGGATTTTCTTTCAATTATTTATTATGTCTTTATTTACTGCGATATTAATGTTAGAATAATAAATGTCCTTGGAATATAAGCATGAATTCTATATCTCTATGTATGTGACTTAGAAATGAGATTATATGAATAGTGTTTATAATCCTAAAGAAATCCCTAGTCGGGTATTATTATTTGAGGAGAATAATAATGCATTAAGACTAGTATGTTTGTTGACTGATGACCACATCTCATTGGTCATAAGTATGGTGATACTAAAGTCAAAGACATAAGTGCATGTTAGCAGAACATGGCACTGGATAGACCCACCGTGTGAATTCTTCATGGTAAATGTTATCAAGTGTCATAAGAAATTCTCACAATGATAATGGTGTTATGATCCTTAGACTTGAAATCATTATATTTCTATATGAGAATTAATATACTTTGATTCAACTCAAAGTTACCTTTGACCGGGTAATGATAAAGGTGGACATTGGGTATATTATGAATCATATGAGAAATATGAATAATAGATATAGGATTTAACCCTCCTATTTTAGGAGTGATATTATTGGCCTCTTGATTGAGTGAGACTATGAAATGCATGGTCATGCTCAAATTGTGATTTGTTTAATAGTCTACTCATCGATCAAGTAAACCAGGATTAAATGTTGAAGAGGATGACATAAACCATGCCTCGAGTTTAATCTATAATATAAGGTTAAAAGGATTATATTACATGGAACATTATTCTTTAAAGGTTTAATTGGATCACCAATTATTATTATTACTTGGGTAGCAATGATGTATTACTAGATGTTGCGCATTGTTTATAATTTTATTATGAGATATTAAAATTATTGTCAACGTAATAATAACCTAAAGGGTTACACATAAAGAACGTTTTAAACGGAGCATTAATTAAATTTCGAATTTAATTGAATTATTATTATTATTGAATTATTGGATTAATTAAGTAGGACTTTATTAATTATATAATAATTCGAATATAATAAATAATACTACTAATAATCAGATTGTGTTTTGGAAGCCCAATCAGATTAGGTATAGGCCCAGAATTCTCTCCATATAAATACATTATGATGTATTGTTTTAGGGTTAATTGAAAAAAAAAATGTTTTTAAAAAAAAAAACCCTAGCAGCTCTAAATCAAAGAGAGGCTAGAGAGAGAGAGAGAGAGAATTCCGAGGGCAGTTCTTGGCTAGTATTAACTCCGGTGATCGTTGGACGATCGGGCGTTCGTGTGGACTGATTAGAGACGTGTATCGCAAGACGGGACACGTGGTGATCATATCAAAGGACCTCCATTAGTTAGTCGTTCGTAAAGCTTCAAAAGGTAAACGATTCTATTTACGAATTAAATATTGTTTTTCGCATGGATCCTGCGGAGGGTTTCGTTAATTTTTCTGTTTTACGCATTTTTCTGTTGCGTTTTCATGCCCGAAACCCTTCAATGGTATCAGAGCTACTTGCGAAAAGTTTGAATTCATTTATATGTTTACTGTTTTGATGATAAAATCATGTTTGCGACTATCATGATTGATGCATTGTTTTTATGAAAACATGAATATTGTATTGATGTATATACATAAATTGTATAATAATGATGATTGAGATGATCATATGATGATCATATAATCTGTATGTATTCTGATATATACATGATATATTTTTGTTCTTGTTATGAGAATCGTATTCGATACGATTTCTGATTGGCTGCGCAGATTTGGTGAAATTTGCATACTCTCTCAGAATTTCGCCGAGAATAACTTTTCGGAAAGGGAAACGGGCGTGTGAACAATACTGACTATGTCACTCGTTCATCTGTAAGGCGTTTGACGTCGTTTACTGTCTGTAAACAGCGATTTATTGTTTTCATAATTCTGATTTTCATTTTCTGATTTACACTTTATTTGATTTTGTGATTGGATCATGAAAAATATGATATGGTGTGATATGTTGATGAAATCTGAGATGTTCTTAACTGTTAATTGAGCATGGTGTATGGTTATGGCCCTAAGACCCATAGGTTAGTGGTTTTTGATTATGGTTTTGGTTTAAATACGACTTGCATGTCTTTCATTCTTGTAATGATTAAATCTCGAATGTAACTCGAGTTTCTCTTGTAAGTTTATTATATTAGCTTTTCATATTATGTAATTGATGATATGAAGACATGGAGGCATGCCAAGGAGGCGATCAAAGGAGACATTACAAGGAAGCATGAAGACATGTGTAATTTATTATGTTGTACTTGATACCACCATAGATTGACCTTGATTTTTCCTTAGCTTGGAAAATCGCATAGGATTGGGCCATAACCAAGCACGTTTACTTTACACATTTTACATATATGATGCATGTGATGATGGTATGTATGCGTAGCTATATTGATGCATGTTTTAATTAGATTAAACATGTATGTATTAGATACATCACCCATGACATGCCTGCTAAACAAGATAAAATCTGTAACGATTCAAGATTTTAAAATTGAACAAAACGAACATGAGATTCCTGTGTTTATGAAACACGGAAATAAGTATGAATTTTCGATTTTTTGATATGGGGCGATTTTGACAAAAATACAAGCAGCGCTTGTAAGAAAGGAGGATTTTAAGTGAGACCACTGTGACTCCTCCGTTGGACTGGAAATCAAACCATTGATGAATTTTGAATTGAATTACTTAGTTCAAGGAAAAATTGGGAATCTCTTGATGATGGGATCATGGTATTTTTAATAATAAAATCCCTAAATTTAAAATATTAAGTCACTTAGATGCCTTCCAATGGGTAACACTCGTCAAGACCTAGATCGAGAAAGAGTGGGTTCACCAAAGCGAAGCACTCCAATCTATCGTGGTAAGGCGTAATGAAGTAAATGTGATACTTAACTGTTAGACCATTGGGTTAGACTTAACTAAGTTACCACAATAGGATTGTGAACTTAGAGGCATGGAGTTTGGTATGATTTATTGGATAAATGTGGACAAATGTTGTTATACCTGACTTTCCAAGAGTTATATATGATATAATTGACAAAAGTTGTCTACCTAAATAAATCATGTTTTGGGAGTAAAGCCAAAGCTGACCTTAAGCATGACGAAATATGGATCTTGGCTCACTAGAAGGATTTAGAGTAATGCCTTCCGAATTAATAGTTAGGGCTATTGATTTGATAAAAATAGTGAGAGATATATATTGTGAATATATATGGATAATCACTTGAACATAATTTAATAAATCTGCAACTAACTTATTTTATGCATTTTAACATTGTAGATATCTAAATGGCAAACTCAAACAATTTCTCTGTGCGATCAGTCCTTGAGAAGGAAAAGCTGACAGGAACCAACTTCCTTGATTGGCAAAGGAATTTGAGGATTGTCCTCAGGTAGGAGCGAAAACTTTATGTCCTTGATATTCCTCACCCTGGACCTCTTGCTGCTGAAGCAACCGAGGCTCAACAAAATGCTTATTAGAAGCATCTTGATGATTCTACGGATGTCTGTTGTTTGATGCTAGCGACTATGAGTCCTGAGCTTCAGAAACAACATGAGCATATGGACGCTTATGACATGATTGAGCACCTCAAAAGGATGTTTGAGGGTCAAGCTCGTCAAGAGAGATTTGATGTAAGCAAAGCGTTGTATGCATGCAAACAGGGAGATCGTGACCCGGTTGGACCACATGTTCTAAAGATGATAGGGTATATGGAAACCCTTGAGAATTTGGGTTTCCCGGTTTTATCGGAACACCAAGCAGATTTGATCTTGCAGTCTTTGAACATCAACTACACTCAATTTGTTATAAACTATATTATGAGTGAGATAGACAAAACACCTACCGAACTATTGGCATTATTGAGGACTGCTGAGACCAATATGTCAAAGGCTAACCCTGCTCCCATAATGATGGTGCATAAAGGGAATGCCAAAGGAAAGGGGAAATGGAAAGGCAAGAAGAAGATTGGATCTAAATCTGCTAATCCGAAGCCTGCTTTCAAAAAAGGCTTTGAAGCCTACTAGAGGTGTTGCAAAAGGTGCTGCAAAGGGTGATATATGTCACTTTTGCAAGAAGCCGGGTCATTGGAAGCGTAATTGTCAAGCTTATTTGGAGGATCAGAACCACCTGAAGGGTATGAAGTCTATGAAGATTTCTGATTCAGGTATGTATGTTATAGAAGTCAATTTGTCTACTTCTACATCATGGGTATTGGATACTGGATGTGGTTCTCACATTTGTATAAATGTGCAGGAACTGTGAAAGAGTAGGACTTTGGCGAAAGGAGAAGTCGACCTACGCGTTGGCAATGGAGCAAAGGTTGCTGCTTTGGCTGTAGGGACTTATAATTTATCGTTGCCCACTGGGCTTATTTTAGAACTTGAAAACTGTTTTTATGTGCCTGCGATTTGCAGAAACATTATTTCTGTTTCTAGTTTGGACAAGAAAGGTTTTTCCTTTACAATTTAGAACAATAGTTGTTCCTTTGGTATGAATAATATTACCTATGGGGTTGCATGTTTATTTAATGGTTTATATGTTCTTGATCTTGATATTCCTATCTATAATGTAAATAATAAACGTATTAAGGCTAATGACTCAAATCAAACATACCTTTGGCATTGTCGTTTAAGCCATATAAATGAGAAACGCATTTCCAAGTTACATAAGGATGGATACTTGGATAAGTTTGATTTTGAATCATACGAAGAATGCGAACCTTGTCTCATTGTAAAAATGACTAAAGCTCCTTTTACCGGAAATGGTGAGAGGGCCACCGAACGATTAGAACTTATACATAGTGATGTATGTGGTCCAATGCGTACGATGGCAAGAGGTGGCTTTTACTACTTCATAACCTTTACTGATGATTTTAGTTGATACGGATATGTGTGTCTTTTGAAGAACAAATCCGAATCATTTGAAAAATTCAAAGAGTACAAGGCAGAAGTGGAAAAGCAAATAGGCGGAAGTATTAAAACTCTACGATCTGATCGTGGAGGTGAGTACCTAAGCTTAGAATTTAAGAATTCCTTAAAGGAGTGTGGTATTGTATCACAACTCACACCTCCTGGAACACCACAGTGGAATGGTGTATCTGAAAGGAGAAATCGTACCTTGTTGGACATGGTGCGATCGATGATGAGTCTAGCGGATCTTCCAATTAGTTTCTGGGGTTATGCTCTGGAAACGACTACACACATACTTAACCGAGTTCCTACTAAATCGGTTCAAACTACACCATATGAGATATGGACTGAGAAATGTCATAGCATGTCCTTTTTGAAAGTATGGGGATGCGAAGCGTTTGTGAAACGTTTAGTCACTGACAAGCTAGGACCGAAATCAGACAAATGTAATTTTGTGGGATACCCAAAAGAAATTAAAGGGTATTATTTCTATAATCGTACCGAGAGCAAAGTGTTTGTTGCTCGTACTGCTGTATTTCATGAAAGAGAACTGTTATCTAAGAAAAACAGTGGGAGTATGATAGATTTCGATGAAGTTCGAGAACCACAGAATGACATTGAACCAGAGTTGGAACATGAGCAAGAAGTACATGAAAATGTTACTGCTCAAGAAACACAGGTTGTTCGTAGATCTGGTAGGAATCGCCACGAGCCTGAGAGATATTATGGATTTCTCTCAACTCAGACTGGTGATGTAATGCTTATGGATGAAGATGCGCCTCTTACCTATCAGGATGCTATGAATAGTCCAGATTCTGAGAGATGGCTGGAAGCTATGAAATCTGAGATGGATTCCATGTATGAAAACAAAGTATGGACTTTGGTTGAACCACCTGAAGGGGCCTATTGGGTGCAAAATGGGTTTTCAAGAAGAAAGCAGACATGGATGGTAATGTGACGACCTACAAAGCAAGACTAGTGGCGAAAGGTTTCAAACAAATTCATGGTATTGACTATGATGAAACTTTCTCACCAGTAGCTATGGTCAAGTCCATCGGGATTTTGCTTGCGATAGCAGCTTACTATGACTATGAAATCTGGAAAATGGATGTCAAAACCACTTTCTTAAATGGGAGCTTAGAAGAGGATGTGTATATGATACAACCAGAAGGTTTTGTCGATCCAAGATTTGCTAGAATGGTCTGCAAGCTACTACGATCTATTTATGGATTAAAGCAGGCCTCAAGGAGTTGGAACATTCGTTTCGATATAACAGTCAAAGAGTTTGGCTTTATTCAAAATGAAGATGAGCCTTGTGTATACAAGAAGTTTAGTGGGAGCAAAGTGGCATTCCTAGTATTATATGTTGATGATATATTACTAATAGGGAATGACATACCTTCTCTTCAGGCTGTTAAGACTTGGTTGGGAAAAAGTTTCTCAATGAAAGACTTAGGCGATGCTACCTATATATTAGGGATCAAGATCTATAGAGATAGATCTAGAAGATTAATCGACTTAAGTCAGAGTACATACATTGACAAAGTATTGCATCGTTTTGGGATGCAAGAGGCAAAGAGGGGATTTGTCCCTGTGTCTCATGGGATAGTGATCTCAAAAGAAAACTGTCCTAAATCATTAGATGATAAGGACCGTATGAAAAAGGTACCATATGCTCCTGTAGTTGGTTCAATAATGTATGCAATGATATGTACTCGATCTGATGTTTCATATGCTTTGAGCATGACGAGCAGATACCAGTCTAATCTAGGTGAAGGTCACTGGACGGCAGTCAAGAATATTCTTAAGTACCTCAAGAGAACTAAAGATTCATTCTTGGTATATGGAGGATATGAGAAGCTAGTTGTAAGAGGTTACACTGATGCTAGTTTCCAAACAGACAGAGACGATACTGTGTCTCAATCTGGGTTTGTGTTTTGTCTAAATGGAGGTGCTGTAAGCTGGAAGAGTTCGAAGCAAGAGACAGTAGCTGATTCTACAATGGAAGCTGAGTATATTGCTGCCAGTGAAGCGGCCAAAGAGGCTGTTTGGCTTCGGAAATTTATTGAGGGACTTGGAGTAGTTCCATCGATCGCAGATCCAATTGATCTTTATTGCGATAACAATGGAGCTATTGCGCAGGCTAAGGAACCAAGGTCCCATTCCCGAGCAAAGCATATACTTAGACGATATCATCTACTTCGAGAGATTACAAGGAGGGGAGATATACATATATGTAAAGTGCATACTAATGATAACGTTGCAGACCCACTAACTAAGGCTTTGTCGCAGCAGAAGCACAAAGGTCACACTAGTTCCATGGGTAGTAGATACATGGGTGATTGGCTCTAGTGCAAGTGGGAGATTGTTAGTACTTGTGCCCTAGAGACAATACTATAATGTTCTTAGGGAAGACATTTTGATTATTAATCAATATGTTCTACGGATTTTCTTTCAATTATTTATTATGTCTTTATTTACTGCGATATTAATGTTAGAATAATAAATGTCCTTGGAATATAAGCATGAATTCTATGTCTCTAAGTATGTGACTTAGAAATGAGATTATATGAATAGTGTTTATAATCCTAAAGAAATCCCTAGTCGAGTATTATTATTTGAGGACAATAATAATGCATTAAGACTAGTATGTTTGTTGGCTTATGACCACATCTCATTGGCCATAAGTATGGTGATACTAAAGTCAAAGACATAAGTGCATGTTAGCAGAACATGGCACTGGATAGACCCACCGTGTGAATTCTTCATGGTAAATGTTATCAAGTGTCATAAGCAATTCTCACAATGATAATGGTGTAATGATCCTTAGACTTGAAATCATTATATTTCTATATGAGAATTAATATACTTTGATTCAACTCAAAGTTACCTTTGACCGGGTAATGATAATGTTAGGCCGAATACACAATATAATCAAGATATGTATGAGAATAACAATAAAGAACACTTTTTATGAACAATAAACTGAATTATATTAAATAACTCTTCTCTCAGTGATGTAAAATATCACAGAGAGCTGCTAGGTTACAAGAATAATGTATTCAGTATTCGCGTCCCTTTTAGGGTTAACCTATCTGTGTTTATATAGTACACAGCTACATAATCAATCTCTAATTGATATTCCTATAAATCAGCTATACAATTTATATCAAATTAGGATTGCTTCTGTCTTCTGTTCCGTTTCCTTAGCTATCTCAATATATCTTGCTTCTTTCCATCTTCAAGATATATTGCTTCTAGAATCTTCATATTAGCACCGACAGCTTCAGCAAACTTTCACCCCGTCAGACTTTAACAAACTCTGACTGGCTTCTAGTATAAACTCTGATGAGTACCTATTACTTAAACTCTGACTGGCTTCTAGTATAAACTTTAGACTTCATCATTCTCTCTCTTAAAACTTGTGCAGCATTGTGAGTACTTTGATTTTTCACTTTTAGCAGATATAAAACATACTCCAGCTCTTCCCATAGTTTTAGATGAATGTCAGCTTCTCCAACTCTATAAACTCTTCCATCAGCCATAAAATATAACAGAAACTCCTTTTTGATTCCTCTGTGATAGATCATCTGAACAGACTCTAACTTGTCAAGGCTTTCTTGAGTTACCCCAACACCAGGTTCTGCCAGAGATGTATGATCTAAAGGACTGTTATTTATTCTTCTCTCTCTATGTGATCCCAAACCAGATCTATCATAGGATTCCTTTCCTAACACAGTTCTGCTGTGTAGAATGTTCACATTTTCTGGCTTCAGAGTTTCATCTTTAGATGGTCTTCGAAAAGTACCTTGGAGTTGTGGAGATATCAATTGAGTTTGTACAACTTGAGCAGTGTCAGAGGTTGTCACAACTTTAACAGAATCATCAACTTGAGCCTTGTCAGAGGTTGAATGATTTAGAACAGATTCAACTTGAGCAATGTCAGAGGTTGAATGATATTTCTTGGTCACTGTATCTTCTATCATCTTTCCTTTGCCCTTACCAGAAACAGTATCTGTTGGCCTCCTTGTGTATTGTATACTCTGTTGAGAATTTTCTTTGATAGAGATACCCAATTCTTTCTTCCTTGGAACTTTTACAGCTTTCTTCTTGTATTTACCAGAAGCAACTTTCTTTCTATGCTCTTCAGATAGCATATTCAATTCAACTTCCATATCCTCAACTGTAGCTTCACCACCATGCTCTTCTAGAAACAGTTGAGCTGCAATCTCTTCATATGTAGTTGGTTGAGAAGAAACCAGTAGACTTTTAGCTTTTGAAGTAGATTGAGCTTCAGTGTTTGCTCTTTCAGAGGTTGTCAGATTTCTAGCAGAGTTTGACCTAAGTCTCCCTTGCTCTTGAATAATTTTTGACCTTCTCTCTGATTCCTTGCTTCCACCATCTGTTGCATCATCCCTCCGTCTCAAAGTATGAGTCCTTTTGCATTTGTCTTTAGGAACTCTCTCCCCCTTTTTGACATCATCAGGAATGAGCACTGATGTCAGCAATTCCAAAGATGCAGCAATTGAATCAATCTTTGTAGACATTTCAGTCTGATTTTCTTCAATTTTACTTAATCTGTTCTTCATGGCATCTTGTTCTCTGGATAATAAAATTTTCTCATGCTTCAAAGTTAGCTCCCTTGCAGTCACATCATTCCTCAACCCAGTAACTTCTTTCTGAGTTTCATCAAAATGATTGTGAAGAGATTTCACTTGAACAATTGTAGCTTGAAAATTTGCAAGAAGCTCAGGATTAACAATAGTAGAGGCAGACTTTTTTACAAGATCAGCTGCCCTTTGTGAAGTGAAGATACAGTCATGATTTGACCAATTTTCATAATACATGTCCTGAAAATGTGCTTCAGTAGCATGTTGATTTTCTTTGATAGACTCTGCAGTAGGATCCCTTAGAAAAGGTATTGATTCATTGTCATCAGAGTCTGCATGATCAGAATTTACAGAAGTATGATCATTATTTTCAGAAACAACTATGTCTTCATCAACATTTGCTGCTAGAGGCTCTGCAGCTTCTTCAACTACATTCTCAGCAGTAGCTTCAATATTTGACTGTGCAACTTCATCATGAATATGCTCTGCAACAGCTTCATTTCTCTCAGAGTTTACGTCCTCAGCAACTTTTTCTTCTTCTAGAACAGCATGTGAAACAGAGTTTGCAACACGAATATTTTCTTCAAGAGTCTCTGCTGTAGCTTCAGCCATCTTCTCAACTTCAACAATCTTCTCAGATGAGACAGATTTTGCTTCCTGATCAACCTCTTCACCCAATTCAGGAATTTGATTGGTGACAGAGAGAATCTCTGTTTGAGTTGCCATAGACTCTTCAATTACCAGAGTGGCTTGATCAGCTGCCACATCCTCAGTGTCACAAACACTGATAGCAGGATGTGCTTCAATATCCATGTCCAAAGGATCAACAAAATGATCAGCATCAACATTTGCAGCATCATTGTCTTCAAAATTGACATCAGCATTTGCTCTGTCCTTTGTAGGCACAGTATCTTCAATATTTACATCAGCCTCCTGAATTACAACATCAGGAGCTACATTCTGTTCAGCTTTAGGAACAGCTGTAGGAACAACCTCAGGAACAGCTTCAGTGTCTAACTCATCAAAAATATAGTTAGATATCAACCTTCTTCTTCTCTGAGTCAGAGTTTCAGTATTATCCTCATCATCAGAACGAGGTCTCTTTGCTCTCCTTTTCTTAGAAGGTCCAACATAGTTTGGCACAGAAATTTTAGATACCCCAACCTCAGTAGCTGGCTTAACAGACTTTGCTGGTTTAACAGCCCCGTGTTTGACTCTGCCACTTTTCTGGATTGGGTGTGATGTGGATGGAGCAACTTCAGTATTTAATGGTTCTGGTTGTGATTCTGCTTGGATAGAATCATCCAAAAACTGTTGCACTAATGCAGGCAGTAAAAGATCACCTACATTACCCTTCTTAACATCCTTATTCACAAGATCAGAGAATATACGTTTGTGTAATTTAAAACAAGGAATAACATCTTCATCAAGAATGTCTACCCCACTAACACAAGCAGAAAGTAAAAGCTGACAGAATCTAGCAAAGTAAACTACTCTCCTATTTTCAGTCATCTTTTCACCCATATTAATAAGAACTAGTCTACCAAAATCAAAATGAGTACCATAGATAAGAGAATACCCAATTTGTAGACTTTCAATGGGGATTGCATCCCAGTTAGTGCACTTCTTCCCGAACGTTCTTGTTATACAATCGAAGAAAAAGCTCCACTCTTTCCTCAAGAACGGTCGCTTCAACTGACCTATCTTAGTCAAAGATCCACCATATCCTATTTCCCTCATCATCCTTAGCAAATCAGCATCACCAACAGCAATGGTGTAAGCAGAATGTTCATCAAAGCCCATCGCAGCACGAACTGTACCAGGAGTAATAAGATACTCTGTTTCCTGAAACTCAAAAACAATGGATGGTGTTCCAGAATCACCACCATCATCATAGACACCAGTTTCCCAGAAGCTTTTGATTTGCGACACATAAAGCTTATGTGGTTCTACAAGAGCACGCCCAATGGGGGATTGGGCAAGAAAGTTTTGCATCAGATGAAACGCCTCCGGTGTGTTCTCATTAATCAAAGGAGCAGCATAGTTATTTGGAACAAATTCAAGCCCAGAAGAGACAAAAGCAGTAGAAGCCATTAGTACGATTAAGAAATAAACAGAGAATGGCTTAGAGAGTGTTAGGCTCAAGACATGTCTGAATACCACTATTAACAAGCCTACACTATGTGACTATGTCACACTACATGACCTAGTGATTTCTATCACTGGGATATAGTATAGGTCTCTAAATGTACTTGTCTTGTTCTCATGAACAATAGCTTTATCATGTATGCTCAGATCTATAATGAGCTTAATAAAGTTTCTTGCATCTAGATTGTATATAGGCCATTGAATAATTGTCCTGGTAGAAGTTCAGTAATGTTCATGCAGCAGGATAGAAATGAATAAGGCCATAAAGAAATAAGTTGCAGAAATTTGTCTAAGGCATTATATAGCAAAGTCAGAAGAAAGCTATGTCGTGAAGTCACCAATATCTATGTCGTGAAGTGCTACATCGCATAGTCCATTTTGGTCTATGTCGAGAAGTCCTCAAGACACATGTCGTGAAGTGTTGAAGTCAGCAAAGTCAAAGAAGCCTAGATCGTGAAGTCCTCAGAAGCCTTATGTCGCATAGTCATCAAAATGACCTATGTCGCATAGTCATCAAAATGACCTATGTCGCATAGTCATCAAAATGACCTATGTCGCATAGTCATCAAAATGACCTATGTCGCATAGTCATCAAAATGACCTATGTCGCATAGTCATCAAATGACCTATGTCGCATAGTCGTCAAATGACTTATGTCGCATAGTCGTCAAATGACTTATGTCGCATAGTCATCAAATGACCTATGTCGCAAAGTCTTCAAAGGCTATATCGCGTAGTCCTCACAAGGGAGATCGCGAAGTCAGGAATGAAGTGGAGTTCACGATATCAACACTTAGCCGTTTATAACAAGACAATTCAAGGTACAGAATCAAGAATCAAAAGAGACAAATACTGAAGCATTTGTTCTGGCAAGGTGGTCCAAAGAATAGATGGCAAATCTACAGCTAAACTTGGAGAGAAAGATAAGAGACAAGTAGCTACAGAAACGGGAAAGACTTCGAAAAGCAGGTGGTCCTTCCTGACACAGTTAACGTCTTATGGCAGGACAAGTTGGACTTTCAGCAAGGGGTAACTGTGTAAAAATAGGTGTGTGCACTAGTTTGTATAGGGCTTATATATATCATGCACATCCTATTTTAAGCTTTAAGAGAGATACACATAGTTATTTGCTAAGCTCTTTTCTCTGTAAGCAAGCAAGTACAAACTGTTCTTGTTTAGAAGCCAGCAATTCGATTGTGAATTTCTTGGAAAGCTGTAGTATTTAATTTGCTTATACAAAGTAGATTAAAGTGATTGTGCGTGTTGTTTACTTTCTGCATATTACATAGCATAATCATATACAGTTTACATTTAGTTTCAAGAAAGCAAAAATCCATCAAACTATCCATTCACCCCCCTCTGTCTAGTTTCTAGGTGATATTCATTCCTAACAAGTGGTATCAGAGCGTAGGCTGTTAACGTACAAACAGGAAAAGATCAAGAATGAGTTCACAGAAACTGAGCAGTATCAAGATTCCTCCCTTTAACAAGGAGCACTACAGTGTATGGAAAAAGAAGATGTTGCTTTTCATCAAAGCTTCTAACCCCATGTATTTAGATATTCTAAAGCATGGTCCCTTTATTCCAATGATCGAGATTGGTGAAACAACCAATGACACTGAGATTGTACCAGCAAAACATGTGCCCAAAGACCCCTCAAAATACACTGATCCTGAAAAGGAGAAAGTAGCACTGGATGGACATCTTCAACTTATCATTTTTGAATCTATGGACTTCAACATGTATGGCACTGTTGCTCATTGTACTAGTGCCAAGAAGATGTGGGATCTTATAGAAGTGCTCTGTGAAGGAACTACTGAAGTAAGAAAGAACAAGAAGCAGATTCTTGTTTCACAATATGAAGCCTTCATGGCTCAGCCAAAAGAGGGAATCACAGAAGTGTTTGAGAGATTCAACAAGCTGATAAACGATCTCAAACTCTATGACAAACACTATGAGACAGAAGAGCTCAATATGAAGTTCTTACTAACTCTTCCAGATCACTTGGAACCAAGAACCTCTTCCCTTAAAGAAAGAGATCTAACAAAGATTGGTTTTGATGTGTTGTATGGTGTTTTGAAGACATATGAGTTAGAGCTGTTTCAAAAGAGATCGATTCAAGAAAAGCAAGGATTAGTGGCCAATACCTCCTGTGCCCTTATTGCTGACAATCTAGGTCAAAGAATGGATTCTCTAAAAATCAGTCATGTCAAGATTGAGGAACTGGAAAGTGATGACACTGGTGATGAAACTCAGGTTGTGTATGATTTACCTGAAGAGGATGAGTTCTACAGCATTGATGAACTGGACAAGATGGAAAACAAATCTTTTGCTTATATGGCTAGGAGATACCCTAACATAAGGTTTAAGAGGAAACAACCATTCAAGTCTAGATTCAATAGTGGAAATGCTGGTGGTTCAGGTTGCTCAAACTCTTTCATCAAAGGAAAAGGGATTACTGGTGCAGTTAAAGGAGGATACAAATCTGGGAGTGTGGATAGGTCCAAAATAAGATGCTATAACTGCAATGAACTTGGGCATTTTGCCACTGAGTGCAAAAAGCCTAAACAGGTCAAGAAGGACAAAGCATACTTAGAGCTTGAAGCTAAGTATGAGGCTCTACTCAAGAAACAGCAGGGTAAAGCTTTTATTGCTGAGGGAAAATGCTGGGATGACTCTGATGAAGAAGAAGAACAAGAGTACTCAAATTATGCCTTGATGGCATTTTCTGATGATGGTGATTCTAGTCAGGTACCTATTCTTACTTCTCTTGATATGACTCCCCTTCAATATAAGCAAACTGTTGAAGATATGAGTATTGAGATGTTTAATATTCATACTAGCATGTTAGTAGCAAATGAAGAAATTGATAGACTAACTGCTAGAAATCTTGAGCTTACTGAAAAGAATGAGGAACTTGAGTTAATGGTTGTGAACCTTGATGGTTTGAAAAAGGAGGTTGTGTATCTTAAAAACAAAGTGATTTGTGCTGAACAAATAGAGAAAGCTCTTAGGGAACAAATTGCTGAAACTGAATTGAAACTAAGAAGCTTTAAGAACTCCTCTGAACTTATTCAAACCTATCACAAGGAACACACTGAAGATAGCAAGGTTGGAGTTGGTTTTGACTATGAGAATGATAAAGGAAGGAAGAAGGAAAAGGGCAAAGGAAAAGAATCTTTTACAAACAAAAATGCCCCAACTATTCTGTCTAGTGTTGAACAGCCCATCTTTAAAAAGAGTGTTGTTGAGTTTGATGAAGAACTATTGATCATCAAACAACAACTTCTTGAAGAAGATGAGGCTGCTAAAAACACTTCTTCCTCTCCTGAATCTGTCAGTCAGAAAGAAACCAAAGACAATCTTGTCAAAAGTCCTAAAGCAAAGAAAGAAGTTGTAAAGAAAAAGAAACAAAACAGAAATGGTAAGGTTGGTGTCAACAAGGGTAACAATTATGCTTATGTGCCAAATGCTCCCAGGAAACAATGTCAGAAATGTCTATCTGTTAATCATTTGACTCATAAGTGTAACAAACAAGTGAATGTTGAAGTTGATAACCTGAGTAACCATTCTGCTAGCATAAGCTCTAGTCATGATTCCTTCTGCGGTAAGCCAAATTGCATGACATGCTATGTGACTGTTATTGCTAACTGTTTATCTCTAAAGCATAAACTTGATTCTGCACAATCTAGTGAATCACACACACATGCACACTCACAGGACAGGATCCCCAATCAGGGTCGAGAGGGTGTACACTTCATGTGAGCCTAAGAGTGTGAACTCCAAAGCCACAAACAATATGAAGTATCCTACTGTGATGAATGCAACTTATGACAGAAGAATTGTTAACAAAAATGTTTCTAAATCAACTGGACCCTACCATGTGTGGGTACCAAAAACAACTTAGTTACTCTGTGAATGCAGGGCAACATGAATAAAAGAGTCATATGGATCTTGGACAGTGGATGCTCAAGTCACATGACTGGTGATATAGCCCTGCTATCACATTTTGAGGAAAAGGCTGGCCCATCAGTAACCTTTGGAAATGACAACATTGGTTATACAATGGGATATGGCAGTATAAAATCTGGAAATGTCATTATTGAAGATGTAGCATTTGTTGAAGGACTGAAGCATAATCTCTTGAGCATTGGACAATTTACCAACAGGGGTTTCAAAGTGGAATTTGATGAAGATCATTGTTCAATCTCAAAAAGAGAAAGTGGTGAAGTTGTTCTAACTGGTGTGAAGAAAGGAAGCCTGTTTGTAGCTGATCTCAAGGCTGCAGACAAGGGAGAAATTTGTTGTCTCTACACTAAAGCCACAAATGAGGAATTCTGGCTATGGCACAAGAAACTGTCTCACTTAAATGTTCAGGCAATGAACTCTCTAATCAAGAGAGAACTCATCAGGGATTTGCCTGCCTTGGAGTTTGTGCAAGATGGAGCATGTGAAGCTTGTCAGAAAGGAAAGATGAAAAGATCTAGTCACAAGAACAAGTTGCTCAATACAAACTCAAAACCTCTGCAGCTAATTCACATGGATTTATTTGGTCCTATGAATGTAATGTCCCTTTCCAAAAAGAAATATGCTCTAGTAATGGTTGATGATCATTCAAGATACACTTGGGTGGAATTCCTATTCTCCAAGGATGAAGCACCTCAAGTCATAATAGAGCATATCAAGAGAGTTGATAGAGAAGCACAAAGCACTGGTTCCTCTGTAGTTGCTTTGAGAAGTGATAATGGGACTGAGTTCAGAAATTCAACATTGTATGAGTTTTGCAAAGATAAAGGAATTTCTCAACAATTCTCAGCTCCTAGAACACCTCAACAAAATGGAGTAGTTGAGAGAAAGAATAGAACTCTCATTGAAGCTGCAAGGACAATGTTGTTGGATGCAAAGCTACCCACTAGCTTTTGGGCTGATGTTGTTAACACAGCATGCTATGTACAAAATAGAACATTAATCAATAAGAAGTCTGGCAAAACTCCTTACTCATTAATGACTGCAACTTATCACAAACACAGGGGGAGAAGAAGAGAATGCAACTGTAAACCAAAATGAGCATGGAACAGATCAAGGAAATGAACAGGGGCACACAAGAAAATGGGACAGAGCCCACACTAGGGATCAAATCATTGGAGATCCTAGTGAGGGAGTTAGAACAAGAAGGGCAACATTAAATACATGTTTGTATAGCTGCTTTCTGTCACAAGAGGAACCTAAGGTAGTTGAAGAAGCTTTGAAGATTTCTGATTGGATTGTTGCCATGCAAGAAGAATTGAATCAATTTGAGAAAAATAAAGTATGGGAGCTAGTGCCACCTCCTGAAAGAAAGAATGTTATTGACACCAAATGGGTATTCAGAAACAAGATGGATGAAGAAGGAGTGGTAATTAGAAACAAAGCAAGGCTGGTTGCCAAAGGATACTGTCAGCAAGAAGGCATTGATTATGATGAGACATTTGCACCTATAGCAAGACTGGAAGCCATCAGAATCTTCCTGGCTTTTGCAGCTCACTCAAATTTCAAGGTGTATCAAATGGATGTGAAAAGTGCATTTCTCAATGGTGATCTTGCTGAAGAAGTGTATTTATCTCAACCACCTGGCTTTGAAAATGAAAACTTTCCCGACTTTGTGTACAGACTGCTTAAGGCACTCTATGGACTCAAACAGGCACCAAGAGCCTGGTATGAGACTCTATCTCAATTCCTTCTTGAGCATCAATTTACCAGGGGTACAATTGACAAAACCCTATTCTTCAAGAAGCATGGAAATGATATCATTCTTGTTCAAATCTATGTGGATGATATCATCTTTGGCTCTTCAAACGAAAAACTCTGTGAAAGGTTCTCTAAGTTGATGCAAAGCAAATATGAGATGAGTATGATGGGAGAATTAACCTACTTTCTGGGTTTGCAAGTACATCAAAGGGAGTATGGCATCTTCATAAACCAATCAAAGTATGTCAAAGATCTTTTGAAGAAATATGGTTTAGAAGACTCATCCCCTGCAAAAACTCCCATGTCCACTACAATCAAGCTTGATGAAGACAAGAAAGGCAAAAGAGTAGACATCAAGGTTTACAGAGGCATGGTTGGATCACTACTCTATCTCACTGCTAGCAGGCCTGATATCATGTTTGCCACATGCCTTTGTGCAAGGTTCCAGTCTGATCCCAAGGAATCTCACATGATGGCTATCAAAAGGATTTTCAAATATCTGAAAGGGACTCCTAATCTTGGGCTATGGTATCCAAAGGGCACTGGGTTCAACCTGGTTGGCTACACAGATTCTGATTATGCTGGATGCAGAATTGACAGGAAGAGCACATCTGGAAGCTGTCAGTTCTTAGGTCAAAGGTTAGTGTCCTGGTTTAGTAAGAAACAACAGTCCACAACAACATCCACAGCTGAGGCTGAATATATTGTTGCTGGAAGTTGCTGTGCTCAATTGCTTTGGATTAGAAATCAACTCATGGATTATGGACTAGTGTTAGAACACATTCCTCTATTGTGTGATAATACTAGTGCAATATCCATAGTTTCCAATCCTGTTAATCATTCTACTACAAAGCACATTGAGATCAGGTACCATTTCATTAGGGAACATGCTGCAAATGGTACCATAGAAGTCTCTTATGTTCCAACTGAGAAACAATTAGCTGACATATTTACTAAGCCTCTGAATGAAACTGTCTTCAACAGACTTGTGAGTAAAATTGGAATGCTCAATCCTTCATTTAGTTGTTCTAAGTAAGTATGCTAGTTAATTGTCGCAGCAGTAAATTTTCACTGTATATAAATGCTCTATTTATTTGGAGTGAAAATTAGCTGGGATATGATCTATAAATATTTCAGTATTTTACTGCATATTTTTCAAATCATATATGGTTGAGGAGTTGTGAGCTTTTGAGACATCTCGATATAGATAATTTTGAGAGTTCACGACATAATACAAATCAAACAGACTTATATCGCAAACTGTTCAAATTGTGAGACTTTGCGATATAGTTCATTTCATGAGTTTGCGACATAGTTCATTTTAATGACTTTGCGACATAGAATAACTATATCGACAAGTCTCCATATTTGACAGAATTTTGATTTAAATTTACTTTATTTCAATTTTTGATTTAAGTCTGACAAAATCTTAAAAAAAAAAAATCAAAAAAAAATCAAAAAGAGAGTTTTAGACAAGGTATTTTCACTATATCGCAAAGTCATCCAAATTCTGATATCCTCAAGACTTTGCGACATAGTTTAATTCAGGACTCTGCGATATACTTTGCAAGGACTTTGCGGTACAGGCCATTTTGAGACTTCGCGACATACATTTAGTCTGTACATATTCATAACTCCATATCGTAGTGTCTCTATCATATAAATACTTTTTGTCGACCGTTCACAACTTTTCATCTTGTCATTTGCTCTCAATTTCTAAAACCTAAACTCTTCTCTCTTTTCTTCAATCTCAATCTCAATTTCAATGGCACCCAAATCTCAAACAGCTTCCTCTTCAAGCCCTTTAAACATTCCCAAAGAAACAAATCTTCTCACCATTCCCTCTGAGGCTGAGGCTAACCCAAGGTACAAGTGTTTTGTACGGTTCTTGAACACTTCCTACCTACGCCAAGCCCTAACCCTGAACCCTACATTGTATATCGATGTGTTGGAAGGATTCTGGAGAACGGCGTTGGTATCAACTATGGCTAGGGAAGATGGAACCTCATTCCAGGAGGTTAGTTGTTCAATTGGAGGCAAACACTTCCAGTTTGGTGAAAAGGAAATCAATGAAGCTTTGGGGTTCAAGGTGGAGGGTCATGACCAAGAAGCTACAGATGCTCAAATCGTAGACTTCATGACCTTCATTCTGTATGCTGATGAGATAGATACTGGAAAGCTAAATAAGAAGTTTGTGAGAAGGGAGTGGTCATTTCTGTTTGACGCACTCCAGAAGGTGTTCCTCTGCAGAAGACAGGATGGGACCATATCAGTCACATTGCTGTGAAGCTAGCCTACTCCCTGGCCAACAACCAGAAGATCAATGTGGGAGCCATAATTCTCAAGGAATTGGCTCGGAGGCTAGGCAGGACCGTTCGTGGTAGAGGTAATGACATCTTTTACCCTCGTTTCCTTCAAGTTATTTTAAATTTTCTTGATGCAAATATCCATGAATTAGAGGGTATAGATAAAACTAAAATGGCTTATTCTAAGTACATGTCCAAAGTACTATTTGGCTCATTGGACACAAGGAATCAAGTGGATGTGATTCTAAGTGTGACCAAGCATATGCAGGACACATTTGAGTCTTATCCACTTGATAAGCCCATATACCATGAACTTTCCTGGACAGGGGAGGCTAAGACTGAAGGAGCTGCACAGTCTAACCCTAGCCTTCCTATCCCATCCAGCAACCCCACTGCAAACACAACTGTAGAAATTAGGGAGCCAAGTGCATCAGTCTCCCAAAAGACTGATGTTACTAAAAAGAAGACTAAGAAGAGACCCCTAAAAGTGATTCAAGAAACTGAAGAGTTAGAAAGTGAGAATCCTGAGTCACCTCTCACCAGACAAAGTAAGAAATCCAAATCCAAACCTACCACTGGATCCTCCCAACAGGATTCAGATGTGGAAAAAGGGGTACACCTATTACTGTCAATGGCCTCCCAACAGGTTATTGGCATTGAAAAGAGTAGTCTCCCCACTACAATCTGTACTGAGTCTGCACAGGATCAAGAACTCACTCTTGATCCTAGGAGAAATAAGGATGCTGACACATTGAGTGGAGAGCACATCACACTTGAAACTCCTCCTATTTCTCAGGGGGAGTTGCCAAAATTCAATCCACACCACACTTCTCTTCCAGAATCTACATCTAACATTTCTTCTCAACAGATCAGTCATTCACATGACTTTTCTGCAATTGATCAATCACAATCCAACACTGTGATTGAGCCAACCTCAAGTGACATGGTGCATGACACTGTGCTCACCACCCAGGAACCACATCTAGTTGGTCAGGGAATGCATGCTGGGGCATATCCTAATGACACCAACACAAACATGGAGGATTCACCAGTTTTCACTGGAGCCTCTATGCCAAATTCTCCCATCCTTAGGGATGTGGAACTGTCTTCACAGACAAATAGGGCTGATGTTGTAACACATCCCATTTCAATGGAGACAACATCAGACTCTACAGCCATTCCAAGGCTGGAGGAGACTCAAAAACTTTCATCCCTTGAAGTGCCTAGCACTAGCTCTCACTTGGCTCAGGCCACTATGTCAGAATGGCTGAAGCCTGTGCAACATGACAAGCCTTCAGGATCATCAACTGTGCCTTCTAAAATGACAGAAGAAGCCATTCAAGATCTACATGTGGCACAGATTGATGAGTTCTAAAAAATAGCTCAACACCTCCTCACCTCCAACTTGCCAAATGCTGATTATGAGGCTATTCTTCTTTGCCACAAGGAGGATGTTGCAGCTCAACAGGAGAAAATAGTGGATGTAGCTGAACCAGAGGGAAATGTGGATGCCTGGTTGGATGCTAAGAGGTCTATCAAACTCAAGGATGCCCTGGCTTTTCTGAGAGAAAATTATCTCACCTCTTTAGGCTCCAATGCAAAGGATCTCTCTCCTGCTGCAGTTTATGATGCTATAAATGATGTCTACAAGAATCATCTCAAGGCTCTGCACTATCTTGGGAAAGGGCATCAATCAGAGATTTATTCTATCCAGGAGGAGACAGAAAGATCCCTCACTCAGCTAAGAAACTCATATCTCTCTGATTTTCCCAAGGTGGATGGCATCCTCAAAGAAATCCAGAAAACAAATTATAATGTCAACAGGATGGATATCTCTCTAGCCATGGTCACTGACAACATCAAGAAACTGGCTACTACATTGGAAAATCAAGTCAAGGCCAACATCAACTCTAATGCAATGCTGAATGTGATTTGGAAGAATCAATATGGTGACAAATTGGTGGATGGAGTTCCTATGTCAAACATCTCCAAATTTGACTTTGCCAAGATCAAGGATCAATCTCTAAATTCTTTCAAGTCTCAACAGCTATTCTCCAAGGTGGATGGTCTAGAAAGAGAAGCGGCCTCTCTGAAAGATGAAAACATGATACTTGCTCAATCTCTAAACCAGCTCAATGACAAGCTGGATGACCAAGGCAACAATACCTCCAATATCCTGCTGGTGCAACAACAAATGTTGACTTCTATGATGAGACAAATGAACCTGCCTATCCCTGGGGAAGCTCAAGACATCTTGTATGATTCCAAACCTAAGGGGGAGAAACAAAAGGAGGTCATTCTACAAAAGAAAGGGGGAGTACCTGCCAAGCAACAGAAGCTTAAGGGCAAAATTTCTGAAGAAACAATCAAACCAATAATCCTACCCCCTGTAGAGGTTATAAGTGCACAAGGTCAGAAAAGCACAGTCACAACCACCTACTATCCATCCACGATGCCCAAAGACACTTCAGCTACTCAACCTGCTCAACATACTCCTAATGCTCAACCTGTCAAAGCTACAGTTATCACAGAGGCCAAGCTACAAGTAGTTGCCAATTCAAACATCTATCATGATGAGGCCTTCCTGGAGTTTCTGAAAGCCATCTACAGAAATGCTCATGAAGATGCAAGAGGCTACAAAGAGAAGCTCAAGGAAAGCATCAAGTACTTCACAGCTGCAGTAAAGAAAATCAGGGATGTTCATCTAAGAGAGGTTATCATGGTGTGCAAGGACAATTGCTTGTGGCATCTATCATTTCAAACTCTAGAAAGACTGAGATTTACTGAGCTGTCAATCATTCTGGAGTTGATTGAAAAGCATGGAGTGAACAATGAAAGTCTATACAATGACTTGAAGATAGATCAAAATCAAAGATTGCTTGAGGTTATCTCCAAACCAAGGACAATTATCTACCAAAGTCTATCTCAAGATAACATCATTGACCAACTTATCATTCCCTCAGACCTGAAAATGAAGAACAATGCAAAGATCAATCAGGTGCTACAAATGCTGAGAGCCAAGAGAGGAGTTAGGACAGTTGAGGAACTAGAAATGATTCACACTCTACAATCTTTTCTGATTCATGGAGTCATTCCTGAATCTGTCAAAGAAAAGAGCAAGAAGAAGGATGGTGAGGAGAAAACCTACAGAAGGAGATCTCATTCAAGGAGTGATAAGGATGGACCAAGTGAAAGTAGCAGGAGCAAATCCTCAAAGAAGACTAAAGGTGTTGATGATGACAAGAGGGATTCTAAGGGGACAAAAGAAACAGTCAAGAGAACAAGGAGTGGAATTCAGCAAGTCAAGGACATTTCTAGCAGTACTTTAACCACAACACAAGACTCTAGGTCTAGGGTGGGTACTGTTAGTAATGATCCTCCAAAATCATTATCTAAGACTTCTGAACCTGAATTGCCACAGAATAAAGAAGGAGCCACAAAAGGAACATCAAAAAGACACTTCCACAAAGTCACAGTTGGTGGAGTGTTACAGTGGATGAAGGGAAAAGGAATGAAGCTACTCCCAAGTGATGTGGCACTGAAGACTAATTCTCCCTGCTCCACAAAGCTACCTCAAGTGAAGCACATGAAGATCAAGAGGGCAGCTAAGAGGACAAGGATAACAAAGAAGAATGGGATAATCACTAATGTTGTAGGGATCAAAGTGCTTCCTCTTGATGAAGACTATGATGAAGATGCCCTAGCATTCTTGAGAGCTCAAAGAATCTTTGAAGTCAAGGTGAAGCTAGATCATCTAGAGATCAAGTACACTGATGGAAGAGAAAGGATAATGAAGCAAGGAGGCTGGCAATATTTCTATAAGTATGAGCTTGAAAGGATAAATGCCTTACTGAATTATGAAGAAAAAGAAGAAAGGACATGGAAGATAGATATTGCCAGGTACTTGAAAATGCATGTTGATTATGAAGAAAACATGAGGAAAGAGAATGAAGAGAAAAACATACAGAGAGAGAAAGAAATGGCTGAGATGGAGGAGAGGGCTAAAGAGCTAAGGCAGAAAGGGCTGTGCAGGGTCAAACAAAATCCTTACATTGTGGAGTACAAAAACTCAAATGGAGGCCAAAGCAAAATAAGGATGGAGTTTCTGGACTCCTATGTAGAAAGTGCACTCAAGGCTGCAATTGATGACTTGAAAGGCTCACCTCTCATTGAAGAACTGATTGCAAGAGAAGAACTTCAAGAAGCCATCATAGACATGAATAGAAGAGAAGAGATAAGGAAAAAGAAGATTTATGATGATTTTCAAGAGAAGCAATTGGAAGCTGAAGTTGCTGAGCAACAAAGATAGTCTGTAAGCTTTCAAATTTTTCTATGTAATCAAATTCCTGATCTCAATGTTCATAAATTGTCTTCTCTGTTACTTAATTTCCTTCTATGTAAGTTAGGCTTGTTATCAGACATGAAATTGTGCCTAAGGATCTTACTCACAATTTGGGGGAGATTGTTAGGCTCAAGACATGTCTGAATACCACTATTAACAAGCCTACACTATGTGACTATGTCACACTACATGACCTAGTGATTTCTATCACTGGGATATAGTATAGGTCTCTAAATGTACTTGTCTTGTTCTCATGAACAATAGCTTTATCATGTATGCTCAGATCTATAATGAGCTTAGTAAAGTTTCTTGCATCTAGATTGTATATAGGCCATTGAATAATTGTCCTGGTAGAAGTTCAGTAATGTTCATGCAGCAGGATAGAAATGAATGAGGCCATGAAGAAATAAGTTGCAGAAATTTGTCTAAGGCATTATATAGCAAAGTCAGAAGAAAGCTATGTCGTGAAGTCACCAATATCTATGTCGTGAAGTGCTACATCGCATAGTCCATTTTGGTCTATGTCGAGAAGTCCTCAAGACACATGTCGTGAAGTGTTGAAGTCAGCAAAGTCAAAGAAGCCTAGATCGTGAAGTCCTCAGAAGCCTTATGTCGCATAGTCATCAAAATGACCTATGTCGCATAGTCATCAAAATGACCTATGTCGCATAGTCATCAAAATGACCTATGTCGCATAGTCATCAAATGACCTATGTCGCATAGTCATCAAATGACCTATGTCGCATAGTCGTCAAATGACTTATGTCGCATAGTCGTCAAATGACTTATGTCGCATAGTCATCAAATGACCTATGTCGCAAAGTCTTCAAAGGCTATATCGCGTAGTCCTCACAAGGGAGATCGCGAAGTCAGGAATGAAGTGGAGTTCACGATATCAACACTTAGCCGTTTATAACAAGACAATTCAAGGTACAGAATCAAGAATCAAAAGAGACAAATACTGAAGCATTTGTTCTGGCAAGGTGGTCCAAAGAACAGATGGCAAATCTACAGCTAAACTTGGAGAGAAAGATAAGAGACAAGCAACTACAGAAACGGGAAAGACTCCGAAAAGCAGGTGGTCCTTCCTGACACAGTTAACGTCTTATGGCAGGACAAGTTGGACTTTCAGCAAGGGGTAACTGTGTAAAAATAGGTGTGTGCACTAGTTTGTATAGGGCTTATATATATCATGCACATCCTATTGTAAGTTGTAAGAGAGATACACATAGTTATTTGCTAAGCTCTTTTCTCTGTAAGCAAGCAAGTACAAACTGTTCTTGTTTAGAAGCCAGAAATTCGATTGTGAATTTCTTGGAAAGCTGTAGTATTGAATTTGCTTATACAAAGTAGATTAAAGTGATTGTGCGTGTTGTTTACTTTCTGCATATTACATAGCATAATCATATACAGTTTACATTTAGTTTCAAGAAAGCAAAAATCCATCAAACTATCCATTCACCCCCCCCCCCCTCTGTCTAGTTTCTAGGTGATATTCATTCCTAACAGAGAGTATTTGAGAAAGTTTGCAGTAAGAGTGTTTGAGAAAATGTGTGTGTGACAGTAAAGTTTGAATTGGAGTAAGTTGTGAAAAGTTTAAACAAATATGTGTATTGTATATTAATACAAAATTAAAAATTAAAAACTGAACAGTTTCTAATCAATACACATAACTATTTTACTCCGTGAAACGTGTGAGTGGGACACGTGGCACACATGCAATGACTGACAGCAGTAAATGGCAGTTTCCAATGCGCATGCGCAGTAAAAAGAGCAATAATAACCGCCTATTTTCAAGACACCTTTTATCATTTTCAAAACTTCAACAACCCATTATCAATCATACTCTCTATATTCAAAAATAATGTTCCTCCTTAAATTTCGAAATGTCTGAACCACATATTTATTTTAATCATCAGAGATTAAAAATAAATTACCTCGGTCGTAGAGTACACAGTTCATCAATGTTTATCAATTCTCCAACTTTATTAATAATCTCTTTGCCCAAAATGCACAATTGTGATTTTTGTGTGTGTATAGCAGAGTTTACTGAATATAAATATTGAGAGCATCTCAAAGTGCATAAAAATCCACAAACTAAATCAGTAAAAACTGGTTGCCCAAACTCTCATATTTAAAATAAATTCTGATGTCATCTAAACTCTGTCACTTATATCCTTTCATTTGGATATTTCTATTGTTTTCTCCCCCATCATTATTTTTCACTTTTCTTTTTCTTTTTCTTTTCTTTTCTTTTCTTTTCTTTTCTTTTCTTTTCCAGTAATCAGAGGTTGGCTCTAGTCACCAAAAACTTAGAAATTTTAGCCCTTATATTTTCAATAAGTTCCTGGATCGTCCCAGTCTTTTTGACTAGTCACCAAAAATTTCAAATTTTAGCCCTTATGCCCACAATAAGGTCTTGGATCTTCCTAGGCACAACTTGATCTCAAAGGAATTTGTACATTTTTGTACATATTTTGCATCAGGGGTGAAATTTCATCAAGTAAAAATATATAAGAGTTTAAACTGACATCTTACACTTTTAGAATTTATGAGAGAAAGTGCAAACAGCTAATACAGACTCAGTGAATAGAACCAATAAACTAAGAGATGCTATAAATATTGAGACAGTATCATGCCGTGTTAAGTTTCTGCACACATTTGAGATTAGATCATATATAACTTAGATGGATTCATGATTACTTACTGAGAATCATGCTTCATACAATTTTCTTCATCGGTCCATATGATTCAGACAATTTCACAATCAAAGATTAACATCAGAGTTTATCATCAGAGTATGCTTCCAGAGTTTATCAACATGATTTGAATAACAGTTAACATATGCAGAAAAACATGAGCAACATATCATAAAAGAGTAATTTTGAGTCTAACCAGTATCTCTAGTCAGAACCAGAGACCATTCCTAGTTCATTTACCCGTCTTGTAAATGTAGCTTCACTCAAAGGCTTGGTGAAGATATCTGCAAGCTGTTGTTCTGTAGACACAAAATGAAGCTCAATATCTCCTTCCTCCACATGTTCCCTGATAAAATGATACCTTATGCTGATGTGCTTGGTCATGGAATGTTGTACTGGGTTACCTGTCATAGCAATAGCACTTTGATTATCACAGAAAATAGGTATTTTAGAATACCTTAATCCATAATCCAGCAATTGATTCTTCATCCACAAAATCTGTGCACAACAGCTACCAGCAGCAATATACTCTGCTTTTGCTGTGGATGTGGAAATTGACTTTTGTTTCTTGCTGTACCAAGAAACTAATCTGTCACCTAAGAATTGACAGCTTCCACTTGTGCTCTTTCTATCAATCTTACAGCCTGCAAAATCTGCATCAGAGTAACCAATTAATTTAAACTCTGATTCTCTAGGATACCACAAACCAAGAGTTATGGTTCCTTTGAGATATTTGAAAATTCTTTTCACATCTGTTAGATGAGGCTCTCTGGGATCTGCTTGAAATCTTGCACAAAGGCAAGTTGCATACATGATGTCTGGTCTACTTGCAGTTAGATAAAGAAGAGACCCTATCATCCCTCTGTAGTTTGTCATATCTGCTGAGGCTCCTGTGTCTTTGTCTAGCTTTGTTGCAGTTGTCATGGGAGTTGTTGCAGATGAACTATCAAGCATACCAAATTTCTTGAGAAGATTTCTGGTATATTTTGCTTGATTGATAAAAATCCCATCATCTGTTTGCTTTACTTGTAAGCCTAGAAAATAACTAAGCTCTCCCATCATGCTCATTTGATATCTTGACTGCATTAGCTTTGCAAACTTCTTACAGAGTTTATCATTAGTAGACCCAAAGATTATGTCATCCACATAGATTTGAACTAAAAGCAGATCATTACCAATGTTGAAATAGAACAAGGTTTTACCAATTGTACCTCTAGTGAACCCACTTTCTAAAAGAAATTGAGCCAGAGTTTCATACCATGCTCTAGGTGCTTGCTTTAGTCCATAAAGAGCTTTGTCAAGCCTGTAGACATAATCTGGATGTTTGGGATCCACAAATCCAGGTGGTTGTTCAACAAAGACTTCTTCTTCAAGTTTCCCATTGAGAAAAGCACTTTTCACATCCATCTGAAAGACTTTGAACTTTTTGTGAGCAGCATATGCTAGAAAAATTCTTATGGCCTCCAATCTTGCAACTGGAGCAAAGGTTTCATCATAGTCAATTCCTTCCTGTTGAGAATATCCTTTTGCCACAAGTCTAGCTTTATTCCTTGTAATCACTCCATCACTTTCTGTTTTGTTTCTGAGAACCCACTTTGTACCAACAATAGATCTGTTCTTTGGTCTTGGTACAAGTGTCCAGACTTCATTTCTTTCAAATTCATTTAACTCTTCCTGCATAGCTGTTATCCAGTTAGCATCTTGAAGAGCTTCTTCCACTTTCTTGGGCTCAGTTTGAGACAAGAATGCATGAAACAGACATTCATTAGTTGTAGCACTTCTA
Organism: Heracleum sosnowskyi; assembly: GCA_030848705.1. Taxonomy (NCBI): domain Eukaryota; kingdom Viridiplantae; phylum Streptophyta; class Magnoliopsida; order Apiales; family Apiaceae; genus Heracleum; species Heracleum sosnowskyi. Next base: position 55,131,167 of record CM061238.1, on the reverse strand, counting down.
GTTCTCATACTAGCTTCTGGATCTCCAATTATCAAGTCAGGTGTGTGAGCTTGTGTCCACCTTCTTGTTGTAGGTAATTGGCTTCTATTATCATTATTAGATCCTCCCCCTTGATCCATGCTTTCCTGATTTTCTTCTTGACCATTTTCATTCTCTGAGGCTCCCCCTGAATTGAACTGCTCAGAGTTTGGATTTTCAGTGTTTGACTCAAAGTTTGGGATAGATTCTTCAGCTGACTCATTTTCAGAATTTGAGTCATCATTTTGAGATGTTGCTGAAGTATCTTCACGCTCCCCCTCAACTGGTTCTCTATTTTGTTCTGTCAGAGAAACTTCCTCAGTGTTTACCAGTAGAGGTTCAGAGTATGCTTCATCAGAGTTTGTTAGATTTGCTTCGTCAGAGTTTACATCAACAGAGTTTAGATCTTCATTTTCAAATCGAAGTTGATCATGATAATCTTCATCTTCTATTCCAGTTATCTTCTTGTCATCAAATGACACATGTATAGATTCCATGATCACTTTAGTTCTCAGATTGTAGACTATGAATGCTTTAGTTGACAGTGGGTATCCAACAAAAATTCCTTCATCAGCTTTTAAGTCAAACTTGGTCAACTGTTCAGGATGAGTTTTCAACACAAAGCACTTTGTTAGGAATATGTTGTTCTTGATGATAAACATAAAACACTTAGTAGAATTTGTGTAAAGTTATTTTGTAGCTGTCAACGAAATGGCATGCTTTGCAGCATTCCGTTGACAGGAAGCTCATCAATGAAATGAGTGATGTAGCAATTGCACTGTACAATACTTCACAGTTTGATATGCATTTTGTTGTATGTACTAGATAGGTTTTCTAAGTCATGTTGACTAAATGATAGATAGGCAAAATAGGTTGGTTAATTGTAAATATCTTGTGCCTTGTAATTTTGCCTAAGTGAAGACATGTCAACGGTATGAAGATTACTCTGTCAACGGTATGGAGTTTACTCATCAACGAAACGAGGGAAACACCATCAACGGAATGAAGAATAAAGCTATCAACGAAACACATCTCCCTGCTATCAACAAATCATTATTGCTTTTCTGAATAGTTGACAAAGTGATAGTGACAGTTTACTGAACAGATCTAAAGGTGATGTGGAAGTGTACTTTGCATTGGAAACCATTAAAATGGACATGGGGAATAAGGAAACATCCCAGTTTCCAATTGGGTCTTGGGAGTGATCATAATAAGCATGAAGACAAAAGCAAGGATCTCCAAGGACCACTGGACAAAGGGATGAAAAGGAAACTATTGGCGGTTACTCATTGTACTTTTAGTGTAGCCAAAAATAGGGTTGTAAACTTGGGGATATATAACCAAGTGTAGTAGTTACTTTAATTATAGAGAAGAAAAACAAATAGTTTGTATTAGCTATCTTTGAGAGCATTCTTCTCTACAACCTTGTAACTGAGCAGCTGTGTACTTTTGTATCACAGATTATTTCTGCAATAAAAATCACTTCAGTTGGATCATCAAACAATCCAACTGAAATTATTTATGTGCTTGTGATTTTTACTTTAAGTTCAGTTTTTATTTGTAAGTTGTTTTAAGTTTAAAGAAATATCAAGAATTGTATTCAACCCCCCCCCCCCTTCTACAATTCTGTTAGGTCATTTGGGATTAACAATTGGTATCAGAGCGAGCTTCTAACATACAAGAAGTTTAAAGATCAAGACAAAAAACAGAAACCATGGTAAAGAAGGATGCAGGTGTGAAGATACCAGTTCTTGATAAGGACAATTACTTTCACTGGAAAGTAAAGATGCATTTACATCTCATGTCTATGGATGAGAGGTATGTAGACTGCATTGAGAAAGGTCCACACGTTCCCATAAAGCTTGATTCTAGAGTTGGACTGCCAGATGATGCTCCTGATGTAGAGATTCCAAAACCTGTCTCAGAATGGACTGTTGAAGATATTGCAGAAGTCCATAAAGACAAAAGAACCATGAACATTCTGTTTAATGGTTTGGAGCAAGAGATGTTTGACAATGTCATAAACTGTACAACCTCCAAAGAAGTATGGGACACTGTTAGAACTCTCTGTGAAGGAACTGAGCAAGTCAGGGAAAATAAAATGCAACTCCTTATACAACAATCTGAGCATTTTCATTTTAAAGCTGGTGAAACCCTAAATGACACGTTTAGTAGGTTTCAGAAGCTTTTGAATGGATTAAAGCTGTATGGGAGGATCTATCAAACCAAGGATTCAAACCTTAAATTTCTTAGAGCTCTTCCAAAAGAATGGAAGCCTATGACTGTTTCTCTCAGAAACACTCAAGAGTACAAAGACTACACTCTTGAAAGGCTTTATGGAACCTTGAAGACATATGAGTTGGAAATGGAGCAAGATGAAGAAATTGAAAAGGTACAGAAGAAGGGTGGATCTATTGCATTGATTGCATCTGTGAACCAACTGGAAGATGACACTGAAGAAGCTGCAAAGGCCACAACTAGTCGAGCTAGTTGTAGAAGTGATGTTAGCAAGGGTAAAGGCAAGATGACAGAAGAAGAAGAACCAGAACCAGCCAACTTGGATGACTTAGATGAGATTGATGAACACATTGCTTTTCTGTCAAGAAAATTCTCTAAGTTCAAGTTCAAGAGAAACTCAGAAGCAAGGCCACCAAGGAGAGACTTTCAACCTAACAAAAGTAACTGGATTGAAAAGTCTAAATCTAAATGTTTCAATTGTGGAATGCTTGGTCACTTTGCTGGAGACTGCAGAAAGCCCAAGATTGAGAAGGGCAACAGGAAATTTGAACCTGTTGATTATAAAAAGAAATACTTTGAACTTCTCAAGCAAAAAGAAAAGGCTTTCATGTCTCAGGAGTATGATTGGGCTGGTAATGGTGAAGATTCTGATGATGATGTTGAATATGTCAACTTGGCTCTTATGGCTAACAATCATGAGCAGGAAGCAAGCTCCTCAAGCAACCAGGTAACAATTACTAATCTTTCTGAGCTTTCTAAAGAGGAATGCGATAGTGCAGTAAATGAAATGTCTACTGTATTATATAATTTACGTGTTACTCTTAAATCACTTACCAAAGAGAATTCAAGAATAAAAGAGACTAATTTGCTCTTAAGTGATAGGAATGCAATGTTAGAAGCACAGCTCATTGAATTTGAGAAAATGAGATGTGTTAGTAGGGATGCTAAGAAGGAACTTGAGAACGTGTTACAAAGGGAAGAAATTCTTAAGACATAACTTGAAATAGAACAAAGTGTGATTGCTAAATGGAAAGATGCCAGGAATGTTGCTACCAACATCATTAATGTTCAAGGTATGGAATCTTTCTGTGAACAATCATGGAAAAAGAACAAAGAGAAACTAGAGTATGTTTGTGAAACCTTAGAATCAAAAACAGAGTCAACAAACAACAATGATCATTTGTTGAAGGTTGATATGTCAACGGAATGCAATGTTTCGTTGACAGATGAACCATCAACCGATTAGGGTGTTTCGTTGACAGAGAAAAGAAAAGATGAACTCACTAGACTTAATAATAAGTATGGTCCTGTCACCAAGAACTTTGTTCAAGGTGAGTCTAGTAAATCAAAGAAAGTTGAGAAGCCTGTTGAGAGAGCTAATGTAGGTCACTTGTCCAACAAGCAATTGAAAGATAAGTTAGAGAATGTTCAAGTTGAGGCAAAGGGAAATAAAAAGAATAACAGGAATGGCAAAGTAGGAATTAACAAACACAAAAATTACACACCTGATAAATATGCTCCTAGAAAGACATGTGTTAATTGTGGAAGTGTTAGTCATTTATCTACTAACTGCAAATCTGTTAAGAAGACTGTTAAAGTGAAAATTCCCAAGCCTGCAATGAATAGTTCTATGCCTACAATGCCTGTTATGCCTAACATGTTTGCTCCATATGCACAATTTCAAAATCCATATGCCAGCATGCCATTTGTGTCTAATCCATACATGAATATGTTTAATGTGCCACAAATGCCATGGAATATGAATAACATGTTTATTCCTCCAACTATGCATGCTGTGAATGAAAATGTGAGCAACCCTCAAAATCAACACCAAGGGTAAAGATTGATTTAAATCAATCTGAGCCCAAGGCGAAAAATAATGTAAAAGGGAAAGCAAAGGCTAACAAAACAGGACCCAAGGAAACTTGGGTACCAAAATCAACTTGATTTGATTTTATTGTGTGTAGGGAGACAAAAGGAATCTTTGGTACTTGGATAGTGGTTGTTCAAGACACATGACTGGTGATTCTACCCTGCTCACAGAGTTTCAGGAAAAAGCTGGCCCTTGTATTGCTTTTGGAGATGACAACAAAGGCTACACAAAGGGATATGGCTTGATTTCAAAAGAGAATGTCATCATAGATGAGGTTGCATTGGTGGATGGTCTTAAGCACAATTTGCTTAGCATCAGTCAACTTTGTGACAAAGGATTTTTAGTTACTTTTTCTAGAGAAGCATGTGTTGTTTCTAAAGGAGGAAACAACAATGTGGTAATGACTGGATTCAGAAGAGGGAATGTGTACATTGCTGACTTTAGTAGCACAAGTCCAGAAACCATCACTTGTCTTTTCAGCAAGGCAAGCAAGGATGAAAGTTGGCTATGGCACAAGAAATTATCTCATCTGAATTTTAAAGTTATGAATGACTTGGTGAGGAAAGATCTTGCTAGAGGAATTCCACAGGTGGAGTTTTCCAAGGATGGTTTGTGTGATGCCTGTCAAAAAGGGAAACAAAGGAAGGCATCATTCAAAATCAAGACAGAGTCATCAATTGTCCATCAGCTTGAGTTGCTTCATATGGATTTGTTTGGCCCTGTAAATGTCATGTCTATTTCAAAGAAGAAATATTGTCTTGTGATTGTTGATGATTTTTCTAGATTTACATGGACTTTCTTTTTGCTCTCCAAAGATGAGGCAAGTGAAATCATTATCAATCACATCAAGATGGTAAACAATCATCCTGACTTGAAAGTAAGAAGGATTAGGAGTGATAATGGGACAGAATTCAAGAATTTAAGCATGAAGATGTTCTGTGAAGAAAATGGTATTTTGCATGAGTTTTCAGCAGCAAGGACACCACAGCAAAATGGTGTAGTTGAAAGGAAAAACAGAACACTTATTGAAGCTGCAAGGACAATGCTAGATGAATCAAAGTTACCAACTTATTTTTGGGCTGAGGCAGTTAATACAGCTTGCTTCACTCAGAATATTTCTTTGATTAATCAGGCCAAAGGAATGACCCCTTATCAGCTACTCAAAAGAAAGAAGCCACTATTGGATTTTCTTCATGTCTTTGGATGCAAGTGCTTTGTTCTGAGAAATCAAGCTGAGCATTTGGGGAAATTTGAAGCAAAGGCAGATGAAGCAATATTTGTGCGATATGCAGCAGGGAAAGCCTACAGAGTCTATAATCTCAGAACCAACATTGTTATGCAATCTGTACATGTTGTTTTTGATGATCTCAAAATTCAAGGTCTCTGTGATGAAGGTTTCCATGAAAGTCTTTCTTTTGAAAATGAGGAAGGAGATCAAGTGAATCATGTTAAGGCTATTGAGAGACAGCCTAAAGTTGTTGTATCTAGCACAGATGAAAGCAGCAGTGAAGATGAAATTGCTGCATTAAGATTGAAAAGAATAGCTGCTAGCAGACCAAATGGTCATTTCGTTGACAGTCATGAGGGTGGATTCGTTGACAGTCAAAATGAGCGTTTCGTTGACAGTCAAAATGGTAATACCGTTGACAGTCATAGAATGCTTCTAGAAGTGATCATTTAGGGACAACAAACTCAGGGGGAGTTTCTCAAGGACAAATATCCAATCCAGGCAATCATGATCATGAAGCTACCTCTTCAAGAGCACATCTACCTCCCTCAAGGAAATGGACTAAAGATCATCCCTTTGAACTTATTATAGGTGATGTTTCTTCAAAAGTCCAAACTAGAAGAGCAACTCAAGAAGAATGTCTATATAGCAGCTTTCTGTCTCAAGATGAGCCAAAGAAAGTTGAGGATGCACTTCTAGATCCAGATTGGGTTTTGGCTATGCAAGAAGAGCTAAACCAATTTGAAAGGAACAATGTTTGGAAGCTGGTGCCCAAGCCTAAGGACAGGAGTGTCATAGGCACAAAATGGGTGTTCAGAAACAAGATGGATGAAAATGGCATAGTCACAAGGAACAAAGCAAGACTGGTTGCAAAAGGCTATTCACAGGAAGAAGGAATTGATTTTGATGAAACATTTGCTCCTGTTGCAAGACTAGAAGCAATAAGGATTTTCCTAGCCTATGCAGCCCATGCCAATTTCAAAGTCTATCAAATGGATGTGAAGAGTGCTTTTCTGAATGGGGAATTGGAAGAGGAGGTGTATGTAAGTCAACCTCCTGGTTTTGAAGATGATGATTTTCCAGAATATGTATACTTCCTCCTCAAGGCACTCTATGGTTTGAAACAAGCACCTAGAGCCTAGTATGACACACTTTCACAGTTCCTCCTTGAGAATCACTTCACTAGAGGTACTGTAGATAAAACTCTTTTTCACAGGGTTGTGAATGGCTCTACTATACTTGTTCAAATTTATGTAGATGACATAATCTTTGGGTCTACAGATGTGAAACTTTGTCAAAAGTTTGCCAAGCTTATGCAAAGTAAATATGAAATGAGCATGATGGGAGAATTAACTTACTTTCTTGGGCTTCAAGTGAAGCAAGTTAATGAAGGCATTTTCATTAGTCAAACAAAATATATTCATGATTTATTAAAGAAGTTTAATTTAATGGAATGCTCTCCTGCCAAAACTCCCATGCCTACTGCCACCAAACTTGAATTGAATACTAAGGAAAAATCTGTGGACATTTCAAGTTACAGAGGCATGGTAGGCTCACTTTTATATTTAACAGCTAGTAGACCTGATATTATGTTTGCTACATGTCTATGTGCTAGATTTCAGGCCGATCCTAGGGAATCCCATTTAGTTGCTATTAAAAGAATTTTCAGATATCTCAAGGGAACACCAAACCTTGGCATTTGGTATCCTAGAGAATCTGGCTTTGAACTAATTGGTTATTCAGATGCAGATTTTGCAGGATGTAAAATTGACAGGAAAAGCACAATAGGCACCTGTCAATTCTTAGGAAACAAGCTTGTCTCATGGTTCAGCAAGAAACAAAACTCAGTTTCTACCTCCACAGCTGAGGCTGAGTATATTGCAGCTGGAAGTTGTTGTGCACAGATCTTATGGATGAAAAATCAACTACTTGATTATGGATTGAGAGTTGAGAAAATTCCTATTTTCTGTGACAACACTAGTGCCATTGCCATTACTGAGAATCCAGTGCAGCATTCAAGGACCAAGCACATTGACATCAAGTACCATTTCATTAGAGAACATGTTATGAATGGTACTGTGGAGTTACATTTTGTTCCAAGTGAACATCAACTTGCAGACATCTTTACCAAGCCACTTGATGAATCCACATTCTCAAGATTAGTAAGTGAGCTAGGTATGCTAAATTTCTCTTAATTATTTTGAGATTTTTGCAAGTTAAAATGCAGCCAGAAACTTGCTATGTTTTTCTGTGAATTAATTTTCTCAGGAAAAAGTGAAATTTTGTCTAAGTCAAAATTACTATGTCAACGAAACGAATCATTTCGTTGACAGTCTTAGCATTTTTCTGGGTGTTTCGTTGATAGCTCTTTTATATCAACGAAACACAGCTTTATCAACGAAATAAGACGGGACTTTAACCGCCCAATCCTGATTCGTTGATTTAGCGCTTTTAATCTGAACCGTTGATATTTGACACGTCCGTTACCACGATCTGTGCATACACCCCTGTAAGTATAAATCATGGTAATTCTTTAAAAGTAACGGTTATATTTTTAAGCCAATCCAGTAATTTACATTTATTATTGGACTCTTTTTCTGAGAATTTTTGGGGGAGTATTTAAGAAATTCTATTTTCTTTATTTTCTTTTTACCTGTTCTCAAAAATTCCAAAGGCTTTTCTCTCTTCTTCTCTCTAACAAGCAATTTAGCTCGAAGCTTTTCTTCACACAACAATGGCACCCATAGTCAAGCTTATGTCTGCTGGAGGGTTCATTTACGAAAAGAACAACTCAATCCCATTTGTTGTCAAGGAGGGTCCAAACAGTATCTTTTTCAAGATGATGGACTTCATGAAGAACTGCAAATTGAGCTATGCTATGTTTCACTCAACTCCTCTCTATAATGAGATAATCGAGGAGATCTGGACCTCGTGTGAGTATAGTGGAACAAACTGCACACTGCAATTCACTCTTCAAGGTAATGAGTACATAGTTAATTCTGATGTATTGCAAGCATGTTTACATATTCCTGAAAATAACTGTGATGCTTTGCCTACAATCACTGAAATGGTTAACTTTCTAAACTCAATAAACTACTCTTTGCCTACTGATAATTTGGGTAAGATAATTAGGAGAGGTTTGGTTAAGGAATATAGTTATTTAGCTGATGCATTTATCAAGGTCTTTTCTGGTAAGATTAGCAACTTTGATGCATTGACCAATTCTATGTTAATTCTATTTACCATGCTCCTAACTGATAGATATTACAACTTTAGCACCCAACTTATGTATGAAATTGGTGCTAAGTTGGGTGATAAGGCTAATAGGAAAAAGAATATCTATTATGCTAGGTTTCTGATGATGTTGGCTAATCATGTTAGTCCAACACCATTAGTTATTTCTAACCCTGTTTCCAAGTTTGAGTGTTTTGTGCAAGAAAAGAGAGTATTGACAGACATACTGAGGCTGAACCACAATGGTGATGTTCCAGTGGTGTATCTGCCAATAATTGAGGTAACTACTGCTATTCCTTCTAGTATTGTTGTTACTTCAACTGTATCACCCAGTATTGTTGCTGTGGAGTCTGTAGTTGTGACCCAACAGGCTCCTGCCCCAGCAACAAAACCAAAATCAAAGAAATCCTCCAAGCCAACCTCAGGTGCTTCCCAAAAGGCACATGTTGTAAAATCCACTACACAACCTAAGGGGAGTGTTGTAGGTGCTGTGAGAGGTGAGGGAAGGGGTGAACATAAAAGAAACCCTAAGGATAAGGAAGGACAGGTGAGTGAAATCCAGCCAAGCCCCATTGTGTCTTCCCAACAAGGCACAATGAGTAAAATGTATTTAAACACAAGTCTAATTGCATCCTCCCAAAAGGATGTGATTATTGAAACAAGCTCTCAACCTAGAGCACAGTCCAAAAGGGTAAGGGACACTTCAAGCCCACAGTCTACATTTTCCCAATACCAAAGGAGAGTGAAGCAAAAGTCCAAGGGTACACAGGGTGCACACACACTGGAAGCTACACTTCCAGTTTCTCAAATTCAGTTTGATGTAACCCCTATTATCACTCTGGGGTTACAGTCCCATTCTCTAAACATCAACCTTGAACAATCTCCATCAAATTCACCAACTTTATCTCTAGATGTGGACATGATCCATACATCTATTCCTGATTTTCCAACTCTAATCTTGGAGAAGCCCCACTCTGAAGCTGGTGGCCATCACTTGTTAAGTGATTTGTTGGGCCATCAACCAATTTTTTCTGAAGTTGCAAGAGGATCTGTGGACCAATCTCTAAAATCAATCACCACAGATTCTACTGTAATTTCACTTTCTCAAAGTGCTTTATTGACTTCATCAACGAAACAGCTTCTTTCGTTGACAAGTGTTTCTCCATCAACGGTATTCATACCGTTGACAGTTCAATCTACCATTCCGTTGATAGGTCAATCTACACCCCTTATTGAAAATCCAGTTGTTTCCACAACGAGTGTAGATGACCTGGTGGTAGTTGAGACACTTTTAGGTTTGAAAGGGAGTGAAACTGAGAGGCTGGCTTGCATCCAGGCAAAAGGAGAGTCTGAGAGTGAGAGGTTGGCTATTTCTTCCAGCCAGACAAAAGGAGAGATTGAGAGTACCACCTTAGTAGGTGAAGGTGAGGGTGTGAGAGGTGTGAGCCATGGGGAGCCCATGATGCAAGAAAAGAGTGGAGAGAGAGAAGGGACTACAGGAGCAATAAGGATGGAAGCAGCCATTGCAAGTGAGTTAATGGGGGTCAGTGAGGGAGAAAGGGAACTTACCTTCCAAGAGCTTTATCAACAAACTCTGGATAGTATTTCCCTGGATCCTGAGACCTTTACTCATCCTGTGTCAGCCTATCAAGTTATGGCTCAACAGGGCAATGTCGAGGCAGAAAGGTCACTCAACTTAATTCATACTACTGCATCAATGCAAAGAGCAAAGGATGCATTGACCAATCTACCTCCAGGAGCTGCAGCAAGTGGAGAATTTGAGTTTTCTGATGATGAAGACAGCTTTGGTGACAATCTACAGGTGGCCACTACTACACAGACTGGGACTTCTGTGGTGCCTCCTACACCAAACTGGCTTTCTCAAGATATGCATGGTAGATCCAACTTGGATGCTGCTATTACAAGGCAATACAATGATGCATATCTAGCTCATGAGTCAGCAACTGCAAGGGACAAGAAATTCTATAAGGCCATAATGGATTCTCTGGAAATTCAAAGGCTACAAATGTTGCAGACACGGATTGAAGCTACAGAAATTAAGGATTCAATTAGCAACCTTAGGGATGCTACTGACAGGAGGCTAGATGAAAAGCTTCCTCTTCACACTGTCTCCAAGATGTCAAGGTTTTTCACCAAGGAACCTGAAGTGTCCTCATCTTTGAAAACTCTCTCCTCTAGAGTGGACAAAGTTGAGGCTACACTTTCTCACATGCAGAAGGAACAGGAGAAGCAAACTCAACTACTTACCCAGCTTCTGGCAGCTCAAGGAATCCCTATCATCTCACTTGATGATAACAAAAAGGGGGAGAAAACTAAGGAGCTAGAGATACAAATTACAAAGGTTTTGGTCCCAGCCATCTCCTTGCCAGAAGAGCCATTAGGAATGGGGGAGTTTGGAAAGAAGAAAATGGATGGCATTGACCTGATCCAAGAAGCTTCTATGAGGATGAGACTTGCAGAACAAATCAAAGACCATTGGTCCAACATAGAATCAAGGGTCAAGAAAATTGCTGGAACTACAAAGGACTCCAATCCATCAACGGATCAACCATCAACGAATGCCATGGTTCTAGTGTCAACGGAATGGGAGCCACAGACCAATTCTTTCTATAAGGTAGAGCCCCTTCTACATGGAGTCACTCAAGGTCCAAGGAAGGAAAAAGGACAAACTTCATGCATTAGGGATGTGGAACAAGCTACACTCCAAAGAAGCCTATCTCCCAAGTCCCCTGCTAAACCAAAGGGCAAAAATACAGAAAGGACTTTCTATCCTGCACCTTATCCAGATGAGCTCAAGCTTCTTGGTCTACTTATCACAAAAAGCAAGGAAAGCAATGATTATGAGATAAGGAAGCAAAGGGCAATTGTCTACAGGAATGGACAACAAATTTGTGTTTGGGCTGGTCACCCAAACTTTGCTGAAGCTAAAGCTGAAGAGTCAGAAAGAGCAGCAATGCAAGCCCTTGCTGTTGCTCAGTCTCTTGATGAAGAAGAAAGACAGCAAGAAGAAAAAGCAAGAGAGGAAAGGAGTGCAAAGAAGAGCACAAGGCAACCAAAGGCAAGAGCTAGGAGAAACATAGCCTTTGAGAATGATGACTTTCAGAACACTGCATCAGACTCTTCTGTACCAATTGCACCTCCAACAAATCCTGATCCAGTTTCAGAGGTAAAGTTAGCCTGTGATCCCAATCATCCTGTAAATTTCCATGATCAACCAATTGAGCCAAAGGAAGAGCCAATTGAGTTTGATGAGGCCAACTTCCCAAAATTCCTATTTGAAAAGGATCAGCAAATGAAGACCAAGAAAAGGGCTGTCAAGGCAAAGCCAATATTTGTGAGAAAGCCACAACCTCAGAAGCCCCCTTCAAATCCAGAGGACTGCATGTACATTGCTGACATCAGGGAAGAATCTAGCTTACATCTTGATTTAGACAACCTGGTGGAAGTAAGGGGCATTGCAGCTTCTCAAAAGATGCCTGAAAGATTAGTTTTCACATTCAAGGGTGGTAGAGAACAAACATGGCCTCTCTACAGAATTTTAGGAGAAGACTACCAAACACTACTCACAGTGTTTAGATGCTTGAAGAAAGACTTTGGCTTCACCAAAACAGCCAAGTCTGAGGTGGTCTCCAAAATATGTCAAATAAACGCTAGCTGGAACAAGCCTGAGGCTCTTCCCAGGATGCTTAGAGTGCCCTCAACAGGAAAGAAGATCCATCTTCAACCTTACTGGATGATGGAATTTAAGGACAAGGACAACTGCAGAAGGTTCTTCAGGATGGAAGACCAGCTGGATAAGGCATCTAATCAAACTCTAAAGCTTATGCAATCCAAGCTTGGTGATCAGGATGAGGAAGAGAAGATCTTCTACAGAAGGCTACAGGTCCAGATTGAGGAAAACAACTCTAAGAGAGGGAAGAAGACTATGCCACAAAGAAGACAAAGATGAATCATTTGCTCAGTCTAGAGGAGCACTTCTGGGCATTAGTCTTGTAAGTCTTGTATTTTGTTCAAAATATTATGAAGCTTAAATGCATTTTCTACTTTTGTAATTTATAATGTATCTGAGTGTTTTTGTTATCATCAAGTCTCTTGATTTATGGCTGTTATTCTATCAGTCATAAATTGGGGGAGATTGTTAGGAATATGTTGTTCTTGATGATAAACATAAAACACTTAGTAGAATTTGTGTAAAGTTATTTTGTAGCTGTCAACGAAATGGCATGCTTTGCAGCATTCCGTTGACAGGAAGCTCATCAACGAAATGAGTGATGTAGCAATTGCACTGTACAATACTTCACAATTTGATATGCATTTTGTTGTATGTACTAGATAGGTTTTCTAAGTCATGTTGACTAAATGATAGATAGGCAAAATAGGTTGGTTAATTGTAAATATCTTGTGCCTTGTAATTTTGCCTAAGTGAAGACATGTCAACGGTATGAAGATTACTCTGTCAACGGTATGGAGTTTACTCATCAACGAAACGAGGGAAACACCATCAACGGAATGAAGAATAAAGCTATCAACGAAACACATCTCCCTGCTATCAACGAATCATTATTGATTTTCTGAATAGTTGACAAAGTGATAGTGACAGTTTACTGAACAGATCTAAAGGTGATGTGGAAGTGTACTTTGCATTGGAAACCATTAAAATGGACATGGGGAATAAGGAAACATCTCAGTTTCCAATTGGGTCTTGGGAGTGATCATAATAAGCATGAAGACAAAAGCAAGGATCTCCAAGGACCACTGGACAAAGGGATGAAAAGCAAACTATTGGCGGTTACTCATTGTACTTTTAGTGTAGCCAAAAATAGGGTTGTAAACTTGGGGATATATAACCAAGTGTAGCAGTTACTTTAATTATAGAGAAGAAAAACAAATAGTTTGTATTAGCTATCTTTGAGAGCATTCTTCTCTACAACCTTGTAACTGAGCAGCTGTGTACTTTTGTATCACAGATTATTTCCGCAATAAAAATCACTTCAGTTGGATCATCAAACAATCCAACTGAAATTATTTATGTGCTTGTGATTTTTACTTTAAGTTCAGTTTTTATTTGTAAGTTGTTTTAAGTTTAAAGAAATATCAAGAATTGTATTCAACCACCCCTTCTACAATTCTGTTAGGTCATTTGGGATTAACACACTTGCATCCAAAAATATGAAAATATTTCAAATTTGACTTCTTTTCTTTCACCATCTCATATGGTGTTTTCCCATGCCTGTTGATCAGTGTTGCATTCTGAGTAAAACAAGCAGTTTGAATAGCATCTGCCCAGAAATAAGTTGGCAATTTTGCTTCTTCAAGCATTTTTCTGGCAGCTTCGATTAAGGTTCTGTTCTTTCTTTCAACTACACCATTTTGCTGTGGAGTCCCTGGTGCAGAAAATTCTTGCTTAACTCCTCTTTCTTTGCAAAATTCTTCCATTATTGCATTTCTGAATTCAGTACCATTATCACTCCTGATAATTTTCACTTTATACTGTGATCCTTTGTCCAGTAGCTTTACATGATCCATCAGAGTTAAAGCAGTTTCATCCTTCTTTGCTAAGAAATACACCCAAGTGTACCTAGTGTACTCATCAACAATGACAAGAGCATATTTCTTTCTGCCAAGAGACATTATATTGACTGGACCAAATAGATCAACATGAAGAAGATGATAAGGATCCACAACTGAAGATTCAGACTTACTCTTGAAAGATGACTTCCTTTGTTTGGCCTTTTGACAAGAATCACACAGACCATCTAAGCTGAGTATTGACTTTGGAAGTCCCCTTACAAGATCTTTTCGAATTAGCTCATTGATGTTGTTCAAGTTTAGGTGAGAGAGCTTCTTATGCCATTTCCAACTCTCTTCATTTAACATTTTTGCAGACAGACACACAGCTTTTCCTTCAGAGTTTGTTACCAAACTTGCTTCATAGATATTGTTACGTCTGTGTCCAACTAGAACAACTTTCCCTGTAGATTTACAAACAACCTCACAGTATTCAGGTTGAAAATCTACATGATATCCTCTGTCACAGATTTGACTCACAGATAGCAGATCATGCTTGAGTCCTGGGACAAGAGCTACATTTGTGATGATGACACTTCCAAGATTGATATTGCCATATCCCATAGTACGTCCTATGTTGCCATCTCCATAGGAAACTTTTGGGCCAGCCTTCTCCTCATAGTCTGATAGCAGGGCTTTATTTCCAGTCATGTGTCCTGAACATCCACTGTCCAAGACTAGGGTGCTTTCCCCTACGCCCTTATTCTCAGATGTTTCATATTCATTTTCAACAGTTGCCATAAGAGCATAGCTGATATCTTCATCAGAATCTGAAGTGTCTGCCCAGTCTTTTCCTTTAGTGATGAGTGCTTTCTCAGATTTTCCTTTCTTGCACTCTGGAGCATAATGACCCATCTCTTTACACTTGTAGCACTGGATCTCAGACTTGTCTTTCTTTCCATACTTGGTATCCCTTCCTTCAGACTTTCTGAAACTCTTTCTTTCAGAGTTTGAATCTTTTCTTGAGAATCTTTTCCCTTCTTGAAGTTCTTAAAACCCATCTTCTTGAAAGTTTTCACCATCAAAGCAGCCATTTGCATCATTTTTTCTTCATCATCCTCAGATTCAGAAGAAGCATCAGAGTTTGAATCACCATCAGAGTTTGATGACTCACTTTCAGAGTTTATGACCAAATCTTTTCCCTTAGCTTTCTTCTTTGATGTTTCTTTCTTCATGAGTTTTTCTTCAACTTTGAGAGCTACAGATTTTGTCTTCTTTCCAGACCTTTTGTTTCTTTGTTCTATCTCAAGTTCATGAGTTTTAAGCAACCCATAAATTTCATCAAGATCTGTTTCTGCAAGATCATAATTATCTCTTATTGTTGTTGCCTTTAAATCCCATTTTTCAGGTAGAGATAGTAGAAACTTGAGATTTGACTCTTCAAGATCATATTCTTTATCAACAAGAGACAAATCATTCAACAATTTACAGAATTTGTCATATGTATCTGTCAAAGTTTCATCAGATCTAGAGTCAAAGTGTTCATATTCCTGTGTTAAAATAGTCTTCATGTTCTTCTTTATAGCACTTGTTCCTTGACACCTGACTTCTAAAGCATCCCAGATTTCTTTGGCAGTTTTGCAACCAATAACTCTGTTAGACGTGACATTATCTAAGGCACTATGAAGAAGATGTCTAACTTTTGCATCCTTCGCAATTGATGAGATGTCCTCAGGAGTCATATCTTTCTTTTCCTTCAGAACAGTCTTTTGTTCTTGACCAGCAACTACATGAGACAGTTTAGTTGGCATATGAGGACCATCATAGATTCTATCAAGGTATTCTGGATCTGTGGCTTCTAGAAACATGGTCATCTTAACCTTCCATATTGGATATTCCACTGGTTTGAGCATTGGAACCCTGATTGACTCA
This sequence comes from Heracleum sosnowskyi, assembly GCA_030848705.1. Classification (NCBI taxonomy): domain Eukaryota; kingdom Viridiplantae; phylum Streptophyta; class Magnoliopsida; order Apiales; family Apiaceae; genus Heracleum; species Heracleum sosnowskyi. The sequence goes on along the minus strand of CM061238.1, from coordinate 55,115,115 downwards.
TATCGACTTACAGAAGCAGATTGAACCTTTTGAGCATTAGAACCTCCATTAGAACCTGCCTGAGTGTTTTCAGTCATGATTATACTTGTGTTTTAGATCAATAAACTGTATATATTAAACAGCCTTGGCTTTGATACCAATTGTTAGGCCGAATACACAATATAATCAAGATATGTATGAGAATAACAATAAAGAACACTTTTTATGAACAATAAACTGAATTATATTAAATGACTCTTCTCTCAGTGATGTAAAATATCACAGAGAGCTGCTAGGTCACAAGAATAATGTATTCAGTATTCGTGTCCCTTTTAGGGTTAACCTATCTGTGTTTATATAGTACACAGCTACATAATCAATCTCTAATTGATATTCCTATAAATCAGCTATACAATTTATATCAAATTAGGATTTCTTCTGTCTTCTGTTCCGTTTCCTTAGCTATCTCAATATATCTTTCTTCTTTCCATCTTCAAGATATATTGCTTCTAGAATCTTCATATTAGCACCGACAGATTCAGCAAACTTTCACCCTGTCAGACTTTAACAAACTCTGATTGGCTTCTAGTATAAACTCTGATGAGTACATGTTACTTAAACACTGATAAACAATCATCAGCAATTATATCTAACAGATAAAGGTGGACATTGGGTATATTATGAATCATATGAGAAATATGAATGATAGATATAGGATTTAACCCTCCTATTTTAGGAGTGATATTATTGGCCTCTTGATTGAGTGAGACTATGAAATGCATGGTCATGCTCAAATTGTGATTTGTTTAATAGTCTACTCATCGATCCAGTAATCCGGGATTAAATGTTGAAGAGGATGACATAAACCATGCCCCGAGTTTAATCTATAATATAAGGTTAAAAGGATTATATTACATGGAACATTATTCATTAAAGGTTTAATTGGATCACCAATTATTATTATTACTTGGGTAGCAATGATGTATTACTAGATGCCGCGCATTGTTTATAATTTTATTATGAGATATTAAAATTATTGCGAACGTAATAATAACCTAAAGGGTTACACATAAAGAACGTTTTAAACGAAGCATTAATTAAATTTCGAATTTAATTGAATTATTATTATTATTGAATTATTGGATTAATTAAGTAGGACTTGATTAATTATATAATAATTCGAATATAATAAATAATACTACTAATAATCAGATTGGGTTTTGGAAGCCCAATCAGATTAGGTATAGGCCTAGAATTCTCTCCATATAAATACATTATGATGTATTTTTTTAGGGTTAATTGAAAAAAACGTTTTTTTAAAAAAACCCTAGCAGCTCTAAATCAAAGAGAGGCTAGAGAGAGAGAGAGAGAGAGAGAGAGAGAGAGAGAGAGAGAGAGAGAGAGAGAGAGAGAGAGAGAGAGAGAGAGAGAGAGAGAGAGAGAGAGAGAGAGAGAGAGAGAGAGAGAGAGAGAGAGAGAGTTCCAAGGGCAGTTCTTGGCTAGTACCAACTCCGGTGATCGTTGGACGATCGGGCGATCGTGTGGACTGATTAGAGACGTGTATCGCAAGGCGGGACACGTGGTGATCATATCAAAGGACCTCCATTAGTTAGCCGTTCGTAAAGCTTCAAAAGGTAAACGATTCTATTCACGAATTAAATATCGTTTTTTGCATGGATCCTGCGGAGGGTTTCGTTAATTTTTCTGTTTTACGCGTTTTTCCGTTGCGTTTTCATGCCCGAAACCCTTCACAAGGAATGGTCAGATATGATTCTGTCAACCATAAAGAGAAGATTTGATGAAGGATGGAATTACAATGGTGATTATACTCCCATGAACTTAAATATGAGAGATCAAGATGTGGAAATGCAAAAAGACACTGATGTTAAAGAAATGTCTTTTGGTATGAAGCAACTAACTCTTAATCCTGATGGGAAGGAAATTGCTTACCTCCTGGTTGAAGATCGTAGTCTAGAAAGAAGTTCCATCCAAAATCTTAGAGCAGCTATCTACCAGATAAATGAGGAAGATGAAGAACTCAAAAATCTTAAGGAAAGACTAATTCAGATTCTTGAAGATAAAGAAGTAAGACTACTGTCAAGCTTCTTGAAGATGAATTTGTTCTATCAGAAAATTTAAAAAGATAAGTTTGTTGCTGTAAATTTTTGTACATTTTGTAAATAAGTTTTTGGCATCATTGAATCTAGGAATCTATACTTTATTTTACAAAGTATGAGATTGGGGGAGATTGTTAGATCAGGATTCAATGATCATCAGGATCTGGACTAAACTGATCAGGATTGCTGACGTCATCAGTATTGCACGTTTGTCAGTATTAGGATTGCTATCAAGATTACTATCAGGACTGTGATCAGGATTTATCATCAGGACTGGAAACTGATCAGGATTACAACTTCGAGTTATTTAAGGAATCCAGTTAAAGAAGGAAGTTTATTTTGTCGGTTCCTAGTAAATAGGAATGCAGCTGTCGGTTAGGATATGTTTCAATATAGTTGTTAATTGATTTGAACTTATCTTGTAATCGATAGAAAAGCTGTGTAGTATATAAACACAGTTTAGGATTTGATTTTATATCAATCACATACACGAGTATATTGTAACATAGAAGCTCTCAAGAACATCAGAATTTCTTGAGAGAGTTTTGTAACAGTTTTATATCAAAATTAATAAAGATGTTATTCTTTTATATTTGTGATCTTTATTTTATTAAGTCGGGAATCTTATACAATTGTATTCAACCCCCCTTCTACAATTGTTTATTACTGGGCAACAATTTTAGAGTCAGTGAACTTAACCTCAGACTTAGAAGATGAAGAGTTACCTTCTTTTTCCATGAGTGCTAGATTTCTAACTTCATTATCTTCCTCATCACTATATGTATCATCCCAACTCTTGCCTTTAGCAAGATAAGCTTTCCCAGTCTTGTTCTTCTTACTTGAAAAATATGAGTTTCTCCTTGCTTGTCTTCGCTTTTTGCATTCAGTAGCAAAGTGTCCCAACTCATTACAATTAAAGCATCTAATTGTGCCTTCTGTCCACTGTTCCGGTTTTATAGCCACCCTTTGTGCTATTTGAGGAAGAAGAACTACCTCTCTAGAATCTGGGTTTGAACTTAAGATTAGGATTTCTTCTGAATCTGAAGTTCCCAAACTTCTTCACTATCACTGCCATTGATTCATCTTCCAGCTGTTCAAGCTCTTCCATAGAATAGAACTCACCATCAGATTGACTTGTGGATGTAAAGCCATATTCAGCTACAGTCACATGCTCGTCAGAACTGGAAGGTTGAACAACTTTCTCTTCCAGTTTCTATGGAACTTCTGCCACCAATGTAGTAGACGTACTTACCACTTTACCTGTCCCATAGATTTCCTTCTGTTGAATCTGCTCCAGTTCATAGGTTTTCAAAACACCATAGATACTTTCCAGTGAAATCTCACCTAAGTCCCTTGCTTCTCTAATGGGCGAAATCCTGTGCTCCAAATGAGATGGAAGTGTAAGAAGGAACTTCTTGTTTATTTCCTTGATGGTGTAATATTTTTCATGGAGATTCAGATCATTGATCAATTTGTTGTATCTCTAAAAAACATCAAAGATTCCTTCACAAAGATTAGATCTAAACTGTTCATATGAAGAGGTAAGAATTTCTATTTTATTTTCTCTGACTTCTTCTGTCCCTTCATTGATTATCTCAATCGTATCCCAACTGTGTTTGGCATCAAAACAATTTAAAACATTATTGTGCATGATTGGATCTAGACAATCAACCAGAATTAACTATAATCTTGCATCCAGAGAAACATCTTCCTTTTCATCAGTTGTATAGTGTTTTGGGTCTTTGAGATACATCCTAGCTACTTGAGTAACAACATTATTCTCAAAATGCTCCTCTTCAACAACCATAGGAATTTTTGGTCCGTTCTTCAATACATCAAGATACTTTGGATTTGCCACTTGAATAAATAAGAGCATCTTCTTCTTCCACATTGGATAGTGCTCTTTACTGAACATAGGAATTTTGACGGCTCCAACTTTTTGAGTAGTCATCTGGAATTTTTATAAGAATAAAAATTTGAACCTTCTTGATAAATCACAAAAGCATGGATCTTGATTTGTGCGTCAATCAATTAGCTCTGATACCAATTGTTAGGTCCTGATAAGTTTGTAAAGGGGGGGGGGGGGGGTTGAATACAAACGATACTATATTCTCGAATTTGTTCGGTTCGTGATATAACAATTCAAGAACAAATAAGTGCGGAATTAAATAAAACACGATTCAAGTTAAATATAACTTATATTAAACTTGAAAGGTGTTACAAATACTGTACAAATTACAAGGTTTGAATCTCAAACTATTTAAAACAAATCTAGAATAAATTCGACATGAATTTATCTATTTTTGTAATAAAAAGGTCGAATACTAAAAAGTAGTTCAAGATCAATTCTAGGGATAATGATCCGCTAGATAATCAAACAAGTACAAGTAAATAACTTCTAGTGGTTTGGATATAACATTTACTGCTAGAAATTAAATGCTTGATGATCTTGAAGCTCGACAGTTGGTTTGTTTATTTAAGTAGAAGATAGATGATACTTTTGTTTTTCTGTCTTAATCTTGTACAAAACCTTTCTATCTTAACCAGCATGACAATCAATAGAACTGGCATGACTCACAATTTGCTTGGCATGACTTTCGGAATGACTGTCTTTAACATTGGAATGACTTTCTTTCACATTGGCATGACTTTTGGTATGACTATCCATGGATAATCATTCCAGTTAATTTTGATAGTCATTTCAACTTTATATTAATTCTAAATTAATTAAATTATCAATTAATTTAAGGAACAAATTAATTTTGATTGAATTAATTTATTGAATGAATTAACTAACTTTTTTAATTAATTAAGAGAGAATTAATAAAGTTCCTTGATAGCATAATCAATCTGTGAACCACTGAGATTAATGATGAACTTCCACTGTATGGTGTTGACACTCGATGTACTGTCTGGTTCATCAATGACTAACTACAATGATGGTTCTTCATCTTTTGACTTTAAGTGTTGGTTCTTTTTCTTTTCCCTTTATCAAACACTGTAACATGTACACTTGCTATCACACTGTAGAAATCTCCGTTAATTTAATAGATTCACTTCCTTGAATACTTCACTGAGGCTTGATCAAACAAGTAAACTTCTTTCAATGTAGAATTACTTCAAGTCTGTAGATTGACTTTAATCTTCATTCTTTAGACTGATATTACCTTCTGAGATTCCTGTGACAATTGAATTATTATTTACTTATTACATTCTTGTTTAAGTTAAGTAGAATCCTCGATGTTTACAAATAAGCCTATACATATGTCTTTCACAGTAGCACTTTCGACTTGTCAAGCTGAGTATACAGCGGCATCTACAGCAGCAAGACAAGTTATGTGGCTTGGGAATCTTCTTGCAGATTTGAACTTTGAACAAAATGGAGCAACTCAGATTTTTTGTGATAACAGATCTACTATAGAAATAACAAGAAATCTGTGCTTTCATGGCAGGACGAAGCATGTGGATATTCAGCATCATTTCATACGACAATTTGTTGCTGATGAAAAAATTCAGTTGTCTTTCTGTGGTACAAATGAGCAAGCAACATGTTAGGAATATGTTGTTCTTGATGATAATTATAGAAACACTTAGTAGATTTTGTGTTAAGTCACTTTTGTAACTGTCAACGGAATGGTATGCTTTGCAGCTTTCGTTGACAGGTAGCTCATCAACGAAATGAGTAATGTAGCAATTGCACTGTACAATACTTCACTACTTGATAGGCATTTGTTGTAGGTATTAGATAGGTTTTCTAAGTCATGTTGACTAAGTACTAGATAGGAAAAATAGTTTGGTTAATTGTAAATATGATGTGCCTTGTAATTTTGCCTAAGTGAAGACATGTCAACGGAATGGAGATTACACTATCAACGGAATGAAGAATGTACCATCAACGGAATGAAGAATAAAGCCATCAACGAAATAAATCTCACTACTATCAACGAATCACTATCACTTTTCTGAACAGTTGACAAAATGATAGTGATAGTTTTCTGATAGATCAAAAGGTGATGTAGAAGTGTACTTTGCATTGGTAGCCATTAAAATGGTCACTGGGAATGAGGAAACATTCCAATTTCCAATTAGGTTCTTGAGTGTGATCATAATAAGCATGAAGACAAACGACAAGATCTCCAAGGACCATTGGACAAAAGGAATGAAAAGCAAGCTACTGGCGGTTACCCTTAGTACATTTTAAAGTAGCCAAAAATAGCATTGTAAATTTGGGATATATATAACCAAGTGTAGCAGTTCATTTTATTGTAAGAAGTGAGATAGAATCATTTTGTATTAGCTTTCTTTCAAAAGCACTCTCACTCTACATTAAGAACTGAGCAGTTGTGCTACGTTTGTAACACAGATTATTACCGCAATAAAAACATCTCAGTTGGATCCTCAAAACATCCGACTGAAATTTTATATTTGCTTGTGTGTTTTTATTTTCTGTGTTAAGTTATTTAAAAGTTGTTTTAAGTTTAAAAATATCTAGAATTGTATTCAACCCCCCCCCCTTCTACAATTCTGTTAGGTCGTTTGGGATTAACACAACAGATATATTCACCAAATCTCTTCCTCTCGCAAAACACCAGAAACCATGGTGAAGAAGGATGCAAGTGTAAAGATACCAGTTCTAGATAAGGACAATTACTTTCACTGGAAAGTAAAAATGCATCTACATCTCATGTCTATGGATGAGAGATATGTAGACTGCATTGAGAAAGGTCCACACATTCCCATGAAGTTTGCATCTAGAGTTAGACTTCCAGATGATGCTGAAGATGTGGAAATTCCAAAGCCTGTCTCAGAATGGACTATTGAAGATGTTGCAGAAGTCCATAAAGATAAAAGAACCATGAACATTCAGTTTAATGGTTTGGAGCAAGAGATGTTTGACAATGTTATCAACTGTACAACTGCTAAAGAAGTATGGGACACTGTTAGAACATTCTGTGAAGGAACTGAGCAGGTAAGGGAGAACAAAATGCAACTCCTCATACAACAATATGAACACTTTCATTTTAAAGCTGGTGAAACCCTAAATGATACATTTAGTAGGTTTCAAAAGCTTTTGAATGGATTAAAGTTGTATGGGAGGGTCTACCAAACCAAGGATTCAAACCTCAAATTTCTTAGAGCTCTTCCAAAAGAGTGGAAGCCTATGACTGTTTCTCTGAGAAACACTCAATAGTACAAAGACTATACTCTTGAAAGGCTTTATGGAACCTTAAAGACATATGAGCTGGAAATGGAGCCAGATGAAGAAATTGAGAAGGTATAAAAGAAAGGTGGATCTATTGCATTGATTGCATCTGTGAACCAACTGGAAGATGACAATGAAGAAGCTGCAAAAGACACAACTAGTCGAGCTAGTTGTAGGAGTGATGTTAGCAAGGGTAAAGGCAAGATGACAGAAGAAGAAGAAGAACCAACCAACTTGGATGACTTAGATGAGATTGATGAGCACATTGCTTTTCTTTCAAGAAAATTTTCTAAGTTCAAATTCAAGAGAAACTCAGAAGCAAGGCCACCAGGGAGAGACTTTCAACCTAGCAAAAATAATTGGGTTGAAAAGTCTAAGTCTAAATGTTTCAACTGTGGAATGATTGGTCACTTTGCTGGAGATTGCAGAAAGCCCAAAGCTGAGAAGGGCAACAGAAAAATTGAGCATGTTGATTATAAAAAGAAATACTTTGAACTTCTCAAGCAAAAAGAAAAGGCTTTCATGTCTCATGAGTATGATTGGGCTGGTAATGGTGAAGATTCAGATGATGATGTTGAGTATGTCAAATTGGCTCTAATGGCTAACAATCATGAGCAGGAAGCAAGTTCCTCTAGCAACCAGGTAACAATTACTAATCTTTCTGAGCTTTCTAAAGAGGAATGCGATAGTACAGTTAATGAAATGTCTATTGTACTGTATAATTTGCGTGTTACTCTTAAATTGCTTACCAAAGAGAACTCAAGAATTAAAGAGACCAATTTGCTCTTAAGTGATAGAAATGTCATGTTAGAAGCACAGCTCATTGAGTTTGAGAAAATGAGTTGTGTTAGTAGGGATGCTAAGCTGGAACTTGAGAAAGTGTTAAAAAGGGAAGAGATTATTAAAACACAACTAGAAATAGAACAGAGATTGATTGCAAAATTGAAAGATTCCAGGAATGTTGCTAGCAACATCATTAATGTTCAAGGTATGGAATCTTTCTGTGAGCAATCATGGAAAAAGAACAAAGAGAAGCTAGGGTATGCTGTTGAAACCTTAGAATCAGAATCAGAGTCAACAAACAACAATGATCATTTGTTGAAGGTTGATACGTCAACGGAATGCAAGCTTTCGTTGACAGATGAACCATCAACCGATCATGCTGTTTCGTTGACAGAGAAAAAGAAAGAAGAACTCACTAGACTTAATAACAAGTATGGTCCTGTCACCAAGAACTTTGTTCAAGGTGAGTCTAGTAAATCAAAGAAAGTTGAGAAGCCTATTGAGAGAGCTAATGTAGGTCACTTGTCTAACAAACAATTGAAAGACAAGTTAGAGAAAATTCAAGTTGAGGTTAAGGGCAATAAAAAGAATAACAGAAATGGCAAAGTAGGGATTAACAAACATAACAATTACACACCTGATAAGTACGCTCCTAGAAAAACATGTGTTAATTGTGGTAGTGTTAGTCATTTATCTTCTAATTGCAAATCTGTTAAGAAGCCTACTAATGTGAAAATGCCTAAGCATGCAATGAATGCATCTATGCCTGCAATGCCTGTTAAGCCTAATATGTTTGCTCCATATGCACAATTTCAAAATCCATATGCTAGCATGCCATTTGTGCCTAACCCATACATGAATATGTTTAATGTGCCACAAATGCCATAGAATGTGAATAACATGTTTGTTCCTCCAATTATGCATGCTATGAATGAAAATGTGAGCAACCCTCAGAAATCAACACCAAAGGTAAAGGTTGATTTAACTCAATCTGAGCCCAAGGTGAAAAATGATGTGAAGAGTAAATCAAAGGCTAACAAAACAGGACCCAAGGAAACTTGGATACCAAAATCAACTTGATTTGGTTTTATTGTGTACATGGAGACAAAAGGAATCTTTGGTACTTGGATAGTGGTTGTTCAAGACACATGACTGGTGATTCTACCCTGCTCACAGAGTTCCAGGAAAGAGCTGGCCCTTGTATTTCTTTTGGAGATGACAGCAAAGGCTATACTAAGGGATATGGCTTGATTTCAAGAGAAAATGTCATCATTGATGAGGTTGCATTGGTGGATGGTCTAAAGCACAATTTGCTTAGTATCAGCCAACTTTGTGACAAAGGATTTTTAGTTACTTTTTCAAGAGAAGCCTGTGTTGTTTCTAGAGGTGGAGACAACAATGTGGTAATGACTTTAGTAGCACAAGTCCAGACACCATCACTTGTCTTTTCAGCAAGGCAAGCAAGGATGAAAGTTGGCTATGGCACAAGAAATTATCTCATTTGAATTTCAAGGTTATGAATGACTTGGTGAGGAAAGATCTTGCTAGAGGAATTCCACAAGTGGAATTCTCCAAGGATGGGTTGTGTGATGCATGTCAAAAAGGGAAACAAAAGAAGGCATCATTCAAAATCAAGACAGAGTCATCAATTGTCCAACAACTTGAGTTACTTCATATGGATCTATTTGGCCCTGTCAATGTCATGTCTATTTCAAAGAAGAAATATTGTCTTGTGATTGTTGATTTTTCTAGATTTACATGGACTTTCTTTTTGCACTCCAAAGATGAGGCAAGTGAAATCATTATCAATCACATCAAGATGGTAAACAATCATCCTGATTTCAAAGTAAGAAGGATTAGGAGTGACAATGGGACAGAGTTTAAGAATTCAACTATGAAGATGTTCTGTGAAGAAAATGGTATTTGACATGAATTTTCAGCTCCAAGGACACCACAGCAAAATGGTGTAGTTGAAAGGAAAAACAGAACACTCATTGAAGCTGCAAGGACAATGCTAGATGAATCAAAGTTACCAAATTATTTTTGGGCTGAGGCAGTTAACACAGCTTGCTTCACTCAAAATATTTCTTTGATTAATCAAGCCAAGGGAATGACCCCTTATCAACTACTCAAAAGAAAGAAGCCACTATTGAATTTTCTTCATGTCTTTGGATGCAAGTGTTTTGTTCTGAGAAATCAAGCTGAGTATTTGGGGAAATTTGATGCAAAGGCAGATGAAGCAATATTTGTGGGATATGCAACAGGGAAAGCTTACAGAGTCTATAATCTCAGAACCAACATTGTTATGGAATCTGTACATGTTGTTTTTGATGATCTCAAAATTCAAGGTCTCTGTCATGAAGGTTTCCATGAAAATCTTTCTTTTGAGAATGAGGAAGGAGATCAAGTGAATCATGTTAAGGCTATTGAGAAACAGCCTAAAGTTGTTGTGTCTAGCACAGATGAAAGCAGTAGTGAAGATGAAATTGTTGTATTAAGATTGAAAAGAATAGCTGCTAGCAGTCAAATTGGTCATTCCTTTGACAGTCATAATGGAGGATTCGTTGACAGTCAAAATGGGCATTCTGTTGACACTCATATAAATGCTTCTAGGAATGATCACTTAGGGACAACAAACTCAGGGGGAGTTTCTCAAGGACAAACATCTAATCAAGGCAATCATGATCATGAAGCTACATCTTCTAGAGCTAATCTACCTCCCTCAAGGAAATGGACTAAAGATCATCCCTTTCAACTCATCATAGGTGATGTTTCTTCAAAAGTCCAAACTAGAAGAGCAACTCAAGAGGAATATCTATATAGTAGCTTTCTGTCTCAAGATGAGCCAAAGAAAGTTGAGGATGCACTTCTAGATCCAGATTGGGTTTTAGCTATGCAAGAGGAGCTAAACCAATTTGAGAGAAACAAAGTTTGGAAGCTGGTGCCCAAGCCTAAAAACAGGAGTGTTATAGGCACAAAATGGGTGTTCAGAAACAAGATGGATGAAAATGGCATAGTCACAAGGAACAAAGCTAGATTGGTTGCTAAAGGCTACTCACAGGAAGAGGGAATTGATTTTGATGAAACCTTTGCTCCTGTTGCAAGACTAGAAGCAATAAGAATTTTCCTAGCCTATGCAACCCATGCCAATTTTAAGGTCTTTCAAATGGATGTGAAGAGTGCTTTTCTAAATGGGGAATTGGAAGAGGAGGTATATGTAAGTCAACCTCCTGGTTTTGAAAATGATGATTTTCCAGAATATGTGTACTTTCTCCTCAAAGCACTCTATGGTTTGAAACAAGCACCTAGAGCCTGGTATGACACACTTTCAAAGTTCCTCCTTGAGAATCACTTCACTAGAGGTACTGTAGATAAACTCTTTTTCATAGGATTTTGAATGGCTCTACTATACTTGTTCAAATTTATGTAGATGACATAATCTTTGGGTCTACAGATGACAAACTTTGTCAAAAGTTTGCCAAGCTTATGCAAAGTAAATATGAAATGAGCATTGTTGCCCAGTAAATAACAATTGTAGAAGGGGGGTTGAATACAATTGTTTAAGATTCTCGACTTAATCAAGTATATAACACAAATATGAAAGAACAATAACAGCTTTATTAAATCTGATATAAAACTGTTACAAACTATCTCAAGAAATTCTGATGTTCTTGAGAGCTGCTAGTTTACACAAAATACTCGAGTGTATGATCGTTTATGTTCTCGTACATAAATCGAAACCTAAACTGTGTTTATATACTACACAGCTTCTCTATCAACGATAAGTCCTAATCAATTACAAAGATTGAAACCTATCCATAATTGATAGCTACATTCTACAAACCAGGAACCGACAAAATAAACTTCCATGTTTAACTAGACTCCAAATATAACTCGAAGTAGGAATCCTGATCAGCTTCCAGTCCTGATGATCAAACCTGATCCCAGTCCTGATATGTACTCTGATCCTGACGACCATGCAATCCTGATGACATCAGCAATCCTGACCAGTTGAGTCTAGCTCCTGACGATCATTGAATTCTGATCTAACAATCTCCCCCAATCTCATACTTTGTGAAATAAAGTATAGATTCCTAAGATTCAATGATGTCAAAAACATATATACAAAATGTACAAGTATCTGCAGAAACAACTTATCTGTTTAAATTTTTTGATAGAACAGATTCATCTTCAAGAAGTTGGATAACAAATTTTCTTGTTTTTCTTCAAAAATTTGAATCAGTCTTTCCTTAAGATTTCTGAGTTCTTCATCTTCCTCATTAACCTGGTAGATAGCTGCTCTGAGATTCAATATGGAGCTTCTCTGAAGACTATGCTCTTCAAGCAAAAGATAAGCAATTTCCTTCCCATCAGGATTGAGAGTAAGTTGAGTCATGCCAAAAGTTACTTCTTTAACAGCAGTACCCCTTTGCATTTCCACATCCTGACCTCTTTGATTTAAGTACATGGGAGTATAATTACCTTTGAAATTACTGTTTCCATCCAGTCTTCTTCTTATTGTTGACAAAATCATGTCACTCCACACTTTGCACATTTGATTCTTCAATCTCAAAAGATAATGAACATATTTCATTTCCTGTGTAGTTTTCATCAGCAGATCTTGAATAGATAGAATCTTCACACTACCATCTTTCATGAAGTACAGAAGCTTTTCTTTCTTGTCAAAACCATCATGACAATCTATAACTATATCAACAGCTAGTAAATTGTTCAGGTTTTCAGAAGTTAAAGTACCTCCAATTTCAGTTAAGGAGTAGGGATCTACCTATGACATATTTAGATATTCAGCATCCCTGTGTCCAATACCTCCTCTTGAATTACTTGTCAATTGCTTCAGATTTGAAAACATCTTTAACCAAAGTGCTTTTGATCTAACCATATCAGATAAATCAACAACACTTGAAGCACTTGTAATAATTCCTCCAGTCTGAAAATTGATAGGTGTATCACACCTCAGTGTACTTATGTGTTTCCACTTATTATCTTTTTTCTTTTCAAAGGCATAGCTTCTTTCCAGTAAATATTCTTGTCTGCTTGGGTTCCTCCAGTTTCTTTCATTTGAACGTTTAAGCCTTTGTTTATAGAGATTGAAATCTCTATTTGTTTTTCTTGTGATTTCACTTCTTCTGGCTTCTTCTTCTTCATCTACTTCCTTGTTGTGAAAATCAACCACAGTAGATAAAATTATCAAGTCAATCTCTTGCATAATTTCAGAATCATCAGGATCTTGAATATTATCAGGAACAACATCAGGATTAGATTCTTCAATTTGATTTGTATTGCAGAGAGTTGATTTTCTTGATTTTCTTCTCAATTCAGGTTCTTCTTCGATATTTCCATCATCATCAAAAGTAGATCTGTCAGGAACTACTAGAGTGTGAATAGGTTCAGGAATTTCTTCAATTTTTAACCCTCTAGACCTTGTCTGTCTAGGTACTGTTTGAGTTGAAGAACCTCTTCTACTTCTTCTAGCACCTCTCCTACCTCTGCTTCCTCTACCTCTAGTAGAAACAGAATAGCTTTCCATTATCTCTTTTTGTTGTCTCAAGAATTCTTCATTTGAGAGATCTGGATATTCTTCACTTGCTGTAGAGAGTGCTTTTCTGGTAAATAATTGTTGAACTCTTTTATCAGTATGATAAAGAGTAACAATTCTACCATCCTTTGTAGTAAACTTCTGGAATAAATTTGATGCATCTTCAGGATTATCAATAAAAATATCTTCATCACCTTCAGGAATTGTAGTAAGAGTATGTCCATGACCAGGTGTCAGGATTTATTCTTCCGTCAGGATCTGAGATTGCACCAATGTTCTTACTATCTTAACTCCAGAATCAGAAACATGAGTTGACTGCGTTGTTTGACTTTGAGAAGTTTGAATTGTAGACTTCATAATAGCAGCATCAGAGGTTTCTCTTTGTATCACTTTGTCACTACCATCATCTCCAGTATCATCATCATTATTCCTTAACATTTTGTCTGACTAACCTTCTCCCCCTTTTTGACATCAGGATTTGACAATAAATTCAAAATTAAGGAAATAGAGGCTTGTATGTCAGTTACCTTAGTATCCAGAGAATCAATCCTTCTGTTGATGGAGGTTTGTTCAGAAATGACAGACTTCACTTGGGATCCTACTACCCGTAGCTGAAAAGTAGTAAGCACCTTTGTAAAATTTTGAGAAATATCATTCCTCACCAACTCAGTTGAGTTCTTGATAGAATCAATCTCACTTTTTAGGCTTTTGGATAACAGAGTTGTAGCCTTCAGATGATTCTTCAAGTCTTGATTCTCTATAGATTGCACTTCATCATAGGCATGTTCCAAAGCAGAAGAATAACTTACAGATTCAGCAGATCTGTACCATGAATTGTTCCATTCATTCTGTCTATGTGCCTCAGCAGGATTAAAGGAAGGAATAGAAAAATCTTGTCTCTGATCTTTCCCAGTGGAAGCTTTGCCAGCCATATATGTACTTGATGAACCAAAATTAGTTCCAAGACTAACTTTGAGTGCTGTAGCAAGCTGTTCCTTCTCTTTTCGATTCTCATCATTATCACTATCATCGGAGTCATCATCATTAGTACTATGAGTAACATCAGGATCAGGAATAGTTATACCTTTCATTTTATCCTGTGAATCGGTGATAGGATAATCCATTGGTCTTGAACGAAGTGGCTGTATCAGGATAGGCTCAGCATCAGGAGCCCCACTAGCGTCAGGATGAACACCGTTAGGATTTGATATGCTTGCATCAGTATTTGCTACCAATGGTTCTTGTGGAGCTTGAGGTTCAGAAGCTGCTTCAACACTTTGAGTCAAAGGTTCTTGTGTGCTTCCCTCATTGACAGTGTCCTCGACCAATCTTTGAACTTCATCTGCACCAAAAATCCCTTGAGTTGTGTCAGGAAATTTCTCAGAAACTGTAGCTTGGCCTGCATCTTCACTTTAAGAAGATGGTTCTTGTGTGACCATTCCACTAGCTAAGCCTTCACCCAAACTTTGATTGAGTGGTTCTTGTGTGGCTGGATCATCAGAAAGAGCTGCTGAACCACTTTGAGGTTCAGGTTCTTGTGGGCTTGATCCTTTCAGTTTCTTCTGTCTCTGATAGACTAACTCTTCTGCCTTCCTTAGCTTTTCCATTGGATGTTTTATCCCAAGATTGGAAGAAGCAGCACCATATTTCTCCCATGAAATATCAACATGTCTTTTTTTTGGAGAGTCCTGTGCTGGAGAGTCTGAAATAGTAACCACTTGACTTGGTGCAGCATCAGGAATACTAACATCATGATTTGCTTGAGCAGTAGAAACTTATTGCTCATTCAGAATAGAGGTGTCCTGTACATCAGTATCCTGCTTCTTTTCTAAAGGAATTTGATACCTGCCCTTAGTTAATCTTCATTTCTTCTATGGTGTAGACAATGAAACCACAGCTACAGAAGCAGTATCAGCAACTTCCTTATTCACATTCATTATAGAGGATATAGGTAAGTCATCCTCTGAATCAGTCTCATCCCTGAGAACTAATTTTCTTTTAACAGAAACAGCCTCAATACCTTTTGCAGCTTTCTTCACCAGGACCCCTTGTACACCCCCTTGTAACTTCTTTTTAGTGAGTGGTGTAGAGGAAAAATCCTTTGAACCTGATTGCCTTCCTGACACATCAGTTCTAGCTGACTTCTTTGATTTTTCAACTAAAGTCTTTTGAGAGACAATAGAGGTGGCAGTTGACTGTTTATTCTGTTTAGGAGACATGCTTGGGTTAGGAACAAGGTGTGATTGGTCTTGCCCCATAGCATTAGAAATTAAACCATAACGAGTAGGCATTTTCCTATGAAAGAAAAACCTAACCTCATCAGGAATAAAAGCATTTCCTATGAAACCATTTGCCTTATCACTGTTGACTAAGGACTTAATATTATTCTCAGTAATTCTACAGATAGGTAGAACGACATCATTCTCAAAAACAACATTAGGACACAAGTGATTAAAGATCAACTGTAAAAATCGAAGAAAACAGACAAAACCTAACTTATCTGATTTCCTATCACTTAAAGCTTTCAAGATAAACGACCCATACTCAAACACTGTAGAATGGATAAGAGAGTACCCAATTTTAAGAGATCCTGATGGAAGAGCATCAAAATTTGATGTCTTGTTCAGGAAACAGCGGCTGATCGTATCAAAGAAGAAATTCCATTCCTTCTTAAGCTTTGTCCTAAAGAGATTGTCATATCTCTTTACTTCACCATTATAGCCCAACTTTGTAACAAACTCAAAGAGAGTAGAGTCCGATGTTGGGTTTTATACTAAACTATTCATTAGTAGTATATAAACATTGTCCATTTTATTGAGAATCTTGATTGCATATTATTCATTGTCTGTTTATTATATATTGTGGATAATTTAGTATCAAATGGGATAACAGAAGATTAAATTATCAGTGTCTATATATAATATAAAGGGTTCACAGTTTAAGTGGAATTAGACAAACCACTGGAATAACTGAAGTATTATTTGGGAATAGTTTATCTTGACTATTAAATAATACTTGTATACTTTGTGTATATTGAACAGGATCGAAATATTAGAATTGTTCTTCTATTCTGACAATAAAGAAGAACTAAGATTCTATGATATTATTAATGCTTAGGTTCTCAATCCAAGTGTAGTGATTGACACTTGTATGCAATGCACATGCTTTGATTCATATGTGATGTAATTAATTGTTAATTACAATATTATGTATTGAGCAATGACATTGCATGCAGAGTGGGATATTAATTACATAAGGAAACCATGTCCTGATAATATTCGGGTTGATGATGTCCTCTTGAAAGCTCATAAAGATAATTATGCTTTAGTCCTGCAGGCAGATTTGTTCTTGCATAATTATAAGGTTGAGTGGATGATCAAGGATAAAAAGATATTAATTAAATTAATTATCAGAAATTAATTTAATTAATGGACATACGATATCTTAAACATGGGGAATTTAATAAGCAAATAATATAGGAGCCGAATTTAATAATAAAGCAATTACGGTATTAGGAAAGGCAGTGCAGATATTAATTCGTTAGTGGATAGAATTAATATTTAATGACATTGGGCTTGACCCAGAATGTCATTGGGAGGCCCGACCTAATTGTCCATGATCCCTACTGGAGCCTATAAATATTCTTGTTCTCCTAAAGGCTGAAAACGTTTTTTCGGTTTTTCATAATTCGAGATTAAAACCTAGGGCAGCCGCAAGGAGCTAGGGTTTTGGGATTTCGAGGCTTTAAGGAGAGGAAACTTCGGGAGATCGAAGGCCACACTTCGCTCGAAGGGAATCAAGGAATTCAGTAGAAGACGTGGATCAGAATCGTATCGATTAAGGTAAAGTTTTCTTTTCGAACTCGTAATCAATCATATAGTAAAACGCAGAACAGTAATCATCCGTTCCAACAATTGGCATCAAGAGCCTGGTTATGCAGTTCTGCGTTTTATGATATGATGTCCATGTCGTAATTATATATGCATGTATATGGTGGTTGCTTGTATTGATTTTGTGATGCAGGTTGTAATCCACTATTATGGTCATGTTTTATTTGATTATGTGATTGGATCCCACGTGGTTTATCGTGGATGTTTGATTGTTGTAAATCACGAGGGTTTATCGTGATAGTTAAGATTATGATCAGATGTATGTAATAGAATAGGTTTGTTTTGCTGTATTATGTTGTATGTAATCGTTTAAACATCGGAGATACGAGAAACAGAGTTCTTCCGCTGCGCCATACTGTTTTCGTGGGAGCTTCGCTGTTTTGGCTGCAGATTTTGCATACGATGTCCGATTTGGGCGAATAAGCACTTTTCGGAAACGGCAGAACGAGACGAACAGGCTGGAATGTATCTAAAGAACCATTCCCCGATTTTTCGACCCATTCTGACGCTGTTTAGGCCTCCAAACGGGCTCCTGAAGATTTCGGGAAATTTTCAACGAAAGAATTCGAAGCTGATTTTCTGGGGCCATAATAGTGGATGTGTTTTATTATGTTTTACATAATTTCTGCTATTTATTTTAATTATTGCAATTTTATATGCCTTACGTGATTATCATGCCATGCAATACTAACCTTAGTATGCTAGAACGACATGGACATAGGGTTATATGTTATGCTTTAATTATGTTGATCGTCATGCCATGTTCTACTATGTTATGTGTTCTTTGTCTTGTTATTATGATAACATGTGGACCTCGAAGAATTAACATAGGACGATGCATGTAGATATAAAAAAAATCCTCAAAGTAAAATACTAAGTGGGAGAGGGAATTAATTTGATATTAGATCCCATGGTCATCCATTATTGGTTGTATGTAATTTAACACTAGGACGATTATGAATTGGATATATGTCACCCATCGTGGCGTATGATTTATGACGTCTGGGTAGTGTTAAGGATATTACTAGGACAATCTTCTTAAGTTAATCACGAATATTGAAAGGTAAGCTCACCCCATCGTGACAAACCAAGTTTCATAGAATTCGAGAAAAAAGTTGGACATTCCTTGATTGATGTTGATAATGGATATTTCTGTCTACGGAGTTGTGTTCTTAAGCGAGTCCGTCTGTGACTTCACCGAAAACACCTGGGATTTATCCATTGATACATCGAACGGATGGGTCTGACTAAAGGCAACTTAAGATCTAAATAATGGTATACACTTAGCTATGAAAGATAATATATAGTCCACCCTAACGTGGCGTATTATTTAGTAGTAGGACCGAAGTAATATTTAAATTTAAATGGTATATATGTCATCCATCATGGCGTACCAGATATTTATGGAATTTAAATATTAGTGCATTAATTTTAATTAATTGTTAGAGGAAACCAATAGGTTTTAAGATATATGCAATTTTCTGATTAAGTGTTATATGCATGATTCTCAGGATAGAATGGGCTTTAATCCACTTTTCACCATACTTAAGGATAACAAACTTACCGGACCTAACTATATTGAATGGAAACGCAATTTGGACATAGTGTTGACTGCTGAAGAGTTCAAATTTTGTACTGTTGAACCCCAACCGGACCAGCCTGCTGCCGATGCTCCGGATGAGGAAAAAGAGTATTTTAAGAAGTGGACTAAGGCAGATGAGATGTCGCGATGTTACATTCTGGCAGCAATGTCGGGTGTTTTGCAACATCAGCATCAGGCCATGACCACTGCTGCAGATATGCTCTTTAATCTCAAGGAGCTTTTCGGAGATCAGAATAGGGCTGCTAGGCAAGTAGCAATGAAGTCTCTAATGAACACTCAGATGGCTGAAAAAACACCTGTAAGGGACCATGTTCTTCTGATGATGTCTCATATAAATGAACTAGAGGTCCTTGGTGCTGATATTGATGCGGAAACGCAGGTCGATATCATACTTATGAGTTTGCCCAAAAGCTTTGAGCCGTTTCGCTTGAATTACAACATGAACAAGAAGTTGTATAGTCTTGCGGAACTTCTGACAGAGCTTCAGGCAGCGGAATCATTATTTCAGCAGCATGTTCAGGTAAATGTGGCTGAGAAAGTTTCTTCTTCAAAGCCGAAAGGAAAGAAGAAGAAGAAGGTTCAGACACAGAAAGTTGTGAAACCATTGGGAGTTCAGAATTCAGTGAAGAAGCCTAAGGGCAAGTGCTTCAAGTGCAAGCAGTCGGGTCACTGGAAAAAGGATTGTCCTCTTTCTAAGAAGAACAATACTGGTATGTCTCTTTCTCTTGTTACGGAAACATATATAGCGGCTATGTCTACGAGCACTTGGTGTGTAGACACAGGAGCCACTGATCATGTTTGTAATTCCATGCAGGGGTTCCAGAAAACCAGGCTGCTTAGAGATGGCGAGATATATGTGTTCATGGGAGATGCTACGAAAGTAGCAGTGGTTGCAGTTGGAGTTATTTCTTTATCTTTTGGTTATGATAGGATTTTGGTTTTGAATAATTGTCTTTATGTACCTTCATTTAGAAGGAATTTAATTTCGGTTTCTAAACTTGCTATGGATGGTTATAATGTTTGTTTGGATCGTAATGTTTCCATTATGATGAATAAACGAGTTATATGTTCTGGTACATTGAAAGACAATTTATATATTATTGATCCTATAGAACCAATGCTGCAACCAAGTGAAATTAATAATACATTTTCTACCTCTAGTAAAAGAAAGGAACCTTCTGGATTGAACCAAACATATCTTTGGCACTTGAGATTAGGTCATATTAACTTGAGGAGGATTCAAAGATTGGTAGTAGATGGGCCTTTAGGCTCGTTGGCAGTGGAGCCATTTCCAGTCTGTGAATCTTGCTTGGAAGGAAAAATGACCAGTAGACCTTTTAAGGCAAAAGGAAATAGAGCCAAAGATGTGTTAGAATTGGTTCATACTGATTTATGTGGACCTATGAATATCCAAGCGAGAGGTGGGTATGAATATTTTGTCACTTTCATTGATGATTATTCGAGATATGGATACATTTATCTGTTGCACCGCAAGTCTGAGTGCTTTGAAAAATTCAAAGAGTACAAAGCAAGTGCGGAGAAGCGACATTCAGGAAAATGTATCAAGTCACTACGATCAGATCGTGGGGGCGAATACCTGCTTGGAGAATTTAGAGAATATTTATCAGAACATGGGATTTCATCCCAGTTGACTGCACCTGGCACACCTCAGCAGAATGGTGTAGCAGAAAGAAGGAACCGGACTCTTTTAGAGAGTGTTAGATCGATGATGAGTTATTCGAATTTACCCAAGTCGTTTTGGGGACATGCTCTAGAAACAGCGGCTTATCTTCTAAACTTGGTACCTTCTAAGTCAGTTCCAAAAACTCCAAAAGAATTGTGGACTAGTACCAAACCTAGTTTGAAACACATTCGGATTTGGGGTTGTCCAGCACATGTGCTGAACAAGAACGTGACTAAGTTAGATTCTCGTACAGAAGTGAGGCTGTTTGTGGGTTATCCCAAGGGAACAAAAGGGTATTTGTTTTATAGTCCTAAGGATCGGGATGTCATTGTAAGCACCAATGCTAGATTCTTAGAGGAAGACTATATAATGAATCACAAACCCATAAGTACTGTTGTTTTAGAGGAAATAGTGGGAGGACAAGATAATTCTAATATGCCACCGGTACAAGTAGAACAACCACAAGTAAATGAACAACCTATCACTAATACCACACCAATGCTTCGTCGTAGTGGGAGGGTTGTTAAACAACCTGAGAGGTTCATGTTTTTGGGAGAGTCTTCGGACTTAGTCTCTGGTGAATATGACGAGGATCCCAGGACATACGAAGAAGCAATGCAAGATAAGGATGCAGATCTTTGGCAAAAGGCTATGCAATCTGAGATGGAATCTATGTATTCCAATCAAGTCTGGGATCTCGTGGAACCACCCAATGGTGTAAAACCCATTGGATGCAAGTGGATCTACAAAAGAAAAAGAGGATCTGACAAAAAGGTGAAAGCCTGGAAAGCAAGACTTGTTGCGAAAGGGTATACTCAGAAACAAGGAATTGATTATGAGGAAACCTTTTCTCCGGTAGTCATGCTTAAGTCAATCCGGATTCTTTTATCTATAGCAGCTCATCTCGATTATGAGATTTGGCAAATGGATGTCAAGACAGCTTTCCTAAATGGAAGTCTTGATGAAAACATCCATATGCAGCAACCAGAGGGATTCATCAAAGAGGGCCAAGAGCATCTAGTGTGTAAGCTTAAGAAGTCCATTTATGGACTGAAACAAGCTTCCAGGGAGTGGAACATTCGTTTTGATCAGGCCGTCCAGACAAATGGTTATGATCAGACTCCAAGCGAAGCATGTGTGTATAGGAAAAGTGAAGGAAATGCAGTGGTTTTTCTAGTACTATATGTAGATGACATTTTGCTCATTGGAAACAATGTAGAGATGTTGTCATCTATTAAGGCATGGTTGTTCAAACAATTTGAAATGAAAGACTTAGGTGAAGCCGCATACATTCTTGGGATCAAAGTTATAAGAGATCGCAAGAAAAGAACGTTGGCTTTATCTCAAGAACCGTACATTGATGAGGTATTGGCTCGTTTTAACATGCAGGACTCTAAGAAGGGTAATTTACCTTTTAGAAATGGAGTCTCTCTATCAAAGGAGCAGTGTCCTAAAACACCTAAGGAGATAGAGAACATGAAAGCAGTTCCTTATGCTTCAGCATGTGGAAGCTTAATGTATGTCATGTTATGCACGAGACCTGATATTTGCTTTGCCGTAGGCATGGTCAGTAGATATCAGTCCAATCCAGGTCAGGAGCATTGGAGTGCAGTAAAAACGATACTTAAGTACCTGCGAAGGACTAAGAAGTATATGTTAATTTACAAGGCTTCAGACATGTTTCCTGTAGGATATACCGATTCAGATTTCCAGACAGATAGGGATAAGAGGAAGTCAACCTCGGGGTGTGTTTTTACTTTAGGAGGTGGAGCTGTAATATGGAGGAGTGTGAAGCAGAAATGCATCGCAGACTCAACCATGGAAGCTGAATATGTGGCAGCCTCTGAGGCAGCCAAGGAGGCTATATGGTTCCGGAATTTCCTGCTGGATTTGAATGTAGTTCCTAATTTGCCACGGCAAATCACAATTTATTGTGATAATACTGGTGCTGTTGCAAATACAAAGGAACCACGAGAACATAAGGCAGCAAAACACATTGAGCGTAAGTATCACCTCATACGACAGTTCGTTAAGCGAGGAGATATTATTGTGACTGATATAGCATCAAAGGACAACCGTGCTGATCCTTTCACGAAGAGTTTACCAGCTAAGGTTTTTGAAGAACACGTGGAGGCGATAGGAGTCAGATGTCTGGTCACGGAATAGTTATTTAAACTGGTAGCGGATTATATTAATAAACACTGATATACTCAAAGAATAGCTTGAGTATAAGTGGGAGATTGTTGGGTTTTATACTAAACTATTCATTAGTAGTATATAAACATTGTCCATTTTATTGAGAATCTTGATTGCATATTATTCATTGTCTGTTTATTATATATTGTGGATAATTTAGTATCAAATGGGATAACAGAAGATTAAATTATCAGTGTCTATATATAATATAAAGGGTTCACAGTTTAAGTGGAATTAGACAAACCACTGGAATAACTGAAGTATTATTTGGGAATAGTTTATCTTGACTATTAAATAATACTTGTATACTTTGTGTATATTGAACAGGATCGAAATATTAGAATTGTTCTTCTATTCTGACAATAAAGAAGAACTAAGATTCTATGATATTATTAATGCTTAGGTTCTCAATCCAAGTGTAGTGATTGACACTTGTATGCAATGCACATGCTTTGATTCATATGTGATGTAATTAATTGTTAATTACAATATTATGTATTGAGCAATGACATTGCATGCAGAGTGGGATATTAATTACATAAGGAAACCATGTCCTGATAATATTCGGGTTGATGATGTCCTCTTGAAAGCTCATAAAGATAATTATGCTTTAGTCCTGCAGGCAGATTTGTTCTTGCATAATTATAAGGTTGAGTGGATGATCAAGGATAAAAAGATATTAATTAAATTAATTATCAGAAATTAATTTAATTAATGGACATACGATATCTTAAACATGGGGAATTTAATAAGCAAATAATATAGGAGCCGAATTTAATAATAAAGCAATTACGGTATTAGGAAAGGCAGTGCAGATATTAATTCGTTAGTGGATAGAATTAATATTTAATGACATTGGGCTTGACCCAGAATGTCATTGGGAGGCCCGACCTAATTGTCCATGATCCCTACTGGAGCCTATAAATATTCTTGTTCTCCTAAAGGCTGAAAACGTTTTTTCGGTTTTTCATAATTCGAGATTAAAACCTAGGGCAGCCGCAAGGAGCTAGGGTTTTGGGATTTCGAGGCTTTAAGGAGAGGAAACTTCGGGAGATCGAAGGCCACACTTCGCTCGAAGGGAATCAAGGAATTCAGTAGAAGACGTGGATCAGAATCGTATCGATTAAGGTAAAGTTTTCTTTTCGAACTCGTAATCAATCATATAGTAAAACGCAGAACAGTAATCATCCGTTCCAACATCCGAAACATTATCAGGAATAGCATCACCAAGAACAGGTAAATGCAGGGCTTCCTCCACAATTGCAGGAGTCAGATAGTGAGTAATTCCATTATATTCAAAACTCATCAATATGGTGTCAGAATACCCTTTGTCAAAAGTAACTGAGTTCCATAGCTGCATTACAGACTTAAAAGAAACACTTGCAGGTTCTGTTAAAGCAAACTTCAATGGGCTTGAAGATAGAAAATCTTGAATTATATGAAACTCATTGGGTAAATCTTGATGATTTAGAATAGCCACAAAATTATTAGTGGCAAAAGTAACACCACTAATCATTGTTTGTTTGTTCATGAATGATGAAGACGCCATTGTAATTCTTAAAAATCTTGAGAATTGATGTTTGAAAATAGTTAGGTTTCGTGAGCACAGAGAGAGATAGAAAATCGAAAAACTGATGATGAGAGAGTAATTAATGATTTAGAATAAGTAAAAGTATTTTGTTAGAACAAAACTTTACTCTCAATAACAGGTGGCAGGATATGATTTGTGCACAAATAATTAGCGGAGAGATTACGTGTGTAATTTAAATGAAACTACACCGCTTTTTATGTGTATGTATATGTATATCTATAACAGTGCAACACACGCGCTCATATAGTTGTCCTACTAAAACTCAACCGTCCATCAGCAGATACTGACGAAAAATTAGGCACAAATGAAGCAATGAAATACTAACCTGAACATCAGGATTGACCAGTTGACTTCCTGTCAGGATTGAGTCCTATCAGGAATAGATCAAAAATACATACCTTTCTGAATAACCATCAGGATTTCCTCTTTGTAGCTTTCCTCAGAAATTCTCAAAGTTCATCATTCCAAGTTCATTTACCAATTTATTAAAAGTAGCTACAGGTAGTGGCTTGGTGAATATATCAGCTAGTTGTTGATCAGTAGGAACAAAGTGAAGTTCAATTGTTCCTTCCAGAACTTGTTCTCTCATGAAGTGATATCGAATACTGATGTGTTTAGTAAGAGAATGTTGAACTGGATTTCCTGTCATTGCAATAGCACTTTGGTTATCACAAAAAATAGGGATTTTTGAGTATGATAGGCCATAATATAACAACTGATTTCTCATCCACATTATCTGAGCACAACAACTTCCTGCAGCAATGTACTCAGCTTCTTCAGTTGAAGTGGAAATGGATTTTTGCTTCTTACTGAACCATGAAACTAGTCTTCCACCCAAAAACTGACAACTTGCTGAAGTACTTTTCCTGTCTATTTTACATCCTGCAAAATCTGTTGGGAACCACGGACTTGGGGTTGTACTAC
This sequence comes from Heracleum sosnowskyi, assembly GCA_030848705.1. Classification (NCBI taxonomy): domain Eukaryota; kingdom Viridiplantae; phylum Streptophyta; class Magnoliopsida; order Apiales; family Apiaceae; genus Heracleum; species Heracleum sosnowskyi. The sequence goes on along the minus strand of CM061238.1, from coordinate 55,089,588 downwards.
AATTTATGATACACAATTAAGGAGTGCGAAAAGAAAATCACCTTGTTAACGGTTGATTCCACGCTCTTCTATTGTATTCCCAAATTCCCTTGAGCGAAGTGTGGCCTCCGTCTTCTCAAGTTAACCTCTCTTCTTGCTCCTAGGTGGCTATAATATTTTTCTTAACCCACCCTAGCAAGAAGAGAATAAGAATATATATAGGGCTACAATAGGGATCATGGATAATTAGGTTGGGCCTTTTAATTACATCCTGGGCCTAGCCCAATGTAATTAAATATTAATTCAATCCACTAAAGAATTAATATTTGCACTACCTTTCCTAATACCGCAACTTAATTAATTAATTCGGTTCCAATATTATTTGCTTATTAAATTCCCCATGTTTAAAATAGCGCATGCCCATTAATTAAATAAATTACTGATAATTCATTTAATTAACATCTTATATCCTTGATCATCCACTCTACCTTTATTTAATTATGCCGGAATAAATCCACCTGCAGGGTTTCACATAATTAAATCCTTTTGAGCTTTCAAGGGGACATCATTAACCCGAATATTATCAGGACACGGATTCCTTCAATAAATAATATTCACCATATATATTATTCCATCACCCAAAATATAATGATATAATTCAAAAGAATGATTTCATATATAAATCAAAGCATGTAAATAATATACACGTGTCAATTACTATATCCGGATTAAGAACCTAAGCATTAATAATAACATAGAATCTTAGTTCACCTTCTTAATCAGTTTAAGGGAACAATTCTAAATTTGATCCTGTTCAATATACACAAAGTATACAAGTATTATTTAATAGTCAAGATAAACTATTCCCAAATAATATTTCAGTTATTCCAGTGGTTTGTCTAATTCCACTTAAACTGTGAACCCTTTATATTATATATAGACACTGATAATTTAATCTTCTGTTATCCCATTTGATACTAAATTATCCACAATATATAATAAATAGACAATGTAAAAATATGCAATCAAGATTCTCAATAAAATGGACAATGTTTATATACTACTAATGAATAGTTTAGTATAAAACCCAATAATCTCCCACTTATACTCAAGCTATTCTTTGAGTATATCAGTGTTTATTAATATAATCCGCTACCAGTTTAAATAACTATTCCGTGACCAGACATCTGACTCCTATCTCCTCCACGTGTTCTTCAAAAACCTTAGCTGGTAAACTCTTCGTGAAAGGATCAGCCCGGTTGTCCTTTGATGCTATATCAGTCACAATAATATCTCCTCGCTTAACGAACTGTCGTATGAGGTGATACTTACGCTCAATGTGTTTTGCTGCTTTATGTTCTCGTGGTTCCTTTGTATTTGCAACAGCACCAGTATTATCACAATAAATTGTGATTTGCCGTGGCAAATTAGGAACTACATTCAAATCCAGCAGGAAATTCCGGAACCATATAGCCTCCTTGGCTGCCTCAGAGGCTGCCACATATTCAGCTTCCATGGTTGAGTCTGCGATGCATTTCTGCTTCACACTCCTCCATATTACAGCTCCACCTCCTAAAGTAAAAACACACCCCGAGGTTGACTTCCTCTTATCCCTATCTGTCTGGAAATCTGAATCGGTATAACCCACAGGAAACAAGTCTGAAGCCTTGTAAATTAACATATACTTCTTAGTCCTTCGCAAGTACTTAAGTATCGTTTTTACTGCACTCCAATGTTCCTGACCTGGATTGGACTGATATCTACTGACCATGCCTACGGCAAAGCAAATATCAGGTCTCATGCATAACATGACTATTAAGCTTCCACATGCTGAAGCATAAGGAACTGCTTTCATGTTCTCTATCTCCTTAGGTGTCCTAGGACACTGCTCCTTTGATAGAGAGACTCCATGTCTAAAAGGTAAATTACCCTTCTTAGAGTCCTGCATGTTAAAACGAGCCAATACCTCATCAATGTACGGTTCTTGAGATAAAGCCAACGTTCTTTTCTTGCGATCTCTTATAACTTTGATCCCAAGAATGTATGCGGCTTCACCTAAGTCTTTCATTTCAAATTGTTTGAACAACCATGCCTTAATAGATGACAACATCTCTACATTGTTTCCGATGAGCAAAATGTCATCTACATATAGTACTAGAAAAACCAATGCATTTCCTTCACTTTTCCTATACACACATGCTTCGCTTGGACTCTGATCATAACCATTTGTCTGGACGGCTTGATCAAAACGAATGTTCCACTCCCTGGAAGCTTGTTTCAGTCCATAAATGGACTTCTTAAGCTTACACACTAGATGCTCTTGGCCCTCTTTGATGAATCCCTCTGGTTGCTGCATATGGATGTTTTCATCAAGACTTCCATTTAGGAAAGCTGTCTTGACATCCATTTGCCAAATCTCATAATCGAGATGAGCTGCTATAGATAAAAGAATCCGGATTGACTTAAGCATGACTACCGGAGAAAAGGTTTCCTCATAATCAATTCCTTGTTTCTGAGTATACCCGTTCGCAACAAGTCTTGCTTTCCAGGCTTTCACCTTTTTGTCAGATCCTCTTTTTCTTTTGTAGATCCACTTGCATCCAATGGGTTTTACACCACTGGGTGGTTCCACGAGATCCCAGACTTTATTGGAATACATAGATTCCATCTCAGATTGCATAGCCTTTTGCCAAAGATCTGCATCCTTATCTTGCATTGCTTCTTCGTATGTCCTGGGATCCTCATCATGTTCACCAGAGACTAAGTCCGAAGACTCTCCTAAAAACATGAACCTCTCAGGTTGTTTAACAACCCTCCCACTACGACGAAGCATTGGAGTGGTATTAGTGATAGGTTGTTCATTTACTTGTGGTTGTTCTACTTGTACCGGTGGCATATTAGAATTATCTTGTCCTCCCACTAGTTCCTCTAAAACAACAGTACTCATGGGTTTGTGATTCATTATATAGTCTTCCTCTAAGAATCTAGCATTGGTGCTTACAATGATATCCCGATCCTTAGGACTATAAAACAAATACCCTTTTGTTCCCTTGGGATACACTAGTACAGAATGGGCCTATAGCGTCGGTCAAAAAGACCTATAGCGTCGGTTAAAAGGCGTAGTATATGTAGGGGACGCTATAGGTATATACCTATAGCGTCGGTCAAAACAGCGTCGCTTAAAATTCATTACCGTTGGTTAAATAACCAACGCAAAATGCACAATAACCGACGCTATTTGTCGGTACATATAGCGTCGGTTGCATGAAATGCCGACGCTATAGGTGTTGAAAAATAGTGTCAGTTGCCTGGAATGCCGACGCATTAGGTGTTGGTCTTTAGTGTCGCTTACCCTTATAACCGACGCCTAAAGTTTTAAAAAAATTAAAAATTTCAAAATATTATGGTCATTTTTATTCAATATTTTAACCTGATATATATATATATATATATATATATATATTTGATCCTGACAACAAACAAGAACTACAAAAAATAAAAATATAACACAAATTTGATTGAAATAAATTTAAAATATTTTTGCTAGCATACACTTGGAATAAATAGTACATTAATGTTCAAAATACTAATAGAAGAATTTCTAGTTTCATATTACAAAATCAAGTTCTTCAATTTTGCTTCTGATTTTGACATTTTCCTTGAATTCAGACCGCCACCTGCTTTGCTTGGCTCTTTTCTTGGTGTTGGTCAGGGGAATGACACTGCAACAATCAGTACGGAGCAATCAAAAACCTTACATATCATGCTGCTTAATTTATAGAAATACTGAAGCATTTAACATTCACGTGTATCTATCTAGAACTATAACTTCTAAATGTAAAAAAAAAAAAAGAACTATAACTTCTAAATGCAAAAAATAAGACTACTACTTAGTATCACGTACCTTTTCTGGCATTGCTTACCAATGCGCCCTGGTAAATACTTGGCAATGGCAGACCATTTCCTACTACCATACCTCTGAACTAGCTCAATAATATGATCATCTTCCTGTAGGCATAAAGATTATTTGACATACATGTTCAGTGTTTCAACAAATCCGTTTGACTCTTAATATATAAAAAAATAAAGAAAATAGGCACACCTCCTTTTTTCAGGGTCCTTTAAAAAGTTCAGGATTAAGAACCTTCTGCCAGCGATGCAGGCACTGAACATCTGTTCTTCCTGGAAGGGATTCAGCTGCGACAAATATAGAAGTTCAAGTAATTCGTTTAAAGAAGTACAATTAACCTCTCTGCCTGCAACAGATTTAATAAACAATTATAAATGTGTACGGAAAAGTGAATGAGGTGCAATGAGGAGCAATCGAGCATACGTTTCAACCAATGCTATACTCGCAACAGCCTGTGTAAATAGAGTACATTATAAATATTAAGATGAGGCTTACAGTAATGAAACTGTAAAAACTGGAATCGGAAAGAAACACTATACAATGTATATGCAATTAAGCACCATACAAAATCAAAAAAGTTAGGATGCTAAACAGTGTGTACGGCTTTAACGCCCTGTGATGAGATCCACATCAAAACATAGGAAGACAGACTACCGTCTGTTTTAAATTAGATGCCAGGCAGAAACAACTATAAATGCCAACAGGTAACCATACACAAGCAGGAAATCTTCACGCTAAGAGTCTAAGACTCACAACAACGGCCTGATACCATACAGTTTAGGTTTCACATAATAAACTATTGCAAAAACATAAACTCAGGCAGTCGCAGATGGTGGCAAATCTTTCATTTCTCCAGATTTCTCATGGACATAATTTGGATAAAACCTAGTTTAAATTTTATGTAGTTCAGAACAAACAATAAAACATCAATAGGAAGGTGAATTATCAAGGTATTTGTAAATGATTTCAAAGTTCATCACCAAATCTTAGCAACAGAACTCAAGACAAATAATAATATCTTAATCACCTGTAAATGTTAGCAAAAGGTCATATCAGTCTTTAAAGAGACTAATGCAATACTAACAATATATTAGCGAAACATATGAATCTTTAATAAGTTATGGCCTTGAAAAATAGATAGGAATAAATGGTATTGCTGACTAAAGAGTTAAATTGTACTGACAAAAACTAAGGAGAAGTGGACTGAGCCTCCAGACTTTGATATTAAAATCCATCAGCAGGTCAAAACTAGAAGAAAAGAAACCAAGTACCTGTCCACTAAACATAGTTTCTTCCAGTTGAGAAGACAATTTCAGACACATGTATTGAAAGCCCTGATAACAGTGATATCGGCACGGGATTAACTTCTCGGATCACCATGATTGGAGGCTGCCCCGTCATATAAGACATAGCCCAAAACATGCCAGTTGATCTAGCATCCATATTCGTGTAATCCATCTTAGATTCCCCTGAAATTATAGCAAAGTCACGCGCTACTCAATTTCAAAGGAAAGGATGACGGGATAACTACATCAGAGGATGAAAATGCACAGGCCGATATTAGACTTCTACTAGATTTCGACAACATTGTGTATATAGAAACTAAAGATTCAGCATCAAACTGTAGAACGGCATAGTTTTAACAGGTGTCATCAATTTAACTTTATTGCATCTGTTGATTAGTGAGTAACATATATCTCTGCCAATAGATGCAAAAGGGCCCTGATGATTGGGGTGTTTGTGTTTTTGGTCAACAGATGGGATGCTAACATCCTAAACCTATGTTTGAACTGGTGACAATTCATATCAGGCTGGGGAGACAAAATAAACTTCAGGCCAAGATTTACAAAACAGTGACCAGACATATTATAGAGAATTAGGCATTTCTACCTTTGCTTGCTTGCCTCAACCATTCATCTACTTGCTGTCCTTTCTGAAAATGCTCATCATTTAAAGTTCCTCTCATTGCTGTATTCAGTGACCAGATACGAAGAGTTAGACAATGCTTCATGTCCTCATCTTCATCGTCATCCATCATAGTGGACATCTTTTCTTTCATAGTGGAATGAAAAAGAGAAAAGAAGTAAATGGGAGACTGAAATAAAAAAAAATCAAACAGCAGAATGCCTAACTTTGAAGAATAAACTGCTTTCATTGACAAATTTCCGGGAAGTGATTTATGTACCATTAGAAAGATCTTGAAATCTAGTTTTTTATGCAACAAACGGTTCATAAAAAGGATACTCCTACAGATATTTACAATTGTTTTAGTCGTGCGTTGTCCAAATGTCCAGCTTTTCACCAATCGTGGAAGCACACAACAGGAGAGAAAGGAATACCACTATCACACATACATGTATTAACAACTCTCATCATCAAACATATATGTATAATATATAGACACAAATAGTAGACTCTTTGTGAAAAAAATCAATAAATCCCACTTCATGAAATAGATAAAGACACGCAACTATAACAAAAAGGTTAACATAAGTTAGGGCTTTACTTGTCAATTTGAAGCCAGAGATATCACCCAAATTAGGGTATGTTGAACCAATCAATTAGGACATGTGGAAACAGATTAATTATAGAAATTCAAAAGTCCCCGTGGGAGAGAGGCAGAGTTTTGTGTTAGACAAGAGTGGCAGACTGGCAGTGCGTCCAGAGAAGTGCAGAGATGGAGGCAGAGAGAGATGATTTATATTCCCTGTTATCTGAATAGCTTTAAATTCTAAGTTGTAAGTACCCAACAAATATAAATAAATAAATGAAATTAATTATGAAAATAATAATAATAATAATAAATATTACTGATTACCAATTCATTTAAATATTATTATTTTTTTATTTGACATGCAAGTAAATTTATAAACATATATTATATAAAATTAAATTGTTAATCATTAGGATTTCTTGTTCATATTATATATTTTTTAAATTTAAATCTAGTGTGAAGATAAAATTAATAAAAAAATACGGATTTTTCAAAAATACAGTTTGGTCTTTTTTTTTACAAAAGCATGTTTTTTTTAAAATATTTGTAAATATATAGTTTTATGAACTTTTTACAAAAATACAGTTTTACACGATACAAGTAAACTCATCAAAATTTTAACTTTAATACAACCAAAAAAGTAATCTCATGAGTAAAAAAATGAAAAAAAGAAAAGTACCCTCACTTTTTGTTGAAAAAAGTGGAATCGGGTTGCATTTGGTTAAGTAGTAATCTTTTTTTTTTTGCATTTAATTGATTTTAGTTGCAAATCGTATTTTCATAAATATTTTTGAAATTTTGTAAAATCATAAAAAGTTTCAACAAAAATTATACTTTTTGATAATTAAATCTATTATAAAAATATTAATTGTATGACTAAAAATAAATAAAAATTTAGTCCATAGTACAACATCAATAACCATGCATTTAATTTTTGATATATAAAAATAATTACACAATTTTAAAAAAAGCTTCAGCTACTAATATACAGGAAAAAAAAATGTTGAGCGTCGCTTAAAATAAAAGGCCGACACTAAAACTCAATATAGGCGTCGGTTCTATTTGACCGACGCATAAGAGCATTTTTAACAGCGTCGGTTCCACCAAGGACCGACACTATAAGTCATTATAAGCGTCGGCATTCAAAAGACCGACGCCAAAGGTCATGTACTAGCGTCGGCATTCAAAAGACCGACACCAAAAGTCATGTTTTAGCGTCGGTTAAGTAAAAGACCGACGCCAAAGGTCATGTATTAGCGTCGGTTAAGTAAAAGACCGACGCCAAAAGTCTTTCACAAACACCTACAGCGTCGGTTAAGTTGGAAACCGACGCCAAAAACATGAAAAAGCGACGGTTCTCCAAAGAACCGACGCTATAGGTGCGACGCTGTAGGTTAATTCTGTACTAGTGATAACCCACAAACAGCCTCACTTCTGTACGAGAATCTAACTTAGTCACGTTCTTGTTCAGCACATGTGCTGGACAACCCCAAATCCGAATGTGTTTCAAACTAGGTTTGGTACTAGTCCACAATTCTTTTGGAGTTTTTGGAACTGACTTAGAAGGTACCAAGTTTAGAAGATAAGCCGCTGTTTCTAGAGCATGCCCCCAAAACGACTTGGTTAAATTCGAATAACTCATCATCGATCTAACACTCTCTAAAAGAGTCCGGTTCCTTCTTTCTGCTACACCATTCTGCTGAGGTGTGCCAGGTGCAGTCAACTGGGATGAAATCCCATGTTCTGATAAATATTCTCTAAATTCTCCAAGCAGGTATTCGCCCCCACGATCTGATCGTAGTGACTTGATACATTTTCCTGAATGTCGCTTTTCCGCACTTGCTTTGTACTCTTTGAATTTTTCAAAGCACTCAGACTTGCGGTGCAACAGATAAATGTATCCATATCTCGAATAATCATCAATGAAAGTGACAAAATATTCATACCCACCTCTCGCTTGGATATTCATAGGTCCACATAAATCAGTATGAACTAATTCTAACACATCTTTGGCTCTATTTCCTTTTGCCTTAAAAGGTCTACTGGTCATTTTTCCTTCCAAGCAAGATTCACAGACTGGAAATGGCTCCACTGCCAACGAGCCTAAAGGCCCATCTACTACCAATCTTTGAATCCTCCTTAAGTTAATATGACCTAATCTCAAGTGCCAAAGATATGTTTGGTTCAATCCAGAAGGTTCCTTTCTTTTACTAGAGGTAGAAAGTGTATTATTAATTTCACTTGGTTGCAGCATTGGTTCTATAGGATTAATAATATATAAATTGTCTTGCAATGTACCAGAACATATAACTCGTTTATTCATCATAATGGAAACATTACGATCCAAACAAACATTATAACCATCCATAGCAAGTTTAGAAACCGAAATTAAATTCCTTCTAAATGAAGGTACATAAAGACAATTATTCAAAACCAAAATCCTATCATAACCAAAAGATAAAGAAATAACTCCAACTGCAACCACTGCTACTTTCGTAGCATCTCCCATGAACACATATATCTCGCCATCTCTAAGCAGCCTGGTATTCTGGAACCCCTGCATGGAATTACAAACATGATCAGTGGCTCCTGTGTCTACACACCAAGTGCTCGTAGACATAGCCGCTATATATGTTTCCGTAACAAGAGAAAGAGACATACCAGCATTGTTCTTCTTAGACAGAGGACAATCCTTTTTCCAGTGACCCGACTGCTTGCACTTGAAGCACTTGCCCTTAGGCTTCTTCACTGAATTCTGAACTCCCAATGGTTTCACAACTTTCTGTGTCTGAACCTTCTTCTTCTTCTTTCCTTTCGGCTTTGAAGAAGAAACTTTCTCAGCCACATTTACCTGAACATGCTGCTGAAATAATGATTCCGCTGCCTGAAGCTCTGTCAGAAGTTCTGCAAGACTATACAACTTCTTGTTCATGTTGTAATTCAAGCGAAACGGCTCAAAGCTTTTTGGCAAACTCAAAAGTATGATATCGACCTGCGTTTCCGCATCAATATCAGCACCAAGGACCTCTAGTTCATTTATATGAGACATCATCAGAAGAACATGGTCCCTTACAGGTGTTTTTTCAGCCATCTGAGTGTTCATTAGAGACTTCATTGCTACTTGCCTAGCAGCCCTATTCTGATCTCCGAAAAGCTCCTTGAGATTATAGAGCATATCTGCAGCAATGGTCATGGCCTGATGCTGATGTTGCAAAACACCCGACATTGCTGCCAGAATGTAACATCGCGACATCTCATCTGCCTTAGTCCACTTTGGGTTCAACAGTACAAAATTTAAACTCTTCAGCAGTCAACACTATGTCCAAATTGCGTTTCCATTCAATATAGTTAGGTCCGGTAAGTTTGTTATCCTTAAGTATGGTGAAAATTGCATATATCTTAAAACCTATTTGTTTCCTCTAATAATTAATTAAAATTAATGCACTAATATTTAAATTCCATAAATATCTGGTACGCCATGATGGATGACATATATACCATTTAAATTTAAATATTACTTCGGTCCTACTACTAAATAATACGCCACGTTAGGGTGGACTATATATTATCTTTCATAGCTAAGTGTATACCATTATTTAGATCTTAAGTTGCCTTTAGTCAGACCCATCCGTTCGATGTATCAATGGATAAATCCCAGGTGTTTTCGGTGAAGTCACAGACGGACTCGCTTAAAAACACAACCCCTAAGACAAAAATATCCATTATCAACATCAATCAAGGAATGTCCAACTTTTTTCTCGAATTCTATGAAACTTGGTATGTCACGATGGGGTGAGCTTACCTTTCATTATTCGTGATTAACTTAAGAAGATTGTCCTAGTAATATCCTTAACACTACCCAGACGTCATAAATCATACGCCACGATGGGTGACATATATCCAATTCATAATCGTCCTAGTGTTAAATTACATACAACCAATAATGGATGACCATGGGATCTAATATCAAATTAATTCCCTCTCCCACTTAGTATTTTAACATGAGTAATTTTATCTAGATGCATCGCCCTATGTTATTTCTTCGAGGTCCACATGTTATCAAAATAACAATACAAAGAACACATAACATAGCATAGCATGCATCTCTACATAATTAAATGGGGCCTATGTCATTATAATTATGTCTAACATGCATTCCAAATACACACATAATTTAATAACATAAAACATTTAATTAAAGCAATAAATGAAAATTTATGTCCATGTCGTCCTATTTATGTTAACCATGCAATTAAAATTACACACATAATTAACAACACACATAATAATTATTTAATGCAATAATTAAAATTAAATAGCAGAAAAATTAAAATAAAAAATAAATCCACTATTATGGCCAAAAAATAAATTTCATCCGAAAATCCTGCGAAAACTTCAACTCGCTGTTTGAGGGTCTAAACGAGCTCAGACGCACATGAAACTTTGAAAAATCACTTTTCAATCGTGTAGAACATCGAAATCCCTTTCCGAAAAGGTATTACTCATCGAAATCCGACACGGTATGCAAAAGTTACAACAGTTCGAAGTTGCATAGGCGAAATCTTGTAGCATCAGCGGAAGAACTTTGTTTTCTTGCAACTCCGTCGATCAAATAGTTACATACAACATAACATACCTATTCTATTACATCAGATCATAATCTAACATGAATACAAATCATGATTACAAGATTACAAAATCATAATAGAAAACAAAACTAGCACGATCAACCCTCTTGATTTACAACCACGATAAACCACGTGGAAACCAAAACAAAAAATAACCACGATTAAACCACGTGGGATCCAAACACATAATTAAAATAAAACGAGGCCATAATAGTGGATACTAAACAACCTTCAAAAGATTATTATCCAAGCATACCACTATACATACATAACCAATTTTAATTACGACATGGACATCATATCATAAAACATAGAACCCATAACCAGGCTCTTGATACCAATTGTTGGGAACCACGGACTTGGGGTTCTACTACAATTTATGATACACAATTAAGGAGTGCGAAAAGAAAATCACCTTGTTAACGGTTGATTCCACGCTCTTCTATTGTATTCCCAAATTCCCTTGAGCGAAGTGTGGCCTCCGTCTTCTCAAGTTAACCTCTCTTCTTGCTCCTAGGTGGCTATAATATTTTTCTTAACCCACCCTAGCAAGAAGAGAATAAGAATATATATAGGGCTACAATAGGGATCATGGATAATTAGGTTGGGCCTTTTAATTACATCCTGGGCCTAGCCCAATGTAATTAAATATTAATTCAATCCACTAAAGAATTAATATTTGCACTACCTTTCCTAATACCGCAACTTAATTAATTAATTCGGTTCCAATATTATTTGCTTATTAAATTCCCCATGTTTAAAATAGCGCATGCCCATTAATTAAATAAATTACTGAAAATTCATTTAATTAACATCTTATACCCTTGATCATCCACTCTACCTTTATTTAATTATGCCGGAATAAATCCACCTGCAGGATTTCACATAATTAAATCCTTTTGAGCTTTCAAGGGGACATCATTAACCCGAATATTATCAGGACACAGATTCCTTCAATAAATAATATTCACCATATATATTATTCCATCACCCAAAATATAATGATATAATTCAAAAGAATTATTTCATATATAAATCAAAGCATGTAAATAATATACACGTGTCAATTACTATATCCGGATTAAGAACCTAAGCATTAATAATAACATAGAATCTTAGTTCACCTTCTTAATCAGTTTAAGGGAACAATTCTAAATTTGATCCTGTTCAATATACACAAAGTATACAAGTATTATTTAATAGTCAAGATAAACTATTCCCAAATAATATTTCAGTTATTCCAGTGGTTTGTCTAATTCCACTTAAACTGTGAACCCTTTATATTATATATAGACACTGATAATTTAATCTTCTGTTATCCCATTTGATACTAAATTATCCACAATATATAATAAATAGACAATGTAAAAATATGCAATCAAGATTCTCAATAAAATGGACAATGTTTATATACTACTAATGAATAGTTTAGTATAAAACCCAACAAAATCAGCATCTGAATAACCACACCACCCAAAATCTGATTCCCTTGCATACCAAAGGCCAAGTGAAGGAATGCCTTTGAGATATCTGAAAATTCTTTTGACTGCAATCAGATGGGGTTCTCTAGGTTTTGCTTGAAATCTTGCACACAGACAGGTTGCAAACATGATATCTGATCTACTTGCAGTGAGATACAATAAAGAGCCAATCATTCCTCTGTAGTGAGTTACATCTACCTCAGCACCTTGATCAGGATCAAGTTTGGTAGCTGTAGCTATGGGAGTTGTAGAAGGAGAACTATCTTGCATGTTAAACCTTGTCAATAAATTCCTTGTATATTTTGACTGATTGATAAAAATCCCTTCATCAGTCTGTTTAACTTGAAGACCAAGAAAGTAACTCATTTCTCCCATCATGCCCATTTGATATCTTGACTGCATAAGCTTGGAAAACTTTTCACATAGCTTATTGTTTGTTGACCCAAAAATGACATCATCAACATAAATCTGAACTAACAACAAGTCCTTACCATGATTCAAATAAAATAGAGTTTTATCAATAGCACCTCTTTTGAATCCACTTTCCAGTAAGAATAGAGCTAAGGTTTCATACCATGCTCTTGGAGCTTGCTTTAGTCCATAAAGTGCCTTATCCAATCTGTAGACATAATCTGGATATTTAGGATCAATGAAACCAGGAGGTTGCTCAACATAGACTTCTTCCTCCAGTTCTCCATTTAAGAAAGCACTTTTAACATCCATCTGGAAAACCTTGAATTTCTTATGAGCTACATAAGCAAGAAATATCCTGATGGCTTCTAATCTTGCAACAGGAGCAAAAGTTTCATCATAGTCAATTCCCTCTTGTTGAGAATACCCCTTTGCAACTAGTCTAGCTTTGTTTCTGATTATTACTCCATCAGAATCAGTCTTGTTCTTAAAAATCCACTTTGTACCAACAATTGATCTATTCTTTGGTCTTGGTACCAGTTTCCAGACTTCATTTCTTTCAAATTCATTCAGTTCCTCTTGCATTGCAGTAACCCAATCATCATCTTTAAGTGCATCTTCAACTTTCTTTGGATCCTCCTTGGATAGAAAGTTATTTTATAGACATTCATTCTGAGTTGCACTTCTTGTTTGAACACCTGCATCAGGATCTCCAATGATAAAATCAGGAGTATGACTTGCAGTCCATTTCCTTGCTGGTGGTAAATCAGTCCTTGAAGTAGATGCTCCCCCTGGATTGGTGTTATCTTGATTTGAAGAATTTGCTTGATTTGAAGCTCCCCCTGAATTATTGCTATCTCTTCCTGATAAGTTATCAGGATCATCACTTGAATCAGTATCTGAAGAATTCTGTCCTGATGATTGAGTTGACTCTGAACTTGTAGGAGAATGTTGTTGCTCCCCCTCAACATTAGCACTACTAGAAGTATCACTATTGATTGCATCATCAGTATTAGCACCATCAGTATCTGGTGTGTCATCAGGATTTGGTGACCCATCAGGATCTGATGAATTGACAGCTTCTGATTTACTTTCTTCAGGTTCCTTGGTAGCTTCATTTTCAAAAATCAATCTATCATGAGAGTCTTCACTGATTCCAGTTATCTTCTTATCATCAAAAGATACATGTATTGACTCCATGACAGTTCTTGTTCTCAAATTAAAAACTCTGAAGGCTCTTGATGCAGGATAGCCTATGAAAATTCCTTCATCAGCCTTTGTTTCAAGTTTCCCTAGCTGTTCAGGATGAGTTCTGAGAACAAAACATTTACATCCAAACACATGCAGATGCTTCAGACTTGGTTTCTTCTCCTTGAGTGACTGATAAGGAGTACTACCATGCCTGTTTATTAATGTGAGATTTTGAGTATAGCATGTTGTGTTGACTGCTTCTGCCCAGATATATGTAGGTAATTTAGCTTCTTCCAACATAGTTCTGCTAGCTTCAATAAGAGTTCTATTTTGCCTTTCAACTACTCCATTTTGCTGGGGTGTGCCAGGAGCAAAGAATTGTTGAATGATTCATTTGTATTTGTAGAACTCTTCCATCTTTGAATTCTTAAATTCAGTACCATTATCACTTCTCAGTATCTTGACTTTGTACTTTGTGGTTGTCTCAATCATTCTCACCTGATCCAACAGAACTTCAGAAGTCTCATCTTTTCTGTGCAGAAAATACACCCATGTGAATCTAGAATATTCATCAACAATTACAAGAGTGTACCTTTTCTTACTGATGGACATGATGTTGACTGGACCAAATAGATCAAGATGTAGCATGTGATATGGTTCTTCAATAGAGGATTCTGATTTACTCTGGAATGATGTCCTTCTTTGTTTTGCTTTCTGACATGCATCACAGAGTCCATCAGGTGTATATAATACTTTTGGTAATCCTCTCACTAAATCTTTCTTAACCAACTCATTGATATTGCTGAAGTTGAGATGAGAAAGCTTCTTGTGCCAATTCCAACTTTCATCTATTGAAGCTTTACTGATCAGATATGTAGGAGAGCCATCAGTATTTTATTGAATGTTGGCTTCATATATGTTACCATACCTGTAGCTAGTCAGAGCTATCTTTCATGTTGCTTTACTGACTACTTCACAATGTGTGGAATATAAGTTGACATGATAACCTCTGTCAGTGATTTGACTAATACTCAACAGGTTGTGTTTTAGTCCCTTCACTAGAGCTACTTTTTCAATGATGACATTTCCAATGATCATATTGCCATATCCCAAAGTTTGTCCAATGTTGCCATCTCCATAAGACACAAATGGGCCAGCTTTTTCCTCATATTCTGATAACAGGGCCTTGTTTCCAGTCATGTGCACAGAACATCCACTATCCATGACTAACACATTCTTCCTTTTTCCCTGCAATCAGAATAGAAACACACTAGTTAGAACACTTAGGAACCCATACATGTTGGGTTCCTTTTTCATGCAATTTATTAATTTTAGCAGCAAAAGACTTTTTGACATTAGCAGTCCTGACAGGATTTACTCCATCAGGATTTGCTTTGTCAGTATCAGTATTAACAAAAGCATGATTCACTATTACATTCTCAATTCTATCAGACTTTGTACTACTATCAAACTTAGGCAATGGATCATAAAAGTTATATTACAAATCATGATACTCTTTACAAGTATAAATAGAATGCCATATACTACCACAATGAAAACAGGACTTCTGTGGTTTATAAAATACTGATCTATTCCTAACATCAGACTTAGAAATATCAGCAATCTTCTTCTTACTCTTCTTAAAATCAATAGCAAGATGATTAGAGTTACCACAGTTAAAACAACACTTTCTAGGTGCATTTGGGATATATTTGTAACCATTCTCTTTATTGATCCCAACTTTACCATTCCTGTTTCTCTTAACAGTAGCTTCCTTTTTCTTATCTGTCACCTCACAGATTTTATCTTTAAGCTGTTTCTGAGACAATAGTCCTACATTCTTAGTGACTTTATTCATGACAGGTTTAGACTTTATAATTTTAATTCCTTGAGTAGAGGTAGATCCCTTTTCAAAAGTAGAATTGGAATCCTTACCAAAAACAAAATTTACAGGAGTAATCTTAGATTTGGTTGCATCTATAACATGTCTATAGGTCTTTGGACTGACTGTCTCATCAATGACAATTTTCTCTTTCAATTTCTTATCCTCATCTGACTTATATCCTAGACACTCTTTCCAATTCTTAGAGGTATTAATCTCATGAAATTTCCTACCAGAGTCTGTCCAGGTTCTGATTTTCTCATTAGTATATTCAAGTTCCTTTTCAAGAGAAGTACATTTAGATTTCATCTCTAAGTACATGTGTTTAGCATTATCACATTCTTTTTGTACTTCTTGCATACGAGAAAATTCAGCTTCTAATATGTCATTCCTTTTTCTAAGTTCAGACATCTCAGATAAGATCCTAGTATTTTCAGCAGTTTGACTTCTAAAGCTAATATGTAATGACTTTAGAAAACGTCTTAACTCAGAAGCATTATCAGTATCAAAATCAGAGATAGTATTTAGTACCTTATCATCAGGAGCAGCAGTTACATCAGCATTGGCCATTAGAGCATAGTTGACTACCTCAGTATCAGATTCTGAGGAAGAGTCCATCCAATCCTTGCTTGATGTGATAAGTGCCTTTATCTTCTTGCACTCAGAAGCAAAGTGACCCATACCATTACACTTGTAGCATCTAACCTTTGACTTGTCAAATTTGCTACTCTTGCTGTCCTTTTTGATATACTTGTCTTTGTTTGCATTGAAAGCCTTTTTCTGAAAGTTGCCTTGTCTTCTACTCTTCCTGAACTTCATCCTCCTGAAGTTTCTGACAATCATAGCAACCATCTCTTCCATGTCTGAGTCAGAAGAATCATCATCAGTATTGGCATCAGGATTGCCATCAGTATCTGATGAAGAGTCATCAGGATCTGACTCAACTATTCTTGTTTTACTTCTAGAGACCTCCATAGTTTTTCCTTTTGATTTAGCCTCTGCTTTCAAAGCAATTGATTTTGCCTTGCTGCTTTTCTTGTTCTTTCTCTGTTGAACTTCAAGATCATGAGTTCTTAGCGTCCCAAAGACTTCATCAAGAGACACAGTGTTCAGATCATACTGATGTCTAATTATTGAGGTCTGAGTGTCCCATTCTTCAGGTAAAGCTCTTAGAAACTTGGTGTTTGAATCTTCAGTTTCATAGTCCTTGTCAACTAAAGATAAACTGCTCAATAGTGTCAGAAATCTATCATATAGATCAGTTAGGCTCTCATCAGGTCTTGCATCAAATTGTTCATATTCTTGAATCAAAAGAGCCCTTCTGTTTTTCTTGACAGATGCAGATCCCTGGCACTGAGTTTCCAAAGTATCCCAGATTTCTTTTAAAGACTTGCATGCCATCACTCTGTTTGACATGACAACATCAAGACTACTGTGCAAGATATTCTTTATCTTTGGTTCCCTGAGTACATGAGCTTTTTCTTCTGGAGTCCATTCACTTTTAGCCTTGACCACATAATGTTCAGGTACCGTATCTGTTCATTCTATGAACTTTATAGGTATATATGGTCCATCACGAATCCTGTCCAAATAGTCAGGATCCATAGCCTCCAGGTACATCAGCATCTTTACCCTCCATGTTGGATATTCTGATTTCTGCAAGATGGGAATCTTCATGCTTTCATACTTGGTTGTCGACATCTTTAGATCGTATCTGATTCAGAATTAAATCAGTTTGCTCTGATACCAATTGTTGCCCAGTAATTAACAATTGTAGAAGGGGGGTTGAATACAATTGTTTAAGATTCTTGACTTAATCAAGTAAATAACACAAATATGAAAGAACAATAACAGCTTTATTAAATCTGATATAAAACTGTTACAAACTCTCTCAAGAAATTCTGATGTTCTTGAGAGCTGCTAGTTTACACAAAATACTCGAGTGTATGATCGTTTATGTTCTCGTACATAAATCGAAACCTAAACTGTGTTTATATACTACACAGCTTCTCTATCAACGATAAGTCCTAATCAATTACAAAGATTGAAACCTATCCATAATTGATAGCTACATTCTACAAACCAGGAACCGACAAAATAAACTTCCATGTTTAACTAGACTCCGAATATAACTCGAAGTAGGAATCCTGATCAGCTTCCAGTCCTGATGATCAAACCTGATCCCAGTCCTGATATGTACTCTGATCCTGACGACCATGCAATCCTGATGACGTCAGCAATCCTGATCAGTTGAGTCTAGCTCCTGACGATCATTGAATTCTGATCTAACAAGCATGATGGGAGAATTAACTTATTTCCTTGGTCTCCAAGTGAAACAAGTTAATGAAGGCATTTTCATTAGTCACAAACAAAGTACATTCATGATTTGTTAAAGAAATTTAACTTAATGGAATGCTCTCCTGCCAAAACTCCCATGCCTACTGCTACTAAACTTGAATTGAATACTAAGGAAAAATTTGTGGACATTTCAGGTTACAGAGGCATGGTAGGCTCACTTTTATATTTAACAGCTAGTAGACCTGATATTATGTTTGATACATGTCTATGTGCTAGATTTCAAGCTTATCCTAGGGAATCTCATTTAGTTGCTATTAAAAGAATTTTTAGATATCTCAAAGGAACACCAAACCTTGGCATTTGGTATCCTAGAGAATCTGGCTTTGAAATAATTGGTTATTCAGATGCAGATTATGGAGGATGTAAAATTGACAGGAAAAGCACAACTGGCACTTGTCAATTCCTAGGAAATAAGCTTGTATCATGGTTTAGCAAGAAACAAAACTCAGTTTCTACCTCCACAGCTGAGGCTGAGTACATTGTAGCTGGAAGTTGTTGTGCACAGATTTTATGGATGAAAAATCAACTACTTGATTATGGATTAAGAGTTGAGAAAATTCCTATTTTCTGTGACAACACTAGTGCTATTGCAATTACTGAGAATCCAGTGCAGCATTCAAGGACCAAGCACATTGACATCAAGTACCATTTCATTAGAGAACATGTTATGAATGGTACTGTGGAGTTACATTTTGTTCCAAGTGAACAACAACTTGCAGACATCTTTACCCAGCCACTTGATGAATCAACATTCTCAAGATTAGTAAGTGAGCTAGGTATGCTAAATTTCTCTTAATTATTTTTGAGATTTTTTCAAGTTAAATCGCAGCGAGAAATTTGCTATGATTTTCTGTGAATTAATTTTCTCAGGAAAAAGTGAAATTTTGTCTAAGTCAATATTACTATGTCAACGAATGTCCTATTCCGTTGCCAGTCTTAGCATTTTTCTGGGTATTTCGTTGACAGCTCTTTTATGTCAACGAAATGCAGCTTTATCAACGAAATAGACCGAATTTTAAACGCTCAATTCTGATTCGTTGATATAGCACTGTTAATCTAACCGTTGAAATTTACACGCCTTTTTACCACGATCTATACATACACCCCTGTAAGTATAAATCATGGTCATGTTTTAATTATAACGGTAAAATTTTAAGCCAATCCAGTAATTTACAATTATTATTGGACTTAATTTTTGAGAAATTTTGGGGGAGTATTTAAGCATTTTTGCTTTCTTTAATTCACTTTTTATCTTACTCTCTGTTAGATATAATTGCTAATGTTTGTTTATCAGTGTTTAAGCAACAGGTACTGACAAGAGTTTATCAGAAGCCGATCAGAGTTTAGTTAAACTCTGATAGGGTGAAGAGTTTAAAGGAAGCCGGTCAGAGTTTATTTAAAGTCTGACAAGGTGATAGTTGAATTAGCTGTCGGTGCAGAATTGAAGATTCTAGAAGCAATACATTCTGAAGATGGAAAGAAGCAGAATATATTGATACAGCTAAGGAAACAGGATAGAAGATAAGAAGCAATCCTTAATTGATATGAATTGTATAGCTAACTTGTAGGAATATCAATTAGAGAAGGATTGTATGTAGCTGTGTACTATATAAACACAGATAGGTTATCCCTAGAAGGGATGCGATCATTGAGATATTTTTTGTGTAACCTAGAAGCTCTTTATGATTCATTAACATCATAAAGAGAGAAGCTGTTAATAAGATTACAGTTTAATTGATTCATAAACAGTGTTATTAATTATTGTTATTCTCATACATACTTGATTATATTGTGTATTCGGCCTAACAATTGGTATCAGAGCCAAGGCTGTTTAATATATACAGTTTTACGATTAAAACACAGTAATAATCATGTCTGAAGAAAATCAAAATCAAGTTCCTCCTGCGGCTGAACAGGTTAAGCCAAATTCTGTGAGTCGATATGAAACTATCAGGGTTCCAATTCTCAGGCCAATAGAGTATCCAATATGGAAGGTGAAGATGACCATGTTTCTGGAGGCTACAGATCCAGAATATCTTGACAGAATCAATAATGGTCCTCATAAGCCAACTAAATTATCTCCTGCTGTTGGTGATAAAGAACAGACACTGATTCCAAAGGAAAAGAAAGATTATACTCCTGAAGACATCTCATCAATTGCAAAGGATGCAAAGGTTAGACATCTACTCCACAGTGCTTTAGATAATGTTATGTCTAACAGAGTAATTGGCTGCAAAACGGCAAAGGAAATCTGGGATGCTTTGGAAGTAAGGTGTCAAGGAACCACTGCTATAAAGAAGAACAGGAAGACAATACTCACACAGGAGTATGAGCACTTTGATTCAAGATCTAATGAAACCTTGACTGAGACTTATGACAGGTTTTGTAAATTACTGAATGATCTGTCTCTGGTTGACAAAGAATATAATCTTGAAGAGTCAAATCTCAAGTTTCTCTTATCTCTACCTGAAAAATGGGATCTGAAGACGACCTCAATCAGAGATAATTATGATCTTGAAGATACAGATCTTGATGAGATTTATGGCTTGTTAAAGACTCACGAACTTGAGATAGATCAAAGAAACAGAAGATCAAGCAAGAAGACAAAATCTGTTGCTCTCAAAGTTGAGGAGAAGCCCATTGAAAAGAAGGAATCATCAAAGAAGAAAGCCAAGGGAAAGGCTTTAGTCATTAAATCTGAAAGTGAGTCATCAAACTCTGATGATGACTCAAACTCTGATGAAGCTTCTGACTCTGAGGATGATGAAGAACAGTTGATGCAAATGGCGGCATTGATGGTGAAGACCTTCAAGAAGATGGGATTCAAGAACTTCAAGAAAGGTAAAAGATTCTCAAGGAGAGATTCAAATTCTGAGAAGAAGAATTTCAGAAAGTCTGATGGAAGGGATACCAAGTCTGGTAAGAAGGACAAATCTGAGATCCAGTGCTACAAGTGCAAAGAGATGGGTCACTATGCTCCAGAGTGCAAGAAAGGAAAAACTGGAAAAGCACTCGTCTCTAAAGGCAAAGACTGGGCAGATACTTCAGATTCTGATGATGGAGAAAATTATGCTCTTATGGCAACTGTCAAAGATGAGACTGAATCATCAGAAAATAAGGTACCCCTAACTACTTATGCGTATGATACTGATAATATTTCTGAATTAAGAATTTATCTTAAGAACATACATGTTAGTTATAGGGATCAGACTTTAGAGAATGAAAGGATTAAATCTGAGAATCTTAGTCTTAAAGAAAGAAACAAGTTTCTTGAAAGAGAACTTGAGAATATGAAGCAGACTCAAAAAGAAAGAGATGATGCTGTTTATGTGGAACAGGAGTTGCTTAAAAGGTATAAGCAACTAGAATCTGATTTAGAGAAGGAAAGAAAAATAATTAAAACTTGGACTAATTCTGGCAGAGATACACATCAAGTTTTTCAAACAGATGCTGTAGGTTTAGGATACAGTGAGGAAGATGAACTTAGGTTTCAAGATAAAATTAAGTTTAGAGCTTTCACAAGTTCATATTCAACTCCTGTAACATTTGTTCCTGAATCTGGAAAGTTAAAATCTGCAGTTGTGAAAGAAACTGTTATGGAGCCAGTTGAAACTTGTGTTGAACAAGTAGATACTGAATCTAAAACAGAGAAGCCTGTTGAGTTAGAAGCTGTTAAAGAACCAATAAGAGTCTGTGAGAAACAGGTTAATGTTGGTTTAATGACAGGAAAACAGTTTAAACATAAGCTCAAAGAGGTTAAGTCTGCCATGAAACCTAAAGGGTCCAAGAGAAATAGGAATGGAAAAATAGGCATAAACAATAGAAATAATTATTTGCCTAATGCTGGTGCTTTAAGGAAAACATGTTACAGTTGTGGTAGTTCTAATCATCTTGCTAGATTTTGCACTAAGAACAAGCATATTAATTCTTTACCTTCTACTTCAGAAGTAAAGAATGATTATGTTAGAGTAAAACCACAGACTTTATGCAAACATTGTGGGAGCACTTGGCATTCTATTTACACATGTAAGAGTTATCATGCAATTTATCATAATTACTATGAGCTAAAACCCAACTTGAAATGGGTTAGAGCAAACTCTGCTAGTGTAAAATCTGACAATGTTAGTTTAAACTCTGAGAAAGTTGATTCCGCTGCAAAAGCTAACACTGTTAAGAAAGGCAAAGGGTCCAAGCAAGTCTGGATCCTTAAAACTAACACTTAGTGTTTGTTTGTGATTGCAGGGTATAATAAAAAGCACACTTATCTTGGACAGTGGATGCTCAGGACATATGACTGGAAATAAAGCCCTGCTATCAGACTTTGTGGAGAAGGATGGCCCAAAAGTTTCCTATGGAGATGGCAACGTAGGACATACTCTGGGATATGGCAACATTAATCTTGGAGGTGTCATCATCACAAATGTAGCTCTAGTCTCAGGACTCAAGCACAATCTGTTATCTGTGAGTCAAATCTGTGACAGAGGAAACCATGTAGATTTTCATAGTGAATACTGTGAAGTTATCAGTAAATCTACTGGAAAAGTTGTTCTAGTTGGACACAGGCGCAACAATATTTATGAAGCAAGTTTGGTAACAAACTCTGATGGAAAAACAGTGTGTCTGACTGCAAGAATGTCAAATGAAGAGAGTTGGAATTGGCATAAAAAGCTCTCTCATCTCAATTTGAACAACATTAATGAGCTGATAAGAAAGGATCTTGTAAGAGGACTCCCAAAATCAACACTCAGTCTAAATGGCCTATGTGATTCCTGTCAAAAGGCCAAACAAAGGAAGTCATCTTTCAAAAGCAAGTCTGAATCTTCAGTGGTGGAACCTTATCATCTTCTACATGTTGATCTCTTTGGACCAGTGAATATAATGTCAATGGGCAGAAAGAAATATGCTCTAGTAATTGTTGATGAATATACTAGATATACATGGGTGTATTTCTTGTCAAAGAAGGATGAAACTGCTCAAATTCTAATGGATCATGTAAATCTACTGGACAAAGGATCACAGCACAAAGTCAAAATAATAAGGAGTGATAATGGAACTGAATTCAGAAATTCATTCATGGAAGCTTTCTGCAAGGAAAGAGGGGTGAAACAAGAATTTTCTGCACCTGGCACTCCACAGCAAAATGGTGTAGTTGAAAGAAAGAACAGAACTTTAATTGAAGCAGCCAGAACTATGCTTGAAGAAGCAAAATTACCAACATACTTCTGGGCAGAAGCTGTTCAAACTGCTTGTTTTACTCAAAATGCTACACTGATCAACAAGCAAGGGAAAACACCATATGAGATGGTGAAAAATAAGAAGCCAAATTTGAAATATTTTCATATATTTGGATGCAAATGCTTTGTGTTGAAGACTCATCCTGAACAGTTGACAAAGTTCGAGTTAAAAGCTGATGAAGGAATTTTTGTTGGCTATCCACTGTCAACAAAAGCATTCAGAGTTTACAATCTAAGAACTAAAGTGATCATGGAATCCATACATGTGTCATTTGATGACAAGAAAATAATTGGACTTGAAGACAAGGATGGATATGATCAACTACGTTTTGAAAACGAAGATCTATTCTCTGATGATATAAACTCTGATGAAGCAGGGTTGACAAACTCTGACGAAGCATACTCTGAACCTCTACTGGTAAATACTGGAGAAACTAATAATTCTCAAATTGAACAAAATAGAGAACCAGTTGAGGGGGAGCGTGAAGAAGCTCAACATGACACAGCAAGTGAGTCAGTTGAGGAAACTGATTCAAACTCTGACAATTCAAACTCTGAGTCATCAAATTCAGGGGGAGCCTCAGAGAATGTAGAAAGTCAACATATGAATCAGGAGAGCATGGATCAAGGGGGAGGATCCAACAATGATGCAAGAAACCACTTACCATCAGCAAGAAAGTGGACACAGGCACACACACCTGATCTCATAATTGGAGATCCTGATGCTGGTGTAAGAACCAGAAGTGCAACAAATAATGAGTGTCTGTATCATGCTTTCTTGTCTCAAACTGAACCAAAGAAAGTGGAGGAAGCTCTTCAAGATGCTAATTGGATTACAGCAATGCAAGAAGAGTTAAATGAATTTGAAAGAAATGAAGTCTGGACACTTGTACCTAGACCAAAGAACAGATCAATTGTAGGTACAAAGTGGGTTTTTAGAAACAAGACTGACAGTGATGGTGTGATTACAAGGAATAAGGCTAGACTTGTGGCAAAAGGTTATTCACAACAGGAAGGAATTGACTATGATGAAACCTTTGCTCCAGTTGCAAGACTGGAGGCCATAAGGATTTTTCTGGCCTATGCTGCACACAAGAAGTTTAAAGTCTTTCAGATGGATGTGAAAAGTGCTTTTCTCAATGGGAAGCTTGAAGAAGAGGTATTTGTTGAACAACCACCAGGATTTGTAGATCCCAAGCATCCAGATTATGTCTACAGGCTTGACAAGGCATTATATGGACTAAAGCAAGCACCAAGAGCATGGTATGAAACTCTTGCTCAATTTCTTTTAGAAAGTGGGTTCACAAGAGGTACAATTGATAAAACCTTGTTTTATTTCAATTCTGGTGATGATTTGCTGTTAGTTCAAATTTATGTAGATGATATTATTTTTGGATCTACTAATGACAAACTTTGTAAGAAGTTTGCAAAGCTTATGCAATCCAGGTATCAAATGAGCATGATGGGAGAGCTTAGTTATTTTCTAGGCTTACAGGTCAAGCAAACAGATGATGGGATTTTTATCAATCAAGCAAAGTATACCAGAAATCTTCTAAAGAAATTTGGTATGCTTGATAGTTCATCTGCAACAACTCCCATGGCTACAGCAACGAAGCTTGACAAAGACACAGGAGCCTCAGTAGATATGACTAACTACAGAGGAATGATAGGGTCTTTACTGTATCTTACAGCAAGTAGACCTGATATCATGTATGCAACATGTCTTTGTGCAAGATTTCAAGCAGATCCTAGAGAGCCTCATCTAACAGCTGTAAAAAGGATTTTCAAATATCTCAAAGGCACCATAACCTTGGGTTTGTGGTATCCTAGAGAATCAGAGTTTAAGTTGATTGGTTACTCTGATGCAGATTTTGCAGGCTGTAAGATAGACAGAAAAAGTACAAGTGGAAGCTGTCAATTTTTAGGTGACAGATTGGTTTCTTGGTACAGTAAGAAACAGAAATCAATTTCTACATCCACAGCTGAAGCAGAGTATATAGCAGCTGGTAGCTGTTGTGCACAGATTTTATGGATGAAGAATCAATTGCTGGATTATGGATTAAGGTACTCTAGAATACCTATTTTCTGTGATAACCAAAGTGCTATTGCTATGACAGGAAATCCAGTACAGCATTCCATGACCATGCACATCAGCATAAGATATCATTTTATCAGAGAACATGTGGAAGAAGGGAATATTGAGCTTCATTTTGTGTCTACAGACCAACAACTTGCAGATATCTTCACCAAACCTTTGAGTGAAGCTACTTTTACAAGATTGGTAAATGAACTTGGAATGATCTCTGGTTCTGACTAGAGATACGGGTCAGACTCAAAATTTATACATGTTTAATTCTTGTTGCTCATGATTCCTTGCATGTGTTAACTGTTATGTGAACCAGCATGTTAAACTCTGATGATAAACTCTGTGAAGTGTTAGTCATACTCTGAAAGCATACTCTGAAGATAAACTCAGTTGGTCATACTCTGATAATTACAGTTTAAATGCTATACTCTGATTGTAATTTTGTCTGAAACATATGGACCAATGAAGAAATTTGTATGAAGCATAATTCTCAGTAAGTAACTGTGAATCCTTAAGAGTTGTATAGACTCTGATCTCAAAAATGTGCAGTAAGCTAACACAGCATGATACTGTCTCAATATTTATAGCATCTCTTAGTTTATTGATCCTATACACTGAGTCTGTATTAGCTGTTTGCATTTTCTCTCATAAGTTAATTATATTTACTGATAAAAAGTCTAAACTCTGATTATTAATTTCAAATAATTCACCCTCAAATTCAAAAGATGCCAAACAGAGCACAAATTCCTTTGAGATCATGTTGTGCCTAGGACGATCCAGGAACTTATTGTATGAAATAAGGGCTAAAATCTTTGATTTTTGGTGACTAGTGCCAACCACTGATTACTGGAAAAATAAAAAAAAAAAAAAAAAAAAAAAAATTAATTAATAAAGGGGGTGAAAAATAAAAGACATATCCAAATGAAAGGATATCAGTAATACAGAGTTTAGATATAAAATCAGATTTTATGTTATACATGAGAGTTTAGGCAACCAGTTTTTACTACTTTAGATTGTGGATTTTATGCACTTTGAGATGGTCTAAATACTGATTTCGGTAAACTCTGCTACTACACACACATATTTTCACAACTGTACAGATTGAGAAAAGAGTTTAATTGACAAAGAAGGACAAATGGTAAACACTGATGTTTTGTGTGAAATACGCCGAGGTTACTTTATTTTAATCTCTGATGGTTAAAATAATTTCCTTGTTTCAGACAGTTTATGATTTTGGGCTTAGTCATTTGTTTTTCGAAAAAGTGTGATTGAACAGAGAAAAGATAGAACTTGTTTGATAGTGATTGACCAATGTTATTGAGTATGTTTATTAAGTCCTGTTTGTGATTTGTATTGCTGCTGAGTATGTTAGTTAATTGGTTAAAGTTTTTTTGTCTTTCCAATTACTAGGTAAAATTGATAATACTGAAAGTAAAGCAATAAAATGAGTCTTTTTCATTAATTGATTCAAACTCTGTTACATTCAGTCAATTACATACTCATGCTTAGCTAATCTTTCTGGTACATACTAATCACTATGGTTACAAAAGAGAAAATCTATTTAACCAGGACAAGTACTTGAATGCTATCCAACATCGAAGCAGAAGAGCTAGAGCCAGAAGCTATTGTGCTCTACTACTTCTGATGATAGCTACCCAGTTGCTCATCTGGTCATTATACCATTTGGGATAGTTTGAAATCCTCCTAATGATGAATCATCATCATCATCTTCTCGGGATCTCTTTCTGCTTTGCAGCTTGCAGGATTCTAAGAAGAGGTTTTCTTTTGAACCCGACAAGAAACTCAGTTGAAAAAGCATGAAGCAGATCTCCATGGCATCTTCATCTGCGAGGATTGGTGCATCATATGGCCCTGGACGGAAGATGTATACATGAGGGTTGGAGAAAGGCCCTTCGGCTATTTCATCATCTACGATAAGGCCTTCATCATTCAAGAATGAGAGAACAAGAAACTCATCGATAAGATAGTTTTCTTGTTGCTGCCAGTTCATGTTCAAAAACTCTTCCACATCCAGGAATTCGAAAGTTCCAGCCATTTTGGTGTATAGTAAGTTTAAGATATGAAGCCTGTTGTTACATTGCTTTGGTATTTAAAGCATTCAAACAGGGTATCTGAAAGGTTTTTCTTGGAGATTGAAAGGTTTTCGAAGCGCTTGGGATACTAAGGTGCGGAGTTTCGAGACAGTCATTATTATTTTGACTGTTGAGTTCTTTGTACTTTATTATTTAAATTGATAATTTTATTATTATTGATTTTTTTTTAACGAATATTTTGAGTGTTATATGTGATGACAGGTGTCTCCACGTTTGCACGTGTGTATAGGAAGTTGTTAGATACAGCTGTCAGCGTATTCACGTTTGACATCTGTCCCACTAACATACTTCTAATCTTTACAGTTATTATTTAATACACTACATACACACGATTCAATCTTTTACGCATTTCATCTTCTCATAACATTTTACTCACACACAAACACTCAAACACTTTCAAAGCCCTGTACTTTTTGTTTTCAAATCTTACAAATGGCAACTACAGCGTTTATTGCTTCTGAATTAGAATTTGTCCCAAATAACTACTCCGCTCCTGTAGCAAATGAGAACGCACCGGAGGCGTTTCATTTGATTCAGAGTTTCTTGTCAAACTCTGATATTGGCACTGCTCTCACCGCACCGTCGAAGCTGTCTGCAACACAAATCAAATCTTTTTGGCAGACAGGTGTGTATGATAATGGAGGAGAGTCTGGATCTCCATCTATCATTTTTCAATATGAGGACAATGACTATGCTGTTACTCCTACTACTGTTCGTGATGCTTTGGGTCTTGAAGATTTCAATTCGTTCACAGTTGCTGTTGGAGATTCTGAGTTAGTTAGAATGATGCGAGAAATAGGTTACTCTGGACCACTGACTAAGATTGGTCAATTGAAGCGACCGCTCTTGAGAAAGGAATGGAGTTTCTTTTTCGACTGCATTACAAGAGCGTTCGGGAAAAAGTGCACAAACTGGGATGCAATTCCCACTGATAGTTTACAGATCGGGTATTCTCTTCTCTATGGCAGTCAATTTGATGTTGCTAGATTAGTTTTAACTAATATTGGTGAGAAAATGCTAGAGAATAGAAATGTTGTTTACTTCTCTAGGTTTTGTCAATTGATATTCAATCATTGCTGCCCTGATGTTGAGATTTTAGATGAGGATGTAATTCTTTCGTTTAAATTACACAAACGTATATTCTCTGATCTTATCAACAAGGACAACAAGAAAGGAGAAGTTGGTCCTTTAATGTTACCTGCTTCTGTGCAACAATTTCTTGACAACTTACAACAGCAAAATGTCTCAACTGCTGAAGCTGGACCTTCTGTATTTCAACCACAGAGGTCAAAGAGATCTAAAGTTCGAGCAGTTAAGTCTAACTTGCAACAACCTGAAGCTGAGGTATCAAATGTTGATGCTGTGCCCAACGACCAAAGACTGTTGCTGCTGATTCTGTTGCAGACTCAGATACTGAAGCTGATGAAGAAAATCTTCATCAGAGAAA
The DNA here is from genome assembly GCA_030848705.1 of Heracleum sosnowskyi. Classification (NCBI taxonomy): domain Eukaryota; kingdom Viridiplantae; phylum Streptophyta; class Magnoliopsida; order Apiales; family Apiaceae; genus Heracleum; species Heracleum sosnowskyi. The sequence continues at coordinate 55,060,373 of CM061238.1, read as the reverse complement.
GAGAAGATTAGTTGCTAATCAACTTTTTGGTGATATTATTGCAAATATGAACAAAGTTCCTGAGGAAAATGAAGCTCCTGAAGCTTTTGTTCAGGAGGAAGCTGCAAATCCAGAAGCTGTCAATCAAGACAGGCTAAATACTGATGATATTGAAATGGATTTTGATAGAGAAGCTCCTACATCAAATGCTAATGATGTAGTTGAGGAAGCTGCTGCTCATTCTGACAGCAGAATTTTTGATCTTGAAGAAAATGTAAGAGAAGCTGATCAAGCTACTACAGAATTGGTAGAAACTATTGCTTCCCACACAGAAATCATTTCTCTTGATTTTGAGAACGGTGAGGAAGTTGATCAGATTAGAATTGATCATCCTACAGAAGCTGTTGCTGAATCTGCTGATGCAACAGAGAATGTTCCTGTAGCAGCAGAGTTTGTTTCAAACTCTGAAGATGCTCTTGTTCTTGAAGCTCTACAACAATCAGTTGTTGACATTGTTCAGCGAGAAGCAGAGGTACTTGCTAAAGCAAACTCTGATATTCCTGAAACTGTTGCAGAGAAAGTCAATGATGAAGTCACTGCTGAACATGTTCCTGAAGAGATTGCAAGAGAGGATGACAATGTTAATGCTAGTCCTGCTCATTCACCTACACACATATCTGACGTTCAAGCCAACTCTGATGAAGAAAGAGAGTTCAATAGGGCTACTGAAGAACATTTTCAAGAGATGTACTTTAACAACTGGACAGCAGCAGATTGTATTTTCACTTCACAAAGGGCTGCTGATTTAACTGCTAACTCTGTTAAAGAGATTTCAAATCCTGAACTTCTCAGTCATTTCAAAGCGACTGTTGTTCAAATCAAATCATTAAACAATCGTTTTGATGCTTCTGATAAGATGATTGAAGGGTTAAGGAATGATATAGCTACAAGAGAGCTTACACAGCAGAAGGACAAATCTCTATACATCTCTTTGTGTAAAGAGCAAAAGACTTTCAATTCTAGATTGTCGAAAGTTGAGGAGAATCAGACTGCTATGTCTGCTCAACTAACTTCAATTTCTAATGCTCTGGAGTTGCTGACATCAGTACTACTTTCTGATGATGTCAAAAAGGGGGAGAGTGTACCAAGTGACAAATGCAAAGACACTCAAGCTCTGAGACGGAGGGATGATGGTAATGATGGTGGAAGCAAGGGAGGTGAATCTGAAAAGAGTTTAGGCTTAAGACCAAGATCAAGATCAAACTCTGAGAGAAGATCAAACTCTGGTAAGGAAAAAGTAATTTCTGCCAGTGGTTCAAGGCTCAAAAGTTTGATAAACACTGATAAGCCTAGCACTGATGAAGAAGTTGCTGCTAAATTATTTATAGCAGAACACGGAAAAGATGTTACAATTGAAGATATCCAAGCTGAAGAGCAAATGCTTGCTGAAGAACACAGGAAGAATCTTGAAGCTGGGATATACAAAAAGAAAGAAATCAAGGCTCCTAGAAAGAAAGAAACTGGAATTATTATTAAAGAAAATACTCAACAGAGTATACAATACACCAGGAGGCCTATGATTAGAAACTCTGATAAGGGTAAAGGCAAAATGATTGAAAAGTCTAACCTGAAGGAGAAAGAATATTCAACCTCTGACATTGCTCAAGTTGAAACAAGATTATCAAAATCAACCTCTGACGCTGCTCAAGTTGATGATACTATTGAAATTAAGCCAGCCTCTGACAAGGCTCAAGCTGTGCAAACTCAGCTAGCTCCACAACTCCAAGGTATTTTTAGAAGACCTGTACTATCTGAAGCTCTGACACTTCAACCTGTGGATTTTTCTCAAACCAGGACTGTACTTGGAAAAGAAACTTTTGATAAAGCTGGTTTAGGTTCACATAGGGAGAAGAGAATAAACAACAGATCTGGAGATCAATCATCATTGGCAGTATCTGGCACTATTACTCAAGAGAATCTTGATATGCTAGACTCTGTTCAATTGATATTTCACAAGGGTTTGAAGAAAGATTTTCTGTTGTATTTTATGAATGATGGAAGAGTTTACAGAGTTGCAGAGTCTGATATAGATCTCAAATCTTATCAAGAATTGGAGTATGTTCTGTACTTGTTAAAAGTCAAAAACAGAAACACTCACAATGCTGCTACATTTATCAGACAAAAGATGCAAAGATCTAAGGTGATGCTTGGAGGAGGAATTTCAAAGGTATACATTCCTAAGTATAGAGATGCTTATGGAAATGTTATAGAAATGAAGATAAACAGTACAAGACTAAGGACTGATCTGGGAGTTAAAGTCTTAGAATTCAATCTAGAATCTGATAAAGCACATTTTATTAAGCTAGGGAATGAGATGAGGAAGAATTCCATCTATTCTCTGAGAGCTGCTATTTATCAGACTGGTGAATCTGATCCAGAACTCAAGGAACTGAAAGAAATCATGGTTGAAGAGCTGGAAAAGGCTGAAAGAAGACTTCTAATTGATTATCTCAGGACAGTGCCTGATATTCAAGAAATCAAATAAAGTCTGACTGTAAGTTTTTAATATTTTCTATTCTAAGTTAAATTTAAACTCTGTTTTTAAATTAAACTCTGTTATATGTTAAACACTGCATTTGTTAAAAGGTTTTGACATCATCAATTATATGTTTAACTTGTACATTTTATTATGAACAAGTTGGGGGAGATTGTTAGATATAATTGCTAATGTTTGTTTATCAGTGTTTAAGCAACAGGTACTGACAAGAGTTTATCAGAAGCCGATCAGAGTTTAGTTAAACTCTGATAGGGTGAAGAGTTTAAAGGAAGCCGGTCAGAGTTTATTTAAAGTCTGACAAGGTGATAGTTGAATTAGCTGTCGGTGCAGAATTGAAGATTCTAGAAGCAATACATTCTGAAGATGGAAAGAAGCAGAATATATTGATACAGCTAAGGAAACAGGATAGAAGATAAGAAGCAATCCTTAATTGATATGAATTGTATAGCTAACTTGTAGGAATATCAATTAGAGAAGGATTGTATGTAGCTGTGTACTATATAAACACAGATAGGTTATCCCTAGAAGGGATGCGATCATTGAGATATTTTTTGTGTAACCTAGAAGCTCTTTATGATTCATTAACATCATAAAGAGAGAAGCTGTTAATAAGATTACAGTTTAATTGATTCATAAACAGTGTTATTAATTATTGTTATTCTCATACATACTTGATTATATTGTGTATTCGGCCTAACACTCTCCAAATTTCCAAAGGCTTTCTCACTTCTTCTCTCTCAAAGCAAAACACAGTTCGAACTCTACTTTACTCAACAATGGCGCCCATAGTTAAACTTATGTCTGCTGGAGGGTTCATTTATGAGAAGAACAACTCCATACCATTTGTTGTCAAGGAAAGCCCGAACAAAATCTTTCACAAGATGATGGATTTCTTGGTGAACTGCAAGCTCAGTTATGCTATGTTTCACTCCACTCCGCTTTATAATGAAATCATAGTGGAGATTTGGACCTCCTGTGAGTACAGTGGGACTAACTGCACTTTGCAATTCACAATTCAAGGTAAAGAGTATGTTGTTAATTCAGATGTTTTGCAAGCATGCCTTCATATTCCTGAGAATAATTGCTTTGCTTTACCCACAAATGCTGAAATTGTTAACATGCTTAATTCTATAAATTACTCTTTGCCAACTGTGAATTTAGGTAAAATTATTAGGAGAGGTTTGGTAAGGGAATTGAACTATTTAGCAGATGCTTTCATTAAAGTGTTTTCTGGAAAAATCAGTAATTTTGATTCTTTAACTAACTCCATTCTAATTTTGCTTACCATGCTTCTCACTAATAAATACTATGTTAGATATAATTGCTGATGTTTGTTTATCAGTGTTTAAAGTACCAGGAAACTATCAGAGTTTAGCTGGAAGACTAGTCAGAGTTTAGCTGGAGGACCAGTCGGAGTTTGTTAAAGTCTGATGGTCAGAGTTTACTTAGCTGTCGGTGAAGTCAATGAAGATTCTAGAAGCGATATTCTTTGAAGATGGAAAAAAGCAAAGAGATATCGAGATGGCTAAGGAAACGGAACAGAAGACAGAAGCAATTCTAGATTGATATTAATTGTATAGCTGATTTATAGGAATATCAATTAGAATTGTATGTAGCTGTGTACTATATAAAAACAGATAGATTAACCCTAAAAGGGATGCGAATACGTGAATTATCATTCTTGTAACCTAGAAGCTCTCTGTGATATTTTACATCACTAAGAGAGGAGTTTTTAATTCCATTCAGTTTATTGTTCATAAACAGTGTTCTTATTGTTATTCTCATACATCTATTTGATTATATATTGTGTATTCGGCCTAAAAATTGGTATTAGAGCCAAGGCTGTTTAATATATACAGTTTTGATCCAAACACAAGTTATAATCATGGCTGAAAATACCCAGGCAGGTTCTAATGCTCAGAAGGTTCAACCAACTTCTGTAAGTCGATATGAGACGATTAGAGTTCCAATTCTCAGACCAGTGGAATATCCAATATGGAAGGTGAAGATGACCATGTTTCTGGAAGCCATGGATCCAGAATATCTTGATAGAATCAATGATGGTCCTCATATGCCAACAAAACTGTCTCCAGTTGTTACTGGTCAAGAACAAAAGAGCGTTCCAAAAGAAAAGAAAGATTTGACTCCTGAAGACATCTCATCAATTACAAAGGATGCAAAGGTTAGACATCTTCTTCATAGTGCTTTAGATAATGTTATGTCTAACAGAGTGATTGGTTGCAAAACTGCCAAAGAAATTTGGGATTCTTTAGAGGTCAGATGTCAAGGAACAAGTGCTATAAAGAAGAATAGGAAGACCATTCTTACACAGGAGTATGAACACTTTGACTCGAGATCTGATGAAACTTTGACTGAGACTTATGACAGATTCTGTAAACTGTTGAATGATTTATCTCTTGTTGATAAAGAATATGAACTTGAAGAGTCGAATCTCAAGTTTCTTCTATCTCTACCTGAAAGATGGCATTTAAAGGCGACAACAATAAGAGATAACTATGATCTTGCAGAGACAGATCTTGATGAAATTTATGGGTTGCTCAAAACTCATGAACTTGAGATAGAACAAAGAAACAAAAGATCTGGAAAGAAGACAAAATCTGTTGCTCTCAAAGTTGAAGAAAAACCTCTTAAGAAAGAAACATCAAAGAAGAAAGCTAAGGGAAAAGCTTTGGTCATAAACTCTGAACGTGAGTCATCAAACTCTGATGATGACTCAAACACTGATGAATCTTCTGAATCTGAGGATGATGAAGAACAAATGATGAAAATGGCTGCTTTGATGGTGAAGACTTTCAAGAAGATGGGTTTCACGAACTTCAAGAAAGGAAAGAGATTCTCTAGGAGAGATTCAAACTCTGAAAGGAAGAGTTTCAGAAAGTCTGAAAGAAGGGATATCAAATCTGGGAAGAAAGACAAGTCTGAGATCCAGTTCTACAAGTGTAAAGAGATGGGTCACTATGCTCCAGAGTGCAAGAAAGGAAAATCTGAAAAAGCACTCATCACTAAAGGAAAAGACTGGGCAGACACTTCAGATTCAGATGAGGATGTCAACTATGCTCTCATGGCAACTATCAAAGATGAATCTGATTCATCTGAAAACAAGGTACCTCTAACAACTTATGCTTATGATACTGATAATATATCTGAACTGAGAATTTATCTTAAAAGCATACATGTTAGTTATAGGGATCAGACTTTAGAAAATGAGAGAATAAAATCTGAGAATCTTAAGCTTAAAGAGAGAAATAAATTTATTGAAGAAGAACTTGTTAACATGCAACAAGTTCAAAAGGAAAGAGATGATGCTGTTTATGTTGAACAGGAGTTGCTTAAGAAATTTAGGCAATTAGAATCTGATTTGGAAAAAGAAAGAAAGGTAATTAAAACCTGGACAAACTCTGGTAAGGACACACATCAGGTGTTTCAAACAGACTCAGTAGGGTTAGGTTACTGTGAGAAAGATGAACTTAGGTTTAAAGATAAGGTTAAAGTAAGAACACATCTTCAACCTATGAAATTTGTTCCTGAATCCAGTAAGCTAAACTCTGTACTTGAAAAAGAAACGGTTAAGGAAAAACCAGTAAAAACTTGTGTTAAACAGGTTAATGTTGGTTTAATGACAGAGAAACAATTCAAGTACAAGCTCAAAGAGGTAAAGACTGTTGAAAAACAGAAAGTGTCCAGGAAGAATAGAAATGGAAAGGTAGGCATTAATCAAAGCAATAATCATTTGCCTATCACTGATGCTCCTAGAAAAACATGTCATAATTGTGGTAGTACTAACCATCTTGCAAGTTTCTGCAGGAAAAACAAAGATATAAATTCTTTACCCTCCAAGTCTGGAGTTAAGAATGATTATGTTAGGGTTAGACCACAGAATTTATGCACTCACTGTGGGAGTACTTGGCATTCTACTTATACTTGCAAGAATTATCATGCCATTTATCACAACTATAATGAGTTGAAGCCAAATTTGAAATGGGTTAAAGTTGATTCTGCAAGTGTAAACTCTGATACTGTTAGCTTAAACTCTGTTGACAAGAATTCCGCTGCAAAAGCTAACAATGTTAAGAAAGCCAAAGGATCCAAGCAAGTCTGGATCCTTAGATCTAACTCTTTGTAATTGTTTGTGATTGCAGGGCATAAGGGAAAGAACCCGAGTCTTGGACAGTGGATGTTCAGGGCACATGACTGGAAATAAAGCCCTGCTATCAGATTATGAGGAGAAAGCTGGCCCAAAAGTTTCCTATGGAGATGGCAACATAGGACGTACTCTGGGATATGGCAATATCAATCTTGTAAGTGTCATCATTACAAATGTAGCTCTAGTTCCAGGACTCAAGCATGACTTGCTATCTGTGAGTCAAATCTGTGACAGAGGTTATCATGTAGATTTTCAACCTGAATACTGTGAGGTTATTAGCAAATCTACAGGGAAAGTTGTTCTAGTTGGACATAGACGGAATAATATGTATGAAGCAAGTTTGGTAACAAACTCTGAAGGAAAAGTTGTGTGTCTGTCTGCGAAAATGTCTAATGGAGAGAGTTGGAAATGGCATAAGAAGCTCTCTCATCTAAACTTGAACAATATCAATGAGCTAATTCGAAAAGATCTTGTAAGGGGACTTCCAAAGTCTATACTCGGCTTAGATGGTCTGTGTGATTCTTGTCAAAAGGCCAAGCAAAGGAAGTCATTTTTCAAGAGTAAATCTGAATCTTCAGTTGTGGATCCTTATCATCTTCTTCATGTTGATCTATTTGGTCCAGTAAATGTAATGTCTCTAGGCAGAAAGAAATATGCTCTAGTCATTGTTGATGAGTATGCTAGATACACGTGGGTGTACTTTCTAGCAAAGAAGGATGAAACTGCCTTAATTCTGATGGAACATGTAAAGTTACTGGACAAAGGATCACAGTATAAAGTGAAAATTATCAGGAGTGATAATGGTACTGAATTCAGAAATACAACAATGGAAGAATTTTGCAAAGAAAGAGGAGTGAAGCAAGAATTTTCTACACCAGGAACTCCACAGTAAAATGGTGTAGTAGAAAGGAAGAACATAAATTTAATCGAAGCTGCCAGAACAATGCTTGATGAAGCAAAATTGCCAACTTATTTCTGGGCAGAGGCTGTTCAAACTGCTTGTTTTACTCAAAATGCTACACTGATCAACAGACATGGGAAAACACCATATGAGATGGTGAATAATAAGAAACCAAACCTGAAACATTTTCATATTTTTGGGTGCAAATGCTTTGTGTTGAAAACTCATCCTGAACAGTTGACCAAGTTTGATTTAAAAGCTGATGAAGGAATTTTTGTTGGATATCCACTGTCAACTAAAGCATTCAAAGTTTATAATCTCAGAACTAAAGTGATCATGGAATCAATACATGTGTCATTTGATGACAAGAAAATAACTGGAATTGAAGATGAAGAAAATCATGATCATCTACGCTTTGAAAATGAAGATCTAAACTCTGATGATATAAACTCTGACGAAGCAAATCCGACAAACTCTGATGAAGCATACTCTGAACCTCTACTGGTAAATATTGAGGAAGTCTCTCAGACAGAACAGAATAGAGAACCAGTTGAGGGGGAGCATGAAGATACTTCAGCAACATCTCAAAATGATGACTCACATTCTGAAAGTGAGTCAGCTGAAGAATCTAACACAAACTCTGAAAGTTCAAACACTGAACAGTCCAATTCAGGGGGAGCCTCAGAAAATGCAGATGGTCAACAAGAGAATCAGGAAAGCATGGATCAAGGGGGAGAACCCAATAATGATGAAAGAAGCCACTTATCTACAGCAAGAAGGTGGACTCAGGCTCATACACCTGATCTGATAATTGGAAATCCAGATGCAAGTGTGAAAACAAGAAGTGCCACAGCAAATGAATGTCTGTTTCATGCATTCATATCTCAAACAGGACCTAAGAAAGTGGATGAAGCTCTTCAAGATGCTAACTGGATAACATCAATGCAGGAGGAATTGAATGAGTTGAAAGAAATGAAGTATGGACACTTGTACCAAGACCAAAGAACAGGTCTGTTGTTGGTACAAAGTGGGTTTTCAGAAACAAGACTGACAGTGAGGGAGTAATTACAAGAAACAAAGCTAGACTTGTGGCAAAAGGATATTCACAACAGGAAGGAATTGATTATGATGAAACCTTTGCTCCAGTTGCAAGGTTGGAAGCCATAAGAATTTTTCTAGCATATACTGCTCACAAGAAGTTTAAAGTCTTTCAGATGGATGTGAATAGTGCTTTTCTCAATGGGAAACTTGAAGAAGAAGTGTTTGTTGAACAACCACCAGGGTTTGTGGATCCCAAGTATCCAGATTATGTCTACAGGCTTGACAAAGCACTATATGGACTAAAGCAGGCACCTAGAACATTGTATGAAACTCTGGCTCAATTTCTTTTAGAAAGTGGGTTCACTAAAGGTACAATTGATAAAACCTTGTTCTATTTCAATTCTGGTGATGATTTGCTTTTAGTTTAAATCTATGTAGATGACATAATATTTGGGTCTACTAATGATAAACTCTGTAAGAAATTTGCCAAGCTTATGCAGTCCAGGTACCAAATGAGCATGATGGGAGAGCTTAGTTATTTTCTAGGCTTGCAGGTAAAGCAAACAGATGATGGGATTTTTATCAATCAAGCAAAATATACCAGAAATCTTCTTAAGAAATTTGGTATGCTTGATAGTTCATCTGCAACAACTCATATGGCAACTGCAACAAAGCTAGATAAAGACACAGGAGCTTCAGTAGATATGACAAACTACAGAGGAATGATAGGGTCTCTTCTTTATCTCACTGCAAGTAGACCAGATATTATGTATGCAACCTGTCTTTGTGCAAGATTTCAGGCAGATCCCAGAGAGCCTCATTTAACAGCTGTGAAGAGGATTTTCAAATATCTCAAAGGAACCATAACCTTGGGTTTGTGGTATCCTAGAGAATCAGAGTTTAAGTTAATTGGTTACTCTGATGCAGATTTTGCAGGCTGTAAGGTTGACAGAATGAGCACTAGTGGAAGCTGTCAATTTCTAGGTGACAGACTGGTTTCTTGGTACAGCAAGAAACAGAAATCAATTTCCACATCCACAGCAGAAGCACAGTATATTGCTGTTGGTAGCTGTTGTGCACAGATTCTGTGGATGAAAAATCAATTGCTGGATTATGGGTTAAGGTACTCTAAAATACCTATTTTCTGTGATAATCAAAGTGCTATTTCTATGACAGGTAATCCAGTACAGCATTCCATGACCAAGCACATCAGCATAAGGTATCACTTTATCAGGGAACATGTGGAGGAAGGAGATATTGAGCTTCATTTTGTGTCTACAGAACAACAGCTTGCAGATATTTTCACTAAGCCTTTGAGTGAAGCTACATTTACAAGACTGGTGAATGAACTAGGAATGATCTCTGGTTTTGACTAGAGATACTGGTTAGACTCAAATTTTACTTATCTATGATATGATGCTCATGTTCCTATGCATATGTTAACTGTCATGCAAATCATGTTGTTAAACTCTAGAAGCATACTCTGTTGGTTAAACTCTGATTATGGTATTGTCTGAAACATAATCACCGATGAAGAAAATAGTATGAAGCATGATTCTCAGTAAGTAATCATGAATCCTTCTAAGTTATATATGATCTTATCTCAGATGTGTGCAGAAAATTAACACAGCATGATACTGTCTCTATATTTATAGCATCTCTTAGTTTATTGATCCTATACACTAAGTCTGTATTAGCTGTTTGCACTTTCTCTCATAAAGTAATATGTTAAATAAGTGTCAGTCTAAACTCTTATGAATAGTTACTGCTACTTCACCCTCAAGCAAAAGATGAAAAAATATGCACAAATTCCTTTGAGATCATGTTGTGCCTAGGACGATCCAGGAACTTATTGTATGAAATAAGGGCTAAAATTTGAAAAATTTTGGTGACTAGTGCCAACCACTGATTACTGGAAAAGAAAAAAAAACCGAAAGGGGGTGAAAATAAATAAGTACAAATAAAGGTACAGAGTTTAGATGACATCAGATTTTGTTTTGCATATGAGAGTTTGGGCAACCAGTTTTTACTGATTTATTTTGTGGATTTTATGCACTTTGAGATGCTCTCAATATTTATATTCAGTAAACTCTGCTATTCACACACAAATAATCACAACTGTGTATCTTGAGAAAAGAGATTATTAATAAAGGAGGAGAATTGATAAAAACTGATGAATTGTGTACTCTACACAGAGGTAATTTATTTTTAATCTCTGATGATTAAAATAAATAAAGGTGTTTCAGACATTTCATAATTTTTGGGGAACATTATTTTTGAAAATAGAGAGTATGATTGATAACGGTTTGTTGCGTTTTGGAAATGATGAAAAGTGTCTATTCACTAGCAGTAACTAGTGGCTGTTTTTACTGCGCATGCGTGTTGGAAATTACCACGATTAAGTGTTGTTAGTTAATGCATATGTGACAACTGTCCCACTCACACATTTCACGAGTAAGCCTGCTGTATATCTTAATGATTAAAACTCTTCAGGTTTAATTCATATTTATTAGTTATACACACAACGGTTCAAATTTTTACAGACTTACTCTATTCACAGGACATTTTCACATAAGCATATTCACAAACACTTTTCTGCATCACTTTCTCAAACACTTTCTCTAAGCATAAACTCTGATCTATTGCAAATCATTCTAATGGCAACTACTATGTTTCAATCTGTTGGTCTCGATTTTGTCCCTAACAATTATGCAGCACCCCTATCTACTGTGAACGCACCGGAGGCGTTTCACCTGTTTCAGAATTTCCTCGCTCAATCAGATATTGGGCAAGCTCTTGTGGAACCAGTAAAGCTTTCTGGCCTTCAAATTAAAGCATTCTGGGAAACTGGTATTTATGATGATGGAGGAGAGGCTGGAACTCCTTCTATAATCTTCGAGTTTGATGAACAAGAGTATGTGGTCACTCCAACCACTGTTAGAGATGCTCTTGGGTTCGAAGACTTTAATGCTTACACCATATCTGTTGGTGACTCTGAGCTTCAGCGAATGATGAGGGAGATTGGTTACTCTGGGTCTTTGGCAAGGACAGGTAACCTGAAGCGACCGTTCTCGAGGAAGGAATGGAGTTTCTTCTTCGACTGCATTACAAGAGCGTTCGGGAAAAAGTGTACCAATTGGGATGCAATTCCAATCGACAGTCTGCAAATCGGGTATTCTCTTTTGTATGGTAACAATTTTGATTTTGCAAGACTTGTTTTAAATAACATAGGTAAAAAGATGACAGAGAATAGGAGTGTAGTCTACTTTGCTCGGTTCTGTCAGTTAATCTTTTCTTTTTGTGTTGATGGGGTTGAGATTGCTAAGGGTGATGTAATTCCCTCGTTTAGATTGCATAAAAGAATATTTTCTGATTTAACTAATAAGGATATCAAGAAAGGCAATGTTGGTGAATTGCTACTTCCTGCTTTAGTTCAACAGTTTTTACAACCTCAACCAGAGTCTACATCCCAAAGACCAAAAACTGGGGGTAGGACTAAGCATAGAGCTTTCAAGGCTGCTACAACTTTAGTTGCTAATGATTTACCAACCTCTGTTGATACTTCAAGGAAAAAGAGAAGAGCAAATAGACCTACTTCTACTGAGGATAGGGATTCTGATGCAAATGAGTCTATCCATACCAATAAGAGGAAGCTTGTTGCTGCATATCTTTTTGATGGATTAATTCCTGAGTCTACAACTACTGCAGCTCCAGAGATTGTGATTGAAGATCATTCTGCAAATGCTACTGTACCTGAAGAAACCAGAGCAAACAATGATGATAATGATGCTGTTAATGATGATTTTCTTGAACCCATATTGGAGATGGATATTGAAGACAATGTTGAAGCACATCCATCTGCAACTCTAGAAGAGTGTGGTAGTATTAATGAAACAGAGGATGTGACAGCTGATCAACCCATAGTCATACTTGATGAGTCCTTAGCTACTCATACAGAGATTCTCTCTGTTAATCACCAGGTACTTGAAAAAGGTGAAGAGGTTGATCAGACAGCAAAGGCTATAGCTGCAAAAACTGATCTTGAAGAAACTGCAGAAAATAATTTTGAAGCAAATGCAGAGATTGTTATTGAAGCTACTGCAGAGCCTGTTGCTGAGGCTGTACAAGAAGAAAATGTTCAAGAAAATATAAACTCTGAGAAGCTCGCAAATGAAGATGCTCCAGAAACATTTACTGAGAATAGTTTACATTCTTCAAGTGCTGAGTCTGATGCAAAGTCTGATGATCAAGCTGATTCATCTTCTCAAAGACTTTCTGCTCAACCAAATCTAAAGGAAACTGATGTTGGAGGTTCAATTCAGCATGCCACTGAACTTCACTTTCAGAATATGTACTTTTCAAAGTGGTCAAACAGAGATTGCATATTCACTGATCAAAGGGCTGCTGACTTTGTAACAAAATCTGCTGCATCAATTACAAATCCAGAACTTCTTACACATCTAAAGGCAACAATTGTTCAAGTCAAGTCTCTTCACAGTCGATTTGATGAAACTCAGAAGTCAGTTACTGGGTTGAGAAATGATGTGGTTGTTAGAGATATGTCTCTGAAGCAAGATAAATCTATGCTTCTTACTCTGGTCAAAGATCAAGAAGTTCTCAAGAACAGACTGACCAAAGTTGAAGACAATCAGACTGTAATGTCTGACAAGCTTGATTCTATTGTTGCTTCACTTGAATTGCTCACATCAGTATTGATTCCAGATGATGTCAAAAAGGGGGAGAGAGTACTTAAAGACAAATGCAAGAAGTCTCAAACTCTGAGTAGACAGGATGATTCTACTGATGGTGGTGCAAAAGGAAAAGAGTTCAAATCTAAATCTACTCTACAGCAAGGAAAACTAAGATCAAACTCTGCTGCTACAAACTCTGAGAGGATAAACACTGTTGCTCAATCTTCTTCAAGATCTAGAAGCTTATTGCTTACTTCTCAACCAATAACTGATGAAGAGATTGCAGCTCAGCTGTTTCTAGAAGAACATGGTGCTGATGCAACCATAGAAGATATTCAAGCTGAAGAATTGATGCTAGCTGAAGAACATGTAAAGAATCTAAAGTCTGGGAAGTTGAAGAAAATTGTGAAAATTACAAGGCCTAAAGAAAAAGGAATTATCATTAAAGAAAATGTAGACTCTCAACAGAGTTTACAACAAGCAAAGAGGGCTGTAGAAACTAAGCTTGATAAAGGCAAAGGAAAGCTTGTGGAAGAACATCAGAAAATGAAGAAAGCTCAAACAACCTCTGACAATGCTCAAGTTGTTCAAACAATGGAAGCTGTGACAACCACTGATACTACTCAAGTTGTACAGACTAAACTCTCTTCTGAACTTCAAAGAACTTTTGCTAAACCAGTCATGGCTCAACAAACTCTGATTCCTGGAAATGTCAATGTTCTTCAAAGCAAAACCATCATGGGTAAAGAATCAAGAGATAGATCTGGTTTAGGATCTCATAGAGAAAAGAGAGTAAACAATAGTCCTATGGATCAAACTTCATTAGCTGAACCAGGTGTTGGTGTGACTCAGGAAAATCTTGATAATTTAGAGTCGGTTCAGTTAATTCATCATAAAGGACTGAAAAAGGATTTTCTGTTATACTTCAAGGCTGGTGACAGAGTATACAGAGTTGGTGAAGATGATATTGGATTAAAGATGAAAGAAGAACTGGAGTATGTACTGTATATACTGAAAGTAAAGAATCAAAGAACTCATCAAACATCTGAGGTATTAAGAAGCAGAATGGTGAAAGCTAGAGCTCTTTGTGGCCTAAAGACTGCTGGTGCTTACATACCAAAGTACAGAGATTACAGTGGAAAGCTTGTTGAGATGCAAAGGAACAGTGCAAGACTCAAAACAGATATTGGTATAAAAGTGTTGGAATTTAATCTGGAATCAGATAAATCCTTCATAATAAAGCTAGGAAATGATATGAGGAAGAACAGTATCTATGCTCTAAGGGCTGCTATCTACCAAACTGGAGAAAGTGATCCAGAGTTGAAAGAGCTAAAGAAGATAATGATAGCTGAGCTAGAGAGAGCTGAGAGAAGACTGCTTATGGACTACATCAGGACTGTACCTCATATTGAAGAAATTAAGTAAATGGAGTCTGTAAGTTTTTAAAGTTTTCTGTTCTAAGTTCAATATAAACTCTGTGATTTTATAAACACTGCATTTGTTATATGTTTTGACATCATCAATTATCTGTTAACTTGTAAATTTTAGTATGAACAAGTTGGGGGAGATTGTTAGATATAATTGCTGATGTTTGTTTATCAGTGTTTAAAGTACCAGGAAACTATCAGAGTTTAGCTGGAAGACTAGTCAGAGTTTAGCTGGAGGACCAGTCAGAGTTTGTTAAAGTCTGATGGTCAGAGTTTACTTAGATGTCGGTGAAGTCAATGAAGATTCTAGAAGCGATATTCTTTGAAGATGGAAATAAGCAAAGAGATATCGAGATGGCTAAGGAAACGGAACAGAAGACAGAAGCAATTCTAGATTGATATTAATTATATAGCTGATTTATAGGAATATCAATTAGAATTGTATGTAGCTGTGTCCTATATAAACACAAATAGGTTAACCCTAAAAGGGATGCGAATACGTGAATTATCATTCTTGTAACCTAGCAGCTCTCTGTGATATTTTACATCACTGAGAGAGGAGTTTTTAATTCCATTCAGTTTATTGTTCATAAACAGTGTTCTTATTGTTATTCTCATACATCTATTTGATTATATATTGTGTATTCGGCCTAACATACTATAACTTTAGCACCCAATTACTGTATGAACTTGGTGCTAAATTGGGTGACAAGAATTCTAGGAAAAAGAACATTTTCCGTTCAATTCTCCGCCGCCCGCCGCCCTTGCTGTCCGTTTTCCGGCCAGTAGTACTGCAGCCACTATCCCCTGCCCCTGTGAGTTCCGATTCCGAGTTAGTGGGTATAAAATCAAAACCTTGTTATATCATTTCGTTTTCTTTTTCTTTTTGTTAATTGTTTATATATTGTTAATGAATAATTCGTTTTTGTGAATGGCATAGCTAGAAATCTGTTCTAGGTGCTGTTAAACTCGTTATTAATATGTGATTTGAATTCGTTTCTTTTATATTTAATTGCTATGTAAAAATTCGATTTTTGTGTTTAAATGAGGATTAATAATTCGGTTTTTGGTAATAATTAAGTATACAACTCGTTGTGTTATTTAAATTGTGTATGTAGAAATCCGTTCTTAGTAATTGATTGTTTTATAATTCGTTTATTGATAATTGTGTTAATTATGAAATCATTTTTAGTAATTATTTAATAATTCGTTTTTATGTATTAATTCATGAAATTACAAATTGTTTTGTAATAATTATGTATAAATTCGTTTTGTTGATTAGGTGGTGTTATAATTCGTATTAAGTATGAAATCATTTCCTTTAGTAGTTAAGTAATGTTCCGTTTTATTTGATAAGTTATGATAACTACGATTCGTATTTTGTAGTAATTAGAAGTATATGATGCGAGTGTTATTTGGAAATCCGTTGTGGTAATTACTTGTTTATAGTTCGTTTTTGGATTAAGGATTGATGATATTAATATCATGTTTTGTTTAGTAAATGGATTTTAAATCCATGTTTGTCTGAGGTTAGTGTATAAACTTGTTTTTCTGTTATTAATTGATACTTATTGAATTGTGTAGGTATTTAAAGGGATTTTTTTGACAGAAAGTCTTTTTAGTTGGTATATATATATATTTCAATGTTTAACTGTTTTTGGTATTATTTAATATTTTATTGGTTGTGCAGGTTTTGTTTAATAAAGGAGAGTGTGGTGCAGATTTTCTTTATAAGATACTTGTAATTTTAGTTATGTTTAGTAGTCTTTTAAATCTTAGTAGCTTATTAATTTTAGTAATTCATTTTAGTATATCGAGTTGGATTATGGATTGTATTTTCGTAAGTTCGTTAATGTTTCAAGTACACGGTAGTCGTGTATTGTAAAGTTATGTATTTAAAAGTTGGTTCTATTTAAAGTTTGGTGTTGAGTTGTAAATTAGTTGGGTCAGTGATTTTGATATTTGGTTTAATTCCCAGCTTGGGGAATTATTATGGTGGATGTTTGAGTAATTATGTTGTTATTTACTATTAAATATACAGGTTATTGTTGTGCTGTACTATTTTATCCGTCCTGTGACTGGGGGCGCAGCATAGTACATGCAAAATTTCTGGCTAGTCCTGTTTACGAACGGGTCATGCCGAAATTTCGTAGAATCTAAGTATTTATTTTGTTATTTGTTTTAAAACCCTTAGAGTTAAAGAGTAATTGAATTTGATTATTTTAATCAATTTTAAATAATAATGAAATTAATTTAATTGACCAATTAATGTAATAGTTAATTGGTGAATTTTATTAATTGGATATTATTTAATTTTGATTATTTATAAATCAAATTTGATTATTATTTTCAAACTATTTTATTATTTTAATATTTATTTATTCATTATATGTTTGACTTGATTGATTTAGTCGAGTAAATGAGTTGTTTGATTTTAATTAATTATTTCTGACTCTGTGTTATATATATATATATATATATATATATATATATATATATATATATATATATAAATATATACACACACACATATATGTGATTAAATGCTACGTGCTACTATGTATGTTAATAAGTTAAGTGTCTAATCAGTATGCTAGTGTTGAGTAAATGCATGATCACCTGCTATCTGCTATGTATATTTATCGTTTAAACTAGTTATAATTGGTTAGATTGCGATGGTTAAGTAGTGATAGAATTAAGTTGTAGTTATTGGTTGGTTTTGATTGATTTTAATTAATCGAGTGATAATCAGATTTAAAGTATAATGATTGTTTTTAGATCCATAGATTTTTATATTCAAATCTTTATAAAAGGAAGACCAAATATTTTCCAAAAAGAGTTTCAACTTTATTACGTGTCATGTGACTTGTGTAAATTGTTGTGGAGTCGTGAATGTATTATGATGATCTTTGGATTTGGTATGTGGTTAACCGAGTTTATAAATGCTATGAAAAGGTTGATACTTAGAGTCGAGCTATTAATTGGTTTTTAATGATTGTCTCGGGAGTTAAATGTTTATTTTCTAATAATAAGTTTGGTATTGTATAGTGGCATATGAACTGATAAGTGCTATGTGTTTAGATGATATATGGGGTGGAGTATGTTATTTTATAATTGTGAGTTCGGGTTGATTAAGTTAAGTTATATTAATATGTTAGTTTGTAATTTGATTCTTGATTGTGGTATTACTTTAAAACAGGTGGATTGTTATATAAATAGAGGAAGTGCTGTCGGATTTCCGGCAGGACTATTAAAATGAATATTATTTGGAAATGGTATATGATATGATATGCTAGTCTAAATGCATACGTGAATGAAAGGTGCTTATGTGTTAAATGTGTAGCTATTAAATATGTATAATTATAAGAGTTATCGGTCCAAGCATGTGCTATATGTTACCTGAAGTATATGAAATTATGTGAATTAGTTATTTGACTTGCTACGTGATAAATGGTATACGTGATTGCTTATTTCTGGATAAAGTGCAAGTCAAGGCAGATTATTTTCTTATATGTTTATTTTATTATATGTTTACTGCAAGTCAATGCAGAATTATTTCATATATGTTTACTGCGAGTCGAGGCAGATTATTTGAGTATTAAATAAATTGTGGATTAAATTGTGGATGAATAAGTTAGAAAGTTTTGGTGTTTTAAAACAGGGCAATGTCCACTTTACGAATAGGTCATGCCCAATTTTCTGTAGAAAATACATTCGCTTAAGTTTATAAATATTTATATTATGTAGAAGTTGAAGTCCGAAGGCTAAAGTATATCTTATATTTAACTAGTGAATAGTTGGGCGAACACGATCTCGATAGTGCAGACTCGTAGCAACCGCATATGCGCCGGAACCAAGAGTTATCAGAATAGAGAATTGTGACGACATAAGATAGAAAAAGAGGAGAATCATAGTACTTCGGCTTTACGTAATAGCTAAGGACCAAAGGCAAGTTTACTCAACTCGTATTCTTTTGAAGCAAGGTTCTTCTTTCCTATTTAATTATTGTTTCATAACCAGTTTCCATTATTATCCTGAAATTGAGATACCCTATTGTTCAACTTGAATTGGAAGTTTTATGAAAATGAAATGTTTTAAGGACTGCAGACGCTAGTCAGAGTATCAGTATTATGTGGGCCAAAGTGGCCTTGGATCCAGTTCAGTATTTGGACATACCGTGGGTATTGTCTGGAGTTTTAGTGTGACTGATCATCCACTTTAACTCGCGCGTCAAAGTAAAAATCCAATTCTAACTTAAAGTTTGACACATTTTATTATTATTGTTCAGTTTCCAGTTAAGTTGATTCTTTTCATATATTGCCATTGTCTTTGGCCAGCTGAGTTCATTTTTGTCTATACATTGCCATTGTTGTATCATTATTTCATCTTGTGCAGTTTTATTTATACTTGCTGAGCCTTTTGCTCACTCTTGCTTGTTTCACCTTTTTAGCCCTCCAGAAGGTAGATTGACAGTATTTAATTGCATAACTATGGATCGAGAAGAGTCAAGATGACGTTGGGAAGACGAGTTGATGCAGAGCATTTGGATTTAGTGTTAGGTTATTGTATAAAGTTGATTTCTAGTAAATACTATATTGTATAAGATTAGTTTGCCTGGTATACTTCTTATCGAAGTTATACTAGTGTTATAGAATTTATGCAAAGAGATTGTTGTAAAAGGAAGTTAAAGTTTGTGAGATTTTTGGATTCTTGTTTCTAGCACTATAGCCTTAAAGATTCTTGGTAGAGTTGGGGTCGCAGATGTTATATTTGTATTGGTTTAATATTTAACAGGTTGTGTTTAAATTGAGATTTTAGCGTGACGACCAAATTCCCTGACCCCGGATTTGGGGGCGTCACACTATATCTCGATGACTTGGTGGAAGTGAGAGGAATATGAGCTACTCATAAACTACCAGAGAGATTAGTGTTTGTCTACAAGGGTGGAAGGGAACAGATTTGGCCTCTACACAGAATTCTAGGAGAGGATTATCAGACATTGTTAGTGGTGTTAAAGTGCTTAAAGAAAGACTTTGGGTTCACCAAAACTGCTAAGTCTGAGGTTGTCTCCAAGATTTGTCAAGTAAAAGCTAGCTGGAACAAGCCTGATGCACTTCCCAGAATTTTAAAGGTCCCTCAAACAAGAAAGAAAATTCATCTCCAACCCTTTTAGATGATGGAATTCAGAGACAAGGACAACTGTAGGAGATTCTTCAGAATAGAGGACCAATTGGAAAAGTCATCTAATGAAACTCTAAGATTCATGCAATCCAAGTTGGGTAAACAAGATGAAGAAGAGAAGATTTTCTACAGGAGGCTTCAAGCTCAAATTGAAGAGAACAATGCTAAGAATGGGAAGAAAACAAGGCCACAGAGACAAAGATGGTAAATCTGCTCAGGCTAGAGGAGCAACTCTGTGCACTTGTGTTGTAAGAATTTCTACTTTGTTTTCAATAAATTTTAAAGTATCATGAAGCTCAATACAATTTCTACTTTTGTAATTTGTAATTTGTTTAAGTGTTTTTGTTATCATCAAGGCTCTTGATTTATGGCTGTTATTCTATCAGTCATAACACTACGCCATAGATGACCTATTGCAACTTTTGGGCATGGGTGTTACCACTAAGGATGTTACCATAGGTATGACATTTTTGAGCTATCGCAACCTTGTGATTGTGGTGTTACCAAATCCTCAAAAGTA
This sequence comes from Heracleum sosnowskyi, assembly GCA_030848705.1. Classification (NCBI taxonomy): domain Eukaryota; kingdom Viridiplantae; phylum Streptophyta; class Magnoliopsida; order Apiales; family Apiaceae; genus Heracleum; species Heracleum sosnowskyi. The sequence continues at coordinate 55,039,911 of CM061238.1, read as the reverse complement.
TGTTACTATAGCTATAAAGGTGTTAACAGTGGGTAACACCATGTGATGTGTTACCATAGGGTATTCATAAACAAAATTTTTATGTTATTTAAAATTAATGATTTAATAATTATTTGAATTTAGAAAATAATTAATTTTGACAAAATTGTTGAAATTATCATTTTAAAACGTAATATTCCATCAAATAATTAAATTATTGATTTTTCATAAATATTACCTTTTGTTTATAAATTTCAAATAAAAAGGTTTTTAAATAAAATAATATCAAAAAATTATTAAATTTAACCTAAATTCATTAAAAAAATTTAATAAATTATGTATAAGGAAAACTAAGTTATGTATAAATTGTGAATTATTACAAAATTATGAAAATAATAAATTTAACATTATATTTTAATTTCAAGAAATTAAAATAAATTGATAATATTTACAAAATTAAAAAAAGAAAGTAAATACTGTGCTGAGTGGCAAAACACGAGCGGCAAACTTAGCAAAACAAAAGGAGACACGAGCGGCAAAATGAAAAATTGGAAAGGGGGGAAAGTAAAGACACAGCCGCTTCATTCTTCATTCTCTCTCTCTCTCAGTTCTTTCTTCATTCTCTCTCTCTCAAAATGTAAACTCAGCCGCAATAGCAGTTCAATTAGGGTTCAATTAGGGTTCGAGCTAGTCAAGCGAAGCTTGGTTTTACGATTCAATTAGGGTTCGAGCTGGTCAGTCGAGGTTTGGTTGAAGATTTCAATTAGGGTTCGAGCTTTGTTTAATTAAGGTATAGATCTTACTTTATCTTACTTTATATGCTTCGATTTATGTATAATCTGTGTTGCATGCTTCAATTTTCTCTCTCCCACTCTCCCTCTCTCTCTCTCTCTCTCTCTCTCTCTCCCCCCCCCCTCTTTCTGTCTCTCTCTTTGTATCTCTTTGTCTCTCTCTTTGTGTCTCTCTCTCCATCTCTCTGTCTCGTTATCCATCTCTCTACCCCTTGGTCTCTATTTTTCTGTATATGCGCAAAATCTATATAATCAATTAACTTTGTAGTACGAGTCAATTTGTTTTCTGGTTATTTAGTTATGTTTTACTTACCCAACTATTTTGGTGGTTGAGCTTGGTGGTTGAGCCTAAATGGTTCCACTCAGAATGATAAGAATGAGGCGTCGGCAAATTCAGGTATGGTGGAACCTGCAAAAACACAGTTACCATGTTGTCAAGGACTTGGATCAATGGTGGATTATCTTGCTATGCGGGAACGCAAACAAAAAGAAGCTGCATCAGCGATTGCAACTGGAAGTGGAACTAAAAATGACAAAGTTCCGGAAACTGACCTGCCAGACATTGAAATGGAAGAAGTTGAAGCAGGTTTATCTTCGTTTATTTGATTTAATACTTGTATACATTAGTATTAATTCATATGCATGTCAATATAAATATGTGTATTTACTTGAATCATTTTTATGTGTATTTACTTGAATCATTTTCATGTTATTCCTTTGTGAAACAAGGCAATTACATAATAGTGTTTTGATTTAACTTTTTATATGTTTTGAACTCGGTACTTAAGTCAAAGTTCCTAAGAGATTACGAGGGAAAACGAGGATGGATAAGGTACATACAAGGCCGTTTGAGAAAAGGGTAGTCATCTCCATGAATAAAAAGTGCCAGCCTGTTTCAGATGACGATAAAAATGTTTCAGAATTGAGTCACTTTCTGGGGACACTAAAGAGGTGTGTGCCACTGACTTATGCATCTTGGGAACATGTTCCTGAAAATCTAAAGAATACCCTGTGGAATTATGTTAAGGTAATCATTAAACTTTAACTAGCTTCATGTAAATAATGTTGGTCATATAGCATTTTAGACTAACTTATTCCATTTTATATCTGATTTATATGTAAGCAACGCTATATTATTCCCGAGGAATTAAAAACATGGTCATGGAAGACAATTCAACAGAGTTGGAAGGGGTACAAGAGTCGAATAAAGAGCAGTCATTATACTGCGTATGCAACTGATGAGGAGAGGCTAGAAAATAAGCCGGATGAGATTCCACTTGAGGAATTTAAGCTGCTCCTAAAATTTTGGGGAGATCCTGAAATTCAGGTATAATTTTTATGTATAAAAAGGTGTTGTTTTCTACAGGTTTGCCATTTGTTCAATTTTCAGTGACATAAACTAGTGCTCTTTTTCATGTTTTTTTGCAGAAGAGGGCTGAAAGAAATGCTAAAAGTCGTCGTCAATACACAGACACACACACTGCTGGCCCCAAACTATTTTCTCAAATTGAACACAAGATGGTAAGTTCCTGAAAATTTATTATCAATCCTGTTGCGAGTCAATCAATACAAAGGATTGTCAATCTAGTTAAAAATTATAAAATGTCAATCTTTTTTAGAGTGGTGAATTATAGTTAAGAAAATTGCTTCTCTATAATTTAATTTAATATAAATCTGTGAAAATGGATTCTCTTTAATTTAATTTAAATCATCTAGTTGCTAAGCTAAGCCCCCACTGAAAATGGATTAGTTTATGTAATTATAAAATTACTCAGGATTGTCAAAAAATAAAATGTCAATCTTTTTTAGAGTCGTGAATTATAGTTAAGAAAATTGCTTCTCTTTAATTTAATTTAATATAAATCTGTGAAAAATGGATTCTCTTTAATTTAATTTCAGTTTACAAGTTTTTATCTAGTAGTTTATAGTTTAGATTAAACGCTTATTTCTTTCCATCTAGGATTGTGTCACATCATAAGTTTCTGTTCAGAAAGGTTGGTTCTTAATTTTTGCATATTGGTTATTAATTTTTGCAAGAAAAACAAGCAGCCAGATGATGAGCAGCCAGATGACCAGCAGCCAGATGACCAGCAGCCAGATGGCGAGCAGCCAGATGACGACCTATATTATGCAAAGATTTTTGCCAAAACTCGTAAGCGCAAGCCTGGACGAAAATACCAATCTAATCCTGATGTGATGGAGTTCAGAATTGTAAGTAACAATTCATATTTACAGTCCATATTTCATCTTTACAGTCCATATTTCATCTTTACAGTCCATTTTCATTTTCATATATTGACTTAGAATTATTTTCTAGGATACAATTAACAAGAAACTCGGATCATCAGAATGGCTTGATGGTCTTGACGAACTAGTTTCGTGTGCAAAAAAATCTCATGGTCGAGGTTGGCTTATAGGAAGACATGACCCGAAGTGTCTCAAAACTTCTACTTCAGCTCCAGCTCCAACCGATTCATACGTGCAAGAGCTGACAAAAAAGATAAGGCAGGAAGTTGCTGTCGAAGTGGAAGCAAAGGTAAACCAGAAGGTCTGCGCTGAAGTGGATGGCAAGATCAATCGGAAGGTCCAGGACAACTTGACATTGGCCCTAAAAAAATTAGCTGAAGCAAACCCCACTCTGAATGTTGATATTGGTGAAATCTGTGCGACGATTTCCAGTGACACAGTAGGTGATGGTACTCCTATGACCAATGGACCTAGCTCTTAGACTTCTATTGCTTTGTCTATTTTAGTTATGTATAAAACTGCTGGTGGATTTGATGTATTGCTGGTGGATTTGAATTGTTGGTTTGGATTTTGATGTAGTTGCTTTTGGATTAGAATTGTTGTTGGTTTGTTTTATGGGAATTAAATATTCTGTTGGTGCATTTTTATTTGGTTACATTTATGGTGTTACAATAGGTAAAATGTGTGTTGCAATAGGCTATTATATTTATCACTGTATGTGTTGCATTAGATAATATTAGGTGTTGCAGTAGGTAATATTAGGTGTTACAATAGACCTTGAACAGTGAGCAGGTGGGCCCCACTGCAGGCACAAAAAGTGGGCCCCGCATGTGGCCCCTACCCAGAAGTGGGCCCCACATGTGGGCCCCACGTGGGGGTCCCACGTGGGGTCCCACGTGGGGGTCCAACGTGGGGATCCCACGTGTGGGCCCCACTGTTGTGCAAATTTGTATCATCTATTGTAACACACAAACTATGTTACTATAGAATGTTTAAGATGTTACTATAGAGGTTTTTTGCAACCACATTTGCTATGTTACCATAGGCTGTGGTTTTATGTTACCTTAGATACCTGTAGTTACTGCTGAGAACGTAACACAGCTTTGGTGTTACTATAGCCCAGTTTTGGCCTATGGTAACTTTAAAACGGGTCTATGGTAACACAGTTTGGGGGTTGCTATAAGCAATCTATGGCGTAGTGTAAATTGGGGAGATTGTTAGGAATATGTTGTTCTTGATGATAATTATAAAAACACTTAGTAGATTTTGTGTTAAGTCACTTTTGTAACTGTCAACGAAATGGTATGCTTTGCAGCTTTTGTTGACAGGTAGCTCATCAACGAAATGAGTAATGTAGCAATTGCACTATACAATACTTCACTACTTGATAGGCATTTGTTGTAGGTATTAGATAGGTTTTCTAAGTCATGTTGACTAAGTACTAGATAGGCAAAATAGGTTAGTTAATTGTAAATATGATGTGCCTTGTAATTTTGCATAAGTGAAGACATGTCAACGGAATGGAGATTACACTATCAACGGAATGAATAATGTACCATCAACGGAATAAAGAATAAATCCATCAACGAAATACATCTCACTACTATCAACGAATCACTTTCACTTTTCTGAACAGTTGACAAAATGATAGTGACAATTTTCTGACAGATCAAAAGGTGATGTAGAAGTGTACTTTGCATTGGGAGCCATTAAAATGGTCACTGGGAATGAGGAAACATTCCAATTTCCAATTAGGTTCTTGAGTGTGATCATAATAAGCATGAAGACAAAAGACAAGATCTCCAAGGACCATTGGACAAAAGGAATGAAAAGCAAGCTACTGGCGGTTACCCTTAGTACATTTTAGAGTAGCCAAAAATAGCATTGTAAACTTGGAATATATATAACCAAGTGTAGCAGTTCATTTTATTGTAAGAAGTGAGATATAATCATTTTGTATTAGCTTTCTTTCAAGAGCACTCTCACTCTACATTAAGAACTGAGCAGCTGTGCTACGTTTGTAACACAGATTATTCCCGCAATAAAAACATCTCAGTTGGATCCTCAAAACATCGAACTGAAATTTTATATTTGCTTGTGTGTTTTTATTTTCTGTGTTAAGTTATTTAAAAGTTGTTTTAAGTTTAAAAATATCCATAATTGTATTCAACCCCCCCCCCTTCTACAATTCTGTTAGGTCATTTGGGATTAACACAACAGATATATTCACCAAATCTCTTCCTCTCGCAAAACACCAGTTCTTCAGATCAGTGTTGGGAGTTTGTACATTTGAATCAAGGGGGAGTGTTGGATAATTGATTCAAACAGTAGTAGCTATTATTTAGGAGCATGTGTATGCTCTATTATGAGTTAAATAAAAGGATAGGTCTGTAGTAGTATGAAGCAGTTAGTGGAAGTTTATTTAAGGAAGTTATGGGTAGTTTCTTATCTAGATAGTTATTGTCATTTGAATCTACATATTCATGTAGTAGATGCCTGTGTATTCTGTGAACATAATAGAAGCAGTTTTATGTCATTTTCTCTTCTTAACAGTCTGTATAATTAGCCTTTTACAGTCAGTGTAGTCAATGCACACTCTCCATTTTCCGTTGGACTTTTTCATTAATACCACATTGGCTATCCACTCTGGGAACTGAATTTCATATATGAAGTTAGTTGTTTGTAATTTGTTGATCTCTTCGTCTATGGCTTGCTGTCTTTATGGAGCAAAATTCTTCATTTTCTGTTTCATTGTCCCTTTCTCGGGGTTAATATGAAGTCTATGTACAACTACAGACTCATCTAAACCGGGCATATTCTACATATTCTACATATTCTCTCAGCAGGGCCACTAACTTTTCCTTCATAGGGGGTTCTAGACTGGATCTCCTTCATACAACTCCACTGATTCGGTGGGTTCTCCGGGAATAGCTCGTGGAAATTGGGAGAGATTATGGTTTTCACTAGACTCTCGAGGGTCATGCTCTGAATCTTCAATCAAGAGAACTTGTTCAGAGGGAGATTTAGATGATCTGTTATTTTTTCCTGAAGAAGAGCCTTCTCTCGGTTCTCCAAAACATTTTTTTTTAGGGTTTGTTTGGGCTAAACACAAAGAAACGGAATAACAGAGGCGAGAAGTTTCACTGTCTGATCTTAATTCCCCAGGGCCCCATGCCGTAGGGAATTTGACTTTCATGTGGGGGGCCAAGACTATACCACAAGAAAAACAAAATAGGTCTTCCAATGATAACATTATATGAAGAAGCAATATCAATTATGTAATACTTGACTAGAGCAGTTACCTCTTGAGGGGAGGTTCCAAATGTTGTAGGCAAATCAATGGTTCCCTGGATGGGTACAACATTATTTTCGAAGCCGTAGAGTGGCCCTCGCATGTCTTCGGCTTTCTGTTTCTCCTCTTGTCCATCTAGAATCATTCTTCTCAAGGTGTGTCGTAAGATTATGTCTACTGAAGAACCATTATCTATAAGCACCTTCCTAACATCCTGGTCAACAATATCCAATTGGACCGTAAAAGGACCACTACGGCATACATTCCCTTCAGGGTAGTCAGCATCCGTAAAAGAAATAGGAGTTCCTGAGTACCGAAAGGCTCTTTGCGAAGTCTCTACCGGAAGCACTTCGTGAGTTTCTTCCATGGGGGAATCACCTCCTATGATCATGTCAATCACTCGCTTTACTCGCGGGTTGGAGGCTTGAGGTTCCGGTTGCGGAGGAGCGTTATTAACAGTAGTCCAGAGATAACTTTTCATCAGCCCTTTGTTCACGATTCTCTCTAGGAAATACTTGAGGGGGGGTACATTCATCTGTACGGTGTCCCACACTAGCATGATAATCACAGAATCGTGATATTTCTCTTTTTTCTGCAGGAGTCCACATTGGAGAGGGTGCTTGAAAATAGTCTTGGCTGCGAATTTCTTTCAATATAGCCGAAGGGCTTCTGTTTAGAGGAGTGAAGTTGGGTTCTTCTCTAGCCTGGCGAGGGCGAGGCCGTTGATCCGAAGGGAAATTTCTTTGACTTTTTCCCCGAAAATCATCCATCCCATCGACTTGCATGGCTCTATGTCCGGAACCTGAAGCTTCATCCCTAGAACTAGGATTGTAAGCCCTGATCCTTTCATCAGTTGCAATATAAGCTGAGGCAATTCTGTAGGCTTCATAGAGATCCACGGGTTCTTTGTTGCACAACTCTTTACAGCAATCTCCGCACTCTCGATAGTTCATGTTTCTGATGAAAGAGTCTACGGCATTGGCTGGCCGTAGCTCTCTTACCTTTCAAGCTGCAGTCTTAAATTTCTGAATATAGTCTCTCAAAGATTCTCCGGGCTCTTGCTTGACGTTCTCCAAAGATATGATGTGAACAACATAAGGGGTGTTGATGCAAAATTTGGCTTAGAAAGCTGCCTTAAACTCCTCCCAAGAGTTGATATTCCTTGGGGGTAACCCGGAGAACCATGTTCTAGCATAGGCTTCAAGTGTAGATATGAACAGATGACACTTGGTGGTATCATTATACTTGTGATTTTCACTCCTTGGTCTACTTGAGCCGCTTCCAAGTCTTAAGTGAAGGGAGACCTTCCCGTATTCATCTGCATGAAGGGCGTCGATTCCATTTCTTCTAACCGGGCTATTCTAGCCATCACTCCCCCTTGTTTGTCAGGATGGTGGGCTTGAGCGTTCTGTTGAATTATGATAGGGGGAGTGCGCCTACGGCGTGTAGGAGTCCTAGACCTTCTTCTTTGGCTGGAAGTGGGAGTATGTCCTTAGTATGATCTTCGCCTTTTGGGTCCTCTAAAACTGGAGGACTCGGGGAATACGGTTCTTTGAGATCCGGAAGATGAACGATCCCTACGGTACGAAGCGCTTCGGTTTGAACTTGAAGTTTGTCGAGAAGTATTTCTCCTTGAGGACGAACCTGATTGAGACGACTCGCTGTGTTTTGTGGGTTGTGTGGTGAAAGATCCTGATACGTTTTCTGGATAATATGGGAGTGGGGGTGGTGAGCACCATAATAATTTCCAGCCATCTGTGTCGTCAGCCTATCCATCTGCTCTTGCATATATCTTTGTCGGGCTCGCAAATTAGAAAGTTGGCTGCTAGTGTGTGAACCGGTTGGAGAGATGGAGGAGGAAGATGGTCTGGACAAACTACTCCGATTACTAGATTCGTAACTCATCTTTCTTTTGATTCTGCACGTTCACATGCTTTATCTAAGTTTTCTCTATATATTTATGGTCGGTAAGTATTTGGATCCCCGACGGCGTTGCCAAATGATGGCCGTAGGGATTCTAACTATAATCCGTAGCGATCATCACAAGATGGTGGGGAGAGTATTTAGTGTTTAGGTATTAACTTGGCATTATTCTTCTGAACAGATTATAAGTTTTCTTTTATAGGGGGCTGGTTCATAGGCTATCTAGCAGTCTATTTGGCCTAGATTAGGTGATGAGGCTTTAGTGTGGTGCATACCTGGTAGTCTATGTCTCTTAGTGTAGGTGACTGGTGCAACCTATGTAAACAGGTGGAGAAACGTTCGGGAATCGAGGTGTGACTAGTTCATGTACAACTGACACATGTCCGGGAGCTTAGCTACGGGGAAAGAGCTCCTTACGGTCATCAAGCCCGTAAGCTTCTTACAGTCATGAAGCCCGTAATAAAACCTTCTAGAGATAACGACCTTTCAGTCTTTGTTCCTTCGTAGGCCGTAAGGGGAGGTTGTTATTTGGAAGCCATCACTAATACAATATTAGTTCCAGATATGAGATACATACATTCATTCTCATAGAGTTCTGTAAACTACAATGTTGTCTTAGCTGACCCCATCTTCAGGATGGAATTTCTTATTTCAATCATTGCAGATATCAAGATACACAAATCAAATATATTTTGATTTAAAAATAATTTAAGTTACTAGCCACAAATCTACTCCTAAATTCATGCACAGGTTCATATGCTAGGGTAGTACTTTAAAATTATATTTATTGGAATAACGAATCTGATCAGGTGAGATCCATGAGCATTGGCTTTGAACACGAACTCCCACTTCTCTGAATCTAGCAGTTTTTGTTTTATTTTTAATATTTTTTGTCTTCTTCGTTGGCATCATTTTCTTCTCTTGGTCTTTAGTTTTGATTATGGATTTAGTGATTTTTAAGGGCTACTTGGGGATATGTTCCGACTTGGTGTCAAAATCATCAACTAGTGGTGGAACCAAAACAACGAGAATTTTCCATGATTCATACCAGTAAGATTATAAAAATAGAACTACAAATCTTTCGAACTACTAAAATTTATTTCCAAGGCATATGAGTATAACATTCCTTAACTACCAAATTCATTGGATGACTAGACCATTTCTCGTGGAGATGAAAAATTGTTTAAATGAGACTTGGAAATGAATCCAACTGTTTACAATTTTAAATGGTCACATCCAGCGCATACAGCCATATACAATGTTTGATAAGCAAACCAGACCAATATAAAATATTACACTACATGAATTTTTTTACACATAAACTTTATGAAACATGGATACTCTTCAGTTTAAACTTTAGTGACAGGCACATAAAGTGATCATCAATGATCAACCCACACTTCTTCATCATCATAAGCAAACTCTGCATTATTTTCCCAAATAGATACATCCAGCGCTTGTCCAAGCACATTCCAGAACCACCACGGCTACCACTATGGCACTACCTAATGAATCGTCTAACTTATCCCTGCCTTGCAATAATGATACCTGGGAAGATCCTACACATGCCATCCCAGGTGCTAAGTTACGTGTAATGTGCAGTTACGGGGGACACATTATCCCCCGTCCACATGACAAATGTCTTTGTTACGTGGGTGGAGAAACACGAATGGTAGTAATGGACCGCCTCTCATCACTTTCTGACCTCTCCTCAAGGCTCTCTAGTACACTTCTCCATGGCCGGCATTTTCATCTCAAGTACCAGCTCCCAAATGAGGAACTTGACTCTCTTGTGTCGATTTCTAATGACGATGACTTGGAGAACATGATCGACGAGTATGACAGGATAACTTCGGTTTCATCACTGAAATCCTCTCGAATTCGCTTGTTTTTGTTTCTTGCAAAGCCTGAGACCGCAGCTTCCATGGGGTGCTTACTTAATGATGCCAAATCTGAGACATGGTTTGTAGATGCTCTTAATGGAGCTGGATTGATTCCTAGAGTACTATCAGATTCAGCTGCCAATATGGAGAACTTATTAGGATTCCATGATCAAGTAATCAATAATCATTGTATTGAAAACATATCATATCCAGAACATACTGTGGGTGATGGCAAACAGGGCGAAAATGTGAGGATGCTCGAGTCGCCAGTAGTTTTAGAAACATACTCTTCATTCGGATCAAGCTCTTCTTCTCCTTCTATGTCTAACTTGCCACACATTCGGGTTCGTTCTGACAATGATGGTCTTACACTTCAAGATCAAATGGCCGGATTGGATGAACAATTCTCACAAATGAACACCAATGTTGCTACGACTATGCAGAATCAAGGTGATGGGATTGTGATGGTGTCTGCTGCTCTACCTCCTCTTCCTGTTGTTATTTCTACAACTATTTCAAGTGAGAATGGAAGTCGGTTTGTTTCTGATGATGAGAAATCAGATCAGGGAGCTCCAACAAGGTTCAGGAAACCACCACTGCCTCTGCAGCCTGTGCAGCGAAAACTCGATCATGATACTTACAATTTGCCTTCACCTGATTCCGTAGCAAGGTACTTATATCTAAAATCTGTTTGAATCATATGGTGCTGCATTTTTTCCTTGAAGTGTTCAACACGAGATAAACATCACTCACTTTTTTACATACCTTGAAATCTTATTTCTAAGATGGGTGTCACTAGTACTCCATTCCTTTAGTAACTGCATAATATAGCTCAAGATTTGGAAGTAAAGTGTACCTGAAATCCGGGAAGCGGGGCGTTGTGTACATCTATTCTATTATAACTCACTTAGTTTTGTGTTCCGTGAAATGAACTAATCATATAATTTGTGATAAAAACAACTAACGGCATTGCAAATGTTCTAAAAGTAGGGCGCTTCTTTAGTTACTTTTCTTTTCAAGAGAGTTCCATAAATCCATAAACTTTGTAATACTTTTCTACAAAAATTCTAATTTGTATCCATTTTACATTGGTTTTGTTTCTCAGTGATAATAGTATTACATCAGCCAGTTCTCTTTCAAGAAGGTCTCAAGATCCAACTCAAGTCGCCACTAGGAAAGCCACCAGGCCTGCTGCAAATGGAATAGTTAGTCCAAACAGCATAACTTCAGACCCAAATTCTCAAATCCAGGTGCAGCAAGTTCCAGCATATCTTCAACCAGGCACGCATTATCTCCAACACACCGCAACAGGTCAAGTACAAGTCCCATCATACTACCCCGTTTATGCTGCCCCTGGACAGCCTCAATATCACCAACAAGTCGATCAACAATACTCAATGTACGTGATGCCTGTCCAGCAAGTTCAACCATACAACATGGCAATTCAACAAAATGTTACAGATTCTAACGTAACACCAGACTTAAACTATCCACAAAATCCTTCCATTGTTACCCACTCTGCTACCAAACCAACTCTAGTGCAAGTTCAGCCTAATCAATATCAGCAGCAATACATCAATGCTTCTCAAATGCCTTACTCCTCACAGTCTCCTGCTCCAGTTGTTAATTATGGTTACAAATATGCACAACCAACACAAGTATATTATAAGCTGAATCCAGCTTCTCAGCTCCCTCCACCTCCACAGTACCAAACAATGACATCTGCTACCGCGATGTTTCTGTCACAAGCTTCAGTTCAGGAGTCTGCAGACAATGTGAAATGACAGATGAGATGAACAGAATAATTTACAATATATTCATACATCAGAAATCAATTATCTACGAATATCCAACTTTCAATTAAATTTATGTTTATTATCTTGTCTATTTAATAACGAGTATTGCTGCCTTCTTAAGGCATATATTGAACAATTCATTGAATTGTGATCATTTCATGTTAAAGATGCATCATCATAGATTTATTTCCAAAGTAATCATTTATTAGTGCATATCAAGTTTTTCTTAAGTGCTTACAAAGCATTGTTAATTACTTTAATTAAGTATGTTATGCCACGTTTTGGCATAGTCCAAATTTCTCCGTTTAATAATTAATTGCTGAACCACTAAGTAAAATTCTCTCCTGAAACGAGGAAAGAATCAATCTCAATCAACGAATAAAATATCTCCAAACGATATTCTTCAAATCAAATCATGGAAAGAAATGCGGAGATACCGCGAGTTTGTAGGAAAACGTGTGAAGACCGGATTATTTATGGGAATGAGATGTGGATGGATAAAACCGGACTATTTATGGGAACATGAGATGGATCGATAATCCTTGAACTATTTATGGGAACGTGAGGTGGATTGATAATTCTTGAACTATTTATGGGAACATTGGATGAATAAACTTTGGCTATTTATGGGCTTGGACTGAATGGGCTTATCTAATGACTTGTTTTCCAAGAACTACGTGAGGCTTAATCCCTATATAAGGGATACGTAGGCACCTTGTATGATACGTCAATTGACACTCGGCAAATAGCAAGAGAAAGAACCCATTCTCTATTCAATTTTCTGAGGAGTCATCATACAAGTCTAGCCACCACTTTCCATAAACCTCCAACACACTGTTGTACGAAATTTGTAGTAACTCTAATTTTCAGGGTTTATTAATATTATTATTTGAATGATTTATTGCTTTTCTCAAAGGAGAAATTGTATTATGTGTATATTTTATATATAATATTTGTGAAAGCTGATTATTTTATTTGGGAAATTTAAGTGCGAATTTCCTATTTATTTGAGTAACAAAAATAGTAATATTTATTTATTCAGATTAATTTGAAAATTTCTGCAGTATGTGATTAAATGTTTAAAATAATATTATGTGGATGTGTGATGTGCTATTATGTGATTAAAAATGATTTTTAGTATTTATTTGTGAGTTTGAGTCCGACCTTAATTGATTTTAAAAATAAGGTGGAAAAATTCATTTAATTATGAATTTTGTGCATTTAAATATTTTTAGAATGATTTCAGTATATAAATAATTTTATGAGTTGATTTAATTATTTTAGAGTTGTTTTGTTTTAAAAAGAAATACTTTTAGTATCGTATTAGTCCCGTAAAATGCAGTCAGTGGGCTAATAATGTGTTAAGTAATCGATCTTATCAAAAACAATGTTTTTATTGTTTTATTTAATTTATCCTAATCTATCTAACACACCACACCCACACAAAACCAATACATTCGGCTGAAAAAAAGAAAAGTACAGAAAAGGGAAAGTCAACCCCCCCCCCCCTGTTTATTTTTCACACGCCGCCTCCACCCTCCACTTCTCTTCTTCGGCGCCACCTGCGCCTCCTCCATCAGTTGTCCAGTAAATGCCATCAACACCACCACGCACGACCACAGCTTTTCATCTTTCACTTCTCCGCGCGTGCCTCTCCCCTCCTCTGATCTCTTTCTGCACGCCGCCAGTGCTCGCCGCCAGTACTCCGCCAGTTCTTCACCGCCTTCAGCTCCGGCCGGTTGTCGCCGCCGCTGTCGCCTTTTTCCGGCCAGTAGTGTTGCAGCCATTATTCCCTGCCTTGTGAGTTCCTATACCGAGTTAGTGAGTATTCAAATCAAAAAATTTTGTTATATCAATTCTTTTTCTTTGTTTTGTTAATTGTTTAGATATTAATGGATAATTCGTTTTGTTTTAGTTGTTATGTGATAGTTACGGATTCGTTTTTTTTGTAAATCGCGTTTTATAAATTGTTTTTGTTGTAGGATTCTTGATAATTCATTTTATGTATTGATTAATGAAATTACAAATTGTTTTGTAATAATTAGTATAAAATAGTTTTGTTGATTAAGTGGTGTTGTGAATTGTGTTCGTTGTTAAAAATTAAATATTTCGTTTTTGTTCTTATCAATTCGAGATTTAACTTTAGTTTTGTTGTAATTGAGTATTTTCTGAAATAACTGAGTAATATATGGTTGTACAGAATTTTGTCGAAGATGTAAATGTTTAACCAGAATTTCGAACTTATTTTCTGAATAGTTCGAATAATTATGTTCGTGTGTATAGATTTAAATTCTTATTTCGGTTTCGATATTATGTATAAATTTGTTGTAGTTGATTAAATTGTGATATGTATAAAGTCGTTTTTATTAGTTATGTGAGATTATAATTGTTTTTGGTAGTAAATGGATTTTAAATCCGTTTTGAATGTGATTTAAATTTCGTTTTAGTGATGTGTTGTCTTGTATATTTGGTTGTGGCCATAATGATCTAAGAATTCGTTTCATCTATGTGATGTTCATATGAATTCGTTTTGATAGTAACGAGTTATAAATCCGATTTTTTAGTTTTATTTTGATATTAAATGATCTGTGATATTTATAAAGTTGTTTTATTAATTACGCGTTGAATGGTAATTTTGGTTGATATTAAGTAGCTAACAATATGTTGTTTAGTAAATAGATCTTTAAATCCATGTTTGACTGAGGTCAGCGTATAAACTTCTTTATTTGATATTAATTGATTGCATTGGTTGTGAAGGTGCTTGGAGTGTGTTAAGTAATGATGTGATGCAGAGTTTTATATAATATTTATAATATTAGTTATTTTCGTATAAATTCAGATTGACAGTAGTTTAATTCTGTTTAGTAAGTCAATATAGTATGTAGAGCTTGATTTTGAGAAATTGTTAGTTGTATATTGTAGTTGAAGTATTTAAAGTTTGGCTGAGTTGTAAACCAGCCGTTTTGGAACTTCAGTATTCTGGTGGATTCCCAGTTTTAGGATTTGTTGTAGTTGTTGGTTGAAATATTATGTTGTTTAAGTTTTGTGATATATACAGGTTGTTATTGTTGTGCTGTACTATGTGATCCGTCCTATGATTGGGGACGCAGCATAGTAGATGCAAAATTTCTGGCTAGTCCTGTTTACGAACGGGTAATGCCGAAATTTCGTAAAATCTAAGTAGTTATTTTATTATTTGTTTTAAAACCCTTAGAGTTTAAAGAGTAGTTGAATTTGATTATACTTGATCAATTCTAAATAATAATGCAATTGATTTAATTGACCAATTAACTGAGTAGTTAATTGGTGAATTCTATTAATTAATTATTATTTAATCTTGATTGATTATAAATCAAATTCAACTAATATTTTCAAATTGTTTTATTATTTACCTGGTTTTGATTAATTCTATTTAATCTAGTGATAATTAGATTTAAAGTATAATAATTGTTTTTCAATTCATAGATTTTTATATTCAAATTTCTTTTAAAAGAAAGACCAAATATTTTCCAAAAAGAGTTTCAACTTATGACGTGTTATGTGTTTAGATGATAATGAGTTTGGTATTTTATAATGGTGAGTTCAGATTGGTTAACTTAAGTATGTAAATCTGTTAGTTTGTAAATTGGATCTTGATTGTTGATAATAGTTTAAAAACAGGTGGATGAGTATGTAAATAAAGGAAGTGTTGCCGAATTTTCGGCAGAGCTATCTAGTGAATATTATTTGGAATTGGTATATGTATATGATATGATAAACTAGTTTAAATGTGTTACGTGAAGTATATGAACTTATGTGAATTAGATGCATGCGTGAATGAAAGGTGTTTGTATGTTAAATGTGCAGCTAGTAATTTGTACAATTATAGAAATCATGTGAAATAGGAAATTGGCGTGCTAAGTGCTAAGTGTTAAGTTCTAAGTGATAAGTGTGAAGGTGATTGCTTATTTCTAAGTAGAGCTATTGCGAGTCAAGACATGATTATGTTGTTATATGTTTTCTGCAAGTCGAGGCAGATTATGTTGGTATTAAATAAGTTATTGATTTAATTGTGAATTGTTGTGGATGATTGAATGAGTACTTTTGGTATTTTGAAAGCAGGGCAATGTCCACTTTATGAATAGGTCATGCCCAATTTTTTGTAGAATGTATATGTGCTTAAGTTTATAAATAGTTAAATTATGTAAAAGTATAGTGCGAAGGCTAAAGTATATCTTATATTTAATTAGTGAATAGTTGGGTGGGCACGATCTCGATAGTGCAGACTCGTAGCAACCACGTATGTGATGGAACCAAGAGTTATTAGAATAGAGAATTGTGATGACGCAAGATAGAAAAGATGAGAATCATAGTACTTCAGTTTATGTGACAGCTAAGGACCATAGGCAAGTTTACTAACTTGTACTCTTTTGTTCAGAGTACCGTATTAAGATTTCTGTTTTCAATTTTCATTTCATTACTGTTTTAAAACCAGATTCCTTTATCACCCTGAGATTGAGATAACCTTTGTTCGTGATTTGACGAACTTTATTTCGTTTCCTAACTTATACCTTGAAGCACCTTGTATTGTCAGATTATACCTTGATCCCTTGTGATGGGAAATCTAATTCTTGTGCATTTGTCTTAGCCTAATTCAGCTGATAAAGTTAAGATTACAGTTGAAAGTAATAGTTTGAATTAATGAGGTGGTCGATTGTTCCGACACCTAACTCTCAGTGATAAGTTTGAATTGGAAGTTTTTAATTAAAATGAAATGTTTTAAGGACTGCAGACGCTAGTCAGAGTATCAGTATTATGTAGGCCAAAGTGGCCTTGGATCCAGTTCAGTATTTGGACATACCGTGGGTATGGTCCGGAGTTTTGGTGTGACTGATCATCCACCTTAACTCGTTGCGTCACAGTAAAAATCCAATTCAATCTTACAGTTTGATATTGATTATCAGTATTTATTCATTGTAGCCAGTTAAGTTATTTATTTTCATATATTGCCATCTTCTTGGCCAGCTGAGTACATTCTTTTACATATTGCTATTATTGCACCATTATTCTATCCCAGTTGAGTTAATTTCTTTTCAGATATTGTTGCATCATTATTTGATCTTGTACAGTACTATATACTTGCTGAGCTTCTTTTGCTCACTCTTGCTTGTTTTACCTCTTAACCCTCTAGTGAAAAGATAGATTGCCAGTATTTAATTGCATAGCTATGGAGCGAGATGATTCAAGATGGCGTTGGGAAGATGAGTTGATGCAGAGCATTTGGATCTAGTGTGAGGGTTTTGTATATAGTTTATTTCCAGTAAATATTATTATGTATATAGTTAGTTTGACCTGGTATACTTCTCATCGAAGTTATACTAGTGTTATAGATTTATGAAAAGAATTTGTTGTAAAAGAAAGTTAAAGCTTATATGAGTTTGGTTTCTTGTTTCTAGTACTATAACTTAAAAGATTCTTGGTATAGTTGGGGTCACAGGTGTTCTGTTTGTTTTGGTTTTATATTTAGCAGGTGATTTTATTCGAGATTTTAGCATGGCGACCCAATCCACTGACCCCGGGATTTTGGGGGCGTCACAGTTGGTATTAGAGCGAAGTTATAGTAAACTAGAAACGAGAGTGTGTAGGAGTGTGTATAGTTATGTGAGGAACGTCAGAGCTCACGTAGAGTTCGTGTTGGACTATGGGATATTGTACCAATTAGTAAGTTAAGATAGAGATACTCGTTTGAGATAGTTGAGCATAGTTGAGTTGAGTTGGATGGAAATTCTTGCGACTGTAGACGTAGCTGGTGGAATCTTCAGAGACTATTGCGGGTCGAAGATGACATTTGATATCGATAACTTTAGGACGTGTAGCAGAAGAACTTAGAATCGAATGACGAGTCGTCAGAGGAGCTGATAAAGAAGACATACTTGAAGACATTGGCAATACTTTCCTTCTTATTGAATTATGTGACACTCTTTTAAGTTTCAAAACCCTGTCAAGTTTTGATATTTGAATTTCTAATTTTCTTCAATAGTAAATAACTCTAGTATTGATAAATCATCATTTCCTCGTATTATGCCAGTAAAATTCTTTTCTGGTTATTCTTTTCTGGAAGTAGTATCTTCAGAATCTGTTCAGTTGTAATCCAAGAATGTATCTGAGAATTTCTCATCAAAAGGCTTAATTTGCTAATTTGACTTTGGACTCATTTTATATTTCTCTACTCTAGATGAGATGAACAACCCTATGTATAGGGGACACAAGGACTCTCTGTCTGTGTGATAGAAGTTGGATGGGACGCCATCACTTGTGTGTTGTGCAATACAAGAAGGTTAAACTACCTTTAGTAATGTCTTATCTAAGACACGCAACATTGGTTCATCTGATCATATTGGTCTCTCAGAAATTACTTTATTTCAAAAACGTTTGCTTTGAAATTTGTAACTTGATAACCACAATTGTGGGACACTCGATATGATACGACATCTTTTCACCTCAAAATATCATGAATCTGATTATCTCAAATAATCTTGAAAGTATGCCAAGCAGGTTGGAATTAGTTAACCTTTGTGGTGGGATTACCAAGAGTCAAAGCGGATCAAGATGCGATTAGAATACTAGTAACGCGTAACGTGTAGTGGTGCAACTGAGTTTGCCGTATATAGAGGAGCTGGTAGAATACCAGACTAGAAAGAGCAAGTATCAAAGAGTAAAGAATTAGTATTATTGAGAATGCAACCAGAGTTAAAAGTTATAGAAAGAACCTTAGTGACTTCTTGAGCTGATTCTGAGGACGGAATCCTTATAAGGTGGGTAGATTGTAGTAACCCTAATTTTCAGGGTTTATTAATATTATTATTTGAATGATTTATTGCTTTTCTCAAAGGAGAAATTGTATTATTTGTATATTTTATATATAATATTTGTGAAAGCTGATTATTTTATTTGGGAAATTTAAGTGCGAATTTCCTATTTATTTGAGTAATAAAAATAGTAATATTTATTTATTCAGATTAATTTGAAAATTTCTGCAGTATGTGATTAAATGTTTAAAATAATATTATGTGGATGCGTGATGTGCTATTATGTGATTAAAAATGATTTTTAGTATTTATTAGTGAGTTTGAGTCCGGCCTTAATTGATTTTATAAATAAGGTGGAAAAATTCATTTAATTATGAATTTTGTGCATTTAAATATTTTTAGAATGATTTCAGTATATAAATAATTTTATGAGTTGATTTAATTATTTTAGAGTTGTTTTGTTTTAAAAAGAAATACTTTTAGTATCGTATTAGTCCCGTAAAATGCAGTCAGTGGGCTAATAATGTGTTAAGTAATCGATCTTATCAAAAACAATGTTTTTATTGTTTTATTTAATTTATCCTAATCTATCTAACACACCACACCCACACAAAACCCATACATTCGGCTGAAAAAAAGAAAAGTACAGAAAAGGGAAAGTCAACCCCCCCCCCCCCCCCCGTTTATTTTTCACACGCCGCCTCCACCCTCCACTTCTCTTCTTCGGCGCCACCTGCGCCTCCTCCATCAGTTGTCCAGTAAATGCCATCAACACCACCACGCACGACCACAGCTTTTCATCTTTCACATCTCCGCGCGTGCCTCTCCCCTCCTCTGATCTCTTTCTACACGCCGCCAGTGCTCGCCGCCAGTACTCCGCCAGTTCTTCACCGCCTTCAGCTCCGGCCGGTTGTCGCCGCCGTTGTCGCCTTTTTCCGGCCAGTAGTGCTGGTGAGTATTCAAATCAAAAAAATTTATTATATCAATTCTTTTTCTTTGTTTTGTTAATTATTTAGATATGAATGGATAATTCGTTTTGTTTTAGTTGTTATGTGATAGTTACGGATTCGTTTTTTTTGTAAATCGCGTTTTTATAAATTGTTTTTGTTGTAGGATTCTTGATAATTCGGTTTATGTATTGATTAATGAAATTACAAATTGTTTTGTAATAATTAGTATAAAATAGTTTTGTTGATTAAGTGGTGTTATGAATTGTGTTCGTTGTTAAAAATTAAATATTTCGTTTTTGTTCTTATCAATTCGAGATTTAACTTTAGTTTTGTTGTAATTGAGTATTTTCTGAAATTACTGAGTAATATATGGTTGTACAGAATTTTTTCGAAGATGTAAATGTTTAACCAGAATTTCGAACTTATTTTATGAATAGTTCGAATAATTATGTTCGTGTGTATAGATTTAAATTCTTATTTCGGTTTCGATATTATGTATAAATTTGTTGTAGTTGATTAAATTGTGATATGTATAAAGTCGTTTTTATTAGTTATGTGATATTATAATTGTGTTTGGTAGTAAATGGATTTTAAATCCGTTTTGAATGTGATTTAAATTTCGTTTTAGTGATGTGTTGTCTTGTGTATTTGGTTGTGGCCATAATGATCTAAGAATTCGTTTCATCTATGTGATGTTCACATGAATTCGTTTTGATAGTAACTAGTTATAAATCCGATTTGTTAGTATTATTTTGATATTAAATGATCTGTGATATTTATAAAGTTGTTTTATTAATTACGCGTTGAATGGTAATTTTGGTTGATATTAAGTAGCTAACAATATGTTGTTTAGTAAATAGATCTTTAAATCCATGTTTGACTGAGGTCAGCGTATAAACTTATTTATTTGATATTAATTGATTGTATTGGTTGTGAAGGTGCTTGGAGTGTCTTAAGTAATGATGTGATGCAGAGTTTGATATAATATTTATAATATTAGTTATTTTCGTATAAATTCAGACTGATAGTAGTTTAATTCTGTTTAGTAAGTCATTATAGTATGTCGAGCTTGATTTCGAGAAATTGTTAGTTGTATATTGTAGTTGAAGTATTTAAATTTTGGCTGAGTTGTAAACCAGCCGTTTTGGAACTTCAGTATTCTGGTGGATTCCCAGTTTTGGGATTTGTTGTAGTTGTTGGTTGAAATATTATGTTGTTTAAGTTTTGTGATATATACATGTTGTTATTGTTGTGATGTACTATATGATCCGTCCTATGATTGGGGACGTAGCATAGTACATGCAAAAGCTAGTGCTGTTTACGAATAGGTCATGCCGAAATTTCGTAAAATCTAAGTATTTATTTTATTATTTGTTTTAAAACCCTTAGAGTTTAAAGAGTAGTTAAATTTGATTATTCTTGATCAATTCTAAATAATAATGTAATTGATTTAATTGACCAATTAACTGAGTAGTTAATTGGTGAATTCTATTAATTAATTATTATTTAATCTTGATTGATTATAAATCAAATTCAACTAATATTTTTAAATTGTTTTATTATTTACCTGGTTTTGATTAATTCTATTTAATCTAGTGATAATTAGATTTAAAGTATAATAATTGTTTTTCAATTCATAGATTTTTATATTCAAATTTCTTTTAAAATAAAGACCAAATATTTTCCAAAAAGAGTTTCAACTTATGACGTGTTATGTGTTTAGATGATAATGAGTTTGGTATTTTATAATGGTGAGTTCAGATTGGTTAACTTAAGTATGTAAATCTGTTAGTTTGTAAATTGGATCTTGATTGTTGATATTAGTTTAAAAACAGGTGGATGAGTATGTAAATAAAGGAAGTGCTGCCGAATTTTCGGCAGAGCTATCTAGGGAATATTATTTGGAATTGGTATATGTATATGATATGATAAACTAGTTTAAATGTGTTACGTGAAGTATATGAACTTATGTGAATTAGATGCATGCGTGAATGAAAGGTGTTTTTATGTTAAATGTGCAGCTAGTAATTTGTACAATTATAGAAATCATGTGAAATAGGAAATTGGCGTGCTAAGTGCTAAGTGCTAAGTGTGAAGGTGATTGCTTATTTATAAGTAGAGCTATTGTGAGTCAAGACAGGATTATGTTGTTATATGTTTTCTGCAAGTCGAGGAAGATTATGTTGGTATTAAATAAGTTATTGATTTAATTATGAATTGTTATGGATGATTGAATGAGTACTTTTGGTATTTTGAAAGCAGGGCAATGTCCACTTTATGAATAGGTCATGCCCAATTTTCTGTAGAATGCATATGTGCTTAAGTTTATAAATAGTTAAATTATGTAAAAGTATAGTGCGAAGGCTAAAGTATATCTTATATTTAATTAGTGAATAGTTGGGCGGGCACGATCTCGATAGTGCAGACTCGTAGCAACCACGTATGTGATGGAACCAAAAGTTATCAGAATAGAGAATTGTGATGACGCAAGATAGAAAAGATGAGAATCATAGTACTTCAGTTTATGTGACAGCTAAGGACCAAAGGCAAGTTTACTAACTTGTACTCTTTTGTTCAGAGTACCGTATTAAGATTTCTGTTTTCAATTTTCATTTCATTACTGTTTTATAACCAGATTCCTTTATCACCGTGAGATTGAGATAACCTTTGTTCGTGATTTGATGAATTTTATTTCGTTTCCTAACTTATACCTTGCAGCACCTTGTATTGTCAAATTATACCTTGATCCCTTGTGATGGGAAATCTAATTCTTGTGCTTTTGTCTTAGCCTAATTCAGTTGATAAAGTTAAGCTTACAGTTGAAAGTAATAGTTTGAATTAATGAGGTGGTCGATTGTTCCGACACCTAACTCCTAGTGGTAAGTTTGAATTGGAAGTTTTTAATTAAAATGAAATATTTTAAGGACTGCAGACGCCAGTCAGAGTATCAGTATTATGTAGGCCAAAGTGGCCTTGGATCCAGTTCAGTATTTGGACATACCGTGGGTATGGTCCGGAGTTTTGGTGTGACTGATCATCCACCTTAACTCATTGCGTCACAGTAAAAATCCAATTCAATCTTACAGTTTGATATTGCACTACACCATAAATGGCCTATGGCAAGCCCTGAAAACTGTTGGCAAATGTCCAAAATATGTTGCTGTAGGCCCAAAAATTGCAAAGCCAACACTTTTTTTGTGTTGGTTTTTTTGATGTTAGCTTTGGGGTCTATGCCAACATTATCCTCCTCTATGGCAACATGAGTTTTGGTGTTGTAATAGACTGCTATGGCAACAATATTTTTACCCTATACCAACAAAATATCTATGTTGCCTTTGTGTTATATTTTCAGTAAAATGAAGTGGGACCCACCGCTGGCCCACAAAGTGGGACCCACCGTTGGCCCACAAAGTGGACCTCACCTGTGGGGTCCAATGTGGATACAATTTGGGATCCAGTGTGGGTCCCACATTTATGCCAACACAATTTTTAGCTCTAGCAACATTTTGTTATACATTATTTGTTCTATTTGCCAACACTTTATAGCATCAATAGCAACAGTTTTCTATTTATAATTAAAAACACACAATCTGTATATATAAATACCAAACCCAACCAAATCAACAACACATCCTATTTTTTCATTCCCACCAGATAACATCAGACTACATAATAATCCAAACTTACAATACTCTAATAATTTAACAAACAAAATACTCTAATAATTTAACAAACATGATTCATGAATGATAGAACACTAAACATGGTCAGCACTTGTAACTTGTAAGGATGTCATTTGAGCTGTGGCCTACATATGGTCTGGCCTACCACCATCATCTTCAGTAGATCCATCCCCACCATGCCTGCAACCAGATTCAGCGATGAAACAGAGCTTTAATAAATTATACAACGAAACTGAGCCAAGACGGTCCATGTAATTTAATTTTCCATCAGTAACAAGAAATTGACACATTGAATTTATAAAATTACATAAACATCAAATATTTAGTGTCAGACTTATATACAGTTATACATATGAATATGAGACTACACGTAAAAATCAAATAACAAAATTACATATAATCACTACACTAATGCATGCAAACTATCACATAAAATCAAATAAAACAATAAATAAAATAATAACATAAATACAAAATTGGTTTATGATTAAGATTATTAATGCCTTAATTCCAAAAGTTAACTGAATTAAGATTATTAATAAATCATAGTTTACGATTTTGGAAATAGGTAAACTGAAGAAACTCTTTCTTTCTTCTCTCTTTGTTCCCAGATTATGCGATGCATACCTCTAAGCTTTTCAAACAGCACTGCAGTTTTTGCCTTGGTAGGTGTCTTATCCTTCTTGTTTGTCACAAGCTCTATACCAACCATTAGACTTATCTGATGGTCTACCTAATAACTGAACAAGGAAGAACTAGTACAGGAATCATTAGACTTATCCTAGTTACTAATTTGTAGCTTTTTCTGATTTTCCTCCATGTGTTTTTATTTATCAGAATATCACCAGGACACCGTCGCTTTTCATTATCTCAGGCTCTGAGTCTCTTCACTCGTTTCTCCATCTTCTATGATTTAATTCATATACATATGAATTAATACTAGTTATGGAGAAGGAACATGGCATAAAATTTTCAAAACTGACCTCTAAAATGGAAGAGTAGACCCTAACCAAATTTGTTATAACATTTGTGTTTTAAACCTAACCATCTCTTTTCAAAAATTTATGGTAGACAATTTGATGTTTTTATAACATTATAATTCTGAAATTATAAAAAAAATGCCCAAAAAATTAAAATTTAGAGGAATATCTACCCAAAGTTTACTACTAGGTGCCGACCTGAAGAAAAATTTCTAAATCCATCGAAGCTGAGGGGATGAATTGTACAGCAATAATAAGTTTACCTGGGATGCTTCGATGTAACAGCCCTTAGCTCCTTAAGAGGCTCTGGTTCGTTCGGGTACACACTACTCTCTAGGATATACTGCATCATGGTCACGAAATCTTTAACTTTGGTAATTTCACCACATGCCAAATGGATAATATAAGACAGAAATATGATGAGGCTATAGTAGAGTAGTACCTGATACAACTCCTGATACAACTCTGGGCTCTGCAATAAACCTTTGCTTGGGCTAGGTACTTCCTTCTTTTTGTTTTCCATTACTCTTGCTAACTTCTAACATAAGTCTGGCAAAATTGAAGACAGATTAAGATATAGTGTCATGGATTAAGATAAGACGATTACAATATAAGATCTATATCTACTGTTTTCTAATATAAGATGATTACAACTTATAGTTTCCAGGAGTTTGTCTAAGACCGGCAAGGCCTCAGATTGAACGAAGTTGATTTTGTGTTCTACTCCGGCCTTTCTAATAATTGGCAAACCAATCTCATATGCGTTAAGATCTATATCTACTGATATTATCTGCATGCCGCGTCAAAATTGATGAGCATGAATGCAGATACAGTAGATGGATGTACATGTCAGATAGTATATTGTATGATGAGGACCTCATACATACTGATTCCATATGTAGTATCTGCAGATCTGACGACCTACAGCCACATGAATGCATAGTTCTATATATCATACATGATCAGACCATTTGACCATAGTTCTTATGCTTCACTACTAAACATATCATAGAAGACAAAAGGCAGCCCAAGAAAGTATATAATCATAAGGTCATCTTTGGAAGTACAGAAATTTAAAATGTTTTATAATGAAAGAAGAAAATTTAAACTAAAGATGATGTAGAGAACACTGTAAGATTATGTGATATTCATTCGTGAGAAGTGTTCACCCACTTGGTTCAGGACATGCCAGTTGATGAGCTCCTAATGAACATGGGGGACTGAAGAAAGAAGAAAACTAAGACTTACCAAATAATTTGCTCTTAATTTCCAGGCTAGATGGATCTCTCCATATTCGTAGGACGGCTAAAGAAAGTGATTATGTTACTTGTCATTTTGCAGACTGCAGCAGTAAGTTAATGTTAAAGATTTTATAAAGCATTGCTAAAAGAACTGTAGTGAAAGGAGAAAGAGCAAGGAGATTTGACAATTAATATACCGCATTCAGCTGAGTAGATAACCTAAGAACTTCATACTGGTTCCCATTACATGCCTGCAGCAGAAAATTACGCAAAATGTTTCTTCCCTCATGATACAACGATTTGAAAGTGGATTATAGTACACTAATATTTTGGTAACAACTCAAATATGGTGAAGTGAACAAAACCAAAAATTATGACTTTTCAATGTTTGGTATGAAAAGAGCACTTAAGAAAAATATACAAAGGGTCAGTGTTCATTATCTATATGTGGCTTAAGACTTTGCAGTCAAGTGAGATCGAAGCTACAAAACAACACAGAAGAAAGAACATAACTTTGAATAATTTTTCTTCACAACAAGAGACAATGTACATAAACATATATGATTATTTAACAGTAAGTTGAAACATTTCACATTAAAGATTTCTAATCTGTCGCTTCTTAGTTAATCTTCTCCTCTCAGTTTATTCATTTAAAGATATAGTGTGTACAGAAGCTATGCAAACCTCACCTTTTGATTCAAAACATCTGTAGGCAGATCTATATTTAAAAAACACTTCTGTGGGTATTTTTTGTTTCTGACATCAGCCAAAATTGCATTTATAATGGGTAAGCAAGCCTCAGCAGCAAGTTTGAAGTCCTTAACAGTGCTCTTACCCCCAATCCTGGCAGTCAACAAAAAAAGAGAATTCATGAAGGCGGCTTGATCCAGAAGCAGATGTATTATAGTGAGTGAGAAGAGATGGATGAATGCAACCACATGTCATTGATGCATTGATACATAGTGCAATAAAAAAGTTTACCTACCAGTCATATGATATGGAGATAGCAGGTACACCTTCAAAAAAGGCCTCTCGAGCACCTGCTACTGTTCCTGAATACAGACTGCCATTCCATTAAGAGATATGATTAATCGAGCTAGATCATAGTAACTAATATAGACCATAAGCAAGTAGACATTACACCAGATGCTCAGAATTCATAAAATTACATATATCAACCAACATAAAGTCCAAATCTTTTGTAGAAGAGAACAAACATGACCCGAATCCCTAAAATCGAGCTCCCAAGCGAACAAGAGACCATGAGTGTACTTAAACAAATTACCAATAATGTATACACAACAGTATACAAGTCCAGTAACTAAAAATTGCATATCTGTCAATATGTAACTAATTCTATAACAATACATACACAACACTTACATTACAATAACCAATAAAATTAACAATCCAAAACAGACACCACATAAAACTACACATATTAAACAATAAAACAACCTAAACGAATAAATTCCAACATAAAAACACAAACTTTAAACAATACATTATAAAAGAAAATTAGACACTTTAAACAGAGATTCTGAACTCTCTCGACATACAATTCCAAACTTTCTAACATAACAATGTAATCAAACAGAAAGAAGGTAATACCTAAAATTCAAGCCTTGGAACCAATTTGAATCCATATCAGCCCTGAAACAAGAGAAATCAAAAAATCTTTAAACACTTTTATCAAAAAAGATAACATAAATCGAAACAAGCATTAAACCAATTTGAATCCAAATCAAAGAAGCCCTAAATCGAAGAATTCCCCAAATCCGAAGAAGCCCTAAATCAGAGAACGCCCAAATAGACGAGCAATTGATCCAAGAGCAATCATTTAAAGTCAGTTTTTAGCAGTAAATCGAACAGCAAAAGCCAGAGAGTGGATAAGAAAATTCAAATCGAAGTAGTACTAATCGAAATCAGCCCTAATTTTAATTACAAATCGAATTGAAAATGCCCTAAACTCAAATCGAAGTAGTTATATGTATGCATATGTGTGTATAGATTAAATTTATGTATAGATTAGTAGTTATGTGTGTTCACGAGAGTGGGAGAAAAAGAGAGAGTGCAGTGAGAGAGTTAAAGACGAAGAGAGTCTCGATCGAACTACCAGAGAGAGAGTGAGAAATGAAAATAAAAAAAAAGAGGGGAGCGGGCAGTATTTTATTGTTGTCACAAAAAATTTGGTTTGGGCGGTATGTTTCCCGCTCTGCCAATTTTCATCTGATTCTTTGCATAAATTATTTTATTTAGTATTTATTAAATAATAATTTGGTAACTATAAAAATATAATTATTAATTTCAAAATATATTAAAAGTTTTAATTTAATAATTCATCGTTTACTGTAGATTTTTTAATTTTTATAAAAACTATTTAGTTGTTTATATCAAAATCAATTAATTTTCATGTCAAATGAAAATGAATATTTTTATTTTTAGTTAAAAATAGAAAATTTAGTCTATTACAAAACTATGGCAACATATTTGTTACCTATTGCAACATGCAAACACTTTAATTCTACACCAACATATTTATTGTGCCTAAGCCAACATTAAAATTACAATGTTGTAATAGCCAAAAATATGCATAGCAAAGCCAACATAATCAAAGGCAACATGAGCTCAAAATGTTGTAGAAGGTCATTTATGGTGTAGTGTTGATTATCAGTATTTATTCATTATAGCCAGTTAAGTTATTTATTTTCATATGTTGCCATCTTCTTGGCCAGCTGAGTACATTCTTTTACATATTGCTATTATTGCACCATTATTCTATCCCAGTTGAGTTAATTTCTTTTCAGATATTGTTGCATCATTATTTGATCTTGTATAGTACTATATACTTGCTGAGCTTCTTTTGCTCACTCTTGCTTGTTTTACCTCTTAACCCTCCAGTGAAAAGATAGATTTCCAGTATTTAATTGCATAGCTATGGAGCGAGATGATTCAAGATGGCGTTGGGAAGATGAGTTGATGCAGAGCATTTGGATCTAGTGTGAGGGTTTTGTATATAGTTTATTTCCAGTAACTATTATTATGTATATAGTTAGTTTGGCCTGGTACTTCTCATCGAAGTTATACCAGTGTTATAGATTTATGAAAAGAATTTGTTGTAAAAGAAAGTTAAAGTTTATATGAGTTTGGTTTCTTGTTTGTAGTACTATAACTTAAAAGATTCTTGGTATAGTTGGGGTCACAGGTGTTCTGTTTGTTTTGGTTTTATATTTAGCAGGTGATTTTATTCGAGATTTTAGCGTGGCGACCCAATCCACTGACCCCGGGATTTTGAGGGCGTCACAAAATTCCTCCAACAATAGGTGATAGAAGGAGGTGGTTATTTTTTGATTGTGGAGGACAATCAAATCATCTACATCATACGCAAGGGGGGTTATTATGGATCTGGAGCGGCTTTAACGGAGGAGCTGAACGGTGGAGGCAGTGGTTCATGATTCTTTTCAAAATTAAGATAAGGTTTCTTGTGCTTTTTGTCCGTATACATAAGCTATCTTATAAAATTCGTAGTAAATTTAATACATGTCAGATTTTGATGCTTTTTTATGATCCGAAAGGCTTTTACGATTTCCTGCAACTTTCGTTCTTGGTGTTTTCTGATATTATGTTTCGATCTATTTTTGAAATCACAAAACAGAATCAGTTCCCGTTTTTCAGTATTGAGAAGTTAATCAGCAGATGTTTTATTTGATTCCCGATTCATTATAAGTCCGTTTGTAACGAGCCATATATCATCGGAAGCTCTTTTCGTTTTCTACAACTTTCATGTTTTGTGTTTTCCAAGAAAACATCGTTTACAGGGTCATAAAGGTAAAACAATAGATCTGGGCAGAATCTGAATCATGGAGATGTTAAAGAATTGTGATGTAATATTTGTAGCACATGATTTGATTACTTCAGTAGCTCATGCATGGACAAAAATATGTGTGGAAGGTCCTTTTCTGAGAAGGGCCCATTGGTAGATGAATATTTCTTGGTTGGCACGGGACATTCCTACAATCACGGGAAGAAATGCGGAGATGCCGCGAGATTGCAGGAAAACGTGTGGGACCGGTCGTGATTTGGTTGGCACGGGACATTCCTACAATCACGGGAAGAAATGTGGAGATGCCGCAAGATTGCAGGAAAACGTGTGTGACCGGACGTGATATGGTTGGCACGAGACATTCCTACAATCACGGGAAGAAATGCGGAGATGCCGCGAGATTGCAGGAAAACGTGTGGGACCGGACATGATATGATTGACAAGAGACATTCCTACAATCACGGGAAGAAATGCGTAGATGCCGCGAGATTGCAGGAAAACGTTTCGGACCGGTCGTGATATGGTTGGCACGAGACATTCCTACAATCACGGGAAGAAATGCGGAGATGCCGCGAGATTGCAGGAAAACTTGTGGGACCGGACGTGATATGGTTGGCAGGAGACATTTCTACAATCACAGGAAGAAATGCGGAGATGCCGCGAGATTGCAGGAAAACGTGTGTGATATGGGCTGAAAGCCTGACATTTGAAATTGGGTAACTTATTAAAGCCTCAGCTCGGGGGCTCGTGGACAAACGAAAACACATCCTTATATGGGCAATGACACTTGAAAAGCGTGTACGCCAATTCGAACTATATACAAAACGCCAATCGACCGAAGAAATTTGGAAGCTCGAAGAATTTCAGTTCTCAACTGCAGCAAGCTACACTAAAGAACTAGGGGCTTGTTTTTATGCCACGTTTTGGCATAGTCCAAATTTCTCCGTTTAATAATTAATTGCTGAATGTAACAGCCCCAGACCCGGGGTCGGAGATCTGGTCGTTACGGTCATTATTCCATGCATCATGCTTGACTTGAATCAATATAAATAAATAACATGCTATGACCCCGCAATCTAAGCTCACACACATACAAGTTATAGTCCCAGAGATGAACATGAAATAAGTGATGCTACTGGAGTCCACATACATATCATAAGTGACTACAAACCCAAATATAATTTACAGGTTTATGTTTGCTGCCACTTTTTTAAGTTATGTCATACATATAATTAAAAGCTGAATCCGACTACCAGTCTATATCACTAGCAAGTTCTACCTCAGCTATGGCGGCAATAGTGTCAGGGGAGAGTCCTTTGGGT
The DNA here is from genome assembly GCA_030848705.1 of Heracleum sosnowskyi. Taxonomy (NCBI): domain Eukaryota; kingdom Viridiplantae; phylum Streptophyta; class Magnoliopsida; order Apiales; family Apiaceae; genus Heracleum; species Heracleum sosnowskyi. The sequence continues at coordinate 55,009,213 of CM061238.1, read as the reverse complement.
ACCCGCGCCCTCTTGCGCAGGGTGGCTTCGGTACGTGCCATCTGGTTTATCTGTTATTGTGATATAAATAAACAAGCAAGGGTGAGAAACAAGGCCCACCAAAATAAATACTGAACTGATGAACAATATATACAAATCCAAGTATTATCTTTCGTAATAACATTTATCTCATATCATAATCTGGAAATAAGGCAAGGTAAAATACTTCCAATTCACTTTCTGAACTCATAAACTTGCATAAACTTGAACAAACTTGCATAAACTTGAATAACTTGAATAACTTTCTGTTCCTGGAAACTTGCATAAAACTTGTTCTTTCGTAATTGATGAACTCTAGATGGAGATTTTAGGCGACAGGAATACCCCTACGATGATCAGTCGCAAGGCGTATCCCCCATGATCTTTTTCTACGTAGAAGGGAAGAATAGACAGTCTCTAACTGACCTACCTCCCCGCCAATCGGTTGTAGGTGGGAAGAGCAGACCCGTTCATAGTCCGTCGGCCTGTTACATCCTCTGGGTGGGAAAACAAACCCGTTCATAGTCCGTCGGTCTGTCACCCTCCTCATACCCTACGGTCGGGCACATACTGGTAAACTAAGGGAAGAACAGACCCGTTCATAGTCCGTCGGTCTACGCGTAATTCCCTTAGGGGACAGTCGCCACTCAGTCCCAAACATTTTCTCCGAGCTCAAGAAAATCCATAACTTTGAAACATAAAGTTCCTTTCCCTTTTTCCCCCAAGTATACGACTCCACAAAGTAGTCATATCTGGTTGGAAAGGAAAATTCACCCATATTTCCCAAGCTGATGCTCGTTCATGGATATAACTGATTCATTTGACCTTACTTCTCGAGTTTTGAGAAGTAATAAAAATCGTTTTGATAGTTGGATACAAAATTGTTAACTGATTAGTTTTAAAAAGAATTAGGACCGGGCAGTCCACTTGGAACAATCATTTAACCATGAGAAAGGTCCCCTTAGTTTTTGTAGTTTGAGCGAACATTTAAGTCTTTCTGAATGTAGACTTAAAAGGAAAATAGATTAGGGAACCTTCCCTAGTTATTTTTATAACTGTCTGAATAAAGCTTTATTAGCTATCTAGGGTTAAAGAATAGTTTTCACAAAATATTACCTTAAGAAGTAGGGCTTTAAATAATTAATGAAAACTATGTTTAATCAAAAATATTTATTTAGAATTAATCCCCAAATACTTTCTTAAGAAAATAATGGATAATAATATAATAATATAACCCTAGATAACAACTGATACCGTTCCCGGTCCGTAGAATAAATACGGAGTATCTTTCCTCTATTGAGGGATTTTCTTAACATATTGGCTTATAAAATAACCATAACCATAGCTTGAAAATCCAACTTAGACATTACATCATAAATATCACTTCGAAATCATAAACACATAGCATATATCTCGAAAACTTTTATTTATCACAACAACAGTTTACAGAGGCATAGGTTTGAAAACTTGCCTGATTTCTGAGTCTGTGAGTGGTGTCTTGCGGTAGTCCGGCGATCTATCAACAATGAAAATACCTTTCATCAATAACTTATACTTAGGAATCAAGCAAAACATTATTCTTAGACTTAAACACCACACCAATGTAACTATATGATCATAACCCTTGCAATTTCTACTAACATCCTATAATTAGGTACTCGTTTGTTATCAAGGGGCATCATCCCGACTTGCTCTTGATCTGTCTTGAAGTCATAAATACTCTAGGGTCAACCTCGTATGATCCATTTCAAGATTTTCGATTCGTTTCTCAAAGTTTTCCAAAGTTATACCCAAGTACTTGTTTTAAGGGGTTTCTCGCACTTAGCCTTACTTCAAACAGTTTTATAAAATCGAAAAATGATCATTTTCACACAAGGTTTTCTCCTATACTTTCCTTACTGTCTCTACTATTTAATTATCAAAATTAACCCCTGCTATAACCGAGTTAAGAGAGCTCAAATTCAGTTGCGAACCTTTCTTCTCGTTTTAGAACCACTTTTGCTAATTTGGCCATATCTCCTAAACCGTAAGTCGAATAGTTTCGATTTTCGCGCCAAAACGATCTACGTTCGAAAATCTATAAGTACAAGCCATAAAATCCTCAAGGTCAGAGACCTATCCCGTCTGTTAAGCTCTGTTTTTAAAGGTTTTAGAAATTTCGGCATTACGACGGCTATAAATCGGATAATCCCAAAATTCAAACCATTCAATTTGCTCATCAATCACTCCACTCAACATATACATCTTATTCAACCAAGAACTGAGGCCAAGCAATGCCTTTACGTTCTCAATACTCAATATTACTTATAACAAAGCCCAAACATAGCTACTAAGATCATAAACATGCATTTACATCTTCAAAGCTTCAAAAATTACTTAAAACATTCAAGGCTCAAAGTTCATACCTCCTCCAAGCTTGTTTACTTCCAATACACCTATATAAACTTCAATCCTTGCTTGATATAACCTTTAGAAGTCATAATTTCAAAATCAAAACCAAACAAAAACTTGGTTACTATTCATTCATCATCTTCATCCATTTATTTGAACATGAAATACTTAAAGGATGGCTATAAGATTCATGGCTCACCTTGTACTACTCACTAGCTTTGATTTAAGCTCTAGATTGAAATTGTTTGTGGAAGAAATCTTCACTTCTCCATTCTTCTTTTTCTTGGCCGAAGGTTTCAATGGAAATGGTGGTGATGTTTTGATTTTCTTTTTTTGTTTAATTACTTGTATTACTATGTATTTATCTCCACTTTTTGCAAGACTAAATGCTAGCCCTTGGATTGGATTTCCACTTTTGTGTTGGGTTCATCTTGGCCATCCACTTGTTGGATTATCCTTGATTGCTTTTACTTTATCCATGTTGCATTCTAGTCCCTCATCTTTTAGTTGACTTTCACTTTGTCACTCTTGAGTTTCCTTCTTTCACCGACTAGCTTCTCTTTTACTCCTGTACGTTCTTGATATCTCTAATTCTTTTATTAATCCTTATCCATAGAATTGTTAATCTAAATCCTTCAATATTCCCAAATAATGATTAATCCGTCCGCAAATGGTGAAATTTCGGAGAAAATAGAAATGCTATTTTTCCAATTCTGACAGCTTTTACATTCCTTTATTTACATCGTAGATCACTAATACGACTTCGAAAGTTTATTACCTCGTCCCGTATATAGGGTGGTGTGATCCATTTCTTACCTTAAGGAATTTACTATTCACCATAATTATTTGGATCAATATCCGTTCCAATATTCCTGGTTTATTTCCTCTTTATTTCTTGTACTTAGACAATGTTCTAGAGCTTTCTCGGGCATACGCTATCTTGTTTACGGAGTTGTAGGATGCATTCCAGATATCGATTTGGATGACATAAAGATACTCTTCTTCCTTGGAGTGTTATATTCTTTTTTTTTTCCAGAGAGATTATTCTTATCTATATGTTCAGTTCATTCTTACTATTCTCAAAATGTTTGAAAACTGAAATCCATATATATACATCAACATAAAGGTTTTAATTCTTCCCAAAAATCTGGGGTCTTACACTGAACCACTAAGTAATATCCTCTCCCTGAAACGAGGAAATAATCAATCTCAATCAACGAATAACGGAAAATATCTCCAAACGATATTCTAATCATGGAAAGAAATGCGGAGATGCCGCGAGTTTGTAGGAAAACGTGTGAAGACCGGATTATTTATGGGAATGAGATGTGGATGGATAAAACCGGACTATTTATGGGAACATGAGATGGATTGATAATCCTTGAACTATTTATGGGAACGTGAGGTGTATTGATAATTCTTGAACTATTTATGGGAACATTGGATAGATAAACTTTGACTATTTATGGGCTTGGACTGAATGAGCTTATCTAATGACTTGTTTTCCAAAAACTACGTGAGGCTTGATCCCTATATAAGGGGTACGTAGGCACCTTGTATGATACGACAATTGACACTCGGCAAATAGCAAGAGAAAGAACCCATTCTATATTCAATTTTCTGAGGAGTCATCATACAAGTCCAGCCACCACTTTCCATAAACCTCCAACACACTGTTGTACGGAATTCCTCCAACAACAATAGGTGCTAGAAGGAGGTGATTATTTTTTGATTGTGGAGGACAATCAAATCATCTACATCATACGCAAGGGGCGTTATTATGGATCTGGAGCGGCTTTAACGGAGGAGCTGAACGGTGGAGGCAGTGGTTCATGATTCTTTTCAAAATTAAGATAAGTTTTCTTGTACTTTTTGTCCGTATACATACTATCTTATAAAATTCGTCGTAAATTTAATACATGTCAGATTTTGATGATTCTTTATGATTCGAAAGGCTTTTACGATTTCCTGTAACTTTCGTTCTTGGTGTTTTCTGAGATTATGTTTCGATCTATTTTTGCAATCACAAAACAGAATCAGATCCCGTTTTTCAGTATTGAGAAGTTAATCAGCAGATGTTTTATTTGATTCCCGATTCATTATAAATCCGTTTGTGACGAGCCATATATCATCGGAAAACGCTTTTCGTTTTCTACAACTATCATGTTTTGTGTTTTCCAAGAAAACATCGTTTACAGGGTCATAAAGGTAAAAAACAGATCTGGGCAGAATCTGAATCATGGAGATGTTAAAGAATTGTGATGTAATATTCGTAGCACATGATTTGATTACTTCACTAGCTCATGCATGGACAAAAATAAGTGTGGAAGGTCCTTTTCTGAGAAGGGCCCATTGGTAGATGAATATTTCTTGGTTGGCACGGGACATTCCTACAATCACGGGAAGAAATTCGGAGATGCCGCGAGATTGCAGGAAAACGTGTGGGACCGGACGTGATTTGGTTGGCACGGGACATTTCTACAATCACAGGAAGACATGTGGAGATGCCGCGAGATTGCAGGAAAACGTGTGTGACCGGACGTGATATGGTTGGCACGAGACATTCCTACAATCACGGGAAGAAATGCGGAGATGCCGCGAGATTGCAGGAAAACGAGTGGGACCGGACATGATATGGTTGACAAGAGACATTCCTACAATCACGGGAAGAAATGCGGAGATGCCGCGATATTGCAGGAAAACGTGTGGGACCGGACGTGATATGGTTGGCACGAGACATTCCTACAATCACGGGAAGAAATGCGGAGATGCCGCGAGATTGCAGGAAAACGTGTGTGATATGGGCTGAAAGCCTGACATTTGAAATTGGGTAACTTATTAAAGCCTCAGCTCAGGGGCTCGTGGACAAACAAAAACACATCCTTATATGGGCAATGACACTTGAAAAGCGTGTACGCCAATTCAGACTATATATACAAAACGCCAAGCGTCCGAAGAAATTTGGAAGCTCGAAGATTTTCAGCTCTCCACTGCAGCAAGCTACACTGAAGAACTGGGGGCTTGTTGTTATGCCACGTTTTGGCATAGTCCAAATTTCTCCATTTAATAATTAATTGCTGAACTACTAAGTAATATCCTCTCTCTGAAACGAGGAAAGAATCAATCTCAATCAACGAATAACGGAAAATATCTCCAAACGATATTCTTCAAATCATGGAAAGAAATGCGGAGATGCCGCGAGTTTGTAGGAAAACGTGTGAAGACCGGATTATTTATGGGAATGAGATGTGGATGGATAAAACCGGAATATTTATGGGAACATGAGATGGATTGATAATCCTTGAACTATTTATGGGAACGTGAGGTGGATTGATAATTCTTGAACTATTTATGGGAACATTGGATGGATAAACTTTGACTATTTATGGGCTTGGACTGAATGGGCTTATCTAATGACTTGTTTTCCAAGAACTACGTGAGGCTTGATCCCTATATAAGGGGTACGTAGGCACCTTGTATGATACGACAATTGACACTCGGCAAATAGCAAGAGAAAGAACCCATTCTATATTCAATTTTATGAGGAGTCATCATACAAGTCCAACCACCACTTTCCATAAACCTCCAACACAGTGTTGTACGAAATTCCTCCAACAACAATAGGTGCTAGAAGGAGGTGATTATTTTTTTATTGTGGAGGACAATCAAATCATCTACATCATACACAAAGGGGGTTATTATGGATCTGGAGCGGCTTTAACGGAGGAGCGGAACGGTGGAGGCAGTGGTTCATGATTCTTTTCAAAATTAAGATAAGTTTTCTTGTGCTTTTTGTCCGTATACATAAGCTATCTTATAAAATTCGTAGTAAATTTAATACATGTCAGATTTTGATGATTTTTAATGATCCGAAAGGCTTTTACGATTCCCTGTAACTTTCGTTCTTGGTGTTTTCTGAGATTATGTTTCGATCTATTTTTGAAATCACAAAACAGAATCAGATCCCGTTTTTCAGTATTGAGAAGTTAATCAGCAGATGTTTTATTTGATTCCCGATTCATTATAAGTTCGTTTGTGACGAGCCATATATCATCGGAAAGCCCTTTTCGTTTTCTACAACTTTCATGTTTTGTGTTTTCCAAGAAAACATCATTTACAGGGTAATAAAGGTACAAAACAGATCTGGGCAGAATCTGAATCATGGAGATGTTAAAGAATTGTGACGTAATATTCGTAGCACATGATTTGATTACTTCACTAGCTCATGCATGGAAAAAAATAAGTGTGGAAGGTCCTTTTCTGAGAAGGGCCCATTGGTAGATGAATATTTCTTGGTTGGCACGGGACATTCCTACAATCACGGGAAGAAATGCGGAGATGCCGCGAGATTGCAGGAAAACGTGTGGGACCGGACGTGATATGGTTGGCACGGGACATTCCTACAATCACGGGAAGAAATTTGGAGATGCCGCGAGATTGCAGGAAAACGTGTGTGACCGGACGTGATATGGTTGGCACGAGACATTCCTACAATCACGGGAAGAAATGCGGAGATGCCGCGAGATTGCAGGAAAGCGTGTGTGATATGGGCAGAAAGCCTGACATTTGAAATTGGGTAACTTATTAAAGCCTCATCTCGGGGGTTCGTGGACAAATGAAAACACATCCTTATATGGGCAATGACACTTGAAAAGCGTGTACGCCAATTCGGACTATATACAAAACGCCAAGCGATCAAAGAAATTTGGAAGCTCGAAGATTTTCAGTTCTCCACTGCAGCAAGCTACACTGAAGAACTGGGGGCTTGTTGTTATGCCACGTTTTGGCATAGTCCAAATTTCTCCGTTTAATAATTAATTGCTGAACCACTAAGTAATATCCTCTCTCTGAAACGAGGAAAGAATCAATCTCAATCAACGAATAACGGAAAATATCTCCAAACGATATTCTTTAAATCATGGAAAGAAATGCGGATATGCCGCGAGTTTGTAGGAAAATGTGTGAAGACCGGATTATTTATGGGAATGTGATGTGGATGGATAAAACCGGACTATTTATGGGAACATGAGATGGATTGATAATCCTTGAACTATTTATGGGAACGTGAGGTGGATTGATAATTCTTGAACTATTTATGGGAACATTGGATGGATAAACTTTGACTATTTATGGGCTTGGACTAAATGAGCTTATCTTGTAATAACCCCAAATTTTGGACTTAGTTAAAAAAAAATTTGATGAATAGTAAATGTTGATTAATAGTGAATTTGCTGATGAAACATATTTTTAGACCACACTATATGGAAGACATGGAATGAATGTTTCGAAGTTATATTAGTGATGTATAAGGAAAATAAGTGAATGTAAACGCGATCAGAATTAGGAGATTCCAACTTTAAATTTTGTTCACTATTCATCGGACAATCAAGGATTTATTGATTTGATCGTTTTGAGGAAGTATGTAGAATGAGAAATCCATGATCATATCTTAAGCCAAGGTGAGAAATCTAGGATCATATATTAAACCAAGGTAGTGGAAAGATCAAGGAAGTATTCCCTAGCTTTGGTACAGAGAAACGTTTTTAAAATCACTTGAAACTATCGCGAAACAAAAAGCATAACAAATTATGGATTAATCCCTAACCAAAGGAGGAGTATTATATAAGATCATCAAGTGAAATATATAAGAGGATTGAGGATACAAATGATGACATAAGCATGATGCAAGAGGATGACAAGATGATGACCAAGTGATGAATCACCACCTTGTCACCACTTTCACCACCACCACCACAAGTTCAAAAGAGCCTTGTCATTGGTGACAAAACATGATATTAGCCACACAATTAAATGGCAAAAGTATTAAGGATTAATTAGACAAAACAAAGGAAAAGAAAATCAAAGAAAACAAAAACAAAAGAGATGCACCAAGGCGAAGAACACTATTCGGCTATTTTCATTCTTCAAACCCTTAAAAACTTTTCTACCACTTCCACTCAACCATAAATCAAGATCTTGGGCTCTAAATCACCCTCTTCCAATATCCAAGGTAGATCTCTAATCTTAGCCTCATCCATAGATGATAGCTTGGTCAAAAATGTATTCAAAGTTGATGATGAATAGTGATGTCAATAGTAAACTCATAAGATCTTGTTTTGTTTTGATGTTTTTAGGTTTGATTTAGCATAGTTAAGAAGCAAGGAAGGATATACCATCCATATATAACCTTTGTTAAGTTCCAAGGAAGGTATAAAACTTCTTCCCTTTTTGAGATTATGCTTGATCTAGTAGTTATAAGTGATTGTTTAAGAACTATGTAGTAATGAAGCATGTATGCATGATTTTGAGTATGTTTGATGGTTGATTTGTGGATAAACTTATGAACTAGAGTATGACCATGTTTGGACAGAAAAGTGCAGTGTTAACTTGAGATTTGATTGGTGGTTGGTTGATTGTTGATTGGTGGTTGTATTGAGTGTTTAAAAACACGGGAATCGCGTTTAAGCGCTGTTACCATGTCAAATTTTACTTAGGTAATTTGGACAGAAACCACGGTTACATTAAAGGGCATAAACATGAAGTTTCTGACCATGAGCATGTAGGCCCTGTTTCCTAGTTTGTTTTAGCGAAAGAATCGTGTCGTTTCAATTTACGTTTTAGGAGAAACGTCCGTTTTAGTGAAAGCGGTTTCGCGTAACTAAGTAGTTCATTGCATGAACTTTGAGATAGGGATCAAGCCCTTTAAAAATGGAATTGGATTGAGATATTAAAATGGATACTAGAATGGATAGTCTAGAAAGGAACATAAAAGGTTTCGTGTTAAAAAGATAAATTTGTGATTTTTTAAAAATACGTGAACAAAGGTTGCGCGAGTGAAATACCCTTCAGGGGATGGTTAAAAACAAGGAGTTAGTAAAGGAAAAGTACTTGGGTTTTGTGAATAGATTTTCACCCAAGCTTTTGACTTAAGAGTTTACTGAATGTTATGAGGTTATAGATGACCAAGAGCGAGACAGTTGATGTTCGTTAATAGAACGTTAGTGCTTAAGTTAAATGCACTTTAAATGATTAAGCCACGGGACTGATCGGGTATTTCTTTGTTTATAGATTTCCCGGCAAGTTCTCGAACCCCTAAAAACCAAGGACCCGAGGCAAGTTTTCTCATTCCATGCTGTATTTTAAAGTACCATATTCTGATGTATGCATATAATAGATGCAAGTTTTCAAACCCTACACCATATAATGATGCTGTTGTGATGTATGTTGTGATATTGATAAATATGCTGCTTTAATGCTGTGAAATGACTTATAAAATGTTTTCGCTTTTAATAAAAAGCTGTATAAGATATAAGGTTTATATGCTAGATTAATACTAGATATAAACCAAGGTTAAAGGTTAAAGACTCTAAGTATAGAGTACTTGTATGATAGTTTTAAAACTTAGACCGGGAGTCAAAGTATTATTTTGTTTTGATCCTACTGTCAGAAGCTGGAAGGTTCCAGGGATAGTTATATTTTAAAGATTTATTAAATATTCCAATATCTATATATTATTGGATATTTAAGGTGAGATATTTAAATAATATTATAATAAATATTATTTGAATATTATTTAATTAAGTGAATATTATTTTGAATATTCACTTAAGTGATTTTATATTGAATAATAATTCAATACTTATTATTTGAATATTATTTAATTAAGTGAATGTTATTTTGAATATTCACTTAAATGATTTTATATTGAATAATAATTTAATATTTATTATTTGGGTATTTATTAAATATTCCAAATATGATTTAAAAATCATAGAACCTTATTATATGATTAAAGGTTCTATTATTTACACAAAAATATAAATTTCTGATTTTTAGAAAATATATTAAAATAGAGATTCTCAACTATTATCTTAAGATATTTAAAGGTAATTAAATGAGGATAGTGTTTTCTAACTCATCGAAAATTTGGGAATCTAGTTCAAGAAGTCGAGGCCAAAGTTTTACTTCCACTGTTCCTCTAGAATAACTATAGCTGGGGATGGCTCCCCCATTCAAGTAAAGTATTTCAAACTTGCTAAAGTCTGAAATTTCAATAAACTCCCTGGTCATGATTTCAAAATACGTAGTACTCATCGGTAGTTTCGTTGACTAATGTCAACCCACACTTTGACTTACTCCTTTCAATTACTCTGGAGTAAGGTATTCTGAACGGTTACAAAGTTTTGACAAGTATTTGTACTTGGGAAAAATGGAATTAAATTCCGATTTCTGTTTCATGGATATTTTTCATCATGGGAATTGGAAGGGCCTAGACGGTAATGAAATAGGTGTCGGGGTAGTGCCAAAATTATCAAGGCTTGCCCGGTGACGAAATAGGCGCCGAGGTAGTGATCTCTTAGCACAGTGGCCCGTATGCGGTCAGGGTGATAACCGAACAGGAAGTCGTCCTTCTACTAGTAGAAATGTTATGTTACGATACCACGGCTGATCACCGTGTATCGTGGTTCCAGTATATTCCCTTCCCTCCGATTGGAGTTATGCTGCACATTGTAACAAAAGCCTAGGCGCTGAGTTACTGATAATGTGACAGTGATGAGTAATGATGTTCCTCATACAGTAGTTGTACTGTATGGCATGTTTTGACGAAAAGAATGTTTAAACATATCATTTTGTATACGAATGAAGTTTTAAAAGTTTTCAATTATGATATCAGCTACATGTATGAGTATGCTGCTATATATTGTTGTTGAGCTTCAGTGCTCATTCTTGCTTCTTTTATAAAAGGTGTTCATTACTGATATTCTACAGTATTTTGAACAGTATGAGATATCTAAATAGATATGTGAGTATATATGTTGAAAAGGTATTTAAGACATACAGTACATCGAACTATATAGTGTTTTGAATCAATGAATAGGCTTTAAGCTTTGATTCCAATATTTGATATCTATTTTAAAAAGATATGTTTTGAGTCTTGGTTATCATACTGATACCAAGGAGTTCCAAATGATTACGAAGAATATATGAGTATGATTATAAGTCATACGGTATTTTGAACGGTATACTATTTTGGGGTTAGACCCTAGTGGTGTTAAAAACTTTGATCCCGTATGGATTATCTTCCTAAAAGGTTTAAAGATTTAAACTGGGATAGATTTCTTGCTGAGCACTATTAGCTCATTCTTGCTTTATTAAATCTTTCAGCATGAAGAAAACATTGTCGATTCGCCTCATGTTACGAGAGTAAGGGAATGGAGAGACCACCCTTGAGTTAGTTCAGCAGGATGGATACTGTCGGAGTTAGCAGAAGAATTGTAGCTCGATTTAGTAAGAGTTGTTTTCGAGTAGGTTTGTATTATTAAACCTTGTATAGAAGTGTGAGGTCTATTATTTTAACTTCAAGTAGAGGTTGTAAATGATAGATGAGATCCTGAATAGTACATTTAACAAATGTTACTTATTGTTGCTCATTTCCAAGGCTATAACTTGTGTGTGTGTGCGTAAGTGATTGGGGTTTTTGGAGTTGTATTATTAGAATGTTGTAAGTAATGCAGGTATTGTATAATTGATGGAGCGTGACAACCCAGATTCCTGACCCCGGATCTGGGGGTGTTACAGAAATGGTATCAGAGCGTTAAGTTATAAACTTGGATATGAGAGTGTTAAGAGTTATATCGAAGTAAGAGAATGACGAGAGGACTCATATAGAGCTCATTAAGTGGACTACCGGAAGTAGTGCCATTGAGGATGTTAAGATTAAAGAGTTTAGTTGGGGACTTATCGAAGGACCAATAGGACCGTTGAAGACCATCATAATGATGAGACGAATGTCTAGAATTATACCCGGATTATCAAGGACATTAAGATAAGACGCGGAGCAGAGTCTCGGTCGCAGTTGAGGTAAGGTCGGAATGGCCAATACCAATGGATAAATTGACTTAGTAAGAACCTAAGTGTTTGTAGTTCATCGTAGTTGCCACGAGAAGGCAGCACATGTGAAGATTGAGACGTTTACGGTCCTTTACGCGATCCGAATTACTAAATTATGTGGACTAGTTAAGGCATTATCTTGTGTATGAGGTCCAAGCCTTGAGAACAACGATTCCACCAGAGTTGGTGTCTTTTCCGTCGAGGGGTATTTTGTTACCTAAGAGGAAAACTTTTGTGTACATGTAGTACCAGAACGTTATCGTGAGACGAACATGCTAAATCGCATCGTGAGTATACTTCGTACGATAGGCCATGATGGCTCAACTCGAAAATCAAAGATATGAAGAATGAATGGCGTGATTCTAATAAAGACACGTATGGTTGCAACGAGCAATGCGACAATCTCAGGACCTACGAGGAATGAGACTTATGGTGGCCTGGGGTTGGATTCATTTGATACGACTAGTGTTAAGAAATTACGTATACGTTAATCGACCTTCATCTTTTGAGGATGTGTTGATGCGGCCGTAGGAGGCCCAATCTCTGAACAATTATTGGGGAATGGCGAATATGTTTCAAACTCCCGACCTATTTAAGGACTTGTACGATTTTGAGGTACCGTTGGTTAGTATCCTAAGCCATAAAGGCAGAAAGATAAGATCATCCTCGTACGGGTGGTGTTAGAAATTAAGATGACCATTGACTTTTTGGTATCTACTTGCTGGTACACTCCTCAATCTAAAACTGTTCCTGCCTGTGTTACTTTGAATAGTTCATGTCAGGTAACCCTTCTAGTTTCCTACTTCAACTTGGGATGCAACCAACAATTGTTAAATATTCATTTATTTCTTCATATTTGGACTCCTCAGTTGAGTTCATAAATATCTAGCTATGTATTTAAAACATAGATGATGTATATTTCAGAGATTACTCGTGAATTCTTTTCTTCCATTAATAAGAGATTTGCACATCAGACGTTGAAATCATGGAAAGGATATCAATTTGACATTGATAGTCCAAATTCAATTCTATCGGAGAATCTGACAAAGTTTATGTACGGAGACACCTTGGGGTGGACCGTTTCACTGATGAAAAATGTTTGGTGGGAGGTTATCGATTGTTCCGATACCAAGAACCATCTATTCAGATCTTATATTCTATTCAAGGGTTATAATTACCTTGTTTGTCCCAAACTTATTTACTCTTCTTTCAATTCATTATCCGAGTAGTCAAAATGTTGTTTTCTTTCTTTCTTTGGCTACGATTTCGAGATTTTGTACTAGTAGATTGAAAATGGCTAATTGTATGTGCCATGATGAGTGACTAGTTAATTGTTCTAACTAGTTGAAATTTTAATGATATGATGAAAATCTAGCTAATTTTCCTAGCTAGATGTTGCGTCCCAAACTAATCGAACTAGCAAATTTTGTTCAGCTAGTTGTTAATGTTTCTTGAAATGAACTACTTATTGTATCACTAAGTTCAACTTTCAGTCAAATTTATATAAGTGAATTCACGATGCATTTGTATGCAGTGAAGTATGGTGGGAAGATTTTCAAACGATAATTTGATTGAGACCTAACCAGGTCACCCCCTTAGCGAGAATTTTTACAAAGTTTTTTTTATATATATAAAGCATTTAGTTGCTTGAAGTATTCTTGGTACCACGCAAGTATTTTCCTTAGTATTTGGAAAAAAGAGAGTGTTGAAGCTTAGAGCTAAAACAAATGAGTACGACAACTTATGAATCGAAGTTTACGGAAATTGCCAAGGTTTGTTTCGCATGATGCGAATTCAGAATAACGGAGTGTTCGAAACGAATGATTATGTTACCTTGGTTAATGAAACGACTGTGGTAGAAATGGAAGCAAAGTGGACGAGAAAGAAATGGGCATAAAGAAAATAGAGTATGAAACACGAATAGATTGAGAAAGAAAGAAAGTAAGAATTCAGATTGTCGGACGAGGGAACGATTGACCTCCAAGGATGTGAACCTTGTTTAGCGACTGTGACGGATACGAAACGGGAAGTACCTAGTGTACAGAATATCCCTGTGGTTAACTAGTTCGAGGATGTATTTCCAGAAGATCTTTCGGGGTTACCACCCGATAGAGAAATAGAGTTGCTATAGAATTAGCTCCAAGAACGACGCCAGTTTCGAAGGTCGTACCGACTAGCTCTAGTCGAGATGATAAGACACAGTGCGTCACCGTGGGATGCACCCGTGTTATTGGTGAAGAAAAAGGATGGCAGCATGAGGCTGTGCATAAACTATCGAAAGCTGAATAGGCTAACTGTTAAGAATGAATACCCCTGCCAAGGATCGGTGATTTGTTCGATCGGCTGTATGGTGTAGTTAAATTCTCGAAGATTGATTTGAGAACGGGATACCACCAGTTGAATATTAAACCTGAGGACGTACCCAAGACTACGTTTCGTACCAGGTTTGGACACTACGAGTTTTTAGTAATGTCGTTTGGGCTGACGAATGCCCTTGCAGCTTTCATGGACTTGATGAAGCAAGTTTTCAAGAAGTATTTAGATAAAATGTGTCATAGTGACATCGACAATATTTTGGTTTACCTCAAAGACCGAGGAATAACATGTAGAACGTTTGAGGATAGTGTTAGAAGCACTGAGGAGAGAAAATTTATATGCCAAGTTCTCAAAGTGTGAGCTTTGGCTAAGGGAAGTACAGTTTTTAGGACATGTGGTTAACAGTGGAGGAGCACTGGTTGACCCTGCTAAGATAAGAGCCGTTTCAAACGGGGAAAGACCAACCACACCAACTGAGGTGAGAAATTTTATGGATTTTGCCGGATATTACCGAAGAAGTGTACAAGATTTTGCTAAAATAGCAGCCCCACTGACTAGACTTACTCGAAAGACTAAAAAGTTGAATGGATCGAGAAATATGAGAAAAGTTTCCAGGAATTAAAGATGAGACTAGTCACCGCCCTGCGCTGGTACCGCCAGACGGGAAGGGAAATTTTGTGATTTATAGCGACACATCGCATAAAGAGGTAGGGTGTGTGATTATGCAGCACGGAAAGGTAATTACGTATGTATCTAGACAGTTAAAGGAATATGAATTCAGATACCCTACACTTGAATTAGAATTGGCAGTGATATTTTTCGCTTTAAAGATTTGGAGGCACTAATTGTATGGAAAGAAGTGCGAGATTTACACAATCATAAGAGCATTAGATACGGTTTCCCAGGAAGACTGTACCGTGATAATAGAAAAGATAGCTAAAGCTAATCAAGGATTATGATGGTGGGATTCTTTACCACCCAGGGGAGGCCAATGTGGTGGCCAATGCCCTTAATAGGAAAGAGAGACTTAAGATGATAACATCGTCGGATAAAGTTAGTCCAAGGATTTGAGAAAATGGAAATTTAGGTTAAGCTAACCGAAAATGGTATTAAGAGACTATTTGAGACTGCCATGCAACCAGAATTTCTGCAGAAGATCCAGTTGTGTCAAGAGCGAATGACAAGTGAAGGTAGAAAGTCAATGTTGAAGAAAGAATTAAAGACTGAGAAAGATAATAGAGGAGTCATAAGGTATTTTTTTTACCAAGTTGGGATTCCTAATGATCAAGAGATTAAGGATGCTAATTTTTCGGAATGACTAATAAGAGGAACTAAAAGGATGAAGTTTGAAGTTTGAAGTTACGAGTACAACAAGGATTATTTAAAGGTCCTGATTGAGCCAGAATAAATTAAGGAATAAAGATCTGTCATAAAGAGACAACTACACCGAGAGTACGAAAAGGTAAAGAGAGTTAAGGAAATGTTATAGGTAGCCCGATAAATAAAAGGATTTATCGATTGGTAAACAAATATTGGATATGTCATAAAATGAAGGCAGAACAAAGACCTAGTTGACTATCACAGTTAATAGAGATTCCTGATTAGGAATGTAATTTTACTATAATGGATTCTGTGATAGGATCAACAAGAATAAAGTCGGACTATGACGTCAATTGAGCTATAATTGATGGATCAAATGAGTCTACTCATATTTTGTTATCAGCAAGAGATCGTTAACCGAAGAATTACGAAAGAGATAGTTGGGTGACGTGGAGTTCCAGTCACTATCGTGTCAGATAAAAACCAATGATTGAACTCTCGATTCGGGAGGAGTTTTCCAAACATGTTTGGCAATGAGTTGAGTGTGAGCACTACGTAGGATCCATACACCGACGGACCAACCGGAAGAAACATTTCAGAGAACCGAAGTTATGGTAAGCGTTGTACCGTCGACTGCAAGACTAGTCGGATGTTGATAGAAAATGGGTGTATAAGAGTACAACCAAAATTGGCTTATATAAAGCGTCCGGTAGATATCACAGACCAAAATAAGTAAGTCTTGTAATGAAACCAGAGGGTTGAGGAGTCAACCTGGAAACTGGAGATTTCTATATTGAAAGAGTAACCTCGGCTATTTACTTAGATTCCGGGACAGAATCCTTTTAAGTAGGGGAGACTGTAATAACCCCAAATTTTGGACTTAGTTAAAAAAAAATTTTGATGAATAGTAAATGTTGATGAATAGTGAATTTGCTGATGAAAAATATTTTTAGACCACACTATATGGAAGACATGGAATGAATGTTTCGAAGTTATATTAGTGCTGTATAAGGAAAATAAGTGAATGTAAACGCGATCAGAATCAGGAGATTCCAACTTTAAATTTTGTTCACTATTCATCGGAC
Organism: Heracleum sosnowskyi; assembly: GCA_030848705.1. Taxonomy (NCBI): domain Eukaryota; kingdom Viridiplantae; phylum Streptophyta; class Magnoliopsida; order Apiales; family Apiaceae; genus Heracleum; species Heracleum sosnowskyi. The sequence continues at coordinate 54,992,192 of CM061238.1, read as the reverse complement.
AATCAAGGATTTATTGATTTGATCGTTTTGAGGAAGTATGTAGAATGAGAAATCCATGATCATATCTTAAGCCAAGGTGAGAAATCTAGGATCATATATTAAACCAAGGTAGTGGAAAGATCAAGGAAGTATTCCCTAGCTTTGGTACAGAGAAACGTTTTTAAAATCACTTGAAACTATCGCGAAACAAAAAGCGTAACAAATTATGGATTAAACCCTAACCAAAGGAGGAGTATTATATAAGATCATCAAGTGCAATATATAAGAGGATTGAGGATACAAATGATGACATAAGCATGATGCAAGAGGATGACAAGATGATGACCAAGTGATGACAAAGTGGTGAATCACCACTGTGACGCCCTCCAAACCCGGGGTACAGATTTGAGGAGTCATCCGACCAACGGAACACTATTTATCACATGCATAATATATATAAAGACACAAATAACCCTTAACCAAGACCGCATCCAGTTTATGGCAATGAACACAAGCTACTACAATCTTTTATTAATACAATACCAGTTTTATCAGAGTTATTACATCACAACTAAAGTTCAAATCTAGACATCTAATCTAGAAAAGCAAAACAACAACTACCCTGCCAATGACAATGACTCGAGGGGCTCTCCTGGCTGCTGGTGAACTATCGGTCACGCTATGTTAACTCATACTCTCGCTTCACTGGAATAGGGTTAGAAAACAACAAGCAAGAGTGAGCCAAAATTGCTCAGCAAACATCATATGAATCATTTCTATCACAATTGTAAGGATATGAATTTATGATATCAGAATCAACAATATTTAGCTAACACATGCTTTGTATCAATAACAATTGAAGAAAAAGAATTAGAATTTGGCTTATACATTTTATTCAAATCAAAGGTTGTGCTGCTGGCCAGCCACACATCAACCCCGGTCTAGCTCACAGCATAGTCCTCTACTGGATCCTAGGCCAAACTGGGCCTTAAGTTATTCCGACCATAAATATGGCCCAACCAATTACTGGTCCATTTTAAAAACACATGTCAAATCTATCATAGGGTATAAACAATAACATGCTCAATAAGATAAACTCAATGTATAATAATTTCAAAAGAGCTTCAACTGCTCAATATCAAATGAAGATCGAGAAAGAATCATGGAATAATTTCAATGGTATAGTGTGCTCATTCAATAAGGAAATCAAGATTGGTAGTTGATAATCAATGACCGTAATCAACAGTCAAGATGGAAGTCTAATAATCAATGGTTGTCACTAATGATCAAAGGATGATAAACAATAACCAAATGGTGGTAAAGAATAATCAAGTGAGTTGGAAATAAGGGTTTCCGATGCAGATCAAATCAAAGAATCAAGAATCTCTAAGGAAATGGAATCAGTTGTCCAAATGCGGTTAAAAGATTGATAATTTGAATTGTTCTGGGGATAATGGTATTCAAGTAATCAAGACAATAATAAATTCTATCACAAGTAAAGGCACAGATACTTGCCTGGTCTACGCTGCTGTCGGATCGACTCTGCTCACTCTACCTTTCCCTTTCCCTTGCTCCGGGAACTCGATTCTATAATTAAACAACTCATCACAATAAGTATAACTATTCTCATTCTACTCTCGACACTTATTCAATTAATAATCACATTTAAACAAGTAACTGGTTACGTATCGGACGTCCGGAATGATTTACGATATTTAAAACTCAAATATTTGCCCTAGTACGGGCATATACAGACTATAAAACACAACACACAATTAATATGAACCATATAGAACTTATAAACATTTTTAAAACATCATACGAAACTTATTTGAATTTTAAATAAGTCATGTTTAATTTTTAAATCAAAACTCGGATTTTTAAATCCAATATAAACATTTAAATGCAAATAAATCAATTAATAAAATTAATTGACACTTTTTAAATGCTCAAACTATTTTTAAATAAATAAATAGGCTTGAAAATAATTCAACTGAATTTTAAATTAATTAAATCTAATTAATAATTAATTTTTAAGAATTAATTGATTAAAAGAAATAACCAATTCATTAATAAATAAATTATTAATTAAAAATAATTAAAATAATTAAGTTTAATCAATTTTCAGATTTAAAATAATAAATATAATTTTCCAGAATTTTTCTGATATTAAAATATATTTTTAAAATAAAAATATGAATTTTTAAAATTTTAAACTATTTTCGAATTAATTTTAAAAATAAAATTCAAAAACAGTTTTCAGAAATCGAATTAGGGTTTTGAAGATTGAAACCGGGTCAAACTTAGGGTAAACGGGTCGGGAAAAACAAATCCGGGTCACCAAGAACAACCCACCGGATTCTGGGTTTTCCAGAATCCGGCCGGTGTCCAGCGACCGGAATTCTTAATTCCCGATCAACATGACCAAAACAATAGGGCTTTTGTTCGCCTTTGCAAGACAAACACAACCCACACAAAAACATCTTTGTCCCATGCCGGAATCGAGCCCAGAATCCGGTCAAAGAAACCGTCGGGGAAAACTCCGGCCGGAAACCCGATCTCTCTCATTTCTACATGAAACTCAAAGATTAATATACCAAAAAGAAGCTTATAACTCATACAATCAAAGCCCCATATCAAAACTTATGTCAGATCAACAACAAGGACGAACGAAGTAAAAGAAAAATTCGGGTCAAAACCCGAAAATCAAACCCATCATGGAAATTAAAGCATGGATTCTTGCTAATTAGAACCCTAGGAACATGTTAGAAGCAACCAATTGAACGCAGAATCAACAGAATGAAAATCCCCAAATTAATCAAGAACCCTAATTTAATTCGAATATTGAAAAATTCATAATAAATCGAAAAATTACCAGATGATGATGAGGTTGGAAGATTTTGAAACTAGAGATCAAGAGCTTTGATTTGAGTACTTGAACTTTGATTTCTGAAATCAATAACACCTTGAACGAATGGATTGATTATTCAAGAACACGAAGAACACGTTTCGGAAATTTTTACTTTTTGATTATTCGCAATGCAGATTATGAAGGTTATAAGGTACGATTCGTCTTTATATATTTTTGGAAAAATAATACCCCAAGGAACACTTTTGGATCGTTATAGATCCACTGGATCGTTTAAAAACCCTAATTAGGTTAAAAATACGTTTTACGAGAAGATAATTATCTACAAGGATTGATAATTATCCAAATCAATACATATCATTATATAACTAATGCTCAAGAATACTGGGGCTATAACAAAGGTAATATTGATATAAAACGATATATCCGTCCCCTTAAGCAATTAGGGTTCGGAACAATTTTTCCCTTTTTGAACAAAACGAATTATTCTTACAGAATCAAATAGGTAGGAATGAAATGATACGAATATCTCTCCCGATAATGATTCGAATATGAAAGACGAAGAGATATTAATTAATGTACGAAATTCCAATGGGGCCCTTGAATTATCAAAACGGGGCTCAGATTTGAAGAAAATTCCAAATGACGAAATATTTGAAAGGGGCTTCCGACTCACCAATTAGCACATAATCACACAATAATTATCATTTAATAATATTCCAATACTCCAAAATAAATATTTTTATATTAAATATATCATTTAATCAAATAATAAAATTCATGGATATTACATCCTTCCCCCCTTAATAGGATTATGTCCTCAGAATCAGATCAAGGGAACAACTGGGGATACTTCTCTAGCATCTCACTCTCTAACTCCCAGGTAGACTCTTCTACTTTAGGATTCCTCCACAAAACTCTCACTAACGCTACTGTCTTATTCCTTAGTACTTTCTCCTTACGATCCAATATCTGAATCGGTCGTTCTACATAGGATAAATCTGCCTGGACCTCTATGGGTTCATACTCTATTACATGATTCGAATCTGGTCGATATATCTTAAGCATAGATACATGAAATACATTATGAACGTGCTGCATATGCGGCGGCAATGCTAACTCGTAAGCTACCTTGCCCACTTTCTTCAAAATCTCAAACGGTCCAACATATCTCGGACTCAACTTCCTTTTTTTTCCAAACCTAACTAATCCTTTCCACGGTGAAACCTTTAGTAACACTTGCTCTCCTTCTTCGAATCCCACATCCTTTCTGTCTAGATCCGCATACTTTTTCTGTCGGTCCTGGGCTGTTATCAATCTTCTTTGAATCAATTGAATCACTTCTTTTGTTTGTTGCACTAGTTCTGGTCCTATCATCTTTCGTTCACCAACTTCTTCCCAGTACACTGGAGATCGACACTTCCGTCCATACAAAACTTCGTAAGGTGGCATTCCGATGCTCGCGTGAAAACTATTATTATATGAAAATTCCACCAAGGGTAGATGATCGTCCCAACTGCCTTCAAAGTCTAGTGCACATGTCCTAAGCATATCTTCAATAGTCTGAATTGTTCTTTCTCTTTGGCCGTCCGTCTGCGGGTGATAAGCCGTACTCATTCTTAACTCGGTGCCCAAACACTCTTGAAAACTCCTCCAAAATCTTGAATTGAATCGAGGGTCTCTATCAAACACTATCGATACTGGAACTCGATGCCGTACTACGATTTCTTTTATGTAAATATGAACTAACTTATCTAGCGAGAATCTCTCGTTAATCGGAAGAAAATGCAAATATTTCGTCAATCGATCCACGATAACCCAGATGGCATCATGGTTAGCCTTCGTTCTAGGTAATCCTACCACAAAGTCCATCGCAATGTGTTCCCACTTCCATTCAGGAATTTCCAATGGTTGAAGTAATCCACTTGGTCTCTGATGTTCCGCCTTGACTCTTTGACACGTAAAGCATTTATTTACCCATTCCGCAATCTCTCTCTTCATATCTGGCCACCAAAAGTTTGTCTTAAGATATCGATACATCTTCGTACTCCCTGGATGAATTGAATACTTCGAGTTATGCGCTTCGTGCAAAATTTCATTTCTCAGTTCCGCTACATTAGGTACCCATATCCGAGAAGCAAATCTCAAGATCACTTTGTCGTCCGGTTGGCTACATATTTCCTCTCCTGTCATCTTACTCACAGCATCATTCATAACTTGCTCTTGGCACTTCCGTATCTTCTCCAACAATTCTGGTTGAAACGTCATGGTATAAATCATTTCCGTCGCATCCTTCGGAATACTTACTTCGATCTCTAACTTCTCAAATTCCTTGTATAACTCTTTGGTCATCGTCAGTGTATTTAATATCTCTTTTCTGCTCAGTGCATCTGCTACCACATTTGCCTTGCCGGGATGATAGTTGATAGAAACGTCGTAGTCCTTGATTAGTTCTAACCATCTTCGTTGCCTCATGTTCAGCTCTTTCTGAGTAAAGATATACTTCAAACTCTTATGATCGGTGTAAATTTCACATCTCTCTCCATACAAGTAGTGTCTCCATATCTTCAAAGCAAACACAATCGCTGCTAACTCCAAATCATGTGTAGGATACTTCTGTTCGTGGGGCCTCAACTGTCTTGACGCATAAGCAATCACCTTGTCATGTTGCATAAGTACGCATCCCAATCCTTTGTACGACGCATCACTATAGATTACGAATTGACCTTGATCGTCTGGTAACATCAATACCGGTGCCGTAGTTAGTCTCTTCTTTAGCTCTTGGAAGCTTTCTTCGCATTTATCGTTCCATATGAATCGCTCGCTTTTCCTTGTCAGTTTGGTCATTGGAGTAGCTATCTTCGCAAAATCTTGCACAAATCTCCGGTAGTATCCGGCTAATCCCAAGAAACTTCTGACTTCAGTCGGTGTCCTTGGTCTCTCCCAATCTTTCACTGCCTCTATCTTTGCTGGATCCACTTTGATGCCTTCGCTGCTCACCACGTGTCCTAAGAAATGAACTTCTCTCAACCAGAATTCACACTTGGAAAACTTCGCATATAGTCTTTCTTGTCTCAACGTTTCCAACACAATCCGCAAATGGTCTGCATGCTCTTCCTACGTCTTTGAGTATATCAAGATGTCGTCGATGAATACCACTACAAACTTGTCCAAATATCTCTTGAAAATCATGTTCGTTAAGTCCATAAAAGCTGCGGGTGCATTTGTTAGTCCAAACGCCATTACTAAGAATTCATAGTGCCCATACCTTGTTCGAAAGGCTGTTTTCGGTATGTCGTCTGGTTTAATCTTCAGTTGGTGATATCCTGACCGTAGGTCAATCTTTGAAAAATGTACCGCTCCTTTCAGCTGGTCAACCAGATCATCTATTCGAGGTAACGGATACTTGTTCTTAATGGTCAACTTGTTCAACTCCCGATAGTCTATACACAGTCTCATGCTTCCATCCTTTTTCTTGACAAACAATACTGGTGCTCCCCACGGCGAAACGCTGGGTCTAATAATTCCTTTTTTCTAGCAAATCTTGCAGTTGAGTAGCCAATTCCTTCATCTCCACTGGTTCCATTCTGTAAGGGGCCTTAGATACTGGCTCCGCGCCTGGTACTAAGTCTATCGCAAATTCAATCTCTCTATCTGGAGGTAAACCTGGTAATTCTTCCGGAAAAACATCTGGAAACTCATTTACGACTGGAATATCTTCTAACTTAGAAACTTTCTTTTCTATATCTATCACATACGCTAAATACGCCTCACAACCTTGCCTTAATAATCTCTTAGCCTGAATCATCGTCAGGAACCTCTTTCCTTGCCTCTCTCCTCTAAATATTATTTCCTTCTTTTCTAGGGTAATCAAAGTAACCCTCTTATTCTTACAGTCAATACTCGCATCATACTCAGTCAACCAATCCATCCCTAATATCACATCAAATTCACCTAACTTAAAAGGTAACAAGTCAACGTAAAAACGATTTCCCAAAATCTCTATCTCACAACGAGGATAATATGAACTGACCGCTATACGATCCTGATTAGCTATCTCTATATTCAACACTCCAATTAAGGGTTTCATTACACAATTCAATCTACGAGCAAACGTTTCAGAAATAAAAGACTTCGTCGCTCCCGAATCTATTAACACTTTAGCAGGAATAGAATTTACTAGAAGTGTACCTGCCACCACGTCGGAGTCTCTCACTTCTTCTCCCATTGACATATTGTAGGTCCTGGCTAACGGCTGGACATTAACAACCGGGGGTGCTTCAATCGCCCGAATCATATTGTTCACGGTTGCTGGTGCTCTGCAGTCCTTAATCATGTGACCTGGTTTCTTACACCGATGACACACAATGCCTATCTTGCAATCCCGGGAATAATGTCCCTTCTGATTGCATTTAAAGCATGTGACATTCAATCGATGGCATATCCATGGATGTCACTTCCCGCATGTCTTGCATTCTGGTAGTGGGGGTCTAGAATGTCCCTGCTGACTGTCGGCTAGTAGACGGTTATCTTGTCCTACGCTCCCGGTATCTGGTTTCCTGAAACTTGTATTCCTTCCGGGCTGGAATACTGGTTTCTTATTTCCTTGCCCTTGAAAACTTCCATGTTGCTGTCCCTTATCGGGTATCCCTGCTTTCCTTTTCTTGTTCTCCCTCTCCAATATAGCTAACTCCGCAATCACTGCCTTTTGGACCACCGCTGCATAGGTGTCCAACTCCAATATAGCTAACTTACTACGAATCCAAGACCTCAGTCGCTGCTGGAACCTCTTGGCCTTCTTCTTCTCTGTATCCACATAGGTTGGAACAAATGTTACGACCAAACTAAACACGCAAGTGCACGTGATCTCAAGTAATACAGATAGCAAATAAGGTTCGTTCCAACAGGGACTCGTTGTTTATCTAGTTAATTCACTCACCAATGTATGATTATTATTCGATGCTAAAACAATTAACAAAGTGGTTTTGATTATCACTAAAATTTATCTAAGAATTATGACTAATTATCACTACTGAAACTGAGAATTATATTGATTTACTTATATGAATGAAACATGGGATTTCAACTTCATTAAACAATCCATCTAAAGTCTTCAATTCTCTAGCCCTTTCATGTGGTTTGTTAATACCTGATCGAACACACAAAACTGATATAAGCCAACTTTCGTTGTACTAATACCATCCTAAATAATATCCACAATTAAGATAGAAATCACTTAGTCTCCCAATTATGCTTAGTCCTTATATGTCTATAAAGATTGAAAACATAATGGTTGAAGTACAAGCATTCAATTGATCACATAGTCATCATAAAACGGTTAGAATTACGACACTAATTACGAATGATATTCTCACGCATAAACCTATGCTAGCATGGCAAGTTCTAAACTCTTAAATCCACTTTCGCTTCAATAAGAATTAACACACAATTACAGGAGTTAGCTACTCTCCTATAACGAATTAAAACAACCATGATAGGATATCGCATCAATCACACTATAGGCATCAAGAAGATTCAACTAATAGACTTCATGAATAACTACGTTAAAACCCCATGATAACGAATTAGTTCATAATCAAACTAATCGTCACCATGGGTTCTAATGAAAACATGATAGAAGAAAACGAATTATAACTATTATAAATATTAAGGGTTTTAAAGAATACACCAAATCCAAGCATCCACAAACTAGAAAGATTACAAGAAATAAATTGAATCGATCTTCTTCCTCGCTTCTTCGTGCTTGAATTCCGTAGATATATGATATGTCTCCCCGCTCTCCCTTATCTAGGGTTTTTTTTCCTTCCTTTTATATGCCTCTAGGTGCAACACTTCTTATGGAATTGACTTTTTTAGCTTTCCCTCGAAAAATCAGAAATTAGGTCAAAACAGGACTTTTCCCTCCAGACGTCCCGGCGCTGCCGCACCAAGTTTATATAGGAACACGGCGCTGCCGCGCCAATTTCACTGTTCAGCTTTTCTTGCGGCGCTGCCGCGCCAATTTCAAGCACTATTACGGCGCTGCCGCGCCATAACCTCTGGCCAGCAACTTGACTTTTTCCCTTTTCTTCATTATAACTCCAAATTTCATTCCGATTGCTCCTAGCACACCTGTAATCAATATACCTGCACAAAACCCTCAAAAGAGATCAAAAATACCACAACTCGAGTACAAACATACGTTTTAAGCCAAACGGAAACGTTCTAAGTGAATAAAATACCCACTTATCACACCCCCAAACTTAAACCGTTGCTCGTCCTCGAGCATAAACAAACTACCACTTCCGTAGGTGATCACAATTGCATTTAGCATATGCAACAAGCCCTTTAAACCCCTAGGCAGCCCTAGTGGACGAGTAAGGTCTCGTGAGGGCCTATAGCGAATGTACCCCCAAAATCCATCTAACAATGCAACTACAAATGCAACTAACTACATGAATGCAACTATATGAAAATGCAAGGACCCCCTTTAGACTGACCAAAACCATTCATTAGGCAAACATCTCAAATCATGCAACAACTTCCAAACAGAGCTCGACTGAATTCCCGTATACTAACAATACATGCATAGGAACGTGGTGTGTGCAATACTCATCAGATATACTCCTAACACTAGATCAAAAATCATACCGATTCTTAGTCAAGGCAATCACAAGTTTATAAAAAGAATGAACGGTAGACATATCATAACTTCGAGACACCTCCATACTCATTCAGGATACCAAGAATTCATGCTTTATTACCACGACACATACTACTATTCACAACACATATGCTTATTTAACCGTGCAATGAGTGAGACCCCAAAAGGCTTATACAATAATACCCATGTAGCGAGTGTTAGGTCAGTGGATCCCAGACTATAAAAGCCTTAGGTCACTAGGACTAAGTCCCCTCAGACTTAATTACTCGAGTATTAAAGAGCTCACTCGTGGTTAATTTTGCATTTAACTTATTTACATGACTCTTTTTTTTTCTTTTTCTTAAAATTTTTTTTCTATACAATCTAATCTGGAATGAGAATTCTCAATTCCATCCCTAGACTACTCATATAAATATGAGCCGGCTACTAGCCATTTGACACCTAGCCATAAACACAAACAACTAGCATGAAAATCCTGTTTCCCCCCAAACTTATACTTTAGTGCTCTTACGTTATCAAGGGAATAAAGAACATTCTTAATATAACCAAGTAATTAAACCTCAAAACCTCCAAACAAGCATGACCCCCAATCTAGCCCAAAAGAAAACAATGAGTTGTGTAATTGTTTGTGTCCCCATAACATGCATGTCAATTTCATAGAAACTCTAAATCAACCCTCTATTCATGATTATCACACTCAAATCAACATCTACCTGCCAAACAGAAATAGCTCGTCCTAAGGGATCATGAAAATGCATGCCATGCTTATGCAACTATATGCACATAAATAACAAAATGTCCTATATGCTCATGCAACACAATGCTCTAAACTATCATGAAATTAACTAACATGCACAAATGCTAAATGCTCCTAATATGCAATACAACTAATATACAAATGCACCTTCATCCCCACCCCCAAACTTAAAATTTTCAATGCCCACATTGAAGGTAAGAATAAAAAGAGTGCAAAGCATACCTACTCGTCGTCCGAACCACTCCCATTAGGAGTGTCCGGTGGCGGATAGACAGCGCCAGCTCCAAAGGACGGAAAAGTCACGTCCACTCCACTTGCACGCAGAGCCGTGCTCAATGCTTGTGCAAACTGACCAAAATCTGCTCTAAAACCTTCCTGCATATCGTGCACCGCATCGATACGCCTCGCCAATCTCCTATACTGCCTCTGACTGATAAGAGAACCTCCATCCTGAGGCTCTCCCCCCTGCTGCTGTTGCTGCTGCTGTTGTTGCTGCTGCTGTTGTTGCTGACCCTCAACTACATAACCAAGGCCCCACCAATCCGGCTCACCGCCATCCCACACATTCAGCCTCATTATACTCTGGTGATCCAAGGCTGCCTGTGGCTGCTGCACAACCTCCGCTTCCGACCAAATAGCACCACCATCCCTAGCCAACCTAGCAATCACCGAACCATAAGGTATCGCTGCAGTGGTACTCCCTTGCAAGAACCGGAGAATCCCCTGTGGATCAAATTACCCACATCCACCAACTCTCTGCTGCAGATAGCAAACAACAATATAGCTCTCTCCACTGTTACCTCATTAGAATGCCTAGTCGGGATGAGGTTAGCACAAATGAACAAATGCCAAGTACGCGCATACTGATTAAGAGCCGTCGACAAAAACGAAGTAGGCTCAGTAGTGCCACGCCGCACAGTCCACTGTGTACCTGGAACACATAACCTCTGAATTATATTCTGAAGGTCCACAGCATCACGGGTCCTTCCCGACCAATCCTCTTGATTCCTCCTAGGAGTCGGAAGACCAAGAACACGCCGAATAGCACGCGGCCGATAGTCCACTCGAAACCCACGAACTTGGCTAATCCCATTCCTGTCAACACCAGCATTCGCATAAGATTCGCGAACCACAGTCATCGGAACAGGCTCCGGAGTCTCACAAAATTGCTCCCAACCTCTCTCCCCGATATTCTCCAACATATACCCATCCGATGCCGTGGGCAAAAGACCTCTCTCACGAGCAACAGGCCGCCCCAACAACTCGTTATAAGCCTCACGAGCCTCATTGGAAACAAATTGAGGGCCACCATTACCTCCACCAGAATCAGAGGAAGAAGAAGAACGAGGGTGCCTTCCACCAGCCCCACTACCACTAGCGCCCTCACTACCACCACCAATTACAACCCTTTGTCTCTTGGATGCCATTGAATTGAATGAAGAAAGTGTTTAGAATGTTTGAGAATTTGTGAGATATGTAAGTAGTGTATGTATAGGTTGTATAGGTAAGGATAGGAGATGTGTTTTTATAAGGAGAATTTAGGGTTAGTGAGTTTGGGTAGTGGGTTTAGGTAATGGGCCACTAATACAACAACAATATTTCTGTTTTTGCAATTTTTTTCAGTTTTTCTTTTTTTTTTTTTTTCTTTTTTTTTTCTCAGCAGGCGCCACGGCGCTGCCGCGCCAGGAATACACTACAGCACGGCGCTGCCGCGCCAGAACTTCTGCTAAAAAAAAACATTTTTCTATTTTTTTTTTTTTTTTTTTTTTTAAACATGATACAATCACACAAACAAGTGGGTTGCCTCCCACGAAGCGCTCTTTTTAAGTCCTGAGCTTGACATAGCTTCATTTCCTTACGTTGTGCAAATTAGAACCGCGGTCTCAACTTCGCGATTCAACTTATCTCCAAAATATGGCTTTAACCGCTGACCATTGACCTTGAACGACTGGTCCGGTGACTTGTCAAAGATCTCCACTGCTCCATGCTGAAAAACTGTTTTAACTGAGAATGGACCTGACCAACGCGACTTCAACTTTCCAGGAAACAACCGAAGTCGAGAGTTGAACAACAACACCAATTGCCCGGGCACAAATGTCTTAAGAACCAACCGACGATCATGCCACCTTTTGACTTTCTCTTTATATAGCTTGTTGTTCTCATAAGCTTGCAATCGAAACTCGTCCATTTCATTCAACTGAACCATACGCTTTTCACCTGCTGCTGTAAGATCAAAATTCAGCTTCTTCAACGCCCAATAAGCCTTGTGTTCTAACTCAGCTGGTAGATGACATGCTTTTCCATACACAAGCTGAAATGGTGACATTCCCAAAGGCGTTTTATAGGCTGTCCGATAAGCCCACACTGCTTCATCAAGCTTCAAAGCCCAATCCTTCCTAGAAGGACTTACCACCTTCTCAAGAATCCGTTTAATTTCACGATTAGACACTTCAGCTTGCCCATTGGTTTGAGGATGATAAGCTGTAGCAACTCGATGATTGATATTGTAGCGTGCCATCAGAGATGTAAACTTCCGATTGCAAAAGTGCGTACCTTCATCACTGATGATAACTCGCGGAGTGCCAAACCGAGTAAATATATTCTTGTGAAGGAAATTAAGCACCACCTTAGCATCATTCGTTGGAAGTGCCTTTACCTCCACCCACTTAGACACATAATCCACAGCTAACAGAATATACTGATTACCACATGACGGAATGAACGGTCCCATGAAGTCGATTCCCCACACGTCAAAGATTTCTACCTCCAACATGACATTAAGAGGCATCTCGTCCCTACGAGAAATATTACCAACTCGTTGACATCGATCACATCTCAACACAAACTGATGAGCATCTTTGAATAGAGTCGGCCAATAGAAACCCGCTTGAAGAATACGTGTGGCTGTCTTTTCACCCGCATAATGTCCTCCATAAGCTGTAGCATGAAAATCACTAAGAATAGCCTCGGTCTCACTGTAAGGAACACAACGCCTAATAATCTGATCAGCTCCTTGCTTGAACAAAAACGGCTCATCCCAAATGTACTGCTTGACATCATGTAAGAATTTCTTCTTTTGAGCATACGAGAGCTCAGGTGGTATGATGTTACTTACTAGATAATTCACAATGTCGGCATACCATGGTTCAACATCTTCCACACTGAATAGTTGCTCATCCGGAAAAAACTCATTAATAACCGTATGATCTTTAGGTGACTTCCCGTGATCTTCCAATCTAGAGAGATGGTCAGCTACCTGATTCTCCGTCCCCTTTCTATCCTTGATTTCCACGTCAAATTCTTGCAACAGAAGAACCCAACGAATCAACCTTGGCTTAGCATCTTTCTTCGCCAAGAGATAGCGAATAGCAGCATGATCCGTATAAACTGTCACCTTAGTACCAAGCAGATAAGAACGAAACTTCTCAAAACCATAGACAATAGCAAGTAGTTCCTTCTCAGTGGTGGTGTAATTCATCTGAGCATCATTAAGAGTTTTGCTTGCATAATAAATAACATGAAACACCTTTTCTTTCCTTTGGCCTAGAACGGCACCAAGTGCAAAATCACTAGCATCGCACATCAAAGCAAATGGTTGGCTCCAATCAGGAGCTGTAATAACTGGAGCAGAAATCAATTTCTTTTTCAAGATCTCGAAAGCATGTAAACAAGACTCATCAAACTTGAACGGAACATCTTTTTCCAAGAGATTGCAGAGTGGCTTAGAAATTTTTGAGAAATCCTTTATGAAACGCCTGTAGAACCCCGCATGACCAAGAAAGCTGCGGATACCCTTGACTGAAACAGGGGCAGGAAGGTTCTCAATAGTCTCCACCTTTGCCTTGTCAACTTCCAAGCCTTTACACGAAACCTTGTGTCCCAGAATGACACCTTCTTGCACCATGAAATGGCACTTTTCCCAATTAAGCACCAGATTTGTCTCCACACAACGCCTTAGAACCAAACTCAAGTTTCCCAAGCACTCATCAAAAGAATCCCCAAAGACTGAGAAATCGTCCATGAATACTTCCACATTAATTCCAATCATGTCAGAAAAAATGGCCATCATGCATCGCTGAAAAGTAGCTGGTGCTCCACACAACCCGAAAGAAACACGTCTGAATGCAAATGTACCAAATGGACAAGTGAATGTAGTCTTCTCTTGATCCTCGGGCGCTATGCAAATCTGATTGTAACCAGAATACCCATCAAGCAAGCAATAGTACTGATGTCCAGCCAATCTGTCGAGCATCTGATCAATAAACGGAAGTGGAAAATGATCTTTCCGAGTGGCCTTGTTCAACTTTCGATAATCCATGCAAATCCTCCAACCAGTAACTGTTCGAGTGGGAATGAGCTCGTTCTTTTCATTAGTCACCACTGTCATGCCTCCCTTCTTAGGCACACATTGCACCGGACTCACCCAAGAACTATCAGAGATCGGATAGATAATGCCTGCATCAAGCCATTTAAGAATTTCCTTCTTCACAACTTCCTTCATAACTGGATTCAGCCTCCTTTGATTGTCAACTGTAGGTTTAGCTCCCTCTTCCAAAGGAATTTTGTGCATGCAATAAGAAGGACTAATACCCTTGATGTCTGCTATAGTCCACCCAATGGCTGATTTGAAATCCCTCAAAATTCGCAATAGCTTTTCCTCTTCCATGCCTGAAAGCTTAGATGATATAATAACAGGTAAGGTAGAAGAATCACCAAGATAGGCATACCTTAGATGTTCAGGCAATGGCTTAAGTTCCAATTTAGGTGCTTCCTCGATCGATGGCTTAAGTCTAACATGAGACTTCTTCAGCTCTGACAACCCCAAAGATTCAAACGGAATCTCGAACTTCTTCCATGGAGATGCATTAAGATATTGCAATTGTTCTTCCTCCTCTTCGTTCTCAATCTCCAAGTCATTAATAAGAACTCTTTCCAACACATCAGATTTGATCAAGTGTTGAGTTGCGGAGCTAACCACCTTGTCCACCATATCAATTTTAAAACACACTTCCTCGTCAGTTGGAAGCTTCATTGCATTGAAAACATTAAAGGTCACATTTTGATCGTGCACCCTCATAGTGAGTTCTCCCTTTTGGACATCAATCAGAGTCCGACCTGTAGCCAAGAATGGTCGTCCCAAGATGATAGGGATCTTCTTGTCTTCCTCAAAGTCAAGAATCACAAAGTCGGCTGGAAAGATAAGCTTGTCGACCTTCACCAAAACATCCTCAACTATTCCTCGAGGATAAGTAACTGAACGGTCCGCAAGTTGCAGCGTCATAGTAGTTGGCCTTGGTTCTGGAAGACCAAGTTGCATGAAAACTGATAAGGGCATGAGATTAATGCTTGCCCCCAAATCACACAAACATTTGCTGAAGGAGAGATTTCCAATAGTACATGGAATGGTGAAACTTCCAGGATCCTTCAACTTAGGTGGCAACTTTTGTTGCAAGATGGCACTACATTCTTCCGTCAATGCAACTGTCTCTAGCTCCTCAAGTTTCAATTTCTTTGAAAGAATGCCCTTCATAAACTTCGCATAGCTCGGCATTTGCTCAAGAGCCTCTGCAAATGGTATGTTGATCTGAAGCTTCTTGAAGACATCCAAGAACTTAGCAAACTGCTTGTCAAACTTTTGCCTTTGAACTCGTTTTGGGAATGGAGGAGGTGGAAACACCTTTTCTTCTACTTCCTTCTGAGAATTATCAGTCCTAGCAGTTTTAGGATTCGAGAGAATAGCATTAGGTACCAAATCAGGAACGGATTCGACCCCAACGTCAAGATTATCATTCTTTTCCTCGGCTGAATTTTCTTCGTTCTGACCTTGTAGATTCTTCCCCGATCGTAAGGTTACTGCCTGGACCTGTTCCTTGTGATCTTTCTTGCCTGGATTCATCTCTGTGTCACTCGGAAGTGTTCCTGGTTGACGATTCAGCAATGCATTGGCTAGTTGGCCAATCTGATTCTCTAAAGTTTTCAATGACACCGCCTGACTCTTGTACATCATTCGCAGCTCTTCCAATTCGGACTTTTCAGACTGATTCAAAGAATTCCCTTGAGATGGTTGAAATCCAGGTGGATTGAATGGTTGCCTTGGAGCATAGGGTGGTTGTTGATAGTTCTGATTATATGGCCTTGCATTGAACTGCTGATTCTGTGGTTGCTGAACACCCCCCTGATTGTTGCTCCAACTGAAATTAGGATGATTCTGATTGTTGGGATGATAAGCATTAGGCACTGGTTGCTGAGCTCTTTGAAAATTACTAACAAACTGTGCTGATTCAGATGAGATAGCACACATATTTGTGTCATGAGCTCCTGCACACAACTCACACACCATAGCAACCTGGTTAGTCCCATGATTAGAAAGGGAATCTACCTTCATTGTCAACGCCTTGAGTTGAGCAGCAATAGCAGTAGCTGCATCCAATTCAAGAACTCCAGCCACTTTAGCATGTGGCAAGCGTTGAGTAGGATTCTGAAACTCATTGGCCGCCATCATCTCGATAAGATTATAGGCATCCTCATAGCTTTTTGCCCATAGCGCACCTCCAGATGCTGCATCTAACATAGGCCTGGACTGGGCTCCCAACCCGTTATAGAAATTGCTGATTATCATCCAATCCGGCATCCCATGATGAGGACAACGTGCCAAAATCTCCTTGTACCTTTCCCAAGCTTCCCCCAAAGATTCCTGGGGTTGCTGAGCAAACTGAGAAATAGAATTCCTATAAGCTGCTGTCTTCGCCATGGAGAAATACTTCGTCAAGAACTTTTGAGCACAGTCTGCCCAAGTTCTAATAGATCCTGCTGGCATAGAATGTAACCAACTCTTGGCTTTATCCCTAAGAGAGAAGGGAAATAGCCTCAATCTGATCGCGTCATCTGTAACTCCGTTGAATTTGAAGGTATCACAGATCTCTAGGAAGTCCCTAATATGAGCATTGGGATCTTCAGCAGAACTACCCCCAAACTGAACTGTATTCTGAATCATCTGAATGATGTTTGGCTTAAGCTCGAAGTTATTCGCCCCAATAGCTGGACGAACAATGCTGGTATGAATGTCCTCCACCTTTGGCTGAGAGAATTCACTCAAAGCCTTCGCTGGTTGTGCTTGATCTTCCATATCTTCTTCTGATTCAAGATTGTTTTCCACACTGGTGTTCTCAAAGTCAAGTTTCCTTCGTGCTAGTTCTTCTCTTCTTGCTAATTCTTCTCTACGTGCTCGAGCTCGTGTACGCATACACTCTCAATAAGTACCTGAAATTCACCAACTAGAAAATTTGGTGAGAAACGTCCTAGTCACCGAACTTTAATGACCACTGATGGTAAATAGTTAAACTAAACAAATAAAACCGCAATCCCCGGCAGCGGCGCCAAAAACTTGTTACGACCAAACTAAACACGCAAGTGCACGTGATCTCAAGTAATACATATAGCAAATAAGGTTCGTTCCAACAGGGACTCGTTGTTTATCTAGTTAATTCACTCACCAATGTATGATTATTATTCGATGCTAAAACAATTAACAAAGTGGTTTTGATTATCACTAAAATTTATCTAAGAATTATGACTAATTATCACTACTGAAACTGAGAATTATATTGATTTACTTATATGAATGAAACATGGGATTTCAACTTCATTAAACAATCCATCTAAAGTCTTCAATTCTCTAGCCCTTTCATGTGGTTTGTTAATACCTGATCGAACACACAAAACTGATATAAGCCAACTTTCGTTGTACTAATACCATCCTAAATAATATCCACAATTAAGATAGAAATCACTTAGTCTCCCAATTATGCTTAGTCCTTATATGTCTATAAAGATTGAAAACATAATGGTTGAAGTACAAGCATTCAATTGATCACATAGTCATCATAAAACGGTTAGAATTACGACACTAATTACGAATGATATTCTCACGCATAAACCTATGCTAGCATGGCAAGTTCTAAACTCTTAAATCCACTTTCGCTTCAATAAGAATTAACACACAATTACAGGAGTTAGCTACTCTCCTATAACGAATTAAAACAACCATGATAGGATATCGCATCAATCACACTATAGGCATCAAGAAGATTCAACTAATAGACTTCATGAATAACTACGTTAAAACCCCATGATAACGAATTAGTTCATAATCAAACTAATCGTCACCATGGGTTCTAATGAAAACATGATAGAAGAAAACGAATTATAACTATTATAAATATTAAGGGTTTTAAAGAATACACCAAATCCAAGCATCCACAAACTAGAAAGATTACAAGAAATAAATTGAATCGATCTTCTTCCTCGCTTCTTCGTGCTTGAATTCCGTAGATATATGATATGTCTCCCCGCTCTCCCTTATCTAGGGTTTTTTTTCCTTCCTTTTATATGCCTCTAGGTGCAACACTTCTTATGGAATTGACTTTTTTAGCTTTCCCTCGAAAAATCAGAAATTAGGTCAAAACAGGACTTTTCCCTCCAGACGTCCCGGCGCTGCCGCGCCAAGTTTATATAGGAACACGGCGCTGCCGCACCAATTTCACTGTTCAGCTTTTCTTGCAGCGCTGCCGCGCCAATTTCAAGCACTATTACGGCGCTGCCGCGCCATAACCTCTGGCCAGCAACTTGACTTTTTCCCTTTTCTTCATTATAACTCCAAATTTCATTCCGATTGCTCCTAGCACACCTGTAATCAATATACCTGCACAAAACCCTCAAAAGAGATCAAAAATACCACAACTCGAGTACAAACATACGTTTTAAGCCAAACGGAAACGTTCTAAGTGAATAAAATACCCACTTATCAACAAACCTCGACAACTCCATAAACCTTGTTTCATATTGGGGCACTGTCATACTTCCCTGCTTTAACTCCAAAAACTTTAATTCCATCTGATATCTTATATAGTCCGGAAAATACCTTTCCAAAAACAACTCTGTAAATCTTGCCCACCTAATCAATCCCTCGGGTTCCATAGCCCTACTCGTTTCCCACCAATAACTGGCCTCATTCTTCAGAAAATAGCTTGCATACTCCGTCTTCTTATCCTCTGCCACTTTTATCAAGGCAAAAGCCTTTTCCATCTCCTTCAACCATGCCTTAGCCTCTACAGGGTCTGCCGATCCTTTAAATTCTGGAGGTTTTGCTGCTTGGAACGATTTGAACGTAATCGCCGGTGCTGCTTGCTGGTGATGCTGTTGATGCTGCTGATGCTGATGTTGTTGCTGCTGTTCTAAGAGCTGTTGCTGAAATGCTTGTTGCTGCTGTGCTAATGCGGCAGTCTGTTGAGTAAGAGTATTTAACAACTGGATTACCATCGGGTCCATGTGGCCCGTGGGAGGTGTATTCTGTTGACCTTCTTGGTCAAGGGTATCAGTCGTACGGGTTTGTCGTCTAGGAGCCATATCGCTGATGAATGAACAAGAATTGGCTTAATCAAACAGTCCATATAATAGAAGGAAGGATCACAATTGATATCTCGAAGGTTTACAGATTTTCTCAACGGTGTATGGGTACACTCGTTGTAACAAGTAGAATAACAGTTATGATGCTGGAAATGAATGACAAGGGAATAAATACAGTTCTATAAAAGAGGTTTATCATATATATATAGATAGAGTTAGTACAAGCGTAAAACGCTTCAAAAGAAAGTATATCATGGCTGAACCATAACTTCCGATCAGCAATATAACAAAATGCAACAACAACCTGAGGCGTTCCTATAAGCCCGGTGCACTGCTGATTCTACAATATGCATCTATATACTAACTGTCTAGAAACCATATACCCATGTCACATCTGTCTGCTCCTAAAACCTGCTCACAGATCACCTGCTCCTGCCGTCCATAACGGGGGTCCTGAAATCTCTGCAATCTCACTCATCGCATAATCCAAAATCTGTCTCATCCCTGCTACTGTCTCTCCCTCTCGACTAGAAGCTAATCCATGCAATCGAGTCTCAACCAAGGTCCTCGTAACCCTAAACCTCATCTGAATGTCCCTGATCTGATCTCTAAGTCTGTCCCTCTCTTGGATAGCGGCTGCTTCGATCGAACGAACCCTACCCATCTCCATAACCTGACCATAAAGGTATTCCTTCTCTCTATTCACCCGCTGATACACATGGTGTGGAACTGGTGGCTCACATAACTGATACAAAGGACCACAAACTGATGCCTGAGACACTGGTGCTGGGGCTACTTGTCGGAGTGGAATAGGACAAGGTACCTGATCTCTCCTGACTACCGGATGCTGATGCCTAGGCTGGTATCGCTTTGGCCGAGACGGTCCTGCTCTCTCAACGGGTGTAGGTATCTCCGCTATCGTATCCTCGGAAGGGTCTGAGTCTGAACTAGAACTAGGGGGCTGCAATTATAACCACATTTAATTACTACGCATAATATCCTTAGTTGACCTCCTAATATTCTTAAGTGAATTCCTAACTCCCTATGTTATCCTGGACCCTAAGTCCTAACTTGTTTCAATTGCCATAACCTGTTACTCTGATACCAACTGTGACGCCCTCCAAACCCGGGGTACAGATTTGAGGAGTCATCCGACCAACGGAACACTATTTATCACATGCATAATATATATAAAGACACAAATACCCCTTAACCAAGACCGCATCCAGATTATGGCAATGAACACAAGCTACTACAATCTTTTATTAATACAATACCAGTTTTATCAGAGTTATTACATCACAGTTAAAGTTCAAATCTAGACATCTAATCTAGAAAAGCAAAACAACAACTACCCTGCCAATTACAATGACTCGAGGGGCTCTCCTGGCTGCTGGTGAACTATCGGTCACGCTATGCTGACTCATACTCTCGCTTCACTGGAATAGGGTTAGAAAACAACAAGCAAGAGTGAGCCAAAATTGCTCAGCAAACATCATATGAATCATTTCTATCACAGTTGTAAGGATATAAATTTATGATATCAGAATCAACAATATTTAGCTAACACATGCTTTGTATCAATAACAATTGAAGAAAAAGAATTAGAATTTGGCTTATACATTTTATTCAAATCAAAGGTTGTGCTGCTGGCCAGCCACGCATCAACCCCGGACTAGCTCACAGCATAGTCCTCTACTGGATCCTAGGCCAAACTGGGCCTTAAGTTATTCCGACCATAAATATGGCCCGACCAATTACTGGTCCATTTTAAAAACACATGACAAATCTATCATAGGGTATAAACAATAACATGCTCAATAAGATAAACTCAATGTATAATAATTGCAAAAGAGCTTCAACTGCTCAGTATCAAATGAAGATCGAGAAAGAATCATGGAATAATTTCAATGGTATAGTGTGCTCATTCAATAAGGAAATCAAGATTGGTAGTTGATAATCAATGACCATAATCAACAGTCAAGATGGAAGTCAAATAATCAATGGTTGTCACTAATGATCAAAGGATGATAAACAATAACCAAATGGTGGTAAACAATAATCAAGTGAGTTGGAAATAAGGGTTTCCGATGCAGATCAAATCAAAGAATCAAGAATCTCTAAGGAAATGGAATCAGTTGTCCAAATGCGGTTAAAAGATTGATAATTTGAATTGTTCTGGGGATAATGGTATTCAAGTAATCAAGACAATAATAAATTCTATCACAAGTAAAGGCACAGATACTTGCCTGGTCTACGTTGCTGTCGGATCGACTCTGCTCACTCTACCTTTCCCTTTCCCTTGCTCCGGGAACTCGATTCTATAATTAAACAACTCATCACAATAAGTCTAACTATTCTCGTTCTACTCTCGACACTTATTCAATTAATAATCACATTTAAACAAGTAACCGGTTACGTATCGGACGTCCGGAATGATTTACGATATTTAAAACTCAAATATTTGCCCTAGTACGGGCATATACTGACTATAAAACACAACACACAATTAATATGAACCATATAGCACTTATAAACATTTTTAAAACATCATACGAAACTTATTTGAATTTTAAATAAGTCACGTTTAATTTTTAAATCAAAACTCGGATTTTTAAATCCAATATAAACATTTAAATGCAAATAAATCAATTAATAAAATTAATTGACACTTTTTAAATGCTCAAACTATTTTTAAATAAATAAATAGGCTTGAAAATAATTAAACTGAATTTTAAATTAATTAAATCTAATTAATAATTAATTTTTAAGAATTAATTGATTAAAAGAAATAACCAATTAATTAATAAATTAATTATTAATTAAAAATAAATAAAATAATTAAGTTTAATCAATTTTCGAATTTAAAATAATAAATATAATTTTCTAGAATTTTTCTGATATTAAAATAAAATTCAAAAACAGTTTTTAGAAATCGAATTAGGGTTTTGAAGATTGAAACCGGGTCAAACTTCGGGTAAACGGGTCGGGAAGAACAAATCCGGGTTTTCCAGAATCTGACCGGTGTCCGACGACCGGAATTCTTAATTCCCGATCAAACATGACCAAAATAATAGGGCTTTTGTTCGCCTTTGCAAGACAAACACAACCCACACAAAAACATCTCTGTCCCATGCCGGAATCGAGCCCAGAATCCGGTCAAAGAAACCGTCGGGGAAAACTCCGGCCGAAAACCCGATCTCTCTCATTTCTACATGAAACTCAAATATTAATATACCAAAACGAAGCTTATAACTCATACAATCAAAGCCCCATATCAAAACTTATGTCAGATCAACAACAAGGACGAACGAAGTAAAAGAAAAATTTGGGTCAAAACCCGAAAATCAAACCCATCAAAATTGAACATAAACAGGAAATTAAAGCATGGATTCTTGCTAATTAGAACCCTGGGAACATGTTAGAAGCAACCAATTGAACGGAGAATCAACAGAATGAAAATCTCCAAATTAATCAAGAACCCTAATTTAATTCGAATATTGAAAAATTCATAATAAATCGAAAAATTACCAGATGATGATAAGGTTGGAAGATTTTGAAACTAGAGATCAAGAGCTTTGATTTGAGTACTTGAACTTTGATCTCTGAAATCAATAACACCTTGAACGAATGGATTGGTTATTCAAGAACACGAAGAACACGTTTCGGAAATTTTTACTTTTTGATTATTCGCAATGCAGATTCTGAAGGTTATAAGGTACGATTCGTCTGTATATATTTTTGGAAAAATAATACTCCAAGGAACACTTTTGGATCGTTATAGATCCACTGGATCGTTTAAAAACCCTAATTAGGTTAAAAATACGTTTTACGAGAAGATAATTATCTACAAGGATTGATAATCATCCAAATCAATACATATCATTATATAACTAATGCTCAAGAATACTGGGGCTATAACAAAGGTAATATTGATATAAAACGATATATCCGTCCCCTTAAGCAATTAGGGTTCAGAACAATTTTTCCCTTTTTGAAGAAAACGAATTATTCTTGCAGAATCAAATAGGTAGGAATGAACTGATACGAATATCTCTCTCGATAATGATTCGAATACGAAAGACGAAGAGATATTAATTAATGTACGAAATTCCAATGGGGCCCTTGAATTATCAAAACGGGGCTCAGATTTGAAGAAAATTCCAAATGACGAAATATTTGAAAGGGGCTTCCGACTCACCAATTAGCACATAATCACACAATAATTATCATTTAATAATATTCCAATACTCCACAATAAATATTTTTATATTAAATATATCATTTAATCAAATAATAAAATTCACGGATATTACAACCACCTCGTCACCACTTTCACCACCACCACAAGTTCAAAAGAGCCTTGTCATTGGTGACAAAACATGATATTAGCCACACAATTAAATGGAAAAAGTATTAAGGATTAATTAGACAAAACAAAGGAAAAGAAAATCAAAGAAAACAAAAGCAAAAGAGATGCACCAAGGTGAAGAACACCATTCGGCTATTTTCATTCTTCAAACCCTTAAAAACTTTTCTACCACTTCCACTCAACCATAAATCAAGATCTTGGGCTCTAAATCACCCTCTTCCAATATCCAAGGTAGATCTCTAATCTTATCCTCATCCATGGATGATAGCTTGGTCAAAAATGGATTCAAAGTTGATGAATAGTGATGTGAATAGTAAACTCATAAGATCTTGTTTTGTTTTGATGTTTTTAGGTTTGATTAGCATAGTTAAGGAGCAAGGAAGGATATACCATCCATATATAACCGTTGTTAAGTTCCAAGGAAGGTATAAAACTTCTTCCCTTTTTGAGATTATGCTTGATCTAGTAGTTATAAGTGATTGTTTAAGAACTATGTAGTAATGAAGCATGTATGCATGATTTTGAGTATGTTTGATGGTTGATTTGTGGATAAACTTATGAACTAGAGTATGACCATGTTTGGACAGAAAAGTGTAGTGTTAACTTGAGGTTTGATTGGTGGTTGGTTGATTGTTGATTGGTGGTTGTATTGAGTGTTTAAAAACACGGGAATCGCGTTTAAGCACCGTTACCATGTCGAATTTTACTTAGGTAATTTGGACAGAAACCACGGTTACATTAAAGGGCATAAACATGAAGTTTCTGACCATGAGCATGTAGGCCCTGTTTCCTAGTTTGTTTTAGCGAAAGAATCGTGTTGTTTCAATTTACGGTTTAGGAGAAACGTCCGTTTTAGTGAAAGCGGTTTCGCGTAACTAAGTAGTTCATTGCCTGAACTTTGAGATAGGGATCAAGCCCTTTAAAAATGGAATTGGATTGAGATATTAAAATGGATACTATCATGGATAGTCTAGAAAGGAACCTAGAAGGTTTCGTGTTAAAAAGATAAATTTGTGATTTTTTAAAAATACGTGAACAAAGGTTGCGCGAGTGAAATACCCTTAAGGGGATGGTTAAAAACAAGGAGTTAGTAAAGGAAAAGTACTTGGGTTTTGTGAATAGATTTTCACCCAAGCTTTTGACTTAAGAGTTTACGGAATGTTATGAGGTTATAGATGACCAAGAGAGAGACAATTGATGTTCGTTAATAGAACGTTAGTGCTTAAGTTAAATGCACTTTAAATGATTAAGCCACGGGACTGATCGGGTATTTCTTTGTTTATAGATTTCCCGGCAAGTTCTCGAACCCCTAACAACCAAGGACCCGAGACAAGTTTTCTCATTCCATGTTGTATTTTAAAGTACCATATTCTGATGTATGCATATAATAGATGCAAGTTTTCAAACCCTACACCATATAATGATGTTGTTGTGATATATGTTGTGATATTGATAAATACGCTGATTTAATGCTGTGAAATGACTTATAAAATGTTTTCGCTTTTAATAAAAAGTTGTATAAGATATAAGGTTTATATGCTAGATTAATACTAGATATAAACCAAGGTTAAAGACTCTAAGTATAGAGTACTTGTATGATAGTTTTAAAACTTAGACCGGGAGTCAAAGTATTATTTTGTTTTGATCCTACTGTCAGAAGCTGGAAGGTTCCAGGGACAGTTATATTTTAAAGATTTATTAAATATTTCAATATCTATATATTATTGGATATTTAAGGTGAGATATTTAAATAATATTATAATAAATATTATTTGAATATTATTTAATTAAGTGAATATTATTTTGAATATTCACTTAAGTGATTTTATATTGAATAATAATTCAATACTTATTATTTTAATATTATTTAATTAAGTGAATATTATTTTGAATATTCACTTAAATGATTTTATATTGAATAATAATTTAATATTTATTAAATATTCCAAATATGATTTAAAAATCATAGAACCTTATTATATGATTAAAGGTTCTATTATTTACACAAAAATATAAATTTCTGATTTTCAGAAAAGATATTAAAATAGAGATTCCCAACTATTATCTTAAGATATTTAAAGGTAATTAAATGAGGATAGTGTTTTCTAACTCATCGAAAATTTGGGAATCTAGTTCAAGAAGTCGAGGACAGAGTTTTACTTCCACTGTTCCTCTAGAATAACTATAGCTGGGGATGGCTCCCCCATTCAAGTAAAGTATTTCAAACTTGCTAAACTCCGAAATTTCAATAAACTCCCTGGTCATGATTTCAAAATACGTAGTACTCATCGGTAGTTTCGTTGACTAATGTCAACCCACACTTTGACTTACTCCTTTCAATTACTCTGGAGTAAGGTATTCTGAACGGTTACAAAGTTTTGACAAGTATTTGTACTTGGGAAAAATGGAATTAAATTCCGATTTCCGTTTCATGGATATTTTTCATCATGGGAATTGGAAGGGCCTACACGGTAATGAAATAGGTGCCGGGGTAGTGCCAAAATTATCAAGGCTTTCCCGGTGACGAAATAGGCGCCGAGGTAGTGATCTCTTGCGTGCTAAGGCTTGCCCGGTGACGAAATAGGCGCCGAGGTAGTGATCTCTTAGCACAGTGGCCCGTATGCGGTCAGGGTGATAACCGAACATGAAGTCATCCTTCTACTAGTAGAAAAGTTACGTTATGATACCACGGCTGATCACCGTGTATCGTGGTTCCAGTATATTCCCTTCCCTCCGATTGGAGTTATGCTGCACATTGTAACAAAAGCCTAGGCGCTGAGTTACTGATAATGTGACAGTGATGAGTAATGATGTTCCTCATATAGTAGTTGTACTGTATGGCATGTTTTGATGAAAAGAATGTTTAAACATATCATTCTGTATACGAATGAAGTTTTAAAAGTTTTCAATTATGATATCAGCTACATGTATGAGTATGCTGCTATATATTGTTGTTGAACTTCAGTGCTCATTCTTGCTTCTTTTATAAAAGGTGTTCATTACTGATATTCTACAGTATTTTGAACAGTATGAGATATCTAAATAGATATGTGAGTATATATGTTGAAAAGGTATTTAAGACATACTATACATCGAACTATATAGTGTTTTGAATCAATGAATAGGCTTTAAGCTTTGATTCCAATATTTGATATCTATTTTAAAAAGATATGTTTTGAGTCTTGGTTATCATACTGATACCAAGGAGTTCCAAATGATTACGAAGAATATATGAGTATGATTATAAGTCATACGGTATTTTGAACGGTATACTATTTTGGGGTTAGACCCTAGTGGTGTTAAAAACTTTGATCCCATATGGATTATCTTCCTAAAAGGTTTAAAGATTTAAACTGGGATAGATTTCTTGCTGAGCACTATTAGCTCAATTCTTGCTTTATTAAATCTTTCAGCATGAAGAAAACATTGCCGATTCGCCTCGTGTTACGAGAGTAAGGGAATGGAGAGACCACCCTTGAGTTAGTTCAGCAGGATGGATAATGCCGGAGTTAGCAGAAGAATTGTAGCTCGATTTAGTAAGAGTTGTTTTCGAGTAGGTTTGTATTATTAAACCTTGTATAGAATTGTGAGGTCTATTATTTTAACTTCAAGTAGAGGTTGTAAATGATAGATGAGATCCTGAATAGTACATTTGATTTGTAATAACAAATGTTAATTATTGTTGCTCATTTCCAAGGCTATAACTTGTGTGTGTGTGTGCGTAAGTGATTGGGGTCTTTGGAGTTGTATTATTAGAATGTTGTAAGTAATGCAGGTATTGTATAATTGATGGAGCGTGACAACCCAGATTCCTGACCCCGTATCTGGGGGTGTTACATATCTAATGACTTGTTTTCCAAGAACTACGTGAGGCTTGATCCCTATATAAGGGGTACGTAGGCACCTTGTATGATACAACAATTGACACTCGGCAAATAGCAAGAGAAAGAACCCATTCTCTATTCAATTTTCTGAGGAGTCATCATACAAGTCCAGCCACCACTTTCCATAAACCTCCAATACACTGTTGTACGAAATTCCTCCAACAACAAAGTACAATCTCATGTACTCATAGTTCGACCTTGATAAGGTAGGCTATCCATAAACATAACTTGAAAACTTTCTTGTACATTCGTTCTCATAAAACCTGTGAACCACACTCTTGTCTCAGACGAAGTTACTCTCCTAGATTGGGATTTTCTATTGCAACTATTACAAATCATAAGAAACACAATAAAAAAAATAGATATACATACTGTTAGATCCAAATAAATAATCTAGGATCATCTTATGTGATATTATCAAGTTTACATAATAAACTCTAGCGTGAAAACATACCTGATTCCATTACGGTAGATATGAATACGGATTATGGGACTTGATCTTCCATAGACTTGATTCGCCTCAAGCCGTATCTCGCTCAATTTTATGGGAACAGATGAGTAGAGGTTATGAATAGCCTTGGGGACGAAAAACCTATTATGTTCTTTATATAGTAGTTGAATCAGAGCCCATTAACCCTAATAAGACTTACTATTGGACACATTATAAAGCTCATACCGAACAAGATGTTATTGGACCCTTTATTTTAGACCACTTAATTAGTCCAAATATAGAATAAACATTAAATATAATTGTTTTTAATTTGTAAGCCCATATATTGTGATTATTAATAAAATAATCTAACAATCTCCCACTTGGGCTACAAATTATACCAAACAACAATTACATTCAATAACCTTAAGTGCGCACAAAATTGTTTATTCTTTACAAACATCTTCCTTAGTCAATCTGGTCCATCTCATATATAAACATGAAACCAAAGCGACCTTCGTCACATCACTGTAACTTGATCCTCAATGATCACCACATAAATATACTCAATGACATAGGTCAAGTATGGATGTGTAACTGGAAATTACATGCAATATGATCTCAATCATGCCTATTTCCAATTGATCCTTAATAACCTAGTGAGATCAATCTTTATTCTTTCAACTTTATGTCAAAACCACAATTGGAAAGAAAATAACTCATTTAGAGCAATAATAGAGAGATCAAAAAAACAAAATTAACTTTATTCTGCAGAAAACACAATGTATCACAATAGTGTCAAACTAAAACTGAGTACCGAATATAAAAACTAAACAGAACTCCCACTAAAACTGAATATCCTCCAATGAGGCAACACCAATATGAGCAATATGCCCATGAAGACCTTAGGTGTCAAATAAACTTTAGTTGGTGAGTCTGCTAGCATAAAATTTGTTCTTACATGCTCAGTAGACACTATCTGATTTTGCACTCTCTCTCTCTATAACTAGATATTTAATGTCTATATCGTTTAGATATAAAAAAAATATAACCAGATGTAGATTATTCTTTATCTACGCAACTAGTAAGATCAGAATCGGAATACTTGATGATCTCCAAAATTTCCGACTTTCTATAAACGAGCATGCAATATTGTTGTTCATTACAAGTACCTCATAACCCGTTTAGTAGCAATCTAATGATTCATTCCGGATTTACTCGTATATCTGCTTAACATACCCATAATATATAAATGCCAAATCCAGCCGGGTACAAACTTGACCAAACATAAGACTCCCAATAGATGAAGCATATGGAATGTTCTGCATCTCTTTTCCTTCAAAATCATTCTTAGGGCGTTGTTTGAGACTAAACTTGTCTCCTTATGTTGTTGAGTTTGTTCTTGTTGAGCATCGTCTTGATTTTCATTAGGAAGCTGTATAGGTATATCCACATTGTTGTCTTGAACTATATGAGGTAAAAAAACCGATTCTTCCTCAAAGACAACATCCATAACTTTATCTTCCCCTTCAAAACTCAACATCTTCATAATGTACTCCTGAATATTTTCTTTAGCTTTATACCTTATCTGAACAAGATTAGCTAGAAGCTTACTTGTCTCAGCCTTTTAGTTTTTTTTAAAAAAACGCTTTTCAAGCTCATCAAGAAAATCCTTTACAGATACCTCATCGGAGTCATCAGACATACCGCCTCTGAATGCTTCAGGAATGCTGCGCTTTATCATCATTAGACTTAAGTGATTAGAACGTTCTCACTTCTCAAAGTTCAATTTCACATAAGCAGAACTTTCATCCGTATGAGAAGAAATTTTTTCTTTCTTTATAGCATAGTCTAAATCAATGAATGAAGTCGAGAACTAACAGAATGTTCTCTTTCCAGCTCTTAAAGTTTTGTGCCATTAAGCACAAGAATGCAGTTCATGTTGGCAGTTATAGTAGCAGCAGATGCATTAATTAGCAATTTGGAACAAAAAACATATAAGCTCGCAAAAAAAAAAATTATGTCATATTCAAACATAAAAGCATGCATTAAATAAAACATGAATTTAAATACTATAATGTGTGTGGGCCCATTTAGACAAGATACCTAGCACAACATTAACATTTATTCTTTGGACAGAAATATTAACTTGTAAGTGGTACTCTCTACGCAGAAATCAAATATTAATAATAAATTTGGTCAAGCAAAAAACCTTCCTTTGGGCCAATTTAGTGCTCACGTGAAAATTTTATAATTATTACATATTTATTCCCGCATGCATATTCATTATTTGGCCATTAAATAACCTTCCTTTGGGCCGATTATTATAACACATAAATAATAAATATACACATCCTAATATTTCAAAATAAATAAATCTACACATAAATATCACTTTGGAGATATTTTGCTTCAACTCAATTATTCACGAAATAAAAGGACAAGATAAATAATTATCTCAAAAAAAAAAATATGATGCCCAAAATCCATATTATCGTAAAAATATTAAAATAAATCACCTAATATTTTAATACTTTATAATTGATTGCATAAATATTTTGAAAAAATATTCACCGACAAGCTCCTGACTTGAATCCATTTATAAGCCAGACTCCGAAAAAATCAACATACACAATTATAACATTCATGAAATATGAAATAGAATCACTGACATAAAACAATCCAAACCTTACCATATTAATTAAAATATGACCTTATGGCATATAAGAAAACCGAAAAACACTAGAACTGTCATGATTTTACTCATGTAACGTTATAATGACTCAGAAAAACGC
Organism: Heracleum sosnowskyi; assembly: GCA_030848705.1. NCBI lineage: Eukaryota > Viridiplantae > Streptophyta > Magnoliopsida > Apiales > Apiaceae > Heracleum > Heracleum sosnowskyi. The sequence goes on along the minus strand of CM061238.1, from coordinate 54,961,037 downwards.
TTGTACAGTATTAATATTTAATAATATTTGAGATCTATGATATGTGAATATTGTGTGAAAGGTGGATATTTGAAAATGTGATGATTAGATGTTTACTTGGTGAATGGTATGGATTAAAATATATGTGTATGCTTTTAATTGCATTTTATATGAATTTCTTATTAAAAATTAGTTCTTTTTGACATTCCGGAAATTTTATAAAATCATCGGAGATTCTTTTTATTGTGAAATCTTTTTCACAACCTTTATTTTATATTCTATTATTTTCTAAAATTAGTGGAGGAATTTAGTTTTGGCCTTAAGGATTTAAAACTGATTTTATGAGTTAAATGTAATTTATGTGATTTAAACTTTGAAAATTCATATTTAATTCAATTTTGATCATAAAAATATTTTAAAAATATGTGTGAGCTTGTAAATTTGTATTCTCTGTTTTAAAAATAAAATTGTGATTTTTAGATATTATTTTCATTTTATTTCGGATTTTAGAAAGGCATTATATTGGTTTTCTTTTATTAAAAATCAGATTTTTAATTGTGAAGTTACTGTTTTGCCCTTGGGGCTTATAAAACACTCAATCCCAGCATTCTACCCCTTTTCTTATTGTCGACACCTCCATTCTCTCTTCTCTGATCTCTCTCTCTCTCTCTCGGCTATTCTCATTTTCTGTAAGAACTTCATCCCTCTCTTCTTTTCTTTCCACAAAATCGATTGTTGTATATATATATATATATACTATATTATTAAAGCCGAAACATTGAAAGTTTTGGTTTTCGGTTAACGGTCGGTTTTTGATTTTCGGTACTTTTTCTAATTAATAAATTAATAATATAATCAAAATTTGGGAAAACTTTATTCTACATTAATATTTCACAATATTTTACTACATAAAAATCAAATAATATTGAAATCTAATCAAAAAAATGGAAATGTGGGATCTAATTTGTTTAAATTTAGGATACACTACTACAAATATACTTTCTTTTTAGGATAACGAAAGTTACTACAAATCAAATCTTTAATGGAATTGTATTATTGTCAAGTTACCAAAATAGTAACTAGATGATTGGCTTTTATAATTAAAATATTTTTTTTCTAACAAAATCTACTCCTTTTCCAAAAATATCATTACAATTATCTTTAAATTAAAACATTTTACCTTTTATATTTGTTATTACTAAAATCTATGTTTTCCAAAAATATGAGGTGCAATCTTTACTTATTTATTTTAAAACCTATTTTAATACTCTATTTAATATATAATAAAATAATATAAAAATATTAACTAACTGATTGCCTTTTATAATTAAAAAACAAATCTAACAAAATCTACTACATATTAATATTAAAATCTAATTTGTTTAAATTTAGGATACACTACTACAAATATACTTCTTTCTTTTTAGGATAACGAAAGTTACTACAAATCAAATCTTTAATGGAATTGTATTATTGTCAAGTTACCAAAATAGTAACTAGATGATTGGCTTTTATAATTAAAATATTTTTTTCTAACAAAATCTACTCCTTTTCCAAAAATATCATTACAATTATCTTTAAATTAAAACATTTTACCTTTTATATTTGTTATTACTAAAATCTATGTTTTCCAAAAATATGAGGTGCAATCCTTACTTATTTATTTGAAAACATATTTTAATACTCTATTTAATATATAATAAAATAATATAAAAATATTAACTAACTGATTGCCTTTTATAATTAAAAAAAAAAATCTAACAAAATCTACTCCTTTTCCAAAAATATCACGACAATTACATTTAAATTAAAACATAATATCTTTTATATTTGTTATCACTAAAATCTCTATTTTCCAAAAATATGAGGTGCAATCCTTACTTCTTTATTTTAAAATCTATTTTAATACTTTATTTAATAAATAATATAAAAATATTAACTAGCTGATTGCCTTTTATAATTTTAAAAAAAAAATCTAACAAAATCTACTTATTTTCAAAAAATATCACGGGCAATTACCTTTAAATTAAAATATATTACCTTTTATATTTGTTATCACTAAAATCTCTATTTTCCAAAAATATCAAGTGCAACTCTTACTTATATATTTTAAAACTTATTTTAATACTTTTAATTATTAAAAAAAAAACTTACCTATTTTAACAAATGAACATATTTTTTTTAACAAATACAATTAATATAATTAAAACACATCATCACTAAAATTCTTATTTCCCAAAAATATGAGGTGCAGTCCTTACTTATTTATTTTAAAACCTATTTTAATACTCTATTTAAAAAATAATAAAATAATATAAAAATAGTAACTAGCTGATTGCCTTTTATAGTTAAAACATTTTTTTTCTAACAAAATCTAATTTTTTCCAAAAATATCACGGGCAATTACCTTTACATTAAAATATATTACCTTTTATATTTGTTATCATTAAAATCTCTCTTTTCCAAAAATATCAAGTGCAACTTATATATTTTAAAACCTATTTTAATACTTTTAATTATTTAAAAAAATTACCTATTTTAACAAGTGAACATATTTTTTTAACACATAAAATTAATATAATTAAAACACATCTAAAAATATTACGTGCAGTTACTTTTTTTTAATTAAAACATGTTAATTTTTCTATTTGTCCTTATTAAAAAAACTTACTTATTTTCACATGTCAACATATTTTTTTAATAAATACAATTAATATAATTAAAACACTTCTAAAAATATCACGGTCAATTACTTTTTTTAATTAAAACATGTTAGATTTTCTATCTGTCCTTATTATTAATATTATTTTATTATAAAATAATATTAATAATACATCATTTATCTTCCTCGGCCTCATTTGTATTTTTTTTATATTTTTTATGTTCCAATGAATATTTAAGTTTCTCATTTTATAATTTATCATATTAATTTTTACTTTTATTTTAATATTTTCCATTCACATTAAATTTTTTAGTTTATTATTTTTAAGGCCCGTGCCTTGCACGGGTTATAGGCTAGTATATATATATATATATATATATATATATATATATATATATATATATATATATATATATATATATATATATATGTATGTATAATCGTGTATGTGTGAGTGTATGGCCGTGTGTATTCATGTGTGTATCAGTTTTCATGCAAAGGGATTTTGGCGATTTGATCTTGATTAAATCCCGAAATCCTTGGTTGATGATGATTCCGTGATTATTGGGTTGTCTAAATTGCTTATTGGTGAGGTTTGTGAAGGAAACCTGAATTCCGGGCACCTCCAAACCATGCCGTCGTCGGCAATGAGCTCCGGCGAGCCGACGGGGATGATGATGATGTTCTTGATTCCAAATTTGTATATTAATAGCTATATTTAGATGTAATTTGGGTTGCATGTTGAGGAATCGAAATGCATGTGTGTATTTTCGATTTTCCCCATTTTGTAAAATTTGTTTGAAGTATTGATGTTGATGATTAATTGATAGCCTCAAGGTTATAGTGATTTCATGTTAGTGATTGTGTTAAATTTAGAAAATTTTGGATTATATATGTTTGATGTTTGATTTTAAGTTGAAGGTTTTGATTTGGGGATTTTGTTGAATTCAAAGTATATGGATTGTTGATTAGTTAATTGTGGTATTTGGTAATTGCATGTATAGATTTTTAGTAATTTCTGGAGGACATGAGTTTAATTTGTAAAACCTTTTCAGCTAAGGAGGAGTTTTAGTTTTGATATTGGATGATTGATTGTAGTAGAGCTTATGTTTGTGGATTGGTTTTGAATAAATGAACATCATGTTGAGATGCCAGAAACTGCCTGTTCTGTTTTGATTATTTGTGAATGGTTGCTGCCTGTTTTAGACAGAGAGTCTAGGATGTCACTGTTCTAATTAGAGTCTAGTTTTTGCACGCGCAAACCTTGTATCGATAGAGTTAACGAATAAAAAGTTATGCTTGTTTTACTAAAAGTTGAGCAGCAGGGATTTTTCTGTGCTTCAGTACGTACTTTAATCTGTTCGGGTTTAGTCTAAATAAACTGTTTTGAAGTTGGAATTTTTATGCTGATTTGGATTAGTATTCAGGAAGTATCCTGTCAAATATGGTATTTATTGGATTAGTTTTGGATTTATGAAAAATGTTTTAGTAAAGTTGTGCAGCAGGGATTTTCTGTGCTTCAGTGCCTACTTTAAATAGTTCGTTTTTAATCTGAACAAGTTGTTCTGAAGTTGAAACTTTTATACTAAGTGGGATTAGTAATCAGGAAGTAGCCTGTCAAATTTGGTATTTGTTTGACTACTTTTGGATTTATGAAAAATGTTTTAGTAAAGTATGCGCAGAAGCTTTTTCAGCTTTTTGAGATGAAAACATTGTTTGTAAAGGTGTTAAGGATATGGTTAGCATTGGTCAAGTTGATTTAAAGGGATAACTAAGTGTGGAATAAACGGAAAGTCAGGATATATACATATATGTTAAAGGAGTATGTTATGTGAACCTAAATGGCAATGTGCGCTTATGTGAGTTTTGTGCTTATTATATGGTTAAGAGTTATAAGTGATATAAATATTATGTGTTTACGCGTTTAGGGAACGTTGGGTAGTTTAGAATAAGGATTAGAATTTTGAGAGGATCATTCTAAGATAGTATATACTCTTTTGTAGAGTCACGAGACGTGGAACATAGAGATAAAGGAAAGGTGAAGGCAGAAATTCAGTGAGCACGGTTGTTCTAAAAGCTACTTAAGAATCCGAAGAAGTAGAGCCTAGAAATAAAGGCAAGACTAAGGTGGAGAACCAGTGAATCTGATTACTCTTTTTAGCTACTTAAGGCAAGTAATTCTGACTTGCTTTCACTTCTAAATGCCATTCTTTCATTTTGACATATATGAATTGCTATCTTGTTTATATGCCCTTTTAATCCTGAAAACATATCATGTTCATTCGGTAAATCCTTATTTCTGTTCATATACCTTGTTGGTTCATACACCATACTATGTTTAGTTCTTTCTTTGATCCTTTACACCCAAAAGTGAATATACCAGAACTCACATTTTAGTACATATCCAAAACATACCTATGACATTTACTTCTTGATTTCCCATTGATAGAAATCCAGATTGATCAAATTGAACTTACCTGATTCACAAAAGATTCTTATATACAAACATTATAGACACAACACAAATGTTATATGAACCATATCTTGCTTGAACTTCTCTCCAGATCTTACCCTTATCCTTTGATTATACTCACATTTTGATGCCTTTTTAACCTGAGATTCTATTGCATTAGATTTGAACTTGTACCTATGAATCACCCACTTACTTGAAATTTGAGAATACATGAACTTTCACTTTGACTCTATACAAATACTTATCTTTTGATTTAAAAGGGTTTCTTTCATGAGAAAGGTTTTAAAAGAAAGGAAGTTTCAAAAGTTATAATCATTTAAATTCCGATTTATGGTTTCCACGGATTCCTAAGATTGGAGGCGTAAGAGGCCGAGTGACGCCGGTCCAGCACTTTTAATTATAATGCAATGACTAGGGATGGACTAGTCTACATGCCAATGTGTGCCTAATGGGACCCAATACAAGGACCAGAGGGACTGTGTGTCCGGTATGGGGACTTTACGTGGCTGATCACCCGTATTGTCCGGTGCGTTGTGAAAAATCTCCAAATTACTTATTGCTTTTCTTGAAATCATATATCTTTATAAGGAAATTGGTTTACCCTTTGAAATTGTATACCAAGTTCATTGTTCGGATAATCCCTTGATATGGATTCTGCTATACTTATGACATACAAATTGGTATTGAAAACTATTTCACTGTGGTTAATTATTTGGCCATATTATTACTTACTGAGCATTTGGCTCATTCTTTTCCCTGTTCTAAGCCACAGTTAAACAAGAAGATGGTACGCACCTTTCAGACAGCTAGGAAGTCTTCTTATAGGGTTATATTTGGGATGCCAGCTCAGGTAGGTGTTGACCACTTGTAGAAGGTGTTTTTGTAAGGAGGGAACGTAGAGCTTTTGGGACATGGTTGTAATAACTTTTGAGATTTTTATTATGTAATAAAATGAAGTAGATAGTTGATGCTTGTTTCATACCATTACCTGTTAAAGATCCAGGGTAAAGTTGGGGTTGTGTCTTCATGTTTATATTATTATTCACGGGTTTATATGTATAGAGGTTGTAGTGACTCCCCAATCATGACCCCAGATTGGGAGAGCGTCACAGGTTGGTATCAGAGCGGTCAGTTTTTGGTCACTGAAACAAGCCAGGATTAGGTGTAACAATAATAAGGGAATATAAGGTGAAAAGTAGGACTTAAGCTCATTAGGCAAGATAGGATTTGTAGATACAGGTTACTTTTAGGATGAGTATTAGTAGAATTAAGATAACCCTTTACCATTTAAGTATCTTCTTGGTTTATTATTGTGTTGCTACAGATAATGGCTGTTTCGAGAGATTACCCTTCATCTGAGATTACTTTTCCTAAGCCATATCCGTCAGTATCAGTGTATACACCCGGCCAAGTGGAGATTTACATTACCCTTTGGGTAAATTTCTTTTCTGATAAGTATAGCTGCAAGTCAAGGCAGATTTATTTCTTACATGACAAATGAAGGGGTTGGAGATGGATGGAATATTCAAATGAATTATGGATTATATGTGGATGATTTTGTTAGTATTTGAGATATTTTTAAAACAGGGCATAGTCCATTTTACGAATAGGTCATGCCGAATTTTCTGTAGAAATATTAACTTAAGTTACGCACTTCCATGTTATATAGTATTCCGACATATCGAGCGAGTATACGCTGCAACCATCTGAAGATCGAGTTATGGACGAGGAAACTAATTCGAAGCTGGAAGAGTCAATCGGAGCGTCAGAGCTACCAGTTCAGAAGACATCACCTGTAAATCCTTATGTACTTTACAGAATTTCATCTGCAACTTCGGCTGCACCGCGGAAGTTATAGGAAACACCTCGCCAGGTGTCGTATCAAGTGTGGTTAGAGTTGAGCGAGAGTAGAATCCCCAAGATAACGTCTAGAAACACTTAGATAGATTCTTTACGATATAATAACGATTTTTCCCCCGCGACATGGACATTTGCCCAGAGAAGTGGCCTAAGTGTAGATTCTTTCTTTATTCAAGATTACATACAGTTGATTTACTATCGGGACATACCTATAACCTCAAACTAGAAATTAACTCCCCTAAGGACCATCTACATGAGACAAGGCATGATTATCTCCATACGTTCAATGTAAGGATAAGTTAGTTCATAACTAGCCATTGATTTTATTCAATTTACCTTTTTAAAAGATTCAATTTTTCATTTCTATTATTTTATTCTTTACGAAATACCTCTATTGTTCAGAGAGGCTAATTGATCCAATATTATATAACATAAACTTTTGAAACTCTTAAACTTTTCCTATGTTCCTCTTAATTTTTTTTTTATCCTCCTGGTTGTAACTGAGATGGACAACCCTATATATATAGGGGATTCAGGTACTTTCTATCTGTGTGATAGAAGTCCGGTGGGACGCCACCAGTGGTGTGTTTGTCATGAAAGTACTAAAGGTTGGCCACCTTCTGTACCTTGTTGTTTAAATTGACAAATGCAACCTGATAAAGTTCGATGATCATTTTGATCTCTTAGTTTGATTCTTTTTACCAGAAATTCTTACTAAACATACTTGTCATATATCCATATCTATTGACACCTTCCTATCTATTGATTCATTCTGTCGGAAACTCTTAGAGGTATCAGCGATTTGAAATTGCAAAGGCGAATGACGATATTCTAAGTGTCAAGTTGTACTTATATTGACGGGAAACGGTTTTGATCAAAAATGGGAAATTGTTTTAAAAGGAGGGATTGGATGTCGAGTAAATTACTCATTAGACTTACAACACGATGTTAAGGTTTATTATTACCGAGAGTTTGGTATGGATAAGGAGAAGGTAACAAGGATATACGAATACTAATCACGTTGAAGTAAGAAATAAAGTGATTGATCACAAACAGAAGAAGCTAGAAAAAGGGAAGCCAGAGACACCAGAAGGAAGCCAACAAATAGGGAACTTTCAGAACCATTTCAATATAAGGCCTGAGTTTCAGTCAAATAGGAATGTTGAATTTGGAAGACCAGAAACTGGAAATGATAAGTAAGGGAACCGTCCCTAAAATATGGATTAACCAAGACCTCTAAAATCTCCGATACCAGAATGTAGAACTTGTGGAAAGAAGCAACTGGGAGTTTGTAATAAGATCAATATGGTAGGTTACAAGTGTACTCAGACAGGACACTACGCCAATGAGAGCAATAAACCGAAGGCAAGAGTTATGTGTAACAAGTGTAGGAAGGTATGACATTCCTTAAGAGATTACAAGCACTAGACCCAGTAAGCAATATGTTAAGGGTGACATGACCACCACATACTAAGTAACCAAGGACAAGAATCCTCAATATAACCATGAGTGATACAGTAAAGAACAAAGATGGGGTTGCAGATACGTTTAATATTAACTACATGAGTGCCAAAGTGTTAATTGATTCGAAGCCACAAAGTATTTTACTTTCAGAGAATTTGCTCATAAGTCGGACTGTAAAACGCAACGGTTAAGTAAAGTTTTGACTACATGAATAGCTACTCAGGAGCATATATCGATTAATCTAGCTTGTCCTCACTGTGAGATTGATATAATAGAAATCTGATGTAAATTCTAAGAAAGGATTGGTTAACAGAGTAGGAGGAAAATGGAAATTTCGAGCCCTAGATAATGTAAAAGTTGTTATCCGAGGCCGAAAGCAGACGAAGAGGTATCTAACTATCAAATAGGTAAAAGATTATTGTGTCAAGGTTGAAAAGCTTATCGTCGTACGAGGTAAATGTTAGGAAAGAAACACCTTGGATAAAGAAGATTCTAGTAGCTAACGAATTTCAAATTGTATTACTTGACAATCTTTTAGGTTTACCTCCCGCCAGGGAAGTAGATTTGTTGAAGACTTAACACCCGGGACAAAACCAGTTTCGACGGCTCCATATAGAATGGCATAAGTAGAAATGAAAGAGTTAGCAATTCAATTGCAAGATCTTAGGAAAAAGGGAGTTATAAGGTCTAGTGTATTCCTATTGGGTGCGCCAAGTTGACCATTAAGAACAAATACCCATTGTCAAGGATTGATGATCTGACCAGTTAAAGAACACAGTGTGCTTTTCAAAATTTATTTATGATTTGGTTACTGTCAAAAAAAAAAAAAAAAACTCGAAGATATTCCTTAGACGATGTTTTGAACCTGATGTATATAGACACTATGAGTTCTTAGTGATGGAGTTCGGTTTGATGAATTCAACTGCCACTTTTATGAACATGATGAATAGAAATTTTAAGAAATATTTGGATAAGTTTGAGAATGTTTTCATAAATGACATCTTAAGGTATTCAAAGATGGAAGAAGAGCATATAGATCATTTGAGAATAACCCTAGAAATTTTAAGAAAAGAGATATTGTGCACAAAGTTTTCTAAGTGCGAGTTTTGGTTGAAAGAATTACAATTACTAGGACAGGTAATTAGTAGAGAAGGAATCCAAGTGGATCCAGCTAAGGTTGAAACGTTAATGAATTGAGTAAGGCCTAAGACACCTACAAAAGTTAGAGGTTTTATGAGATTGGATGGAGATTATCGAAGGTTTTTCAAGGATTATACCAAGATAGCCACACCATTAACCAAGCTTACTAGAAAGAATCCAAGAGTTAAGATAAATGGAAAAGGAAGTATTTAAATTGCTAGAGGAACGGAACTCTTTAGTCGAGCCATAATGGTAAAATAGATTCATTGGTACCGGAAATGATGACTCATGTACCTTAGGACAATATCAATAACAAAAATTGAGAACACAACTTTGTGTTAAGAATCAAGACTGATTTAACATGTTAAGATGACTGTATATATTTCTAGACAACTGAAGAACCACGAGTGGAAACACCCGACACATGACTGAGAACTAGCCACAATAGTCTTCGCATTGATTTGGAGGCCTACTTGTATGAAGGAGCGGTATACATAAGGTAGAGGAAATGGTTAGGACTGATCAAGGAATTTGAAAAAGTAGGAATAGAGGTTCGTATTTCAGATCAAGCGACGGAGATGATAAGCATATATACAATGACTTTTCAACTGGAGCGGCTAGAGAAAAGTAGAAAAATGTCTAGCGGAAGTGATGAGCGATAACATGAGTAACTTTACAGGAGAAAGTAGAAGGAGTCAAAAGGATGATAAAGGAATTTTAGGTTTTTCTCTAGGAATTGGATACCTAGTGTGACATGGTTAAAGAATGACATACTGAATGATTCTCGTGAATTCGAAGTATTCGATCCATCCCAGATGTACGAAGATGTAACAAGGCTTAAAAGAAAATCTTGGTGGACATATACGAAAGAGATATTACTGGATGAGTAAGTAAGTGTTTTACCTGTCAGGGAGTTAAAACTGAACATCAAAGACCTAGCGGATAATTACAACCAGTAGAAATTCCCGAGTTGAAATAGGAACATCTCATGATGCCAAGTCGGTACATTTCCTTTTTCCATCAACGAGAAACATTCATTGGATAAATTCGTTTTATCTGTAAGAGATAGTAGTAAAGCATGAGGTCCAAGTATCAATCGAATCTTACCAAGACCCTCAATTTAATTCATGATTTGGAAGAAAGTTTTTGACATGCTCAGAAACCAAGTTAAATATGTGTACCGTTTATCGTCCTTAAACATATAGTCATAATGAATAGACTATCCAGACAATCGAAGATATACTTAGAATTTGTGCGATGGATTTTGAAAGCAATTGAGGTGATCATTTACCATTAGTGGAATTCTTTTGCCGCAACAGTTATCACGCAAGTATTGTAATGCCCCTGTATGAAGCATTGTATGGAAGGAAATGTAGGTCGCCTGCATATTGGGAAGAAGTGGGAGAACGAAAAGTTTTGGGACCCGAGCTAGTACAACAAATGAAGGAGAAGATTGAAATCATTCAGAAAAGACTAGTTACGGCACAAGACAGACAACGGAAGTACGCGGACCAAGACAGGAAGGATATAAGCTTTGAAGAAGGAGATCAAGTGTTGCTAAAAGTGTCGCCATGGAAAGGAGTTACGAGATTTGGCAAGAAAGGGAAAATTAGCCCGAGATATGTAGGACCGTTTGAGATACTGAGACGTATGGGAAAAGTTGCATATGAGTTAGCGTTACCACCACACATGGAGCACATTCATAACGTTTTTTCATGTGTCAATGCTTAAGAGATTTAATCCTGATACAAATCACGTGATCAAGTATGAGCCTATTGAGATTGAGCCAGATTTATCTTATGTAGAACAACCTGTAGAAATTCAGGATCGTTTGGATAGGAAACTAAGGAATAAGACTGTTAAGTTAGTTAAGGTTTTGTGGAAATCCCAGAGTTGAAGAATCGACTTGGGAACTTGAGAGCGAGATGCTGGAAAAGTATCCACATCTGTTTTCATAAGGTTAGATTCTGGGGACAGAATCTTTTTAAGGGGGGAGGTTATAACGACTCAGAAAAACGCTTGTACAATATTAATATTTAATAATATTTGAGATCTATGATATGTGAATATTGTGTGAAAGGTGGATATTTGAAAATGTGATGATTAGATGTTTACTTGGTGAATGGTATGGATTAAAATATATGTGTATGCTTTTAATTGCATTTTATATGAATTTCTTATTAAAAATTAGTTCTTTTTGACATTCCGGGAATTTTATAAAATCATCGGAGATTCTTTTTATTGTGAAATCTTTTTCACAACCTTTATTTTATATTCTATTATTTTCTAAAATTAGTGGAGGAATTTAATTTTGGCCTTAAGGATTTAAAACTGATTTTATGAGTTAAATGTAATTTATGTGATTTAAACTTTGAAAATTCATATTTAATTCAATTTTGATCATAAATATATTTTAAAAATATGTGTGAGCTTGTAAATTTGTATTCTCTGTTTTAAAAATAAAATTGTGATTTTTAGATATTATTTTCATTTTATTTCGGATTTTAGAAAGGCATTATATTGGTTTTCTTTTATTAAAAATCAGATTTTTAATTGTGAAGTTACTGTTTTGCCCTTGGGGCTTATAAAACACTCAAGCCCAGCATTCTTCCCCTTTTCTTATTGTCGACACCTCCATTCTCTCTTCTCTGCTCTCTCTCTCTCTCTCTCTCGGCTATTCTCATTTTCTGTAAGATCTTCATCCCTCTCTTCTTTTCTTTCCACAAAATCGATTGTTGTATATATATATATATGTATAATCGTGTATGTGTGAGTGTATGGCCGTGTGTATTCATGTGTGTATCAGTTTTCATGCAAAGGGATTTTGGCGATTTGATCTTGATTAAATCCCGAAATCCTTGGTTGATGATGATTCCGTGATTATTGGGTTGTCTAAATTGCTTATTGGTGAGGTTTGTGAAGGAAACCCGAATTCCGGGCACCTCCAAACCATGCCGCGGTCGGCAATGAGCTCTGGCGAGCCGACGGGGATGATGATGATGTTCTTGATTCCAAATTTGTATATTAATAGCTATATTTAGATGTAATTTGGGTTGCATGTTGAGGAATCGAAATGCATGTGTGTATTTTCGATTTTCCCCTTTTTGTAAAATTGGTTTGAAGTATTGATGTTGATGATTAATTGATAGCCTCAAGCTTATAGTGATTTCATGTTAGTGATTGTGTTAAATTTAGAAAATTTTGGATTATATATGTTTGATGTTTGATTTTAAGTTGAAGGTTTTGATTTGGGGATTTTGTTGAATTCAAAGTATATGGATTGTTGATTAGTTAATTGTGGTATTTGGTAATTGCATGTATAGATTTTTAGTAATTTCTGGAGGACATGAGTTTAATTTGTAAAACCTTTTCAGCTAAGGAGGAGTTTTAGTTTTGATATTGGATGATTGATTGTAGTAGAGCTTATGTTTGTGGATTGGTTTTGAATAAATGAACATCATGTTGAGATGCCAGAAACTGCCTGTTCTGTTTTGATTATTTGCGAATGGTTGCTGCCTGTTTTAGACAGAGAGTCTAGGATGTCACTGTTCTAATTAGAGTCTAGTTTTTGTACGCGCAAACCTTGTATCGATAGAGTTAACGAATAAAAAGTTATGCTTGTTTTACTAAAAGTTGCGCAGCAGGGATTTTTCTGTGCTTCAGTACGTACTTTAATCTGTTCGTTTTTAGTCTAAATAAAATGTTTTGAATTTGGAATTTTTATGCTGATTTGGATTAGTATTCAGGAAGTATCCTGTCAAATATGGTATTTATTGGATTAGTTTTGGATTTATAAAAAATGTTTTAGTAAAGTTGTGCAGCAGGGATTTTCTGTGCTTCAGTGCCTACTTTAAATAGTTCGTTTTTAATCTGAACAAGTTGTTCTGAAGTTGAAACTTTAATACTAAGTGGATTAGTAATCAGGAAGTAGCCTGTCAAATTTGGTATTTGTTTGACTACTTTGGATTTATGAAAAATGTTTTAGTAAAGTATGCGCAGAAGATTTTTCAGCTTTTTGAGATGAAAACATTGTTTGTAAAGGTGTTAAGGATATGGTTAGCATTGGTCAAGTTGATTTAAAGGGATAACTAAGTGTGGTATAAACGGAAAGTCAGGATATATACATATATGTTAAAGGAGTATGTTATGTGAACCTAAATGGCGATGTGCGCTTATGTGAGTTTTGTGCTTATTATATGGTTAAGAGTTATAAGTGATATAAATATTATGTGTTTACGCGTTTAGGGAACGTTGGGTAGTTTAGAATAAGGATTAGAATTTTGAGAGGATCATTCTAAGATAGTATATACTCTTTTGTAGAGTCACGAGACGTGGAACATAGAGATAAAGGAAAGGTGAAGGCAGAAATTCAGTGAGTACGGTTGTTCTAAAAGCTACTTAAGAATCCGAAGAAGTAGAGCCTAGAAATAAAGGCAAGACTAAGGTGGAGAACCAGTGAATCTGATTACTCTTTTTATCTACTTAAGGCAAGTAATTCTGACTTGCTTTCACTTCTAAATGCCATTCTTTCATTTTGACATATATGAATTGCTATCTTGTTTATATGCCCTTTTAATCCTGAAAACATATCATGTTCATTCGGTAAATCCTTATTTCTGTTCATATACCTTGTTGGTTCATACAGCATACTATGTTTAGTTCTTTCTTTGATCCTTTACACCCAAAAGTGAATATACCAGAACTCACATTTTAGTACATATCCAAAACATACCTATAACATTTACTTCTTGATTTCCCATTGATAGAAATCCAGATTGATCAAATTGAACTTACCTGATTCACAAAAGATTCTTATATACAAACATTATAGACACAACACAAATGTTATATGAACCATATCTTGCTTGAACTTCTCTCCAGATCTTACCCTTATCCTTTGATTATACTCACATTTTGATGCCTTTTTAACCTGAGATTCTATTGCATTAGATTTGAACTTGTACCTATGAATCACCCACTTACTTGAAATTTGAGAATACATGAACTTTCACTTTGACTCTTTACAAATACTTATCTTTTGATTTAAAAGGATTTCTTTCATGAGAAAGGTTTTAAAAGAAAGGAAGTTTCAAAAGTTATAATCATTTAAATTCCGATTTATGGTTTCCACGGATTCCTAAGATTAGAGGCGTAAGAGGCCGAGTGACGCCGGTCCAGCACTTTTAATTATAATGCAATGACTAGGGATGGACTAGTCTACAGGCCAATGTGTGCCTAATGGGACCCAATACAAGGACCAGAGGGACTGTGTGTCCGGTATGGGGACTTTACGTGTGGCAAAAGGATATTCACAACAGGAAGGAATTGACTATGATGAAACCTTTGCTCCAGTTGCAAGGTTGGAAGCCATAAGAATTTTTCTAGCATATGCTGCTCAAAAGAAGTTTAAAGTCTTTCAGATGGATGTGAAGAGTGCTTTTCTCAATGGGAAACTTGAAGAAGAAGTGTTTGTTGAACAACCACCAGGGTTTGTGGACCCCAAGTATCCAGATTATGTCTACAGGCTTAACAAAGCACTTTATGGACTAAAGCAGGCACCTAGAGCATGGTATGAAACTCTGGCTCAATTTCTTTTAGAAAGTGGGTTCACTAGAGGTACAATTGATAAAACCTTGTTCTATTTCAATTATGGTAATGATTTGCTTTTAGTTCAAATCTATGTGGATGACATAATTTTTGGGTCTACTAATGATAAACTCTGTAAGAAATTTGCCAAGCTTATGCAGTCCAGGTACCAAATGAGCATGATGGGAGAGCTTAGTTATTTTCTAGGCTTGCAGGTAAAGCAAACAGATGATGGGATTTTTATCAATCAAGCAAAATATACCAGAAATCTTCTCAAGAAATTTGGTATGCTTGATAGTTCATCTGCAACAACTCTTATGGCAACTGCAACAAAGCTAGACAAAGACACAGGAGCTTCAGTAGAAATGACAAACTACAGAGGCATGATAGGGTCTCTTCTTTATCTTACTGCAAGTAGACCAGATATTATGTATGCAACCTGTCTTTGTGCAAGATTTCAAGCAGATCCCAGAGAGCCTCATCTAACAGCTGTGAAGAGGATTTTCAAATATCTCAAAGGAACCATAACCTTGGGTTTGTGGTATCCTAGAGAATCAGAGTTTAAGTTAATTGGTTACTCTGATGCAGATTTTGCAGGCTGTAAGATTGACAGAAAGAGCACTAGTGGAAGCTGTCAATTTCTAGGTGACAGACTGGTTTCTTGGTACAGCAAGAAACAGAAATCAATTTCCACATCCACAGCAGAAGAAGAGTATATTGCTGCTGGTAGCTGTTGTGCACAGATTCTGTGGATGAAGAATCAATTGCTGGATTACGGGTTAAGGTACTCTAAAATACCTATTTTCTGTGATAATCAAAGTGCTATTGCTATGACAGGTAATCCAGTACAGCATTCCATGACCAAGCACATCAGCATAAGGTATCACTTTATCAGGGAACTTGTGGAGGAAGGAGATATTGAGCTTCATTTTGTGTCTACAGAACAACAGCTTGCAGATATCTTCACTAAGCCTTTGAGTGAAGCTACATTTTCAAGACTGGTGAATGAACTAGGAATGATCTTTGGTTTCGACTAGAGATACTGGTTAGACTCAAAATTAACTCTTTTGTGATATGATTGCTCATGTTTCTATGCATATGTTAACTGTCATGCAAATCATGTTGTTAAACTCTAGAAGCATACTCTGTTGGTTAAACTCTGATGTTAAACTCTGATTATGGTATTGTCTGAAACATAATAACCGATGAAGAAAATAGTATGAAGCATGATTCTCAGTAAGTAATCATGAATTCTTCTAAGTTATATATGATCTGATCTCAAATGTGTGCAGAAAATTAACACAACATGATACTGTCTCTATATTTATAGCATCTCTTAGTTTATTGATCCTATACACTGAGTCTGTATTAGCTGTTTGCACTTTCTCTCATAAAGTAAAATGTTAAATGATGTCAGTCTAAACTCTTATAACTAGTTACTGCTACTTCACCCCCAAGCAAAAGATGCAAAAACATGCACAAATTCCTTTGAGATCATGTTGTGCCTAGGAAGACCCAGGAACTTATTGTATGAAATAAGGGCTAAAATTTGAAATTTTTGGTGACTAGTGCCAACCACTGATTACTGGAAAAGAATAAATAATAAAAAAAAAAGATTTGAAAGGGGGTGAAAACAAATAAATACATATAAAGGTACAGAGTTTAGATGACATCAGATTTTTTTTTGCATATGAGAGTTTGGGTAACCAGTTTTTACTGATTTATTTTGTGGATTTTATGCACTTTGAGATGCTCTCAATATTTCCATTCAGTAAACTCTGCTATTCACACACATGATAGGCTAGATATACACAAAATATAATCAATATATGAATAATAATAACAATTAAGAACACTGTTTATGAATCAACTGTTGAATTATATAAATAATTCTCCTCTTAGTGATGTTAATGAATCACAAGAGCTGCTAGGTTACAAGAATAATGTTTTCAATAATCGCGTCCCTTCTAGGGATAACCTATCTGTGTTTATATAGTACACAGTTACACAATCCTTATCTAATTGATACTCCTATAAATTAGCTATACAATTATTATCAATTAAGGATTGCTTCAGTCTTCTGTCCAGTTTCCTTAGCTGTATCAATATATTCTGCTTCTTTCCATCTTCAGAATATATTGCTTCTAGAATCTTCATGATTTGCACCGACAGCTAAATCAACTTTCACCCCGTCAGACTTTAACAAACTCTGACTGGCTTCCAGTAAACTCTGATAAGTACTTCAGGCTAAACTCTGAACAGTACCTGTTACTTAAACACTGATTAAACAAACATCAGCAATTATATCTAACAATCTCCCCCAACTTGTGCATAATAAAAATGTAAAAGTTAAACAGATAATTGATGATGTCAAAACATATAACAAATGCAGTGTTTAATCATAACAGAGTTTAATTTTAACTTAGAACAGAAAACTTTAAAAATTTACAGTCAGACTTTATTTGATTTCTTGAATATCAGGAACAGTTCTGAGATAATCTATGAGAAGTCTTCTTTCAGCCTTTTCCAGCTCTTCAATTCTCTCAATTCTGAATCAGATTCTCCAGTCTGATAAATTGCAGCTCTCAAAGAATAGATGGAATTTTTCCTCATCTCATTCCCTAGCCTAATAAAATATGATTTATCAGATTCTAGATTGAATTCTAAGACTTTAACTCCCAGATCAGTCCTTAGTCTTGCACTGTTTCTTTTCATTTCTACAATCTTTCCATAAGCATCTCTGTACTTAGGAATATATGCACTCGAGACTCCTCCTCCAAGCATTATCTTTGATTTCAGCATCCTTTCTCTGATAACTAAAGCAGCATCATGAGTACTTCTATTTTTGACTTTTAACAAATACAGAACATACTCCAATTCTTCATAAGATTTGAGATTGATGTCAGACTCTGCAGCCTTGTAAACTCTTCCATCAGCCATAAAATACAACAAAAACTCTTTCTTTAACACTTTATGAAATATCATCTGAACAGATTCTAGCATATCAAGACTCTCTTGAGTAATAATACCAGATACTGCCAGTGATGATTGATCTCCAGGCCTGTTGTTTATTCTCTTCTCCCTGTGTGAACCTAATCCAGATTTATCATAAGATTCTTTACCCAATACAGTTCTGGTTTCTGAGAAGTTAACAGTTTCTGGCTTCAGAGTTTCAGGAAGTATAGGTCTTTTAAAAGTACCTTGGAGTTGAGGTGCTAGTTGAGTTTGCACAACATGAGCATTGTCAGAGGTTGTTACAACTTTAGTAGAAACATCAACTTGAGCAGCGTCAGAGGTTGATTTAATAAATTTTGATTCAACTTGAGCAATGTCAGAGGTTGAATAATTCTTCCTTGGTAACTGTCCTTCTTCTACCAGTTTACCCTTGCCCTTATCAGTGTTTGCTATCACAGGCTTCCTTGAGTTTTGCAAACTCTGTTGAGTATTCTCTTTGATAGAGATTGCAACCTCCTTCTTTCTAGGAACCTTAGCCTTTTTCTTATAAGTACCAGAATCAATCTTTTTCTTATGTTGATCAGCAAGAAGCTTCATCTCAGCATCCATATCTTCCACTGTGGCTTCACCACCATGCTCTTCTAGAAATATCTTAGCAGCAATCTCTTCATCAGTAGTTGGATTAGATGATATCACTAGACTCTTGAGTCTTGAAGAAGATTGACCACCAGAGTTTATCCTCTTAGAGTTTGTCTGTTTTGACCTTTGTCTCCCTATCTCTTGAGCAAATTTAGACCTATTCTCTGCTTCTCTACTTCCACCATCAGTAGAATCATCCCTCCGTCTCAAGGTTGGAGTCCTCTTGCATTTGTCCTTTGAAATAGTCTCCCCCTTTTTGACATCATCAGGTAGAAACACTGAAGTTAATAATTCCAGAGCATTGGAAATGGAGTTCAATTGTGCAGACATTGCAGTCTGATTGTCTTCAACTTTAACAAGCCTCTGCTTTATGTCGTCAGAGTCCTTAGCTTGCTGCTTGAACATTGTAGAGTAATATGATCTGTCAAGCTTCAAAGTTGTATCCCTGATAGAAAATTCATTCCTAAGATTTGTAAACATCTGTTGATTCTCATCAAATCTATTATTAAGAGATTTGAGTTGAACAACAGTTGCCTTTAAACTTGCAAGTACATCAGGAGAAGAAATTTTCTTAACAGAATCATCAAGAAAATCAGCAGCCCTCTGTGCAGAAAAGATACAATCTGCAGCTGCCCATCTTTTGTAGTACATATCCTGAAAATGCTCAGCAGTAGCTCGATTGACCTCTCTTTCCTCATCCGAGTTTGCTCGAATATCAGATAACTCCTCTTGTATATCAGGATGTGAATGAGCAGGACTATCTTCAACATTGTCATCCTCTGCTGTATTCTCTGCAGGAACATTCTCGGCCATTCTTTCTGGATTATCAGAGTGTGCATTAGTATCAAACTCTGCTTCTTTTTGAACAATCTCAACAACAGATTGTTGCAAAGCTTCAAGAAAAATAATATCCTCAGAGTTTAGCTTATCAGCAGCCTCTTGTACATTCTCTGCTACAGCTTCATCAAGAATTGGCTCTGTAGCAACTTCTATCCTCTGATCAACCTCCTCACCTTTGTCAGAATGTAAATTGTGAACTGAAAGAATCTCTGTGTGAGAAGCTCCATTCCTCCTCACCTTTCTTCATTAAACGTTTGATTTTCATCAGCTGTTTGTAGAATAAAGTCCACCTTGGTAGAAATGGCAGCAATCTCCTTGACACTTTCTGAAATCTGAGCATTTGACGTTGTTAAATCAGAAATATTTGAGAAGATTGTTGGATGGCATTCAGCTTCGGGAGTAGAGTACTCTTCAGTCCTTCCAGATCATCCTTGACAATACCCGACTGATTAGATACAGAGGTGGAAGATTGTGCAACCACTTGTGCTTTGAGAAGATTGTTTTCAGCCTGGGTTTCTTGTAACTTTTTCTGTAGATCAGCTAGTTGGTTCAACAACAACGCAGTGTTTGTGTCAGTGTGTGCACTCACTTCAATTTCTCTCAGTGGTGTTTCACTCAACTCACGTGCTTGTGTTTGAATCTCATCTCTCACAACTAACTGTCTATCCATGTTTTCAGAGGATGTACCTGCATAAGAAATCACCCTAGCCCCTTCAAGAGAGGTCAGTGGTGGTGCAATGGGAGTTCGCAAATCCCAATCCCTGGTTGAGTCTGTCAAAATATTTGACATTGTAAACTGAATTGCTTCAGTGACAGACTCACCTGGTTGCCTTTCACTTTCTCCAGTATAAACTGCGAGTGAAAAATCCCTTAGGGGAGCCAGAGATGTTCCCTCTGGGAGGGGAGAAAATGATTCTATTATTGGTGGTGAAGAATCATATTTTCCCTCTGATGCCTGTGAAGGCACTTCTACCGTAACTATGGTAGGCACTGTTTCAAAGTCAAAAGTAAAGTGCTCTCCTTGCATAGTGTCCTGAGTATAATCTATTTGGATATCTTCTCCCATTGTGAGTAAGGGGAGAGTGCTTGACTCAGTACAGGATGCCATGGCCCGATGGCGAATTTCAATAGATTCATCCTGTTGAGAGGATGTCTCCAGAGACTGTTTAGTGGCCATATCAATGTCCATATCCTGTTGAGAGGATACGGATGGGCTTACAGATGCCTCCATATAGGTTTTTCTTTTCTTTAAGGGTGGAGACAAAGCTGTGGGAACACTCATTGCAGCTATTTCACTAACTCTTCTTGAACTGGATTGAACATTTGGTTCAGGTTGTTTGTCAGTATTGTTTGACTCTCTGTTTGGCTCTATGACCTGGGTCAGAGATTGTGGTTCTACAACCTCTGGGTCAGCCCTAACAACCACTTGGGTTTCGATTATTGTACCAGAAGAAGATCCATGGTTAGGAATAACTACCTGTAGTGGAACTGGATGTGGCTCAGGAACTTGTTCACCAAAGATACGAAGATTAATGAATTGACTCATCAATGGTGAAACAAGAACATGTATGTTGAGGAATTTGGATGAGACATCAAGTGTGGTGTAGAATTTTGTATCTGTGGTTGGAGAGGTTTCAAATCTGGTTTCCCTAAACAGTTCTACCTGCTCAGCAGTGAGAAGATGATTAATGATAAGAGTGAGAAAGCGAGGGTACCAACACTTCACTTTCACATGATTATCAGAATCTCTCCTAGAGTGAGCAAGCCTGTTAAGCATTAAGTTCCACAAAATTTCAGCAAAATTTAATCTACGACCAAATACAATAGCATAAGCAATATATTGATTAAGACTAGTAATGCCATGAAAATTTGTTTTTGTGCAATTACCAAATACTCTTGCTATTGTATCAAAGAACAGATCCCATTCCCTTACAAGAAAACTCTTAGACAATTTAACCATTTGTAAGGGACCCTGATAATGAATATTCACAAAGAACTGTGATAACTCATCATCAGTGGGTAAGGGATCAAACCTATCCTTTGGAAACTGTAACACATCACAAAATAACTCAAAAGTGATTGTATATTGCTGGTTTAAAATATTGAACGTAAAAGATTTTGAATCTCCAGCAATAACAACACTTGAACATAAAAACCTCAGAGGATCAATTTTAAGAAGTGCAGTGGCACAAATAGCATGACTGACACATGTATTGCTATTTAAAAATTTAATCCAAGGTTTAAAGCGTTCCACCTTACACTTAGACGGATCAAAATACCCAACATAATTATTTAAAACAAGTTCAAAATTAGGATCCATTTTAGTAAAACAAAAAATTTTAATCAATTTAAAATAAAATTAAAATTTTAGGGATTTTTAGAATTAATTAAAATTACTTAGAATCCACAAAATTACAATTCTATTAAAATTAACCAATTTTAAATATTAATCCTAAATTTCGAACTAAACACTTTTGAAAATGTAAAATGAATTGGGCAAATGATTTTAAATCACACACACACAGTTCTACTATCACAAAATCACAAATATGATCACTAACATAAGATACTCACTTAGCAATTACAAGAACAATCAAGTCGAATGATTTTGATTTTAAAAAAAATGGACAGCAATTCGACTAAAAGACTTGTTTTTAAGAACAAAGTGAGTTTTGCTAAGTAATAACTTGAGCAAGTATGAACAATGAGCAATGATTTCTGCAGAAGTGATTGGATTCAAAGGGGGTTTAGTCTAATTCAAGGAAAACTGATCATAAACTGTTAAAGAAAATGAATAGGCAAAGCTGTATGTACTGTATGTATATATATAAGTGAAAATAAACTGTTAAAATTCAAAACAAAAGACAAGTCAAACGTTTTTATTTAAGATTGTACTGGGAAGACAGTCGGGAAGACTTAGGATAGTCTTCCCGGTAGTCTTCCTAGTACAAACTAGAAAGTCTTCCGAATTAAATTAAAACAGAAAAACAGAAATTAAAACAAATAAAGCTAAGTCTTCCCGATAGTCTTCCTAGTTCAAAAACTGGGAAGACTTAGGAAAAGACTTAAAAATAAAAGGAAAAAACAAAAAACAAAAAACAAAAAGAAAAATTCTTATTTTTCCCGGTAGTCTTCCTAGTATAAAACTGGGAAGACTTAGGAAAATTTAGAATTAAATTAAAATATTTACAGAAAAATGCAGAAAAATAATAAAAATGCATGAAAAAAATTATAAAAGCCTAGAAAAATTTACAGAAAATTCCATAAATCCTAGAAAAATATGCAGAATAATATAGAATTGCATAAAATTAATATAAACTTGCAGAATAATTTAAACAACAATATTTACAATCTGAAAAACTCCTAAATAATTCTAAATAAATATATTTTCAATAAAAATACATTTCTCCACTAAAAAATATGAGAAAAATATTTTTAAAGAAAATAAAATATTCAGAAATATTTAAATTTACAAGCATGTAATATTAAATGAGAATTAGCAATAAATATAATTTAAATGACAAGAGAAAATGAATTTTTGAAAGAACAAACGTGACATAGAT
This sequence comes from Heracleum sosnowskyi, assembly GCA_030848705.1. Taxonomy (NCBI): domain Eukaryota; kingdom Viridiplantae; phylum Streptophyta; class Magnoliopsida; order Apiales; family Apiaceae; genus Heracleum; species Heracleum sosnowskyi. Next base: position 54,937,876 of record CM061238.1, on the reverse strand, counting down.
ATTGTTAATCACTAAGACTGTTTAACATACCCAATTTACCAACTAACTTGATAAATGTGGATTCGTCAACAGATTTAGTGAATATATCTGCAGTTTGTTCTTCTGTGGGTACAAAGTGTAACTCCACAGTTCCATTCATGACATGCTCTCTGATAAAATGATACCTGATATCAATGTGCTTCGTTCTCGAGTGCTGCACAGGGTTGTTGGAAATTGCTATGGCACTTGTATTATCACACAAAATGGGAATTTTGTCTAATGCAAAGCCATAGTCCTTCAATTGATTCCTTATCCATAAGATCTTAGCACAACAGCTTCCAGCAACAATATATTCAGCTTCTGCTGTTGAATTGGAAACTGTTTGCTGTTTCTTGCTATACCAGGAAATCAATCTACCTCCTAGGAATTGACAACTTCCATAGGTACTCTTTCTATCCACAACACTACCTGCATAATCAGAATCTGTATATCCAACAAGATTAAAACCAGAATCTTTAGGGTACCAGATACCTAAATTAGGTGTACCCTTAAGATATCTCAAGATTCTTTTAACAGCAACGAGATGTAAATCTCTAGGGTCCGCTTGGAACCTTGCACACAAGCATGTAGCATACATAATATCTGGTCTACTAGCAGTAAGATAGAGTAAGGAGTCAATCATACCTCTGTAGCTTGTAATATCTACCTTGATAGAGTTATCACAAGCTCCTAGTTTGACTACTGTTGAAGATGGAGTTCTTGCTGATGCTGAATCCTCCATGTGATACTTCTTGAGGAGTTCTTTGAGATACTTGGATTGACAAATAAATATACCATTTGACCTTTGACTTACTTGTAATCCAAGAAAGAACTTCAGTTCACCCATCATACTCATTTCAAACTTACTCTGCATTAGCTTAGCAAATCTCTTACAGAGATCATCATTAGTAGACCCAAATATGATGTCATCCACATAGACTTAGACTAATATCATATCACTTTTGTGTTTCTTTGAAAAAAGAGTTTTGTCTATGATACCTCTAACAAAACCATTTTCTAAAAGAAAACCAGAGAGAGTGTCATACCATTTTCTTGGGGCTTGTTTGAGACCATAGATAGCCTTGAAGAGAAAGTACACAAAGTCCAGCAGCTCCTGATTTTCAAAGCCAGGGGGTTGTTCCACATACACTTCTTCATCTAGCTCACCATTCAGGAATGCACTCTTAACATCCATTTGATAGACTTTAAAATTGGAGTAAGATGCAAATGCTAAGAACATCCTTATGGCCTCAAGTCTAGCCACTGGTGCATAGGTTTCATCATAATCAATGCCTTCAGCTTGTGAATACCCTTGAGCAACCAGTCTTGCCTTGTTCCTTGTAACAATGCCATCCTCATCCAGCTTGTTTCTGTATACCCATCTTGTACCAACTACTTTCTTGTTCTTTGGTCTGGGTACCAGCTTCCAGACTTGTTGTTGTTCAAATTGATTGAGTTCATCCTGCATAGCAATCACCCAATCTGGATCAGTCAGTGCTTCCTCAGTCTTCTTTGGCTCCATTTCAGATAGAAACCCTGAATAATGACATTCATTCTGAGTAGCACTTCTAGTTCTAACTCCAACACCTGGATCACCAATGATCAGCTCAAAGGGATGAGCTCTATTCCATACAGTCTGTCTTGGAAGATTTGATCTTGATGATTCGCCTTGAAATTCATTGTGGTGTTGTGACTAACTAGTAGATCCTTCATTTCCTCCCCCTGAGTTGTTGCTTGAGTGCCTTGATGATTCTTCTCCAGTGTTGGTGGTATCTCCATTGTTACCAATGTTTCCACCACCAACACCAGGATTATTATCACAATTGTTATTGTCATTACCAACAACATTCTCAGGTGGGGCTTCATCATCTGAATCTGAGTCTGGCAAGTTATCAAACTTCAGTTTCTCAGATGAATCTTCTGTTTGGATACTAGGGAGCTTAGTGTCATCAAATGTTACATTGACACTTTCCTTCACTTGGTGACTCTCAATCAAATACACCCTGTAAGATCTTCTGGAATAACCAACAAAGATAGCTTCTTGTGCCTTGGCCTCAAATTTGCCACATGTCACATTGTCATCCTTAAGCACAAAGCATTTTGCACCAAATACATGAAAGTATTTGATATATGGTTTTCTATTGTACATGATCTCATAAGGAATTTTCATTAAGTCCTTGTTGATTAAAGTTCGATTCTGAGTATAACAAGCAGTGTTCACAGCTTCAGTCCAAAAGTACATTGGAAGTCTTGATTCACTTAACATGGTTCTAGCAGCTTCAATCAATGTACGATTCTTTCTTTCCACCACTCCATTCTGTTGAGGAGTTTTAAGAGCAGAATACTGTCTTGTTATTCCTTTATTTGCACAAAAGTCATTTAGGACTGCATTCTTGAATTCAGTTCCATTATCTGACCTTATACCTCTAACAGGGAGTCTCGAATCCAGCTCAATCAACTTTATATGATCAATCACCATCTGTGGGGTCTCATCCTTGGAATGTAGGAATAAAACCCAAGTATATTTAGAAAAGTCATCAACAATCACAAGTGCATATTGTTTCTTTGACATGGACATCACACTAACTGGACCAAACGAATCCATGTGCAGTAGCTGAAGTGGTTCAGTTATTGAAGATGTGTCAGTGCCCTTGTGAGAAGCTTTCTTTGACTTTCCTTTCTAACAAGCCTCACACAGTCCTTCCTGTGTAAATTCCATCTGAGGCAAACCTTTAACCAATTCCCTCTTGACTAAAGAGTTCATGGTTTTGAAGTTAAGGTGAGACAACCTCTTGTGCCATAGCCAACTCTCATTTGATGAAGCTTTAGCATAAAAACAAGTAACTTCATCTTTGTATCCAGAGTACAGATCAGCTATGAACAAATCACCTTTCCTTACTCTTTGAAGAGCAGGCTTTCCATTCTTCTTGTGAAGAATCTGACATCTATCCTTCTCAAAGGAAACAGCATATCCTCTGTCACAGAAATGACTGATGCTAAGAAGATTGAACTTCAGACCTTCCACAATAGATACATCTTGAATGATAACATTTCCAAACTTCAAACACCCATATCCTCTGGTAAAACCTTTGATGTTATCTCCAAAGGTAACTCATGGGCCGGCTTTCTCAACCACATTTGATAGCAGGGCTCTATCTCCGGTCATATGCCTTGAACATCCACTGTCAAGAACCCACATAACACGGTTTACCTGTTCCACACCCTGCAGTATCAAATTGATTAGACCTTCTTCGGAACCCAAACTTGATTGGGTCCGGCATACTTAATGAACTGGCCTTTGTCAGGCAAAACAACATCTTTAACCTTAACTACATAAACCTCTTTCACAAAAGAGCGTTTCCATTTATAGCCAGCCTTAACACATTTCTGAGTAGGCTTAGGGATAAATGGATCCACTCTAGTCTTTGGAGGACTAGTAGTATTAGATCTAACATGCTTCTTATTATTAACATGTTGACGTGGAGCAGCCTTATTATCAGATACATGCTTACTATTAAAATAAGCATACATAACATTGAAAGCACAAGACATGCAATTAACCACACCACATGTGTTATGAGAAAGATTAATAGCAGGCATGTTGGTTCTACAGTTGTTTTAATCCACTTTATGAATGTCTGACTTAGTCTTCGTTGGAGAAACAACTTTGACTGGTTTGTCAGACTTACACTTTTTGGATTGTTCATGATCAAAAGCACGATCCTCCATAAGTATCTCCTCTTCAATAATGATAGAGTATTCATTCAGAGGATCTGCTTGAGACTCTCTAAAGAAAGGCTTATCAATACCCTTAAGCACATCTGGTATACCCCTTTCTTCAGCACTGACTCTATTAGGGGTATTTATGTTTAATTCACCAATAGACTCATTATAGTCATACCATATTCCTATAGTATGACCAATACTTTGTTTATTGATGATTTCTTTAGCAGTCTTACAAGAGTTATAGTAAGCATTAGCCTTGACTTTAAGTTCACTGGTCTGACCCTTAAGAATGGTTTCCAGTTGAATATAACATTTAACCTTATTCTCAAGAAATGCTATTTTCTCAGTTAGTTCATCCTGATTAACATGCACAAGTTTTAATTCTTTTATCTCCTTTTCAAGGGCCGTGTTCAAAAGAATTATTCTATCATTTTCTCTACGTGCACAAGAAACAGTAGTACTAAGATGATAGATCATTTCAGTATCAGTAAACTTTACCTCTGACATGTAAGTTGATGAAGTGCTTGCCTCATTAGCCATTAAAGCAAGGTTTTCAATCTCACCTGCTTCTTCATCACTATCAGTATCATCCCAACTCTTTCCTTCAGCAACATAAGCTTTCCCAATCTTATTCTTCGTGCTAGAATCAAATGAGTTCCTTCTCACTTGCTTTGTCTTTTTACATTCTGTAGCAAAGTGACCCAACTCATTACAATTTTAGTACCTGATTGTGCTTCTTTCCACAGTTCCAGTTTTGTAGACACCTCTTGTGCTACTTGAAGAGGAAGATCCACCTCTCTGAAATTTGGGCTTGAACTTAAGATTGGGATTTCTTCTGAATCTGAACTTCCCAAACTTCCTGACTATCATGGCCAAATCACCATCCTCCAGCTGATCAAGTTCTTCCAAAGAGTAGTAGTCACCACCAGATTGATCAATGGATGTTAAACCAAATTCAGCATCAATAACATCTAAGTTAGAACTGGAAGGTTGAACAACCTTCACTTCCAGTTTCTGTGGGACTACTGTTGTCAATGCAGTAGAAGTACCAACTATCTTTCCAGTTCCATATAACTCATTCTGTTGAATCTGCTCTGTTAGATCAGAATTCAATGATCGTCAGAAGCTAGACTCAACTGATCAGGATTACTGACGTCATCAGTATTGCATGGTCATCAGTATTTGATCAAGCGTCAGTATCTTATTGATCATCAGGATTCCTACTCAGACTATGATCAGGTTTGATCATCAGGACTTGAAGCTGATCAGGATTCCTACTTCGAGTTATATTTGGAGTCTAGATAAACATGGAAGTTTGTTCCTGGTTTGTAGAATGCAGCTATCGATTAAAGATATGTTTCTATCTTTGTTATGATTAGGACTTATCTTGTTATTGATAGAGAAGCTGTGTGCACTATATAAACACAGTTTTGGTTTCGATTTATGTATTCATTCGAGAGAGAACATAATCGGAGAGAAGCTCTTAAGAACAGAATTTCTTGAGAGAGTTTTTGTAAGCTAGCAGCTCTTAAGAACATCAGAATTTCTTAAGAGAGTTTGTAACAGTTTTATATCAAAGTTAATAAAGCTGTTATTGTTATTGTTATTGTTATTGATCTTTCATATTTGTGTTATATAAAGTCGAGAATCTTATACAATTGTATTCAACCCCCTTCTACAATTGTTATTTACTGGGCAACAATTGGTATCAGAGCAAACTGATTTAATTCTGAATCAGATACGATCTAAAGATGTCGACAACCAAGTATGAAAGCATGAAGATTCCCATCTTGAAGATATCAGAATATCCCACATAGAGGGTAAAGATGCTGATGTACCTGGAGGCTATGGATCCTGACAATCTGGACAGGATTCGTGATGGACCATATATACCAACAAAGTTCGTAGAACGAACAGATACTGTACCAGAACATTATGTGGTCAAAGCTAAATCTGAATGGACTCCAGAAGAAAAAGCTCATGTACTCAGGGAACCAAAGATAAAGAATATCTTGCACAATGGTCTTGATGCTGTTATGTCAAACAGAGTGATTGCATGCAAGTCTTCAAAAGAAATCTGGGATACTTTGGAAACTCAGTGCCAGGGATCTGCATCTGTCAAGAAAAACAGAAGGGCTCTATTGATTCAAGAATATGAACAATTCGATGCAAGACCTGAAGAGAGCCTGACTGAGCTATATGATAGATTCCTGACACTATTGAACAGCTTATCATTAGTTGACAAAGTATATGAAACTGAAGATTCAAACACCAAATTTCTTAGAGCTTTACCTGAAGAATGGGATACTCAGACCTCAATCATTAGACACCAGTATGATCTGAACATTGTGTCTCTTGATGAGATCTATGGGATGCTAAGAACTCATGATCTTGAAGTTCAACAGAGAAAGAACAAGAAAAGCAGCAAGGCAAAGTCAATTGCTTTGAATATAGAAGCAAAATCAAAAGGGAAAGCTATGGAGGTCTCTAGAAGGAAAGCAAGAGTAGCTGAGTCAGATCCTGACGACTCTTCATCAGATACTGATGGCAATCCTGATGCCAATACTGGTGATGAATCTTCTGATTCAGACATGGAAGAGATGGTTGCTATGATTGTCAGAAACTTCAGAAGGATGAAGTTCAGGAAGAATAGAAGACAAGGCAACTTTCAGAAAAAGACCTTCAAAGCAGACAAAGACAAGTATATCAAGAAGGACAGCAAGGGTAGCAAATTTGACAAGTCAAAGGTTAGATGCTACAAGTGTAATGGTATGGGTCACTTTGCTTCTGAATGCAACAAGACAAAGGCACTCATCACATCAAGCAAGGATTGGATGGACTCTTCCTCAGAATCTGATACTGAGGTAGTCAACTATGCGTTAATGGCCAATGCTGATGTAACTGCTGCTCCTGATGATAAGGTACTAAATACTATCTTTGATTTTGATACTGATAATGCTTCTGAGTTAAGACGTTTTCTAAAGTCATTACATATTAGCTTTAGAAGTCAAACTGCTGAGAATACTAGAATCTTATCTGAGATGTCTGACCTTAGAAAAAGGAATGAGATATTAGAAGCTGAATTTTCTCGTATGCAAGAAGTACAAAAAGAATGTGATAATGTTAAGCACATGCACTTAGAGATAACATCTAAATGTACTTCCCTTGAAAAAGAACTTGAATATGCTAATGAGAAAATCAGAACCTGGACAGACTCTGGTAGGAAATTTCATGAGATTAATACCTCTAAGAATTGGAAAGAGTGTCTAGGATATAAGTCAGATGAAGATAAGAAATTAGCAGAGAAAATTGTCATTGATGAGACAGTCAGTCCAAAGACCTATAGACATGTTATAGACTCAACCAAATCTAAGATTACTCCTGTTAATTTTGTTTTTGGTAAGGATTCCAATTCTACTTTTGAAAAGGGATCTTCTTCTACTCAAGGAATTAAAATTATAAAGTCTAAACCTGTCATGAACAAAGTCACTAAGAATGTAGGTCTATTGTCTCAGAAACAGCTTAAAGATAAAATCTGTGAGGTTACAGATAAGAAAAAGGAAGCTACTGTTAAGAGAAACAGGAATGGTAAAATTGGGATCAATAAAGAAAATGGTTATAAGTATATCCCAAATGCACCTAGAAAGAGTTGTTTTAACTGTGGTAACTCTAATCATCTTGCTATTGATTGTAAAAAGAGTAAGAAGAAAATTGCTGAAATTCCTAAGTCTGATGTTAGGAATAGATCAGTATTTTACAAACCACAGAATTCCTGTTTTCATTGTGGTAGTCTATGGCATTCTATTTATACATGTAAAGAGTATCATGATTTGTACTATAATTTTTATGATCCATTGCCTAAGTTTGAAAGTAGTACAAAGTCTGATAAAACTGAAAATGTCATAGTGAAGCATGCTTTTGTTAATACTGATACTGACAAAGCAAATCCTGATGGAGTAAATCCTGTCAGGACTGCTAAAGTCAAAAAGTCTTCTGCTGTTAAATTTAATAAAATGCATGAACAAGGAATCCAACAAGTGTGGGTTCCTAAACATTCTGACTAGTGTTTTACTATTCTGATGCAGGGTAAAAAGAAAAATGTGTTAGTCATGGATAGTGGATGTTCTGTGCACATGACTGGAAACAAAGCCCTGTTATCAGAATATGAGGAAAAAGCTGGCCCAACTGTGTCTTATGGAGATGGCAACATTGGACAAACCTTGGGATATGGCAATATAATCATTGGAAATGTCATCATTGAGAAAGTAGCTCTAGTGAAGGGACTAAAACACAACTTGTTGAGTATTAGTCAAATCACTGACAGAGGTTATCATGTCAATTTCTATTCCACACATTGTGAAGTAGTCAGTAAAGCAACAGGGAAGATAGCACTAACTGGCTACAGGCATGGTAACATATATGAAGCCAACATTCTCTCAGATACTGATGGCTCCCCTACATGTTTCATCAGTAAAGCTTCAGTAGATGAAAGTTGGAATTGGCACAAGAAGCTTTCTTATCTCAACTTCAGCAACATCAATGAGTTGGTTAAGAAAGAGTTAGTAAGAGGATTACCTAATGTCTTATATACACCTGATGGACTCTGTGATGCATGCCAAAAAGCAAAACAAAGAAGGACATCATTCCAGAGTAAATCAGAATCCTCTATTGAAGAACCATATCACATGCTACATCTTGATCTGTTTGGTCCAGTCAACATCATGTCCATCAGTAAGAAAAGGTACACTCTTGTAATTGTTGATGAATATTCTAGATTCACCTGGGTGTATTTTCTGCATAGAAAAGATGAAACTCCTGAAGTTCTGTTGGATCATGTGAGGATGATTGAGACAACCACAAAGTACAAAGTCAAGATTCTGAGAAGTGATAATGGTACTGAATTTAAGAATTCAAAGATGGAAGAGTTCTGCAAATACAAAGGAATCATTCAACAATTCTCTGCTCCTGGCACACCTCAGCAAAATGGAGTAGTAGAAAGGAAGAATAGAACTCTTATTGAAGCTGGCAGAACTATGTTGGAAGAAGCTAAATTACCTACATATTTCTGGGCAGAAGCAGTCAACACAGCATGCTATACACAAAATCTTACATTGATAAACAGGCATGGTGTCACTCCTTATCAGTCTCTCAAAGAGAAGAAGCCAAGTCTGAAGCATCTGCATGTGTTTGGCTGTAAATGTTTTGTTCTCAGAACTCATCCTGAACAGCTAGGGAAATTTGAAACAAAGGCTGATGAAGGAATATTCATAGGTTATCCTACATCAAGAGCCTTCAGAGTTTTTAATTTGAGAACAAGAACTGTCATGGAGTCAATTCATGTATCTTTTGATGATAAGAAGATAACTGGAATCATTGAAGACTCGCATGATAGATTGTTATTTGAAAATGAAGCTTCCAAGGAACCTGAAGAAAGTGAATCAGAAGCTGTCCATTCATCCAGTACTGACGGGTCACCAAATCCTGATGACTCACCAGGTACTGATGGTGCTAATACTGATGATGCAAACAACAGTGATACAACTAGTAGTGCTAATGTTGAGGGGGAGCAACGGCATTCAACTACAAGTTCAGAGTCAACTCAATCATCAGGACAGAATTCTTCAGATGTCGATTCAAGTGAAGATCCTGATAACACATCAGGAGGGCATAGCAATAATTCAGGGAGAGCTTCAAATCAATCAAATTCTTTCAATCAAGATAACACCAATCCAGGGGGAGCATCTACTTCAAGAAACAATTTGACACCAGCAAGGAAATGGACAAAAGATCATACTCCTGATTTGATAATTGGAGATCCTGATGCAGGTGTTCAAACAAGAAGTGCAACTCAGAATGAATGTTTATATAATAACTTTCTATCCAAGGAGGAGCCTAAGAAAGTTGAAGATGCACTTAAAGATGCTGATTGGGTTACTGCAATGCAAGAAGAACTGAATGAATTTGAAAGGAATGAAGTCTGGAATCTGGTACCAAGACCAAAGAATAGATCAATTGTTGGTACAAAGTGGATTTTCAAGAACAAGACTGATTCTGATGGTGTCATAATCAGAAATAAAGCTAGACTAGTTGCAAAGGGGTATTCCCAACAAGAGGGAATTGACTATGATGAAACTTTTGCTCCTGTTGCAAGACTAGAAGCCATCAGGATATTTCTTGCTTATGCAGCACATAAGAAATTCAAGGTTTTCCAGATGGATGTTAAAAGTGCTTTCTTAAATGGTGAACTGGAGGAAGAAGTTTATGTTGAACAACCTCCTAGTTTCATTGATCCTAAATATCCAGATCATGTCTACAGACTGGATAAGGCACTTTATGGACTAAAGCAAGCTCCAAGAGCATGGTATGAAACCTTAGCTCAATTCTTACTGGAAAGTGGATTCAAAAGAGGTGCAATTGATAAAACTCTATTTTATTTGAATCATGGTAAGGAGTTGCTGTTAGTTCAGATTTATGTTGATGATATCATTTTTGGGTCAACAAACAATAAGCTGTGTGAAAAGTTTTCCAAGCTTATGCAGTCAAGATATCAAATGAGCATGATGGGAGAAATGAGTTACTTTCTGGGTCTTCAAGTTAAACAGACTGATGAAGGGATTTTTATTAATCAGTCTAAATACACAAGGAATTTACTGACAAGGTTTAACATGCAAGACAGTACTCCTGCTTCAACTCCCATAGCTACAGCTACCAAACTTGATCCTGATCAAGGTGAAGAGGTAGATGTAACTCACTACAGAGGAATGATTGGCTCTTTATTGTATCTCACTGCCAGTAGACCAGATATCATGTTTGCAACCTGTCTATGTGCAAGATTTCAAGCAAAACCTAGAGAACCACATCTGATTGCAGTCAAAAGAATTTTCAGATATCTCAAAGGCACTCCTTCACTTGGCCTTTGGTATGCAAGGGAATCAGATTTTGGGTTATGTGGTTATTCAGATGCTGATTTTGCAGGATGCAAAATAGACAGGAAAAGTACTTCAGGAAGTTGTCAGTTTTTGGGTGGAAGACTAGTTTCATGGTTCAGTAAAAAGCAGAAATCTATTTCCACTTCAACTGCAGAAGCTGAGTACATTGCTGCAGGAAGTTGTTGTGCTCAGATAATGTGGATGAGAAATCAGTTGTTAGATTATGGCCTGTCATACTCAAAAATCCCTATTTATTGTGATAACCAAAGTGCTATTGCAATGACAGGAAATCCAGTTCAGCATTCTCTTACTAAACACATAAGTATCAGATATCACTTTATAAGAGAACAGGTTCTGGAAGGAACAATTGAACTTCACTTTGTTCCTACTGATCAACAACTAGCTGATATATTCACCAAGCCACTGCCTGAAGCTACTTTCAATAAGTTGGTGAATGAACTTGGAATGATGAATTTTGAGAATTTCTGAGGAAAAGCTACAGAGAGGAAATCCTGATAACTGTCAAATCCTGATGGTTATTCAGAAAGGTATGTATCTTTGATCAAATCCTGATAGGACTCAATCCTGACAGGAAGTCAACTGGTCAAATCCTGATGCTCAGATGATTGAAGCTGGTATGAAAACCGGAGGTTCTATGCTAATTTGTCATCAACACTCCTGGTAAACTCTGGACAATTAGATTATTACTTAGTCTTTGATTAAGTTTTCAGTCTTAATTATCAATGTCATTATTATCAGAGTTTATTATTTATCATATCTATATCACTATAAGTGTTACTAACAAATTTTGCAGGCAAGAACAGGAAGAAAACAATTGAGCAAATAGACAAATTTCATTAATACTTGAAGATACATTACATGAAATATGGAAATTACATATTTGTTTTCCTAGTCTATTTTCTACTCAGGAACTCGTGCTTTACAGATAAGCATGAACACGTGCCCTGCAAATTAGCATGAATGCTCCTGAGCAGCTTCACAGTCCATCAGAACTGGAAGGTCTCTTGTTCCATCCTTAAGAGACAAGGAGGGGAGCAGATGCACTTGAAGGCGGATCGTCATCATGATCACCGGGATGCTTCCTTGCCTCCACCGTGCATGAAGCACTTGCATCAAGCACTTTCCTTCTTCTCCTCTCTCGCTCTTCAACGAGGTCCTCATCCTCTTCATCATCCTCATCGTCTTCATCCTCTTCATAGATGAGATTCTCAAGAGGATTCCAACCAGGATTGGCTTGCACAAAGTTGTGCCACACCACATCAACCATAGCGTTTATAAACGCTTCATATTCCTGAGGGTCAGGAACTGGTTGTGGCTCCATCTCAGCAAGAGCCTCATCCATTTGTTGCCAAATTCTATCAAGTTCTTCATCAGGTATGTTGTTTTGATTGTTGGCAGCCATTGAAAAACAAAGAAGGTGAAAGGTTTCGTAAGTTTTTCTCTGGAGAGGGTTTGTGTTTTAATAGATATATGATGATTGTTTAACAGTTCTCTTTTATAGAGAATGTGTATTAAGGGTGCAGGTCATTTTTACAATCTCGATGAGACGGTTCGGTTTTCCATAAATATTTTTGCCTCGTTTGCTGGTAAGCGTGTTTTAATTCTATGACCATTAATTTGGTTATTTTTCTTAAACCAAAACGCTATTCAGGATTGTTAAAATAAATTTTGTTTTCTTAAATAAAATTTTATTTTAATCTTATTGAATATTTTTTTTCAATCCTGATATGGCAAAATATTTTGTGCGGAAATGCTTTTATTCCTGATGAGGTTAGGTTTTTCTTACATCAGAAAATGCCTACTCGTTATGGACTACTTTCTAATGCTATGGTACAAGGCCCAACCCACCTTGTTCCTGACACAAGCATGCAACCTAAACAGTCTAAACAGTTAACAACCACCTCTACTGTCTCTCAAAAGACTTTAGTTGTAAAATCAAAGAAATCAGCTAGAACTGATGTGTCTGGAAGGCAATCAGGTTCAAAGGATTTTTCCTCTACACCACTCACTAAAAAGAAGATACAAGGGGGTGTACAAGGGGTCCTGGTGAAGAAAGCTGATAAGGTTGTTAAGAATGTTCCTGTGAAAAGGAAGTTAAGGTTGATTGATGAAAGTGATTCAGAGGATGACTTACCTATATCCTCTGTGATGAATGTGAACAAGGAAGTTGCTGATACTGCTACTAAAGCTGTGGTACCTTTATCAAAACCACAAAAGACAAGGAAATTATCAAAGAGCAGGTATCATATTCCTTTGACAGTGCAAATGAAGGATACTGATATTCAGACATCAAATCCTGATGTTAGTATTCCTGATGCAACAACAAAAGTTGTCTCTATATCAGACTCACCAGCCTCTCCATCTCAGATTCGAGGACATTCTTGGGAGAAGGTATCTACAACTGCTTCCTTGGTTGGTCTTACACCTACATCAAAGACAAAGAGGAATGCAGAAGAGTTAGTCTATCAGAGACAGAAGAAGCTGAAAGGATCAAGCCCACAAGAACCTGAATTTCAGAGTAATTCAGCAGCTACTGGTGATCCTGCCACACAAGAACCACTCAATCAAAGTTTGGGTGAAGGCTTAGCTAGTGGAATGGTCACACAAGAACCATTTTCTCAAAGGGAGAATGAAGACATCAACATTCCAGCTACACAAGAACCATCTTCTCAAAGTGAAGATGCAGGCAAAGCTACAGCTTCTGTTGAAAGATTGGTCGAGAACATTGTCAATGAGGGAAGCACACAAGAACCTTTAGCTCAAAGTGTTGAAGCAGCTTCTGAACCTCAAGCTCCACAAGAACCATTGGTAGCAAATACTGATGCAAGCATATCAAATCCTGACGATGTTCATCCTGATGTTAGTGGTGCTCCTGATACTGAGCCTATTTTGATACAGCCACTTCGTTCAAGACCAATGGATCATCCTATCTCAGAATCTCAGGATAAACTGAAAGGTATTGCAATTCCTGATCCTGATATATCTCATGGTTCTGATGATGATAATTCTGATGATGATAGTGATGATGATAATGAGAATAGAAAAGAGAAGGAACAGCTTGCTACAGCACTCAAGATTAGTCTTGGAACTAATTTTGGTTCATCAAGTACATATATGGCTAGCAATGCTTTCACTGGGAAAGATCAGAGACAAGATTTTTCTACTCCTTCCTTTGATCCTGCAGAGGCATTTAGACAGAATGAATGGAACAATTCATGGCACAATTCTGATGAATCTATCAGTTTTTCTTCTGCTATTGAACATGCCTATAATGCAGTGAAGTCTATAGAGAATCAAGACTTGAAGAATCATCTGAAGGCTACTACTCTGTTATCCAAAAGCCTGAAAAGTGAGATTGATTCTATCAAGGGTTCAACTGAAAAAGTGAGGACTGATATCTTTAATAAATTTACAACTGAGGGTAGTGGAATCCCAAGTGAAATCTGTTGTTTCAGAACAAACCTCAATCAATCAAAGAATTGATTCTCTGGATACTAAGGTAACTGAAATTCAAGCCTCTCTTTCCTTAATTTTGAAATTATTGTCAAATCCTGATGTCAAAAAGGGGGAGAAGGTTATTCAGACAAAATGTACACCTGATCTAGTATTAAGAAATAATGATGATGATACTGGAAATGATGGTGGTGACAAAGTGATACAAGGAGAAACCTCTGATGCTGCGGTTTTGAAGTCTACAATTCAAACTTCTCAAAGTCAGACTACGCAGTCAACTCATGTTTCTGATTCTGGAGTTAAGACAGTAAGAACATTGGTGCAATCTCAGATCCTGACGGAAGATCAAATCCTGACACCTGGTCATGGACACATTCTGGCTACAATTCCTGAAGGTGATGAAGATGTAATTATTGATAATCCTGAAGATGCATCAAATTTATTCCAGAAGTTTTCTACAAAAGACGGCAGAATTGTTACTCTATATCACACTGATAAAAGAGTTCAACAATTATATGCAAGAAAAGCACTCTCTACAGCAAGTGAAGAATATCCAGATCTCTCACATGAAGAATTCTTGAGACTACAAAGAGAGACAATGGAAAGCTATACTGCTCCTGCTAGAGGTAGAGGAAGCAGAGGTAGGAGAGGTGCTAGAAGAAGTAAAAGAGGTTCTTCAACTCAAACAGTACCTAGACAGACAAGGTCTAGAGGGTTAAGAATTGAAGAAATTCCTGAAGCTTCACAAAATCTAATAGATCCTGTTATCAAGGATATCATGGAGAAAGAAGACAAGGAATTTGTTGAAGAAGAACCTGAATTGAAAAGAAAATCAAGTAAATCAACTCTCAGCAATACAAATCAAATTGAAGATTCTAATCCTGACAATATTCAAGATCCTGACGAATCTGAAATTCTGCAAGAGGTTGATTTGATAATCTTATCTACTGTTGTTGATTGTCACAACAAAGAAGTAGATGAAGAAGAAGAAGCCAGAAGAAGAGATATTACAAAGAGAACAAATGAAGATTTTAATCTCTATCTACAAAGGCTTAAAGTTTCAAATAAAAGACAATGGAGAAATTCAAGCAGACAAGAATCTTTACTTGAAAGAAGCTACGCTCATGAAAAGGAGAAAGACAAGAAGTGGAAACATATTAGCACATTAAGTTGTGATACACCTATCAATTTTCAGTCTGGTGGAAATATTACAAGCGCTTCAAGTGTTGTTGATTTATCTGAGATGGTTAGATCAAAAGCACTCTGGTTAAAGATGTTTTCAAATCTGAAGCAATTGTCAAGTAATTCAAGAGGAGGTATTGGACACAGAGATGGTGAATATCTGAATATGTCATATGTTGATCCTTACTCCTTGACAGAAATTGGAGGTACTTTAACTTCTGAAAACCTGAACAATTTATTAGCTGTTGATATAGTTATAGATTGTCATGATGGTTTTGAAAAGAAAGAAAAGCTTCTGTACTTCATGAAAGATGGTAGTGTGAAGATTCTATCTATTCAAGATCTGCTGATGAAAACTACACAGGAACTGAAATATGTTCACTATCTGTTAAGATGGAAGAACCAAGTGTACAAAGAATGGAGTGACATGATTTTGTCAACTATAAGAAGAAGACTGGATGGAAACAGTAATTTCAATGGTAATTTTACTCCCATGTACTTAAATCAAAGAGGTCAGGATGTGGAAATGCAAAGGGGTACTGCTGTTAAAGAAGTAAATTTTGGCATGACTCATCTTTCTCTCAATCCTGATGGGAAGGAAATTGCTTATCTTTTGCTTGAAGAGCACAGTCTACAGAGAAACTCCATACAGAATCTCAGAGCAGCTATCTACCAGATTAATGAGGAAGATGAAGAACTCAGAAATCTTAAGGAAAGACTGATTCAAATTCTTGAAGAAAAAGAAGAAAGTTTATTATCCAACTTCTTGAAGATGAATCTGTTCTATCACAAAGCTTAAACAGATAAGTTGTTTCTGAAGATACTCGTACATTTTGATACATGTTTTTGACATCATTGAATATTTGGAATCTATACTTTATTTTACAAAGTATGAGATTGGGGGAGATTGTTAGATCAGAATTCAATGATCGTCAGAAGCTAGACTCAACTGATCAGGATTGCTGACGTCATCAGTATTGCATGGTCATCAGTATTTGATCAAGCGTCAGTATCTTATTGATCATCAGGATTCCTACTCAGACTATGATCAGGTTTGATCATCAGGACTTGAAGCTGATCAGGATTCCTACTTCGAGTTATATTTGGAGTCTAGATAAACATGGAAGTTTGTTCCTGGTTTGTAGAATGCAGCTATCGATTAAAGATATGTTTCTATCTTTGTTATGATTAGGACTTATCTTGTTATTGATAGAGAAGCTGTGTGCACTATATAAACACAGTTTTGGTTTCGATTTATGTATTCATTCGAGAGAGAACATAATCGGAGAGAAGCTCTTAAGAACAGAATTTCTTGAGAGAGTTTTTGTAAGCTAGCAGCTCTTAAGAACATCAGAATTTCTTAAGAGAGTTTGTAACAGTTTTATATCAAAGTTAATAAAGCTGTTATTGTTATTGTTATTGTTATTGATCTTTCATATTTGTGTTATATAAAGTCGAGAATCTTATACAATTGTATTCAACCCCCTTCTACAATTGTTATTTACTGGGCAACATGCTCCAGCTCATAGGTCTTCAGAACACCATACAGTCTTTCCAGAGAAATCTCTCCAAGATCTCTTGCTTCTCTGATTGCAGATATTCTGTGCTCCAAATGAATTGGAAGTGTCAGTAGGAACTTCTTGTTAATCTCCTTGATAGTGTAGTGCTTCCCATTGAGGTTCCGATCATTAATTAATTTGTTGTATCTCTCAAAAACCTGAGAGATACCTTCACTAGGGTTTGATCTGAAATGCTCATATGAAGAGGTGAGAATTTCCAGCTTATTCTCTCTAACTTCCTCTGTCCCCTCATTGATTATCTCTATTGTGTCCCAAATGTGTTTGGCAGTAGCACAGTTTAGGACATGATTATGCATGATAGGATCCAGACAATCAACCAGTATCAACTGTAGACAGGCATCCAGTGTAGAGTCCTCTTTCTCATCAGGAGTGTAGTCCTTGGGGTCCTTGGGGTACATCCTAGAAGCTCTAGTAACCACATCATTCTCTATATGCTCTCCCTCAACAATCATAGGGATTTTGGGACCATTCTTCAGCACTCCTAGATATTTAACATTTGCAACTTGAAGAAACAGGAGCATTTTCTTCTTCCACATAGGATAATGCTCCTTGCTGAACATGGGGATTTTGACTGTACCAACTTTCTCAGTAGCAGACATCTTTTGAGATTTTTGAAGAATTAAAAATTTCAGAGTTTAAGAAAAAATCTCAAAACAATTGGATCTTTGATTAGTATATCAATCAAAAGGCTCTGATGCCAATTGTTAGGTCCTGATAAGTTTGTAGAAGGGGGTTGAATACAAACTATACTGTTTAATCGAATTTGTCCTTTTAAAGATTTAACAATTTACAACAAATTAATGCAGAATAAAACTAAAACAATATTCAAGTTAAATATAACTTATATTAAACTTGACGAGTGTTACAATTTGATCACTGATTACAAGGGTTCTTAATAAAACAAATCTAGAATAAATTCCACATGAATTTATCTATTTTTGTAATAAAAAGGATCGAATACTAAAAAGTAGTTCAATATAAAATCTAGGGATTATGATCCTCTAGAAAGTCAAAGTAGTACAAGTGAAATGATCCTTATGAATTTAATGTTAAGATCAAGTCAAGAATTAATTCACTTGAAGAATTGAATGCTCGGACAGTTCAGAAAATGAAGAAGACAGTTGAATGTAATGTTAATGCTCTATGTCTTTTCTTTATGTTGAATGTGTTGTAAAGTAATGTCTTCACTTGAATTGTCTTCTGTCTTATATACTAAAACACTTGACAGCATCTTTAATCTCCACGTGCAAACACTTATAGATATTTGTATTAGGAAGACTTTCTGAAAGACAATCAATTTACACTTGGAAGACTTTCGGGAAGACAAGAAATGCAAAGGGAAGACAATCGGGAAGACTAGGGTTTGGCCTAGGAAGACAATCGGGAAGACTCACTTGTTCCTAGTTCAATAAACCGAATCTTCCTAGTTCAAACCTAAGTCTTCCTAGTTCATTTTTATTCTAATTTAAATAATCAACTAAATAAATTATGTATTAAATTAATTCTTTACAGAATTAATTTAATAAATAATTTTCTTAATAGTATTAATTATTTATAAGAGAATAAATAGAATTAGTTGACTTCTCAATTAATTTCAGAATCACTTAAAACTTAGATAAAGAATAAACATAATAGTACGTTGACACTCAATGTACTGTCTAGTTCATGAGTGACTAACGACAATGTCTGTTCTTTATCTGTTTGACTTTAAGCAGTGATTCACTTCCTTCTCATTCAAGAACTCTGTAACCAGTATCTTTTGCTGTCACCACTTGAAATCTCTGTCACTTTAATAAATCCACTGAGCTTGAATACTTCACTGAGGCTTGATCAACAAATTGATCTTCTTTCAATGTAGAATCACTTCAAGACTATAGATGACTTTAATCTTAATTCTTTGACAGATATAATCTTCCGAGATTCCTGTGACATTTGATTTTTATTATTTACTTATTACATCTAAATTAAAGTTGAGTAGAATCCTCAGTGTTTACAAATAGGCCTAGACATATGCCTTTCAATATCTTATAATAGATAGATGAAAATCGTCGGATGTAATATTAAAAAGTTTATTTGGTTGTTAGTAAAACTATGTTCAAATAATAAAAAAGGTATTTAAATAATAAGTTCAATAAGAATTATTACTGTAAAAATTCGTTCACTTTCTTTTTTTTCTCTTTAGTTTCAGGGTATTTTCAATTCGGAAAGAATTGTTAAACAATCACTAAACTAAATATGGTTCATGTACCGTCAAACTCATAAGGACCGTTGATTTTGAAAAGATAAAAAATAATAGTTATATCTAATATTAAAAAGTGTGTTTAATTATTATTAGAATTATATTCAAATGCTAAAATGTGAATTTTAATAATATAATTAAAAAATGAGTAGGTTTTCCAAGTTGAAGATAATTGTCAATTTTAAAATTTATAACTTTAGTTGAATAATAATGACTGAATCATCATCAAATTAAAAATAATTTTGTTAATTAATATAATTATAAATTTTTAAAAACAACCGTGCATTGCACGGGTTATAAGCTAGTACTATTATAATACAATTATAAATTAAAATTTTAAAATTATTTTCCAAGCAACTGTAAATAGATCATTATTTTTCAAACAACAATAGGTATTCAATGATTTGTTTTTCCAATTGTAAAAATATAATGAACATATAATTGAGCTGTACACGAATTGAGATATCTAGTAAGTTCGTTCGAGTCTAACTTGGTCCAAACTCGATAAGTTCGGTTGGGTATGTTATCAAACTCAAGTTCGATAAAAAAAATTATCAAACAATATTCAATTCATTAAATTATTGCTTGAGTTCGAAAGATAGTTTATTTGTGAATAAGGTTGAAGAAATATTGAAAAGTTTGATTATTTTTTCGAGTTGGGCTCGCTTCAAACTCAATAACCTCGATTATAATACATAAGGTACTTTGCAAATAGTAATTTATAAAACATAGTCAAATTTTAGCAACGTTGTGATTACATTAAATTAAATAATTTATAAAAAATATATTTAGTTTCGTCTATCGATATACAACAAAATCCTAATTATGTGTTCAAGTGAGTGTTGCAAAAATCGCTAATCGAAATAAATTGATCTAGGTACCGATCTGAGATTTATCGGAAATTGGGAATTTATCGGAATGATAAATCAGGAATTAATCAGATGTAATTTAGTAATATATTTTATAATATCTATTAAATTAAACTATTTATTATATATCCACAAATATATAAAAACAAATACATCTATGTGTGAAAATACTAAAGCAAATCAAAAATTGTTAATAGTGAACTAAAAAATTGGAAAAATGAAAATATCCTAACAAGTAAGACATGCAAACAATTCAATAAACAAAATAGAAATACACCACTTGCAGGGTTACAGATTAGTAATTTCAATCAAATAACACATCCTCTCACCCACCCTGCATCTACGACTTCTAATCAAATATATTTATTTAATAATATATTTTATGATATCTATCAAATTAAACTATTTATTATCTATCTACGAATATATATATATATATATATATATATATATATATATATATATACTTCGTATTTTATTATAAATAAATATATCTATATGTGAAAATACTAAAACAAATCAAAAATTGTTAATAGAGAACTAAAAAATTGAAAAAAAAATGAAAATATCCTAACAAGTAATACATGCAAACAATTTTATAAGCAGCATAGAAATACACCACTTGCAGGGTTGCATATTAGTAATTTACTAATTTCAATCAAATAACACCTCCTCCCACCCACCATGCATTTACCAATTCTAATCATTCTCCCCCCCCCCCCCTCTTCTCTCTCTCTCTCTCTCTCTCTCTCTCTCTCTCTCTCTCTCTCTCTCTCTCTCTCATATAACTATATCACTTTCCCCTTTCATATACACACACATACATATCAAAAATGTTAAAAAAAGTCGAAGTTGGAATGGAAGAAACGACAACTCCAATTAAGCCGTTAAACTTTCGTCGGAAACCAAAATTTCTTTCAGAATTTTTCTTCACAACTCTGATATTCATCAATTTTCATCGAATTTTGACAAGATATGAAGAAAAACGATTAGTACACTGATTCTGGAAAATGAGATCGGAAATCGACCAGTTATCGATATGTCGGCCGATTGATCACCAGAATTGGCGATTTATAACACTGGGTCAAGTTTTAATTTATATAAATTTAAAAATGAAATAATAATATATGTCAAATGTAAAAATTAATACTCAATTGCCGAAAAAATATTCAAATCAATCATTAACCAATAATTTTGCAACAATTTACTTAAAAGTGTTTATTTGTAATAGCGTAATAGTTAAGGGTATGACGATCAATCGTAATAATCAAGTCGATACATATTCGACCTACTATGATCTAATTTTAGCATTGTCACACAAATCCTGTTAAACCAGAACTACTTGTAGAAATGGGGGGTTTGAATACAAGTAGTACTAATATGTCTATTTTTGTGTTTTCTTGTTTAATGAACAAAATAATAAATATGAGGAATTGAAATAACACAAACAAAGATGCTGCAACAATGATTTATATTGAATAATCAAAGTTACAAACTCTACCAAGGATGTACAAGTATCCTTAGCAACTTCTTTCTGTAAACTAAGTTACAGCAGCAAACTCTCAATGTAAAACCTAATATGATCTCTAGGTTTCGACACACACACACATATTACAATATAGAATGAGAGTATTTATACAATTTTCCTATCAACTAAACAGCAAGTAAATCAATCACATGAATTATGGGATTTTGTCCCATATGTTTAGGTTGACAGCTTCAATCATCCAGCCTTTCTGATAAGAACATATCTTCTACTGATTGTTGATAATGATTTGAGCTTATCCAATGATCTGTCTTCAAAGATAACAGAAGTTTCCATAATCTGCAGATAGCTTTATAGACTCTTACAGACTGCAGACTCTAACAGTTTCACAGACTCCGATCATAGACTCTTGTAGCAATAGACTCTTCATTGTACTCTAGTAACACTATCATCTTCATTCCTAACAATCTCCCCCTATTTATGCTTTATACAATAAGGCATAAATCTTGTATGATGATTTCAAAACTTTATTACTATGTACATACTAGAATACAACAATATCAGAAAGTCTAATGATTAGTGACTTCATTGATCATCTGGAATAGGAATTTTCCTGAAAGAAGAATTTATGTTAATCAATTCATCCAACAGTGCATCTTCTGTTCTAACCAAAGCCTTGCCAATTTCTTCCTTAAGGAGAATCATATCATATTTAACACATAAGATTTGATAATGAAGTGCTATGAACTAATCTGGCATGTACTTGAATTTATGCAAATGTTCCAAACTCATAAAAGATAGTTCTCCTTCCATAGCTTGATAACCAACATACTTCTCATGTTGATCTTGTTCAATTTCAAGAACATTGTACTCCATTTCTTTATCAGAACCATCTAGAGCTACATACATAAGCTTGAATGGAGGAACGTTAGTATGATACAACCTTTTTGAGTTGTTCATCAATTTCATCAAGCCAGTTTCTTAAAACTGCATTCCAGCCTTGAGATACTTCAGCTCTCTTCTCCAATAAGAATTTCATATAGGCAAGCTCCTTTTCCCTTTTTTGATAACTCAAAGTTTCTTGATCCATCCATCTTATCATTCCAGAAGATAAGAAGTATACAATGAATTATTTTTGAATCTCCTTGTCCACTGTTCCTTTTCTTGATACATGCTCCTTTACTTTTACAGTCTTAAAAACAAGTTGAGCAGAAATCAATCTATTAAGATGTTTCTGTGTAACTGTCTCACCAACATAATCTGTCAATGAATGAGGATCAGCTACATGCTTGACTGCACTAGAAGTATCTCCTTGAGTATGACCAAGTCCAGTTTTAATTATTACAGAATGATCCTGATTTTTCTGACTCATTATCCAATAAGTTGGTTCAACATGCTTTAGAGTAGACCCTGTTTCAACAGCAGTCCCTGCCTTGACAAGAGGAACAGTATCTTGCTGATACCTAGATTTTTGAACAAAACCCTCCTATGGCTTAAATTGAAATTGCTGACCAGCAACATGTTGAATAGTAGAACCTCGAGTTTCAATTTTCTTAGGTATTTGAGAAGTAGTAGATTGTATATTTTGTGACCTTGTCACCTCCTTCTCAAAATATATCTTCTGCAAATCTATTGTGTCACAAGCACTCAGATCAGTAACCAGTTCATTTATCAGCCTCAATCGTTCCATTTCAGTATAAACATGCCTTTGTTTCTTAGAAGTTTCTCTAGACTCTGGTTGTCTAGACTCTGAAATCTTCCTTTTTGATTGTTGAGACTGCAACTGAGTTGTACTTACTCCTTTTCCTTTCTGAGTGTGACCACTTCCATCATCATCACCATCATCATCACCATCATCATCCTTCTTTTTAGAAAGGCTTGTCTCTTTAGCATCATTTTTACAAGAACTTGCTTCAATTCTAGACCTGCTCCCTCCAGTCTCCCCCTTTTTGACATCAGTAACAAGTGGAAGATATGGTGGTATATTGAGAACATTAGTCATGTGTCCAAGCATATCCAGAATCAGAGCTTGATTGCCAAGAATAGTAGCATGTTGTCTTTCCAAAGAACTCAATCTTGTCTCCACTGACTCCTGATTAGAAATAATATTACCCAAAGCAGCTATAGTAGAATATTGAAGAGTAGTTACAGTCTTAGAAAGCTGTACTAGCTACCCTTGAGTTTGCAAAACATAAACATACATGCCAGTAACTTCATAATGAAGTGTACTCAAAGAAACATGAATAGTATCCAAGCTAGGAGTTTCATCTATATGAGTAGACTCAGCATGCTCTTCAGTTTGCTGTCTGGAGATAGAAAGAGAAGCAAGATCAAAAACATCATGATCAGAAATACCAAAGGTATCAAAGAAAACCTTGCTAGCTCTTGATTGATGTTCTAAAGAAACTCTACATTCATCCACTTTAGGCACTGCTGATGAAGGTTGATCATCATCTGAATCAGAGTCAGAACTTGAAAAAGATCAATCAGAGTGACCTGGTGATAATGGATGATTTCTAAGACTTAGCTGCAAATGTGGATTTTTATCCAGAGCAGAAGACTTATCCATTCTTTGAATTTGAGAAATGATAAAGAAGTTTTCAGTAGGTATTCCCAATTTGAAAGCTTCCATCTCAGAATAGGGCCATTATTGTTGAAAATACAATGCATCTACATCCACAGTCTTAGTTTCCTTGGAGGACTCTGTACCGTGTACAGCTGTATGTTGTGAAACATTAATAGATTCTAAAGGATAATCAAGATATAACACACCTCGTGTAGACTCTGAATGGTTAAGAACATCCTCCATTGAAGAAGTAGAAAGAGAAGAACTAGTAACAATAGCTGGGTCTTCAACAGAGACTAACTCCTCCAAAGAGTGATCAAGGTTTGAAGAATCAGGAAGTAGAGCACTTAAAGGAAGTGCATCAATAGGAATACTTGGATCCACAGCTAGTTGTTTCTGAGATTGAGAAGATAAGTCGTCTAGCCTCCTCTCCCTTCTTCTGTTGATTGAATAAGCCACCTTCTTTGCATAGGCTTTCTTCTGAACTTCTGGCTTTGCATTATGAACTGTCAAATCTTGTCTTTCAAACATCTTCATGAGCTGAAAAGTTCCACTATCAATACAAGTATCAGCTTCAAGATTGGCATCGAATAAGCTAGGGTATAATTGATCCCAGAAGTCAAAGGTTGGTTGTTTACCTTATCTCTTAGTCTCACCATGGGATTGGGCACCCATGTTCTCATGCTCACTAAGGTTTTCTAAAACCTTGTCACTCACTACCTCTCCTTTTGCCTCGTTAGGAGCCAGCCTCTCAGTTTGTGGCTCAATGGCCATCTTTTCAATATTTTCACTCAATGTGGGGACTGTGCTCTCAGATCCTATAGAAAAATAGGGGGTAGAGAAGAGTTGTTTACCTGAAGCTCTTTGGTGGTCGGGATCCTCTTGAATTGTCTGAAGGATAGAGGTTTCCACCAAAGGCTGAGCATCACTAGACCCTGAACCCTTACATACTTCTGTCTTATCAGTGTCCAGTGGCTCCAGTACGCCACCTTCAGAATCCTGTATAGTTTCAGACACCCTTAGTAATACTTCATGAGGTGTCAAAATGTCTACAGAACCATCATGAGGTGTTTTTGAATGAGACTCTCCCTCAAAGGGAATAGACTCTGATAGAATTCTGCTTTGAATTTCTTCATTTACATTTATCATAGTCTGATCCACAATATCATTGAAATTCTCAACAATAGTATCAGTCACCAGAGAAGGCCTATCAACATGAACAATGACTCCACTAGCACCCTTCCTCTGACTAGGTCGTTCTTGTGTTTGTGAGTCTATATGTTCACCTATACCACTGTCCACCACTGGTGCAACAGTGCCCTCTCCTGACTGCAAATCTCATCCCAAATCCTCCAGAGTTGTACTCCTTGTAGATTCACTCCTTGAACTGTCAGGATAAAGAAACTTTGATCTGAATTTTCTTCAGTATACTGCATGGAGAGCCTGATTAAAGGAGTAGTTGAATCTTGACTGAAGTGCCTCATATACACTATGATAATGTTCTCTTTTGAGAAGATCTATCCTTATTATAAAAGAAGGATAGAGGAAGGTATAAGCATGAGGCATAACTTTTTCTTTTAGAAAATCAAGAACTTCTTGTGAATGAGAGAATTTCATTGCAACAGCTTCAAAATCTTGCTTAAAAGAGAAATTTTAATCCCATATTACATCATCAGCTGTTGGGATTTATGGGTGATAGCATAGAAACAACTTAACTTTGATTGTACTTAATTCCTTAAATTAAGTAGGACATACTGTCATAGCCAAAGTATGTTCTTGTAATCAGTATGTATTGCTATTCTAGTTGTATTGTTTGAAAGAAGTTCACTTATGTGTTCAAGCCTCAAAGAATGCTTTTTGGATGACAACATGAATAAAGGTTACTGTCCTAAAGCTGTGACAGTAAGATTACAAGAAGACAGAATGTTGCAAGTCACGACAGCATATTCACTCTGACAGCAACATTGGCGGAAGACTACGCGACAACAACTATTGCCCTCGACAGCAAGTTTGGGATCCTCGACAGCACTCTATGCGGGGAACTCATACTGTCACCAAAAGATCATTCCTGTGACAGCAAGCTTTGCGGCAAAAGTAACTGTCTCAATAAAGATCCTTATGCTAGGTATCTTTCTCAGTCAAATCCCGTGACAGTTTAAATGTTCAAGAAACAGGCGTGATGCAGAATCCCTAAGCTGCACCAAGTCTGCAAGACTACGACAGAAGCTTCAAAGCACTGCAAAACAAAAGCGAATCAATTCAAGAGCAAGGTCAAGTCTTTATCTGCTAAATTGGTTTAGCTGGAAATAGAATGAATCTAGGTTGCTTTCTTTGTAATGTATATCTGACATG
Organism: Heracleum sosnowskyi; assembly: GCA_030848705.1. Taxonomy (NCBI): domain Eukaryota; kingdom Viridiplantae; phylum Streptophyta; class Magnoliopsida; order Apiales; family Apiaceae; genus Heracleum; species Heracleum sosnowskyi. The sequence goes on along the minus strand of CM061238.1, from coordinate 54,911,455 downwards.
TTAGCAATTTAGGAAAGTCACATGGGTAAGACAATCTGTAAGAAGCTGCCACTTGACAGTGACAGCAGCTTCACAAACCCGTGACTGATAGTGATAGGGTTAGTCTTATAACTACTATCAACTCATTCTAGAAAAGTAACGAAGACAAGCAAGTGTCTTTGAAGAAAACCCGAAGCTCGAGAATTCTTTCTTGAGGTTGTAGCAACACTTTGCAAAATAAATAAAACATTTATTTTGTGAATCTTGTTCTTACTTAATACTGTTCGTGATTGCATATATTGCTGATAACGTTTAATCTTGATTTGAGTTGTTGAAATTTAGATTGAATTTTATCAGTATTGCATTCATCCCCCCCCCCTTCTGCAATACACAAGGACTAACAACTGGTATCAAAGCTTTCAGATTAACATACATATCTGAGATCCCGGAGAAAATGCAGAAATCAAACAGTATCAAGATCCCAGCATTTGATAAAGAGAACTACAGCATTTGGAAAAGAAAAATCTTGTTGTTTATCAAAGCTGCAAATCCACTATACCCAGGTATACTCGAGAATGGTCCTTTCATTCCAAGAAAGGAAATTGAAGCCACAACAGTGAATGGTGAGATTATTCCTGCACATTGGGTTCCCAAAGATCCCTCAGAAATCTTGGAACCTGAAAAGGAGAAAATGGTGCTAGATGATCATTTGCAACTTATCTTGCTCGATTCTCTCACGCTGGATAAAGCCATGTGTGGAAGTGTGATAAGTTGCACATCAGCCAAGGAGATGTGGATCAGGTTAGCCTTACTCTGTGAAGGAAGTGAAGAGGTTAAGGGCAACCAAAGGTAAATTCTAATATCTCAATATGAGGCATTCATGGCCAAGCCTGGTGAAGACTTAACCTCCATGTTCGAAAGGTTCAGTAAGCTCTTAACTGAATTACAGATACATGGCAAGTACTATGACAGAAAAGAATTAAATGTCAAGTTCCTGCTCACACTGCCTGATCACCTTGAACACAAGACAACAGCCATACGAGAAGGAAGAGATCTCAACACTATAACCTTTGAGACACTTTATGGTATTCTGAAATCTTATGAACTCGAACTCTTTCAAAAGAGAGCCATACAAAGTGGAACAAGGAACAAGATGGCTAATATGTCAAGTGCCCTAGTAGCACATGTGCCAAGGATCACACAGCCAAGTGAAGTACTACAGATCACACAATCAACCCCAACACAGACCTTGAAGATAGAAGAGGTGGTTGAAGATGATGAGAAAGTGGTACTACAACTTAAAGATGTGGAAGATGAAGACTTCTACACAATGGAGGAACTGGAAAGCATGGACAACCCTACTATGGCTTACATGGCCAAGAAGTTCAAGAACTTTAGGTTCAAGAAGGATAGGTCATACAAGCCTCAAGGCCAAGCATCCAAGTTCAGCAAAGGAAGCTCATCAAAGGCTGCTGTGGGAAGTTCAACCAAAGGAGGATACAAAACTGGATTTGTGGATAGATCAAAGTTCAAATGTTACAACTGTGGAGAACCTGGTCATTTTGCTACTGAATGCAAAAGACCCAAACAGGTTCAAAGATATGAGAAAGGAACTGGTGGATACTCCAAGAAAAATCAAGGTAGAGCCTATGTGGCTGAAGGAAAGTGTTGGGATGATTCTGATGATGAAGAAGAGGAAGAATATGTTAACCTAGCTCTCATGGCTAGCACTGATGAGGTAGCATCAACACCTTCAAGTCTACCTTCACTTGTCTTACTTGATATGTCTACTGATGAGTATAAGAAAACCATTAAAGACTTAAGTGCTGAAATGTTCAATGTCTATACTAGCTTATCTGCTGCTAATGAGGAAATCTCTAGACTAAGTAAGCTAAATGAAACACTTCAGTCTGAAAATGATTCTCTTTTTCTCAAAACCAGTTCACTAGGCTCTTTAGCTCAAGAGAATGCTAAACTTAAAAATGAATTAAAATGTGCTAAGGAGGTTGAGGAATTCCTGAGGAATGAGATTGCTGAAAATGAATTTAAGATTAAGGCCTATAGAAACTCATCAAAGATAGTTCAGGATTACAATGATAAGCATACAGAAAATCAGTCTGTTGGTATAGGTTTTTCTTATGGTAGAAGACCTGGAAAGGAAACTGTGATTCAAGATTGTCCTGGAGTTGCTGCTGTCAAACCCACCATTCTCAAGAAAGTTAAAACTCCTATTTTCAAAGCTGCTGAAATTGAGTTTGATGAAGAAGCCATGCTCATCAAACAAGAAATTCTTGATGAGGATGAAGGTGTTGACAGCACATTCAAGGAAGGAAAGGATACTGTCACAATCCCCAAGACAGTAAACTTACCAAGCAATCAGACAGTAAGTTCAAAGGATGCTGTCACGATTGGCAAGACAGAATCTTTCAAAGATACTGTCAAGAAAGATTCCAAGACAGTAACTCTCAAACCTTCTGTCAAGACAGTAGGAATAAAAGATACTGTCAAGGATAGTTCGACAGCAACTTCTGAACATACTGTCAATCCAGTAACTCCCAAGTCTAGAAACAGGAATGGTAAGGTAGGTGTCAATAAAGGAAATGGATACACTAATGTTGGTGGTGCTTCTAGGAAACTATGCAATAACTGTGGATCTACACATCACTTAACACATGTTTGTAAGAAACCAATTGAGGATAAGATCAATGCAACTGAACTCAATGGTAACTTACACAGAACCCCCCTTATGCATAGAACTATGAGTGTCTGTAATAACATTGATTGTATGCCATGCAAAATCACTGCCATGAGTACATGCTTTAACTTACCTGTTCTCTCTACTGAAAAATGCTCATACCTAAACACTGTTGAGACTTCTGAGCCTGCTGGCAACAGCAAAAAGGCTTCATCCACTAAGAAAAGGACCAAGTCCAATTCTAAACCTAAGTGGGTGAAAAGAGAAGTCAAACAGGAAGTCTTTGATAATGCCTGTGATGTTGTGACTGAAAGAAACTCAGGAAACACTGAAACTGCAGGACCCAACAAAGATTGGGTACCATATGCAACTTAGAAACATTCTGTTTTGCAGGGTAAGAAGAAAAATCAGGTCATGTGGATAATTGACAGTGGTTGCTCAAGACACATGACAGGTGATAAAGCCCTGCTATCACATTATGTAGAGAAAGCTGGCCCAATCATAACCTTTGGAGACAACAGCAAGGGTTACACAGTGGGATATGGCTGTCTGGAAATTGGAAATGTTGTCATTGAAGATATTGCTCTTGTGGATGGATTGAAGCACAACCTACTCAGTGTTAGCCAATTCAGTGACAGAGGATTTAAGGTTGACTTTGACATGATGGTGTGCAACATCTATCACAAGAAGGATGGAAGCCTCTCTCTGAAAGGGGTCAGAAAAGGAAGCTTGTTTGTTGCTGATCTAAGCTCAACAAAGAAGGATAAAGTTTACTGTTTTTACAGTAAAGCTACTGTTGGTGACAGTATGCTTTGGCACAGGAAGCTCTCACATCTCAACTTCAAGACAATGAATATACTGATGAAGAAGGAGTTAGTGAGAGGTTTTCCCCAACAGGAATTCTGTCAAGAAGGACTGTGTGAAGATTGTCAAATGGGCAAACTGAGAAGAGCTGTGCACAAGTCCAAGCAAGTAAACACCAACACAGAAGCACTCAAGTTAATTCACATGGACCTCTTTGGACCAGTCAATGTACCATCAATGGCCAGAAAGAGGTATGCCTTAGTAATGGTGGATGATTACTCAAGGTACACTTGGGTGAAATTTCTTGAATCCAAAGATGAAGCTGCTCAAGTGATTATTGATCAAGTCAGAGTTCTTGATAGAACCCCAAACTCAAAAGTTCAAATCTTGAGGAGTGACAATGGTACAGAATTCAGAAATGCCACACTTGGAAATTTCTGTAAAGATGAAGGAATTGTACAACAATTCTCTGCTGCAAGAACTCCACAGCAGAATGGAGTTGTAGAAAGAAAGAACAGGACTCTCATTGAAGCAGCTAGAACTATGTTGCATGATGCTAAGTTGCCAACATATTTCTGGGCTGAAGCTATCAACACAGCCTGTTATACTCAGAACAGAACCATGATCAACAAAACTCATGCAAGTACTCCTTACTGTCTGTTAACTGGAAAGAAACCTACTGTCAAATATTTTCATGTGTTTGGAAGCAAATGCTTTATGATGAAAGACAACCATGAGAAGAAAGGAAAATTTGACACCAAGGCATTTGAAGGATTATTCATGGGTTACAGCACAGAAAGGACTGCCTACAGAGTTTATGTTATGGAACACAGGATTATTGAAGAAAGTGTTAATGTCACATTTGATGAAACCAAGTTTCCAGGACTGCATGAAGAAGGAAAGATGCAGACATTCAGATTTGAGAATCAAGGATACCTGGAAGCTGAGGAGATTGTAGATGAAGAACCTAGCTTCACTCAAATTGTTGAAATTGACAAAGATGCTGTCAACACCACTACTGTCAATCAAACTCCAGCTCAATCACACACCATAACATCCAACATTCAGAACAGTGTTGACTCTAGAGACAATGAAGAACATGGTGGAGACAATGGAATTGATGAGCATTCAACTCAACAAGCTGAAGCAAATGTTCCTGTTCAATCAAGTAGCTTGCCCAGAATCACCAGGTGGACCAAGGATCACACAAATGACCTTATAATTGGTGATCCTAATTCTGGAGTGAGGACAAGGAACAAAGTCTCTGCTGACAGCATGTTCTCATGCTTCCTGTCACAAATGGAACCCAAGACAATTGATGAAGCATTGTTGGATTCTGACTGGGTGATAGCCATGCAAGAAGAGCTAAATCAGTTTGAAAGAAACAATGTATGGAAATTGGTTCCAAGACCTAAGGGAAAGTCAGTTATTGAGACCAAGTGGGTTTTCAGAAACAAACTTGATGAAAATGGATTGGTGACAAGGAACAAAGCAAGGCTAGTGGCTAAAGGTTACTGTCAACAGGAGGGAATAGATTATGATGAGACATTTGCTCCTGTTGCCAGACTTGAAGCTATAAGAATCTTTCTAGCTTATGCTGCACACTGCAACTTCAAAGTATTTCAGATGGATGTCAAAAGTGCCTTTCTAAATGGAGAGCTGGAAGAAGAAGTGTATGTGGAACAGCCACCAGGGTTTGAGGATGCTGAAATGCATAATTTTGTGTACAAACTCTTCAAAGCTTTGTATGGATTAAAGCAAGCACCCAGGGCATGGTATGACACACTTTCCACCTTTCTTCTGGAAAACCAGTTTACCAGAGGAGTTGTGGACAAGACACTTTTCTACAAGCATCATGGCAAGGACATCATTCTGGTACAAATCTATGTGGATGATATCATTTTTGGTTCTACAAATGAGAAGCTGTGTGAGAAGTTTTCCCATCTCATGAGTAACAAATATGAGATGAGCATGATGGGAGAATTGTCATTCTTTCTAGGGTTACAAATTCTTCAACAAACTGATGGAATCTTCATAAGTCAAGCTAAGTATATCAAGGAACTTCTCAAAAATTTCAACTTGGAAGATTCATCTCCTGCAAGGACACCAATGTCCACAGCAACTAGTCTGGATCTTGATCCTAAAGGAAAGAAAGTTGACTCAAGCACTTATAGAGGCATGGTAGGATCCCTCCTATACCTAACTGCTAGCAGACCTGACATCATGTTTGCTACATGTCTTTGTGCAAGGTTTCAAAGTGATCCAAAGGAGTCACACTTGGTAGCCATCAAGAGAATCTTTAGATACTTAAAAGGCACTCCTAACCTAGGCCTTTGGTATCCTAAGAATACTGGATTTGATCTAATTGGTTACTCAGACTCAGACTATGCTGGATGCAAGATTGACAGAAAGAGTACTACTGGTAGCTGTCAATTTCTTGGTGGAAGATTGGTCTCATGGTTTAGCAAGAAGCAGCATTCAGTTTCTACCTCAACTGCAGAAGCTGAGTACATTGCTGCAGGCAGTTGCTGTGCACAAATTCTATGGATGAAAAGTCAACTTCTAGATTATGGTCTAGTGTTAAGAGAAATTCCTATTTACTGTGACAACACTAGTGCCATAGCCATCTCAGACAATCCGGTTCAACACTCTAGGACAAAGCACATTGATATAAGACATCACTTTATCAGAGAGCATGTTGAACAAGGAACTGTGAAGCTGATTTATGTCCCAACTGACAAGCAACTTGCTGACATCTTCACTAAGCCATTGGATGAAGCAACCTTCAACAGGTTGGTAAGTGAATTGGGAATGCTGAATCTGGTATGTTAATTTTACTAAGGTTTCTAAATTTTCAATTCTTATTGAAGCTCATGACAGCAACTTCAAACCTGCTGTCAAGAGAAGTTACTGTCTACTTGGTTTATGTCGGTTATGTGACAGCATGTGTTGATTTGACTTCTCATGTCAGTATTTTGTGCCAGTCTCATACTTTTAAACCGTGTATGACTTTAATGTGGTTATCCGTTAAGTTTGAGAGTTAAAAATCTGTTCCATTGGACTTTCACACTCTTTTGCATTAATCTGTAGGATTAAAGGAGGACACGACCATTAATTACTTTTGTGGTAGTTGTATGGGTACTCTAACTGTTGACCATTAGACTTTAACCCTTAGACGGTTTTGCCTATAAATTATCCTTAGGTTTCACCAGTCTGCTCTCAGTTTTAAAGTGAATAATGGAAAACAAAGTAGGAATCGAAGTTGGTCTAAAGAAGTGTGATAGTGAACCCTACAATGAAGAGATTGAGGAGCTCTTCGAGGTGCTTTTGGATGCCCTCGATGAGATAGACGAGGAAAAGGAGGCCAAGGCTAAGGAAGATGAGGCCAAGGTTGTGGAAGAAGAGAAGGAGCTTCAGGCACTTCTTGAAAAAGAAGGCCGCTCTGAAGAAGAGATTAAGGAAGAAGTCTTAGAACTAGTTGATAAAATCATAGAATGATGTACTCAATGCTCAATTTTAATGATTTTATTAATAATCATAAAAGTTCCTGTTTATGTGGTTATTGAGTTTATGATTTGTCTGTGTTAATTGCTTAATATCTGTGTTCAAAAGATTACATTGCTAAATCCATAATTTGTCAATATTAAGTTAAGTGTATGAATCAAGCATTCTAATAAGTTCATGACAGAACCATTTACTAATCGAAGTTACTGTCGTTAAGAAGGATACTGTCATGTGTTTCTTGACAGCAACCTTCTTGACAGCAGGAAAAGACTTTCTGTCAAGACTTGTAAAGGATACTGTCATTCATATGCTTAACGGTGACAGCAAGTTTTTGCGCAATAGTTGCTGTCGCGCAAAACCTACTGTCACCACCACTTCTTACTGACAGATTGTTTCTAGCGCACAGGTTACTGTCAACAATAGTGGACCGTTGTAATTGGATATTCACCCCACGATTGACAGTGAATAACGGGCAGTAACTCACGTGTTAAGAGAGTGGGTTAAGACACGTCCTTTAACTCCACTTTTTGAGCAAACGTTTGAGAAACCCATATTTATTCTCCAGTTACTCAGACATATCACTCTCACAAAACTCAAGGCAAAATACTTTTCTTCAAGCAAAAAGCTACTTTCTCACTTTCTTCTTTTCTTGAAATCTCCATGGCCCCCAAACAGACTCTCTCTCAAACAAACTTTGCTGGCATCTTTTCCCCAAATGATGCTGGTGAAGATTTCAAAGGACTGGTGTTTTTCTTGAACAAGTCCTATCTTCGTTCAGCCATTACCTCAACTCCACATCTCGACCTAGACAAACTTGAGGAATTTTGGCGAACTGCTGTTGCTCTAATTGTGGGTGAAACCCCAGCTATTGAATTCAAGATAAATGGGCAACAATACATTCTCACAGCTGAGGTCATCAATACTGCTCTTGGAATTACACTGGAAGAAGGACAACACTTTGCTCCACTTGCTAATGATGACACTCTGAAGAAGCTCTTCTTGAAGATTGGGTATGCAGGCCCTATTCTCGAAGAGGGAACAACCAAGTGGTACCCGTCTGGTGAAATGGACAGGAAGTATCTAAGGAAGGAGTGGAGCATGATATTTGATGCAATGGTCAAGGTGTTCTCTACCAAGTCCACAGGCTGGAATGGGATACCTTCCTACATCAAGAAACTGACACATTCTCTTGTCCATGGATACAAGGTGAATGTTGGAGCTCTCCTCATGGCACAACTCAGAGCTGCAATAGGTAAGAAGGTATCACACTACCCTCGCTTTCTTATGATGTGTATCAATACTTTCTGTGACTTTAATAATGATGCCCCTCGTTTAGAGGTTTGCTCTGTCTTGAAAAAGAACACACACACACTGTTATCTTCACAGGATCTAAATGCACATATTCCACTTTGCTTCACTCAGCACATGGTTGATCAAGTGTCCAACCTTGATTATCCATTACCTACTGGTTATGATTCTTTTTCTCTTGAGGATGAAGCTGGATTAGACCCAAATTCAGTTAACCCACATTCAACACCATACACTCAGCCTAGGCCCTCTAGACTTCCCAAAGCCCAAAGAGAAGCCTTGCAAGAATCCAGAAAAAGATCCTTAGAAGCTGATGTTGGTGGTAGCTCTGTTAGTCAAGAGGGAGACACTGCACCTAGTGCAGCAAATAAGGAAGGTAGTCACACAGGACCCACAGTGGTTCCCCCTGAGCCTAAGAAGAAGAGAGCTAGGAGGACCAAAACCACTGTCAGCCACCCTGCAGTCTCCCAAAAGACTGTAGAAGAAACCAGGGAAATAAACTCCTCCCTAGATGTGCCTTCTCAACAAGGTGCTTCTATTGAAGTTGGCCTGTCTCCCAAGGCACCCTGTACAGAGTCTGCACAAACTCATGGTTCCCAACCTGAGATACCCCCACTTGAAGAAACACACAGTGAGTTAGGGCACAGTGAGGATTTCTCTACTCCTATTGATGGTTCACATGTTCCATCTGTGAATCAGCCCCCACTCTCTACTACACTTTCACCTTCTTCCTTCCCTACACATTCTTTTGTTTCTTCTCCACAACCTAGAGAAGGGGACAGTCCCAACCCTTCAGGTTTTGATCATCCATCTCCAATCATGGATGAGCCCCCATCTAGTGGTCCACAAGAACCCATTTCTCAAAGTGAGATGGACACCACTCCTCCAAACACTGAGCTAGGGCAAAGTGGTATTTTGTCAGAAAATGAAACAGCCAACACTTTGTCTGACCTCCAAGGAGTATCTTACCTTCAGGAAGATGCTGTCACAGCCTCTGTTGCTGTCAAAGACACTGGGGATGCTACTGTCCTGGGCACAGCTACTGTCAAAGGTGGAGAGAAAGATACTGTCACTACAGAACATACTGTCACTCCACCTCCCAAAGATGCTGTCATGCCAGAACCTGCTGTCCAGACTACAACTGACAGTCACATTCCTACTCAAAATGTTGTCAAGCCCTCCCAGCCTAATTTTGATGCTGTACTTGTTGAGGATGCCTCTGATGATGACCTACCTCTTGCCAAACTCCTAAAGGTACATTCTAAATCTTCTCCTTCCATACATGTTAGTACTGCTCATACCCATGCATCTAGGTTGAGTGAGGGTGTGCAAAAGAAAAGAGAGATAAAAGAAAAGAGAGGTGAGCATAAAAATGAGAGGCAGCCAAATGAGCTGGCAAAAGGAGAGAGACTTGAGCATGTCCAGAGTGATATTGAGGGAGCCCACATTATTCAGGCACTAGGCCTTGAGAGTCAAACTGTGAGGGGTGATGAGATCACTCAAAAACACCCTGAGAGTGTGAGAACCCCCATAGCCTCCAAGCCCCTGTCTTTTCCTTCCCCTCCAAGAAGGTTAAGGTCTGGTGGCCCCTCTGCTACTTTTGGTGACAGGATTGCAGCTCTTGAAGGACAGTGTCTTACTTTGGACTCCAAACTGGACTCTCTCTCTCAACTGGTGGTTGATGGTTTTGCTGCTACTCAACTCTCTATTCAGTTCCTTACTGACCTGGTAGCTGCCAACTCAACTAAGGGGGAGAAGGTAGCAAGATCAGAATCTTTGCCTATTCAAGAATCAGGTGGAACTCAGGGGGAGCCTGTAGCTATGAAGACTAGAGGGGGAGCTAAAAGGAAAGCAATGTCTAAGGGGGAGCAAGTCAAACCAAGCAGTGCAAAACCACAGGACAAAGCTGAAAAGCCTGTTGAAGTGGAAATGGATGGAGAAAGGGTGTTAATGTCAAAGGAAACTCAAGATGCATTGCAAAGAAGACCTGCATCTAGACATCCAATCTTGCCTCCTGTGGTGATTAGAGAACCTATTCAAGAAACTCAAGAAACTGCTCTACAGAAGAAATGGAGAGAAATGGAGGCACAAAACAAACTTGGGAAAGGTAAAGGGAAACTGCCTGAATCCATCCATAAAGGAACTACTTGGTCCAATGGTACTGAGTATGATCAAGAGGAAGCCAATGTCTTGATGGTGGATTACAGGGAGAGCACATTACACAACCATGACAGTAAGTTTAGCAGTTTGGTGGAAGAAGCAATGAATGCTCCTAGAAACCGTCCAACCAACACCACAACACTGTTAAAGGAACAAATTATCAGTGTCAATGTAATGGTGAATGATGAGAAAAGATGGGCTGTAAGTATTTATCTAACTTCTGGCATATCTTACTTCATCACAATGCAGCTATTGTAGAGTCTGCCAGCAAAGGTGTTGTGTGCTTTGAAGGGAAAGATCAGGGCAACTCAAACACCATTCAATGAAATATTGGATATGCAAATCCAGAACCTGATCATGCAGAAGCTACCTGAAGTCTACTCAAATCCACCATGTGTTTTCTACAGATCTAAAACTAAGGATGGCACAAGAAGGAACAGCTACATGAATATTGGTAGCCCATCCAAAATGGAAACAAAGTCAATTCTGAAGGTACTAGATGGAATACTCAGTTCAAATGCCAATCCAGGAAGAGTTCATGCTGTTCAAGAAATCTACAAAATGCTGGTGTTGAGAGACAAGGCACTGGGAGCTAGAATGAAGGAGCTAATCACTAGAGCCAATGCCAAAAGAAATGATCAAGGTGGAAGTTGCTTCTATAACATTCCTCCCCATGATGATGATGATGATGAAGATGGTGAGGATGGAGGTGGTGAAGCTTCTGGAAATGCTGGAAATGCTGGTGGAAGTAATTCTGGGAATACTGGTATTCAATCTCAGAATGAAGGCAATGAAGAAACTCCTAGCCAGGAAAAGAAAGATGCTGGTGCAACAGATGAAGAGGAGTCAAGAATACTGGAAGCTTTGGAGGCAAGCATTCTTAGATGTGCTATTGATTGCATAAATGCTGAAAAAGATGCTGTCACCAAAGGTACTGTCGACAAAGATACTGTCATAGAAGATGCTGTCTTGGAAGATGCTGTCGACAAGGATACTGTCAAGGAAGGTTCTGTCAAGGATGAAACCAAAGCTACTGTCAAGCCCAAGAGACTGAAAGCTAAAGCTAAGGCATGGTTTACTAGACAGAAACCAACAGGGAAGCACAAGTACTCAGGAAAGGAAAAGGCCACTGGATTTGGCAGGAATCTCAAAAAGCCAATTCAATCAATTCCTCCCAACAGTCTTAAGATTCAACAAATGAAATCAAAAGAAATTAAGAGTGTTGAGGTTAAGCTGGATGCAAATCAAGAGGCCACTGAGTACATTCTGTGGTGGGAAGAATCAAGGTCTGCCAAGATTGACAAGGACTTCAATCTGGTAGCCACATCAACCAAGAACAGCACATCAACCATAGATAAAAGAAGAATTGATTTCTTCTACCTGGAAAGAATGGTAGAGTTGCTGGAGAGCTATGAAAATGTTTCAGAGGCTGTCATGGAACATGTTCTAAAATATCAGGCAGATAGGGATGCTGAATTTTATCAGAAATTTGGCTATAACTTTGCAGATTTTGATGATGCTGATATTCTTACTGATCTCCCAGCCTCTCCTATACCATACCACTGGTACTATGAGTTTGATGACTTACCCACAGAAGAAGGGCAAACCCAACCAACTCAGGAAGGGCAACCCAAGCCAAGCAAAGGACCCAAATCTTCTGAATATTCTCAAACTCAGTCAGAGCTTGATAAGAAGGAAGCTGAATTACTGGAAAAACACAAGGCCTCTAACAAGGCAGAAAGTGAAGCTCCAAATTATCAACCATATATGCTGGAAAATCCCCTAAGAGTCAAGTTCCTAAAAGAAGAAATCTATGTTTGCAGCTTGCATAAGCTTAAAACATCCACTTTGAAGGATTTACAGTATATGGTAGCTGATTCAATTCATCCCTTGGAACAGATTTGTTCTGATGAGATAGAGAAGTTATTGGAAGGGAGAAAAGGAGAAGACTCAAAACTGGACAAGCAAAGAAGGAAGTCTCTCAATGCTTATCCTGGAAGTAGATTCAAGCTCATTAATGAAGAACTTCATTTCAGAACCTATCCATATGATATAGAGCAATGGCTGAATCTCAGGGATGTTAGTTCTCTCTTATCCCCTTCCATAAAGAAGATCATTGATGAAGTAGAGGATGATGCAGTGTCTGCTGCTGAAATTTCTCTTGTAGAAAGTCTAAGAGGCTGCTTGGCAGAAGCTCTCAAAAGAGAGGATGTAGCAAGACAGAAGAGGAAATCTCAAGCTAAGTAAAAATTCTTGAATTCTGATCTTGTTAGTTAAGTTGTCAGCACATATTGTAAATTTGCTGTTATTTTCCATAAAAACAAATTGGGGGAGATTGTTGGGATTTATGGGTGATAGCATAGAAACAACTTAACTTTGATTGTACATAATTCCTTAAATTAAGTAGGACATACTGTCATAGCCAAAGTATGTTCTTGTAATCAGTATGTATTGCTATTCTAGTTGTATTGTTTGAAAGAAGTTCACTTATGTGTTCAAGCCTCAAAGAATGCTTTTTGGATGACAACATGAATAAAGGTTACTGTCCTAAAGCTGTGACAGTAAGATTACAAGAAGACAGAATGTTGCAAGTCACGACAGCATATTCACTCTGACAGCAACATTGGCGGAAGACTACGCGACAGCAACTATTGCCCTCGACAGCAAGTTTGGGATCCTCGACAGCACTCTATGCGGGGAACTCATACTGTCACCAAAAGATCATTCCTGTGACAGCAAGCTTTGTGGCAAAAGTAACTGTCTCAATAAAGATCCTTATGCTAGGTATCTTTCTCAGTCAAATCCCGTGACAGTTTAAATGTTCAAGAAACAGGCGTGATGCAGAATCCCTAAGCTGCACCAAGTCTGCAAGACTACGACAGAAGCTTCAAAGCACTGCAAAACAAAAGCGAATCAATTCAAGAGCAAGGTCAAGTCTTTATCTGCTAAATTGGTTTAGCTGGAAATAGAATGAATCTAGGTTGCTTTCTTTGTAATGTATATCTGACATGTTAGCAATTTAGGAAAGTCACATGGGTAAGACAATCTGTAAGAAGCTGCCACTTGACAGTGACAGCAGCTTCACAAACCCGTGACTGATAGTGATAGGGTTAGTCTTATAACTACTATCAACTCATTCTAGAAAAGTAATGAAGACAAGCAAGTGTCTTTGAAGAAAACCCGAAGCTCGAGAATTCTTTCTTGAGGTTGTAGCAACACTTTGCAAAATAAATAAAACATTTATTTTGTGAATCTTGTTCTTACTTAATACTGTTCGTGATTGCATATATTGCTGATAACGTTTAATCTTGATTTGAGTTGTTGAAATTTAGATTGAATTTTATCAGTATTGCATTCATCCCCCCCCTTCTGCAATACACAAGGACTAACATCAGCCAAAACTGGTTGTTGATCCTCCTCCTCAGTTTCAGCCTCAGTAACAGACCCTGATCTATTTTTCTTCTTTTGCTGCTTCAAAGGTCTTAAAGTTGGTTGATCTGGATCTAGTTGAGTAACCATGGGTATCTTTTCATTTCTTTCAGCAATAACGTCCTCAGCAACAGAGACAATAGATGGAGTAAAGAGATAGTTGTAGACATACTGAACATCTAACTTTTGAGAGATTTTGAGATCTATTATCAACTTTTGCCACACCTTTTTGTGAGAACTAAGAAGTTGCAGAACCTTTAAGACTTGAGAATAAGATTGTTTATCCTGCACAGGTTGCACTAAAGAGTAGAGAATTACCAGTGCATCATCATAAGGTATAACTGTGTGCTGGATTAAGTCCCTTGCAGTATTCTTAGTTAATCCTTCCCAAAATACCTCATCACCAGAGTCTGAGGATGTGTGAGACTCTGGTTCAGTATTAGACCCTGGCAATGTAGTAGGAATTGTTCTACCAGAGTCTGATTCTAAAGGAACCAATGTGACTACCTGTGTGTCAGATAAAACTGACTCAATATTTGTGTGTGAAGGTGTGAAATGAAATTTCTTCTTCCCTTTACGTTTATACTGAGCAAAAGATTTAGCATGGGTTGATTGCTGTGTAGACACAGGTGTAACAGTCCATGGGATAGGACTTTTTGCCAAAGCTATAGTCTTTTGAGAGACAGTAGCCAGTTTTCAAGGTGTTCCCTTTTTAGAGACTATAGATTGTTGAGAGTCTACAGTTGCAGGCTGATCAGAGGTTAAGATAGCCAATGAATCCTTCATTAAAGAAAGACCTTCAGCCACCTCATGCTCTGTGGGATTAGTTTCATCATCACTATTAAATTGCATTCTCAAACTTCTTCTTTTTACAACTGGAGCCTCATCTAAATGTCCAACCAGGTTAGGTACAAGGTGATGAAGAATCATCATCAAAAATATAACACCCCTGGATTATCTTATATTATTTAATATTATAAATAGTGACTTTGGTTATATTGTGTAATTTTTTTTTCTTTTTCAACCACCTTATATAGAAGATGGAAGATTTATATTTCGAGATTATATTCGTGTTGTGTGAGTAGAATAAGTGAATGTAAACGCGATCAGAATCAGGACGTTCTAACTTTAAATTTTGATCACTATTCATCGGACAATCAAGGATGTATTGATTTGATCGTTTTGAGAAAATATGTAGAATGAGAAATCCATGATCATATCTTAAGCCAAGGTGAGAAATCTAGGATCACATATTAAACCAAGGAAATAGGAAGTATCCCCTAGCTTTGGTACAGAGAAACGTTTTTAAAACCACTTGAAACTATCGCAAAACAAAAGCGTAACAAATTATGGATTAAACCCTAACCAAAGGAGGAGTATTATATGAGACCATCAAGTGCAATATATAAGAGGATTGAGGATACAAATGATGACATAAGCGTGATGCAGAGGAGTGACATATGCATGACAAGTGATGACAAAGTGGTGAATCACCACCTTGTCACCACTTTCACCACAACCGCAAGTGCAAATGAGCCTTGTCATTGATGACAAAACAAGTTATTAGCCACACAAACAATCAGCACTCTTGCATTATTCCAAGGAAACAAATCAAAAACAAAGAGAAAAAGAAAACAAGAGCAAGCAAAACACAAACTCTCCAAAACTGTTCAGCAGAAACCTGATCCAAAGCAAATTCATATCTCCACTTCTATCCATTCATAAATCACCAAATTTTAACCATAGCTCCTTCATTGTATGGAGAACACACGTGTAAAATGTCATGGCCAACAAAGGAGTGTAGCCTAGTCAAATCCCTTCCCCAAGTCGGAGAACCGAAACTGTCCAGCCTTTCCCAGTTTTGACCACTCACCTTAGAAAGCCAATAAGTCGAGCTTCAAGCATCCCCTGGTGATGAGATAGGACTCAAAAGAAATCCCTTGAAGAGTAGAAGGTGTGATAAAAAGTTGAGAACCAAACTCTTATTTTTCGAGTTTATATGGATCTTACAAAGTGATGATGAATAGTAACTCCGAAATTTTATTAACTTGTTTTCTTGATTGGATCTTAAGGTTTAAGCTTTGTAAGGAGTATCTAAGGCTTGTTGAGTGATTGTGAGCACTTGTTAGTGTTGTTAGAGCATCAATCAAGGTAAAATCTTTGAACCACCTTTGAGTTTTATAGAGTTTTTTATGAGATCTTAAGTTGTTTACGAGATGAGTTCTTGATTAGTGTTTTAGTGGTTGATTCAAGTTTGTTTGTTGTGTATATGTTGTGTGGTGGTCATGGGACCTTACCACTGGCCTTAGAGCCTCTTGACAGTAGTAATTGATGTTGTTAAGCCATGAGTTGCTTTGATGTTATGCTTGAGGCATGTACGAATTTGGAATGTTCGATTTATAGCCGTCGTAATGACCAAATTTTGTTAACCCTTAAAGACAGTATCAAACCGAGACCTTCACTTTGTTTAAGGAGTAACCACTTCATATGGTGGTGTAGATATTATTGTCTAGTTTATTTTGCCGCAAGAATCATATCAAAAGAGTTTATGGTTTTTCAGTTATGGTCGTTTTAGTAAACATTGTTCGAGTAATGAAATCGTAGAAACACATCAACTTTGTGGCTATGTTTGAGACCCTTAAGAGTTGTTCTAAAATACGAAATTTTGTGGTAACATGCTAAGGTCAGTTATCAAGATTTGTGCGAAGGTTTCGAGTGCAAAAGATTATTTTTCAATTTTATAAAAATGCGTAAACCGAGGTTGCGCAAGTGGAAAAACCCTTTAAGGAGATGACACTATTCTTTGCAAACCCCCTGCCCTGTTTTGTAAAATCAGAAAAATGTGTCCTTTGACCAGAGCCCAATCTTGAGTTGATAACCTTCTAGACATTCTCTAGATCGTGCACGCGAAAACGGTGCGTCATTTGAGTTAACGGTTATCGAGTTATGAACGTTTTAGTAAAAGTGATGCAAATAGTAAAAATCCGTAGTTGACTCAACTTCAAAAATACATTTCACCTATCTAGACTCGTGTTTTCGAATCGGAACTTTTATGATAAATATTACAAATACCAAGTATGATTTTAGAAGTTGTTTCGTATTTAAAAATATTTTCAGTGATTTATTAAAAGTGTTGGAGTGCGAGTCGCAGAATAGTAATTTTCAGGAAAGTCAACTCTAGAGGTACTGTTTTGACCATCCGTTTTGGTTAAGTTAAAAGAGGAATTTCGAGTCGATTAAAACACGAAATTTGTTAAGAATTATCAAGGCAACATATTGGTGTAAACAACAAGGTTATAAATGGTTAGTAAGATGTATAGAATATCCTACGTTAAGTATGAATTTGAGGAACGAGTTTGGACTAAACTTATGACTTAAGTGTTTGTCGATTAACATGGACTTAGTATGAGTCTAGAGGGACCCTTAGTTCCTTGTTTGTGATTGGCTTAAGTGTTTAAGCATTGAGTTATAAGTGGATCGTAGGGGATTAATCGCGTGTTTTCTTGACCTTGTTTAGATTGTCGGACCCCGCTACGAGCCCCTACTACATCCAGAGTACCAGGCAAGTTTACTAGTTCATACTCTATTGTTCAGAGTATTTATATATTTTAAATACATAAGTATGCTATTTAAGTTTTGATAAATATAAATGCAAATATTCCATCTAGTAGTTTATACTGGATTTTATTCATGTAATTTGAAATGCATATATATTATTATTAACCTTGTTATCCGGATATTATAAAATTTATTTCATGAGTTGGTCCATATTGTTGAAACATCTATCGAGATACTTTATTCGTACTCGCCGAGAAAGTGATAGAGATATATTAAATAATATCTTCATACTATATATTAATTGATATATATAAGTGGAGTTATATATACATAGTAAGTTGAGAATACTGATATGGGTCACCTCATTTCAAATCCATGATCAGAACAGTTTTCATATTTATTTCCTCTACTCATTCAAGGGGAAAACTAAATTATTAGAGGTGTTTATCGTTCATTGTTTCTGAACGATATTGGAGTAGTATTTTATTGAGAAGTAAATAAAGGTGCACGTGTTATTTTTACCGTGATGCCTAAGAGATTTATTGTTGAAGGTGATCGAAGATTCTGACACCTTATATTCTGGACTAAAAGATGGCAAAAGTGACCGGAGTAACGCACCGGCCCACTGAGTAGTATTTGGGGTGTGTTCGAGACGTCGGCTCATCCTTCTATCGATAGTAAACGAGTAGTGACAATGGACTGATCAATCCATTACTTGAGTAGGCGTTTGAGAAGAAGTCCAATCATCGATATCCTAACTGTTAACCGATGCCTTTGTGGTTCTGTTAACTAGGGTGTTGATCTGAGCAGTTCTTAAATTATATTCATTCAAATCAATTGAGTAGTTCCAAGAAGTTATTGGATTATATTCGAGTAGTATGGAGAAGTTATTGAGATCTATTTATTCCATTATAAGAGTAGTATTCTGAGATTGATAAGAATTTCCGAGTTAATCTCTTTTCAAAAGTATATATTTATATAAGTGGGGAAGTTTTATAAAGTGGTAAAAACATATTTTTTTAAGCGAGTTGTTGTTGCTTCATATGGTGTCTATATACTTGCTGGGCATTCTGTTTGCTCATTCTTGCTATTTAAATATTATTAAACAGCGGCACCCAGAGCTGGCACTAGTGCGGCGAACCGTGATAAAGGGAAGGGGAAAGGCTATTAATCCAGCGCATTAGCCTTATAGTATATGAGAAGGGTGCGAGCTGGGAAGAAGTTGTAAAAATATTTCAGAGATTCTGGGAAGAGAATTTGTGATGTAATAACTTTTGGATTATTAAGTACTTGTTCTAAGACTATAACCCGTGGAGTAGATTATGGAGTTTATTATGATTATTGTTGTAGATTATATTGTAAGCAGGTGATCGAATATTCCGCGAGAGAATGTGACGACCTGGATTCCTGTAGGGGATTTGGGGGTGTTACAAAAAACCTATGAAAATAGATTTTTGTATTCTCCTTTGTCCTTACTTTGCTACCAATCTGCACAAGCAACAACTTTGCAATATCTATAGTTCTATTGGTTAGCAAACTATAACCTATCTGACTTGTAATGGATGTAATGACATCAAAACCACTACATTTGCCAGTAAAGGCCTTAGCTATTTGATCAAAGAACAAACTCCATTCTTTTCTCAAACAGTTTCTTTTAACTACACTTAGATCATCTAAATTACCAACATAATTTAAAGATCTATACATTCTAATCAAGTCATCATCACTAGCATAATCATCAAATTCAGACTTAACAGGTAATTCCAAAGCTTCATTTAGAACTTTATGAGTAATTGCATAAGTATGAGTTCCAAACTTAAAAGTAAGCTTACCATTCACATAGGAAGCTGATTCCCATGTTTTACAAACAGCTTCAGGAAGAAACTCAGGAGTGCATGTGAGTGCAAAGTTCAAAGGCCCCTGAGTTAAGAAGTCCATTACCGAGTGAAAATCTCCATGTGCCTTGTCCTTTGCATGTATAGCAGTAGCATAATTTGTAGTCATAAACTCAAAGTCACCAAACACAAACGCAATTGATTTTGGAACTTTCAACATTGTGGAAACAACAACCATTGTTCTGAATTTGGAAATTAGGGTTCGAAGATATAGAGCTCTGTACGTATATATAATGTGCACTTGGATAAAACTGGTAAGAAATCAAGGATATGATTAGGACGATATATAAATTAAGCAACTTGCTTGATAATGGTGCTACAAATAAGCAACTACCTGCAATAGTGTTAGTGCTTGTGTCCTAGAGACAATACTATGATGTTCTTAGGGAAGACATTTTGATTATTAATAAATATGTTCTATGGATTTTCTTTCAATTATTTATTATGTCTTTATTAACTCCGATATACATATTAGAATAATAAATGTCCTTGGAATATAAGCATGAGTTCTATATCTCTAAGTATGTGACTTAGAAATGAGATTATATGAGTAGTGTTTATAATCCTAAAAGATCCCTAGTCGAGTATTATTATTTGAGGACAATAATAATGCATTAAGACTAGTATGTTTGTTGACTGATGACCACATCTCATTGGTCATAAGTATGGTGATACTAAAGTAAAAGACATAAGTGCATGTTAGCAGAACATGGCACTGGATAGACCCACCGTGTGAATTCTTCATGGTAAATGTTATCAAGTGTCATAAGCAATTCTCACAATGATAATGATGTAATGATCCTTAGACTTGAAATCATTATATTTCTATATGAGAATTAATATACTTTGATTCTACTCAAAGTTACCTTTGACCGGGTAATGATAAAGGTGGACATTGGGTATACTATGAATCATATGAGAAATATGAATGATAGATATAGGATTTAAACCTCCTATTTTAGGAGTGATATTATTGGCCTCTTGATTGAGTGAGACTATGAAATGCATGGCCATGCTCAAATTGTGATTTGTTTAATAGTCTACTCATCGATCAAGTAAACCGGGATTAAATGTTGAAGAGGATGACATAAACCATGCCTCGAGTTTAATATATAATATAAGGTTAAAAGGATTATATTACATGGAACATTATTCATTAAAGGTTTAATTGGATCACCAATTATTATTATTACTTGGGTAGCAATGATGTATTACTAGATGCCGCTCATTGTTTATAATTTTATTATGATATATTAAAATTATTGCCAACGTAATAATAACCTAAAGGGTTACACATAAAGAACGTTTTAAACGGAGAATTAATTAAATTTCGAATTTAATTGAATTATTATTATTATTGAATTATTGGATTAATTAAGTAGGACTTGATTAATTATATAATAATTCGAATATAATAAATAATACTACTAATAATCAGATTGGGTTTTGGAAGCCCAATCAGATTAGGTATTGGCCCAGAATTCTCTCCATATAAATACATTATGATGTATTATTTTAGGGTGGATTGAAAAAAAACATTTTTTCTAAAAACCCTAGCAGCTCTAAATCAAAGAGAGGCTAGAGAGAGAGAGTTCCGTGGGCAGTTCTTGGCTAGTACCAACTTCGGTGATCGTTGGACGATCGGGCGTTCGTGTGGACTGATTAGAGACGTGTATCGCAACGCGGGACACGTGGTGATCAAAGCAAAGGACCTCCATCTGTCAACCATTCGTAAAGCTCATTAAAAGGTAAACAATTCTGTTCACGAATTAAACATCGTGTTTCGCATGGATCCTGCGGAGGGTTTCGTTATTTTTCTGTTTTTACGCGTTTTCCGTTGCGTTTTCATGCCCGAAACTCGTCAATGGTATCAGAGATACTTGCGAAAAGTGTTTAATTTGTTTATATGTTTATTGTTTTGATGATAAAAGCATGTTTTCGACTATCATGATTGATGCGTTGTTTTTATGAAAACATGAATATTGTATTGATGTATATACATAAATTGTATAATAAAGATGATTGAGATGATCATATGATGATCATATAATCTGTATGTATACTGATATATACATGATATATTTTTATTCTTATTATGAGAATCGTATTCGATACGATTTCTGATTGGCTGCGCAGATTTAGTGAAATTTGCATACTCTCTCCGAATTTCGCCGAAAATACCTTTTCGGAAAGGGAAACGGGCGTCTGAACAATACTGACGATGTCACTCGTTCATCAGTAAGGCGTTTGACGTCGTTTACTGTCTGTAAACAGCGATTTATTGTTTTCATAATTCTAATTTTAATTTTCTGATTTACACTTTATTTGATTATGTGATTGGATCATGAAAAATATGATATGGTGTGATATGTTGATGCAATATGAGATGTTCTTAACTGTTAATTGAGCATGGTGTATGATTATGGCCCTAAGACCTATAGGTTAGTGGTTTTTTTATTATGGTTTTGGTTTTAAATACGACTTGCATGTCGTTCATTCTTGTAATGATTAAATCTCGAATGTAACTCGAGTTTCTCTTGTAAGTTTATTAGATTAGCTTTTTCATATTATGTAATGTAATTGAAGACATGGTGACATAAAGATATGAAGACTTGGAGGCATACCAAAGAGGCGATTAAAAGGAGTCATTACAATGAAGCATGAAGACATGTATTATTATGTTGTATTTCATACCACCACAGTTTGATCATGATTTCTCCTTTAGCATGGAAAAATCGCATAGGATTGGGCCATAACCAAGCACGTTTACTTTACGCACTTTACATATATGATGCATGTGATGACAATATGTATGCGTAGCTATAATGATTGTATGTATTATGAAACGCCTTACAATTTTTGATTTATAAAATATTTTATTGGGTGAATGTGATTAAATTTTTATTAACTACTATATATTTTTATGTGTGTGATAATGGCTTAATAGATTTCTTATGTTAGAATAAGTCGTCTTAAATTCTGTAAATATTATTTTGCTAGTTCTAGCATTCGAGATTTTTATTTCTAATATTTTTAATATTTGAGTGGTAACATAGTGATTGTGTGTAAATTTCATTTTTTATATAAAATATCTCTTATTATCTATTAATAATTTTTATGTGCCATGAGTTATGGTAAATTTAGAATATTTAGTGATACAAGCATATTTAATTTTCTTATTTGGATTTTTATTCAAATATTATTTTAGTGGTGATTATATTTTCAAATGCATTTTATTTATTCACCAACTAGCAACATGATTTTCATTTAGAAATGAGACTTTACTTTTTAATTATGAAATGACACCACTAGCCTTGACCAAACTCTCTTCCCTTTTGTACTAGAAGGTTAGTTTAGTAACTTCTTAATTCCACTACTTAAAAACTCACATAAAAGGGCTTTGACTCCACATTATTTTCCCATCCATTTCCCAAGCCCACCCACCTCTTTTCTCCCATTCTCTCCCTCGGCTCTCTCCCCCTCCCCTTCTTCTCCATTTTCCCGAAGACCCCCCTCCCTTTTCTTCTTCTTCTCATTTTCATTCCTTCTCAAAAATTGTTCTCAACATCATTTCCATCTTGTAAGAACATACCCATATATGTGTATTTTTTTTTCTTTTCTTCTTTTCTCTTGAGGTTTCATTCTTGTGGGTGTTTATCATCCTTGTAATACTTATGTTTTAGTGACATGCAAAGCTTTTTAGTGTAAACTAGAGTGTCTTCTTGATGAGACCCGCAAGTTTGGGCTCACCGGAGAAGAACTCGACCTCGGCAATGACTTCCATGGAGCCGAGTGTCTTGAATTCTTGCATGCAAAACTTGTTCCCCTTAGATCTTGAGTAGTTGATACTTATGCATCATTGCATGTTAGAAAAACACATGATTTTTAAGGATTTTTGTTTTTATGGTGTTTAAAGATTGTTTATGTAGAGTTTTTATGTTGCATGTCATTTTTATGAAAGGATCTAGTAGTATTAGTTTGTATAAGTAGATGCATGTAAAGTTTTATGGTTATTTTGCCATTCCTTTTCTTTGTAAGTCAATAAGTTTTGAATTTTGATGATGACTAGTTATAATACTATTACATGTTATAGATTTTTATTAGAACTAGTGATTTCTCTAAGTTTTAAGTGTCTTATAGTCATTAACTTTGTAAGTATAAATTAGAGTATTGACATTGGTTTGATAAATGGTGTTTAGGTGGATGAGATGTAAAGGAGGACATGGTCAAAAGTAGGGAGAAATAAGGTGTAGAATTTTTTTTTTGTGTGTGCTCTCGGGTGTGTGTGCGTGGAGGTGTGTGTGTGTGTGTGCCGCGTGCGTGTGTGTGTAGAGGGTGGTGTGTGTGTGTAAGTGATGAGTGAAATTGTTGATTGTGATGTGAGTTAAGTGTTGAGTGTTGAGCAAAGAGAATAATTAGTGTGAGTATTGTTTAAATGCTCATGTGAGAGTGTGTAGAGTCTTATGGAAGGGTGAGTATAAGTGTTTTGGGTGTGTGTGTTGGTGTAGGCCGAGAGGCCGGGAAAGAGAGAGAGAGAGAGAGAGAGAGAGAGAGAGAGAGAGAGAGAGAGAGAGAGAGAGAGAGAGAGTAATATTAATTAGAGATTAATTATTTTAAGTATGATTATTTTGCATTTCTTGATGGTTTGTAAATTTATATTTGTTAAGGTGGAGTAAATTCTATAATTAATTATCTAGTAATTAATTTACTTTATTTTATTTTACTAGTACGTAATTGTGAATTGTTTGTATAGATTTAATTTGTGTACAATAAATGATAGAATTCTTTCTAATTTATTTAATTATTTAATGTTAATATGGTCATTGAATAAAATTACTAGTTGTCTTGTCGTCGCAATATTATCTTATAATTTGTTAAGTAATTCCAAAATTTATATGTATGGTTTGGTCTTATATGCTTACTTGAATTAGTGGATTTTATTTTCAAAGTGCTAGTAAGTGTTAATAAAATACTTTATCCTGAGGTTTTTCCGTCAAAACCTCAAGGTATGTTATGTGATTTCATTTGTTGGATGTTTATGTTAAGTATATATGTATCGCAAGGGTAGATTTTAGAATCTATTGTTGGTTACGTAAATACTGAGGGGAAAAGCTAAGTTAAGGTTCTAAGTGGAGCTAAATTTTTTTTTATAGGTCCAATAGGCGACCAGGAAAGGAGCTAGCTCAGATAGGAAAAGAAGAACCCTAGTTGTCTCCTTGATAAGGCAAGTGTCTATTCCCTCCACTTATTGTTCAAGTGGCATTTTCTCTTAAATTATGATGCGAATGTTTTCCCTAACCAGTATTCTTTCTTTACCTTTCCTTTCATATAATACCTTTGAACATTTTGTCCCATCTTGCAACTATATTTTTTGTATACCTATCCTGTTTTGTTGTAAGCCCATTTATTGCCATGCTTACTTATAGCTTGATTATTGTCTTATACCTTTGCTTGACCCTATAGCATGATCTTTCTACTTTTCTTTATCATTTGAATCCCTGAAGCGTTATCATGAATTGAAATCTGTAAAACTGAAACAAGTTGTTCATATAGACTTGATTTATAATTGAAATCTTGACACCCTTATTCGTTATGAATAATCTGAAATTTTATTCAACCCTGGAATTGGAAATTTGTTTTTGACCGTTACGCCGGTCTGGTTTATGAATTATTTAAGGCCAATATGTTGCCTATGGATCCAGTGTGTGTTTGGAGTCACATTAAATATGTGACCCGGAGCTAATGCGTTGGCTGATCACCTAGCTTAGCTCGTAGTGTGTGGTTCCAATTCCAATCCGTTTAGTATTGATTCTTGTTATGAAACCTTGTTATACATCAGATACTTTGATTCATTTATTCTGTTTGAAGTTGTTGGATTTTATCATACACTTGCTGAGCTTTGTAGCTCATTCCTTTTGTTATTATCTAACCCTTTACAGTTAGCAAGTATGGTGAGAACTATGCAGACTACCCGTAAGAGGACAGGTGGTTCAGGAGCCGCATTTAGGAGACAGTTTGACCAGGTTGGTACCCACTAGTACCAGGCACTAGGTGTTCAGCTCTTGCTAGTTTATGACATAAGATTAGCCAGTTGTATGTAATGACATTAGAATCTGTTTCTTTTGGTTTTGTGTAGTATGTTATTTCAAACTTGAACCTGGATGCGATCTAGGCTTTGTGGGTAGCTTGTTTAATGTTTTCTTATGTATTTATATTATAAGCAGGGTTTGGTTGATTGTTTAGTAGTATGTTTTAGTGGTGCCAGTGTCGGGGCGTCACAGGTTGGTATCAGAGCATCAGGTTCAAGTCACTGAAATAATATAGGATTAAGATAGTAAGAATAGTAATAGAGAATAAGGTTATAAGACAGATTCAACTATTAAGTAGAAATTAGGAGGAGTAACCCATGCCTAAGATAAGATGATAGCACAACTTTAGTTTAGAATTGTTTCCCTTAAGTTTACTTGCACTTATTCTAGTCCACTTATATTCTGGTATATATATATATATTTTTCTTTGACAGCAGCGTCCACAGACACCCCCACATAGTCCCAGCTCAGACAACAGTCACTCTGACTCTCAGCCTATACCCCAGGATACCGACATGGAGATATCTGACTCCGAGGATACCTACTCAGTTCCAGAACCTCAGCCGGCTATGCATTTAGGCTCAACATCTACAGTATTCCCCAGTGCTCCTGATACAGTTCCCTATTCTGTGTATGCATCTTTGCTCCGAGAGTGCCATAGTTTAGAAGGTCAGACTCAGACACTAAGCTCCCGGATCGATTCTATGTTCGATAGTACACCCACATCCTCTTCAGCCTCACACCTTGCAGATAGGCTCCGTAGCCTTATTAGGATGGGTCAGCAGCAGTTAGATACTCTTCCACCAGTGGGCAGTGCGAAGACCACCCAGGTACGGATGTTTGTGCAGATGTTGGTAGACGAGTTGCAGCGCGTTGTTGACGAGATGGAGGCCGATGGTTGATATGTTAGGGCACTGATTAGTAGGATAGCATATAGTAGGATGTGTTATCTTACTCCTGGATCGGTGCAGTTATTTATGCTTTGTTGTTTTTATCAGTTGTACTTTATGACTCTATTCCCTGGATCGTACTTAGACCTTGTTGGTGGTGAACGGACTTGATACCCGTTTATTCGTATTCTATTCAGTATTTTATTTTATATTGTTGACCTGTTTACTGCTTACGTTTACTTACCCTGATTATAACCATGTTTCCTTTAGGCATAGAAACATTGCCATATACAACTGCTTCATATCGACATAACTTGTACATCTTTTTAACTACATGGATATAGAACTGTTATAACTATTTCTGCACCATACATATACCTTGCCATATTGTCAAAACTATGAACCTGTATAACTCTTGTGTTTTCACTTCAGTAAAATGCCGCCAAAGAAAAGACCAGGTCGAAAGCCCAAGAATGCGACTCAAACTGAAACCATTGACAACCCAAGAAATCCAACTCCAGAACCTATACACCCTGAAAATCCAAATCCTAACCCAGCAAACCCACCCGAAGCTAATTTAAATATGACACAACTCATTGGACTTTTGCGTCAACAAACTACCACTCTAGTTCAACAACAGCAAATACTACAACAGCAGCAACAACAATTACAACAATTACAGCCACAACCTGTCCAGAACACTGTTTCATTCAAATCTTTTCAGGTTGTTAAGCCACCAGAGTTCAAAGGAACTTTAGACCCGGTAGAAGCTCAAAGTTGGTTGAAAGAAATCGAGAAAGCCTTTGCCTTAGTAACGGTAGGAGAAAATCAGAAGACTAGATACGCAAGCTATTTCCTAAAAGGAGAGGCGAACTATTGGTGGGAATCAGTAAGGGCTCTCGAAGCTACAGAGGTGATTCCCTGGGAGAGATTTAAGAAGTTGTTCCTGGATCAGTACTTTCCGAAATATATGCAGACACAGATGGAGTTAAGATTTTTCGAGTTGAAGCAGAGTGAGTTAAGCGTTTCGGAGTATGAGAAGAAATTCATTGAATTGTCGAGATTCATACCGGAATATGTGGACACGGAAGAGAAGAAAGGAAAAAGATTCCAGCAAGGACTGAAGTCGTGGATTAGGAGTAGGGTGGCAATGTTCCAGTTTACCACTTATGCGGAAGTACTTCAGTTGGCAAAGATAGTAGAAGGAGAAAGCGAGCAGAATCAGAAAGAAAAGAACAACAAAAAGAGAAAGTTTGGGTTTCTGGAAGAAGGATCAAGTCAAGGAAAGCCAGTAAATAGATTTGTGAAGAAGCCAGGATTTCAGACTACTGGTAAAGGAAGGAATTTTCAGAAAAATGAAACAGCAAACCGGAACCATGGAAATAAGCCCTCAAGTCAAAACCAGCAAAGACCCTCACAATTATCTATTCCAGAATGCAAGTCTTGCTTAAAGAAACACACGGGTACATGCAACAAGGCAGATATCGTCTGCTATAAATGTCAAACCAAGGGCCATTACGCAAATGAGTGTGGAGGAACGAAGCAAAACGTGACATGCTATAGGTGCGGGAAGATTGGACACATTTCCAAAGAATGCAAGACACCGGTGAAGAACAATAATTTAATGAGGTTGACTGCAGCACCTATACCGAGTGATCCGAACCAGACGAATCAGGTACCTATCTATCCAGCTCCAGTTCCCCAGGTACCTACTCAGCAGATGTTGCCCTATCAGATTCCAGCATGCTCAGCACCAGCTAGAACCTTCAATATGAACATGAAAGATGCCATACAAAGCTCTGATGTGGTAGCAGGTACACTTCTTGTCAATACCGTTACAGCTAAAGTGTTAATTGATTCAGGCGCTACTAGATCGTTTATCTCTAAGGATTTTGTTGCTAAATTGGGATGCGAAGTTAGGAAATTACATGAAGCTATTAGTATCATGCTAGCAAATCTGGATCGAGTTTTAGCGGATCAAATTTGTCCCCAGTGCGTGATCGAGATATCCGGATGTCATTTCCCTATCTCCTTGATACCCTTTCAATTGGGAGAATTCGATGTTATCCTAGGAATGGATTGGTTAGCAGAGAATAGTGCGCAAATCGATTGTAAGGGCAAGAAGGTCATTCTAAAATCTCCAGAAGGTAGAAAAATCGTATGGAAGGGCCAAAAGCAAATAAAGACGTTTCTTATGATTATGCAAGCGAAAAGGATGTTAAGACAAGGCTGTGAAGCGTATTTAGCGTATGTTGAAGATAAAAGTAAGGAAGCCCCCAGGATAGAAGAGATTTATGTGGTCAATGAATTTCCAGATGTATTTCCTGACGAACTTCCAGGATTACCTCCCGATCGACAAATTGAGTTCATAATCGAGTTAGCACCAAGCACGGAACCTGTTTCTAAAGCTCCATATAGGATGGTACCGGCAGAAATGAAAGAATTGGCAACTCAATTGCAAGAGTTATTGGATAAGGGAGTTATAAGGCCCAGCACTTCACCTTGGGGAGCGCCAGTTTTGTTCGTGAAGAAGAAAGACGGAAGTATGAGGCTATGCATCGATTATCGAGAATTAAACAAAGTAACGATCAAGAATAAGTATCCATTACCAAGGATAGATGACTTGTTCGATCAGCTCAAGGGAGCAACATGTTTTTCTAAGATTGATTTACGTTCAGGATATCATCAGCTCAAGATCAAACCGGAAGACATACCAAAGACAGCGTTCCGAATGAGGTATGGACACTACGAATTTTTAGTGATGGCTTTTGGATTAACAAATGCACCTGCAGCTTTCATGGATCTAATGAACAGAGTATTCAAACAGTATCTGGATAAGTTTTTGATAATTTTTATTGATGACATATTGATTTACTCCAAAACCGAAGAAGAACATGCCGAACATCTGAAGATAGCCTTAGAAACCCTAAGGAAAGAAAAGTTGTACGCGAAATATTCCAAATGCGAATTTTGGCTGAAGGAAGTACAGTTTCTTGGACATATTGTTGGTAGTAACGGAATCCGAGTTGACCCTGCCAAAGTTGAAGCTGTGACGAATTGGGAGCGACCGAGGACACCAACAGAAGTGAGAAGTTTCTTAGGATTAGCTGGATATTACCGAAGATTTGTTAAAGATTTTTCCAGGATTGCAGGACCACTGACCAAGTTGACCTGGAAGAATGAGAAATTTGAATGGACGAGTAAGTGTGAGGAAAGTTTCCAAGAATTGAAGAAAAGGTTAGTAACCGCGCCAGTTTTAACATTGCCAGACAATAAAGGAGACTTTGTGATTTTCAGCGACGCGTCACATAAAGGATTAGGTTGTGTGTTAATGCAACATGATAAGGTGATTGCGTATGCGTCAAGACAACTTAAGCCTCATGAACAAAGAGATCCCACACATGATTTGGAGCTAGCCGCTATAGTATTTGCTTTGAAGATTTGGAGACATTATCTGTATGGAGAAAAGTGTGAAATTTTCACAGACCACAAGAGCTTAAAGTATATCTTTACCCAGAAGGAATTAAACATGAGACAAAGAAGGTGGTTAGAATTGATCAAGGACTACGATTGTGTTATCAGTTATCACCCCGGTAAGGCGAATGTAGTGGCAGATGCACTAAGTCGGAAAGAGAGATTAAACATGCTGACGATGACCAAGGAATTGTCCAGAGAATTCGAAAAGTTGGAGTTGAAAGTCTATGCACGAGAATCCACTGAAGAGAAGATACATACCATGACGTTTCAACCAGAGTTGTTAGAAAAGATAAGAAAATGTCAAGAGGAGATTATGAACCATGAAGTCAACAATCTAACCGGTGAAGAAATATGCACCCAAAAGGATGACAAAGGAATCTTGAGATTTTCTTCAAGGATCTGGATACCCAATGTGAAAGAACTTAAAGGTGAAATACTGCACGATGCGCATAATTCAAGGTATTCGATTCACCCTGGAAGCACCAAGATGTACCGTGACTTAAAGGAAAATTTCTGGTGGCCTGATATGAAACGAGAAATTGCAGAATGGATTAGCAAGTGTTATACGTGCCAAAAGGTTAAAGCGGAACACCAGAGACCTAGTGGATTACTACAACCCTTAGAGATTCCCAAGTGGAAATGGGAGCACATCGCGATGGATTTCATTGTAGGACTACCGAGGACTAAGTCAAATCACGACGCTATTTGGGTTATCGTGGATCGATTAACGAAATCAGCTCACTTTCTGCCAATCAATGAGAGATTTTTGATGGATAAGTTAGTTCACATGTACTTGAAAGAGATAGTTGTACGCCATGGAGTTCCCGTGTCTATCGTGTCAGATAGAGATCCCAGATTTAATTCAAGATTTTGGCGACAGTTTCAGGAACGTCTAGGAACTCAACTTAAAATGAGCACAACTTACCACCCGCAGACCGACGGACAAAGCGAGAGAACCATTCAAACCATTGAAGATATGTTAAGAGTGTGTGCCTTAGACTTTAAAGGCAACTGGGATGAACATTTGCCCCTAGTAGAATTCTCATACAACAATAGTTATCATGCCAGCATTGGAATGCCTCCTTACGAAGCTTTATACGGAAGAAAATGTCGATCCCCAGTATGTTGGGACGAAGTTGGAGAGCGCCAGATATTGGGACCAGAATTGCTGCAGCAAACGAAAGAAACTGTGGAGCTCATCCGGAGGAGGTTGTTAGCAGCTCAGGATAGACAAAGGAAATATGCAGATCCAACAAGGAAGAATGTTGATTTCGAAGACGGTGAACCGGTATTACTCAAAGTGTCCCCGTGGAAAGGCGTAACAAGATTTGGAAAGAAAGGAAAACTCAGTCCAAGATTTATTGGTCCATTTGAAATATTGAAGCGTGTCGGAAGAGTTGCATACGAGTTAGCTTTACCCCCGCATATGCAGCACATTCATAATGTATTCCATGTCTCAATGCTCAAAAAGTACAATCCTGACTCGAAGCATGTGATTGAGTACGAACCGATAGAAATCCAAGCCGACTTGTCATATGTAGAGCAGCCGATCCAAATATTAGATCGTAGTGAGAAAGTACTAAGAAATAAATCAGTTGTATTAGTTAAAGTATTGTGGAGGAACCCTAGGGTTGAAGAATCAACCTGGGAATTAGAAAGTGAGATGTTAGAAAAGTACCCTCAGTTGTTTACGTAATAGATTCTGGGGACAGAATCCTTTTAAGGGGGGAAGGATGTAACGCCTTACAATTTTTGGTTTATATAATATTTTATTGGGTGAATGTGATTAAATTTTTATTAACTACTATATATTTTTATGTGTGTGATAATGGCTTAATAGATTTCTTATGTTAGAATAAGTCGTCTTAAATTCTGTAAATATTATTTTGCTAGTTCTAGCATTCGAGATTTTTATTTCTAATATTTTTAATATTTGAGTGGTAACATAGTGATTGTGTGTAAATTTCATTTTTTATATAAAATATCTCTTATTATCTATTAATAATTTTTATGTGCCATGAGTTATGGTAAATTTAGAATATTTAGTGATACAAGCATATTTAATTTTCTTATTTGGATTTTTATTCAAATATTATTTTAGTGGTGATTATATTTTCAAATGCATTTTATTTATTCACCAACTAGCAACATGATTTTCATTTAGAAATGAGACTTTACTTTTTAATTATGAAATGACACCACTAGCCTTGACCAAACTCTCTTCCCTTTTGTACTAGAAGGTTAGTTTAGTAACTTCTTACTTCCACTACTTAAAAACTCACATAAAAGGGCTTTGACTCCACATTATTTTCCCATCCATTTCCCAAGCCCACCCACCTCTTTTCTCCCATTCTCTCCCTCGGCTCTCTCCCCCTCCCCTTCTTCTCCATTTTCCCGAAGACCCCCCTCCCTTTTCTTCTTCTTCTCAATTTCATTCCTTCTCAAAAATTGTTCTCAACATCATTTCCATCTTGTAAGAACATACCCATATATGTGTATATTTTTTTTCTTTTCTTCTTTTCTCTTGAGGTTTCATTCTTGTGGGTGTTTATCATCCTTGTAATACTTATGTTTTAGTGACATGCAAAGCTTTTTAGTGTAAACTAGAGTGTCTTCTTGATGAGACCCGCAAGTTTGTACTCACCGGAGAAGAACTCGACCTCGGCAATGACTTCCATGGAGCCGAGTGTCTTGAATTCTTGCATGCAAAACTTGTTCCCCTTAGATCTTGAGTAGTTGATACTTATGCATCATTGCATGTTAGAAAAACACATGATTTTTAAGGATTTTTGTTTTTATGGTGTTTAAAGATTGTTTATGTAGAGTTTTTATGTTGCATGTCATTTTTATGAAAGGATCTAGTAGTATTAGTTTGTATAAGTAGATGCATGTAAAGTTTTATGGTTATTTTGCCATTCCTTTTCTTTGTAAGTCAATAAGTTTTGAATTTTGATGATGACTAGTTATAATACTATTACATGTTATAGATTTTTATTAGAACTAGTGATTTCTCTAAGTTTTAAGTGTCTTATGACTATTTTTATGATTAACTTTGTAAGTATAAATTAGAGTATTGACATTGGTTTGATAAATGGTGTTTAGGTGGATGAGATGTAAAGGAGGACATGGTCAAAAGTAGGGAGAAATAAGGTGTAGAATTTTTTTTTTTGTGTGCGTGGAGGTGTGTGTGTGTGCCGCGTGCGTGTGTGTGTAGAGGGTGGTGTGTGTGTGTAAGTGATGAGTGAAATTGTTGATTGTGATGTGAGTTAAGTGTTGAGTGTTGAGCAAAGAGAATAATTAGTGTGAGTATTGTTTAAATGCTCATGTGAGAGTGTGTAGAGTGTTATGGAAGGGTGAGTATAAGTGTTTTGGGTGTGTGTGTTGGTGTAGGCCGAGAGGCCGGGAAAGAGAGAGAGAGAGAGAGAGTAATATTAATTAGAGACTAATTATTTTAAGTATGATTATTTTGCATTTCTTGATGGTTTGTAAATTTATATTTGTTAAGGTGGAGTAAATTCTATAATTAATTATCTAGTAATTAATTTACTTTATTTTATTTTACTAGTACGTAATTGTGAATTGTTTGTATAGATTTAATTTGTGTACAATAAATGATAGAATTCTTTCTAATTTATTTAATTATTTAATGTTAATATGGTCATTGAATAAAATTACTAGCTGTCTTGTCGTCGCAATATTATCTTATAATTTGTTAAGTAATTCCAAAATTTATATGTATGGTTTGGTCTTATATGCTTACTTGAATTAGTGGATTTTATTTTCAAAGTGCTAGTAAGTGTTAATAAAATACTTTATCCTGAGGTTTTTCCGTCAAAACCTCAAGGTATGTTATGTGATTTCATTTGTTGGATGTTTATGTTAAGTATATATGTATCGCAAGGGTAGATTTTAGAATCTATTGTTGGTTACGTAAATACTGAGGGGAAAAGCTAAGTTAAGGTTCTAAGTGGAGCTAAAAAATTTTTTATAGGTCCAAGTAGGCAACCAGGAAAGGAGCTAGCTCAGATAGGAAAAGAAGAACCCTAGTTGTCTCCTTGATAAGGCAAGTGTCTATTCCCTCCACTTATTGTTCAAGTGGCAGTTTCTCTTAAATTATGATGCGAATGTTTTCCCTAACCAGTATTCTTTCTTTACCTTTCCTTTCATATAATACCTTTGAACATTTTGTCCCATCTTGCAACTATATTTTTTGTATACCTATCCTGTTTTGTTGTAAGCCCATTTATTGCCATGCTTACTTATAGCTTGATTATTGTCTAATACCTTTGCTTGACCCTACAACATGATCTTTCTACTTTTCTTTATCATTTGAATCCCTGAAGCGTTATCATGAATTGAAATCTGTAAAACTGAAACAAGTTGTTCATATAGACTTGATTTATAATTGAAATCTTGACACCCTTATTCGTTATGAATAATCTGAAATTTTATTCAACCCTGGAATTGGAAATTTGTTTTTGACCGTTACGCCGGTCTGGTTTATGAATTATTTAAGGCCAATATGTTGCCTATGGATCCAGTGTGTGTTTGGAGTCACATTAAATATGTGACCCGGAGCTAATGCGTTGGCTGATCACCTAGCTTAGCTCGTAGCGTGTGGTTCCAATTCCAATCCGTTTAGTATTGATTCTTGTTATGAAACCTTGTTATACATCAGATACTTTGATTCATTTATTCTGTTTGAAGTTGTTGGCTTTTATCATACACTTGCTGAGCTTTGTAGCTCACTCCTTTTGTTATTATCTAACCCTTTACAGTTAGCAAGTATGGTGAGAACTATGCAGACTACCCGTAAGAGGACAGGTGGTTCAGGAGCCGCATTTAGGAGACAGTTTGACCAGGTTGGTACCCACTAGTACCAGGCACTAGGTGTTCAGCTCTTGCTAGTTTATGACATAAGATTAGCTAGTTGTATGTAATGACATTAGAATCTGTTTCTTTTGGTTTGGTGTAGTATGTTATTTCAAACTTGAACCTGGATGCGATCTAGGGTTTGTGGGTAGCTTGTTTAATGTTTTCTTATGTATTTATATTATAAGCAGGTTTTGGTTGATTGTTTAGTAGTATGTTTTAGTGGTGCCAGTGTCGGGGCGTCACATATTAGATACATCACCCATGCCATGCCTGTTAAACAAGATAAAATCTGTAACGATTCAAGATTTTAAAATTGAACAAAACGAACATGAGATTCCTATGTTTATGAAACACGGAAATAAGTATGAATTTTCGATTTTTTGATATGGGGCGATTTTGACAAAAATACAAGCAGCGCTTGTAAGAAAGGCGGGTTTTAAGTGAGGCCACTGTGACTCCTCCGTTGGACTGGAAATCAAACCATTGATGAATTTTGAATTGAAGTACTTAGTTCAAGGAAAAATTGGGAATCTCTTGATGATGGGATCATGGTCGTTTTAAATAAAATCCCTAAATTTAAAATATTAAGTCACTTAGATGCCTTCCAATGGGTAACACTCGTTAAGACCTAGATCGAGAAAGAGTGGGTTCTCCAAAGAGAAGCACTCCAATCTATCGTGGTAAGGCGCGATGAAGTAAATGTGATACTTAAATGTTAGACCATTGGGTTAGACTTAACTAAGTTACCAAAATAGGATTGTGAACTTAGAGGCATGGAGTTTGGTATGATTTATTGGATAAATGTGGACAAATGTTGTTCTACCAGACTTTTCAAGAGTTATATATGATATAATTGACAAGAGTTGTCTACCTAAATAAATCATGTTTTGGGAGTAAAGCCAAAGCTGACCTTAAGCATGACGAAATATGGATATAATTGACAAGAGTTGTCTACCTAAATAAATCATGTTTTGGGAGTAAAGCCAAAGCTGACCTTAAGCATGACGAAATCATGTTTTGGCTCACTAGAAGGATTTAGAGTAATGCCTTCCGAATTAATAGTTAGGGCTATTGATTTGATAAAAATAGTGAGAGATATATATTGTGAATATATATGGATAATCACTTGAACATAATTTAATAAATCTGCAACAAACTTATTTTATGCATTTTAACATTGTAGATATCTAAATGGCAAACTCAAACAATTTCTCTGTGCGATCAGTCCTTGAGAAGGAAAAGATGACAGGAACCAACTTCCTTGATTGGCAAAGGAATTTGAGGATTGTCCTCAGGCAGGAGCGAAAGATTTATGTCCTTGATATTCCTCACCTTGGACCTCTTGCTGCTGAAGCAACCGAGGCTCAACAAAATGCTTATCAGAAGCATCTTGATGATTCTACGGATGTCTGTTGTTTGATGCTAGCGACTATGAGTCCTGAGCTTCAGAAACAACATGAGTGTATGGACGCTTATGACATGATTGAGCACCTCAAAAGGATGTTTGAGGGTCAAGCTCGTCAAGAGAGGTTTGATGTAAGCAAAGCGTTGTATGCATGCAAACAGGGAGATCGTGACCCGGTTGGACCGCATGTTCTAAAGATGATAGGGTATATGGAAACCCTTGAGAATTTGGGTTTCCCGGTTTTACCGGAACAACAAGCAGATTTGATCTTGCAGTCTTTGAACAGCAACTACACTCAATTTGTTATAAACTACATTATGAGCGAGATAGACAAAACACCTACCGAACTATTGGCATTATTGAGGACTGCTGAGACCAATATGTCAAAGGCTAACCCTGCTCCCATAATGATGGTGAATAAAGGGAATGCCAAAGGAAAGGGGAAATGGAAAGGCAAGAAGAAGATTGGATCTAAATCTGCTAATCCGAAGCCTGCTTTCAAAAAGGCTTTGAAGCCTAGTGGAGGTGTTGCAAAAGGTGCTGCAAAGGGTGATATATGTCACTTTTGCAAGAAGTCGGGTCATTGGAAGCGTAATTGTCAAGCTTATTTGGAGGATCAGAACCTGAAGGGTATGAAGTCTGTGAAGATTTCTGATTCAGGTATGTATGTTATAGAAGTCAATTTGTCTACTTCTACATCATGGGTATTGGATACTGGATGTCGTTCTCACATTTGTATAAATGTGCAGGAACTGCGAAGGAGTAGGACTTTGGCGAAAGGAGAAGTCGACCTACGCGTTGGCAATGGAGCAAAGGTTGCTTCTTTGGCTGTAGGGAGTTATAATTTATCGTTGCCCACTGGGCTTATTTTAGAACTTGAAAACTGTTTTTATGTGCCTGCGATTTGCAGAAACATTATTTCTGTTTCTTGTTTGGACAAGAAAGGTTTTTCCTTTACAATTCAGAACAATAGTTGTTCCTTTGGTTTGAATAATGTTACCTATGGGGTTGCACGTTTATTTAATGGTTTATATGTTCTTGAACTTGATATTCCTGTCTATAATGTAAATAATAAACGTACTAAGGCTAATGACTCAAATTAAACATACCTTTGGCATTGTCGTTTAGGCCATATAAATAAGAAACGCATTTCCAAGTTACATAAGGATGGATACTTGGATAAGTTTGATTTTGAATCATACGAAGAATGCGAACCTTGTGTCATTGGAAAAATGCTAAAGCTCCTTTTACCGGAATTGGTGAGAGGGCCACCGAACGATTAGAACTCATACATAGTGATGTATGTGGTCCAATGTGTATGATGGCAAGAGGTGGCTTTTACTACTTCATAACCTTTACTGATGATTTTAGTAGATACGGATATGTGTATCTTTTGAAGAACAAATCCGAATCATTTGAAAAATTCAAAGAGTACAAGGCAGAAGTGGAAAAGCAAATAGGCGGAAGTATTAAAACTCTACGATCTGATCGTGGAGGTGAGTACCTAAGCTTATAATTTAAGAATTTCTTAAAGGAGTGTGGTATTGTATCACAACTCACACCTCCTGGAACACCACAGTGGAATGGTGTATCTAAAAGGAGAAATCGTACCTTGTTGGACATGGTGCGATCAATGATGAGTCTAGCGGATCTTCCGATTAGTTTCTGGGGTTATGCTCTAGAAACGGCTGCACACACACTTAACCGAGTTCCTACTAAATCGGTTCAAACTACACCATATGAGATATGGACTGAGAAACGTCATAGCATGTCCTTTTTGAAAGTATGGGGATGCGAAGCATTTGTGAAACGTTTAGTCACTGACAAGCTAGGACCGAAATCAGACAAATGTAATTTTGTGGGATACCCAAAAGAAACTAAAGGGTATTATTTCTATAATCGTACCGAGAGCAAAGTATTTGTTGATCGAACTGTTGTATTTCTTGAAAGAGAACTGTTCTTCTAAGAAAAACAGTGGGGGTATGATAGATCTCGATGAAGTTCGAGAACCACAGAATGACATTGAACCAGAGTTGGAACATGAGCACGAAGTACATGAAAATGTTACTGCTCAAGAAACACAGGTTGTTCGTAGATCTGGTAGGATTCGCCACGAGCCTGAGAGATATTATGGATTTCTCTTAACTCAGACTGGCGATGTAATGCTTATGGATGAAGATGAGCCTCTTACCTATCAGGATGCTATGAATAGTCCAGATTCTAAGAGATGGATGGAAGCTATGAAATCTGAGATGGATTTCATGTATGAAAACAAAGTATGGACTTTGGTTGAACCACCTGAAGGGGTAAAACATATTGGGTGCAAATGGGTTTTCAAGAAGAAAACAGACATGGATGGTATTGTAACGACCTACAAAGCAAGAGTAGTGGCGAAAGGTTTCAAACAAATTCATGGTATTGACTATGATGAAACTTTCTCACCAGTAGCTATGGTCAAGTCCATCGGGATTTTGCTTGCGATAGCAGCTTACTATGACTATGAAATCTAGCAAATGGATGTCAAAACCGCTTTCTTAAATGGGAGCTTAGAAGAGGATGTGTATATGATACAACCAGAAGGTTTTGTCGATCCGAGATTTGCTAGAATGGTCTGTAAGCTACTACGATCTATTTATGGATTGAAGCAGGCCTCAAGGAGTTGGAACATTCGTTTTGATATAACAGTTAAAGAGTTTGGCTTTATTCAAAATGAAGATGAGCATTGTGTTTACAAGAAGGTTAGTGGGAGCAAAGTGGCATTCCTAGTATTATATGTTGATGATATATTACTAATAGGGAATGACATACCTTCTCTTCAGGTTGTTAAGACTTGGTTGGGAAAAAGTTTCTCAATGAAACACTTAGGCGATGCTACCTATATATTAGGGATCAAGATCTATAGAGATAGATCTAGAAGATTAATCGGCTTAAGTCAGAGTACATACATTGACAAAGTATTGCATCGTTTTGGGATGAAAGAGGCAAAGAGGGGATTTGTCCCTGTGTCTCATGGGGTAGTGATCTCAAAAGAAAACTGTCCTAAATCATTAGATGATAATGACCGTATGAAAAAGGTACCATATGCTTCTGCAATTGGTTTAATAATGTATGCAATGATATGTACTCGACCTGATGTTTCGTATGCTTTGAGCATGACGAGCAGATACCAGTCTAATCCAGGTGAAGGTCACTGGACGGAAGTCAAGAATATTCTTAAGTACCTCAAGAGAACTAAAGATTCATTCTTGGTATATAGAGGAGATGAGAAGCTAGTTGTAAGAGGTTACACTGATACTAGTTCCCAAACAGACAGAGACGATATTGTGTCTCAATCTGGGTTTGTGTTTTGTCTAAATGGAGGTGCTGTAAGCTGGAAGAGTTCGAAGCAAGAGACAGTAGTTGATTCTACAATGGAAGCTGAGTATATTGCTGCCAGTGAAGCGGCCAAAGAGGTTGTTTGGCTTCGGAAATTTATTGAGGGACTTGGAGTAGTTCCATCGATCGCAGATCCAGTTGATCTTTATTGCGATAACAATGGAGCTATTGCGTAGGCTAAGGAACCAAGGTCCCATTCCCGAGCAAAGCATATACTTAGACGATATCATCTACTTCGAGAGTTTACAAGGAGGGGAGATATACATATATGTAAATTGCATACTAATGATAACGTTGCAGACCCACTGACTAAGGCTTTGTCGCAGCAAAAGCACGAAGGTCACACTAGTTCCATTGGTATTAGATACATGGGTGATTGGCTCTAGTGCAAGTGGGAGATTGTTAGTGCTTGTGCCCTAGAGACAATTGATTTTGGAACTTTCAACATTGTGGAAACAACAACCATTGTTGTGAATTTGGAAATTAGGGTTTGAAGATATAGAGCTCTGTACGTATATATAATGTGCACTTGGATAAAACTTGTAAGAAATCAAGGATATGATTAGCACGATATATAAATTAAGCAACTTTCTTGATAATGGTGCTACAAATAAGCAACTACCTGCAATAGTGTTAGTGCTCGTGCCCTAGAGACAATACTATGATGTTCTTAGGAAAGACATTTTGATTATTAATAAATATGTTCTATGGCTTTTCTTTCAATTATTTATTATGTCTTTATTAAATGTGATATACATATTAGAATAATAAATGTCCTTGGAATATAAGCATGAGTTCTATATCTCTAAGTATGTGACTTAGAAATGAGATTATATGAGTAGTGTTTATAATCCTAAAAGATCCCTAGTCGAGTATTATTATTTGAGGACAATAATAATGCATTAAGACTAGTATGTTTGTTGACTGATGACCACATCTCATTGGTCATAAGTATGGTGATACTAAAGTCAAAGACATAAGTGCATGTTAGCAGAACATGGAACTGGATAGACCCACCGTGTGAATTCTTCATGGTAAATGTTATCAAGTGTCATAGCAATTCTCACAATGATAATGGTGTAATGATCCTTAGACTTGAAATCATTATATTTCTTTATGAGAATTAATATATGTTAGTCCTTGTGTATTGCAGAAGGGGGGGGGGGATGAATGCAATACTGATAAAATTCAATCTAAATTTCAACAACTATAATCAAGATTAAATGTTATCAGCAATATATGCAATCACGAACAGTATGAAGTAAGAACAAGATTCACAAAATAAATGTTTTATTTATTTTGCAAAGTGTTGCTACAACCTCAAGAAAGAATTCTCGAGCTGTGGTTTCTCTAAGACACTTGCTTGTCTTTTTTTTACATCTAGAATGAATTGATAGTAGGTATAATGTAATATCCGTGAATTTTATTATTTGATTAAATGATATATTTAATCTAAAATATTTATTTTGGAATATTGGAATGTTATTATATGATATTTAGTGTGTGATTATGTGCTAAATGGTGAGTCAGAAGCCCCTTTCAAAAATTTCGTCATTTGGAATTTTCTTCAAATTTGAGCCGTTTTGATAATTCAAGGCCCCGTTGAAATTTCGTACATTCATTTTTAATTCTTCGTCTTTCGTATTCGAATCGTTATCGAAAGGGTTATGGGATTCTATTTAACCCTACCTATTTGATTCTGCAAATCAATTTCAATTTTTGATCCGAAAAAGGAAAAATCGTTCCGAACCCTAATTGCTTAAGGGGACGGATTTATCGTTCTATATCAATATTGAAGTTGTTATAGCCCTAGTATTCTTGAGCATTAGTTATATAATGATATATATCAATTTGGATAATCATCAACCTTTTTAACCCCTTATTTTTCGTAAAACGTGTTTTTGACCTAATTAGGGTTTTTAAACGATCTAACGAATCAATATCGATCCAAAAATGTTATTTGGGGTATTATTTTTCCAGAAATATAAAAAGACAAATCATACTTCATAACTCATAGCAAATCTTTAGCAATTACTCAAAAAATCCGAAATTCCCAAAAATTATTTTTGTGTTCTTGATCTTCAATCAATTCGTTCTAAGTGTTATTGAAGTCCAAATTTGAAGTTCTTATACTCAAATCAAAGCTCCAAAAATCTAGTTTCAGAATCTTCCAACCTCATCATCATCTGGTAAGTATTCGATTTTATATTGATTTTACAAGTTTCGAATTATAACTAGGGTTCTTGATTCGATTTGGGGATTTTCATTCTGTTGATTCTCCGTTCAATTGGTTGCTTCTAACATGTTCCTAGGGTTCTAATTAGCAAGAATCCATGCTTTAATTTCATGTTTATGTTCAATTTAGTCGGGTTTTGATTTCGGGTTTTGACCCGATTTCTTCTTTCGATTCGTACGTTCTTGATATTGATCTGACATTGTTTTTGATAAAGGGCTTTTATTGTATGAGTTATAAGCTTCATTTTGGTATATTAATCTTTGAGTTTCATGTACGGAATAGGTAGATCGGGTTTCCGGCCGAGGTCGTTGCCGGAGAATTCTTTGAACGGATTCTGGGCACGATTCCGGCTAGGGACAGATGTTTTGATGTGTGGGTTTTGTTTGGCTTGAAAAGGCGAACAAAAGCCCTCTGGTTTGATTTGTGTTTGGACGGAATCGAAGAATTCCGGCGGCCGGAGACCGGCCGGATTCTGGAAAACCCAGAATCCGGTGGGTTGTTCTTGGCGACCCGGAATTGTTCTTCCCGACCCGTTTACCCGATTTTTCGACCCGGTTTCAATGTTCAAAACCCTAATTCATTTTCAGAAAACTGTTTTTGAATTTTATTTTTAAATTTAATTCGAAAATAGTTTAAAAACTTTAAAAATTCATATTTTTATTTTAAAAATATATTTTAATATCAGAAAAATTCTGATAAATTATATTTATTATTTTAAATCCGAAAATTGATTAAACTTAATTATTTTAATTATTTTTAATTAATAATTAATTTATTAATTAATTGGTTAATTCTTTTAATCAATTAATTCTTAAAAATTAATTATTAATTAGATTTAATTAATTAAAAATTCAGTTTAATTATTTTCAAGCCTATTTAATTATTTAAAAATAGCTTGAGTATTTAAAGAGTGTCAATTAATTTTATTAATTGATTTATTTTCATTTAAATGTTTATATTGGATTTAAAAATCCGATTTTTGATTTAAAAATTAGTAATGACTTATTAAAATTCGAATAAGTTCCGTATGATGTTTTAAAAATGTTTATAAGTGCTATATGGTTCATATTAATTGTGTGTTGTGTTTTATAGTCTGTATATGCCCGTACTAGGGCAAATATCTGAGTTTTAAATATCGTAAACTATACCGGACGTCCGATACGTAACCGGTTACTTGTTTAAATGTGATTATTGGTTGAATAAGTGTCGAGAGTAGAACGAGAATAGTTAGACTTATTGTGATGAGTTGTTTAATTATAGAATCGAGTTCCCGGAGCAAGGGAAAGGGGAAAGTAGAGTGAGCAGAGTCGATCCGACAGCAGCTTAGACCAGGCAAGTATCTGTGCCCTTACTTGTGATAAAATTTATTATTGTCTTGATTACTTGAATACCGTTATCCCCATAACAATTCAAATTATCAATCTTTTAACCGCATTTGGACAACTGATTCCATTTCCTTAGAGATTCTTGATTCTTTGATTTGATCTGCATCGGAAACCCTTATTTCCAATTCACTTGATTATTGTTTACCACCTATTGTTGTTATCTATCATCCTTTGATTATCATTGACAACCATTGATTATTTGACTTCCATCTTGACTACCGATTACGGTCATTGATTAACGATTACCAATATTGATTTCCTTATTGAATGAGTACACTGTACCATTGAAATTACTCCATGATTCTTTCTCGATCTTCGTTGATACTGAACAGTCGAAGCTCTTTTGCAATTACTATACATTCAGTTTATCTTATTGAGCATGTTATTGTTTATACCCTATTATAGATTTGGCATGTGTTTTTAAAAATGGACCAGTAATTGGTCGGGCCATATTTATGGTCGGAATAACTTAAGGCCCAGATTGGCCTGGGATCCAGTAGAGGACTATGACATGAGCTAGTCCGGGGTTGATGCGTGGCTGGCCAGCAGCACAACCTTTGATTTGAATAAAATGTATAAGCCAAATTCTAATTCTTTACTTCAATCATTATTGATACAAAGCATGTGTTAGCTAAATATTGTTGATTCTGATATCATAAATTCATATCCTTACAACTGTGATAGAAATGATTCGTTGATGTTTGCTGAGCAATTTTTGGCTCACTCTTGCTTGTTGTTTTCTAACCCTATTCCAGTGAAGCGAGAGTATGAGTTGGCATAGCGTGACCGATAGTTCACCAGCAGCCAGGAGAGCCCCTCGAGTCATTGTTATTGGCAGGGTAGTTGTTGTTTTGCTTTTCTAGATTAAGGTCTAGATTTGAACTTTAGTTGTGATGTAATAACTCTGATAAAACTGGTATTGTAATAATAAAAGATTGTAGTAGCTTGTGTTCATTGCCATAATCTGGATGCGGTCTTGGTCAAGGGGTAATTGTGTCTTTATATATATTATGCATGTGTTAAATAGTGTTCCGTTGGTCGGATGACTCCTCAAATCTGTACCCCGGGTTTGGAGGGCGTCAGAGTTGGTATCAGAGCAACAGGTTATGGCATTTGAAACAAGTTAGGACTTAGGGTCCAGGATAACATAGAGAGTTAGGAATTCACGTAAGGATATTAGGAGGTCAACTAGGGATATTACGTGTAGTAATTAAATGTGGTTATAATTGCAGCCCCCTAGTTCTAGTTCAGACTCAGACCCTTCCGAGGATACGATAGCAGAGATACCTACACCCGTTGAGAGAGCAGGACCGTCTCGGCCAGTGCGATATCAGCCTATGCATCAGGACCCAGTAGTCAGGAGAGATCAGATACCTTGTCCTATTCCACTCCGACAAGTAGCCCCAACACCAGTGTCTCAGGCATCAGTTTGTGGGCCTTTGTATCAGTTATGTGAGCCACCAGTTCCACACCATGTGTATCAGAGGGTGAGTAGAGAGAAGGAGTACCTTTATGGACAGGTTATGGAGATGGGTAGGATTCGTTCGATCGAGGCAGCCGCTGTCAGAGAGAGAGAGACAGACTTAGAGATCAGATGAGAGACATTCAGATGAGGTTTAGGGTTACGAGGACTTTGGTTGAGACTCGATTGCACGGATTAGCTTCTAGTCGAGAGGGAGAGACAGTAGCAGGGATGAGACAGATTT
This sequence comes from Heracleum sosnowskyi, assembly GCA_030848705.1. NCBI lineage: Eukaryota > Viridiplantae > Streptophyta > Magnoliopsida > Apiales > Apiaceae > Heracleum > Heracleum sosnowskyi. The sequence continues at coordinate 54,866,685 of CM061238.1, read as the reverse complement.
TGGATTATGCGATGAGTGAGATTGCAGAGATTTCAGGACCCCCGTTATGGCCGGCAGGAGCAGGTGATCTGTGAGCAGGTATTAGTAGCAGACAGATGTGACATGGATGTATGGTTTCTAGATAGTTAGTATATAGATGCATATTGTAGAATCAGCAGTGCACCGGGCTTATAGGAACGCCTCGGGTTGTTGTTGCATTTTTGTTGTTGTATTGCTGGTCCGCAGTTATGGTTCAGCCATGATATATTTTCTTTTGAAGCGTTCTACGCTTGTACTAACTCTATCTATATATATATGATAAACCTCTTTTATAGAACTATATTTATTCCCATGTCATTCATTTCCAGCATCATAACTGTTATTCTACTTATTGCAACGAGTGTATCCATACACCGTTGAGAAGATCTGTAAACCTTCGAGATATCAATTATGATCCTTCCTTCTCTTATATGAACTGTTTGATTAAGCCAATTATTGTTTATTCATCAGCGATATGGCTCCTAGACGACAAACCCGTTCAACTGATACCTCTGACCAAGAAGGTCAACAAAATACACCTCCCACGGGCCGCGTGGACCCGATGGTAATCCAGTTGTTGAATACCCTTACTCAACAGACTGCCGCATTAGCACAGCAGCAACGTGCATTTAAGCAACAGCTCTTAGAACAGCAGCAACAGCATCAGCAACATCAGCATCAGCAGCATCAACAACAGCACCAGCAAGCAGCACCGGCAGTTACGTTCAAATCTTTCCAGGCAGCAAAACCTCCGGAATTTAAAGGATCAGCAGACCCTGTAGAGGCTAAGGCATGGTTGAAAGAGATGGAAAAGGCTTTTACCTTGATAGAGGTGGCAGAGGATAAGAAGACAGAATATGCAAGCTATTTTCTGAAGAATGAGGCTAGTTATTGGTGGGAAACGAGTAGGGCTATGGAGCCCGAGGGATTGATTACGTGGGCAAGATTTACAGAGTTGTTTTTGGAAAGGTATTTTCCGGACTATATGAGAGATCAGATGGAATTGAAGTTTTTGGAATTAAAGCAGGGAAGCATGACAGTGCCCCAATATGAAACAAGGTTTACGGAGTTGTCAAGGTTTGTTCCAACCTATGTGGATACGGAAAAGAAGAAGGCCAAGAGGTTCCAGCAGGGACTGAGGTCTTGGATTCGTAGTAAGTTAGCTGTATTGGAGTTGGACACCTATGCAGCGGTGGTCCAAAAGGCAATGATTGCGGAGACAGAGAGTGATTCTTACATGAAAGAGAGGGAGAACAAGAAAAGGAAAGCAGGGATACCCGATAAGGGACAGCAGCAGGGAAGTTTTCAAGGGCAAGCAAATAAGAAACTGGGATTTCAGCACGGAAGGAATACAAGTTTTAGGAAACCAGACACCGGAAACGTAGGACAAGATAACCGTCTACTAACCGGCAGTCAGCAGGGACTTTCTAGACCCCCACTACCAGAATGCAAGACATGCGGGAAGCGACATCTAGGGATATGCCATCGATTGAATGTCACATGCTTTAAATGCAATCAGAAGGGACATTATTCCCGGGATTGCAAGATAGGCATCGTGTGTCATCGGTGTAAGAAACCAGGTCACATGATTAAGGACTGCAGAGCACCAGCAACCGTGAACAATATGATTCGGGCAATTGAAGCACCCCCAGTTGTTAACGTCCAGCCGTTAGCCAGGACCTACAATATGTCAATGGGAGAAGCAGTGAGAGATTCCGACGTGGTGGCAGGTACACTTCTAGTAAATTCTATTCCTGCACAAGTGTTAATAGATTCGGGAGCGACGAAGTCTTTTATTTCTGAAACGTTTGCTCGTAGATTGAATTGCGTAATGAAACCTTTAAGTGGAGTGTTGACTATAGAGATAGCTAATCAGGATCGTATCGTGGTCAGTTCATATTATCCCCGTTGTGAGATAGAGATTTTGGGAAATCGTTTTTATGTTGACTTGTTACCTTTTAAGTTAGGTGAATTTGATGTGATATTAGGGATGGATTGGTTGACTGAGCATGATGCAAGTATTGATTGTAAGAATAAGAGGGTTACTTTGATTACCCTAGAAAAGAAAGAGATAATATTTAGAGGAGAGAAACAAAGAAAGAGGTTCCTGACGATGATTCAGGCTAAGAGGTTATTAAGGCAAGGTTGTGAGGCGTATCTAGCTTATGTGATAGATATAGATAAGGAAGTTTCTAAGTTAGAAGATATTCCAGTCGTAAATGAGTTTCCAGATGTTTTTCCGGAAGAATTACCAGGTTTACCTCCAGATAGAGAGATTGAATTTGCGATAGACTTAGTACCAGGCGCGGAGCCAGTATCTAAGGCCCCTTACAGAATGGCACCAGTGGAGATGAAGGAATTGGCTGATCAACTGCAAGATTTGCTAGAAAAAGGAATTATTAGACCCAGCGTTTCACCGTGGGGAGCACCAGTACTGTTTGTCAAGAAAAAGGATGGAAGCATGAGATTGTGTATAGACTATCGGGAGTTGAACAAGCTGGCCATTAAGAACAAGTATCCGTTACCTCGAATAGATGATCTGTTTGACTAGCTGAAGGGAGCGGTACATTTTTCAAAGATCGACCTACGGTCAGGATATCACCAATTGAAGATTAGACCAGACGACATACCGAAGACAGCCTTTCGAACAAGGTATGGGCACTATGAATTCTTAGTAATGGCGTTTGGACTAACGAATGCACCCGCAGCTTTTATGGACCTAATGAACAGGATTTTCGAGAGATATTTGGACAAGTTTGTAGTGGTATTCATCGACGACATCTTGATATACTCAAGGACAGAAGAAGAGCATGCAGACCAGTTGCGAATTGTGTTAGAAACGTTAAGACAAGAAAGACTATACGCGAAGTTTTCCAAGTGTGAATTCTGGTTGAAAGAAGTTCATTTCTTAGGACACGTGGTGAGCAGCGAAGGCATCAAAGTGGACCCAGCAAAGATAGAGGCAGTGAAAGATTGGGAGAGACCAAGGACACCGACTGAAGTCAGAAGTTTCTTGGGATTAGCCGGATACTACCGGAGATTTGTGCAAGATTTTGCGAAGATAGCTACTCCAATGACCAAGCTGACAAGGAAAAGCGAGCGATTCATATGGAACGATAAATGCGAAGAAGGCTTCCAAGAGTTAAAGAAAAGACTAACTACGGCACCGGTATTGATGTTACCAGACGATCAAGGTCATTTCGTAATCTATAGTGATGCGTCGTACAAAGGATTAGGATGCGTACTTATGCAACATGACAAGGTGATTGCTTATGCGTCAAGACAGTTGAGACCCCACGAACAGAAGTACCCTACACACGATTTGGAGTTAGCAGCTATTGTGTTTGCTTTGAAGATATGGAGACACTACTTGTATGGAGAGAGATGTGAAATTTACACCGATCACAAAAGTTTGAAGTATATCTTTACTCAGAAAGAGCTGAACATGAGGCAACGAAGATGGTTAGAACTAATCAAGGACTACGACGTTTCTATCAACTATCATCCCGGCAAGGCAAATGTGGTAGCAGATGCATTGAGCAGAAAAGAGAGATTAAATACACTAATGATGACCAAAGAGTTATACAAGGAATTTGAGAAGTTAGAAATCGAAGTAATTAATCCGAAGGACGCGACGGAAATGATTTATACCATGGCGTTTCAACCTGAATTGTTGGAGAAGATACGGAAGTGCCAAGAGCGAGTTATGAATGATGATGTGAGTAAAATGACAGGTGAGGAAATATGTAGCCAACCGGACGACAAAGGGATCTTGAGATTTGCTTCTCGGATATGGATACCTAACGTAACGGAACTGAAAAGTGAGATTTTGCACGAAGCACATAACTCGAAGTATTCAATTCATCCAGGGAGTACGAAAATGTATCGAGATCTTAAGACGAACTTTTGGTGGCCAGATATGAAGAGAGAGATTGCGGAATGGGTAAGTAAATGCTTTACGTGTCAAAGAGTTAAGGCGGAACATCAGAGACCAAGTGGATTACTTCAACCATTGGAAATTCCCGAATGGAAGTGGGAACACATTGCGATGGACTTTGTAGTAGGATTGCCTAGAACAAAAGCTAACCATGATGCCATCTGGGTTATCGTGGATCGATTGACGAAATCTGCGCATTTTCTTCCGATTAACGAGAGATTCTCGCTGGATAAGTTAGTTCATATTTACATAAAAGAAATCGTAGTACGACATGGAGTTCCAGTATCGATAGTGTCTGATAGAGACCCTCGATTCAATTCAAGATTTTGGAGGAGTTTTCAAGAGTGTTTAGGCACCGAGTTGAGAATGAGTACGGCTTATCATCCGCAGACGGACGGTCAAAGCGAAAGGACAATTCAGACTATTGAAGATATGCTTAGGACATGTGCACTTGACTTTGAAGGCAGTTGGGACGATCATCTACCCTTGGTGGAATTTTCATATAATAATAGTTTTCACGCGAGCATCGGAATGCCACCTTACGAAGCTCTGTATGGACGAAAGTGTCGATCTCCGGTATATTGGGAAGAAGTTGGTGAACGGAAAATGATAGGACCAGAACTAGTACAACGAACAAAAGAAGTGGTTCAATTGATTCAGAGAAGATTGATAACAGCTCAAGACCGACAGAAAAAGTATGCGGATCTAGCCAGAAAGGATGTGGGATTCGAAGAAGGAGAGCAAGTGTTACTAAAAGTTTCACCATGGAAAGGATTAGTTAGGTTTGGAAAGAAAGGGAAGTTGAGTCCGAGATATGTTGGGCCGTTTGAGATTTTGAAGAAAGTGGGCGAAGTAGCTTACGAGTTGGCATTGCCACCGCATATGCAGCATGTTCATAATGTATTTCATGTATCTATGCTTAAGAAGTATCGACCAGATTCGAATCATGTAATAGAGTATGAACCCATAGAGGTCCAGGCAGATTTATCATATGTAGAACGACCGATTCAGATATTGGATCGTAAGGAGAAAGTACTAAGGAATAAGACAGTAGCGTTAGTGAGAGTTTTGTGGAGGAATCCTAAAGTAGAAGAGTCTACCTGGGAGTTAGAGAGTGAGATGTTAGAGAAGTATCCCCAGTTGTTTCCTTGATCTGATTCTGAGGACAGAATCCTATTAAGGGGGGAAGGATGTAATATCCGTGAATTTTATTATTTGATTAAATGATATATTTAATCTAAAATATTTATTTTGGAATATTGGAATGTTATTATATGATATTTAGTGTGTGATTATGTGCTAAATGGTGAGTCAGAAGCCCCTTTCAAAAATTTCGTCATTTGGAATTTTCTTCAAATTTGAGCCGTTTTGATAATTCAAGGCCCCGTTGAAATTTCGTACATTCATTTTTAATTCTTCGTCTTTCGTATTCGAATCGTTATCGAAAGGGTTATGGGATTCTATTTAACCCTACCTATTTGATTCTGCAAATCAATTTCAATTTTTGATCCGAAAAAGGAAAAATCGTTCCGAACCCTAATTGCTTAAGGGGACGGATTTATCGTTCTATATCAATATTGAAGTTGTTATAGCCCTAGTATTCTTGAGCATTAGTTATATAATGATATATATCAATTTGGATAATCATCAACCTTTTTAACCCCTTATTTTTCGTAAAAACGTGTTTTTGACCTAATTAGGGTTTTTAAACGATCTAACGAATCAATATCGATCCAAAAATGTTATTTGGGGTATTATTTTTCCAGAAATATAAAAAGACAAATCATACTTCATAACTCATAGCAAATCTTCAGCAATTACTCAAAAAATCCGAAATTCCCAAAAATTATTTTTGTGTTCTTGATCTTCAATCAATTCGTTCTAAGTGTTATTGAAGTCCAAATTTGAAGTTCTTATACTCAAATCAAAGCTCCAAAAATCTAGTTTCAGAATCTTCCAACCTCATCATCATCTGGTAAGTATTTGATGTTATATTGATTTTACAAGTTTCGAATTATAACTAGGGTTCTTGATTCGATTTGGGGATTTTCATTCTGTTGATTCTCCGTTCAATTGGTTGCTTCTAACATGTTCCTAGGGTTCTAATTAGCAAGAATCCATGCTTTAATTTCATGTTTATGTTCAATTTAGTCGGGTTTTGATTTCGGGTTTTGACCCGATTTCTTCTTTCGATTCGTACGTTCTTGATATTGATCTAACATTGTTTTTGATAAAGGGCTTTTATTGTATGAGTTATAAGCTTCATTTTGGTATATTAATCTTTGAGTTTCATGTACGGAATAGGTAGATCGGGTTTCCGGCCGAGGTCGTTGCCGGAGAATTCTTTGAACGGATTCTGGGCACGATTTCGGCTAGGGACAGATGTTTTGATGTGTGGGTTTTGTTTGGCTTGAAAAGGCAAACAAAAGCCCTCTGGTTTGATTTGTGTTTGGACGGAATCGAAGAATTCCGGCGGCCGGAGACCGGCCGGATTCTGGAAAACCCAGAATCCGGTGGGTTGTTCTTGGCGACCCGGAATTGTTCTTCCCGACCCGTTTACCCGATTTTTCGACCCGGTTTCAATCTTCAAAACCCTAATTCATTTTCAGAAAACTGTTTTTGAATTTTATTTTTAAATTTAATTCGAAAATAGTTTAAAAACTTTAAAAATTCATATTTTTATTTTAAAAATATATTTTAATATCAGAAAAATTCTGATAAATTATATTTATTATTTTAAATCCGAAAATTGATTAAACTTAATTATTTTAATTATTTTTAATTAATAATTAATTTATTAATTAATTGGTTAATTCTTTTAATCAATTAATTCTTAAAAATTAATTATTAATTAGATTTAATTAATTAATTAAAAATTCAGTTTAATTATTTTCAAGCCTATTTAATTATTTAAAAATAGCTTGAGTATTTAAAGAGTGTCAATTAATTTTATTAATTGATTTATTTTCATTTATATGTTTATATTGGATTTAAAAATCCGATTTTTGATTTAAAAATTAGTAATGACTTATTAAAATTTGAATAAGTTCCGTATGATGTTTTAAAAATGTTTATAAGTGCTATATGGTTCATATTAATTGTGTGTTGTGTTTTATAGTCTGTATATGCCCGTACTAGGGCAAATATCTGAGTTTTAAATATCGTAAACTATACCGGACGTCCGATACGTAACCGGTTACTTGTTTAAATGTGATTATTGGTTGAATAAGTGTCGAGAGTAGAACGAGAATAGTTAGACTTATTGTGATGAGTTGTTTAATTATAGAATCGAGTTCCCGGAGCAAGGGAAATGGGAAAGTAGAGTGAGCAGAGTCGATCCGACAGTAGCTTAGACCAGGCAAGTATCTGTGCCCTTACTTGTGATAAAATTTATTATTGTCTTGATTACTTGAATACCGTTATCCCCAGAACAATTCAAATTATCAATCTTTTAACAGCATTTGGACAACTGATTCCATTTCCTTAGAGATTCTTGATTCTTTGATTTGATCTGCATCGGAAACCCTTATTTCCAATTCACTTGATTATTGTTTACCACCTATTGTTGTTATCTATCATCCTTTGATTATCATTGACAACCATTGATTATTTGACTTCCATCTTGACTACCAATTACGGTCATTGATTAACGATTACCAATATTGATTTCCTTATTGAATGAGTACACTGTACCATTGAAATTACTCCATGATTCTTTCTCGATCTTCGTTGATACTGAACAGTCGAAGCTCTTTTGCAATTACTATACATTCAGTTTATCTTATTGAGCATGTTATTGTTTATACCCTATTATAGATTTGGCATGTGTTTTTAAAAATGGACCAGTAATTGGTCGGGCCATATTTATGGTCGGAATAACTTAAGGCCCAGATTGGCCTGGGATCCAGTAGAGGACTATGACATGAGCTAGTCCGGGGTTGATGCGTGGCTGGCCAGCAGCACAACCTTTGATTTGAATAAAATGTATAAGCCAAATTCTAATTCTTTACTTCAATCATTATTGATACAAAGCATGTGTTAGCTAAATATTGTTGATTCTGATATCATAAATTCATATCCTTACAACTGTGATAGAAATGATTCGTTGATGTTTGCTGAGCAATTTTTGGCTCACTCTTGCTTGTTGTTTTCTAACCCTATTCCAGTGAAGCGAGAGTATGAGTTGGCATAGCGTGACCGATAGTTCACCAGCAGCCAGGAGAGCCCCTCGAGTCATTGTTATTGGCAGGGTAGTTGTTGTTTTGCTTTTCTAGATTAAGGTCTAGATTTGAACTTTAGTTGTGATGTAATAACTCTGATAAAACTGGTATTGTAATAATAAAAGATTGTAGTAGCTTGTGTTCATTGCCATAATCTGGATGCAGTCTTGGTCAAGGGGTAATTGTGTCTTTATATATATTATGCATGTGTTAAATAGTGTTCCGTTGGTCGGATGACTCCTCAAATCTGTACCCCGGGTTTGGAGGGCGTCACATATAAGACTAATCCTATCCCTATCAGTCACGGGTTTGTGAAGCTGCTGTCACTGTCAAGTGGCAGCTTCTTACAGATTGTCTTACCCATGTGACTTTCCTAAATTGCTAACATGTCAGATATACATTACAAAGAAAGCAACTTAGATTCATTCTATTTCCAGCTTAAGCAATTCAGCAAATAAAGACTTGACCTTGCTCTTGAATTGATTCGCTTTTGTTTTGCAGTGCTTGAAGCTTCTGTCGTAGTCTTGCAGACTTGGTGCAGCTTAGGGATACTGCAACACGCCTGTTTCTTGAACATTGAAGCTGTCACGGGATTTGACTGAGAAAGATACCTAGAACAGGGATCTTTCTCGAGACAGTTACTTTTGCCGCAAAGCTTGCTGTCACAGGAATGTGCTTTTGGTGACAGTAGGAGTTCCCCGCATAATGTGCTGTCGAGGTTCCCAAGCTTGCTGTCGAGGGCTAAAGTTGTTGTCGCGTAGTCTTCCGCCAATGTTGCTGTCAGAGTGAATATGCTGTCTTGACTTGCAACATTCTGTCTTCTTGTAATCTTACTATCAATGCTCATGACAGTAACCTTTATTCATGCTGTCATCTAATATGCGTTCTTTGAGGCTTGAACACAGAAAGTGAACTTCTTCCAAATTACACAATTAAAATAACATTACATACTGATTACAAGAACATACTTTGGCTGTGACAGTATGTTCTACTTAATTACAAAATTAAGTATATACAAAGTTAAGTTGTTCCTTTGCTATCACCCATAAATCCCAACAATCTCCCCCAATTTGTTTTTATGGACAATAACAACAAATTTACAATATGTGCTGACAACTTAACTAACAAGATCAGAATGGATTAAGAATTTTACTTAGCTTGAGATTTCCTCTTCTGCCTTGCTACATCCTCTCTTTTGAGAGCTTCCACCAAGCAGCCTCTTAGACCTTCTATAAGAGAAATTTCAGCAGCAGAAACTGCAGCATCCTCTACTTCTTCAATGATCTTCTTTATAGTAGGGAGAGAAGAGAACTAGCATCCCTGAGATTCAGCCCTTGCTCTATATCATAAGGATAGGTTCTGAAGTGAAGTTCTTCATTAATGAGCTTGAATCTTTTTCCAGGATAAGCATTGAGAGTCCTTCTTCTTTGCTTGTCCATCTTTGAGTCTTCTCCTTTTCTCCCTTCCAATACATTCTCTATTTCATCAGAACAAATCTGCTCCAAGGGATGAATAGATCCAGCTACCATATACTGTAAATCCTTCAGAATAGTTGTTTTTAGCTTGTGAAGGCTACAAACATAGATTTCTTCTTTTAGATACTTCATTCTTAGGGGATTTTCCAGCATGCATGATTTATAATTTGGAGCTTCACTTTCTGCCTTGTTGGAGACCTTGCATTTTTCCAGTAGTTCAGCTTCCTTCTTATCAAGTTCTGACTTAGTTTGAGAGTATTGAGAAGATTCAGGTCTTTTGCTTGGCTTGGGTTCCCTTTCCTGAGTTGGTTGGGTTTGCCCTTCTTCTGTGGGTGAGACCTCAAACTCATAGTACCAATGGTATGGTATTGGAGAAGCTGGTAAGTCAGTTGAAATATCAGCATCATCAAAATCTGCAAAGTTGTAGCCAAATTTCTGATAGAATTCAGCATCCCTATCAGCTTGATATTTCAAAATATGTTCCATAACAGACTCAGGAACATTATCATAGCTCTCCAGCAACTCTACCATTCTTTCCAGGTAGAAGAAGTCAATTCTTCTTTTATCTAAGGTTGATGTCCTACCACTGGTTGATGTGGAGACCAGATTGAAATCCTTATCAACCTTGGTAGATCTTGATTCTTCCCACCACAGAATGTACTCAGTGACCTCTTGATTTGCATCCATCTTTACCTCAACACTCTTGATTTCTCTAGATTGCATCTGTTGTATCTTAACACTGTTGGGAGGTATTGATTGAATTGGCTTCTTAAGATTCCTGCCAAATCCAGTGGTCTTTTCCTTTCCTGAGTACTTGTGCTTTCCTTCAGGTTTCTGTCTAGTAAACCATGCCTTAGCTTTAGCTTTCAGTCTCTTGGGCTTGACAGCAGCTTTGGCTTCATTCTTGACAGAACCTTCCTTGACAGTACCTTTGTCGACAGTATCTTCCATGACATCATCTTCTTTGACAGTTTCCTTGTCGACAGTACCTTTGGTGACAGCATCTTTTTCTGCATTTATGCAATCAATAGCACATCTAAGAATGCTTGCCTCCAAAGCTTCCAGTATTCTTGGCTCCTCGTCATCTGTTGCACCAGCATCTTTCTTTTCTTGACTAGGAGTTTCTTCATTGCCTTCATTCTGAGATTGAATACCAGTATTCCCAGAATTACTTCCACCAGCATTTCCAGCATTTCCAGAAGCTTCACCACCTCCAACCTCATTATCATCATCATCATCATCATCATCATCATCATCATCATCATCATCATGAGGAGGAATGTTATAGAGACAGCTCCCACCTTGATCATTTTTTTTGGCATTGGCTCTAGTGATTAGCTCCTTCATTCTAGCTCCCAGTGCCTTGTCTCTCAACACCAGCATTTTGTAGATCTCTTGAACAGCATAAACTCTTCCTGGATTGGCATTTGAACTGAGTATTCCATCTAACACTTTCAGAATTGACTTGGTTTCCATTATGGATGTGCCAACCAAATTCATGAAGTTGTTTCTTCTTGTGCCATCCTTAGTTACAGATCTGTAGAAAACACATGGTGGGTTTATGTAGACTTCAGGTAGCTTTTGTGTGAGCAGGTTCTGGATTTGCATATCCAATATTTCATTGAATGGTGTTTGAGTTGCCCTGATCTTTCCCTTCAAAGCACACAACACCTTTGCTGGCAGACTCTACAATAACTGCATTGTGATGAAATAAGATATGCCAGAAGTGAGATAAATACTTACAGCCCATCTTTTCTCATCATTCACCATTACACTGACACTAGTGATTTGATCCTTTAACAGTGTTGTGGTGTTGGTTGGACAGTTGCTTGGAGCATTCATTGCTTCTTCCACCAAACTGCTAAATTCACTGTCATGATTGTGTAATGTGCTCTCCCTGTAATCCACCATTAGAGTATTGGCTTCTTCTTGATCATACTCAGTACCATTGGACCAAGTATTTCCTTTATGGATGGATTCAGGCAGTTTCCCTTTACCTTTCCCAAGTTTGTTTTGTTCCTCCATTTCTTCTGTAGAGCAGTTTCTTGAGTTTCTGGAGTTGGCTCTCTAATTACCACAGGAGGTAGAATAGGATGTCTAGATGCAGGTCTTCTTTGCAATGCATCTTGAGTTGCCTTAGACATCAACACTCTTTCTCCATCCAAGTCAACTTCAACAAGCTCTTCAGCTTTATCCTTTGGTTGTCCACTGCTTGGTTTGACTTGCTCCCCCTTTGACATTGCTTTCCTTTTAGCTCCCCCTTTGGTCTTCACAGTTACTGGCTCCCCCTGAGTTCCACCTGATTCCTGAATAGGCAATGATTCTGATCTTGCTACCTTCTCCCCCTTAGTTGAGTTGGCAGCTACTAGGTCAGTAAGGAACTGGATAGAGAGCTGAGTAGCAGCAAAACCATCAACCACCAGTTGAGAGAGAGAGTCCATCTTGGAGTTTAGTGTAGCACACTGTCCTTCCAGAGCTGCAAGCCTGTTTCCATAAGTAGCAGAGGGGCCACCATACCTTAACCTTCTTGGAGGGGAAGGAAAAGAAAAGGGCTTGGAGGCTATGGGGGTTCTCACACTCTCAGGGTGTTTTTGAGTGATCTCATCACCCCTCACAGATTGACTCTCAAGACCTAATTCCTGAACAGTGTGGGCTCCCTCAATATCTCTCTGGACATGCTCAAGTCCCTCTCCTTTTGCCAGCTCATTTGGCTGCCTCTCATTTTTATGCTCACCTCTCTTTTCTTTTATCTCTCTTTTCTTTTGCACACCCTCACTCAACCTAGATGCATGGGTATGAGCAGTACTAACATGCATGGAAGGAGTAGATTTAGAATGTACCTTTAAGAGTTTGGCAAGAGGTAGATCATCATCAGAGGCATCCTCAATGATCACAGCATCAAAATCAGGCTGAGGGGACTGGACAGCATCTGTGGCAGGAATGTTACTGTTAGTTGTTGGAGTCTGGACAGCAGGTTCTGGCATGACAGCAACTTTGGGAGGTGGAGTGACAGTAGGTTCTGTAGTGACAGTATCTTTCTCTCCACCCATGACAGCAGCTGTGTCCAGGACAGCAACATTTCCAGTGTCATTGACAGCAACAGAGGCTGTGACAGCATCTTCCTGAAGGTAAGATGCTCCTTGGAGTTCAGACAAAGTGTTGGTTGTTTCATTTTCTGACAAAATACCACTTTGCCCTAGCCCAGTGTTTGGAGGAGTGGTGTCCATCTCACTTTGAGAAATGGGTTCTTGTGGACCACTAGATGGGGGCTCATCCAAGATTGGAGATGGATGATCAAAACCTGAAGGGTTGGGACTGTCCCCTTCTCTAGGTTGTGGAGAAGAAACAAAAGAATGTGTAGGGAAGGAAGAAGGTGAAAGTGTATGGTGTGGAATGTGGGTTAACTGAATTTGGGTCTAATTCAGTTTCATTCTCAAGAGTAAAAGAGGCATAACCAGATGGTAATGGTAAATCAGGGTTGGACACTTGATTAACCATGTGCTGAGTGAAACAAAGTGGAATATGTGCATTGAGATCTTGTGATGATAACAGTGTCTGTGTGTGTTCTTTTTCAAAACTGAGCAAGCCTCTAAACGAGGAGCAGCATCATTAAAATCACAGAATGAATTAATGCACATCATAAGAAAGTGAGGGTAGATTGATACCTTCTTACCTATGGCAGCTGTGAGGTGTGCCATGAGGAGAGCTCCAACATTCACCTTGTATCCATGGACAAGAGAATGTGTCAGTTTCTTGATGTAGGAGGGTATTCCATTCCAGCCTGTGGACTTGGTAGAGAACACCTTGACCATGACATCAAGTATCATGCTCCACTCTTTTCTCAGATGCTTCCTATCCATTTCACCAGTTGGATACCATTTGGTAGTCCCCTCTTCGAGAATAGGGCCTGCATACCCAATCTTCAAGAAGAGCTTCTTGAGAGTGTCATCATTGGCAAGTTCAGTAAATCTCTGTCCTGCTTCAAGTGTAATACCAAGAGCAGTGTTGATGACCTCAGCTGTAAGAATGTATTGTTGCCCAGAGATTTTGAATTGAATACCCGGGTTCTCACCCTCAATTTGAGAAACAGCAGTTCGCCAAAACGCCTCAATTCTGTCTAAGTCGAGAATGGGGGTTGAGGTGATGGCATAACCGAGATAGGACTTGTTCAAGAAAAACACGAGTCCTTTGAAACCTTCACCAGCATCATTTGGGGAAAAGATGCCAGCAAAGTTTGTTTGGGAGAGAGTCTGTTTGGGTGCCATGAAGATTTCAAGAAAAGAAGAAAGTAAGAAAGTGGCTTTTTGCTTAAAGAAAAGTATATTGCCTTGAGTTCGATGAGAGTGATATGTCTGAGTAACTGGAGAATAAATAGAGGTATTTCAAACGTTGTGCACAAAAAGTGGAATTAAAGAACGTGTCTTAACCCACTCTTATAACACGTCAGTTACTGCCCGTTATTCACTGACCAACGTGGGATGAATATCCAATTTCAACGGTCCACTATTGTTGACAGTAACCTGTGTGCTAGAAACAATCTGTCAGTAATAAGAGGTGGTGACAGTAGGTTTTGCGCGACAGCAACTATTGCGCAAAAACTTGCTGTCACCGTTAAGCATATGGATGACAGTATCCTTTACAAGTCTTGACAGAAAGTCTTTTCCTGCTGTCAAGAAGGTTGCTATCAAGAAACACACGACAGTATCCTTCTTAACGACAGTAACTTCGATTAGGAATTGGTTCTGTCATGAACTTATTAGAATGCTTGATTCATACACTTAACTTAATATTGACAAATTATGGATTTAGCAATGTAATCTTTTGAACATAGATATTAAGCAATTAACACAGACAAATCATAAACTCAATAACCACAAAGACAAGAACTTTTATTATTATTATTAATAAAATCATTCAGAATAGAACATTGAGTACATCATTTTATGATTTTATCAACTAGTTCTAAGACTTCTTCCTTAATCTCTTCTTCAGAGCGACCTTCTTTTTCAAGAAGTGCCTGAAGCTCCTTCTCTTCTTCCTTAGCCTTGGCCTCCTCTTCCTTAGCCTTGGCCTCCTTTTCCTCGTCTATCTCATCCAAGGCGTCCAACAGTATCTCAAAGAGCTCATCGATCTCTTCATTGTCGGGTTCACTGTCACACTTCTTTAGACCGACTTCAATTCCTACTTTGTTTTCCATTATTTACTTTAAAACTGAGAGCAGACTGGTGAAACCTAAGGTTAATTTATAGGCAAAACCGTCTAAGGATTAAAGTCTAATGGTCAACAGTTAGAGTACCCATACAACTACCACAAAAGTAATTAATGGTCGTGTCCTCCTTTAATCCTACAGATTAATGCAAAAGGGTGTGAAAGTCCAATGGAACAGATTTTTAACTCTCAAACTTAACAGATAACCACATTAAAGTCATACACGGTTTAAAAGTATGAGACTGGCACAAAATACTGACATGAAAAGTCAAATCAACACATGCTGTCACATAACAGACATAAACCAAGTAGACAGTAACTTCTCTTGACAACAGGTTTGAAGTTGTTGTCATGAGCTTCAATAGAGAATTTGGAAATATAGAAAACTGAGTGAATCAACATACCAGGTTCAGCATTCCCAATTCACTTACCAACCTGTTAAAGGTTGCTTCATCCAATGACTTAGTAAATGTTAGATATAATTGCTGACGTTTGTTTATCAGTGTTTAAGCAACAGGTACTGACCAGAGTTTATCAGAAGCCGGTCATAGTTTAATTAAACTCTGACAGGGTGAAGAGTTTAATGGAAGCCGGTCAGAGTTTATTTAAGGTCTGACAAGGTGATAGTTGAATTAGCTGTCGGTGCTGAATTGAAGATTCTAGAAGCAATATATTCTGAAGATGGAAAGAAGCAGAATATATTGATACAGCTAAGGAAACGGAATAGAAGATAAGAAGCAATTCTTAATTGATATAAATTGTATAGCTAATTTGTAGGAATATCAATTAGAGAAGGATTGTGTAACTGTGTACTATATAAACACAGATAGGTTATCCCTAGAAGGGATGCGATTATTGAATATATTATTCTTGTAACCTAGAAGCTCTTTGTGATTCGTTAACATCATAAAGAGAGAAGCTGTTAATATAAATTCAGTTTGTTGATTTACAAACCTGTGTTCTTAATTGTTATTCTCATACATACTTGATTATATATTGTGTATTCGGCCTAACAATTGTTAGATATAATTGCTGACGTTTGTTTATCAGTGTTTAAGCAACAGGTACTGACCAGAGTTTATCAGAAGCCGGTCAGAGTTTAATTAAACTCTGACAGGGTGAAGAGTTTAATGGAAGCCGGTCAGAGTTTATTTAAGGTCTGACAAGGTGATAGTTGAATTAGCTGTCGGTGCTGAATTGAAGATTCTAGAAAGAAAGAAGTTGGTATTTCTATCAAAGAGAATATTCAACAGAGTATACAAAATACAAGGAGACCTGTGATTAGAAACTCTGATAAGGGTAAAGGCATAATGATTGAAGAGCCTAACCTAAAGAAGAAAGATATTTCAACCTCTGACATTGCTCAAGTTGAAACAAGATTAGATAAATCAACCTCTGACGCTGCTCAAGTTGATGTTTCTATTGAAGACATGACAACCTCTGACGTTGCTCAAGTTGTACAGAAATCTACACTACTTCCAGGATTCAGCAAATCGAAAATTCTTGAAGACTTAAAGCTTGAAGCTGTGAATTTCTCAGAAACCAGAACAGTATTGGGAAAAGAAGCTTTTGACAAATCTGGACTGGGTTCACACAGAGAAAGAAGAACTAATAACAGATCTCAAGACAAGTTTTCATTGGCAGAATTTGGAGTTGGAATTACTCAAGAAGGCCTTGACAAACTAGAATCTGTACAGCTAAGGAAACGGAATAGAAGCAGAATATATTGATACAGCTAAGGAAACTGAATAGAAGATAAGAAGCAATTCTTAATTGATATAAATTGTATAGCTAATTTGTAGGAATATCAATTAGAGAAGGATTGTGTAACTGTGTACTATATAAACACAGATAGGTTATCCCTAGAAGGGATGCGATTATTGAATATATTATTCTTGTAACCTAGAAGCTCTTTGTGATTCGTTAACATCATAAAGAGAGAAGCTGTTAATATAAATTCAGTTTGTTGATTTACAAACCTGTGTTCTTAATTGTTATTCTCATACATACTTGATTATATATTGTGTATTCGGCCTAACAATTGGTATCAGAGCCAAGGCTGTTTAATATATACAGTTTTACGATTCAAACACAGTATTAATCATGTCTGAAGAAAATCAAACTGCTCCTAAGGCTGAACAGGTTAAGCCCAATTCTGTGAGTCGATATGAAACAATCAGGGTTCCAATTCTCAGGCCAGTAGAGTATCCGATTTGGAAGGTTAAGATGACCATGTTTCTGGAGGCTACAGATCCAGAATATCTTGACAGAATATATGATGGTCCTCATATGCCAACAAAATTATCCCCTGTTGTTGATGGTCAAGAACAGAAGACTGTTCCAAAGGAAAAGAAAGATATGACTCCTGAGGACATCTCATCGATTGCAAAGGATGCAAAGGTTAGACATCTTCTCCACAGTGCTTTAGATAATGTTATGTCTAACAGAGTAATTGGCTGCAAGACTGCCAAAGAGATATGGGATGCTCTAGAAGTCAGATGCCAAGGAACAGGTGCTATCAAGAAGAATAGGAGGACCATACTAACTCAGGAATATGAGCACTTTGATTCAAGACCTAATGAAACCTTGACTGAGACTCATGACAGATTTTGCAAATTATTGAATGATCTGTCTCTGGTTGATAAAGAATATGAGCTTGAAGAGTCAAATCTCAAGTTTCTGTTATCTCTACCTGAAAAGTGGGATTTAAAGACAACCACAATAAGAGATAATTATGAACTTGCTGATACAGAACTTGATGAAATCTATGGGTTGTTGAAAACTCATGAACTGGAGATAGAACAAAGGAATAGAAGAATGAGTAAAAAGACAAAATCTATTGCTCTCAAAGTCGAGGAGAAGCCCATTAAGAAGGAATCATCAAGGAAGAAAACCAAGGGAAAGGCTTTAGTCATTAAATCTGAGAGTGAGTCATCAAACTCTGATGATGATTCAAACTCTGATGAAGCTTCTGATTCTGAGGATGATGAAGAACAGATGATGCAAATGGCTGCATTGATGGTAAAGACCTTTAAGAAGATGGGATTCAAGAACTTCAAGAAGGGAAAGAGATTCTCAAGGAAAGATTCAAATTCTGAAAGGAGAAGTTTCAGAAAATCTGATGGAAGGGAGACCAAGTCTGGCAAGAAGGATAAATCTGAAATCCAGTGCTACAAGTGTAAGGAGATGGGTCATTATGCCCCAGAGTGCAAGAAAGGCAAAACTGAGAAAGCACTTATCTCTAAAGGCAAAGACTGGGCAGATACTTCAGACTCTGATGATGGAGAAAACTATGCTCTTATGGCAACTGTCAGAGATGAGACTGAATCATCGGAAAATAAGGTACCCCTAACTACTTATGCTTATGATACTGATAATATCTCTGAGTTAAGAGTATATCTGAAAAGTGTTCATGTTAGCTATAGGGATCAGACCTTAGAGAATGAGAGAATTAAAGCTGAGAATCTTAGTCTTAAAGATAGGAACAAGTTTCTTGAAGGAGAACTTGAAAAGATGAAGCAGATTCAAAAAGAAAGAGATGATGCTGTTTATGTTGAACAGGAGTTGCTCAAAAGATATAAGAAATTAGAATCTGATCTAGAAAAAGAAAGAAAAATAATCAAGACTTGGACAGACTCTGGAAGAGACACTCATCAAGTGTTTCAGACAGATTCTGTAGGTTTAGGCTATTGTGAAAATGATGAACTTAGGTTTAAAGACAAGGTTAAGGTTAAACCACAACTTAAACCTGTGATATTTGTTCCAGAAGCCAATAAGTTAAAATCTGTTGTAATAAGGGAAGCTGATATGGAATCAGATGAAGCTTGTGAAAAACAGGAAAATATTATAACAGAAAAACTTATGGAAGTAGAAGCTGTTAGAAAACCAGTAAAAACTTGTGAAAAACAGGTTAATGTTGGCTTGATGACAGGTAAACAGTTCAATCATAAGTTGAAAGAGGTAAAGTCTGCCATGAAACCTAAAGGGTCCAAGAAAAATAGGAATGGAAAAGTAGGCATAAATAACAGAAATAATCATTTGCCTAATGCTGGTGCTTCAAGGAAAACATGTTACAATTGTGGTAGTTCTAATCATCTTGCTAGATTTTGCACTAAGAACAAACATATTAATTCTTTATCTTCTACATTAGGAATAAAGAATGATTATGTAAGAGTTAAACCACAAACTTTATGCAAACACTGTGGGAGCACTTGGCATTCCATTTATACTTGCAAGAGTTATCATGCTATTTATCACAACTATTATGAGCTAAAACCCAACTTGAAATGGGTTAGAGCAAACTCTGCTAGTGTAAAATCTGACAATGTTAGTTTAAACTCTGATAATACAGATTCCGCTGCAAAAGCTAACACTGTTAAGAAAGACAAAGGATCCAAGCAAGTCTGGATCCTTAAAACTAACACTTAGTGTTTGTTTGTGATTGCAGGGTATAATAGAGAGCACACTTATCTTGGACAGTGGATGCTCAGGACATATGACTGGAAATAAAGCCCTGTTATCAGACTTTAAGGAGAAGGCTGGCCCAAAGGTTTCCTATGGAGATGGCAACATAGGACACACTCTGGGATATGGCAATATCAATCTTGGAAGTGTCATCATCACTAATGTAGCTCTAGTCTCAGGACTCAAGCATAATCTGCTATCTGTGAGTCAAATCTGTGACAGAGGAAACCATGTAGATTTTCACACTGAATACTGTGAGGTCATCAGTAAATCTACTGGAAAAGTTGTTCTAGTTGGACATAGGCGCAACAACATTTTTGAAGCAAGTTTGGTAACAAACTCTGATGGAAAAATAGTGTGTCTGACTACAAGAATGTCAAATGAAGAGAGTTGGAATTGGCACAAGAAGCTCTCTCATCTCAATTTGAACAACATCAATGAGCTAATAAGAAAGGATCTTGTAAGAGGACTTCCAAAATCAATACTCAGTCTAGATGGCCTATGTGATTCTTGTCAAAAGGCCAAGCAAAGGAAGTCATCTTTCAAGAGCAAATCTGAATCTTCAGTAGTGGAACCTTATCATCTTCTACATGTTGATCTCTTTGGACCAGTGAATGTGATGTCCATGGGCAGAAAGAAATATGCTCTAGTAATTGTTGATGAATATACTAGATATACATGGGTGTATTTCTTGTCAAAGAAGGATGAAACTGCTCAGACTCTGATGGATCATGTAAATCTACTGGACAAAGGATCACAGCATAAAGTCAAAATTATAAGGAGTGATAATGGAACTGAATTCAGAAACTCAATCATAGAAGCTTTCTACAAGGAAAGAGGAGTGAAACAAGAATTTTCTGCACCTGGAACTCCACAGCAAAATGGTGTAGTTGAAAGGAAGAACAGAACTTTAATTGAAGCAGCCAGAACTATGCTTGATGAAGCAAAATTACCAACATACTTCTGGGCAGAAGCTGTTCAAACTGCTTGTTTTACTCAAAATGCAACATTGATCAACAAGCATGGGAAAACACCATATGAGATGGTGAAAAATAAGAAGCCAAATTTGAAATATTTTCATATATTTGGATGCAAATGCTTTGTGTTGAAGACTCATCCTGAACAGTTGACAAAGTTCGAGTTAAAAGCTGATGAAGGAATCTTTGTTGGCTATCCATTGTCAACAAAAGCATTTAGAGTTTATAATCTAAGAACTAAGGTGATCATGGAATCTATACATGTGTCATTTGATGACAAGAAAATAATTGGACTTGAAGACAAGGATGGATATGATCAACTGCGTTTTGAAAATGAAGATCTATTCTCTGATGAAGCAGGTTTGACAAACTCTGACGAAGCAGGTTTGACAAACTCTGACGAAGCATACTCTGAACCTCTACTGGTAAATACTGGAGAAACTGGAAATTCTCAAATTGAACAAAATAGAGAACCAGTTGAGGGGGAGCGTGAAGAAGCTCAACATGACACAGCAAGTGAGTCAGTTGAGGAAACTGATTCAAACTCTGAAAGCTCAAACTCTGAGCCATCCAATTCAGGGGGAGCCTCAGATGCTGCAGAAAGTCAACATATGAATCAGGAGAGCATGGATCAAGGGGGAGGATTCAATAATGATGCAAGAAACCACTTACCAACAGCAAGAAAGTGGACACATGCACACACACCTGATCTCATAATTGGAGATCCTGATGCTAGTGTGAGAACTAGAAGTGCAACAAATAATGAGTGTCTGTATCATGCTTTCTTGTCTCAAACAGAACCAAAGAAAGTGGAGGAAGCTCTTCAAGATGCTAATTGGATTACAGCAATGCAAGAAGAGTTAAATGAATTTGAAAGAAATGAAGTCTGGACACTTGTACCTAGACCAAAGAATAGATCAATTGTAGGTACAAAGTGGGTTTTCAGAAACAAGACTGACAGTGAAGGTGTGATTACAAGAAACAAGGCTAGACTTGTGGCAAAAGGTTATTCACAGCAGGAAGGAATTGACTATGATGAAACCTTCGCTCCAGTTGCAAGATTGGAGGCCATAAGAATTTTTCTGGCCTATGCTGCACACAAGAAGTTTAAAGTCTTTCAGATGGATGTAAAGAGTGCTTTTCTCAATGGGAAGCTTGAAGAAGAAGTGTTTGTTGAACAACCACCAGGATTTGTAGATCCCAAGCATCCAGATTATGTCTACAGGCTTGACAAGGCACTATATGGACTAAAGCAAGCACCAAGAGCATGGTATGAAACTCTTGCTCAATTTCTTTTAGAAAGTGGGTTCACAAGAGGTACAATTGATAAAACCTTGTTTTATTTCAATTCTGGTGATGATTTGCTTTTAGTTCAAATTTATGTAGATGAAATTATTTTTGGATCTACTAATGACAAACTCTGTAAGAAGTTCGCAAAGCTTATGCAATCCAGGTATCAAATGAGCATGATGGGAGAGCTTAGTTACTTTCTAGGCTTACAGGTCAAGCAAACAGATGATGGTATTTTTATCAATCAAGCAAAATATACCAGAAATCTTCTAAAGAAATTTGGTATGCTTGATAGTTCATCTGCTACAACTCCCATGGCTACAGCAACGAAGCTTGACAAAGACACAGGAGCCTCAGTAGATATGACTAACTACAGAGGAATGATAGGGTCTCTACTGTATCTTACTGCAAGTAGACCTGATATCATGTATGCAACATGTCTTTGTGCAAGATTTCAAGCAGATCCCAGAGAGCCTCATCTAACAGCTGTAAAAAGGATCTTCAAATATCTCAAAGGAACCATAACCTTGGGTTTGTGGTATCCTAGAGAATCAGAGTTTAAGTTAATTGGTTACTCTGATGCAGATTTTGCAGGCTGTAAGATAGACAGAAAAAGTACAAGTGGAAGCTGTCAATTTTTAGGTGACAGATTGGTTTCTTGGTACAGTAAGAAACAGAAATCAATTTCTACATCCACTGCAGAAGCAGAGTATATAGCAGCTGGTAGCTGTTGTGCACAGATTTTATGGATGAAGAATCAATTGCTGGATTATGGGTTAAGGTACTCTAGAATACCTATTTTCTGTGATAACCAAAGTGCTATTGCTATGACAGGTAATCCAGTACAGCATTCCATGACAAAGCACATCAGCATAAGGTATCATTTTATCAGAGAACATGTGGAAGAAGGAAACATTGAGCTTCATTTTGTGTCTACAGACCAACAACTTGCAGATATCTTCACCAAACCTTTGAGTGAAGCTACTTTTACAAGATTGGTAAATGAACTTGGAATGATCTCTGGTTCTGACTAGAGATACGGGTTAGACTCAATTTTTATGTTCATGATTTCTTACATGTGTTAACTGTTATGTGAACTAGCATGTTAAACTCTGATGATAAACTCTGTGAAGTGTCAGTCATACTCTGAAAGTAAGCTCTGATGCTAAACTCTGTTGGTCATACTCTGATAGTTACAGTTTACTGTCATACTCTGATTGTAATTTTGTCTGAAACATTTGGACCAATGAAGAAATTTGTATGAAGCATAATTCTCAGTAAGTAATTATGAATCCTTAAGAGTTAAATAGATTCTGATCTCAAATATGTGCAGTAAGTTAACACAGCATGATACTGTCTCTGTATTTATACCATCTCTTAGTTTATTGATCCTATATAGTGAGTCTGTATTAGCTGTTTGCATTTTCTCTCATAAGTTAATTATATTTACTGATGAAAAGTCTAAACTCTGATTCTTAATTGAAAAGAATTCACCCTCAAATCAAAAGATGCCAAACAGAGCACAAATTCCTTTGAGATCATGTTGTGCCTAGGAAGATCCAGGAACTTATTGTATGAAATAAGGGCTAAAATCGTTGATTTTTGGTGACTAGTGCCAACCACTGATTACTGGAAAAATAAAGAAAAATAAAAAAATATATATATAAAATAAAAAAATAATAATAAAGAAAGGGGGTGAAAAATTAAAAGATATATCCAAATGAAAGGATATCAGAAAACAGAGTTTAGATATAAAATCAGATGTTATGTTATACATGAGAGTTTAGGCAACCAGTTTTTACTACTTTCGTTTGTGGATTTTATGCACTTTGAGATGATCTAAATATTGATTACGGTAAACTCTGCTATTGCACACACATATTTTCACACCTGTACAGATTGAGAGAAGAGTTTATTGACAAAGAAGGACAAATGGTAAACACTGATGTATTGTGTGACATATGCTGAGGTAACTTTGTTTTAATCTTTAATGATTAAAATAATTTCTCTGTTTCAGGCATATTATCATTTTGAGTTTAGACATTTGTTTTTCGAAAAAGTATGATTTGTGATGTAATTTTGCATTAAACAGAGAAAAGAAAGAGTGTGTTTGATAAGTCCTGATGGTGATTAGTAGCGCTGATGAGTGTGTTAGTTTAATGTTTAAAGTGATATCATTTCTTTCACTTTACAATTACTATGCGATACTGATATGTAAAACAAAAAAAAATGGATCTAGTAAATAAAGACATTAAGAAAGGCATTGTTGGAGATCTTTTGCTGCCTACTTCTGTGCAACAGTTTGTGGATGCTAAAGTAAATCCACAACCACAAGCTGAATCTCAACTAGAACCTCCATCAACTTCTGTTAAACCTGCAAGGGGAGGTAGGACCAAGCACATTGGTACTAAACCTGCAAGGAAACCATCTACTGAAGCTGGGGCATCAACACCTGAAGAGCTGCCTCAGAAGACAAGGCTAAAGAAAAGAAGAGCCAATAGGGCAAAGTCTGTTGTTGAAACCTCAGAGACTGAAACTGATGAAGAAACTCTTCATCAGAGAAAAAGAAGACTAGTGGCTGCACATCTTTTTGGTGCTGTAAATGTAACCATGGACAGAGTCTCTAAGGACTCTGAAGCTCCTGCATCAGAGAATGAGGAGATTGTGGCTGAAGCTGTTCCTCAAGATACTCCTGAAATTGTTGTTGAGGAGGATATTATAAATGCTGAAGAGGACAGAGTGTTTGTTAACACTGAAACTCCTGAAGTGTTTGTTCAGGAGGATGCTGCAAATGCTGAAGCTGTCAATCTAGACAGATTAAATACTGATGCTACTATGGATTTAGATGCTCCTACATCAAAGGCTAATGCTGTAGTTGAGGAAGCTGCTACTCATTCTGATAGCAGAGTTTTTGATCTTGAAGCACACACCTCTATCCATTCTGATCATTATACAGAGGGTGTGGAAGCTGATCAAGTCACTGATCAGGTAGAAGAATCTCTAGCCACTCATACTGAAATTATCTCTTATGATCTTGACAAAGGTGAGGAGGTTAATCAGATTCAAAGAGAAGCAGAGATTTTTGCTAAGGT
The DNA here is from genome assembly GCA_030848705.1 of Heracleum sosnowskyi. Classification (NCBI taxonomy): domain Eukaryota; kingdom Viridiplantae; phylum Streptophyta; class Magnoliopsida; order Apiales; family Apiaceae; genus Heracleum; species Heracleum sosnowskyi. The sequence goes on along the minus strand of CM061238.1, from coordinate 54,842,004 downwards.
AAACTCTGATATTCCTGAAGCTGTCGCAGAAGAGAAAATTGATGAAGCTGCACAGTTTACTGCTGAAAATATTCTTCCTGAAAATGCAACAGATGATAATGAAGAAGCTGGAAATGATGCTGAGGGTTCTCATTCACATCCTAGCATTCAAGTTTCATTGGCTGATGATATCAATAGTGATGAAAGAATGGAAGTTAATAGACAGACCAATGAGCATTTCCAGAATATGTACTACAACAATTGGGCTGATGCAGATTGTGTTTTCACAGCACAAAGGGCTGCAGATTTGCTATCTGATTCTGTCAAGAAGATATCAAATACTGATGTACTTACAAGTTTACAGGCAACTGTTGTTCAAGTCAAATCTCTTAATAATAGATTTGATGAGAATCAACAGATGTTTACAAATCTTAGGAATGAATTTTCTCTCAGGGATACAACTTTGAAGCTTGACAGATCATTTTATTCTACACAATTCAAGCAGCAAGCCAAGGATTCTGAGGAAATCAAGAAAAGGCTTGGAAAAGTTGAGGAGAATCAGGCTGCAATGTCTACTCAATTGAATTCTATTTCTAATGCTCTAGAATTGCTAACATCAGTATTACTTTCTGATGATGTCAAAAAGGGGGAGAATGTACCTAAAGACAAATGCAAAGACATTCAAGCTCTGAGACAGAGGGATGATTCTACTGATGGGGGAAGCAAAGGAAATAAAGGAAAGGTCATTGCTCAAAGGCAAAGCAGGACTAGAGTAAACTCTGGTAGAAAAATAAACTCTGAAAAGATAAACTCTGGTAGAAAAATAAACTCTGAAAAGATAAACTCTGGTGGACAATCTACTTCAAATCTCAAGAGTTTAGTTGTTTCAACTAATCCATCTACTGATGAAGAGATTGCTGCTAAGATATTCATGAAAGAGCATGGGAAGAATGTAACTATTGAAGATATCCAGGCTGAAGAGCAAATGCTTGCTGAGGAACACAAGAAAAATCTTGAAGCTGGAATCTACAAGAGAAAGGAAATCAAGGCTCCTAGAAAGAAAGAAGTTGGTATTTCTATCAAAGAGAATATTCAACAGAGTATACAAAATACAAGGAGACCTGTGATTAGAAACTCTGATAAGGGTAAAGGCATAATGATTGAAGAGCCTAACCTAAAGAAGAAAGATATTTCAACCTCTGACATTGCTCAAGTTGAAACAAGATTAGATAAATCAACCTCTGACGCTGCTCAAGTTGATGTTTCTATTGAAGACATGACAACCTCTGACGTTGCTCAAGTTGTACAGAAATCTACACTACTTCCAGGATTCAGCAAATCGAAAATTCTTGAAGACTTAAAGCTTGAAGCTGTGAATTTCTCAGAAACCAGAACAGTATTGGGAAAAGAAGCTTTTGACAAATCTGGACTGGGTTCACACAGAGAAAGAAGAACTAATAACAGATCTCAAGACAAGTTTTCATTGGCAGAATTTGGAGTTGGAATTACTCAAGAAGGCCTTGACAAACTAGAATCTGTATAGATGATTTTTCACAAAGGAATCAAAAAGGAATTCTTGTTATATTTTATGACTGATGGCAGAGTGTATAGATTTGGTGAATTTGATATCCAGTTAAAACTTTGGGAAGAGCTAGAGTATATTCTATATCTACTTGAAGTAAAGAATAGAAGTACTTATGATGCTGCTCGAGTTTTGAAGGAAAGGATGATGAAATCCAAAGTTTTGAGTGGAGCTGGAGTATCAAGTGCATACATTCCTAAATACAGAGATGCACATGGAAAGTTGGTAGAAATGAAAAGGAATAGTGCTAGGTTCAAAACTGCACTAAATAAAAAGGTTCTTGAGTTCAATCTAGAGTCTGATAAACCTTTTTATATCAGACTTGGCAATGAAATGAACAAAAACAGCATATATTCTTTGAGGGCTGCCATTTATCAAATTGGTGAAGATGAACCAGAAATGAAGGAGCTGAAGAAGATTATGATTGCTGAATTGAATAGAGCTGAGAAGAAACTACTGTTAGATTATATCAGGACTGTGCCTGATATTCAAGAAATCAAGTAAAGTCTGACTGTAAGTTTTTAATATTTTCTATTCTAAGTCAAATTTAAACTCTGTTTTAAATTAAACTCTGTTATATGTTAAACACTGCATTTGTTAAATGTTTTTGACATCATCAATTATATGTTTAACTTGTACATTTTATTATGAACAAGTTGGGGGAGATTGTTAGATATAATTGCTGACGTTTGTTTATCAGTGTTTAAGCAACAGGTACTGACCAGAGTTTATCAGAAGCCGGTCAGAGTTTAATTAAACTCTGACAGGGTGAAGAGTTTAATGGAAGCCGGTCAGAGTTTATTTAAGGTCTGACAAGGTGATAGTTGAATTAGCTGTCGGTGCTGAATTGAAGATTCTAGAAGCAATATATTCTGAAGATGGAAAGAAGCAGAATATATTGATACAGCTAAGGAAACGGAATAGAAGATAAGAAGCAATTCTTAATTGATATAAATTGTATAGCTAATTTGTAGGAATATCAATTAGAGAAGGATTGTGTAACTGTGTACTATATAAACACAGATAGGTTATCCCTAGAAGGGATGCGATTATTGAATATATTATTCTTGTAACCTAGAAGCTCTTTGTGATTCATTAACATCATAAAGAGAGAAGTTGTTAATATAAATTCAGTTTGTTGATTTACAAACCTGTGTTCTTAATTGTTATTCTCATACATACTTGATTATATATTGTGTATTCGGCCTAACAGTAAAGATGTCAGCAATTTGCTTGTCAGTTGGGACATAGATCAGCTTCACAGTTCCTTGTTCAACATGCTCTCTGATAAAGTGATGTCTTATATCAATGTGCTTTGTCCTAGAGTGTTGAACTGGATTGTCTGAAATGGCTATGGCACTAGTGTTGTCACAGTAGATAGGAATTTCTCTCAACACTAGACCATAATCCAGAAGTTGATTCTTCATCCATAGAATTTGTGCACAGCAACTGCCTGCAGCAATATACTCAGCTTCTGCAGTTGAGGTAGAAACTGAATGCTGCTTCTTGCTAAACCATGAGACCAATCTTTCACCATGAAATTGACAGCTACCAGTAGTACTCTTTCTGTCAATCTTGCATCCAGCATAGTCTGAGTCTGAGTAGCCAATTAGATCAAATCCAGTGTTCTTGGGATACCAAAGACCTAGGTTAGGAGTGCCTTTTAGGTATCTAAAGATTCTCTTGATGGCTACTAAGTGAGACTCCTTTGGATCACTTTGAAACCTTGCACAGAGACATGTAGCAAACATGATGTCAGGTCTGCTATAAGTTAAGTATAGAAGAGATCCTACCATGCCTCTATAGGTGCTTGAGTCAATTTTCTTCCCTTTAGGATCAAGATCCAGACTGGTTGAGGTGGACATTGGTGTCTTTGCAGGGGATGAATCTTCCAAGTTGAACTTTCTGAGAAGTTCCTTGATGTATTTAGCTTGACAAATGAAGATTCCATCAGTTTGTTGAAGAATTTGCAATCCCAGAAAGAATGACAATTCTCCCATCATACTCATCTCATATTTGTTACTCATGAGAGAGGAAAAATTCTCACACAGTTTCTCATTTGTAGAACCAAAAATGATATCATCCACATAGATTTGTACCAGAATGATGTCCTTGCCATGGTGTTTGTAGAAAAGTGTCTTGTCCACAACTCCTCTAGTAAACTGATTATCCAGGAGAAAAGTGGAAAGTGTGTCATACCAAGCCCTGGGTACTACGTCAAATTTGGGCTTTCGTCACTCTTTTGTACAGTAAGGGCTGTGACACTTTGGAAAAAAATGAGTGGCTAAAGGTCATCGTCCCAAGTTTTAGCCACACAATTATTTTTTGAGTGACCGAAAACACATTTTTTGGCAGATTTAGTCACAATTTATAAAAGTGTGACAATTGAGAGATGAAACAGCATGTTTTTTTTTGTTGACTTTGACCAAATCCAACATTTATAGTCATACTTGAGAGATAGAAGTGTGACAAAAAATAGTGACGCTTCTTTGCTGTATCTAAATGTTACCAAACGGTCACAGTCATTTTCGGTGATGTGGCTAAATGTGAAATAACCTATGGTCACTACATTTTATATGTGACTAAAAAGTAGAGTTTTCTGCATTATGTCAGATCTTTGTTCGCTAAGGCAGCTAAAAACTAGTGACTGTATTATTGTGTGACTAAAAAGTACTCTGTTTTCAGGAACAGAGCATTCTGTTTTGAGGATCCTCATTTCCAACTGATCTGTCACATTATTACATTTGGGTGTGGCAAAATATTTGACCACTGGACATGAAGTATTGGTATAGCAGATTAACCAGAGATGACAAACACAAACTTGATTTATCCAAGTTGCATACCAGATGAGCTTAAAACTTGATAATGAAGCTTAAAACTAGAACAATTCAACTAATCCATGTCATTCGGCCAACATTAGAATTCACCATTACATATTAATTCTTCATCAAATAAAAAACAAAGAAAATGACCAAGACAATGATAACATTATACAACTTCCCACGTATGACATGAACCTCCTTTCGAAGATCTTCAACTGTTGACATGCAGTTTTGCAGGTCAGTCTTCACAACATCAACTTCTTTCTGGATCTTGATCTTCATGCCAACTGGTTCAGGATCAATCCATTCCCAAAACGAACATTTGGGTCCAGAAGACTTGAAAAGGGAATTCAAATTAAAAGCTGTTTATTAAATTAAACAGATGAAACTGATAGACATCAGCTTACCAATGAACTTGATTTGTGGCACACCCGAAATCTTCTTCCAGGGTTGTCAAGTGTGTTTGATGTTCTAATCCGGGCAGGAAGACCACAGTAGCACAGATCACATCGATTTTGGTTTGAGCTGTAGGAATTTGAAGACGACATCATGATCAGGCCTCTTTCTTTGCACACACCTGGAGAAAAAAACAGGAATTCAAACAGAGCATAGAATTTAACCATACAATAGAATTTAGCATTACATAAAAAACATGGAAAATGACAAACATAATGATAATAATTACCGGATTCAGTTAGCATTACGTATAATAATACCCTTACAGTCCTGTCTAAAGTAATCATCACGAGATTCATTACCCAAGTCACGTGGATCTACAGGTGGTAATATATTATCATCGTGAGAAAAAATTACAGTACTGAAATCCTCATTGACATCATCGTACAGATCTCTATAATTCTTAGGAGGTGTCATCAAGACAATAGACATTTGTTTATCCAGCTGGTCTTTAACATAAAACACATGTCGTGCTTGTGAGGCCAATATGAACGGATCATCCTTGTGGCCTAATCTGTTAAGTTCGACCAACGTGTAACCCAGGCCATCTTGCTTGACACCATTTCTACTGTCAACCCAGTCGCACATGAAAAGAGGAATTTTCTTAATATGATAATCTAGTACCCATATCTCTCGTAGAACCCCATAATAAAAGTTCTTTCCATAGGTTACTACTTCTTTAGAAATGTGCATCTCAGTTGCCTCTACACAAACCCCACTGTTCTGGTGAATTCTGCCATCACGAATTTTTGTACGAAATGTATAGCCATTGATGTCATATACATCATATTTGTTCACGATTCTGCGTGCTCCATGTGAGATCCACTTAATTGTTTCTGATACACTTTCGTTGGAGATCGATAACTCGCTTTCAACCTAAATTACACAATAACAAGGATAAGATTCAGCTTGCACAAATTACAATTGAGAAAAAACTAAGATCATACTGATTTAAATATTACCTTGTTGCGTAACCAGTGACCAAACGTTGTGCTATGCTCTTTCTCCAGCCATGCTTGTCGTTTACCAGGATGTTTGTTTTCCAAAAATGTCATGTGTTGTCTGCAAGTACAAAAATGAGTATCAAATCTGATCCTACTGTTAAATAAAAGAAAAACACAAATAAACATGTTCAGTAGGAGTCCTTACTCGATATACGGCACAACTTCAGGCGTATTTTGCAGTACATAGAAATGTGCTTTCATGTAGAGATCTTGAGAAACTTCAACTGGTTTACCAGCTGACAAAGGAATTCCCTCTTCATTACCATTTTCAGATGTGTTGTGCTGGTGTTCTGGAATATCAATGGACCTCATGCATTTTTTGTATTCGTTGAAGAACGCAATTGTTTCTTCTGCAATATGCTCCTCAGCAATGCATCCTTCTGGGTAAGCTTTGTTCCGCACATGCCCTTTAATAACTTTCATCATCCTCTCAAAGGGATACATCCACCGAAAGCATATTGGGCCACATAATTTGGCCTCTCTAACAAGGTGCACAGTTAGATGAAGCATAACATCAAGAAAGGATGGGGTAAAGTATTTCTCCATCAAGCACAGTGTAACACAAAGCTCCTCATGCAATTTATCGAGTTCTTCTACATTGATTTCTTTGCTACATATTGATTTGAAAAAAAAACAAAGTCTGATAATAGCATATCTTGTGGGTTTAGGCATGATAGACCGTATTGCAATTGGCAAGAATTGTTGCATAAGCATATGGTAATCATGTGATTTAAGTCCCATAAGCTTCCTATCCTTTTCATTCACCAAACTAGAAAAGTTGGAACAATAACCTTGCGGAGCCCTTAAGTTGTGTAATGTGCCACAGAACATGTCTTTTTCATCTTTAGTTAATGTGTAGCAGGCTGCAGGAAGTAATGTCTTCTCGCCTTGACTTTTAGCCTGCAACTCTTGTCTTATCCCAAAATGTGCCAGATCCTTTCGAGCTTGCAACCCATCTTTCGTCTTGCCCGGAACATTTAGTAATGTTCCGATAATACTCTCAGCCACATTCTTCTCAGTGTGCATGAAATCAATACAATGTTGGACCAAATTATACCGCCAATACCTAAGTCGTCGATTCCATATGTTGAATTTCTTCCAATAGGTCTGTTCTTTCTGTCCGGAATTTGTGCTACCACCCCCTTCTGATTTTCTCTTTTTTGTTTTCCCCCCTCTTCCAGTCGAAGTCTCCATCAGTTCTGAATCTTTATCCTTAAATCCCTTCCCCCACATATTCCGAATAAATTTAACCTCGTTGAATATTTCTTCCCCTGTCATAGGATCTGCAGCAGTTCCCCACTCTTCTTTTCCATTGAATGCCTTAGTTTGCTTTCTGAAGGGATGACTATATGGTAGATATCTTCGGTGACCACCATAACTCTGCTTGGCAGAGAACGGAAGTCTTACACAATGAGTTTCTTTCCTGCACACCACACAACCATGGAATCCACTATAAGGACAGCCACATAATGCACCAAGAGCAGGGTAATCATTAATCGTCCATAAGACAACAGCACGTACAGTGAATTGTTCCTGTGCATAGGAATCATATGTTTCAACACCTTCTTCAAACAAGAGCTCCAGATCATCGATCAAAGGATCCAAAAACACATCGATATCGTTTCCAGGAGTTCCCGATATTAATAACGAAAGCATGATGAACTTTCTTTTCATACACAACCAAGGTGGAAGGTTGTAAATGACAGTTAATACTGGCCACACACTGTGATTCCTATTCCCTCTGTTTACATCAACCCCGTCTGTGGAAATGCCAAGTCGAAGATTTCTTGGATCAGATGCAATTTCCGGAAATTTGTCGTCTATTGCTTTCCATGCAGGTGAATCAGATGGGTGCCGTAGAACACCGGGCTTTTTCGAACTGGTGGAGTGCCATATCAAATCTTTTGATATGCTTTTCACTTTATAAAGTCGTTTCAGTCGTGGAATAAGGGGGAAGTACCATAATACCTTTGTAGGAACATTTTCGTATATGACTTTAGTCTTCTCATCCACCTTCCACCGTGACATGCCACAAGTTGGACATACCACCATGTCCTTGTAATCCTTCCTGTAAAGAATGCAGTTGTTAATGCAAGCATGTATCTTTTCGTATCCTGACCCCATTGCTGTCATTATCTTTTTGGCCTCATATGTGTTGTTCACCATCTCGCTACCTTTTGCAGGCAGCATCCTTTTCAACAGAAGTAGCATTTCAGTAAAGCAATTATTTGTCATTCCATGCTTACTCTTCAAGTTTAGTAGTTCAACTGTTGCAGACAACTTTGTGAAGTTAGGACAATATTTATACAAGGGCTTCTCCGCATCTGCAAGTAGTTCTTGAAACTTGTCAATGTCAGCTATGAAATTGTCTTCCGTAGCTTTTACCATTTCTATTGTTTCTGCAGCATCTGTTGGAAATTCTACTGCATCAAACTGGTTGAAAGTTGTTGGCTTGTCTTCCTCTCCATGTTTAATCCACCTTGTATAATTCCGATCGAATCCCTTAACGAGTAAGTGGTAATGGACCTCATCCACCGAAAGAGAGAAGTGGTTTAAACAGCTTACACATGGACATGGAATAGTCTTCGTTGACATATTCAGATGAGAAACCGCAAAATCGATAAATGCTACAACTCCATCCATATATGGTTCACTGTTTCTATCGGTTACCATCCAAGACTTATCCATAACTACAGCCTATTACGAGCATATTAGAGCATAACTAAACCACTTACGAGCATATTAGAGCATAACTACAGCAATTACGAGCATATATCAAAGCATAAAATTCAAAAATTAGCATATATTTAACACATGACTTACTGAAATTAGGGATGAAATCGTTGTGGATGAAAGTATGAGTGGTTTCTGTCGGCTGCTTGTTTGAAGCTACTTGTTTGAATCCGATTAGAAGCGGCAGCTAGTGTGGTTTCCAATTGAGAGAATAAACTTTCCACTTAGGTATTTGACCCCCATAGCCGCGCGCTACTCCCTCTGGACTGAACCTATTCAAGGCCCAATTAGAATAGTGTTGGCCCAAATAGAATAGTGTTGGCCCAAATAAAATAACGAGATTCGACCCCGAAAGTGGAAATAATTTTTTTTAATGCATTTTTCGACGATCCAACCGTACGGATGTTAATAGATACGCATTGTGATGTTGGGGAAAAATAATCGAAAAATCGGGAATTTATCTTGTACGACATTTTTTGAGGGATCTGGCCAAAGTACTACTCGAAAGAACGAGATTCGACCCCGAAAGTGGAAATAATTTTTTTTAATGCATTTTTCGACGATCCAACCGTACGGATGTTAATAGATACGCATTGTGATGTTGGGGAAAAATAATCGAAAAATCGGGAATTTATCTTGTACGACATTTTTTGAGGGATCTGACCAAAGTACTACTAGAAAGAACGAGATTCGACCCCGAAAGTGTAAATAATTTTTTTTAATGCATTTTTCGACGATCCAACCGTACGGATGTTAATAGATACGCATTGTGATGTTGGGGAAAAATAATCAAAAAATCGGGAATTTATCTTGTACGACATTGTTTGAGGGATCTGGCCAAAGTACTACTCGAAAGAACGAGATTCGACCCCGAAAGTGGAAATAATTTTTTTTAATGCATTTTTCGACGATCCAACCGTACGGATGTTAATAGATACGCATTGTGATGTTGGGGAAAAATAATTGACAAATCGGGAATTTATCTTGTACGACATTCTTTGAGGGATCTGGCCAAAGTACTCGAAAGAACGAGATTCGACCCCGAAAGTGGAAATAATATTTTTTAATGCATTTTTCGACGATCCAACCGTACGGATGTTAATAGATACGCATTGTGATGTTGGGGAAAAATAATCGAAAAATCGGGAATTTATCTTGTACGACATTTTTTGAGGGATCTGACCAAAGTACTACTCGAAAGAACGAGATTCGACCCCGAAAGTGGAAATAATTTTTTTTAATGCATTTTTCGACGATCCAACCGTACGGATGTTAATAGATACGCATTGTGATGTTGGGGAAAAATAATCGAAAAATCGGGAATTTATCTTGTACGACATTTTTTGAGGGATCTGGCCAAAGTACTACTCGAAAGAACGAGATTCGACCCCGAAAGTGGAAATAATATTTTTTAATGCATTTTTCGACGATCCAACCGTACGGATGTTAATAGATACGCATTGTGATGTTGGGGAAAAATAATCGAAAAATCGGGAATTTATGTTGTACGACATTTTTTGAGGGATCTGGCCAAAGTACTACTCGAAAGAACGAGATTCGACCCCGAAAGTGGAAATAATTTTTTTTTAATGCATTTTTCGACGATCCAACCGTACGAATGTTAATGGATACGCATTATGATGTTGGGGAAAAATAATCGAAAAATCGGGAATTTATCTTCTACGACATTTTTTACAATATATTGATAAATAAAAAATAATTAATATAAATAATATAACATAAAAATATATATTTTACATTTACAGGTCGTCTAAAAACCGGCAACATCACTTTACCAATTCACTTCCCCCCACTACACAGGCGGCTAGACTTTCCCAAAATATCAAACTTCCCCCCAATTCACTTTCAACATCACTTTACCCAACTCACATTCAAACTCTCCCTCTCTGTGCACCATAATCTCTCCACAACTTTCAGTCGGTGAAATTAGGTTACACCGTCGGTCAGATCTGGTGACCCAATCTGGTTTATGTTCTTGAAATTAGGGTTTTTTCCACCGGCGTTTAAATCACCTTGCTTGTCGCAGGTAAACCATTCTTCCACAGACTATTTCAGTTATTGCATGTTTGAGAGATATATGTTTGAGATATATGGTTGGAGAGATTGCATATTTGAGTTGTATTTGAGAGATTGAGACGAATTGAGTTCCAATTATATGAATAATACTACTTATGCTTTAATGTTGATGTATTAATATCTGACATTGTTGTTCTTGTTGTCTACAGCTAATTTGAGTACCATGGGAAAGAAGTACAGGTTAGTTGTTTACTATGGGGGTCAGTTCATGACAAAGGTTAAGTGGCAATACACCGGTCCTAAGGCAAAGGTGTTCGACGGAATGGAAGTCTACAACATGACTGTTAAACAAGTTAGGGATTTGGTAGCGGATGTAGTTTCGGATGATGATAAGCTTTATTTCATGAAAGATGGGGTGACCCCGGATCATGGATATGGTTTGATCCTTGGAGACAGTGACTTAAAAGAGTTGGCTGTTGCTTCTACCATGACTGGAGTCTGCAAGATTCATGTCTTCCATTCCTGGTCCACAGCTATTGCACCAGTTTGCGTTGAAGAAGAATACCTAGGTAGACTAATTTTTTACTTCTCATATTTATGCATGTGTATGTATATTGAACAGATAAATCCTGTAATTGCTAAGGGTTCTTATACTGGTTGTAGGTGAGAACAATGAGGAATTTGAGGAACAATATTCAACGGAAGAGTGTAGCGAAGAAGAAGAAAGCACAGAAGTAGAAGACGAAGGAGAAAACGCAGAAGAAGAAGTAGAAGAGTGCAAAAAGGTGCAACAAAAGAATGATGTCAAAGCTAAGAGGGGGCTAACCAGGTTGTCGAAGCTGCGTACCAGGTTTACAAACTGTGGTGGAAAAAGACATGAGGTTGAATTTGACTCACTTGGTAGGTTAATGGGGGAATACAGATCAGAATTTACGAGCTTTTTGGGAGACACGGTCAGGGAGCATGTTGGCTTAAGATGGTTAACATGGAAGGAGGTGCCAAAAGAAGTGAAGGCTAAGCTGTGGGATCAAGTAACGGTAAATCAGCTACTTCGCATTAAGTACTCTAAATATATGTTACATTTTTAATATGAAACACTATTGTTGAACTTATCTGCTTGCCTTTTATGTGTATTAACACCATGTATTATATATTGCAGCATTTTTTTGATATAGAACTTTGTCGTCGAAAGTTTACAATGACTCGGCTTGGTGGGCTGCTTCGCAATTTCAGAAGAAAGATGTATGCAAGATTCATACAACCTAACCTGAATAAACCAACAAAACTTGCAAAAGTTCCTAGGCAGTATCGTACACTGGTAGAGCAAGCTGATTGGGATAGGTTCGTAGCCCACACGCAAACGGATAAATTCAAGGTTGTAATACTTTAATATACGGATCATCGTTTGAATTAACGTATTTTTCCAATGCACTTTGCTGAAATAATTCTTTTGACTATTGGAAGGATGTCTCCAAAACTACGAAAATTGCGCGATCACGGTCCGTTTTTGATCATCGCTTGGGACGAGGAGGATACCCTCGTCTCAAAGAAAAATTGGTAATTCAGATGTGTTTTTATTGTGTTACTAGTGATTATTTTGGATATTAAATGTCTGATTGTGTCATCGTTGCATTATGCAAGGTTTCAAAAAATGAAATAAAGGTTGATGATGTCCCCACCCGTGCTTTTATGTGGAGGAAGGGGAGGGAAAACAAAGATGGAGAGTTGGTAGATCCAAAAGTGAAGAGCATGGCAGATTATTTAGTAAGTTTAAATATGAGAGTTAGTATATCCTAAAGTGAAGAACATGTCCTTGTTACTAATTTTCTTCACTTTTTTCTTTACAGATGGATATTGAAGCACAGATAAAGGACAGACTAATCAAGATTGGGCCGGACGAGGATGCCCTTACAGTGGTTTTTGGCAGGGAGCAGGGTTCATACTTGAGAGGTGTTGGTTGTGGAGTCACTCCCAGTGCGTACTGGCATTGTCCTCGGCAAAGGACAACAGGAAAAGATAAAATCAAGATTGTGGAGCTTCAATTGGAAAATGAGAAACTGCTGCGTGAGAAGAAGGATGAAGAGCTGAAGAACCTGTCATTGCAGATGGAGGCAACGAACATTAAACTGAATAAAGTCATGGCTCAATTGGATTCGCAAGGACTGCTTTCAGCAACAAAACAAGATGTAAGCACTACGTAAATTGTTGGAGTTTTTTGTGTTGGAATTTAGTTATCTTGTGTCTATATTCCAAAACATAGTTTACAAAACTTGTGTTATCACTTGACTTTCCCATTTCACGTTACATTCTGTAGGGAACACCGATAAGTGGGAATGGTTCGAGGGACAGCTGCATTAATGTTACCATCCCGGCATCGAAAGAGTTTTTAACACCTGTAAGTAATGGCTACTTTAATTTCTTTTTAATTTTTTCCAAGTAGTTGCTGATTTCTTGTCCAAATTTCTTAAATTGTAGGTTAAATCTGTGGAGAAGCAAGTGACTCCTACTGCCGACACATCCATAATGGCGCAAAAGGTGATCACTGCCGACACATCCATAATGGCGCAAAAGGTCATCACCACCAGGAGGAAAGTTTATATATCTCCGCGTACCACTAAATCACAAGAAGATCCAACAATTGTGCAACAGGTATTACAACATTGCTAAATGCACATGTATATTGAGATTAACTTTAACTTTAATATGTTGGCAATTATGCTTCTACTTTTGTAGGAAAAGGTAATTAGATCCGGAACCAGGAAGAAGATTAATTTATCTCAGCCTAGCACTATCTCTGGTCAAATGCCATCTCAGTCGCCATCTCAGTCAAATCAAACCTCAACAGTTGTCCAATCGGTATGCATTATATTTCTAAATGCGTATGTATATTAGTTCACTTTACCTTTATGATGTTAATTATGCCACGTACTTTTGTAGCCAATGAAGTGTACTCTGTATATGTTGAATTTGAACAACCCGGTTGCACGTGGTACGGCTATCCTTTCAGACCAGAAAGGACAAACCATTCATGGAGTCCCCCTACAAGATGATTGCTATAGAGTTTCTGTTGATGAAGTTGTGAAGGGGGCAGCATTCTTACCTTATGAAGCCGGTGATATGCGGACAGTTGAGGATGCTTTGGGTTCTTTTGTGGCTTGGCCCAAAAACCTTATCAAGATAATTGATCATCAAGTACGTTTCTTACTTTGCATTCCATTTTGGTTGTGTGCATTTATTATCCTGCTTTATAATTTTGTTTAAAATGATGGAGCTTTAATTAAATAACATTACTTGTCCAACGGTCTTAACTTGCTTATCTATAGAATTACATTACTTGTGTTAGAATGGTCTTAACTTGAGGGCTGTTGGAATGATCATCGTATTTGTTTTCATGTTTTACTCTAGGTACCAAATCCAACGGCCAATGGGAAAGGGGAAGAACATAGCGCAGCTCAAGCTAAGGAAGAACATAGCGCAGATCAAGTTAAGAAGGAGAAGAAGAGATGTAATACCATTACTGGTTCCCCAGTAACACGTTCAAAGGCTAAGGCGAACAAGGCAGACAAGCTGAGGAAGAAGCGGAAGCTGGTGGTGTAATTGTAAACTGAATTTGACTCATGTTAATGTGGTTTTCTGGTTGTGAACTTTTCGATAAGTTGTTAATTTTCTGTACTCTGGTTATGGTTATGTGCTTTTTATGGATTGTGGAGTTATACTCCATATCGTTGTTATGGATCATGGATTTAGTATGGATTTTATGGATTAATATGGACTAGTTTGGAATTTGGCATTTTTTTTTACTTGTATTTTGGCATTTTACTTGTTTGCATATTGTGGCCTTTTTGAATTGGATTGTGGCCTTTTGGTATTGTGATTTGTATCGGCTTTTTGGTACGGCCGTGGTCATTTATATTACAAATGAAACCTGTTTGTGATGTGGTTAAGTATGTGTGGCTAGTACCACACTTCAGCCACACTACCTATTATATTATATTGGGGGATAGTTACTACAATTATTAGTGACTAAAAGCAGTTGTTTAATAGTATATAAAACATACAAACGACCACAGAAAAATTATAAAATGTGGCCATACCCAAGTTTTTTGCCACGATTTACCAAAAAATAGTGCGACCAAAACTAAGCCTTTGATGAATGTTGGTATTTAGCCACGTTATTAATTCTCTTTAGCCACGACCCATCCTCTGGCTGAAAGCTGGTATTTAGTCACACTTTTGAGCTTAAAACAGGGGTTGTCAGACCCAAGGGGTGGTATGCTTTAGTCACTCTGTTTTGAGTTACAGCCACACAGCTGGCGTGTGGCCGTAGGGGGCGTAAAATGATCCGACCTTAGGTGACACTTTGCTGAAAAATTAAAACGTGACGTAAAGTGCTTAGCCACATGTATTTGATGTGACGGAAGCCAAAATTTGATGTAGTGGTGCCTTCTTTAGTCCATACAAAGCTTTGAAAAGTTTGTACACAAAGTCATACATTTCAGCATCCTCAAACCCTGGTGGCTGTTCAACATACACTTCTTCTTCCAATTCTCCATTTAGGAAGGCACTTTTGACATCCATCTGAAATACCTTGAAGTTGCAGTGTGCAGCATAGGCTAGAAAGATTCTTATAGCTTCAAGTCTTGCAACAGGTGCAAATGTCTCATCATAGTCTATACCCTCCTGTTGACAGTAACCCTTAGCCACTAGCCTTGCTTTGTTTCTTGTCACTGATCCATTTTCATCAAGCTTGTTTCTGAAAACCCATTTGGTCTCAATGACTGACTTTCCCTTAGGTCTTGGAACCAGCTTCCATACATTGTTCCTTTCAAACTGATTTAGCTCTTCTTGCATGGCTATCACCCAGTCAGAATCCAACAATGCTTCATCAGTTGTCTTGGGTTCCATTTGAGACAGAAAGCATGAGAACATGCTGTCAGCAGAGACTTTGTTCCTTGTCCTCACTCCAGAATTAGGGTTACCAATGATGAGGTCACTTGAGTGATCCTTGTTCCACTTGGTGATTCTGGGCAAGCTACTTGACTGTACAGGAATATTTGCTTCAGTTTGTTGATTTGAATGATCACCAATCCCATTGTCTTCACCATGTTCTTCATTGTCTCCAGAGTCACTACTGTAATGAATGTTAGAGGTTATGGTCTGTGACTGAGCTGGAGTTTGGTTGACAGTAGAGATATTGACAGCATCTTTATCAACTTCAACAATTTGAGTGAAGCTAGGTTCTTCATCCACAATCTCCTCAGCTTCCAAGTATCCTTGATTCTCAAATCTGAATGTCTGCATCTTTCCTTCTTCATGCAGTCCTGGAAACTTGGTTTCATCAAATGTGACATTAACACTTTCTTCAATAATCCTGTGTTCCATAACATAAACTCTGTAGGCAGTCCTTTCTGTGCTGTAACCCATGAATAGTCCTTCAAAGGCCTTGGTGTCAAATTTTCCTTTCTTCTCATGGTTATCCTTCATCATAAAGCATTTGCTCCCAAACACATGAAAATATTTGACAGTAGGTTTCTTTCCAGTTAACAGACAGTAAGGTGTACTTGCATGAGTTTTGTTGATCATGGTTCTGTTCTGAGTATAACAAGCTGTCTTGATAGCTTCAGCCCAGAAATATGTTGGCAGTTTGGCATCATGTAACATAGTTCTAGCTGCTTCAATGAGAGTCCTGTTCTTTCTTTCTACAACTCCATTCTGCTGTGGAGTTCTTACAGCAGAGAATTGTTGTACAATTCCTTCATCTTTACAGAAATTTCCAAGAGTGGCATTTCTGAATTCTGTACCATTGTCACTCCTCAAGATTTGAACTTTTGAGTTTGGAGTTCTATCAAGAACTCTGACTTGATCAATAATCACTTGAGCAGCTTCATCTTTGGATTCAAGAAACTTCACCCAAGTGTACCTTGAGTAATCATCCACCATTACTAAGGCATATCTCTTCTTGGCCATTGATGGTACATTGACTGGTCCAAAGAGATCCATGTGAATCAACTTGAGTGCTTCTATGTTGGTGTTCATTTGCTTAGACTTGTGCACAGCTCTTCTCAGTTTGCCCATTTGACAATCTTCACACAGTCCTTCTTGACAGAATTCCTGTTGGGACAAACCTCTCACTAACTCCTTCTTCATCAGAATATTCATTGTCTTGAAGTTGAGATGTGAGAGCTTCCTGTGCCAAAGCATACTGTCACCAACAGTTGCTTTACTGTAAAAACAGTAAACCTTATCCTTCTTTGTTGAATTTAAGTCAGCAACAAACAAGCTTCCTTTTCTAACCCCTTTTAGAGAGAGGCTACTATTCTTCTTGTAATAGATGTTACACAGCATCATATCAAAATCAACCTTGAATCCCCTGTCACTGAATTGGCTGACACTGAGTAGATTGTGCTTCAATCCATCCACAAGAGCAATATCTTCAATGACAACATTTCCAATTTCCAGACAGCCATATCCCATTGTGTAACCCTTGCTGTTGTCTCCAAAGGTTATGATTGGGCCAGCTTTCTCAACATAATGTGATAGCAGGGCTTTATCACCTGTCATGTGTCTTGAGCAGCCACTGTCAATGATCCACATGACTTGATCTTTCTTCTTGCCCTGCAAAACAGAATGTGTCTAAGATGCATATGGTACCCAATCCTTGTTGGGTCCTGCAGTTTCAGTGTCTCCTGAGTTTCTTTCAGTCATAAAATCAAAAGCATTGTCAGTAATCTCATGTTTGACTTCTCTTTTCACCCACTTAGGTTTAGAATTGGACTTGGTCCTTTTCTTAGTGGATGGAGCCTTTTTGCTGTTGCCAGCAGGCTCAGAAGTCTCAACAGTGTTTATGTATGAACATTCTTCAGTAGTGAGAATAGGTAAGTTAAAGCATGTACTCATGGCAGTGATTTTGCATGGCATACATTCAATGTTATTACAGACACTCATAGTTCTATGCAAAAGGGGGGTTCTGTGTAAGTTACCATTGAGTTCAGTTGCATTGATCTTATTCTCAACTGGTTTCTTACAAACATGTGTTAAGTGATGAGTAGATCCACAGTTATTGCATAGTTTCCTAGAGGCACCTCCAACATTAGTGTATCCATTTCCTTTATTGACACCTACCTTTCCATTCCTATTCTTAGACTTGGGAGTTACTGGATTGACAGTATGTTCAGAAGTTGCTGTCGAACATTCCTTGACAGTATCTTTTATTCCTACTGTCTTGACAGAAGGTTTTAAAGTTACTGTCTTGGAACCATTCTTGACAGTATCTTTGGAAGATTCTGTCTTGCCAACTGTGACAGCATCTTTTGACCTTACTGTCTGATTGCTTGGTAAGTTTACTGTCTTAGGGATTGTGACAGTATCCTTTCCATCCTTGAATGTGCTGTCAACACCTTCATCCTCATCAAGAATTTCTTGATTGATGAGCATGGCTTCTTCATCAAACTCAATTTCTGCAGCTTTGAAAATAGGAGTTTTAACTTTCTTGAGAATGGTGGGTTTGACAGCAGCACTTCCAGGACAATCTTGAATCACAATTTCCTTTCCAGGTCTTCTACCATAAGAAAAACCTATACCAACTGACTGATTTTCTGTATGCTTATCATTGTAATCGTGAACTATCTTTGATGAGTTTTTATAAGCCTTGATTTTAAATTCATTTTCAGCAATCTCATTTCTCAGGTATTCCTCAACCTCTTTAGCACATTTCAATTCATTTTTAAGTTTAGCATTCTCCTGAGCTAAAGAGTCTAGTGAACTGGTTTTGAGAACAAGAGATTCACTTTCAGACTTTAGTGTTTCATTTAGCTTACTCAGCCTAGTGATCTCCTCATTAGCAGCAGATAAGCTAGTATAGACATTGAACATTTCAGCACTTAAGTCTTTAATGGTTTTCTTATACTCATCAATGGACATATCAAGTAAGACAAGTGAAGGTACCTGACTTGAAGATGTTGATGTTACTTCATCAGTGCTAGCCATGAGAGCTAGGTTGACATATTCTTCTTCATCTTCATCATCAGACTCATCCCAACACTTTCCTTCAGCCACATAGGCTCTACCTTGATTCTTCTTAGAGTATCCACCAGTTCCTTTTTCAAATCTCTGAACCTGTTTGGGTCTTTTGCACTCAGTATCAAAATGACCAGGTTCACCACAGTTGTAACACTTGAATTTAGATCTATCCACAAATCCAGTCTTGTATCCTCCTTTGAATGAGCTTCCCACAGCAGCCTTTGATGAGCTTCCCTTGGTGAACTTGGATGCTTGGCCTTGGGGCCTGAATGACCTATCCTTCTTGAACCTGAAGTTTTTGAACTTTTTGGCCATGTAAGCCATAGTAGGATTGTCCATGCTTTCCAGTTCCTCCATTGTGTAGAAGTCTTCATCTTCCACATCCTTGAGCTGTAGTACTACTTTCTCATCATCTTCAACCACTTCTTCTATCTTCAAGGATTGTACAGGGGTTGGTTGTGTGATTTGAAGTGCTTCACTAGGTTGTGTGATCCTTGGCACTTGTGCTACTAGGGCACTTGACATGTTAGCCATCTTGTTCCTTGTTCCACTTTGTATGGCTCTCTTTTGAAAGAGTTCAAGTTCATAAGATTTCCGAATGCCATAAAGTGTCTCAAAGGTTATATTGTTGAGATCTCTTCCTTCTCGTATGGCTGTTGTCTTGTGTTCAAGATGATCAGGCAGTGTAAGCAAGAACTTGACATTTAATTCTTTTCTGTCATAGTATTTGCCATGTATCTGCAGTTCAGTTAAGAGCTTACTGAACCTTTCAAACATGGAAGTTAAGTCTTCACCAGGCTTGGCCATGAATGCCTCATATTGAGATATTAGTATTTGCCTTTGGTTTCCCTTAACTTCTTCACTTCCTTCACAAAGTAAGGCTAACCTGATCCACATCTCCTTGGCTGATGTGCAGCTTATCACACTTCCACACATGGCTTTATCCAACGTGAGAGAGTCGAACAAGATGAGTTGCAAGTGATCATCTAGCACCATTTTCTCCTTCTCAGGTTCCAAAATTTCTGAGGGATCTTTGGGAACCCAATGTGCAGGAATGATCTCACCATTTACTGTTGTGGCTTCAATTTCCTTCCTTGGTATGAAAGGACCATTCTCGAGTATACCTGGGTATAGTGGATTCGCAGCTTTGATAAACAACAAGATCTTTCTTTTCCAAATACTGTTTATCAAAAGCTGGGATCTTGATACTGTTTGATTTCTGCATTGTCGTCGGGATCTCAGATATGTATGTTAATCTGATCGCTCTGATACCAGTTGTTAGTCCTTGTGTATTGCAGAAGGGGGGGGGGATGAATGCAGTACTGATAAAATTCAATCTAAATTTCAACAACTATAATCAAGATTAAATGTTATCAGCAATATATGCAATCACGAACAGTATGAAGTAAGAACAAGATTCACAAAATAAATGTTTTATTTATTTTGCAAAGTGTTGCTACAACCTCAAGAAAGAATTCTCGAGCTGCGGTTTCTCTAAGACACTTGCTTGTCTTTTTTTTACATCTAGAATGAATTGATAGTAGGTATAAGACTAATCCTATCCCTATCAGTCACGGGTTTGTGAAGCTGCTATCACTGTCAAGTGGCAGTTTCTTACAGATTGTCTTACCCATGTGACTTTCCTAAATTGCTAACATGTCAGATATACATTACAAAGAAAGCAACTTAGATTCATTCTATTTCCAGCTTAAGTAATTCAGCAAATAAAGACTTGACCTTGCTCTTGAATTGATTCGCTTTTGTTTTGCAGTGCTTGAAGCTTCTGTCGTAGTCTTGCAGACTTGGTGCAGCTTAGGGATACTGCAACACGCCTGTTTCTTGAACATTGAAGCTGTCACGGGATTTGACTGAGACAGATACCTAGAACAGGGATCTTTCTCGAGACAGTTACTTTTGCCGCAAAGCTTGCTGTCACAGGAATGTGCTTTTGGTGACAGTAGGAGTTCCCCGCATAATGTGATGTCGAGGTTCCCAAGCTTGCTGTCGAGGGCTAAAGTTGATGTCGCGTAGTCTTCCGCCAATGTTGCTGTCAGAGTGAATATGCTGTCTTGACTTGCAACATTCTGTCTTCTTGTAATCTTACTGTCAATGCTTATGACAGTAACCTTTATTCATGTTGTCATCTAATATGCGTTCTTTGAGGCTTGAACACAGAAAGTGAACTTCTTCCAAATTACACAATTAAAATAACATTACATACTGATTACAAGAACATACTTTGGCTGTGACAGTATGTTCTACTTAATTACAAAATTAAGTATATACAAAGTTAAGTTGTTCCTTTGCTATCACCCATAAATCCCAACAATATACTTTGATTCTACTCAAAGTTACCTTTGACCGGGTAATGATAAAGGTGGACATTGGGCATATTATGAATCATATGAGAAATATGAATGATAGATATAGGATTTAACCCTCCTATTTTAGGAGTGATATTATTGGACTCTTGATTGAGTGAGACTATGAAATGCATGGCCATGCTGATAAGTGGATTATATATCCACTTGGAATGCTTAGAAACCGGCTTAAATTGGTGGAATTGACCTCAAGTATGTGGTAAGTGTGATATGTTCTAGTGTTTTAATGCATGTGAACTAGTTGGAAGTACCAAGCATGATTTCAGGTCTAAATGGTGGGTTCTAAGTCCTAGGATTGGAGTTGAAGATAGCAAGAAATATGGAAGACCCTTAGCACCTTGGAGGAACTTAGGAATCCGTTTGGAGGCTGTTTGGAGTCCATGGGCAGGACCCTGGCGCGCGGGCGCGCGGGCGCGTGGCCTTGGCAGTCATCAGGCGCGCGGGCGCGGACCAAACGCGCGTGCGCGCGCGAGGCAGAAACGGAGCGTGCGGGGGCGCAGCTAGCGTGCGGGGGCGCGCGGGGAGGATTCAGGACGTGCGGGCGCGCGCCTAGGGCGCGGCCGCTTGGCAAAATTCTTGGAAATTTTCCTGATTTCGATTTTTAATTGGAAATATGGAAATATCTTGCTGAAAAAGCTTCCTGGAGTTTATATAAACACAACCCTTCACCAATAATCAGGACCTATTCCCAGCAACACAGAGAGAGAGAGCCGAGACACGGAGATTCAAGTTTGACGAAGGATTCCTACGCGCGTGACAAGCAACGGAGTTCTAGATCTACTTTTCTTTTGTATTTTTCTTGGCAATACTCTTGGATGCTTTTGGGATTTGTTTTCTCAACTCTATTACTTTAGTATCCATATTATTCAAATCTTGTTCATTATCATATTTTCATCAAATCCCATGGTGACGAGCGGTTCGATTATGAACTAATCGTTATCGTGGGATTCTAACGGATTTATTTATGCAGTTTAGTATTTTGATGCTTTAAAGATCTGTGTGTGATGTATATTAATTGATATCCTCGTATGGTTAAGCTTAATTGATAGATGCGTCGCGAACATCTAATCTGTTAATCTCTTGTGAAGCGAGAGTGGATCTTGAGATTTAGAACTTGCCATGCTAGCATAGGTTCATAATTGTTTATCAATATGATTCGTAGTATAAGATGAAAATACTTATATTGCCCTGTGTGATCTTTATGGATAACTAGTTCCTCAACCGTTATGTTTTCAAATTCTATAGACATATAGGGTCTAAACATAATTGGTGTCTATTCATCTTCTATCTCTTTTGTGGATGTATGGGTAGTTTGATATATGTATGCCGACAGGTAGCGTGTATTTGATTCGTGTTATCCGATCAGATATCATAACAATTGCATATAGTGATTAAAGGTGTCAGATCTAAGCAATGTATTTAATGAAGTTAGGATCCCATGTTTTCTCTGCATAAGTAATTCGATTCCAATTCTTGTTAGTTAATTAATTCTTAGTTTATTAAATTGCTTCATAGTTAATCTTAGTTATTCAAAACCCTATCTTGTTAATTGTCTTAGCAGTGAATAAAAACCATACATTGTTGCATAGGTACAAGACTATAACAACCTAAACCAGTCTCTGTGGGAACGAACTTAATTTTATTCTATATTACTTGTGACCGCGTACGCTTGCGTGAATTAGTGCGAACAAGTTTTTGGCGCCGCTGCCGGGGACTCGGGGTTTTATATATAGTTTATGTGCTTGTCATCAGTGGTCGTTAAAGTTCACTGACTCGGATTATTTTCTCATCGATCTTACTTTGTTTGGTGAGTTTCAGGTGTTCTATTGAACGTGTATGCGAACACGTTTGCAAGCTCGTAAGGAATTGGAAGAACTGAATATAGTTATGAGTGATCCAGTAGCACCAGAAACGAAGGCTTTGAAGGACTATTCTCAGCCAAAGATCAATGACATTCAATCTAGCATTGTCAGGCCGGCTATTGCAGCCAATACTTTTGAAATCAAGCCTGGCATGATTCAGATGGTGCAGAATTCAGTTCAGTTTGGGGGTGCTCCAACGGAAGATCCTAATATGCATATTAGGGATTTCATCGAGATATGCGACACCTTCAAGTGCAAAAGGGGGAGCTCACAATGAGGGTGCATGACCAGAATGTTACCTTCAACGTCTTCAATGCAATGAAATTTCCTACAGAGGAGGAGGAATGTTTTTCTATGGATCTGGTGGAATCTGCAGTAAGCAAGGGGTTTGACCAACTGATCAAGTCAGACACCTTGGAGAAACCACTGATGGGAGAATCTGAATTTGAAGATGAAGAATTAGAAGAGCAACTGCAGTTTTTGAATGCATCTCCGTGGAAGAGAAGGATTGACATGCCATTCGATTCTCTTGGATTGGCAGAACTAAAGAATTCGGAGAAGCGTCTAAAACCATCCATTGAAGAGGTTCCCACTCTTGAGCTCAAACCACTACCAGAGCACTTGAGGTATGCTTTTCTAGGTGATGCATCTACTTTACCTGTTATTATTGCATCTAACTTGACAGGTAGTGAAGAAGCAAAGCTGTTACGGGTTCTGAGAGAGTTTAAATCAGCAATAGGATGGACCATAGCGGATTTAAAAGGGATCAGCCCTTCTTATTGTATGCACAAAATTCCGCTAGAACCAGGGTGCAAACCAACGGTGGACCCTCAGAGACGTCTCAACCCTATCATGAAGGAGGTAGTAAAGAAAGAAATTCTCAAGTGGTTAGATGCTGGGATCATCTACCCTATTTCAGATAGTTCATGGGTGAGTCCAGTTCAATGTGTTCCTAAGAAAGGAGGAATGACAGTGGTTGCTAATGAAAAGAACGAGCTTATCCCAACTCGTACAGTTACTGGATGGAGGATTTGCATGGATTACTGGAAACTAAACAAGGCTACAAGGAAGGATCACTTCCCTCTTCCATTCATTGATCAGATGTTGGACAGGTTGGCTGGGCATGAGTTCTATTGCTTGCTGGATGGTTATTCAGGGTACCATCAGATAGGGATTACTCCCGAAGATCAAGAGAAGACCACTTTCACATGTCCTTTTGGCACTTTCGCGTTCCGTCGCGTTCCTTTCGGACTCTGTGGAGCACCTGCTACTTTTCAGAGGTGCATGATGGCCATTTTCTCGGAGATGATTGGCATAAATGTGGAAGTGTTCATGGATGACTGCTCAGTCTTTGGAATGTCATATGATGAGTGCCTAAGTAATTTAGGCATGGTGCTGAAAAGATGTGTTGAGACTAATCTAGTGCTCAACTGGGAAAAATGTCACTTCATGGTGAAAGAAGGAATCATTCTTGGGCATAAGGTATCTAGCAAGGGGCTTGAAGTGGACAAGGCCAAGGTGGAGACAATTGAAAATCTTCCTCCACCAGTCTCAGTTAAAGGAATTCGTAGTTTTCTTGGTCATGCGGGTTTCTATAGGCGGTTCATTCAAGATTTCTCCAAAATTTCTAAACCCTTGTGTAATTTGTTGGAGAAGGATATTCCTTTCAAGTTCGATGAAGATTGCTTAGCGGCTTTCGAGCTTTTGAAGAAGAAGTTGACATCAGCACCTATAATGATTGCACCAGATTGGAGTAAGCCATTTGAGTTGATGTGTGATGCTAGTGACTATGCAGTGGGAGCTGTTCTTGGTCAAAGAAATAAAAATGTGTTTCATACGATCTACTATGCTAGCAAAACACTCAATGATGCACAACTGAATTACACTACTACAGAGAAGGAGCTTTTGGCAATTGTGTACAGTTTCGAGAAATTCAGGTCTTATTTGCTTGGAACTAAGGTAGTAGTGTTTACTGATCATGCCGCCATTCGTTATCTATTTGCAAAGAAAGATTCGAAGCCTCGGTTGATTCGTTGGGTTCTTTTGCTTCAAGAATTCGATTTGGAAATTAAGGACAGAAAGGGTACCGAAAACCAGGTGGCGGATCACTTGTCTCGGTTGGAGGACCACGGTAAGAATGCAGGTGATAAAACTCTAATCAACGAATTCTTTCCTGATGAGCAACTTTTTGGGGTGCAAGATGAAGAACCATGGTTTGTAGATATTGTGAACTATCTTGTGAGTAACGTCATCCCTTCGGAATTCTCTTATGCTCAAAGGAAGAAGTTTTTGCATGATGTGAAGTGGTACCGTTGGGACGAACCTTTCTTGTTCAGACAGGGAGCGGATCAGGTGATACGAAGATGCATTCCGTATAGCGAAACTGAAGGTGTGTTGCGTGATTACCACTCCACCACTTATGGAGGTCATTACGGTGGAGAGAAGACAGCTACTCGAGTACTTCAGGCAGGTTTTTATTGGCCAACTCTGTTTAAAGATGCCCACCAGTTTGTGTTGAGGTGTGATCGATGCCAAAGGGTTGGTAATATCTCTAGGAGGAACGAGATGCCTCTTAATATGATGCTTGAAGTGGAGATTTTTGATGTGTGGGGAATCGATTTCATGGGACCGTTTGTTTCTTCATGCAATAACCAGTACATTCTTTTGGCTGTGGATTACGTGTCTAAATGGGTCGAGGTAAAGGCGTTACCTACCAATGATGCTAAAGTGGTCTTGAATTTCCTGCATAAGCAAATTTTCACTCGTTTCGGAACTCCAAGGGTAATCATCAGTGATGAGGGGACACATTTCTGCAACCGAAAGTTCACAGCCTTGATGGCTAGGTATAATATCAATCATTGTGTTGCCACTGCCTATCACCCTCAAACTAATGGTCAAGCAGAGGTATCTAACAGGGAGATAAAGCGTATTCTTGAGAAAGTTGTGAATCCTTCAAGGAAAGATTGGTCGCTAAAGTTAGATGAAGCTGTCTGGACTTATAGGACGGCTTACAAGACACCATTGGGTACTTCACCTTTTCAATTGGTGTATGGTACGACGTGTCACTTGCCGGCTGAGCTAGAGCACAAGGCATATTGGGCGTTGAAAAAGTTGAATTTTGATTTGTCAGCAGCAGGTGAGAAAAGGATGCTTCAAATTAATGAGTTAGATGAGTTTCGTCTACAGGCTTATGAGAATCAAAAGTTATACAAGGAGAAGGTCAAGAGATGGCATGATAAACGGTTGGTGCGAAAGTCCTTTGTGCCCGGTCAACTAGTTTTGCTATTCAATTCTCGTCTCAAGCTTTTTCCAGGGAAACTTAAGTCAAGATGGTCGGGACCATTCACGGTGAAGACGGTTTTTCCTCATGGTGCGGTGGAAGTTTATGATAAATCACCTGACGAAGCATTCAAGGTCAATGGGCAAAGGTTGAAACCGTATTTTGGTGAACATGTGAATCGCGAAGTGGAATCCGCGGTTCTCGGCTCTACAGAATGAAGAAATGGAATCACGTCAAGCTAATGACGTAAAACGAGCGCTTCGTGGGAGGCAACCCACGTTTGTATATTGGTTTTCTTAGAGAAGAAAAGAAAAGAAAAAAAAAATAGAAAAAAAAACCAAAAAAAAAAAAACCAAAAAAACAGCAAGTGAACAGTAACCTGGCGCGCGGGCGCGCGGCCAGGTGCGCGGGGGCGCGGAGACCTGCTTCCAGACACCTTAATATCCCGTTTTTTTGTGTTTTTAACACCCAATTCTCATACATATCTCTCCTCAATTTACTTAGTTCTTCCCCAAACACCACTCCCTCCATTTGCTTACAATTCTCACCCAAATTTCCTTCTCTCAATTCCCTTCCATCAATAACCCACCTTATATATCTATATATACATACACATCCCTAGTGCTATATCTCTTCTAAATTCCTTTTCAAGCTTTAAAAGAATCTCAAATTCCAAAAAGGGGGAATTCAAGGAGCAAGTTCACATCTTCAATTCTTGGGTAAGTTACTTCCTTGGTTTTCTATTCTTTCGAATTGTGTTCTTCATTTTGGGGATTACTAGTGTGTGGCTTTGCTTTGAGAATTTCTTGGTGGGTTATTGTCATTATTCTTGAGATTGCTTGATATGACTTCGAAAAGGCCTAGAGTGGTACGTGGTCGTAGAGCTCCTCCATCTTCGGATGAGGATTCTAGTTTGGGGGGCAGTGTGGAGCATTTTGTATCTCCGGAAGCTCATTTGGAATATAATCGTTTGATATCTAGGTCGGTAGCTAAGGAGAGAGGATTCTTGCCAACGGTTGCGGGAGAGTTGGTGGATATGATTACAGAGCTTGGTTGGGTGACATTTTTTGAGGCACCTTCTGCGGTTCCTTTGAGTGTAGTGAAAGAATTTTATGCTAATGCCAAGGCCGAGAAGAATGGTTTCTCGGTGGTTCGGGGAGCCACTGTTGATTATAGGCCTGATGCTATTCGTACTATTTTAGATCAGCCTAGACCACGGAGGGGAGTAGAGGATTGGTCTCTCAAGACTCGGGAGGATTTTGATTTGAATGACATAGTTTCTTCGATTTGTGTTCCGGGCACAGTTTGGAGGTGTAGACCGGGTACTGAGGAGCCAGTTACTTTTCCGGCTTCTTCTATGAACAAATATGTTAGGGCCTGGTATATGTTTATTTGTGCTAATGTATTGCCTTCTTCGCATCCCCATGATGTTACAGTGGAGCGTGCTATCTTGCTCTGGGGTATTTTGCATGGGAAGTACATTGATTTGGGCAATTTGATTCATCAGAACATTTTGCGTTTCTTGCGAGGGGGAGTGAATGTGGCTATTCCTCATGCTTCTATTATCACTGGGTTATGCACTTTTGTAGGTTTTCGATGGGCAGAAGATGAGCCAGTGTAGCTTCCCATGGCTGCTATTGATGATTCCCTTATTGTGAGGATGGTGGATTGGCCGGGTGGCATTCCCCATCATAGAGGTTGGTTATGTTCGTTCTGATGAGGAGGCCAGTGGTGTTCCACAGCATGTGCCACGTGTTGCTCGAGCTAGTTCTTCTCGAGGGAGTGCTGACAGGACAGGTTTCAGTGATGTCCAGTTTAGGCGGTTGACTAGGCGGATTGATTCCATGCATGATATCAACCGCCGTTATGCTGAGGATATGACGCAGGCTTTGGGCGTTGCTTTTCAGGCTACGGGTATTGAGGTCCAGTGGCCGGTATTTGGAGCTCATTCTGTTTACCCTCCACCAGATTCCCCACCCGAGGAGGGTGGCCCTGCTGCGGATTAGGTTTGTCTGTTTCCCTTGCATTATCTTCAATGAGGACATTGAATATGTTAAGTTTGGGGGTGATGTATGGGTTTGTATAGTTAGTGTGTGTCTCATGTAGGATTCATATTGCATGTGTAGTTGTAGTTTATTCGTAGTTTTGCATGTTCATGTCATATAGGGCATTCTGTTTGCATAGTTTTTATTTATCATGTGAGTCCATTTTAGTTGCATGCATATTTCATGATCCCGTAGGACTTGACTATTTCCGTTGGTGAGTCGATGTTGATTGGAGTGTGGTTGTGATGAATAGAGGGTTGATTAAGTTTCTAAGTATTGACTTGCATGCCAGAAACAAATCATTTCATAAGTCTCAATGGTTGCTTTTGAATTTGATCAGACCATGCTTGTTTGGTGTTAGAATTTAACCACTTGTTTACATTTAGAATGTTGGCTAGATTCTTGAAAACGAAGGAGCACTTATGTATAAGTTTGGGGGAAACCAGGAATTTCATGCTAGTTGTAATAAAGGCTAGGCGTCAAATGGCTATTAGCCGCTCATTGGTAAAAAATGAGTAGTCTAGGGTGGATGAGAAAAAAGGCAAAGAGCACTCATTCCGAAATTGTTGAAAAAAAAAGAAAAAAAAAGAGAGAAAAGTTGAAAAAGAGAAAAAAAAGAGTTGTGTTTGTTTTGTGTTTATGCAGAATTGATCAGGGTGAGCTCTTTAGTACTCGAGCAAGTAAGTTCTTTGGGGACTTTGTGCCTAGTGACCTAAGACTTTTCCGGTCTGGGATCCGTTGACCTAAAGCTCGTTAAATGGGTATTATTGCAAAATCCTTCCGAGGTCTCATCCATTGCACGGTCAAATAAGCATGTGTGTTGTGTGTAGTTGTTTTTGTGTAATAAAGCATGAATTCTTGTCTAACTCAGATGGACTGCGAAGGTGTCTCTTAAGAGTTCTTGTGTCTAGCGTTCATTCTGTTTGTAAGCTTGTGGTTGTTTTGGCTAAGAGTAGGTATGGTCTTGATTTAGTTTGGGAGTATATTGGTGAGCATCGCACACACGCACGTTTCTGTGTTTGTCTTGTTGGTCGATGGGAATTTGGTCGAACTCTGTTTGGAAGACTGTGTTCTTTGAGATGTTGGCTTGTTGATTGGTTTTGGTTGGTTTGAAGGGATCGTTGCATTTTCATATTAGTTGCATACATGCATTGCATTGTTAGTTGCATGAGTAGATGGATTTTGTGGGTACATTCGCTATAGGCCCTCACGAGACCTTACTCGTCCACTAGGGCTGCCTAGGGGTTTAAAGGGCTTGTTGCATATGCCAAATACAACCGTGATCACCTACGGAAGTGGTACTAGTTAGTTGTATATAGTTATGTTTGTTTATGCTTGAGGACAAGCATCGGTTTAAGTTTGGGGGTGTGATAAGTGGATTTTATATCCACTTGGAATGCTTAGAAACCGGCTTAAATTGGTGGAATTGACCTCAAGTATGTGGTAAGTGTGATATGTTCTAGTGTTTTAATGCAGGTGAACTAGTTGGAAGTACCAAGCATGATTTCAGGTCTAAATGGCGGGTTCTAAGTCCTAGGATTGGAGTTGAAGATAGCAAGAAATATGGAAGACCCTTGGAAGCACTTGGAGGACCTTGCAAAACTCTTGGAAGCACTTGGGGCACCTTGGAGGAACTTAGGAATCCGTTTGGAGGCTGTTTGGAGTCCATGGGCAGGACCCTGGCGCGCGGGCGCGCGGCCTTGGCAGTCATCAGGCGCGCGGGCGCGGACCAAACGCGCGCGCGCGCGCGAGGCAGAAACGGAGCGCGCGGGGGCGCAGCTAGCGTGCGGGGGCGCGCGCGGGGAGGATTCAGGACGTGTGGGCGCGCGCCTAGGGCGCGGCCGCTTGGCAAAATTCTTGGAAATTTTCCTGATTTCGATTTTTAATTGGAAATATGGAAATATCTTGCTGAAAAAGCTTCCTGGAGTTTATATAAACACAACCCTTCACCAATAATCAGGACCTATTCCCAGCAACACATAGAGAGAGAGCCGAGACATGGAGATTCAAGTTTGACGAAGGATTCCTACGCGCGTGACAAGCAACGGAGTTCTAGATCTACTTTTCTTTTGTATTTTTCTTGGCGATACTCTTGGATGCTTTTGGGATTTGTTTTCTCAACTCTATTACTTTAGTATCCATATTATTCAAATCTTGTTCATTATCATATTTTCATCAAATCCCATGGTGACGAGCGGTTCGATTATGAACTAATCGTTATCGTGGGATTCTAACGAATTTATTTATGCAGTTTAGTATCTTGATGCTTTAAAGATCTGTGTGTGATGTATATTAATTGATATCCTCGTATGGTTAAGCTTAATTGATAGATGTGTCGCGAACATCTAATTTGTTAATATCTTGTGAAGCGAGAGTGGATCTTGAGATTTAGAACTTGCCATGCTAGTATAGGTTCATAATTGTTTATCAATATGATTCGAAGTATAAGATGAAAATACTTATATTGCCCTGTGTGATCTTTATGGATAACTAGTTCCTCAACCGTTATGTTTTCAAATTCTATAGACATATAGGGTCTAAACATAATTGGTGTCTATTCATCTTCTATCTCTTTTGTGGATGTATGGGTAGTTTGATATATGTATGCCGACAGGTAGCGTGTATTTGATTCGTGTTATCCGATCAGATATCATAACAATTGCATATAGTGATTAAAGGTGTCAGATCTAAGCAAAGTATTTAATGAAGTTAGGATCCCATGTTTTCTCTGCATAATTAATTCGATTCCAATTCTTGTTAGTTAATTAATTCTTAGTTTATTAAATTGCTTCATAGTTAATCTTAGTTATTCAAAACCCTATCTTGTTAATTGTCTTAGCAGTGAATAAAAACCATACATTGTTGCATAGGTACAAGACTATAACAACCTAAACCAGTCTCTGTGGGAACGAACTTAATTTTATTCTATATTACTTGTGACCGCGTACGCTTGCGTGAATTAGTGCGAACACATGCTCAAATTGTGATTTGTTTAATAGTCTACTCATCGATCAAGTAAACCGGGATTAAATGTTGAAGAGGGTGACATAAACCATGCCTCGAGTTTAATCTATAATATAAGGTTAAAAGGATTATATTACATGGAACATTATTCATTAAAGGTTTAATTGGATCACCAATTATTATTATTACTTGGGTAGCAATGATGTATTACTAGATACCGCTCATTGTTTATAATTTTATTATGAGATATTAAAATTATTGTCAACGTAATAATAACCTAAAGGGTTACACATAAAGAATATTTTAAACGGAGCATTAATTAAATTTCAAATTTAATTGAATTATTATTATTATTGAATTATTGGATTAATTAAGTAGGACTTGATTAATTATATAATAATTCGAATATAATAAATAATACTACTAATAATTAGATTGGGTTTTGGAAGCCCAATCAGATTAGGTATAGGCCCAGAATTCTCTCCATATAAATACATTATGATGTATTATTTTAGGGTGGATTGAAAAAAAATGTTTTTTTCTAAAAACCCTAGCAGCTCTAAATCAAAGAGAGGCTAGAGAGAGAGAGAGAGAGAGAGTTCTGAGGGCAGTTCTTGGCTAGTACCAACTTCGGTCATCGTTGGACGATCGGGCGTTCGTGTGGACTGATTAGAGACGTGTATCGCAAGGCGGGACACGTGGTGATCAAAGCAAAGGACCTCCATCTGTCAACCAATTGTAAAGCTCATTAAAAGGTAAACAATTCTGTTCACGAATTAAACATCGTGTTTCGCATGGATCCTGCGGAGGGTTTCGTTATTTTTCTGTTTTTACGCGTTTTCCGTTGCGTTTTCATGCCCGAAACCCTTCAAATAGTGGGATAAGAAAAAGGAAATAACCGAAAATTCATGTAACATTACCAACGTGCAAATTCAGAGTCTATAAACCCTAAAGAATTCGAACAGTCATGTTTGAGATGCTTGATTTTTCAGAGTCTATAAACTAATTACACACGCGTGTAAAAAGTATTAAAAGACTTAGAAATAAAATTAAGAAAAATATAGGAATTAATCAGATAATAATCCCTTTTAATTTATTTTTTCTTGCCACTTTTCAATGCAAAGTAATGATAGATACTGAAAAGACTCCTCGAGACTTTCCAGAACCCTGCATTATTTCAATGTTTCTCTATAAAACCAAGAGAAACCATCAGTCTCTCTATCCTTTTTCCACTGTCTTTTTCCATAGAAAAATACTCTGTAAAAATATCTTTTTCCATGGCTACAAATAACCCTTTTGATATGCCTATTCAAGAGTTCGAGGCTCTTGATCATGAAGAACAAATAGCACATTTGTTTCAAGAGCTTGAACAAGCTCTAGAAGAAGAAGAGGATGTTCTAGAGCCTGTTCCAGAAGTTCCTCCACATCAACAAGATGATTTTCTTGAGGGTGTGATGGATATTCTCCTTCTTCACTTTCAGCAAGAGCATCCTGAGCTTGCTGACCTTGATGAGGATGAATTGCTTGAGCTCCTCATTCAAGAGGAAGAGGAAGAGATTGAGAGAGAGAGAGAGAGAAAGAATAAGGAGCTTGATGCATGTGTTCCTTGCAAAGTGCAGGCATCCAAGAGGAAAAGGGATGAGGATAAGGATCCACCATCTGCAGGATGTCTGTTACTTGATAGTCCTGATCCCCATCTTGATTTCTAAATGAATGGCCAAAGATGTCAAGAGAATCTTGTTCTGCCTTTAGCTCTATGAGAATGTGGCATGCCTGATGGATTGTGAAGCTGCTCAGTGGAAGTTTCAGGATGGACTGATTGTTCTCTCTGACATTCATAGTCCAACTCAACCATGATGGGAGCTTCATACTTATTTGCAGGGCATCCTAGTCTTTATCTTTAGTACAAAGTAACATAGAAAAGCCATGTAATTTCCTTTCCTTTGTAATGAATTTTCAAGAATTAATGAAATTATGTTTTTTTCTATTGTGATCTCTCTTCACTGCTTTTGTTTGTCCTGCAAAATTGATTAGCAATAGAACTACAACAAATATACTTGTTATTGTATAGACTCTGTCAATTTGAAGATTTAAATAAACAGACATGAAGGGTTTCGAGCATATATACGCAACGGAAAACGTGAAAATAAATCAAAATTCGAAACCCCTCCGCAGGATCCATGCGAAAAACAAAAGATTTAATTCGGAGATTAGTGTTTTACCTTAAAGGGTAATAATAATAACCTAAAGGGTCACACACAAAGAACGTTTTAAATGGAGCATTAATTAAATTTCGAATTTAATTGAATTATTATTATATTGAATTATTGGATTAATTAAGTAGGACTTGATTAGTTATTGGGTTTTGGAAGCCCAGTCAGATTAGGTATAGGCCCAGAATTTTCTCCACATAAATACATTAAGATGTATTGTTTTAGGGCAAGAGATTGAATTCGTTTTTCTAAAAACCCTAGCAGCTCTACATCTGAGAGAGGCTAGAGAGAGAGAGAGAGAGTTCCGAGGGCAGTTTTTGGCTAGTACCAACTCCGGTGATCGTTGGACGATCGGGCGTTCGTGTGGACTGATTAGAGACGTATATCGCAAGGCGGGATACGTGGTGATCATAGCAAAGGACCTCCATCTGTCAACCAATCGTAAAGCTTCTTAAAAGGTAAACAATTCTGTTCAGGAATAAAATATCATGTTTCGCATGGATCCTGCGGAGGGTTTTGTTATTTTTCTGTTTTTTACGCGTTTTTCCGTTGCGTTTTCATGCCCGAAACCCTTCAATATCCCAGTGATAAACTTCACTAGGTCATGTAGAGTGACATAGTCACAATATGTAGGCTTGTTAATAGTGGTATTCAGACATGC
Organism: Heracleum sosnowskyi; assembly: GCA_030848705.1. Classification (NCBI taxonomy): domain Eukaryota; kingdom Viridiplantae; phylum Streptophyta; class Magnoliopsida; order Apiales; family Apiaceae; genus Heracleum; species Heracleum sosnowskyi. The sequence goes on along the minus strand of CM061238.1, from coordinate 54,807,966 downwards.
CTTGAGCCTAACATATAGGATCATCTTTCAGACACCTTGTAATAACCCCAAATTTTGGACTTAGTTAAAAACTTTTTGATGAATAGTAAATGTTGATGAATAGTGAATTTGCTGATGAAAAATATTTCAGACCACACTATATGGAAGACATGGAACGGATGTTTCGAAGTTATATTATTGAGGTATAAGGAGAATAAGTGAATGTAAACGCGATCAGAATCAGTAGATTCCAACTTTAAATTTTTTTCACTATTCATTGGACAATCAAGGATGTATTGATTTGATCGTTTTGAGAAAGTATGTAGAATGAGAAATCTATGATCATATCTTAAGCCAAGGTGAGAAATCTATGATCATACGTTAAGCCAAGGTAATGGAAAGATCAAGGAAGTATCTCCTAACATTGGTACAGAGAAACGTTTTTAAAATCACTGGAACCTATCGCGAAACAGAAGCGTAACGAATTATGGATTAAACCCTAACTGAAGGGGGAGTATCATATAAGATCATCGAGTGCATCATATAAGAGGATTGATGATACGAGAAATGACATAAGCATGACACGGGAGGATGACATAGGTGTGACAAAGTGATGACAAGGTGATGAATCACCACCTTGTCACCACTTTCACCACAAACCACAAGCTAAAGGACATGTGTCCTTGGATGACAAGGCCAATTATAGACCACACAATTAAATGGATGCATCTAATTAGAATTAGTATACAAAGAAAAGAAAGAAAAGAAAATCAAGAACAAGCATCAAAGAAGAAGAGCAACATTCGGCCATTTTTATTTCTCCAAGAATAAGAAACAATTTCCTCCACTTCCACTCCACTAAAAATCATGTTCTTGGGCTTTAAATCACCCTCATTCATAGACTAAGGTAAATCCTTGATCTTAGCTTCATCCATGGTTGTTACCATGCTCAAAAGTTGAATCAAAGTTGATGATGAATAGTGAAATGAATAGTAACTCTTGATTTTCTTGTTTTGATCTTGAAGTTTAAGGCTTGTAAAGGATAATAAAGAAGCAAGGAAGAGTTACTAGCCATCTATAGTCCATATTAAGTACCAAGGAAGGCATAAAACCTCTCAAACTTTTACTTATACTTTGATATCAGTGATTAAATGGATGATTATTAATGATAGTGAATATAGAAGTGATATGCATGATGTGTATGATGTTTAGTGGATTAAATGATGATTGAACTAGTGATTAGTGTTATGAGCTTGTGTAGACAGAAATAAGGTTGTTTGGATGAGATCCTTGGGTTGTGATTGTTTGGTTGCGGATTGGTGAATTGATTAGAGTGTTTTAAACACGGGAATCACGTTTAAGCGTCATTACCATGTCGGATTTCACTTATGAAGTTTGGACAGAGACCACGGCTACCTTGTAGACATAACAATGAGGTTTTCTGACCATAATCATGTATTCTCTGTTTTTTAGTTTGTTTTAGCGAAAGAATCGTATCGTTTCGATTTACGGTTTAGGAGAAAAGTCTGTTTTAGTGAAAGCGGTTTCGGATAACTAAGTAGTTCACTGCATGAACTTTCATATTGTGATCAAACCCTTTAAAAATGGAATTGGGTCGAGATATTAATATGGATACTAGTATGGACAGTTAGGAAAGGAACCTAGGAGGTTTCGTGTTAAAAAGATAATTTTTCGATTTTATAAAAAATGCAAGAACCAAAGTTGCGCAAGTGAAATACCCTTAAGGGGATAGTTTAAACCATGAGTTTAGCAATGGTAAAGTACTTGGGTTTTGTGAATAGGTTTCCACCCAGACTTTTGACTTAAGAGTTCACGGAATGTCATGAGGTTAATGTTGTGATTGTGATATATACTGCTTTAATGCTGTAAAGGATTTACGAACTGATTTATATATTGACTTAAATCTTTCGTAACTTGTATGGTTTATATGCTATGATTATATTAGATATAAACCGAGGATTTATAAAGGCTCTAAGCGTAGAGCACTTGTATGATGATTTTAAAAGATTAGACCGGGAGTTAAAGTACTATTTTGTCTTGATTATACTCTCAGAAACTGGAGGGTCCAGGGATAGCTATGTTTTAAATACATTGATTAAATATTCCAATATATATGTATTATTGGATATTTAATGTTAAATATTAAATAATATTATTAAAAATATTATTTGAATATTTATTTAAGTAAGTGAATATTATTTTCGATATTCACTTAAGTGGTATTATATTGAATAATAAGTCAATATTTATTATTTGAATATTTATTAAATATTCCAAAAATGATTTAAAAATCATAAGAACCTTATTTAGATGTTACGTAAGGTTCCAATAATTATTTAAAAGAATTCTAATCTTAAAAAGATATTTGACCAAACTCCCGGGTCATGATTGCGAAATGATTTACTCGAGGATCGAGGTCAGTTGACAATAGTCAACCCACACAGTTTTATTACTTCCTCAACATTTCTGGAAGTAAGTATGGTAATAAGTTCATACCTATCAACGAGCTAGTTTACGCTCGGGGAACAACAATTAAGTTCGGTTCCAGTTTAAAGGATAGGATTCATCATGGGACTGGAAGGGCTTACACGACAATGAAACAGGTGCCGGGTAGTGACCATAATTATCAAGGCTTACCCGGTGATGAAACAGGCGCCGAGGTAGTGACCTTGCGTGCAAAGGCTTACACGGTAATGAAACAGGTGCCGATGTAGTGACCTTATAGCACAATGGGCCCGAATGCGGCCAGGGTGATAACCGAATAGGCAGTCGTCCTTCTACTAGTAGAAAAGTTACGTTATGATACAACGGCTGATCACCGTGTATCGGGTGTTCCAGTATATCCCCTTCCCTCCAATTGGAGTTGTGATGCACATTGTAATGAAAGCCTAGGCGCAGAATTACTGATAATGTGGCAGTGATGAGTAATGATGTTCCTCATACAGTAGAGGTACTGTATGGCCTGTTTTGACGAAAAGAATATCTAAACATATCGTTCTGTATATGAACGGAGTTTCAAAGATTTTCAATTATGATATCAGCTTACATATATGATTATGATGTTATATCTTATTGTCGAGCTATAGTGCTCATTCTTTTTTTTTTATATATAACACAACACAACAGAGTCAAAAAGGTGTTCATTACTGATATTTTACAGTATTTTGAACCGTATAAGATATCTAAATAGATATGTGTGTATATATATGTCGAGAAGGTATTTAAGATATACATTATGTTGAACTGTATAGTATTTTGAATCAATGGATAGGCTTTAAGCCTTGATTCCAATATTTGATATCTATTTTAAAAGATATGTTTTGAATCTTGGTTCATTATATCGATACCAAGGATTTATAAATGATTTACGAAAAGTATTGAGTATGATTATAAGTCATACGGTATTTTGAACGGTATACTATTTTGGGGTCAAACCCTAGTAGTTTAAAACATGGATCCTATATGGATTATTTACCTTAAAGGTTTAAAAGATTTAAACTGGGATAGATTTCTTGCTGAGCGCTATTAGCTCATTCTTGCTTTATTAAAACTTTCAGCATGAAGAAAACGTTGTCGATTCACCTCGTGTTACGAGAGCAAGGGAATGGAGAGACCACCCTTGAGTTAGTTCAGAAGGATGGATACTGCCGGTGTAAGCAGAATAGTTGCAGACTGAATTAGTAAGAATTGTTTTCGAGTAGGTTTGTATTATTAAACCTTGTATAGAACGGTGAGGTCTATTATTGTAACTTCAGGTAGAGGTTGTAAATAATAGATGAGATCCTGGATAGTACATTTGAGTTGTAATAACAAATGATACTTTTGTTTCTCATTTCCAAGGCTATAACTTGTGTGTGTGTGCGTAAGTGATTGGGGTATTTGGATTTGTATTATTAGAATGTTGTAAGTAATGCAGGTATTGTATAATCGATGGAGCGTGACAACCCAGATTCCTGACCCCGGATCTGGGGGTGTTACACACCTTATAATCAATTATTTATTTATTTATTTTGAAATAGGTGTCTGATTCTGCTAACAATGACAATGTTATTGACGGTACTCTGGAGTTAAAACCAGGAATAAATACACGCATCCACATAAATGATAATGGAGCTAATAATAAGAATAAATCTAAAATAGTTTAGGGTGTTCAATATTTTAAGGGATGGACATCAGATCACTTCGGGGCCAGACAGTGCTATCTCCGCCCCTGATCCCCGATCCCGAAACCCATCCCCGCCCCGATCCTCGTTCGGGGATCGGGCGCCCCAAACGGGAAACGGAGATCCCCGCGGGTAATCGGGGAATTTTCTTTTTAAAAAATTTATAAATTATAAATAATGTTTTTAATATAAATTAACATGATAAATCATAATATTTATTTTTATTTGTATTTTTAAAAATATTTTAAATCTTAATTTGAATTAAATTTTATTTGTACTATTAATAATTGGGAAATATAATATTATTCTAATTAAATTATATCATATATGTAAACTTTAATTCTAGAGTGGATAAAAAAATTAAAATTATAGAATTACATATATATATATATATATATATATTGATAATTTATTTGATATACCTATAAAAAATAATTATTTAAAAAAAATAATAAAATTCAGGTTGTGGGGACGGGGATCGGGACGGGGAGACCCTAATCCCCGACCCCGCCCCGATCCCCGAATTTTTCATATATTTTTCCCCACTCCCTGCCCTGTACCCGAAAAAATCTCTGATTCCCCGCCCCGTTCGGGGTGGGTATGGGTCGGGATCGGACGGGGCGAGGTGGATTCTCATCCCTAAATATTTTCATCCATTTGGTATTTATGTTACGTTCCAAACAATTTTTAACTTCTTATTTTTGTGTGAGTTTGTAATTTAAATTAATTGAGGCATTGGTTGTCATCTTCGCATATATAAATTTTGGTTACAAATATTTATTTTCTAAATAAACTATATTCGTTTAGCATATATCATTTACATGTGTTAGCATAATTCATAAAGATATATGGAAAAACAAATATTGGAAACCGGTTTGATTTTAAAAAATCCCTTAAAATTTAAAAAAATTATCGAGTTATAATAATAATGGATTTACAACTTTTGACATAGTGTTTTCGGTGCGTAGCACGGGTAAAATACTAGTACATATAATTAAAGGTTATATTGGTAGTTTTTTTTTTTTTGAAGAAAAAAGGAATTAATTCAGTAATAAAAAACCATACGGCATCTACAAGAATGATCGAGTCGAACAAACATAAAAAAGATTAAATCGTCAGTCTTCATGAAGAGACAATCAAGCGATATTTTGAAAATGATATATGTAATCTTCCCACTTTGACACAATCTTCGCCACAATTCGTTTGAGCTATCGACCATAAATGCAATCCCATACAAACTTTCATCACTAAATCAAAACCAACTTTCACAATAAAGGAGAGAAACAAATACCCTCTCACCAAGGAGAGGAAACAAATTGAACTTGCAAATTGAAATTCCAAATAAAAAATCTTAGATATGAAAACCAAAATCGCCATAAGAGATACTCGATCCACTCTCAAATCCAATAAACTCCGCTTGAATCAAAGAAGAAAGAAACCGGAAGCTCCGATGATTTAGATCTAAAAAACAAACCAAATGGATAGAGAACCTTACCCAAAAGAAAAATTATTGAAATAAATAAAAATAAACAAAGCAAATTAAAGGATTTGGGGGCTTCCACCGGTGGAAGCCCCGTCGGTTTTGATAAATAAGAAGAAAGGAGGGGGCTAGAAAGGAGGGAGGAGGGTTTTTACTTTGTAAATCTATCAGAATATTTTGAAATTCAGAAAATGGGTCGTAATAGAAATAAAAAAGTTATATTGGAAGTTGAATATGTGTTTATAAGACATTATTAAAACTTATAATGGAAGTAAAATAAAAGTGCAAATTTATATAGTAGTTTTTTCAACGAGATTGTGACTCATTAGAAATGAGTATGTTAACATGAAAATTAATATATAAAATTAATTTTCAGTACGTTGAAATTGGAATTTCGATTTTAACAAGAAAAGCGTATTTCACGGGAAGACGGTTTATTAGGGAAAAATTATTAATTGTTGTAATTTAATTGATTGAGTTTTAAAAAAAAAATTATAACGCCGCCGCGAAGCGCGGCTTTCTCCACTAGTTTGTTAATAAAGTTATTGAAATAGTATTATAATTGTAATTCTTTTATTATATTCCTACTAAATTGCACAAATAAATCTATCTTTCACCCCTACAATACTATATGTTATATATTTTATAAATTGTTAGAATTCTATTATGATAGTAATTGTTTTATTATTATTCTACCGAGTTGTACTATATAGTTTCTTACTTTTCTTAAATTAATAATAAGTAGGTAAATAAATAAAATTAATAAAATTACCTTTTTTTTAATAAGCTATATCCTCTACTGATAATTGGATATCAAATTTGGTTTAACTTTATATTTCATCCCTAGATTCTTATAGTCCCTACAATTTTAAACCATTTTTCAATAAAATGAAAAACTGCAAAAGTAAATGATTGAACTTCATAAGAATAGTCATTGTTATGTTAAAACCTGAATAGATGATATCTGCAAAAGTAAATGATTGAACTTCGTCATTTTATTTACTGTTGCAAATTTACAGGGAACAATGTGAAATTTCTAAATACATACTCCCTCTGTCCCTCTCATTTCTATACAGTTTTTTTACACTGCTTGACACGCATTTTAAGGCTCCTACAAAGTATAGCTCTATAATTTATTTTTAAAATTTTCTTTATCTAAATAAAAATTTCAACATTATATTTTTATTCAGAAGAAAAAAAAAATTAAAATAATTTATCGAAGTATATTTTATAGGAGCTTTAAAATGCGTGTCGAGCCCCCGTTCCCAATGTAAAGAATTGAGGGGGACGGAGGGAGTAAATAACATTAGAGCATCTCCAACCATACCATCAAGACCCTTTGGCTAAAAAATAATGTGACATGCCATAAAGATAATTTTTAGAGAATATGTAAAAATAACTTATCTCCAATGGGAAATTATTGTTAGCTAAAGTTTTAGTCAACCCGTTGACTATTTTTGTCGAACCTCTACAGACCTGTGGCAAAACTCCACATATTATCATATTAAAATAATATATTTTATTTGAAAAACTGGAAATCATAAAAACATACTATTTTTAAAATATAGCCAATCATTATATACAACTTCATTGGAATATAACACCTTACAAATTCAATAAATTTTACTAAATCATTATTTTATATCACTTTAGCTAACATTTTAGCTAATACTATTAAAATACTCTTGAGGCCGCAAACCAAATCAACCAATTTTAGGCTGCTAGAATTACAGTAGTTTATGAACAAAATTGTCGGGGCCATGGCCCTAAGAGAGTTAGGATGAACTCAGAGTTCCCTGAGATTGTATCAATTTCCAATATAAATATTAAATTCTCAGTGACAATTTTGTAAATATTAATTTATTCTCTCTTAATTTACATAAGTAAATATTTTTGTACATGGGTTGAATATTTATGTTGCCACCATGTATATTGAGGTTATATCGATTTCTAATATAAATTCTGAGGGCAATTTTCTATATATTAGTTTCTTATGTCTTAATTTACATAAATACCTTTATACATATCTTAAAAGTTCTCTTAACCTTAAGGGGTGTATTCAATTGAGATTTTGAAAGATTTTATTGAATTTTCAAAATCTAGGGGTATTAAATTTGGATTTTAAAAAATGCTTTAAAATATGATGATATTCAATTTGGTAAAATGTCTTTTGAAATCTAAGGGTATTCAATTTGGATTTTAAAAAATCCATTTAAATCTGGTGGTATTCAACAATCCATGGACTTTTTCTGGCATGGATTTTGATGGATTTGCTAGTGTATTTTTTGAAGTTTGAAATCCAGCCAAAATCAATGGGATTTTGATCGATTTGTCAGAAATTTTTCAAAATCTCTCAGACTCTACGTCAACTTTACGAGATTTCACATCAACTCCACAAGAATCCGTGTAAATTTAAAATGAGCAACAATCTTTTAAAATCCATGAATTATTATTAATCCATCAAAATCTGATTAAATACACCTCGAGTCACATGAAACTCATATTTGTATGGCCACTTTATGTAATCATATACTATCACTTTAGTAATGATCATTTTTCTTGTTCAAAGTGATCACTAGGCTTGCATCCAGTTGCCAAAACGATTCATCAGAGCTAAGCTACAGATTTTGTGAATGAGGACATTTCTTGTTCCCTCCTGTCATACTTAATCAACTCGGCTTAACATGCTGTAAAAATACATTGGTTTGTAATAATTTTGTAAAATATATTACAATATCTCACATCAATTAAAATGAGAATATTTAATCCTTTACAAGGACAAGTTTCTAACTAATTTATACCAATTTGTTAGTATTTTTGGACTAATTTATAGTTCGTTGTTGGATCCCGTATGCATTCAGTTGTGGGTTTGGATGTTATAAATGGTATTAGAGGACGAAAGTGTGTATTTGTAGGCTCGACGAGGACGTCGACTATAAGATATGGTGTTTGTAACATCTCATATTGATTAATTAGAATGAAAGTATTTGAACATTTACATTTATAACTAATGTATACCAATTTGCTAATACCTTTGGACCGACATGTGATGGGTTTTTGGGTGCGGTATGCATTCGGTCGTGGGTTTCAATGTTATATATATTCACAAGTTAAATCTTTAATCCTCCAATGAACCAACTCCAGAATTTTGTTTAGTAGGTACTTTCTGTTTTAAATGGAACATGAATAATGTCTACTTGCTTCAGCTATGTGGTACAGGATCTCAGAGTGATTGATACAGCAACTCAGTTTTCAGATCATACACTATACGGCAATTCTTGTATAAGATCTGGCTTGGTTAATCATACTTGAACACTATTATTCGACACCTACGCACTGCTGGAAATTAGTCTCAGATGTCCAGAGGGAAACTTCTTATTGATTTTACGACTCCACAAAGATATCCTGAAGTGCTTTAATTTTCTTGTCTTTTTATTTTGGTTAAAAGGTGCATTTTTCGGACACCCCAACCGGTATCACGCTAACATGAATGTGTACATAAACTAATGTTTGTGATTTTGAGTGAAAATGTTGATTCGTAAACCATTATTTATGCGTTCGGCATGCAGTCTTGGACTGATGGGGCGCTTGCTCCACTACGCATTCTCTCTTATGCTTTTCATGCAATCATACGCGGGTCAAATCAATACACAAACCTATATCATTAGAAATATCCTCCTAAGTGTAGAAATATCGAAAATCAGGTGAATCAACAAAGTATTAAGGCACAAACTTTGGCATTTTTCCCTGACTTGTTGGATGCTAGTTGAGAATGTTAACCCTTATAAAACCGTCTTGGAATGTACTATGTGATGCTTAGAGTCGCTTTACTATGATATGCCTTTGGAGTCCCTCAATCTTTTTCATCACAATTTTTTTCGGGAAACAAATGAAAAATCACACAGGAGTACTGTTATGACTATGCTGCTACTGTCATGTCATGCCAGCAACATCTGTAGAAAGCCAGGCTGGATGCCAGCTGTTATCTGTTATCTGTAACAGAATTCTGTTATAGTTTAGTAGTGCACTCAGTTAGTTAGTATAAACTGTAATGATTCATGGTCTGTAAGTTTAACTTTCTGATAACAATGATAAGATTAGTTCTTCTTCTGCTTCCGCTCTATCTTGCAACTCTCTGAAATTGTCATGGTATCAGAGCTGGTTATAATTTAGATACATTATAGATACACTAAAGATACAAAATTAATGAGATCATATGTAGGCTGTTGGAGATACATCAATGGCGTCAAATACAGTAATTGATATTAATCATCCCTATTATCTTAGCACCTCAGATCATCCAGGCTTATCTCTTGTGAGTGAAATTCTAAATGATAACAATTATAATCATTAGAGTAGATCGGTGAATATTGCATTATCTGCAAAACTAAAGCTAGGATTCATCGATGGTACTCAACTTCAACCTGCTGCAAACTCACCTCTTCTTGCTCTTTGGATGCGCAACAATGACCAGGTAATCTCATGGCTCTTGAATTCTGTTTTGCCTGAAATTCGTAAAAGTATTGTGTATATGCATACTACAAGACAAATTTGGGATGATCTTTCTAATCGCTATTCACAACATAATGTGCCCCGATTGTTCAATCTTCGAAAAGAGTTATCATCGCTTACTCAAGGATCGAAATCAGTTACTGCATATTTTACAAAATTTCGTGGATTGATTGATGAATTAGACAATCTTGCTCCTATTCCTCGTTGCATTTGTTCAAACAGTTCTTGTACATGTCAAAATGCAATGAAATTAGAGCAGTATGAGCAACAAATCAAACTAAGTCACTTTCTCAAGGGATTAAATGATCAATTTACGGCTACTCGGGGTCAAATCTTACTTATGCATCTGTTACCTGACTTGAGTCATGCGTATACAATGGTGTTACAAGAGAAAAATCAAAGAGATAGTGTTGTCAATTCAGTTATTACTCAGGAGCATTCTGCTATGAATGTTCAGATCAGTAAGATGAACAACAAGAATAAATTCAGTTTGACTCGAAAGGATGATAAAACAATCTGATTTGGAATGTGATTATTGTCATTTAACTGGACATACAAGTGAGAAATGTTTTGCACTCCATGGTTATCCGGATTAGCATATAGATTATATGGACAGCCAAAGCCAAATCCAAAGAATCTTGCTAAGAAATCAGTTTCACAAGTTGCCTCTCAGATTCCGAACTCAACTGGCAATACTGCTAGTAGTTTTTCTACTGGTAGTGTAATAACCCGAATTTTTGGATTAATTAAAACTTTTCTTATTATGATTAAGTGCATCAGTGAATAGTGAATTTGGTGGATGAATAGTGATTTTGAGGATTAACAAAAAATTTCATGCCACCTATGTACGAGACGTAGTGTGGATATTCCGAAGTCATATTAGTGATCTACGGAGTAAATAAGTGAATGCAAAGACGATCGGAATTCAGAAATTCCAAATTTTATTTTGGTGAAATATTTGACCGGACAGCGAATTATATATTATTATATTCAAGAAATGAGATATTAAAATTGAGGATTTGAGGATTTAATATTTTGGAATTTTATTATATTTGATTTGAGAATTTAGAACGAAAACCACTGGGACAGTGAAACGAATGTTCTAGAAACCGCTGATACTTTATAACGAGATTAAGCGATTAAGCGAACGAATCATGGATTAAGGATTGAAATTATGACAAGATTAAATATAGACATGGAAGTAACATGTAACAAGATTAATTCGAGGGATGCAACGTTTGGATCATCCATGTGAAAGGAAACGAACCAGTAAAGCTACTTTAACCAAACGCGTGCATGCGCGACACGTGTCCCTGCTTGCCACCATGATACCCCACTGATCGACATGTGTCCCTATGACTCACCACTTAACAAAATATCAGCATTCTTATCTTTTACTCAAAACAAAAAGAAAAGAAGAAAAGAAAAGCAAGAGAAACACAAAATTCTCCAAAACTGATCAGCTAGAGCACCCTCCAAAGAAAAATCCATAACTCCATTTCCAACCATGATAAAATCACCAAACTTTAACCACAGCTTCTTCACTCCATATATAACATGCGTTCAAGATTTCATAGCAATCCAAGGAGTATAGCCTAGTCAAATCGCCTCCCCAAGTTGAAGAATCCAAACTGCCATGATCTTGGCAGTTTCTGCACCGATTTTCAAACGGCCGTATCTCTCTCATTTCTAAATGAAATCTTGCGTTCTATAGCTTGTTGGAAAGCCATGGAGATGCTCTACAACTACTCTTAAGAAACCTCGCCCAGAAAAGCAGGGTAAGGACCTCGTTTGGGCAGTTCTTTGAACCGATGAATAGTAACTTTCAATAACTAACTTTGATTTCTTGACTTCTTTTGATGATCTAAGCTTGGTCAAGGAAATCTAAGGGCTAGACAAGGCTTACTACGTGATCATACACTCCAAGGAAGGTATTAACCCCATGAACCCTTAGTTGACTTTGAGTTTTGTGGATGTTCTTGATGATTGTTAGCTTAGTTGAGATTATAGTGTTAATATAAGCATGTTAGCATGATCTTGTAGTTGGTTTAGCCATTTGTTGATTAAGATGTTAAAGTATGATACCCCTGGACTTGTGGAGATGAGAATCATGTGTTTAAGATGTATGGATGCCCGGTGTGGCTTGGTTTGATGATTATGATTTTTGGAACGTCCGATTTATAGCCGTCGTAATGCCCAAATTTTTACCTACTGATTGGTTCCCTGTTTGTCCTCTGTTAGAGCTCGACCCTTGAGTCCTACTGCCCATGATTGTGTAGTTTATGTTATAAGCTTCGTAATGATATGTGGTTCGCCTAATTTGGCCGAACGGTTTAAGAGAAAAGTGAGTTTTAGTAAACGCCGTTCGGAAGAACGACCCATCTCTGGTCAGCAACTTTGAGTCTATATTTGGACCACTTCGGAGCCATATTAAAATGTGAAACTTTGAGGAATAATACTAGACACAGTTAGGAAGGCTCACGAAAAGGATTCGTATTAAAAAGATTATGTTTCGATTTTATATAAATGTTTTAGTCAAGGTCGCGCAAGTGAAAACCACTGAAAACGAGACTTAGAAACCAAGGTTCCAAATGGTTAAGTATAACTTGGATTTGAGAATGGATTTCGAACCAAACTTATGATATAAGAATTTGACAAATAACATGGACTTAGTATGAGCCTATAACGAGTTAGTAATTCCTTGGTTGTGTTTCGCTTACGTGTTTAAGCATTGAGTTATAAGTGGTTTATCGAGGGGATTAACCGTGTGTTTTCGTTTGACTTTGTCTAGATTGTCCGGCATCGTCGAGAACCCCTATCACTTCTCGAGCATCAGACAAGTTTCTAAAAACCATATTTTGAAGTATGCATATACTAGATGCAAGTTATGTATGCATACTCTATCGTTCAGAGTATATTTATTTTGAAATATATGAAATATGTTGAATAAGTTTCAATCCATATTTGCAAGTTTCCCAATATTGTGCTTCCTTATCAAAACCAGTATATCATTGGTCTTGTTAATGATATTAAATCCTGCTCGTGCGATAACCAAAATCCCATGACCTTATAATACTGTTGATGGGTGGTGATGCTTTTAAGATCATACGCCTTGAATTATATGGTGTATATATTTATAAACTTTTCGTATGGTGGAAGGGGACTTTATATCATAAGGTAGGTATTTGTGTACTGGAATAAGAAAGGCTCAGAGGGTAGAGCATGTATTGAGTTTATAACTTAGCCAGCGTATCGGGGTTATTTTGTAAGGTATATTTTCGAAAACCCGGACAGAGCTTTTTAGAAAGATTTTCGCAATAATTAACCTAAAGGCAACATCACCAATAAACCAGTGTTTATTTAATTAGTAAATACTTCTGGAAGCATTTACAGATTAAATAAGCCTTATTCGTCTAATTAGATTTGTTTACTTAGATGAATATCATTTTCAAAATGTTTTCTTAAAATCGCTTTGTTCCGGAATGATAACAAAGATATCCGGTAACTGTTATTCGAGGATTAATTATTTATTTAATGAATATTGTTTTGAATATTCATCTGGGGATTACTTAAAGTATATTAATTTTGAATATTCAGTTGAAGATTATTTAATTATTTAATGAATATTATTTATATTCATTTAAGGATTATTTAATTAATGAATATTAATTTTGAATATTCATTTATCGATTATCTATTTAAGGATTATTTAATTAATGAATATTAATTTTGAATATTCATTTATCGATTATCTATTTAAGGATTATTTATTTAAGGATTATTTACCTAATGAATATTACCTTTGAGTATTCATTTGGGTTTTATTTATTTAATGAATATTATTTTCAAATATTCAATTGAGATTATTATTTAATGAATATTATTTTGAATATTCATTCGAGGTTATATTATTTTGAATATTCATTCGAGGTTATATTATTTTGAATTATTCATTCGAGGTTTATTAGTTAATGAATATTATGTGGAATATTCATTTAATCCTTATTTATTTAATGGATATTATTTCTAAATATTCATTCAAAGTTTATTTACTTAATGAATATTATTTTCGAATATTCATTTGAGGGTTTACTTATTTAATAAATGTTATTAATTATTTGAAATCAGAAAGAGGTTCCCAAAACAATGTTTTCCATTTAAGTCCGTCTTTTAAGAGGATTTAAATGCTCGCTCAACCATCAAAAATATGGGAAACCTGATTTAAGTAACTGTTATTCATTTTAAACTCTCAACTCAAAACTGTCGGGGGACAGATATTTTCTCGAAGCAATTTAGTTGCTGCAAGTCAAATATTGTGTACCACCTCAACGATAGAGGGGTAAATTCATGGAACAAGTCGATATCCATTAACAAGCAATAGCTTGGGAAATATTGGAGAATCTTCCTTTCCAACCTAGATATAACTACTTAGTGGAGTCGTATCAACAAGTGTTACACTTGGGGAAAGGAGGACGATCTTTACGTTTCAGAGTCATGGATTTCATCTGAACTAGGAGTGGTGTAAGTGGTCTAATTGCGCGGACCCATCCAACTTTTATTGGCCCAACCGTTGGCCGGGAGGTCACTGTAAGGCGGTAGACAATGTCAGGCTGTCGTGATTCTTCCATCTACATGTAGAAAACTATTTGAGCGGTGCGACCTGCTACTGATCATAGCAAGGTTAGGCACAGCGGGCGCGGTAGCAACTCCTGTATTGGTTCATCATCCAATTTGGATATTCCTGCAACATGTATTGGGGTGTAGAACCAATCGTGTTGGCAGGGGGTCGAAAAGTGTTTGGAAATGAAGTGACAATAAATTCATGCAACTTCATCTTTTATTTTATGAGTTATGACTCTGATAAAACCTGATTAAAGATATATATATATATATGCACAAGTGGATTTTGGGTTACGGAAACATTTTATTAATTTTCCTCGTAACTTCATCGTTTATATCATATGACTCTGTGGATACCCTACATAACATGAGTTATGGTAAGGGAGTTGTTTATACTGAATCACCTTATAACTTCATCTTTTAAGTGATATGTTGATATTCTGCTTATATAGCAGATATTTTTGGAAGGGTTATATTTGGTTTATTTTTAAATCTCATCTTTGATACTAGAACTTTGTTCATAATATAGCAAGAGTTGCAAAAATATTATGAAATGATATTTGAATTACAATAAAGGTACTATTTTTGGAATACCTTCCGATAAGGAAATAATTTCAGTATCGAGATATTTTGACAAATTATTGTCTTATACCCGCTTTATTCTGGGTTGAGTTAAAGGCAGAATTATGCCATACTTTCATTACCTTGCTGAGCTATCGCTCACTCTTGCTATTGTTTTATATATATTATATAGCCGCGAAGCAGGATGCCATTGGGACGGCACATACCCCGCAAGGCGTTTTCATAAACAGCTTCTAGCAGTGATCCCGAGAGTAGTACGAACCAATCGAACCAGATTACAGCTTTTGGTATTCAACTTATGTATAGATATGAGTGGTATGAGAGGATTGTGAGCATCAGAAGGCTAAGCTGGTAATGTAACATTACTTAGAAATTGTATCAGTGACAGATTCAAAGACATTTGGGTATTGTAATAAAAATTATTTATTCCGCAATGGTTGTATTTGTGTCGTTTATGAGACTCTAACCTGTGTGTGTGTGTGTGAGACATATATTGTGGGATCATGAGCAGGTGAATTATGCACGGTGTGAGTAATACAGGTAAGGCAAGGAGTAAATGGATCGTGACTACTCTAAATCCCTGACCCCGGATTTGGGGCTGTTACAGGTAGTACTAGTGATATTGCTGCTAACCTTACTGAACAACAGTTGCAACAAATAATCAGTATGTTACAAGCAAAAGTTCAACTACCTCAGGCATCTTATGCTCCCTGGATTACTACTAATGCTACTCAAGTTGCAGGTACATTTATGCAAGCAATTCTGCTATTTTTGCAAGTCCTATGACTTTTCATAAATCTACTGTATGTACTTGGATTATAGACTCAGGTGCAACTCATCATATTACACCACATCTTCATTTAGTGAGTAATCCTCAAGTACTTAAAAGTGAATTGCATCTACCAAATGGTGAAGTTTCATTTATCAATCATATTGGTACTGTCCATTTGTCATCTGAGATCATTTTAACAGATGTCTTAGTGGTACCTAAGTTTGAGTGCAATCTACTTTCAGTCCCTCAATTAACAAAATCTTCTTCACATATCATTACTTTCTCTGCTTCGAAATGTCTTATACAGGACCCTGCTTGGAAGAGGGAGAAAGAGATTGGTAGGCTTGAAGACGGTATGTACAAACTATATACATCAGTCAGTTCTCCTATAGTCAATTCAGTTCATAGTAAACATTCTGAGGTTTACAAATGGCACTGGCGCTTAGGTCATTCACCTGTTTCAGTTCTTACTCATATTAAAAGCCTCCAACTATCATCTCAATCAACTTTACCTGATTGTGATATCTGTCATATGTCTAAGCAAAACATATTAGCTTTTCCTACCAGTTCTACTGTGTCTTTAGCAGTGTTTGATCTCGTACATTGTGATGTGTGGGGGCCTTACAAGCACCCCACTCATGGTCATTGTAAATACTTTCTTACGGTTGTAGATGACTTCTCCAGATGTACTTGGTTGTTCCTTTTTACTTATAAATCTCAAGTCTCTTCACTTGTTAAAGATTTTATAAACTATGTCTATACTCAGTTTAATAAAACTATTAAGATAATTCGATCAGACAATGGCTCCGAATTTGTTAACAAAGAGTTGGTTTCTTATTTCTCTTCACTTGGCAACCAGTTGTGCACACACACCTCAACAAAATGGGGTTGTAGAACACAAACATCAACATTTGTTAAATGTAGCCAGATCACTTCGATTTCAAGCTCAGCCCCCTATTTCGTTTTGGGGAGATTGTGTACTTACTACCACACATCTATTAAATATTCTACCCTCTCCTTTACTTAAATGGGGTTTATGCATACTTATTGCTGTTGCTGCTGCTCAGAACTGGTCATTATCTCACTTAGATGTTAATAATGCCTTCCTTAACGGAGATCTTAATGAGACAGTTTACATGAGGCTCCCTCCTGGATATTTTCAGCTTTCCTCTATCCCTGCTCTTAATGGCATTACTGATACCTCTTCTTTGGTGTGTGAATTGTGAAAGTCTATCTACGGGCTCAAACAGGCTCCCAGATGTTGGTTTACTAAGTTTGCTACAGCTCTACAGGATTTCTCATTCGCACAGTCTCATGCTGATAATAGCCTATTTACTCTTCATCACAGCTCTGAGTTTGTGGCCATCCTTGTTGATAAGTGGATTTTATATATGCTTGGAACGTTTCCTATCGACTTAAATTGACTGTTTTGTACTCAAGTATGTGGTGTTTTTAATGTGTTTTGTGTTAGATAGTGCAGAGTTGGATTGTTGGCAAATTCTTGGAGCTACATTGATTATGTGATGGTGATTGAGCATTATTATGGAAGCCGGGAAGTTTTGGGCCTTGAGAGAGCAAAGGAAACTCAAGAAAATGAGTTTTGACTTTTCTGGACAGAAACCCAGGCGCGCCCGCGCCCTAGGTAGCGCGCCCGCGCTTGAAACTTGCTGTAGAAAGCTGATTTCAATTCTGAAAAGGAAACAACGAAGACCAGTCAACCCTCAGGCCTATATAAACTATTGGTGGACGATTTCATCCATATACATTGTCATATATACATACTTATCCATCCACCGGTGAGGAGAACAAGAAGACGGCTGATTACGAAGATCTAGTTTGCAACTTATCTTTGTATTCTTCTAATTAGGCGATACTTTGGATTCTCGTTTGTTCTTTCATAAACCCTAGTACTTTTATTTAGTATTCCAGACATATTTACTATCATGTTTTCATCAGAACCCACGATGATGAACGGTTCGATTATGAACTAATCGTTGTCATGGGTTCCCAACGGATTTATTTATGGATTTTAGTAGTTAATTTTTTTAAAGATGTGTGTGTGATGATTTGTTGATAACCTAGTTTGGTTATGCTTAATCTTCTTGGATGCGTAGATAACATCTAAGTTGTTTGTTAATCTCTATTGATTGCGAAAGTGGATATAGAGGTTTAGAACTTTCCATGCTAGCATAGGTTTATGTATGTTTGACATTCATGATTCGTAGGTGATTTTAACCATCTTACCTGCCCTATGTAATCTGAATGGATAACTTGCTCGTTAAACCGTTATGTTTTCAAATCTTATAGACATATAGGGTCTAAGCATAATTGGTGTATGCTCAACTTCTATCTCTTTTGTGGATGTTTGAGTGGTTTGGTATACGTATACTGAAAGGTAGCGTGTACTGATTTCGTGTTATCTGATTAGTTATCACAACCGTCGCATGCATTGATTAAAGACAAAAGGCTCTAGATGAAGTATTTAATGAAGTTAGGATCCCATGTTTTATTCTCATAAGTAATTCAACAACAAAATCTTTAGTTAATTTTAGTCTTGATAATTTGTTTAGTTAATTTAGTTAATCAAAACACAACTTTGATACTTGTCTTAACATTGAACAATAGCCATACATTGTTGCATAAGTGCATAACTATAGTAACCAAAGCAGTCTCTGTGGGAACGAACTCTACTTTCATATATTACTTGTTGACCGCGTACGCTTGCGTGATTTTGTGTGAACAAGTTTTTGGCGCCGCTGCCGGGGACTCGGTGTTATTTATATAGTTTATGTGCTTGTCATCAGTGGTCGTTAAATTTCACTGACTCGGATTATTCTCGCCAATTTTACTTTGTTTGGTGTGTTTCAGATACTTTAGTAAGCGTGTATGCGAACACGTTCTCAATCTCGGAAAGAAGAACTTGAATTGAATCTAGTTATGGGAGAACCAGCAACAGAAACGAAGGCTTTGAAGGACTATTCTCAGCCAAAGATCAATGACATTCAATATAGTATTGTCAGACCGGCTATTGCGGCTAATACTTTCGAAATCAAGCCTGGCACTATTCAGATGGTGCAGAACTCAGTTCAGTTTAGGGGTGCTCCGACGGAAGACCCTAATATGCATATTAGGGATTTCATTGAGATTTGCGACACCTTCAAGTTCAACGGAGTGTCAGAAGATGCTGTGAAGCTGAGACTTTTCCCATTTTCTTTGAGGGATAAGGCTAAGGGTTGGTTGCACTCTCTACCAGCAGGTTCTATTGCTACATGGGAGGATCTGGCTCAGAAGTTTCTCACTAAATTCTTCCCGATGGCTAAAACAGCAGCAATCAGGAATGCTCTTACTCAGTTTGCACAGCATTCTGGAGAAACTTTATGTGAAGCTTGGGAGCGCTACAAGGAGATGCTTAGGAAGTGTCCTCATCATGGAATGCCTGATTGGATGGTGATCAATTGTTTTTATAATGGTCTGGGAGGTCAATCTCGGCCAATGCTTGATGCGGCATCAGGTGGAGCTCTTTGGGCTAAAAGCTACGATGAAGCTTACGAACTTATTGAGATGATGGTTGCGAATGAATACCAGAATCCAACTCAGAGGTTATCACAAGGCAAGGTAGCAGGGGTTCTGGAAGTGGATGTAGCTACTACTATTGCTGCACAGCTAAAGGCGTTGTCTATGAAGGTGGATTCCTTGTCTAACTATGGAGTTCAGCAGGTTGCTAGTTTGTGTGAACTATGTGCGGGTGCACATGACACGACTCAATGTGCCATATCTAATGAATTGGCACAGTTTGTGAGCAATTTCCAGAGATCACAACAGCCAGTGCCTAATGCCTATCATCCGAATAACAGGAACCACCCGAATTTCAGCTGGAGTAACAATCAGGGTGGTCAAAATCAGCCACAATAACTGTATCAGCAGTATCAAGGTCAGCAGTATGGAGCCAGACCTTATAATCTTTCTGGTCAACAGTAATAGTATGCTCCAAGGCAACCATATCAACCACCAGGTTTTCAACAATTATCACAAGGGAACGTTGGTCAGTCGTCTAATGAAAAGTCTGAATTGGACGAATTGAGGCTAATGTGCAAGAGCCAAGCTGTTTCAATCAAGACTCTGGAGAATCAAATCAATCAAGACTCTGGAGAATCAAATCGGTCAGATTGCCAATGCCTTGTTGAATAGACCACATGGAACTCTCCCTAGTGATACGGAAGCTAACCCTGGCAAAAGAGAGGTCAAGGAACATGTCAAAGCAGTTACCTTGCGTTCTGGAAAGGTTACGAGTGACCAAAACTCAGAAAATGCAGAAAATGAAGAAATTTTGGATTCCCAGCAGAAGGTGGAGCGCGCCCGCGCCTGACATTCTGCCAGAAATTGAAGAAAAAGAGGAAAAAGCAAGTTTGGGGGAAAACGAAGCGGAAAAGCGTGACCATTCTACTAAGAAATCTGTTTCGAAGCAAAGTATAGAGACCAAGGAGGTCTATCCTCCTCCGCCATTCCCTAAACGACTTCAGAAACAGAAGTTGGATAAGCAGTTTGCTAAATTTCTGGAGGTTTTCAAGAAGTTGCAAATCAATATACCTTTTGCGGAAGCTCTTGAACAAATGCCGAGCTACGCAAAGTTCATGAAGGGTATCCTATCTCGGAAGTTGAAACTCGAGGAGTTGGAGACTGTTGCTTTAACAGAAGAATGTAGTGCTATCCTACAGCAGAAGTTACCTCCAAAACTCAAGGATCCAGGGAGTTTGACCATACCGTGCACAATCGGTAATTTATCCTTCAACAAGTGCTTGTGTGACTTGGGAGCTAGTATTAATCTGATGTCGTTGTCGGTATTCATGCAACTTGGGCTGTCTGAGCCAAAACCTACAAACATGTCCTTGCAGTTAGCTGATAGGTCGATCACATATCCAAGGGGTATAGTGGAGGATGTGTTGGTTAGAGTGGATAAGCTCATCTTCCCCGCTGATTTTGTGATCCTGGACTTTGAGGAAGATAAGAAGATTCCTGTTATCTTGGGAAGGCCGTTCTTAGCTACAGGCCGTACTTTGATCGATGTGCAGAAAGGAGAACTTACAATGAGGGTACATGACCAGAATGTCACCTTCAGTGTATTCAATGCAATGAAGTTTCCTACAGAGGAAGAAGAGTGTTTTTCAGTGGACTTGGTTGAGTCTGCAGTTTACACGGAGATCGAGCAATTGCTTAAGTCATATACCTTGGAGAAGGTACTGATAGGAGATTCTGAGACTGAAGACAAAGAAAGAGAAGAGCAACTGCAGTACTTGAATGCCTCTCCGTGGAAAAGAAAGATTGACATGCCATTTGATTCTCTTGGCATAGCAGAGCTAAAAAAATCTCAGGAGCGTCTCAAGCCATCTATTGAAGAAGCACCTACTCTTGAACTTAAACCACTACCGGAGCACTTAAGGTATGCTTTCTTAGGTGATGCATCTACTTTACCTGTGATTATTGCATCTAACTTGTCAGGTAGTGAAGAAGAAAAACTTTTGCGAATTCTGAGAGAGTTCAAGTCAGCCATTGGTTGGACCACAGCGGATTTCAAGGGAATAAGCCCTTCGTATTGTATGCATAAGATTCCGCTTGAACCAGGATGTAAGCCAACAGTGGATCCTCAAAGGAGGCTCAATCCTATTATGAAAGAGGTGGTGAAGAAAGAAATTCTTAAGTGGCTGGATGCAGGAATTATCTATCCTATTTCAGACAGTTCTTGGGTGAGTCCGGTGCAATGTGTGCCTAAGAAAGGAGGCATGACAGTAGTTGTAAACGAGAAGAATGAGCTCATCCCTACTCGGACAGTTACAGGGTGGAGAATTTGCAGGGATTACCGAAAGCTGAATAAAGCCACCAGAAAAGATCACTTCCCTCTTCCGTTCATTGATCAGATGCTAGACATGTTGGCTGGTCATGAGTTCTATTGCCTACTGGATGGTTATTCAGGTTACAATCAGATTTGCATTGCTCCAGAGGATCAGGAGAAGACTACATTCACATGTCCTTTTGGCACTTTTGCGTTCCGTCGCGTTTCTTTCGGACTCTGTGGTGCACCAGCAACTTTTCAGAGGTGTATGATGGCCATTTTCTCAGATATGATTGGCATTAATATGGAGGTGTTCATGGATGACTTTTCAGTTTTTGGAACTTCTTATGACCAGTGTCTACAGAATCTTGGCATGGTGCTGAAAAGGTGTGTTGAGACCAATTTGGTGCTCAACTGGGAAAAATGTCACTTCATGGTGCAAGAAGGGATCATTCTTGGGCATAAGGTATCTAGCAAGGGGCTTGAAGTGGATAAAGCCAAAGTGGAGACGATTGAAAATCTTCCTCCACCAATCTCAGTTAAAGGAATTCGCAGTTTTCTTGGTCATGCGGGTTTCTATCGGCGATTCATTCAAGACTTCTCCAAAATCTCTAAACCCTTATGTCGTTTGTTGGAAAAGGATGTTCCTTTCAAGTTTAATTGATGAAGATTGCTTGGCTGCTTTCGAGCTTTTGAAGAAGAAGTTGACTACTACTCCTATTATCACTGCACCTGATTGGGATGAACCTTTTGAGTTGATGTGTGATGCTAGTGACTATGCAGTGGGAGCTGTTCTTGGGCAAAGGAAGAACAAGGTGTTTCATGTGATTTACTATGCTAGCAAAACTCTCAACGATGCGCAGCTGAATTACACTACTACAGAGAAGGAGCTCCTGGCAATTGTCTACAGTTTTGAGAAATTCAGGTCGTATTTGCTTGGGACGAAGGTAGTAGTCTATAATGATCATGCAGCCATTCGTTTTCTGATTTCGAAGAAAGATTCAAAGCCTCGGTTGATTCGTTGGATTCTTTTGCTGCAAGAGTTTGATTTGGAGATCAAGGACAGAAAGGGTACAGAAAACCAGGTGGCTGAATATTTGTCACGTTTGGAAGACCACGGTACGGATTCAAGGGATAAAACTCTTATCAATGAATTTTTTCCTGATGAACAACTTTTTGGGGTGCAAGATGAAGAACCATGGTTTGCAGATATTGTGAACTATCTTGTAAGTAATGTCATCCCTGCTGAATTCTCTTATGCTCAAAGGAAGAAGTTTCTGCATGATGTGAAGTGGTACCGTTGGGACGAGCCATTTTTATTCAGACAGGGAGCTGATCAGGTGATAAGGAGGTGCATTCCTTATAGTGAAACTGAGGGTGTTTTGCGAGATTACCATTCCACCACTTATGGAGGTCATTATGGTGGAGAGAAGACAACTACTCGAGTACTTCAGGCAGGATTCTACTGGCCGACTCTGTTTAAAGACACTCATTAGTTTGTGTTGAGATGTGATTGATGCCAAAGGGTTGGTAATATCTCTAGGAGGAATGAGATGCCTCTTAATATGCTGCTTGAAGTGGAGATTTTCGATGTGTGGGGAATCGATTTCATGGGTCTGTTTGTTTCTTCATGCAATAATCAGTACATATTGTTAGCTGTGGATTATGTTTCTAAATGGGTCGAGGTAAAAGCTTTACCTACCAATGATGCTCAAGTGGTGTTGAGTTTTCTGCATAAGCAAATCTTCATGCGTTTCGGAACTCCAAGGGTAATCATCAGTGATGAGGGTACGCATTTTTGCAACCGCAAGTTCACAACCTTGATGGCTAGGTTTAATATCAATCATCGTGTTGCTACTGCCTATCACCCTCAGACAAATGGCCAAGCTGAAGTTTGTAACAGGGAGATCAAGCGTATTCTCGAGAAAGTGGTAAATCCTTCGAGGAAGGATTGGTCGTTGAAGCTTGATGAAGCTGTTTGGGCCTACAGGACAGCTTACAAGACTCCGTTGGGTACGTCACCGTTTCAGCTGGTGTATGGTAAGGCTTGTCATTTGCCTGCCGAGCTAGAGCACAAGGCATATTGGGCTTTGAAGAAGTTGAATTTTGATTTGTCAGCTGCTGGTAAGAAAAGAATGCTTCAGATTAACGAGTTGGATGAGTTTCGGCTACAGGTTTATGAAAATCACAAGTTATACAAGGAGAAGGTAAAGAGATGGCATGATAAGAAGTTGGTGCACAAGTCCTTTGTGCCTGGCCAACTTGTTTTGCTTTTCAACTCTCGTCTCAAGCTTTTTCCAGGAAAACTTAAGTCAAGGTGGTCGGGGCCATTCACGGTCAAAACTGTGTTTCCACATGGTGCAGTGAAAGTTTTTGATAAGTCACCGGATGAAGCATTCAAGGTCAATGGTCAGAGGTTAAAACCGTATTTTGGTGAACGGGTGAATCGCGAGGCGGAGACCGCGGTTCTTGTTTCAGCTGATTAAGGAGTCAGGAATCACGTCAAGCTATTGACGTAAAACGAGCGCTTCATGGGAGGCAACCCATGCTATTGTTGTAAGTATTTTTCATTTATAAAAAAAAAAAAAAAAAAAGCAGAAAAAGGTTTTTGGTAGGAAGGGTAGCGCGCCCGCGCCCATTCTCTGTCCAGAAAAGAAAACGAAAAAAAAAAGAAAAAACTTCCCCAAATCAGTTTCTTTTTAGTTTTTCACCTATTTAAACATTACCATACCCCTCACCAACCCATATCTTAAAACCCTAGCCCCTAAACTCATCTCTCTCATTCTCTCTCTCTAACCTATACATACACTTCTATACATCTCTTTTCAATTCAATGGCTCCACCAAAGAGAGGTCGTTATGCGGGTAGTAGTAGCACTCGTCGTTCTTCTTCTGAGGAGGAGTCGAGTATTGGTGTTGGGGGTGAGAAGTTTTCTTCTCCGGAGGCTCAATTGGAGTTTACACGGTTGTTATCCAAGGCAGTGGCTAAAGAAAGGGGATTTTTGCCTCAACCCGCTGATGGGCATTTGTTTAGTATGATTACAAAGAGGGGTTGGAAATCCTTTTGTGAAGCGCCGGAGCCGGTCCCGTTGTCTATTGTGCGGGAGTTTTATGCTAATGCTAAAGCCGACAAGAACGGTTATAGTGTTGTGCGGGGGTTTACTATGGATTACACGGCGAAGGCAATTCATCGGGTTTTGAATTTGCCTAGGAGGAAGAGGGGTGAAGAGGATTGGTCTTTCAAGACTCGGGATGATCTTGATCTTGAGTATATTCTTGAGGAGATTTGTGTCCCTGGCACGACTTGGAAATACAGGGCTGGTACCAATGAGCCGATTACTTTCCCAGCTTCTGCAATGAACAGGTATGCAAGGGCTTGGAATTTGTTTTTATGTGCTAATATTTTGCCTTCTTCGCATTCGCATGAGGTTACGGTGGAAAGGGCCATTATTCTGTGGGGTATTCTGAATGAAGAGTACATTGATCTTGGAGAGCTCCTTAATAAGAGTATTGTAAAGTTCTTGAAGGGTGGTACAACGGGGGCGATTCCTCATGCCTCTATTGTTACCAAGCTATGTTCTGCTGTTGGTGTTCGTTGGTCTGAGGAGGAGCAAGTTCAGTTACCAAGTGCTCCTATAGATCCTTCGACGATTTCGAGGATGGAGGATTGGGATGGTGGTGCCCCGGACTACTATGGTTTGGGGTATACTGATTTTGATGCTGAGGAATGAGAGGCTCCACCTCGTGAGTCTGTAGCAAGGAGGGAACGTCCATCTCGGATTCAGCGTGAGGTGGATAGGTCTAGTTTAGAGGATGTGCAGTATAGGCGGCTGACGCGGCGCATTGATGCGATGCATGACAGTCATAGCCGTTTTGCTCAGGATTTGACTCAGGCTTTGAGTACTGCATTCAGAGCCACTAGGGTTGATATCGCTTGGCCTACTTTTGGAGCTGATTCTATTTATCCACCACCGGATACACCACCCGAGGAGGGTGGTCCTGCTGATGATTAGGTATTCTCTGCACTTTCCTTTTTATTACCTTCAATGAGGACATTGAATATTGTAAGTTTGGGGGTGATAATTGAGGAATTTTAGTGTGTGTGTTCATGTAGGATTCATATTGCATTTATAGTTAGTTCATTCATATCTTTGCATAATTGTCATATAGGGCATTCTGTTTGCATTTAGATCTATCATGTGAGTCCATTTAGTTGCATTTGCATAGCATATTTCATGATCCCTTAGAACTTGACTATTTCTTGGTTTATGAGTCGATGTTGATGGGAGTTTGGTAGTGATGAATAGAGGGATGATTAAGTTTCTATGAAGTTGACTTGCATGCCAGAAACAAATCATTTTCATAAGTCTCATTGGTTGCTTTTAGATTTGATCAGACCATGTTTTGTTTGGATGTTAGAATTTAACTACTTGCTTACATTTAGAATGTTCGTCTATTCTCTTGAAAACAAAGAAGCACTTAAGTCTAAGTTTGGGGGAAACCAGGGATTTCATCCTAGTTGTTAATAAAGGCTAGGCGTCAAATGGCTAGTAGCCGCTCATGAAAATGAGTAGTCTAGGGTGGGATGAGAAAAAAAGCAAAGTGCACTCATTCCGAAATAAAAAAAAAAGAAAAAAAAAAAGAAAAAAAGAAAAAAAAAAGAGTTGTTTTAGTTGTTTTATGCAGAATTGATCAGGTTGAGCTCTTTAATACTCGAGCAATTAAGTTCTAGGGGACTTTGTGCCTAGTCACCTAAGACTTTTCCGGTCTGGGATCCACTAACCTAACGCTCGCTACATGGGTATTATTGTATAAGCCTTTTGGGGTCTCAGCCATTGCACGGTCAAATAAGCATGTGTGTCATAATAAAGCATGAATTCCTGTCTAGCTCAAGTGGATTATAAAGTGTCTTTAAGTGGTTTCTTGTGTCTAGAGTTCATTCTGTTTATAAGCTTGTGGTTGTTTTGGTGAAGAATAGGATATGGTCTTGATTTAGTTTGAGAGTATATTGATGAGCATTGCACACACGCACGTTTCTGTGTTTGTATGGTTAGTATACGGGAATTTGGTCGAACTCTGTTTGAAAGATTACATTCTTTGAGATGTTGGCTTCTTGATTGGTTATGGTTAGTTTGAGGGGATCGTTTGCATTATCATATTAGTTGCATTCATGCATTGCATTATATATATATAGAGTCTGTTTATGCTTGAGGACAAGCATCAGTTTAAGTTTGGGGGTGTGATAAGTGGATTTTATATCTGCTTGGAACGTTTCCTATCGGCTTAAATTGACTGTTTTGTACTCAAGTATGTGGTGTTTTTAATGTGTTTTGTGTTAGATAGTGCAGAGTTGGATTGTTGGCAGATTCTTGGAGCTACATTGATTATGTGATGGTGATTGAGCATTATTATTGAAGCCGGGAAGTTTTGGGCCTTGATAGAGCAAAGGAAACTCAAGAAAATGAGTTTTGACTTTTCTGGACAGAAACCCAGGCGCGCCCGCGCCCTAGGTAGCGCGCCCGCGCTTGAAACTTGCTGTAGAAAGCTGATTTCAATTCTGAAAAGGAAACAGCGAAGACCAGTCAACCCTCAGGCCTATATAAACTATTGGTGGACGATTTCATCCATATACATTGTCATATATACATACTTATCCATCCACCGGTGAGGAGAACAAGAAGACGGCTGATTACGAAGATCTAGTTTGCAACTTATCTTTGTATTCTTCTAATTAGGCGATACTTTGGATTCTCGTTTGTTCTTTCATAAACCCTAGTACTTTTATTTAGTATTCCAGACATATTTACTATCATGTTTTCATCAGAACCCACAATGATGAACGGTTCGATTATGAACTAATCGTTGTCGTGGGATTCTAACGGATTTATTTATGGATTTTAGTAGTTAATTGTTTTAAAGATGTGTGTGTGATGATTTGTTGATAACCTAGTTTGGTTATGCTTAATCTTCTTGGATGCGTATCTAACATCTAAGTTGTTTGTTAATCTCTATTGATTGCGAAAGTGGATATAGAGGTTTAGAACTTGCCATGCTAGCATAGGTTTATGTATGTTTGACATGCATGATTCGTAGGTGATTTTAACCATCTTACCTGCCCTATGTAATCTGAATGGATAACTTGCTCGTTAAACCGTTATGTTTTCAAATCTTATAGACATATAGGGTCTAAGCATAATTGGTGTATGCTCAACTTCTATCTCTTTTGTGGATGTTTGAGTGGTTTGGTATACGTATACTGAAAGGTAGCGTGTACTGATTTCGTGTTATCTGATTAGTTATCACAACCGTCGCATGCATTGATTAAAGACAAAAGGCTCTAGATGAAGTATTTAATGAAGTTAGGATCCCATGTTTTATTCTCATAAGTAATTCAACAACAAAATCTTTAGTTAATTTTAGTCTTGATAATTTGTTTAGTTAATTTAGTTAATCAAAACACAACTTTGATACTTGTCTTATCATTGAACAATAGCCATACATTGTTGCATAAGTGCATAACTATAGTAACCAAAGCAGTCTCTGTGGGAACGAACTCTACTTTCATATATTACTTGTTGACCGCGTACGCTTGCGTGATTTTGTGTGAACACTTGTCTATGTAGATGACATTTTGATTACTGGCAACTCTAATGTCCTTATACATCAGGTTAAAGACTGTCTTCATACCAAGTTTAAGCTCAAAGATATTGGCCCTTTAAAGTATTTTCTTGGTGTTGAGGTTGCTCGATCTTCTACTGGCATTTATATGCATCAAACAAAGTATGCTTTGGATATTCTGAATGACACTGGTCTTATTGGTGCTAAGCCCTCTAAAATCCCAATGGAACAAAATCATTCACTTCAAGATAGCAAGAGTTCTCATATGTCTGTTTCTAACTCCTCCTTATATAGACGGATTGTTGGTCGTCTGTTGTATCTTACGGTAACATGGCCTGATATTTCCTATCCAATTCAGGTGTAATCTCAGTTCTTATCTAGACCTCGTGTTGATCATCTTAATGCTGCATATAAAGTCATTCGTTATCTCAAGAATTCTCCTGGTCAGGGTATTTTCATGTCTGCTACTTCTCCTCCAGTTTTAACTGCATTTTGTGATTCTGATTGGGCTGGGTGTCACATTTCTCGTCAATCTTTGACTGGTTTCTGTATCCAGTTTGGCGACTCTCTTGTGTCCTGGAAGTGTAAGAAACAACATATGGTCTCTCGCTCCTCAGCTGAGGCTGAGTATAGGTGTATGGTCGACACTGTGTGTGAAATTACCTGGCTCCTGGCTGTGTTTAAAGCATTGGGCTACTTTCATCTGACTCCTGTTTCGTTGCATAGTGACAGTAGGTCAGCCCTGTATATTGCCTCTAACTCTGTCTTTCATGAACGAACAAAGCATATTGAGCTTGATTGTCATATTGTTCGGGAAAAACTGAATCTCAATGTCATTTCGATTGCTCATATTGCTTCGCAGTCTCAGCCTGCGGATATGTTCACCAAATCCCTTGCTTCTCATCAGTTGTCAGTATTGCTATCCAAGTTGGGTGTTTGTAATCTCTTCCAAACTCCAACTTGAGGGGATATGTTATGACTATGCTGCTACTGTCATGTCATGTCAGCAACATCTGTAGAAAGCCAGACTGGATGCCAGCTGTTATCTGTTATATGTAACAGAATTCTGTTATAGTTTAGTAGTGTTATATGTAACACGGCCTGATATTTCCTATCCAATTCAGGTGTAATCTCAGTTCTTATCTAGACCTCGTGTTGATCATCTTAATGCTGCATATAAAGTCATTCGTTATCTCAAGAATTCTCCTGGTCAGGGTATTTTCATGTCTGCTACTTCTCCTCCAGTTTTAACTGCATTTTGTGATTCTGATTGGGCTGGTTGTCACATTTCTCGTCAATCTTTGACTGGTTTCTGTATCCAGTTTGGCGACTCTCTTGTGTCCTGGAAGTGTAAGAAACAACATATGGTCTCTCGCTCCTCAGCTGAGGCTGAGTATAGGTGTATGGTCAACACTGTGTGTGAAATTACCTGGCTCCTGGCTGTGTTTAAAGCATTGGGCTACTTTCATCTGACTCCTGTTTCGTTGCATAGTGACAGTAGGTCAGCCCTGTATATTGCCTCTAACTCTGTCTTTCATGAACGAACAAAGCATATTGAGCTTGATTGTCATATTGTTCGGGAAAAACTGAATCTCAATGTCATTTCGATTGCTCATATTGCTTCGCAGTCTCAGCCTGCGGATATGTTCACCAAATCCCTTGCTTCTCATCAGTTGTCAGTATTGCTATCCAAGTTGGGTGTTTGTAATCTCTTCCAAACTCCAACTTGAGGGGATATGTTATGACTATGCTGCTACTGTCATGTCATGCCAGCAACATCTGTAGAAAGCCAGACTGGATGCCAGCTGTTATTTGTTATATGTAAAAGAATTCTGTTATAGTTTAGTAGTGCTCACAGTTAGTTAGTATAAAGTGTAATGATTCATGGTCTGTAAGTTTAACTTTCTGATAACAATGATAAGATTAGTTCTTCTTCTGCTTCCGCTCTATCTTGCAACTCTCTGAAACTGTCAAGTACTTCCAAATCTGTTATTCCAATTTATCTTCAAAAGTCACAAAATTTCGTGACTTTGCTCCATCACTTATTTGTAACACGATAATCATATAGAATGAGATCTTTGGGAACAACTTAGTATACATGTGTGTGACAAAGGTATCCCTAACATTGTAGTTTAGTGGCTTTTTTTTTTTACTAAATATTTTAGTGGCTTCTCACTCTTAAGAAAGAAAAAAAGTGAGGATACATACAATTTTGCTCTTTTTTTTTGTTTAATTCCACAAACATGTCAAGTTGGCTTTTATGAAAATGTACAATAGCACAAATTGTTGTTAGTTATAAGCCACTAGCTCCTATCAAATTTTTATGTGTGTTCAAGTCGTTAATTTATTTTAACCGATGAACATAACTTTAGTACTGGACTAGCAATAGCTCATCTGTATTTTCAAGACTACTCCATAAATTCTAATCCTAAAACCTGTATTTCTTTTCCTAATATTTTAATCAAAACACAAAAAAATTCAAGTACTTACTAAAAAACGATCATATCAGTCACACCTACGGACGACAAATACCTATAAAAGGACCACTACTCCACTCAACCTCACTGATCTGATCAGGCAAGTTTAGAAATTGGGTAAAATATGTTCTAATCGTTTGAGAAATATGAAAGTGAGTGCAACGAATCACTAACCAGATTTTACTATAATTTTTAGTCCAAAGTAGCTTAATCTCATTGTGACCATCCAAGGTAACCTCCTTTTAAAGAAGTCAATTTTAGTGGTGAATTAAGTGT
Source organism: Heracleum sosnowskyi (assembly GCA_030848705.1). Classification (NCBI taxonomy): domain Eukaryota; kingdom Viridiplantae; phylum Streptophyta; class Magnoliopsida; order Apiales; family Apiaceae; genus Heracleum; species Heracleum sosnowskyi. The sequence continues at coordinate 54,776,640 of CM061238.1, read as the reverse complement.
GTGTGCGTGTATTCTGTTGTGATCAAGAGATTTTCGCTATAGAGTCTAAACTTCTGGTTTTCTCGATTATTTAATCCGATATCTTGTCATTTTCATTAAGCATCTGCAGTAATGAACCAAAGATCAAAGGAGGTTGTAGTCAGAAATGTACTTACATTATATAGCCTTCTTTTACTAAACCTATACATTCTTAATTTTTGGTAGTTGCGATATTTTATCATGGTCGACTCCATATGCACTAATTAGATTTTAACACTTGAAAAGCAAAGTTTATTATCTATGGAATTGACTGCAATTTCATGCAATAAAACAGGTAATTTTTCTTGAAGGAGAGAACACAGCTCTCCAATATTACAAGGGAGTTGAAGCTCTTTTTAACTATCAGTAACATGTCAAAATCAAAACCTCTCAAGTTTAAAATGTACAAGTCCCAATCCAGAAAAAGTTGGCAAAACATCCACAAATGTATTGTATTTATTTGCTTGAAATTGAGATTCCCACTTTAAATTTGATCTTCAATGGCAACCATCTCTCAGTCCTATCTTTTTCCCAGTAACCCAACTCAGGAAAACTCAAACCCCAGGTAATTTTCGCTGTATCATTTGCACACTACACTCACTCACTCTCACTCTCTCTCTCTCTCTTCCCCCCCCCCCCCCCTCTCTCTCTCTCTCAAAGAAGCAAGTCATCAAGATGCCAATGCTGAAATATTGTAACACCCCCATCAATAATTAAATGAGGGGCTACTTATTAAATCATAAACCTGAATACAGAGCACTAAAATCCCTAACATAATAATTAAATGGTCTAAATAATTCTAGAAGTTCATAACCTTAATCAATGAAATAGAGGGTAGCTCTCCATCACACAGTCCCATATCCCTCTAAACACCTTCCAGAAAAAGAATACGACATGAGCCAAACGCCCAGTACGGATTTGGAATATAGTTTATAAAACAGAAAAATAGATATAAATATTTGACAGTTATAATAAAACAGTTATTTTTAAAAATAAGCATGGCTGAAACAACGAAAGGGGTAGGATATTTCATACCGAGATCAGAACATAACATATACAAATACATACATCATAGGGTACCGTAATGTATGCAACAAATCGGATAACGTGTACGGCATATACATCGTCATCGCCAAATCAAATCACAAATCAAATCAAACTCTGGGTGCACCCACATATCCTGAAACAAATATCAAAATGCGCAAAAGCTCCTCCCAAGAGCTAAGAGAAAGATACGCCATGACCAATCACACTGCCATGGAAGTGTCATGCCACTGGTGGCGCAATGACATGGCTGTAGTACCCCTACAACTGGTTAACTCGGTATACCCTATATCACTAAGGGTCCAAATAAAATATTTCACACAAGATAAAAGCATATTTTATTTTAGAAAGACAAATACTCGAAGCAGATATGTAATATTTACAATTTTCTAAAAATCGCTGATACAGATATTGAGATATTTCGTAACAGAACTGAGACAAATATATAAATATTTCGAAACAGAAATAAAACAGATATTTTAATATTTTGGAATGGAAATGAGCGAGATGTTCAGATATTCCAAAAGGATAATTTAAGATGCAAATTTTCTTAGAAAACCCCAAAAATAGATTTTTCTAAATATTGCAAAATAGTTTTTGAAATAACTTTAAAGAGTCAAAACGGATAATACTAGAATTGATTTGAGAACTGAATAAAACAAATATACTCGTTCTTAACATAAGTAGCGCTGAATGAAAGGGAGAGAAATCCATACCTCACAAATTGCAAATTCAAATACTAAGAAAATCCGCAAACAATCGAGCTATATTCCTGGCTCCCGATCTAAATTACAGAATAAGAAATACTTAATACTAACACTTGTACGATTTATAACTTAACCTAAATTTATGGCAATATTAGTAACGCAGTGAATATAAAGGTTACCTACAACATTAAACTATTATGTTAAAGTACTCACCTTGGTTTATCAGATTGTGACATTAACAGTCTAAATCAATATAATATTATAAAACTTGATTAATGCTCTTTTGGCCAACACGTGGTTCACTAATGGTTTTAGCATGACACCATTTCAAGTTATTATTATTAAACTCAAACATTAGCCTTAATATTTCAAAATTATTGCTTTGACTTCTCTGCCTGGACACACATACGCGGACATTGTATTGGCTAAACTAATAAAATATTAACAAGACTTGTATTCATATGTTATTAACTTTTAATGTCTTGAATTATGTATACACCATATGTAACTAACCTGTAATTATCAAGTGATGACATATATGAAATTTTACAATTTCGATAATTATAATTAGTACAAAATCATTCTAATTAATATCAATGATGATCGAAACAATGTTAAACTTAAATATTTAAATAATATGTATGAGATTCTAGGAACTATGAAATTTAACTAGGTGCACAAGTGTATATCTGTGATTACCTTAATCAACTCAAAAATTCAAACCAACAACAATGAATCCAATCTCTGCTTCTTGGTCTTTTTTTCTGTTTCTCTGCCTTTGCTTTTCTCTATACGCAGCTTTTAGTGTAGGTTTTTTTTTTTATTAGCTCCCGTCCTATACCGAGGGTGTACATGTATTGCTCCAGATATCCAACTTCTAATAATTAAATACACACTTATTATTAATACTTTTTCTTTTCTCATTAACCAAAACTTTTAATTACTTATTCTAATTCTATTATTATTATTATTATTATTATTATTATTATCATCCAAATTATCTAAATTCTATTTAAAATTTCTGTATATTAGATATATACCCCCTTAAAAAGGATTCTGTCCCCGGAATCAAAAGAAACTAAAATACAAAACTAAATTGAATAGTTTTTAGAAATGCTCTTGACTTTGTATTCTAGTTCCAAGGTGCTTGTATTATCCTAATGAATTGTAATATTCGTGATTTAATAATAATAATAACAATAATAATAATAATATTTGATTTTGAAAAGATTTGGTTATTAAATTAAATTACTAATTAGAAAAGAAGTTGGAAATCGATCATATATATTAAACTCAACCCTAATCAAGTGTTTGGTGAAGCTTATTATTGAGAGCCGCATTGGCGATAAAACAGAGCAAAAGGGACGAGAGAGATTGTGTTCTTGGGTCTGTGATCAAAAAGGTATTCTTTAATTGCTCTTATAATTATATAGTTGACTGTATATCCTAGTAACAGAGTATATGAATTTATTACGTTATAATCTTTTGTGTATGTTGGGTCCTGATAAGTTTGTAGAAGGGGGGTTGAATACAAACTATACCGTTTTATCGAAATTTGTTCTTTGAATAATTTAACAATTAAGAACAAATTAATGCGGAATATAAATGAAACAAAATTCAAGTTAAATATAAACTATATTAAACTTGAAGGGTGTTGCAAATACAATAAGGATTACAAAGTATTTATCTCAAACTAATTAATACAAATTTAGAATAAATTCGACATGAACTTTTCTAATATTTGTAATAAAAAGATCGAATGCTAAAAGCAAGTTCGAGATAAATTCTAGGGATAAAAATCCTCTAGATAATCAAAGCAATACAAGTAATCAACTTCTAGTGGTTTGGATTTAACAATACAAACTAGAATTAATTGCTTGAGAAGAAATGAGATCAAAAGCTTTTCTTCCGTTCTTGCTTCAGAGAGAAATGTCTGTTCTGTGTATATGATGATACAAGTCTATCTCTTTTCTATATTTTTGGCCACGGGTAAAAGCAAATTCATTTGCCTTGTATGACCTGCAAGACTGTCTTGTATGACCTCAAGTAACTCCAACCACTTTCGGTAGAACCTTAGGAAATAAGCTTGTATGACCTGAAAAATGAATTAGGTATGACCTAGCATACCAATCATCATTTTTCGGTAGAACCTACACAAAACAGCTTGTATGACCTTGGCAATCATTCTGTATGACCTTTAGTAATCATACTATATGACCTACCAAAATGATTGTGTTTTGGATATTAACATTTCGGTAGAACCTACAATCAGTAGGTTAGGTCATACCGAATTACTTAAAAAAAGTCATACCGAAAATTCTAAATTAAAATCCTTTTAATTTATTAGTTAGATTAAATTAAATGTTAAATTAATTCTTTTAGAGAATTAAGTTAATAAATAATTTAGTCAACTAAATTAGTTAATTTAATAAATAAATTTAATTCTTATAGAATTAAATTATTTATTAATTTAACATTAACAGAATTTAATCTAAAATATCAAGCTTCTTGAATCTTCTCAAAACCACTGAATATAGATGATTTAATTCCACTGATTGATGTCGTCATTCGATGCACTGTCTGGTTCATGAATAACTGACTTCAATGATAATTCTTCATCTTTAAAACATTTAAAGCTGTGGCTTCTTTTCTTTAGCTTTGAATAAACTCAGTATCCTGTACTTCTTCTGTCACCAACTGGAAATCTCTGTCACTGTAGTAAATCCACTTTCTTGAATACTTCACTGAGGCTTGAACAATACATTGAACTTCTTTCAATGTAGAATAACTTTAAGTCTGTAGATGACTTTAATACTCCATTCTCTTGACAGATAAAACTCTCTGAGATTCCTGTGACCTTTAATCTAATATTTACTTATTACATTCTTGTTTAAGTTAAGTAGAATCCTCGAATTACAAATAGGCTATAGCATATGCCTTTCAATCTCCCCCTATTTGTTTGTTAGAGAATAACAACCAAATACCTAGAGGATCACTCAACTAAAACCAAGAAAAAGATAAGACTCTTAAGCCTAAGTAAATACTAGAAAGTTCTGGATCAAATATGACATTTCCAGATTTCACCAGTAAAGATAAATACAAGACAGATGTTCCTTTAGACTGAACATATGATAACATTGAACCTGTCTTGATTTACCTAAGCTCTATACATATAACATTTACAAAACAGAGCTAACTTTCCTTTACTCCCCTGAAACTCCTTGTTAGATATAATTGCTGACGTTTGTTCATCAGTGTTTAAGTACCAGGTACATATCAGAGTTTACATAGAAGCCAGTCAGAGTTTGATAAAGTCTGACTGGGTGAAGAGTTTACATGGAAGCCGGTCAGAGTTTGTTAAAGTCTGATAGGGTGATAGTTGACTTAGCTGTCGGTGCAAAGATAAAGATTCTAGAAGCAATATATTCTGAAGATGGAAAGAAGCAGAATATATTGATACAGCTAAGGAGACTGGACAGAAGACTGAAGCAATCCTTAATTGATAATAATTGTATAGCTAATTTATAGGAATATCAATTAGAGATGGATTGTAAGTAGCTGTGTACTATATAAACACAGATAGGTTATCCCTAGAAGGGATACGCGAACATTGAATATATTATTCTTGTAACCTAGTAGCTCTTTGTGATTCATTAACATCACTAAGAGAGAATTATTTAATATAATTCAGTTTGTTGATTTACAAACCTGTGTTCTTGATTGTTATTCTCATACATACTTGATTATATATTGTGTATTCGGCCTAACAATTGGTATCAGAGCCAAGGCTGTTTAATATATACAGTTTTACGATTCAAACACAGTAATAATCATGTCTGAAGAAAATCAAACTGCTCCTAAGGCTGAACAGGGTAAGCCCAATTCTGTGAGTCGATATGAAACAATCAGGGTTCCAATTCTCAGGCCAGTAGAGTATCTGATTTGGAAGGTGAAGATGACCATGTTTCTGGAGGCTACAGATCCAGAATATCTTGACAGAATTTATGATGGTCCTCATAATCCAACCAAACTAGCCCCTGTTGTTGATGGTCAAGAACAAAAGACTGTTCCAAAGGAAAAGAAAGATATGACTCCTGAGGACATCTCATCAATTGCAAAAGATGCAAAGGTTAGACATCTTCTCCACAGTGCCTTAGATAATGTTATGTCTAACAGAGTAATTGGCTGCAAAACTGCCAAAGAGATATGGGATGCTTTAGAAGTCAGATGCCAGGGAACAGGTGCTATTAAGAAGAACAGAAAGACAATACTCACACAGGAGTATGAGCACTTTGATTCAAGACCTAATGAAACCTTGACTGAGACTTATGACAGATTTTGCAAACTATTGAATGATCTGTCTCTGGTTGATAAAGAATATGAGCTTGAAGAGTCTAATCTCAAGTTTCTGTTATCTCTACCTGAAAAGTGGGATTTAAAGACAACCACAATAAGAGATAATTATGAGCTTGCTGATACAGATCTTGATGAAATCTATGGGTTGTTGAAAACTCATGAACTGGAGATAGAACAAAGGAATAGAAGATTGAGTAAAAAGACAAAATCTGTTGCTCTCAAAGTTGAGGAGAAGCTCATCAAGAAGGAATCATCAAGAAAGAAAGCCAAGGGAAAGGCTTTAGTCATTAAATCTAAAAGCGAGTCATCAAACTATGATGATGACTCAAACTCTGATGAAGCTTCTGACTCTGAGGATGATGAAGAACAGATGATGCAAATGGCTGCATTGATGGTGAAAACCTTCAAGAAGATGGGATTCAAGAACTTTAAGAAAGGAAAGAGATTCTCAAGGAAAGATTCAAACTCTGAAAGGAAAAGTTTTAGAAAGTCTGATGGAAGGGAGACCAAGTCTGGCAAGAAGGATAAATCTGAAATCCAGTGCTACAAGTGTAAGGAGATGGGTCACTATGCTCCAGAGTGCAAGAAAGGCAAATCTGAGAAAGCACTCATCTCTAAAGGCAAAGACTGGGCAGATACTTCAGACTCTGATGATGGAGAAAATTATGCTCTTATGGCAACTGTCAGAGATGAGACTGAATCATCTGAAAATAAGGTACCCCTAACTACTTATGCTTATGATACTGATAATATATCTGAATTGAGAGTATATCTGAAAAGCGTACATGTTAGTTATAGGGATCAGACTTTAGAAAATGAGAGAATTAAATCTGAGAATCTTAGCCTTAAAGATAGAAACAAGTTTCTTGAAGGAGAACTTGAAAAAATGAAGCAGATTCAAAAAGAAAGAGATGATGCTGTTTATGTAGAACAGGAGTTGCTCAAAAGATATAAGCAATTAGAATCTGATCTAGAAAAAGAAAGAAAAATAATCAAAACTTGGACAGATTCTGGAAGAGACACTCATCAAGTGTTTCAGACAGATTCTGTAGGTTTAGGCTATTGTGAAAATGATGAACTTAGGTTTAAAGACAAGGTTAAGGTTAAACCACAACTTAAACCTGTGATATTTGTTCCAGAAGCCAATAAGTTAAAATCTGTTGTAATAAGAGAAGCTGATATGGAATCAGATGAAGCCTGTGAAAGACAGGAAAATATTATAACAGAAAAACTTATGGAAAGAGAAGCTGTTAGAAAGCCAGTAAAAACTTGTGAAAAACAGGTTAATGTTGGCTTGATGACAGGAAAACAGTTCAATCATAAGCTGAAAGAGGTAAAATCTGCCATGAAACCAAAAGGATCCAAGAAGAATAGGAATGGAAAGATAGGCATAAATAAAAGAAATAATCATTTGCCTAATGCTGCTGCTCCAAGGAAAACATGTTATAATTGTGGTAGTTCTAATCATCTTGCTAATTACTGCACAAAGAATAAAAATATCAATTCTTTACCTTCTACATCAGGAGTAAAGAATGATTATGTTAGGGTTAGACCACAGACTTTATGCACACACTGTGGGAGCACTTGGCATTCCATTTATACTTGCAAGAGTTATCATGCTATTTATCACAACTATTATGAGCTAAAACCCAATCTGAAGTGGGTTAGAGCAAACTCTGCAAGTGTAAAGTCTGACAATGTTAGTTTAAACTCTGTTGATAGTAATTCCGCTGCAAAAACTAACACTGTTAAGAAAGACAAAGGATCCAAGCAAGTCTGGGTCCTTAAAACTAACACTTAGTGTTTGTTTGTGATTGCAGGGTATAAAAGAGAGCACACTTATCTTGGACAGTGGATGCTCAGGACATATGACTGGAAATAAAGCCCTGCTATCAGACTTTAAGGAGAAGGCTGGCCCAAAGGTTTCCTATGGAGATGGCAACATAGGACACACTCTGGGATATGGCAATATTAATCTTGGAAGTGTCATCATCACGAATGTAGCTCTAGTCTCAGGACTCAAGCATAATCTGCTATCTGTGAGTCAAATCTGTGACAGAGGAAACCATGTAGATTTTCATACTGAATACTGTGAAGTTATCAGTAAATCTACTGGAAAAGTTGTTCTAGTTGGACACAGGTGCAACAACATTTATGAATCAAGTTTGGTAACAAACTCTGATGGAAAAACAGTGTGTCTGACTGCAAGAATGTCAAATGAAGAGAGTTGGAATTGGCATAAGAAGCTCTCTCATCTCAATTTGAACAACATAAATGAGCTAATAAGAAAGGATCTTGTAAGGGGACTCCCAAAATCAATACTCAGTCTAGATGGCCTATGTGATTCTTGTCAAAAGGCCAAGCAAAGGAAGTCATCTTTCAAGAGCAAATCTGAATCTTCAGTAGTGGAACCTTATCATCTTCTTCATGTTGATCTCTTTGGACCAGTGAATGTGATGTCCATGGGCAGAAAGAAATATGCTCTAGTAATTGTTGATGAATATACTAGATATACATGGGTGTATTTCTTATCAAAGAAGGATGAAACTGCTCAAACTCTGATGGATCATGTAAATCTACTGGACAAAGGATCACAGCACAAAGTCAAAATTATAAGGAGTGATAATGGAACTGAATTCAGAAACTCAATCATGGAAGCTTTCTGCAAGGAAAGAGGAGTGAAACAAGAATTTTCTGCACCTGGAACTCCACAGCAAAATGGTGTAGTTGAAAGAAAGAACAGAACTTTAATTGAAGCAGCCAGAACTATGCTTGAAGAAGCAAAATTACCAACTTATTTCTGGGCAGAAGCTGTTCAAACTGCTTGTTTTACTCAAAATGCTACACTGATCAACAAGCATGGGAAAACACCATATGAGATGGTGAAAAATAAGAAGCCAAATTTGAAATATTTTCATATATTTGGATGCAAATGCTTTGTGTTGAAGACTCATCCTGAACAGTTGACCAAGTTCGAGTTAAAAGCTGATGAAGGAATCTTTGTTGGCTATCCATTGTCAACAAAAGCATTCAGAGTCTACAATCTGAGAACTAAAGTGATCATGGAATCCATACATGTGTCATTTGATGACAAGAAAATAACTGGACTTGATGACTTAGATGGATATGATCAACTGCGTTTTGAAAATGAAGGTTTATTCTCTGATGATGTAAACTCTGATGAAGCAGTACCGACAAACTCTGATGAAGCGGTTCTGACAAACTCTGATGAAGCATACTCTGAACCTCTACTGGTAAATACTGGAGAAACTGGAAATTCTCAAATTGAACAAAATAGAGAACCAGTTGAGGGGGAGCGTGAAGAAGCTCAACAAGACACAGCAAGTGAGTCAGTTGAGGAAACTGATTCAAACTCTGACAGTTCAAACTCTGAGCCATCCAATTCAGGGGGAGCCTCAGATACTGCAGAAAGTCAACATATGAATCAGGAAAGCATGGATCAAAGGGGAGGATTCAATAATGATGCAAGAAACCACTTACCAACAGCAAGAAAGTGGACACAGGCACACACACATGATCTCATAATTGGAGATCCTGATGCTAGTGTGAGAACTAGAAGTGCAACAAATAATGAGTGTCTGTATCATGCTTTCTTGTCTCAAACAGAACCAAAGAAAGTGGAGGAAGCTCTTCAAGATGCTAATTGGATTACAGCAATGCAAGAAGAGTTAAATGAATTTGAAAAAAATGAAGTCTGGACACTTGTACCTAGACCAAAGAATAGATCAATAGTAGGTACAAAGTGGGTTTTCAGAAACAAGACTGACAGTGAAGGTGTGATTACAAGAAACAAGGCTAGACTTGTGGCTAAAGGTTATTCACAACAGGAAGGGATTGACTATGATGAAACCTTTGCTCCAGTTGCAAGATTGGAAGCCATAAGAATTTTTCTGGCCTATGCTGCACACAAGAAGTTTAAAGTCTTTCAGATGGATGTAAAGAGTGCTTTTCTCAATGGGAAGCTTGAAGAAGAAGTGTTCGTTGAACAACCACCAGGATTTGTAGATCCCAAGCATCCAGATTATGTCTACAGGCTTGACAAGGCATTATATGGACTAAAGCAAGCACCAAGAGCATGGTATGAAACTCTTGCTCAATTTCTTTTAGAAAGTGGGTTCACAAGAGGTACAATTGATAAAACCTTGTTTTATTTCAATTCTGGTGATGATTTGCTTTTAGTTCAAATTTATGTAGATGATATTATCTTTGGATCTACTAATGACAAACTTTGTAAGAAGTTTGCAAAGCTTATGCAATCCAGGTATCAAATGAGCATGATGGGAGAGCTTAGTTATTTTCTAGGCTTACAGGTCAAGCAAACAGATGATGGTATTTTTATCAATCAAGCAAAATATACTAGAAATCTTCTCAAGAAATTTGGTATGCTTGATAGTTCATCTGCTACAACTCCCATGGCTACAGCAACAAAGCTAGACAAAGACACAGGAGCCTCAGTAGATATGACAAACTACAGAGGAATGATAGGGTCTTTACTGTATCTTACTGCAAGTAGACCTGATATCATGTATGCAACATGTCTTTGTGCAAGATTTCAAGCAGATCCCAGAGAGCCTCATCTAACAGCTGTAAAAAGGATCTTCAAATATCTCAAAGGAACCATAACCTTGGGTTTGTGGTATCCTAGAGAATCAGAGTTTAAGCTAATTGGTTACTCTGATGCAGATTTTGCAGGCTGTAAGATAGACAGAAAAAGTACAAGTGGAAGCTGTCAATTCTTAGGTGACAGATTGGTTTCTTGGTATAGCAAGAAACAAAAGTCTATTTCCACATCCACTGCAGAAGCAGAGTATATAGCTGCTGGTAGCTGTTGTGCACAGATTCTGTGGATGAAGAATCAGTTGCTGGATTATGGTTTGAAGTACTCTAAAATACCTATTTTCTGTGATAACCAAAGTGCTATTGCTATGACAGGAAATCCAGTACAGCACTCCATGACCAAGCACATCAGCATAAGGTATCATTTTATCAGGGAACATGTGGAAGAAGGAAACATTGAGCTTCATTTTGTGTCTACAGACCAACAACTTGCAGATATCTTCACCAAACCTTTGAGTGAAGCTACTTTTACAAGATTGGTAAATGAACTTGGAATGATCTCTGGTTTCGACTAGAGATACGGGTTAGACTCAAAAACTATACATGTTTGATTTTTTTTTATGCTCATGATTCCTTGCATGTATTAACTGTTATGAGTACCAGTATCATAAACTCTGAAAGTAAAACTCTGCTGCTAAACTCTGTTAGTCATAAAGTGTTGGTCATACTCTGATAGTAAGAGTCTAATGCTATACTCTGATTGTAATTTTGTCTGAAACATATGGACCAATGAAGAAATTTATATGGAACATAATTCTCAGTAAGTAATTATGAATCCTTAAGAGTTATATAGATTCTGATCTCAAATATGTGCAGTAAGTTAACACAGCATGATACTGTCTCTATATTTATAGCATCTCTTAGTTTATTGATCCTATACACTGAGTCTGTATTAGCTGTTTGCATTTTCTCTCATAAATTAATTGTATTAACTGATGAAAAGTCTAAACTCTGATTATTAATTGCAAATAATTCACCCTCAAATCAAAAGATGCCAAAAAGAGCACAAATTCCTTTGAGATCATGTTGTGCCTAGGAAGATCCAGGAACTTATTGTATGAAATAAGGGCTAAAATCTTTGATTTTTGGTGACTAGTGCCAACCACTGATTACTGGAAAAATAAAAATTTAATTAAAATATATATATATATATATATATATATATATATATATATATATATATATATATATATATATATATATATATATATATATATAAAGGGGGTGAAAAATAAAAGATATATCCAAATGAAAGGATATCAGTATTACAGAGTTTAGATATAAAATCAGATTTTATTTTATACATGAGAGTTTAGGCAACCAGTTTTTACTGCTTTAGTTTGTGGATTTTATGCACTTTGAGATGATCTAAATATTGATTTCGGTAAACTCTGCTATTGCACACACAATTATTCACACCTGTACAGATTGAGAAAAGAGTTTATTGCCAAAGAAGGACAAATGGTAAACACTGATGTATTGTGTGAAATACGCCGAGGTAACATTGTTTTAATCTCTGATGGTTAAAATGATTTCTTTGTTTCAGACATTTTATAATTTTGAGATTAGACATTTGTTTTGAAATTCAAAGGAGTATGATAACAAACGGTTCATATTTGTATTAAACAGAGAGAGAGAGATTGAGTGTTTTGAACAAGGTGATAAGCGGTAATTATGGCTATTTTTACTGCGCATGTGTATTGAAAGTTGTTACATACAGCTGTCAGCGTATACACGTTTGACACCTGTCCCACTCACACACTTTTCAAAGACGCCTGCTATGTGTAGTAATGATTAAAACGTTTGAGTTTTAATCTTCACAGTTATTATTTAAATATACTACACATAAACGGTTCATTCTTTTACACACCTCAACTTTTCATAAGCTTTTACTTACACACATTGTCTCAAACACTTTCACTGCATACAATCTATTCTCTGTTTGCTTTCTTCTAAACTGTTCTAATGGCTACAACAATGTTTATTGCTTCTGGGTTAGAATTTGTTCCTAACAATTACTCAGCTCCTTTAGCAAATGAGAACGCACCGGAGGCGTTTCATTTGATTCAGAGTTTCTTGACAAACTCTGATATCGGCACTGCTCTCACCGCACCGTCGAAGCTGTCTGCATCTCAAATCAGATCTTTTTGGCAGACAGGTACTTATGACAATGGAGGAGAGTCTGGGTCTCCATCTATTATCTTTGAATTTCAAGGAGAAGAGTTTGTAGTTACTCCTACAACTGTTCGTGATGCTCTGGGCCTTGAAGACTTTAATGCTTTCATAATCTCTGTTGGAGATTCTGAGTTAGTTCGAATGATGAGGGAAATAGGATACTCTGGGCCACTGACAAAGCTTGGTCAGTTGAAGCGACCGCTCTTGCGAAAGGAATGGAGTTTCTTTTTCGACTGCATAACAAGGGCGTTCGGCAAGAAATGCACGAACTGGGATGCTATTCCCACGGATAGTCTGCAAATCGGGTTTTCTCTTCTTTATGGAGGTAATTTTGATGTTGCTAGGCTAGTTCTAAATAATATAGGTGAGAAAATGAATGAAAACAGAGGTGTCGTCTATTTTGCAAGATTTTGTCAATTGATATTCTCTGAATGTGTTTCTGACGTAGAGATAGATGAGAATGATGTGATTCCCTGTTTTAAATTAAATAAACGCATATTCTCTGATCTAACCAATAAAGATAACAAGAAAGGAGATGTTGGTGTTTTGTTGCTACCTGAGTCTGTGCAACAATTCTTGGTAAACTTACAACAACAACAACAACCACAACTGATAAACGCTGAAGCTGGACCTTCTGTGTCTCAACCACAAAGGTCACAGAAATCTAAAGAGAGGGCTGTTAAGTCTGTCAGGATAAACGCTGAAGCTGGGGCATCAAATGCTGATGATATGCCTCAGAAGAAAAGAATGAAGAAAAGAAGAGCCAATAGGGTAAAGTCTGCTATTCTTGATGAAGAGACTGAAACTGATGAAGAAACTCTTCATCAGAGAAAACGACGATTGGTAGCAGCACAGTTGTTTGGTGCTGAGAATATCTCTTCAACTGTTGCTGATAATCTTGAGATTCCAAATGATGAAGCTGTTCCTGAGGACAGAGTTTTTATGGAGACTGTTTTTCAAGATGAAGCTCCTACATCAAATGCTGATATAGTTGAGGAAGCTGCACGTGAAGCTGCAGATGAAGCTCCTGAAATTCTTGTTCAGGAGGCTACAGAAAATGTTGAGCCACAAGGATTTTATATGGACATTGAAGCAAATCTCTCTATAAACTCTGAACATTTCCCAGAGGGTTTGGAAGCTGATCAAGATACTGTTGAACTTGCAGAATCTATGGCTTCTCACACTGAAATAATTTCTTTTGATCTTGAGAAGGGTGAGGAAGTCGATCAGACTTTGGATGCTAATGCTACAGAAACTGTTGCTACAAATTCTGATGTTGCTGATAAGGATGCAACAGAGAATGTTCCTGTTGAAGCAGAGTTTATTGTAAACTCTGAGGATGTTCTTGTTCTTGAAGCTCTACAACAATCTGTTGTTGAGATTGTTCAACAAGCAGAGTTTAGTCATACTGCACACTCTAATGATCCTGAAAGAATGGTAGAAAATGTTCTTACAGAGAATGAAGCAGAGGATGACAATGCTGAAGCTAGTCCTGCTCATTCCAATCCTGATATACAAGTAGAGTTGTCTGACATTCAAGCTGTTAGATCAGAATTCAATGATCGTCAGAAGCTAGACTCAACTGATCAGGATTGCTGACGTCATCAGTATTGCATGGTCATCAGTATTTGATCAAGCGTCAGTATCTTATTGATCATCAGGATTCCTACTCAGACTATGATCAGGTTTGATCATCAGGACTTGAAGCTGATCAGGATTCCTACTTCGAGTTATATTTGGAGTCTAGATAAACATGGAAGTTTGTTCCTGGTTTGTAGAATGCAGCTATCGATTAAAGATATGTTTCTATCTTTGTTATGATTAGGACTTATCTTGTTATTGATAGAGAAGCTGTGTGCACTATATAAACACAGTTTTGGTTTCGATTCATGTACTCATCAGAGAGAGAGAATTATTCATTCGAGAGAGAACATAATCGAATAGAAGCTCTTAAGAACAGAATTTCTTGAGAGAGTTTTTGTAAGCTAGCAGCTCTTAAGAACATCAGAATTTCTTAAGAGAGTTTGTAACAGTTTTATATCAAAGTTAATAAAGCTGTTATTGTTATTGTTATTGATCTTTCATATTTGTGTTATATAAAGTCGAGAATCTTAAACAATTGTATTCAACCCCCTTCTACAATTGTTATTTACTGGGCAACAATTGGTATCAGAGCAAACTGATTTAATTCTGAATCAGATACGATCTAAAGATGTCGACAACCAAGTATGAAAGCATGAAGATTCCCATCTTGAAGATATCAGAATATCCTACATGGAGGGTAAAGATGCTGATGTACCTGGAAGCTATGGATCCCGACTACTTGGACAGGATTCGTGATGGACCATATATACCAACAAAGTTCGTAGAACGAACAGATACAGTACCAGAACATTATGTGGTCAAAGCTAAAGCTGAATGGACTCCAGAAGAAAAAGCTCATGTACTCAGGGAACCAAAGATAAAGAATATCTTGCATAATAGCCTTGATGCTGTTATGTCAAACAGAGTGATTGCATGCAAGTCTTCAAAAGAAATCTGGGATACTTTGGAAACTCAGTGCCAGGGATCTGCATCTGTCAAGAAAAATAGAAGGGCTCTATTGATTCAAGAATATGAACAATTCGATGCAAGACCTGAAGAGAGCCTGACTGATCTATATGATAGATTTCTGACACTATTGAACAGCTTATCCTTAGTTGACAAAGTATATGAAACTGAAGATTCAAACACCAAATTTCTTAGAGCTTTACCTGAAGAATGGGATACTCAGACCTCAATCATTAGACACCAGTATGATCTGAACATTGTGTCTCTTGATGAGATCTATGGGATGCTAAGAACTCATGATCTTGAAGTTCAACAGAGAAAGAACAAGAAAAGCAGCAAGGCAAAGTCAATTGCTTTGAATGTAGAAGCAAAATCAAAAGGGAAAGCTATGGAGGTCTCTAGAAGGAAAGCAAGAGAAGCTGAGTCAGATACTGACGACTCTTCATCAGATACTGATGGCAATCCTGATGCCAATACTGGTGATGAATCTTCTGATTCAGACATGGAAGAGATGGTTGCTATGATTGTCAGAAACTTCAGAAGGATGAAGTTCAGGAAGAATAGAAGACAAGGCAACTTTCAGAAAAAGACCTTCAAAGCAGACAAAGACAAGTATATCAAGAAGGACAGCAAGGGTAGCAAATTTGACAAGTCAAAGGTTAGATGCTACAAGTGTAATGGTATGGGTCACTTTGCTTCTGAATGCAACAAGACAAAGGCACTCATCACATCAAGCAAGGATTGGATGGACTCTTCCTCAGAATCTGATACTGAGGTAGTCAACTATGCGTTAATGACCAATGCTGATGTAACTGCTGCTCCTGATGATAAGGTACTAAATACTATCTTTGATTTTGATACTGATAATGCTTCTGAGTTAAGACGTTTTCTAAAGTCATTACATATTAGCTTTAGAAGTCAAACTGCTGAGAATACTAGAATCTTATCTGAGATGTCTGACCTTAGAAAAAGGAATGAGATATTAGAAGCTGAATTTTCTCGTATGCAAGAAGTACAAAAAGAATGTGATAATGCTAAACACATGCACTTAGAGATGACATCTAAATGTACTTCCCTTGAAAAAGAACTTGAATATGCTAATGAGAAAATCAGAACCTGGACAGACTCTGGTAGGAAATTTCATGAGATTAATACCTCTAAGAATTGGAAAGAGTGTCTAGGATATAAGTCAGATGAGGATAAGAAATTGAAAGAGAAAATTGTCATTGATGAGACAGTCAGTCCAAAGACCTATAGACATGTTATAGACTCAACCAAATCTAAGATTACTCCTGTTAATTTTGTTTTTGGTAAGGATTCCAATTCTACTTTTGAAAAGGGATCTTCTTCTACTCAAGGAATTAAAATTATAAAGTCTAAACCTGTCATGAACAAAGTCACTAAGAATGTAGGTCTATTGTCTCAGAAACAGCTTAAAGATAAAATCTGTGAGGTTACAGATAAGAAAAAGGAAGCTACTGTTAAGAGAAACAGGAATGGTAAAGTTGGGATCAATAAAGAAAATGGTTATAAGTATATCCCAAATGCACCTAGAAAGTGTTGTTTTAACTGTGGTAACTCTAATCATCTTGCTATTGATTGTAAAAAGAGTAAGAAGAAAATTGCTGAAATTCCTAAGTCTGATGTTAGGAATAGATCAGTATTTTACAAACCACAGAATTCCTGTTTTCATTGTGGTAGTCTATGGCATTCTATTTATACATGTAAAGAGTATCATGATTTGTACTATAACTTTTATGATCCATTGCCTAAGTTTGAAAGTAGTA
Organism: Heracleum sosnowskyi; assembly: GCA_030848705.1. Classification (NCBI taxonomy): domain Eukaryota; kingdom Viridiplantae; phylum Streptophyta; class Magnoliopsida; order Apiales; family Apiaceae; genus Heracleum; species Heracleum sosnowskyi. Next base: position 54,759,365 of record CM061238.1, on the reverse strand, counting down.
CAAAGTCTGATAAAACTGAAAATGTCATAGTGAAGCATGCTTTTGTTAATACTGATATTGACAAAGCAAATCCTGATGGAGTAAATCCTGTCAGGACTGCTAAAGTCAAAAAGTCTTCTGCTGTTAAATTTAATAAAATGCATGAACAAGGAATCCAACAAGTGTGGGTTCCTAAACATTCTGACTAGTGTTTTACTATTCTGATGCAGGGTAAAAGGAAAAATGTGTTAGTCATGGATAGTGGATGTTCTGTGCACATGACTGGAAACAAAGCCCTGTTATCAGAATATGAGGAAAAAGCTGGCCCAACTGTGTCTTATGGAGATGGCAACATTGGACAAACCTTGGGATATGGCAATATAATCATTGGAAATGTCATCATTGAAAAAGTAGCTCTAGTGAAGGGACTAAAACACAACTTGTTGAGTATTAGTCAAATCACTGACAGAGGTTATCATGTCAATTTCTATTCCACACATTGTGAAGTAGTCAGTAAAGCAACAGGGAAGATAGCACTAACTGGCTACAGGCATGGTAACATATATGAAGCCAACATTCTCTCAGATACTGATGGCTCCCCTACATGTTTCATCAGTAAAGCTTCAGTAGATGAAAGTTGGAACTGGCACAAGAAGCTTTCTCATCTCAACTTCAGCAACATCAATGAGTTGGTTAAGAAAGAGTTAGTAAGAGGATTACCTAATGTCTTATATACACCTGATGGACTCTGTGATGCATGCCAAAAAGCAAAACAAAGAAGGACATCATTCCAGAGTAAATCAGAATCCTCTATTGAAGAACCATATCACATGCTACATCTTGATCTGTTTGGTCCAGTCAACATCATGTCCATCAGTAAGAAAAGGTACACTCTTGTAATTGTTGATGAATATTCTAGATTCACCTGGGTGTATTTTCTGCACAGAAAAGATGAAACTCCTGAAGTTCTGTTGGATCATGTGAGAATGATTGAGACAACCACAAAGTACAAAGTCAAGATCCTGAGAAGTGATAATGGTACTGAATTTAAGAATTCAAAGATGGAAGAGTTCTGCAAATACAAAGGAATCATTCAACAATTCTCTGCTCCTGGCACACCTCAGCAAAATGGAGTAGTAGAAAGGAAGAATAGAACTCTTATTGAAGCTGGCAGAACTATGTTGGAAGAAGCTAAATTACCTACATATTTCTGGGCAGAAGCAGTCAACACAGCATGCTATACACAAAATCTTACATTGATAAACAGGCATGGTGTCACTCCTTATCAGTCTCTCAAAGAGAAGAAGCCAAGCCTGAAGCATCTGCATGTGTTTGGTTGTAAATGTTTTGTTCTCAGAACTCATCCTGAACAGCTAGGGAAATTTGAAACAAAGGCTGATGAAGGAATATTCATAGGCTATCCTACATCAAGAGCCTTCAGAGTACTGACGGGTCACCAAATCCTGATGACTCACCAGGTACTGATGGTACTAATACTGATGATGCAAACAACAGTAATACAACTAGTAGTGCTAATGTTGAGGGGGAGCAACGGCATTCAACTACAAGTTCAGAGTCAACTCAATCATCAGGACAGAATTCTTCAGATACTGATTCAAGTGAAGATCCTGATAACACATCAGGAGGGCATAGCAATAATTCAGGAAGAGCTTCATCTCAAGCAAATTCCTTCAATCAAGATAACACCAATCCAGGGGGAGCATCTACTTCAAGAAACAATTTGACACCAGCAAGGAAATGGACAAAAGATCATACTCCTGATTTGATAATTGGAGATCCTGAAGCAGGTGTTCAAACAAGAAGTGCAACTCAGAATGAATGTCTATATAATAACTTTCTGTCCAAGGAGGAGCCTAAGAAAGTTGAAGATGCACTTAAAGATGCTGATTGGGTTACTGCAATGCAAGAAGAACTGAATGAATTTGAAAGGAATGAAGTCTGGAAACTGGTACCAAGACCAAAGAATAGATCAATAGTTGGTACAAAGTGGATTTTCAAGAACAAGACTGATTCTGATGGAGTCATTATCAGAAATAAAGCTAGACTAGTTGCAAAGGGGTATTCCCAACAAGAGGGAATTGACTATGATGAAACTTTTGCTCCTGTTGCAAGACTAGAAGCCATCAGGATATTTCTTGCTTATGAAGCACATAAGAAATTCAAGGTTTTCCAGATGGATGTTAAAAGTGCTTTCTTAAATGGTGAACTGGAGGAAGAAGTTTATGTTGAACAACCTCCTGGTTTCATTGATCCTAAATATCCAGATCATGTCTACAGACTGGATAAGGCACTTTATGGACTAAAGCAAGCTCCAAGAGCATGGTATGAAACCTTAGCTCAATTCTTACTGGAAAGTGGATTCAAAAGAGGTGCAATTGATAAAACTCTATTTTATTTGAATCATGGTAAGGAGTTGCTGTTAGTTCAGATTTATGTTGATGATATCATTTTTGGGTCAACAAACAATAAGTTGTGTGAAAAGTTTTCCAAGCTTATGCAGTCAAGATATCAAATGAGCATGATGGGAGAAATGAGTTACTTTCTGGGTCTTCAAGTTAAACAGACTAATGAAGGGATTTTTATTAATCAGTCTAAATACACAAGGAATTTACTGACAAGGTTTAACATGCAAGACAGTACTCCTGCTTCAACTCCCATAGCTACAGCTACCAAACTTGATCCTGATCAAGGTGAAGAGGTAGATGTAACTCACTACAGAGGAATGATTGGCTCTTTATTGTATCTCACTGCCAGTAGACCAGATATCATGTTTGCAACCTGTCTATGTGCAAGATTTCAAGCAAAACCTAGAGAACCACATCTGATTGCAGTCAAAAGAATTTTCAGATATCTCAAAGGCACTCCTTCACTTGGCCTTTGGTATGCAAGGGAATCAGATTTTGGGTTGTGTGGTTATTCAGATGCTGATTTTGCAGGATGCAAAATAGACAGGAAAAGTACTTCAGGAAGTTGTCAGTTTTTGGGTGGAAGACTAGTTTCATGGTTCAGTAAAAAGCAGAAATCTATTTCCACTTCAACTGCAGAAGCTGAGTACATTGCTGCAGGAAGTTGTTGTGCTCAGATAATGTGGATGAGAAATCAGTTGTTAGATTATGGCCTGTCATACTCAAAAATCCCTATTTATTGTGATAACCAAAGTGCTATTGCAATGACAGGAAATCCAGTTCAGCATTCTCTTACTAAACACATAAGTATCAGATATCACTTTATAAGAGAACAGGTTCTGGAAGGAACAATTGAACTTCACTTTGTTCCTACTGATCAACAACTAGCTGATATATTCACCAAGCCACTACCTGAAGCTACTTTCAATAAGTTGGTGAATGAACTTGGAATGATGAATTTTGAGAATTTCTGAGGGAAAGCTACAGAGGAAATCCTGATAACTGTCAAATCCTGATGGTTATTCAGAAAGGTATGTTTTCTTTGATCAAATCCTGATAGGACTCAATCCTGACAGGAAGTCAACTGGTCAATTCTGATGTACATGTCAGTATTTTCATTGCTAAATTTGTGCCTAATTTTTCGTCCGTATCTGCTAATAGACGATTGAGTTTTAGTAGGACAACTGTATACGCGCGTGTGTTGCTCTCTTATAGTTATATCTATACATACACATAAAAAGCGGTGCAGTTTTATTTAATGACACACGTAATCTGTCCACTAATTAGTTATGCACAAATCATATTTTGCCACCTGTCATTGAGAGTAATATTTTGTTTTAACAAAATATTTTTCATTGTTTTACATCTTTCATTACTCTCGCATCATCAGTTTTTCGTTTTTATCTCTCTCTGTGCTTTCATACCCTAATTGCTTCAAATCTTAATTCTCGAGTTCTCAAAAGCATTATAATGGCGTCTTCATCATTCATGAACAAACAAACAGTAATTCGTGATATTACTTTTGCCACTAATAACTTTGTAGCCATTCTAGACCATCAAGAATTGCCTCCTGAGTTCCATATAATTCAAGATTTTCTTACTTCAAGCCCATTGAAGTATGCTTTAACAGAGCCTGCAAGTGTTTCTTTTAAGTCTGTAATGCAGGTTTGGAACACAGTTGTTTTTGGTCAAAGTTCTACAAGAACCATCCTGATGCAGTTCGAATCAAATGGGGTCACTCATCATGTCACCCCTGCTGTTATAGAAGAGGCACTGCATTTGCCTATTCTGGGTGAAAAAGTCCCTAGGGTAATTTCAGACTCTGCTCTATTTGAGTTTGTCAAGAAACTGGGCTACAATGGAGAAGTAAAGAGATATGGAAATCTCTTTAGGACAAAGCTTAAGAAGGAATGGAATTTCTTCTTTGATACAATCAGCCGCTGTTTCCTGAACAAGACATCAAATTTTGATGCTCTTCCATCAGGATCTCTTAAAATTGGGTACTCTCTCATCCATTCTACAGTGTTTAATTATGGCTCTTTTATCTTAAAAGCTTTAAGTGATAGGAAATCAGATAAGTTGGGTTCTGTCTGTTTTCTTAGATTTTTACAGTTGATATTTAATCACTTATGTCCTAATGTTGTTTTTGAGGATGATGTAGTTCTACCAATCTGTAGAATTACTGAGAATAATATTAAGTCCTTAGTCAACAGTGATAAGGCAAATGGTTTTATAGGAAATGCTTTTATTCCTGATGAGGTTAGGTTTTTCTTACATCAGAAAATGCCTACTCGTTATGGACTACTTTCTAATGCTATGGTACAAGGACCAACCCACCTTGTTCCTGACACAAGCATGCAACCTAAACAGTCTAAACAGTTAACAACCACCTCTACTGTCTCTCAAAAGACTTTAGTTGTAAAATCAAAGAAATCAGCTAGAACTGATGTGTCTGGAAGGCAATCAGGTTCAAAGGATTTTTCCTCTACACCACTCACTAAAAAGAAGATACAAGGGGGTGTACAAGGGGTCCTGGTGAAGAACGCTGAGAAGGTTGTTAAGAATGTTCCTGTGAAAAGGAAGTTAAGGTTGATTGATGAAAGTGATTCAGAGGATGACTTACCTATATCCTCTGTGATGAATGTGAACAAGGAAGTTGCTGATACTGCTACTAAAGCTGTGGTACCTTCATCGAAACCACAAAAGACTAGGAAATTATCAAAGAGCAGGTATCATATTCCTTTGACAGTGCAAATGAAGGATACTGATATTCAGACATCAAATCCTGATGTTAGTATTCCTGATGCAACAACAAAAGTTGTCTCTATATCAGACTCTCCAGCCTCTCCATCTCAGATTCGAGGACATTCTTGGGAGAAGGTATCTACAACTGCTTCCTTGGTTGGTCTTACACCTACATCAAAGAAAAAGAGGAATGCAGAAGAGTTAGTCTATCAGAGACAGAAGAAGCTGAAAGGATCAAGCCCACAAGAACCTGAATTTCAGAGTAATTCAGCAGCTACTGTTGATCCTGCCACACAAGAACCACTCAATCAAAGTTTGGGTGAAGGCTTAGCTAGTGGAATGGTCACACAAGAACCATTTTCTCAAAGGGAGAATGAAGACATCAACATTCCAGCTACACAAGAACCATCTTCTCAAAGTGAAGATGCAGGCACAGCTACAGCTTCTGTTGAAAGATTGGTCGAGAACATTGTCAATGAGGGAAGCACACAAGAACCTTTAGCTCAAAGTGTTGAAGCAGCTTCTGAACCTCAAGCTCCACAAGAACCATTGGTAGCAAATACTGATGCAAGCATATCAAATCCTGACGATGTTCATCCTGACGCTAGTGGTGCTCCTGATAATGAACCTATTTTGATACAGCCACTTCGTTCAAGACCAATAGATCATCCTATCTCAGAATCACAGGATAAAATGAAAGGTATTGCAGTTCCTGATCCTGATATATCTCATGGTTCTGATGATGATAATTCTGATGATGATAGTGATGATGATGATGAGAATCAACAAGAGAAGGACCAGATTGCTACAGCACTCAAGATTAGTCTTGGAACTAATTTTGGTTCATCGAGTACATTTCTGGCTGGCAATGCTTATACTGGAAAAGATCAGAGACAAGATTTTTCTACTCCTTCCTTTGATCCTGCAGAGGCATTTAGACAGAATGAATGGAACAATTCATGGCATAATTCTGATGAATCTATCAGTTTTTCTTCTGCTATTGAACATGCCTATAATGCAGTGAAATCTATAGAGAATCAAGACTTGAAGAATCATTTGAAGGCTACTACTCTGTTATCCAAAAGCCTGAAAAGTGAGATTGATTCTATCAAGGGCTCAACTGAAAAAGTGAGGACTGATATCTTTAATAATTTTACAAAGGTGCCTACTACTTTTCAACTAAGGGTAGTGGAATCCCAAGTGAAATCTGTTGTTTCAGAACAAACCTCAATCCATCAAAGAATTGATTCTCTGGATACTAAGGTAACTGAAATTCAAACCTCTCTTTCCTCAATTTTGCAATTATTGTCAAATCCTGATGTCAAAAAGGGGGAGAAGGTTATTCAGACAAAATGTACACCTGATCTAGTATTAAGAAATAATGATGATGATACTGGAGATGATGGTGGTAACAAAGTGATACAAGGAGAAACCTCTGATGCTGCGGTTTTGAAGTCTACAATTCAAACTTCTCAAAGTCAGACTACGCAGTCAACTCATGTTTCTGATTCTGGAGTTAAGACAGTAAGAACATTGGTGCAATCTCAGATCCTGACAGAAGATCAAATCCTGACATCTGGTCATGGACAAATTCTTGCTACAATTCCTGAAGGTGATGAAGATGTGATTATTGATAATCCTGAAGATGCATCAAATTTATTCCAGAAGTTTTCTACAAAAGACGGCAGAATTGTTACTCTATATCACACTGATAAAAGAGTTCAACAATTATATGCAAGAAAAGCACTCTCTACAGCAAGTGAAGAATATCCAGATCTCTCACATGAAGAATTCTTGAGACTACAAAGAGAGACAATGGAAAGCTATACTGCTCCTGCTAGAGGTAGAGGAAGCAGAGGTAGAAGAGGTGCTAGAAGAAGTAAAAGAGGTTCTTCAACTCAAACAGTACCTAGACAGACAAGGTCTAGAGGGTTAAGAATTGAAGAAATTCCTGAACCTATTCAAACTCTAGTAGTTCCTGACAGATCTACTTTTGGTGATGATGGAATTGTTGAAGAAGAACCTGAATTGAGAAGAAAATCAAGTAAATCAACTCTCAGCAATACAAATCAAATTGAAGATTCTAATCCTGACAATATTCAAGATCCTGACGAATCTGAAATTCTGCAAGAGGTTGATTTGATAATCTTATCTACTGTTGTTGATTGTCACAACAAAGAAGTAGATGAAGAAGAAGAAGCCAGAAGAAGAGATATTACAAGAAGAACAAATAAAGATTTCAATTTCTATCTACAAAGGCTTAAAGTTTCAAATAAAAGACAATGGAGAAATTCAAGCAGACAAGAATCTTTACTTGAAAGAAGCTACGCTCATGAAAAGGAGAAATACAAGAAGTGGAAACATATTAGCACATTAAGTTGTGATACACCTATCAATTTTCAGTCTGGTGGAATTATTACAAGCGCTTCAAGTGTTGTTGATTTGTCTGATATGGCTAGATCAAAAGCACTCTGGTTAAAGATGTTTTCAAGTCTGAAGAAATTGTCAAGTAATTCAAGAGGAGGTATTGGACACAGAGATGGTGAATATCTGAATATGTCATATGTTGATCCTTACTCCTTGACAGAAATTGGAGGTACTTTAACTTCTGAAAACCTGAACAATTTATTAGCTGTTGATATAGTTATAGATTGTCATGATGGTTTTGAAAAGAAAGAAAAGCTTCTGTACTTCATGAAAGATGATAGTGTGAAGATTCTATCTATTCAAGATCTGCTGATGAAAACTACACAGGAACTGAAATATGTTCACTATCTGTTAAGATGGAAGAACCAAGTGTACAAAGAATGGAGTGACATGATTTTGTCAACTATAAGAAGAAGACTGGATGGAAACAGTAATTTCAATGGTAATTTTACTCCCATGTACTTAAATCAAAGAGGTCAGGATGTGGAAATGCAAAGGGGTACTGCTGTTAAAGAAGTAAATTTTGGCATGACTCATCTTTCTCTCAATCCTGATGGGAAGGAAATTGCTTATCTTTTGCTTGAAGAGCACAGTCTACAGAGAAACTCCATACAGAATCTCAGAGCAGCTATCTACCAGATTAATGAGGAAGATGAAGAACTCAGAAATCTTAAGGAAAGACTGATTCAAATTCTTGAAGAAAAAGAAGAAAGTTTATTATCCAACTTCTTGAAGATGAATCTGTTCTATCACAAAGCTTAAACAGATAAGTTGTTTCTGAAGATACTCGTACATTTTGATACATGTTTTTGACATCATTGAATATTTGGAATCTATACTTTATTTCACAAAGTATGAGATTGGGGGAGATTGTTAGATCAGAATTCAATGATCGTCAGAAGCTAGACTCAACTGATCAGGATTGCTGACGTCATCAGTATTGCATGGTCATCAGTATTTGATCAAGCGTCAGTATCTTATTGATCATCAGGATTCCTACTCAGACTATGATCAGGTTTGATCATCAGGACTTGAAGCTGATCAGGATTCCTACTTCGAGTTATATTTGGAGTCTAGATAAACATGGAAGTTTGTTCCTGGTTTGTAGAATGCAGCTATCGATTAAAGATATGTTTCTATCTTTGTTATGATTAGGACTTATCTTGTTATTGATAGAGAAGCTGTGTGCACTATATAAACACAGTTTTGGTTTCGATTCATGTACTCATCAGAGAGAGAGAATTATTCATTCGAGAGAGAACATAATCGAATAGAAGCTCTTAAGAACAGAATTTCTTGAGAGAGTTTTTGTAAGCTAGCAGCTCTTAAGAACATCAGAATTTCTTAAGAGAGTTTGTAACAGTTTTATATCAAAGTTAATAAAGCTGTTATTGTTATTGTTATTGATCTTTCATATTTGTGTTATATAAAGTCGAGAATCTTAAACAATTGTATTCAACCCCCTTCTACAATTGTTATTTACTGGGCAACACAAGCAAACTCTGAAGAAGAAAGAGAAGTCAACAGAGCTACTACTGCATATTATCAAGATATGTACTTCTCAAATTGGTCAAGCAAGGATACTATCTTTTCCAATGAAAGAGCTGCAGATTTTGTGACAAAGTCTTCCAAAGAGATTAAAAATCCAGAACTTCTCAGTCATCTCAAAGCAACTATTGTACAAATCAAATCATTAAACAATCATTTTGATGATTCTGACAAGGTGATTGCAGGATTAAGGAATGATATCGCTACAAGAGAGCTTACACAGCAAAAGGACAAATCTCTATACATCTCTTTGTGTAAAGAGCAAAAGAATTTTAACTCTAGATTGTTGAAAGTTGAGGACAACCAGACTGCTATGTCTGCCCAACTGACATCAATTTCTACTGCAATTGAATTGTTGACATCAGTACTACTTTCTGATGATGTCAAAAAGGGGGAGAGTGTACCAAGTGACAAATGCAAAGACACTCAAACTCTGAGACGGAGGGATGATGGTAATGATGGTGGAAACAAGGGAGGAGATGGAAAGATCTTAAGATCAAATGATGATAGAAGATTACTTTCAAGAAGATCAAACTCTGATAAAAGATCAAACTCTGGAAAGGGACATGTAAACTCTGCCAGTGGTTCAAGATATAAAAGTTTGATAATCTCTGATAAGCCATCTACTGATGAGGAAATTGCTGCTAAGATGTTTATGGCAGAACATGGAAAAGGTATTACAATTGAAGATATCCAAGCTGAAGAGCAAATGCTTGCTGAAGAACACAGGAAAGATGTTGAAGCTGGAATCTACAAACAGAAGGTTATCAAGGCTCCAAGGAGAAAAGAAAAAGGAATTGTTATCAAAGAGAATGTAAACTCTGATCAGAGTTTACAGTACTCAAGGAGGCCTAGTGGTTCAAATGCTGATAAAGGTAAAGGCGTGATGATTGAAGAGCCTAACCTGAAAAAGAAGAATTATTCAACCTCTGACATTGCTCAAGTTGAAACAAGATTAGCTAAATCAACCTCTGACGCTGCTCAAGTTGATGTTATTACCAAAGTTATGACAACCTCTGACGTTGCTCAAGTTGTACAGAAATCTACACTACTTCCAGGATTCAGCAAACCTAAAATTCTTGAAGACTTAAAGCTTGAAGCTGTGAAATTCTCAGAAACCAGAACTGTATTGGGAAAAGAAGCTTTTGATAAATCTGGACGGGATCACACAGAGAGAGAAGAACAAATAACAGATCTCAAGATAACTTTTCACTGGCAGAACCTGGTATTGGGGTTACACAAGAAAACCTTGATAAGTTAGAATCTGTTCAGTTGATTTTTCACAGAATATTGAAGAAGCAGTTTTTGTTATACTTCATGAGTGATGGAAGAGTTTATAAAGTTGGAGAATCTGATGTTAATCTCAAATCATGGGAAGAACTGGAGTATGTACTTTATCTTTTAAAAGTCAAAAACAGATATACTCATGATGTTGCTCAAGTGTTGAGAGAAAAGATGTTGAGATCTAAAGCTATGCTTGGAGGAGGAGTATCAAGTGTCTACATTCCAAAGTATAGGGATCATACTGGAAAGTTGGTGGAAATGAAGAAAAATAGTGCTAGATTCAGGACTGCACTGAATAAGAAAGTTCTAGAGTTCAATCTAGAGTCTAATAAGGCTTTTTATATCAGACTTGGCAATGAAATGAACAAGAACAACATCTATTCTTTAAGGGCTGCCATTTATCAAATTGGTGAAGATGAACCAGAATTGAAGGAGCTGAAGAAGGATATGATTGCTGAACTAGATCGAGCTGAGAGAAAGTTACTGTCAGATTATATCAGGACTGTACCTGATATCCAAGAAATTCAGTAAAATCTGACTGTAAGTTTTTATGTTTTCTATTCTAAGTTAAATTTAAACTCTGTTTTAAAATTAAACTCTGTTATATTTTAAACACTGCATTTGTTATATGTTTTGACATCATCAATTATCTTTTTAACTTGTACATTTTAATATGAACAAGTTGGGGGAGATTGTTAGATATAATTGCTGACGTTTGTTCATCAGTGTTTAAGTACCAGGTACATATCAGAGTTTACATAAAAGCCAGTCAGAGTTTGATAAAGTCTGACTGGGTGAAGAGTTTACATGGAAGCCGGTCAGAGTTTGTTAAAGTCTGACAGGGTGATAGTTGACTTAGCTGTCGGTGCAAAGATAAAGATTCTAGAAGCAATATATTCTGAAGATGGAAAGAAGCAGAATATATTGATACAGCTAAGGAGACTAGACAGAAGACTGAAGCAATCCTTAATTGATAATAATTGTATAGCTAATTTATAGGAATATCAATTAGAGATGGATTGTAAGTAGCTGTGTACTATATAAACACAGATAGGTTATCCCTAGAAGGGATACGCGAACATTGAATATATTATTCTTGTAACCTAGTAGCTCTTTGTGATTCATTAACATCACTAAGAGAGAATTATTTAATATAATTCAGTTTGTTGATTTACAAACCTGTGTTCTTGATTGTTATTCTCATACATACTTGATTATATATTGTGTATTCGGCCTAACACTCCTCCTTTTCCTTTTATATCTTTTTCAGCTCCCTCTTCCTAGATTCTCCAAATTTCTCCCCCTTAGTTGAGGAATTCTCTACAGATTTAACTTTATGAGTCTCTGAAGCTAGTTGGAGTTGAGATAGTTGATGGAGTTGATATTGGGAAGTAAATTTGTCTTCAAAATTTCCTTGAGTAGTCCCAGCTGATTGTTGACAGAGGTGGAAGAAGAAGACCGTTCAACCACTTGTGCTTGCAAAATGTCTTTATCAGCCTGGGTTTTGAATAGATGTTCCTGTAGATCAGCTATGTGAGCTAACTACATTACAGTGTATGTGTCTGTGTGTGCACTCACTTGAATTTCTCTTGTAAGTGTATCACTCATCTCACTTGCATGTGTTTCACTCAGTGTTTGACTCTTATCACTCAACATTAGCTATCTGTTTGCTCCTTTTTGATCAGTACCTGCATTGAAACTCACCTTAGCCTCTTCAAGAGAGGTCAGTGGTGGTGCAATGGGAGTTCGCAAATCCCGATCCTCAATCATGTCTATCAAATCACTTGGATTTGAAATCTGAATTGCTTCAGTGATAGACTGACCAAGTTGCCTTCCACTTTCTCCAGATAAATCTGTGAGTGGAAAATCCCTTTGGGAGCCAGAGATGTTCACTCTGGGAGGGGAGAAAATGATTCTATTAAATGTGGCAAGAATCAGATTTTCCCTCTGATGCCTGTGAAGGCACTTCTACCGTAACAATGGTAGGCACTGTAACCAGTTGCAGGTGCTCTGCTTTCACTGTGTCCTGAGTTTCATCTAATGGAATTGTTTTCTCCCATTGTGAGTAATGAGAGTGTGCTTGACTCAGTACAAAGTGCCATGGCCCTATGGCGAATTTCAATAGATTCATCCTGTTGAGAGAATGTCTCTAGAAACAGTTCATTGGCCATTTCAAAGTCCATATCCTATTGAGAGGATACAGATGGGCTGACAGATGCCTCAGTATATGTTGAATTACTTTAGAGGAGGCAGAGCTGTGGGATCACTCACTGTTTCAATCAAGATACTTCTTTGTTTAACATTTGATTTCTGTTTAGGCTGAGAGGTCAAGTAATTAAGTTGTAGACTCATTGTTTGGCTCTAAGACCTGGGATAGAAATTGTGGATCTACAATCCCTTGGTCAGCCCTAACAACCACTTGGGTTCAGCAACAGTAAAAGAAGTGGATTGAGAGATAGAAAGTAATACCTGAATTGGATTTCGCACTGAAGTTCCAGCTAAGCAAGAGCTAGATCAGAAATATTAGATACAATATATTTACAAAAACAACTAAGACAAATAGAAAATAGAAGATAATAAATAATAATAAAAAAATAATATATACAAAAAAATATTTACAGGATACTATTTACAGGAAACTATGCACAAACATTAGAAAACTGCATAATATTATAGAAGTGCATAAAAATAATATAAACTTGCAGAAATATTTAAACAACAATATTTACAATCTGAAACTAACTTAAATGATTCTTAAATAAATAAATTTTCAATAAAAATAAGTTTCTCCATTTAAAAAATATGAGAAAAGTATTTTTAAAGAAAATAAATTATTCAGAATATTTTAAATTAACAAGCTTTATACTCTAAACAAGAATTGGCAAAATATATCATTCAATATCAGCAAGAGAAAATGACTTTTTGAAAGAACAAACATGACAGAGATATTGTTAATCACTAAGACTATTTAACATACCCAATTTACCAACTAACTTGATAAATGTGGATTCATCAACAGATTTAGTGAATATATCTGCAGTCTGTTCTTCTGTGGGTACAAAGTGTAACTCCACAGTTCCATTCATGACATGCTCTCTGATAAAATGATACCTGATATCAATGTGCTTCGTTCTCGAGTGCTGCACAGGGTTGTTGGAGATTGCTATGGCACTTGTATTATCACACAAAATAGGAATTTTGTCTAATGCAAAGCCATAGTCCTTTAATTGATTCCTAATCCATAAGATCTGAGCACAACAGCTTCCAGCAGCAATATATTCAGCTTCTGCTGTTGAATTGGAAACTGTTTGCTGTTTCTTGCTATACCAGGAAATCAACCTACCTCCTAGGAATTGACAACTCCCAGAGGTACTCTTTCTATCCACAAAACTACCTGCATAATCAGAATCTGTATATCCAACAAGATTAAAACCAGAATCTTTAGGGTACCAGATACCTAGATTAGGTGTACCCTTAAGATATCTCAAGATTCTTTTCACAACAATGAGATGTACATCTCTAGAGTCCGCTTGGAACCTTGCACACAAGCATGTAGCATACATAATATCTGGTCTACTAGCAGTAAGATAGAGTAAGGAGCCAATCATACCTCTGTAGCTTGTAACATCTACCTTGATAGATTTGCCAGAAGCTCCAAGTTTGACGGCTGTTGAAGATGGAGTCCTTGCTGATGCTGAATCCTCCATGTGATACTTCTTGAGGAGTTCTTTGAGATACTTGGATTGACAAATAAATATACCATTTGACCTTTGACTTTCTTGCAATCCAAGAAAGAACTTCAGCTCACCCATCATACTCATTTCAAACTTACTCTGCATTAACTCAGCAAATCTCTTACAGAGATTATCATTAATAGACCCAAATATGATGTCATTCATATAGACTTGGACTAATATCATATCACTTTTGTGTTTCTTTGAAAAAAGTGTTTTGTCTATGATACCTCTAACAAAACCATTTTCTAAAAGAAAACCAGAGAGAGTGTCATACCATTTTCTTGGGGCTTGTTTGAGACCATAGATAGCCTTGAAGAGAAAGTACACAAAGTCCAGCAGTTCCTGATTTTCAAAGCCAGGGGGCTGTTCCACATACACTTCTTCATCAAGCTCACCATTCAGGAATGCACTCTTAACATCCATTTGATAGACTTTAAAATTGGAGTAAGCAGCAAATGCTAAGAACATCCTGATGGCCTCAAGTCTAGCCACTGGTGCATAGGTTTCATCATAATCAATGCCTTCAGCTTGAGAATACCCTTGTGCAACCAGTCTTGCCTTGTTCCTTGTAACAATGCCATCCTCATCTAGCTTGTTCCTGTATACCCATCTAGTACCAACTACTTTCTTGTTCTTTGGCCTGGGTACAAGCTTCCAGACTTGTTGTTGTTCAAACTGATTGAGTTCATCTTGCATAGCAATCACCCAATCTGGATCAGTCAGTGCTTCCTCGGTTTTCTTCGGCTCCATTTTAGATAGAAATGCTGAAAAATGACATTCATTCTGAGTTGCACTTCTAGTTTTAACTCCAACATCTGGATCACCAATGATCAGCTCAAAAGGATGAGCTTTATTCCATACAGTCTGTCTTGGAAGATTTGATCTTGATGATTTGCCTTGAGTTTCACTTTGATGTTGTGAGTGACTAGTTGATCCTTCATTTGCTCCCCCTGAGTTATTGCTTGATTGCCTTGATGATTCTTCTCCAGTGTTGGTGGTATCTCCATTGTTACCAGTGTTTCCACCACCATCACCATCACCATGATCATTATCATCATTGTTACTATCATCACCAGCAATAACTTCAGGTGGGGCTTCATCATCTGAATCTGAGTCTGGCAAGTTATCAAACTTCATTTTCTCAGATGAATCTGCTGTTTGGATATTAGGGAATTTAGTGTCATCAAAAGTAACATTGACACTTTCCTTTATTGTGTGACTGCCAACCAAGTAGACCCTGTAAGATCTTCTGGAATAACCAACAAAAATAGCTTCTTGTGCCTTTGCATCAAACTTGCCACGTTTCACATTGTCATCTATAAGCACAAAGCATTTTGCTCCAAATACATGAAAGTACTTGACAGTTGGTTTCTTGTTGTTCATGATCTCATATGAAGTCTTCATTAAGTCCTTGTTGATTAAAGTTCGATTCTGAGTATAACAAGCTGTATTCGCTGCTTCAGCCCAAAAATACGTTGGAAGTTTGGACTCACTTAACATAGTCCTTGCAGCTTCAATCAATGTACGATTCTTTCTTTCCACTACTCCATTTTGTTGAGGAGTTCTAGGGTCAGAATACTGTCTTGTTATTCCTTTATCAGCACAAAAGTCATTTAGAATGGCATTCTTGAATTCAGTACCATTATCTGACCTTATGGCTCTAACAGGGAATCTAGAATCCAGCTCAATCAACTTCACATGGCCAATCACCAGGTATGGGGTCTCATCCTTGGAATGTAGGAATAAAACCCATGTATATTTTGAAAAGTCATCAACAATCACAAGTGCATATTGCTTCTTTGACATAGACATCACATTAACTGGACCAAACAAATCCATGTGCAGTAGCTGAAGAGGTTCAGTTATTGATGATCTGTCAGTGCCCTTGTGAGAAGCTTTCTTTGACTTTCCTTTCTGACATGCCTCACACAGTCCTTCCTGTGTAAATTCCATCTGAGGCAAACCTCTAACCAATTCCCTCTTGACTAAAGAGTTCATGGTTTTGAAGTTAAGGTGAGACATCTTCTTGTGCCATAGCCAACTATCATCTGATGAAGCTTTAGCATAAAAACAATTAACTTCATCTTTGAATCCCGAGTTCAGATCAGCTATGAACAAGTCACCTTTCCTTACTCCTTGAAGAGCAGGCTTTCCATTCTTCTTGTGAAGGATCTGACACTTCTCTCTTTCAAAGGAAACAACATATCCTCTGTCACAGAAATGACTGATGCTGAGAAGATTGAACTTCAGACCTTCCACAAAAGAAACATCTTCAATGATAACATTTCCGTACTTCAAACAGCCATATCCTTTCGTAATACCCTTGCTGTTATCTCCAAAGGTAACTACTGGGCCAGCTTTCTCAACCAAATCTGATAGCAGGGCTCTATCTCCGGTCATATGCCTTGAACAGCCACTGTCAAGAATCCATATAACATGGTTTACCTGTTTAACTCCCTGCAATATCAAATTGATTAGACCTTCTTCGGAGCCCAAAATTGATTGGGTCCGACATACTTAAAGAACTGGCCTTTGTCAGGCAAAACAACATTTTTAGCTAAAACTACTTCAACCTCTTTCACATAAGAGCGTTTCCATTTATAGCCAGCCTTAACACATTTCTGAGTACGCTTAGGGATAAATGAATCCACTCTAGTCTGAGGAGGACTAGTAGTCTTTGCTTTAACATGCTTCTTATTATTAACATGTTGACGTGGAGCAGTCTTATCACTAGATACATGCTTACTATTAAAATAAGCATACATAACATTGAAAGCACAAGACATGCAATTAATCACACCACATGCTTTATGAGAAGAATTAACAGCAGGCATGTTAGTTCTACAGTTGTTTTGATCCAACTTATGGATATCTGATTTAGTCTTTTTAGTTGTAGCAACTTTGACTGGAATATCAGATATACACTTTTTGGACTGTTCAGCTTCCAAAGCAATATCTTCTTCATGAATCTCCTCAGCAATAATGATAGAGTATTCATTCATAGGCTCTGCCTCAAACTCCTTACAGAAGGGTGTTTCAATACCCTTAAGTATATATGGAACGACCTTTCCTTCAGATTTGAATCTACAAGGGGAATTAATTCCAAGCAGTCCAATAGCCTCATTATAATCATACCCTATACTGACATGATTACCAACAGCTTGCTTATTGAGAATTTCTTTAGCAGTCTTACAAGAACTGAAATAAGCATTAGCTTTGGTCTTAAGCTCACTAATCTGATCTTTGAGAATGGTTTCCAGTTGTTGATACAATTTAACCCTTTTCTCAAGAACTGCTACCTTATTAGTAAGTTCATCTTGATTGATATGCACTAGTTTTAATTCTTTTATTTCCTTTTCAAGATTTGTGTTTAAAAGAATTATTCTATCATTTTCAATGCGTGCACAACTTATGGTGCCACCAAGATGATGAATCATTTCAGTGTCAGTAAATTTTACCTTAGACATGTTGGGTGGAGATAACATTGTTAGATCAGAATTCAATGATCGTCAGAAGCTAGACTCAACTGATCAGGATTGCTGACGTCATCAGTATTGCATGGTCATCAGTATTTGATCAAGCGTCAGTATCTTATTGATCATCAGGATTCCTACTCAGACTATGATCAGGATTGATCATCAGAACTTGAAGCTGATCAGGATTCCTACTTCGAGTTATATTTGGAGTCTAGATAAACATGGAAGTTTATTCTATTTGTTCCTGGTTTGTAGAATGTAGCTATCGATTAAGGATAGGTTTCTATCTTTGTTATTGATTAGGACTTATCTTGTTATTGATAGAGAAGCTGTGTGCACTATATAAACACAGTCTTGGTTTCGATTTATGTATTCATTCGAGAGAGAACATAATCGAAGAGAAGCTCTTAAGAACAGAATTTCTTGAGAGAGTTTTTGTAAACTAGCAGCTCTCAAGAACATCAGAATTTCTTGAGAGAGTTTGTAACAGTTTTATATCAGATTTAATAAAGCTATTATCTTTCTTTTCATATTTGTGATATATACATTAAGAAGTCGATTATCTTACTCTATTGTATTCAACCCCCCTTCTATAATAGATTATTACTGGGCAACAATTGGTATCAGAGCAAACTGGTTTATTTTTAAATCAGAGACGATCTAAGATGTCGACAACCAAGTATGAAAGCATGAAGATTCCCATCTTGAAGATATCAGAATATCCTACATGGAGGGTAAAGATGCTGATGTACCCGGAGGCTATGGATCCTGACTACTTGGACAAGATTCGTGATGGACCATATATACCAACAAAGTTCGTAGAACGAACAGATACAGTACCAGAACATTATGTGGTCAAAGCTAAAGCTGAATGGACTCCAGAAGAAAAAGCTCATGTACTCAGGGAACCAAAGATAAAGAATATCTTGCATAATAGCCTTGATGCTGTCATGTCAAACAGAGTGATTGCATGCAAGTCTTCAAAAGAAATCTGGGATACTTTGGAAACTCAGTGCCAGGGATCTGCATCTGTTAAGAAAAACAGAAGGGCTCTTTTGATTCAAGAATATGAACAATTCGATGCAAGACCTGAAGAGAGCCTGACTGATCTATATGATAGATTTCTGACACTATTGAACAGCTTATCCTTAGTTGACAAAGTATATGAAACTGAAGATTCAAACACCAAATTTCTTAGAGCTTTACCTGAAGAATGGGATACTCAGACCTCAATCATTAGACACCAGTATGATCTGAACATTGTGTCTCTTGATGAGATCTATGGGATGCTAAGAACTCATGATCTTGAAGTTCAACAGAGGAAGAACAAGAAAAGCAGCAAGGCAAAGTCAATTGCTTTGAATGTAGAAGCAAAATCAAAAGGGAAAGCTATGGAGGTCTCTAGAAGGAAAGCAAGAGTAGCTGAGTCAGATCCTGATGACTCTTCATCAGATACTGATGGCAATTCTGATGCCAATACTGGTGATGAATCTTCTGATTCAGACATGGAAGAGATGGTTGCTATGATTGTCAGAAACTTCAGAAGGATGAAGTTCAGGAAGAATAGAAGACAAGGCAACTTTCAGAAAAAGATCTTCAAAGCAGACAAAGACAAGTATATCAAAAAGGACAGCAAGGGTAGCAAATTTGACAAGTCAAAGATTAGATGCTACAAGTGTAATGGTATGGGTCACTTTGCTTCTGAATGCAACAAGACAAAGGCACTCATCACATCAAGCAAGGATTGGATGGACTCTTCCTCAGAATCTGATACTGAGGTAGTCAACTATGCGTTAATGGCCAATACTGATGTAATTGTTGCTCCTGATGATAAGGTACTAAATACTATCTTTGATTTTGATACTGATAATGCTTCTGAGTTAAGACGTTTTCTAAAGTCATTACATATTAGCTTTAGAAGTCAAACTGCTGAGAATACTAGAATCTTATCTGAGATGTCTGACCTTAGAAAGAGGAATGAGATATTAGAAGCTGAATTTTCTCGTATGCAAGAAGTACAAAAAGAATGTGATAATGCTAAACACATGCACTTAGAGATGACATCTAAATGTACTTCCCTTGAAAAAGAACTTGAATATGCTAATGAGAAAATCAGAACCTGGACAGACTCTGGTAGGAAATTTCATGAGATTAATACCTCTAAGAATTGGAAAGAGTGTCTAGGATATAAGTCAGATGAAGATAAGAAATTAGCAGAGAAAATTGTCATTGATGAGACAGTCAGTCCAAAGACCTATAGACATGTTATAGACTCAACCAAATCTAAGATTACTCCTGTTAATTTTGTTTTTGGTAAGGATTCCAATTCTACTTTTGAAAAGGGATCTTCTTCTACTCAAGGAATTAAAATTATAAAGTCTAAACCTGTCATGAACAAAGTCACTAAGAATGTAGGTCTGTTGTCTCAGAAACAGCTTAAAGATAAAATCTGTGAGGTTACAGATAAGAAAAAGGAAGCTACTGTTAAGAGAAACAGGAATGGTAAAATTGGGATCAATAAAGAAAATGGTTATAAGTATATCCCAAATGCACCTAGAAAGAGTTGTTTTAACTGTGGTAACTCTAATCATCTTGTTATTGATTGTAAAAAGAGTAAGAAGAAAATTGCTGAAATTCCTAAGTCTGATGTTAGGAATAGATCAGTATTTTACAAACCACAGAATTCCTGTTTTCATTGCGGTAGTCTATGGCATTCTATTTATACATGTAAAGAGTATCATGATTTGTATTATAACTTTTATGATCCATTTCCTAAGTTTGAAAGTAGTACAAAGTCTGATAGGACTGAAAATGTCATAGTGAAGCATGCTTTTGTTAATACTGATACTGACAAAGCAAATCCTGATGGAGTAAATCCTGTCAGGACTGCTAAAGTCAAAAAGTCTTCTGCTGTTAAATTTAATAAAATGCATGAACAAGGAATCCAACAAGTGTGGGTTCCTAAACATTCTGACTAGTGTTTTACTATTCTGATGCAGGGTAAAAGGAAAAATGTGTTAGTCATGGATAGTGGATGTTCTGTGCACATGACTGGAAACAAAGCCCTGTTATCAGAATATGAGGAAAAAGCTGGCCCAACTGTGTCTTATGGAGATGGCAACATTGGACAAACCTTGGGATATGGCAATATAATCATTGGAAATGTCATCATTGAAAAAGTAGCTCTAGTGAAGGGACTAAAACACAACTTGTTGAGTATTAGTCAAATCACTGACAGAGGTTATCATGTCAATTTCTATTCCACACATTGTGAAGTAGTCAGTAAAGCAACAGGGAAGATAGCACTAACTGGCTACAGGCATGGTAACATATATGAAGCCAACATTCTCTCAGATACTGATGGCTCCCCTACATGTTTCATCAGTAAAGATTCAGTAGATGAAAGTTGGAATTGGCACAAGAAGCTTTCTCATCTCAACTTCAGCAACATCAATGAGTTGGTTAAGAAAGAGTTAGTAAGAGGATTACCTAATGTCTTATATACACCTGATGGACTCTGTGATGCATGCCAAAAAGCAAAACAAAGAAGGACATCATTCCAGAGTAAATCAGAATCCTCTATTGAAGAACCATATCACATGCTACATCTTGATCTGTTTGGTCCAGTCAACATCATGTCCATCAGTAAGAAAAGGTACACTCTTGTAATTGTTGATGAATATTCTAGATTCACCTGGGTGTATTTTCTGCACAGAAAAGATGAAACTCCTGAAGTTCTGTTGGATCATGTGAGAATGATTGAGACAACCACAAAGTACAAAGTCAAGATTCTGAGAAGTGATAATGGTACTGAATTTAAGAATTCAAAGATGGAAGAGTTCTGCAAATACAAAGGAATCATTCAACAATTCTCTGCTCCTGGCACACCTCAGCAAAATGGAGTAGTAGAAAGGAAGAATAGAACTCTTATTGAAGCTGGCAGAACTATGTTGGAAGAAGCTAAATTACCTACATATTTCTGGGCAGAAGCAGTCAACACAGCATGCTATACACAAAATCTCACATTGATAAACAGGCATGGTGTCACTCCTTATCAGTCACTCAAGGAGAAGAAACCAAGTCTGAAGCATTTGCATGTGTTTGGCTGTAAATGTTTTGTTCTCAGAACTCATCCTGAACAGCTAGGGAAATTTGAAACAAAGGCTGATGAAGGAATATTCATAGGTTATCCTACATCAAGAGCCTTCAGAGTTTTTAATTTGAGAACAAGAACCGTCATGGAGTCAATTCATGTATCTTTTGATGATAAGAAGATAACTGGAATCATTGAAGACTCGCATGATAGATTGTTATTTGAAAATGAAGCTTCCAAGGAACCTGAAGAAAGTGAATCAGATCCTGTCAATTCATCAGATAATGATGGGTCACCAAATCCTGATGACTCACCAGGTACTGATGGTGCTAATACTGATGATGCAAACAACAGTGATACAACTAGTAGTGCTAATGTTGAGGGGGAGCAACGGCATTCAACTACAAGTTCAGAGTCAACTCAATCATCAGGACAGAATTCTTCAGATACTGATTCAAGTGAAGATCCTGATAACACATCAGGAGGGCATAGCAATAATTCAGGGAGAGCTTCAAATCAATCAAATTCTTTCAATCAAGATAACACCAATCCAGGGGGAGCATCTACTTCAAGAAACAATTTGACACCAGCAAGGAAATGGACAAAAGATCATACTCCTGATTTGATAATTGGAGATCCTGATGCAGGTGTTCAAACAAGAAGTGCAACTCAGAATGAATGTCTATACAATAACTTTCTATCCAAGGAGGAGCCTAAGAAAGTTGAAGATGCACTTAAAGATGCTGATTGGGTTACTGCAATGCAAGAAGAACTGAATGAATTTGAAAGGAATGAAGTCTGGAAACTGGTACCAAGACCAAAGAATAGATCAATTGTTGGTACAAAGTGGATTTTCAAGAACAAGACTGATTCTGATGGTGTCATAATCAGAAACAAAGCAAGGCTAGTTGCAAAGGGGTATTCCCAACAAGAGGGAATTGACTATGATGAAACTTTTGCTCCTGTTGCAAGACTAGAAGCCATCAGGATATTTCTTGCTTATGCAGCACATAAGAAATTCAAGGTTTTCCAGATGGATGTTAAAAGTGCTTTCTTAAATGGTGAACTGGAGGAAGAAGTTTATGTTGAACAACCTCCTGGTTTCATTGATCCTAAATATCCAGATCATGTCTACAGACTGGATAAGGCACTTTATGGACTAAAGCAAGCTCCAAGAGCATGGTATGAAACCTTAGCTCAATTCTTACTGGAAAGTGGATTCAAAAGAGGTGCTATTGATAAAACTCTATTTTATTTGAATCATGGTAAGGAGTTGCTGTTAGTTCAGATTTATGTTGATGATATCATTTTTGGGTCAACAAACAATAAGCTGTGTGAAAAGTTTTCCAAGCTTATGCAGTCAAGATATCAAATGAGCATGATGGGAGAAATGAGTTACTTTCTGGGTCTTCAAGTTAAACAGACTGATGAAGGGATTTTTATTAATCAGTCTAAATACACAAGGAATTTACTGACAAGGTTTAACATGCAAGACAGTACTCCTGCTTCAACTCCCATAGCTACAGCTACCAAACTTGATCCTGATCAAGGTGAAGAGGTAGATGTAACTCACTACAGAGGAATGATTGGCTCTTTATTGTATCTCACTGCCAGTAGACCAGATATCATGTTTGCAACCTGTCTATGTGCAAGATTTCAAGCAAAACCTAGAGAACCACATCTGATTGCAGTCAAAAGAATTTTCAGATATCTCAAAGGCACTTCTTCACTTGGCCTTTGGTATGCAAGGGAATCAGATTTTGGGTTGTGTGGTTATTCAGATGCTGATTTTGCAGGATGCAGAATAGACAGGAAAAGTACTTCAGGAAGTTGTCAGTTTTTGGGTGGAAGACTAGTTTCATGGTTCAGTAAGAAGCAGAAATCTATTTCCACTTCAACTGCAGAAGCTGAGTACATATTGCTGCAGGAAGTTGTTGTGCTCAGATAATGTGGATGAGAAATCAGTTGTTAGATTATGGCCTGTCATACTCAAAAATCCCTATTTATTGTGATAACCAAAGTGCTATTGCAATGACAGGAAATCCAGTTCAGCATTCTCTTACTAAACACATCAGTATCAGATATCACTTTATAAGAGAACAGGTTCTGGAAGGAACAATTGAACTTCACTTTGTTCCTACTGATCAACAACTAGCTGATATATTCACCAAGCCACTGCCTGAAGCTACTTTCAATAAGTTGGTGAATGAACTTGGAATGATGAATTTTGAGAATTTCTGAGGAAAAGCTACAGAGAGGAAATCCTGATAACCGTCAAATCCTGATGGTTATTCAGAAAGGTATGTATCTTTGATCAAATCCTGATAGGACTCAATCCTGACAGGAAGTCAACTGGTCAATCCTGATGTACAGGTCAGTATTTTATTACTTAATTTGTGCCTAATTTTTCGTCAGTATCTACTGATGGACGGTTGAGTTTTAGTAGGACAACTGTATGCGCGTTTGTTTTGCACTATTATAGATATATCAATACATACACATAAAAGGCGGTGCAGATTTATTTAAATGACACACGTAATCTGTCCACTAATTCTTTGTGCACAAATCATATTTTGCCACCTGTCTTTGAGAGTAATATTTTGTTTTAACAAAATACTTTTCATTGTTCTACATCGTTAATTACTCTCTTATCATCAGTTTTTCGTTTTCTATCTCTCTCTGTGCTTTCATACCCTAATTGCTTCAAATCTTAATTCTCGAGTTTTCAAAAGCATTACAATGACATCTTCATCATTCATGAACAAACAGACAGTGATTAGTGGTGTTACATTTGCCACTAACAATTTTGTGGCTATTCTAAATCATCAAGATTTACCCAATGAGTTTCATATCATTCAAGATTTTCTAGCTTCAAGCCCATTGAAGTTTGCTTTAACAGAACCTGCAAGTGTTTCTTTTAAGTCTGTAATGCAGGTGTGGAACTCAGTTACTTTTGATAAAGGGCATTCTGATACAATCTTGATGAGTTTTGAATATAATGGAACTACTCACTATGTGACTCCTGCAATTATGGAGGCAGCCCTGCATTTACCCGTTCTTGGTGATGCTATTCCTGCTAATGTTTCGGACTCTACTCTTTTTGAGTTTGTTACAAAGTTGGGCTACAATGGTGAAGTAAAGAGATATGGAAATCTCTTCAGGACAAAGCTTAAGAAGGAATGGAATTTCTTCTTTGATACAATCAGCCGCTGTTTCCTGAACAAGACATCAAATTTTGATGCTCTTCCATCAGGATCTCTTAAAATTGGGTACTCTCTTATCCATTCTACAGTGTTTGATTATGGGTCTTTTATCTTAAAAGCTTTAAGTGATAGGAAATCAGATAAATTGGGTTCTGTCTGTTTTCTTATATTTTTACAGTTGATATTTAATCACTTATGTCCTAATGTTGTTTTTGAGGATGATGTAGTTCTACCAATCTGTAGAATTACTGAGAATAATATTAAGTCCTTAGTCAACAGTGATAAGGCAAATGGTTTCATAGGAAATGCTTTTATTCCTGATGAGGTTAGGTTTTTCTTACATCAGAAAATGCCTACTCGTTATGGACTACTTTCTAATGCTATGGGGCAAGGCCCAACCCACCTTGTTCCTGACACAAGCATGCAACCTAAATAGTCTAAACAGTTAACAACCACCTCTACTGTCTCTCAAAAGACTTTAGTTGTAAAATCAAAGAAATCAGCTAGAACTGATGTGTCTGGAAGGCAATCAGGTTCACAGGACTTTTTCTCTACACCACTCACTAAAAAGAAGATACAAGGGGGTGTACAAGGGGTCCTGGTGAAGAAAGCTGCTAAGGTTGTTAAGAATGTTCCTGTGAAAAAGAAGTTAAGGTTGATTGATGAAAGTGATTCAGAGGATGACTTACCTATATCCTCTGTGATGAATGTGAACAAGGAAGTTGCTGATACTGCTACTAAAGCTGTGGTACCTTTATCAAAACCACAACAGACAAGGAAATTATCAAAGAGCAGGTATCATATTCCTTTGACAGTGCAAATGAAGGATACTGATATTCAGACATCAAATCCTGATGAGTCATCTACTCCTGATGCTCTAGCAAATCCTGATGTTAGTATTCCTGATGCAACAACAAAAGTTGTCTCTATATCAGACTCTCCAGCCTCTCCATCTCAGATTAGAGAAATTTCTTGGGAGAAGGTTTCTACAACTGCTTCCTTGGTTGGTCTTACACCTACATCAAAGAAAAAGAGGAATGCAGAAGAGTTAGTCTATCAGAGACATAAGAAGCTGAAAGGATCAAGCTCACAAGAACCTGAATTTCAGAGTAATTCAGCAGCTACTGTTGATCCTGCCACACAAGAACCACTCAATCAAAGTTTGGGTGAAGGCTTAGCTAGTGGAATGGTCACACAAGAACCATTTTCTCAAAGGGAGAATGAAGACATCAACATTCCAGCTACACAAGAACCATCTTCTCAAAGTGAAGATGCAGGCAAAGCTACAGCTTCTGTTGAAAGATTGGTCGAGAACATTGTCAATGAGGGAAGCACACAAGAACCTTTAACTCAAAGTGTTGAAGAAGCTTCTGAACCTCAAGCTCCACAAGAACCATTGGTAGCAAATACTGATGCAAGCATATCAAATCCTGACGATGTTCATCCTGACGCTAGTGGTGCTCCTGATAATGAACCTATTTTGATACAGCCACTTCGTTCAAGACCAATGGATCATCCTATCTCAGAACCACAAGATAAACTGAAAGGTATTGCTATTCCTGATCCTGATATTACTCATGGTACTGTTGATGATACTTCTGATGATAGTGATGATGATGATGAGAATCGAAAAGAGAAGGAACAGCTTGCTACAGCACTCAAAATTAGTCTTGGAACTAATTTTGGTTCATCAAGTACATATATGGCTAGCAATGCTTCCACTGGGAAAGATCAGAGACAAGATTTTTCTATTCCTTCCTTTGATCCTGCAGAGGCATTTCGACAGAATGAATGGAACAATTCATGGCACCAATCTGATGAATCTATCTGTTTTTCTTCTGCTATTGAACATGCCTATAATGCAGTGAAGTCTATAGAGAATCAAGACTTGAAGAATCATCTGAAGGCTACAACTTTGTTATCCAAGAGCCTGAAAAGTGAGATTGATTCTATCAAGGGTTCAACTGAAAAAGTGAGGACTGATATCTTTAATAATTTTACAAAGGTGCCTACTACTTTACAATTGAGGGTAGTGGAATCCCAAGTGAAATCTGTTGTTTCAGAACAAACCTCAATCAATCAAAGAATTGATTCTCTGGATACTAAGGTAACTGAAATTCAAACCTCTCTTTCCTTAATTTTGCAATTATTGTCAAATCCTGATGTCAAAAAGGGGGAGAAGGTTATTCAGACAAAATGTACACCTGATCTAGTATTAAGAAATAATGATGATGATACTGGAGATGATGGTGGTGACAAAGTGAAACAAGGAGAAACCTCTGATGCTGCTGTTATGAAGACAATCCAAACTTCTCAAAGTCAAACAACGCAGTCAACTCATGTTTCTGATTCTGGAGTTAAGACAGTAAGAACATTGGTGCAATCTCAGATCCTGACGGAAGATCAAATCCTGACACCTGGTCATGGACACATTCTTGCTACAATTCCTGAAGGTGATGAAGATGTGATTATTGATAATCCTGAAGATGCATCAAATTTATTCCAGAAGTTTTCTACAAAAGACGGTAGAATTGTTACTCTTTATCACACTGATAAAAGAGTTCAACAATTATTTGCCAGAAAAGCACTCTCTACAGCAAGTGAAGAATATCCAGATCTCTCACATGAAGAATTCTTGAGACTACAAAGAGAGACAATGGAAAGCTATACTGCTCCTGCTAGAGGTAGAGGAAGCAGAGGTAGGAGAGGTGCTAGAAGAAATAGAAGAGGTTCTTCAACTCAAACAGTACCTAGACAGACAAGGTCTAGAGGGTTAAGAATTGAAGAAATTCCTGAAGCTTCACAAAATCTAATAGATCCTGTTATCAAGGATATCATGGAGAAAGAAGACAAGGAATTTGTTGAAGAAGAACCTGAATTGAGAAGAAAATCAAGTAAATCAACTCTCAGCAATACAAATCAAATTGAAGATTCTAATCCTGACAATATTCAAGATCCTGACGAATCTGAAATTCTGCAAGAGGTTGATTTAATAATCTTATCTACTGTTGTTGATTGTCACAACAAAGAAGTAGATGAAGAAGAAAAAGCCATAAGAAGAGATATTGCAAAGAGAACAAATGAAGATTTCAATCTCTATCTACAAAGGCTTAAAGTTTCAAATGAAAGAAAATGGAGAAATTCAAGCAGACAAGAATCTTTACTGGAAAGAAGCTATGCTTTTGAAAAGGAAAAGGATAAGAAGTGGAAACATATTAGCACATTAAGTTGCGATACACCTATCAATTTTCAGTCTGGTGGAATTATTACAAGCGCTTCAAGTGTTGTTGATTTATCTGAGATGGTTAGATCAAAAGCACTCTGGTTAAAGATGTTTTCAAATCTGAAGCAATTGTCAAGTAATTCAAGAGGAGGTATTGGACACAGAGATGGTGAATATCTGAATATGTCATATGTTGATCCTTACTCCTTGACAGAAATTGGAGGTACTTTAACTTCTGAAAACCTGAACAATTTATTAGCTGTTGATATAGTTATAGATTGTCATGATGGTTTTGAAAAGAAAGAAAAGCTTCTGTACTTCATGAAAGATGGTAGTGTGAAGATTCTATCTATTCAAGATCTGCTGATGAAAACTACACAGGAACTGAAATATGTTCACTGTCTGTTAAGATGGAAGAACCAAGTGTACAAAGTATGGGCTGACATGATTTTGTCAACTATAAGAAGAAGACTGGATGGAAACAGTAATTTCAATGGTAATTATATTCCCATGTACTTAAATCAAAGAGGTCAGGATGTGGAAATGCAAAGAGGTACTGCTGTTAAAGAAGTAACTTTTGGTATGACCCAACTTACTCTCAATCCTGATGGGAAGGAAATTGCTTATCTTTTGCTTGAAGAGCACAGTCTATAGAAAAGCTCCATACAGAATCTCAGAGCAGCTATCTATCAGATTAATGAGGAAGATGAAGAACTCAGAAATCTTAAGGAAAGACTGATTCAAATTCTTGAAGAAAAAGAAGAAAGTTTATTATCCAACTTCTTGAAGATGAATCTATTCTATCAAAAAGCTTAAACAGATAAGTTGTTTCTGAAGATACTCGTACATTTTGATACATGTTTTTGACATCATTGAATATTTGGAATCTATACTTTATTTCACAAAGTATGAGATTGGGGGAGATTGTTAGATCAGAATTCAATGATCGTCAGAAGCTAGACTCAACTGATCAGGATTGCTGACGTCATCAGTATTGCATGGTCATCAGTATTTGATCAAGCGTCAGTATCTTATTGATCATCAGGATTCCTACTCAGACTATGATCAGGATTGATCATCAGAACTTGAAGCTGATCAGGATTCCTACTTCGAGTTATATTTGGAGTCTAGATAAACATGGAAGTTTATTCTATTTGTTCCTGGTTTGTAGAATGTAGCTATCGATTAAGGATAGGTTTCTATCTTTGTTATTGATTAGGACTTATCTTGTTATTGATAGAGAAGCTGTGTGCACTATATAAACACAGTCTTGGTTTCGATTTATGTATTCATTCGAGAGAGAACATAATCGAAGAGAAGCTCTTAAGAACAGAATTTCTTGAGAGAGTTTTTGTAAACTAGCAGCTCTCAAGAACATCAGAATTTCTTGAGAGAGTTTGTAACAGTTTTATATCAGATTTAATAAAGCTGTTATCTTTCTTTTCATATTTGTGATATATACATTAAGAAGTCGATTATCTTACTCTATTGTATTCAACCCCCCTTCTACAATAGATTATTACTGGGCAACAAACATGGACTCAAAGAGTTTGTCTCCTATTGCCATGAGTGCAAGATTCCCAACTTCTTCATCTTCACTGTCTGTATCATCCCAGCTCTTTTCTTTAGACTTGTTCTTCTCAACCATCCCTGTTTTATAGCCACCCCTTGTGCTATTTGAGGATGAAGAACCACCTGTCTGGTATTCGTCAGCATATGTCTTGAACTTGAAACTAGGATTTCTCCTGAACCTGAAGTTTCCAAACTTCTTCACTACCCAGGCCATAGACTCATCTTCCAACTGTTCAAGCTCCTCCATAGAATAAAAATCACCACCAGATTGACTTGTAGATGTAACACCATATTCAGCTACAATTACATCCTTGTTAGGACTGGAAGGTAGAACAACCTTCGCTTCCTGTTTCTGTGGGACTCCAACTACCAGTGAAGTAGACATACTAACCACTCTTCCTTCCCTTGGATTTGATCTGAAGTGCTCATATGAAGAGGTGAGAATTTCCATCTTATTCTCTCTGACTTCCTCTGTCCCTTCATTGATTATTTCAATCGTATCCCAAATGTGTTTGGCAGAGACACATTTTAAAATATGATTATGCATGATTGGATCAAGACAATCAATCAGTATCAACTGTAGACAGGCATCCAAGGCAACATCTTCTTTTTCTGCAGAAGTGTAGTCCTTGGGATCCTTAGGGTATATCCTAGCAGCCCTAGTAACAACATCATTCTCTATTAGCTCTTTCTCAACAAACATAGGAATTCTTGGTCCATTCTTCAGCACTTGAAGAAATTCAACATTAACCACTTGAAGAAACAAGAGCATCTTCTTCTTCCACATAGGATAGTGCTCCTTGTTGAACATTGGGATTTTTACTGTAGCCACTTTCTGTGTAGTAGACATCTTTTGAGATTTTTAGAAAAATAAAAATTTCAGAGTTAAAAAAAATCTCAAACAATTGGATCTTTGATTTGTATATCAATCAAAAGGCTCTGATGCCAATTGTTGGGTCCTGATAAGTTTGTAGAAGGGGGGTTGAATACAAACTATACCGTTTTATCAAAATTTGTTCTTTGAATAATTTAACAATTAAGAACAAATTAATGCGGAATATAAATGAAAAAAAATTCAAGTTAAATATAAACTATATTAAACTTGAAGGGTGTTGCAAATACAATAAGGATTACAAAGTATTTATCTCAAACTAATTAATACAAATTTAGAATAAATTCGACATGAACTTTTCTAATATTTGTAATAAAAAGATCGAATGCTAAAAGCAAGTTCGAGATAAATTCTAGGGATAAAAATCCGCTAGATAATCAAAGCAATACAAGTAATCAACTTCTAGTGGTTTGGATTTAACAATACAAACTAGAATTAATTGCTTGAGAAGAAATGAGATCAAAAGCTTTTCTTCCGTTCTTGCTTCAGAGAGAAATGTCTGTTCTGTGTATATGATGATACAAGTCTATCTCTTTTCTATATTTTTGGCCACGAGTAAAAGCAAATTCATTTGCCTTGTATGACCTGCAAGACTGTCTTGTATAACCTCAAGTAACTCCAACCACTTTCGGTAGAACCTTAGGAAATAAGCTTGTATGACCTGAAAAATGAATTAGGTATGACCTAGCATACCAATCATCATTTTTCGGTAGAACCTACACAAAACAGCTTGTATGACCTTGGCAATCATTCTGTATGACCTTTAGTAATCATACTATATGACCTACCAAAATGATTGTGTTTTGGATATTAACATTTCGGTAGAACCTACAATCAGTAGGTTAGGTCATACCGAATTACTTAAAAAAAGTCATACCGAAAATTCTAAATTAAAATCCTTTTAATTTATTAGTTAGATTAAATTAAATGTTAAATTAATTCTTTTAGAGAATTAAGTTAATAAATAATTTAGTCAACTAAATTAGTTAATTTAATAAATAAATTTAATTCTTATAGAATTAAATTATTTATTAATTTAACATTAACAGAATTTAATCTAAAATATCAAGCTTCTTCAATCTTCTCAAAACCACTGAATATATATGATTTAATTCCACTGATTGATGTCGTCATTCGATGCACTGTCTGGTTCATGAATAACTAACTTCAATGATAATTCTTCATCTTTAAAACATTTAAAGCTGTGGCTTCTTTTCTTTAGCTTTGAATAAACTCAGTATCCTGTACTTCTTCTGTCACCAACTGGAAATCTCTGTCACTGTAGTAAATCCACTTTCTTGAATACTTCACTGAGGCTTGAACAATAAATTGAACTTCTTTCAATGTAGAATAACTTCAAGTCTGTAGATGACTTTAATACTCCATTCTCTTGACAGATAAAACTCTCTGAGATTCCTGTGACCTTTAATCTAATATTTACTTATTACATTCTTGTTTAAGTTGAGTAGAATCCTCGAATTACAAATAGGCTATAGCATATGCCTTTCAGTGTACACCTTGTCGTTTAAGTTGAGTTAATTTATGAATATAGTTTACATGGATTTTGTTATTTAATTACATAGTCAAACCCCACCATAATCGTGTGTTGTTTCGTCTTTCAACCATCAAAATTTGTTTACTTCTTCAGAATCAAGATTACGATTTACTATTGATAACTATAATGGCTATATGTGTTATAAGGATAATATTATTTTATTTTTATATTAGCATGATAACATGATATATTACTTTGTTTATTGTGTTATGTATAATCATAAATTATGTTCAAGATTTTAAATTAACATTATGCAGATTTTAAATAATTAAATAAGTGAGACGGATGCTACGGATTTGATAAAACAGGTGTTGCACTATATTTTATTAATATTTTTATATCATGATCATGTTGCTTAATTAGTATATATATTAATATACATAGCCGAGTGTGTCTTACTTTGGTGTTATTGTCATGTTAATATAACCAGGAAGTTGGCCACCTAGTCTTCCATATAAAAGATTCAAGCACAGAGACATTAATGATGGATAAGCCTTTAAAGTGAGTTTATAGAAATGGTTACAGGTGATGGTAATGGTAATGGTTAATACATAAGTGTCAGTGTTGTCCAGAGCTAGTGTGTAAAAAGAAAACAGTGATATTTTTATTATTAAAAATTTAAATTCTTACTATTAAATATATAAAGAGAATGATTGTTAAATAATAAATTGTATTTTTGTAATTTAGATCGGGGGTCGAGCGTTTAGCGGAGTGTTGCGATTTTCATTAGTGCTTGAGGTTGTGATTTTCGAGGTACGGATTCTCTTCTCTTTTATTCAGCGCTACTCCTCTTAGAAATAT
Organism: Heracleum sosnowskyi; assembly: GCA_030848705.1. Taxonomy (NCBI): domain Eukaryota; kingdom Viridiplantae; phylum Streptophyta; class Magnoliopsida; order Apiales; family Apiaceae; genus Heracleum; species Heracleum sosnowskyi. The sequence goes on along the minus strand of CM061238.1, from coordinate 54,726,404 downwards.
TTAAATTAAATTCATTTTGACCTCAATATGTTCGTTTGATTTTGAATCATTTTAAATATGAAAATTGTTTTGATTCTGAAAAGTATATTTAAATCTGCTTCGAAATACTTAAATATTTGTTTCTACAATTTTCTGATATTGTGTATATTTTATGTCTGTTGGAAATATTGAGAATATCTGTTATGTGAGATTTTTAAATTGTGCAAAATTATTTTATTTGAAACCTTTAGTGATATAGGGTATACCGAGTTAACCAGCTGTAGGGGTACTACAGCCATGTCATTGCAGCACCAATGACATGACACTTCCATGGCAGTGTGATTGGTCATGGCGTATCCTTCTGTTCTGATAGCTCAGGAAGCGAGATTTTGCGCATTTGATATTTGTTTCAGGATACGTGGATGCACCCAGAGTTTATGATGTGTGATTTGTGATTTGATCTGACGGTGACGTTGTATATGCCGTACACGTTATCCGGTTTGTTGCACACATTAGGTACCCTATGATTTGTGTATTTGTATCTGTCCTGTTCTGATCTCGGTATGAAGTATCCTAACCCCTCGTTGCTTCAGCCATACTTATTTTTAAATAAATGTTTTATTATAAACTGTCAAATATGAATATTTGTTTTCTGTTTTATAAACTGTATTCCAAATCCGTACTGGACGGTTGGCTCATGCCGTATTCTTTTTCTGGCAGGTGCTTAGGGGTATCTGGGACTGTGTGATGGAGAGCTACCCTTTATATCATTGATTAGGATTTGCAGACTTCTATCGTTATTTAGACTTGAAAATCATTTTAGAGATTTTGGTTTTCGTATTTATTGTTTTGAACTGTTTTGGAGGTTTAATATTATCTTGGAGATTATTAGACTATTGAATTATTATTTAGAGATTATTTTAGTGCTTTGTTTGCAGGTTTATGGTTTAATAAGTAGCCCCTCATTTAGATATAGATGGGGTGTTACATGAATTCACTACAAAATCCTAATAAAATATCTTAGACCCTTCCAAGCTCCTTTCACAAAATTACAAAATAGAAACAAAATAACAATAATCATAAAAGTCACTTATCGAAAAATCATATCATGATACTCATAATTTATGAAAATATACCCATCAAGAAAATTGTGAATATAATTTAATTTTGATTGCAATGACACACCAAATACATTCTCTTTATAATATATCTTAATCCAAATTGTTCCTTTATACCATAGTATTTAAGGTCCTAATTATAATAGTTTCAAGATCACAAAATTATACGATTCAAGTAAACATGTTTTTATACTAATCCGCATTACTCTTTTGTTCAGTTTAAATATCACAATTCTCCATATATAAATAAGCCTTCAAATTTTATGCCGAGACAACTACCGCAAAACTCTAAGTATACGTAAATACTAAATGGTCATAAGTTTAAAAAAATTAATTGACAATAGAGAGACACAAAGAGAACAAAAATAATTCATGCATAATAATTACCAAGTTGAAATACCTAGGTTCGGGATTACCTCTAATAAAATTTATCTAAATAAAAAAAATAACTAAAATTTTATAATCACATATTAGTATTAAACATACTTATATATATATATATAAACTAAGTCAGTAATAAATTTAAGTAACCTAAAATTAATTATTATTGAACATATAATAGTAACTGTATGTCGATGATAACTATTACATGAACTAATGCCCATAAAATATTAATGAAATACTTTAATCAAATAAAATAAAATTTCTTACCTTATTAAATAAAGCACACCCCACCAGTAAAATTACACATGAAAATCAAAGACAATCACTTTGATTACTTTAAACTAATAAAATAATTATACCAACAATTATTAGCTAACTAATATAAATGATTGCAAAAATTATTAATTAACACAGTCTGAGCTCCTCGAGAGTAAATCAAGAATCAGACTAAGCAACATGTATCAATGTACGCTTAAAAAAGTAACACGCTGATTAATTTATTTATTTTTCTAAATAACATAAATTAAAATATAATCTTAATAAAATAAAATATATAATGATACTAACTTTCGGGTTTGTACAAAAAACAAATTAAATAAAGAAGTACTATACATATTCCATTCTTACATTTTGCGAAAGATTTCAAATAATTCTCATGCAACAAATATACCAGCTTAATTAAATTAGCCACAATCTAGCCTTATACAATTTAAATTAATTAAATTACATTATACTCAATGTAATATCAAATAACTTGATGCATAGTAAAAAATATACACATTCATGAATTTAATATACATGCTTGAACAATTTATAGACTAGATGTTAGAATATAATTAAGTGCATAAATTAGGCATATCACATTACTACATTTTGTACCTCACTAAATAGGACAATTACGGTCTTGTTGTGCTTCCTCCCCTCTATCAATACACAATACAATTCCTAATTTTAGGTTTCACTAATAATAATATTTATTCATCTATTTATTTTATTTTTATCTAATTACTGAAGATAAAAAACATACGGGCCTCTAGACGTTCACTAGCCATGTGTCGGAATTAGCTGATCTAGCCAGACAATAAATATGCAGAATATATATCGAAGCTGAAACAGATATGATTATCATATATTGTAAAAAAAATATAAAAAAAATTTAAAAGAAATATAGATAATAATATTTAACACAACTTAAAACCATCGATACGTGTTTATAATTCAAAAGCACTTCAAATAAAATAAACAAAATTTATAAGATATTACATTCTCTCTCACTCGTAAAAATTTCCTCCTCGAAATTAAATATATAATGATATTCCAATAACTCGAACAAACCACCACTTTGATACTTCAAATTGCTTTTCAAAAAATTAAATTTGTATGTAGCAATTTGACAACTATGATCAAACTGTAAATTCTTCTTCTATGACACCAAAATATCACGTGTAAACTATATGGGTCAGATACACAAGTGTCTAACCTGAAACAAATATACATGAAACATGCAAAGTAGTAGTCTCAAACATAATTATATTATGAAGCACAAAATTGAATATTGACTAATTTGCATATAACATATATTATAACAAATAACTTACCCATCCAATTCTCATCGAACTTGCTAAATGACAATACTTCAACATTTTATTAGATACATACAATTAGAACATTAACAACAAGAAAAGAAATTTGATTACAACGGCACATTGAGCTAAGCTATAGGTCTTTGATAATAACCTTTGATATAGGGAAAAGATTAAAATTTTAAAAATAAAATAAAAGAGATACGTATAATTTTTAGAACCTACGTGAGATAACAATTGATGGTCGTTAGATAATCTACAACACATTAAAACCAAATACTATATAGATAATACCAAATTCTTGAAACTTGTCAGGAATAATAATAATAATAATAATAATAATAAAATCTTAGAATACAAAGCACTTATATTCTTTTACTGAATTATTAATTTCAGGCGTCCCTAAAATTAATAATATTATATCACTTAATTATTTATTTTGAGTGTCCCCAAAATAAAATAATTAAATTATAAAATATTAGAACATGAGTGCTTTTGGCATAATTTGCATAAAATTGCAAAAGAAGTATATATATTCTATTATAAATATTTTAAAAGAAATCGAGGCTCAACCAGTACCAAAATAATGTAAATATGTTATAATCTTACAAATAAATTATTAAAACATTTATGAGAGTATGCAAAAGTCACAAATAAGAAAAATAACGGATTAGTTACTTGTATCTCAAAAGACTTGAAATTTGCTTAATTCGATTAATCAGACAAAGGTGCATAATAGACCTTTTTCTGTTGTATAATTCAGAATCTATTAATGGCTCATGGACACAAAACTAGTAAAAATATTATTTAAAGTTGAAAATATTATGCAAAAATAAATAAGAAGATAAGGTTAGTACTCAAGAGATAATTTAATATAATATATCTCAGAAAGTACATGAACATAATATTATAAATTCAAAATCAGAATACTTAAAACTATTTGTAGAAATTCAACCCACAACTCACAGGTCTAGCCCAACGACGATCTACACAATCACAATAATCTGATGCCATCTTATCCTTGGGTATAATATGAAGTTAACACAATCCTTACCTAAAACTTCATTCCTTGTAAAGCTAACAAAACTTTCAAGCCTTAAGGTTCTTATTAAACACATTCATGTATATTCACGTCTTGAAAGATCATTTGTTTTCCTTATAAATCATTTGTTTCACAAATTATACTCAAGCAAACTACACTTAGGGCTATTTACAGATCATGCATCATTATCAAAAACAACATAATCTTACAAGTACCTAACATTCTCGATGCAAAAAAAATAGTAATATTCACGTTTGTGTCTCTAAAGACATAAGACGACTCAGTAACAAAGACAAAACTCACAGGCAAATTAATGAGAACGAAATAACTAACTGAGTCAAATCATAATGAAATAATAGAAAAGTTTCACTTCTAATAAAAATTTCCACAAGCCAGACAGATACGAACGAAGTTCGTAATAAAGAGTTGAGTCGAAGTAGTGTAAAAATATCATAAAAGTAAAATAGTTGTCAAATGGACAAAACTGAATGAATTTTGGAAATAAATAAATAATACCCATCCTAACGTCTACCCAACCTCACAGGTCAACCTAAATAGGTTATCTACAGGAAAGAACCTATAGCTCTGATACCATCTTTGTAACAACCCCATCAATAATTAAATGATGGGCTACTTATTAAATCATAAACCTGAATACAGAGCACTAAAATCCCTAACAGAATAATTAAATGGTCTAAATAATTCTAGAAGTTCATAACCTTAATCAATAAAATAGAGGGTAGCTCTCCATCACACAGTCCCAGATCCCCCTAAGCACCTGCCAGAAAAAGAATACGGCATGAGCCAAACGCCCAGTACGGATTTGGAATACAGTTTATAAAATAGAAAAATAGATATACATATTTGACAGTTATAATAAAATAGTTATTTTTAAAAATAAGCATGGCTGAAACAACGAAAGGGGTAGGATATTTCATACCGAGATCAGAACATAACATATACAAATACATACATCATAGGGTACCGTAATGTATGCAACAAATCGGATAACGTGTACGGCATATACATCGTCACCGCCAAATCAAATCACAAATCAAATCAAACTCTGGGTGCACCCACGTATCCTGAAACAAATATCAAAATGCGCAAAAGCTCCTCCCAAGAGCTAACAGAAGGATACGCCATGACTAATCACACTGCCATGGAAGTGTCATGCCACTGGTGCCGCAATGACATGGCTGTAGTACCCCTACAGTTGGTTAACTCGGTATACCATATATCACTAAGTGTCCAAATAAAATATTTCACACAAGCTAAAAACATATTTTATTTTAGAAAGACAAATACTCGAAGCAGATATTTAATATTCACAATTTTCTAAAAATCGCTGATACAGATATTGAGATATTTTGTTAATCCGAAATGACCTAACAGAATTGTAGAAGGGGGGGTTGAATACAATTCTAGATATTTTTATAATTTAAAACAACTTTTAAATAACTTGACAGAGAAAATAAAAACACACAAGCAAATATAAAATTTCAGTTGGATGTTTTGAGGATCCAACTGAGATGTTTTTATTGTGGGAATAATCTGTGTTACAAACGTAGCACAGCTGCTCAGTTACAAATGTAGAGTGAGAGTGCTCTTCAAAAAAAGCTAATACACAATTATTCTATCTCACCTCTCTCAATAAAATGAACTGCTGCACTTGGTTATATATCCCAAGTTTACAATGCTATTTTTGGCTACACTAAAAAGTACTAAAGGTAACCGCCAACAACTTGCTTTTCATTCCTTTTGTCCAATGGTCCTTGGAGATCTTGTCTTTTGTTTTCATGCTTATTATGATCCCACTCAAGAACTTAATTGGTAATTGGAATGTTTCCTCATTCCCAGTGACCATTTTAATGGCTCCCAATGCAAAGTACACTTCTACATCACCTTTTGATCTGTCAGAAAACTGTCACTATCACTTTGTCAACTGTTCAGAAAAGTGATAGTAATCTGTTGATAGTAGTGAGATGTATTCCGTTGATAGTTTTATTCTTCAATCCGTTGATGGTACATTCTTCAATCCGTTGATAGTGTAATCTCCAATCCGTTGACATGTCTTCACTTAGGCAAAATTACAAGGCACATTATATTTACAATTAACCAACCTAGTTTGCCTATCTAGTACTTAGTCAACATGACTTAGAAAACCTATCTAATACCTACAACCACTACGCCATAGATTGCTTATAGCAACCCCCAAACTTTGTTACCATAGACCCGTTTTAAAGTTACCATAGGCCAAAATTGGGCTATAGTAACACCAAAGCTGTGTTACGTTCTCAGCAGTAACTACAGGTATCTAAGGTAACATAAAACCACAGCCTATGTTAACATAGCAAATGTGGTTGCAAAAAACCTCTATAGTAACATCTTAAACATTCTATAGTAACATAGTTTATGTGTTACAATAGATGATACAAATTTGCACAACAGTGGGGCCCACACGTGGGGCCCACACGTGGGACCCCACGTGGGACCCCCACGTGGGGCCCACATGTGGGGCCCACTTCTGGGTAGGAGCCACATGCGGGGCCCACTTTTTGTGCCTGCAGTGGGGCCCACCTGCTCACTGTTCAAGTTCTATTGTAACACCTAATATTACCTACTGCAACACCTAATATTATCTAATGCAACACATACAGTGATAAATATAATAGCCTATTGCAACACACATTTTACCTATTGTAACACCATAAATGTAACCAAATAAAAATGCACCAACAGAATATTTAATTCCCATAAAACAAACCAACAACAATTCTAATCCAAAAGCAACTACATCAAAATCCAAACCAACAATTCAAATCCACCAGCAATACATCAAATCCACCAGCAGTTTTATGCATCCTTCTATCTTACATTTCCCAGTAAAAACCAAGCTACATATAATAAACCAACTACATTAACCACTAACACCGACTAAAGACAATCCACTTCTATCTTGGACTTTCCACTTCATCAACAAGATGCATCCTTGTCTTTTTTGTTAACACTCGTATACACGTATCCTCTGTCATTGGCATTCCTGCATAACAATAAAGTGCTGGATTAGTTTCCAAAAATTGAAAAGATGGAACAGAACGCTAGAACAATTGAAAAGATACGTTTGATTAAATGACTGCATGGTCTCTCAAATTTTGTTATCTTGACACCGACCCCTTTTAGCGTAAAATAGGGATTTGTTAATGTGTGCTGCAATATAAAATTCGCAGGCTGACATTTAATGTGACTTCCATAAATACAAATATTTACCTGCCCACAGTTCCAACTATTATTATGATTTTCCCCATCATTGTTGTCTTCTCCATTTGCCAAATTATGCTTGTCATTGTATGTCACAAGATCAGCCAAAGTAAAACCATCATGAGCACAAATAAAATTTATACTGTGCCAGGGTTTCCTTCCAGATTCCTATATACAAAGAATAAGAAGTGGCAATAAGACTAATACTGAAAATAAACTTCACAAATGTTAGTGATAAAAAAGAAGAAGAAAAACTCACAAAACACAAGAAATCTAGGAAATCCCACTATCAAAGAGATAAAGCATAGTTACAACTAATAAGACCAATCGCCAATTATATACAAATATTCAATATAGTACTATGGGAGCATTATCACCAAGATTGAAAAAAATATTAAAACATAATCCAAGAGAAGTACCTGATACAAATTTGGGCTCCCACAAAGGCACTCAGCAAATGCTCCAGAAAATCCATCTGTTCCCTTGATGAACTGCCGTATGGTGTCGCGATACTACATTTGATATGTGTGTGCGCGCACAGTTGAGTAGGATTACTTTATAGAGGAAAAAAGATTGAAAAAACAATGCAGAATGAATAAAGAAATACAATGCAAAGACTGCGTCCTACTTAATATAATCTTCCTCAACTTGCAAAATATTTAATTACTAAGCAACAAATATTACGATTTAAAACAACTTCTTTTTTAATATTTGGCTGTCTGGAGTTTCTGGATTAAAAAATAAATAAGAACCCACAAGGCCACAAGTCTTCCTATGAAAATTCATGCTCAGCAGTCAGCATGCTGCAAAGCTGTATAGATCTCAACACTTCCAAATACAAGAGAAATTGCTTCAGCAAGATGACAGTTTCGGAGAGGTGTGAAGCCAATGTCGAAATGAGTGAAACTAAGAGGGAAACTTCAAACTAGTTGAATTTAATAAGGTTGCTGGCTGAATAGGCCAAGTTCCTTTTAAGCCTTGAGCAGACAGGAAAACTGACTCAATCTAGCTCATGACCAATTCAACTTAAAAGGCTTTGAAGCTATTTGAAAATGCACTTGTTTTTTGAGCAGAATGTCGGGAAGAGTGAAAAGGCATTTATAAGTCGGCCTTGTTCTCCACCAGTGCTATGACCTTCACTACTCACTTCTGATCAAACAGACTCCAGAAGATGACATACGAAAATAGGGGTATCTGAACTAACCTTTCCATTCCATTCTGACCAGATTCCCCAATGAGGAAACATTCCAACTTGGTAAAGGCCACCGCAATCCCATGCTTCGGCAATAAGCTATTTAGGAGGCATAAAGACAACTTAATAAGATACCTATACCCTCAGCAACCATCAGCAACACTGGGATTTAATCAACCCTGAGGCCCCGACAATCAGGCTTCTTAAAGTAAACCAACATAAGCAAACAAGAAGAGAAAGCTAAACAATAAACAGAATGGCTTATAGGCATATTAAGAAATACATAAATCTGACTTTTATCGGACACACTTTACAATACAAGACATGAAACAAATACATTCTTTTCCATCAAATCAGTAAAAACTCAAATAATCAATCAAAACCCCTAAAATTTAACCTAATTCCAATCAATTCAATTAATCACAAGTAGAGATCTATATATACTAATTCAACTTTCTATTCATCAATGAAAACCTAAAAATAACCTAATTAAATTAAAATCAATCATAATAAAATCAAATAAACACCGATCTTATAATATACAGATAACATAAACAGAAAAATATATAACAAAGAGAGAGAGAGAGATCGACCTTGCAGATAAGTGAGAGAGTGAAGCCCTAATTACTTTTGTGAAGCCCTGAGAGAGACGAGTGAGTCGTGAGAGATGATTGAGTGGACACTGGACAGAGACGAATGAGTGATGAGAGATAAGAGAGAGAGAGCGGGGAGAGAGACATAGAGAGGGAGAGAGATACGGAGAGATACAGAGAAGGAGAGAGAAGTGGGAGTATTTGCCCCAATTTCAATTTCCCCCAATTCTAATTTTTCGTTTGCCGCTCTGCGTTTTTCGTTGCCGCTCAGGTCTTGTCACTAATTTATAGCTTCTGAACCTACTTTTCCTTTGTTATTTTTTTAAAAAAGTAATTACAAATTTATTTTAATTGATTTATATTAAATTCATTATTTTTATTATTTTATAACAATTCACGGTTTTTACAAATTTTTATGTTCTATAATAAAATTGTTAATGAAACAATTTTTATTATTTTATCAACAATTTTGTCAAAATTAATTATTTTCTAAATTCAAATAATTATTAAATCATTAATTTTAAATAACATACAAATTTTGTTTATGAATACCCTATGGTAACACATCACATGGTGTTACCCACTGTTAACACCTTTATAGCTATAGTAACATACTTTTGAGGATTTGGTAACACCACAATCACAAGGTTGCGATAGCTCAAAAATGTCATACCTATGGTAACATCCTTAGTGGTAACACCCATGCCCAAAAGTTGCAATAGGTCATCTATGGCGTAGTGAACAATTGCCTATCAACTAGTGAAGTATTGTACCGTGCAATTTCTACATTACTCATTCCGTGATGAGACTCATTCCGTTGATGAGCTACCTGTCAACGAAAGCTGTAAAACATACCATTCCGTTGACAGCTACAAAATTGACTTAACACAAAATCTACTAAGTGTTTTTATAATTATCATCAAGAACAACATATTCCTAACATATTTCGTAATAGAACTGAGACAAATATATAAATATATCGAAACAGAAATAAAACAAATATTTTAATATTTTGGAATGGAAATGAGCGAGATGTTCAGATATTCCAAAAGGATAATTTAAGATGCAAATTTTCTTAGAAAACCCCAAAAATAGATTTTTCTAAATATTGCAAAACAGTTTTTGAAATAACTTTGAAGAGTCAAAACGGATAATACTAGAATCGATTTGAGAACTGAATAAAACAAATATACTCGTTCTTAACATGAGTAGCGCGGAATGAAAGGGAGAGAAATTTGTACCTCGCAAATTGCAAATTCAAATACTAAGAAAATCCGCAAACAATCGAGCTAAATTCCTGGCTCCCGATCTAAATTACAGAATAAGACATACTTAATACTAACACTTGTACGATTTATAACTTAACCTAAATTTATGGCAATATTAGTAACACAGTGAATATAAAGGTTACCTACAACATTAAACTATTATGTTAAAGTACTCACCTTGGTTTATCAAATTGTGACATTAACAGTCTAAATCAATATAATATTATAAAACTTGATTAATGCTCTTTTGGCCAACACGTGGTTCACTAATGGTTTTAGCATGACACCATTTCAAGTTATTATTATTAAACTCAAACATTAGCCTTAATATTTCAAAATTATTGCTTTGACTTCTCTGCCTAGACACACATACGCGGACATTGTATTGGCTAAACTAATAAAATATTAACAAGACTTGTATTCATATGTTATTAGCTTTTAATGTCTTGCATTATGTATACACCATATGTAACTAATTAGTACAAAATCATGCTAATTAATATCAATGATGATCGAAACAATGTTAAACTTAAATATTTAAATAATATGTATGAGATTCTAGGAACTATGAAATTTAACTAGGTGCACAAGTGTATATGTGTGATTACCTTAATCAACTCAAAAATTCAAACCAACAACAATGAATCCAATCTCTGCTTCTCGGTCTTTTTTTCTGTTTCTCTGCCTTTGCTTTTCTCTATACGCAGCTTTTAGTCTAGGTTTTTTTTATTATTAGCTCCCGTGCTATACCGAGGGTGTACATGTATTGCTCCACATATCCAACTTTTAATAATTAAATACACACTTATTATGATTTAAAAAAAAAATACACACTTATTATTAATACTTTTTCTTTTCTCATCAACCAAAACTTTTAATTACTTATTCTAATTCCATCATCATCATCATCATCATCATCATCATCATCATCATCATCATCATCATCATCATCATCATCATCATCATCATCATCATCATCATCATCACCATCATCATCATCATCATCATCATCATCATCATCATCATCATCATCATTTTATGTAAATATCAATTTAAAGATCCCTCCTTTTGTATTGTAAAAGTCATTTTATGTTATTTGTTTGAGGAATTTTTTGAACCCTTTTCAGGAAGCTATTTTTTTCTTCAAAAATAAGTTTTCAAAATATTTTTGTCTTCCCCTTTCAACTAGCGAAATCTATGATTATAAGTTTTCAAGAATTGCAAAAGTTTGATCCTGATATTGTTGTTGGGACCGGTGGGTATGTGTCGTTTCCTGTTTGCTTAGCTGCTGCACTAAAAGGAGTGAACTTGGTTATTCAAGAACAGAATTCAGTGCCCGAGATTGCAAATTGGTGGTTGTCGTTTGTTGCAGATAAGGTGCTTGTTGCATTTCATTCGACAGTTGATAGTTTTGTAATAAAGAAAAAGTGTGTGGTGTGTTATCACTGATGCAGTATGTGTCCAGAGTTGTGGCGAGAACACATTTCTTCCCTAGGGCGGGCAATCCGGATGCAAAAGTTTTGCTGGTTCTTGGTGGGTCTTTAGGTGCAAATGCTATAAATATTGCACTGTTGAACTTGTACTATGAGTTGCTTGAGAGAAAGGATTTGTTTATCATTTGGCAGACTGGTGTTGAAGCATTTGATGAGATGGAGAGTCTAGTGAAAAGTCATCCAAACGTGATTCTAATAGCGTGAGTTTTTCTATTGCAAGTTAAATCTTTTTGCCTGCTCTGTTATTCTACAAACTTATTGTCAGGAAGTTTACTCCTATGTTATACTGCACAATGAGTATAGATAGACTTGACTATAGACCGAAGGTGATTTAGCTAACTCTATGTTTATGAAATTAAAAATCTACACACGTTTGCTTTGAAAGCAGAATATAAGATGATATAAAGTTTAAGACATCTACTCTTACAAGCTGTGTGTACTCTATAATAACTTACATCTTTCTCTAATGATGAAAGATTCTTATAGAAGAAACACCAGCTTCACATTAACACTGCGTTTAGTTTGGAGGAATGAAATTTGGTAGGAATGAAATGACCATTTATTTCTCTCGTTTGGTCCATCTTTTGATATGCCGAAATGGAATGTCGTAAATAAAAAACTTATATTGTGTTTGGTTGGGGTGAATGGAATGGAATGGATGAAATTAAAGGAAAGTAATAGGAGTTGGAGAGAAGATTTGAAAAAAAATGAGATAGTGCAAAATTGTTATGATAAGAATTGTCAAGAAAATGAATGAGTTAAGGAATGAAACATTTCATCTGAAAGTGGGGTTTTTGAATTATAATGTAGGTGATTAAGAATGAAATGAGCTTAAGAATGAAAGTTGGGAGTATTTAACTATTTTATACTTTAAATCTCATTCTATTCCATTCCATTTCAATCATCTCAACCAAACACAACATTATTGTTTTGGTGCATTCCATTCGATTGTTGGTTACACAAATGAAATGGAATCATAAAAAAAAACTTACAATTTGTTATAGTTCTAGTCTATTTTTCCCCTCATTTTTCTTAATAACAAGACTTTTCCTTTGTCGTAAATTATAGTTTTTGACTCGAGAAAGACATATATAATCTTGTTTAAAAATTAATTCTTCATCATAACACTTCAAGTTAAACTAAAATGCCAAACATATACCTGCCAAGGATAAGTTTCCCGAAAATAGGTGCAACAGACAAAGCTTACTAGTACTGAAGTAATACAAGAAACTTTGGACCATGTTTGACTGTTTTATACCTACGCAAAGTCAAGGTAGACTTAAGCTTAAAGACAAGAAATGTTCGCTTTTTATGCCTAAATTTTTTTATCAGGCTATTACACTCATTTATGTTGAACTATTTTATCAAAATTAATAGCTTGACCACTGTATACTTCTGAATCTATGATGACAGCTTCTTCAGTTTCTACTTGGTAGCAATGGACCATGGTTCAGTATAGTGATTACTCTGTTTGTGTGGCTATGTATATCTTGACCTGTATAAAAGTATAAACCTTTTCCAGTTCATCCAGTGATCTAGACGTTTAAATTTTAATACCCCATAAGCTTAACAAAATCCCAGATAATAGTAGAAATTGAAACTATATAGTCATCCACATTTATGTCCTTGCAACTAGAAGAACATTATTCATTTTAGTTTCTCCTCTTCGGAAAAATAACTCGTGGAAAGGATACCTTGTGCTAGTAATCCATTCCCATACTTGCACCTTTGAACTTTTCTAACTGAAATCACCATTGTCCATATATATATTTGTTCTTAAATTTATCTCTGTAATTAATGGAATTTATATCATCAAGTCTACGACACTTTTTTGCACCTGACGTATCTCTACCATGTTGAAGGTTCTTGCATTCTATGGATTTGGCATATGCTGCTGCAGACCTTATTGTTTCAAGGGCTGGGGCAATGACTTGCTGTGAGATCTTGGCCACTGGAAAACCTTCCATTCTGGTAACGAAGTATATCTTAAAATTGTTCTAAATAATATAATGCCGTTTGTTACTGTTGAAGATTATTACGCAGAAGAAGGGCGATATTGTGCATCTAAATCTAACAGTTCTGTTCTCGCAGATTGTTATCTTTTTTGATATATATGTTGCTCGACTTAACTTTTTGCTTGGTTACAGATTTGTTTTTTCATTTTTATTTTTTGCATCTTGTAGATACCGTCACCCAATGCGGCAGAAGGCCATCAGTTCAATAATGCTTCTTTAATGGCAGACTTAGCTGGGTCAAGGATTATAACTGAGGATGAACTTGATTCAACTACACTTGAAGCAGAAATTTCAGAGATCTTAGGTACAGACAACTATGTTTCACATAGTTTTTATTAATAGGTTGTTTTTAATCATGTACAATCAGAATCCAGAATTTCTTAAAAAACATCTCAGATCATGCACCCAGAATTTCAGGATATCTGCTGATTCTATAAATGAATCCTATGCTAAAATGTTTTGCCATAATATACGCAGTAGCGTATAAAGTATTGACTTGGGTTTTTCCAATAGTCATGTTCAAAAATTATGTACCTTAGACTAAAATCTAGATGGTAGACGCCTATTTGATTTCTCAGAATAAAGTGATAGATGGGTGTGATCAAAGTTTGTTCCTCCAGATTACCAATGGCAAGCAGAACATCGGGTATAGGAATGGTCAATACCCCAGTTGGTAGAGCAGAGGAAAAAGTAATTGCATGTCTACCATTTCACCACACTTTTTTTTATGCAGAAATTGAACATTTCCAGAAGACTTTTTTTTTTTGGCTAAGCACCAGAAGACATTTTTAGTTCAATTCTTATCTATTATTCACTTGTTGCCATTGTATCTGATGTTACAGCTCCCACCCATCTATTGGCTTTTATATGTAATAGTTGTTTGTTATGTTGTTCCAAGAACATGTTTGATAGGGATTTATATTTTAGCGTAATGAAAACTAGTTCTAGTACCTATAAAAGGGACCCCTACTCCACTCAACCTCACTGATCTGATCAGGCAAGTTTAGAAATTGGGTAAAATATGTTCTAATCGTTTGAGAAATATGAAAGTGAGTGCAACGAATCACTAACCTGATTTTACTATAATTTTTAGTCCAAAGTAGCTTAATCTCATTGTGACCATCCAAGGTAACCTCCTTTTAAAGAAGTCGATTTTGGTGGTGAATTAAGTGTGTGTGCGTGTATTTTGTTGTGATCAAGAGATTTTCGCTATAGAGTCTGAACTGCTGGTTGTCTCGATTATTTAATCCGATATCTTGTCATTTTCATTAAGCATCTGCAGTAATGAACCAAAGATCAAAGGAGGTTGTAGTCAGAAATGTACTTACATTATATAGCCTTCTTTTACTAAGCCTCTACATTCTTAATTTTTGGTAGTTGCGATATTTTATCATGTTGGACTCCAAACATGTGCAATCGCTTCACATCATAAAATGTACATACAGAGGTTGCCAGGAAGGCTAATTAAAAAGTTAATAATAAGTTTCGCATACATTCATTCTCATAGTTTCTGTAATCTACAATCTGTTCTCAGCTGAATTCACTCTCTAGTTGGCATTTGTTAATGTTATAGTTGCAAATCTCAAGAAACACTAATCGAAATTTTTACTGGTTTGAAGACAACTTAAGTTACCCGCCACTAACCTCCAGCTAACTTCATGCACAACTTCCCATGCTTCAATAGTCCTTAATCTATAAATTAAGCACAACCAATGAGCCTGATCAGTTGAGATCCATGAGCATTGGCTTGCAACACGAACTCCCACTCCTACTTCACGTGTACTTCTCTGGATCCAGCAGTTTTACATTTGTCTTCTTTGGTGGCATTACTTTGTTTATGTATTTTAGCATTTCATGTAGTGAAATATTTAAGAGCAATATGTAGCCATTTGTGTTATAATAACCTCTGACCAGACTATTTTCGTCGAAATAAAAACTAACTACGAATGGAGTAGTTTACAATAAGATTTACAACTGTTACTTCAAATATCTAAGTTCCAGTGCATATACAATTCATTTTTGAATAAACAAACTAGACAGTTGTAGAATACTAAACTATGCATAAATTGGTAGACACATAAAGTTTAGGGAAGGGTATTCTTCAGTTCACTTTATAAACTTTAGTAATTGGCACATTAAGTGATCATTCACCCACCTTAAACAGACTTCTTCATCTTAACAAAACGCTGCCGGTACTATTTTCCCCACATAAATGGATCCAGCTCTTGGTGAAATGCATTCCACCACCATGGCCTCACCCACTACGGCACTACCTAACGACGCATCTGACTTCTCCCCATTGGCTCGTTATAATGACACCTGGGATGATCCTGTGCAGGCTGTTCCAGGTGCCAAGCTGCGTGTGATGTGCAGTTACGGGGGACACATAATCCCCCGTCCACATGACAAAACTCTTTGTTATGTGGGTGGAGAAACACGGATGGTAGTAATGGAACGCCTCTCATCACTCTCTGACCTCTCTTCAAGGCTCTCACGTACACTTCTCCATGGTCGCCATTTTCACCTCAAATACCAACTCCCAAATGAAGAGCTTGACTCTCTTGTGTCGATTTCTAACGACGAGGACTTGGAGAACATGATTGAAGAGTATGACAGGATAGCTTCTGCTTCATCAATGAAATCCTTGCGAATTCGCTTATTTTTGTTTCTGGCAAAGCCTGAGACCACAGCTTCTATGGGGTGCTTACTTAATGATGCAAAATCTGAGACTTGGTTTGTAGATGCTCTTAATGGAGCTGGATTAATTCCTAGGGTACTGTCGGATTCAGCTGCCAATACGGAAAACTTATTAGAATTCTCTGACCAGGTTGTAAATAACAATGATTGTGCGGAAAATGTTTTATCTCCAAAAGATACTTTACGTAATAATAGCAAACAGGTTGAATATGTGCAAGAAGCGCAGTCAAGTATGTTGGGATCACCAATGGTGCTGGAAACAAATTCTTCATTTGGATCAAGCTCGTCATCCCCTTCCATGTCCAACTTGCCACATATTCGTGTTCGTGCTGACAATGATGATGCTAGATTGCAAAATCAGATGGCTGGACTAGATGAACAGTTGTCACAAATGAACACCAGTGCAGCTGCAAATATGCAGAATCAAGTTGATGGGACTGTGATGTTATCTGCTCCACCTCCTCTCCCTGTGGTTATTACTACAACTATATCTACTGAAAATGAAAATAGGATTGTTGCTGATGAAGATAAATCGGATCAGGGGGGACCAACACGGTTCCGGAAACCACCACTGCCGCTGCAGCCTGTGCAGCGAAGACTTGGACATGATGCTTACAATTTGCCCTCACCAGATTCGGTAGCAAGGTAAAACCTTTATCCTGTCTGCACCATATTGTGCTGCATTTTTCTTCCAATGTTAATCATGAATCAATTATGTTTTCGGGACTACTGACATACGCCAAAATTTTATATTCTAAAACCCGTGCCATGGTAGTACTCATTGACAGCATAGTAGAGTTTCTGCTAATTAAATTCTGAATCAACTGTATATCTCAATATTTGGAGGAAAAGTGTATCTAAAAATTTGTTAAAGGGGATGTGTATTTAATCTCTACTAATCTACTTCTATACTGTACTATTAAAGACGGAGATGAGATCTTTGGTAATCACTTGGTTAAAAGGTATATTGCCATAGGGCCAATGAAAATATTCAGCTACAATATCACTTTACCTGGTGTTATATCTGTTTAAGCAGGGGTTTGTTAAATCTATTTCCCAACACTTCCTTAGAATAGCAGTCTTGATTCCTATTAACTTTTTGTACAAATATTTTGAGATGAATCCATTTTTCGGTTTCTTTGTTCAGTGATACTAGCATTGCATCAGCAAATTCTCTTTCAAGAAGATCTCAAGATCCAACTCAAGTTGCTACAAGGGAAGCCACCAGGCCTGCTACAAATGGAATAGTCAGTTCAAACAGCATAACTTCAGACCCGAATTCCCAAATCCAAGTGCAGCAAGTTCCAGCCCAAGTGTACATGCAACCTCAACAGCAACAACAGTATCTTCATCCAGGCACACATTATCTCCAACAAACAGCAACAGGTCAAGTACAAGTCCCATCATACTACCCAGTCTATGCTCCTCCCGCACAGCCTCAATATCATCAACAAGTCGATCAACAATACTCAATGTATGTGATGCCTGTCCAGCAAACTCAACAATACAATATGACTATTCAACCCAATGTGCCAGATTCAAATGTAGCATCAGACTCAAGTTATCCACAAAATTCGTCCGTAGTTACTCCCTCTGCAGCTAAACCAACCCTTGTGCAAGTTCAGCCTAATCAATATCAGCAGCAATTTGTTAGTGTCTCACAAATGCCTTATGCCTCACAGTCTCCTGCTCCGACTCTTAATTATGCTTACGAATATGCACAACCAACACATGAGCAAGTATTCTATACGCAGAATCCTGCTTCTCAGCTGCCTCCACCTCCTCAGTATCAAACTATGACACCCGCAACCGCAATGTATCTGTCACAAGCTTCAGTTCAGCAGTCTGCAGACAATGCAAACCAGCAGATCAGATGAACAGAATAAATTGCCAAATTTCAATATTTCAAAAAATAATTATTAATGAATCTCTAAGATCTAATTGGAGTTTGTGTTTTCTGTTCAGGTAATAAGGAGTAATGATGTCTTCCTTGTGTCATTATTAATGTTATTAATGTATCAGTTTGTATTGTTCAATGTGTCATCTGTTAAATATTAAAGATATATATATCCTAATGTTTCATATTACGGACACATAAACCCTTAAAGTAAAAAAACGTACCTCCGTGCCCCTGAAGTATGTCCGATGGACAACTCGACCCTATTTCCGTTCAAATCACCCAAAAATTATAAATCGGCTTTTCAGTTGAGGGGTAACATAGTAATTTCCATGGTCTTTGTATCGTTATATAACAGAATAAAACGTTATAAACACAAAAGATTGGTCTTTGTATCCTAATTAAAGTCATTTAGGTATCTTTAAACCCTAGAAAACAACGAAGATCGAAGAACAACTTCTCTTTCAAATTATGCCAAGAACTCGTAAAGATCGCAGAGAACCTACACCTCCTGGTTTGTTCTTTAATCCATCTATCTTTGTAATTGTATATATATGCTTTCAATTACTCTATAGCCAAACAATAAACTATGATTAATTTTGTGTTTATAATGTATAATATTCTATGGGTGTTGGTTAGTTTAACTTAAAGTACATAGTTTAGCATGTGCGACTTCTTGTTTCTGTAAAAAGTAATATAAATTGGTTTTCCCCTTTCTCACCATATGTATATTTGTCTATTTAAACGTGTTTTTGATAGATGAAGATGATGAGGTGATTAATGTCAACTTGTTTCATGGTGGAAAGTTAATATGGTTCCCAATTACTAAGTACATAGGTGGGCAACTTACTATATATATTTTAGATGTAGATGAACTTGATAAGGAGACTTTGAGGGTAAAAAGTAAAGCTTTAGGTCATGGTGGTCTGTTTTGCCTCTATTATAGAACACCTGGACAACCTCTGGAAACAATTACTTTAGTTTTAGATGATGAAGATGTAAATAAAATGAAATCATATGCTAGAAAAAATAAGAACATGATAGATGTGTATGTTGAACATACATCTGACCTTGACTTTGAAAATGTAGGAGTGGAGGGTGAATGTAATGACAACAATGAGGTAGGGGATTACAGTGATGAACTTGATGATATGGACTTTGTAGATAGTGAATACTCAATGAGTGACCAAGAAGATGATAGGCAATATTCTGAAAATGTTGATGAAGATGTAGACAGAGATGAAATTGACTCTTCTGATGAGTCAAGTGGTGATTCATTAGCTAGTCTACCAGAAAATGAGTATGTTGCCGACATACGAGAGAAAAAAAAAGAAAAAAGTATTTCCAAAAGTTGTGGTTGTAGAAGATGGAATTTGACAGGTATTCCTTGTCATCATGCCATATCTTGCATAAACAAATTAGGATACAATGTTGAAGATTATTTACATGACTGTTACCTTACAAGCAACTATGAAAAGTGTTATTCTGGGATCATCTTTCCTATGAATGGACAAGCTCAATGGGCAACAACAGGCTTAAAGCTTAAGGCACCACCAGTTGCAAAGATGCCAGGCAGGCCTAAAAAGAAGAGGAAGCATGAAACTATTGGAGACATTCATCACACTATTGAAGAGGATGGAGTATCCATCTTGACCAAGAAAAATCAGATGACTGTGAGGTAATTTCATTTTCGATTTCTTTATCATTTTGCATAACTTGTATAGATTATGATATGTACAATCTACAATTACAGGTGTGGTATATGCAATTAGGCTGGGCACAATAAAAGGACTTGCCCAAACAAAACTGTGAATGCAAGTAGTAGTTCCAATGCACCTGTAAATGCAAACAGAGATGATGTTGATGAGGGTGAGATGAGAATGGTCTACCATGAAGCGGCCATGGAGATGCAATTTCCAGAAGATGCACCTCCTTTAACTCAACCAAGTCAGACTATTGGTAATGTTGTGCAGAAACCAGAAACTGAGGTTGTACTTGCCATAACTCTCAATGAAATCAAAAAATCAAAAAAGGCCAAGAAGATTGGGGTTGCTGTAGAGGAAATGAGGAGGGCAACAATTAAAAAAGAGCAAGCAAGCAAAATTGATGCAATGAAGGCACAACCAAACAGTCCAAGAAGAAGCTCAAGGCTTAATAACATGACAAGTCAGGTATATGGATAAATTAAGTTGGCATATTATTTTGATTTATTAGTCCAAATTGTCTCACCACATTTTAATTTTCAAGGTAATTGTTAATGGAGGACAGATGCACAATAGTTATACAGGTGCTATGAGACTTGGATCCCCACCCCCACCTCCGGTTAAACAATATAAGACCATTGTAGGTGGTACCACTTTGAAGTCTGCACCTTTTCAGTCACATGGGAAAATAGTCATCACTAAGGGAACCTTACAAACTGCAGCAAAACTTCAAGTCAGGAGGAAGATTGATGGAAAAAAGTAGAAGTATTTATCATATGGTACCACTAAGACTATGTACTAGTAATATGACTTGAAAGTCTCTTTTGGATGTTTAGTACTATTGATCATTATGCTCATTTTGTTAAGCTAAACAAGTGATCAGTTTGATCAGTTTGTTCTTTTGGATGGTATGTAATGAGTTGTTGAATGTTAAATGAACCCTTTCTTTTATTTCAGTAATATGTTCAATGATAGTGTTTGCCCTTCAAGTATTAAGGTTTGTACACATTTGCCCTTGAAGTATGGAGGTTTGTACACATTAACACATGAAAGACAATATAAATTGATAAGAGAAATGGGATTGTGCAAATAGCGGGAACTTTTTGGAGGGAAAATAAGAGAAGTGATGTTTTTTTCCGTTATTATCCCTGTCCTTCACCACCGATATATAAGCTTTGCATGATTTTATCGGAAAAATGGCCGATATGTATAACCGGACATACTTCAGGGGCACGGAGGTACGTTTTTTTACTTTAAGGGTTTATGTGTCCGTAATATGAAACATTAAGGGCTAAAGTCTAAATAACCCTATATATATATATATATGCTTTGTTTTAGTAAACCACACTCATATATTTGGAGTTGTAAATCTATGTAATATTCAAGAGCAGAGGCAAAGTACACATAACAAAATAGGTAGAATATTCTTATGCTTTCACACCTTAATTAACAAAAATCTGGGGGCTCAAGCATTAACACAGATCCACAAGTTATGGTAAAAGAAGTGGCAGGTGCCTACTGTTAGATCAGAATTCAATGATCGACAGAAGCTAGACTCAACTGATCAGGATTGCTGACGTCATCAGTATTGCATGGTCATCAGTATTTGATCAAGCGTCAGTATCTTATTGATCATCAGGATTCCTACTCAGACTATGATCAGGATTGATCATCAGAACTTGAAGCTGATCAGGATTCCTACTTCGAGTTATATTTGGAGTCTAGATAAACATGGAAGTTTATTCTATTTGTTCCTGGTTTGTAGAATGCAGCTATCGATTAAAGATATGTTTCTATCTTTGTTATGATTAGGACTTATCTTGTTATTGATAGAGAAGCTGTGTGCACTATATAAACACAGTTTTGGTTTCGATTTATGTATTCATTCGAGAGAGAGCATAATCGAAGAGAAGCTCTTAAGAACAGAATTTCTCGAGAGAGTTTTTGTAAGCTAGCAGCTCTTAAGAACATCAGAATTTCTTAAGAGAGTTTGTAACAGTTTTATATCAAAGTTAATAAAGCTGTTATTGTTATTGTTATTGATCTTTCATATTTGTGTTATATAAAGTCGAGAATCTTATACAATTGTATTCAACCCCCTTCTACAATTGTTATTTACTGGGCAACAATTGGTATCAGAGCAAACTGATTTAATTCTGAATCAGATACGATCTAAAGATGTCGACAACCAAGTATGAAAGCATGAAGATTCCCATCTTGAAGATATCAGAATATCCCACATGGAGGGTAAAGATGCTGATGTACCTGGAGGCTATGGATCCTGACTACTTGGACCATATATACCAACAAAGTTCGTAGAACGAACAGATACAGTACCAGAACATTATGTGGTCAAAGCTAAAGCTGAATGGACTCCAGAAGAAAAAGCTCATGTACTCAGGGAACCAAAGATAAAGAATATCTTGCATAATAGCCTTGATGCTGTTATGTCAAACAGAGTGATTGCATGCAAGTCTTCAAAAGAAATCTGGGATACTTTGGAAACTCAGTGCCAGGGATCTGCATCTGTTAAGAAAAACAGAAGGGCTCTTTTGATTCAAGAATATGAACAATTCGATGCAAAACCTGAAGAGAGCCTGACTGAACTATATGATAGATTTCTGACACTATTGAACAACTTATCCTTAGTTGACAAAGTATATGAAACTGAAGATTCAAACACCAAATTTCTTAGAGCTTTACCTGAAGAATGGGATACTCAGACCTCAATCATTAGACACCAGTATGATCTGAACATTGTGTCTCTTGATGAGATCTATGGGATGCTAAGAACTCATGATCTTGAAGTTCAACAGAGAAAGAACAAGAAAAGCAGCAAGGCAAAGTCAATTGCTTTGAATGTAGAAGCAAAATCAAAAGGGAAAGCTATGGAGGTCTCTAGAAGGAAAGCAAGAGTAGCTGAGTCAGATCCTGACGACTCTTCATCAGATACTGATGGCAATCCTGATGCCAATACTGGTGATGAATCTTCTGATTCAGACATGGAAGAGATGGTTGCTATGATTGTCAGAAACTTCAGAAGGATGAAGTTCAGGAAGAATAGAAGACAAGGCAACTTTCAGAAAAAGACCTTCAAAGCAGACAAAGACAAGTATATCAAAAAGGACAGCAAGGGTAGCAAATTTGACAAGTCAAAGGTTAGATGCTACAAGTGTAATGGTATGGGTCACTTTGCTTCTGAATGCAACAAGACAAAGGCACTCATCACATCAAGCAAGGATTGGATGGACTCTTCCTCAGAATCTGATACTGAGGTAGTCAACTATGCGTTAATGGCCAATGCTGATGTAACTGCTGCTCCTGATGATAAGGTACTAAATACTATCTTTGATTTTGATACTGATAATGCTTCTGAGTTAAGACGTTTTCTAAAGTCATTACATATTAGTTTTAGAAGTCAAACTGCTGAGAATACCAGAATCTTATCTGAGATGTCTGACCTTAGAAAGAGGAATGAGATATTAGAAGCTGAATTTTCTCGTATGCAAGAAGTACAAAAAGAATGTGATAATGCTAAACACATGCACTTAGAGATGACATCTAAATGTACTTCCCTTGAAAAAGAACTTGAATTTGCTAATGAGAAAATCAGAACCTGGACAGACTCTGGTAGGAAATTTCATGAGATTAATACCTCTAAGAATTGGAAAGAGTGTCTAGGATATAAGTCAGATGAAGATAAGAAATTAGCAGAGAAAATTGTCATTGATGAGACAGTCAGTCCAAAGACCTATAGACATGTTATAGACTCAACCAAATCTAAGATTACTCCTGTTAATTTTGTTTTTGGTAAGGATTCCAATTCTACTTTTGAAAAGGGATCTTCTTCTACTCAAGGAATTAAAATTATAAAGTCTAAACCTGTCATGAACAAAGTCACTAAGAATGTAGGTCTATTGTCTCAGAAACAGCTTAAGGATAAAATCTGTGAGGTTACAGATAAGAAAAAGGAAGCTACTGTTAAGAGAAACAGGAATGGTAAAGTTGGGATCAATAAAGAGAATGGTTATAAGTATATCCCAAATGCACCTAGAAAGAGTTGTTTTAACTGTGGTAACTCTAATCATCTTGCTATTGATTGTAAAAAGAGTAAGAAGAAAATTGCTGAAATTCCTAAGTCTGATGTTAGGAATAGATCAATATTTTACAAACCACAGAATTCCTGTTTTCATTGTGGTAGTCTATGGCATTCTATTTATACATGTAAAGAGTATCATGATTTGTACTATAACTTTTATGATCCATTGCCTAAGTTTGAAAGTAGTACAAAGTCTGATAGGACTGAAAATGTCATAGTGAAGCATGCTTTTGTTAATACTGATACTGACAAAGCAAATCCTGATGGAGTAAATCCTGTCAGGACTGCTAAAGTCAAAAAGTCTTCTGCTGTTAAATTTAATAAAATGCATGAACAAGGAATCCAACAAGTGTGGGTTCCTAAACATTCTGACTAGTGTTTTACTATTCTGATGCAGGGTAAAAAGAAAAATGTGTTAGTCATGGATAGTGGATGTTCTGTGCACATGACTGGAAACAAAGCCCTGTTATCAGAATATGAGGAAAAAGCTGGCCCAACTGTGTCTTATGGAGATGGCAACATTGGACAAACCTTGGGATATGGCAATATAATCATTGGAAATGTCATCATTGAAAAAGTAGCTCTAGTGAAGGGACTAAAACACAACTTGTTGAGTATTAGTCAAATCACTGACAGAGGTTATCATGTCAATTTCTATTCCACACATTGTGAAGTAGTCAGTAAAGCAACAGGGAAGATAGCACTAACTGGCTACAGGCATGGTAACATATATGAAGCCAACATTCTCTCAGATACTGATGGCTCCCCTACATGTTTCATCAGTAAAGCTTCAGTAGATGAAAGTTGGAATTGGCACAAGAAGCTTTCTCATCTCAACTTCAACAACATCAATGAGTTGGTTAAGAAAGAGTTAGTAAGAGGATTACCTAATGTCTTATATACACCTGATGGACTCTGTGATGCATGCCAAAAAGCAAAACAAAGAAGGACATCATTCCAGAGTAAATCAGTATCCTCGATTGAAGAACCATATCACATGCTACATCTTGATCTGTTTGGTCCAGTCAACATCATGTCCATCAGTAAGAAAAGGTACACTCTTGTAATTGTTGATGAATATTCTAGATTCACCTGGGTGTATTTTCTGCATAGAAAAGATGAAACTCCTGAAGTTCTGTTGGATCATGTGAGGATGATTGAGACAACCACAAAGTACAAAGTCAAGATTCTGAGAAGTGATAATGGTACTGAATTTAAGAATTCAAAGATGGAAGAGTTCTGCAAATACAAAGGAATCATTCAACAATTCTCTGCTCCTGGCACGTCACCTCAGCAAAATGGAGTAGTAGAAAGGAAGAATAGAACTCTTATTGAAGCTGGCAGAACTATGTTGGAAGAAGCTAAATTACCTACATATTTCTGGGCAGAAGCAGTCAACACAGCATGCTATACACAAAATCTCACATTGATAAACATGCATGGTGTCACTCCTTATCAGTCACTCAAGGAGAAGAAACCAAGTCTGAAGCATTTGCATGTGTTTGGCTGTAAATGTTTTGTTCTCAGAACTCATCCTGAACAGCTAGGGAAATTTGAAACAAAGGCTGATGAAGGAATATTCATAGGTTATCCTACATCAAGAGCCTTCAGAGTTTTTAATTTGAGAACAAGAACTGTCATGGAGTCAATTCATGTATCTTTTGATGATAAGAAGATAACTGGAATCATTGAAGACTCGCATGATAGATTGTTATTTGAAAATGAAGCTTCCAAGGAACCTGAAGAAAGTGAATCAGAAGCTGTCCATTCATCCAGTACTGACGGGTCACCAAATCCTGATGACTCACCAGGTACTGATGGTGCTAATACTGATCATGCAAACAACAGTGATACAACTAGTAGTGCTAATGTTGAGGGGGAGCAACGACATTCAACTACAAGTTCAGAGTCAACTCAATCATCTGGACAGAATTCTTCAGATACTGATTCAAGTGAAGATCCTGATAACACATCAGGAGGGCATATCAATAATTCAGGGAGAGCTTCAAATCAATCAAATTCTTTCAATCAAGATAACACCAATCCAGGGGGAGCATCTACTTCAAGAAACAATTTGACACCAGCAAGGAAATGGACAAAAGATCATACTCCTGATTTGATAATTGGAGATCCTGATGCAGGTGTTCAAACAAGAAGTGCAACTCAGAATGAATGTTTATATAATAACTTTCTATCCAAGGAGGAGCCTAAGAAAGTTGAAGATGCACTTAAAGATGCTGATTAGGTTACTGCAATGCAAGAAGAACTGAATGAATTTGAAAGGAATGAAGTCTGGAAACTGGTACCAAGACCAAAGAATAGATCAATTGTTGGTACAAAGTGGATTTTCAAGAACAAGACTGATTCTGATGGAGTCATTATCAGAAACAAAGCTAGACTTGTTGCAAAGGGGTATTCCCAACAAGAGGGAATTGACTATGATGAAACTTTTGCTCCTGTTGCAAGACTAGAAGCCATCAGGATATTTCTTGCTTATGCAGCACATAAGAAATTCAAGGTTTTCCAGATGGATGTTAAAAGTGCTTTCTTAAATGGTGAACTGGAGGAAGAAGTTTATGTTGAACAACCTCCTGGTTTCATTGATCCTACATATCCAGATCATGTCTACAGACTGGATAAGGCACTTTATGGACTAAAGCAAGCTCCAAGAGCATGGAGTTGCTGTTAGTTCAGATTTATGTTGATGATATCATTTTTGGGTCAACAAACAATAAGCTGTGTGAAAAGTTTTCCAAGCTTATGCAGTCAAGATATCAAATGAGCATGATGGGAGAAATGAGTTACTTTCTGGGTCTTCAAGTTAAACAGACTGATGAAGTGATTTTTATTAATCAGTCTAAATACACAAGGAATTTACTGACAAGGTTTAACATGCAAGACAGTACTCCTGCTTCAACTCCCATAGCTACAGCTACCAAACTTGATCTTGATCAAGGTGAAGAGGTAGATGTAACTCACTACAGAGGAATGATTGGCTCTTTATTGTATCTCACTGCCAGTAGACCAGATATCATGTTTGCAACCTGTCTATGTGCAAGATTTCAAGCCAAACCTAGAGAACCACATCTCATTGCAGTCAAAAGAATTTTCAGATATCTCAAAGGCACTCCTTCACTTGGCCTTTGGTATGCAAGGGAATCAGATTTTGGGTTGTGTGGTTATTCAGATGCTGATTTTGCAGGATGCAAAATAGACAGGAAAAGTACTTCAGGAAGTTGTCAATTTTTGGGTGGAAGACTAGTTTCATGGTTCAGTAAAAAGCAGAAATCTATTTCCACTTCAACTGCAGAAGCTGAGTACATTGCTGCAGGAAGTTGTTGTGCTCAGATAATGTGGATGAGAAATCAGTTGTTAGATTATGGCCTGTCATACTCAAAAATCCCTATTTATTGTGATAACCAAAGTGCTATTGCAATGACAGGAAATCCAGTTCAGCATTCTCTTACTAAACACATCAGTATCAGATATCACTTTATAAGAGAACAGGTTCTGGAAGGAACAATTGAGCTTCACTTTGTTCCTACTGATCAACAACTAGCTGATATATTCACCAAGCCACTACCTGAAGCTACTTTCAATAAGTTGGTGAATGAACTTGGAATGATGCATTTTGAGAATTTCTGAGGAAAAGCTACATAGAGGAAATCCTGATAACTGTCAGATCCTGATGGTTATTCAGAAAGGTATGTATCTTTGATCAAATCCTGATAGGACTCAATCCTGACAGGAAGTCAAATGGTCAAATCCTGATGCTCAGATGATTGAAGCTGGTATGAAAACCAGAGGTTCTATGCTAACTTGTCATTAACACTCCTGGTAAACTCTGGACAATTAGATTATTACTTAGTCTTTGATTAAGTTTTCAGTCTTATCTATCAATGTCATTATTATCAGAGTTTATTATTTATTATCTCTATATCACTATGAGTGTTACTAACAAATTTTGCAGGCAAGAACAGGAAGAAAACAATTGAGAAAATAGACAAATTTCATTAATACTTGAAGATACATTACACATGTAATATGGAAATTACATATTTGTTTTCCTAGTCTATTTTCTACTCAGGAACTCGTGCTTTACAGATAAGCATGAACACGTGCCCTGCAAATTAGCATGAATGCTCCTGAGCAGCTTCACAGTCCTTCAGAACTGGAAGGTCTCTTGTTCCATCCTTAAGAGACAAGAAGACGAGCTGATTTACTTGAAGGCGGATCGTCACCGTGACCACCGGGACGCCTCCGTGCCTCCAACTTGCATGACATACAAGCATCACGGATTCTCTTCTTACGTTTCTCAAGCTCTCGGACGAGCTCTTCATCATCTTCATCCTCATCCTCTTCATCATCCCAATCGTCTTCATCCTCTTCATTGACAACGATGAGATTTTCAAGAGGATTCCAATCAGGATTTGCCTGATGGAAGTTATGAAGAAGCACATCAGCCATTGCATTTACAAAAGCATGATGCTCCTGTGGATCAGGAATAGGCTGAGGTCCCTCTTGCTCTGTAATCTCTGCTAGAGCCTCATCCATTTGTTGCCAAATTCTATCAAGTTCTTCATCAGGTATGTTGTTTTGATTGTTGGCAGCCATTGAAAAACAAAGAAGGTGAAAGGTTTTTGTAAGTTTTTCTCTGGAGAGGGTTTGTGTTTTAATAGATATATGATGATTATGCTTAACAGTTCTCTTTTATAGAGAATGTGTATTAAGGGTGCAGGTCATTTCTACAATCTCGATGAGACGGTTCGGTTTTCCATAAATATTTTTGCCTCGTTTGCTGGTAAGCGTGTTTTAATTCTATGACCATTAATTTGGTTATTTTTCTTAAACCAAAACGCTATTCAGGATTGTTAAAATAAATTTTGTTTTCTTAAATAAAATTTTATTTTAATCTTATTGAATATATTTTTTCAATCCTGATATGGCAAAATATTTTGTGCGGAAATGCTTTTATTCCTGATGAGGTTAGGTTTTTCTTACATCAGAAAATGCCTACTCGTTATGGACTACTTTCTAATGCTATGGTACAAGGCCCAACCCACCTTGTTCCTGACACAAGCATGCAACCTAAACAGTCTAAACAGTTAACAACCACCTCTACTGTCTCTCAAAAGACTTTAGTTGTAAAATCAAAGAAATCAGCTAGAACTGATGTGTCTGGAAGGCAATCAGGTTCAAAGGATTTTTCCTCTACACCACTCACTAAAAAGAAGATACAAGGGGGTGTACAAGGGGTCCTGGTGAAGAAAGCTGATAAGGTTGTTAAGAATGTTCCTGTGAAAAGGAAGTTAAGGTTGATTGATGAAAGTGATTCAGAGGATGACTTACCTATATCCTCTGTGATGAATGTGAACAAGGAAGTTGCTGATACTGCTACTAAAGCTGTGGTACCTTTATCAAAACCACAAAAGACAAGGAAATTATCAAAGAGCAGGTATCATATTCCTTTGACAGTGCAAATGAAGGATACTGATATTCAGACATCAAATCCTGATGAGTCATCTACTCCTGATGCTCTAGCAAATCCTGATGTTAGTATTCCTGATGCAACAACAAAAGTTGTCTCTATATCAGACTCTCCAGCCTCTCCATCTCAGATTAGAGAAATTTCTTGGGAGAAGGTTTCTATAACTGCTTCCTTGGTTGGTCTTACACCTACATCAAAGAAAAAGAGGAATGCAGAAGAGTTAGTCTATCAGAGACAGAAGAAGCTGAAAGGATCAAGCCCACAAGAACCTGAATTTCAGAGTAATTCAGCAGCTACTGTTGATCCTGCCACACAAGAACCACTCAATCAAAGTTTGGGTGAAGGCTTAGCTAGTGGAATGGTCACACAAGAACCATTTTCTCAAAGGGAGAATGAAGACATCAACATTCCAGCTACACAAGAACCATCTTCTCAAAGTGAAGATGCAGGCAAAGCTACAGCTTCTGTTGAAAGATTGGTCGAGAACATTGTCAATGAGGGAAGCACACAAGAACCTTTAGCTCAAAGTGTTGAAGCAGCTTCTGAACCTCAAGCTCCACAAGAACCATTGGTAGCAAATACTGATGCAAGCATATCAAATCCTGACGATGTTCATCCTGACGCTAGTGGTGCTCCTGATAATGAACCTATTTTGATACAGCCACTTCGTTCAAGACCAATGGATCATCCTATCTCAGAATCACAAGATAAACTGAAAGGTATTGCAATTCCTGATCCTGATAAATCTCATGGTTCTGATGATGATAATTCTGATGATGATAGTGATGATGATAATGAGAATAGAAAAGAGAAGGAACAGCTTGCTACAGCACTCAAGATTAGTCTTGGAACTAATTTTGGTTCATCAAGTACATATATGGCTAGCAATGCTTTCACTGGGAAAGATCAGAGACAAGATTTTTCTACTCCTTCCTTTAATCCTGCAGAGGCATTTAGACAGAATGAATGGAACAATTCATGGCACCAATCTGATGAATCTATCAGTTTTTCTTCTGCTATTGAACATGCCTATAATGCAGTGAAGTCTATAGAGAATCAAGACTTGAAGAATCATCTGAAGGCTACAACTCTGTTATCCAAAAGTCTGAAAAGTGCGATTGATTCTATCAAGGGTTCAACTGACAAAGTGAGGACTGATATCTTTACTAATTTTACAAAGGTGCCTACTACTTTCCTACTAAGGGTAGTGGAATCCCAAGTGAAATCTGTTGTTTCAGAACAAACCTCAATCAAACAAAGAATTGATTCTCTGGATACTAAGGTAACTGAAATTCAAGCCTCTCTTTCCTTAATTTTGCAATTATTGTCAAATCCTGATGTCAAAAAGGGGGAGAAGGTTATTCAGACAAAATGTACACCTGATCTAGTATTAAGACATAATAATGATGATACTGGAGATGATGGTGGTGACAAAGCGATACAAGGAGAAACCTCTGATACTGCGGTTTTGAAGTCTACAATTCAAACTTCTCAAAGTCAAACTACGCAGTCAACTCATGTTTCTGATTCTGGAGTTAAGACAGTAAGAACATTGGTGCAATCTCAGATCCTGACGGAAGATCAAATCCTGACACCTGGTCATGGACACATTCTTGCTACAATTCCTGAAGGTGATGAAGATGTGATTATTGATAATCCTGAAGATGCATCAAATTTATTCCAGAAGTTTTCTACAAAAGACGGTAGAATTGTTACTCTTTATCACACTGATAAAAGAGTTCAACAATTATTTGCCAGAAAAGCACTCTCTACAGCAAGTGAAGAATATCCAGATCTCTCACATGAAGAATTCTTGAGACTACAAAAAGAGACAATGGAAAGCTATACTACTCCTGCTAGAGGTAGAGGAAGCAGAGGTAGGAGAGGTGCTAGAAGAAATAGAAGAGGTTCTTCAACTCAAACAGTACCTAGACAGACAAGGTCTAGAGGGTTAAGAATTGAAGAAATTCCTGAAGCTTCACAAAATCTAATAGATCCTGTTATCAAGGATATCATGGAGAAAGAAGACAAGGAATTTGTTGAAGAAGAACCTGAATTGAAAAGAAAATCAAGTAAATCAACTCTCAGCAATACAAATCAAATTGAAGATTCTAATCCTGACAATATTCAAGATCCTGACGAATCTGAAATTCTGCAAGAGGTTGATTTGATAATCTTATCTACTATTGTTGATTGTCACAACAAAGAAGTAGATGAAGAAGAAGAAGCCAGAAGAAGAGATATTACAAAAAGAACAAATGAAGATTTCAATCTCTATCTACAAAGGCTTAAAGTTTCAAATAAAAGACAATGGAGAAATTCAAGCAGACAAGAATCTTTACTTGAAAGAAGCTACGCTCATGAAAAGGAGAAATACAAGAAGTGGAAACATATTAGCACATTAAGTTGTGATACACCTATCAATTTTCAGTCTGGTGGAATTATTACAAGCGCTTCAAGTGTTGTTGATTTGTCTGATATGGCTAGATCAAAAACACTCTGTTTAAAAAATGTTTTCGAATCTGAAGCAATTGTCAAGTAATTCAAGAGGAGGTATTGGACACAGAGATGGTGAATATCTGAATATATCATATGTTGATCCTTACTCCTTGACAGAAATTGGAGGTACTTTAACTTCTGAAAACCTGAACAATTTATTAGCTGTTGATCTAGTTATAGATTGTCATGATGGTTTTGAAAAGAAAGAAAAGCTTCTGTACTTCATGAAAGATGGTAGTGTGAAGATTCTATCTATTCAAGATCTGCTGATGAAAACTACACAGGAACTGAAATATGTTCACTATCTGTTAAGATGGAAGAACCAAGTGTACAAAGAATGGAGTGACATAATTTTGTCAACTATAAGAAGAAGACTGGATGGAAACAGTAATTTCGATGGTAATTTAGATCAGAATTCAATGATCGACAGAAGCTAGACTCAAATGATCAGGATTGCTGACGTCATCAGTATTGCATGGTCATCAGTATTTGATCAAGCGTTAGTATCTTATTGATCATCAGGATTCCTACTCAGACTATGATCAGGATTGATCATCAGAACTTGAAGCTGATCAGGATTCCTACTTCGAGTTATATTTGGAGTCTAGATAAACATGGAAGTTTATTCTATTTGTTCCTGGTTTGTAGAATGCAGCTATCGATTAAAGATATGTTTCTATCTTTGTTATGATTAGGACTTATCTTGTTATTGATAGAGAAGCTGTGTGCACTATATAAACACAGTTTTGGTTTCGATTTATGTATTCATTCGAGAGAGAACATAATCGAAGAGAAGCTCTTAAGAACAGAATTTCTTGAGAGAGTTTTTGTAAGCTAGCAGCTCTTAAGAACATCAGAATTTCTTAAGAGAGTTTGTAACAGTTTTATATCAAAGTTAATAAAGCTGTTATTGTTATTGTTATTGATCTTTCATATTTGTGTGATATAAAGTCGAGAATCTTATACAATTGTATTCAACCCCCTTCTACAATTGTTATTTACTGGGCAACACCTACATTAATGTTTGGAGAGCCTAACTAGACATACAGTCAAGGTATGTAAACATGCAACAACTGTCACACATCAGCTGGAGGAAATTGGGGACCCCTATAGTTACATTCTAAGACTAAGAATAATTTTAAAGATCTGTTCAAGTTCCTTGAGTTCTAACCGAAAACATTCAGTGATGCCATCTATCAGGTCAAGTTGGGCGCGACAGTTGAGGGAGTTAAGTCACAAGTTTGAACCCTCAAAAAGCATCAATATACTAGGAGAATACGAGGACGTGGTGCCTCCCAAATCGCTTCGCTTCGATCTATTTTTCTAATTTTTTCAAATTTTTGAATAATTAATGTAAAAGATTCGAAAATATCTCAATTAACTTTAAAGTATTTACTAATGGAGGAAACTAAATATACAATTATAATATTATTGCCTAAAATATAGTTTTCAAATTAGTTACCTAATTGAGTCATTTTTGAAATGAGTGACTAATTTGATACATTTGAACCAAATGAGTGATGACTTTGATAATTATCCCTTTATTTAATACTAAAAAATCTTCAAATGAAGTAAACTAAGTATATTATATTAATATTCTCCTAAACTTACTCCACGAGTCCAATTTATTTACTAATTTTTATTTAATATCTTTTAATCGAGGAAAATAATAAAGAAGGCGATTTGTGAGATGCCAGAAGATTTGTGTAGAAAATATCTAATTTGGCTTTTTAATCTTTAGTAATGGAAATATTAATTAACTTATATTCTCCTAAACTTTCTTCTTAAGTCAAATTACTATCTTAATATTGTCCTAAAATTTATCTTTAAGTCAAATTACCATGTTGATATTTTCTTAAATTTTTTTTGAACTTAAAGTTACCATTTTAATATTCTCGTACATTTTTTCTTGAAGTTCTAAAATTGATCTTGAAATCATATTATCATCTTTACATTCTCCTAAAAAAATTATTAGAAATTATGTTCTCATATTTTTTTTGTAAAAAAACCCACGTTTAATTTATCTATATGTTTTACATATACATTAAAAATCATTTTTTAAAATTTTTACCTTCTAATTATGTAGAAGAATATAGTTACAGAAAATGCAAGATTTTATATAATAAAATAAAATAGAGGATTTCTTTTCTTTTCTCGAGTACCTATATTTTAAACAATAAAAATTAGAATTTTGAAAAAGATTTGAATTAAATTTTATGATATAATAAAATTGATTAACAGATGATGCAATTGATTAAGTAATTAGTTTGTTTTATGTTCAATTTGATAACAACGAGAAAACGGGTCAGGTCAGTGGGAGAAAACATGTTTAACGAGAGAGCGATTCATTAGGAGGAGCATATTATATGCTAGAATTTAATATTTATGTATTATGTATTTTTAAATAGAAGTAGCAATATAAAGTTTTAGAAAAATAAAGTGATTAATATACTAATATTTGATATAATATTAAAATAATGAAATATATTAAACAATTGCCCTTTTCTATAATTATTCAAAATTTCGGTAATGAACAACACTTAACAGAGAATTTAAAAGAAACCTTAATTTCATGTTTTAAATATAATTTTGTTTAAAAACATATTTTTTAGAATAGTTTTTAGAAAAATTTGGAAAAATTATTATAAAGCCGCTGCGAAGCGCGGCTTAGTAAACTAGTTTATACTCTATATTAAAAGCAGAAACCTATATACTGCGGTATACATATAATTATTAATTTAATTAATTTAATATAATTGATTTAATTTCAAATTAACTATTATTAAATTAAAAATTAATCTCTTTACTAAAATTAGAAACCCTCTATTAATGGTGTGGTATATCATGTAGATTTACATATAATTATTAGCTTAATCAGTTTTAAAAATATTGTTAATATAAAAACTAATCTATAATTTTTAAAAGCATAACTCCCTCTTAAGGTATGATATGTCATGTATACTACGATATACACATATAATTATTAGTTTAATTCGAAATTAATATAATTATTACTATTAAATTAAATTAATTGCCAACAATAGTCAAGTTACATACTAGAAATCTACCGTGTTTGAATTGATATCGGGAGGGGTAAATCCTGAAGTA
The DNA here is from genome assembly GCA_030848705.1 of Heracleum sosnowskyi. Classification (NCBI taxonomy): domain Eukaryota; kingdom Viridiplantae; phylum Streptophyta; class Magnoliopsida; order Apiales; family Apiaceae; genus Heracleum; species Heracleum sosnowskyi. The sequence goes on along the minus strand of CM061238.1, from coordinate 54,690,985 downwards.
TCATACTTATGTACTAAAAGTAAACTCCATCAAAAATACTACATTGTTTCCGTACAATGCCTTTTTGCTCCTAAAAACTTTTAATACGCATAATGGTAAGTTGGTAACTAATAAACTTAAGAAATCTATACTCTATATTAAAAGAAACCTCATCTTAATGGTATGGTATGCCATGTATACCGCAATGTACATATAATTATTAGTTTAATTAACTTAATATAATTGATTTAATTTCATATTAATTATTATTTAATTAAAAATTAATCTCTATACTCTATATTAAAAGCAGAAACCCCTTCTTAATGGCATGGTATGTCATGTATACCGCGATATACATATAATTATTAATTTAATTAGTTTAATATAATTGATTTAATTTCAAATTAACTATTATTAAATTAAAAATTAATCTCTTTACTAAAATTAGAAACCCCGTATTAATGGTGTGGTATGTCGTGTAGATTTACATATAATTATTAGCTTAATCAGTTATAAAAATATTGTTAATATAAAAACTAATCTATAGTTTTTAAAAGCATAACTCCCTCTTAAAGGTATGATATTTCATGTATACTGCGATATACACATATAATTATTAGTTTAATACGTAATTAGTTTAATTCGAAATTAATATAATTATTACTATTAAATTAAATTAATTGTCAACAATAGTCAAGTTACATACTAGAAATCTACCAGCAACGTATTTGAATTGATAGTATGGTATGCCATATACACCGCGATATACACATAATTATTAACTTAATTAGTTTTAAAAATATTGTTAGCTTAATTACAAATTTATTTAATTATTGTTATTAAAATATAAACTAATCTATACTTTTTAAAAACATAACCCCCTCTTAAAGGTATGATATGTTATGTATACCACGGTATACCCATATAATTATTAGTTTAATTAGTTTAATTCAAAATAAATATAATTATCACTATAAGATTAAATTAATTGTCAACAAAAGCCCAGTTGTATACTAGAAATCTCCCAACAACTTGGTTTTTGAACTAATATCGGGAGGATTGTTTGAACTGATATCGGGAGGGGTAAATATCATAGTTAAACACTTAAAACATTATGTACTAAACGGAAACTCAATCACAAATATTACATTGTTCTCCTACAATACTTTTTTGCTACTAAAAAGTTTTAATACACATAATGGTAAGTTGGTGGTAACCAATAAACTTAAGAAATTTTTTACGTGAGAGTAAATGATGAAATTTAAACATCATCCATTTACATTACCTATACACTAGACACAAGACCTCTTGCTTGAACACCCACCAACACACAAGAAGCATTTCTTTATTAGTAAAATAATAATTGTTGGTCCTTGAGTATTGTAGAAGGGGTGGTTGAATGTAATACTGATAAATTACAATCTTTGTTTCAACAACTAAAACTAAGATTAAGATTTATCAGTAGAAGAAATGCAAACGTAAGTAGATCACTCAAGCTATACTCACAAAATAAATGTTTCATTTATTTTGCAAAGTGTTGCTACAACCTTGAGAAAAATGTGTTTTTCTCAAGTTTCAAAATTCTTCAGATCTACAAGACTTAGAATGAGAGATAGTTTAAGTATACTACTTCCTATCTCTTTCATCACGGGTTTGTGGAGCTGCTGTCATTATCTTGTGGCAGCTCTTTACAACTTTCATACCCATGTGACTTACCTAAATTGCTATACAATCAGAGTTATCAGTACATATATACAAAGCAATCTAGATACATTCTAAATTAAGCTAACACAATCCCAGTAGATGTTGATTTGTCATACTCTTGAATTGGTAAGCTTTGTCTTGCTATCTCTAAAGCTTCTGTCGTAGTCTTTGCAGGCCTGATACAGTGTTGAGATACTTCAACACGCCTGTTTCTTGAACATCTAATCTGTCACATTTTTGACTGGGTAGATCCCCAATTCAAAGTGAATCCCCTTGAGACAGTATCCTGAACTGCCAAGTTTGCTGTCACAAGAAAGTGCTTTTGGTGACAGTATGAAATCCCCGCAATAGTTGCTGTCAGGAGTTCCAAACTTGCTATCAGGGTAGAAGAATGTTGCTGTCTCTAGGCTTCCGCCAATGTTGCTGTCAGAGAGAATATGCTGTCATGACTTGCAACATGATGCCTTTTTGTAACCTTACTGTCAATGATATGACAGTAACTTTTATTCTTGTTGTCGACCTGATGTATTCCTTGAGACTTGAACAAATGAATGAACTTCTTCCAAGATATACAAACAATTTTATTACAGCAAATTAATTGGCTACAAGAACATACTCTGGATGTGACAGTATGTTCTAATTAATAAAATTAAGTATTACTAAACACAAAGTTAAGTTGTCTCTAAGCTATCACCCATAAATCCTAACAATCTCCCCAAATTTGTTTTTATGGACAATAACAACAAATTTACAAACAATACATGCTGACAACTTAAATAACAAAGATCAGAATAGCTACAAATATAATTGCTCCTGAATGATTGAGCAGATATAGATTTTTTACTTAGCTTGTGCTTGAGATCTTCTTTTCTGCCTTGTTTCTTCCTCTCTTTTGAGAGCTTCTACAACACATCTCTTGAGACCATCCACTAGAGATATTTCAATAGGAGAAACTGCATCATCAATGTACTGTTGAGCTGTGCGAGAGCTAACCTTCTGGGCATCTTGGAGATCCATCCACAACTCTTGACCAAAGACATAGATTCTGAATTTTAAAGTGCCTTGACCAAGCTTGAATCTCCTACCAGGAAATGAATTTAGAGTTGTCCTCCTTGCCCTATCCAGCCTAGAGTCTTCACCCTTCCTTCTCTGATGAATGTCTTCAATTTCAAAGGAACACAGCAGTTCTAGATGGTGAGTTGATCCAACCACCAAGTAGTTTAACTCTTTCAGTATACTGGTTCTGAGCTTGTGGAAGCTGTCCAAATAAATTTCTTCCCTTCCTTGCTTGATTCTCAGAGGATTTTCTAGCACACAGGGTTGAAAGTTGGGTTCTTTACTCTTCATCTTGTTCAGATTCTTGTATCTGCTCAAGAGTTCAGCTTCCACTTCCTCAACAGGCTGATCATTTGCAGCTTTGGTTGGTCTCTCTTGACTTAGCTTGGCTTGCTCTTCTTCTATTGGGAGATCATCTTCAAAGTCAAGTATTTCTTCATCAGGTGCTCTACTAAGTTAGCAATATCAACATCATCATGCTCTATCCAATTCCCATGCTTCTGATAGAATTCTTCATCTCTTTCAGCTCTATACTTCAGAACATGCTCCGTGACTTTGTTGGGTATAGTGTCATAACTTAGCAGTAGATTCACCATTCTCTCTAAAAAGAAATAATCAATTCTTCATCTGACTCTCTCCTTTGTAAGTGTGAGGTCTTCATTCACCACATTTGAATCAAGTTCCATAGTGAAGTCCTTTTCAACCTTTACTGAGTTGGATCTATCGTACCAAAGGACATACAGGCTTGCTTCATTGTTGGCATCCAACTTCACTTCTGCATTCTTGATTTCTTGAGTCTTTTCTCTCAGCAAGTCAAAGTTGTTCGTGAGTTTTGCTTTGAGTGGTTTCCACAGCTTTCGACCAAGTCCTATAGACTTTCCCTTCCCTGAGTACCTCGTTTTTCCTTTCTTTGCTCTAGTGGTTTTCTTAGTTTCAGGTTCCTATCTAGAAAACCAAGCTTTAGCTAAGGATTTTGTCCTTTTGGGCTTGACCACTTGCTTGACTTCATTCTTGACAGCATCTTCCACGACAGTATCTTTGCTGACAGTATCTTTCATGACAGTGTCCTCTATGACAGTATCTTTGCTGACAACATCTTCCATGACAATATCTTCTTTGACAGCTTCTTTGGTGACATCATCTTTTTCAGCATTGATACTGTCAATTGAACACCTTAAGATGTTTGCCTCCAAAGCTTCAAGTGTTTCAAGTTCCTCCTCTTCTGTGACACCAGCATCTTTCTTTTCTTGTCCATGTGCTTCTTCCTTACTTTCATCCCGGTCTTGAATTCCAGCCTTCCCAACAGCTTTTCCACCAGCATTCTTTGCCACACCAGATCCTCCACTTCCATCTATCTCATCATCATCATCAAGAGAGTCATCAAATGCACAGCTTTCACCTTGTTCAGTTCTTTTGGCATTGGCTTTAGAGATTAACTCCTTTACTTTAGAGCTTAGCTTCTTATCTCTCTTTGCCAGTAAGTTGTGAATTGCTTTGACAGCTTGAACTCTCTCCTTGTTGATTTTAGAGTTGAGAATCATATTTAGCACCTTCTTTATTGACTTTGTCTCCATTCTTGATGTGCCCTTTAGATTCAAATATGCACACTTCTTGTCACCAGCCTTTGTGACTACTCTATAGTAGACACAGAATGGATTGAAGTACACTTCTGGAAGTTTTTCTGAGATTAAGTTATGGATTTGCATCTGAAGAATCTCATTGAAGGATGTGTGGTTTTCTTTAATCTTGGATTTCATCACACTCAACACTCTTGCTGGAAGGTTCTGCAATAGCTGCATAGTGATGAACATGGATACTCCTGTGTCCAAGTACACATCAATGGTCCATCTCTTCTCCTCATTGATCTCCACACAGACACTCACAATCTTGCTCATCAATAATGTTGAGGTTTTAGTTAAGGTTTCACTTGGTTCCATCATTAAGGAATTTGCTTCTTCTTGATCAAGTTCAGTGCCTTCAGTCCATATAGTTCCTGATATGCAATATTCAGGCATCTTCCCCTTGCCTTTTCCCAGCTTGTTCTGCTCCTCCTTTTCTCTCCACAGCCTTTGATCTGCAGTTACCTGAGGTTGAGGAGTTGTCTCTCTTATTGATACAGAAGGAAGTATTGGTCTTTTGGATTTCTTATTCCCTTGCATTTCCTCCCATGCTTCTTTAGACATCAACACTCTTTCTCCATCAATTTCATGCTCAAATAGAGTACCAGCTCCACTTGCTTGTTGATCTGCAATTTGCTCCCCCTTTCTTCCTGACCCCCCTGAGATACAGGCACTTCATTTGCTCCACCTTGCTCCACCTTGCTCCTAGACAGATTCTGATCTTACCCTTTTCTCCCCCTTAGGTAAGTTGGTAGCATCAAGCTTAACATATAAAAACTGAATTGACTGTTGGATGCCAGCAAATCCAGTAGCCACCAAGTGAGACAGACTGTCAAGTTTAGCTTCCATAGACATGCATCTGTTCTCTAGGGCTTCCAACCTTAGGGTAGTTTGACTAGAGGGGCCACCAATTCTCAACCTTTTTGGAGGTGAAAGAAGAGAATGGGGCAAGAAGGCTGAGGAGTTTCTCACACTCTCATGGTTTTTCTGAGTGATCTCATCACTTTTCACTTGTGAACTCTCAAGGCCTATTGCCTGATGTGTGTGGGTTACCTCAAATGTAGTCTGGACATGCTCAAGTCCCTCTCCTTTTGCCAGCTCATTTAGCTGCCTCTCATTTTTTGACTCACCTCTCTGTTCTTTTATCTCTCTTTTCTTTTTCTCTCCCTCACTCATCCTAGATGCATGGGTATGAGCAGTACTTGCATGCATTGAAAAAGAAGGTTTAGAGTGTACCTTGATGAACTGAGATAGTGGCACATCATCATCAGAGGCATCTTCAATAAGAACTTCATCAAGAGCAGGCTGTGTAGAGGAGACAACAGCTTTTCCAGAAATGTTACTGTCAACTGAAGGGGTGATAGTAGCTTTGACTGCATCTTGGATAGCAGGTTTGGTTGTGACAACAACTTTGACTACATCCTTGATGACAGGTTTGGCTGTGACAACAACATTTACAGTGTCTTTGACATCAGATGAGGCTGTGACAACAACTTCCCTAAGGTAAGATGCTTCTTGGAGATTGAACAAGGTACTGGTTGTTTCAATTTCTGGCAGAGTTGCACCTTGTTCTAGCTCAGTGTTTGAAGGGGTGGTTTCCATCTCACTTTGAGAAATGGGTTCTTGTGGACCACTAGATGGGGGCTCATCCATGATAGGTGTTAGGTCCCGATAAGTTTGTAGAAGGGGGGTTGAATACAAACTATACCGTTTTATCGAATTTGTTCGTTTAAGATTAAACAATTCAAGAACAAATTAAGGCGGAATTAAATGAAACAGAATTCAAGTTAAATATAACTTATATTAAACTTGAAAGGTGTTACAAATATTGATATTGATTACAAGATTAAATCTTAAACTAATTAAAACAAATCTAGAATAAATTTGACATGAATTTATCTATTTTTGTAATAAAAAGATATAACGATACATGATAATTCGAGATTCGTTCTAGGGATAAAGATCCGCTAGATAGTCAAAGAAATACAAGTAAATGATTTCTAGTGGTTTGAATATAGCAATGAATTCTAGAAATGATTTCTCGATCAATGGAAATTGACTCGACAATTCTTTCTTTTCTAGACAGAAAGTTGTAGAAGATGTAATATGATCAATCATGATCTTTCTGTCTTGATTCACTTTGTTAAGCTAATCCAATAGTAAGCTGCACGTGCATTGGCTATAAAGTAGAAAGACTATCTTAATGAACTCAGAAAGACTATCTTTAAAATCAGAAAGACTATTTCTAATATCAAAAAGACTATCCTTAGTCTAAAAAGACTTTCAGAAAGACTATTTTATTATCAGAAATACTATCTGAAATATTAATTAAAACCAGTAAGACATTCGGTAAGACTATCTTTGATAGTCTTACTGATTTTACTTTAGTCTTTCTGAATTTAGAATGTTAGAATGTTAGAATTAATTCTAAATTAATTACCTACTTAATTAATTTATCAAATAAATTAATTCTGAAAGAATTAATTTATTAGTTAAATTAATTAAATAAAATAGATAATTAAAGGAGAATAAAAACTAATTTCTTGTTCAAAGAAATTGTCCTGTGAATCACTTAAAATAATGACGAACTTCCATTGACTGTTGTTGACACTCGATGTACTGTTTGGTTCATGAGTGACTAACTTCAATGGCTGTTCTTTATCTCTGACTTTAAAGTTGTGATTCTCTTTTCTCTAAATCCCTTTAATCAATCACTGTAACCTGTACCCTTGTTGTCACACTCCTGAAATCTCTGTCACTTTAATAAATCCACTTTCTTGAATACTTCACTGAGGCTTGATCAATTAATTGAACTTCTTTCAATGTAGAATTACTTCAAGTCTGTAGATGACTTTTAGTCTTCATTCTTTTGACTGATATGATCGTCTGAGATTCATGTGACAATCTGAATTATTACTTACTTATTACAAACTTGTTTAATGTTGAGTTATATCCTCGATGTTAACAAATAGGCCTATACATATGCCTTTCAATAGGAGATGGATGATCAAAACCTGAAGGGTTGGGACTGTCCCCCTCTCTAGGTTGTGGAGAAGAAACAATAAGTGAAGTAGGGAAGGAAGAAGTTGAAAGTGGAGAAGAGAATATTGGCTGCTTCACAGGGTGAACTTGTGAAGCATCAATGGTAGAGGTGAAATCCTCATTGTGCCCTAACTCCTTGTGTGTTTCTGCAAGTGTAGGCTCCTCATGAGGTGAAACATGAGTGATATGGGCTAAAAATAACCCTAGAAATATAATTAATGACGTATTAATTAGACCTAGATTGGTCCAAGAGTTAGGCCCGATAAAAAGGCCCGAAACCCTAATTATTTATTAATTTCGTAATTAATAAATAGGGAAAATATACAGCTCATAAAAAGAGTCCAAAGTGTGATAAAATCATCCAAAAAGTCTGACTTCTACAAAGAAAGATCTAGAATCTCAATCAAAGGAAATAACTAGTCACAATCTTTATCCTACGATAAGGATAAGACTTATCCTTCAAGAAAGTCAATACTTATCCACCGTCAAGGATAAGACTTATTCTTCAAGAAAGTCAATACTTATCCACCATCAAGGATAAGACTTATCCTTCAAAGAAATCAATACTTATCCATTAGGCTTTTAAACGCCTATATAAAGGGTCTGACCCCTCATCTCAGAACTACGTTTTGGACACAGCTCCATACGTCATCTACTACGTTTTTGGACACATCTCCATACGTCATCTACAATGTTTTGGACACAGCTCCATACGTCATCTACAACGTTTTAGACTTCATCCTCGAATAAGGACATACAAGTCATTACGTCCTTGGTGTGCCCCTGCCGCCATAGCCCCGAGGGCAACACCAAGAACTACGTTTATTGGCTTGATTATCTAAACACTAGAGATACGTAGGCATCTTGTTAGGACCGAGTTAGTCCCCGACAACAAGAGCAGCCATTAAAGCTTGAAGCTCACAAACCCTAGCAGTAAATTTACAAGTACGTTTTTTATTCCACAACATTTGGCACCGTCTGTGGGAAGACAACATCAACCATGGCAAACACACGAAGAACAACATCAACCATGGTTGAAGGGACGAATCCCCTGCAAATGGTCGTTCATGGATCTAATCCACAAGAGACCACTCATCAGCAACCAATCACGACCTCCCCACTGCTCATGAATGCACTAAGTGGCCTTCAACTCCATACTACGGATCTTCTCCAATACGCAACTTAAACTCTTGGGATACCAAACTATGGCATGCCTCCTCGACCCACGATGGGCAGCAGTGGTCTCAACCCCACTTACCATGAAGCATATGTTCCCCCTTATATACAAGGTATGGGACCCCAAAACCAACAAACTCGAAGGACCCCTTTGATTCAAGACTACTCGGGTCCCTATACTGAGGACGAGAATTATACATCTATAGAAGAAAGGGATGTTGCCCCAAGGAGGAGGCGTTCTTCCCAAACAAATCGGGAACAACCCCAAACTACTAAGGAAAAGATTGCGGCCGATGAGGCGGAGGCTGAAAGGCTTAAAAAATTACTGGCAGAACAGGAGGCCGCGAAAGCACAAAGCCAAAAAACTGGAAGAGTCCCGATAATCAACCTGGACCCAACACCAAGAAGAACTAAGAGGGCTGAAGCCCCAAGGGGTGATCCTAGTGTTTTGTTACCCCTAGGAGATCCTGACGATCCTACACCACCATTTACTCAAGACATAATGAAAGCTACCATATCCAGGAAATTCAAGATGCCAACGATTAAAGCTTATGATGGAACGGGAGATCCCGCTAATCATGTAAGAACATTCTCCAATGCACTGCTATTGCAGCCAACCAATGATGTTGTCAAGTGCAGGGCGTTTCCACAAACCTTGGCAGGCATGGCCCAACGATGGTATAACCGTCTTCCTCCAAACTCTATTGGATCTTTTAAGGAACTGAGCAAGGCGTTTATCAACCATTTTGTTAGCGGAAGGGTGCATGAGAAAAGTTCCGCGTCTCTCATGGGAATCCAACAATGAAGGAATGAGGCCTTGAGTGATTATATTAATCGATTCACTAGGGAGGCTCTGAAAGTCCCGGACTTGGAGGACAAAGTAGCTATGATAGCCCTGCAACAAGGAACCACTAATGATCACTTCAAGAGATCCTTGGCAAAGCATCCACCCGAGAGCATGTTGAAGCTCCAAGATAGAGCCGGAAAGTACATCAAGGCTGAAGAAAGCATAAGAAAGTATGAACCCGCTGCTTGTGGTAGTGGGAATTCAAAGAAAAGAAAGGAAAATCAGGAGTACGATGTTAAAGAAAAATTTCCTAGAACGTCAAAGGATTCTGATTCTCCACCCAAGAGGAACAATTTTGGGCCAAAGTTTATGGAGTATGCAAGATTAAACACTCCCAGGAGCCAAATTCTAATGGAAATAGCAAAGGAGGAAGATCTCCGATGGCCGAAGCCACTGAGGACTGACATGTCCAAAAGGAATCAAAACCAATTTTGTCGATTCCACAAAGAGGTTGGTCACGACACGGATGATTGTAGGCAACTGAAAGATGAAATTGAGTTTTTGATTCGAAGAGGAAAGCTCAATAAATTCACTAAGGATGGAAATCAAGGGAGTCAAAGAGGAAACTATGAAAGGAAGGATAATGACAGAAGAGACAACGATCAAGATCGAAATCCCAAGCCCCGAGGGCCAGTTATTAACATGATATTCGGAGGACCAACTGCTACTGGGTCCTCCCGAAACTCAAGAAAGGCCTATGCCCGAGAAGTAATGACTGTGATCGGAGAAGCACCGAAATGTGCCCGGACAAAAGTATCAATAGGTTTTGATGATTCTGACTTGGAGGGAGTGAAGTTTCCCCACGATGATACCTTAGTCATCGTACCTATGATAGGGAATTCTGAAACAAAAAGAGTTTTGGTCGATAATGGAGCTTCAGTGGACATCTTATTCCATGATGCTTTCATCAAGATGGGCTATACTGAATCTCAGTTAACACCCTCGAATATGCCCATATATGGATTCAATGGAGTGGAGTCGAAGGTGGAAGGCACTATCCAGCTCCCAATGACAATGGGCCAAGGGTCAAATACGTCTACTCAGATGTTGAACTTCATAGTTATAAAGGCAACTTCAACCTACAATGCAATCCTGGGAAGGACGGGTCTTCATGCGTTCAAGGCCGTTGCCTCATCTTATCATCTGAAAATCAAGTTCCCAACAAGGAATGGGATTGGTGAAGAACGAGGAGACCAAAAGATGGCTAGAAGTTGTTATGTAGCCGCGTTAAGGCCTGATGGAGTCGGGGGGCAGATTCTCCCCATTGAAGACATGGATACTAGAGATAATAAAGACAGAAGAGGGAAACTAGTTGAGGATTTAATCCCAATTCCCTTAGTTCCTGAAGAACCTGAAAAAGCCACTTATGTTGGAGCGTTGTTGCCCGAACCATTGAAAAGCAAGCTCATATATTTTCTTCAAGAGAATAATGACGTTTTTGCTTGGACAGCGGTTGACATGCCAGGGATTGATCCCCAATTGATAACACACAAATTGAATGTGAATCCTGAAAGGAAGACGGTGAAACAGAAGAAGAGAAATTTTGCTCCAGAACGACAAGAGGCCATCAAACAAGAAGTTGATGAGCTTCTGGAAGCCGGGTTCATTGAGGAAATTCAATTCCCAGAATGGTTGGCCAACCCAGTGATGGTCAAAAAAGCCAATGGAAAATGGAGGATGTGTGTCGATTTCACCGACTTGAATGACGCATGTCCTAAGGATTTTTTCCCTTACCAAGGATCGATACTCTGATTGATGCAATGGCTGGGCACGAGATGCTAAGCTTCATGGATGGCTTCAGTGGATACAACCAAATTAAAATGCACAAAGATGACATCCCCAAGGTATCGTTTGTCATTGACTTCGGTGTTTAATGTTATTTGGTTATGGCATTTGGACTTAAGAATGCAGGAGCAACTTACCAAAGGTTGGTGAACAAAATTTTCAAACATCTCATTGGCAAGACCATGGAGGTTTACATGGATGACATGTTAGTCAAAAGCCTCGATAAGGCCGATCACATAGAGCACCTCCGAGAGGCATTTGAAGTGCTGAGGCACCACAAGATGATGTTAAATCCAGCAAAGTGCGCCTTCGGCGTTGTCTCAGGAAAGTTCTTAGGCCTGATGGTTTCCAAGAGAGGAATCGAGGCTAACCCCGACAAAATCAAAGCAATCCTAGACATGGAGCCACCGCGGTCTGTCAAAGATGTTCAGAAACTAACGGGAAGAGTGACAGCATTGGGAAGATTCATCTCCAAGTCAGGAGAAAAGTGCTTACTTTTCTTCAAAGCACTTAAAAACGTGAAATTTTTTGAGTGGACAACTGAAAGCCAGGAAGCCTTTGAGACCCTGAAGAAATACATGGCTGAGGCACCACTGTTGGCAAAGCCAAAACCAGGAGAGATTCTCTATCTATACTTGGCAGTATCCAACACTGCCTTTTGAGCTGTTTTGGTAAAAGAAGAATTGAAGGTGCAGAAGCCCGTTTATTATGTGAGCAAGATTCTACATGGGGTAGAAATAAACTACTCTATGATAGAGAAGTTTGCCTTAGCCTTGATTATGGTCTCAAGAAAGCTACGCCCATACTTCCAGGCACACAAGATAGAGGTCTTGACCAATCAGCCTCTAAGAAACATCTTGCATAGTCCCCAAGTTAGTGGGAGGTTGATCAAATGGGCTATTGAATTGGGAGAATTTGACATCAAGTATAAGCCTCGAACGGCCATAAAAGCTCAAGCACTCGTTGACTTCATGGTTGAATGCACTATCGACAACCAGGAAGTCGGGGGGCAGGAAGTAATAGTGGAAGACAAGAAAGATGAAGACATAGTGTCCAAAGAATGTTGGGTGCTCCATTTTGATGTAACATCAAAAACAAAATCAAGTAGAGCAAGTTTGGTGCTACAAAGTCTTGATGGATTTCTCATAGAATACACACTAAAACTAGACTTCCCAACGACAAACAATTAAGCTGAGTAAGAAGCCCTGATAGCTGGCTTAGGGATGGCTGGAGCCTTGAGAGTTAAAACTCTAAAAGTGTATGGAGACTCGAGGCTAGTGGTTTCCCAAGTAAATGTGGAGTTTGAAGCCAGAGATGAAGTCATGGCCAAGTACCTAAAACTTGTCAAAGCCATCATGACTCAGTTTGATGAATGCTATGTGGAACACATTCCAAGTGAAGAAAACATGAAGGCCGACGCCTTGTCTAAGTTTGCCTCTTCTGAAATTGAAAACTATGCAGGAAGTGTATACTTCCAAGTCTTGAAGACCCCAAACATCAATGGAAAGTTGGTAGCACCCATTGATGTTGCCAGCTGTTGGATGGATCCCATCAAATCTCATCTGGAAACTGGGTGGTTACCCAACGACATTTCAGAAGCACGAAAGCTATATGTGAGAGCACTAAGGTATACCCTGATTGAGGGAATCCTATACAAAAAGTCTTTCATTGTTCCGTATCTGAAATGCTTGAGACCCCAAGAGGCAGAATTGGCAGCACTTGGGGGGCAAAGCCCTTGCTCATAAAATCACTTGTCTAGGTTTCTATTGGCCAAGCATACTTGCAGATGCTAAAAGCTACGTGAAGAAATGTGAACGGTGCCAAAAGCATGCACCGGTTGTTAGACAACCACCAGAGATGATGACATCCATAAACTCACCTATCCCATTTGTGACGCCCTCCAAACCCGGGGTACAGATTTGAGGAGTCATCCGACCAACGGAATACTCTTTAACACATGCATAATATATATAAAGACACAAATACCCCTTGACCAAGACCGCATCCAGATTATGGCAATGAACACAAGCTACTACAATCTTTTATTAATACAATACCAGTTTTATCAGAGTTATTACATCACGACTAAAGTTCAAATCTAGATATCTAATCTAGAAAAGCAAAACAACAACTACCCTGCCAATGACAATAACTCGAGGGGCTCTCCTGGCTGCTGGTGAACTATCGGTCACGCTATGCTGACTCATACTCTCGCTTCACTAGAATAGGGTTAGAAAACAACAAGCAAGAGTGAGCCAAAATTGCTCAGCAAACATCAATGAATCATTTCTATCACAGTTGTAAGGATATGAATTTATGATATCAGAATCAACAATATTTAGCTAACACTTGCTTTGTATCAATAACAATTGAAGAAAAGAATTAGAATTTGGCTTAACATTTTATTCAAATCAAAGGTTGTGCTGCTGGCCAGCCACGCATCAACCCCGGACTAGCTCACAGCATAGTCCTCTACTGGATCCTAGGCCAAACTGGGCCTTAAGTTATTCCGACCATAAATATGGCCCGACCAATTACTGGTCCATTTTAAAAACATGCCAAATCTATCATAGGGTATAAACAATAACAGGCTCAATAAGATAAACTCAATGTATAGTAATTGCAAAAGAGCTTCAACTGCTCAGTATCAAATAAAGATTGAGAAACAATCATGAAGTAATTTCAACGATACAGTGTACTCATTCAATAAGGAGATCAATATTGGTAATCGATAATCGATGACCGTAATCAATAGTCAACGATGGAAGTCAATTGATCAATGGTTGTCAATAATAATCAACGGATGATAATCAATAATCAAATGGGGGTAAACAATAATCAAGTGAGCTGGAAATAAGGGTTTCCGATGCAGATCAAATCAAAGAATCAAGAATCTCTAAGGAAATGGAATCAGTTGTCCAAATGCGGTTAAAAGATTGATAATTTGAATTGTTCTGGGGATAACAGTATTCAAGTAATCAAGACAATAATAAATTTTATCACAAGTGAAGGCAGATATACTTGCCTGGTCTAAGCTGTTGTCGGATCGACTCTGCTCACTCTACCTTTCCCTTTCCCTTGCTCCGGGAACTCGATTCTATAATTAAACAACTCATCACAATAAGTCTAACTATTCTCGTTCTACTCTCGACACTTATTCAATCAATAATCACATTTAAACAAGTAACCGGTTACGTATCGGACGTCCAGAATGATTTACGATATTTAAAACTCAGATATTTGCCCTAGTACGGGCATATACAGACTATAAAACACAACACACGATTAATATGAACCATATAGGACTTATAAATATTTTTTAAAACACCATACGAAACTTATTTGAATTTTTGATAAGTCACGATTAATTTTTAAATCGAAAATCGGATTTTTTAAATCCAATATAAACATTTAAATGCAAATAAATCAATTAATAAAATTAATTGACACTTTTTTAAATGCCCAAACTATTTTTAAATAAATAAATAGGCTTGAAAATAATTAAACCGAATTTTTAATTAATTAAATCTAATTAATAATTAATTTTTAAGAATTAATTGATTAAAAGAAATAACCGATTAATTAATAAATTAATTATTAATTAAAAGTAATTAAAATAATTAAGTTTAATCAATTTTCGGATTTAAAATAATAAATATAATTTTCCAGAATTTTTTCTGATATTAAAATATATTTTTAAAATAAAAATATGAATTTTTAAAGTCTTTAAACTATTTTCGAATTAATTTAAAAAAATAAAATTCAAAAACAGTTTTTAGAAATCGAATTAGAGTTTTGAAGATTGAAACCGGGTCAAACTTCGGGTAAACGGGTCGGGAAGAACAAATCCGGGTCACCAAGAACAACCCGCCGGAATCTGGGTTTTCCAGAATCCGGTCGGCGTCCGGTGGCCGGACTTGCCATTTCCGATCAAAACAAAACCAAACCATAGGGCTTTTGTTCGCTTTTTCAAGACAAACATAACCCACATACAAACACATCTATCCCATGCCGGAATCGTGCCCATAATTCGTTCAAATAACTCGCCGGCGACGACTTCGGCCGGAAACCCGATCTACTTTAATTCTACATGAAACTCAAAGATTAATATACCAAAATGAAGCTTATAACTCATACAATCAAAGCCCCATATCACAACTAACGTCAGATCAACAGAAAGAATGAACGAAGTAAAAGAAGATTTTGGGTCGAAAACCCGAAAATCAAACCCGACTAAATTGAACTTAAACACGAAATCAAATCATGGATTCTTGCTAATTAGAACCCTAGGAACATGTTAGAAGCAACCAATTGAACGGAGAATCAACAGAATGAAAATCCCCAAATTAATCAAGAACCCTAATTTAATTCGAATATTGAAAAAATCATAATAAATCGAAAAATTACCAGATGATGATGAGGTTGGAAGATTATGAAACTAGAGATCAAGAGCTTTGATTTGAGTACTTGAACTTTGATTTCTGAAATCAATAACACCTTGAACGAATGGATTGAAGATTCAAGAACACGAAGAACACGTTTCAGGAATTTTTTTTTACTTTTTGATAATACGCAATGCAGATTATGAAGGTTATAAGGTTCGATTCGTCTTTTTATATTTTTGGAAAAATAATACCCCAAGGAACACTTTTGGATCGTTATAGATGCACTGGATCGTTTAAAAACCCTAATTAGGTTAAAAATACGTTTTACGAGAAGATAATTATCTACAAGGGTTGATAATTATCCAAATCAATACATATCATTATATAACTAATGCTCAAGAATACTGGGGCTATAACAAAGGTACTATTGATATAAAACGATATATCCGTCCCCTTAAGCAATTAGGGTTCAGAACAATTTTTCCCTTTTTGAACAAAATGAATTATTCTTGCAGAATCAAATAGGTAGGAATGAAATGATACGAATATCTCTCCCGATAATGATTCGAATACGAAAGATGAAGAGATAATAATCAATGTACGAAATTTCAACGGGGCCCTTGAATTATCAAAACGGGGCTCAGATTTGAAGAAAATTCCAAATGACGAAATATTTGAAAGGGGCTTCCGACTCACCAATTAGCACATAATCACACAATAATTATCATCTAATAACATTCCAATACTCCACAATAAATATTTTTATATTAAATATATCATTTAATCAAATAATAAAATTCACGGATATTACATCCTTCCACCCTTAATAGGATTCTGTCCTCAGAATCAGATCAAGGAAACAACTGGGGATACTTCTCTAGCATCTCACTCTCTAACTCCCAGGTAGACTCTTCTACTTTAGGATTCCTCCACAAAACTCTCACTAACGCTACTGTCTTATTCCTTAGTACTTTCTCCTTACGATCCAATATCTGAATCGGTCGCTCTACATAAGATAAATCTGCCTGGACCTCTATGGGTTCATACTCTATTACATGATTCGAATCTGGTCGTTCATACTCTATTACATGATTCGAATATGGTCGATACCTCTTAAGCATAGATACATGGAATACATTATGAACGTGCTGCATATGCGACGGCAACGCTAACTCGTAAGCTACTTTGCCCACTTTCTTCAAAATCTCAAACGGTCCAACATATCTCGTACTCAACTTCCCTTTCTTTCCAAACCTAACTAATCCTTTCCACGGTGAGACTTTTAGTAACACCTGCTCTCCTTCTTCGAATCCCACATCCTTTCTGGCTAGATCCGCATACTTTTTTTGTCGGTCCTGAGCTGTTATCAATCTTCTTTGAATCAATTGAATCACTTCTTTTGTTTTTTGCACTAGTTCTGGTCCTATCATCTCCCGTTCACCAACTTCTTCCCAATACACTGGAGATCGACACTTTCGTCCATACAAAGCTTCGTAAGGTGGCATTCCGATGCTCACGTGAAAACTATTATTATATGAAAATTCCACCAAGGGTAGATGATCGTCCCAACTGCCTTCAAAGTCTAGTGCACATGTCCTAAGCATATCTTCAATAGTATGAATTGTTCTTTCACTTTGGTCGTCCGTCTGCGGGTGATAAGTCGTACTCATTCTTAACTCGGTGCCCAAACACTCTTGAAAACTCCTCCAAAATCTTGAATTGAATCGAGGGTCTCGATCAGACACTATCGATACTGGAACTCCATGCCGTACTACGATTTCTTTTATGTAGATATGAACTAACTTATCTAGTGAGAATCTCTCGTTAATCGGAAGAAAATGCGCAGATTTCGTCAATCGATCCACGATAACCCAGATGGCATCATGGTTAGCCTTCGTTCTAGGTAATCCTACCACAAAGTCCATCGCAATGTGTTCTCACTTCCATTCAGGAATTTCCAATGGTTGAAGTAATCCACTTGGTCTCTGATGTTCCGCCTTGACTCTTTGACACGTAAAACATTTACTTACCCATTCCGCAATCTCTTTCTTCATATCTGGCCACCAAAAGTTTGTCTTAAGATCTCGATACATCTTCGTACTCCCTGGATGAATTGAATACTTCGAGGTATGCGCTTCGTGCAAAATTTCATTTTTCAGCTCCGCTACATTAGGTATCCATATCCGAGAAGCAAATCTCAAGATCCCTTTGTCGTCCGGTTGACTACATATTTCCTCACCTGTCATCTTACTCACATCATCATTCATAACTTGCTCTTGGCACTTCCGTATCTTCTCCAACAATTCAGGTTGAAACGTCATGGTATAAATCATTTCCGTCGCATCCTTCGGAATACTTACTTCGATCTCTAACTTCTCAAATTCCTTGTATAACTCTTTGGTCATCGTCAGTGTATTTAATCTCTCTTTTCTGCTCAATGCATCTGCTACCACATTTGCCTTGCCGGGATGATAGTTGATAGAAACGTCGTAGTCCTTGATTAGTTCTAACCATCTTCGTTGCCTCATGTTTAGCTCTTTCTGAGTAATGATATACTTCAAACTCTTATGATCGGTGTAAATTTCACATCTCTCTCCATACAAGTAGTGTCTCCATATCTTCAATGCAAACACAATCGCTGCTAACTCCAAATCATGTGTAGGATACTTCTGTTCGTGGGGCCTCAACTGTCTTGACGCATAAGCAATAACCTTGTCATGTTGCATAAGTACGCAACCCAATCCTTTGTACGACGCATCACTATAGATTACGAATTGACCTTGATCGTCTGGTAACATCAATACCGGTGCTGTAGTTAGTCTCTTCTTTAGCTCTTGGAAGCTTTCTTCGCATTTATCGTTCCATATGAATCGCTCACTTTTCCTTGTCAGCTTGGTCATTGGAGTAGCTATCTTCGCAAAATCTTGCACAAATCTCCGGTAGTATCCGGCTAATCCCAAGAAACTTCTGACTTCAGTGGTGTCCTTGGTCTCTCCCAATCTTTCACTGCCTCTATTTTTGCTGGATCAACTTTGATGCCTTCGCTGCTCACCACGTGTCCTAAGAAATGAACTTCTCTCAACCAGAATTCACACTTGGAAAACTTTGAATATAGTCTTTCTTGTCTCAACGTTTCCAACACAATCCGCAAATGGTCTGCATGCTCTTCCTCTGTCTTTGAGTATATCAAGATGTCGTCGATGAATACCACTACAAACTTGTCCAAATATCTCTTGAAAATCCTGTTCATTAAGTCCATAAAAGCTGCGGGTGCATTTGTTAGTCCAAACGCCATTACTAAGAATTCATAGTGCCCATAACTTGTTCGAAAGGCTATCTTCGGTATGTCGTCTGGTTTAATCTTCAGTTGGTGATATCCTGATCGTAGGTCAATCTTTGAAAAATGTACCGCTCATTTCAGTTGGTCAAACAGATCATCTATTCGAGGTAACGGATACTTGTTCTTAATAGTCAGCTTGTTCAACTCCCGATAGTCTGTACACAATCTCATGCTTCCATCCTTTTTCTTGACAAACAATACTAGTGCTCCCCACGGCGAAACGCTGGGTCTAATAATTCCTTTTTCTAGCAAATCTTGCAGTTGAGTAGCCAATTCCTTCATCTCCAATGGTGCCATTCTGTAAGGGGCCTTAGATACTGGCTCCGCGCCTGGTGCTAAATCTATCGCAAATTCAATCTCTCTATCTGGAGGTAAACCTGGTAATTCTTCCGGAAAAACATCTGGAAACTCATTTACAACTGGAATATCTTCTAACTTAGAAATTTCCTTATCTATATCTATCACATAAGCTAAATACGCCTCACAACCTTGCTTTAATAATCTCTTAGCCTGAATCATCGTCAGGAACCTCTTTGTTTGCCTCTCTCCTCTAAATATTATTTCTTTCTTTTCTAGGGTAATCAAAGTAACCCTCTTATTCTTACAGTCAATACTCGCATCATACTCAGTCAACCAATCCATCCCTAATATCACATCAAATTCACCTAACTTAAAAGGTAACAAGTCAACATAAAAAAGATTTCCCAAAATCTATATTTCACAACGAGGATAATATGAACTGACCGCTATACGATCCTGATTAGCTATCTCTATATTCTACACTCCACTTAAGGGTTTCATTACGCAATTCAATCTACGAGCAAACGTTTCGGAAATAAAAGACTTCGTCGCTCCCGAATCTATTAACACTTTAGCATGAATAGAATTTACTAGAAGTGTACCTGCCACCACGTCGGAATCTCTCACTGCTTCTCCCATTGACATATTGTAGGTCCTTGCTAACGGCTGGACATTAACAACTGGGGGTGCTTCAATCGCCCGAATCATATTGTTCATGGTTGCTGGTGCTCTGCAGTCCTTAATCATGTGACATGGTTTCTTACACCGATGACACACAATGCCTATCTTGCAATCCCGGGAATAATGTCCCTTCTGATTGCATTTAAAGCATGTGATTTTCAATCGATGGCATATCCCTGGATGTCGCTTCCCGCATGTCTTTCATTCTGGTAGTGGGGGTCTAGAAAGTCCCTGCTGACTGCTGGCTGGTAGACGGTTATCTTGTCCTACGCTCCCGGTATCTGGTTTCCTGAAACTTGCATTCCTTCCGGGCTGAAATCCTGGTTTCTTATTTGATTGCCCTTAAAAACTTCCCTGTTGCTGTCCCTTATCGGGTATCCCTGCTTTCCTTTTCTTGTTCTCCCTCTCTTTCATGTAAGAATCACTCTCTGTCTCCGCAATCATTGCCTTTTGGACCACCGCTGCATAGGTGTCCAACTCCAATATAGCTAACTTACTTCGAATCCAAGACCTCAGTCCCTGCTGGAACCTCTTGGCCTTCTTCTTCTCCGTATCCACATAGGTTGGAACAAACCTCGACAACTCCGTAAACCTTGTTTCGTATTGGGGCACTGTCATACTTCCCTGCTTTAACTCCAAAAACTTTAATTCCATCTGATCTCTCATATAGTCCGGAAAATACCTTTCCAAAAACAACTCTGTAAATCTTGCCTATGTAATCAATCCCTCGGGTTCCATAGCCCTACTCGTTTCCCACCAATAACTGGCCTTATTCTTCAGAAAATAGCTTGTATACTCTGTCTTCTTATCCTCTGCCACTTCTATCAAGGCAAAAGCCTTTTCCATCTCCTTCAACCATGCCTTAGCCTCTACAGGGTCTGCTGATCCTTTAAATTCTGGAGGTTTTGCTGCTTGGAAAGATTTGAACGTAATTGCCGGTGCTACTTGCTGGTGATGCTGTTGATGCTGCTGATGTTGATGTTGTTGCCGCTGTTCTAAGAGCTGTTACTGAAATGCTTGTTGCTGTTGTGCTAATGCGGCAGTCTGTTGAGTAAGAGTATTTAACAACTGGATTACCATCGGGTCCATGTGGCCCGTGAGAGGTGTATTCTGTTGACCTTCTTGGTCGGAGGTATCAATCGTACGGGTTTGTCATCTAGGAGCCATATCGCTGATGAATAAACAATAATTGGCTTAATCAAACAGTCCATATAAGAGAAGGAAGGATCACAATTGATATCTCGAAGGTTTACAGAATTTCTCAACGGTGTATGGATACACTCGTTGCAACAAGTAGAATAACAGTTATGATGCTGAAAGTGAATGACAAGGGAATAAATACAATTCTATAAAAGAGGTTTATCATATATATATAGATAGAGTTAGTACAAGCATAGAACGCTTCAAAAGAAAATATATCATGGCTGAACCATAACTGCCGATCAGCAATACAACAAAAATGCAACAACAACCCGAGGCGTTCCTATAAGCCCGGTGCACTGCTGATTCTACAATATGCATCTATATACTAACTATCTAGTAACCATACATCCATGCTACATCTGTCTGCTCCTAAAACCTGCTCACAGATCACCTGCTCTTGCCGGCCATAACGGGGGTCCTGAAATCTCTGCAATCTCACTCATCGCATAATCCAAAATCTGTCTCATCCCTGCTACTGTCTCTCCCTCTCGACTAGAAGCTAATCCGTGCAATCGAGTCTCAACCAAGGTCCTCGTAACCCTAAACCTCATCTGAATGTCCCTCATCTGATCTCTAAGTCTGTCCCTCTCTCGGATAGCGGCTCCCTCGATCGAACGAACCCTACCCATCTCCATAACCTGTCCATAAAGGTACTCCTTCTCTCTGCTCACCCTCTGATACACATGGTGTGGAACTGGGGGCTCACCTAACTGATACAAAGGTCCACAAACTGATGCCTGAGACACTGGTGCTGGGGCTACCTGTCGGAGTGGAATAGGACAAGGTATCTGATCTCTCCTGACTACTGGATGCTGATGCCTAGGCTGATATCGCATTGGCCGAGACGGTCCTGCTCTCTCAACGGGTGTAGGTATCTCTGCTATCGTATCCTCGGAAGGGTCTGAGTCTGAACTAGAACTAGGGGGCTGCAATTATAACCACATTTAATTACTACGCATAATATCCCTAGTTGACCTCCTAATATCCTTACGTGAATTCCTAACTCTCTATGTGATCCTGGACCCTAAGTCCTAACTTGTTTCAATTGCCATAACCTGTTTCTCTGATACCAACTATGACGCCATCCAAACCCGGGGTACAGATTTGAGGAGTCATCCGACCAACAGAATACTCTTTAACACATGCATAATATATATAAAGACACAAATACCCCTTGACCAAGACCGCATCCAGATTATGGCAATGAACACAAGCTACTACAATCTTTTATTAATACAATACCAGTTTTATCAGAGTTATTACATCACGAATAAAGTTCAAATCTAGATATCTAATCTAGAAAAGTAAAACAACAACTACCCTGCCAATGACAATGACTCGAGGGGCTCTCCTGGCTGCTGGTGAACTATCGGGAACGCTATGCTGACTCATACTCTCGCTTCACTGGAATAGGGTTAGAAAACAACAAGCAAGAGTGAGCCAAAATTGCTCAGCAAACATCAATGAATCATTTCTATCACAGTTGTAAGGATATGAATTTATGATATCAGAATCAACAATATTTAGCTAACACATACTTTGTATCAATAACAATTGAAGAAAAGAATTAGAATTTGGCTTAAACATTTTATTCAAATCAAAGGTTGTGCTGCTG
The DNA here is from genome assembly GCA_030848705.1 of Heracleum sosnowskyi. Taxonomy (NCBI): domain Eukaryota; kingdom Viridiplantae; phylum Streptophyta; class Magnoliopsida; order Apiales; family Apiaceae; genus Heracleum; species Heracleum sosnowskyi. Next base: position 54,668,253 of record CM061238.1, on the reverse strand, counting down.
TCCAGCCACACATCAACCCCGGACTAGCTCACAACATAGTCCTATACTGGATCCTAGGCCAAACTGGGCCTTAAGTTATTCCGATCATAAATATGGCCCGACCAATTACTGGTCCATTTTAAAAACATGCCAAATCTATCATAGGGTATAAACAATAACATGCTCAATAAGATAAACTCAATGTATAGTAATTGCAAAAGAGCTTCAACTGATCAGTACCAAATAAAGATTGAGAAACAATCTTGAAGTAATTTCAACGATATAGTGTACTCATTCAATAAGGAGATCAATATTGGTAATCGATAATCGATGACCGTAATCAATAGTCAACGATGGAAGTCAAGTGATCAATGGTTGTCAATAATAATCAACGGATGATAATCAATAATCGAATGGGGGTAAACAATAATCAAGTGAGCTGGAAATAAGGGTTTCCGATACAGATCAAATCAAAGAATCAAGAATCTCTAAGGAAATGGAATCAGTTGTCCAAATGCGGTTAAAAGATTGATAATTTGAATTGTTCTGGGGATAACGATATTCAAGTAATCAAGACAATACTAAATTTTATCACAAGTGAAGACACAAATACTTACCTGGTCTAAGCTGCTGTCGGATCGACTCTGCTCACTCTACCTTTCCCTTTCCCTTGCTCCGGGAACTCGATTCTATAATTAAACAACTCATCACAATAAGTCTAACTATTCTCGTTCTACTCTCGACACTTATTCAATCAATAATCACATTTAAACAAGTAACCGGTTACGTATCAGACGTCCGGAATGATTTACGATATTTAAAACTCAGATATTTACCCTAGTACGGGCATATACAGACTATAAAACACAACACACAATTAATATGAACCATATATCACTTATAAATATTTTTTAAAACACCATACGAAACTTATTTGAATTTTTGATAAGTCACGATTAATTTTTAAATCAAAAATCGGATTTTTTAAATCCAATATAAACATTTAAATTCAAATAAATCAATTAATAAAATTAATTGACACTTTTTTAAATGCCGAAACTATTTTTAAATAAATAAATAGGCTTGAAAATAATTAAACCGAATTTTTAATTAATTAAATCTAATTAATAATTAATTTTTAAGAATTAATTGATTAAAAGAAATACCAATTAATTAATAAATTAATTATTATTTAAAAATAAATAAAATAATTAAGTTTAATCAATTTTCCGATTTAAAATAATAAATATAATTTTCCCGAATTTTTTCTGATATTAAAATATATTTTTAAAATAAAAATATGAATTTTTAAAGTCTTTAAACTATTTTCGAATTAATTTAAAAAAAATAAAATTCAAAAACAGTTTTTAGAAATCGAATAAGGGTTTTGAAGATTGAAACCGGGTCAAACTTCGGGTAAACGGGTCGGGAAGAACAAATCCGGGTCACCAAGAACAACCCGCCGGAATCTGGGTTTTCCAGAATCCGGCCGGCGTCCGGTGGCCGGACTTGCCATTTCCGATCAAAACAAAACCAAACCATAGGGCTTTTGTTCACTTTTTCAAGACAAACATAACCCACATACAAACACATCTGTCCCATGCCGTAATCGTGCCCAGAATTCGTTCAAAGAACTCGCCGGCGACGACTTCGGCCGGAAACCCGATCTACTTTAATTCTACATGAAACTCAAAGATTAATATACCAAAATGAAGCTTATAACTCATACAATCAAAGCCCCGTATCACAACTAACGTCAGATCAACAGAAAGACTGAACGAAGTAAAAGAAGATTTCGGGTCGAAAACCCGAAAATCAAACCCGACTAAATTGAACCTAAACACGAAATAAAATCATGGATTCTTGCTAATTAGAACCCTAGGAACATGTTAGAAGCAACCAATTGAACGGAGAATCAACAGAATGAAAATCCCCAAATTAATCAAGAACCCTAATTTAATTTGAATATTGAAAAATTCATAATAAATCGAAAAATTACCAGATGATGATGAGGTTGGAAGATTCTGAAACTAGAGATCAAGAGCTTTGATTTGAGTACTTGAACTTTGATTTCTGAAATCAATAACACCTTGAACGAATGGATTGAAGATTCAAGAACACGAAGAACACGTTCCAGGAATTATTTTACTTTTTGATAATACGCAATGCAGATTATGAAGGTTATAAGGTTCGATTCGTCTTTTTATATTTTTGGAAAAATAATACCCCAAGGAACACTTTTGGATCGTTATAGATCCACTGGATCGTTTAAAGACCCTAATTAGGTTAAAAATACGTTTTACGAGAAGATAATTATCTACAAGGGTTGATAATTATCCAAATCAATACATATCATTATATAACTAATGCTCAAGAATACTGGGGCTATAAAAAAGGTAATATTGATATAAAACGATATATCCGTCCCCTTAAGCAATTAGGGTTCGGAACAATTTTTCCCTTTTTGAACAAAACGAATTATTCTTGCAGAATCAAATAGGTAGGAATGAAATGATACGAATATCTCTCCCGATAATGATTCGAATACGAAAGACGAAGAGATAATAATCAATGTACGAAATTTCAACGGGGCCCTTGAATTATCAAAACGGGGCTCCAATTTGAAGAAAATTCCAAATGACGAAATATTTGAAAGGGGCTTCCGACTCACCAATTAGCACATAATCACACAATAATTATCATCTAATAACATTCCAATACTCCACAATACATATTTTTATATTAAATATATCATTTAATCAAATAATAAAATTCACGGATATTACACCATTCGCCATGTGGGGGATGGATATACTTGGACCATTTCCAATGGCAAGTGCGCAAATAAAGTTCTTGATAGTAGCAATCGACTACTTCACCAAGTGGATTGAGGCTAAGCCTTTAGCCAAGATAACCACCAAGCAGGTGATGCATTTCTTCTGGGAAAATGTGATATGCAGATACGGGATTCCACTTATATTGGTCATTGACAATGGAACTCAGTTCAACAATGATGAATTTAAGAAGTATTGTGACGAGAGTGATATCAAGTTACGCTTCACTTCTGTTGCCCATCCTCAAGCAAATGGGCAAGCTGAGGTTGCCAATCGAATTATCCTGGATGGACTGAAGAAAAGAGTTGAACGCTCTAGAAACACTTGGGTAGACGAATTGCTCCCCATACTATGGGCATATCGTACTACTTGTAAAGTCACCACTGGAGCAACCCCTTTCTGTTGGCATATGGGGGCAGAGGCAGTGGTTCCAGTGGAGATTACTCACACATCTCCAAGAATCGAAGCTTATGAGGCAGAGACAAATGAAGAAGGCATGAGGCTGGCCTTAGATCTAATTGATGAAGTTAGAGATGAGGCAAATGCTAAGGTAGTTGAACATAAAAAAAGGCATCTTTCTACTATAACCTAAGGGTTAAAGAGAGATTCTTCCGTCAAGAAGACCTAGTACTCCGAAAGATTAAGGCATCCGGGCTTGGACAAAAAGGCAAGTTGGCCCCAAATTGGGAAGGACCATATCGCGTTAAGAACGTATTTGGTCGAGGCTCATACAAATTGGAAACCCTTGAAGGGATCGAAGTGCCAAGGACTTGGCATGTTGCAAACTTGAAAGTCTATTATGTTTAGTGCATCCTAAAAGGATCCGCTAGTAGGACAAGTAGAAATAAGGTTCGATGAAATCATGAGCTTCCTAGAAAGTAGATGAAGGGTTGAGCCCGTTTTGATTGGTAGAAACATCCTCAAAGCTTTGCCAAGACAAACTACAAATGAATGCAAAGGAAAGCACACAAAATATGCATATCAACTTCACAAATAGAGCTGAATACAACGAACCCCGAAGGGTGAATGTTGCTAATAAACATACAAAAGAAAGCCTAAGATGCCTATTGTTAATTAGCGAAAATTTCAAGCTCGGGAGAAGTTTGATATGATAGACTTGAGAATGAATCACTACGAGTGAAGCCATCAGTAAGAGCTCGTAAGGGTGAAGGGTTGAAACCCCAGAAACATAAGACATTCAGTCCAAACCCCATCATTCGATATGCTCAATTAAAGGCTTGAAGCCAAAACAAGACGACATAAGACATAAAAGGCTTATGCAAATGTCAAGTTAGCCTCGAATAAGGCAAAATCGTCGTAAATGTGTAGGTCGCTCCACACTTTACACCAAGACGATACTTGTGAAACACTAGTGTATATTAAAATCCCCAAAAAAGGGTAGTAAGTCCCGGGTAAGGGATAAAAAGACCCCAAGTCTCGAAAAAGACCGATAAAACTTCTATGAAATCCTAGCATTATCATAGAAGTTGGGGGGAAAATGATATGGGCTAAAAATAACCCTAGAAATATAATTAATGACGTATTAATTAGAACTAGATTGGTCCAAGAGTTAGGCCTCATAAAAAGGCCTGAAACCCTAATTATTTATTAATTTCGTAATTAATAAATAGGGAAAATATACAGCTCATAAAAAGAGTCCAAACTGTGATAAAATCATCCAAAAAGTCTGACTTCCAAAGAAAGATCTAGAATCTCAATCAAAGGAAATAACTAGTCACAATATTTATCCTACGATAAGGAGAAGACTTATCCTTCAAGAAAGTCAATACTTATCCACCGTCAAGGATAAGACTTATTCTGCAAGAAAGTCAATACTTATCCACCATCAAGGATAAGACTTATCCTTCAAAGAAATCAATACTTATCCATTAGGCTTTTAAACGCCTATATAAAGGGTCTGACCCCTCATCTCATAACTACGTTTTGGACACAGCTCCATACGTCATCTATTACGTTTTTGGACACAGCTTCATACGTCATCTACAACATTTTGGACACAGTTCCATAGCCATAACCCCGAGGGCAAACCAAAAACTACGTTTATTGGCTTGATTCTCTAAACACCAGAGATACGTTGGAATCTTGTTAGAACCGAGTTAGTCCCCGACAACAAGAGCATCCATTAAAGCTTGAAACTCACAAACCCTAGCAGTAAATTTACAAGTACATTTTTTATTTCACAACAATGAGGTTGTGTAGATTCTTTACAGGGTGCCTTGGGAGACAGACCAGTTTCAATAGAGGTCCCTTGTTGAGAGGGAACATCTAGGGAGGTGTTTGATGCCCTGTTTTCCTCTACAGTCTTTTGGGAGACTACATGGTGGCTGACAGTGGTTTTAACCCTCTTAGTTCTCTTCTTCTTAGGCTCAAGAGGAACCATTGTGGGTTTAGTTTGACTACCTTCCTTATTTGCTGCACTTGGTGCAGGAACTCCCTCATTACTCTCAGCATTACCTCCAACACCAGTTTCCAAAGGTCTTTTCTTAGATTCTTGCAAGGCTTGTCTCTGTACTTTGGGTAGTCTAGAGAACCTAGGCTAAGTGTATGGTGTAGAATGTGGGTTAGCTGAATTTGGGTCTAATTCAGCCCCATCCTTGAGAGAGAAGGTATCATACCCAGTGGGTAATTGGAAATCAAGGTTAGGCACTTGATTAACCATGTGTTGTGTGAAGAAAAGTGGAATATGTGCATTCAAATTTTTTGAAGTGAGAGTTGTGTGTGTGTTTCTTTTTAAAACATTGCAGGCCTCTGTGCGAGGAGCATTTTCATCAACATCACATAAAGAATTAATGCACAACATTAGAAAGCGAGGATAGATAGAGATCTTTTTACGTATGGCAGCTTTGAGGTGTGCCATGAGTAGCTTTCCAACATCCACCTTGTAACCATGAACAAGAGAGTGAGTGAGTTTCTTGATGTAGGTGGGTATGCCATTCCAACCAGTGGTCTTTGTTGAGAACACCTTCACCATGGTATCAAGAATCATGCTCCATTCTTTCCTTAGGTACTTCCTGTCCATTTCACCAGATGGGTACCACTTTGTTGTACCCTCTTCGAGAATTGGTCCTGAATACCCAATTTTAAAGAAGAGTTTCTTCAAGGTTTCATCATTTTCTAGCTCCTTGTAGGTTTTTCCTGGTTCAAGCACAATTCCCAAGGATGCATTGATGCCTTGAATAGTGAGAGTGTAACTGTTGTCTTTGATTTTGAATTTGATGGATGCATTGTCACCATCTCCTTGAGCAACAACTGACTCCCAGAATTTGTCAATCCTGTCTAGATCTAGAACAGGGGTTAAGGTAATGGCATACCCAAGATAAGACTTGTTCATGAAAGAGACAAGCCCTTTGAAGTCCTCACCAGCATCATTGGGTGAGAAAATACCGACAAAGTTAGTTTGAGAGATTGATTGCTTAGGGGCCATTTTTGCTAATTGAGGTAAGAAAGAAGAGGGTGAGTGAGTTGTTTGAGTAGAGAAGAAAGTTGTGTTACTTTGTGGTTGTTTTTTGTCAGTTTTGATTTTGTCTGATTAACTAATGAATAAAGAGGGGAGCTCAGACGTTTCGCTGAAAAAGGGGCAAAGTTGAATCGTGTCTTTACCCAGTAACTCCATCACATGGGTTACTCGCTTTATTCTCTGCCTACATGGAGGTTGAATTCACATCTATAACGGTCCACTACTTTTGACAGTAACCTGTGCGCTGAAGCAAACTGTCAGTGACATTTGGTGTGATGACAGTAGGTTTTGCTTGACAACAACTTTGTCGCGAAAACTTACTGTCATCGTTAAGTACCTTAATGACAGCATCTTTTAAAACTCTTGACAAAATGTTATTCACTGCTGTCAAGAAACTAACTGTCATGGCATACTGTGACAGTTACTTTTCTTGACGACAGTAACCCTTGCGAAAAACAATAACTGTCGAGAATTTTAATAGATCTTTTCATTAATTTACTTAACTTAAGAATCACCAGTTACACATATTCAATATAATCAAGATTTTATTTTCATGCTCAGTAGAATTATCAGTCAATCAATGCAGACACATACCACACTGATAAAGAATCATAGAAGAAAATAGGATAAGTCTTACTAACGAAATCATTTTAACAAAAGAGAATTACAATTAATGATTAATGATTTCATTAACTAATCCTAGAGCTTATGAACGAGTTTCTTCTTCTATGCGTCATTCCTACTCGAGGAGCACTTGAAGTTCTTTCTCTTGTTCTTGCCACTTTGCCTCATCAGCGGCTTTAGCAACTTTTTCTTTCTCTTTTTCCTCTTCGAGGAACTCATCCACCATTTGGAACATCTTTCCCACTTCTTCTTCTTGTGAAGATACACTCCATGACTTAGGCTCATACTCGACTCCTAATTTGTTTTCCATTTTACCTTTTCTTAATGTGAAACTAATATGGCCTAAGGTTCAATTGATAGGCATACTAAGTGAGAGGCAAGGTAAATGGTCAACATTTTGGAATACCCATACAACTACCATAGATTGCAATTAAGAGTTGTGTACTCCACTAATCCAACAATTAACACACATATAACCAATTAGTGCAATTTCCTTTACCAATTTCTCAAACTTCGAAGTTATGTAAGTTAATGACACACAAAGTCTAACTATCAAAGTAAGACTAGCACAAAATTCAAGTTTAGCATAGTCATGGCAAACATGCTGTCGAAAATGAATAGTGACTATGTAACTTCTCATGACAGCAACTTAGAAGCTACTGTCACAAGCTGCATTCAGAATTTGAAAATGTAAAACTAATAAGTTAACATACCAGATTGAGCATTCCCAATTCACTTACCAACCTGTTAAAGGTGGCTTCATCCAATGGTTTAGTGAAGATGTATGCAAGTTGCTTTTCTAAAGGGACATAGATCAATTTCACAGTTCCTCGTTCAACATGCTCTCTTATGAAGCGATGCCTGATATCAATATGCTTTGTCCTAGAGTGTTGAACAGGGTTGTCTGAGATGGCTATGGAACTAGTGTTGTCACAGAAGATAGGAATGTTGTTTAACACTAGACCATAATCCAAAAGCTGATTTTTCATCCACAAAATTTGTGCACAACAACTTCCAGCTGCAATGTATTTAGCTTCTGCAGTTGATGTAGAGACTGAATGTTGCTTCTTGCTAAACCATGATACCAATCTTCCACCAAGAAATTGACATCTACCTGTTGTACTTTTTCTGTCAATTCTACATCCAGCATAGTCTGAATCAGAATACCCAACTAGATCACATCCAGTATTTTTAGGATACCAAAGGCCTAGATTAGGAGTGCCTTTTAGATATCTAAAAATCCTCTTCATAACAACCAAGTGTGACTCCTTTGGATCAGCTTGAAATCTTGCATAGAGACATGTAACAAATATTATGTATGGTCTGCTAGCAGTTTAGTAGAGGAGAGATCCTACCATGCCTCTATAAGCGCTAGAGTCCACTTTCTTTCCTTTGGGATCAAGATCCAGATTGGTTGATGTGGAGATGGGAGTCTTGGCAGGTGATGAATATTCTAAGTTGAACTTTTTGAGAAGTTCTTTGATATATTTGGCTTGGCATATGAAGATTCCATCATATTGTTGAAGGACTTGTAAACCAAGGAAGAATGACATTTCTCCCATCATGCTCATCTCATATTTGTTTCTCATTAGCATAGATTTGAACCAGAATGATGTCTTTGCCATGGTGCTTGTAGAATAGAGTTTTATCTACTACACCTCTTGTAAACTGATTTTCCAATAGAAAGGTAGAGAGTGTATCATACCAAGCTCTAGGAGCTTGCTTCAAACCATATAGTGCTTTGAACAGTTTGTATACAAAGTTATACAATTCATCATCTTCAAATCCAGGTGGCTATTCAACATACACCTCTTCCTCCAACTCTCCATTAAGAAAGGCCCTTTTGACATCCATCTGAAACACTTTGAAGTTACAATGTGGAACAAAAGCTAGAAAGATCCTTATAGCTTCAAGTCTGGCAACAGGTGCAAATGTCTCATCATAATCTATTCCTTCCCGTTGACAAGAACCTTTTGCTACTAGCCTTGCTTTGTTTCTTGTCACCATTCCACTTTCATCCAGTTTGTTTCTGAATACCCACTTTGTCTCAATGACTGATTTTCCTTTTGGTCTTGGAACCAGCTTCCATACATTGTTTCTTTCAAACTGGTTGAGTTCTTCTTGCATGGCAATCACCCAATCAGAATCCAACAATGCTTCATCAGTTGTTTTTGGTTCTATTTGAGACAGAAACATGAGAACATGCTGTCAGCAGAGACATTATTCCTTGTTCTTACCCCAGAGGAAGGATTGCCAATGATTAGATCATTAGTGTGATCCTTGTTCCATTTTGTGGTTCTGGGCAAGCTTCTGTTTTGATCTGATAGATTAGCTGAAGTTAGAGGAATTGAATCTTTACCAGTGCAGTTGTCTCCACCATGCTCTTCATTATCTCCAGAGTCACCGTCATTTTGAAGATTAGTTGAAATGGTCTGTGACTAAGCTGGAGTTTGATTAACATCATTAGTATTGAAATTACTTCATCATGAAGCACTTACTTCCAAATACATGAAAGTACTTGACAGTAGGTTTCTTCTCAGTCAACAAATAGTAAGGGGTGCTTCCATGAGTCTTGCTGATTAAGGTTCTGTTTTGTGTGTAACAAGCTGTGTTGATTTCCTCTGCCCAGAAATATGTTGGTAATTTTGCATCATGAAACATAGTTCTAGCAGCTTCAATGAGAGTCATGTTCTTCCTTTCCACAACTCCATTCTGTTGTGGTGTTCTGGCAGCAGAGAATTATTGTACAATGCCTTCATCTTTGCAGAAATTTCCCAGTGATGCATTTCTGAACTCAGTACCATTGTCACTTCTTAAGATTTGAACTTTGGCATTTGGAGTTCTGTCAAGAACTCTTATGTGATCAATGATTTCTTGAGCAGCTTCATCTTTTGACTCTAGAAACTTTACCCAATGTACCTAGAGTAGTCATCCACCATGACCAATGCATATCTCTGTTTGGCTAAGGATAGAACATTTACTGGGCCAAAAAGATCCATGTGAATCAGCTTGAGTGATTCAGTGTTGGTGTTAACTTGCTTTGTCCTGTGCACAGCTCATCTCAATTTTCCCATTTGACAATCCTCACACAGTCCTTCTTGACAGAATTCCTATTGAGGTAGTCCTCTTACAAGCTCCTTCTTCATTAGCATATTCATAGTTTTGAAGTTGAGATGTGAGAGTTTCCTATGCCAAAACATGCTTTACCAACAGTAGCTTTACTGTAGGGACAATAGATTGTTGTCCTTCTTTGTTGAACTTAGATCAACAACAAACAAGCTTCATTTCCTCACTCCTTTAAGAGAAAGGCTTCCATCCTTCTTGTGATAGATGTTGCAAACCATCATATCAAAACCAACCTTAAATCCTCTGTCACTGAATTGGCTGACATTGAGTAGATTGTGCTTTAATCCATCAACAAGAGCAATATCATTGATGACAACATTTCCAATTTTCAGACAGCCATATCCCACAATGTAACCTTTGCTGTTGTCTCCAAAGGTTATGATTGGGCCAGCTTTTTCAACAAAATGTGATAGCAGGGCTTTATCACCTGTAATGTGTCTTGAGCATCCACTGTCAATGATCCACATAACCTGTTTCTTATTCTTGCCCTGCAAAACAAATTGTACTTAGGTTGCATTTGGTACCCAAATCTTGTTGGGTCCTGCAACTTTTGTAACACCTGAGTTTCCATCATCTTTAACATTAACATCAACATCAAAAATCTCATGTTTGACTTCTTTTCTCACCCACTCAGTTTTAGAAATAGACCTTGTCTTCTTCTTAGTGGGTGTTGCCTTTTTACTGACATCAGTAGGCTCAGAAGTCTTAACAGTTTGCATGTAAGAGCATTTTTCAGTAGACAGAATAGGCAAATTGAAACATATACTCATGACAGTGATCTTACAAGGCATGCAATCAGTGTTGTTACAGACATCCATAGTTCTATGCATAATGGGGGTTCTATGTAAGTTACCATTGACTTTAGTCACATTGATTTTATCCTCTGTTGGTTTCTTACAAACACATGTTAGATGGTGAGAGGAGCCATAATTATTGCATAGTTTCCTAGGAGCATTCTTAACATAAGCATAGCCATTTCCTTTATTGATCCTTAACTTGCCATTCCTATTCTTAGACTTATAGGCATCTGTGTTGACAGTATGTTCTGAAGTTGCTGTCGAGTTATTCTTGACAGTACATTTTACTCCTATTGTCTTGACAGCAGGTTTAGAAGTTACTGTCTTGGATACTCTTTTGACCGTATCTTTGGAAGTTTCTGTCTTGCCATTGATGATAGCATCTTTGGAACATTCTGTCAGATTGTTTGGCAAAGTTACTGTCTTGGGAATTTTGATAATATCTTTTCCTTCAATAGGTGTGCTGTCAACACTCTCATCTTCATCGAGGAGTTGTTGCTTGATGAACATGGCTTCCTCATCAAACTCAAATTCCGCAATCTTGAAAATTGGTTTGTGAATCTTTTTGAGTATGTGAGGTTTGACAGTAACATCATTTGAACAATCATGATCTACAGTTTCCTTTCCAGGTCTTCTACCATAATCAAAACCTACTCCAACTTTCTGATTCTCAGTGTGTTTCTCATTGTAATACTGAACTAGCTTAGATGAGTTCCTGAAAGCCTTAAGCTTAAATTCATTTTCAATGATCTCATTTCTCAGAAACTATTCTATCCCCTTGGCACAGACTAAGTCATTTTTAACTAGAATTTTCTTGAGCTAAGGAATCTAATAGACTGGTCTTAAGCAAAAGCATTTCATTTTCAGATTTGAGTGTTTCATTCAGTTTAGCTAGCCTTACAATTTCTTCATTTGCATCAGTTAAACTAGTATGGATGTTAAACATTTCAGCACTCAATTCTTCAACAGTTTGCTTATATTCATCTTTAGACATATCAAGTAAAATAAGTGATGGTACCTGACTTGAGGAGCTTGATGAAGCATCATCAGATATAGCCATGATGGCTAAGTTCACATATTCTTCCTCTTCTTCATCATCAGATTCATCCCAACATTTTCCTTCAGCCACATAGGCTCTTCCTTGTCCTTTCTTGAACCGTCCACTAGATCCTTTGTCCATTTTCTGGTTTTGTTTTGGCCTTCTGCATCTGTAGCAAAATGACCAGGTTCATTGCAGTTGTAGCATCTAAACTTTGATCTATCCACCATCCTTGCCTTGTATCCTCCTCTTGTGGCACCACCAGCAGCCTTAGATGAGTTTCATTTGCTGAACTTAGATGTTTGAACCCGAGGCTTGTATGGCTTGTGTTATTCCTAGACAATGAATCAAGATTGTAGAAGGGGGGGGGGTTGAATACAATCTTTAAAATTTCTTTATGATTCTTGATAGTGAAGATATGAAATTAAAACAAAAGAACAGAAAAGCAAATAAGATAACACAAGAATTAAAAATTCAGGTGGATTGTTTTTGTCCACCTGAGAGATTTTTATTGAAGAAATCTCTGTGATGTTTATGAATAAACACACAGCTGCAAATACAAGATTCTAGCTTCAGTAATTTACAAGGGATACTGCCTTTTTTTTTCTAAATTGCCTAACTGATTTCTTAGTTCTAGTCTAATGCTACTACTTGGTTATATATGTTCCAAGTTTACAAGATATCTTAAACAGTCAATAATACAAAAAGTAAATATATTCAAGATCCTTGTTTCTCCATTCTGGGTAGTGGTCCATGTGTTGGTAGCTTGCCCTTCTTGACTGATTGCCTTTTATAGAAATGCTACTTTGAACCATACAAACAGAATGCTACTTTCTTCCCGTGACCTTTCCAGAAATTGTGGCTTCCATGCTTTGTGTAGTCTGTCAACCCACGTGCTCCAACTGATATGTCCCTTTCACAAGTACAGTGTGTATCCGTAGAAGCTACTTGAGTTGTATCCGTTGACAGTATCTTGATCACATCCGTAGACAGTTAATACTGTTATCCGTAGACAGTACATTTTCCACATCTGTTGAAGGCTAATTAAGCTATCCGTTGACAGTCAATTTAACTTATGCAAAATTACAAGGCATCAACTATTTACAATTAGCCTCTCTATTCTACATATCTATTAATAGTCAACATGACTTTTTCAACCTAACAAGACTACTTCAACTTCAACATCAGAAATACAAAAGCATGTTATAGTGAGTCTTATCCGTAGATAAGCTACCCATCAACGGATACTGCAGAAGCATGCTATCCGTTGATAACTACATTTTACTTGTACAATTTTTACTAAGTTAATTTAGTTATCATTAAGAAACAACATAGTTCCTAACAATCTCCCCCAATTTATGCCTGGTTGAGAATCAGACATAAATTAAGAGTCTTGATGATAACAAAACCACTTTCAACATATAGACAATAGCAGTAAAAATTGAATTAAGCTACAGAAATGAAAAACTGAAGAGTAGAGATAGTTACATAGAGAGTGCTCCTCTAGACTGAGCAGAATTAATTTCTTTTCTTCTCTCTTGGAGGTTGAATCTTCTATCTCCTTTCCTTAGCATCATTTGCCTGGATTTGATCTTGAAGCTTTCTGTAGAATGCATCTTCTTCAGCAATTTTTGGATCCAGCTTGTCTTGCAACCATCTAAGGTATTTGGTGATGGCCTTAGACAATTGATCTTCAATTCTAAAGAATCTTCTACAGCCCCTGTCATCCTTGAATTCCATCATCCAGTAAGGTTGGAGATGAATTATTTGTCCATTAAAAGGGATCTTCAGCTTCCTTGGCAAACGCTCAGGAGAATTCCAGCTACTCGTTATTTCCTCAATTTTCTTCAACACAGCACTTCTGGCAACCTCAGAAAATCCCCTTGTGGTTTTGAAGCCTGAGAAGACTTTCACCAGGGTAGAATATCCCTCATTCAGTACTTGTTACAGGGGCCATGCTCTCACCTTTCCTCCTTTGTAGACAAAAGTTAGTCTTTGAGGCAAATCTCTAAACTTGTATGTGCCTCTGATTTCACTAACTTCATCAAGGAGTACATCCAAAGTAGAGTACTCATGTATCTCTGCAATGTACAAAAAGTATGCCTTGTTCTCAACAGGCTTGGCAGCTTTTGGTGCAACATTCAGCTTGATTGGTCCTTGTTGAGCTTTCTTGACTTGTACCATTTTCTTTGACATCTTTTCTGCTTCAATTATGAACTTAGGGAATACCAAGTCTTCAAGCTCAATAGGTTCTTCTTTAAGCTCTACAGGAGTCCCATGGTAGGTGGTTTGAGATTGAGTTGAAACTAGAACAGGGTCTTCAAAGACAATCCTCCTATCTGTATCTCTTTTCTCTTCTACCTTCTCAGGAGAGACAGGCATATGTGATCTTTTATTCCATCTAGTTGTCTTGGATTTAGGCACTGCCTTCCTTTTTTTCAATTTCTTCATGGTAGGGGCATCTTCCTCTACAGCCTCACTACTTTCTTCCTCCATCTCCCTCACTAATTCTTGGGCTAATCTAGCCTATTTCTCAGGTGTAGATTCATAACCCTGGGGATTGGCTTCTCTCCTTATCCTGGAAATCTCTTCTGCTTTGGCTTCATTGAACCTGGGATGGCGACTTGTGATGTGAATCCTTACCATTTCTGTAGATAACAACCAACCCATGTCTCAGCTTTATATCATTGGTGTTCTTGAGATCCCTGATAAGAGTTGCTAACACCTTAGACTCATCAGGCTTGGGGAATGGGTAGTCCACCTCTAGTTTGTTCTTGCCATGATGTCTAGGTGGTGATCCAGTCCTGCCACTGAAGATAGGTTCAAACTCCTTGACACTAGAGTGTTTAGCATCAAAGTTCCTTTGTAGAAAAATGGTGTCAGGAGTGAGAACTCTCAGAATTATTGTGTGGACAGGATGGCTACTTGAGGATGAAGTCACAGCCTAGAAGATGGATTACTTGATCAGCTTCTCTGAGTTGAGAAAGACTTGAACATCCTTAGCTTGAGGAGATACCACCTTTGTGAGTTGAAACTCACTTGGATTGGATATTATTTGAGGTGACTCCCCTTGGCTTGATGGCACACCTTTGGTTACTGGTGCAGAGACCACTAGTGTACTCTCCCTCTTACTTGAACTCTCCCCATTTTTGTTATCATCAAGGGTTGGAGTGACACCAGTAACCTGCAGTAACTGTTGCAGAAGCCGAGTCTGTACATTCTGGTTGGCCAGGAAGGTGTCCATTTGCTTCTCCATCTTATCCATCCTCATAGTAAGAGCATCCACATCCTTCACCAACTTTTCTTGCTTGCATCTTTGAGATGTGGAAGGAGCAACAACATCAACCCTTCTTGCCAAGGCATCCTTCACCCCATCCAGATGGTTCTTGATGTCATCAGTGTTGGCTCTTTGTTGAAGGATGTGGGCTTGATGAAGCTGAAGAGATGCCACAAAGTTTTGAACTGTGGTGGCATCTTGTGGATTTGATGTCTGAGCTTCACCAAGTGCCCTTTGATAATTCCTGAGAATGACTGCCTTGGTGTCATTGTGGGCATAAGAGTTGGAAAACAACCAAGTAGGCATCTCTTGGAGAGTGGAAGGGCCTTCATCTTCTCCTTCACCACCCTCAGGATCATCACTGTCTTTATCATAGCTAAAATCTTCACCAGCTCCTGGAGGCAGATTCTGAATTGCTTCTTTTGCCCTAGACATTGATTTAGTAGTATGTACCAAATTCAACATCCTTTCTGCCTCCACATTGCCCTGTCTAGCCAAGACTTGATAGGCTGGATCAGGATGAGTAAATGTCTCAGCATTCAGGTTGACTTGATCCAACTCATGTTGATATTCAAGTTGGAACAGTCTCTCCTTGTCTGCATCATTGACATTCATTGACTCACTTGCAATGGCTAAGTCTTCCATCCTTATATCTCATGTACATGCTTTTCTCTCATGTTCTCTCTGTTCTTGCATCAGGGGCTCCCCATGGCTCACACCTCTCACACCCTCACCTTCACCTACTAAGGTGGATCTCTCCGTACTCACTCTTACCAGACTGGAAGAAGTAGTCTGTCTCTCTTTCTCTCCCTCTCCTTTTGCCTGGCTACAAACCAGCCTCTCACTCTCAGTGGATTCACTCCCTTCCCTCAAGCCTAAAAGTGTTTGAACTACTACTAACTTATCCACACTTGAAGTTGATATATTTGAAGTTTGAAGTGCAAGTGTGGAAGGAGTATCCGTAGAGGTAGTAGAAGTATATGTCAACGGATAGCTGATTTGGGAAATATCCGTAGATAAAGGAAAATAAGTGGCTCTTGAAATTGAGACTAAGGCTGAATCTGTGGAGATTGATTTTAAATTTAAAGCCATAGATGGAGCCAGAGTCTGAGAAATGATAGATTGGTGGTCCAACAAATCATCAATAAGATGATGACCACCAATTTCAGAGTGGGGCTTCTCCAAAAAGGTTTAAGATGGAGAATCAGGAATAGATGTGTGAATCATATCCATATCCAGAAAGAGTGTAGGTGAGCTTGGTGTTTCTGTTTCAGTTTGAATGAATAGAGAATGGGGCTGTGACTCCACATTTACTGGAGCCACATCAAACTGAATTTGAGATGGTGCCATAGGCACTGTGTGTGATCCCTGTGCAACCCCAGATTGTTAAACCTCTTTCTCCTTGTATAGGCCATGGTTGTATCTGTGGGGCTTCTGGTGTCCCTATCCCTCTTGTATTGTGTCTCTAGTTGGCGACTCTTTTCAATAGCAACATCCTTTTGGTAGGATGCCACCAAGGATGTGGTAGTTTCCTTTTCAACCACTGCATCTTTTTGAGAAGATATAGGGTGGCTAGGCTGGGACACACTTATCTCACCCTCCTTGTTCTTGGGGTTTCTTTGATGTTCACCCCTTCCCTCACCACTCACTACCTCCTTCACACTCCCCTCAAAGGCTTGGGTAGTTTTTGCAACAAGTGCCTTTTGAGAAGCACCTGAGGTTGGCTTTCTGGATTTGGATTTGGGAATTCTAGAGGTGGCCACTTGGGTAGGAGGCTGTTGAACAGTTCCAGCCTCCATGGTGGCACTTGAAGTCAAAGAATGAACAACAGAGGTAGGAACAGTTGAGGAGATTACTTGACTCACCTGTACCTCTTGAGCTACATTGAAAATTGGTGGATACACCAATTGAACCTCCCTGTTGTGGTTCAGCCTATTCAAGTCCTCAAGGACTCTCTTATTTTGAACCCAACACTCCTTGGAGTTTGTAGGGAATTGGATCACCAAGTTACTATCTACATGGTTAGCTATAAACATGAAAAATCTAGCATAATAGATATTCTTACTTCTAGATGCTTTATTCCCTAATTTAGCACCTAGTTCATACAGAATTAGGGACCCTAAGTTATAAAAGCTATCATTAAGAAGCATATAAGCAATATCTAGCATGGAGAATGTAACAACATCATAGTTGCTAATCTTACCAGAAAACACCTTAAGAATGGCATCAAAGAAAAAGCTCCATTCTTTAACCATGCCTTTTCTTTGAATTTTACTCAAATTATCAGTAGGTAAAACATAGTTAATCAAGTTCAGCATGCTAACAATGTCAGTATCACTATGCTTTTCTAACTTACTATTATCAGGCAAATTCAAGCACGCAGAAATAATGTCACTATTAATCACATGTTCGTTACCTTGAAGAACAAAAGTAATTGTAGCATTCACAGAATCAAAAATAGTTGATTCCCAGATGGCTTCAATTACCTCAAAGTAAAGAGTGGGGGCTTTGAACATAGCCTTGGAGAGCTTGCAGTTCTGGAAGAACCTCATCATAGTGTGATATGAAGCATTCTTCTCTTCGAAGTCCACCAGAGCAGTGAAATTGTTCTTCTCGTATGTGAAACCAGTGAGTGACATTGTTTTGTTGGTTGGTGCCATTGATGAAAGCTTTGAACTTACAGAGAGAATTTATCTTTGAGAGAGAAGAAGATTTCCTGCCTTAGAGAATTTTTGGAAAATGATAGAAAATAATTAATTGAGAGTAAAATTTAATTTATACTCCCCCAAAATAATTCACTAATAAAATCAGAATAATTGAAAGAAATTATATGATTGGGCAAGAAAGTAACCGTTTAAAAGTAATGGAATGAAAAGTAAAGCCACAAATTTACTGTAATTACTTACACGTACTGTACGCATGTAACTACGGATAAGATTGTGACTTTAACAGTTACGATTAAACTAAACTGTCTACGAATATGATTTTGCCTTTGGGATTTGATATCCGTAGTGGTGTAAAAACGGTATCCGTAGACAAAGAAAAAAAATCCAGTGTCAGAAATGACCATCAACGGATAGGGGTATCCGTAGAAGGAGAAATTTTGACTTAGACAAAATTCTTCTTTTTCAGAGAGTTTTAATTCTCATGAAAATCATGTTTACACTGGCTGCATTTCAAATTATCAGACATTTAAATAGATGAAGAGTAGTTAAGCATACCTAGCTCAGTTACCAACCTTGAGAATGTTGATTCATCAAGTGGCTTGGTAAAAATGTCTGCAATTTGCTGCTCACTTAGAACAAAATAAAGTTCCACAGTACCATTCTGTTAGGAATATGTTGTTCTTGATGATAAACATAAAACACTTAGTAGAATTTGTGTAAAGTCATTTTCTAGCTGTCAACGGAATGGTATGCTTTGCAGCAATCCGTTGACATGTAGCTCATCAACGAAATGAGTGATGTAGCAATTGCACTGTACAATACTTCTAGTTTGATATACATTTCATTTTAGATATTGGATTGGTTTTCTAAGTCATGTTGACTAAGTACTAGATATGCAAAATAAGTTGGTTAATTGTAAATATCTCATGCCTTGTAATTTTGCCTAAGTGAAGACCTGTCAACGGAATGAAGATTATCCTATCAACGGTATGGAGTTTACTCATCAACGGAATGAAGATTATCCTATCAACGGTATGGAGTTTACTCATCAACGAAATGAAGAAGAAAGCTATCAACGAAACACATCTCCCTGCTATCAACGAATCATTATTGCTTTTCTGAATAGTTGACAAAGTGATAGTGACAGTTTACTAAACAGATCTAAAGGTGATGTGGAAGTGTACTTTGCATTGGAAACCATTAAAATGGACATGGGGAATAAGGAAACATCCCAGTTTCCAATTGGGCTCTTGGGAGTGATCATAATAAGCATGAAGACAAAAGCAAATATCTCCAAGGACCACTGGACAAAGCGATGAAAAGCAAACTATTGGCGGTTACTCATTGTACTTTTAGTGTAGCCAAAAATAGAGTTGTAAACTTGGGTTTATATAACCAAGTGTAGCAGTTACTTTAAAAAGTAGAGAAGAAAAACAAATAGATTGTATTAGCTATTTTTGAGAGCATTTTTCTTCTCTACATTATTGTAACTGAGCAGCTGTGTACTTTTCTATCACAGATTATTTCCGCAATAAAAATCACTTCATTTGGATCATCAAACAATCCAACTGAAATTATTAAGTGCTTGTGGTTTTTATTTTATAAGTTCAGTTTTAATTTGTAAGTTGTTTTTAAGTTTGAGAAATATCAAGTAATTGTATTCAACCCCCCCCCCCTTCTACAATTCTGTTAGGTCATTTGGGATTAACAATTGGTATCAAAGCGAGCTTCTAACAAACAAGAAGTTTAAAGATCAAGACCAAAAATAGTAACCATGGTGAAGAAGGATACAGGTGTAAAGATACCAGTTCTTGATAAGGACAATTACTTTCACTGGAAAGTAAAGATGCATTTACATCTCATGTCTATGGATGAGAGGTATGTAGACTGCATTGAGAAAGGTCCACACGTTCCCATGAAGTTTGCATCTAGAGTTGGAGTGCCAGATGATGCTCCTGATGTGGAAATTCCAAAACTTGTCTCAGAATGGACTATTGAAGATGTTGCAGAAGTCCATAAAGATAAAAGAACCATGAACATTCTGTTTAATGGTTTGGAGCAAGAGACGTTTGACAATGTCATAAACTATACAACCTCCAAAGAAGTATGGGACACTGTTAGAACTCTCTGTGAAGGAACTGAGCAAGTTAGGGAAAACAAAATGCAGCTCCCCATACAACAATATGAGCATTTTCATTTTAAAGCTGGTGAAACCCTAAATGACACGTTTAGTAGGTTTCAGAAGCTTTTGAATGGATTAAAGTTGTATGGGAGGATCTATCAAACCTTAAATTTCTTAGAGCTCTTCCAAAAGAATGGAAGCCTATGACTGTTTCTCTCAGAAACACTCAAGAGTACAAAGACTACACTCTTGAAAGGCTTTATGGAACCTTGAAGACATATGAGTTGGAAATGGAGCAAGATGAAGAAATTGAAAAGGTACAGAAGAAAGGTGGATCTATTGCATTAATTGCATCTGTGAACCAACTGGAAGATGACAATGAAGAAGCTGCAAAGGCCACAACTAGTCGAGCTAGTTGTAGGAGTGATGTTAGCAAGGGTAAAGGCAAGATGACAGAAGAAGAAGAACCAGAACCAGTCAACTTGGATGACTTAGATGAGATTGATGAACACATTGCTTTTCTGTCAAGAAAATTCTCTAAGTTCAAGTTCAAGAGAAACTCAGAAGCTAGGCCACCAAGGAGAGACTTTCAACCCAGCAAAAGTAACTGGATTGAAAAGTCTAAATCTAAATGCTTCAATTGTGGAATGCTTGGTCACTTTGCTGGGGACTGCAGAAAGCTCAAGGTTGAGAAGGGCAACAGGAAATTTGAGCCTGTTGATTATAAAAAGAAATACTTTGAACTTCTCAAGCAAAAAGAAAAGGCTTTGTTAGGAATATGTTGATTCTTGATGATAATTGTAAAAACACTTAGTAGATTTTGTATTAAGTTATTTTGTAACTGTCAACGAAATGGCATGCTTTGCAGTGTTTCGTTGACAGGAATCTCATCAACGGAATGAGTGTTGTAGCAATTGCACTGTACAATACTTCACAGTTTGATATGCATTTGATGTATGTATTAGATAGGTTTCCTAAGTCATGTTGACTAAGTACTAGATAGGCAAAATAGGTTGGTTAATTGTAAGTATATCATGCCTTGTAATTTTGCCTAAGTGAAGACATGTCAACGGTATGAAGATTACTCTATCAACGGAACAAGGATACACCATCAACGGAATGAAGTTTACTCATCAACGAAATGAAGTTTACTCATCAACGAAATGGAGAATAAAGCTATCAACGAAACACATCTCCCTGCTATCAACGAATCATTATTGCTTTTCTGAATAGTTGACAAAGTGATAGTGACAGTTTACTGAACAGATCTAAAGGTGATGTGGAAGTGTACTTTGCATTGGAAACCATTAAAATGGACATGGGGAATAAGGAAACATCCCAGTTTCCAATTGGGCTCTTGGGAGTGATCATAATAAGCATGAAGACAAAAGCAAGGATCTCCAAGGACCACTGGACAAAGGGATGAAAAGCAAACTATTGGCGGTTATCTTTAGTGTACTTTAGAGTAGCCAAAAATAGTATTGTAAACTTGGGAATATATAACCAAGTGTAGCAGTTAGAAAGAGTGTAAGAGAAGAAAAACAAATAGTTTGTATTAGCTATCTTTGAGAGCATTCTTCTCTACAACTCTGTAACTGAGCAGCTGTGTACTTTTGTATCACAGATTATTTCCGCAATAAAAACACTTCAGTTGGATCATCAAACAATCCAACTGAATTATTTATATCTTGTGTTTTTGTTTATTCAGTTCAGTTTTATTTTATCATTGTTTTAAGTTAAAGAAAATATCAAGAATTGTATTCAACCCCCCCTTCTACAATTCTGTTAGGTCATTTGGGAATAACAATTGGTATCAGAGCGAGCTTCTAACATACAAGAAGTTTAAAGATCAAGACCAAAACAGAAACCATGGTGAAGAAGGATGCAGGTGTGAAAATACCAGTTCTTGATAAGGACAATTACTTTCACTGGAAAGTAAAGATGCATTTACATCTCATGTCTATGGATGAGAGATATGTAGACTGCATTGAGAAAGGTCCACACGTTCCCATGAAGTTTGCATCTAGAATTGGAGTGCCAGATGATGCTCCTGACGTAGAAATTCCAAAACTTGTCTCAGAATGGACTATTGAAGATCTTGCAGAAATCCATAAAGATAAGAGAACCATGAACATTCTGTTTAATGGTTTGGAGCAAGAGATGTTTGATAATGTCATAAACTGTACAACCTCCAAAGAAGTATGGGACACTGTCAGAACACTATGTGAAGGAACTGAGCAAGTAAGGGAGAACAAAATGCAACTCCTTATACAACAATATGAGCACTTTCACTTTAAAGCTGGTGAAACCCTAAATGACACGTTTAGTAGGTTTCAAAAGCTTCTGAATGGATTAAAGTTGTATGGGAGAATCTACCAAACTAAGGACTCAAACCTTAAATTTCTAAGAGCTCTTCCAAAAGAATGGAAGCCTATGACTGTTTCTCTAAGAAACACTCAAGAGTACAAAGATTACACTCTTGAAAGGCTGTATGGAACATTGAAGACTTATGAGCTGGAAATGGAGCAAGATGAGGAAATTGAAAAGGTACAGAAGAAGGGTGGATCCATTGCATTGATTGCATCTGTGAACCAACTGGAAGATGACACTGAAGAAGCTGCAAAGGCCACAACTAGTCGAGCTAGTTGTAGAAGTGATGTCAGCAAGGGTAAAGGTAAGATGACAGAAGAAGAAGAACCAGAACCAGCCAACTTGGATGACTTAGATGAGATTGATGAACACATTGCTTTTCTGTCAAGAAAATTCTCTAAGTTCAAGTTCAAAAGAAACTCAGAAGCAAGGCCACCAAGAAGAGACTTTCAACCTAGCAAAACAAACTGGATTTAAAAGTCTAAATCTAAATGTTTCAATTGTGGAATGCTTGGTCACTTTGCTGGAGACTGCAGAAAGCCCAAGATTGAGAAGAGCAACAGGAAATTTGAGCCTGTTGATTATAAAAAGAAATACTTTGAACTTCTCAAGCAAAAGGAAAAGGCTTTCATGTCTCAGGAGTATGATTGGGCTGGTAATGGTGAAGATTCTGATGATGATGTTGAGTATGTCAACTTGGCTCTTATGGCTGACAATCATGAGCAGGAAGCAAGTTCCTCAAGCAACCAGGTAACAATTACTAATCTTTCTGAGCTTTCTAAAGAGGAATGCGATAGTGCAGTAAATGAAATGTCTACTGTATTATATAATTTACGTGTTACTCTTAAATCACTTACCAAAGAGAATTCAAGAATTAAAGAGACTAATTTGCTCTTAAGTGATAGGAATGCAATGTTAGAAGCACAGCTCATTGAATTTGAGAAAATGAGATGTGTTAGTAGGGATGCTAAGAAGGAACTTGAGAACGTGTTACAAAGGGAAGAAATTCTTAAGACACAACTAGAAATAGAACAGAGTGTGATTGCTAAATGGAAAGATGCCAGGAATGTTGCTACCAACATCATTAATGTTCAAGGTATGGAATCTTTCTGTGAACAATCATGGAAAAAGAACAAAGAGAAACTAGGGTATGCTTGTGAAGCCTTAGATTCAGAAACAGAGTCAACAAACAACAATGATCATTTGTTGAAGGTTGATATGTCAACGGAATGCAATGTTCCGTTGACACATGAACCATCAACCGATCAGGGTGTTTCGTTGACAGAGAAAAGAAAAGATGAACTCACTAGACTTAATAATAAGTATGGTCCTGTCACCAAGAACTTTGTTCAAGGTGAGTCTAGTAAATCAAAGAAAGTTGAGAAGCCTGTTGAGAGAGCTAATGTAGGTCACTTGTCCAACAAGCAATTGGAAGATAAAATAGAGAATGTTCAAATTGAGGCTAAGGGAAATAAAAGGAATAACAGGAATGGCAAAGTAGGAATTAACAAACACAACAATTACACACCTGATAAATATGCTCCTAGAAAGACTTGTGTCAATTGTGGAAGTGTTAGTCATCTATCTACTAACTGCAAATCTGTTAAGAAAACTGCTAATGTGAAAATTCCCAAGCCTGCAATGAATAATCTTATGCCTACAATGCCTGTTATGCCTAACATGTTTGCTCCATGTGCACAATTTCAGAATCCATATGCTAACATATCATTTGTGCCTAATCCATACATGAATATGTTTAGTATGCCACAAATGCCATGGAATATGAATAATATGTGTGTTCCTTCAAATATGCATGCTGTAAATGAAAATGTGAGCAACAATCAGAAATCAACACCAAGAGTAAAAGTTGATTTAAATCAATCTGAGCCCAAGGTGAAAAATGATGTAAAAAGAAAAGCAAAGGCTAACAAAACAGGACCCAAGGAAACTTGGGTACCAAAATCGACTTGATTTGGTTCTATTGTGTGCAGGGAGACAAAAAGAATCTTTGGTACTTGGATAGTGGTTGTTCAAGACACATGACTGGTGATTCTACCATGCTCACAGAGTTTCAGGAAAGAGCTGGCCCTTGTATTGCTTTTGGAGATGACAGCAAAGGCTACACAAAGGGATATGGCTTGATTTCAAAAGAGAATGTCATCATAGATGAGGTTGCATTGGTGGATGGTCTTAAGCACAATTTGCTTAGTATCAGTCAACTTTGTGACAAAGGATTTTTAGTTACTTTTTCTAAAGAAGCCTGTGTTGTTTCTAAAGGAGGAAACAACAATGTGGTAATGACTGGATTCAGAAGAGGGAATGTGTACATTGCTGACTTTAGTAGCACAAGTCCAGACACCATCACTTGTCTTTTCAGCAAAGCAATCAAGGATGAAAGTTGGCTATGGCACAAGAAATTATCTCATCTGAATTTCAAGGTTATGAATGATTTGGTAAGGAAGGATCTTGCTAGAGGAATTCCACAGGTGGAGTTTTCCAAGGATGGTTTGTGTGATGCCTGTCAAAAAGGGAAACAAAAGAAGGCATCATTCAAAAGCAAGACAGAGTCATCAATTGTCCATCAGCTTGAGTTACTTCATATGGATCTGTTTGGCCCTGTAAATGTCATGTCTATTTCAAAGAAGAAATATTGTCTTGTGATTGTTGATGATTTTTCTAGATTTACTTGGACCTTCTTTTTACATTCTAAAGATGAGGCAAGTGAAATCATTATCAATCACATCAAGATGGTAAACAATCATCCTGACTTGAAAGTAAGAAGGATCAGGAGTGACAATGGGACATAATTCAAGAATTCAAGCATGAAGATGTTCTGTGAAGAAAATGGTATTATGCATGAGTTTTCAGCAGCAAGGACACCACAGCAAAATGGTGTAGTTGAAAGGAAAAACAGAACACTTATTGAAGCTGCCAGGACAATGCTAGATGAATCAAAGTTACCAACTTATTTTTGGGCTGAGGCAGTTAACACAGCTTGCTTCAATCAGAATATTTCTTTGATTAATCAGGCCAAGGGAATGACCCCTTATCAACTACTCAAAAGAAAGAAGCCACTATTGGATTTTCTTCATGTCTTTGGATGCAAGTGCTTTGTTCTGAGAAATCAAGCTGAACATTTGGGGAAATTTGAAGCAAAGGCAGATGAAGCAATATTTGTGGGATATGCAGCAGGGAAAGCTTACAGAGTCTATAATCTCAGAACCAACATTGTTATGGAATCTGTACATGTTGTTTTTGATGATCTCAAAATTCAAGGTCTCTGTGATGAAGGTTTCCATGAAAGTCTCTCTTTTGAGAATGAGGAAGGAGATCGAATGAATCATGTTAAGACTACTGAGAAATAGCCTAAAGTTGTTGTATCTAGCACAGATGAGAGCAGCAGTGAAGATGAAATTGCTGCATTAAGATTGAAAAGAATAGCTGCTAGTAGACCAAATGGTCATTTCGTTGACAGTCAAGATGGTGGTTTCGTTGACAGTCAAAATGAGCGTTTCGTTGACAGCCAAAACAGTCATACCGTTGAAGGTCATAGAAATGTCTCAAGAAGTGATCATTTAGGGACAACAAACTCAGGGGGAGTTTCTCAAGGACAAATATCCAATCAAGGCAATCATGATCATGAAGCTACCTCGTCAAGAGCAAATCTACCTCCCTCAAGAAAATGGACTAAAGATCATCCCTTTGAACTTATTATAGGTGATGTTTCTTCAAAAGTCCAAACTAGAAGAGCAACTCAAGAAGAATGTCTATATAGCAGCTTTCTGTCTCAAGATGAGCCAAAGAAAGTTGAGGATGCACTTCTAGATCCAGATTGGGTTTTGGCTATGCAAGAAGAGCTAAACCAATTTGAAAGGAACAATGTTTGGAAGCTGGTGCCCAAGCCTAAGGACAGGAGTGTAATAGGCACAAAATGGGTGTTCAGAAACAAGATGGATGAAAATGGCATAGTCACAAGGAACAAAGCAAGACTAGTTGCAAAAGGCTACTCACAGGAAGAAGGAATTGATTTTGATGAAACATTTGCTCCTGTTGCAAGACTAGAAGCAATAAGGATTTTCCTAGCCTATGCAGCCCATGCCAATTTCAAAGTCTATCAAATGGATGTGAAAAGTGCTTTTCTGAATGGGGAATTGGAAGAGGAGGTCTATGTAAGTCAACCTCCTGGTTTTGAAGATGATGATTTTCCAGAATATGTATACTTCCTCCTCAAAGCACTCTATGGTTTGAAACAAGCACCTAGACCCTGGTATGACACACTCTCACAGTTTCTTCTTGAGAATCATTTCACTAGAGGTACTGTAGATAAAACTCTTTTTCACAGGATTGTGAATGGCTCTACTATACTTGTTCAAATTTATGTAGATGACATAATCTTTGGGTCTACAGATGTGAAACTTTGTCAAAAGTTTGCCAAGCTTATGCAAAGTAAATATGAAATGAGCATGATGGGAGAATTAACTTACTTTCTTGGTCTTCAAGTGAAGCAAGTTAATGAAGGCATTTTCATTAGTCAAACAAAATATATTCATGATTTATTAAAGAAATTTAACTTAATGGAATGCTCTCCTGCCAAAACTCCCATGCCCACTGCCACCAAACTTGAATTGAATACTAAGGAAAAATCTGTGGACATTTCAAGTTACAGAGGCATGGTAGGCTCACTTTTGTATTTAACAGCTAGTAGACCTGATATTATGTTTGCTAGATTTCAGGCTGATCCTAGAGAATCCCATTTAGTTGCTATTAAAAGGATTTTCAGATATCTCAAGGGAACACCAAACCTTGGCATTTGGTATCCTAGAGAATCTGGTTTTGAACTAATTGGTTATTCAGATGCAGATTATGCAGGATGTAAAATTGACAGGAAAAGCACAACAGGCACCTGTCAATTCTTAGGAAACAAGCTTGTGTCATGGTTCAGCAAGAAACAAAACTCAGTTTCCACCTCCACAGCTGAGGCTGAGTATATTGCAGCTGGAAGTTGTTGTGCACAGATTTTATGGATGAAAAATCAATTACTTGATTATGGATTAAGAGTTGAGAAAATTCCTATTTTCTGTGACAACACTAGTGCCATTGCCATTACTGAGAATCCAGTGCAGCATTCAAGAACCAAGCACATTGACATCAAGTACCATTTCATTAGAGAACATGTTATGAATGGTACTGTGGAGTTACATTTTGTTCCAAGTGAACAACAACTTGCAGACATCTTTACCAAGCCACTTGATGAATCAACATTCTCAAGATTAGTAAGTGAGCTAGGTATGCTAAATTTCTCTTAATTATTTTTGAGATATTTGCAAGTCATAATGCAGCCAGGAACTTGCTATAATTTTTCTGTGAATTGATTTTCTCAGGAAAAGGTGAAATTTTGTCTAAGTCAAAATTACTATGTCAACGAAACGCACCATTTCGTTGACAGTCTTAGCATTTTTCTGGGTGTTTCGTTGATAGCTCTTTTATATCAACGAAACGCAGCTTTATCAACGAAATAAGACTGGACTTTAACCGCCCAATCCTGATTCGTTGATGTAGCGCTTTTTAATCTGAACCGTTGAAATTTCACGTTCTTTATCACGATCTATACATACACCCCTGTAAGCATAAATCGTGGTAATATTTAATTCTAACGGTTACTTTTTAAGCCAATCAGGTAATTTAGATTAATTATTGGACTTAATTTCTGAGAATTTTTGGGGAAGTATTTAAGAAATTTTAATTTCTTTATTTCATTTCTACCTGTTCTCAAAAATTCCAAAAGTTTTTCTAGCTTCTTCTCTCTAACAAGCAATACAGCTCGAAGCTTTTCCTCACTCAACAATGGCACCCATAGTCAAGCTTATGTCTGCTGGTGGGTTCATCTATGAGAAGAACAATTCCATTCCATTTGTCGTTAAGGAGAGTCCGAACAGCATCTTTTTCAAAATGATGGATTTCATGAGGAACTGTAAGTTGAGCTATGCGATGTTTCACTCTACACCACTCTACAATGAAGTAATCGAGGAGATTTGGACCTCATGTGAGTATAGTGGAACAAACGGCACACTGGAATTCACTCTTCAAGGTAATGAGTACATAGTTAATTCTGATGTTTTGCAAGCATGTTTACATATTCCTGATAATAACTGTGATGCTTTGCCTACTAACACTGAAATAACTACCATGCTAAATTCTATAAACTACTCTTTGCCTACTGATAATCTGGGTAGAATAATTAGGAGAGGTTTGGTTAGGGAATACAGTTATTTTGCTGATGCATTCATTAAGGTCTTTTCTGGAAAGATTAGTAATTTTGATGCATTAACAAATTCTATGTTAATTCTCCTAGACATGCTTCTAAATGATAGATATTACAACTTTAGCACCCAACTTATTTATGAAATTGGTGCTAAGTTGGGTGATAGGGCAAATAGGAAGAAAAATATCTATTATGCAAGGTTTCTGATGATGCTGGCTAATCATGTTAGTCCAGCACCATTAGTTATCTCTAACCCTAATGCCAGGTTTGAGTGCTTTGTACAAGAAAAGAGAGTATTGACAGACATACTGAGGCTGAACTACAATGGTGATGTTCCAGTGGTGTATCTGCCAATCATTGAGGTAACTACTACTATCCCTATTAGTATAGCTGTTACTTCTATTGTCTCCTCCAACCTTGTTGCTATGGAGTCTGTAGCTGTGACCCAACAGGCTCCTGCCCCAGCAACTAAATCAAAATCAAGGAAATCCTCCAAGCAAACCTCAGGTGCTTCTCAAAAGGCACCTGTTGTAAAAACTACCACACAACCTAAGGGGACTGAGTCTGGAGTTGTGAGAGGTGAGGGGAGGGGTGAAAATCAAAGAAACCCCAAGAATAAGGAAGGTGAGGTAAGTGTTTCCCAGCCTAGCCCCATTGTGTCTTCCCAACAAGGC
Organism: Heracleum sosnowskyi; assembly: GCA_030848705.1. Taxonomy (NCBI): domain Eukaryota; kingdom Viridiplantae; phylum Streptophyta; class Magnoliopsida; order Apiales; family Apiaceae; genus Heracleum; species Heracleum sosnowskyi. The sequence goes on along the minus strand of CM061238.1, from coordinate 54,639,005 downwards.
ACAATGAGTAAAATGGATTTAAACACAAGTCTAATTGCATCCTCCCAAAAGGATGTGATTATTGAAACAAGCTCTCCACCTAGAGCACAGTCCAAAAGGGTAAGGGACACTTCAAGCCCACAGTCTACATTTTCCCAATACCAAAGGAGAGTGAAGCAAAAGACCAAGGGTTCACAGGGTGCACACACACTGGAAGCAACACTTCCAGTTTCTCAAATTCAGTTTGATGTAACCCCTATTATTTCTCTAGGGTTACAGTCCCACTCTCTAAACATTAATCTTGATTTATCTCCATCCAATTCACCAACTCAATCTTTAGATGTGGACATGATCCATACATCTTTTCCTGATTCTCCAACTCTAATCTTGGAGAAGCCCCACTCTGAAGCTGATGGTCATCACTTATTAAGTGATTTGTTGGGCCATCAACCAAGTTTTTCTGAAACTGCAAGAGAATCTGTGGACCCCAATCTTAAATCAATCACCACAGATTCTACTGTAATTTCACTTTCTCAAAATGCTTTATTGACTTCATCAACGAAACAGCCTCTTTCGTTGACAAGTGTTTCTCCATCAACGGTATCCATACCGTTGACAGTTCAAACTACCATTCCGTTGATAGGTCAATCTACACCACTTATTGAAAATCCAGTTGTTTCCACAACTAGTGTAGATGACCTGGTGGTAGTTGAGACACTTTTAGGTTTGAGAGGGAGTGAAATTGAGAGGCTGGCTTGCAGCCAGGCAAAAGGAGAGAATGAGAGTGAGAGGCTGGCTATTTCTTCCAGCCAGGCAAAAGGAGAGTTTGAGAGTACCACCTTAGTAGGTGAAGGTGAGGGTGTGAGAGGTGTGAGCCATGGGGAGCCCATGATGCAAGAAAAGAGTGGAGAGAGAGAAGGGACTACAGGAGCAATAAGGGTGGAAGCAGCCATTGCTAATGAGTTAATGGAGGTCAGTGAGGGAGAAAGGGAACTTACTTTCCAAGAGCTTTATCAACAAACTCTGGATAGTATTTCCCTGGATCCTGAGACCTTTACTCATCCTGTGCCAGCCTATCAAGTTATGGCTCAACAGGGCAATGTGGAGGCAGAAAGGTCACTCAACTTAATTCATACTACTGCATCAATGCAAAGAGCAAAGGATGCCTTGACCAATCTACCTCCAGGAGCTGCAGCAAGTGGAGACTTTGAGTTTTCTGATGCTGAGGACAGCTATGGTGATAATCTACAGGTGGCCACCACTTCACAGACTGGGACTTCTGTGGTGCCTCCTACACCAGGCTGGCTTTCTCAGGGTATGCATGGAAGAGTCACTCTAGATGCTGCTATCTCAAGGCAGTACAATGAGGCCTATCTAGCTCATGAGTCTGCAAATGCAAGGGACAAGAAATTCTACAAGGCCATCATGGATTCTCTGGAAATTCAAAGGCTACAAATGATGCAGACAAGGATTGAGGCTACAGAAATCAAGGACTCCATTAGCAATCTCAGGGATGCTAACTACAGGATGATCGATGAAAAGCTCCCTCTTCTCACTGTGTCCAAGATGACCAGGTTTTTCTCTAAGGAACCTGAGGTGGCTACATCCTTGAAAACTCTCTCTACAAGAGTGGACAAGGTGGAAGCTACACTTTCTCAAATGCAGAAGGAACAGGAGAAGCAAACTCAGCTACTCACTCAGCTAGTGGCAGCTCAAGGACTCCCAGTCATCTCTCTTGATGCTAACAAAAAGGGGGAGAAATCTAAGGAGCTAAACATTCAAATCACAAAGGTGTTGGTCCCAGCCATTTCACTGCCACAGGAGCCACTAGCAATGGGGGAGTTTGGAAAGAAGAATAAGGATAGTATTGACCTGATCCAGGAAGCTTCTATGAGGATGAAACTTGCAGAACAAATCAAAGATCACTGGTCCAACATAGAAGCAAGGTTCAAGAACATTACTGAATCTTCAAAGACAGATCAGCCATCAACAAATGCAATGGTGATTGTACAAATGGAGCCACAGTTCAAGAGCTCTTATGCTATAGAGCCCCTTCAGCATGGAATCTTTCAAGATTCAAGAAATGAGAAGGGTCAATCTTCATGCTTTAAGAATGTGGATGCAAGAGGGATGTCTCCAATATCACCTGCCAAACCCAAAGGCAAGAACATTGAAAGGATATTTTATCCTTCTCCAAAGCCAGATGAGTTCAAAGTCCTAGGGAAGCTGATCATTGAGAGCAAGGAAAGCAATCATCCAAGCATAAGGAATCAAAGGGCCATCATCTACAGGGATAGCAAGGAAATCTGCATTTGGGTTGGTCACCCAAATTTTGCAAAGGCCAAGGCTGAAGAATCTGAAAGGGCAGCAATGCAAGCATTGGCAGTTGCTCAAGCACTTGAAGATGAAGAGACCTTTCAGGAAGAAAAAGCCAAGGATGGAGCTAATGAAGCTGAACCAGCAAGGAAAAGTGTAAGGCAACCAAAGGCTAGAGCTAAGAGGAATCTGAACTTTGAAAAAGAGGACTCTCTGGACACTGCTCAAGCCCCTTCCACAACAAGTGCACATCAAATTCCTATTGACCTACCTATTGGAGGAAAGTTGGCATGTGACCCTGCACACCCTGTCAACTTTCATGATCAACCAATCATGCCAAAGGAGGAGCCTATTGAATTTGATGAAGCCTATTTTCCAAAGTTCCTATTTGAAAAGGATCAACCAATGAAGACAAAGAAAAGGGCTGTCAAGGCAAAGCCAGTATTTGTGAGGAAGCCACAATCTCAGAAACCCCCTACAAATCCAGAGGACTGCATGTACATTGCTGACATCAGGGAAGAATCCAGCTTACATCTTGATTTAGACAACCTGGTGGAAGTAAGGGGCATTGCAGCTTCTCAAAAGTTACCTGAAAGATTGGTTTTCACATACAAGGGTGGTAGAGAACAAATATGGCCTCTCTACAGAATTTTAGGAGAAGACTACCAAACACTACTCACAGTGTTTAGATGCTTGAAGAAAGACTTTGGCTTCACCAAAACAGCCAAGTCTAAGGTGGTCTCCAAGATATGTCAAATAAAGGCTAGCTGGAACAAGCCTGAGGCTCTTCCCAGGATGCTAAGAGTGCCCTCAACAGGAAAGAAGATCCATCTTCAACCTTACTGGATGATGGAATTGAAGGACAAGGACAACTGCAGAAGGTTCTTCAGGATGGAAGACCAGCTGGATAAGGCATCTAATCAAACTCTAAGGTTCATGCAATCCAAGCTTGGTGATCAAGATGAAGAAGAGAAGATCTTTTACAGAAGGCTACAGGTCCAGATTGAGGAGAACAACTCTAGGAGAGGGAAGAAGACTATGCCTCAAAGAAGACCAAGATGAATCATTTGCTCAGTCTAGAGGAGCACATTTGGGCATTAGTCTTGTAAGTCTTGTTTATGTCTAAAACTTTATGAAGCTCAATGCAATTTTTACTTTTATCATGGGTAATATGTCTGAGTGTTTTTGTTATCATCAAGGCTCTTGATTTATGGCTGTTATTCTATCAGTCATAAATTGGGGGAGATTGTTAGGAATATGTTGATTCTTGATGATAATTGTAAAAACACTTAGTAGATTTTGTATTAAGTTATTTTGTAACTGTCAACGAAATGGCATGCTTTGCAGTGTTTCGTTGATAGGAAGCTCATCAACGGAATGAGTGTTGTAGCAATTGCACTGTACAATACTTCACAGTTTGATATGCATTTGATGTATGTATTAGATAGGTTTCCTAAGTCATGTTGACTAAGTACTAGATAGGCAAAATAGGTTGGTTAATTGTAAGTATATCATGCCTTATAATTTTGCCTAAGTGAAGACATGTCAACGGTATGAAGATTACTCTATCAACGGAACAAGGATACACCATCAACGGAATGAAGTTTACTCATCAACGAAATGAAGTTTACTCATCAACGAAATGGAGAATAAAGCTATCAACGAAACACATCTCCCTGCTATCAACGAATCATTATTGCTTTTCTGAATAGTTGACAAAGTGATAGTGACAGTTTACTGAACAGATCTAAAGGTGATGTGGAAGTGTACTTTGCATTGGAAACCATTAAAATGGACATGGGGAATAAGGAAACATCCCAGTTTCCAATTGGGCTCTTGGGAGTGATCATAATAAGCATGAAGACAAAAGCAAGGATCTCCAAGGACCACTGGACAAAGGGATGAAAAGCAAACTATTGGCGGTTATCTTTAGTGTACTTTAGAGTAGCCAAAAATAGTATTGTAAACTTGGGAATATATAACCAAGTGTAGCAGTTAGAAAGAGTGTAAGAGAAGAAAAACAAATAGTTTGTATTAGCTATCTTTGAGAGCATTCTTCTCTACAACTCTGTAACTGAGCAGCTGTGTACTTTTGTATCACAGATTATTTCCGCAATAAAAACACTTCAGTTGGATCATCAAACAATCCAACTGAATTATTTATATCTTGTGTTTTTGTTTATTCAGTTCAGTTTTATTTTATCATTGTTTTAAGTTAAAGAAAATATCAAGAATTGTATTCAACCCCTCCTTCTACAATTCTGTTAGGTCATTTGGGAATAACAGGCTTTCATGTCTCAGGAGTATGATTGGGCTGGTAATGGTGAAGATTCTGATGATGATGTTGAGTATGTCAACTTGGCTCTTATGGCTAACAATCATGAGCAGGAAGCAAGCTCCTCAAGCAACCAGGTAACAATTACTAATCTTTCTGAGCTCTCTAAAGAGGAATGCGATATTGCAGTAAATGAAATGTCTACTGTACTATATAATTTATGTGTTACTCTTAAATCACTTACCAAAGAGAATTCAAGAATAAAAGAGTCTAATTTGCTCTTAAGTGATAGGAATGCAATGTTAGAAGCACAGCTCATTGACTTTGAGAAAATGAGGTGTGTTAGTACGGATGCTAAGAAGGAACTTGAGAACGTGTTAGAAAGGGAAGAAATTCTTAAAACACAACTTGAAATAGAACAAAGTGTGATTGCTAAATGGAAAGATGCCAGGAATGTTGCTAACAACATCATTAATGTTCAAGGTATGGAATCTTTTTGTGAACAATCATGGAAAAAGAACAAAGAGAAGCTAGGGTATGTTGGTGAAACCTTAGAATCAGAAACAGAGTCAACAAACAACAATGATCATTTGTTGAAGGTTGATATGTCAACGGAATGCAATGTTTCGTTGACAGATGAACCATCAACCGATCAGGCTGTTTCGTTGACAGAGAAAAGAAAAGAAGAACTCACTAGACTTAATAACAAGTATGGTCCTGTCACCAAGAACTTTGTTCAAGGTGAGTCTAGTAAATCAAAGAAAGTTGAGAAGCCTGTTGAGAGAGCTAATGTAGGTCACTTTTCCAACAAGCAATTGAAAGATAAGTTAGAGAATGTTCAAGTTAAGGCTAAGGGAAATAAAAAGAATAACAGGAATGGCAAAGTAGGGATTAACAAACACAACAATTACACACCTGATAAATATGCTCCTAGAAAGACATGTGTCAATTGTGGAAGTGTTAGTCATTTATCTACTAACTGCAAATCTGTTAAGAAGACTGCTAAAGTGAAAATGTCTAAGCCTGTAATGAATGGTTTTATGCCTACAATGCCTATTATGCCTAACATGTTTTCTCCATATGCACAATTTCAAAATCCATATGCCAGCATGCCATTTGTGCCTAGTCCATACATGAATATGTTTAATGTGCCACAAATGCCATGGAATATGAATAACATGTTTGTTCCTCCAACTATGCATGCTGTGAATGAAAATGTGAGCAACCCTCAGAAATCAACACCAAGGGTAAAGATTGATTTAAATCAATCTGAGCCCAAGGTGAAAAATGATATAAAAGGAAAAGCAAAGGCTAACAAAACAGGACCCAAGGAAACTTGGGTACCAAAATCAACTTGATTTGGTTTTGTTGTGTGCAGGGGAGACAAAAGGAATCTTTGGTACTTGGATAGTGGTTGTTCAAGACACATGACTGGTGATTCTACCCTGCTCACAGAGTTTCAGGAAAGAGCTGGCCCTTGTATTGCTTTTGGAGATGACAGCAAAGGCTACACTAAGGGATATGGCTTGATTTCAAAAGAGAATGTCATCATAGATGAGGTTGCATTGGTGGATGGTCTTAAGCACAATTTGCTTAGTATCAGACAACTTTGTGACAAAGGATTTTTAGTTATTTTTTCTAAAGAAGCCTGTGTTGTTTCTAAAGGAGGAGACAACAATGTGGTAATGACTGGATTCAGAAGAGGGAATGTGTACATTGCTGACTTTAGTAGCACAAGTCCAGACACCATCACTTGTCTCTTCAGCAAGGCAAGCAAGGATGAAAGTTGGCTATGGCACAAGAAATTATCTCATCTGAATTTTGAAGTTATGAATGATTTGGTGAGGAAAGATCTTGCTAGAGGAATTGCACAAGTGGAGTTCTCCAAGGATGGTTTGTGTGATGCCTGTCAAAAAGGGAAACAAAAGAAGGCATCATTCAAAAGCAAGACAGAGTCATCAATTGTCCATCAGCTTGAATTACTTCATATGGATCTGTCTGGCCCTGTAAATGTCATGTCTATCTCAAAGAAGAAATACTGTCTTGTGATTGTTGATGATTTTTCTAGATTTACATGGACCTTCTTTTTACACTCAAAAGATGAGGCAAGTGAAATCATTATCAATCACATCAAGATGGTAAACAATCATCCTGATTTCAAAGTAAGAAGGATTAGGAGTGACAATGGGACAGAATTCAAGAATTCAAGTATGAAGGTGTTCTGTGAAGAAAATGGTATTTTGCATGAGTTTTCAGCATCAAGGACACCACAGCAAAATGGTGTAGTTGAAAGGAAAAACAGAACACTTATTGAAGCTGCAAGGACAATGCTAGATGAATCAAAGTTACCAACTTATTTTTGGGCTGAGGTAGTTAACACAGCTTGCTTCACTCAAAATATTTCTTTGATTAATTAGGCCAAGGGAATGACCCCTTATCAACTACTCAAAGGAAAGAAGCCACTATTGGATTTTCTTCATGTCTTTGGAAGCAAATGCTTTGTTTTGAGGAATCAAGTTGAGCATTTGGGGAAATTTGAAGCAAAGGCAGATGAAGTAATATTTGTGGGATATGCAGCAGGGAAAGCTTACAGAGTCTATAACCCCAGAACCAACATTGTTATGGAATCTGTACATGTTGTTTTTGATGATCTCAAAATTCAAGGTCTCTGTGATGAAGGTTTCCATGAAAGTCTTTCTTTTGAAAATGAGGAAGGAGATCAAGTGAATCATGTTAAGGCTACTGAGAAACAGCCTAAAGTTGTTGTATCTAGCACAGATGAAAGCAGCAGTGAAGATGAAATTGTTGCATTGAGATTGAAAAGAATGGCTGCTAGTAGACCAAATGGTCATTTCGTTGACAGTCATAATGGAGGATTCGTTGACAGTCAAAATGAGCGTTTCGTTGACAGCCAAAATGGTCATACCGTTGACAGTCACAGAAATGCTTCTAGAAGTGATCAATTAGGGACAACAAACTCAGGGGGAGTTTCTCAAGGACAATTATCCAATCAAGGCAATCATGATCATGAAGCTACCTCGTCAAGAGCAAATCTTCCTCCCTCAAGGAAATGGACTAAAGATCATCCCTTTGAACTTATTATAGGTGATGTTTCTTCAAAAGTCCAAACTAGAAGAGCAACTCAAGAGGAATGTCTATATAGCAGCTTTCTGTCTCAAGATGAGCCAAAGAAAGTTGAGGATGCACTTCTAGATCCAGATTGGGTTTTAGCTATGCAAGAGGAGCTAAACCAATTTGAGAGGAACAATGTTTGGAAGCTGGTGCCCAAGCCTAAGGACAGGAGTGTCATAGGCACAAAATGGGTGTTCAGAAACAAGATGGATGAAATTGGCATAGTCACAAGGAACAAACCTAGATTGGTTGCAAAAGGCTATTCACAGGAAGAGGGAATTGATTTTGATGAAACCTTTGCTCCTGTTGCAAGACTAGAAGCAATAAGGATTTTCCTAGCCTATGTAGCCCATGCCAATTTCAAGGTCTATCAAATGGATGTGAAGAGTGCTTTTCTGAATGGGGAATTGGAAGAGGAGGTGTATATAAGTCAACCTCCTGGTTTTGAAGATGATGATTTTCCAGAATATGTATACTTCCTCCTCAAAGCACTCTATGGTTTGAAACAAGCACCTAGAGCCTGGTATGACACACTTTCACAGTTCCTCCTTGAGAATCACTTCACTAGATGTACTGTAGATAAAACTCTATTTCACAGGATTGTGAATGGCTCTACTATACTTGTTCAAATTTATGTAGATGACATAATCTTTGGGTCTACAGATGTGAAACTTTGTCAAAAGTTTGCCAAGCTTATGCAAAGTAAATATGAAATGAGCATGATGGGAGAATTAACTTACTTTCTTGGTCTCCAAGTGAAGCAAGTTAATGAAGGCATTTTCATTAGTCAAACAAAATATATTCATGATTTATTAAAGAAATTTAACTTAATGGAATGCTCTCCTGCCAAAACTCCCATGCCTACTGCCACCAAACTTGAATTGAATACTAAGGAAAAATCTGTGGACATTTCAAGTTACAGAGGCATGGTAGGCTCACTTCTATATTTAACAGCTAGTAGACCTGATATTATGTTTGCTACATGTCTATGTGCTAGATTTCAGGCTGATCCTAGGGAATCCCATTTAGTTGCTATTAAAAGAATTTTCAAATATCTCAAAGGAACACCAAACCTTGGCATTTGGTATCCTAGAGAATCTGGCTTTGAACTAATTGGTTATTCAGATGCAGATTTTGCAGGATGTAAAATTGACAGGAAAAGCACAACTGGCACCTGTCAATTCTTAGGAAACAAGCTTGTCTCATGGTTCAGCAAGAAGCAAAACTCAGTTTCTACCTCCATAGCTGAGGCTGAGTATATTGCAGCTGGAAGTTGTTGTGCACAGATTTTATGGATGAAAAATCAACTACTTGATTATGGAATAAGAGTTGAGAAAATTCCTATTTTCTGTGACAACACTAGTGCCATTGCCATTACTGAGAATCCAGTGCAGCATTCAAGGACCAAGCACATTGACATCAAGTACCATTTCATTAGAGAACATGTTATGAATGGTATTGTGGAGTTACATTTTGTTCCAAGTGAACAACAACTTGCAGACATCTTTACCAAGCCACTTGATGAATCAACATTCTCAAGATTAGTAAGTGAGCTAGGTATGCTAAATTTCTCTTAATTATTTCTGAGATGTTTACAAGTTAAAATGCAGCCAGAAATTTGCTATGTTTTTCTGTGAATTAATTTTCTCAGGAAAAAGTAAAATTTTGTCTAAGTCAAAATTACTATGTCAACGAAACGAACCATTTCGTTGACAGTCTTAGCATTTTTCTGGGTGTTTCGTTGATAGCTCTTTTATATCAACGAAACGCAGCTTTATCAACGAAATAAGACCGGACGTTAACCGCCCAATCCTGATTCATTGATTTAGCGCAATTAATCTGAACCGTTAAAATTTGACACGTCCGTTACCACGATCTATACATACACCCTTGTAAGTATAAATCATGGTAATACTTTAAAGGTAACGGTTATATTTTTTAAGCAAATCCAGTAATTTACATTGATTGTTGGATTTAATTTCTGAGAATTTTTGGGGGAGTATTTAAGAAATTCTATTTTCTTTAATTTTTTTTTTACCTGTTCTCAAAAATTCCAAAGGCTTTTCTTTCTTCTTCTCTCTAACAAGCAATTCAGTTCGAAGCTTTTCTACACTCAACAATGGCACCCATAGTCAAGCTTATGTCTGCTGGAGGGTTTATCTATGAGAAAAACAACTCCATCCCCTTTGTTGTCAAGGAAAGCCCGAACAGCATCTTTTTCAAGATGATGGACTTCATGAAGAATTGCAAGTTGAGCTATACAATGTTTCACTCTACACCACTCTACAATGAGATAATCGAGGAGATTTGGACCTCATGTGAGTATAGTGGGACAAATTGCACTTTGCAATTCACCATCCAAGGTAATGAGTATATAGTTAATTCTGATGTATTGCAAGCATGTCTACATATTCCTGAAAATAACTGTAATGCTTTGCCTACAAACACTGAAATTGTTAACATGCTAAATTCTATAAACTACTCATTGCCTACTGATAATTTGGGTAAGATTATTAGGAGAGGTTTGGTTAGAGAATACAGTTACTTAGCTGATGCATTCATAAAGGTATTTTCTGGCAAAATTAGTAATTTTGATGCATTAACTAATTCCATGTTAATTCTCTTAACCATGCTCCTAACTGATAGATATTATAACTTTAGCACCCAACTTATGTATGAAATTGGTGCTAAGTTGGGTGATAAGGCAAATAGGAAAAAGAATATCTATTATGCAAGGTTTCTGATGATGTTGGCTAACCATGTTAGTCCAGCACCATTAGTTATCTCTAACCCTGTTTCCAGGTTTGAGTGTTTTGTGCAAGAGAAGAGGGTTTTGACAGATATCCTGAGACTTAACCACAATGGTGATGTCCCAGTGGTGTATATTCCCATCATTGAGGTAACTTCTTCTAACCCTGTTAGTGTAGTTGCTACTTCTATTGTTTCCCCTACCAATGTTGCTATGGAGTCTGTAGCTGTGTCCCAACAGGCTCCTGCCCAAGCAGCAAAACCTAAATCTAAGAAATCCTCAAAGCCAACCTCAGGTGCTTCTCAAAAGGCACCTGTTGCAAAAACTACTTCACAACCTAAGGGGAGTGATTCTGGAGCTGTAAGAGGTGAGGGAAGGGGTGAACATCAAAGAAACCCCAAGAATAAGGAAGGAAAGGATAGTGTGTCCCAACCAAGCCCCATTGTGTCTTCCCAACAAGGCACAATGAGTAAAATGGATTTAAACACAAGTCTAGTTGCATCCTCCCAAAAGGATGTGATTATTGAAACAAGCTCTCCTCCAAGAGCACACTCCAAGAGGGTAAGGGACACTTCAAGCCCACAGTCTACATTTTCCCAATACCAAAGGAGAGTGAAACAAAAATCCAAGGGTACACAGGGTGCACACACTCTGGAAGCAACACTTCCAGTTTCACAAATTCAGTTTGATGTAACCCCTATTATTACTCTGGGGTTACAGTCCCATTCTCTAAACATCAACCTTGAACTATCTCCATCAAATTCACCAACTCAGTCTTTAGATGTGGACATGATCCATTCATCTATTCCTGATTCTCCAACTCTTATCTTGGAGAAGCCCCACTCTGAAGCTGGTGGCCATCACTTGTTAAGTGATTTGTTGGGCCATCAACCAACTTTTTCTGAAGTTGCAAGAGGATCTGTGGACCAATCTCTAAAATCAATCACCACAGATTCTACTGTAATTTCACTTTCTCAAAGTGCTTTATTGACTTCATCAACGAAACAGTCTCTTTCGTTGACAAGTGTTTCTCCATCAACGGTATCCATACCGTTGACAGTTCAAACTACCATTCCGTTGATAGGTCATTCTACACCCCTTATTGCAAATCAAGTTGTTTCCACAACTAGTGTAGATGACCTGGTGGTAGTTGAGACACTTTTAGGTTTGAGAGGGAGTGAAATTGAGAGGCTGGCTTGCAGCCAGGCAAAAGGAGAGAATGAGAGTGAGAGGCTGGCTATTTCTTCCAACCAGGCAAAAGGAGAGACTGAGGGTTCCACCTTAGTAGGTGAAGGTGAAGGTGTGAGAGGTGTGAGCCATGGGGAGCCCATGATGCAAGAAAATAGAGGAGAGAGAGAAGGGACTACAGGAGCAGCAAGGGAGGAGGCAGCCATTGCTAGTGAGTTAATGAGGGTCAATGAGGGAGAAAGGGAACTTACTTTCCAAGAGCATTATCAACAAACTCTAGATAGTATTTCCCTGGATCCTGAGACCTTTACTCACCCTGTACCAGCCTATCAAATTATGACTCAACAGGGCAATGTGGAGGCAGAAAGGTCACTAAACCTAATTCATACAACTGCATCAATGCAAAGAGCAAAGGATGCCTTGAACAATCTATCTCCAACAGCTGCAGCAAGTGGAGACTTTGACTTTTCTGATGATGAGGACAGCTTTGGTGACAATCTACAGGTGGCCACTACTTCACAGACTGGGACTTCTGTGGTGCCTCCTAGACCAAACTGGCTTTCTCAGGATATGCAAGGAAGATGCACTCTAGATGCTGCTATCTCAAGGCAGTACACTGAGGCATATCTAGCTCATTAGTCTGCAAATGCAAGGGACAAGAAATTCTACAAGGCCATCATGGATTCTCTGGAAATCCAAAGACTACAGATGCTACAGACAAGGATTGAAGCTACAGAAATCAAGGATTCCATTAGCAACCTCAGGGATGCTACTGACAGGAGGCTAGATGAAAAGATTCATCTTCTAACTGTGTCCAAGATGAACAGGTTTTTCTCCAAGGAACCTGAAGTGTCCTCAACTTTGAAGACTCTTTCCTCTAGAGTGGACAAAGTTGAGGCTACACTTTCTCACATGCAAAAGGAACAGGAAAAGCAGACACAGCTACTCACCCAGCTTTTGGCAGCTCAGGACTCCCCATCATCTCACTTGATGATAACAAAAAGGGGGAGAAATCTAAGGAGCAAGAGAAATCTAAAGAGCTTGATATACAAATCACAAAGGTTTTGGTTCCAGCCATTTCCTTACCAAATGAGCCACTAGCAATGGGGGAGCTTGGACAGAAGAAAAAGGATGGTATTGACCTGATTCAGGAAGCTTCTATGAGGATGAGACTTGCAGAACAGATTAAAGATCATTGGTCCAACATAGAAGCAAGGGTCAAGAGAATTGCTAGAACTGCAATAAACTCAAATCCATCAACGGATCAACCATCAACGGATGCCATGGTTGTAACATCAACGGAATGGGAGCCACAGTTCAAGAGTTCTTATGTTATAGAACCCCTTCAGCATGGACTCTTTCAAGATTCAAGAAATGAGAAAGGGCAAGCTTCATGCTTTAGGAATGTGGATGCAAGAGGGATATCTCCAATATCACCTGTCAAACCCAAGGGCAAGAACACTGCAAGGATATTTTATCCTCCACCAAAGCCAGATGAGTTCAAAATCCTATGGAAGCTGATTATTGAAATCAAAGAAAGCAATCATCCAAGCATAAGGAACCAAAGGGCCATCATCTACAGGGATAGCAAGGAAATCTGCATTTGGGTTGGTCACCCAAATTTTGCTAAGGCCAAAGCTGAAGAATCTGAAAGGGCAGCAATGCAAGCTCTTGCAGTTGCTCAATCACTTGAAGATGAAGAAACCCTAAAGGAAGAAAAGGCCAAGGATGAAGATGAGGAAGCTGGAAAGGAAAGGAAGAGTGTAAGGCAGCCAAAGGCTAGAGCAAAAAGGAATCTAAACTTTGATAAAGATGATTCTCAGGACACTGCCCAAGACTCTTCCACAACTAGTGCACATCAAATTCCTGTTGATCAACCTCATGAAGGAAAGTTGGCCTGTGATCCTGCACATCCTGTCAACTTTCATGATCAACCAATAATGCCAAAAGAGGAGCCTTTTGAATTTGATGAGGCCTACTTTCCAAAGTTTCTATTTGAGAAGGATCAGCCAATGAAGACAAAGAAAAGGGCTGTCAAAGCAAAGCCAGTATTTATGAGAAAGCCACAACCTCAGAAACCCCCTGGAAATCCAGAGGACTGCATGTACATTGCTGACATCAGGGAAGAATCCAGTCTACATCTTGACTTAGACAACCTGGTGGAAGTAAGGGGCATTGCAGCTTCTCAAAAATTGCCTGAGAGACTGGTCTTTGTATTCAAGGGTGGTAGAGAACAGGTGTGGCCTCTCTACAGAATTTTAGGAGAATACTACCAAACACTACTCTCAGTGTTTAGATGCTTGAAGAAAGACTTTGGCTTCACCAAAACAGCCAAGTCTGAGGTGGTCTCCAAAATTTGTCAGATAAAGGCTAGCTGGAACAAGCCTGAGGCTCTTCCCAGGATGCTTAGAGTGCCCTCAACAGTAAAGAAGATCCATCTTCAACCATACTAGATGATGGAATTTAAGGACAAGAACAATTGCAGAAGATTCTTCAGGATGGAAGACCAGCTGGATAAGGCATCTAATCAAACTCTAAAGCTTATGCAATCCATGCTTGGTGATCAAGATGAAGAAGAGAAGATCTTTTACAGAAGGCTACAGGTCCAAATTGAGGAAAACAACTCTAAGAGAGGGAAGAAGACTATGCCACAAAGAAGACACAGATGAATCATTTGTTCAGTCTAGAGGAGCACTCTTGGGCATTAGTCTTGTAAGTCTTGTATTTTGTCTAAAATATTATGAAGCTTAATGCATTTTCTACTTTTGTAATTTATGATGTATCTGAGTGTTTTTGTTATCATCAAGTCTCTTGATTTATGGCTGTTATTCTATTAGTCATAAATTGGGGGAGATTGTTAGGAATATGTTGTTCTTGATGATAAACATAAAACACTTAGTAGAATTTGTGTAAAGTCATTTTCTAGCTGTCAACGGAATGGTATGCTTTGCAGCAATCCGTTGACAGGTAGCTCATCAACGAAATGAGTGATGTAGCCATTGCACTGTACAATACTTCTAGTTTGATATACATTTCATTGTAGATATTGGATAGGTTTTCTAAGTCATGTTGACTAAGTACTAGATAGGCAAAATAGGTTGGTTAATTGTAAATATCTCATGCCTTGTAATTTTGCCTAAGTGAAGACCTGTCAACGGAATGAAGATTATCCTATCAACGGTATGGAGTTTACTCATCAACGGAATGAAGATTATCCTATCAACGGTATGGAGTTTACTCATCAACGCAATGAAGAAGAAAGTTATCAACGAAACACATCTCCCTGCTATCAACGAATCATTATTGCTTTTCTGAATAGTTGACAAAGTGATAGTGACAGTTTACTGAACAGATCTAAAGGTGATGTGGAAGTGTACTTTGCATTGGAAACCATTAAAATGGACATGGGGAATAAGGAAACATCCCAGTTTCCAATTGGGCTCTTGGGAGTGATCATAATAAGCATGAAGACAAAAGCAAATATCTCCAAGGACCACTGGACAAAGGGATGAAAAGCAAACTATTGGCGGTTACTCATTGTACTTTTAGTGTAGCCAAAAATAGAGTTGTAAACTTGGGTTTATATAACCAAGTGTAGTAGTTACTTTAAAAAGTAGAGAAGAAAAACAAATAGATTGTATTAGCTATTTTGAGAGCATTTTTCTTCTCTACATTATTGTAACTGAGCAGTTGTGTACTTTTGTATCACAGATTATTTCCGCAATAAAAATCACTTCAGTTGGATCATCAAACAATCCAACTGAAATTATTAAGTGCTTGTGGTTTTTGTTTTATAAGTTCAGTTTTAATTTGTAAGTTGTTTTTAAGTTTGAGAAATATCAAGTAATTGTATTCAACCCCCCCTTCTACAATTCTGTTAGGTCATTTGGGATTAACACATTCATCACATGTTCCCTGATGAAGTGATACTTTATGTCAATGTGCTTGGTCCTTGAGTTTTGCACTGGATTCTCAGTTATGGCAATTGCACTAGTGTTGTCACAGAATATTGGAATCTTATTAACTGTTAGACCATAGTCTATTACTTGATTTTTCATCCAAAGTATCTGTGCACAACAACTTCCAGCAGCAATGCATTCTGCCTCAACTGTAGAGGTAGAGAAAGAATATTGCTTCTTACTGAACCATGAGACAAGCTTGTTTCCTCGAAATTGATAGGTGCCTGTTGTACTTTTTCTGTCAATCTTGCAACCTGCATAGTCTACATCTGAATAACCAATTAGATCAAAACCAGATTCTCCAGGGCACCAAATGCCAAGGTTTGGTGTTCCCTTGAGATATCTGAAAATCCTCTTGATAGCAATTAAGTGAGACTCTCTAGGATCAGCCTAAAATCTAGCACATAGACATGTAGCAAACATAATATCAGGTCTACTACCTGTTAAATATAAAAGTGAGCCTACCATGCCTCTATAGCTTGAAATGTCCACAGATTTTTCCATAGTATTCAATTCAAGCTTAGTGGCAGTTGGCATGGGTGTTTTAGCATGAGAGCAATCCATTAGATCAAACTTCTTTAATAAATCAAAGATATATTTATTTTGACTAATAAAGATTCCTTCTTTCACTTGCATAACTTGTAAGCCAAGGAAGTAGGTATGTTCACCCATCATGCTCATTTCATATTTACTTTGCATAAGTTTGGCAAACCTTTTGCAAAGCTTCTCATCTGTAGACGCAAAAATTATGTCATCTACATAAATTTGAACAAGTATGCTAGAGCCATTAACATTTCTAAAGAAAAGAGTTTTGTCAATAGTACCTCTAGTGAAGTGATTCTCTAAAAGAAACTGTGACAGAGTGTCATACCAGGCTCTAGGTGCTTGCTTCAGTCCATAGAATGCCTTGAGTAGGTAGTACACAAATTCTGGATAATTTGGATCTTCAAAACCAGGAGGTTGACTGACATACACCTCCTCTTCCGGTTGCCCATTCAAGAAGGCACTCTTGACATCCATTTGATAGACTTTGAAATTGGCATGGGCTGCATAGGCTAGGAATATCCTTATTGCTTCCAATATAGCAACAGGGGCAAATGTTTCATCATAATCTATTCCTTCTTATTGAGAATAGCCCTTAGCAACCAATCTAGCTTTGTTCCTTGTGACAATGCCATTCTCATCCATTTTTTTTCTGAATACATTTTCCACATCCGTTGAAGGCTAATTATGCTATCCATTGACAATCAATTTCACTTATGTAAAATTACAAGGCATGACTATTTACAATTCGCCTCCCTATTCTACATATCTATTAATAGTCAACATGACTTATTCAGCCTAAAAAGAATACTTCAACTTCAACATCAGAAATACTAAAGCATGTTACATTGGGTCTTATCCGTAGATAAACTTCCCATCAACGGATACTGCATAAGCATGCTATCAGTTGATGGCTACATTTTACTTGTACAATATTTACTAAGTTAATTTAGTTATCATCAAGAAACAACATAGTTCCTAACAATCCCCCCCAATTTATGCCTGGTTGAGAATCAGCCATAAATTAAGAGTCTTGATGATAACAAAACCACTTCTAACAAAAAAACAGTAATAGTAAAAATTGCATTAAGCTACATAAATGAAAAACTGACGAGTAGAGATAGTTACATAGAGAGTGCTCCTCTAGACTGAGCAGATTTAATTCCTTTTCTTCTCTCTTGGAGGCTGAATCTTCTGTCTCCCTTCCTTAGCATATTTTTCCTTGATTTGATCTTGAAGCTTTCTGTAGAATGCATTTTCTTCAGCAATTTTTGGATCTAGCTTTCCTTGCAACCATCTAAGGTACTTGTTACTAGCCTTCGACAATTGATCTTCAATCCTGAAGAATCTTCTACAACCCTTTTCATCCTTGAATTCCATCATCCAGTAAGGTTGAAGATGGATTCTTTGTCCATTGAATGGGATGTTCAGCTTTCTTGGCAAACTATCAGGAAAATTCCAGCTGCTCTTGATTTCCTCAATTTTCTTCAAAACAGCACTCCTTGCAACCTCAGAGAATCCCCTTGTGTTTTTGAAGCCTGAGAAGACTTTCACCAAGGTAGAATATCCTTCATTCAACACTTGTTTCAGGGGCCATGCTCTCACCTTCCCTCCTTTGTACACAAAGGTTAGTCTTTCAGGCAGATCTCTGAATTTTTCTGTGCCTCTTATTTCACTAACTTCATCAAGGAAGAGATCCATGGTTGAGTACTCCTGTATTTCTGCAATGTACACAAAGTCTGCCTTGTTCTCAACTGGCTTGGCAACTTTTGGTGCAACATTCAGCTTGATTGGTCCTTGTTGAGTTTTTTTGACTTGTTCCCTTTTCTTTGACTTCTTTTCAGCTTCAATTATAAACTTAGGGAAAACAAAGTTTTCAAACTCAATAGGCTCTTATTTAGGCTCTACAGGTGTCTCATGGAAGGTGGTTTGAGATTGAGTTGAAGCTGTAATAGGGTCTTCAAAAATAATCCTCCTCCATGTATCTCTCTTCTCTCCTACTTTCTCAGGAGAGACAAACCTATGTGATCGTTTCTTCCATCTGGTTGGCTTGGAATTAGGCAATGTCTTCCTTTTCTTCAATTTCTTCATAGTAGGGGCCTCTTCCTCTACAACCACACTACTTTCTTCCTCCATTTCGCTCATTAGTTCTTGGGCCAATCTAGCTTGTTTTTCAGGTGTAGATTCAAAATCCTGAGGATTGGCTTCTCTTCTTATTCTGGAAATCTCATCTGCTTTGGCTTCATTGAACCTAGGATGGCTGCTTGTGATATAAATTTCCTTACCATTTCTGTAGATAACAGCCAACCCTTGTCTCAGCTCTATGTCATTGGTAGTCTTGAGATTCCTGAGAAGAGCTGCTAACACCTTAGACTCATCAGGCTTGGGAAATGGATAGTCCACTTCTAATTTGTTCTTGCCATGATGTCTTGGTGGTGATCCAGTCCTGCCACTGAATATTGGTTCAAATTCCTTGACACTTGAGTGTTCAGCATCATATTCTTTTTGTAGAATAATGGTATCAGGAGTGAGAACTTTCAGGATGGTTGTGTGGACAGGAACTGAACTTGTTGAAGATGAAGTCACAGCCTTGAAGATAGATTCTTTGATTAGCTTGAGGAGAGACCACCTTTGTGAGTTGAAACTCACTTGGATTTGCTATGATTTGAAGTGGCTCCCCCTGGCTTGATGGCACATGTGGCGCCCTCCAAACCCGGGGCACAGGTCTGGGGAGTCACTCGACCAACGAAACAAAATATACCTGGATATAACACATGCATAATATAATAATAACATAAAACACCCCTTAACCAAGACAGCGTCCAGATTATGGCATTGAACAAGCTTCTAAGTTATATTACAAACCAGTTTTCAGAGTTATTAATATTACACAACTTAAAGTTCAAAGATAGACATCTAGTCTAACTAACAAAATAGACAACTACCCTGCCAATGACAACCACTCGAGATGGTCTCCTATCCGATGGAGAACTATCGCTCGCGTTGTGTCTGCTCATATTCTCGCTTCACTGGAATAGAGTTAGAAACAAAACAAGTATGAGCCAAAAGTGCTCAGCAAGCATAATATATTTCAATCATAGTTCCATAATGAAAGGAAGATCACAATTATCTGAATCAACAAGGTTTAAGCCAAACATATGCTTTTTAACAATCTCAATAGGAGTAAAAGGGATTAGAATTGGACTTCTACATTTTTCAAATCAAAAGGTTGAGCTGCTGATTAGTCACGCATCAACCCCGGACTTGCTTATAGCAAAGTCCTCCACTAGGATCCATGGCCATCTTGGCCTTAAATTATTTTCGACCATTATTGGTCCTGTTTTAAAAACCATGCCAATTCTATCACAGAGTATAAGCAATAATATGCATCACAAGATAAGTACATAATGACAAGGTATAATAGTTGCAAAAGAGCTTCAACTGCTCAATATCAAATGAAGTCCGAGAAATAGATTCGGAATGGTTTCAACGGTAGATAAATACACAATGACAAGGTATAATAGTTGCGAAAAAGCTTCAACTACTCAATATCAAATGAAGTCCGAGAAATAGATTCGGAATGGTTTCAATGATAGATAAGTACACAATGAAAAGGTATAATAGTTGCAAAAGAGCTTCAACTACTCAATATCAAATGAAGTCCGAGAAATAGATTCGGAATAGTTTCAATGGTACAACGTACTCATTTAAGATGGTCAACAATGGTTATCATCAATATAAACTGAATTGAAGGTGAAGGTTTCTGATATTCAACATGATTGTAGATTAATCAAAGAGTTAGGAATATTCAAGGAAATAGCATCAGTTGCTCAAGTACGGAGTAAAGATTGAATAATCTAAATTGTTCTGATGGTAAGATGCATAATCATTCGAAACAATATCAATTGAATCAACAAGTAAAGGCACAAATACTTGGTTGGTCTACGTAGCTAACGTCGGTCTATCTCGCTTACTATACCTTCTCCTTTCCCTTGCTTCGGGAACTCGATTCTATAATAAACAACTCATAATAATAAGTCTAACTATCCTTGTTCTACCTTCGACATATACTCATAACCATTTTTAAGTCTAAACAAGTAATCGGGTATTTGATCGCATTTATCGGACACTCGTTCTATTTTACGAAAATAAAAACTCAGGCACTAGCCCTTATACAAAGCATTTACGGACAATAAAACACATTATTCAACTCATATAAACCATATAGCACTTATAAATATTTTTTAAACAATATTCGAGGCTTATTTGAATTTAAATAGGTCACAAATAATTTTTTTAATCAAAAATTGGATTATTAATCCCAATATAAGTATTTAAAAACAATTAAATCAATTAATATAAAATTAATTGACACTTTCTAAATGCTTAAACTATTTTTAAATAATTAAAACAAGCTAGAAAATAATTAAACCTAATTTAAATTAATTAAATCTAATTAATAATTAATTAATAAGAATTAACTGATTATTTAAATTAATCAATTAATTAAATAAATAAATTATTTATCAAAAATAATTAAAATAATTAAATTTAATCAGTTTTTGAATTTAAATAAATAATTATAATTTTTCAGAATTTTCTGAACTTAAAAATGTATTTTTAAAATAAAAATATGATTTTTATAAATATTTAAACTATTTTTAAAAATAAAATCCAAAAACAGTTTCATGAAAATAATTTAGGGTTTTGAAGATTGAAACCGGGTCGGGTTAGGGTTTCAGAACGGGTCACCAAGAACATTTTCGGGTCGCCAAGAACAACCCGCCGGAAACTTGGTTTTCCAGAATCCGGCCGGTCGTCCGGCCACCGGATTCCGTTCTCGGCCAAAATCGTACCAAAACTTACGTTTCTTTGAGGGTTTTTGCTTAGGACAACAAGACAAACACAACCCACATCATATCATACCACAAACATCACGAAATCGTTCCAAATATCCGGTCAACCCAACCGGGTTCGGTTTTTCCGGCCAAAACACGATCTCACTAAATCCTACATGAAACTCTACGTTCTTGGTGTTAAATCAAAGCTGGGAACACACACAATCAAAGCCCTCTATCCAAAATCATATCAGATCAATAACAAGAACAGACTATTAAAAAGAAAATTCAGGTCAAAACCCGAAAATCAAATTCTTCAAAAACGAACACAAACATGAAATTAAAGCATGAATTCCTACTCATTAGAACCCTAGGAACATGTTAGAAGCAATCAATTAAACGGAGAATCAACAGAATGAAAATCCCCAATTCGAACAAGAACCCTAGTTTTAATTCGAATATTGAAAAATTTATAATAAATTGAAAAATTACCAGATGATGATATGGTTTGATGATTCTGAAACTAGAGATCAAGAGCTTTGATTTGAGTACTTGAACTTGAGATTTGGATTCCAATAACACTTTCAAGATTGAGTTTAATCTTCGAGAACACGAAAAACACGGTTCAGGAATTTTTATATTTTTGTATATATTTGATACATATTATATGAAGGATAATGTACGATTCGTCTTTTTATACTTAGTGGAAAATAATACCCCAAACGACATTTTTGGATCGATATCGATCCACTGGATCGCTTTAAACCTTTAATAAAGTAAAGTTCACGTTTTACGAAGTGATAGTTATCCACAAGGACTGATAACTATCCATATCAATACATATCATTTATATAACGAATGCTCACGAATACTGGGGCTATAACAGATGTATTATTGATATGAACGATATATCAATCGCCCTAAACAATTAGGGTTCAGAATAATTTCTCTCTCTTTGAATAAAACAAATACTATTGATAGTATCGGGTAATAAGGAATATAATGATACGAAGAAATCTTCCAATAATGATTCGGATACGAAAGACGAAGGAATAATAATGATGTACAAAATTTCAACGGGGCCCTTGAATTTTCAAAACGGGGCTCACAACTGAAGATATTTCTAAATGAAAAGATATTCGAAAGGGGCTTTCGACACATCAATTAACATACTATTACTCAATAACCTTAACCATTAAGACTCCAAATACTCCACATAATTTATTCTACACATAAAATATAATTATATTATTAATAAAGTTCACAGATATTACATCACACCTTTGGTTACTGGTTCAGAGACAACTAGTGCACTCTCTCCCTTTTTGTTATCATCAAGGGTTTGAGTAACACCAGTAGCCTGCAGTAACTGTTGCAAAAGCCGAGTCTGTAGATTCTGGTTAGCCAGGAAGGTGTCCATTTCCTTCTCCATCTTATCCATCCTCACAGTAAGGGCAGCCACATCCTTCACCAACTTATCTTGTTTGAATCTTTGAGATGTGGAAGGAGCAACAGCATCAACCCTTCTTTCCAATGCATCTTTCACCCCCATCAAGGTGGCCTTTGATGTCATAAGTGTTGGCTCTTTGTTGAAGGATGTGGGCCAGATGAAACTGAAGTGATGCCACAAAGTTCTGAACTGTGGTGGCATGCAAGGGATTGGATGTTTGAGCTTCACCATGTACCCTTTGATAATTCTTGAGAATGACTACCTTGGTGTCATTGTGGACATAAGAATTTTAAAACAACCAAGTAGGCATCTCTTGGAGAGTGGAAGGGCCTTCATCTTGTCCTTCACCACTCTCAGAATCATCACTGTCTTCATCATAAGCAAAGTCTTCACCAGCTCCTGGAGGCAGATTTTGAATTGCTTCTTTTGCCCTAGACATTGATTCAGTAGTGTGCACCAAATTCAACATCCTTTCTGCCTCCACATTGCCCTATCCAGCCAAGACTTGATAGGCTGGATGAGGATGAATAAATGTCTCAGCATTCAGGTTGACTTGATCCAACTCATTTTGATATTCAAGTTGGAACAGTCTCTCCCTGTATGCATCACTGACATTCATTGACTCACTTGCAATGGTTGAGTCTTCCATACTTATTTCTCATGTACCTGCTTTCCTCTCAATATCTCTCTGTTCTTGCATCAGGGGCTCCCCCTGGCTCACAGCTCTCACACCCTCACCTTCACCTACTAAGGTGGAACTCTCAGAACTTACTTTTACCAGACTTAAAGAAATAGTTTGTCCCTCTTTCTCTCCCTCTCCTTTTGCCTGGTTGCAAACCAGCCTCTCACTCTCAGTGGCTTCACTCCCTTCCCTTAAACCTAAAAGTGTTTGAACTACTACTAACTCATCCACACTTGAAGTTGAAATATTTGAAGTTTGAAGTGCAAATGTGGAAGGAGTATCCGTAGAGGTAGTAGAAGTATATGTCAACGGATAGCTAATTTTAGGCATATCCGTAAACAGACAAACACTTGTCAACGGATGAGAAATATCCATTGATGAAGAAAAATAAGTAGCTCGAGAAATGGAGACTAAGGCTGAATCTGTGGAGATTGATTTTAAATTGAGAGCCAGAGTCTTAGAAATGATAGATTGGTGGTCAATCAAATCATCAATAAGATGATGACCACCAATTACAGAGTGGGGCTTCTCCAAGAAGGTTAGAGATGGAGAATCAGGAATGGATGTGTGAATCATATCCACATCCAAAGAGAGAATAGGTGAGCTTGGTGTTTCTGTTTCAGTTTTAAGAAATAAATAATGGGGATGTGACTCCACATTTACTGGAGCCACGTCAACCTGAATTTGTGATGGTGTCATTGACACTGTGTGTGATCCCTGTGCAACCCCAGATGGTTTAGACCTCTTTCTCCTTTCATAGGCCTTGGATGTATCTGTGGGGCTTCTGGTGTCCCTATCCCTCTTGTGTTGTCTCCCTGGTTGAGGACTATTTTCAATATCAACATCCTTTTGGGAGGATGCCACTAGGGATGTGATAGATTCCTTTTCAACCACTGCATCTTTTTGAGAAGATACAGGGTGGCTAGGCTGGGACACACTTATCTCACCCTCTTTGTTCTTGGGGTTTTTTCTTTGATGTTCAACCCTTCCCTCACCACATACTACCTCCTTCACACTCCGCTCAAGGGTTTTGGTAGTTTTTACAACAGGTGCCTTTTGAGAAGCACCTGAGGTTGGCTTTCTGGATTTTGATTTAGGAATTCTAGAGGTGGCCACTTGGGTAGGAGGCTGTTGGACAGTACCAGCCTCCATGGTGGCACTGGAAATCAAAGAAGTGACAATAGAGGTAGGAACAGTTGAGGAGATTACCTGTTTCACCTGTACCTCTTGAGCTGCATTGAAAATTGGTGGATACACCAATTGAACCTCCTTGTTGTGGTTCAGCCTATTCAAGTCGTCAAGGACTCTCTTATTTTGAACCCAACACTCCTTGGAGTTTGAAGGGAATTGAATCACCAGGTTACCTTCTACATGGTTAGCTAGCAACATGAAAAATCTAGCATAATAGATATTCTTACTTCTAGATGCTTTATTCCCTAATTTAGCACCTAGTTCATAAAGAATTAAGGATCCTAGGTTATAAAAGCTATCACTTAGAAGCATATAAGCAATATCAAGCATAGAGAATGTAACTACATCATAGTTGCTAATCTCACCAGAGAAAACCTTAATAATGGCATCAAAGAAAAAGCTCCATTCTTTGACCATGCATTTTCTCTGAATCTTACTTAAATTATGCGTGGGAAAGGCATCGTTTATTAGATTCAGCATGTTAATCACATCAGTGTCACTATGTGTTAGGGTTGACCGATTTGGAATGATGATAACAAAATCCTCAAGACAAGAATTTGATCTTTACACCGAAGCTGATTATCTGAAAGCTAGTTCACAGAAGCTGATAAATCAGGAAGCTAACTAGAAGGCACTTTATCTATCCAAGGTCTAAAAGCCATATCAAATGATTGGAGGATATTCTGTCATCAAGTTAGGAAGCATTTCAGAAGCAAGCCAATGGACGTCTAATCAAGCACCAAGTGTTTCAGTGGTAAGTCTGCCTAATCAACTCAGTAATGGTGAATCAATAAAGATGACAAGGTGTTTTATCTAAAGATGAAGCTAAGAGTATCCTTTCTACGGATCAAGCTATGAAATCTCATTTCATCTACCGATACAAGCTGAAAACATCATATGCCATCAACGGATAGAAGCTGAGGGCATCTTATCTCATCAACGGATAGAAGCTAGGGACAACTTATCTCATCTACGGATAAAATTTGGGGACATCATATCTACGGATAAAAGCTGAAGGAAGTTGATCATCAGAAACAACTAAGGATGTTATGTTTTATCTATGGATGTGGTTAAGGAGGTCATTGTCTATCTATGGATATAGTCAAGAATGTCATGTCTTATCTATGGATACAGTTATGGAATATTACTTCTATGGATATTCTGAGATTACCTTTCTATGCCTAATTGACGTAAAATGGTAGTCTACGGATATGGAATTAATACGCCTACTGATGTTCATCTCATTCAACATGAAAACAAATCTATGTATCGGAATCTTTTGGAGGTTTCTTTATTTTAACAGGTTGAATGGAGGACCGTCTCAGAGATCATCATTACACACCCGTGACTAAAAGATGCTAGATGACGATGCAAAAGATGTATGGAATAGGGAGTCGAAATTGTAAATATTCGAAGGCTGAAATTCCTACAAATGAAATGTGAAGTCATCTATTGTCCCTTATGTCTCGATGGATAAATAAGAGTTAAGGCAGTTACCTAGAAGGTTAACTTCTAACTGGACACAAAGGAAAAGCTTGACAAGCATGAAGACCTATTTGAATACTACAAGTTCACTTATCTCAACTAATAGTGACTTGACAGTCGGGTTATCGAGGGGAGGTCTCTTTCATGCAGATGTCACATGGGCTTTGAAGCTAGGTCATTTGCATGGACTTAGTAATTTTTGAAGAGAGCAGCACACTCAATCAGAAAGCACCATTTGGGAGTATACAAGTTTATCTTTGATGCCAGCCAAGGCATTTCCCGAATAGGATAGTTTCTGATACGAGCATGTGAACAAGCAGAACCAAAAATGTAATATTTTATTATGTTGTAGGTTTTGTTTGTAACACACAGTCGATGTATATAAGACTGTGTGGAGTAGCATAGTTATGTATGTGAAGAGAGCACAAAGCTGAAAGAAAAACACTTAGGCTCTCTTCCATCATCTGTGTAAGCAGCTGGAGTTTGGTGAAAAACAAAACCAGAGAATTCTTCAATATACACCTCAGGTGGGCTTTTTCCGAGAAACCCACCTGAAAAGTTTAAAAAGTTTACTTGTCTCATGCATGTCTTTTTAACTCGAAGAATTCATATTTGTTCATGGCTTGTTTCAATTCCTAGTTAATTTACCAACTCACTTACTCACGCTGTAAAAGGTTTGAAAACGTTTTGTAAAATTAACTAGATTGTATTCAACCCCCCCTTCTACAATCTAGGTTGCATTGTTCTGGGAATAACAATTGGTATCAAAGCTAGCTTCTAACACACAAGAAGTTTAAAGATCAAAAGCAATTGCAACCATAGAAAGGGGTGACATTAAAGAAGCTGGGAATGAGTTGTCGAACAAAGACTCAATGTTGGAGTTTGCAAAATCTTTACCCAAAAAATGGAAGCATATCTCTGGATTTACTCCTGAACCCAAAGATCTAAATCTTAGCAGTCTGTTAAGTACTCTTGACCGCTCAAATCTTGAGGCTAAGCAGGATGCAAAGATTATCAGTGAAGAAGGAGAAACAGAAACAAGAGATGTGGTCATCTCCAACCAAGATTTGAAAGAAGAGGAGAGAACAGAAGCAGCAAGCTCAACATTCAACTTGAAGATCTGTGAATGTATCAAGACCACAAAAGACAAGGGCAAGGAAGGAACAACACTGGAAGAAGAAGTCCTTTTTGAGCGAAGGGTTTCAACTGAAGAGGGTTGTTCTACATCAACATAGGAGTCTATCAACCTTGCACCCACAACCTATGACAATCAAGAAGCAAGTTTGTAACACCCCCAGACCCGGGGTCGGAGATCTGGGTTGTCACGATCCCTTGTTCCATACAATCACTTAATACTTGAACTATAAAACAATAAATCATCACACATGGTGACCCCACCATCAATATACTCACACCAGTTATGTCTCAGAAACGAACTTACAATACAGTAGTCATATGATCCACAAATTAAAGTTATTACAACTCAAAAGTAAAATACTACAACCTACTACCAGTATGATTTCTATGTGAAACCATAAGGTAGCGCAAAAGTTTATTCTTGTTCATTAATATACATAAGTGATACTAATAATTAAACCGGAGCAACAAAAGTTACACTCCGAACCAACTCAGGACTTCTACCTGATCCTCTGTAACAACCATGTTACGGGCGGCCTGTATAGCTCTGACGCGCTTCCGAGTGGTACGGCGAATCCTGGCCATCTACTCTAGCTGTTGTGTTGTGATATATATGTATAGAAAGAAAAGCAAGAGTGAGCACTCGGCCCAGCAATAATACAATACAGCATAAGCATATAAGTAAGCTTATATCATAAAGGAAAACCTTTAAAACTTCATTCGTATACAGAATGATATATTTATTTCTCTTTTCGTCAAAAACATACCATACAGTACGACTACTGTATGAGGAACATCATTAATCGTTACTGTCACATTATCAGTAACTCAGCGCATAGGCTTTTGTTACAATGTGCAGCTCAACTCCAATTGGAGGGAAGGGAATGTACTGGAACACCCGATACACGGTGATCAGCCGTTGTATCGTAACTTTTCTTTTCTACTAGTAGAAGGACGACTTCCTGTTCGGTTATCACCCTGACCGCATACGGGCCATTGTGCTAAGAGATCACTACCCCGGGCCTATTTCATCACCGGGTAAGCCTTAGCACGCAAGAGATCACTACCTCGGGCCTATTTCATCACCGGGTAAGCCTTGATAGTTTTCGCACTACCCCGACACCTATTTCATTGCCGTGTAGACCTTTCCAATTCCCATGATGAAAAATATTAATGAAACGGAAATCGGAATTTAATTCCATTTTTCCCGAGTACAAATACTCGTCAAAACTTTGTAACCGTTCAGAAGACCTTACTCCAGAGTAATTGAAAGGAGTAGGTCCAAGTGTGGGTTGACTTTAGTCAACGAGACTACCGATGATTACTACATATTTTGAAATCATGACCAGGGAGTTTATTGAAATATCAGAGTTCAGTGAGTTGAAAAACTCTTATTTGAATGGGGGAGCAATCCCCTAGTTATAGATACATTAGAGGAACCGCAGAAGTAAATCACTGTCCTCGAATTCTTGACTAGATTCCCAGTTTTCGAGGAGTTGGAAATAATATTGTTTGCATTTAATTACCTTTAACTATCTTAAAATAATAGTTGGGAATCTCTATTTTAATACCTTTTCTGAAAATCAGAAATTTATATTTTTGTGTAAATAATAGAACCTTGGATCATATAATAAGGTTCTATGATTCTAAATCATTTTTGGAATATTTGATAAATACTCAAATAATGAATATTAAATTTTTATTCAATATAACTACTTAAGTGAATATTCAAAATAATATTCACTTAATTAAATAATAATCAATTAATAAATATTGAATTATTATTCAATATAAACACTTGAGTGAATATTTAAAAATAATAATATGCACTTTATTTAAATAATATTCAAATAATATTTATTATAATATTATTCAAATATCTCACCTTAAATATCCCATAATATAGATATTGGAATATTTAATAAACATTTAAAACATAACTGTCCCTGGAACCTTCCAGCTTTTGACAGTAGTTTAAAAATAATTAATAATTTGACTCCCGGTCTAAGTTTTAAAACCATCGTACAAGTGCTCTATACTTAGAGTCTTTAATCTTTAACCTTGGTATATATCTAGTACTTAGCTAGCATATAAACCTCATACCTTATACAGCTTTTTACAAAGCAAAAACAGTTTTACGTTATTTCACAGCATAAAGCAGCATATATAGCAATACCACAACATATATCACAACAGCATCATTATATGGTGTAGGGTTTGAAAACTTGCCTTGGGGTCTTGGTGGTGTGGTAGTGGGGGCTTGAGAGGGTGCGCGTCGATCTATAACAAGATACATAATTCACAGCCAGTCCCCTTGAACCATTTAATGTGCTATAACTTAAGCACTACAGTCCTACCAATGAAAATTAAACGTCTCGCTCTTGGTCATCTATAACCTCGTGACGTTCCGTAAACCTCTAATTCAAAAGCTTGGGTGAAAACCATTCACAAATCCCAAGTTCTTTTACTTTACCATTTCCTTGTTTTAAACCATCCCCTTAAGGGTATTTCACTCGCGCAACTTTCGTTCGCGTATTTTTATAAAATCACCAACTCATATTTTTAACTCGAACCCTTCTAGGCTTCCTTTCCTTATTATACATACTAGTATCCATTTTAATATCTCAACCCAATTCCAATTTTAAAGGGCTTGATCCCTAGCTCAAAGTTCATACAATGAACTATCTCGTTACGCGAAACCGCTTTTACTAAAACGGACGTTTCTCCTAAACCGTAAATCAAAACGATACGATTCTTTCGCTAAAATACTCTAGGAAACAGAGCCTACATGCTCATGGTCAGAAACCTCAAGTGTATGCCCTGTTTTGCAGTCATGGTTTCTGTATAAACTACCTCAGTAAAATCCGCCATGGTAACGGCGCTTACGCGTACTTCCCGTGTTTTAAAACACTCCAACCAAACTACAATCAACCATTAACCAACCACCAATCAAACTCAAGTTTATACTACCATTTATCTGCCCAAATAAGGTCACACTCTATTCCACAATTTCATCCACAAATCAACCATTAAACATGTTTAAAATCATGCATACATGCTTCATCTTAACATAGTTCTAATCAAACACTTCTAACTTACTAGATCAAAACATAATCTTAGAAAGTAAGAAGTTTTATACCTTCCTTGGAGCTTAACAAAGACTATATATTGATGATATATCCTTCCTTGCTCCTTAACTATGTAAATCAAACCTAAGATCATCAAAACAAATCAAGATTCTATGAGGTTACTATTCACATCACTATTCGTCATCAACTTTGAATCCATTTTTGATCAAGTTATGATCCATGGATGAGGCTAAGATTAGAGATCTACCTTGGATATAGGATGAGGGTGATTTAGAGCCCAAGATCAAGAATTATGGTTGAGTGGAAGTATGAGCAAAAGTTTTAAGCCCTTGAAGAACATGAAATAGCCGAATGGTGTTCTTGAAGAATACTTCTCTTCTTGTTTTGTTTTCTTTTTTTTTTCTTTTCTTTTGGCTTTGTCTAATTAACCTCAAGACTTTGTAATTAATTTTTGTGGTTAAAAACAAGCTTGGTCACCAATGACAAGGCTCATTTTGGATGTGTGGTGGTGGTGAAAGTGGTGACAAGGTGGTGATTCATCACCTTGTCATCACTTTGTCATGCTTATGTCATTTCCTTGCATCATGCTTATGTCATCCTTTGCATCCTCAATTCTTTTATATATTGCACTTGATGATCTCATATAATACTCCTCCTTTTGTTAGGGTTTAATCCATAATTTATTACACTTTTGTTTCGCGATAGTTTCCAGTGGTTCTAAAGACGTTTCTCTGTACCAAAGCTAGGGTACTTCCTTTATCCTTTCTTTACCTTTGTCTAATATATATTCTTAGGTTTCTCACCTTGGTTTAAGATATGATCATGTATTTCCCATTCCACATACTTTCTCAAAACGATCAAATCAATTCATCCTTAACTGTCCAGTGAATAGTGATTTAAAACTCGGAGGGGAATCTTCTGATTCTGATCGCATTTACATTCTTTTATTCTTCCTATACATCAATAATATCACTTCGAAACATTCATTCCATGTCTTCTACATAGTGTGGGCTGAAAAACTTTTCGTCAGCAAATTTTACTATTCATCAGTGGGAATTCACTATTCATCAAGGTTTTAATTATTACAAAAATTTGGGATATTACAGTCTCCCCTACTTAAAAGGATTCCGTCCCGGAATCAGGTCAAAATAGATGAGGGTACTTTTCTAGCATTGCGCTCTCTAGTTCCCAAGTGGATTCTTCAACATTATGATTTCTCCACAAAACTCTTACCAACTTTATAACTTTATTCCTTAGCACTTGATCCTTGCGGTCAATGATTTCTACCGGCTGCTCTATATATGACAGGTCTGGTTGTATATCTACTTGCTCGCATTCTACCACGTGTCTGGCATCCGGATTGTACTTCCTTAACATGGACACATGGAACACGTTGTGAACTTGCTGCAGGTTTGGGGGCAAGGCTAGCTCGTAAGCTACTTCCCCGATGCGTCTCAAGATCTCAAACGGTCCAATATATCTGGGGCTCAATTTCCCTTTCTTTCCGAATCTCATCAATCCCTTCCACGGAGATACTTTCAACAGCACAAGATCTCCCACTTCGTATTCCTTGTCCTTTCGGGACAAGTCTGCATATTTCTTCTGTCTGTCTTGGGCTGCTACCAGCCGTCCTCTGATAAGGTCTATTGCATCCTTAGTTTGTTGGACCATTTCGGGTCCGAGCATTTTTCGCTCTCCAACTTCATCCCAATACAAGGGTGATCGACATCTTCTTCCATACAAGGCTTCATACGGGGGCATCCCGATACTTGCATGAAAACTGTTGTTGTAGGAAAAATCTATCAGGGGTAGGTGGTCATCCCAATTTCCTTTGAAATCTATGGCACAACTCTCAACATATCCTCTAAGGTTTGGATAGTCCTCTCACTTTGCCCATCCGTCTGGGGATGGTAAGCGGTACTCATGTTTAGCTTGGTTCCTACACATTCTTGAAAGCTTCTCCAAAATCTGGAGTTAAATCTAGGGTCTCTGTCTGACACAAGGGAGACTGGAACTCCATGTCTCGCCACAATTTCTTTCATGTAAATATCCACTAGCCTATCGACAGTGTATCTTTCATTAATCGGAAGGAAGTGGGCTGACTTCGTCAACCGGTCTACTATTACCCAGATGGCGTCGTGATTAGCTTTGGTTCGTTGTAATCCTACTACGAAGTCCATGGCTATTTGTTCCCATTTCCATTCTGGAATCTCTAGGGGTCTTAAAAGTCCACCGGGTCTTTGGTGTTCTGCCTTTACTCTTTGGCAGGTCAAGCATTTGCTTACCCACTCTGTTACGTCCCTTTTCATGTTAGGCCACCAATAATATTCCTTTAAATCCCTATACATCTTGGTACTTCCCGGGTGAATTGAATACCTTGAGCTATGACTCTCATGTAGAATCTCGTCTTTTAATTCCTGATCATTAGGAATCCAAATCCGGTAAGTATACCTCATGACTCCCTTACCGTCTCTCTCAGTCCTTAATTCCTCTCCCGTCATTAGCTCTTTCCCTTCGCTCATCATGCGTTCTTGACTTAATTTGATCTTTTGTAGAAAATCTGATTGTAGTGCGATTTCAAATAATTTCTCCGTGCCATCTCCAGTTATTTTAACCTCAATCTCCATCTTTTCAAACTCTTGGATTAACTTCTCTGAGGAGGTTATCATTTTGAGTCTCTCCTTCCTACTAAGGGCATCGGCCACCACATTGGCCTTCCCTGGGTGGTAAAGAATCTCGCAATCATAATCTTTGATTAATTCTAACCATCTCCTCTGTCTCATATTGAGCTCTTTTTGAGTGAAAATGTACTTAAGGCTCTTATGGTCTGTGTAGATCTCACACTTTTCCCCATATAAGTAATGCCTCCAAATCTTTAAGGCGAAAACTATGGCTGCTAGTTCCAAATCATGGGTAGGGTATCTGCTCTCATATTCTTTTAACTGCCTAGAAGCATATGCAATCACCCTTTCGTGTTGCATAAGCACGCATCCTAACCCTTTGTGTGATGCGTCACTATAGATCACAAAATTTCCTCTTCCATCTGGCAGTGCCAGTACAGGGGCAGTAACTAGCCTCCTTTTCAATTCCTGAAAACTCTTTTCACATTTCTCAGTCCACTCAAACTTCTCAGTCTTTCGGGTCAGTCGGGTCAGTGGGGCTGCTATCTTGGCGAAATCTTTCACAAATCTTCGATAATACCCGGCTAAGCCTATAAAACTTCTCACCTCAGTCGGGGTGGTCGGTCTGTCCCAATTTGAAACGGCTTCTATCTTAGCAGGGTCAACTAGCACTCCATCACTGCTGACTACATGGCCTAGAAACTGTACTTCTCTCAGCCAAAATTCACACTTGGAAAACTTAGCATAAAGTCTTTCCTTTCTCAAAGTCTCTAACACTATTCTCAAGTGTTCTGCGTGTTCCTCCTCTGTCTTGGAGTAGACTAAAATATCATCAATAAAAACTATGACGCACTTGTCTAAGTATTGCTTAAAGACTCTATTCATTAGGTCCATGAAGGCTGCTGGGGCATTTGTCAGCCCGAACGACATTACTAAGAACTCATAGTGTCCATACCTCGTGTGAAATGCAGTCTTGGGTATATCTTCAGGTTTTATTTTTAACTGGTGATATCCAGTCCTCAGGTCAATCTTGGAGAAGTAAACCGCATTTTTCAACTGGTCAAACAAATCATCAATTCTTGGTAAAGGATATCGGTTCTTAATGGTCAACTTGTTTAGTTCGCGGTACTCTATACACAATCTCAAACTACCATCCTTCTTTTTCACAAACAGTACTGGTGCACCCCAGGGTGACACACTGGGTCTTATCATTCCCTTATCTAGCAATTCCTGCAATTGACTAGCTAACTCTTTCATTTCTACCGGAGCTAACCTGTACGGGGCCTTTGAAACTGGCGCCGTCCCTGGAGCTAATTCGATAGCGAATTCTATCTCCCTATCAGGTGGTAATCCCGGAAGGTCTTCCGGAAATATGTCTTCAAATTCATTAACTATGGGAATATTTTGTAGCTTAGGAACCTCTCGATTTGTATCTATCACATAGGCTAAATAAGCCTCACACCCATGCCGCAACAACCTCTTGGTTTTGGCCATGGTTAAAAACTTACGGGTTTGTCGTTGTCCCTTGAACACGACCTCCCGCCCTTCGGACGTTTTAATCCAAACTTTCTTTCTTTCACAATCTATCTGAGCACCATTGCTCGACAACCAATCCATTCCCAAAATAACATCAAATTCCCCTAATTTAAATGGAACCAAATCTACACGAAACTGTTGACCTTCTATTACTAGGCTACAGTCTATGTGTATTTCATCAATTGGAATTACTTCCTGATTCACTATTTCTACCTCTAATACTTCGTTTAATGGTTCCGCTCTAAGTCTTAACTGACTCGCGAAATCCCTCGAAATAAAAGACTTGGTAGCTCCCGAATCAAATAAAACATTTGCATTGACGGTGTTGAGTAAAAGGGTACCTGCTATCACATTAGTGTTCCTTACGGCGTCTTTCACCGTCATATTGAAAGTTCTAGCAGTTGGGGGTTTGTTAGAGGCGGCTCCACTGATTCTCGAGCCGGCAGGGTTTGCCATAGGGCAGTCTCTTTTCACGTGTCCTAATTTCCCACATTGAAAACACTTCTGATTGTTTTGGGGGCAGGAGTTGGAGTAATGCCCTGTTTTGTTGCACGTGAAGCAGGTTACCGACTTTAGGGTACATTCTCCCAGGTGTTTTCTTACACAAGTCTTGCAGTCAGGTAGTGGGGGTCGAGGTTGATTAAAACGGGACACTCCAGTCTGTCTGCCGCCCTGGCTTAGACTCTTATTCTCAGGTTTCCTGAATCCTAAATTCCTTAATGGCTGAGATCGGGTCCCTCCAAATGTCCTTGCTGGAAAGCTCTTGTTCACCGAGCTTCCTCCTTGACTACCAAACTTCCTCTTTTTCTCTTCTCTTCCTTTCTGACTTTGCTCACTACCTGCTTCCACTATGGTTGCCTTTTGCACTAGCGACGCATAGTCCGTTAATTCCAACACTGCTACTCTATTCTGAATCCATTGTTTCAGCCCTTGCTGAAACCTTCTTGACCTCTTCAAGTCAGTATTTACAAAATCTGGCACAAACCTAGACAATTCAGTAAACTTGGCCTCATATTCTGCCACAGTCATGTTATCCTGTTTCAGTTCCAAAAACTTCCTTTCCATTTGTGCTTCCATGAACACAGGGAAATACTTTTCCAGAAATAAAGTAGTAAACCTTGCCCAGGTAACAACGGTATTGGTTTCTAGGTTCTTCTTTGATTCCCACCAGTAGTTAGCCTCCCCTTTCAGGAGGTAAGTAGCAAAGACGGTCTTTTGGGCTTCCTCAATACCTAGGATTTCAAAAGATTTTTCCATTTCCTTAAACCAAGTTCTTGCCTCAACAGGGTCAGCAGATCCCTAAAATTCCGGGGGTCCTAAGGACTTAAAAGCCTTAAAAGCACTATGCCCCGCAGTATTGGGGCCTGGTGGTGGTGGCGGTGGGTGTTGGTTCAAATTCTGTCGGAGTAGGTGCATAAATTGGTCCATTGGGTTTCCACCGGGAACCTCTACATTCTGAGTACTCTCATACTCTTCCTCTTCGTAGTCCTGATCATCAAACTCATTGTAATCATCATCCTCTCCGCTTCCTTCATACTCACCTTCCTCACGGTTTTGTTCTTCCATCTCGTGGAAGTCTGGGTTTTCTCCCTCATTACGATAATCTTGCCTTTCATCTCCCTGGTTAACACTACCCTGAGCCGCAGAATTGGTAAGGCGTGCTCGGGTTCCCATACGTCGGGGTGGCATTTTCCTGATGTTTTTAAACAAAACTTTTATTAAACCCATTTGTTTCTTTTTACAAAACATTTGGTTGAATCAATT
Organism: Heracleum sosnowskyi; assembly: GCA_030848705.1. Lineage (NCBI taxonomy): Eukaryota > Viridiplantae > Streptophyta > Magnoliopsida > Apiales > Apiaceae > Heracleum > Heracleum sosnowskyi. The sequence goes on along the minus strand of CM061238.1, from coordinate 54,603,071 downwards.
GAGTCCTTGGTGAAAATCTAGGAATCATCCTTGCTCACACAAAACTTTTTTTTTTTTTGTAAATAAATAAAAATATATTTATATATTTTTTTTTCCCAAATGGGGGTTTGCACAGTTTATATGTCAAAACTAATAACTTGTAAAACAATTGAAATAGCAAGGGATATCAAATTTAAGACTGAAAGCTTTAAAGAAACTGAAAGGTACGAATATATACATAAGTGACATAAAGTCACGAGGTACTGAAACTAAGTTTCAACAAAAGCGAATACATCGCTGAAATACATCGTCCGTACAACAGTCAAAAGCTAAGTACTACCAGTCAACCTGTCAACATCTGCTACGTCAGTCTGATTAGCCTATCTCTAACTCAGAAAGGATACTACTATACATCGGAACCATCCACAAAAACTGGCACTACTAACGACCATCTGAGTTTAGAGAACTAAGCTATCTATCACCTACCAAGTCTCCCCATCCGAGCGGGTCAGATTCCTGACACGCGCCATAGCATCTGCCCAAATCCTCTCTGTAGCTAGTCGGGGTACCAGTCCCTCAGCAATAACAGACATGCCTCTCATGCGGACCATAGCTCGCCACTCAATGCGGGAAATCTCAAGTCTCATCTCCATAGGAGTCATACACCTCATCCCGTCCTGATAAGAACGACGGATCTCTCTCTCCGCTGCCAACTGTCTCCTCAGCTCATCAGCTCTAGCCTCTGCCGCTGCCACGTTAGTGGTCAGCCGGCCAATCATCCAGTCATGGATCACAGTAGGTACTCCAGTAGGTGAGGGAGGAGGTGTGTCTGGATCAGTCATAGCCTGGTCCTCCTCATATCCCTCAGGGGCAAGATCATAATCATCGTCTGATGGTAGCGGGCTCAATGGGGGCACAGGAGGGGTAAGGACTCTCATAGTCGGCAGAAGGTACATCCTGACGCCTCCTCGGCTAGCACTATCCTCAGAAGTCTCATCATCATCCGTAGTAACTACATCGGGTACAATCTGATCCCCCTCAGTGGAATCATCATCATCAGTCAAATATCCCTCAAGAGAGAGAATAGGAGAAGTAGGAAAGTCAAACACAGTCGTGGGGTCCTCTTCCGAATCCTCGTCCGGGTCCTCAGTATCCTCCTCGGGATCCTCCATGGGGTCGTCCATGGGGTCGTCATCAGCCGCCAGCAGAGCCTCGTCATGCTGGGTCTCAAAGTCATCAGCCTCCTCGGCCGCGAATACCTATACAAGCGAAAACTAGGTTACTATACTGTGTAATCAAAGTTCCCTTGCGGGTTTTAACAGTCGGTGCTACATCCGCTAGCCCAACCATGAACTCGATGGGAGTTCTTCTTATTATTATAGTTGCATTTATTATTCCTAACGCCCTATCGTTTCTGAGATTAATAACTATAGGCTCTGATGCCATTTCTGTAACACCCCCAGACCCGGGGTCGGAGATCTGGGTTGTCACGATCCCTTGTTCCGTACAATCACTTAATACTTGAACTATAAAACAATAAATCATCACACATGGTGACCCCACCATCAATATACTCACACCAGTTATGTCTCAGAAACGAACTTACAATACAGTAGTCATATGATCCACAAATTAAAGTTATTACAACTCAAAAGTAAAATACTGCAACCTACTACCAGTATGATTTCTATGTGAAACCATAAGGTAGCGCAAAAGTTTGTTCTTGTTCATTAATATACATAAGTGATACTTATAATTAAACCGGAGCAACAAAAGTTACACTCCGAACCAACTCAGGACTTCTACCTGATCCTCTGTAACAACCATGTTACGGGCGGCCTGTATAGCTCTAACGCGCTTCCGACCGGTACGGCGAATCCTGGCCATCTACTCTAGTTGTTGTGTTGTGATATATATGTATAGAAAGAAAAGCAAGAGTGAGCACTCGGCCCAGCAATAATACAATACAGCATAAGCATATAAGTAAGCTTATATCATAAAGGAAAACCTTTAAAACTTCATTCGTATACAGAATGATATATTTATTTCTCTTTTCGTCAAAAACATACCATACAGTACGACTACTATATGAGGAACATCATTATTCATTACTGTCACATTATAAGTAACTCAGCGCATAGGCTTTTGTTACAATGTGCAGCTCAACTCCAATTAGAGGGAATGGAATGTACTGGAACACCCGATACACGGTGATCAGCCGTTGTATCGTAACTTTTCTTTTCTACTAGTAGAAGGACGACTTCCTGTTCGGTTATCACCCTGACCGCATACGGGCCATTGTGCTAAGAGATCACTACCCCGGGCCTATTTCATCACCGGGTAAGCCTTAGCACGCAAGATATCACTACCTCGGGCCTATTTCATCACCGGGTAAGCCTTGATAGTTTTGGCACTACCCCGACACCTATTTCATTGCAGTGTAGACCTTTCCAATTCCCATGATGAAAAATATTAATGAAACGGAAATCGGAATTTAATTCCATTTTTCCCGAGTACAAATACTCGTCAAAACTTTGTAACCGTTCAGAAGACCTTACTCCAGAGTAATTGAAAGGAGTAAGTCCAAGTGTGGGTTGACTTTAGTCAACGAGACTACCGATGATTACTACATATTTTGAAATCATGACCAGGGAGTTTATTGAAATATCAGAGTTCAGTGAGTTGAAAAACTCTTATTTGAATGGGGGAGCAATCCCCTAGTTATAGATACTTTAGAGGAACCGCGGAAGTAAATCATTGTCCTCGAATTCTTGACTAGATTCCCAATTTTCGAGGAGTTGGAAATAATATTGTTTGCATTTAATTACCTTTAACTATCTTAAAATAATAGTTGGGAATCTCTATTTTAATACCTTTTCTGAAAATCAGAAATTTATATTTTTGTGTAAATAATAGAACCTTGGATCATATAATAAGGTTCTATGATTCTAAATCATTTTTGGAATATTTGATAAATACTCAAATAATGAATATTAAATTTTTATTCAATATAACTACTTAAGTGAATATTCAAAATAATATTCACTTAATTAAATAATAATCAATTAATAAATATTGAATTATTATTCAATATAAACACTTGAGTGAATATTTAAAAATAATAATATTCACTTTATTTAAATAATATTCAAATAATATTTATTATAATATTATTCAAATATCTCACCTTAAATATCCCATAATATAGATATTGGAATATTTAATAAACATTTAAAACATAACTGTCTCTGGAACCTTCCAGCTTTTGACAGTAGTTTAAAAATAATTAATAATTTGACTCCCGGTCTAAGTTTTAAAACCATCGTACAAGTGCTCTATACTTAGAGTCTTTAATCTTTAACCTTGGTATATATCTAGTACTTAGCTAGCATATAAACCTCATACCTTATACAGCTTTTTACAAAGCAAAAACAGTTTTACGTTATTTCACAGCATAAAGCAACATATATAGCAATACCACAACATATATCACAACAGCATCATTATATGGTGTAGGGTTTGAAAACTTGCCTTGGGGTCTTGATGGTGTGGTAGTGGGGGCTTGAGAGGGTGCGCGTCGATCTATAACAAGATACATAATTCACAGCCAGTCCCCTTGAACCATTTAATGTGCTATAACTTAAGCACTACAGTCCTACCAATGAAAATTAAACGTCTCGCTCTTGGTCATCTATAACCTCGTGACGTTCCGTAAACCTCTAATTCAAAAGCTTGGGTGAAAACCATTCACAAATCCCAAGTTCTTTTACTTTACCATTTCCTTGTTTTAAACCATCCCCTTAAGGGTATTTCACTCGCGCAACTTTCGTTCGCGTATTTTTATAAAATCACCAACTCATATTTTTAACTCGAACCCTTCTAGGCTTCCTTTCCTTATTATACATACTAGTATCCATTTTAATATCTCAACCCAATTCCAATTTTAAAGGGCTTGATCCCTAGCTCAAAGTTCATACAATGAACTATCTCGTTACGCGAAACCGCTTTTACTAAAACGGACGTTTCTCCTAAACCGTAAATCAAAACGATACGATTCTTTCGCTAAAATACTCTAGGAAACAGAGCCTACATGCTCATGGTCAGAAACCTCAAGTGTATGCCCTGTTTTGCAGTCATGGTTTCTGTATAAACTACCTAAGTAAAATCCGCCATGGTAACGGCGCTTACACGTACTTCCCGTGTTTTAAAACACTCCAACCAAACTACAATCAACCATTAACCAACCACCAATCAAACTCAAGTTTATACTACCATTTATCTGCCCAAATAAGGTCACACTCTATTCCACAAGTTCATCCACAAATCAACCATTAAACATGTTTAAAATCATGCATACATGCTTCATCTTAACATAGTTCTAATCAAACACTTCTAACTTACTAGATCAAAAGATAATCTTAGAAAGTAAGAAGTTTTATACCTTCCTTGGAGCTTAACAAAGACTATATATTGATGATATATCCTTCCTTGCTCCTTAAATATGTAAATCAAACCTAAGATCATCAAAACAAATCAAGATTCTATGAGGTTACTATTCACATCACTATTCATCATCAACTTTGAATCCATTTTTGATCAAGTTATGATCCATGGATGAGGCTAAGATTAGAGATCTACCTTGGATATAGGATGAGGGTGATTTAGAGCCCAAGATCAAGAATTATGGTTGAGTGGAAGTATGAGCAAAAGTTTTAAGCCCTTGAAGAACATGAAATAGCCGAATGGTGTTCTTGAAGAATACTTCTCTTCTTGTTTTGTTTTCTTTTGTTTTTCTTTTCTTTTGGCTTTGTCTAATTAACCTCAAGACTTTGTAATTAATTTGTGTGGTTAAAAACAAGCTTGGTCACCAATGACAAGGCTCATTTTGGATGTGTGGTGGTGGTGAAAGTGGTGACAAGGTGGTGATTCATCACCTTGTCATCACTTTGTCATGCTTATGTCATTTCCTTGCATCATGCTTATGTCATCCTTTGCATCCTCAATTCTTTTATATATTGCACTTGATGATATCATATAATACTCCTCCTTTTGTTAGGGTTTAATCCATAATTTATTACGCTTTTGTTTCGCAATAGTTTCCAGTGGTTCTAAAGACGTTTCTCTGTACCAAAGCTAGGGTACTTCCTTTATCCTTTCATTACCTTTGTCTAATATATATTCTTAGGTTTCTCACCTTGGTTTAAGATATGATCATGTATTTCCCATTCCACATACTTTCTCAAAACGATCAAATCAATTCATCCTTAACTGTCCAGTGAATAGTGATTTAAAACTCGGAGGGGAATCTTCTGATTCTGATCGCGTTTACATTCTTTTATTCTTCCTATACATCAATAATATCGCTTCGAAACATTCATTCCATGTCGTCTACATAGTGTGGGTTGAAAAACTTTTCGTCAGCAAATTTTACTATTCATCAGTGGAAATTCACTATTCATCAAGGTTTTAATTATTACAAAAATTTGGGATATTAAAAAGTTCAACCAGAAATCAGGTATTTTCTGTGAAGCCAACTAAGCATGTTAAAGAAGTATGTTGCAGCACTGCAATGAGTTTAATTGATGAATTACATGTTGTGCGTATTTCCTTTAACAATCTCATTGAAGAAAATGTTAGACTCAAAGCAACTAATGTTATGCTTAATGAGATAAATGCTATGTTGGAAACTCAAGTCTCTGAGTTTAAGGAAACACTTGCTGAATGCATGAATGCTAAACATGAACTTGAGGCTGTCTTAAAAAGAGAAGTGGTTTTGAAAGAGCAGCTGAGAAAGGAACAAGAGGTTATTGCAAGATGGAATAATTCCAGTTACATTGTGTCCAACATTATCAAATCTCAAGGAATGGACACATTTTGTAAAGAGACGTGGAAGTGCAATAACAAGAAGCTAGAGGATGCGGAGACTGCTCCAAAGATGGTAAAACCATTTAGGAGTAATCAAACTCTAGGGAAACTGAGCAATATGATTGGACCAAGTTTCAAGAATTAGGTTCAATCACTAAGAAGCAAAACCATCAAGGAAGAAGAGTCAGATGCAAATGGAGAAGAATGCTTGGATGAAACAACAATGATTGACTGTAGTAGGAGCTACCCATCAGAAGAAAGTGCTACCAGAAGGCCCTGCATTCGATGTGGTAGAGTTAATTACTTGTATACTTCTTGCAGATTTGTTCATACAAGATCTACTCAATTGCCTATGACTGATATGCCTGTCATGCATCACATTTTTGCTAACAATGCTCGAGATTCAACAAGATATGCGAACATGCCATTTGTTCCCCATCCATATTGGTATGAATTCAATATGCCTCAAATGTCATGGAGCATGCCTAACTTGAATGATTTGTATGCTCAAACATTTCCTGGCCGAGCATCAAATTTTGATATTACTAAGCAACATGTGAATGCTAGTTTCTCAATGTCGGAACCAAGGGATGAGAAGGGGTCGAATTGTAGTAACCCAAATTTTCAGGGTTTCTTAATATTATTATTTAAATATTTTTTTGCTTTTCTCAAAGAGGAGGAACGAAATTATGTGTGTATTTTATTTAAAGGTATTTGTGAAAGCTGGTTATTTTATCCGGGAAATTAGGTGCGAATTTCCTATTTATTGGAGTAATAAAAATAGTAATAACTATTTATTTTGAGTAATTTAAAAATTTGCTGCATTGTGTGATTAAATGTTTAAATAATATTATGTGGATATGTGAGGTGGTATTATGTGTTAAAAATTTATTCAACTGTGACACCCCCAAATCCCGGGGTCAGTTGATTTGGTCGCCACCTGAAATCTCAAATACAATCACCTGCCGAATATAAAACCAAAACAAATATAACATCTACGACCCCAACTCTACAACTGTGACGCCCCCAAATCCGGGGTCAGGTATTTGGTCGTCACGCTAAAATCTCAATTTAAAACAACTTGCTAACTATAAAACCAAAACAAATATAACATCTACGACCCCAACTCTACCAAGAATCTTTTAGGCTATAGTGCTAGAAACAAGAATCCAAACTTTACTAAACTTTAACTTCCTTTTTACAACAATACTCTTTACATAAAATCTATAACACTTATATAACTTCGATGTGAAGTATACCAGGCAAAACTAAATTTATACAATATAATATTTACTAGAAATCAACTATATACAATACCCTTACACTAGATCCAAATGCTCTGCATCAACTCATCTTCCCAACGTCATCTTGACTCTTTCCGCTCCATAGTTACGCAATTAAATACTGGCAATCTACCTTTTCACTGGAGGGTTAAAAGGTAAAACAAGCAAGAGTAAGCAAAAGAAGCTCAGCAAGTATATAGTACTGCACAAGATAAAATAATGATGCAATGATAGCAATATAGATGAACTCAGCTGGCCAAGAAATTGGCAATAAATGAAAGAATTAACTTAACTGGCAACAATGAACAATACTAATAATCAATATCAAACTGTTAGTTAGAATTGGATTTTTACTGACGCAATGAGTTATAGTGGATGATCAGTCACACTAAAACTCCGGACCATACCCACGGTATGTCCACGTACTGAACTGGATCCAAGGCCACTTTTGGCCTACATAATACTGATACTCTGACTGGCGTCTGCAGTCCTTAAAAACATTTCATTTTAATTAAAAACTTCCAATTCCAACTTAATACTGGGAGTTAGGTGTCGGAACAATCGACTACCTCATTAATTCAAACTATTACTTTCAACTGGATTAGGGTAAAACAAATGCATAAGAATTAAATTTCCCATCACAAGGAATCAAGGTAAAATCTGACAATACAAGGTGCTGCAAGGTATAAGTTATGAAATGAAATAGAATTTGTCAAATCAAGAACAATAGGTTATCTCAATCTCAGGATAATAAAAGAATCTGGTTATGAAACAGTAATTAAATTAAGAATTGAAAACAGGACCTTAATACGATACTCTGAACAAAAGAGTACAAGTTAGTAAACTTGCCTTTGGTCCTTAGCTATTACGTAAAGCCGAAGTACTATGATTCTCCTCTTCTTCTATCTTATGTCGTCACAATTCTTTATTATGATAACTCTTGGTTCCGGCGCATATGCGGTTGCTACGAGTCTGCACTATCGAGATCGTGCCCGCCCAACTATTCACTAGTTAAATATAACATATACTTTAACCTTCGTACTTTAACTTCTATATAATATATAAATGCTTATAAACTTAAGCGCATGTATTTTCTACAGAAAATTGGGCATGACCTATTCGAAAAGTGGACATTGCCCTGCTTTCAAAATACCAAAAGTACTAATTCAATCATCCACAAACAATTCACAATTTATTTAATACTCAAATAATCTGCCTCGACTTGCAGTAAACATATAAGAAATAGTTCTTCATAGACTTGCAGTTACTTTATCCAGCAATAAGCAATCACATTCACATTTATCACATAGCACGTCCATTACCTAATTCACATGATTTATATACTTCACGTAACACATGGCACATGGATGGACTGACAACTCCTATAATTATACAAATTACTAGCTGCACATTTAACACATAAACACATTTCATTCACGTACGCATTTAAACTAGCTTATCATATCATATACATTTACCAAATAACGTTCAATTAATAGTTCTGCCGGAAATTCGGCAGCACTTCCTCTATTTATATAATAATCCACCTGTTTTAAACTAATATCAATAGCCAAGAATCAATTTACAAACTAACAGATTTACATAACTTAACTTAATCAATCTGAACTCACAATTATAAAATAACATACTCAACCCCATATATCATCTAAACACATATCACATCCAAAGATCAGCATAATACATTCACGACTCCACAACAATTTACACAAGTCACATGACACGTAATAAAGTTGAAACTCTTTTTGGAAAATATTTGGTCTTCCTTTTATAAAGATTTGAATATAACATCTATGGATCGAAAACAATCATTATACCTTAAATCTAATTATCACTAGATTAAATAAAATTAATCAAAACCAACCAATTCAATAAATCAAACAATTAATCAAACCAGGTAAATAATAAAACAATTTTTGAAAATATTAATTGAATTTTATTTATAATCAATCAAGATTAAATAATAATTAATTAATAGAATTCACCAATTAACTACTCAGTTAATTGGTCAATTAAATCAATTATTTAGAATTGATTAAGAATAATCAAATTCAACTACTCTTTAACTCTAACAATTTTAAAACAAATAAAAAAATAAAAAAAATAGATTTTTTGAAATTTCGGCATGATCCGTTCGTAAACAGGACTAGCCAGAAATTTTGCATGTACTATGTTGCGCCCCCAATCATAGGACGGATCACATAGTACAGCACAACAATAACCTGTATATTTAATAGAAAATTTAACAACACAATCACTTCAACCAACAACTATAATAATTCCCCAAGCTCGGAATCAACCAGAATACTGAAGTTACCAATACAGCTGATTTACAACTCAAACCAAACTTTAAATACATCAATATTACGATATACAACTAACGATCTAAATTTACTCGAACCCAACTAAGAATTATAAATACTTTGTAAACTCTGCACCACATTACTAATTAACACATTCCAAGAACCTGCACAACCAATAAAATCAATTAATATCAAGTAACAATAACAATTCGAACTTTCCACTAATTAATACCAAAACGCACTTATAAATATGACACTTTAACTAAACGACTTGAACTGATTTTCAGCATATACTAATGAAAGAAAACGAATATATATATATATATATATATATATATATATATATATATATATATATATATATTATCCACATAAAAAACGGATTTAAAATCCATTTACTACAAAACAATTTATTAGCTACTTATCATCAAAAACAAGTTTACAAAATCAACGCGTAATTATAACAAAATTTACTTAGCAAATAGTAATGATAAATAACATATATTACTTAAATCAAATTATACACATCACGACTTATTAACTACGCACATCTAACAATTTACATTGCTTTTACAAAAACGAACTTATTAACGTCCTATATTAATAATAAAAACAACGAATCATATATTTTAAATTACTACAAACAAAACGAATTGTGATTATCATAAATTTATACATAACACGAAATATCACTCAATTCCCAATAATGGTTCATAATCAACACAAATCAATACAAACGATTTATAAAACAATAAATCACTAAGAACGGATTTCTACATACACAATTTAAATTACACAACGAAATATATATACGTAATTATTACCAAAAACAGAATTATTAACTATCACCATTTAATCACAAAAACGAATTTCTATAAACTCACATATACCAAAACGAATTGATCATTAGCATATTATAACTAAAAAACGAAAATTAAACACATCATACTTTACTAAAACAAATTTATTAACTAATCACATATAAAAACAAATTTATAATTAATTACTTTAAAAAAACGAATTTATAATACCACACATATAAAAAAATGAATTTATAATAATACAACAAAGGTTCTTGGTTATACCCTTTGAAATCACAATCGGAAGAAGAATGAACAAGGGCGGTGGCTGGAAAACGGAGCAGAGTTCCACCGGCGGCGGCTGGACAGAACCGCGACGACCGGAGCTTCGCCTGAACAGAACTGGCGGCAGCGTTTTTGCTGGCCGGAGATGGAGATGGAAGGACGGCGCCGGAAAAATGGAAGGACCACAGCAGTGGGGCGCGTTTGCGCGGTGACAGTGACAGGAATGGTGGTGTCGCGCAGAGAAGAAGAAGAACGAGGATGGAGGTGGCGCGTGAAGGTTTAATTGGGGGGGGGGGGGGGTTTCTCCCGATGCTTTCTCTACGTGTGTACTGTGTGTGTTTTTGTGATTTATGGGTATGTGTGTGTATATGTGTGTGTTTAGATAGATTAGAATTAGGGTACTGTTTTTTATAAGGATAACGACTTAACACATCAATTAGCCCACTAACTGAAATTTAGCGGAACTAATACGATACTGAAAACATAAAATTTTAAATAAAATATTACTAAAATAATTAAATCCAACTAATAAAATTTACTTATATACTAAAATCATTCTAAAAATATTTAAATGCACAAAATTCATAATTAAATGAATTTTGAACTAATTTACCTTAAACAATTATGTCGGGCTCAAATTTACTAATAATTGTCAAAAATAAATTTTTAAAACATAATATCACCTCACATATCCACATAATATTATTTAAACATTTAATCACACAATGTAGGAAATTTTTAAATTACTCAAAATAAATAGTTATTACTATTTTTATTACTCCAATAAATAGGAAATTCGCACCTAGTTTCCTGGATAAAATAACCAGCTTTCACAAATACCTTTAAATAAAATACACACATAATTTTGTTCCTCCTCTTTGAGAAAAGCAATAAAATATTTAAATAATAATATTAAGAAACCCTGAAAATTTGGGTTACTACACGAATCCTTTGAAGCTCAAAGCTCGGAAAGAGAAGATGTCAGTCATAAAAGCTAAAAAGCCAAAGCTCAAGGAAACTTGGGTACCTAAGCCAGCTTGATGTGGTTTTGAAAGTGTGCAAGAGAAAGATACAGAGCTTTATCTTCCTACTAGAGTTTCGGTTATGTTCACTAATTGATCAGAGGATCGTAACCCCTCTACTGATAAGTAGAGATGATATTTGTAGTCATGATTAAGTAATGAAGCATGACTTTGGCAAACAATATCATCAGTTAGGGTTGAAGCACTAGTTGATGGATATAAGCATAACTTGCTATGTATCTATCAAACATGTGACAAAGGAAACTTGTATTTGTAGCCTGCATTGTCCATCAATAGAAAGACAATGAAGTGGTAAACACTGGACACTTGTTAGAAAAGTGTATGTAGCTGATTTGTCTACTGCCTTGGAGGATTGCATGTTTTTGACCTCTTTGTGATAAGGCAAAATCAGAATAAAAGTAGCTAGTGAATAAGAAGCTGTCTGAGTCATGATTAGAGGAACCCCAAGTCTTTTCAAGGATGGGTTAAAGGATGCATGCCATTGAGGGAAGCAATAGAAGACCTCTATCAAGGACAAGACAGATCATACATTTGATAAACTCCTTCAACCACTGCACATGAAATCTCGCCAAAGAATAAATTCTTTGGCGCTCAAGAATTCAGTGTGAAGAGATATTATGAAACAAATGATAAAATCTGCAGAGACTTTGCTTGGAAAATCAGGATAACTATTTGAGTTCTGGAAAATTGTGGCTGTTGCTACTTATTGAAGCCAGAATGTTTTCTCGATCATTCAAGCATCTGAAGGAGGGATCATCAAATTGTGTGTAGTAGTGTAGCCAACAGTTTTCTCTTTTCACATTCCTCAGCCAAGGAAGTAATAGAAGCTTAGCTAAAGGAGATAAGGGAATCTGTGTGGGAATTGCTTGAAGAACATTAATTCCATGATCGAATACTTAACCTTTCACATTGGTTAAGTTTAACTGACATATGGATAAATATTCTTAAGAAATAAATGAGTGGAAGAGAAGATCTTTGCTAAGAGGAAGTAGAGGTGTAGTTGAGAGTGGTGGTTTCTTCTACGTGCATTTCTGACTATCTTTCATAAGAAATGACATTCGTGTGGAAGGGAAAGTAAGTAGCCATCCACGGTATTTTGTGTTCTTCTCTGAAGGTTTTTTTTTTTGCATGGAACATCTACTCAGGGGGAGCATTTCTCAGAAAGTGTTAATCTACTTCTGCAACTTCAAGAAGACATCCTATCAAAGATCGGATCTTTTATCTACTCAGAAACCCAGGATGGGTATGCAACTCATAAAGAGTGCCTGAAGCTGGAAAAGCCCACAAGGCTTTAAGTCATTGAATCAACACTGTTATGGAGTCTAAACATGTTGTCTCTAATGATGCCAGATAAATCAAGCTTATTGATGAGAGATTTTCTGGAATTCTCAGATTTAGGTTTGAAATGGAAGGTGGTTTTGGTATGAAGAAGATGATGATTATGTGGATGGATCAGTATCTCCATGAGTTTTCTTCTAGACTATGAATGATTCAAGTCCAAATGAGTCATCCATAGGAAGGTTAAGTGGAGCATCTGATTGGAAGCCAGAATGGAGTATCCGTAGGAAGCCAGAATGGAGTATCCGTAGGAAGCCAGAATGGAGCATCCGTAGGAAGCCAAAATGGAGCATCCGTAGGAAGCATGTGAAGCATCCGTAGGTGGATCACAACTCTGAATTATCACCCCAATGAACTTAGGGGAGTTTTTATGATTTAAAGATCAACCTCACATAATCATACTGATGGGAATATTCTTATATCTTCAAGACCTGCACCAACCATAAGAAGCTTATTCCAAAAATCCAGAAGAAAGTCCTCTTGAAGACAGTTTTCGGGTTGAAGGAATAAGGTGTTCACTTGGATCAAGGCAAGATCTTCCAGCTCCCATAAATCTGCATGTCTACTTCCTGGACATCAAATCTTTCTTCTTGAAGTTAATGGTTAAAGGAATGAGTGGAACATCTACCTTGCAATTCTCTAAATCTACTGTGCTAAGATCAGGTTCTTCAAAGACCTTCTGTAAAGGGATTCTGTGTTGGACAGTGCAGTGGAAATACCTATGATCCAAGTGTGACCAGTAAAGAAGACATCAGTACCAAGCTGCTTATCAACCATCTTCTTCAGAATGGTAAGTAAGTGAGGTACGAACAAATTTCAATACCTTTATTAATGTCTTATATGTAGCCAGTGTTTAAATGACCTTCTTGAAGTGAAACTTTTGTCTAAGTCAAAATTTACTTTATCGATGGATATCCTTATCCGTAGATAGTCATTCATAACACTGGATTTGTTTCTTTGCTTTGTCTATGGATACTGACTTTCCGTAGATAATTTTCTACACCTAAGGATACTATTTTTGCTCTTCTACGGATAGTGCAAAAAGACAGTGTCTATATCTGTAGAAATTTGTAAATCTATAACTCAGCCTTTGCATGTCTTATCCTTAGCTGAGATACGTGTAGTTTACGTAATATCTAGCATCACTGATCAGTAGCTTTGCTATTATGCTGAAAAGCTCATGCAAATAAGTTCTGAGGAGATAAGTGAGTATTCTTCTAAGAATTCTCATACCAATTATTGACATTACTGAATTGAATAACTTGGTAGGAAATTTGTGTTTTGAAAAGATAATTGGTGATCTTCCTCATGACTAAGTAACATAATGTTATAAATTATGTTAACCACCTGTCTATGTACTAGTACCTTAACTTTTCTTGGAATTCTTGTGGTATCTCAAAAGATTATCATTCATTCAGTAATTGATAATCCAAGAGATACTTGCTATGCTCTAATTGGTTGTATAGATGTTGATACTTGCAGGATAAATTCCTAATCAAGAAGACATAGCACAATTCATGCTAACCCCAAGAAAGAAGATTCAGGTCATGACTCATAAGAAATGCTTAGCTTAATGACAAATCAAAAGATGCAGCTGAAGCATTTAAGCATTTCTCAAAAGAGTCAAGCACATAAACCTCATGCATCATGCTATTGGAAGAAGTGTTGTGCATGTTGTAGTGGAACTACACTGTGTTCCAAGGGAACAACATTTAACCAGATATCTTGCCAAAGTTTTCAATGCAGCAACTCACTTGAGTTGATAAATGAGTTTGGCAGGTAATAATTTCTTATTCTCTTACATATATGTGTTAAATGCATGCAGCCAGTGATTTCAATCTCTGGATTTATTTGTTTATTTTATGTGTTTATTTGTTTGTTTTGTTTTAGTTATCATGACAAGTCAATACAATTGAATGATGTTATGCACTAAGTAAAGTCGTCTAGAAATGATCTTCTGAGTAATATTCAATGAGATAGCAAGCTACTTTTCTCACTGATATTAAATAGTTGATCATCTCTAGACATTAACAAGCTAAGTGCATTGCTGTTCTTTGAATTTTTCCATGGATAAATATTCAGGGATATCATTTGTCAAATGTCATACATTTAATGAATGATGTCAGCTGAATAAGTGTTTCAAAAATTCAAATTATCTACATGTTGCATTATTCAAAAGTATTGATGTTTTTAATTCTTTTTGTCTAGAGGTTTCAGTTTAATATTATTTAGCTGAACATATTTATATGACCAGCTATTTAGTTTTGTTCTCATATTTATTCAAAATATCTGTGTCATGATAATTTTCTTTTTGTAATCTGAGCTGAGACACATTTTTTCCACTCTAGGAACTCGAGTAGTCTCTTCGTTTCCACTAGAGCGATTTAATGCATGTCTCTTCAGCTTTTCTAAACCCCCGTTTAACCCTAGTTAAACACAAGGGTTATCTTGTAGCTCCCTGCCTATTTAAAGGCAAAGGTTGAGCTCTCATCTCTTCATCTAAATCTTTAAACACTTCTCCAAATGGCTTCAACAATTCTTGACATTATTCCTGAGGAGTTCAACCGTTTGTCCACTATGGACAAAATCTTTTTACTGCAAGAAAAGATTGACCTCCTCATCAAGGAGGAGGAGGATGAGATTCTAAGGATGAGAGCTTCTCTCCATGCTCTCATGGCTCGCAACCGGTGGGGAGGTCCTGATGGAGGCCCTGAAGGAGCCTAGGGGAGGCTGCAGCAGCTGCTTAACAGCTGTCTGTTTGTCTCTCCGGGGAGAGGGCAAGGGGACTAGGGGGGGGGGGGGACTGGAATGTTTTTCCAGTCCTTAATGTTTTTAAGTTTTTTTTTAATCAATGTAATCTTTTTTTTAATAAAACTATGGGGTTTCCCCCATTTTTATTAAGATTGCTGTGTGTGATGTGCATGTTTAACTTTCTTTAGTTTCTGCATTTGAATCCATTTAACCTGTTTAACCTGTTAAAAATTGGCTTGCATGTTAACTGGACTCATTTCCTTAAATAAAAAGAAAAACATCTCAAAAACACCATCAATAAAATTTAATTACATTGTTTTTTTGTTTCGATGAATCAATCAAAGGTTAATCTATAAAATCTATCTGTTTAAGGATAACTTTGATTAATTTATAAAGAAGCCCTAATTGTTCAACTAACAGAATAGTGAGCTCTTTGAGCAACACAAAAGCTGTTTCATTTTTTGCATGAACTCATTGAAGAAACATCAGAAGAAAACTTGAAGGAATTTGAAAGAAATTGACAATCTATCAAGTTAAAGACTTTTGCAGCTTCTGATGATCTTTATGAGGATGTTGAACCAATTAACGGGAAAGCTGGCAATCCTCAACTTTAGGAGAATAAACCTTCAATGGAGAAGGCTCTTAACAGTTCATCATTGATAAAGGAAGGTAATTATCTTATCTTTATCAAAACTCTCACTTACTAAAATCTAAATCATTTTTCTTTGCCTTTTCAAAAACTGAGATGAGAACTGTTTGGAATGACCCCCAAGTTCTCTACCCTATCAGTTACATCCTAATTTGTGATAAACAACTCCTAACCCCCTGTACAGTTTCTCAACAAACTGTAGTTGCAAAATTCTAGCAAATCGTAACCAGTGGGGAGTGTTGAAGGAGTTAAGTGAGGGTGAGAGCAGTGGTGAATATCAAGAAAACACTAGAAGAAAGGTGATGGTGAGATTACCAACCAAACTGCCTTATGTCTTCTCAAAAAGGCATAATGGTAAAAAAGGATTAGCTCATTTCTGGTTGTAGTCTCCCAAAAGACTATGATCATTGAAAAATGCTCTGATCCAGGAGCACTAATGAGGGATTGGGACACTGTGTGCATAATGTGGATTATTATCCTTTCTGTTTCTGAAGTAGAAAGAAAATATATGCACGGGCACAGAGGGAGCACACACTATTCTTAAATTCAGTTTGATGCATCTTCTTCAAATGTGAGGATACAGTCCCCAGTCCATTTCATCTCATTAAGTGATAATTACAGCATATAACTCATCTATACTTGATTCTCCATTTTCTGAACTCTTGGAGAAGTTCCATTCACTTAGTGATCATTCTCTTTCAGAGAATTCGTTGGATCACTAGTCTCTTTTTGATGATCTTGATGTAAGCACTGTGCACTTAAATGTCACATTCAATCTTCACAGAACTTACATCAATTTCTACTTCACAAGCCCAATCTTAAAAATCATCTACGGATATCCTTCATCCGTAGAAAGGTGTCTTTCAATCTACGGATAAGCTTAACCAACGATTATCCGTAGACCAACAATGTTGAGTTCCATGATTCTTTCTTGAAAAATTATTCGGCTCATTCTGACTGAGTATCAAGGAATTCAATATAGTTGAGACACCTATAGGTTTGTGCGAAGGGAGTTAGTGGAGTGGCTGGCTTGAGACCAGACAAAAGGAGAGGGAGAGAATGAGAGGCATGCTATTTCTTCCAACATGGCAAAAGAAGATATTTTTTTTGAGTACCCCTTTAGTAAGGGAAGGTGAGTTGTGTGAAGTGAGCCATGATGAGATCCTAATACAAGAATAGAGAGATTCTTGAGAGAAATCTTTTGATCCTTGAAGTGTTGGATTCCTGTACCCGGAAATCTTATTCAGTAACTCAGACTATGCCTCTTCTATCTTCAATGCTGATAACAAAAAGGGGGAAAAGTTAAAAAGAAGATAGGTTGTTCTCAGGGGGAGTTAGAAGAAGGAATTTCTCCTCTCTCGATTGCAATCTATTGGAACCCCTTAGAAGAAGGTATAAACTAAGTTGCAGGAAAGTATATGGAATTTGACAACTTCAAGTTGTTATTTTTGTTTTTGCAGCATCATCAAATTATGTCCAGTATTAATCTCTATTTGAGGATCATTGAGAACAACATTGAAGGGTTTTGTTATCATCAACTTAAGGATTTATGCCAGTTCTAACAGTTATAAATAGGGGGAGATTGTTAGGGTTGACCGATTTGGAATGATGATAACAAAATCCTCAAGACAAGAATTTGATCTTGACACCGAAGCTGATTATCAGAAAGCTAGTTCACAGAAGCTGATAAATCAGGAAGCTAACTAGAAGGCACTTTATCTATCCAAGGTCTAAAAGCCATATCAAATGATTGGAGGATATTCTGTCATCAAGTTAGGAAGCATTTCAGAAGCAAGCCAATGGACGTCTAATCAAGCACCAAGTGTTTCAGTGGTAAGTCTGCCTAATCAACTCAGTAATGGTGAATCAATAAAGATGACAAGGTGTTTTATCTAAAGATGAAGCTAAGAGTATCCTTTCTACGGATCAAGCTATGAAATCTCATTTCATCTACGGATACAAGCTGAAAACATCATATGCCATCAACGGATAGAAGCTGAGGGCATCTTATCTCATCAACGGATAGAAGTTAGGGACAACTTATCTCATCTACGGATAAAATTTGGGGACATCATATCAGCAGCACACTCAATCAGAAAGCACCATTTGGGAGTATACAAGTTTATCTTTGATGCCAGCCAAGGCATTTCCCGAATAGGATAGTTTCTGATACGAGCATGTGAACAAGCAGAACCAAAAATGTAATATTTTATTATGTTGTAGGTATTGTTTGTAACACACAGTCGATGTATATAAGACTGTGTGGAGTAGCATAGTTATGTATGTGAAGAGAGCACAAAGCTGAAAGAAAAACACTTAGGCTCGCTTCCATCATCTGTGTAAGCAGCTGGAGTTTGTTGAAAAACAAAACCAGAGAATTCTTCAATATACACCTCAGGTGGGCTTTTTCCGAGAAACCCACCTGAAAAGTTCGAAAAGTTTGCTTGTTCATGCATGTCTTTTTAACTCAAAGAATTCATATTTGTTCATGGCTTGTTTCAATTCCTAGTTAATTTACCAACTCACTTACTCATGCTGTAAAAGGTTTGAAAAAGTTTTGTAAAATTAACTAGATTGTATTCAACCCCCCCCCCCCTTCTACAATCTAGGTTGCATTGTTCTGGGAATAACACTATGCTTTTCTAACCTATTGTTTTCAGGCAAATTTAAGCAAGCAGTAATAACATCACTGTTAATCACATATTCCTTACCTTGAAGAACAAAGGTAATGGTAGCCTTGACAGAATCAAACACAGTTGATTCCCAGATTGCTTCAATTACCTCAAAGTATAGTTTGGGGGTTTCGAACATTGCTTTTGAGAGCTTGCAGTTCTGGAGAAACCTCATCATAGTGTGATATGATGCGTTCTTCTCTTCAAAGTCCACCAGAGTTGTGAATTGTTCTTCTCGTATGTGAAACCAGTGAGAAACATAGTCTTGTTGGTTGGTTCCATTGATGTAAGCTTTGAATTTACAGAGAGAGATTTTTGCTTTGAGAGAGAAGATGATTTCTTGCCTTAGAGAATTTTGGAAAATGATAGAAAAAGATTAACTGAGAGTAAAATTCAATTTATACTCCCCCAAAATAATTCACTAATAAAACCAGAATAATTGAAAGAAATTATCTGATTGGGCAAGAAAGTAACCGTTTAAAAGTAATGGATTGAAAAGTAAAGCCACGAATTTATTGTAATTACATACACGTACTGTACGCATGTAACTACGGATAAGATTGTGACTTTAACGGTTACGATTAAACTAAACTATCTACGGATAAGATTTTACCTTTTGGGATTCGATATCCGTAATGGTATCCGTAGACAAAGAAAATCCAGTGTAAGAAATGACCATCAACGGATAAGGATATCCGTAGAGGGAGAAATTTTGACTTAGACAAAATTCTTCTTTTTCAGAGAGTTTTAATTCTCATGAAAATCATGTTTACACTGGCTGCATTTCAAATTATCAGACATTTAAATGAATTAAGAGAAGTTAAGCATACCTAGCTCACTTACCAATCTTGAGAATGTTGATTCATCAAGTGGCTTGGTAAAAATGTTTGCAATTTGCTGCTCACTTGGAACAAAATGAAGTTCCACAGTACCATTCATCACATGTTCCCTGATGAAGTGATACTTTATGTCAATGTGATTGGTCCTAGAGTGTTGCACTGGATTCTCAGATATGGCAATTGCACTAGTGTTGTCACAGAATATTGGAATCTTATTAACTGTTAGACCATAGTCTATTAGTTGATTTTTCATCCAAAGCATCTGTGCACAACAACTTCCAGCAGCAATATATTCTGCCTCAGCTGTAGAAGTGGAGACAAAATTTTGATTCTTACTGAACCATGAAACAAGCTTGTTTCCTTGAAATTGACAGGTGCCTGTTGTACTTTTTTTGTCAATCTTGCAACCTGCATAGTCTGCATCTGAATAACCAATTAGATCAAAGCCAGATTCTCTAGGGTACCAAATGCCAAGGTTTGGTGTTCCCTTGAGATATCTGAAAATTCTTTTGATAGCAATTAATTGAGACTCTCTAGGATCAGCCTGAAATCTAGCACATAGACATGTAGCAAACATAATATCAGGTCTACTAGCTGTTAAATATAAAAGTGAGCCCACCATGCCTCTATAGCTTGAAATGTCCACACATTTTTCCTTAGTATTCAATTCAAGCTTAGTGGCAGTTGTAAAGCTTCTCATCTGTAGACCCAAAGATTATGTCATCTACATAAATTTGAACAAGTATACTAGAGCCATTAACATTTCTAAAGAAAAGAGTTGTGTCAACAGTACCTCTAGTGAAGTGATTCTCTAAAAGAAACTGTGACAAAGTGTCATACCAGGCTCTAGGTGCTTGCTTCAGTCCATAGAGTGCCTTGAGTAGGAAGTAGACAAATTTTGGATGATTTGGATCTTCAAAACCAGGAAGTTGATTGACATATACCTCCTCTTCCAGTTCCCCATTCAAAAAGGCACTCTTGACATCCATTTGATAGACCTTGAAATTGGCATAGGATGCATAGGCTAGGAATATCCTTATTGCTTCCAATCTAGCAACAGGAGCAAATGTTTCATTATAGTCTATTCCTTCTTCTTGAGAATGGCCCTTAGTAACCAATCTAGCTTTGTTTCTGAATACCCACTTCGTACCTATAACACTTTTGTCTTTAGGTTTGGGTACCAGCTTCAATACTTTGTTTCTTTCAAATTGGTTTAGCTTTTCTTGCAATGCTAATACCCAATCTGGATCTAAAAGAGCATCCTCAACTTTCTTTGGTTCTTCTTGAGAAAGAAAGCCGATGTATAAACATTCATCTTGAGTAGCTCTTCTAGTTTGGACATTTGAGGATAAATCTCTAATGATCAGTTCAAATGGGTGATCCCTTGTCCATTTTCTTCTTGTTGCAGGTGTAGGTCTTGAAGATGAAGCATCATTCTCATAAGCATGATCATGTGATGTTAATCCTTGACTCAGAGAAACTCCCCCTCAGTTTATTGGGGTGGTAACTCTGTGTTGTGATCCACCTACGGATGCTCTATTTTGGATTCCTACATGTTAGATCATGATTCAATGATCATCAGGATATGGACTAACTGATCTGGATTGCTGACGTCATCAGTATTGCACGAGCGTCAGTATCAGGATTGCTATCAGGATTACTATCAGGATTACTATTAGGACTGTGATAAGGATTTATCATTAGGACTGGAAGCTAATCAAGATTACTACTTCAAGTTAATTATAGAGTCCAGTTAACGAAGGAAGTTTATTTTGTCAGTTCCTAGTTTGTAGGAATGCAGCTGTTGGTTAGGATATGTTTCAATATTGTTTGTAATTGATTTGGACTTATCTTGTAATCGATAGAGAAGCTGTGTAGTATATAAACACAGTTTTGGTTTTGATTTTACATCAATCACACACACGGGTATTTTGTAACCTTGAAGCTCTCAAGAACATCAGAATTTCTTGAGAGAGTTTGTAACAGTTTTATATCAGAATTAATAAAGCTGTTATTATTCATATTTGTGTTCAAAGTCGAGAATCTTATACAATTGTATTCAACCCCCCTTCTACAATTGTTTATTACTGGGCAACAATTGGTATCAGAGCAAACTGATTTAAATTTGAATCAGATAAGATCTAAGATGTCGACAACCAAGTATGAAAGCATGAAGATTCCCATCCTGAAGAAAACTGAATATCCAACATGGAAGGTAAAGATGCTGATGTACCTGGAGGCTATGGATCCTGACTATTTGGACAGGATTCGTGATGGACCATATATCCCTACGAGAATTGTTGGTCAAACAGATACTGTACCTGAACACTATATGGTCAAGGCAAAAAGTGAGTGGACTCCAGAAGAAAAGGCTCATGTTCTCAGGGAGGCTAAGATAAAGAATATTATGCACAACAGTCTTGATGATG
Organism: Heracleum sosnowskyi; assembly: GCA_030848705.1. Lineage (NCBI taxonomy): Eukaryota > Viridiplantae > Streptophyta > Magnoliopsida > Apiales > Apiaceae > Heracleum > Heracleum sosnowskyi. The sequence goes on along the minus strand of CM061238.1, from coordinate 54,580,817 downwards.
TCATTTCTAACAGGGTGATTGTATGCAAGTCTGCAAAGGAAATTTGGGACACTTTGGAAACTCAATGCAAAGGATCTGCATCTGTCAAGAAAAACAAAAGGGCTCTATTGATTCAAGAGTATAAACAATTTGATGCTAGACCTGATGAGAGCCTGACTGATGTGTATGATAGATTCCTGACACTCCTGAACAATCTATCTCTAGTTGGTAAAGAGTATGTACATGAAGATTCTAACACCAAGTTTCTAAGAGCTTTACCTGAAGAATGGGATACACAAACCTCAATCATTAGGCACCAATATGATCTAAACACCGTGTCTCTTGATGAAGTTTATGAAATGCTAAGAACATATGATCTTGAGGTTCAACAAAGAAAGAATAAGAAAAGCAGCAAGGCAAAGTAGCCTTGAATGTTTTTTTTTTTTGCTAAAGTTAAGATGTAATAAAAGAGCAAAAATACATATCTAGGGGGCATACCCCGCGAGAAACAACAAAGAAAGATAAAGACAAACTCAAGGGTAAACAACTCCTGCCTCTACAAATAATACATGCTCAGAACAAATGCATGGAAATAGAATACAAAGCTAATAGTACAGTGATGTAATTAAGTTGTTATCTCCCTGAGCTGCTCTCTGAATGCTTTTGCAAGTGAACACCTTCTCCCGAATCATGCGTTTGATCAGTTGCGAAAGTTGGGCTTCATTTCTATGGCCATTTTTATGCATCCTTTTGTTCCGCTCTTGCCAAATACAGTAAACCACCACAGCTAGCGCAAGGTAAGCCAAATTCTCTTTTATGTGAGAGTTACGACCAAGAAAAAACTGGCCATTAATATAGCTACCCCAGTAATGAGTAAATTGAAACTTGAGGTCTAACAAGACCAATCGAGTGAACCTACAAGTGCTAAAAAGATGTTCATTAGTCTCAATGGCAGAAGCACATAAAACACACTTATGATCACTGTTCATACCAAACCGTATCTGTTGCCCAGTAAATAATAATTGTAGAAGATGAATACAATTGTATAAGATTCTCGACTTTTAATAAACACAAATATGAATAATAACAGTTTTATTAAATCTATTATAAAACTGTTACAAAACTCTCTCAAGAAATTCTGAGTTCTTAAGAGCTTCAAGGTTACAAAAATACTCATGTGTATGATCGATGTAAATCGAAACCTAAACTGTGTTTATATACTACACAGCTTCTCTATCAATTACATGATAAGTCCTAATCAATTACAAAGATTGAAACCTATCCTAAATTGATAGCTTCATGACTATAAATAAGGAACCGACAAAATAAACTTCCTTATTTAACTAGACTCATAAACCAACTCGAAATAGAAATCCTGATCAGCTTCCCGTCCTGATGATCAATCCTGATCCCAGTCCTGATATAGACATCCTGATGACAATCCTGATACTGACGCTTGAGCAAATACTGATGACTATGCAATACTGATGACGTCAGCAATCCTGATCAGTTGAGTCTAGATCCTGACGATCATTGAATCCTGATCTAACAATCTTCCCCAATCTCATACCTTGTGAAATAAAGTATAGATTCCTAGATTCAATGATGTCAAAAACATATTTACAAAATGTACAAGTATTTACAATAGCAAACTTATCTTCTCAGATTTTCTGGTAGAACAAATTCATCTTCAAGAAGCTTGACAAAAGATTTTCTTCCTTGTCTTCAAGAATCTGAATAAGTCTTTCTTTTAGATCTTTGAGTTCTTCATCTTCCTCATTTATCTGATAGATAGCTGCTCTGAGATTTTGTATGGAGCTTCTCTGTAGACTGTGCTCTTCAAGCAAAAGATAAGCAATTTCCTTCCCATCAGGATTAAGATTAAGCTGAGTCATACCAAAAGTCACTTCTTTAACAGCAGTGACCCTTTGCATTTCCACATCTTGACCTCTCTGATTTAAGTACATGGGAGTATAATTACCATTGAAATTTCTTCCTCCATCCAGTCTTCTTCTTAATGTTGCCAAAATCATATCTGACCATTCCTTGCACACCCTGTTCTTCCATTTTAACAGATAATGAACATATTTCAGTTCCTTTGTAGTTTTCACCAGCAAGTCTTGAATGGATAGAATCTTCACAGAACCATCTTTCATGAAGTAAAGAAGCTTTTCTTTCTTTTCAGAACCATCATGACAATCTATTACTATATCAACAGATAATAAATTGTTCAGGTTTTCAGAAGTGAACATACCTCCAATTTCAGTCAAGGCATAAGGATCAACACGAGGTGTATTCAGATATTCAGCATCCCTGTGTCCAATACCTCATCTTGAATTGTTTGCCATTTGCCTCAAATTTGAGAACATTTGAAGCCAGAGTGCTTTCGATCTGAATGAATCAGAAAAATCAGCAACACTTGAGGCACTTGTGATAATTCCACCAGCCTGAAAATTGATAGGTCTATCACACCTAAGTGTGTCAATGTGTTTCCACTTCTTATCTTTTTCCTTCTCATAAGCATAACTCTTCTCTAGCTGAGGTTGTTGTCTTCTTGCATTTCTCCACAACCCTTTATTTGAAATTTTGAGTCTTTGCTTATAGAGCTAAAAATCTCTATTTGTTGACCTTGTTATTTTTCTTCTTCTGTCTTCTTCTTCTTCATCATCTACTTCCTTATTGTGAGAATCAACCACTGTAGAAAGAATTAATAAATCAACCTCTTGCAGAATTTCAGAATCATCAGGATCTTGAATATTGTTAGGAACAATTTCAGGGTTAGACTCTTCAATTTGATTTGTATTGCTGAGAGTTGATTGTCTTGTTCTTCTTCTCAATTCAGGTTATTCTTTAATAATTCCATCATCACCAAAAGTAGACCTGTCAGGAACTACTAGAATTTGAGTAGGTTCAGGAATTTCTTCAATTCTTAATCCTCTAGACCTTGTTTGTCTAGGCATTGGTTGACTTGATGAGCTTCTTCTTCCTCTTTTAACACCTCTCCTTCCTCTGCCTCCTCTTCCACTAGTAGGAGCGGGGTTATTAAAATTGTCCATCATTTCTCTTTGTTGAATTAAGAATTCTTCTTGTGAGAGATCAAGATATTCTTCCCTTGTTGTGGAGAGTGCTTTCCTTGCAAATAACTGTTGAACTCTTTTATCAGTATGATAAAGAGTAACAACATTTCCATCTTTTGTTTTGAACTTCTGGAATAGGTTAGCAGCATCTTCAGGATTTTCAATGAGAACATCTTCATTACCTTCAGGAATTGTAGAAAGTGTATGTCCATGACCAGGCGTCAGGATTTGATCAGTCATCAGGATTTGATCACCTGTCAGGATTTGTTCTTCTGTCAGGATCTGAGATTATACCAATGTTCTCACTGTCCATATTCCAGAATCAGAAACATGAGTTGACTGCGTTGTTTGACTTTGAGAAGTTTGAATTGTCTTCATAACAGCAGCATCAGAGGTTTCTCCTTGTAGAACTTTGTCACCACCATCATTTCCAGTATCATCATCATTATTCCTTAATACTAGACCGAGTGTACATTTTGTAGAACTTACCTTCTCCCCCTTTTTGACATCAGCATTTGATAATAAATTCAAAAGTAAGGCAAAAGAGGTTTGAATATCAGTTACCTTATAATCAAAAGAATCAATTCTGCTATCAATTTGCTAAGTTACCTTAGTAATGGAGGTTTGTTCAGTGGTTCCAGTGGAGATTACTCACACATCTCCAAGAATTGAAGCTTATGAGCCAGAGACAAATGAAGAAGGCATGAGGCTGGCCTTAGATCTAATTGATGAAGTTAGAGATGAGGTAAATGCTAAGGTAGTTGAACAAAAAAAAGGCATCTTTCTACTATAACCTAAGGGTTAAAGAGAGATTCTTCCGTCAAGGAGACCTAGTCCTCCGAAAGATTAAGGCATCCGGGCTTGGACAAAAAGGCAAGTTGGCCCCAAATTGGGAAGGACCATATCGCGTTAAGAACGTATTTGGTCGAGGCTCATACAAATTGGAAACCCTTGAAGGGATCGAAGTGCCAAGAACTTGGCATGTTGCAAACTTGAAAGTCTATTATGTTTAGTGCATCCTAAAAGGATCCACTAGTAGGACAAGTAGAAATAAGGTTCGATGAAATCATGAGCTTCCTAGAAAGCAGATGAAGGGTTGAGCCTGTTTTGATTGGTAGAAACATCCTCAAAGCATTGCCAAGACAAACTACAAATGAATGCAAAGGAAAGCACACAAAATATGCATGTCAACTTCACAAATAGAGCTGAATACAACGAACCCCGAAGGGTGAATGTTGCTAATAAACATACAAAAGAAAGCCTAAGATGCCTATTGTTAATTAGAGAAAATTTCAAGCTCGGGAGAAGTTTGATATGATAGACTTGAGAATGAATCACTACGAGTGAAGCCATCAGTAAGAGCTCGTAAGGGTGAAAGGTTGAAACCCCAGAAACATAAGACATTCAGTCCAAACCCCATCATTCGATATGCTCAATTAAAGGCTTGAAGCCAAAAAAAGACGACATAAGACATAAAAGGCTTATGCAAATGTCAAGTTAGCCTCGAATAAGGCAAAATCGTCGTAAATGTGTAGGTCGCTCCACACTTTACACCAAGACGATACTCGTGAAACACTAGTGTATATTAAAATCCCCAAAAAAAGGTAGTAAGTCCCGGGTAAGGGATAAAAAGACCCCAAGTCTCGAAAAAGACCGATATAACTTCTATGAAATCCTAGTGCATTATCATAGAAGTTGGGGGGCAAATGATATGGGCTAAAAATAACCTTAGAAATATAATTAATGACGTATTAATTAGACCTAGATTGGTCCAAGAGTTAGGCCCGATAAAAAGGCCTGAAACCCTAATTATTTATTAATTTCGTAATGAATAAATAGGGAAAATATACAGCTCATAAAAAGAGTCCAAAGTGTGATAAAATCATCCAAAAAGTCTGACTTCTACAAAGAAAGATCTAGAATCTCAATCAAAGGAAATAACTAGTCACAGTCTTTATCCTACGATAAGGATAAGACTTATCCTTCAAGAAAGTCAATATTTATCCACCATCAAGGATAAGACTTATTCTTCAAGAAAGTCAATACTTATCCACCATCAAGGATAAGACTTATCCTTCAAAGAAATCAATACTTATCCATTAGGCTTTTAAACGCCTGTATAAAGGGTCTGACCCCTCATCTCAGAACTACGTTTTGGACGCAGCTCCATACGTCATCTATTACGTTTTTGGACACAGCTCCATACGTCATCTACAACGTTTTGGACACAGCTCCATAGCCATAGCCCCGAGGGCAACACCAAGAACTACGTTTATTGGCTTGATTCTCTAAACACTAGAGATACGTAGGCATCTTATTAGGACCGAGTTAGTCCCCGACAACAAGAGCAGCCATTAAAGCTTGAAGCTCACAAACCCTAGCAGTAAATTTACAAGTACGTTTTTTATTCCACAACAATGAGGTTGTGTAGACTCTTTACAGGGTGCCTTGGGAGACAGACCAGTTTCAATAGAGGTCCCTTGTTGAGAAGGAACATCTAGGGAGGTGTTTGATGCCCTGTTTTCCTCTACAGTCTTTTGGGAGACTACATGGTGGCTGACAGTGGTTTTGACCCTCTTAGTTCTCTTCGTCTTAGGCTCAAGAGGAACCATTGTGGGTTTAGTTTGACTACCTTCCTTATTTGCTGCACTTGGTGCAGGAACTCCCTCATTACTCTCAGCATTACCTCCAACACCAGTTTCCAAAGGTCTTTTCTTAGATTCTTGCAAGGCTTGTCTCTGTACTTTGGGTAGTCTAGAGAACCTAGGCTGAGTGTATGGTGTAGAATGTGGGTTAGCTGAATTTGGGTCTAATTCAGCCTCATCCTTGAGAGATAAGGTATCATACCCAGTGGGTAATTGGAAATCAAGGTTAGGCACTTGATCAACCATGTGTTGTGTGAAGCAAAGTGAAATATGTGCATTCAAATTTTTTGAAGTGAGAGTTGTGTGTGTGTTTCTTTTTAAAACATTGCAGGCCTCTGTGCGAGGAGCATTTTCATCAACATCACATAAAGAATTAATGCACAACATTAGAAAGAGAGGATAGATAGAGATCTTTTTACGTATGGCAGCTTTGAGGTGTGCCATGAGTAGCTTTCCAACATCCACCTTGTAACCATGAACAAGAGAGTGAGTGAGTTTCTTGATGTAGGTGGGTATGCCTTTCCAACCAGTGGTCTTTGTTGAGAACACCTTCACCATGGTATCAAGAATCATGCTCCATTATTTCCTTAGGTACTTCCTGTCCATTTCACCAGATGGGTACCACTTTGTTGTACCCTCTTCGAGAATTGGTCCTGAATACCCAATTTTAAAGAAGAGTTTCTTCAAGGTTTCATCATTTTCTAGCTCCTTGTAGGTTTTTCCTAGTTCAAGCACAATTCCCAAGGCTGCATTGATGCCTTGAATAGTGAGAGTGTAACTGTTGTCTTTGATTTTGAATTTGATGGATGCATTGTCACCATCTCCTTGAGCAACAACTGACTCCCAGAATTTGTCAATCCTGTCTAGATCTAGAACAGGGGTTAAGGTAATGGCATACCCAAGATAAGACTTGTTCATGAAAGAGACAAGCCCTTTGAAGTCCTCACCAGCATCATTGGGTGAGAAAATATCGACAAAGTTAGTTTGAGAGATTGATTTCTTAGGGGCCATTTTTGCTAATTGAGGTAAGAAAGAAGAGGGTGGGTGAGTTGTTTGAGTAGAGAAGAAAGTTGTGTTGCTTTGTGGTTGTTTTTTGTCAGTTTTGATTTTGTCTAATTAACTAATGAATAAAGAGGGGAGCTCAGACGTTTCGCTGAAAAAGGGGCAAAGTGGAATCGTGTCTTGACCCAGTAACTCCATCACGCGGGTTACTCGCTTTATTCTCTGTCTACGTGGAGGTTGAATTCACATCTATAACGGTCCACTACTTTTGATAGTAACATGTGCGCTGAAGCAAACTGTCAGTGACATTTGGTGTGATGACAGTAGGTTTTGCTTGACAGCAACTTTTTCGCGAAAACTTACTATCATCATTAAGTACCTTAATGACAACATCTTTTAAAACTCTTGACAGAATGTTATTCACTAATGTCAAGAAACTAACTGTCATGGCATAATGTGACAGTTACTTTTCTTGACGACAGTAACCCTTGCGAAAAACAATAACTGTCGAGAATTTTAATAGATCTTTTCATTAATTTACTTAACTTAAGAATCACCAGTTACACATATTCAATATAATCAAGAGTTTGTTTTCATGCTCAGTAGAATTATCAGTCAATCAATGCAGACACATACCACACTGATAAAGAATCATAGAAGAAAATAGGATAAGTCTTACTAACGAAATCATTTTAACAAAAGAGAATTACAATTAATGATTAATGATTTCATTAACTAATCCTAGAGCTTCTGAACGAGTTTCTTCTTCTATGCGTCCTTCCTACTCGAGGAGCACTTGAAGTTCTTTCTCTTGTTCTTGCCACTTTGCCTCTTCAGCGACCTTAGCAACTTTTTCTTTCTCTTTTTCCTCTTCGAGGAACTCATCCACCATTTGGAACATCTTTCGCACTTCTTCTTCTTGTGAAGATACACTCCATGACTTAGGCTCGTACTCGACTCCTACTTTGTTTTCCATTTTACCTTTTCTTAATGTGAAACTAATATGGCCTAAGGTTCAATTTATAGGCATACTAAGTGAGAGGCAAGGTAAATGGTCAACATTTTGGAATACCCATACAACTACCATAGATTGCAATTAAGAGTTGTGTCCTCCACTAATCCAACAATTAACACACATATAACCAATCAGTGCAATTTCCTTTACCAATTTCTCAAACTTTGAAGTTATCGAAGTTAATGACACACAAAGTCTAACTATCAAAGTAAGACTAGGACAAAATTCAAGTTTAGCATAGTCATAGCAAACATGCTGTCGAAAATGAATAGTGACTATGTAACTTCTCATGACAGCAACTTAGAAGCTACTGTCACAAGCTGCATTCAGAATTTGAAAATGTAAAACTAGTAAGTTCACATACCAGATTGAGCATTCTCAATTCACTTACCAACCTGTTAAAGGTGGCTTCATCCAATGGTTTAGTGAAGATGTATGCAAGTTGCTTTTCTAAAGGGACATAGATCAGTTTCACAGTTCCTCGTTCAACATGCTCTCTTATGAAGCGATGCCTGATATCAATATGCTTTGTCCTAGAGTGTTGAACAGGGTTTTCTGAGATGGTTATGGCACTAGTGTTGTCACAGAAGATAGGAATGTTGTTTAACACTAGACCATAATCCAAAAGCTGATTTTTCATCAACAAAATTTGTGCACAACAACTTCCAGTTGTAATGTATTCAGCTTCTGCAGTTGATGTAGAGACTGAATGTTGCTTCTTGCTAAACCATGATACCAATCTTCCACCAAGAAATTGACATCTACCTGTTGTACTTTTTCTGTCAATTCTACATCCAGCATAGTCTGAATCAGAATACCCAACTAGATCAAATCCAGTATTTTTAGGATACCAAAGGCCTAGATTAGGAGTGCCTTTTAGATATCTAAAAATCCTCTTGATAACAACCAAGTGTGACTCCTTTGGATCAGCTTGAAATCTTGCATAGAGACATGTAGCAAATATTATGTCTGGTCTGCTAGCAGTTTAGTAGAGGAGAGATCCTACCATGCCTCTATAAGCGCTAGAGTCCACTTTCTTTCCTTTGGGATCAAGATCCAGATTGGTTGATTTGGAGATGGGAGTCTTGGCAGGTGATGAATATTCTAAGTTGAACTTTTTGAGAAGTTCTTTGATATATTTGGCTTGGCATATGAAGATTCCATCATATTGTTGAAGGACTTGTAAACCAAGGAAGAATGACATTTCTCCCATCATGCTCATCTCATATTTGTTTCTCATTAGCATAGATTTGAACCAGAATGATGTCTTTGCCATGGTGCTTGTAGAATAGAGTTTTATCTACTACACCTCTTGTAAACTGATTTTCCAATAGAAAGGTAGAGAGTGTATCATACCAAGCTCTAGGAGCTTCCTTCAAACCATATAGTGCTTTGAACAGTTTGTATACAAAGTTATACAATTCAACATCTTCAAATCCAGGTGGCTATTCAACATACACCTCTTCCTCCAACTATCCATTAAGAAAGGCACTTTTGACATCCATCTGAAACACTTTGAAGTTACAATGTGCAACAAAAGCTAGAAAGATCCTTATAGCCTCAAGTCTGGCAACAGGTGCAAATGTCTCATCATAATCTATTCCTTCCTGTTGACAAGAACCTTTTGCTACTAGCCTTGCTTTGTTTCTTGTCACCATTCCACTTTCATCCAGTTTGTTTCTGAATAACCACTTTGTCTCAATGACTGATTTTCCTTTTGGTCTTGGAACCAGCTTCCATACATTGTTTCTTTCAAACTGGTTGAGTTCTTCTTGCATGGCAATCACCCAATCAGAATCCAACAATGCTTCATCAGTTGTTTTTGGTTCTATTTGAGACAGAAAACATGAGAACATGATGTCAACAGAGACATTATTCCTTGTTCTTACCCCAGAGGAAGGATTGCCAATGATTAGATCATTAGTGTGATCCTTGTTCCATTTTGTGGTTCTGGGCAAGCTTCTGTTTTGATCTGATAGATTAGCTCAAGTTAGAGGAATTGAATCTTTACTAGTGCAGTTGTCTCCACCATGCTCTTCATTATCTCCAGAGTCACCGTCATTTTGAAGATGAGTTGAAATGGTCTGTGACTGAGCTGGAGTTTGATTAACATCATTAGTATTGACAGCATCTTTCTCAAGATCAACAGTTTGATTATAACTGGGCTCTTCATCAACAATTTCTTCTTCTTTCAAGTATCCTTGATTTCATTTTATCTATCCAAGATCTAAAAGCCACATCAAATGATTGGAGGATATTCTGTCATCAAGTTAGGAAGCATTTCAGAAGCAAGCCAATGGACGTCTAATCAAGCACCAAGTGTTTCAGTGGTAAGTCTGCCTAATCAACTCAGTAATGGTGAATCAATAAATATGACAAGGTGTTTTATCTAAAGATGAAGCTAAGAGTATCCTTTCTACGGATCAAGCTATGAAATCTCATTTCATCTACGGATACAAGCTGAAAACATCATATGCCATCAACGGATAGAAGCTAAGGGCATCTTATCTCATCAACGGATAGAAGCTAGGGACAACTTATCTCATCTACGGATAAATGTTGGGGACATCATATCTAAGGATAAAAGCTGAAGGAAGTTGATCATCAGAAACATCTAAGGATGTTATGTTTTATCTATGGATGCGGTTAATGAGGTCATGGTCTATCTATGGATGAGGTCAAGAATGTCATGTCTTATCTATGGATACAGTTATGGAATATTACTTCTATGGATATTCTGAGATTACCTTTCTACGCCTAATTGACGTAAAATGGTAGTCTACAGATATAGAATTAATACGCCTATTGATGTTCATCTCATTCAACATGAAAACAAATCTATGTAACGGAATCTTTTGGAGGTTTCTTTATTTTAACAGGATGAATGGAGGACAGTCTCAGAGATCATCATTACACACCCGTGACTAAAAGATGCTAGATGACGATGCAAAAGATGTATGGAATAGGGAGTAATTTTTGAAGAGAGCAACACACTCAATCAGAAAGCACCATTTGGGAGTATACAAGTTTATCTTTGATGCCAGTCAAGGCATTTCCCGAATAAGATAGTTTCTGATACGAGCATGTGAACAAGCAGAACCAAAAAAGTAATATTTTATTATGTTGTAGGTTTTGTTTGTAACACACAGTCGATGTATATAAGACTGTGTGGAGTAGCATAGTTATGTATGTGAAGAGAGCACAAAGCTGAAAGAAAAACACTTAGGCTCTCTTCCATCATCTGTGTAAGCAGCTGGAGTTTGTTGAAAATCAAAACCAGAGAATTCTTCAATATACACCTCAGGTGGGCTTTTTCCGAGAAACCCACCTGAAAAGTTTAAAAAGTTTGCTTGTCTCCTGCATGTCTTTTTAACTCGAAGAATTCATATTTGTTCATGGCTTGTTTCAATTCCTAGTTAATTTACCAACTCACTTACTCACGCTATAAAAGGTTTGAAAAAGTTTTATAAAATTAACTAGATTGTATTCAACCCCCCCCCCCCCCCTCTACAATCTAGGTTGCATTGTTCTGGGAATAACACTATGCTTTTCTAACCTATTATTTTCAGGCAAATTTAAGCAAGCAGTAATAACATCACTGTTAATCACATATTCCTTACCTTGAAGAACAAAGGTAATGGTAGCCTTGACAGAATCAAACACAGTTGATTCCCAGATTGCTTCAATTACCTCAAAGTATAGTTTGGGGGCTTCGAACATTGCTTTTGAGAGCTTGCAGTTCTGGAGAAACCTCATCATAGTGTGATATGATGTGTTCTTCTCTTCGAAGTCCACCAGAGTTGTGAAGTTGTTGTTCTCGTATGTGAAACCAGTGAGAAACATAGTCTTGTTGGTTGGTTCCATTGATGTAAGCTTTGAATTTACAGAGAGAGATTTTTGCTCTGAGAGAGAAGATGATTTCTTGCCTTAGAGAATTTTGGAAAATGATAGAAAAAGATTAACTGAGAGTAAAATTCAATTTATACTCCCCCAAAATAATTCACTAATAAAACCAGAATAATTGAAAGAAATTATCTGATTGGGCAAGAAAGTAACCGTTTAAAAGTAATGGATTGAAAATTAAAGCCACGAATTTACTGTAATTACATACACGTATTGTACGCATGTAACTACGGATAAGATTGTGACTTTAACGGTTACGATTAAACTAAACTATCTACGGATAAGATTTTACCTTTTGGGATTCGATATCCGTAATGGTATCCGTAGACAAAGAAAATCCAGTGTAAGAAATGACCATCAACGGATAAGGATATCCGTAGAGGGAGAAATTTTGACTTAGACAAAATTCTTCTTTTTCAGAGAGTTTTAATTCTCATGAAAATCATGTTGACACTGGTTGCATTTCAAATTATCAGACATTTAAATGAATTAAGAGAAGTTAAGCATACCTAGCTCACTTACCAATCTTGAGAATGTTGATTCATCAAGTGGCTTGGTAAAAATGTTTGCAATTTGTTGCTCACTTGGAACAAAATGAAGTTCCACAGTACCATTCATCACATGTTCCCTGATGAAGTGATACTTTATGTCAATGTGATTGGTCCTAGAGTGTTGCACTGGATTCTCAGATATGGCAATTGCACTAGTGTTGTCACAGAATATTGGAATCTTATTAACTGTTAGACCATAGTCTATTAGTTGATTTTTCATCCAAAGCATCTGTGCACAACAACTTCCAGCAGCAATATATTCTGCCTCAGCTGTAGAAGTGGAGACAGAATTTTGATTCTTACTGAACCATGAAACAAGGTTGTTTCCTTGAAATTGACAGGTGCCTGTTGTACTTTTTCTGTCAATCTTGCAACCTGCATAGTCTGCATCTGAATAACCAATTAGATCAAAGCCAGATTCTCTAGGGTACCAAATGCCAAGGTTTGGTGTTCCCTTTAGATATCTGAAAATCATTTTGATAGAAATTAATTGAGACTCTCTAGGATCAGACTAAAATCTAGCACATAGACATGTAGCAAACATAATATCAGGTCTACTAGCTGTTAAATATAAAAGTGAACCCACCATGCCTCTATAGCTTGAAATGTCCACAAATTTTTCCTTAGTATTCAATTCAAGCTTAGTGGCAGTTGGCATGGGTGTTTTAGCAGGAGAGCAATCCATTAGATCAAACTTCTTTAATAGATCAAAGATGTATTTAGTTTGACTAATGAAGATTCCTTCGTTCACTTGCTTAACTTGTAAGCCAAGGAAATAGGGAAGTTCACCCATCATGCTCATTTCATATTTACTTTGCATAAGTTTGGCAAACCTTTTGTAAATCTTCTCATCTGTAGACCCAAAGATTATGTCATCTACATAAATTTGAACAAGTATACTAGAGCCATTAACATTTCTAAAGAAAAGAGTTGTGTCAACAGTACCTCTAGTGAAGTGATTCTCTAAAAGAAACTGTGACAAAGTGTCATACCAGGCTCTAGGTGCTTGCTTCAGTCCATAGAGTGCCTTGAGTAGGAAGTAGACAAATTCTGGATGATTTGGATCTTCAAAACCAGGAAGTTGATTGACATATACCTCCTCTTCCAGTTCCCCATTCAAGAAGGCACTCTTGACATCCATTTGATAGACCTTGAAATTGGCATAGGATGCATAGGCTAGGAATATCCTTATTGCTTCCAATCTAGCAACATGAGCAAATGTTTCATTATAGTCTATTCCTTCTTCTTGAGAATAGCCCTTAGTAACCAATCTAGCTTTGTTTCTGAATATCCACTTCGTACCTATAACACTTCTGTCTTTAGGTTTTGGTACCAGCTTCAATACTTTGTTTCTTTCAAATTGGTTTAGCTTTTCTTGCATTGCTAATACCCAATCTGGATCTAAAAGAGCATCCTCAACTTTCTTTGGTTCTTTTTGAGAAAGAAATCCGCTGTATAAACATTCATCTTGAGTAGCTCTTCTAGTTTGGACATTTGAGGATACATCTCTAATGATCAGTTCAAATGGGTGATCCCTTGTCCATTTTCTTCTTGTTGCAGGTGTAGGTCTTGAAGATGAAGCATCATTCTCATAAGCATGATCATGTGATGTTGATCCTTGACTCAGAGAAACTCCCCCTCAGTTTATTGGGGTGGTAACTCTGTGTTGTGATCCACCTACGGATGCTCTATTTTGGATTCCTACATGTTAGATCATGATTCAATGATCATCAGGATCTGGACTAACTGATCAGGATTGCTGACGTCATCAGTATTGCACGAGCGTCAGTATCAGGATTGCTATCAGGATTACTATTAGGACTGTGATAAGGATTTATCATTAGGACTGGAAGCTAATCATGATTACTACTTCAAGTTAATTATAGAGTCCAGTTAAAGAAGGAAATTTATTTTGTCGGTTCCTAGTTTGTAGGAATGCAGCTGTTGGTTATGATATGTTTCAATATTGTTTGTAATTGATTTGGACTTATCATGTAATCGATAGAGAAGTTGTGTAGTATATAAACACAGTTTAGGTTTTGCTTTTACATCAATCACACACACGACTATTTTGTAACCTTGAAGCTCTCAAGAACATCAGAATTTCTTGAGAGAGTTTGTAACAGTTTTATATCAGAATTAATAAAGCTGTTATTATTCATATTTGTGTTTAAAGTCGAGAATCTTATACAATTTTATTCAACCCCCCTTCTACAATTGTTTATTACTGGGCAACAATTGGTATCAGAGCAAACTGATTTAAATTTGAATCAGATACGATCTAAGATGTCGACAACCAAGTATGAAACCATGAAGATTCCCATCCTGAAGAAAACTGAATATCCAACATGGAAGGTAAAGATGTTGATGTACCTGGAGGCTATGGATCCTGACTATGTGGTCAAGGCAAAAAGTGAGTGGACTCCAGAAGAAAAGGCTCATGTTCTCAGGGAGGCTAAGATAAAGAATATTCTGCACAACAGTCTTGATGCTATCATTTCTAACAGGGTGATTGCATGCAAGTCTGCAAAGGAAATTTGGGACACTTTGGAAACTCAATGCCAAAGATCTGCATCTGTCAAGAAAAACAGAAGGGCTCTATTGATTTAAGAGTATGAACAATTTGATGCTAGACCTGATGAGAGCCTGACTAATGTGTATGATAGATTCCTGACACTCCTGAACAATCTATCTCTAGTTGGCAAAGAGTATGTACCTGAAGATTCTAACACCAAGTTTCTGAGAGCTTTACCTGAAGAATGGGATACACAAACCTCAATCATTAGGCACCAATAGGATCTAAACACTGTGTCTCTTGATGAAGTTTATGAAATGCTAAGAACATATGATCTTGAGGTTCAACAAAGAAAGAATAAGAAAAGCAGCAAGGCAAAGTAGCCTTGAATGTTTTTTTTTTTTTTTGCTAAAGTTAAGATGTAATAAAAGAGCAAAAATACATATCTAGGAGGCATACCCCGCGAGAAACAACAAATAAAGATAAAGACAAACTCAAGGCTAAACAACTCCTGCCTCTACAAATAATACATGCTCAAAACAAATGCATGGAAATAGAATACAAAGCTACTAGTATAGTGTTGTAATTAATTTGTTACCTCCCTGAGCTGCTCTCTGAATGCTTTTTCAAGTGAACACCTTCTCCCGAATCACGCATTTGATCAGTTGCGAAAGTTGGGCTTCATTTCTATGACCATTTTTATGCATCCTTTTGTTCCACTCTTGCCAAATACAGTAAACCACCACAGCTAGCGCAAGGTAAGCCAAATTCTCTTTCATGTGAGAGTTACGACCAAGCAAAAACTGGCCATTAAGATAGCTACCCCAGTAATGAGTAAATTGAAACTCGAGGTCTAACAAGACCAATCGAGTGAACCTACAAGTGCTAAAAAGATGTTCATTAGTCTCAATGGCAGAAGCACATAAAACACAATTATGATCACTGTTCATACCAAACTGTATCTGTTGCCCAGTAAATAAGAATTGTAGAAGATGAATACAATTGTATGAGATTCTCGACTTTTAATAAACATAAATATGAATAATAACAGTTTTATTAAATCTGTTATAAAACTGTTACAAAACTCTCTCAAGAAATTCTGAGTTCTTAAGAGCTTCAAGGTTACAAAAATACTCGTGTGTATGATCGATGTAAATCGAAACCTAAACTGTGTTTATATACTACACAGCTTCTCTATCAATTACATGATAAGTCCTAATCAATTACAAAGATTGAAACCTATCCTAAATTGATAGCTTCATGACTATAAATAAGGAACTAACAAAATAAACTTCCTTATTTAACTAGACTCATAAACCAACTCGAAATAGAAATCCTGATCAGCTTCCAGTCCTGATGATCAATCCTGATCCCAGTCCTGATATAGATATCCTGATGATAATCCTGATATTGACGCTTGAGCAAATACTGATGACTATGCAATACTGATGATGTCAGCAATCCTGATCAGTTGAGTCTAGATCCTGACGATCATTGAATCCTGATCTAACAATCTCCCCCAATCTCATACTTTGTGAAATAAAGTATAGATTCCTAGATTCAATGATGTCAAAAACATATTTACAAAATGTACAAGTATTTACAATAGCAAACTTATCTTCTCAGATTTTCTGGAAGAACAAATTCATCTTCAAGAAGCTTGACAAAAGATTTTCTTCCTTGTCTTCAAGAATCTGAATAAGTCTTTCTTTTAGATCTTTGAGTTCTTCATCTTCCTCATTTATCTGATAGATAGCTGCTCTGAGATTTTGTATGGAGCTTCTCTGTAGACTGTGCTCTTCAAGCAAAAGATAAGCAATTTCCTTCCCATCAGGATTAAGATTAAGCTGAGTCATACCAAAAGTCACTTCTTTAACAGCAGTGCCCCTTTGCATTTCCACATCTTGACCTCTCTGATTTAAGTAAATGGGAGTATAATTACCATTGAAATTTCTGCCTCCATCCATTCTTCTTCTTAATGTTGCCAAAATCTTATCTGTCCATTCTTTGCACACCTTGTTCTTCCATTTTAACAAATAATGAACATATTTCAGTTCCTTTGTAGTTTTCACCAGCAAGTCTTGAATGGATAGAATATTCACAGAACCATCTTTCATGAAGTAAAGAAGCTTTTCTTTCTTTTCAGAACCATCATGACAATCTATTACTATATCAACAGATAATAAATTGTTCAGGTTTTCAGAAGTTAAAATACCTCCAATTTCAGTCAAGGCATAAGGATCAACATGAGGTGTATTCAAATATTCAGCATCCCTATGTCCAATACCTCCTCTTGAATTGTTTGCCATTTTCCTCAAATTTGAGAACATTTGAAGCCAGAGTGCTTTCGATCTGAATGAATCAGAAAAATCAGCAACACTTGAGGCACTTGTGATAATTCCACCAGCCTGAAAATTGATAGGTCTATCACACCTAAGTGTGTCAATGTGTTTCCACTTCTTATCTTTTTCCTTCTCATTAGCATAACTCTTCTCTAGCTGAGGTTGTTGTCTTCTTGCATTTATCCACAACCCTTTATTTGAAATTTTGAGTCTTTGCTTATAGAGCTGAAAATCTCTATTTGTTGACCATGTTATTTTTCTTCTTCTGTCTTCTTCTTCTTCATCTACTTCATTATTGTGTGAATCAACCACTGTAGAAAGAATTAATAAATCAACCTCTTGCAGAATTTCAGAATCATCAGGATCTTGAATATTGCCAGGAACAATATCAGGATTAGACTCTTCAATTTGATTTGTATTGCTGAGAGTTGATTGTCTTGGTCTTCTTCTCAATTCAGGTTCTTCTTCAATAATTCCATCATCAACAAAAGTAGACCTGTCAGGAACTACTAGAATTTGAGTAGGTTCAGGAATTTCTTCAATTCTTAATCCTCTAGACCTTGTTTGTCTAGGCATTGGTTGACTTGATGAGCTTCTTCTTCCTCTTTTAACACCTCTCCTAACTCTGCCTCCTCTTCCTCTAGTAGGAGCAGGGTTATTAAAACTTTCCATCATTTCTCTTTGTTGAATTAAGAATTCTTCTTGTGAGAGATCAGGATATTCTTCACTTGCTGTGGAGAGTGCTTTCCTTGCAAATAACTGTTGAACTCTTTTATCAGTATGATAAAGAGTAACAACATTTCCATATCTTGTTTTGAACTTCTGGAATAGGTTAGAAGCATCTTCAGGATTTTCAATGAGAACATCTTCATTACCTTCAGGAATTGTAGAAAGTGTATGTCCATGACCAGGCGTCAGGATTTGATCAGTCATCAGGATTTGTTCTTCCGTCAGGATCTGAGATTATACCAATGTTCTCACTGTCCTTATTCCAGAATCAGAAACATGAGTTGACTGCGTTGTTTGACTTTGAGAAGTTTGAATTGTCTTCATAACAGCAGCATCAGAGGGTTTCTCCTTCTAGAACTTTGTCACCACCATCATTTCCAGTATCATCATCATTATTCCTTAATACTAGATCGGGTGTACATTTTGTAGAACTTACCTTCTCCCCCTTTTTGACATCAGCATTTGATAATAAATTCAAAATTAAGGCAAGAGAGGTTTGAATATCAGTTACCTTAGAATCGAGAGAATCAATTCTGCTATTAATGGAGGTTTGTTCAGTAATGACTGACTTGACTTGGGATTCCACTATTCTTAGTTGAAGAGCAATAGGCACCTTTGTGAAGTTTTGAGAAATGTCAGTCCTTACTAATTCTGTAGCAGCCTTGACAGGATCAATTTCATGTTTGAGGGCTTTGGATAAAAGAGTAGTGGCCTTCAAATGATTCTTCAAATCTTGATTCTCAATTAATTTCACTGCATCATAGGCATGATCCAAAGCATAAGGAAATCTAACAGATTCAAAAGATCTGTACCATGAATTGTTCCATTCGTATTGTCTAAGTGCCTCAGCAGGAGAAATTTCAGAACGAACAGAAAAGTCTTGACGTAAGTCCTTTCCAGAAGTAGCCTTGCCAGCCATAAATGTGCTTGATGAACCAAAGTTGGTTCCAAGACTAGCTTTGATTGTTGTAGCAAGCTGATCCTTCTCTTCATTATTATCATCACTTTTAATTTATCCTGTGATTCTGTGATAGTATCTGTCATTGGTCTAGAGCTAAGTGGCTGTATCAGGATTGGCTCAGCATCAGGAGCACCACTAGCGTCAGGAGCAACACCGTCAGGATTTGATAAGCTTGCATCAGGATTTTATACTGATGGTTCTTGTGTAGCATGAGGTTCTGAAGCTGCTTTAACACTTTGAGTTAAAGCTTCTTGTGTACTTCCCTCAGTGACAGTGTCCTCGACCAATCTTTCATTTTCACCAGAAATCCCTTGAGCATTGTCAGGAAATTCCTCAGAAGCTGTTGTTTTGCCTGCATCTTCAGATTTAGAAGATGGTTCTTTTGTGGCTGGAATGTTGATGTCTTCATTCTCCCTTTGAGAAAATGGTTCTTGTGGGACCATTCCAAGAGCTAAGCCTTCACCCAAACTTTGATTGAGTGGTTCTTGTGGGGCAGGATCATCAATAGTTGCTGAGTCACAGTGAGATTCAGGTTCTTGTGGGCTTGATCCTTTCAGCTTCTTTTGTCTCCTAAAGACTATATCTTCTGCTTTTCTTTTCTTTTCCATGGGATGTGAAAACCCAAGCTTTGAAGCAGTCTCAACAACCTTCTCCCATGAAATTTCAACAATCTTTGCAGTTGGAGAGGCCTTTGCTGGAGAGTCTGAGATAGAGACAATTTTTGGTTGTGCATCAGGAATACCAACATCGGGATTTGGTTGAGCATCAGGAATAGATGACTCGTCAGGATTTGATGTCTGAATATCAGTATCCTTCATTTGCACTATCAAAGGAATATGATACCTGCTTTTTGATAACTTCCTTTTCTTTTGTGGCTTTGTAGAGACCACAGTAGCAGTATCAGCAACTTCCTTGATTATCTTAAACTTGGAGGAGATAGGCATATCATCCTCAGAATCACTTTCATCTCTTAAAATCAACCTTCTTTTCACTGGAACATCCTCAACTCCCTTATCAAAAACAATCTTTGCATCCTTCTTCACCAGGACCCCTTGTACACCCCCTTGTTTCTTCTTTTTGGTGAGTGGTGTAGAGGAAAAATCCTTTGATCCTGATTGTCTTCCAGACACATCAGATCTAGCTGATTTCTTAGTTTTTACAACTAAAGTCTTTTGGGAGACAATAGAGGTGGCTGATGATTGTTTAGACTGTTTGGGAGGGATACTTGTGTCAGGAACAAGGTGTGTTTGGCCTTGCCCCAAAGCATCAGAAAGTGATCCATAATAAGTAGGCATTTTCTCTTTCAAGAAAAGCCTGACCTCATCAGGAATAAAAGCATTGCCTTCAAAACCATTTGCCTTATCACTGTTGACTAAGGACATAATATTGTTCTCTGTAATTCTACAAATTGGTAGAATCACATCATTCTCAAAAGTAACACCAGGACATAAGTGACTGAATATTAATTGGAAAAATCTAATAAAACAGACATAGCCTAATTTATCAGCTTTTCTATCACTTAAAGCTTTCAACACAAAACTACCATAATCAAAAACTTTAGAGTAGATAAGAGAGTACCCAATCTTGAGTGATCCTGATGGCAGAGCATCAAAGTTAGATGTCTTATTCAGGAAGCATCTGCTGAGTGTGTCAAAGAAATAATTCCACTCCCTTTTGAGCTTTGTCCTGAAGAGGCTTCCATACCTCTTTACCTCACCATTGTATCCCAATTTTGTGACAAACTCAAAAATGATAGAGTCTGAAACATTATCAGGAACTTGGTCACCCAGAATCGGCAAGTGCAGTGCCTCTTCAACAATAGCAGGCGTGACATGATGAGTTACTCCATTGAATTCAAACTGCATCAAAACAGTTCCTATAGAGCTTTTACCGAAAACAACTGTGTTCCAGACCTGCATCACAGACTTAAGAGAAACACTCGCAGGCTCTGTTAAAGCATACTTTAATGGGCTTGAAGTAAGAAAATCCTGGATTATATGGAACTCAATAGGCAATTCCTGATGGTCTAGAATAGCTACAAAATTATTAGTGGCAAATGTAACACCACTAATCATAGTCTGTTTATTCATGAATGCCATTTTTTCTGTATGAAAACTTGAGAATTGAGATTTGAAAAAGCTAGGGTTCGTAAGCACAGAGAGAAAGAAGAAGATGAAAAACTGATGATTAGAGAGTAATGTAGAATTCAGAAAATCAAATGTATTTTGTTAAAACAAAATATTACTCTCAATTACAGGTGTCATGCTGTGATTTGTGCAATAATTATTAATGGACAAGATTACATGTGAAATTAAACGTAACTGCACCGCGATTGATGTGTATCTATGTGTATGTATCTATCAGTGTAACACACGCGCGCATACAGTTGTCCAACTAAATTTCAAACGTTTCTCATCAGATACTGACGGGAAAATAGCCACAAATTAAGCAATTAAATACTGACCTGTACATCAGGATTGACCAGTTGATTTCCTGTCAGGATTTGATCAGAATTACATACCTTTCTGAATGACCATCAGGATTTGACAGTCATCAGGATTTCCTCTCTGTAGCTTTCCTCAGAAATTCTCAAAATTCATCATTCCCAGTTCATTCACCAACTTATTGAAAGTAGCTTCAGGTAGTGGCTTGGTGAATATATCAACTAGTTGTAATATCCGGGAAATTAGCTACGAATTCCTAATTATTTAAATGATAATTATAGTAATATTTATTTATTTAAAAATTTGCTGCATTATGTGATTAAATGTTTAAATAATATTACGTGGATTTGTGATGTGATATTATTGTTTAAAATTATTTTTCGGTAATTATTAGTAAATTTGAGCCCGGCATATTTGTTTTAAGTAAATTAGTTTAACATTTATTTAATCATGAATTTTGTGCAGTTAAATGTTTTTAGAATATTTTTGGGATATAAATAATTTTATTAGTTAAATTAATTATTTTAAAGTTTATTTCGTTTAAAAAGGAATAATTTTTCCGTACCGCATTAGTCCCGTAAATTGCAGTCAGTGGGCTAGTTAAAGTATTAAAGCCCTCATCCTTATCTTTTAATCGTCCTTATCCTAATCCAACCCTATTCTTAAAACCCACACCACATATACACTGCACAAACACACACACAGCCCCCCCCCCCCCGTTCAGTTTCTTTTTGTGACAAACCCCCACCCTCTGTTCATTCTTTTCCGGCCACCAGTCACGCACGGCCATCATCCCCTTCCTTCCCGTTCGTGCGTAGCCGCGGGTTCAGTAGTCGCTGCCGCCTTCGTTTTTCTGTTCAATTCCAGCCAGTTCTCCGCGCAGCCACCGCGCATAGCAGCATCTGCACTGCTGTTCTCCGGTCTTCTTCTTCCAGTCACCGCAGCCGTGCCTCAATAGCCACCACTTCTGTCCATTTCTTCCTGCGATTGTGAGTTTAGTAGTTATAAAACGGGAACCTTGTTTTATTATTTTGTTTTTGTTATTATTTATGTGTGTTAAATATAAATTCGTTTTGTTTTAGTTATTAGGTGATAATTACGAATTTGTTTTATTATTAATCGTGTTGTTATAAATCATTTTTTGTAAGAATTCTTAATAATTCGTGTTGATTTTATGGATTTATTTTGATAATAATTAACTAATAATTCGTTTTGTAATAGATGGATTGTAAATCTGTTTTTGTATGAGGTTAGTTTATTAATTCGTTTTCTTGTTAAGTTTTAAGTATTATTTCAAATTTCGGTTTTACTTGTTATTGTATAATTTATGCATAATTTTGAATGTATTTTTGCGAATAATTCGAATAACTATGTCCGTGTAGAGATTTAAGTGTTTAAATTGTTTTCATGATTTAGGTATTAATTAGCAATTCATTTTGTAGTAACTAGTTGTTTATGAAATTATTTATGCAAATTTGAGAACTATTCTCGATAATAGGTCAAATGTATATAATTGGCGTATGTTACTTCGGTGTTTAAATTCATGCTATTGGTATAGTTTATTGTTTCGTTTGATTTAAGTAGTCTTTATTAGTTCATTTTCTATTATAAGTGTTATAAAGAGTTTATAAGGAATTTGAAGTATGTTAAATTATGTTTTGACAGAAAGTCTTTAGATGGTATATGTATATAAATTTCAGTGTTAACTGCTTTTGGTATTATCAAATATTCTATTTCCTATTGTGCCGGTTCTTGGAGTGTATTATTTAGTAGTGTGGTGCGGAGTTATAAATTATTTATAATTCTTAGTTGTTTTCGAATAAATTGAAGTCATTATTTGTATATCGTAGATTGATGTATTTAAAGTTAGAATTAATCTTGAGTTGTAAATAGTGGTGATAATGATTAGTATTGCGGATTACCGTGATTGTTTATACAGGTTATTATTGTGGGCTGTACTATGTGATCCGTCCTATGATTGGGGGCACATCATAGTACATGCAAAATTCTGGCTAGTCCTGTTTACGAACGGGTCATGCCGAAATTTCGAGAAGTCTATTTATTTACTTGTTATTTATTTTAAAATCATTAGAGTCTATAGAGTAATTAAATTTGATTATTTTTAATCAATTTTAAATAATAATGAAATTGATTTAATTGACCAATTAAATTAATAGTTAATTGGTGAATTTTATTAATTGATTATTAT
Organism: Heracleum sosnowskyi; assembly: GCA_030848705.1. NCBI lineage: Eukaryota > Viridiplantae > Streptophyta > Magnoliopsida > Apiales > Apiaceae > Heracleum > Heracleum sosnowskyi. Next base: position 54,557,445 of record CM061238.1, on the reverse strand, counting down.
TTAATCTTGATCATCTATAAATCGAATTTAATTATCATTTTCAAGTTGTTTTATGAGTTTAGTGTTTTATTATTTTATTATCAGGCTGATTTGATTAATTTAGTTAATTAAATAAGTTATTGGATTTCAGTTGGTTATATGTAATCATGTGTTTGTATATAAATGTGATTGATTGCTACATGCTATATTATATGTTAATAAGTTATATGTTTATAATAATGTTAGAGTCGAGTTGATGCGTGTTCATCTGTTATCTGCTACGTGTACGTGATAGTTAATATTAGTTATATTTAATTAGATTACGTTGGGTAGATAGTAATAGAAATGAGCTGAGATTATTGGTTAGTTTCTAATCTAGAAATTTGATATTATAGAGGCGAGTAAAGACAAAGGAAAAGATAAAGTTCAGTAGCATAGTTAAAGCAATATCCAGGCAAGTTTACTCAACTCGTATTCTTTTGAAGCAAGACTCTTGCCTTCCATTTCAATTATTTATTGTTGCATAAACCATTTCCATTATTGTTCTGAGATTGAGATACCTTGTTTTTGAACTTGATAACTCTATTTCATTTCATAATTCATTCTTGCAGCACTTTATAAACTATCAGATTAAACCTTGATTCCTATTGATTGTAAACCTTATTCATATGCATTTGTATCACTTTGATCCTGTTGATAATTTTAAGCAGACAGCTGAAAGTAAATGTGATTGATTGCTACGTGCTATATTATATGTTAATAAGTTATATGTTTATAATAATGTTAGAGTCGAGTTGATGCGTGTTCATCTGTTATCTGCTACGTGTACGTGATAGTTTATATTAGTTATATTTAATTAGATTGCGCTGGGTAGATAGTAATAGAAATGAGCTGAGATTATTGGTTAGTTTCTAATCTAGAAATTTGATATTATAGAGACGAGTAAAGACAAAGGAAAGGATAAAGTTCAGTAGCACAGTTAAAGCAGTATCCAGGCAAGTTTACTCAACTCGTATTCTTTTGAAGCAAGACTCTTGCCTTCCATTTCAATTATTTATTGTTGCATAAACCATTTCCATTATTGTTTTGAGATTGAGATACCTTGTTTTTGAACTTGATAACTCTATTTCATTTCATAATTCATTCTTGCAGCACTTTATAAACTATCAGATTAAACCTTGATTCCTGTTGATTGTAAACCTTATTCATATGCATTTGTATCATTTTGATCCTGTTGATAATTTTAAGCAGACAGCTGAAAGTAATAGTTTGAGGTAACTAGGTAGTCGATTGTTCCGACACCTAACTCCCAGTACTAAGTTGGAATTGGAAGTTTTTAATTAAAAATGAAATGTTTTAAGGACTGCCGACGCCAGTCAGAGTATCAGTATTATGTAGGCCAAAAGCGGCCTTGGATCCAGTTCAGTATTTGGACATACCGTGGGTATGGTCCGGAGTTTTGGTGTGACTGATCATCCACCTTAACTCATTGCGTCACAGTAAAAATCCAATTCTAACTTACAGTTTGAAGTTGATTTTCAATATTGTTCACTTTTGCCAGTTATGTTAATTCTTTCATTTATTGCCACTTTCTTGGACAGCTGAGTTCATTGTTAAACATATTGCTATTGTTGCATCATTATTTCATATTGTGCAGTTTTATATATACTTGATGAGCCTTTTGCTCACTCTTGTTGTTAACCTTGACATTTCAGTTAAGCGAGAGGATGTCGAACCCTGAGACTTGTCGCATTAGGTTCGAAGGTTCCACTGAGATTCTCGAATGCACTTTTACCCAGGAGGTTGTTATTTATAGTTGCTTTTGGACCTTAGAAGACCAGTGATGTATTAAATTTTATTATATTAGTTGTAACCTTATTTAGTTTTGGGTTGTTAGTGATAGCTCCTTATCGGGGCGTCCTAACGACAAGCGGTGGTTGATTTTAGTTTATCTGTTGTATTATCTGTTTCAGATTGTAACCTGGTGTGATCTTGGTGTGTAGTTCAGGGGTTGTTGTATTTATATTATTGTGTAGCATGTTTTATTTATTTGTTGTGGTGAGTGATGCCGGAATCTTAACCCCGGATTTCGAGGGCGTCACAGGTTGGTATCAGAGCGGCAGGTTATCAGTCACTGGAACAGATATAGGTTAGAGTCCTAGGAGATAGGGAGTATTTTGAGCAAGCTCATATCGAGTTTGAGTTGCAGATCATCGGATATGATCTTGACCTTGAGATAGGATGACCTAGAGATTATTTATATATTATCTATTAACATTATTGTTGTGCCAGTCTTCTAGTGCCCCGAGGATCGAGGCAGATGGTGTAGAGGAGATGCGGGTGTATAGTAGGACCCAGTTTTGATAGTGGTGCTTGACTGCGCTGTTGAATAGCGGATAGCTGTCTTTTACTTTGTACAATACTTTTGTTGTATCCCAAGCGCTTTATGCGTTTAACCAGTTATCTATATATACCACTTTTGTTGGCTCTCTATATTTCTGTTTCATATACCCTGTCATTTCTTTATGCACTTTAATTTGATTATATGGATGCAAATCCATTCTTGATTACCCTGTTGGATTGTCATATTCTGCCTATACTCCTGTGATCCATATTGTCATACCCTTACAGTTTATCTCCTTTGATGCAAATATACCTTTTGATACCGCTCCTTATGCATCTTAAATTGATTATACCAATGCAACTCAATTTTTGCTAACCTTGTTCAATTTTCTATATTTTGCCTATATTCTTGTGATCTATCCTTCTTTATCCTTACAGGTTGTCACCTTTGAAGCCAACCTACCTTTCGATACAGTATACATGCATTTGATATTATTGTTGACAGTTATTTCATACCATGTGAAAATCTTGTTGTATACCTCAGTATATTGCACAAGACCTTGAACCGCTTCTATCTATTGTTGATTAAACCATTTTCATACCTTGTCATTATCATACCATAAATGTTAAACTAAATGAGTTGCTTGTTTCATTTCAGAACCATGCCTCCTAGAAGATCCACTCGTTCTAATAACCAGAACCCAGAGAATAATGAAAATCCTGCAAATGCAGGGGGTCAAATGGACCCAGCTCTTGCTCAGATTCTTCAAATCTTAACTCAGCAGACAGCTAATCTGGCTCAGCAGCAACAACAGTTAATGCACCAGCAGCAGCTACAACAACAACAATTTCAGCAACAGTTACTGTAGCAGCAGCAGCAATTTCAGCAACAACAGCTACATCAACAATAGCAGCAACCGCAAGAACAAGTTGTGGCCACGGTAACATTTAAAACTTTCCAAGGCGTGAAACCACCTGAATTTAAGGGATCAGCAGATGATAAGCGTGAGCTTCATCAATATACCATACCTGCATTACTTACAATAATCTACTAATACAACTCCAAAGACCCCAATCACTTACGCACACACACCCAAGTTATAGCCTTGGAAATGAGCAACAATAAGTATCATTTGTTATTACAACTCAAATGTACTATCCGGGATCTCATCTATTATTTACAACCTTTACCTGAAGTTACAATAATAGACCTCACAATTCTATACAAGGTTTAATAATACAAACCTACTCGAAAACAACTCTTACTAAATTGAGCTGCAACTCTTCTGCTCACACCGGCAGTGTCCATCCTGCTGAACTAACTCAAGGGTGGTCTCTCCATTCCCTTGCTCTCGTAACACGAGGTGAATCGGCAATGTTTTCTTCATGCTGAAAGTATTAATAAGCAAGAATGAGCTAATAGTGCTCAGCAAGAAATCTATCCCAGTTTAAATCTTTAAACCTTTTAGGAAGATAATCCATATGGGATCAAAGCTTTTATCACTACTAGGGTCTAACCCCAAAATAGTATACCGTTCAAAATACTGTATGACCTATAATCATACTCAACTTTTCGTAATCATTTGGAAATCCTTGGTATCAGTATGATAACCCAAGACTCAAAACATATCTTTTTAAAATAGATATCAATTATTGGAATCAAGGCTTAAAGCCTATTCATTGATTCAAAACACTATACAGTTCAATGTACCGTATATCTTAAATACCTTTCCAACATATATAATCACATATCTATTTAGATATCTCATACTGTTCAAAATACTGTAAAATATCAATAATGAACACCGTTTATAAAAGAAGCAAGAATGAGCACTATAGCTCGACAATCAGATATAGCAACATAATCAGATATATGTAAGCTTATATCATAAAGGAAAACCTTTAAACTTCATTCGTATACAGAATGATATTTTCTTATTCTTTTCGTCAAAACATGCCACATAGTACGACTACTGTATGAGGAAACATCATTACTCATCACTGTCACATTATCAGTAACTCAGCGCCTAGGCTTTTGTTACAATGTGCAGCACAACTCCAATTGGAAGAAAGGGAACATACTGGAACACCCGATACACGGTGATCAGCCGTTGTATCGTAACTTTTCTTTTCTACTAGTAGAAGGACGACTTCCTGTTCGGTTATCACCCTGACCGCATATGGGCCATTGTACTAAGAGATCACTACCTCGGCGCCTATTTCGTCACCGGGCAAGCCTTGATAAATTTGGCACTACCCCGGCACCTATTTCATTGCCGTGTAGGCCTTTCCAATTCCCATGATGAAAAACATTAGTGAAACGGAAATCAGAATTTAATTCCATATTTCCCAAGTACGAATACTCGTCAAAACTTTGTAACCCTTTAGAACACCTTACTCCAGAGTAATTGAAAGGAGTAAGTCAAAGTGTGGGTTGACATTAGTCAACGAGACTACCGATGATTACTACGTATTTTGAAATCGTGACCAAGGAGTTTATTGATATTTCAGAGTTCAGCGAGTTTGAAATACTCTACTTGAATGGGGGAGCCATCCCCTAGTTATAAGTATTCTAGAGGAACAGTGGAAGTAAAACTATGTCCTCGAATTCTTGAACTAGATTCCCAGTTTTCGATGAGTTGGAAAATACTAACCGCATTTAGTTACCTTTAACTATCTTAAGATAATAGTTGGGAATCTCTATTTTAATACCTTTTCTGAAAATCAGAAATTTATATTTTTGTGTAAATAATAGAACCTTTAACCATATAATAAGGTTCTATGATTTTAAATCATATTTGGAATATTTCATAAATACCCAAATAATAAATATTAAATTATTATTCAATATAACTACTTAAGTGAATATTCAAAATAATATTCACTTAATTAAATAATAATCAACTAATAAATATTGAATTATTATTCAATATAAACACTTAAGTGAATATTCAAAATAATATTCACTTTAATTAAATAATATTCAAATAATATTTATTATAATATTATTTAAATATCCCACCTTAAATATCCCATAATATAGATATTGGAATATTTAATAAATCTTTAAAATATAACCGTCCCGGGAACCTTCCAGCTTTTGGCAGCAGTTTAAAATAATTTGACTCCCGGTCTAAGTTTTAAAACCATCGTAAGTACTCTATACTTAGAGTCTTTAACCTTTAACCTTGGTTTATATCTAGTACTTATCTAGCATATAAACCTTATACCTTATACAGCTTTTTACAAAGCGAAAACAGTTTTACGTTATTTCACAGCATTAAGCAGCATATATAGCAATACCACAACATATATCACAACAGCATCATTATATGGTATAGGGTTTGAAAACTTGCATGCATCTATCATATGCATACATCACATCTCATCATTTTTAATACTATCACATCTATATACGATGTGAGGTTTGAAAGCATGCATCTAACATATGCATATAATACATTTGAAAGCATGCATCTATCATATGCATATTATCATAATATTGTACTTTAAAATACAGCATGGGATGAGAAAACTTGCCTTGAGTCCTTGGTATTAGGGGTTCGAGACTTGTCGCAAATCTATAAACAAAGAAATACTTGATCAGTCCCCTAACGTAATCATTCGCTCATAACACTCATTTAAAGTCAACTATATGTTAAACACATCATGTAGTCACGTTATTCCTCAACAATGTTCGTGTTTTAATCGACTCGAAATAATCCTTTATCTTAGTCACAACGGTTGGTCAAAGTAGTACCCTAGAGTTGACTTTTCATAGAGTTACTATTACGTGACTCGTACTCTAACACTTTTAATAAATCGGAAAATTCGTATTTAAATACGAAACCACTTCCAAAATCATCTTGAGTATTTGTAATATTTATCATAAAAGTTTTGATCTCAAAACAGGGGTTTAACCTGGTGAAATGTATTTTCAAACTTGGATGAGCTACGGAAAGTTACTATTCACACGCCTTTCACTAAAACGCTCATATCTCCTTAACCGTTAATCGAAAAGACACACCGTTTTCGCGTGCGCGATCTAGAGAAAGAATAGCACAAAATGCTTTAAAAAAAATTCTGCTTAAGGGTATGAAAATCCCGAGAACAGCAGGTTTAGGGCAGTAGAGTGCAGAACCACTTACTCCTCGCGCAGCTTTGGTTCCGACATTTTTATAAAATCGAAATATTATCTTTTTAATCCGAAACCTTCTCGATTCACTTACTAACTGTCCATGTTAGTATCCATTTTAATATCATGACCTAATTCCATTTTTAAGGGGCTTGATCATATTCTCAAAGTTCATATAGTGAACCATTTGGTTTCCCGAAACCACTTCTACTAAAACGGGTGTTTCTCCTAAACCGTAAATCGAAACGATGCGATTCTTTCACCAAAACAAACTACACAACAGGACCTACATGATAATGGTCAGTTAGGGTTGCTTTCATGTCTTGGGTTTACCCGAGGTTTCTGCTTACACTATCTAATGAAAATTCGACATGGTAACGACGCTAATTCATGATTCCCGTGTTTTAAACACTCAAATCAACCACCAATCAACAATCAACCAACCACCAATCAAACCTCAAGTTAATACTACAAGTTTTCTGCCCAAACAAGTTCATACCAATACTCACAAGTTCATCCATCAAAATAATCACTAAACAATCACTATAACTAAGGATTCAACTTTTAATCCATACTATCACTAAACATCATCAATCTTAGCAATATAATCAAAGTATAATAAAAAGGTGTGAGAGGTTTATACCTTCCTTGATATTCAATATGGACTAACAATAGCTTGTATGCTCTCCCTTGATCCTTAATCATCCTTAACAAACCTTAAAATCCAAGAACAAAACAAGATGTCATGAGTTTACTATTCACTCTACTATTCATGCCTCAACTTTGATCCAACATTTAACCATGCTATACTTCTTTGATGGCCATGAAAATTTGGACGTACCTTGGTTATATATTGAGGGAGATATGGTCCAAATTTGGCGATTTTAGGATGAGTAGAGTTGGAGTTATGAAATTGTCTTTCCACCATGGTCAAGCTGGGCAGAAATTCGGAGAAATGAAAGAGATGGTTACTTGCTTGGTTTTTCTTTTCCTTTCTTTTGTCTAATAATGCTAATTACCAGCCATATAATTTGTGTGGTCTTTAACAAGTTTTGTCACCAATGACAAGCCTCTTTTTGAACTTGTGGTGGTGGTGAAAGTGGTGACAAGGTGGTGATTCATCACCTTGTCATCACTTGGTCATGCATATGTCACTCCTCTGCATCATGCTTATGTCATCATTTGTATCCTCAATCCTCTTATATATTGCACTTGATGATCTCATATAATACTCCTCCTTTGGTTATGGTTTAATCCACAATTTGTTACGCTTTTGTTTCGCGATAGTTTCAAGTGGTTTTAAAAACGTTTCTCTGTACCAAAGCTAGGGGATACTTTCTTGATCTTTCCATTACCTTGGTTTAATATATGATCCTAGATTTCTCACCTTGGTTTAAGATATGATCATGGATTTCTCATTCTACATACTTTCTCAAAACGATCAAATCAATACATCCTCTATTGTCCGATGAATAGTGATCAAAATTCAAAGTTGGAATCTCCCGATTCTGATCGCGTTTACATTCACTTATTCTCCTTATACATCAATAATATAACCTCGAAACATTCATTCCATATCATCCACATAGGGTGGTCTGAAAAATTTTCCATCAGCAAATTTACTATTAATCACATTTACTATTCATCAAAAATTTTTAACTAAGTCCAAAATTTGGGGTTATTACACATGACGGTCAGAGTGAGAGGACGATTCAGACAATTGAGGACATGCTTCGAGTTTGTGCATTAGATTTCAAAGGTACGTGGGACGATCATTTGCCATTAGTGGAATTCTCCTACAACAATAGTTATCATGCGAGCATTGGAATGCCACCTTATGAAGCATTGTATGGACGAAAATGTCGATCCCCTGTGTGTTGGGAAGAGGTTGGTGAACGTAAAATTTTGGGGCCAGAATTGGTTCATCAGACTAAAGAAGTGATCGAGCTTATTCAGAAGAGATTAGTAGCTGCTCAGAATCGACAGAAGAAGTATGTGGATCAGTCCAGGAAGGATATGGAATTTGAGGAAGGAGAACAAGTTCTATTGAAGATATCACCGTGGAAGGGACTCTTGAGATTTGGTAATAAGGGAAAGCTTAGCCGAAGATATGTTGGTCCATTCGAGATCCTCAAGCGAGTTGGAAAAGTTGCTTATGAGTTAGCTTTACCACCCCATATGCAGCACATTCAAAATGTATTCCATGTGTCTATGCTTAAGAAGTATCATCCCGATTCTAATCATGTCATAGAGTATGAGCCTATAGAGATTCAGCCAGATTTGTCCTATGTGGAGCAGCCGATTCAGATATTAGATCGGTAGGAGAAAGTATTAAGAAACAAGACAGTGAATCTAGTAAAAGTTTTGTGGAGGAATCCCAAGGTTGAGGAATCGACTTGGGAACTTGAGAGTGAAATGTTAGCAAAGTATCCACATCTATTTACTTAGGCTGATTCTGAGGACAGAATCCTTTGAAGGGGGGAAGGATGTAATATCCGGGAAATTAGGTACGAATTCCTAATTATTTAAATGATAATTATAGTAATATTTATTTATTTAAAAATTTGCTGCATTATGTGATTAAATGTTTAAATAATATTACGTGGATTTGTGATGTGATATTATTGTTTAAAATTATTTTTCGGTAATTATTAGTAAATTTGAGCCCGACATATTTGTTTTAAGTAAATTAGTTTAAAATTTATTTAATCATGAATTTTGTGCAGTTAAATGTTTTTAGAATAATTTTGGGATATAAATAATTTTATTAGTTAAATTAATTATTTTAAAGTTTATTTCGTTTAAAAAGGAATTATTTTTCCGTACCGCATTAGTCCCGTAAATTGCAGTCAGTGGGCTAGTTAAAGTATTAAAGCCCTCATCCTTATCTTTTAATCGTCCTTATCCTAATCTAACTCTATTCTTAAAACCCACACCACATATACACTGCACAAACACACACACAGCCCCCCCCCCCCGTTAAGTTTCTTTTTGTGACAAACCCACAAAACGGCCGCCTTTAATTTTTCCCCAATTTCCTTGTAAAACTTCCTTTAGAGGTATACATAACCGGAGGTCCCCTGATATCTGCTCTGGTTCAGGCCCGGACAGCCCCAAATGAAGTTTTCAACAATACTATGAACCCATAGGGTCAAACTACGAGAAAATATCCACAAAACAACCCGCTTCAATTTTTTCCAATTTTTCCTTATATATATAATCGGGGTCCCCTTCTATCAAGTTTGATTCAGGCCCGGATAGCCTCAAATAAATTTTTCTACAATTCTATAAACCCATATGGTCAAATTACGTGAAAAAACCCATAAAATGGACCACTTCAATTTTTCCTCGTTTTCGTTGTATAGCTGCCTTTAGAGATATACGTGACAAGGGGTCCCCTAGTATCTGCTCTGATTCAAGCCTCAACAGCCCCAAATAAAGTTTTCTGCAATTCTATAAACCCATAGGGTCAGATTACGTGAAAATACCCACAAAATGGCCCGCTTCAATTTTTCTCTGTTTTCCTTGTATAGCTTCCTTTAGAGATATGCTTAACAGGGGGTCCCCTGGTATTTGCTCCAATTCAGGCCCTGACAACCCCAAATGAAGTTTTCTACAATTCTATAAACCCATAGGGTCATATCATGTGAAAATTTCCACAAAACGGCCGCCTTCAATTTTTTCATGTTTTCCTTGTATAGCTGCCTATAGAGATATACGTAACCGGGGGTCTCGTGGTGTCTGCTCTGATTCAGGCCGGACAGCCCCCAAATGAAGTTTTCTACAATTCTATAAACCCATAGTGTCAAATTACGTGAAAATACCCACAAAATAGACCACTTCAATTTTTCCCCATTTTCCTTGTATAGATGTCTTTAGAGATATACGTGACCAGGGGTCCCCTAGTATTTGCTATGATTCAGGCCTGAACAGCCCCAAATAAAGTTTTCTGCAATTCTATAAACCCATAGTGTTAGATTACGTGAAAATACCCACAAAACAGTCCGCTTCAATTTTTCTCCATTTTCCCTTTATAGCTGCCTTTAGAGATATGTGTAACCGGGGGTCCTCTGGTATTTGCTCCGATTCTGGCCTTGACAGACTCAAATAAAATTTTCTACAGTTCTATAAACCCACAAGGTCAAATTATGTGAAAATACCCACAAAACGGCCGCCTTTAATTTTTCCCCATTTTCCTTATAAAGCTGCCTTTAGAGGTATACGTAACCGGAGGTCCCCTGATATCTGCTTCGGTTTAGGCCCGGACATCCCCAATTGAAGTTTTCTACAATACTATGAACCCATAGGGTCAAACTATGAGAAAATATCGACAAAACAGCCCACTTCAATTTTTTCCAATTTTTCCTTGTGTACCCTTTAGAGGTATACATAATCGGGGTCCCCTAGTATCAACTTTGATTCAGACCCGGACAGCCTCAAATGAATTTTTCTACAATTCTATAAACCCATAGGGTCAAATTACGTAAAAATACCCACAAAACGGCCCACTTCAATTTTTCATGTTTTCTTTGTATAGCTGCCTATAGAAATATACGTAACCGGGGGTCCCGTGGTATCTGCTCCGATTCAGGCCCGGACAACCCCCAAATGAAGTTTTCTACAATTCTACCCATAGGGTCAAATTACGTGAAAATACCGACAAAATGGAACACTTCAATTTTTTCCCCATTTTCCTTGTATAACTGCCTCTAGAGATATACATAACTAGGGGTCCCCTAGTATCTGCTCTGATTCAGGCCTAAACAGCCTCAAATAAAGTTTTCTGCAATTCTATAAACCCATGGGGTAAGATTACGTGAAAATACCCACAAAACGGCCCACATCAATTTGTCCCCATATTACTTGTATACCCTTTAGAGATATGCTTAACCGAGGGTCCCTAGGTACTTGCTCCAATTCGGGCCCTGGGAGCCCCAAATGAAATTTTCTACAATTCTATAAACCCACAAGGTCAAATTATGTGAAAATACCCACAAAACGGCCGCCTTCAATTTTTCCCCAATTTCCTTGTAAAACTTCCTTTAGAGGTATACATAACCGGAGGTCCCCTGATATCTGCTCTGGTTCAGGCCCGGACAGCCCCAAATGAAGTTTTCTACAATACTATGAACCCATTGGGTCAAACTACGAGAAAATATCCACAAAACAACCCGCTTCAATTTTTTCCAATTTTTCCTTATATATATAATCGGGGTCCCCTTCTATCAAGTTTGATTCAGGCCCGGATAGCCTCAAATAAATTTTTCTACAATTCTATAAACCCATAGGGTCAAATTACGTGAAAATACCCATAAAATGGACCACTTCAATTTTTCCTCGTTTTCGTTGTATAGCTGCCTTTAGAGATATACGTGACAAGGGGTCCCCTAGTATCGGCTCTGATTCAAGCCTCAACAGCCCCAAATAAAGTTTTCTGCAATTGTATAAACCCATAGGGTCAGATTACGTGAAAATACCCACAAAATGGCCCGCTTCAATTTTTCTCTGTTTTCCTTGTATAGCTTCCTTTAGAGATATGCTTAATAGGGGGTCCCCTGGTATTTGCTCCGATTCAGGCCCTGACAATCCCAAATGAAGTTTTCTACAATTCTATAAACCCATAGGGTCATATCATTTGAAAATTTTCACAAAACGGCCGCCTTCAATTTTTTCATGTTTTCCTTGTATAGCTACCTATAGATATATACGTAATCGGGGGTCCCGTGGTGTCTGCTCTGATTCAGGCCGGACAGCCCCCAAATGAAGTTTTCTACAATTCTATAAACCCATAGTGTCAAATTACGTGAAAATACCCACAAAATAGACCACTTCAATTTTTCCCCATTTTCCTTGTATAGATGTCTTTAGAGATATATGTGACCAGGGGTCCCCTAGTATTTGCTATGATTCAGGCCTGAACAACCACAAATAAAGTTTTCTGCAATTCTATAAACCCATAGGGTCAGATTACGTGAAAATACCCACAAAACGGCCCACTTCAATTTTTCCCTATTTTTCTTGTATAGCTGCCTTTAGAGATATGCTTAACCGGGGGTCCCTTGGTATTTGCTTCGATTCAGGCCCTAACAGCCACAAATGAAGTTTTCTACAAATCTATAAACCTATAGGGTCAAATTATGTGAAAATATCCACAAAACGGTCGCCTTCAATTTTTCCCCATTTTCCTGGTAAAGCTGCCTTTAGAGGTATACGTAACCGGGCTCCCCTGATATCTGCTCCGGTTCAGGCCTGGACAACCCCAAATGAAGTTTTCTACAATACTATGAACCTATAGTGTCAAACTACGAGAAAATATCCTTAAAATTGCCCGCTTCAATTTTTTCCCATTTTCCTTGAATTCCCTTTAGAGGTATACATAATCGAGGGTCCTCTGGTATCTGCTTCCATTCAGGCCTGGACAGCCCCAAATGAAGATTTCTACAATTCGGTAAACCCATAGGGTCAAATTACGTGAAAATACCCACAAAACGGCTGTAATAACCCAAATTTTTTGTACGTATAAAAGACCTTGATGAATAGTACTTTGTTGATTAAGGAAAAACTTTTCAGACCACACTATATACGTGTTAGAGAACCGAAGTTTCGAGATTGTATTGTTGTTTACTATGCAAATAAAAGAATGCAAAAGTTGTCAGAATTCGAAGATTTTCGTTTTCACTATTAATCCGTAATATTCGAGATATTGTAGAATACGTTGATGATATCAAGACTCAGAGATTTAATGAAGCTAGGAATTTCACGAATATACATTTCCCCAAGGTACTAACACACCAAGGACATTCACCTTGAACATTTTGTAACAAAACGATTTAGAAACCGTTCAGGTATTATAGTGAGATTAAGCGTAAAGAGAATATGTAATGAATTATGATCAAACAAGAAAATTCGTGTATTGGACAAGCACACACACAGCCCCCCCCCCCCCCCGTTCAGTTTCTTTTTGTGACAAACCCCCACCCTCTGTTCATTCTTTTCCGACCACCATCCCCTTCCTTCCCGTTCGCGCGCAGCCGCGGGTTCAGTAGCCGTCGCCGCCTTCATTTTTCTGTTCAATTCCGGCCAGTTCTCCGCGCAGCCGCCGCACACAGCAGCACCTCCACCGCTATTCTCCGGTCTTCTTCTTCCGGTCACCGCAACCGTGCCTCAATAGCCACCACTTCTGTCCATTTCTTCCTGCCGATTGTGAGTTTAGTAGTTATAAAACGGGAACCTTGTTTTATTATTTTGTTTTTGTTATTATTTATGTGTTTTAAATATAAATTCGTTTTGTTTTAGTTATTAGGTGATAATTACGAATTTGTTTTATTATTAATCGTGTTGTTATAAATCGTTTTTCGTAAGAATTCTTAATAATTCGTGTTGATTTTATGGATTTGTTTTGTTAATAATTAACTAATAATTCATTTTGTAATAGATGGATTGTAAATCTGTTTTTGTATGAGGTTAGTTTATTAATTCGTTTTCTTGTTAAGTTTTAAGTATTATTTCAAATTTCGGTTTTACTTGTTATTGTATAATTTATGCAGAATTTTGAATGTATTTTTGCGAATAATTCGAATAACTATGTCTGTAATATCCGTGAATTTTATTATTTGATTAAATGATATATGTAATCTAAAATATTTATTTTGGAATATTGGAATATTATTATATGATATTTAGTGTGTGATTATGTGCTAAATGGTGAGTCGGAAGCCCCTTTCAAAAATTTCGTCATTTGGAATTTTCTTCAAATTTGAGCCGTTTTGATAATTCAAGAGCCCGTTGAAATTTCGTACATTCATTTTTAATTCTTCGTCTTTCGTATTCGAATCGTTATCGAAAGGGTTATGGGATTCTATTTAACCCTACCTATTTGATTCTGCAAATTAATTTCAATTTTTGATCCGAAAAAGGAAAAATCGTTCCGAACCCTAATTGCTTAAGGGGACGGATTTATCGTTCTATATCAATATTGAAGTTGTTATAGCCCTAGTATTCTTGAGCATTAGTTATATAATGATATATATCAATTTGGATAATCATCAACCTTTTTAACCCCTTACTTTTCGTAAAACGTGTTTTTGACCTAATTAGGGTTTTTAAACGATCTAACGAATCAATATCGATCCAAAAATGTTATTTGGGGTATTATTTTTCCAAAAATATAAAATGACCAATCAGACTTCATAACCCTAGCAATTCTTCAGAAATTACTCAAAAAAATCCGAAATTCCCAAATAATTATTTTGTGTTCTTGATCTTCAATCAATTCGTTCTAAGGGTTATTGAAGTCCAAATTTGAAGTTCTTATACTCAAATCAAAGCCCCAAAAATCTAGTTTCAGAATCATCCAACCTCATCATCATCTGGTAAGTATTCGATTTTATATTGATTTTACAAGTTTCGAATTAAAATTAGGGTTCTTGATTCGATTTGGGGATTTTCATTCTGTTGATTCTCCGTTCAATTGGTTGCTTCTAACATGTTCCTAGGGTTCTAATTAGCAAGAATCCATGCTTTAATTTCATGTTTATGTTCGATTTAGTCGGGTTTGATTTTCGGGTTTTGACCCGATTTCTTCTTTCAATTCGTACGTTCTTGATATTGATCTGACATTGTTTTTGGTAGAGGGCTTTTATTGTATGAGTTATAAGCTTCATTTTGGTATATTAATCTTTGAGTTTCATGTAGGATTTAAGTAGATCGGGTTTCCGGCCGAGGTCGTCGCCGGCGAGTTCTTTGAATGAATTCTGGGCACGATTCCGGCATGGGACAGATGTGTGTGTATGTGGGTTGTGTTTGTCTTGCAAAAGCGAACAAAAGCCCTATAGTTTGGTTTTGTTTTGATCGGAAACGGCGAAGTCCGGCCACCGGACGCCGGCCGGATTCTGGAAAACCCAGATTCCGGCGGGTTGTTCTTGGTGACCCGGATTCGTTCTTCCCGACCCGTTTACCCGATTTTTCGACCCGGTTTCAATCTTCAAAACCCTAATTCATTTTCAGAAAACTGTTTTTGAATTTTATTTTTAAATTTAATTCGAAAATAGTTTAAAAACTAAAAAAATTCATATTTTTATTTTAAAAATATATTTTAATATCAGAAAAATTCTGATAAATTATATTTATTATTTTAAATCCGAAAATTGATTAAACTTAATTATGTTAATTATTTTTAATTAATAATTAATTTATTAATTAATTGGTTAATTCTTTTAATCAATTAATTCTTAAAAATTAATTATTAATTAGATTTAATTAATTAAAAATTCAGTTTAATTATTTTCAAGCCTATTTAATTATTAAAAAAATAGTTTGAGTATTTAAAGAGTGTCAATTAATTTTATTAATTGATTTATTTTCATTTAAATGTTTATATTGGATTTAAAAATCCGATTTTTGATTTAAAATTTGTAACGACTTATTAAAAATTCAAATGAGTTCCGTATGATGTTTTAAAAATGTTTATAAGTGCTATATGGTTCATATTAATTGTGTGTCGTGTTTTATAGTCTGTATATGCCCGTGCTAGGGCAAATATCTGAGTTTTAAATATCGTAAATTATACCGGACGTCCGATACGTAACCGGTTACTTGTTTAAATGTGATTATTGATTGAATAAGTGTCGAGAGTAGAACGAGAATAGTTAGACTTATTGTGATGAGTTGTTTAATTATAGAATCGAGTTCCCGGAGCAAGGGAAAGGGGAAAGTAGAGTGAGCAGAATCGATCCGACAGCAGCTTAGACCAGGCAAGTATCTGTGCCTTTACTGGTGATAAAAATTATTATTGTCTTGATTACTTGAATACCGTTATCCCCAGAACAATTCAAATTATCCATCTTTTAACCGCATTTGGACAACTGATTCCATTTCCTTAGAAATTCTTGATTCTTTGATTTGATCTGCATCGGAAAACCTTATTTCCAATTTACTTGATTATTGTTTACCACCTATTGTGGTTATTTACCATCCTTTGATTTTCATTGGCAACCTTTGATTATTTGACTTCCATCTTGACTACCAATTACGGTTATCGATTAACGATTACCAATATTGATTCCCTTATTGAATGAGTACACTGTACCATTGAAATTACTCCATGATTATTTCTTGACCTTCACTTGATACTGAACAGTTGAAGCTCTTTTGCAATTACTATATATTCAGTTTATCTTATTGAGCATGTTATTGTTTATACCCTATTATAGAATTGGCATGTGTTTTTAAAAATGGACCAGTAATTGGTCGGGCCATATTTATGGTCGGAATAACTTAAGGCCCAGATTGGCCTGGGATCCAGTAGAGGACTATGACATGAGCTAGTCCGGGGTTGATGCGTGGCTGGCCAGCAGCACAACCTTTGATTTGAATAAAATTTATAAGCCAAATTCTAATTCTTTACTTCGATCATTATTGATACAAAGCATGTGTTAGCTAAATATTGTTGATTCTGATATCTTAAATTCATATCCTTACAACTGTGATAGAAATGATTCGTTGATGTTTGCTGAGCAATTTTGGCTCACTCTTGCTTGTTGTTTTCTAACCCTATTCCAGTGAAACGAGAGTATGAGTTGGCATAGCGTGACCGATAGTTCACCAGCAGCCAGGAGAGCCCCTCGAGTCACTGTCATTGGCAGGGTAGTTGTTGTTTTGCTTTCTAGATTTAATGTCTAGATTTGAATTTTAGTTGTGATGTAATAACTCTGATAGAACTGGTTTGTAATAATAAAATATTGTAGTAGCTTGTGTTCATTGCCATAATCTGATGCGGTCTTGGTCAAGGGGTATTTGTGTCTTTATATATATTATGCATGTGTTAAATAGTGTTCCGTTGGTCGGATGACTCCTCAAATCTGTACCCCGGGTTTGGAGGGCGTCACAGTTGGTATCAGAGCAACAGGTTATGGCATTTGAAACAAGTTAGGACTTAGGGTCCAGGATAACATAGAGAGTTAGGAAGTCACGTAAGGATATTAGGAGGTCAACTAGGGATATTACGCGTAGTAATTAAATGTGGTTATAATTGCAGCCCCCTAGTTCTAGTTCAGACTCAGACCCTTCCGAGGATACGATAGCAGAGATACCTACACCCGTTGAGAGAGCAGGACCGTCTCGGCCAGTGCGATATCAGCCTAGGCATCAGGGCCCAGTAGTCAGGAGAGATCAGATACCTTGTCCTATTCCACTCCGACAAGTAGCCCCAGCACCAGCGTCTCAGGCATCAGTTTGTGGGCCTTTGTATCAGTTATGTGAGCCGCCAGTTCCACACCATGTGTATCAGAGGGTGAGAAGAGAGAAGGATTTCCTTTATGGACAGGTTATGGAGATGGGTAGGATTCGTTCGATCGAGGCAGCCGCTGTTAGGGAGAGAGACAGACTTAGAGATCAGATGGGAGACATTCAGATGAGGTTTAGGGTTACGAGGACTTTGGTTGAGACTCGATTGCATGGATTAGCTTCTAGTCGAGAGGGAGAGACAGTAGCAGGGATGAGACAGATTTTGGATTATGCGATGAGTGAGATTGCAGAGGTTTCAGGACCCCCGTTATGGCCGGCAGGAGCAGGTGATCTGTGAGCAGGTATCGGTAGCAGACAGAGGTGACATGGATGTATGGTTCTAGATAGTTAGTATATAGATGCATATTGTAGAATCAGCAGTGCACCGGGCTTATAGGAACGCCTCGGGTTGTTGTTGCATTTTTGTTGTTGTATTGCTGGTCGGCAGTTATGGTTCAGCCATGATATATTTTCTTTTGAAGCATTCTACGCTTGTACTAACTCTATCTATATATATATATGATAAACCTCTTTTATAGAGCTGTGTTTATTCCCCTGTCATTCATTTCCAGCATCATAACTGTTATTCTACTTATTGCAACGAGTGTATCCATGCACCGTTGAGAAGATCTGTAAACCTTCGAGATATCAATTGTGATCCTTCCTTCTCTTATATGAACTGTTTGATTAAGCCAATTATTGTTTATTCATCAGCGATATGGCTCCTAGACGACAAACCCGTTCAACTGATACTTCTGACCAAGAAGGTCAACAAAATACACCTCCCACGGGCCGCGTGGACCCGATGGTAATCCAGTTGTTAAATACCCTTACTCAACAGACTGCCGCATTAGCACAGCAGCAACGTGCATTTCAGCAACAGCTCTTAGAACAGCAGCAACAACATCAGCAACATCAGCATCAGCAGCATCAGCAACAGCACCAGCAAGCAGCACCGGCAGTTACGTTCAAATCTTTCCAGGCAGCAAAACCTCCAGAATTCAAAGGATCAGCAGACCCTGTAGAGGCTAAGGCATGGCTGAAAGAGATGGAAAAGGCTTTTGCCTTGATAGAGGTGACAGAGGATAAGAAGACAGAGTATGCAAGCTATTTTCTGAAGAATGAGGCTAGTTATTGGTGGGAAACGAGTAGGGCTATGGAGCCCGAGGGATTGATTACGTGGGCAAGATTTACAGAGTTGTTTTTGGAAAGATATTTTCCGGACTATATGAGAGATCAGATGGAATTAAAGTTTTTGGAATTAAAGCAGGGAAGCATGACAGTGCCCCAATATGAAACAAGGTTTACGGAGTTGTCAAGGTTTGTTCCAACCTATGTGGATACGGAAAAGAAGAAGGCCAAGAGGTTCCAGCAGGGACTGAGGTCTTGGATTCGTAGTAAGTTAGCTGTATTGGAGTTGGACACCTATGCAGCGGTGGTCCAAAAGGCAATGATTGCGGAGGCAGAGAGTGATTCTTACATGAGAGAGAAGGAGAACAAGAAAAGGAAAGCAGGGATACCCGATAAGGGACAGCAGCAGGGAAGTTTTCAAGGACAAGCAAATAAGAAGCTGGGATTTCAGCACGGAAGGAATACAAGTTTCAGGAAACCAGACACCGGAAACGTAGGACAAGATAACCGTCTACTAACCGGCGGTCAGCAGGGACTTTCTAGACCCCCACTACCAGAATGCAAGACATGCGGGAAGCGACATCTAGGGATATGCCATCGATTGACTGTCACATGCTTTAAATGCAATCAGAAGGGACATTATTCCCGGGATTGCAAGATAGGCATCGTGTGTCATCGGTGTAAGAAACCAGGTCACATGATTAAGGACTGCAGAGCACCAGCAACCGTGAACAATATGATTCGGGCAATTGAAGCACCCCCAGTTGTTAACGTCCAGCCGTTAGCCAGGACCTACAATATGTCAATGGGAGAAGCAGTGAGAGATTCCGACGTGGTGGCAGGTACACTTCTAGTAAATTCTATTCCTGCACAAGTGTTAATAGATTCGGGAGCGACGAAGTCTTTTATTTCTGAAACGTTTGCTCGTAGATTGGATTGCGTAATGAAACCTTTAAGTGGAGTGTTGACTATAGAGATAGCTAATCAGGATCGTATCGCGGTCAGTTCATATTATCCCCGTTGTGAGATAGAGATTTTGGGAAATCGTTTTTATGTTGACTTGTTACCTTTTAAGTTAGGTGAATTTGATGTGATATTAGGGATGGATTGGTTGACTGAGCATGATGCAAG
This sequence comes from Heracleum sosnowskyi, assembly GCA_030848705.1. NCBI lineage: Eukaryota > Viridiplantae > Streptophyta > Magnoliopsida > Apiales > Apiaceae > Heracleum > Heracleum sosnowskyi. Next base: position 54,537,443 of record CM061238.1, on the reverse strand, counting down.
TATTGATTGTAAGAATAAGAGGGTTACTTTGATTACCCTAGAAAAGAAAGAGATAATATTTAGAGGAGAGAAACAAAGGAAGGGGTTCCTGACAATGATTCAGGCTAAGAGGTTATTAAGGCAAGGTTGTGAGGCGTATCTAGCTTATGTAATAGATATAGATAAGGAAGTTTCTAAGTTAGAAGATATTCCAGTCGTAAATGAGTTTCCAGATGTTTTTCCGGAAGAATTACCAGGTTTACCTCCAGATAGAGAAATTGAATTTGCGATAGACTTAGTACCGGGCGCGGAGCCAGTATCGAAGGCCCCTTACAGAATGGCACCAGTGGAGATGAAGGAATTGGCTGATCAACTGCAAGATTTGCTAAAAAAAGGAATTATTAGACCCAGCGTTTCACCGTGGGGAGCACCAGTACTGTTTGTCAAGAAAAAGGATGGAAGCATGAGATTGTGTATAGACTATCGGGAGTTGAACAAGCTGACCATTAAGAACAAGTATCCGTTACCTCGAATAGATGATCTGTTTGACCAGCTGAAGGGAGCGGTACATTTTTCGAAGATCGACCTACGGTCAGGATATCACCAATTGAAGATTAGACCAGACGACATACCGAAGACAGCCTTTCGAACAAGGTATGGGCACTATGAATTTTTAGTAATGGCGTTTGGACTAACGAATGCACCCGCAGCTTTTATGGATCTAATGAACAGGATTTTCAAGAGATATTTGGACAAGTTTGTAGTGGTATTCATCGACGACATCTTGATATACTCAAGGACAGAAGAAGAGCATGCAGACCAGTTGCGAATTGTGTTAGAAACGTTGAGACAAGAAGGACTATACGCGAAGTTTTCCAAGTGTGAATTCTGGTTGAAAGAAGTTCATTTCTTAGGACACGTGGTGAGCAGCGAAGGCATCAAAGTGGACCCAGCAAAGATAGAGGCAGTGAAAGATTGGGAGAGACCAAGGACACCGACTGAAGTCAGAAGTTTCTTGGGATTAGCCGGATACTACCGGAGATTTGTGCAAGATTTTGCAAAGATAGCTACTCCAATGACCAAGCTGACAAGGAAAAGCGAGCGATTCATATGGAACGATAAATGCGAAGAAGGCTTCCAAGAGTTAAAGAAAAGACTAACTACGGCACCGGTATTGATGTTACCAGACGATCAAGGTCATTTCGTAATCTATAGTGATGCGTCGTACAAAGGATTAGGATGCGTACTTATGCAACATGACAAGGTGATTGCTTATGCGTCAAGACAGTTGAGACCCCACGAACAGAAGTACCCTACACACGATTTGGAGTTAGCAGCTATTGTGTTTGCTTTGAAGATATGGAGACACTACTTGTATGGAGAGAGATGTGAAATTTACACCGATCACAAAAGTTTGAAGTATATCTTTACTCAGAAAGAGCTGAACATGAGGCAACGAAGATGGTTAGAACTAATCAAGGACTACGACGTTTCTATCAACTATCATCCCGGCAAGGCAAATGTGGTAGCAGATGCATTGAGCAGAAAAGAGAGATTAAATACACTAATGATGACCAAAGAATTATACAAGGAATTTGAGAAATTGGAAATCGAAGTAATTAATCCGAAGGACGCTACGGAAATAATTTATACCATGACGTTTCAACCTGAATTGTTGGAGAAGATACGAAAGTGCCAAGAGCAAGTTATGAACGACGATGTGAGTAAAATGACAGGTGAGGAAATATGTAGCCAACCGGACGACAAAGGGATCTTGAGATTTGCTTCTCGGATATGGATACCTAACGTAACGGAACTGAAAAGTGAGATTCTGCACGAAGCACATAACTCGAAGTATTCAATTCATCCAGGGAGTACGAAGATGTATCGAGATCTAAAGACGAACTTTTGGTGGCCAGATATGAAGAGAGAGATTGCGGAATGGGTAAGTAAATGCTTTACGTGTCAAAGAGTTAAGGCGGAACATCAGAGACCAAGTGGATTACTTCAACCATTGGAGATTCCCGAATGGAAGTGGGAACACATTGCGATGGACTTTGTAGTAGGATTGCCTAGAACCAAAGCTAACCATGATGCCATCTGGGTTGTCGTGGATCGATTGACGAAATCTGCGCATTTTCTTCCGATTAACGAGAGATTCTCGCTGGATAAGTTAGTTCATATGTACATAAAAGAAATCGTAGTACGACATGGAGTTCCAGTATCGATAGTGTCTGATAGAGACCCTCGATTCAATTCAAGATTTTGGAGGAGTTTTCAAGAGTGTTTGGGCACCGAGTTGAGAATGAGTACGGCTTATCATCCGCAGACGGACGGTCAAAGCGAAAGGACAATTCAGACTATTGAAGATATGCTTAGGACGTGTGCACTTGATTTTGAAGGCAGTTGGGACGATCATCTACCCTTGGTGGAATTTTCATATAATAATAGTTTTCACGCGAGCATCGGAATGCCACCGTACGAAGCTTTGTATGGACGAAAGTGTCGATCTCCAGTATATTGGGAAGAAGTTGGTGAACGGAAAATGATAGGACCAGAACTAGTACAACGAACAAAAGAAGTGGTTCAATTGATTCAGAGAAGATTGATAACAGCTCAAGACCGACAGAAGAAGTATGCGGATCTAGCCAGAAAGGATGTGGGATTCGAAGAAGGAGAGCAAGTGTTACTAAAGGTTTCACCATGGAAAGGATTACTTAGATTTGGAAAGAAAGGGAAGTTGAGTCCGAGATATGTTGGGCCGTTTGAGATTTTGAAGAAAGTGGGCGAAGTAGCTTACGAGTTGGCATTGCCACCGCATATGCAGCACGTTCATAATGTATTTCATGTATCTATGCTTAAGAGGTATCGACCAGATTCGAATCATGTAATAGAGTATGAACCAATAGAGGTCCAGGCAGATTTATCGTATGTAGAACGACCAATTCAGATAGTGGACCGTAAGGAGAAAGTACTAAGGAATAAGACAGTAGCGTTAGTGAGAGTTTTGTGGAGGAATCCTAAAGTAGAAGAGTCTACCTGGGAGTTAGAGAGTGAGATGTTAGAGAAGTATCCCCAGTTGTTTCCTTGATCTGATTCTGAGGACAGAATCCTATTAAGGGGGGAAGGATGTAATATCCGTGAATTTTATTATTTGATTAAATGATATATGTAATCTAAAATATTTATTTTGGAATATTGGAATATTATTATATGATATTTAGTGTGTGATTATGTGCTAAATGGTGAGTCGGAAGCCCCTTTCAAAAATTTCGTCATTTGGAATTTTCTTCAAATTTGAGCCGTTTTGATAATTCAAGAGCCCGTTGAAATTTCGTACATTCATTTTTAATTCTTCGTCTTTCGTATTCGAATCGTTATCGAAAGGGTTATGGGATTCTATTTAACCCTACCTATTTGATTCTGCAAATTAATTTCAATTTTTGATCCGAAAAAGGAAAAATCGTTCCGAACCCTAATTGCTTAAGGGGACGGATTTATCGTTCTATATCAATATTGAAGTTGTTATAGCCCTAGTATTCTTGAGCATTAGTTATATAATGATATATATCAATTTGGATAATCATCAACCTTTTTAACCCCTTACTTTTCGTAAAACGTGTTTTTGACCTAATTAGGGTTTTTAAACGATCTAACGAATCAATATCGATCCAAAAATGTTATTTGGGGTATTATTTTTCCAAAAATATAAAATGACCAATCAGACTTCATAACCCTAGCAATTCTTCAGAAATTACTCAAAAAAATCCGAAATTCCCAAATAATTATTTTGTGTTCTTGATCTTCAATCAATTCGTTCTAAGGGTTATTGAAGTCCAAATTTGAAGTTCTTATACTCAAATCAAAGCCCCAAAAATCTAGTTTCAGAATCATCCAACCTCATCATCATCTGGTAAGTATTCGATTTTATATTGATTTTACAAGTTTCGAATTAAAATTAGGGTTCTTGATTCGATTTGGGGATTTTCATTCTGTTGATTCTCCGTTCAATTGGTTGCTTCTAACATGTTCCTAGGGTTCTAATTAGCAAGAATCCATGCTTTAATTTCATGTTTATGTTCGATTTAGTCGGGTTTGATTTTCGGGTTTTGACCCGATTTCTTCTTTCAATTCGTACGTTCTTGATATTGATCTGACATTGTTTTTGGTAGAGGGCTTTTATTGTATGAGTTATAAGCTTCATTTTGGTATATTAATCTTTGAGTTTCATGTAGGATTTAAGTAGATCGGGTTTCCGGCCGAGGTCGTCGCCGGCGAGTTCTTTGAATGAATTCTGGGCACGATTCCGGCATGGGACAGATGTGTGTGTATGTGGGTTGTGTTTGTCTTGCAAAAGCGAACAAAAGCCCTATAGTTTGGTTTTGTTTTGATCGGAAACGGCGAAGTCCGGCCACCGGACGCCGGCCGGATTCTGGAAAACCCAGATTCCGGCGGGTTGTTCTTGGTGACCCGGATTCGTTCTTCCCGACCCGTTTACCCGATTTTTCGACCCGGTTTCAATCTTCAAAACCCTAATTCATTTTCAGAAAACTGTTTTTGAATTTTATTTTTAAATTTAATTCGAAAATAGTTTAAAAACTAAAAAAATTCATATTTTTATTTTAAAAATATATTTTAATATCAGAAAAATTCTGATAAATTATATTTATTATTTTAAATCCGAAAATTGATTAAACTTAATTATGTTAATTATTTTTAATTAATAATTAATTTATTAATTAATTGGTTAATTCTTTTAATCAATTAATTCTTAAAAATTAATTATTAATTAGATTTAATTAATTAAAAATTCAGTTTAATTATTTTCAAGCCTATTTAATTATTAAAAAAATAGTTTGAGTATTTAAAGAGTGTCAATTAATTTTATTAATTGATTTATTTTCATTTAAATGTTTATATTGGATTTAAAAATCCGATTTTTGATTTAAAATTTGTAACGACTTATTAAAAATTCAAATGAGTTCCGTATGATGTTTTAAAAATGTTTATAAGTGCTATATGGTTCATATTAATTGTGTGTCGTGTTTTATAGTCTGTATATGCCCGTGCTAGGGCAAATATCTGAGTTTTAAATATCGTAAATTATACCGGACGTCCGATACGTAACCGGTTACTTGTTTAAATGTGATTATTGATTGAATAAGTGTCGAGAGTAGAACGAGAATAGTTAGACTTATTGTGATGAGTTGTTTAATTATAGAATCGAGTTCCCGGAGCAAGGGAAAGGGGAAAGTAGAGTGAGCAGAATCGATCCGACAGCAGCTTAGACCAGGCAAGTATCTGTGCCTTTACTGGTGATAAAAATTATTATTGTCTTGATTACTTGAATACCGTTATCCCCAGAACAATTCAAATTATCCATCTTTTAACCGCATTTGGACAACTGATTCCATTTCCTTAGAAATTCTTGATTCTTTGATTTGATCTGCATCGGAAAACCTTATTTCCAATTTACTTGATTATTGTTTACCACCTATTGTGGTTATTTACCATCCTTTGATTTTCATTGGCAACCTTTGATTATTTGACTTCCATCTTGACTACCAATTACGGTTATCGATTAACGATTACCAATATTGATTCCCTTATTGAATGAGTACACTGTACCATTGAAATTACTCCATGATTATTTCTTGACCTTCACTTGATACTGAACAGTTGAAGCTCTTTTGCAATTACTATATATTCAGTTTATCTTATTGAGCATGTTATTGTTTATACCCTATTATAGAATTGGCATGTGTTTTTAAAAATGGACCAGTAATTGGTCGGGCCATATTTATGGTCGGAATAACTTAAGGCCCAGATTGGCCTGGGATCCAGTAGAGGACTATGACATGAGCTAGTCCGGGGTTGATGCGTGGCTGGCCAGCAGCACAACCTTTGATTTGAATAAAATTTATAAGCCAAATTCTAATTCTTTACTTCGATCATTATTGATACAAAGCATGTGTTAGCTAAATATTGTTGATTCTGATATCTTAAATTCATATCCTTACAACTGTGATAGAAATGATTCGTTGATGTTTGCTGAGCAATTTTGGCTCACTCTTGCTTGTTGTTTTCTAACCCTATTCCAGTGAAACGAGAGTATGAGTTGGCATAGCGTGACCGATAGTTCACCAGCAGCCAGGAGAGCCCCTCGAGTCACTGTCATTGGCAGGGTAGTTGTTGTTTTGCTTTCTAGATTTAATGTCTAGATTTGAATTTTAGTTGTGATGTAATAACTCTGATAGAACTGGTTTGTAATAATAAAAGATTGTAGTAGCTTGTGTTCATTGCCATAATCTGATGCGGTCTTGGTCAAGGGGTATTTGTGTCTTTATATATATTATGCATGTGTTAAATAGTGTTCCGTTGGTCGGATGACTCCTCAAATCTGTACCCCGGGTTTGGAGGGCGTCACAATGTCCGTGTAGAGATTTAAGTGTTTAAATTGTTTTCATGATTTAGGTATTAATTAGAAATTCGTTTTGTAGTAACCAGTTGTTTATGAAATTATTTAATCAAATTTGAGAACTATTCTCGATAATAGGTCAAATGTATATAATTGGCGTATGTTGCTTCGGTGTTTAAATTCATGTTATTGGTATAGTTTATTGTTTTGTTTGATTTAAGTAGTCTTTATTAGTTCATTTTCTATTATAAGTGTTATAAAGAGTTTATAAGGAATTTGAAGTATGTTAAATTATGTTTTGACAGAAAGTCTTTAGATGGTATATGTATATAAATGTCAGTGTTAACTGCTTTTGGTATTATCAAATATTCTATTTCCTATTGTGCAGGTTCTTGGAGTGTATTATTTAGTAGTGTGGTGCGGAGTTATAAATTATTTATAATTCTTAGTTGTTTTCGAATAAATTGAAGTCATTATTTGTATATCGTAGATTGATGTATTTAAAGTTAGAATTAATCTTGAGTTGTAAATAGTGGTGATAATGATTAGTATTGCGGATTACCGTGATTGTTTATACAGGTTATTATTGTGGGCTGTACTATGTGATCCGTCCTATGATTGGGGGCGCAGCATAGTACATGCAAAATTCTGGCTAGTCCTGTTTACGAACGGGTCATGCCGAAATTTCGAGAAGTCTATTTATTTACTTGTTATTTATTTTAAAATCATTAGAGTCTATAGAGTAATTAAATTTGATTATTCTTAATCAATTTTAAATAATAATGAAATTGATTTAATTGACCAATTAAATTAATAGTTAATTGGTGAATTTTATTAATTGATTATTATTTAATCTTGATTATGTATAAATCGAATTTAATTATCATTTTCAAGTTGTTTTATGAGTTTAGTGTTTTATTATTTTATTATCAGGCTGATTTGATTAATTTAGTTAATTAAATAAGTTATTGGATTTCAGTTGGTTATATGTAATCATGTGTTTGTATATAAATGTGATTGATTGCTACGTGCTATATTATATGTTAATAAGTTATATGTTTATAATAATGTTAGAGTCGAGTTGATGCGTGTTCATCTGTTATCTGCTACGTGTACGTGATAGTTTATATTAGTTATATTTAATTAGATTGCGCTGGGTAGATAGTAATAGAAATGAGCTGAGATTATTGGTTAGTTTCTAATCTAGAAATTTGATATTATAGAGACGAGTAAAGACAAAGGAAAGGATAAAGTTCAGTAGCACAGTTAAAGCAGTATCCAGGCAAGTTTACTCAACTCGTATTCTTTTGAAGCAAGACTCTTGCCTTCCATTTCAATTATTTATTGTTGCATAAACCATTTCCATTATTGTTTTGAGATTGAGATACCTTGTTTTTGAACTTGATAACTCTATTTCATTTCATAATTCATCCTTGCAGCACTTTATAAACTATCAGATTAAACCTTGATTCCTGTTGATTGTAAACCTTATTCATATGCATTTGTATCACTTTGATCCTGTTGATAATTTTAAGCAGACAGCTGAAAGTAATAGTTTGAGGTAACTAGGTAGTCGATTGTTCCGACACCTAACTCCCAATACTAAGTTGGAATTGGAAGTTTTTAATTAAAAATGAAATGTTTTAAGGACTGCCGACGCCAGTCAGAGTATCAGTATTATGTAGGCCAAAAGCGGCCTTGGATCCAGTTCAGTATTTGGACATACCGTGGGTATGGTCTGGCGTTTTGGTATGACTGATCATCCACCTTAACTCATTGCATCACAGTAAAAATCCAATTCTAACTTACAGTTTGAAGTTGATTTTCAGTATTGTTCATTTTTGCCAGTTATGTTAATTCTTTCATTTATTGCCACTTTCTTGGCCAGCTGAGTTCATTGTTAAACATATTGCTATTGTTGCATCATTATTTCATATTGTGCAGTTTTATATATACTTGCTGAGCCTTTTGCTCACTCTTGTTGTTAACCTTGACATTTCGGTTAAGCGAGAGGATGTCGAACCCTAAGACTTGTCGCATTAGGTTCGAAGGTTCCACTGAGATTCTCGAATGCACTTTTACCCAGGAGGTTGTTATTTATAGTTGCTTTTGGACCTTAGAAGACCAGTGATGTATTAAATTTTATTATATTAGAAGTTGTAACCTTATTTAGTTTTGGGTTGTTAGTGATAGCTCCTTATCGGGGCGTCCTAACGACACGCAGTGGTTGATTTCAGTTTATCTGTTGTAGTATCTGTTTCAGACTGTAACCTGGTGTGATCTTGGTGTGTAGTTTAGGGGTTGTTGTATTTATATTATTGTGTAGCATGTTTTATTTATTTGTTGTGGTCAGTGATGCCGGAATCTTAACCCCGGATTTCAAGGGCGTCACACTAGTTGTTGATGAGTAGGAACAAAATGAAGTTCAATTGTTCCTTCCAGAACCTGTTCTCTTATGAAGTGATATCTAATACTGATGTGTTTAGTAAGAGAATGTTGAACTGGATTTTCTGTCATTGCAATAGCACTTTGGTTATCACAATAAATAGGGATTTTTGAATATGACAGACCATAATCTAACAACTGATTTCTCATCCACATTATCTGAGCACAGCAACTTCCTGCAGCAATGTACTCAGCTTCTGCAGTTGAAGTAGAAATAGACTTTTGCTTTTTACTGAACCAAGAGACTAATCTTCCACCCAAAAACTGATAACTTCCTGAAGTACTTTTTCTGTTTACTTTGAAACCTGCAAAATCAGCATCTGAATAACCACACAAACCAAAATCTGATTCCCTTGCATACCAAAGGCCAAGTGAAGGAGTGCCTTTAAGATATCTAAAGATTCTTTTGACTGCAATCAGATGGGGTTCCCTAGGTTTTGCTTGAAATCTTGCACACAAACAGGTTGCAAACATGATATCTGGTCAACTTGCAGTGAGATACAATAAAGAGCCAATCATTCCTCTGTAGTGAGTTACATCTACCTCAGCACCTTCATCAGGATCAAGTTTGGTAGCTGTAGCAATAGGAGTAGAAGCAGTAGCACATTCTTGCATGTTAAACCTTTTCAATAAATTTCTTGTATATTTTGACTGATTGATAAAGATACCATCTTCAGTCTGTTTAACTTGAAGACCAATAAAGTAACTCATTTCTCCCATCATGCTCATTTGATATCTTGACTGCATAAGCTTAGAAAACTTTTCACACAGCTTATTGTTTGTTGACCCAAAAATGATATCATCAACATAAATCTGAACTAAAAGAAAATCCTTACCATGATTCAAATAGAACAAAGTTTTATCAATAGTACCTCTTTTGAATCCACTTTCCAGTAAGAATTGATCTAAGGTTTCATACCAAGCTCTTGGAGCTTGCTTTAGTCCATAAAGTGCTTTATCCAATCTATAAACATGATTTGGATATTTAGGATCAATGAAACCAGGAGGTTGTTCAACATATACCTCTTCCTCCAGTTCACCATTTAAGAAAACACTTTTCACATCCATCTGGAAAACCTTGAATTTCTTATGAGCTGCATATGCCAGAAAGATCCTGATGGCCTCTAGTCTTGCAACAGGAGCAAAAGTTTCATCATAATCAATTCCTTCTTGTTGAGAATACCCCTTTGCAACTAGTCTTGCTTTGTTTCTGATAATTACACCATCTGAATCAGTCTTATTTTTGAAAATCCATTTTGTACCAACAATTGACGTATTCTTTAGTCTTGGCACCAGTTTCCAGACTTCATTCCTTTCAAATTCATTCAATTCTTCTTGCATTGCAGTAACCCAATCAGCATCTTTAAGTGCATCTTCAACTTTATTTGGCTCCTCCTTTGACAGAAAGTTATTATATAGACATTCATTTTGAGTTGCACTTCTTGTCTGAACACCCGCATCAGGATCTCCAATTATCAAATCAGGAGTATGACTGGCAGTCCATTTCCTTGATGGTGGTAAGTCATTCCTTGATGTAGATGCTCCCCCTGGATTGGTGTTATCTTGATTAGAAGAATTTGTTCCATTAGAAGCTCCCCCTGAATTATTGCTATTTCCTCCTGATGGGTTATCAGGATTGTCACTTGAATCAGTATCTGAAGAATTTTGTCCTGATGATTGAGTTGACTCTGAATTTGAAGTGGATTCCTGTTGCTCCCCCTCAACATTTGCACTACTGGATATATCACCACTATTTGTATCATCAGTATTAGCACCATCAGTATTTGGTGCTTCATCAGGATTTGGAGTATCATCAGGATTTGATGAGTCATCAGGATTTGATGAGTCATCAGGATTTGGTGTCCCATCAGTATCTGATGAATTGTCAGGATCTGATTCATTTTCTTCAAGTTCCTTGGTAGCTTCATTTTCAAAAACCAATCTATCATGTGAGTCTTCATTCAATCCAATTATCTTCTTATCATTAAAAGATACGTGTATTGACTCCACAATGTGTGGAATAGAAGTTGACATGATAACCTCTGTCATTGATTTGACTAATACTCAATAGGTTGTGTTTTAGTCCCTTCACTAGAGCTACTTTTTCAATGATGACATTTCCAATGATTATATTGCCATATCCCAAAGTTTTTCCAATGTTGCCATCTCTATAAGACACAGTTGGGCCAGCTTTTTGCTCATATTCTGATAGCAGGGCTTTGTTTCCAGTCATGTGCACAGAACAACCACTATCCATGACTAACACATTTTTTCTTTTTATCCTACAATCAGAATGTCAAACCACTAGTTAGAATGTTTAGGAACCCACACTTGTTGGGTTCCTTTTCCATGCATTTTATTAATTTTAGCAGCAGAAGACTTTTTGACTTTAGCAGTCCTGTTAGGATTAACTCCATCAGGATTTGCTTTGTCAGTATCAGTATTAACAGATGCATGTTTCACATTGACATTCTTAGATTTACTAGAATTTGTACTTTTATTGTATTTAGGTAAAGGATCATAAAAGTTATAGTACAAGTCATGGTATTCTTCACATGTATAAATAGAATGTCATTTACTACCGCAATGAAAACAGGAATTCTATTGTTTATAAAATACTGATCTATTCCTAACATCAGACCTAGGAATTTCAGTAACCTTCTTTTTACTCTTCTTGCAATCAATAACAAGATGATTAGAGTTACCACAGGTAAAGCAACATTTTCTAGGTGCATTTGGGACATATTTATAACCATTTTCTTTATTAATCCCAATTTTACCATTCCTGTTTCTTTTGACAATGGGTTTCTTCTTCTTATCTTTAACCTCACAGATTTTATCCTTGAGGTGTTTTTGAGACAGTAAACCTACATTCTTAGAAACTTTACTCAAGACAGGTTTAGACTTAACAACTTTAACACTTTGAACAGAAGTAGATCCCTTTTCAAAAATTGAATTGGAATCCTTACCAAAAACAAAATTAACAGGAGTAATCTTAGATTTGGTTTTTTCTATAACATGTCTATAGGTTTTTGGACTAACTTTCTCATCAACAACAATTTTCTCTTTCAATTTCGTATCTTCATCTGACTTATACCCTAGACACTCTTTCCAATTCTTAGAGGTATTAATCTCATGAAATTTTCTACTAGAGTCTGTCCAGGTTCTGATTTTCTCATTAGCATATTCAAGTTCCTTTTCAAGAGCAGTACATTTAAATTTCATCTCTAAGTGCATGTGTTTAGCATTATCACATTCTTTCTGTACTTCTTGCATAAAAGAAAATTCAGCTTCTAGATGCTCATTCCTTTTCCTAAGTTCAGACATCTTAGATAAGATTCTAGCATTCTCAACAGTTTGTGTAATAACCCCAAATTTTGGACTTAGTTAAAAAAAATTTATTTTATTTGATGAATTGTAAAATCCTGATGAATAGTAAATTTCTGAACCGAAAAATATTTTCAGACCACCCTATGTACGAGTCGGGATAATGAATTTTCGAAGTCGTATTAGTGATCTACTTTGAAAATGAAGGAATGCAAAAGCCGTCGGAATCAGAAGAATAGCATTTTCTGTTTTCTCCAAAATTTCACCAATAACGGATGGATTAATCATTATTTGAAAATATTGGAGGATTTAAATTATCAATTCCATGGATATGGATTTAATAAAAGAATTAGTGATGTCAAGAACGTTTACGGTAAACTACTTCGATAGAACACTTAAGAAACCCTGCGAACATTCTACGAGATTAAGCGGTGACGGAACAACGCGACACTTACAGGATTCAATATAGGCATGGAAGTAACATGTAACGAGATTAATCCAAGGAATGCAACAATTGGATCATCCATGTGAAATGGAACAAACCAGTAAAGCTACTTTATCTCCAAACTCCCCATGACTTGACATGTGTCCGATGATGAGGCAAAGAAAGCTATGACTCACCACACTAATACAAAATATCACACTTTATCAAAATCAACCAAGGCCAAAAAGCAAGAAACTCTCCCCACCCCATTTTTTCCACAATCTGCCCAGCAGAAACCAAGCTCAAAGAAAATTTCGTATCTCCACTTCTATCCATCCTTAAATCACCAAATTTTAACCATAACTTCTCCACTCCATGGGTAACATTCTTTCAAAATTTCATGGTCAACAAAGGATTGTAGCCTAGCCAAATCTCTTCCCCAAGTTGGAGAACCCAATCTGTCCAGTTTTTGTCCAGCGGAAAGATGGGGCTCAAAACCCTAGCTAGGAAGCTTCAAATTTGATGATCTATAACTCAAAAGAAATCTTATCAAGAGAAAAAGGTCTGGTAAAAAGTTTAGCACCAAACTCTTATTGTTCGATTTGTTATGGATTTTACAAGATGAGGATGAATAGTAACTTCAAGTGGTTTCTTGTTTTGATCTTGAAGTTTAAGGCTTGTAAAGGATAATCAAGGAGCAAGGAAGGGTATACTAGCCATCTATAGTCTATATTAAGTACCAAGGAAGGTATAAACCCTCTCACACTTTTACCTATGATTTGATATTAGTGTATAAATGGATGACTGTTAGTGATAGTATGATTTAGAGATGATTTACATGATATGTATGAGGTTTAATGGATTGATTGATGGTTGAACTAGTGATTAGTGTTATGAGTATGTTTAGATAGAAATAAAGTGATTTGGAGGAGATCCTTGGGTTGTGATTGTTGGTTGTGGATTGATGAATTGATTAGAATGTTTTAAACACGGGAATCGCGTTTAAGCGTCGTTACCATGTCAAATTTTACTTAGGAAGTTTGGACAGAAATCCCGAATACTTTAAAGGGAATAAACATAAGGTTTCTGACCATGATCATGTAGGCCCTGTTTCCTAGTTTGTTTTAGCGAAAGAATCGTATCGTTTCGATTTACGGTTTAGGAGAAACGTCCGTTTTAGTGAAAGCGGTTTCGCGTAACTAAGTAGTTCATTGCATGAACTTTGAGATAGTGATCAAACCCCTTAAGCGACTTATTGGAATGTGAAACTTTGTGTTAACATGCTAGGTACGTTTAGGAAGACCGTCGAAAAGATTTCGTGTTAAAAGGATTATATTTCAATTTTATAAAAATGCGTGAGCGAGCATGCTCGAGTAGGAGTTCTTAAGGAGTTAACTTGAAAATGGACTTGTACTTGAGTTAGTATATACTTAGTATGATGAAAGCGTTTAAGTTATTAATCTTGAACCTTGTGTTGATTCTAGATTACTGGACCAACCTGAGACTTATTGCTACTTCGGGATTTCCAGGCAAGTTTTCTCATTCCATGCTTTATTTTAAAGTACCATATTCTGATGTATGCATATAATAGATGCAAGTTTCTAAATCTATACTTTGAAGTATTGACTATATAATACTGCTTTTTCCATGTATAAAATTGGACAGTTTTGCGATATATCTTATTTCTTGTTGAAATGGATTTGACCTTTGGATTATATAAATCTTTTGAGTTAAGTAGTTATGAACCGGTTTACTTGGTAGCTCTAAATATAAGAGCATATTCATTGTTTTCGACTCTAAATCGGGAGTCGGTATTTTGAGATATGTAGATAGCCGTGGAAACCCGGAGGGATTCCATCGGCAGAATACTATGTACTTTGAGGATTGTTATTCGAGTATGATATCATTCGAGGAATGATGTTTGCTTACTATATCTTTCAAGGAATGTTATTTGAGTATTATCTCAGTCGAGAAATACTATTTGAATACTATTTCCGTTATATATGCTAATGGAAGACATAACTGTTTTCGAAAGTATATTGTGATACTTGCTTTATGATTTGATTATGAAAGATTATTTTTCCGATAAAGATATCGGGTAACTGTTATTCGATGATTAATTATTTAATGAATATTATTTTGAATATTCATTTAATCCTTATTTATTTAATGAATATTATTTTTGAATATTGATTTAATCATTATTTATTTAATGAATATTATTTTTGAATATTCATTTAAGGTTTATTTATTTAATGAATATTATTTTGAATATTCATTTAATCCTTATTTATTTAATGAATATTATTTTTGAATATTCATTTAATCATTATTTACTTAATGAATATTATTTTCGAATATTCGTTTAAGGTTTACTTATTTAATAAATATTATTCGATTATTTATTAAATACTTTTAACACGTTTTAAAAATGAGAAATGTTATTTAAAGTTTATCCTCGACCTTCAATAATTACGAAGGATACTCTAAGCTGTATTATTAATTATTTTAAATCAAAAAGAGGTTCCCAAAACAATGTTTTTCCATTTAAATCTGTCTTTTAAGAGGATTGAAATGCTCGCTCAACTATCAAAAATATGGGAAACCTGATTTAAGTGACTGCTACTCATTTTAAACTCTCAACTCAAAAATGTCAGGGGACGGATATTTTCTCGGAGCAATTTAATTGCTGCAAGTCAAATGTTGTGTTACCACCTCAACGATCGAGGGGTAAATTGATGGAACAAGTCGATATCCATTAACAAGCATCGCTTGGGAAATATTGGAGAATCTTCCTTTCCAACCCAGATATAACTACTTAGTGGAGTCGTATCAATAAGTATTACACTTGGGGAAAGGAGGACGATCTTTACGTTTCAGAGTCATGGATTTCATCCGAACTAGGAGTGGTGTAAGTGGTCCAGTTGCGCCGACCCATCCATTTTATTGCCCCAAATGGGCCGGGAGATCCGGGAAGGCAGTAGACAATGTCAGGCTGTCGTGATTCTTCCATCTACATGTAGAGAACATATTTTTGTTGTACGACCTGCTACTGATCATAGTAAGGTTGGTAGGACGGGCGCGGTAGCAACTCCGGTATTAGTTCATCATCCAATTTGGATAATTCTGCAACATGTATTGAAAGGGACTAAGGGGGACATCCTTGGTACAGGTTTACCGATCATGTTGGCAGGGAGTTTCTGCAACATGTATTGAAAGGGACTAAGGATGAAACCCTTGGTACAAGTTTACCGATCATGTTGGCAGAGGGTTGAAAAGTGTTCAAAAAGGAAGTTACAATAAATCCTTGCAACTTCATCTTTTATTTTATGAGTTATGACTCTGATAAAACCTTACTTAGATTATATATGCATAAGTGGATTTTGGGTTACGGAAACCTTATATTAAATTTTCCTCGTAACTTCATCTTTTATGTTATAATAGTATCTTATCTGTTTAATGCATAGCATGTGGTTACAAAGATATTCTCGAACTGTGTATATGTTGAGAAGGTATTTAAGATATACAGTATATTGAATTGTATAGTGTTTTGAATCAATGAATAGGCTTTAAGCCTTGATTCCAATATTTGATATCTATTTTTAAAAGATATGTTTTGAGTCTTGGTTTATCATATTGATAACCAGGATTTCCAAATGATTACGAAGAGTATATGAGTATGATTATAAGTCATACGGTATTTTAAACGGTATACTATTTTGGGGTTAGACCCTAGTAGTAATAAAAGCTTTGATCCCATATGGATTATCTCCCTAAAAGGTTTAAAGATTTAAACTGGGATAGATTTCTTGCTGAGCACTATTAGCTCATTCTTGCTTTATTCAATCTTTCAGCATGAGGAAAACATTGCCAAATCCACCTCGTGTTACGAGAGCAAGGGAATGGAGAGACCACCCTAGATTAGTTGATGCAGGATGGATACTGTCAGTGTGAGCAGAATAGTTGCAGCTTGAATTAGTGAGAATTATTTTGAGTGGGTTTGTATTACTAAACCTTGTATAGAATTGTGAGGTCTATTATTGTAACTTCAGGTAGAGGTTGTAAATAATAGATGAGATCCAGGATAGTACATTTGGGTTGTAATAACAAATGTTGATTATTGTTGCTCATTTCCAAGGCTATAACTTGTTTGTGTTTGCGTAAGTGATTGGGGTCTTTGGAGTTGTATTATGAGAATGTTGTAAGTAATACAGGTATTGTATCATTGATGGAGCGTGACAACCCAGATTCCTGACCCCGGATCTGGGGGTGTTACAGTTTGACTTCTAAAGCTAATATGCAGTGACTTAAGAATACGTCTTAACTCAGAAGCATTATTAGAATCAAAATCAAAAACAATATTTGATACCTTTTCATCAGGAGCAGCAGCTACATCAGTATTGGCCATTAGGGCATAGTTGACCACCTCAGTATCAGATTCTGAGGAAGAGTCCATCCAGTCCTTGCTTGATGTGATGAGTGCTTTTGTCCTCTTGTACTCAGTAGCAAAGTGTCCCAAACCATTACACTTGTAGCATCTAATCTTTGACTTCGTCAAATTTGCTACCCTTGCTGTCCTTTTTGATGTATTTGTCTTTGTCAGCATTGAAGGTCTTTTTCTGGAAATTACCTTGTCTTCTAGCCTTCCTGAACTTCATCTTTTTGAAGCCTTTGACTATCATAGCAACCATCTCTTCCATGTCCGAGTCAGTAGAATCATCATCAGTATTGGCATCAGGATTGCCATCAGTATCTGATGATGAATCATCAGGATCTGACTCCACCATCCTTGATTTCCTTCTACAGACCTCCACAGCTTTTCCTTTTGATTTAGCCTTTACATTCAAGGCAATAGACTTTGCCTTGCTACTTTTTTTATTCTTTCTCTGTTGAACTTCAAGATCATGGGTTCTTAGCATTCCATAGACTTCATCAAGAGACACAGTGTTGAGATCATACTGATGTCTAATGGTCGAGGTTTGAGTATCCCATTCTTCTGGTAAAGCTCTCAGAAACTTGGTATTTGAATCTTCAGAAACATATTCCTTACCAACTAAAGATAAATTGTTCAGAAGTGTCAGAAATCTATCATATAAATCAATCAGGCTCTCATCAGGTCTAGCATCGAATTGTTCATATTCTTGAATCAAAAGAGCCCTTCTGTTTTTCTTGACAGATGCAGATCCCTGGCATTGAGTTTCCAAAGTGTCCCAAATTTCTTTTGTAGATTTGCATGCAATCACTCTGTTGGACATGACAGCATCAAGACTATTGTGCAGGATATTCTTTATATTTGCCTCCCTGAGTACATGAGCCTTTTCTTCTGGAGTCCATTCACTTTTGGCCTTGACCACATAGTGTTCAGGTACAGTATCTATTTAACCAATTATTCTTGTAGGGATGAATGGTCCATCACGAATCCTATCCAGATAATCAGGATCCATAGCCTCCAGGTACATCAGCATCTTTACCTTCCATGTTGGATATTCTGATTTCTTCAGGATGGGAATTTTCATGCTTTCATACTTGGTTGTCGACATCTTAGATCGTATCTGATTTAAATTTAAATCAGTTTGCTCTGATACCAATTGTTGCCTAGTAAATTACAATTGTAGAAGGGGGGTTGAATACAATTGTATAAGATTCTCGACTTTTAATAAACACAAATATGAATAATAACATTTTTATTAAATCTGTTATAAAACTGTTACAAAACTCTCTCAAGAAATTCCGAGTTCTTAAGAGCTTCAAGGTTACAAAAATACTCGTGTGTATGATCGATGTAAATCGAAACCTAAACTGTGTTTATATACTAGACAACTTCTCTATCAATTACATGATAAGTCCTAATCAATTACAAAGATTGAAACCTATCCTAAATTGATAGCTTCATGACTATAAATAAGGAACCGACAAAATAAACTTCCTTATTTAACTAGACTCATAAACCAACTCGAAATAGAAATCCTGATCAGCTTCCAGTCCTGATGATCAATCCTGATCCCAGTCCTGATATAGAAATCCTGATGACAATCCTGATACTGACGCTTGAGCAAATATTGATGACTATGCAATACTGATGACGTCAGCAATCCTGATCAGTTGAGTCTAGATCCTGACGATCATTGAATCCTGATCTAATAGTATCATTCTCTCCTTGGTTAGTAATCTGTTTTTCAAGGCCAACCACAGCATAAAGGAGCATTTAGGAATGGTTAATTGATGCCAAAGAGCTTTGACCCAAGTTGGCTGCTGCTCAACATTCCTGATGGAATTCTAAATAGCAGAAATGTTAACAAACTTGCCCGGCTGACCATCCCAAAGAATATCATCGTGATTCAAGACATTGATTCCATTAACCATATTTCTGAGTTCAATGACCCAGTGGTGATTAGAGGCAGGTAACGTCCAAGAAAATTCCCGAAGGTACTGACAAACCTTAGCCTCCATAGAAGACTCTGAGATTGAAATAATGGTTGGATGGAAAACGGAAGAGAGAATGTTACCATTGGCCCAAGGGTCATGCCAGAAGGAGAACTGGGAATTAAGACCAACATT
Source organism: Heracleum sosnowskyi (assembly GCA_030848705.1). Taxonomy (NCBI): domain Eukaryota; kingdom Viridiplantae; phylum Streptophyta; class Magnoliopsida; order Apiales; family Apiaceae; genus Heracleum; species Heracleum sosnowskyi. Next base: position 54,518,292 of record CM061238.1, on the reverse strand, counting down.
ATAGCGAATAAAGCATCGAGCATCAGGTCTAGCACTAAGAATTTTCCTGATACACCAAGATGTTCCTTGAGGTATTGGCATTGTCTAGATATTCTTATCATAAAGCAATGTAACTCTGAACCATTGTACCCATAGAGATTGAGTCGAAGGATGAATGATACGCCATAGGTGGTATAGAAAGGCAGCCCTGCTCCATTCACAAAGATCTCGAACTCCAAGTCCCCCCTCAAGTTTAGGTTTACAACAATCATGCCATGCTACCTTGACCTGCTTCGTATTTGATGAAGAACCTCCCCACAAAAATTTAACAAACAAAGATTGAATATCTTTAAGAACCGAGGTAGGGAGGACCAAGTGTGTTGTCCAGAAACATTGGATGCCAAATAAAACAACTTTAAGAAGTTGTAGTCTTCCAGCATGATTTAAAGCTTTATGTGACCATAGATCAATGATATTTCGCAGAGACATAATCAGAGGCCTGCAATCTCTATGAGACAAAGCCTTGGTAACCAAAGGAAGTCCCAGGTAACGAATTGGTAACTGTCCAAGAGAAAAACCAGTAGAATTCAAAACCAAATTCTTGACCTCATGTGGAACATTGGCAAAGAAGCAAGTACTCTTCTCACAGTTAGGACGGAGGCCATAGAATGCTGAGAATTCCTTGACAGCGGACATCAAACAATTTATGGAGTCCCAATTTCCATAAGAGTAAAGCAATACATCATCGGCAAACACCATGTGGGTAATGGCAAGCTCCTTAGTCTTCCAGTGGTATTTATAGAGAGGATCAGAAGTAGCTTTGCAGAGGCAAGCTGTTAACACTTCCATGGCCAATACAAATAGGTAGGGAGAGATAGGATCTCCCTGCCTTAGTCCTGACTGAGCTTTAAAGTAGCCTTCGAGCGAGCCATTTACTTTAATAGAAATCATACAAGAGGAAATGTAGGTTTTAATCCATTCAACAAACAGGTGAGGAAAGCCCATCCTTTGTAATGATTGAAAAAGAAAGCCCCAATTGAGAGTATCAAACGCCTTTTTTATATCAAGCTTGATTGCACAACGAGGTTGACCAGAGCTGAGATGATACTTAGTGCAAAGAGCTTGAGCCAGGAAAATATTGTCACCAATAAGCCGTTTGGGAACGAAGGCTGATTGAAAAGGAGAAATCAAACAAGGCATGACCTTTTTTAGACGCAAATAAATCATCTTCGTGATGCACTTGTAAAGGATGTTGCAGCAAGCAATCAGCCGAAACTCTTTAATGACCGTGGCATGTTGTTGCTTAGGAACCAAAACAATGGCAGTAGAGTTGATGATACGTGGTAGACTTAGCGTTTGAAAGAAATATAAAATACCAGTAGTAACAGCCTCTCCAACAGTACTCCAGGATGCAATAAAGAATTCAGAATTAAACCCATCAGGTCCAGGACTTTTATTTCTAGCAATGCTTTTCATAGTATTCCAGACATCCGCAGCAGAGAATGGTCTTGTTAAATCATTTTGTTGATTCTAAGTGAGTTGTGGAAGAACCAGGTCAACAGGTAGACTATCAACCTCAACAGACTGGCCCAAGAGTCTAGCATAGTAATCAGTAGCAACAGTTGAGATGCCACTATGAGAAGTATGAAGGACACCGAAGACATCTTCTAAGGCAAGGATATTGTTCGAGTTCCATCTACCCTTACTTGAATTAAAGAAGAATCTGTTTATTTTGATCCACATGTTTAAGCTAATGTACCCTCGATTTTTGTTTCAACAGGATTTCCTCCTGAGTAAGAGCATGGTGCAAAGAATTAATTAGGACTGCTTTTTCTTCTAGTTGAGTTGAAGAAGACTGATCAGGAAGAGAAGACTGAAAATCCAGCAAATGTGTACGAGCTTCAGTGACTGCTGAGTGAAGGTTACCTTTGGTGCGATTCAAAGCTCTCATTGATTCCTTAACTTTTTTCAACTTCATAGTTAGCATATACCAGGGATTCCCAATGACCTCTACTTGCCAGGCTTTCTTAACTTCCTCAAGAAATTCTGGAGCTTCAATCAAATGATTAAAAAACTGGAATGGCCATCGAATCCTTTCTTGAGTAACTCCCATGCAAACAGTAATAGGACAGTGGTCAGAGATTCCCCTTGGCAAAACCTGAGTTTGGGACATTGTAAATTGACTTAACCACAAACCATTCACCATACAGCGGTCTAACTTTTTATGAGTAGGAGAACGAATATTACAATCCCACCACGTGAAGCGAGGGCCAATACTTCTCAGATCAATCACCTCCACCCGGGTAACAAAATCATTAAACTCGACCATGCTTGTAGTCCAATTTTCACCATTACTAGTTTCATGGGGGCCAAGAGGAACATTAAAATCACCCAACATACACCAGGACACATCATTAGAGATCAAGTGTTTGATAGCAATAAGCTCCTCCCAAAGCTGTCTTCGTTCACCATCTGTATTGTAGGCATAAACAAAAGAAACCGTGAATCGTTCTTGGGTCACAATACGTTGAACTGAGCATGTTATTTGTTGTGCAGAAATTGAAATAACCGTATGATTCCAGATATTGGGGTCCCAACCCACCCACAGCCGACCATTAAGGTGATAATCATAGTTAAACTTCCAAGAGAAGTGAGGGCGAAGGAAATTTGAAATTATTAGTGCAGAATCTTTTTTAACTCGCGTTTCGACCAGAGCAAAAAGAGATAAGTTATGCAAGTTCAAAAAATCTTTCGCAAAGTTCTGCTTATTATTAAGACCCCTAATATTATAGGATCAAAAATCAATTATCATGGAAATTAAGATAATTGAGATGGGGAAGAGATACTCCCCCCACTTTTCAAGGCTTTCTTCTATTTTTTCCTTTGAGATTTTGACATCTGAAACTCTTGCCACTTTCCATCAATCTCATCCACTTTCTTCAAGTTTTTAAACAGAAAAACTAGAGAAGGGGATTCTTCACTAATAGAGCGAGCAAATACCACATCCTGTTTGGCTACAGTTTCTATGGCAGAAGTATTAACCGGTGTTTGAGCCTCATCAACAACAGAATGAGTTTTGACAGGAACTTGTTCCTCTGTTTTTTCCTTCTGAACACTGCACTCCTCTTGCTGCTCTTGTTGCTTCCTTTTTGCAACCCAAACCCATTTCGTGGTGGGACAAGCGCCCACAGGGTGTCCTAAAGAGTGGCAACCAGTGCAAACAAGTGGCTTAACTGGGTAGTGAATCAGCACTTCTGAAATGCTGATTGCGCCAGAAACAGGGTCAAGAGACCAAACATCTATCTTATCAGGGAGAGCATCCCCAATTTTGTATTCAACACAGAACTTAGCAAAGGGTAGGATTTCCAACTTAGATGTCAATGCATCTGCACAAAGAGGTCTACCAATGACACTGCCTAGCCAGCTTAACCCTTCACTCGTCCAGTAACAGTCAGGAATTTTACTAAATTTCACCCAAAGAGGCATTGTTTCAGCTTTATGAACATCAGAATGTTGCCCCCAAGCTCTCTCAACAACATAGGTTGATTTCCCACATACCACGTCCCACGAGCAAGCACTATATTTCTTTCCTCCACCGACCTGAATTTGAAGATAAAAACGTGGTTATCCTTTTGAAACACATTGATAAGGCCACGATGCTCCCAAGCCGAGCGAGTAGAGGAAGCCACCAAATTAAAGGATTTGACTCCTTTAGAAAATGTGCCCACAATACAGTTTTCAAACTTCTCATTTCCTTCCCTTAAAACTTCAACTGGCGGAGAGACCACCGAAGATTCTGCAGGGCGAGGACAGTATTTGAAGCTCACATTGATAACAGGTGGCAGAGGGTCATGAACAATCTTAGCCCAAGAGTTTTTAATGACCACTTCCTCATCAGGTTTGTCTAGTTTGGCGTGGGTCAACGGTGGGAAATCAATATCCAGGTTATCCTCAAGAGAGTGAGAAACACCATCTCCACCCCGAATAGGCTTTTCTATAGATGGGTTTTCTGCTTTCTTCATACTTTCAGAGGAAGCTTATATACCTTTATCACCCAACCCACCGGTGGTAAAGTCTGTAAATTTAGGTAACCCAAATTCATCACGACCACAAACAAACCGCTGAGGAGTGGAAATTCCAGCATTAAAATCCGCATCTCCTATTAAGCTTTCTTTCTCACATTCTGCCATAGACAGACCCCTTTTAGACATGAATTTTTGGACTTCCATCATCTTATGTCTCAGCCTTGTAAGCTCATTGCGCTCATTTTTGTTAGTCTCAAAAGCTGCTTTCGCCACTCTATGGATGGTCTCCCTTTCAATCGCATCTCTCTCTGTCACAAATTGCCCTTCCTCGTCATCAGAACTACAATCTTCCACCAATCCTTCCCGAACTGGTATCCCACCTCAGGACTGGGATCAGGATTGATCATCAGAACTGGAAGCTGATCAGGATTCCTACTTCGAGTTATATTTGGAGTCTAGTTAAACATGGAAGTTTATTCTGTCGGTTCCTGGTTTGTAGAATGTAGCTATCAATTATGGATAGGTTTCAATCTTTGTAATTGATTAGGACTTATCATTGATAGAGAAGCTGTGTAGTATATAAACACAGTTTTGGTTTCGATTTATGAATTCGAAGGAGAACATAATCGAATAGAAGCTCTCAAGAACATAGAATTTCTTGAGAGAGTTTTTGTAAGCTAGCAGCTCTCAAGAACATCAGAATTTCTTGAGAGAGTTTGTAACAGTCTTATATCAGATTTAATAAAGCTGTTATCTTTCTTTCATAATTGTGATATATACATTAAGAAGTCGATTATCTTATACTATTGTATTCAACCCCCCTTCTACAATAGATTATTACTGGGCAACAATTGGTATCAGAGCAAACTGATTTAATTCTGAATCAGATACGATCTAAAGATGTCGACAACCAAGTATGAAAGAATGAAGATTCCCATCTTGAAGAAATCAGAATATCCAACATGGAGGGTAAAGATGCTGATGTACCTGGAGGCTATGGATCCTGACTATTTGGACATGATTCGTGATGGACCATATATTCCTACAAGGATTGTAGAATGAACAGATACAGTACCTGAACATTATGTGGTCAAGGCTAAAAGTGAATGGACTCCAGAAGAAAAAGCTCATGTACTCAGGGAACCAAAGATAAAGAATATCTTGCACAGTAGTCTTGATGCTGTCATGTCAAATAGAGTGATTGCATGCAAGTCTTCAAAAGAAATCTGGGATACTTTGGAAACTCAGTGCCAGGGATCTGCATCTGTCAAGAAAAACAGAAGGGCTCTTTTGATTCAAGAATATGAACAATTTGATGCAAGACCTGATGAGAGCCTAACTGATCTATATGATAGATTTCTGACACTATTGAACAGTTTATCTTTAGTTGACAAGGAATATGAAACTGAAGATTCAAACACCAAGTTTCTAAGAGCTTTACCTGAAGAATGGGACACTCAGACCTCGATCATTAGACATCAGTATGATCTTAACACTTTGTCTCTTGATGAAGTCTATGGGATGCTAAGAACTCATGATCTTGAAGTCCAACAGAGAAAGAACAAGAAAAGCAGCAAGGCAAAATCAATTGCTTTGAAAGCAGAGGCTAAATCAAAAGGAAAAGCTATGGAGGTCTCTAGAAGTAAAACAAGAATAGTTGAGTCAGATCCTCATGACTCTTCATCAGATACTGATGGCAATCCTGATGCCAATACTGATGATGATTCTTCTGACTCAGACATGGAAGAGATGGTTGCTATGATTGTCAGAAACTTCAGAAGGATGAAGTTCAGGAAGAATAGAAGACAAGGCAACTTTCAGAAAAAGGCTTTCAATCCAAACAAAGATAAGTATATCAAAAAGGACAGCAAGGGTAACAAATTTGACAAGTCAAAGGTTAGATGCTACAAGTGCAATGGTATGGGTCACTTTGCTTCTGAGTGCAAGAAGACAAAGGCACTTATCACATCAAGCAAGGATTGGATGGACTCTTCCTCAGAATCTGATACTGAGGTGGTCAACTATGCTCTAATGGCCAACGCTGATGTAATTTCTGCTCCTGATGATAAGGTACTAAATATTATCTTTGATTTTGATACTGATAATGCTTCTGAGTTAAGACGTTTTCTAAAGTCATTACATATTAGCTTTAGAAGTCAAACTGCTGAAAATACTAGGATCTTATCTGAGATGTCTGAACTTAGAAAAAGGAATGATATATTAGAAGCTGAATTTTCTCGTATGCAAGAAGTACAAAAAGAATGTGATAATGCGAATCACATGTATTTAGAGATGAAATCCAAATGTACTGCTCTTGAAAAGGAACTTGAATATGCTAAAGAGAAAATCAGAACCTGGACAGACTCTGGTAGGAAATTTCATGAGATTAATACCTCTAAGAATTGGAAAGAGTGTCTAGGATATAAGTCAGATGAGGATAAGAAATTGAAAGAGAAAATTGTCATTGATGAGACAGTCAGTCCAAAGACCTATAGACATGTTATAGACGCAACCAAATCTAAGATTACTCCTGTTAATTTTGTTTTTGGTAAGGATTCCAATTCTACTTTTGAAAAGGGATCTACCTCTACTCAAGGAATTAAAATTATAAAGTCTAAACCTGTCATGAAGAAAGTCACTAAGAATGTAGGTCTATTGTCTCAGAAACAGCTTAAGGATAAAATCTGTGAGGTGACAGATAAGAAAAAGGAAGCTACTGTTAAGAGAAACAGGAATGGTAAAGTTGGGATCAACAAAGAGAATGGTTAAAAATATATCCCAAATGCACCTAGAAAGTGTTGTTTTAACTGTGGTAACTCTAATCATCTTGCTATTGATTGTAAGAAGAGTAAGAAGAAGATTGCTGATATTCCTAAGTCCGATGTTAGGAATAGATCAGTATTTTATAAATCATAGAAGTCCTGTTTTCATTGTGGTAGTATATGGCATTCTATTTATACTTGTAAAGATTATCATGAGTTGTACTATAACTTTTATGATCCATTGCCTAAAGTTGATAAAAATAGTGCAAACTCTGGTAGCATTAAGAATGTCAAGTTGGAACATGCTTTTGTTAATATTGATACTGACAAAGCAAATCCTGATGGAGTAAATCCTATCAGGACTGCTAAAGTCAGAAAGTCTTCTGCTGTGAAAGTTAATAAATTGCATGGAAAAGGAACCCAACAAGTATGGGTACCTAAATGTTCTAACTAGTGTGTTTCTATTCTGATTGCAGGGTAAAAAGAAAAATGTGTTAGTCATGGATAGTGGATGTTCTGTGCACATGACTGGAAACAAAGCCCTGTTATCAGAATATGAGGAAAAAGCTGGCCCAACTGTGTCTTATGGAGATGGCAACATTGGACAAACTTTGGGATATGGCAATATAATCATTGGAAATGTCATCATTGAAAAAGTAGCTCTAGTGAAAGGACTAAAACACAACCTGTTGAGTATTAGTCAAATCACCGACAGAGGTTATCATGTCAACTTCTATTCCACACATTGTGAAGTAGTCAGCAAAGAAACATGAAAGATAGCTCTGACTGGCTACAGGCATGGTAACATATATGAAGCCAACATTCAATCAAATACTGATGACTCTCCTACCTGTCTGATCAGTAAAGCTTCAGTAGATGAAAGTTGGAATTGACACAAGAAGCTTTCTCATCTCAACTTCAGCAATATCAATGAGTTGGTTAAGAAAGATTTAGTGAGAGGATTACCAAAAGTGTTATATACTCCTGATGGACTCTGTGATGCATGTTAGAAAGCAAAACAAAGAAGGACATCATTCCAGAGTAAATCAGAATCTTCTATTGAAGAACCATATCAGATGCTACATCTTGATCTATTTGGTCCAGTCAACATCATGACCATCAATAAGAAAAGGTACACTCTTGTAATTGTTGATGAATATTCTAGATTCACCTGGGTGTATTTTCTGCACAGAAAAGATGAGACTCCTGAAGTTCTGTTGGATCATGTGAAAATGATTGAGACAACCACAAAGTACAAAGTCAAGATACTGAGAAGTGATAATGGTACTGAATTTAAGAATTCAAAGATGGAAGAGTTCTGCAAATACAAAGGAATCATTCAACAATTCTCTGCTCCTGGCACGCCTCAGCAAAATGGAGTAGTTGAAAGGAAAAATAGAACTCTTATTGAAGCTGGCAGAACTATGTTGGAAGAAGCTAAATTACCTACATATTTCTGGGCAGAAGCAGTCAACACAGCATGCTATACTCAAAATCTCACATTAATCAACATACATGGTGTTACTCCTTATCAGTCACTCAAGGAAAAGAAACAAAGTCTGAAGCATCTGCATGTGTTTGGCTGTAAATGTTTTGTTCTCAGAACTCATCCTGAACAGCTAGGAAAGTTTGAAACAAAGGCTGATGAAGGAATTTTCATAGGCTATCCTGCATCAAGAGCCTTCAGAGTTTTTAATTTGAGGACAAGGACTGTCATGGAGTCAATACATGTATCTTTTGATGACAAGAAGATAGCTGGAATCAATGAAGACTCTCATGATAGATTGATTTTTGAAAATGAAGCTACCAAGGAACCTGAAGAAAGTGAATCAGATCCTGTCAATACATCAGATCCTGATGGGTCACCAGATCCTGATGTCTCACCAGATGCTGATGGTGCAAATGCTGATGATGCATTCAATAGTGATACTTCTAGTAGTGATAATGTTGAGGGGGAGCAACAACATTCTACTACAAGTTTAGAGTCAACTCAATCATCAGGACAGAATTCTTCAGATACTGATTCAAGTAATGATCCTGATAACTTATCAGGAGGACATAGAAATAATTCAGGGGGAGCTTCAAATCAAGCAAATTCTTCAAATCAAGATAACACCAATCCAGGGAGAGCATCTACATCAAGAAACAATTTAACACCAACAAGGAAATGGACTGCAAGTCATACTCCTGATTTGATCATTGGAGATCCTGATGCAGGTGTTCAAACAAGAAGTGCAACTCAGAATGAATGTCTATACAATAACTTTCTATCCAAGGAGGAGCCAAAGAAAGTTGAAGATGCACTTAAAGATGCTGATTGGGTTACTGCAATGCAAGAGGAACTGAATGAATTTGAAAGAAATGAAGTCTGGAAACTGGTACCAAGACCAAAGAATAGATCAATTGTTGGTACAAAATGGATTTTCAAGAACAAGACTGATTCTGATGGAGTAATAATCAGAAACAAAGCTAGACTAGTTGCAAAGGGGTATTCTCAACAAGAGGGAATTGACTATGATGAAACTTTTGCTCCTGTTGCAAGACTAGAAGCCATCAGGATATTTCTTGCTTATGCAGCACATAAGAAATTCAAGGTTTTCTAGATGGATGTTAAAAGTGCTTTCTTAAATGGAGAACTGGAGGAAGAAGTCTATGTTGAGCAACCTCTTGGTTTCATTGATCCTAAATATCCAGATCATGTCTACAGATTGGATAAGGCACTTTATGGACTAAAGCAAGCTCCAAGAGCATGGTATGAAACTTTAGCTCTATTCTTACTGGAAAGTGGATTCAAAAGAGGTGCTATTGATAAAATTCTATTTTATTTGAATCATGGTAAGGACTTGTTGTTAGTTCAGATTTATGTTGATGATATCATTTTTGGGTCAACAAACAATAAGCTTTGTGAAAATTTTTCCAAGCTTATGCAGTCAAGATATCAAATGAGCATGATGGGAGAAATGAGTTACTTTCTTGGTCTTCAAGTTAAACAGACTGATGAAGGGATTTTTATCAATCAGTCTAAATATACAAGGAATTTATTGACAAGGTTTAACATGCAAGATAGTTCTCCTGCTACAAATCCCATAGCTACAGCTACCAAACTTGATCCTGATCAAGGTGCTGAGGTAGATGTAACTCACTACAGAGGAATGATTGGCTCTTTATTGTATCTCATTGCAAGTCGACCAGATATCATGTTTGCAACCTGTCTGTGTGCAAGATTTCAAGAAAAACCTAGAGAACCCCATCTGATTGCAGTCAAAAGAATTTTCAGATATCTCAAAGGCACTTCTTCATTTGGCCTTTGGTATGCAAGGGAATCAAATTTTGGGTTGTGTGGTTATTCAGATGCTGATTTTGCAGGATGCAAAATACACAGGAAAAGTACTTCAGGAAGCTGTCAGTTTTTGGGTGGAAGACTAGTTTCATGGTTCAGTAAAAAGCTAAAATCCATTTCCACTTCAACTGCAGAAGCTGAGTACATTGCTGCAGGAAGTTGTTGTGCTCAGATAATGTGGATGAGAAATCAGTTGTTAGATTATGGCCTGTCATACTCAAAAATCCCTATTTATTCTGATAACCAAAGTGCTATCGCAATGACAGGAAATCCAGTTCAACATTCTCTTACTAAACACATCAGTATTCGATATCACTTCATAAGAGAACAAGTTCTAGAAGGAACAATTGAACTTCACTTTGTTCCTACTGATCAACAACTAGCTGATATATTCACCAAGCCACTACCTGAAGCTATTTTCAATAAATTGGTGAATGAACTTGGAATGATGAACTTTGAGAATTTCTGAGGAAAGCTACAGAGGGGAAATCCTGATAACTGTCAAATCCTGATGATTATTCAAAAAGGTATGTTTTCTTTGATCAAATCCTGATAGGATGCAATCCTGACAGGAAGTCAACTGGTCAAATCCTGATGCTCAGATATTGAAGCTGGTATGAAAACCAGAGGTTCTATGCTAATTTGTCATCAACACTTCTGGTAAACTCTGGAAATAAGATTTATGCTTAGTCTTTGATTAAGTTTTTAGTCTTAATTCTCAATTTCAATTATATTTTTATCAGAGTTTACTATTCATCATTTTATATGTCAATATCAGTGTTACTAACAAATTGTGCAGGAAAAGTAAGAAGGACAAGAACAATTGAGCAAATTGATAGTTTTCATTAAATCTTGAATATTCGTTACAAATGAAAATGGAAATTACATATTCTTTTCCTAGTCTACTTTTCTACTCAGGAACACGTGCCCTGCAAATTAGCATGAACGCTCCTGAGCAGCTTCACAGTCCATCAGGAATGGACTATCTCTTGTTCCATCCTTAAGAGACAAGAAGAGGAGCTGATGCACTTGAAGGCGGATCGTCACCGTGACCACCGGGACTCTTCCGTGCCTCCAACTTGCATGACATACAAGCATCACGGATTCTCTTCTTTCTTTTCTCAAGCTCTTGGTTGAGCTCCTCATCCTCTTCATCATCTTCATCCTCATCCTCTTCATAGATGAGGTTATCAAGCGGATTCCAGTCCGGATTGGCTTGCAGGAAGTTGTGCCAAAGCACATCAAACATTGCGTTAACAAACGCTTCATGTTCCTGAGGGTCAGGAACTGGTTGTGGCTCAATGTCAGCAAGAGCCTCTTCCATCTCTTGCCATATGATATCGAGCTCAGCATCAGGTATGTTGTTTTGTTGTTGGTTGGCAGCCATTGAAAAACAAAGAAGGTGAAAGGTTTTTGTAAGTTTTTCTCTGGAGAAGGTTTGTGTTTTAATAGATATATGATGTTATGCTTAACAGTTCTATTTTATAGAGAATGTGTGTTAAGGATGCAGGTCATTTTTTCAATATCGAGGCGACTTTTCAGTTTCTCATAATTACTTTGCCTCGGTAATTGGTAAGAATGGTTACATGGTTATTATGCTATTTGTTTTGTAATCATTTAAAAAAAAACACAGCACTTATCAGGATTATCAAAATAAATTTTGTTTTCTTAAATAAAATTTTATTTTACTTCAATTTAAATATTTTTTCCAATCCTGATAAGGCAAATGGTTTCATAGGAAATGCTTTGATTTCTGATGAGGTTATGTTTTTCTTACATAGGAAAATGCCTACTCGTTATGGTTTAATTTCTAATGCTATGGGGCAAGGCCAATCACACCTTGTTCCTAACCCAAGCATTCATCCTAAACAGTCTAAACAGTCAACTGCCACCTCTATTGTCTCTCAAAAGACTTTAGTTGTAAAAGCAAAGAAGTCAGCTAAAACTGATGTGTCAGGAAGGCAATCAGGTTCAAAGGACTTTTCTTCTACACCACTCACTAAAAGAAGTTACAAGGGGGTGTACAAGGGGTCCTGGTGAAGAAAGCTGCAAAGGGAGGTGGGGTTGTTTCTGTTAAAAGAAAATTAGTTCTCAGGGATGAGACTGACTCAGAGGATGATTTACCTATATCCTCAGTGATGAATGTGAATAAGGAAGTTGCTGATACTGCTATTGCAGCTGTGGTTCCATTGTCTACACCACATAAGAAAAGGAACTTATCAAAAAGCAGGTATCATATTCCTTTAGAAAAGAAGCAGGATACTGATGTACAGGACACTTCTATTCTGAATGAGCAATCAATTTCTACTGCTCAAGCAAATCCTGATGTTAGTATTCCTGATGCTGCACCAAGTCAAGTGGTTAATATTTCAGACTCTCCAGCACATGACTCTCCAACAAAAAGACATGTTGATATTTCATGGGAGAAGTATGGTGCTGCTGCTTCCAATCTTGGGATAAAACATCCAATGGAAAAGCTAAGGAAGGCAGAAGAGTTAGTCTATCAGAGACAGAAGAAACTGAAAGGATCAAGCCCACAAGAACCTGAACCTCAAAGTGGTTCAGCAGCTCTTTCTGATGATCCAGCCACACAAGAACCACTCAATCAAAGTTTGAGTGAAGGCTTAGCTCGTGGAATGGTCCCACAAGAACCATTTTCTCAAAGGGAGAATGCAGACATCGACATTCCAGCTACACAAGAACCATCTTCTCAAAGTGAAGATGCAGGCCAAGCTACAGTTTCTGAGAAATTTCCTGACAATGCTCAAGGGATTTCTGGTGCAGAGGAAGTTCAAAGATTGGTCGAGGACACTGTCAATGAGGGAAGCACACAAGAACCTTTAACTCAAAGTGTTGAAGAAGCTTCTGAACCTCAAGCTCCACAAGAACCATTGGTAGCAAATACTGATGCAAGCATATCAAATCCTAACGGTGTTCATCCTGACGCTAGTGGTACTCCTGATGTTGAACCTATCCTGATACAGCCACTTCGTTCAAGACCAATGGATCATTCTATCACAGATTCACAGGATAAAATGAAAGGTAGAGCTATTCCTGATCCTGATGATACTCATAGTACTGATGATGATGACTCTGATGATAGTGATGATGATGAGAATCGAAAAGAGAAGGAACAGCTTGCTACAACACTCAAAATTAGTCTTGGAACTAATTTTGGTTCATCAAGTACATATATGGCTGGCAAAGCTTCCACTGGGAAAGATCAGAGACAAGATTTTTCTATTCCTTCCTTTAATCCTGCTGAGGCAGTTAGACAGAATGAATGGAACAATTCATGGCACAGATCTACTGAATCTGTAAGTTATTCTTCTGCTTTGGAACCTGCCTATGATGCAGTGAAATCTATAGAGAATCAAGACTTGAAGAATCATCTGAAGGCTACAACTCTGTTATCCAAAAGTCTCAAAAGTGAGATTGATTCTATCAAGAACTCCACTGAGTTGGTGAGGAATGATATTTCTCAAAGTTTTACAAAGGTGCCTACTAATTTTCAGCTAAGGGTGGTAGAATCCCAAGTGAAATCTGTTATTTCTAAACAAACCTCTATCAACAGAAGGATTGATTCTCTGGATACCAAGGTAACTGACATTCAAGCCTCTCTTTCCTTAATTTTGAATTTATTGTCAAATCCTGATGTCAAAAAGGAGGAGAAGGTTAGTCAGACAAAATGCACACTTGATCTAGTATTAAGGAATAATGATGATGATACTGGAGATGATGGTAGTGACAAAGTGATACAAGGAGAAACCTCTGATGCTGCTGTTATGAAGTCTACAATTCAAACTTCACAAAGTCAAACAACGCAGTCAACTCATGTTTCTGATTCTGGAGTTAAGACAGTAAGAACGTTGGTGCAATCTCAGATCCTGACGGAAGAACAAATCCTGACACCTGGTCATGGACATACTCTTGCTACAATTCCTGAAGGTGATGAATGTTATTCCCAAATGACCTAACAGAATTGTAGAAGGGGGGGTTGAATACAATTCTTGATATTTTCTTGAAACTAAACACTTTATGAAATTAAACTGAACTGAATAAATAAAAACACAAGATATAAATAATTCAGTTGGATTGTTTGATGATCCAACTGAAGTGTTTTTATTGCGGAAATAATCTGTGATACAAATGTTCACAGCTGCTCAGTTACAATGTTGTAGAGAAGAATGCTCTCAAAAATAGCTAATACAATCTATTTGTTTTTCTTCTCTCTTTCTAAAGTGACTGCTACACTTGGTTATAAATCCCAAGTTTACAATTCTACATTTGGTTAAACTAAAGAATAATAGAAGTAACCATCAGTAGCTTGCTTTTCATTCCTTTTGTCCAATGGTCCTTGGAGATCTTTGCTTTTGTCTTCATGCTCATTATAATCATTCCCAAGAGCCTTATTGGAAATTGGAATGTTTCCTTATTTCCAGTAACCACTTTGATGGTTTCCAATGCAAAGTACACTTCCATATCTCCTTTTAGATCTGTTCAGTAAACTGTCACTATCACTTTGTCAACTGTTCAAGAAGCAACATTGATTCGTTGATAGCAAGGAGATGTGTTTCGTTGATAGCTTCATTCTTCATTCCGTTGATGGTGTTTCCCTCGTTTCGTTGATGGGTAAACTCCATACCGTTGACAGAGTAATCTTCATACCGTTGACATGTCTTCACTTAGGCAGAATTACAAGGCATAACATATTTACAATTAACCAACCTATTTTGCCTATCTGGTACATAGTCAACATGACTTAGAAAACCTATCTAAAACATATAATAGAATGCCTATCATACTGTGAAGTATTGTACAATGCAATTGCTACAACACTCATTTCGTTGATGAGCTTCCTGTCAACGAAACACTGCTAAGCATGCTATTTCGTTGACAGCTACAAAATTGACTTTACACAAATTCTACTAAGTGTTTTATGCTTATCATCAAGAACAACATATTCCTAACAATCTCCCCCAATTTATGACTGATAGAATAACAGCCATAAATCAAGAGACTTGATGATAACAAAAACACTCAGATACATCATAAATTACAAAAGTAGAAAATGTATTAAGCTTCAAAACTTTATAGACAAAATATAAGACTTACAAGACTAATGCCCACAAGTGCTCCTCTAGTCTGAGCAAATGTTTCATCTGTGACTTCTTTGTGGCATAGTCTTCTTCCCTCTCTTGGAGTTGTTTTCCTCAATCTGGACCTGTAGTCTTCTGTAGAAGATTTTCTCCTCTTCATCTTGATCACCAAGCTTGGATTGCATCAGCTTTAGAGTTTGATTAGATGCCTTCTCCAGCTGGTCTTCCATTCTGAAGAATCTTCTGCAATTGTCCTTGTCCTTAAACTCCATCATCCAATAAGGTTGAAGATGGATTTTCTTTCCTGTTGAGGGAACTCTAAGTATCCTTGGAAGAGCCTCAGGCTTGTTCCAGCTAGCCTTTAACTGACAGATTTTGGAGACCACCTCAGACTTGGCTGTTTTGGTGAAACCGAAGTCCTTTTTCAAGCATCTAAACACTGAGAGTAGTGTTTGATAATCTTCTCCTAAAATTCTGTAGAGAGGCCACACTTGTTCTCTACCACCCTTGAATGTGAACACTAGTCTTTCAGGCAACTTTTGAGAAGCTGCAATTCCCCTTACTTCCACCAGGTTGTCTAAGTCAAGATGTAGACTGGATTCTTCCCTGATGTCAGCAATGTACATGCAGTCCTCTGGGTTTGAAGGGGGTTTTTGAGATTGTGGCTTTCTCACAAAAACAGGCTTTGCTTTGACAGGCCTCTTCTTTGTCTTCATTGGTTGGTCCTTTTCTAACAGGAACTTTGGAAAGTATGCCTCATCAAAATCAATTGGTTCCTCTTTTGGCATGATTGGTTGATCATGAAAATTGACAGGATGTGCAGGATCACAGGCCAACTTTCCCTCAAAAACTGGATTAGCAATTGTTGGAGGTGCAATAGGTATAGAAGAGTCTGATGCAGTACTCTGAGAATCAGCACTCTCAAAGTCTATGTTTCTCCTAGCTCTCTCTTTGGGTTGCCTTGTGCTCTTCTTTGAACTCCTTTCCTCTCTAGTGCTTTCCTCTTGCTTCCTTTCTTCTTCATCTAGAGCTTGAGCTACTGCAAGAGCTTGCATAGCTGCTCTTTCTGATTCCTCCGCCTTGGCTTCAGCAAAGTTTGGATGACCAGCCCAAACACAGATTTGTTGTCCATTCCTGTAGACAATTGCCCTTTGCTTCCTTATCTCATAATTATTACTTTCCTTGCTTTTTGTGATGAGTAGACCAAGAAGCTTGTGCTCATCTGGATAAGGTGCAGGATAGAAAGTCCTTGCTATGTTTTTGCCCTTTGGTTTAGCAGGGGACTTGGGAGATAGGCTTCTTTGAATTGTAGCTTGTTCCACATCCCTAATGCATGAAGTTTATCCTTTTTCCTTCCTTGGTCCTTGAGTGACTCCATGTAGAAGGGGCTCTTGGTGATAGAAAGAATTTGTCTGTGGCTCCCATTCCGTTGATGCTAGTGCCATGGCATTCGTTGATGGCTGTTCCGTTGATGGATTTGAGTCCTTATCTTCAGTAATCTTCTTGAACTTTGCTTCTATGTTGGACCAATGTTCTTTGATTTGTTCTGCAAGTCTCATCCTCATAGAAGCTTCTTGTATAAGGTCAATACCATCCTTTTGCTTCTTGCCAAGCTCCCCCATTGCTAATGGCTCCTTTGGTAGGGAAATGGCTGGGACCATAACCTTGGTAATCTGAATGTCTAGCTCCTTAGATTTCTCCCCCTTTTTGTTATCATCAAAAGAGATGGCTGGGAGTCCTTGAGCTGCCACTAGCTGGGCCAATAGTTGAGTTTGTTTCTCCTGTTCCTTTTGCATCTGTGATAGAGTGGCTTCCACCTTGTCCACTCTAGAAGAGAGAGTCTTCAAGGAGGAATCCACTTCAGGTTCTTTAGAGAAAAACCTGTTCATCCTGGACACAGTGAGAAGAGGAAGCTTTTCATCTAGCCTCCTATCATTAGCAGCCCTAAGGTTGCTGATTGAATCCTTGATCTCTGTAGCCTCAATCCTTGTCTGCAACATTTGTAGCCTTTGAATTTCCAGAGAATCCATTATGGCTTTGTAGAATTTCTTGTCCCTTGCTCCTGCAGACTCATGAGCTAGATATGCTTCTTTGTACTGCCTTGTGATAGCAGCATCCAAATTGCTTCTACCATGCATATCTTGAGAAAGCCAGTTTGGTGTAGGAGGCACCACAGAAGTCCCAGTCTGTGCAGTAGTGGCCACCTGTAGAGTGTCACCAAAGCTATCCTCATTATCAGAAAAATCAAAGTCTCCACTTGCTTCAGCTCCTGGAGGTAGATTGGTCAAGGCATCCTTTGCTCTTTGCATTGATGCAGTTGTGTGAATTAGTTGTAGTGACCTCTCTACCTCCACATTGCCCTGTTGAGCCAAAATTTGATAGGCTGACACAGGATGAGTAAAGGTCTCAGGATCCAGGGAAATACTATCCAGAGTTTGCTGATAAACCTCTTGGAAAGTAAGTTCCCTTTCTCCCTCACTGACCTCCATTAACTCATTAGCAATGGCTGCTTCCATCCTTATTTCTCCTGTAGTCCCTTCTCTCTCTCCACTCTGTTCTTGCATCATGGGCTCCCCATGGCTCACACCTCTCACACCCTCACCTTCACCTTCTAAGGTGGAACTCTCAATCTCTCCTTTTGCCTGGCTGGAAGAAATAGCCAGCCTCTCACTCACATTCTCTCCTTTTGCCTGGCTACAAGCCAGCCTCTCAGTTTCACTCCCTCTCAGTCCTAGAAGTGTCTCAACTACCACTAGATCATCTGCACTAGTTGTGGGAACAACTTGATTTTCAATTAAAGGTGCAGAGTGAACTATCAACGGAATGGTAGTTTGAACTGTCAACGGTATGGATACCGTTGATGGAGAAACACTTGTCAACGAAATAGACTGTTTCGTTGATGAAGTCAAGAAAGCACTTTGAGAATGAGAAATTACAGTAGAGTCTGTGGTGATTGATTTTAGAGATTGGTCCACAGATCCCCTTGCAATTTCAGGAAAAATTGGTTGATGGCCCAACAAATCACTTAGCAAGTGATGGCCACCAGCTTCAGAGTGGGGCTTCTCCAAGATTAGAGTTGGAGAATCAGGAATAGATGTATGGATCATGTCCACATCCAAAGATTGAGTTGGTGAATTTGATGGAGATAATTCAAGATTGATGTTTAGAGAAGAGGACTGTAACCCCAGAGAAATGATAGGGGTTACATCAAACTGAATTTGAGAAACTGGAAGTGTTGCTTCCAGTGTGTGTGCACCCTGTGTACCCTTGGACTTTTGCTTCACTCTC
This sequence comes from Heracleum sosnowskyi, assembly GCA_030848705.1. Lineage (NCBI taxonomy): Eukaryota > Viridiplantae > Streptophyta > Magnoliopsida > Apiales > Apiaceae > Heracleum > Heracleum sosnowskyi. The sequence goes on along the minus strand of CM061238.1, from coordinate 54,499,799 downwards.
CTTTGGTATTGGGAAAATGTAGACTTTGGGCTTGAAGTGTCCCTTACCCTTTTGGACTGTACTCTAGGAGGAGAGCTTGTTTCAATAATCACATCCTTTTGGGAGGATGCAATTAGACTTGTGTTTAAATCCATGTTACTCATTGTGCCTTGTTGGGAAGACACAATGGGGCTTGGCTGGTACACACTAACCTGTCCTTCCTTATCCTTGGGGTTTCTTTGATGTTCACCCCTTCCCTCACCTCTCACAACTCCAGACTCACTCCCCTTAGGTTGTGTGGTAGTTTTTACAACATGTGCCTTTTGAGAAGCACCTGAGGTTGGCTTGGAGGATTTCTTTGTTTTTGGTTTTGTTGCTAGGGTAGGAGCCTATTGGGTCACAGCTACAGACTCCATAGCAACATTGGAAGGTAAAACAGTAGAGGTGTTAGCTACACTAACAGGGATAGTAGTAGTTACCTCAATGATTGGCAGATACACCATTGTGGTTCAGCCTCAGTATGTCTGTCAATACTCTCTTTTCTTGCACAAAGCACTCGAACCTGGCATTAGGGTTAGAGATAACTAATGGTGCTGGACTAACATGGTTAGCCAACATCATCAGAAATCTAGCATAATAGATATTTTTCTTCCTATTTGCTTTGTCACCCAACTTAGCACCAATTTCATACATAAGTTGGGTGCTAAAGTTGTGATATCTATCATTTAGAAGCATGGTTAGGAGAATTAACATAGAGTTAGTTAATGCATCAAAATTACTAATCTTTCCAGAAAAGACCTTAATGAATGCATCAGCTACATAACTGTATTCCCTAACCAAACCTCTCCTAATTATTCTACCCAGATTATCAGTAGGCAAAGAGTAGTTTATAGAATTTAACATGGTAGTTATTTCAGTGTTAGTAGGCAAAGCATCACAGTTATTATCAGGAATATGTAAACACGCTTGCAAAACATCAGAATTAACTATGTACTCATTACCTTGAAGAGTGAATTTTAGTGTGCAGTGTGTTCCACTATACTCACATGAGGTCCAAATTTCCTCGATTATCTCATTGTAGAGTGGTGTAGAGTGAAACATTGCATAGCTCAACTTGCAATTCTTCATGAAATCCATCATTTTGAAGAACAGTCTGTTCGGGTTTTCCTTGACAACAAAAGGGATGGAGTTGTTCTTCTCATAGATGAACCCTCCAGCAGACATAAGCTTGACTATAGGTGCCATTGTTGATTAAAGGAAAGCTTCGAACTGAATTGCTTGTTAGAGAGAAGAAGAGAGAAAAAGCCTTTGGAATTTTTGAGAACAGGTAAAAAGAAATAATGAAAATAAAATTTCTTAAATACTCCCCCAAAAATTCTCAGAAAATGAATCCAATAATAAATGTAAATTACTGGATTGGCTTAAAAATATAACCGTTACTCTTAAAGTATTACCATGATTTATACTTACAGGGGTGTATGCATAGATCGTGGTAAAAGACGTGTCAATTTTTTAACGGTTCAGATTAAAAGCGCTTTATATCAACGAATCAGAATTGGGCGTTTAAGGTCCTGTCTATTTCGTTGATAAAACTGCGTTTCGTTGATACAAAAGAACTATCAACGAAACACCCAGAAAAAGTGCTAAGACTGTCAACGAAATGGTGCATTCCGTTGGCATAGTAATTTTGACTTAGACAAAATTTTACCTTTTCCTGAGAAAATTCATTCACAGAAAAACATAGCAAATTTCTGGCTGCATTTTAACTTGCAAATATCTCAAAAATAATTAAGAGAAATTTAGCATACCTAGCTCACTTACTAATCTTGAGAATGTTGATTCATCAAGTGGCTTGGTAAAGATGTCTGCAAGTTGTTGTTCACTTGGAACAAAATGTAACTCCACAGTACCATTCATAACATGTTCTCTAATGAAATGGTACTTGATGTCAATGTGCTTGGTCCTTGAATGCTGCACTGGATTCTCAGTAATGGCAATGGCACTAGTGTTGTCACAGAAAATAGGAATTTTCTCAACTCTTAATCCATAATCAAGTAGTTGGTTTTTCATCCATAAAATCTGTGCACAACAACTTCCAGCTGCAATATACTCAGCCTCAGCTGTGGAGGTAGAAACTGAGTTTTGTTTCTTGCTGAACCATGACACAAGCTTGTTTCCTAGGAATTGACAGGTTCCAGTTGTACTTTTCCTGTCAATTTTACATCCTGCAAAATCTGCATCTGAATAACCAATTAGTTCAAAACCAGATTCTCTAGGATACCAAATGCCAAGGTTTGGTGTTCCTTTGAGATATCTGAAAATTCTTTTAATAGCAACTAAATGGGATTCTCTAGGATCAGCCTGAAATCTAGCACATAGACATGTAGCAAACATAATATCAGGTCTACTAGCTGTTAAATATAAAAGTGAGCCTACCATGCCTCTGTAACTTGAAATGTCCACAGATTTTTCCTTAGTATTCAATTCAAGTTTGGTGGCAGTAGGCATGGGAGTTTTGGCAGGAGAGCATTCCATTAGGTTAAACTTCTTTAATAAATCATGAATGTATTTTGTTTGACTAATGAAAATGCCTTCATTAACTTGCTTTACTTGAAGACCAAGAAAGTAAGTTAATTCTCCCATCATGCTCATTTCATACTTACTTTGCATAAGCTTGGCAAACTTTTGACAAAGTTTCACATCTGTAGACCCAAAGATTATATCATCTACATAAATTTGAACAAGTAAAGTAGAGCCATTTACAACCCTGTGAAAAAGAGTTTTATCTACAGTACCTCTAGTGAAATGATTCTCAAGGAGGAACTGTGAGAGAGTGTCATACCAGGCTCTAGGTGCTTGTTTCAAACCATAGAGTGCTTTGAGAAGGAAGTACACATAGTCTGGAAAATCATCATCTTCAAAACCAGGAGGTTGACTTACATACACCTCCTCTTCCAATTCCCCATTCAGAAAAGCACTCTTCACATCCATTTGATAGACCTTGAAATTGGCATGGGCTGCATAGGCTAGGAAAATCCTTATTGCTTCTAGTCTTGCAACAGGAGCAAAGGTTTCATCAAAATCAATTCCTTCTTCCTGTGAATAGCCTTTTGCAACCAATCTAGCTTTGTTCCTTGTGACTATGCCATTTTCATCCATCTTGTTTCTGAACACCCACTTTGTGCCTATAACACTCCTGTCATTAGGCCTGGGCACCAGCTTCCAAACATTGTTTCTCTGAAATTGGTTTAGCTCTTCTTGCATGGCTAAAACCCAATCTGGATCTAGAAGTGCATCCTCAACTTTCTTTGGCTCATCTTGAGACAGAAAGCTACTATATAGACATTCTTCTTGAGTTGCTCTTCTAGTTTGGACTTTTGAAGAGACATCACCTATAATAAGTTCAAAGGGATGATCTTTAGTCCATTTCCTTGAGGGAGGTAGATTTGCTCTTGAAGACGTAGCTTCATGATCATGATTGCCTTGATTGGATATTTGTCCTTGAGAAACTCCCCCTGAGTTTGTTGTCCCTAAGTGATCACTTCTAGAAGTATTCCTATGACTATCAACGGTATGACCGTTTTGGCTGTCAACGAAACGCTCATTCTGACTGTCAACGAATCCACCATCATGACTGTCAACGAAATGACCATTTGGTCTGCTAGCTGCTATCCTTTTTAACCTTAATGCAGCAATTTCATCTTCACTGCTGCTTTCATCTGTGCTAGATACAACAACTTTAGGCTGTTTCTCAGTAGCCTTATCATGATTCACTTGATCTCCTTCCTTATTTTCAAAAGAAAGACTTTCATGGAAACCTTCATCACAGAGACCTTGGATTTTGAGATCATCAAAAACAACATGTACAGATTCCATAACAATGTTGATTCTGAGATTATAGACCCTGTAAGCTTTCCCTGCTGCATATCCCACAAATATTGCTTCATCTGCCTTTGCTTCAAATTTCCCCAAATGCTCAGCTTGATTTCTCAGAACAAAGCACTTGCATCCAAAGACATGAAGAAAATCCAATAGTGGCTTCTTTCTTTTGAGTAACTGATAAGGGGTCATTCCTTTGGCCTGATTAATCAAAGAAATATTTTGAGTAAAGCAAGCTGTGTTAACTGCCTCAGCCCAAAAATATGTAGGTAACTTTGATTCATCTAGCATTGTCCTTGCAGCTTCAATAAGTGTTCTGTTTTTCCTTTCAACTACACCATTTTGCTGTGGTGTTCTTGCTGCTGAAAACTCATGCAAAATACCATTTTCTTCACAGAACACCTTCATGCTTGAATTTTTGAATTCTGTCCCATTGTCACTCCTAATCCTTCTTACTTTGAAATCAGGATGATTGCTTACCATCTTGATGTGATTGATAATGATTTCACTTGCCTCATCTTTAGAGTGCAAAAAGAAAGTCCATGTAAATCTAGAAAAATCATCAACAATCACAAGACAGTATTTCTTCTTTGAGATGGACATAACATTTACAGGGCCAAATAGGTCCATATGAAGCAATTCAAGCTGCTGGACAATTGATGACTCTGTCTTGCTTTTGAATGATGCCTTCTTCTGTTTTCCCTTTTGACAGGCATCACACAAACCATCCTTGGAGAACTCCACCTGTGGAATTCCTCTAGCAAGATCTTTCCTCACCAAATCATTCATAACTTTGAAATTCAGATGGGATAACTTCTTGTGCCATAACCAACTTTCATCCTTGCTTGCCTTGCTGAAAAGACAAGTGATGGTGTCTGAACTTGTGCTACTAAAGTCAGCAATGTACACATTCCCCCTTCTGAATCCAGTCATTACCACATTGTTGTTTCCTCCTTTAGAAACGACACAGGCTTCTCTAGAAAAAGTAACTAAAAATCCTTTGTCACAAAGTTGGCTGATACTAAGCAAGTTGTGCTTAAGACCATCCACCAATGCAACCTCATCTATGATGACATTCTCTTTTGAAATCAAGCCATATCCCTTTGTGTAGCCTTTGCTGTCATCTCCAAAAGCAATACAAGGGCCAGCTCTTTCCTGAAACTCTGTGAGCAGGGTAGAATCACCAGTCATGTGTCTTGAACAACCACTATCCAAGTACCAAAGATTCCTTTTGTCTCCCTGCACACAATAAAACCAAATCAAGTCGATTTTGGTACCCAAGTTTCCTTGGGTCCTGTCTTGTTAGCCTTTGCATTCCCTTTTGTACCATTTTTCACTTTGGGCTCAGATTGATTCAAATCAATCTTTACCCTTGGTGTTGATTTCTGAGGGTTGCTCATATTTTCATTCATAGCATGCATAGTTGGAGGAACAATCATGTTATTCATGTTCCATGGCATTTGTGGCATGTTAAACATATTCATGTAAGGATTAGACACAAATGGCATGCTAGCATATGGATTCTGAAATTGTGCATATGGAGCAAACATGTTAGACATAACAGGCATTGTAGGCATGGAACTGTTCATTGCAGGCTTGGGCATTCTCACATTAGGAGTTTTCTTAACAGATTTGCAGTTAGTAGACAAATGACTAACACTTCCACAATTAACACATGTCTTTCTAGGAGCATATTTATCAGGTGTGTAATTGTTGTGTTTGTTAATTCCTACTTTGCCATTCCTGTTATTCTTTTTATTTCCCTTAGCCTCATTATGAACTTTCTCTACCTTGTCTTTCAATTGCTTGTTAGACAAGTGACCTACATTAGCTCTCTCAACAGGCTTCTCAATTTTCTTTAAAGTACTAGACTCACCTTGAACAAAGTTCTTGGTGACAGGACCATACTTGTCATTAAGTCTAGTGAGTTTATCTTTTCTTTTGTCTGTCAACGAAACAGCCTGATCGGTTGATGGTTCATGTGTCAACGAAACATTGCATTCCGTTGACATATCAACCTTCAACAAATGATCATTGTTGTTTGTTGACTCTGTTCCTGATTCTAAGGTTTCACCAACATACCCTAGCTTCTCTTTGTTCCTTTCCCATGATTGCTCACAGAAGGATTCCACGCCTTGAACATTAATTATGTTGGTAGCAACATTCCTGGCATCCTTCCATTTTGCAATCACACTTTGTTCTATCTCAAGTTGTGTTCTAAGAATTTCTTCCCTTTGTAACACGTTCTCAAGTTCCTTCTTAGCATCCCTACTAACACATCTCATTTTCTCAAATTCAATGAGCTGTGCTTCTAACATTGCATTCCTATCACTTAAGAGCAGATTGGTCTCTTTTATTCTTGAATTCTCTTTAGTAAGTGATTTAAGAGTAACACGCAAATTATATAATACAGTAGACATTTCATTTACTGCATTGTCGCATTCCTCTTTAGAAAGCTCAGAAAGATTAGTAATTGTTACCTGGTTGCTTGAGGAACTTGCTTCCTGCTCATGATTGTCAGCCATAAGAGCCAAGTTGACATACTCAACATCATCATCAGAATCTTCACCATTACCAGCCCAATCATACTCCTGAGACATGAAAGCCTTTTCTTTTTGTTTGAGAAGTTCAAAGTATTTCTTTTTATAATCAACAGGCTCAAATTTCCTGTTGCCCTTCTCAACCTTGGGCTTTCTGCAGTCTCCAGCAAAGTGACCAAGCATTCCACAATTGAAACATTTTGACTTAGACTTTTCAATCCAGTTTGTTTTGCTAGGTTGAAAGTCTCTTCTTGGTGGCCTTGCTTCTGAGTTTCTTTTGAACTTGAACTTAGAGAATTTTCTAGACAGAAAAGCAATGTGTTCATCAATCTCATCTAAGTCCTCCAAGTTGGTTGGTTCTGATTCTTCTTCTTCTGTCATCTTGTCTTTACCCTTGCTAACATCACTCCTACAACTAGATCGACTAGTTGTGGCCTTTGCAGCTTCTTTATTGTCATCTTCAAGTTGGTTCACTGATGCAATCAATGCAATAGATCCACCCTTCTTCTGTACCTTTTCAATTTCTTCATCTTGCTCCATTTCCAGCTCATAAGTCTTCAAGGTTCCATACAGCCTTTCAAGAGTGTAGTCTTTGTACTCTTGAGTGTTTCTGAGAGAAACAGTCATAGGCTTCCATTCTTTTGGAAGAGCTCTAAGAAATTTAAGGTTTGAATCCTTGGTTTGATAGATCCTCCCATACAACTTTAATCCATTCAAAAGCTTTTGAAACCTACTGAACGTGTCATTTAGGGTTTCACCAGCTTTAAAATGAAAATGCTCATATTGTTGTATAAGGAGTTGCATTTTATTTTCCCTGACTTGCTCAGTTCCTTCACAGAGTGTTCTAACAGTATCCCATACTTCCTTAGAGGTTGTACAGTTGATAACATTGTCAAACATCTCTTGCTCCAAACCATTAAACAGAATGTTCATGGTCCTTTTGTCTTTATGAACTTCTGCAATATCTTCAACAGTCCATTCTGAGACAGTTTTTGGAATCTCTACATCAGGTGCATCATCTGGCAGTCCAACTCTAGAGTCAAGCTTCATGGGAACGTGTGGACCTTTCTCAATGCAGTCTACATACCTCTCATCCATAGACATGAGATGTAAATGCATCTTTACTTTCCAGTGAAAGTAATTGTCTTTATCAAGAACTGGTATCTTCACACCTGCATCCTTCTTCACCATGGTTTCTGTTTTTGGTCTTGATCTTTAAACTTCTTGTATGTTAGAAGCTTGCTCTGATACCAATTGTTATTCCCAAATGACCTAACAGAATTGTAGAAGGGGGGGTTGAATACAATTCTTGATATTTTCTTGAAACTAAACACTTTATGAAATTAAACTGAACTGAATAAATAAAAACACAAGATATAAATAATTCAGTTGGATTGTTTGATGATCCAACTGAAGTGTTTTTATTGCGGAAATAATCTGTGATACAAATGTTCACAGCTGCTCAGTTACAATGTTGTAGAGAAGAATGCTCTCAAAAATAGCTAATACAATCTATTTGTTTTTCTTCTCTCTTTCTAAAGTGACTGCTACACTTGGTTATAAATCCCAAGTTTACAATTCTACATTTGGTTAAACTAAAGAATAATAGAAGTAACCATCAGTAGCTTGCTTTTCATTCCTTTTGTCCAATGGTCCTTGGAGATCTTTGCTTTTGTCTTCATGCTCATTATAATCATTCCCAAGAGCCTTATTGGAAATTGGAATGTTTCCTTATTTCCAGTAACCACTTTGATGGTTTCCAATGCAAAGTACACTTCCATATCTCCTTTTAGATCTGTTCAGTAAACTGTCACTATCACTTTGTCAACTGTTCAAAAAGCAACATTGATTCGTTGATAGCAAGGAGATGTGTTTCGTTGATAGCTTCATTCTTCATTCCGTTGATGGTGTTTCCCTCGTTTCGTTGATGGGTAAACTCCATACCGTTGACAGAGTAATCTTCATACCGTTGACATGTCTTCACTTAGGCAGAATTACAAGGCATAACATATTTACAATTAACCAACCTATTTTGCCTATCTGGTACATAGTCAACATGACTTAGAAAACCTATCTAAAACATATAATAGAATGCCTATCATACTGTGAAGTATTGTACAATGCAATTGCTACAACACTCATTTCGTTGATGAGCTTCCTGTCAACGAAACACTGCTAAGCATGCTATTTCGTTGACAGCTACAAAATTGACTTTACACAAATTCTACTAAGTGTTTTATGCTTATCATCAAGAACAACATATTCCTAACAATGAAGATATTTTTATTGATAATCCTGAAGATGCATCAAATTTATTCCAGAAGTTTTCTACAAAAGATGGCAGAATTGTTACTCTATATCACACTGATAAAAGAGTTCAACAATTATATGCAAGAAAAGCACTCTCTACAGCAAGTGAAGAATATCCTGATCTCTCACATGAAGAATTCTTAAGACAACAGAGAGAAATGATGGAAAGCTTTAATAACCCTGCTCCTGCTAGAGGTAGAGGAGGCAGAGGTAGGAGAGGAGCTAGAAGAAGTAGAAGAGGTTCTTCAACTCAAACAATACCTAGACAGACAAGGTCTCAAGGGTTAAGAATTGAAGAAATTCCTGAACCTATTCAAACTCTAGTAGTTCCTGACAAATCTACTTTTGGTGATGATGGAAATATTGAAGAAGAACCTGAATTGAGAAGAAAATCAAGAAAATCAACTCTCTGCAATACAAATCAAATTGAAGAATCTAATCCTGATGTTGTTCCTGATAATATTCAAGATCCTGATGATTCTGAAATTATGCAAGAGATTGACTTGATAATTTTATCTACTGTGGTTGATTTTCACAACAAGGAAGTAGATTAAGAAGAAGAAGCCAGAAGAAGTGAAATTACAAGATCAACAAATAGAGATTTCAATCTCTATCTACAAAGGCTTAAACTCTCAAACAGAAGAGTGTGGAGGAACCCAAGCAGACAAGAATCTTCACTGGAAAGAAGCTATGCTTTTGAAAAGGAAAAGGATAAGAAGTGGAAACATATTAGTACACTAAGTTGTGATACACTTATCAATTTTTAGTCTGGATGAATTATTACAAACGCTTCAAGTGTTGTTGATTTATCTGGGATGGTTAGATCAAAAGCACTCTGGTTAAAGATGTTTTCAAATCTGAAGCAATTGACAAGTAATTCAAGAGGAGGTATTGGACACAGGGATGCTGAATATCTAAATATGTCATATGTTGATCCTTACTCCTTAACTGAAATTGGAGGTACTTTAACTTCTGAAAACCTGAACAATTTACTAGCTATTGATATAGTTATAGATTGTCATGATGGTTTTGACAAGAAAGAAAAGCTTCTGTACTTCATGAAAGATGGTAGTGTGAAGATTTTATCTATTCAAGATCTGCTGATGAAAACTACACAGGAACTGAAATATGTTCATTATCTTTTGAGATCGAAGAATCAAATGTGCAAGGAATGGAGTGACATGATTTTGTCTACAATAAGAAGAAGACTGGATGGAAACAGTAATTTCAATGGTAATTATACTCCCATGTACTTAAATCAAAGAGGTCAGGATGTGGAAATGCAAAGGGGTTTTGCTGTTAAAGAAGTAACTTTTGGCATGACTCAACTTACTCTCAATCCTGATGGGAAGGAAATTGCTTATCTTTTGCTTGAAGAGCATAGTGTTCAGAAAAGCTCCATATTGAATCTCAGAGCAGCTATCTACCAGATTAATGAGGAAGATGAAGAACTCAGAAATCTTAAGGAAAGACTGATTCAAATTCTTGAAGAAAAAGAAGAAAATTTGTTATCCAACTTCTTGAAGATGAATTTGTTCTATCAAAGAATTTAAACAGATAAGTTGTTGCTGCAGATACTGTACATTTTGTATATATGTTTTTGACATCATTGAATCTTAGGAATCTATACTTTATTTCACAAAGTATGAGATTGGGGGAGATTGTTAGATCAGAATTCAATGATCGTCAGGAGCTAGACTCAACTGATCAGGATTGCTGACGTCATCAGGATTTCATGGTCGTCAGGATCTAGATACATATCAGGACTGGGATCAGGATTGATCATCAGGACTGGAAGCTGATCAGGATTCCTACTTCGAGTTATATTTGGAGTCTAGTTAAACATGGAAGTTTATTCTGTCGGTTCCTGGTTTGTAGAATGTATCTATCAATTATGGATAGGTTTCAATCTTTGTAATTGATTAGGACTTATCATTGATAGAGAAGCTGTGTAGTATATATAAACACAGTTTTGGTTTCGATTTATGAATTCAAAGGAGAACATAATCGAATAGAAGCTCTCAAGAACATAGAATTTCTTGAGAGAGTTTTTGTAAGCTAGCAGCTCTCAAGAACATCAGAATTTCTTGAGAAAGTTTGTAACAGTTTTATATCATATTTAATAAAGTTGTTATCTTTCTTTCATATTTGTGATATATACATTAAGAAGTCGATTATCTTATACTATTGTATTCAACCCCCCTTCTACAATAGATTATTACTGGGCAACAATAATGCCTCTGAGTTAAGACGTTTTCTAAAGTCATTGCATATTAGCTTTAGAAGTCAAACTTCTGAAAATGCTAGGATCTTATCTGAGATGTCTGAACTTAGGAATAGGAATGAGCATTTAGAAGCTCAATTTTCTTTTATGCAAGAGGTACAAAAAGAATGTGATAATGCTAAACACATGAAATTAGAGATGCAATTTAAATGTACTGCTCTTGAAAAAGAACTTGAGTATGCTAATGATAAAATCAGAACCTGGACAGATTCTGGAAGGAAATTTCATGAAATCAATACTTCTAAGAATTGGAAAGAGTGTCTAGGGTATAAGTCAGATGAAGATAAGAAATTGAAAGAGAAATTTGTTATTGATGAGACAGTTAGTCCAAAAACCTACAGACATGTTATAGACAAAACCAAATCTAAGATTATACCTGTTGATTTTGTTTTTGGTAAAGATTCCAATTCAACTTTTGAAAAGGGATCTACTTCTGTTCAAACAATTAAGATTCTTAAGTCTAAACATGTTAAGAGTAAAGTGAATAAGAATGTAGGTTTACTGTCTCATAAACAACTCAAGAATAAAATCTGTGAGGTAACAGATAAGAAGAGGGAACCTACTGTCAAGAGAAACAGGAATGGTAAAGTTGGGATTAATAAAGATAATGGTTATAAGTATGTCCCAAATGCACCAAGAAAATGTTGTTTTACTTGTGGTAACTCTAATAATCTTGCTATTGATTGCAGGAAGAATAAAAAGAAGTTTATTGAAATTCCTAGGTCTGATGTTAGGAATAGATCAGTATTTTATAAACCACCTTGTTTCCATTGTGGCAGTAAATGGCATTCTATTTATACTTGTGAAGAATACCATGATTTGTACTATAAATTTTATGATCTATTGCCGAAGTTCAATAAAAGTGCAAATTCTGGTAAACTTAAGAATATCAATGAGAAGCATGCATTTTACAATACTGATACTGACAAAGCAAATCCTGATGGACACAATCCTGTCAGGACTGCTAAAGTCAAAAATTCTTCTGCTGTTAAATCTAATAAAATGCATGTTAAATGAACCCAACAAGTGTGGGTTCTTAAAAATACTAACTAGTGTATTTTTGTCTGATTGTAGGGTAAAAAGAAAAATGTGTTAGTCATGGATAGTGGATGTTCTGTACACATGACTGGAAACAAAGCCCTGCTGTCAGGATATGAGGAAAAAGCTGGCCTAACCGTGTCTTATGGAGATGGCAACATTGGACAAACATTGGGATATGGCAATTTAATCATTGGAAATGTCATCATTGAAAAAGTAGCTCTAGTGAAGGGACTAAAACACAACCTGTTGAGTATTAGTCAAATCACTGACAGAGGTTATCATGTCAACTTCTATTCCACACATTGTGAAGTAGTCAACAAAGCATCAGGAAAGGTTGCACTCACTGGCTACATGCATGGTAACATTTATGAAGCCAACATTCACACCAATACTGATGGCTCCCCTACTTGTCTCATCCGTAAAGCATCAGTAGATGAAAGTTGGAATTGGCACAAGAAGATGTATGTTCTCGGTTAAAATCAATGGATCCATTGAAGGGTGCTTTGCGGGGAAATCTGGTCTTCATCAAGGTGATCCTCCCTCACCCTATCTTTTTGTTATTGCCATGGAGGCTCTCTCTGCCTGTATTGAGAAATGCACTCGGGAAGGGGTTTTTTCTTGGCATTGGCGTACTAAGGAGGCAAAAATTTTTCACTTAATCTTCACTGATGATGTTCTTCTTTTCTGCAAGGGAGATAAAGATTCTATAGGGAGTATCTATTGTGCTATCACTCTTTTCGCGAGAATATCTGGTTTGACTCCAAATCCCTTAAAAATCCAGTGCTTCTTTGGTAACGTTCCGCAGGATGTCAAGCTCTTTTCTACCACGCTTACTAGTTTTCAAGCTGCATCTCTACCAATAAAGTATTTGGGGATGCCTGTGATAACATATAAATTGAATGTTTCTACTTGTGCACCTTTTGTTGCCCGTTTTTGTGAAAAGATTAGTAGTTGGACTTGTAAGTTCCTAAGCATTGCAGGTAGGCTTATTCTCATAAAATCTGTTCTGTTTGTTATACAGAACTACTGGAGTATGTACTTGTTTCTACCCAAGGGTGTCCTAAAAAAGGTTAAGGTGGTTTTAGCTAATTTTCTTTGGGGAGGATTGCATAATTCCTCAATAATGCATAAGGTTGCCTGGGATGAATGTTGCCTTCCGAAATTGGAGGGGGGCCTTGGTATTAGAGACCCAGTCGCTACTAATAATGCTGCTATTCTTTTCCAGCTTTGGAGAGTTATCCAACCACGGGGTGTTTCTCTGTGGTTCAAATGGTTCAATTAGTGCCTTTTAAAGGGCAAACACTTTTGGACTACCTCACTCCCCTCTCAATGCCCTTGGGGAGCCTAGAAAATCCTAAATGCTAGACATGAGGCTCTTGGTCATATTCACTATCGTGTGGGTTCTGATTCTCGGTTTCTCCTTTGGCATGATCCTTTTTGTGAAGGTCGACCTTTAATTCAGCTTTTATCTCCCTCGATTATCTCTATCACTGAAACTGAGTCTAACACTCTTGTTGGTTCGATTATTCAAAATGGTCAGTGGCTTAATATTGGTAATAATCATGTTCTTGCAATTGAGGCCCGTCAGTTGCTTGCTTCGACCCGCATTCATGCCAGGGATTTCATACAATGGGATGATCTCCAGCCTTCTGCGGTCCGGTCTTCATCTGTGTTCTGGTCTTTGCATACTACAAGGCCCCCCAGCGTGGATTGATTACATTTGGCACCCCTTTACCATTCCTCGATGTGCTATTTATTTGTGGTTAATGTTAAAAAACAGACTTCTGACAAAAGACCGTATGCTAAGCTTTCGTATGCAGGTTAATGGAAATTGTGTCTTGTAACACCCCCAGATCCGGGGTCAGGAATCTAGGTTGTCACGCTCCATCAATTATACAATACCTGCATTACTTACAACATTCTAATAATACAACTCCAAAGACCCCAATTACTTATGCGCACACACACAAGTTATAGCCTTGGAAATGAGCAACAATACGTAACACTTGTTATTACAAATCAAATGTACTATCCAGGATCTCATCTATTATGTACAACCTCTACCCGAAGTTACAATAATAGACGTCACCGTTCTATACAAGGTTTAAGAATACAAACCTACTCGAAAACAATTCTTACTAATTCAAGCTGCAACTATTCTACTAACTCCGGCAGTATCCATCTTGCTGAGCTAACTCAAGGGTGGTCTCTCCATTCCCTTGCTCTCGTAATACGGGGTGAATCGACAATGTTTTCTTCATGCTGAAAGTTTTAATAAAGCAAGAATGAGCTAATAGCGCTCAGCAAGAAATCTATCCCAGTTTAAATCTTTAAACCTTTAAGGTAGATAATCCATATAGGATCAAAGTTTTAACACTACTAGGGTTTGACCCCAAAATAGTATACAGTTCAAAATACTGTATGACTTATAATCATACTCAAATACTCTCGTAAATCATTTAGAAATCCTTGGTATCAATATAATAAACCAAGTCTCAAAACATATCTTTTTAAAATAGATATTAACATTGTAATCAAGGCTTAAAGCCTATCCATTGATTCAAAATACTATACAGTTCAACATACTGTATATCTTAAATACCTTCTCAACATATATACATACGCATATCTCTTTAGATATCTCATACTGTTCAAAACACTGTAAAATATCAGTTATGAACACCTTTTTGAAACGGTTGTATTGTGATATATAAAAACAAGAATGAGCACTAAAGCTCAACAATAATATATATATCGGCTTATATAAAGCTTCGCAAGCTCCTATATCATTTGCAACATTTTAAATCTCATTCGTATACAGAATGATGTTTAGAGTAATCTTTTTATCAAAACATGCCTTACCGTTCAAATACTAAACACGGAACATCATTGTTCAATTACTGTCACATTATCGGTAACTCAGCACCTAGGCTTTCGTTACAATGTGCAGCACAATTCCAAGTGGAAGAAGGGGACATTCTGGAACACCCGATACACGGTGATCAGCCGTTGTATCGTAACATAATTTCTCTACTAATAGAAGGACGATTTCCTGTTTAGTTATCACCCTGGCCGCGTTCGGGCCCATTGTGCTATAATGTCACTACATCGGCACCTGTTTCATTGCCGTGAAAGCCTTTGCACGCAAGGTCACTACCTCGGCGCCTGTTTCATCACCGGGAAAGCCTTGATAATTATGGTCACTACCCTGGCACCTGTTTCATTGCCGTGTAAGCCCTTCCAGTCCCATGACGAATCCTATCCTTTAAACTAGAACCGAACTTAATCGTTGTTCCCCGAGCGTAAACTAGCTCGTTGATAGGTATGAACTTATTTCCATACTTACTTCCGGAAATGTTGAGGAAGTAATAATACTATGTGGGTTGACTATTGTCAACTGACCTCGATCCTCGAGTAAACCATTTCGCAATCACGACCCGGGAGTTTGGTAAAACATCTTTGGTTCTGATAATTCAGAACCCAAAATATACTCACTTTTAACGAAAGAGGCAAGTGAAATCATATGTTCACTTCCTGGAATGGATTCCCAATTTTTGATATGTTCAAAACCAGAGTCATCAATTGAGACAAATAATTAAAGTAGTTGGGAACCCCTACTATACTCAAATAAATCTTTTTGAGATCAGAAAATATTTTAAACAACTATTGGAACCTTACGTAATATTTAAATAAGGTTCTATGATTTTTAAATCATATTTGGAATATTTAATAAATATTCAAATAATAAATATTGAATTATTATTCAATAAAATTCCACTGAAGTGAATATCCAAAATAATATTCACTTAATTAAATAATTATTCAAATAATATTTATAATAATATTATTTCAATATCTCACATTAAATATCCAACAATATATATATATTGGAATATTTAATCAACATTTTAAAATATAGATGTCCCTGGTGAAGGGTTTCGGGCATGAAAACGCAACGGAAAAACGCGTAAAATAGAAAAATTAACGAAACCCCCCGCAGGATCCATGCGAAAAACGATATTTAATTCGTGAATAGAATCGTTTACCTTTTGAAGCTTTACGAACGGCTGACTAATGGAGGTCCTTTGATATGATCACCACGTGTCCCGCCTTGCGATACACGTCTCTAATCAGTCCACACGAACGCCCGATCGTCCAACGATCACCGGAATTGGTACTAGCCAAGAACTGCCCTCGGAACTCTCTCTCTCTCTAGCCTCTCTTTGATGTAGAGCAGCTAGGGTTTTTAAAGAAAAACGTTTTTTCAATTTCTAAACCCTAAAATAATACATCTTAATGTATTTATATGGAGAGAATTCTGGGCCTATACCTAATCTGATTGGGCTTCCAAAACCCAATCTGATTATTAGTAGTATTATTTATTATATTCGAATTATTATATAATTAATCAAGTCCTACTTAATTAATCCAATAATTCAATAATAATAATAATTCAATTAAATTCGAAATTTAATTAATGCTCCGTTTAAAACGTTCTCTATGTGTAACCCTTTAGGCTATTATTACGTTGGCAATAATTTTAATATCTCATAATAAAATTATAAACAATGAGCGGCATCTAGTAATACATCATTGCTACCCAAGTAATAATAATAATTGGTGATCCAATTAAACCTTTAATGAATAATGTTCCATGTAATATAATCCTTTTAACCTTATATTATAGATTAAACTCGAGGCATGGTTTAAGTCATCCTCTTCAACATTTAATCCCGGTTTACTTGATCGATGAGTAGACTATTAAACAAATCACAATTTGAGCATGGCCATGCATTTTGTTAGATCAGAATTCAATGATCATCAGAAGCTAGACTCAACTGATCAGGATTGCTGACGTCATCAGTATTGCATGGTCATCAGTATTTGATCAAGCGTCAGTATCTTATTGATCATCAGGATTCCTACTCAGACTATGATCAGGTTTGATCATCAGGACTTGAAGCTGATCAGGATTCCTACTTCGAGTTATATTTGGAGTCTAGATAAACATGGAAGTTTATTCTATTTGTTCCTGGTTTGTAGAATGCAGCTATCGATTAAAGATATGTTTCTATCTTTGTTATGATTAGGACTTATCTTGTTATTGATAGAGAAGCTGTGTGCACTATATAAACACAGTTTTGGTTTCGATTTATGTAATTCATTCGAGAGAGAACATAATCGAAGAGAAGCTCTTAAGAACAGAATTTCTTGAGAGAGTTTTTGTAAGCTAGCAGCTCTTAAGAACACCAGAATTTCTTAAGAGAGTTTGTAACAGTTTTATATCAAAGTTAATAAAGCTGTTATTGTTATTGTTATTGATCTTTCATATTTGTGTTATATAAAGTCGAGAATCTTATACAATTGTATTCAACCCCCTTCTACAATTGTTATTTACTGGGCAACAATTGGTATCAGAGCAAACTGATTTAATTCTGAATCAGATACGATCTAAAGATGTCGACAACCAAGTATGAAAGCATGAAGATTCCCATCTTGAAGATATCAGAATATCCCACATGGAGGGTAAAGATGCTGATGTACCTGGAGGCTATGGATCCTGACTACTTGGACAGGATTCGTGATGGACCATATATACCAACAAAGTTCGTAGAACGAACAGATACAGTACCAGAACATTATGTGGTCAAAGCTAAAGCTGAATGGACTCCAGAAGAAAAAGCTCATGTACTCAGGGAACCAAAGATAAAGAATATCTTGCATAATAGCCTTGATGCTGTTATGTCAAACAGAGTGATTGCATGCAAGTCTTCAAAAGAAATCTGGGATACTTTGGAAACTCAGTGCCAGGGATCTGCATCTGTCAAGAAAAACAGAAGGGCTCTATTGATTCAAGAATATGAACAATTCGATGCAAGACTTGAAGAGAGCCTGACTGATCTATATGATAGATTCCTGACACTATTGAACAGCTTATCCTTAGTTGACAAAGTATATGAAACCGAAGATTCAAACACCAAATTTCTTAGAGCTTTACCTGAAGAATGGGATACTCAGACCTCAATCATTAGACACCAGTATGATCTGAACATTGTGTCTCTTGATGAGATCTATGGGATGCTAAGAACTCATGACCTTGAAGTTCAACAGAGAAAGAACAAGAAAAGCAGCAAGGCAAAGTCAATTGCTTTGAATGTAGAAGCAAAATCAAAAGGGAAAGCTATGGAGGTCTCTAGAAGGAAAGCAAGAGTAGCTGAGTCAGATCCTGACGACTCTTCATCAGATACTGATGGCAATCCTGATGCCAATACTGGTGATGAATCTTCTGATTCAGACATGGAAGAGATGGTTGCTATGATTGTCAGAAACTTCAGAAGGATGAAGTTCAGGAAGAATAGAAGACAAGGCAACTTTCAGAAAAAGACCTTCAAAGCAGACAAAGACAAGTATATCAAAAAGGACAGCAAGGGTAGCAAATTTGACAAGTCAAAGGTTAGATGCTACAAGTGTAATGGTATGGGTCACTTTGCTTCTGAATACAACAAGACAAAGGCACTCATCACATCAAGCAAGGATTGGATGGACTCTTCCTCAGAATCTGATACTGAGGTAGTCAACTATGCGTTAATGGCCAATGCTGATGTAACTGCTGCTCCTGATGATAAGGTACTAAATACTATCTTTGATTTTGATACTGATAATGCTTCTGAGTTAAGACGTTTTCTAAAGTCATTACATATTAGCTTTAGAAGTCAAACTGCTGAGAATACTAGAATCTTATCTGAGATGTCTGACCTTAGAAAAAGGAATGAGATATTAGAAGCTGAATTTTCTCGTATGCAAGAAGTACAAAAAGAATGTGATAATGTTAAGCACATGCACTTAGAGATAACATCTAAATGTACTTCCCTTGAAAAAGAACTTGAATATGCTAATGAGAAAATCAGAACCTGGACAGACTCTGGTAGGAAATTTCATGAGATTAATACCTCTAAGAATTGGAAAGAGTGTCTAGGATATAAGTCAGATGAAGATAAGAAATTAGCAGAGAAAATTGTCATTAATGAGACAGTCAGTCCAAAGACCTATAGACATGTTATAGACTCAACCAAATCTAAGATTACTCCTGTTAATTTTGTTTTTAATAAGGATTCCAATTCTACTTTTGAAAAGGGATCTTCTTCTACTCAAGGAATTAAAATTATAAAGTCTAAACCTGTCATGAACAAAGTCACTAAGAATGTAGGTCTATTGTCTCAGAAACAGCTTAAGGATAAAATCTGTGAGGTTACAGATAAGAAAAAGGAAGCTACTGTTAAGAGAAACAGGAATGGTAAAATTGGGATCAATAAAGAAAATGGTTATAAGTATATCCCAAATGCACCTAGAAAGAGTTGTTTTAACTGTGGTAACTCTAATCATCTTGCTATTGATTGTAAAAAGAGTAAGAAGAAAATTGCTGAAATTCCTAAGTCTGATGTTAGGAATAGATCAGTATTTTACAAACCACAGAATTCCTGTTTTCATTGTGGTAGTCTATGGCATTCTATTTATACATGTAAAGAGTATCATGATTTGTACTATAACTTTTATGATCCATTGCCTAAGTTTGAAAGTAGTACAAAGTCTGATAAAACTGAAAATGTCATAGTGAAGCATGCTTTTGTTAATACTGATACTGACAAAGCAAATCCTGATGGAGTAAATCCTGTCAGGACTGCTAAAGTCAAAAAGTCTTCTGCTGTTAAATTTAATAAAATGCATGAACAAGGAATCCAACAAGTGTGGGTTCCTAAACATTCTGACTAGTGTTTTACTATTCTGATGCAGGGTAAAAAGAAAAATGTGTTAGTCATGGATAGTGGATGTTCTGTGCACATGACTGGAAACAAAGCCCTGTTATCAGAATATGAGGAAAAAGCTGGCCCAACTGTGTCTTATGGAGATGGCAACATTGGACAAACCTTGGGATATGGCAATATAATCATTGGAAATGTCATCATTGAAAAAGTAGCTCTAGTGAAGGGACTAAAACACAACTTGTTGAGTATTAGTCAAATCACTGACAGAGGTTATCATGTCAATTTCTATTCCACACATTGTGAAGTAGTCAGTAAAGCAACAGGGAAGATAGCACTAACTGGCTACAGGCATGGTAACATATATGAAGCCAACATTCTCTCAGATACTGATGGCTCCCTTACATGTTTCATCAGTAAAGCTTCAGTAGATGAAAGTTGGAATTGGCACAAGAAGCTTTCTCATCTCAACTTCAGCAACATCAATGAGTTGGTTAAGAAAGAGTTAGTAAGAGGATTACCTAATGTCTTATATACACCTGATGGACTCTGTGATGCATGCCAAAAAGCAAAACAAAGAAGGACATCATTCCAGAGTAAATCAGAATCCTCTATTGAAGAACCATATCACATGCTACATCTTGATCTGTTTGGTCCAGTCAACATCATGTCCATCAGTAAGAAAAGGTACACTCTTGTAATTGTTGATGAATATTCTAGATTCACCTGGGTGTATTTTCTGCATAGAAAAGATGAAACTCCTGAAGTTTCTGTTGGATCATGTGAGGATGATTGAGACAACCACAAAGTACAAAGTCAAGATTCTGAGAAGTGATAATGGTACTGAATTTAAGAATTCAAAGATGGAAGAGTTCTGCAAATACAAAGGAATCATTCAACAATTCTCTGCTCCTGGCACACCTCAGCAAAATGGAGTAGTAGAAAGGAAGAATAGAACTCTTATTGAAGCTGGCAGAACTATGTTGGAAGAAGCTAAATTACCTACATATTTCTGGGCAGAAGCAGTCAACACAGCATGCTATACACAAAATCTTACATTGATAAACAGGCATGGTGTCACTCCTTATCAGTCTCTCAAAGAGAAGAAGCCAAGTCTGAAGCATCTGCATGTGTTTGGCTGTAAATGTTTTGTTCTCAGAACTCATCCTGAACAGCTAGGGAAATTTGAAACAAAGGCTGATGAAGGAATATTCATAGGTTATCCTACATCAAGAGCCTTCAGAGTTTTTAATTTGAGAACAAGAACTGTCATGGAGTCAATACATGTATCTTTTGATGATAAGAAGATAACTGGAATCATTGAAGACTCGCATGATAGATTGTTATTTGAAAATGAAGCTTCCAAGGAACCTGAAGAAAGTGAATCAGAAGCTGTTCTTTCATCCAGTACTGACGGGTCACCAAATCCTGATGACTCACCAGGTACTGATGGTGCTAATACTGATGATGCAAACAACAGTAATACAACTAGTAGTGCTAATGTTGAGGGGGAGCAACGACATTCAACTACAAGTTCAGAGTCAACTCAATCATCAGAACAGAATTCTTCAGATACTGATTCAAGTGAAGATCCTGATAACACATCAGGAGGGCATATCAATAATTCAGGGAGAGCTTCAAATCAATCAAATTCTTTCAATCAAGATAACACCAATCCAGGGGGAGCATCTACTTCAAGAAACAATTTGACACCAACAAGGAAATGGACAAAAGATCATACTCCTAATTTGATAATTGGAGATCCTGATGCAGGTGTTCAAACAAGAAGTGCAACTCAGAATGAATGTTTATATAATAACTTTCTATCCAAGGAGGAGCCTAAGAAAGTTGAAGATGCACTTAAAGATGCTGATTGGGTTACTGCAATGCAAGAAGAACTGAATGAATTTGAAAGGAATGAAGTCTGGAAACTGGTACCAAGACCAAAGAATAGATCAATTGTTGGTACAAAGTGGATTTTCAAGAACAAGACTGATTCTGATGGAGTCATTATCAGAAACAAAGCTAGACTAGTTGCAAAGGGGTATTCCCAACAAGAGGGAATTGACTATGATGAAACTTTTGCTCCTGTTGCAAGACTAGAAGCCATCAGGATATTTCTTGCTTATGCTGCACATAAGAAATTCAAGGTTTTCCAGATGGATGTTAAAAGTGCTTTCTTAAATGGTGAACTGGAGGAAGAAGTTTATGTTGAACAACCTCCTGGTTTCATTGATCCTACATATCCAGATCATGTCTACAGACTGGATAAGGCACTTTATGGACTAAAGCAAGCTCCAAGAGCATGGTATGAAACCTTAGCTCAATTCTTACTGGAAAGTGGATTCAAAAGAGGTGCAATTGATAAAACTCTATTTTATTTGAATCATGGTAAGGAGTTGCTGTTAGTTCAGATTTATGTTGATGATATCATTTTTGGGTCAACAAACAATAAGCTGTGTGAAAAGTTTTCCAAGCTTATGCAGTCAAGATATCAAATGAGCATGATGGGAGAAATGAGTTACTTTCTGGGTCTTCAAGTTAAACAGACTGATGAAGGGATTTTTATTAATCAGTCTAAATACACAAGGAATTTACTGACAAGGTTTAACATGCAAGACAGTACTCCTGCTTCAACTCCCATAGCTACAGCTACCAAACTTGATCCTGATCAAGGTGAAGAGGTAGATGTAACTCACTACAGAGGAATGATTGGCTCTTTATTGTATCTCACTGCCAGTAGACCAGATATCATGTTTGCAACCTGTCTATGTGCAAGATTTCAAGCAAAACCTAGAGAACCACATCTGATTGCAGTCAAAAGAATTTTTAGATTTCTCAAAGGCACTCCTTCACTTGGCCTTTGGTATGCAAGGGAATCAGATTTTGGGTTGTGTGGTTATTCAGATGCTGATTTTGCAGGATGCAAAATAGACAGGAAAAGTACTTCAGGAAGTTGTCAGTTTTTGGGTGGAAGACTAGTTTCATGGTTCAGTAAAAAGCAGAAACCTATTTCCACTTCATCTGCAGAAGCTGAGTACATTGCTGCAGGAAGTTGTTGTGCTCAGATAATGTGGATGAGAAATCAGTTGTTAGATTATGGCCTGTCATACTCAAAAATCCCTATTTATTGTGATAACCAAAGTGCTATTGCAATGACAGGAAATCCAGTTCAGCATTCTCTTACTAAACACATCAGTATCAGATATCACTTTATAAGAGAACAGGTTCTGGAAGGAACAATTGAACTTCACTTTGTTCCTACTGATCAACAACTAGCTGATATATTCACCAAGCCACTACCTGAAGCTACTTTCAATAAGTTGGTGAATGAACTTGGAATGATGAATTTTGAGAATTTCTGAGGAAAAGCTACAGAGAGGAAATCCTGATAACTGTCAAATCCTGATGGTTATTCAGAAAGGTATGTATCTTTGATCAAATCCTGATAGGACTCAATCCTGACAGGAAGTCAACTGGTCAAATCCTGATGCTCAGATGATTGAAGCTGGTATGAAAACCAGAGGTTCTATACTAATTTGTCATCAACACTCCTGGTAAACTCTGGATAGTTAGATTATTACTTAGTCTTTGATTAAGTTTTCAGTCTTAATTATCAATCTCAATTTCATTATTATCAGAGTTTATTATTTATCATATCTATATCACTATGAGTGTTACTAACAAATTTTGCAGGCAAGAACAGGAAGAAAACAATTGAGAAAATAGACAAATTTCATTAATACTTGAAGATACATTACACATGAAATATGGAAATTACATATTTGTTTTCCTAGTCTATTTTCTACTCAGGAACTCGTGCTTTACAGATAAGCATGAACACGTGCCCTGCAAATTAGCATGAATGCTCCTGAGCAGCTTCACAGTCCTTCAGAACTGGAAGGTCTCTTGTTCCATCCTTAAGAGACAAGAAGAGGAGCTGCTTTACTTGAAGGCGGATCGTCACCGTGACCACCGGGACGCCTCCGTGCCTCCAACTTGCATGACATACAAGCATCACGGACTCTCTTCTTACGTTTCTCAAGCTCTCGGACGAGCTCTTCATCATCTTCATCCTCATCCTCTTCATCATCCCAATCGTCTTCATCCTCTTCATTGACAACGATGAGATTTTCAAGAGGATTCCAATCAGGATTTGCCTGATGGAAGTTATGAAGAAGCACATCAGCCATTGCATTCACAAAAGCATGATGCTCCTGTGGATCAGGAATAGGCTGAGGTCCCTCTTGCTCTGCAATCTCTGCTAGAGCCTCATCCATTTGTTGCCAAATTCTATCAAGTTCTTCATCAGGTATGTTGTTTTGATTGTTGGCAGCCATTGAAAAACAAAGAAGGTGAAAGGTTTCGTAAGTTTTTCTCTGGAGAGGGTTTGTGTTTTAATAGATATATGATGATTGTTTAACAGTTCTCTTTTATAGAGAATGTGTATTAAGGGTGCAGGTCATTTCTACAATCTCGATGAGACGGTTCGGTTTTCCATAAATATTTTTGCCTCGTTTGCTGGTAAGCGTGTTTTAATTCTATGACCATTAATTTGGTTATTTTTCTTAAACCAAAACGCTATTCAGGATTGTTAAAATAAATTTTGTTTTCTTAAATAAAATTTTATTTTAATCTTATTGAATATTTTGTTTTTCAATCCTGATATGGCAAAATATTTTGTGCGGACATGCTTTTATTCCTGATGAGGTTAGGTTTTTCTTACATCAGAAAATGCCTACTCGTTATGGACTACTTTCTAATGCTATGGTACAAGAACCAACCCACCTTGTTCCTGACACAAGCATGCAACCTAAACAGTCTAAACAGTTAACAACCACCTCTACTGTCTCTCAAAAGACTTTAGTTGTAAAATCAAAGAAATCAGCTAGAACTGATGTGTCTGGAAGGCAATCAGGTTCAAAGGATTTTTCCTCTACACCACTCACTAAAAAGAAGATACAAGGGGGTGTACAAGGGGTCCTGGTGAAGAAAGCTGATAAGGTTGTTAAGAATGTTCCTGTGAAAAGGAAGTTAAGGTTGATTGATGAAAGTGATTCAGAGGATGACTTACCTATATCCTCTGTGCTGAATGTGAACAAGGAAGTTGCTGATACTGCTACTAAAGCTGTGGTACCTTCATCAAAACCACAAAAGACAAGGAAATTATCAAAGAGCAGGTATCATATTCCTTTGACAGTGCAAATGAAGGATACTGATATTCAGACATCAAATCCTGATGTTAGTATTCCTGATGCAACAACAAAAGTTGTCTCTATATCAGACTCTCCAGCCTCTCCATCTCAGATTCGAGGACATTCTTGGGAGAAGGTATCTACAACTGCTTCCTTGGTTGGTCTTACACCTACATCAAAGAAAAAGAGGAATGCAGAAGAGTTAGTCTATCAGAGACAAAAGAAGCTGAAAGGATCAAGCCCACAAGAACCTGAATTTCAGAGTAATTCAGCAGCTACTGTTGATCCTGCCACACAAGAACCACTCAATCAAAGTTTGGGTGAAGGCTTAGCTAGTGGAATGGTCACACAAGAACCATTTTCTCAAAGGGAGAATGAAGACATCAACATTCCAGCTACACAAGAACCATCTTCTCAAAGTGAAGATGCAGGCAAAGCTACAGCTTCTGTTGAAAGATTGGTCGAGAACATTGTCAATGAGGGAAGCACACAAGAACCTTTAGCTCAAAGTGTTGAAGCAGCTTCTGAACCTCAAGCTCCACAAGAACCATTAGTAGCAAATACTGATGCAAGCATATCAAATCCTGACGATGTTCATCCTAACGCTAGTGGTGCTCCTGATAATGAACCTATTTTGATACAGCCACTTCGTTCAAGACCAATGGATCATCCTATCTCAGAATCACAGGATAAACTGAAAGGTATTGCAATTCCTGATCCTGATAAATCTCATGGTTCTGATGATGATAATTCTGATGATGATAGTGATGATGATAATGAGAATAGAAAAGAGAAGGAACAGCTTGCTACAGCACTCAAGATTAGTCTTGGAACTAATTTTGGTTCATCAAGTACATATATGGCTAGCAATGCTTTCACTGGGAAAGATCAGAGACAAGATTTTTCTACTCCTTCCTTTGATCCTGCAGAGGCATTTAGACAGAATGAATGGAACAATTCATGGCATCAATCTGATGAATCTATCAGTTTTTCTTCTGCTATTGAACATGCCTATAATGCAGTGAAGTCTATAGAGAATCAAGACTTGAAGAATCATCTGAAGGCTACTACTCTGTTATCCAAAAGCCTGAAAAGTGAGATTGATTCTATCAAGGGTTCAACTGAAAAAGTGAGGACTGATATCTTTAATAATTTTACAAAGGTGCCTACTACTTTCCAACTAAGGGTAGTGGAATCCCAAGTGAAATCTGTTGTTTCAGAACAAACCTCAATCAAACAAAGAATTGATTCTCTGGATACTAAGGTAACTGAAATTCAAGCCTCTCTTTCCTTAATTTTGCAATTATTGTCAAATCCTGATGTCAAAAAGGGGGAGAAGGTTATTCAGACAAAATGTACACCTGATCTAGTATTAAGACATAATAATGATGATACTGGAGATGATGGTGGTGACAAAGCGATACAAGGAGAAACCTCTGATACTGCGGTTTTGAAGTCTACAATTCAAACTTCTCAAAGTCAAACTACGCGGTCAACTCATGTTTCTGATTCTGGAGTTAAGACAGTAAGAACATTGGTGCAATCTCAGATCCTGACGGAAGATCAAATCCTGACACCTGGTCATGGACACATTCTTGCTACAATTCCTGAAGGTGATGAAGATGTAATTATTGATAATCCTGAAGATGCATCAAATTTATTCCAGAAGTTTTCTACAAAAGACGGCAGAATTGTTACTCTATATCACACTGATAAAAGAGTTCAACAATTATATGCAAGAAAAGCACTCTCTACAGCAAGTGAAGAATATCCAGATCTCTCACATGAAGATTTCTTGAGACTACAAAGAGAGACAATGGAAAGCTATACTGCTCCTTCTAGAGGTAGAGGAAGCAGAGGTAGGAGAGGTGCTAGAAGAAATAGAAGAGGTTCTTCAACTCAAACAGTACCTAGACAGACAAGGTCTAGAGGGTTAAGAATTGAAGAAATTCCTGAAGCTTCACAAAATCTAATAGATCCTGTTATCAAGGATATCATGGAGAAAGAAGACAAGGAATTTGTTGAAGAAGAACCTGAATTGAAAAGAAAATCAAGTAAATCAACTCTCAGCAATACAAATCAAATTAAAGATTCTAATCCTGACAATATTCAAGATCCTGACGAATCTGAAATTCTGCAAGAGGTTGATTTGATAATCTTATCTACTGTTGTTGATTGTCACAACAAAGAAGTAGATGAAGAAGAAGAAGCCAGAAGAAGAGATATTACAAGAAGAACAAATGAAGATTTCTATCTCTATCTACAAAGGCTTAAAGTTTCAAATGAAAGACAATGGAGAAATTCAAGCAGACAAGAATCTTTACTTGAAAGAAGCTACGCTCATGAAAAGGAGAAATACAAGAAGTGGAAACATATTAGCACATTAAGTTGTGATACACCTATCAATTTTCAGTCTGGTGGAATTATTACAAGCGCTTCAAGTGTTGTTGATTTGTCTGATATGGCTAGATCAAAAACACTCTGGTTAAAGATGTTTTCGAGTCTGAAGCAATTGTCAAGTAATTCAAGAGGAGGTATTGGACACAGAGATGGTGAATATCTGAATATGTCATATGTTGATCCTTACTCTTTGACAGAAATTGGAGGTACTTTAACTTCTGAAAACCTGAACAATTTATTAGCTGTTGATATAGTTATAGATTGTCATGATGGTTTTGAAAAGAAAGAAAAGCTTCTGTACTTCATGAAAGATGGTAGTGTGAAGATTCTATCTATTCAAGATCTGCTGATGAAAACTACACAGGAACTGAAATATGTTCACTATCTGTTAAGATGGAAGAACCAAGTGTACAAAGAATGGAGTGACATGATTTTGTCAACTATAAGAAGAAGACTGGATGGAAACAGTAATTTCGATGGTAATTATACTCCCATGTACTTAAATCAAAGAGGTCAGGATGTGGAAATGCAAAGGGGTACTGCTGTTAAAGAAGTAAATTTTGGCATGACTCATCTTTCTCTCAATCCTGATGGGAAGGAAATTGCTTATCTTTTGCTTGAAGAGCACAGTCTACAGAGAAACTCCATACAGAATCTCAGAGCAGCTATCTACCAGATTAATGAGGAAGATGAAGAACTCAGAAATCTTAAGGAAAGACTGATTCAAATTCTTGAAAAAGAAGAAAGTTTATTATCCAACTTCTTGAAGATGAATCTGTTCTATCAAAAAGCTTAAACAGATAAGTTGTTTCTGAAGATACTCGTACATTTTGATACATGTTTTTGACATCATTGAATATTTGGAATCTATACTTTATTTCACAAAGTATGAGATTGGGGGAGATTGTTAGATCAGAATTCAATGATCATCAGAAGCTAGACTCAACTGATCAGGATTGCTGACGTCATCAGTATTGCATGGTCATCAGTATTTGATCAAGCGTCAGTATCTTATTGATCATCAGGATTCCTACTCAGACTATGATCAGGTTTGATCATCAGGACTTGAAGCTGATCAGGATTCCTACTTCGAGTTATATTTGGAGTCTAGATAAACATGGAAGTTTATTCTATTTGTTCCTGGTTTGTAGAATGCAGCTATCGATTAAAGATATGTTTCTATCTTTGTTATGATTAGTTCTTATCTTGTTATTGATAGAGAAGCTGTGTGCACTATATAAACACAGTTTTGGTTTCGATTTATGTAATTCATTCGAGAGAGAACATAATCGAAGAGAAGCTCTTAAGAACAGAATTTCTTGAGAGAGTTTTTGTAAGCTAGCAGCTCTTAAGAACATCAGAATTTCTTAAGAGAGTTTGTAACAGTTTTATATCAAAGTTAATAAAGCTGTTATTGTTATTGTTATTGATCTTTCATATTTGTGTTATATAAAGTCGAGAATCTTATACAATTGTATTCAACCCCCTTCTACAATTGTTATTTACTGGGCAACACATTTCATAGTCTCACTCAATCAAGAGGCCAATAATATCACTCCTAAAATAGGAGGGTTAAATCCTATATCTATCATTCATATTTCTCATATGATTCATAATATACCCAATGTCCACCTTTATCATTACCCGGTCAAAGGTAACTTTGAGTAGAATCAAAGTATATTAATTTTCATATAGAAATATAATGATTTCAAGTCTAAGGATCATTACACCATTATCATTGTGAGAATTGCTTATGACACTTGATAACATTTACTATGAAGAATTCACACGGTGGGTCTATCCAGTGCCATGTTCGGCTAACATGCACTTATGTCTTTGACTTTAGTATCACCATACTTATGACCAATGAGATGTGGTCATCAGTCAACAAACATACTAGTCTTAATGCATTATTATTGTCCTCAAATAATAATACTCGACTAGGGATCTTTTAGGATTATAAACACTACTCATATAATCTCATTTCTAAGTCACATACTTAGAGATATAGAATTCATGCTTATATTCCAAGGACATTTATTATTCTAATATTTATATCGCAGTTAATAAAGACATAATAAATAATTGAAAGAAAATCCATAGAACATATTTATTAATAATCAAAATGTCTTCCCTAAGAACATTATAGTATTGTCTCTAGGGCACAAGCACTAACAATCTCCCACTTGCACTAGAGCCAATCACCCATGTATCTAATACCCATGGAACTAGTGTGACCTTCGTGCTTCTGATGCGACAAAGCCTTAGTCAGTGGGTCTGCAACGTTATCATTAGTATGCACTTTACATATATGTATATCTCCCCTCCTTGTAATCTCTCGAAGTAGATGATATCGTCTAAGTATATGCTTTGCTCGGGAATGGGACCTTGGTTCCTTAGCCTGCGCAATAGCTCCATTGTTATCGCAATAAAGATCAACTGGATCTGCGATCGATGGAACTACTCCAAGTCCCTCAATAAATTTCCGAAGCCAAACAACCTCTTTGGCCGCTTCACTGGCTCAACATACGAAACATCAGGTCGAGTACATATCATTGCATACATTATTGAACCAATTGCAGAAGCATATGGTACCTTTTTTTTCATACGGTCCTTATCATCTAATGATTTAGGACAGTTTTCTTTTGAGATCACTATCCCATGAGACACAGGGACAAATCCCCTCTTTGCCTCTTGCATCCCAAAACGATGCAATACTTTGTCAATGTATGTACTCTGACTTAAGTCGATTAATCTTCTAGATCTATCTCTATAGATCTTGATCCCTAATATATAGGTAGCATTGCCTAAGTCTTTCATTGAGAAACTTTTTCCCAACCAAGTCTTAATAGCCTGAAGAGAAGGTATGTCATTCCCTATTAGTAATATATCATCAACATATAATACTATGAATGCCACTTCCCACTAACCTTCTTGTAAACACAAGGCTCATCTTCATTTTGAATAAAGCCAAACTCTTTGACTGTTATATCAAAATGAATGTTCCAACTCCTTGAGGCCTGCTTCAATCCATAAATAGATCGTAGTAGCTTACAGACCATTCTAGCAAATCTCGGATCGACAAAACCTTCTGGTTGTATCATATACACATCCTCTTCTAAGCTCCCATTTAAGAAAGCGGTTTTGACATCCATTTGCCAGATTTCATAGTCATAGTAAGCTGCTATCACAAGCAAAATCCTGATGGACTTGACCATAGCTACTGGTGAGAAAGTTTCATCATAGTCAATACCATGAATTTGTTTGAAACCTTTCGCCACTAGTCTTGCTTTGTAGGTCGTTACATTACCATCCATGTCTGTTTTCTTCTTGAAAACCCATTTGCACCCAATAGGTTTTACCCCTTCAGGTGGTTCAACCAAAGTCCATACTTTGTTTTCATACATGGAATCCATCTCAGATTTCATAGCTTCCGGCCATCTCTCAGAATCTGGACTATTCATAGCATCCTGATAGGTAAGAGGCTCATCTTCATCCATAAGCATTACATCGCCAGTCTGAGTTAAGAGAAATCCATAATATCTCTCAGGCTCGTGGCGAATCCTACCAGATCTACGAACAACATGTGTTTCTTGAGCAGTAACATTTTCATGTACTTCGTGCTCATGTTCCAACTCTGGTTCAATGTCATTCTGTGGTTCTCGAACTTCATCGAGATCTATCATACTCCCACTGTTTTTCTTAGAGAACAGTTCTCTTTCAAGAAATACAGCAGTTCGAGCAACAAACACTTTGCTCTCGGTACGATTATAGAAATAATACCCTTTAGTTTCTTTTGGGTATCCCACAAAATTACATTTGTCTGATTTCGGTCCTAGCTTGTCAGTGACTAAACGTTTCACAAACGCTTCGCATCCCCATACTTTCAAAAAGGACATGCTATGACGTTTCTCAGTCCATATCTCATATGGTGTAGTTTGAACCGATTTATTAGGAACTCGGTTAAGTGTGTGTGCAGTCATTTCTAGAGCATAACCCCAGAAACTAATTGGAAGATCCGCTAGACTCATCATCGATCGCACCATGTCCAACAAGGTACGATTTCTCCTTTCAGATACACCATTCCACTGTGGTGTTCCAGGAGGTGTGAGCTGTGATACAATACCACACTCCTTTAAGTAATTCTTAAATTCTAAGCTTAAGTACTCACCTCCACGATCAGATCGTAGAGTTTTAATACTTCCGCCTATTTGCTTTTCCACTTCTGCCTTGTACTCTTTGAATTTTTCAAATGATTCGGATTTGTTCTTCAAAAGATACACATATCTGTATCTACTAAAATCATCAGTAAAGGTTATGAAGTAATAAAAGCCACCTCTTGCCATCGTACGCATTGGACCACATACATCACTATGTATGAGTTCTAATCGTTCGGTGGCCCTCTCACCAGTTCCGGTAAAAGGAGCTTTAGTCATTTTTCCAATGAGACAAGGTTCGCATTCTTCGTATGATTCAAAATCAAACTTATCCAAGTATCCATCCTTATGTAACTTGGAAATGCGTTTCTCATTTATATGGCCTAAACGACAATGCCAAAGGTATGTTTGATTTGAGTCATTAGCCTTAATACGTTTATTATTTACATTATAGACAGGAATATCAAGATCAAGAACATATAAACCATTAAATAAACGTGCAACCCCATAGGTAACATTATTCAAACCAAAGGAACAACTATTGTTCTGAATTGTAAAGGAAAAACCTTTCTTGTCCAAACAAGAAACATAAATAATGTTTCTGCAAATCGCAGGCACGTAAAAACAGTTCTCAAGTTCTAAAATAAGCCCAGTGGGCAACGATAAATTATAAGTCCCTACAGCCAAAGCAGCAACCTTTGCTCCATTGCCAACGCGTAGGTCGACTTCTCCTTTCGCCAAAGTCCTACTCCATTGTAGTTCCTGCACATTTATACAAATGTGAGAACCACATCCAGTATCTAATACCCATGATGTAGAAGTAGACAAATTGACTTCTATAACATACATACCTGAATCAGAAATCTTCACAGACTTCATTCCCTTCAGGTTCAAATCTTCCAAATAAGCTTGACAATTACGCTTCCAATGACCCGACTTCTTGCAAAAGTGACATACATCACCCTTTGCAGCACCTTTTGCAACACCTCCAGTAGGCTTCAAAGCCTTTTTGAAAGCAGGCTTCGGATTAGCAGATTTAGATCCAATCTTCTTCTTGCCTTTCCATTTCCCCTTTCCTTTGGCATTCCCTTTATTCACCATCATTATGGGAGCAGGGTTAGCCTTTGACATATTGGTCTCAGCAGTCCTCAATAATGCCAATAGTTCGGTAGGTGTTTTGTCTATCTCACTCATAATATAGTTTATAACAAATTGAGTGTAGTTGCTGTTCAAAGACTGCAAGATCAAATCTGCTTGGTGTTCCGGTAAAACCGGGTAACCCAAATTCTCAAGGGTTTCCAAATACCCTATCATCTTTAGAACATGCGGTCCAACCAGGTCACGATCTCCCTGTTTGCATGCATACAACGCTTTGCTTACATCAAACCTCTCTTGACGAGCTTGACCCTCAAACATCCTTTTGAGGTGCTCTATCATGTCATAAGCGTCCATACGCTCATGTTGTTTCTGAAGCTCAGGACTCATAGTCGCTAGCATCAAACAACAGACATCCGTAGAATCATCAAGATGCTTCTGATAAGCATTTTGTTGAGCCTCGGTTGCTTCAGCAGCAAGAGGTCCAGGGTGAGGAATTTCAAGGACATAAAGCTTTCGCTCCTGCCTGAGGACAATCCTCAAATTCCTTTGCCAATCAAGGAAGTTGGTTCCTGTCAGCTTTTCCTTCTCAAGGACTGATCGCACAGAGAAATTGTTTGAGTTTGCCATTTAGAAATCTACAATGTTAAAATGCATAAAATAAGTTAGTTGCAGATTTATTAAATTATGTTCAAGTGATTATCCATATATATTCACAATATATATCTCCCACTATTTTTATCAAATCAATAGCCCTAACTATTAATTCGGAAGGCATTACTCTAAATCCTTCTAGTGAGCCAAGATCCATATTTCATCACGCTTAAGGTCAGATTTGGCTTTTCTCCCAAAACATGATTTATTTAGGTAGACAACTCTTGTCAATTATATCATATATAACTTTTGGAAAGTTTGGTAGAACAACATTTGTCCATATTTATCCAATAAATCATACCAAACTCCATGCCTCTAAGTTCACAATCCTATTGTGGTAACTTAGTTAAGTCTAACCCAATAGTCTAACAGTTAAGTATC
This sequence comes from Heracleum sosnowskyi, assembly GCA_030848705.1. Taxonomy (NCBI): domain Eukaryota; kingdom Viridiplantae; phylum Streptophyta; class Magnoliopsida; order Apiales; family Apiaceae; genus Heracleum; species Heracleum sosnowskyi. Next base: position 54,466,124 of record CM061238.1, on the reverse strand, counting down.
ACATTTACTTCATCGCGCCTTACCACGATAGATTGGAGTGCTTCACTTTGGCGAACCCACTCTTTCCCGATCTAGGTCTTGACGAGTGTTGCCCATTGGAAGGCATCTAAGTGACTTAATATTTTAAATTTAGGGATTTTATTATTAAAACGACCATGATCCCATCATCAAGAGATTCCCAATTTTTTCTTGAACTAAGTACTTCAATTCAAAATTCATCAATGGTTTGATTTCCAGTCCAACGGAGGAGTCACAGTGGTCTCACTTAAAACCCGCCTTTCATAAACACAGGAATCTCATGTTCGTTTTGTTCAATTTTAAAATCTTGAATCGTTACAGATTTTATCTTGTTTAGCAGGCATGGCATGGGTGATGTATCTAATACATACATGTTTAATCTAATTAAAACATGCATCATTATCACTACGCATACATATCATCATCACATGCATCATATATGTAAAGTGCGTAAAGTAAACGTGCTTGGTTATGGCCCAATCCTATGCGATTTTTCCAAGCTAAGGAAAAACCAAGGTCAATCTATGGTGGTATCAAAAACAACATAATAAATTACACATGTCTTCATGCTTTCTTGTAATGTCTCCTTTGATCGCCTCCTTGGCATGTCTCCATGTCTTCATATCATCAATTACATAATATGAAAAACTAATCTAATAAACTTACAAGAGAAACTCGAGTTACATTTGAGATTTAATCATTACAAGAATGAACGACATGCAAGTCGTATTTAAAACCAAAACCATAATAAAAAACCACTAACCTATGGGTCTTAGGGCCATAATCATACACCATGCTCAATTAACAGTTAAGAACATCTCATATTACATCAACATATCACATATATTTCATGATCCAATCACAAAATCAAATAAAGTGTAAATCAGAAAATTAAAATCAGAATTATGAAAACAATGAATCGCTGTTTACAGATAGTAAACGACGTCAAACGCCTTACAGATGAACGAGTGACATAGTCAGTATTGTTCAGACGCCCATTTCCCTTTCCGAAAAGGTATTTTCGGCGAAATTCTGAAACAGTGTGCAAATTTCACCAAATCTGCGCAACCAATCAGAAATCGTATCGAATACGATTCTCATAACAAGAACAAAACTATATCATGTATATATCAGTATACATACAGATTATATGCTCATCATATGATCATCTCAATCATCATTATTATACAATTTATGTATATACATCAATACAATATTCATGTTTTCATAAAAACAACGCATCAATCATGATAGTCACAAACATGATTTTATCATCAAAATAGTAAACATATAAACGAATTAAACACTTTTTGCAAGTAGCTCTGATGCCATTGAAGGGTTTCGGGCATGAAAACGCAACGGAAAAACGCGTAAAATAGAAAAATTAACGAAACCCTTCGCAGGATCAATGCGAAAAACGATATTTAATTCGTGAATAGAATCGTTTACCTTTTGAAGCTTTACGAACGGCTGACTAATGGAGGTCCTTTGATATGATCACCACGTGTCCCGCCTTGCGATACACGTCTCTCTAGCCAAGAACTGCCCTAGGAACTCTCTCTCTCTCTAGCCTCTCTTTGATGTAGAGCAGCTAGGGTTTTTAAAGAAAAACGTTTTTTCAATTTCTAAACCCTAAAATAATACATCTTAATGTATTTATATGGAGAGAATTCTGGGCCTATACCTAATCTGATTGGGCTTCCAAAACCCAATCTGATTATTAGTAGTATTATTTATTATATTCGAATTATTATATAATTAATCAAGTCCTACTTAATTAATCCAATAATTCAATAATAATAATAATTCAATTAAATTCGAAATTTAATTAATGCTCCGTTTAAAACGTTCTCTATGTGTAACCCTTTAGGTTATTATTACGTTGGCAATAATTTTAATATCTCATAATAAAATTATAAACAATGAGCGGCATCTAGTAATACATCATTGCTACCCAAGTAATAATAATAATTGGTGATCCAATTAAACCTTTAATGAATTATGTTCCATGTAATATAATCCTTTTAACCTTATATTATAGATTAAACTCGAGGCATGGTTTATGTCATCCTCTTCAACATTTAATCCCGGTTTACTTGATCGATGAGTAGACTATTAAACAAATCACAATTTGAGCATGGCCATGCATTTCATAGTCTCACTCAATCAAGAGGCCAATAATATCACTCCTAAAATAGGAGGGTTAAATCCTATATCTATCATTCATATTTCTCATATGATTCATAATATACCCAATGTCCACCTTTATCATTACCCGGTCAAAGGTAACTTTGAGTAGAATCAAAGTATATTAATTTTCATATAGAAATATAATGATTTCAAGTCTAAGGATCATTACACCATTATCATTGTGAGAATTGCTTATGACACTTGATAACATTTACCATGAAGAATTCTATAACGACTCAGAAAAACGCTTGTACAATACTAATATTTAATAATATTTGAGTTCTATGATATGTGAGTATTGTGTGAAAGGTGGATATTTGAAAATGTGATAGTTAGATGTTTACTTGGTGAATGGTATGGATTAAAATACTTGTGTATGCTTTTAAATGCATTTTATATGAATTTCTTATTAAAAATTAGTTCTTTTTGACCTTCCGGGAATTTTATAAAATCAACGGAGACTCTTTTTATTGTGAAATCTTTTTCACAACCTTTAGTTTATATTCTAGTATTTTCTAAAATTAGTGGAGGAATTTATATTTGGCTTTAAGGATTTAAAACTGATTTTATGAGTTAAATATCATTTATGTGATCAAAATTTGAAAATTCATATTTAATTCAATTTTGATCATAAAAATATTTTAAAAATATGGGGGAGCTTGTAAATTCGTATTCTTTATTTTAAAAATAAAATTGTGATTTTTAGATATTATCTTCATTTTATTTCGAATTTTAGAAAGGGTATTATGTTGGTTTTGTTTATTAGAAATCAGAATTTTTAATTAGCAAGTTACTAAAATACCCCTGGGCTTATAAAACCCTGCATTCAGTTTTTGCCCCTTTTCATTCACCGCTCAACTCTCTTTTCTCTCTTTCTCTCGAGCCTCTCTCGGCTATCTCTCTCTCTCGATTTTGTTCTGTAAAATCTCTCTCTCATTCTCTCGATTATATTGATGATTATGTATATATATACATATATATATATGTAATCGTGTGTGTATGTATGTGTATGGCCGTGTATGTGTGTGTTCATGTGTGTATCAGTTGCATGCAAAAAGGGGTTTTGGCGATTTTGATTTGATTCAATCCCGAACCTTTGTTTTATGATGATTCTGTGATAAGGAGATTGTTTAGATTATTATTGGTGAGGTTGTGAAGGAAACCCGATTTCTTTTCCGGGCACCTCCGACCATGCCGCCGTCGGCAATGAGCTCCGGCGAGCCGACGGGGACGATGATGATATTTTTGAGTCCGATTTTTGTATTAAAACTAGTATTTAGTGAAGTTATGAATTGCATGTTGAGAAATCGAATTACATGTGCATATTTCAATTTTTCCCCTTTTATAAAATCGGTTTGAAAATTTGTTATGTTGATGTTTAATTGTTAATCTCGGTTTATAGTGAATGCATGTTGATTAATTGTGTTAAGTTTAGTTAAGTTCGAATTTTTGATGGTTAAAGGTTTTGATTTGGGAATTTTAGTGAAGTTACAAGTATTTGAATTGTTAACTTGTTAGTGTGGGTATTTGATAAATGCATGTATAAGTTTTGGGTAAATTCTTGAGAACATGAGTTCTAGTTTTGATATTGGATGGTTATTTATGGTAAAGTTTATAATGGTGGAATGGTTTTGTATAGACATACATCATGCTGAAATTCCAGAAAAACTGTCTGCCTGTTCTGTTTTGATCAATTGTGAAATGTTGCTGCCTGTTTTAGACAGAGAGTCTAGGAATTAACTGTTCTAAATTGAATCTAGTTTGTGCACGCGCTAACCTTGTATCGATAGGATTTACGAATAAAAAGTTATGCTTGTTTTACTAAAAGTTGCGCAGCAGGGATTTTCTGTGCCTTAGTACCTACTTTATACAGTTCGTTTTTAATCTAAATAAAGTGTTCTGAAGTTGAAACTTTTATGCTAAGTTGAGTTAGTAATCAGGAGGTAGCCTGTCAAATTTGGTAATTGTTTCATTACTTTTGGAGTTTTGAAAAATGTTTTAGTAAAGTATGCGCAGCAAATTTTTCAGCTTTTTGAGATGAAAACATTGATTGTAAAAGTGTTAAGGATATGGTTGGCATGACCAAATTGATTTAAGGGATACCAAGTGTGGTATGATTTGAAAGATATATTATTGTATATATATATATGTATAAGGAGTATGTTATGTGTATTTGAATGACGATGTGAGTTTATATGGTTGATTGCCTATTACATGATTATAATTGTTTTATGGTATAACTATTATGTGTTTACGCGCTTAGGATGCGTTGGGTAGTTTAGAGTAAAGGATTGGCATTTGAGAAAAGGGCATTCTAAGATAGAATATATTCTTTTGTAGAGTTCAAGGAAGTGGAACTTAAAGAGTTCAAGGAAGTGGGTCTTAGAGACAAAGGAAAGACTAAGGTGGAGAACCAGTGATTGTTCATTACCCTTTTTAGCTACCTAAGGCAAGTAATCCAAACTTGCTTTCGTATTTCGATTCCATTGTTTCATTTTGACATATATGAATTGTTACCTTGCCTTGATATACCTTTTAGTTCTGAAAACACTTATTGTTCATTGATAACCCTTATCTTTGTTCATATATACCATGTTGAAATATATACCATGCTTTGTTTAGTTCTTTATCCCTAAACCTTTATACCCTGTTCATATACATGAATTGAAACCTGATGACCTATAATTCTATAACCTGAGTTTGATCATATACTTATTCAAACCTTTTTATACCTGAAAGTGAATATACCTAACTCTCATTCTAGTACATTTCCATAACAGACCCGATGTTAAATATTTCCTATATTCCATTAATAGAAATCCAAATTGTTTTGATTGAACTTATCTGATTTCCAAAGGACTTCTTTATATCTGAATATGTTTTAAAAAGGAATAAAGTTTAGACTCATTTAAATTCTGATTTATGGTTTCCACGGATTCCTAAGATTGGAGGCGTAAGAGGCCGAGTAACGCCGGTCCAGCACTTTTTAATTATAATAAATGGACTAGGGATGGACTAGTCTAAAGGCCAATGTGTTGCCTAATGGGACCCAATACAAGGACCAGAGGGACTGTGTGTCCGGTATGGGGACTTTACGTGGCTGATCACCCGTATTGTCCGGTGCGTTGTGAAAAATCTCCAAAATTACTTATTGTTTTTGAAACGGATATCTTGAAAATGAAATTGGTTTACCCTTTGAAATTGCATATTTATGCCATTGTTCTGATAAATCCTTAATGTGGATTCTGCTAAAACCATGCTATATATATATTGATATTGGAAACTGTTTTGAAATTGTATATTCAATTCATTGTTTTGATAATCCCATTGATACGGATTTTGCTATACCCATGTCATACATATTGATATTGGAACTGTTTCCCAGTGGATAACTGTTTGGTCATATTATTACTTGCTGGGCATTTGGCTCATTCTTTTTCCCTATTCTAACCCACAGTGAAACGAGAAGATGGTACGTACTTTTCAGACAGCTAGGAAGTCTTCCTATAGGGTTGTTTTTGGGATGCCAGCTCAGGTAGGTGATGGCCATATCTAGAAGGTGTTTTGTAATAGAAAACATAGAACTTTTAAGTCTTGGTTGTAATAACTTTTGAGACTTATGCTTATGTATCAATGAATTAGATAGTGGATGCTTGTTTCACACCATCAACTGTTGAGATCCTTTGGTAGAGTTGGGGTCTAGTCTGCATGTTTATATTATTGTTTATGGGTTTAATATGTATAGAGGTTGTAGTGACTCCCCGATCATGACCCCAGATCGGGAGGGCGTCACAGGTTGGTATCAGAGCGGTCAGTTTTTGGTCACTGAAACAAGCCAGGATTAGGATCCCTATTAATAAAAGATTAGGATCCCTATTAATAAAAGGTGATTAAGATAGTTATGTAAGGAGTAGGAATATGTTAGGATATTAGATTGATAGATGCTAAGTAGCCACGGTAGGCGTAAGTACTTTCTTTTAAGTTAAGTCTTTAGGATTGAGATAACCTGTTATTATATAAGTATCTATATCTATATTGCTATCGCAGGAGATGGACGTTATTGGTGGAGACACACCCCCTCACCCATCTATCACATCATCTGACCCAGTGGAGATAGGTAGTCTTAGTGTTCAGCCCGTTGAGCTACCATTTGTACCTGTACCTGTTCAGACTACTATCCCTTGGAGAGCCGCATCTGTTGATTCTCGTATTTTAGTTTTGGGAGATCCTGCACCTATCTTTCTTCATGCTCATGTAGACCTTGCTAGAGACCTAGAGACCCTTTCCGGACAGAATACCGAGCTTCAGGCCCTTGTAGACCAGATGTCTGATGAGGCGGACCGTCGTGTTGCTGTTACTGAGGCGGAGTGGCAGGATAGGATTCGTACTGTAGAGGAGTCAGCGCGAAAGCGCCTAGCTGAGGGACCAGTCACTGTTGATGCTTTAGAGGAGGCCAGGAGAGTGACTAGGATTGTTAGCTGGATGCTGTGTGAGCTGAGAGCTGTTCGTGGAGGACGAGACTAGCTATGGTTGGATTATGAGAGTGGGACATCTGTTAGAGCCCATTGGTTTTAGTATTGATTATTTGTGCGGATGACTACTAGTTGTTAGGATATTTTCCCTTTTTCCTAGTAGACAGTATTATATTATCTGCTTTGGCATTGGCTCTGTTTTGATTTTTGGGGTGATCATGTACCCTGTCATCTATTGTACCTGACTCTTATCTTTATATTATGCACGTACTTTTCTTATACCTTGCTTCAAACTGTTACACCATTTATTGTTAACCTGTTCCTATAATACCTATGTTTACCCTATTTACCCTGTTACGGAGACGAGCAAATTATCTAACAATATGGCTAAAAGTTTTTAAAATTTTTATGTACATACAGTTTTATAAACGTTTTCAAAAAGAGTTTACATTGCGATATAAATATGCATATTGTTTCATAAATTGCTTATCTCTTATCAGAAAAATGCCACCAAAGAAAAAGACTACTGCTTCTACTCAACAAACAACTGATACCGAGGCCCAGAACCCGGTAGACCCAACTATAACTCAGATACTTCAATTACTCCAACAACAAACTGCTGCCTTGACTCAACAACAACAACGAAATGTTCAACCTTTGACAACCTTTAAATCATTTCAAGCTGTCCACCCACCTGAATTCAAAGGTACTCTAAACCCTGTTGAGGCGAAATCATGGTTAATCGACATTGAGAAAGCTTTTGCGTTAGTTAAGGTTGGGGAAGATCAGAAAACTGAATTTGCTAGTTACTACTTGAAGGCAGAAGCTAATTTTTGGTGGGAATCTGTGAAGCTAGGAGAAGGAGAAATTACTTGGCAAAGATTTACAGAACTATTTCAGGAAAAGTATTTACCAAGGTACCTACAAGATCAGTTGGAAGTTCAATTCTTAGAATTAAAACAAGAAGGGATGAGCGTGGCAGATTACGAAGCTAAATTTACGGAATTGGCAAGATTTGCACCTAGGTACGTAGGAGATGATATCAGTAAGGCTAGAAAGTTTCAGCACGGATTAAAGCCATGGTTAAGGAGTAGAGTTGCAGCTTTTGAGTTGAGAAATTATACTGTGGTAGTACAGAAAGCGATGATCATTGAGGGCGAGAGCGAATTAGTTCAGAAGGAGAAATTTGGAAAGAAACGAAAGTTTGGAGGATCTGAAAGAAGCCAAGGTGATGAAGGACAAGGAAGTTCTCAGAATAGGAAAAGGTTTGGAAATCAATCAGGAGGAGATAGGAATTTTCAGAAACAGAGGAGTGGATTTGGGAGTTCAGACAAGAAACCTCAAGGAGGAAAGCCGCCGACTATCACGGGGAAGCCGTCTATACCAGAGTGCAAGACGTGTGGTAAAAGACATTCGGGAATCTGTAACAAGTTGAACATCACATGTTTTAAATGCAACAAGAAGGGACACTATGCTGATGGATGTCCAAGTTCAAAACCAGGAGGATTATCATGTTTCAAGTGTGGAAAAGCGGGACATTTTGCGCGGGAATGCAAGGAACCGGTCCAGTCTGCTAATGTACTTAGACTCACTGCACCACCAACACGGTCACAGTCATCTCAACCTCGAGCAAGAACTTTTAATATGTCAATCAATGAAGCAGTTCAGGACAGAGATGTAGTAGCAGGTACGCTTCCTGTGAATTCTGTTAAAGCTAAAGTGTTAATTGATTCGGGAGCAACTAGATCTTTTATATCTGAAAGATTCCTTGATAAATTGAAATGTGAGATACAACCATTGGAAAGGACGTTAGTAATAGAAGTGGCTAACCAAGATAGAGTTCCCGTAGACCAAGTGTGTCCTAATTGTAAAATAGAGATCGGTGGATATCTTTTTCATGCGGATTTGATACCATTCAAAATGGGAGAATTCGATGTTATCCTAGGAATGGATTGGTTAGTAGATTGCGATGCGCAGATTGAATGTAGGAAAAAGCAAGTAAGATTGCGTGTGAACGAAGATCAAGAAGTGGTGTTTCAAGGTCAAAGGCAAAACTAGGAAGTTCTTAACGTTTATGCAAACGACACGACTACTTTGACAAGGTTGCGAAGCTTATTTGGCTCATGTTGTGGATGTGGAGAAGCAAGTGTTGAAGATGGAGGAGATACCAGTTGTAAATGAGTTCCCTGAAGTTTTTCCTGACGAACTACCCGAATTACCTCCAGATCGAGAAGTAGAATTTACGATTGATTTGGCACCTGGAACGGAACCAGTATCAAAGGCACCTTACAGAATGGCACCGGCAGAAATGAAGGAGTTGGCTACGCAGCTACAAGATCTTTTGGATAAAGGAGTGATAAGGCCTAGTATATCGCCGTGGGGAGCGCCAGTATTATTTGTCAAGAAGAAAGACGGGAGTATGAGATTGTGTATCGACTATCGAGAACTCAACCAGTTGACTATAAAGAATAAGTACCCGTTACCGCGAATCGATGATTTATTTGATCAACTCAAAGGAGCAGCCTATTTTTCAAAGATTGATTTAAGATCTGGATACCATCAACTGAAAATCAAACCTGAAGACGTTTCGAAGACTGCTTTTCGCACGAGATATGGACATTACGAATTTTTAGTGATGCCATTTGGATTAACTAATGCCCCGGCTGTGTTTATGGATTTGATGAATCGAGTTTTTCGAACGTATTTGGATAAGTTTGTGATTGTATTTATTGATGACATCCTGATATATTCAAAGTCTTCGGAAGATCATGCGGAACATCTAAGGATCGCGTTGGAAGTCCTGAGAAAGGAAAAGTTATATGCGAAGTTTTCAAAGTGTGAATTCTGGCTGGAAGAAGTACAATTTCTTGGTCACGTTATTAGTCGAGAAGGAGTGAGAGTGGACCCTGCCAAGATTGAAGCTGTGGTTAATTGGGAAAGACCAAAGACCCCTACTGAAGTGAGAAGTTTTCTCGGATTAGCTGGATACTATCGGAGATTTGTTCAAGATTTTTCAAAGATAACTACACCGTTAACTGCACTGACTCGGAAGAATGAGAAGTTTGTTTGGACTGAGAAATGTGAGGAAAGTTTCCAAGAGCTGAAAGGAAGATTAGTGACGGCACCAGTGTTAGTCTTACCGGATGATCAAGGAAATTTCGTTATCTACAGTGATGCTTCACACAAAGGATTAGGATGTGTTTTAATGCAACATGGAAAAGTGATCGCGTATGCTTCACGACAACTCAAACCGCACGAACGAAAGTACCCAACTCATGATTTGGAATTAGCAGCTATTGTGTTCGCACTGAAAATTTGGAGACATTATCTATACGGAGAAAAGTGTGAAATCTACACGGATCATAAGAGCTTAAAGTATATATTCACTCAGAAGGAATTGAACATGAGGCAACGGAGATGGTTGGAGCTAATTAAGGACTATGATTGTAGTATTAACTACCACCCAGGAAAAGCGAATGTTGTGGCGGATGCGTTAAGTCGAAAAGAGAGATTGAATTTGTTCACAATACCCAAAGAATTGCTTCAAGAATTTGAGAAGTTGAAACTAGAAGTTTATGATTCGGAAGTTACTAACGAAGTTCTCAACGCTATGACGTTTCAACCGGAATTGTTGGAAAAGATACGAAGATGTCAGGAGGAGATTATGAATCAAGAGATGAACACATTGACTGGTGAAGAGATCAGCACCCAAAGGGATGACAAAGGAGTTTTGAGATTTTCTACAAGGATATGGATTCCAAATGTAACAGAATTGAAGAATGAAATCTTGCGGGAAGCCCATAGTTCACAGTACTCAATTCACCCTGGTAGCACAAAAATGTATCGAGATTTGAAGGAACATTTCTGGTGGCCGGATATGAAAAGAGAAATTGCCGACTGGATAAGTAAGTGTTATACCTGTCAACGAGTCAAAGCCGAACATCAGAAGCCGAGCGGACTATTGCAGCCATTGGATATTCCTGAATGGAAATGGGAACATCTTGCCATGGATTTTATTGTTGGACTACCGAGGACAAAAGCTAATCATGATGCCATATGGGTAATTATAGACCGTCTGACCAAGTCTGCACATTTTCTCCCAATCAATGAAAGATTTTCACTGGATAGGTTAGTACAGCTATACCTGAAGGAAGTTGTGACACGCCACGGAGTTCCAGTAACCATTGTGTCGGATCGTGATCCAAGGTTTAACTCCCGATTTTGGAGACAATTTCAAGAATGTCTGGGTACCAAGCTTAAGATGAGTACCGCTTATCATCCACAAACTGATGGCCAAAGTGAACGAACGATTCAAACCATTGAAGACATGCTTAGAGCTTGTGCACTGGATTTTAAAGGAAGTTGGGATGAACATTTGCCGTTAGTAGAGTTTTCGTACAACAACAGCTATCACGCGAGTATTGGAATGCCACCGTATGAAGCTTTGTATGGAAGGAAATGTAGATCGCCTGTATATTGGGAAGAAGTTGGAGAACGAAAAGTTTTAGGACCCGAGCTAGTACAACAAACGAAGGAAAAGATTGAAATCATTCGGAAAAGACTAGTTACGGCACAAGACAGACAACGGAAGTACGCTGACCAAGACAGGAAGGATCTAAGCTTTGAAGAAGGAGATCAAGTGTTGCTAAAAGTGTCACCATGGAAAGGAGTTACGAGATTTGGCAAGAAAGGGAAACTTAGCCCGAGATATGTAGGACCGTTTGAGATACTGAGACGTATTGGAAAAGTTGCATATGAGTTAGCGTTACCACCGCACATGGAGCATATTCATAACATTTTTCATGTTTCGATGCTTAAGAGATTTAATCCTGATGCAAATCACGTGATCGAATATGAACCTTTTGAGATTCAACCTGATTTGTCTTATGTAGAACAACCTGTAGAAATTCAGGATCATATGGATAGGAAATTAAGGAATAAGATTGTTAAGTTAGTTAAGGTTTTGTGGAGGAATCCTAAAGTTGAAGAATCGACTTGGGAACTTGAGAGCGAGATGCTTGAAAAGTATCCGCATCTATTTTCATAAGGTTAGATTCTGAGGACAGAATCATTTTAAGGGGGGAAGGTTATAACGACTCAGAAAAACGCTTGTACAATACTAATATTTAATAATATTTGAGTTCTATGATATGTGAGTATTGTGTGAAAGGTGGATATTTGAAAATATGATAGTTAGATGTTTACTTGGTGAATGGTATGGATTAAAATACTTGTGTATGCTTTTAAATGCATTTTATATGAATTTCTTATTAAAAATTAGTTCTTTTTGACCTTCCGGGAATTTTATAAAATCAATGGAGACTCTTTTTATTGTGAAATCTTTTTCACAACCTTTAGTTTATATTCTAGTATTTTCTAAAATTAGTGGAGGAATTTATTGTTGGCTTTAAGGATTTAAAACTGATTTTATGAGTGAAATATCATTTATGTGATCAAAACTTTGAAAATTCATATTTAATTCAATTTTGATCATAAAACTATTTTAAAAATATGGGGGAGCTTGTAAATTCGTATTCTTTATTTTAAAAATAAAATTGTGATTTTTAGATATTATCTTCATTTTATTTCGAATTTTAGAAAGGGTATTATGTTGGTTTTGTTTATTAGAAATCAGAATTTTTAATTAGCAAGTTACTAAAATACCCCTGGGCTTATAAAACCCTGCATTCAGTTTTTGCCCCTTTTCATTCACCGCTCAACTCTCTTTTCTCTCTTTCTCTCGAGCCTCTCTCGGCTATCTCTCTCTCTCGATTTTCTTCTGTAAAATCTCTCTCTCATTCTCTCGATTATATTGATGATTATGTATATATATACATATATATATATGTAATCGTGTGTGTATGTATGTGTATGGCCGTGTATGTGTGTGTTCATGTGTGTATCAGTTGCATGCAAAAAGGGGTTTTGGCGATTTTGATTTGATTCAATCCCGAACCTTTGTTTTGTGATGATTCTGTGATAAGGAGATTGTTTAGATTATTATTGGTGAGGTTGTGAAGGAAACCCGATTTCTTTTCCGGGCACCTCCGACCATGCCGTCGTCGGCAATGAGCTCCGGCGAGCCGACGGGGACGATGATGATATTTTTGAGTCCGATTTTTGTATTAAAACTAGTATTTAGTGAAGTTATGAATTGCATGTTGAGAAATCGAATTGCATGTGCATATTTCGATTTTTCCCCTTTTATAAAATTGGTTTAAAAATTTGTTATGTTGATGTTTAATTGTTAATCTCGGTTTATAGTGAATGCATGTTGATTAATTGTGTTAAGTTTAGTTAAGTTCGAATTTTTGATGGTTAAAGGTTTTGATTTGGGAATTTTAGTGAAGTTACAAGTATTTGAATTGTTAACTTGTTAGTGTGGGTATTTGATAAATGCATGTATAAGTTTTGGGTAAATTCTTGAGAACATGAGTTCTAGTTTTGATATTGGATCGTTATTTATGGTAAAGTTTATAATGGTGGAATGGTTTTGTATAGACATACATCATGCTGAAATTCCAGAAAAACTGTCTGCCTGTTCTGTTTTGATCAATTGTGAAATGTTGCTGCCTGTTTTAGACAGAGAGTCTAGGAATTAACTGTTCTAAATTGAATCTAGTTTGTGCACGCGCTAACCTTGTATCGATAGGATTTACGAATAAAAAGTTATGCTTGTTTTACTAAAAGTTGCGCAGCAGGGATTTTCTGTGCCTTAGTACCTACTTTATACAGTTCGTTTTTAATCTAAATAAAGTGTTCTGAAGTTGAAACTTTTATGCTAAGTTGAGTTAGTAATCAGGAGGTAGCCTGTCAAATTTGGTAATTGTTTCATTACTTTTGGATTTTTGAAAAATGTTTTAGTAAAGTATGTGCAGCAAATTTTTCAGCTTTTTGAGATGAAAACATTGATTGTAAAAGTGTTAAGGATATGGTTGGCATGACCAAATTGATTTAAGGGATACCAAGTGTGGTATGATTTGAAAGATATATTATTGTATATATATATGTATAAGGAGTATGTTATGTGTATTTGAATGACGATGTGAGTTTATATGGTTGATTGCCTATTACATGATTATAATTGTTTTATGGTATAACTATTATGTGTTTACGCGCTTAGGATGCGTTGGGTAGTTTAGAGTAAAGGATTGGCATTTGAGAAAAGGGCGTTCTAAGATAGAATATATTCTTTTGTAGAGTTCAAGGAAGTGGAACTTAAAGAGTTCAAGGAAGTGGGTCTTAGAGACAAAGGAAAGACTAAGGTGGAGAACCAGTGATTGTTCATTACCCTTTTTAGCTACCTAAGGCAAGTAATCCAAACTTGCTTTCGTATTTCGATTCCATTGTTTCATTTTGACATATATGAATTGTTACCTTGCCTTGATATACCTTTTAGTTCTGAAAACACTTATTGTTCATTGATAACCCTTATCTTTGTTCATATATACCATGTTGAAATATATACCATGCTTTGTTTAGTTCTTTATCCCTAAACCTTTATACCCTGTTCATATACATGAATTGAAACCTGATGACCTATAATTCTATAACCTGAGTTTGATCATATACTTATTCAAACCTTTTTATACCTGAAAGTGAATATACCTAACTCTCATTCTAGTACATTTCCATAACAGACCCGATGTTAAATATTTCCTATATTCCATTAATAGAAATCCAAATTGTTTTGATTGAACTTATCTGATTTCCAAAGGACTTCTTTATATCTGAATATGTTTTAAAAAGGAATAAAGTTTAGACTCATTTAAATTCTGATTTATGGTTTCCACGGATTCCTAAGATTGGAGGCGTAAGAGGCCGAGTAACGCCGGTCCAGCACTTTTTAATTATAATAAATGGACTAGGGATGGACTAGTCGAAAGGCCAATGTGTTGCCTAATGGGACCCAATACAAGGACCAGAGGGACTGTGTGTCCGGTATGGGGACTTTACGTGGCTGATCACCCGTATTGTCCGGTGCGTTGTGAAAAATCTCCAAAATTACTTATTGTTTTTGAAACGGATATCTTGAAAATGAAATTGGTTTACCCTTTGAAATTGCATATTTATGCCATTGTTCTGATAAATCCTTAATGTGGATTCTGCTAAAACCATGCTATATATATATTGATATTGGAAACTGTTTTGAAATTGTATATTCAATTCATTGTTTTGATAATCCCATTGATACGGATTTTGCTATACCCATGTCATACATATTGATATTGGAACTGTTTCCCAGTGGATAACTGTTTGGTCATATTATTACTTGCTGGGCATTTGGCTCATTCTTTTTCCCTATTCTAACCCACAGTGAAACGAGAAGATGGTACGTACTTTTCAGACAGCTAGGAAGTCTTCCTATAGGGTTGTTTTTGGGATGCCAGCTCAGGTAGGTGATGGCCATATCTAGAAGGTGTTTTGTAATAGAAAACATAGAACTTTTAAGTCTTGGTTGTAATAACTTTTGAGACTTATGCTTATGTATCAATGAATTAGATAGTGGATGCTTGTTTCACACCATCAACTGTTGAGATCCTTTGGTAGAGTTGGGGTCTAGTCTGCATGTTTATATTATTGTTTATGGGTTTAATATGTATAGAGGTTGTAGTGACTCCCCGATCATGACCCCAGATCGGGAGGGCGTCACAAATTCACACGGTGGGTCTATCCAGTGCCATGTTCTGCTAACATGCACTTATGACCAATGAGATGTGGTCATCAGTCAACAAACATACTAGTCTTAATGCATTATTATTGTCCTCAAATAATAATACTCGACTAGGGATCTTTTAGGATTATAAACACTACTCATATAATCTCATTTCTAAGTCACATACTTAGAGATATAGAATTCATGCTTATATTCCAAGGACATTTATTATTCTAATATTTATATCGCAGTTAATAAAGACATAATAAATAATTGAAAGAAAATCCATAGAACATATTTATTAATAATCAAAATGTCTTCCCTAAGAACATTATAGTATTGTCTCTAGGGCACAAGCACTAACAATCTCCCACTTGCACTAGAGCCAATTATTATAATCAAGATGAACTGATAAACTCTCTCTCTCTCTAGCCTCTCTTTGATGTAGAGCAGCTAGGGTTTTTAAAGAAAAACGTTTTTTCAATTTCTAAACCCTAAAATAACACATCTTAATGTATTTATATGGAGAGAATTCTGGGCCTATACCTAATCTGATTGGGCTTCCAAAACCCAATCTGATTATTAGTAGTATTATTTATTATATTCGAATTATTATATAATTAATCAAGTCCTACTTAATTAATCCAATAATTCAATAATAATAATAATAATTCAATTAAATTCGAAATTTAATTAATGCTCCGTTTAAAACATTCTTTATGTGTAACCCTTTAGGTTATTATTACGTTGGCAATAATTTTAACATCTCATAATAAAATTATAAACAATGAGCGGCATCTAGTAATACATCACTGCTACCCAAGTAATAATAATAATTGGTGATCCAATTAAACCTTTAATGAATAATGTTCCATAATTTGACTCAATTAAACCTCCAGCTTCTGACAGTATAATCAAGATAAACTCATAATTTGACTCCCGGTCTAATGTTTTTTTTAAATTTATCGTATGAGTGCTCTATCCTTAGAGCCTTTATAACACCTTGGTTTATATCTAATATTTACATAGCATATAAACCATATATCTCACAAAGCTCTTTATCATAGCAAAATCAATTTATAGCCCTTTTTAAAGCAGTAAAGCAGTATATGTCACAATCACCACATCTAATTATAACTGCATCTATATAAGATGTAGGGTTTGAAAACTTGCATGTGTATCATATGCATATACTATAATTTCAACATTTTTAAATACAACCACATCTATGTACGATGTAAGGTTTGAAAGCATGCATGATATCATATCATATGCAATCATCAGTTATAGGTAATTGAAACATAGCATGGAATAAGAAAACTTGCCTTGGGTCCTTGGTTGTTAGGGGTTCGAGAATTTTCCGGGAAATCTATAAACAAAGAAATACTCGATCAGTCCCCTAACGTAATCATTTAAAGTGCCATTAACTAAAGCACTAACGTTCTATTAACGAACATCAAATGTCTCTCTCTTGGTCACTTATAACCTCATGACATTACTTAGACTCTTAAGTCAAAAGTTTGGTTGATAATCCATTCACAAACCCAAGTACTTTACCATTACTAAACTCATGGTTTAAACTATCCCCTTAAGGGTATTTCACTTGCGCAACTTTGATTCTCGCATTTTTATAAAATCGAAAAATCATCTTTTTAACACGAAACCTTCTTGGTTCCCTTCCTAACTGTCCATAATAGTATCCACATTAATATCATGACCTAATTCCATTTTTAAGGGGTTTGATCACAAGCTCAAAGTTCATATAGTGAACTACTTAGTTACTCGAAACCACTTTCACTAAAACGAGGGTTTATCCTAAACCGTAAATCGAAACGATACGATTCTTTCGCCAAAATAAACTACAAAACAGAGCCTACATGATCATGGTCAGAAAACATTTTTGTTATGCCTAGAAGGTAACCGTGGTCTCTGTCTAAACTTCCTAAGGAAAATCCGACATGGTAACGTACGACGCTTAATCGTGATTCCCGTGTTTAAAACACTCCAACAATCCATTAATCAACACCCAATCAACCATACTTCTAATTCTCCATATCAAACAACTTATATTCTGCATAAACAAGTTCATACCAATGTCTACAAGTTCCACCATCAAAATCACCACTAAACATTCATCATTAACAAACATTCATCCTTAATATCACACCATCTCTAAACATCATCATTTTAATCACTATAATCAAAGCATAATAAAAGGTGTGAGAGGGTTTATACCTTCCTTGGTGCTTGGTAAAGACTAACAAGAGATTATATATCCTTGCTTGATCCTTAAACGTCCTTAACAAGCCTTAAACCTCAAGAACAAATAAAGAATTCATAAGTTTACTATTCCAAACACTATTCATGCTCATCTTTTGATCAAGATTTGAACATGATGCAATCCATGGATGAAGCTAGGATTTAGAGATTACCTTAATTTGGAAATATGGAAGCTTTAGAATCCATCCTTGCAATATTTTTTGGAGAAGTGGAAGTGGTAGCAAAAATCTTAAGGATTTCAAGCACTATTTTGGCCGAATATTGGATGAAGAAAATGTGTTGGTTGTTTTGATTTTTCTTTTGTTTTCTTTTGGCAAATAACTCTTAATTGGATGCATCCATTTTGTGTGGTCCTGAATGAGTTTTGTCACCCCCTTGCCACATGTCAAGCAATGGGTGGTTTTGGGCAAAAATGGTGACAAGGTGGTGATTCATCACCTTGTCACCCCCTATGTCATGCTTATGCCATCTTTTGTGTCATGCTTATGTCATTTCTTATATCATCAATCCTATTATATGATACACTTGATGATCTTATATGATACTTCCCCTTCGGTTAGGGTTTAATCCATAATTCGTTACGCTTCTGCTTTGTTGCTAAGTCTTGAGATAGGTTCAAGGGATTTTGAAAATGTTTCTTTGTACCAATGCTAGGGGATATCCTCTTAATCTTTTATTGCCTTAGCTTAATATGTGATCATGGATTTCTCATTCTATATAATTCCTCAAAATGATCAGTTCAATATGTCCTTGATTGTCCAGTGAATAGTAATTTAAAACTCGAATGGAAATCTTATGATTCTGATTGCGTTTGCATTCAATTATTCTCCTTATACATCATTAATATAACTTCAAAACATTCATTCCCTGTATTCCACATAGTGTGGTCTGAAAATATTTTCATCAGCAAATTTACTATTCATCAACATTTACTATTCATCAAAAATTTTAATTGAGTCCAAAATTTGGGGTTATTACAGTCTCCCCTCCGTAAAAGGATTCCGTCCCGGAATCTAAGAAAATAGCTGAGGTTACTCTTCCAATATAGTAATCTTTAGTTTCCAGGTTGACTCTTCAACATTCTGGTTCCATTACAACACTTACTCATTCCGGTCTATGATTTTTAATCTCTTTTTCTTTTCTTTTGCAAAACAGACTTTGGTGGGATCCTACAGCATCTTTGTGGAGTAGCTGTCTTCTGAATTCCACAACTTTGTTATATTCTTCTGAACTTAATCCTTTATGAGAATAAGATGTCATTAGAATATAGGGTGTAGCAAGATTGACGTGAAGCTTGTCTTCCTGCTTAATGTTGAAAAGTTTATTGATAAGGATCGATAGTTTTTGTTCAGCAAGTTCTCTTAGGTCTTCTTTTTCCAAGGTAGTTTCCATGATCTGACTTGGAGAGTAGACTTTTTCTTTTGCGGTTCCAACCTGAACATAGTGAAAAGGCTGGTTAGCCGGAAAATCATATTCCTCTTCACGTTCCCAACAGATAATTGTGCTGGTAGTTTTGATGAATATTCCGATATCCTGGTTTTTAAGACACTTCTTTTTTTATGTCTTAACCGTATCTCTAAATTCTTTCGAGAATTTAGCTATTTCCAGTAGGTTATTCGAAGGATAAACCTGAGCTAATATCCCGAACTGATACGCCTCATAAACCATCTCAGGGTTGGCGTTTGGATAGAAATTAAAGTAGCTGACGTTCTGCTTATCAGTTGTAAAGAAGTGTTCTTCTACGAAATCTTTTTCCGTAGCAAGCCTGCCTAATTGATAAAGATACTTGAATTCTGAATAACCAATGTCGATTGTATCCTCTTCTGTTTGTATCAGCGTTGTTTGCTGATTCTTTGGAATTGAACCCAAAACTATCTTGCTCGAGATTTTTTCCTTTGTCAAGGCTCCTTTATAGGTTGGTTGTAAAGCTTCTGCTGAACTGATAAACTCTAGAAGTGGCTTGAACTCTTGCGTAGTATAAATGCATGCTGCAACTTTTGCTTCAGTAAATGATTTATACTTCTTATGCTTGATACCAAAAAAGCCTTTGATTGCTTTCTCGGCAATTTCCCATGTGGTGTATATACCTGCATTTGGACCGTTAAACACAACATAATAGGCTTTAGAAGCCTTATATCCGATTGGGACTGTTGAAGATTGATCTTCAGTCTTATTAGGGATTTGAACTCCCCCGTTAGGTTTCAGAATTAAGTCTGAAGGTTTAACTAACGTTGTGGAGGTTTGAACCTCAGTCTGAATTTTTGGCAAATTCACAGCCTTCAACGGATTTGTTATGTCTTTACCAGTAGTCATTTGCTCTGGACTAGTCTGTACTTGTTCAGTTTCCCGAGAAGGCGTACGAATGACCTTTTGTTGTTCAGGAAGAGAGTACTTCCTTACAAATTCGATCTTGGCTCTGATAAGCTCAAGTTCTTTTAATAGAATGCACTCTTTAACCAAAAGTTGTTCTATGTCTTCCATTTATGATATATTAAGATATCAGCCTGTGAAGCCAAATAGGCTCTGGGACAAATTGCCCTTTAGTTCTGCGAAGAACTTTGCTATAACTAGGAGTGTTTCAAGTGTTTGAGGTGTTTATCACTTTGAGGTGTGATTTCCTTGCTCTAACTTCTCCTGTATTTATAGGCATATTTTCAAAAGTATCCTGCAAAAGCAATTACTATTGAAATTATTGTTGGTATTCTCTAGTCAAAAAATCTGCTAAACAGTTTTTGACTCCCTCAATGTGCTCTACATCGAAGCTATACCGACTTAACCATTGCTGCCAACGGACAAGTCTTCCTTGCTTATTATCCCCCTGTAACTTAATACGAAGAAAATAAGTAAAATTTCTATTGTCAGTTCTAACCAAAAATTTAATTGGGGTTAGATAAATAGAAAATTTATTGATAACTCTAATAACTGAAAGATATTCCTTTTCATTGGAATGATAATTCTTTTCAGCATCTTTAAAGCTACCAGAATCATATCGGCAAATTAATTCTTTATTAGAACTAACTGCTTTGAGAACTCCTCCCCAGTATTCGCCTGAAGCATCAGTCTCAATGATAAGCTTGTCATCCGGATCTGGATGATAGAGTTTTGGAAAACCCTTAAGATTCTTTTTTACCTTACATATGTATTCGGTATCTGAATCTTTCCATTCCCAAGGAATATCCTTTTTGAGCTTAGCCTGCAAAGGTGCACGAATAGCTGCAAGTTTAGGAATATAGTCAGATGCATAAGTTAATATCCCTAAAAATCTTTGCAACTGTTTTTTGTCTTCAAGTTTGTCTGGAAATTTCTTGATATGTTCCAGAATATGGGCTTATGGACAATGGGTTCCCTGATCAATTTCTAGACCTAAGAAATTCATCTTTGTTTTAAAGAGTTGAGCTTTCTTCTTGGATAATATTATACCAAGCTGTTGACATTTCTTCAAAACCGCTGCAAGATGTTTTAAATGATCCTGTTCATTATTACTAAAGATAAGGATATCATCAACATAAACGCAACAAAAGGTTTCAAATGAACGGAATGCATTCTGCATGTGTCTTTGAAAGATGGATGGTGCTTGTTTGAGTCCAAACGGTACAACGATCCATTGGTAATGTCCTTGGGGACATGTGAATGTTGTCAGTAGCTGTGATTCTTCGTCTAGCAATACCTGCCAAAAACCATATTTACAGTCTAGTGAACTAAACATTTTCTTACCGCGGATGAGAGTGAGAAGTTCATCCTTGTTTGGTAGATTATGGTTGTCTCCTATTGTAGCATCATTGATTGCTTTGTAGTTGACTACCATTCTTTTCTTTCCTCTTCTCCTTTCTGCTTCATTTTCAACTAGAAATGCTGGAGACATATGAGGTGATTTACTGGGTATGATAATTTTCATATCCAGAAGCTCTTGAATCTGTTTGCCAAATTCTTCACGGTCTTGAGGACTGTATTTCATTGGTTTAACTTTGATTACAGTTTTAGGATCTCTGAGCTTGATTACTGCTTTCATCCATTTCTTGGTCTTTGTAGGATCCAATGGATTTTCTGAACAGACAGATTCTAATAATCCTTCGATTATAGTTTTATTTTCTGTTTCAAGAACTAAATTATTGCAAGCATTGTTTAATTCTTTGAATCTTCTAATACTATCTTTCCCCCTTTCTAAAAGAAATATTTTATTAGAACTTATATTGATTGAATTAGGTTTTGTTTTCTTTGAATTTTTTTTCATAGATTCTAAAAAACCTGAAATTCCAACTCTTCGAGCTGTTGTTATTTTCCTGATATAGACTTCTTGTCATGCAAGGGTTAGCATTTTTGTATATTGAGTAAAAGGCTCATATAGCTGACAAAAATTATTGCCAATTATAAAGTCTATTTCGGCTTCCTGTTGATAAATAGTAGGAATATGAAATATCTCACTTGCTATCAATATATCAAGGTTTTTGCATACCTTGTTGATTGTAATGGTACTTCCATTAGCAATTTTAACCTGAATAGGCCTCTCTGCGTTAACCCAATGTTCTGGTGGGATAACATGCTTACTTTCTATGCAAAGGCTTGCACCTGTATCAACATAACAATGTAATTCAATCTGTTTATATCCTGCAAATTTGAGTTTACCTGAGATATAAGTAGAGTTTGGGTTAGTGATATTGGACATCACTATTTCAGTCTGATTCTGAAGAAGATGATTCATTAGAATTTGACTCTTCTGGTCCAGGGTCTAATTCTTCTATTAGATATACCTTTTGTGTATCTTCATAGGGGTCTTCAATAGGAATGTATCCTAAAGAGTATACCTGCGCAAGCATCTGGACTTTTCCGTCATGCTTTTTTCTATTAGGGCACTCATTTGCGTAGTGTCCTTCCTCGTTGCAGATCCAACACCTGCAATTTTTCTTGCCTTTTGGACAAAACTTCTGTTTATCGTTAGAAAATTTCTTAAAGGATTTTTTCTTAACATATTTTCCTGGTTTAAAAGGTTTCTTTTTCCTGGTAAACGTAAAATTAGTAGTACGTTTATACGTCTTCTTTCTGTAGGTTTTCTTATAAGAAGGCTTCCTACATCCATATTCAAATGGTTTTTCAGTAATCCTTTCACAACATTGTTTGCTAAAGGTTTTTAACTGTTTTGGTTTCTTTGTTAAATCACAAACCTTGGTGATTTCTTCTTTAACAATTCTTTGAGCATAAGCTAGACTATACTCTGTCGGACCTGTAGCTTCTAGATTAAATCTTTCTAGAGCTCTTAATCCTACCAAAGGAATCTTAAGGAGGTAGTCTCTGACATACTTCATGTAACAGCCCCAGACCCGGGGTCGGAGATCTGGTCGTTACGGTCATCATTCCATACATCATGCTTGACTTGAATCAATACAAATAAACAACATGCTATGACCCCACCATCTATCTCACACACACACACAAGTTATAGTCCCAGAGATGAACTTGAAATAAGTACTGCTAACAGGGTCCATACACATATCATAAGTGATTACAAGCCCAAATATAATTTACAAGTTTAAGTTTGCTGCCACTTCTTACGTTATGTCATACATATAATTAAAAGTTGAATCTGAACTACCAGTCTATATCACTAGTAGGCTCTACCTCAGCTATGGCGGCTGTAGGATCAGGGGAGAGTCCTCTGGGTTCCAAAACCCTCTTGCGGCTGGTGGTGCGAAACATCTGGTTTATCTGTTGTGGTGATATATATAAAAACAAGCAAGGGTGAGCAACAAGGCCCACCAAAATAATACTGAGCTGATAACAATGTGTATAATCAAGTATCATCTATCAAAATAAGCATTTAGCTCATATCATAGTCTGGAAATAAAATCACTGTAAAATAATTTCAATCTATCTTCATAATTCATCTGATTCCAAGTATCTTTTCCCAAATATCATATACCTTCCATAAATTTGTATACTTTCTGGAAAACTCATACACTGAAATAAACTGGAATACTCTTGAGTAAACTTTTTCTTTCTGAAAACTTGCATAGGACTGACAACTGGAATAAACTTCCTTTTTCTGAAAACTTGCATAAAACTGAGTAACTGGAGTGATTTCTCTTTCTCTGAAAACTTGCACAAGATGTGCTCTTTCATGATTGGTGAACTGTAGATGGAGATGCTGGGCGCCGAGGATACCCCTACGATGATCAGTCGTAAGGCGAATCCCCCTGCTGTTTTTCTACGTAGAAGGGAAGATAATCAGTCTCACACCGACTTACCTCCCCGCCAATCGGTTGTAGGCAGGATGAACAGACCCGTTCTTGGACGGTCGATTCTGTTACATCCACTTCTCCTACGGTCGGACACTGATAAATCTAAGGAAAGAACGACGATCTACGCGTAATTCCCTTAGGGGACCGGCGCTACTCAGTCCCTTATATATCTCCAAGTTCGAGTAAATCCATAACACTGAAACATAAAGTTCCTTCCCCTTTTTCCCCAAGAATACAACTCCACAAAGTAGTCATATCTGGTTGGAAAGGAAAATTCACCCATATTTCCCAAGCTGACGCTTGTTAATGGATGCAACTAATTCCACTGATCTTACCCCTCGGATCTTGAGGAAGTAATCAAAATCATTTTGATGGTAGTAAACCAGACTGATAATTTCATTGATTTAAAAGATTTAGGACCAGGCAGTCCACTTGAAACAACCATAAAATCTTGAGAAAGGTTCCATGTATCTTTGAAGTTTGAGCGAACATTTAAGTCTTTCTGAATATAGACTTAAACGGAAAATAGTTTTGGGAACCTTCTCTAATTATATTTATAATTGTTTGAATAAAACTTTATTAGCTATCTAGGGTTTAAAAATAGTTTTCACAAAATACTTCCTTAAGAAGTAGGGCTTTAAATAATTAAATCAAACTATATTTAATAAAGAATATTTATTTAGAAATAATTCTCAAGTACTTTCTTATCAAAAAGGGTAGATAACAACTATTCATCATATATTTAAAATATACCCTTAATAGATTAAACTTCAAATGATCTTTAATTTGTAAATCATTTATCGAGATTAATTGTAATAACACAATAAAATAACCCTAGATAGCAACTGATACCATTCTTAGTATATAAAATAAATATAGAGAATATATAATATCTCTAGATAACAACTGATACCATTCCCGGTCCAAAGTATAAATGCAGAGTATATATCCCCCTACTGAGGGTTTTGCTTAGCACATCAGCTACAAAATACTACTAAATCCATAGCTTACAAGTTCAACTTGTGTCAATACCCTTGACTTAGCATCATAGAAATCATTTCGAAATCATATACATATAGCATATATCTCAAAATCTTTAGTTATCACCACAACAGTTTTAAAAAGGTATAGGTTTGAAAACTTGCCTGATCTCTTAGTCGGTGGGTGGTGTCCTGCAGTAGTCCGGCGATCTATCAACAATAAAATGCCTTTCATCAATAACTCATACTTAGGAATCAAGCAAAACATGATTCTTAAACTTAAACACCGCACTAAGGCGACTATATAATCCTAACCCTTGCAATTTCTACCGACACCTTATAATTAGGTACTCGTTTGTTATCAAAGGACATCATCCCGACTTGCTCTTGATCTGTCTTGAAGTTATAAATATTCTAGGGTCAGCCTCGTATGATTCATTTCAAGATTTTCGACTCATTTCTCAAAGTTTTCCAAAGTTATACCCAAGTACTAGTTTTAAGGGGTTTCTCGCATTTATCCTAACTTCAAACATTTTTATAAAATCGAAAAACGATTTTTTTCACACAAGGTCTTCTCCCACACTTTCCTTTCTGTCTCTAGTATTTAATTATCATGTTTAACCCCTGCAAAGATCCAGTTAAGTAATCTCAACTTCAGTTACGAACTTTTCTTCTCGTTTTCGAACCACTTTTACTAATTTGACCATATCTCCTAAACCGTAAACCGTATTGCTTCGATTTTCGCACCAAAACGATCTACGTTCAACAATCTATAAGTACAAGTCATATAAACATTCATACCCGAGGCCTATCTTAACTGTTATGCTCTGTTTTTAAGGGCTTTAGAAATTTCGTCATTACGACGGCTATAAATCGGATAATCCCAAATTTCAAACCATCTAAATTGCTCATCAATCACTCCCATCAACATATACATCTGATTCAACCAAGAACTGAGGCCAAGCAATGCCTTTAAGTTCTTAATACTCAATATTACTTGTAACAAAGCTCAAACATAGCTACTAATGTCAACTAAGGCCATAAACATGCATCAACATCATTAATCATCCATAAACTTCACACTACTTCAAGGGTTTCAAGATTTATACCTTCTTTGGAGTTTATATAAGCCTAATAATCCTTGTATGATCCTTGTATGGTCCTAAGATAGCTTGAATCCACAAAAGAAATCATGAAAACAAGGTTAGCTTTCGGAGTTACTATTCATCCAGTGAAAGAACTGCAAAAACGAAGGCCTTACCGTGCTCAAATGGAAAAATCTTGTGAAATAGAAGTTGTAGATTATCTCAAGACCTTTCCAACAAGCTAAAGAACGCAAGAGTTGAGTAAGAAACGAAGGAGATATGGCTGCTACAGTTTGGCCGAATGTTGCTCTTCAATGGTGAGGAAATGTTTTGATTTTCTTTTCTTTTGATTTTCTACTTTTCTTTGTTTTAATCACTTGTATTTTGTAATTAGATGGTCAAAGTGATGACTCATTGGTCCTTGATGCTTCTTCTTGCGACACTTGGCGCACATGCATTGCTCCTGCTAAAGTAGCTTTATCGGTTCGTTTCTTTTCACACGGATGATCCAAATGTCGCATCCCTTGAACTAATCTCGTTACATGTTACTTCCATGTCTACATTTAATCCCGTAAACGTTCTTAATATTTCTAAATCTTTTATTAATCCACATCCATAGAATTAATAATTTAAATCCTTAAATATCCTCAAATAATAATTATTTAGTCCGTTTTTGGTGAAATTTCGGAGAAAACGAAAAATGCTATTTTTCCGATTCTGACAGCTTCTGCATTCTTTTATTTCCATCGTAGATCACTAATGCGACTTTGAAAGTTTATTATATCGTCCCGCATATAGGGTGGTCTGAAAAACTTTTAAATGAAGAGTTACTATTCATCAGTGGTTTTTCTATAATCCTCTGGATCAAAATCCGTTCCAATATTCCTGATCTATTTTCGCTTTACTCTTTGCACTTAGAAAACGTTCTAGTGCTTTCTCGGGCATACGCCATCTTGTTTACGGAGTTGTCGGATGTATTCCAGATATTGATTTGGATGACATAAAAATACTTTCCTTCCCTGAAGTATTGTATTCTTATCTTCCAGATTGATTGTTCTTATTTATATGTTCAGTCCATTCTTATTATTCTCAAAATGTTTGAAAAGTGAAATCCATATTCATTTCATACTTAATTCTCCAAAAACCATTACCACCATCCACATATATATGTACATCATCATACAATAAAAGTTTTAATTCTACCCAAAAATCTGGGGTTTTACAGTCTCCCCTCCTTAAAAGGATTCCGTCCCGGAATCACTCTGAAAATAAATGGGGATATCTTTCTAGCATCTCGCTCTCTAGCTCCCAAGTTGATTCTTCCACATTATGATTTCTCCATACTACTCTGACTAGTTTGATGACCTTGTTTCGGAGCACTTGTTCCTTTCGATCTATAATTTCCATCGACTGCTCCACATAGGTCAAGTCTGGTTGTATGTCTACATGCTCGTATTCCACTATATGCTTAGCATCCGACTTGTAAGGCCTTAGCATCGAAACGTGAAACACATTGTGGACTTGTTGCAAATACGGGGGTAGTGCCAGTTCATACGCTAGCTTTCCAATACGTCTCAAAACCTCAAATGGCCCAATGTATCGAGGGCTCAACTTTCCTTTCTTTCCAAATCTCATCAACCCTTTCCAAGGAGACACTTTCAAGAACACTAGGTCTCCTACTTCATACTCTTTGCCCTTCCGAGCCAAATCTGCATACTTTTTCTGCCTATCTTGGGCTGCTACTAGCCGTCCTCGAATTAAATCCACTATGTCCTTTGTCCTTTGAACCATTTCAGGCCCTAGCAACTTACGCTCACCAACTTCATCCCAATATAAGGGAGATCTGCACCTTCTTCCGTAAAGGGCCTCATAAGGCGGCATTCCAATGCTCGCATGGAAACTATTATTATAAGAGAACTCAACCAATGGCAAGTGATCATCCCAACTTCCTTTAAGATCTAAGGCACATAACCTCAGCATATCCTCTAGTGTTTGGATGGTCCTTTCACTTTGCCCATCTGTCTGAGGGTGATAGGCAGTACTCATATTCAGCTTGGTTCCGGCACATTCCTGAAAACTCTTCCAAAATCTCGAATTAAATCTGGGATCTCGATCCGACACGATGGTCACCGGGACTCCATGTCGGGCCACAATCTCTTTCATATAAATATCCACTAATTTATCAACAGTGAATCTTTCGTTAATTGGTAGAAAGTGGGCCGACTTCGTTAGTCGGTCTATTATCACCCATATGGCGTCATGATTGGCCTTGGTCCTTGGTAGGCCTACGACAAAGTCCATTGCTATATGATCCCATTTCCATTCGGGAATTTCCAGAGGTTGTAGAAGTCCACTGGGCCTTTGGTGTTCAGCTTTTACTCTTTGACAGGTCAGGCATTTGCCTACCCATTCCGCCACGTCTCTTTTCATGTTAGGCCACCAGTAATACTCTTTCAAATCTTGATACATCTTATTTCCCCCTGGGTGAATTGAGTATCTACTATTGTGAGCTTCATGCAGAATCTCATCTTTCAGCTCTGGGACGTTAGGAATCCAAATTCTGTAAGTATATCTCATTAAGCCCTGGTTGTCTTTCTCAGTCCTCAACTCTTCCCCTGTCAGGGATTCTCTTTCATCTTGGAGCATTCGCTCTTGGCACAACTTGATCTTTTCTAATAATGGGGATTGGACCTGAATCTCCATCAACTTCTCTTGGCTATCTCCTGGAATTTTGATCTCAATTTCCAACTTCTCCATATCTCTTATCAGGGCTTCCTCTAAAGTCATCATCTTAAGCCTCTCCTTTCTGCTAAGGGCGTCAGCCACCACATTGGCTTTACCCGGGTGATAACGAATTTCACAGTCATAATCCTTAATCAGTTCTAGCCATCTTCTCTGGCGCATGTTAAGCTCTTTTTGGGTAAAGATGTACTTGAGGCTCTTATGATCAGTATAGATTTCACATTTTTCCCCATACAAATAGTGTCTCCAAATCTTTAAAGCAAAAACTATCGCTGCCAGTTCTAGATCGTGAGTTGGGTATCGAATCTCGTAGTCTTTTAGCTGCCTTGACGCATACGCGATTACTTTATCATGCTGCATAAGCACACATCCTAATCCTTTATGCGAAGCGTCACTGTAAATTACGAAATCCCCTTTTCCATCAGGCAACGCCAACACGGGGGCCGTCACCAACCTTCTCTTCAGCTCTTGAAAGCTTTTCTCACATTTATCTGTCCATTCAAACTTCTCCGTCTTGCGGGTAAGTCGTGTTAACGGGGCGGCTATTTTTGCAAAATCTTGCACAAATCTCCGGTAATAACCGGCCAGTCCAATAAAGCTCCTTACCTCTGTTGGAGTGGTTGGACGCTCCCAATTCAAAACTGCTTCTATCTTGGAGGGGTCAACCAACACTCCTTCTTTATTAATCACATGCCCTAAAAATTGCACCTCCTCCTTCCAGAATTCACACTTCGAAAACTTGGCGTACAACCGCTCTTTCCTGAGAATTCCTAGGGCTATCATCAGATGCTCGGCGTGTTCTGCTTCTGTCTTAGAATAGATAAGAATGTCATCAATGAAAACTATAACGAATTTGTCCAAATATTTCTTGAACACTCTATTCATCAAGTCCATAAAGGCTGCGGGGGCGTTGGTTAATCCAAATGACATCACCAAGAACTCGTAATGTCCATAACGGGTACGGAAAGCAGTCTTAGGAATATCCTCAGGTTTAATCTTCAACTGGTGATATCCAGTTCTCAAGTCAATCTTAGAAAAGTACACAGCACCTCTTAGCTGATCAAACAAATCATCGATTCTTGGTAAAGGATACTTGTTCTTTATGGTTAACTTATTTAATTCGCGATAGTCAATACATAATCTCATGCTCCCATCTTTCTTTTTAACAAACAACACTGGTGCGCCCCAAGGCGACACACTAGGTCTTATAAAACCTTTCTCTAACAGCTCTTGCAACTGGGTAGCCAGCTCCTTCATCTCTACTGGGGCTAATCTGTACGGGGCTTTGGACAGTGGTGCTGCCCCTGGGGCTAGCTCGATTGCAAACTCAATTTCTCTGTCGGGTGGTAACCCTGGAAGGTCTTGGGGAAACACATCCTCGAATTCGTTGACTACGGGGATACCTTGCAGATTGGGCACCTCTTTTTGGGTGTCCACCACGTAAGCTAAGTAGGCTTCGTTTCCTTTTCGCAACAATCTCTTAGTTTGGGCCATGGTTAAGAATTTTTGCGTCTGTCTTATCCCTTTAAAAACTATATCCTTCTTTCCTGTGGTACTCAATCTAATCTTCTTCCCTTTACAATCTATCAGAGCATTATTGCGGGACAACCAATCCATTCCTAAAATGACATCAAACTCCCCTAACTTGAAAGGAATCAAATCAACAGAAAACGATTGATCTCCTATCTTTAACTCACATCCGGGATGAATCTGATTAACGGGAACTATCTCATGATTGGCTATTTCTACTTGTAAGGTACCTCTCAGGGGTTGAGCTTTAAGTCCTAGTTTATAAGCAAAGTCCTTTGATATAAAGGATTTAGTCGCTCCAGAGTCAAATAAAACATTTGCACTGACTGAATTGAGGGAAAGAGTACCTGCTATCACATTGGCATCCCTTACTGCATCCTGTACAGTCATGTTAAAAGTTCTGGCCGTTGGTGGCTTGTTGGAGGCAGCTTTGCTGGCCCCCGATGCTGCTGGCTTGCTCTTTGGACAATTTCTCGATATATGTCCCTGCTGACCACAGTTATAACACGTAGGACTCTTGCTGTCATTAAGGGAATCCCTGGTACAAGAACTAGCATAATGGCCTGGCCGTCCACATTTATAACAAGTTGTCAGACCCCTTTTACATACACCTGGATGCCTCTTCCCACAAGTGGCACATATCGGAAAGGATGGCTGAAAGGATTGGGACCGAGGTGCTCCCGACTGCTTATTACTCTGGTTTATGCTGGTGCTCGGGGTTGGCTTGGAGCCTTCATTTCTATTGGGTAGGGAAACCGCTCTGCGACTGAACTTGTTGGAAGGGTTGCCTCCTGCCGAACCCCCTCCCATACTCACATGCTTCCTCTTTCTCCCACCCCTTTCTTTCTGGACTTGATCGATGCCTGCTTCTGCGATTGAGGCTTTCTGTACTAGGGTGGCATAATCTGTAATTTCTAGAATAGCCACCCGATTCTGGATCCCTGGCCTCAACCCTTGCTGAAACCTACTAGCTCTCTTTTCATCCGTGTCCACGAACTCGGGCACGAACCTAGACAGTTCGGTAAACTTCGCTTCATACTCCGCTACTGATAGATTATTTTGCTTTAGCTCCAAGAACTTGAGCTCCATCTGAGTTTTCATGAACCTCGGAAAATACTTTTCCAGAAATAACTGCTTAAACCTTTCCCAAACTACCACAGCACCTGCTTCCATATTTCTCTTGGCCTCCCACCAGTAGTTGGCCTCTCCCTTTAACATGTATGATGCAAAAACAGTCTTTTGTGCCTCCTCAATACTCAAAATTTCAAATGACTTCTCCATCTCCTTAATCCATGCCCTTGCTTCTACTGGGTCGGCTGATCCTGTAAACTCAGGAGGCTTCAATGATTTAAAGGCCCTAAAAGAGTTGGCCACATTACTGCTGTCCCCTTGAGGTGGTTGGGGTTGTCGAACCAAATTTTGTCTAAGCAAGTCCATGAACTGACCCATAGGGTCTCTATTCCGTTCCTCCCTTTCTTGCTCAACCTCAGTTTCTTCCCTTTCATCCTCAAATTCCGCGGTATAAAAGGTTTCATCTCTTTCCCCATACCGGGAGTCTTCCTGCTCATTATAGTCTTCATCATTTTCTTCATCATACTCAGGGTTTTCACTATGTTGATTGTGACTCTCTTGGTCGGTAGACTCACGGGGATTAGCCCTGGTCGCAATTCTCCGCGGAGGCATCTTACTGAAATTTCAGAAAATCACATTAAATTTATACACCTGTTTTGTAGGATTTCTCCTTACACAATAATAGTATATTTGGGATTTAAGATCCCCAGTTCTATACATGATGGCAATTTAATCGAAAAGTACGCACAGATAAAGATCAAACACACTGGTGGCCATGTCACTACAACTGATGTAACTGAAACGAAACCCATATATACATAGTGCTGTCAAAATACAACGTCTGAACCAACATCATAGTTTCAGAATACAACTGCCTGAAAACAACCACTAGCATGAAAGTGAAATACAAAGCCCATCCGTCTAGTCTGCCTACGGGAGCTATATACAATAAAACAAACCCTCCAAAAGTCGGCACTCTACCATGGCCGGGCAAGACTAGAAGGCTAGACTACCATATCACTGTATCTGGAATCAGCCACGAGCGCGGCTCAGGGCCCTCACCCTGACCATAGCAAGACGAACAATCTCCTCAGTATCAAACTGGGACACTCTGCCACCTCCGTCTGTCTGTAAGGCCCTAATCCTCGCTCGTGCCCGGCGCTCGATGCGGGTCACCTCCCTCCTAAAGACCTGGGGACGAATGGTCCTCCTGATACGCTGGAGCCTACGCCTCTCAGTCCTCTCCGCGGCGAGCTGTAGCCGAGACTCTGCCAACCTGGCCTCTGCTGCTGTCAAGTCTGTCGTCAACCTGCTCACAATCCACCCATGCACAAAAACCGGCACGCCATCTAGGGGGGCATGGGGCGGAGTGACTGGGATCGCTGGCGGGACATCCTCTGCCTGAGTGGTCTCTGGGGTCTGCTCCTCATGATCCGCAGGAGGACTCAGCGGGAGAGGTGGGGAACTAGGGGGACTCTCCGAATCATCCCTGCCCTGCTCCTCAGCCTGAGCCTCACCTCCCATCTCCTCCTCTGAATCTACATCAACAACAGGAATCTCCTCGTCAAACCCAGTGGCCGGGGCCCACTCGGGATCCTCCTCCGGATCCTCCTCCGAATCCTCCTCCTGATGCTCACCTCCTGATCTCTCATAGTATGGGTCCGAGGTCCGAAGTAGCTCCTCATCATGCTGCCGCTCAAACGCCTCTGGGTCTGGGATATCGCTCGCCTACACAAGAACGAACTATATTACTACCATGGTACTTAAAAGTTCCCGTAAGGGTTTTAGGTGAACCTGGCAGGGGTTCTTATTATCTTAATGAGTTTATAATTATACGTCTCATCATCTCTGGGGTGTCTAACACTTAGCTCTGATACCATCTCTGTAACAGCCCCAGACCCGGGGTCGGAGATCTGGTCGTTACGGTCATCATTCCATACATCATGCTTGACTTGAATCAATACAAATAAACAACATGCTATGACCCCACCATCTATCTCACACACACACACAAGTTATAGTCCCAGAGATGAACTTGAAATAAGTACTGCTAACAGGGTCCATACACATATCATAAGTGATTACAAGCCCAAATATAATTTACAAGTTTAAGTTTGCTGCCACTTCTTACGTTATGTCATACATATAATTAAAAGTTGAATCTGAACTACCAGTCTATATCACTAGTAGGCTCTACCTCAGCTATGGCGGCTGTAGTATCAGGGGAGAGTCCTCTGGGTTCCAAAACCCTCTTGCGGCTGGTGGTGCGAAACATCTGGTTTATCTGTTGTGGTGATATATATAAAAACAAGCAAGGGTGAGCAACAAGGCCCACCAAAATAATACTGAGCTGATAACAATGTGTATAATCAAGTATCATCTATCAAAATAAGCATTTAGCTCATATCATAGTCTGGAAATAAAATCACTGTAAAATAATTTCAATCTATCTTCATAATTCATCTGATTCCAAGTATCTTTTCCCAAATATCATATACCTTCCATAAATTTGTATACTTTCTGGAAAACTCATACACTGAAATAAACTGGAATACTCTTGAGTAAACTTTTTCTTTCTGAAAACTTGCATAGGACTGACAACTGGAATAAACTTCCTTTTTCTGAAAACTTGCATAAAACTGAGTAACTGGAGTGATTTCTCTTTCTCTGAAAACTTGCACAAGATGTGCTCTTTCATGATTGGTGAACTGTAGATGGAGATGCTGGGCGCCGAGGATACCCCTACGATGATCAGTCGTAAGGCGAATCCCCCTGCTGTTTTTCTACGTAGAAGGGAAGATAATCAGTCTCACACCGACTTACCTCCCCGCCAATCGGTTGTAGGCAGGATGAACAGACCCGTTCTTGGACGGTCGATTCTGTTACATCCACTTCTCCTACGGTCGGACACTGATAAATCTAAGGAAAGAACGACGATCTACGCGTAATTCCCTTAGGGGACCGGCGCTACTCAGTCCCTTATATATCTCCAAGTTCGAGTAAATCCATAACACTGAAACATAAAGTTCCTTCCCCTTTTTCCCCAAGAATACAACTCCACAAAGTAGTCATATCTGGTTGGAAAGGAAAATTCACCCATATTTCCCAAGCTGACGCTTGTTAATGGATGCAACTAATTCCACTGATCTTACCCCTCGGATCTTGAGGAAGTAATCAAAATCATTTTGATGGTAGTAAACCAGACTGATAATTTCATTGATTTAAAAGATTTAGGACCAGGCAGTCCACTTGAAACAACCATAAAATCTTGAGAAAGGTTCCATGTATCTTTGAAGTTTGAGCGAACATTTAAGTCTTTCTGAATATAGACTTAAACGGAAAATAGTTTTGGGAACCTTCTCTAATTATATTTATAATTGTTTGAATAAAACTTTATTAGCTATCTAGGGTTTAAAAATAGTTTTCACAAAATACTTCCTTAAGAAGTAGGGCTTTAAATAATTAAATCAAACTATATTTAATAAAGAATATTTATTTAGAAATAATTCTCAAGTACTTTCTTATCAAAAAGGGTAGATAACAACTATTCATCATATATTTAAAATATACCCTTAATAGATTAAACTTCAAATGATCTTTAATTTGTAAATCATTTATCGAGATTAATTGTAATAACACAATAAAATAACCCTAGATAGCAACTGATACCATTCTTAGTATATAAAATAAATATAGAGAATATATAATATATCTCTAGATAACAACTGATACCATTCCCGGTCCAAAGTATAAATGCAGAGTATATATCCCCCTACTGAGGGTTTTGCTTAGCACATCAGCTACAAAATACTACTAAATCCATAGCTTACAAGTTCAACTTGTGTCAATACCCTTGACTTAGCATCATAGAAATCATTTCGAAATCATATACATATAGCATATATCTCAAAATCTTTAGTTATCACCACAACAGTTTTAAAAAGGTATAGGTTTGAAAACTTGCCTGATCTCTTAGTCGGTGGGTGGTGTCCTGCAGTAGTCCGGCGATCTATCAACAATAAAATGCCTTTCATCAATAACTCATACTTAGGAATCAAGCAAAACATGATTCTTAAACTTAAACACCGCACTAAGGCGACTATATAATCCTAACCCTTGCAATTTCTACCGACACCTTATAATTAGGTACTCGTTTGTTATCAAAGGACATCATCCCGACTTGCTCTTGATCTGTCTTGAAGTTATAAATATTCTAGGGTCAGCCTCGTATGATTCATTTCAAGATTTTCGACTCATTTCTCAAAGTTTTCCAAAGTTATACCCAAGTACTAGTTTTAAGGGGTTTCTCGCATTTATCCTAACTTCAAACATTTTTATAAAATCGAAAAACGATTTTTTTCACACAAGGTCTTCTCCCACACTTTCCTTTCTGTCTCTAGTATTTAATTATCATGTTTAACCCCTGCAAAGATCCAGTTAAGTAATCTCAACTTCAGTTACGAACTTTTCTTCTCGTTTTCGAACCACTTTTACTAATTTGACCATATCTCCTAAACCGTAAACCGTATTGCTTCGATTTTCGCACCAAAACGATCTACGTTCAACAATCTATAAGTACAAGTCATATAAACATTCATACCCGAGGCCTATCTTAACTGTTATGCTCTGTTTTTAAGGGCTTTAGAAATTTCGTCATTACGACGGCTATAAATCGGATAATCCCAAATTTCAAACCATCTAAATTGCTCATCAATCACTCCCATCAACATATACATCTGATTCAACCAAGAACTGAGGCCAAGCAATGCCTTTAAGTTCTTAATACTCAATATTACTTGTAACAAAGCTCAAACATAGCTACTAATGTCAACTAAGGCCATAAACATGCATCAACATCATTAATCATCCATAAACTTCACACTACTTCAAGGGTTTCAAGATTTATACCTTCTTTGGAGTTTATATAAGCCTAATAATCCTTGTATGATCCTTGTATGGTCCTAAGATAGCTTGAATCCACAAAAGAAATCATGAAAACAAGGTTAGCTTTCGGAGTTACTATTCATCCAGTGAAAGAACTGCAAAAACGAAGGCCTTACCGTGCTCAAATGGAAAAATCTTGTGAAATAGAAGTTGTAGATTATCTCAAGACCATTCCAACAAGCTAAAGAACGCAAGAGTTGAGTAAGAAACGAAGGAGATATGGCTGCTACAGTTTGGCCGAATGTTGCTCTTCAATGGTGAGGAAATGTTTTGATTTTCTTTTCTTTTGATTTTCTACTTTTCTTTGTTTTAATCACTTGTATTTTGTAATTAGATGGTCAAAGTGATGACTCATTGGTCCTTGATGCTTCTTCTTGCGACACTTGGCGCACATGCATTGCTCCTGCTAAAGTAGCTTTATCGGTTCGTTTCTTTTCACACGGATGATCCAAATGTCGCATCCCTTGAACTAATCTCGTTACATGTTACTTCCATGTCTACATTTAATCCCGTAAACGTTCTTAATATTTCTAAATCTTTTATTAATCCACATCCATAGAATTAATAATTTAAATCCTTAAATATCCTCAAATAATAATTATTTAGTCCATTTTTGGTGAAATTTCGGAGAAAACGAAAAATGCTATTTTTCCGATTCTGACAGCTTCTGCATTCTTTTATTTCCATCGTAGATCACTAATGCGACTTTGAAAGTTTATTATATCGTCCCGCATATAGGGTGGTCTGAAAAACTTTTAAATGAAGAGTTACTATTCATCAGTGGTTTTTCTATAATCCTCTGGATCAAAATCCGTTCCAATATTCCTGATCTATTTTCGCTTTACTCTTTGCACTTAGAAAACGTTCTAGTGCTTTCTCGGGCATACGCCATCTTGTTTACGGAGTTGTCGGATGTATTCCAGATATTGATTTGGATGACATAAAAATACTTTCCTTCCCTGAAGTATTGTATTCTTATCTTCCAGATTGATTGTTCTTATTTATATGTTCAGTCCATTCTTATTATTCTCAAAATGTTTGAAAAGTGAAATCCATATTCATTTCATACTTAATTCTCCAAAAACCATTACCACCATCCACATATATATGTACATCATCATACAATAAAAGTTTTAATTCTACCCAAAAATCTGGGGTTTTACACTTCATATATTCAGTTTGGTCTTGTAATTGGAACAAATATTTTTCATAATCACAATAAAATTGATCTAAAAAACATATGTCACAAAGCTGCATGTTGGTAAGCATGGTTTTTGCTTTGATTTTAATCCTTATTAACTCTTGAAGTTTATCTGAGGATTGATTTATTCCTAAGAACATGGTATATATAGAATCTAATATGTTTTCAAAGGCTGTAATGGGGCTCATCACGGGGTCCCATGTGGTGTTTTTAATGAAGGTATTAACAACACCTAAAGTCTTATGTTCCATCAAAAGTAAAACTGTGTTTTGATCATCATAAGCTTCTTTGTTAGTCTGAATGATCAAACTAATTTCTTTTGCCCATATATCTATAAGTTCTTTTCTGTTAGGTTTCCCATCAATATTCAAGATATTATTACCATAAATATTGGTTGTACCTTTAACTTCAGAATTAAAAGGATAGAAATTACCTTTTCTTTTTCTATTACCTTCTGTATTCTTTACACCTGATGTTTCTCCTGTTTCTCTCTTTGGAGTAGAAGGAGGTGTCGTTTGTTGGTGCTGGTTTGTTCATCTGGATCTGAAAAGTCTTCCTGTTCTTCAGAACTGTAACTTTCAATTTTGTTAAGAAAATTGTAATTGTTCAAACCAAATAAAGATTTTAATTTATTACTATCTTCTATTTCTTGGTTGGCCTTAGATTCAGCATCTAATTCCATTAATCTGATTGCTTGTTCGAGGACGTCATAATTGTCTTCGTTGACCTGCAATTCTTCTTCCTTCATATTATTCCAGAAGATTTCTTCTACTTCCTTTATGTAGTTCATGCTGTCTTTTTATCAACACCAAAAGGCCAGGTTAAGCTGCCAGGATTTTTTCCTGTTCCTAGCTCTTCATTCCCGACGTTATCACTGGGATAACTATACTTCCAAGGTCTTGAATTAGGCGCTGGAATTTCATCTGCTAAGATGATACCTTTTTGCTTTCTGTTATCGAGAGCATCCAGGATTTCTTTGTTACAAGGACAATCTTGAATTATTGATTTTAATTCAGTGATTACCTTTGCTGCAGCTGCTTCAATATTATCTGAAATATGATTAGCTTGCTGTATTTTAAGCAACTTAAGAATTTCTTCTATTTGAGGCTTAATATTCTTTTCGAAATCTTCTAGTAAATCCTTAATGCTCATCCTAAGATTTTCTTAAGATAATCCTCGATTCCGTTAAGCTTCAAGTCAAGAGCTTCATTGTCATACTTAGTGGTTCTAAGTTGAGCTATTTGTGCCTCAAATCCTTCGATTTTTGCATTTTGTCTTACTAAAAGTTTTTTAATATCTTTTAGTATTTCTATTTCAATCTCACTACCTTTTTTAACATGAGTGGAATACCTGTTGTAGATGGTAGGTGATTTAGAAAGTTTTTCACTGGGATCTTTACTGAGTCCAAAATAGGATAGTAAATTGTAAATCCCAACTAAACATCTTCCTGTAATCTGATTAAGATCATTGGTAGATGAAACAATGGTGTTAAGACTATTGCTTCCTAATACACCACTAAAGATGTAATTCCTTGGTTCAAGGTCTATTCCTTCATTTAACTTCTTAAATTCTAGAATTTTACCTTTTTTATAAATGTGCGGGTGCACATTTGAAGGGTTTTTACTCATAATTACTACAGAAGATCCAGTTTCTAACATAAGTCATCAACTCTTCTAGAAACACTATGAAGTAATTCTTTGTTAGAGGAAGATGAAGATTCGCCAATTTCTAATCTATTTCCTCTGAAACTCTTTCTAGGTTTTTGTCCTAGAATTGGTTTATTCTTAGCAATATCGATTGCCCAAGAATTATCTATCGGACTGATATCTGAGAATTGCTTTTCTTCAACAGATCCTATTTCTGAAAATATATCGTCTAATTCAATATATTCATTTTTCCTATAGTCTATACTATGATGACTATTAGTCAAGGCATAAGCAACAACATAGGTTATGCTGAATACTTTATCTCCTGGATTCATCAGATTATGTCTTTCAAAATCATGCACAAAAGACAATA
Source organism: Heracleum sosnowskyi (assembly GCA_030848705.1). Taxonomy (NCBI): domain Eukaryota; kingdom Viridiplantae; phylum Streptophyta; class Magnoliopsida; order Apiales; family Apiaceae; genus Heracleum; species Heracleum sosnowskyi. Next base: position 54,426,703 of record CM061238.1, on the reverse strand, counting down.
TTTGATCAATATTTTTTGTATCTAAACTAAAACCGAATTTAGGATAGACAGTAAACATGAATTTTTGGTATGCTAAATTTCCTCTAGCAGCACCTAAAATGCAGTCTCTTCGATCGTTGATCCTATTATCTATTAAAGCCATTTTAATAGGAGAATCAATTCCTTCTTGAAATTCTGCTTTGAGCAATATTTTTATAGCTCCTAAGTGGACTACACTGAGGGTAGATCTTATCCTAGAATCTATATTTAACAGATTTTTGTTTATTTCTTCTTTAGTGATTAAAGGCAAATAAACTAATCATGTAGTATCTTTTATGTCTACATGCATTTCTTTTGTAGAAACATAATAAAAGATATTATTTCTTCTTTTAAAACGATTTAACAAAGGTATGTTAAATATTTTTTCTTTTCGTAAATCAAGTTTACAATTTCTGATTTTTAAAAGTATTTCCTGTTTTACCAAGAAGTTTGCTTGAAAACCTTTTTCATTTTCTGAAAAATCGATTTCCAAATTGTTTTCATCATCATGAATATCTTCAAGATGTTCTTTTTCTTTTAAAAAACTCATTTTAAAAGATGCTTTTTATTGTTTGTTTTTACAAAAACAAAATGCATGGCATTGTTTGGCTAAGGGTAAGCCTATAAAATTACCAATGTGATTTTTTAATGAGTCAATTTCTTGAATGTTTCTAATGTAGAACCTGCTTTGAAGTTCTTTCATCATTTCTAGACTGCTGTAGAATTCTCTAAGTCGGTCTATTTTATTTCTTTCTAGATCTAGACAAGCTAAATCTCTTATTCTGATGTAGAAGTCTTCATCATTTAAGTTAAGGATTTCTCCTCTGTCTACTAGATTCCAAGGAAGTCTAGGTCTAGCATTATAACTAAACATTTGATTGATCTCAAAAGAATATGTATTATATCAAGATTTATTGAAAACAGAATTCTAAGTATGTATATAACGGAGTTGCATTTGACCTTAATAAAAATACTTTTACCCAATCTTTCGACATACCTGATGAACCTAATTATTTGGTTCAGTTTAATCTCTTCAGCGTTTATGGTGTGATTACTCCAAGGATGCATTCTTTTCCCTGCGGCCACCTGCCTAAAGGTACTTCTGTTCTATCTTATACCCTTTTCAGGATATAATCCCACCCATCTAAGAGATAAAGATGATCTTAATAACAAGGCTCTGATACCAAGGTGCGGAAATAAAAGTTGTTTTAAGTTTAAAAATATCTAGAATTGTATTCAACCCCCCCCCCCCCTTCTACCATTCTGTTAGGTCATTTGGGATTAACAATTGGTATCAGAGCAAGCTTCTAACATACAAGGAGTTGAAAGATCAAGGCCAAAACAGAAACCATGGTGAAGAAGGATGCAGGTGTAAAGATACCAGTTCTAGATAAGGACAATTACTTTCACTGGAAAGTAAAAATGCATCTACATCTCATGTCTATGGATGAGAGATATGTAGACTGCATTGAGAAAGGTCCACACGTTCCCATGAAGTTTGCATCTAGAGTTGGACTGCCAGATGATGTTGAAGATGTGGAAATTCCAAAGCCTGTCTCAGAATGGACTGTTGAAGATGTTGCAGAAGTCCATAAAGATAAAAGAACCATGAACATTTTGTTCAATGGCTTGGAGCAAGAGATGTTTGACAATTTTATCAACTGTACAACTGCTAAAGAAGTATGGGACACTGTTAGAACACTCTGTGAAGGAACTGAGCAAGTAAGGGAGAGCAAAATGCAACTCCTTATACAACAATATGAGCACTTTCATTTCAAAGCTGGTGAAACCCTAAATGATACATTTAGTAGGTTTCAAAAGCTTTTGAATGGATTAAAGTTGTATGGGAGGGTCTGCCAAACCAAGGATTCAAACCTCAAATTTCTTAGAGCTCTTCCAAAAGAGTGGAAGCCTATGATTGTTTCTCTGAGAAACACTCAAGAGTACAAAGACTATACTCTTGAAAGGCTTTATGGAACTTTAAAGACATATGAGCTGGAAATGGAGCAAGATGAAGAAATTGAGAAGGTGCAAAAGAAAGGTGGATCTATTGCATTGATTGCATTTGTGAACCAACTGGAAGATGACAATGAAGAAGCTACAAGAGCCACAACTAGTCGAGCTAGTTGTAGGAGTGATGTTATCAAGGGTAAAGGCAAGATGACAGAAGAAGAAGAAGAACCAGCCAACTTGGATGACTTAGATGAGATTGATGAGCACATTGGTTTTCTTTCAAGAAAATTTTCTAAGTTTAAATTCAAGAGAAACTCAGAAGCAAGACCACCAAGGAGAGACTTTCAACCTAGCAAAAATAATTGGGTTGAAAAGTCTATGTCTAAATGTTTCAACTGTGGAATGATTGGTCACTTTGCTGGAGATTGCAGAAAGCCTAGAGCTGAGAAGGGCAACAGGAAAATTGAGCCTGTTGATTATAAAAAGAAATACTTTGAACTTCTCAAGCAAAAAGAAAAGGCTTTCATGTCTCAAGAGTATGATTGGGTTGGTAATGGTGAAGATTCAGATGATGATGTTCAGTATGTCAACTTGGCTCTAATGGCTAACAATCATGAGCAGGAAGCAAGTCCCTCTAGCTACCAGGTAACAACTACTATTCCTTCTGAGCTTTCTAAAGAGGAATGCAATAGTACAATTAATTAAATGTCTACTGTATTGTATAATTTGCGTGTTACTCTTAAATCACTTACCAAAGAGAACTCGAGAATTAAAGAGACTAATTTGTTCTTAAGTGATAGAAATGCCATGTTAGAAGTACAGCTCATTGAATTTGAGAAAATGAGGTGTGTTAGTAGGGATGCTAAGCTGGAACTTGAGAAAGTGTTAAGAAGGGAAGAGATTCTTAAAACACAACTAGAAATGGAACAAATATTGATTGCAAAATGGAAAGATTCCAAGAATGTTTCTAGCAACATCATTAATGTTCAAGGTATGGAATCTTTCTGTGAGCAATCATGGAAAAAGAACAAAGAGAAGCTAGGGTATGATGTTGAAACCTTAGAATCAGAATCAGAGTCAACAAACAACAATGATCATTCGTTGAAGGTTGATGCGTCAACGGATTGCAAGCTTCCGTTGATAGATGAACCATCAACGGATCATGTTGTTCCGTTGACAGAGGAAAAGAAAGAAGAACTCACTAGACTTAATAACAAGTATGGTTCTGTCACCAAGAACTTTATTCAAGGTGAGTCTAGTAAATCAAAGAAAGTTGAGAAGCCTGTTGAGAGAGCTAATGTAGGTCACTTGTCTAACAAGCAATTGAAAGACAAGTTAGAGAAAATTCAAGTTGAGGTTAAGGGCAATAAAAAGAATAACAGAAATGGCAAAGTAGGGATTAACAAACATAACAATTACACACCTGATAAGTATGCTCCTAGAAAAACATGTGTTAATTGTGGTAGTGTTAGTCATTTATCTGCTAATTTCAAATCTTTTAAGAAGCCTACTAATATGAAAATGCCTAAGCCTGCAATGAATGCCTCTATGCATGCAATGCCTGTTATGCCTAATTTGTTTGCTCCATATGCACAATTTCAAAATCCATATGCTAGCATGCCATTTGTGCCTAATCCATACATGAATATGTTTAATGTGCCACAAATGCCATGGAATGTGAATAACATGTTTGTTCCTCCAAATATGCATGCTATGAATGCAAATGTGAGCAACCCTCAGAAATCAACACCAAAGGTAAAGGTTGATTTAACTCAATCTGAGCCCAAGGTGAAAAATGATGTGAAGAGAAAATTAAAGGCTAACAAAACAGGACCCAAGGAAACTTAGGTACCAAAATCAACTTGATTTGGTTTTATTGTGTGCAGGGAGACAAGAGGAATCTTTGGTACTTGGATAGTGGTTGTTCAAGACACATGACTGGTGATTCTACCCTGCTCACAGAGTTCCAGGAAAGAGCTGGCCCTTGTATTGCTTTTGGAGATGACAACAAAGGCTACACTAAGGGATATGGCTTGATTTCAAGAGAAAATGTCATCATTGATGAGGTTGCATTGGTGGATAGTCTAAAGCACAATTTGCTTAGTATCAGCCAACTTTGTGACAAAGGATTTTTAGTTACTTTTTCAAGAGAAGCCTGTGTTGTTTCTAAAGGTGGAGACAACAATGTGGTAATGACTGGATTCAGAAGAGGGAATGTGTACATTGCTGACTTTAGTAGCACAAGTCCAGACACCATCACTTGTCTTTTCAGCAAGGCAAGCAAGGATGAAAGTTGGCTATGGCACAAGAAATTGTCTCATTTGAATTTCAAGGTTATGAATGACTTGGTGAGGAAAGATCTTGCTAGAGGAATTCTACAGGTTGAATTCTCCAAGGATGGTTTGTGTGATGCCTGTCAAAAAGGGAAACAAAAGAAGGCATCATTCAAAAGCAAGACAGAGTCATCAATTGTTCAACAGCTTGAGTTGCTGTTATTCCCAAATGACCTAACAGAATTGTAGAAGGGGGGGGGGGTTGAATACAATTCTTGATATTTTCTTAAACTTAAAACACTGATAAAATAAAACTGAACTGAATAAACAAAAACACAAGATATAAATAATTCAGTTGGATTGTTTGATGATCCAACTGAAGTGTTTTTATTGCGGAAATAATCTGTGATACAAAAGTACACAGCTGCTCAGTTACAGAGTTGTAGAGAAGAATGCTCTCAAAGATAGCTAATACAAACTATTTGTTTTTCTTCTCTTACTCTTTCTAACTGCTACACTTGGTTATATATATTCCCAAGTTTACAATACTATTTTTGGCTACACTAAAGTACACTAAAGATAACTGCCAATAGTTTGCTTTTCATCCCTTTGTCCAGTGGTCCTTGGAGATCCTTGCTTTTGTCTTCATGCTTATTATGATCACTCCCAAGAGCCCAATTGGAAACTGGGATGTTTCCTTATTCCCCATGTCCATTTTAATGGTTTCCAATGCAAAGTACACTTCCAAATCTCCCTTTTGATCTGTCAGAAAACTGTCACTATCACTTTGTCAACTATTCAGAAAAGCAATAATGATTCGTTGATAGCAGGGAGATGTGTTTCGTTGATAGCTTTATTCTTCATTCCGTTGATGGTGTATTCCTCGTTTCGTTGATAGAGTAATCTTCATTCCGTTGACATGTCTTCACTTAGGCAAAATTACAAGGCATGATATACTTACAATTAACCATCCTATTTTGCCTATCTAGTACTTAGTCAACATGACTTAGGAAACCTATCTAATACATACATCAAATGCATATCAAACTGTGAAGTATTGTACAGTGCAATTGCTACAACACTCATTCCGTTGATGAGCTTCCTGTCAACGAAACACTGCAAAGCATGCCATTTCGTTGACAGTTACAAAATAACTTAATACAAAATCTACTAAGTGTTTTTACAATTATCATCAAGAACAACATATTCCTAACAATCTCCCCCAATTTATGACTGATAGAATAACAGCCATAAATCAAGAGCCTTGATGATAACAAAAACACTCAGACATATTACCCATGATAAAAGTAAAAATTGCATTGAGCTTCATAAAGTTTTAGACATAAAACAAGACTTACAAGACTAATGCCCAAATGTGCTCCTCTAGACTGAGCAAATGATTCATCTTGGTCTTCTTTGAGGCATAGTCTTCTTCCCTCTCCTAGAGTTGTTCTCCTCAATCTGGACCTGTAGCCTTCTGTAAAAGATCTTCTCTTCTTCATCTTGATCACCAAGCTTGGATTGCATGAACCTTAGAGTTTGATTAGATGCCTTATCCAGCTGGTCTTCCATCCTGAAGAACTTTCTGCAGTTGTCCTTGTCCTTAAATTCCATCATCCAGTAAGGTTGAAGATGGATCTTCTTTCCTGTTGAGGGCACTCTTAGCATTCTGGGAAGAGCCTCAGGCTTGTTCCAGCTAGCCTTTATTTGACATATCTTGGAGACCACCTCAGACTTGGCTGTTTTGGTGAAGCCAAAGTCTTTCTTCAAGCATCTAAACACTGTGAGTAGTGTTTGGTAGTCTTCTCCTAAAATTCTGTAGAGAGGCCATATTTGTTCTCTACCACCCTTGTATGTGAAAACCAATCTTTCAGGTAACTTTTGAGAAGCTGCAATGCCCCTTACTTCCACCAGGTTGTCTAAATCAAGATGTAAGCTGGATTCTTCCCTGATGTCAGCAATGTACATGCAGTCCTCTGGATTTGTAGGGGGTTTCTGAGATTGTGGCTTCCTCACAAATATTGGCTTTGCCTTGACAGCCCTTTTCTTTGTCTTCATTGGTTGATCCTTTTCAAATAGGAACTTTGGAAAATAGGCTTCATCAAATTCAATAGGCTCCTCCTTTGGCATGATTGGTTGATCATGAAAGTTGACAGGGTGTGCAGGGTCACAGGCCAACTTTCCTCCAATAGGTAGAACAATAGGAATTTGATGTGCACTTGTTGTGGAAGGGGCTTGAGCAGTGTCCAGAGAGTCCTCTTTTTCAAAGTTCAGATTCCTCTTAGCTCTAGCCTTTGGTTGCCTTACACTTTTCCTTGCTGGTTCAGCTTCATTAGCTCCATCCTTGGCTTTTTCTTCCTGAAGGGTCTCTTCATCTTCAAGTGCTTGAGCAACTGCCAATGCTTGCATTGCTGCCCTTTCAGATTCTTCAGCCTTGGCCTTTGCAAAATTTGGGTGACCAACCCAAATGCAGATTTCCTTGCTGTCCCTGTAGATGATGGCCCTTTGATTCCTTATGCTTGGATGATTGCTTTCCTTGCTCTCAATGATCAGCTTCCCTAGGACTTTGAACTCATCTGGCTTTGGAGCAGGATAAAATATCCTTTCAATGTTCTTGCCTTTGGGTTTGGCAGGTGATATTGGAGACATCCCTCTTGCATCCACATTCTTAAAGCATGAAGATTGACCCTTCTCATTTCTTGAATCTTGAAAGATTCCATGCTGGAGGGGCTCTATAGCATAAGAGCTCTTGAACTGTGGCTCCATTTGTACAATCACCATTGCATTTGTTGATGGCTGATCTGTCTTTGAAGATTCAGTAATGTTCTTGAACCTTGCTTCTATGTTGGACCAGTGATCTTTGATTTGTTCTGCAAGTTTCATCCTCATAGAAGCTTCCTGGATCAGGTCAATACTATCCTTATTCTTCTTTCCAAACTCCCCCATTGCTAGTGGCTCCTGTGGCAGTGAAATGGCTGGGACCAACACCTTTGTGATTTGAATGTTTAGCTCCTTAGATTTCTCCCCCTTTTTGTTAGCATCAAGAGAGATGACTGGGAGTCCTTGAGCTGCCACTAGCTGAGTGAGTAGCTGAGTTTGCTTCTCCTGTTCCTTCTGCATTTGAGAAAGTGTAGCTTCCACCTTGTCCACTCTTGTAGAGAGAGTTTTCAAGGATGTAGCCACCTCAGGTTCCTTAGAGAAAAACCTGGTCATCTTGGACACAGTGAGAAGAGGGAGCTTTTCATCGATCATCCTGTAGTTAGCATCCCTGAGATTGCTAATGGAGTCCTTGATTTCTGTAGCCTCAATCCTTGTCTGCATCATTTGTAGCCTTTGAATTTCCAGAGAATCCATGATGGCCTTGTAGAATTTCTTGTCCCTTGCATTTGCAGACTCATGAGCTAGATAGGCCTCATTGTACTGCCTTGAGATAGCAGCATCTAGAGTGACTCTTCCATGCATACCCTGAGAAAGCCAGCCTGGTGTAGGAGGCACCACAGAAGTCCCAGTCTGTGAAGTGGTGGCCACCTGTAGATTATCACCATAGATGTCCTCATCATCAGAAAACTCAAAGTCTCCACTTGCTGCAGCTCCTGGAGGTAGATTGGTCAAGGCATCCTTTGCTCTTTGCATTGATGCAGTAGTATGAATTAAGTTGAGTGACCTTTCTGCCTCCACATTGCCCTGTTGAGCCATAACTTGATAGGTTGGCACAGGATGAGTAAGGGTCTCAGGATCCAGGGAAATACTATCCAGAGTTTGTTGATAATGCTCTTGGAAAGTAAGTTCCCTTTCTCCCTCACTGACCTCCATTAACTCATTAGCAATGACTGCTTCCACCCTTATTGCTCCTGTAGTCCCTTCTCTCTCTCCACTCTTTTCTTGCATCATGGGCTCCCCATGGCTCACACCTCTCACACCCTCACCTTCACCTACTAAGGTGGTACTCTCAAACTCTCCTTTTGCCTGGCTGGAAGAAATAGCCAGCCTCTCACTCTCATTCTCTCCTTTTGCCTGGCTGCAAGCCAGCCTCTCAATTTCACTCCCTTTCAAACCTAAAAGTGTCTCAACTACCACCAGGTCATCTACACTAGTTGTGGAAACAACTTGATTTTCAGTAAAAGGTGTAGAATGACCTATCAACGAAATGGTAGTTGGAACTGTCAACGGTATAGGTACCGTTGATGGAGAAACACTTGTCAACGAAAGAGGCTGTTTCGTTGATGAAGTCAATAAAGCATTTTGAGAAAGTGAAATTACAGTAGAATCTGTGGTGATTGATTTGAGATTGGGGTCCACAGATTCTCTTGCAATTTCAGAAAAACTTGGTTGATGGCCCAACAAATCACTTAATAAGTGATGACCATCAGCTTTAGAGTGGGGCTTCTCCAAGATTAGAGTTGGAGAATCAGGAAAAGATGTATGGATCATGTCCACATCTAAAGATTGAGTTGGTGAATTGGATGGAGATAAATCAAGATTAATGTTTAGAGAGTGGGACTGTAACCCCAGAGTAATAATAGGGGTTACATCAAACTGAATTTGAGAAACTGGAAGTGTTGCTTCCAGTGTGTGTGCACCCTGTGAACCCTTGGTCTTTTGCTTCACTCTCCTTTGGTATTGGGAAAATGTAGACTGTGGGCTTGAAGTGTCCCTTACACTTTTGGACTGTGCTCTAGGTGGAGAGCTTGTTTCAATAATCACATCCTTTTGGGAGGATGCAATTAGACTTGTGTTTAAATCCATTTTACTCATTGTGCCTTGTTGGGAAGACACAATGGGGCTAGGCTGGGAAACACTTACCTCACCTTCCTTATTCTTGGGGTTTCTTTGATTTTCACCCCTTCCCTCACCTCTCACAACTCCAGACTCACTCCCCTTAGGTTGTGTGGTAGTTTTTACAACAGGTGCCTTTTGAGAAGCACCTGAGGTTGGCTTGGAGGATTTCTTTGATTTTGATTTAGTTGCTGGGGCAGGAGCCTGTTGGGTCACAGCTACAGACTCCATAGCAACAAGGTTGGAGGAGACAATAGAAGTAACAGCTATACTAACAGGGATAGTAGTAGTTACCTCAATGATTGGCAGATACACCACTGGAACATCACCATTGTAGTTCAGCCTCAGTATGTCTGTCAATACTCTCTTTTCTTGTACAAAGCACTCAAACCTGGCATTAGGGTTAGAGATAACTAATGGTGCTGGACTAACATGATTAGCCAGCATCATCAAAAACCTTGCATAATAGATATTTTTCTTCCTATTTGCCTTATCACCCAACTTAGCACCAATTTCATAAATAAGTTGGGTGCTAAAGTTGTAATATCTATCATTTAGAAGCATGGTTAGGAGAATTAACATAGAGTTAGTTAATGCATCAAAATTACTAATCTTTCCAGAAAAGACCTTAATGAATGCATCAGCTAAATAACTGTATTCCCTAACCAAACCTCTCCTAATTATTCTACCCAGATTATCAGTAGGCAAAGAGTAGTTTATAGAATTTAGCATGGTAGTTATTTCAGTGTTAGTAGGCAAAGCATCACAGTTATTATCAGGAATATGTAAACATGCTTGCAAAACATCAGAATTAACTATGTACTCATTACCTTGGAGAGTGAATTGCAGAGTGCAATTTGTTCCACTATATTCACATGAGGTCCAAATTTCCTCAATTATTTCATTGTAGATTGGTGTAGAGTGGAACATTGCATAGCTCAACTTGCAATTCTTCATGAAATCCATCATTTTGAAGAAAAGTCTGTTCGGGTTTTCCTTTGCAACAAAAGGGATGGAGTTGTTCTTCTCATAGATGAACCCTCCAGCAGACATAAGCTTGACTATGGGTGCCATTGTTGAGTGAGATAAAGCTTCGAACTGAGTTGCTTGTTAGAGAGAGAAAGAGAGAGAAAAGCCTTTGGAATTTTTGAGAGCAGGTAAAAAAAAAATTAAAGAAAATAGAATTTCTTAAATACTCCCCCAAAAATTCTCAGAAAATGAGTCCAATAATAAAAGTAAATTACTGGATTGGCTTAAAAATATAACCGTTACTCTTAAAGTATTACCATGATTTATACTTACAGGGATGTATGCATAGATCGTGGTAAAAGACGTGTCAGTTTTCAACGGTTCAGATTAAAAGCGCTAAATCAACGAATCAGAATTGGGCGTTTAAAGTCCCGTCTGTTTCGTTGATACAGCTGTGTTTCGTTGACATAAAAAGAGCTATCAACGAAACACCCAGAAAAATGCTAAGATTGTCAACGAAATGGTTTGTTTCGTTGGCATAGTTATTTTGACTTAGACAAAATTTTACTTTTTCCTGAGAAAGTTAAATCACAGAAAATCATAGCAAATTTCTGGCTGCATTATGACTTGCAAATATCTCAAAAATAATTAAGAGAAATTTAGCATACCTAGCTCACTTACTAATCTTGAGAATGTCGATTCATCAAGTGGCTTGGTAAAGATGTCTGCAAGTTGTTGTTCACTTGGAACAAAATGTAACTCCACAGTACCATTCATAACATGTTCTCTAATGAAATGGTACTTGATGTCAATGTGCTTGGTTCTTGAATGCTGCACTGGATTCTCAGTAATGGCAATGGCACTAGTGTTGTCACAGAAAATAGGAATTTTCTCAACTCTTAATCCATAATCAAGTAATTGATTTTTCATCCATAAAATCTGTGCACAACAACTTCCAGCTGCAATATACTCAGCCTCAGCTGTGGAGGTGGAAACTGAGTTTTGTTTCTTGCTGAACCATGACACAAGCTTGTTTCCTAAGAATTGACAGGTGCCTGTTGTGCTTTTCCTGTCAATTTTACATCCTGCATAATCTGCATCTGAATAACCAATTAGTTCAAAACCAGATTCTCTAGGATACCAAATGCCAAGGTCTGGTGTTCCCTTGAGATATCTGAAAATCCTTTTAATAGCAACTAAATGGGATTCTCTAGGATCAGCCTGAAATCTAGCACATAGACATGTAGCAAACATAATATCAGGTCTACTAGCTGTTAAATACAAAAGTGAGCCTACCATGCCTCTGTAACTTGAAATGTCCACAGATTTTTCCTTAGTATTCAATTCAAGTTTGGTGGCAGTGGGCATGGGAGTTTTGGCAGGAGAGCATTCCATTAAGTTAAATTTCTTTAATAAATCATGAATATATTTTGTTTGACTAATGAAAATGCCTTCATTAACTTGCTTCACTTGAAGACCAAGAAAGTAAGTTAATTCTCCCATCATGCTCATTTCATATTTACTTTGCATAAGCTTGGCAAACTTTTGACAAAGTTTCACATCTGTAGACCCAAAGATTATGTCATCTACATAAATTTGAACAAGTATAGTAGAGCCATTCACAATCCTGTGAAAAAGAGTTTTATCTACAGTACCTCTAGTGAAGTGATTCTCAAGAAGAAACTGTGAGAGTGTGTCATACCAGGCTCTAGGTGCTTGTTTCAAACCATAGAGTGCTTTGAGGAGGAAGTATACATATTCTGGAAAATCATCATCTTCAAAACTAGGAGGTTGACTTACATAGACCTCCTCTTCCAATTCCCCATTCAGAAAAGCACTTTTCACATCCATTTGATAGACTTTGAAATTGGCATGGGCTGCATAGGCTAGGAAAATCCTTATTGCTTCTAGTCTTGCAACAGGAGCAAATGTTTCATCAAAATCAATTCCTTCTTCCTATGAGTAGCCTTTTGCAACTAGTCTTGCTTTGTTCCTTGTGACTATGCCATTTTCATCCATCTTGTTTCTGAACACCCATTTTGTGCCTATTACACTCCTGTCCATAGGCTTGGGCACCAGCTTCCAAACATTGTTCCTTTCAAATTGGTTTAGCTCTTCTTGCATAGCCAAAACCCAATCTGGATCTAGAAGTGCATCCTCAACTTTCTTTGGCTCATCTTGAGACAGAAAGCTGCTATATAGACATTCTTCTTGAGTTGCTCTTCTAGTTTGGACTTTTGAAGAAACATCACCTATAATAAGTTCAAAGGGATGATCTTTAGTCCATTTTCTTGAGGGAGGTAGATTTGCTCTAGACGAGGTAGCTTCATGATCATGATTGCCTTGATTGGATATTTGTCCTTGAGAAACTCCCCCTGAGTTTGTTGTCCCTAAATGATCACTTCTTGAGACATTTCTATGACCTTCAACGGTATGACTGTTTTGGCTGTCAACGAAACGCTCATTTTGACTGTCAACGAAACCACCATCTTGACTGTCAACGAAATGACCATTTGGTCTACTAGCAGCTATTCTTTTCAATCTTAATGCAGCAATTTCATCTTCACTGCTGCTCTCATCTGTGCTAGATACAACAACTTTAGACTGTTTCTCAGTAGTCTTAACATGATTCATTCGATCTCCTTCCTCATTCTCAAAAGAGAGACTTTCATGGAAACCTTCATCACAGAGACCTTGAATTTTGAGATCATCAAAAACAACATGTACAGATTCCATAACAATGTTGGTTCTGAGATTATAGACTCTGTAAGCTTTCCCTGCTGCATATCCCACAAATATTGCTTCATCTGCCTTTGCTTCAAATTTCCCCAAATGCTCAGCTTGATTTCTCAGAACAAAGCACTTGCATCCAAAGACATGAAGAAAATCCAATAGTGGCTTCTTTCTTTTGAGTAGTTGATAAGGGGTCATTCCCTTGGCCTGATTAATCAAAGAAATATTCTGAGTGAAGCAAGCTGTGTTAACTGCCTCAGCCCAAAAATAGGTTGGTAACTTTGATTCATCTAGCATTGTCCTGGCAGCTTCAATAAGTGTTCTGTTTTTCCTTTCAACTACACCATTTTGCTGTGGTGTCCTTGCTGCTGAAAACTCATGCATAATACCATTTTCTTCACAGAACATCTTCATGCTTGAATTCTTGAATTTTGTCCCATTGTCACTCCTGATCCTTCTTACTTTCAAGTCAGGATGATTGTTTACCATCTTGATGTGATTGATAATGATTTCACTTGCCTCATCTTTAGAATGTAAAAAGAAGGTCCAAGTAAATCTAGAAAAATCATCAACAATCACAAGACAATATTTCTTCTTTGAAATAGACATGACATTTACAGGGCCAAACAGATCCATATGAAGTAACTCAAGCTGATGGACAATTGATGACTCTGTCTTGCTTTTGAATGATGCCTTCTTTTGTTTCCCTTTTTGACAGGCATCACACAAACCATCCTTGGAAAACTCCACCTGTGGAATTCCTCTAGCAAGATCCTTCCTTACCAAATCATTCATAACCTTGAAATTCAGATGAGATAATTTCTTGTGCCATAGCCAACTTTCATCCTTGCTTGCTTTGCTGAAAAGACAAGTGATGGTGTCTGGAATTGTGCTACTAAAGTCAGCAATGTACACATTCCCTCTTCTGAATCCAGTCATTACCACATTGTTGTTTCCTCCTTTAGAAACAACACAGGCTTCTTTTGAAAAAGTAACTAAAAATCCTTTGTCACAAAGTTGACTGATACTAAGCAAATTGTGCTTAAGACCATCCACCAATGCAACCTCATCTATGATGACATTCTCTTTCGAAATCAAGCCATATCCCTTTGTGTAGCCTTTGCTGTCATCTCCAAAAGCAATACAAGGGCCAGCTCTTTCCTGAAACTCTGTGAGCAGGGTAGAATCACCAGTCATGTGTCTTGAACAACCACTATCCAAGTACCAAAGATTCCTTTTGTCTCCCTGCACACAATGAAACCAAATCAAGTTGATTTTGGTACCCAAGTTTCCTTGGGTCCTGTTTTGTTAGCCTTTGCTTTTCCTTTTATATCATTTTTCACCTTGGGCTCAGATTGATTTAAATCAACTTTTACTCTTGGTGTTGATTTCTGATTGTTGCTCACATTTTCATTTACAGCATGCATATTTGAAGGAACACACATATTATTCATATTCCATGGCATTTGTGGCATACTAAACATATTCATGTATGGATTAGGCACAAATGGCATGCTGGCATATGGATTTTGAAATTGTGCATATGGAGCAAACATGTTAGGCATAACAGGCATTGTAGGCATAGACCTATTCATTGCAGGCTTGGGAATTTTCATTTTAACAGTCTTCTTAACAGATTTGCAGTTAGTAGATAAATGACTAACACTTCCACAATTGACACAAGTCTTTCTAGGAGCATATTTATCAGGTGTGTAATTGTTGTGTTTGTTAATTCCTACTTTGCCATTCCTGTTATTCCTTTTATTTCCCTTAGCCTCAATTTGAACATTCTCCATCTTATCTTTCAATTGCTTGTTGGACAAGTGACCTACATTAGCTCTCTCAACAGGCTTCTCAACTTTCTTTGATTTACTAGACTCACCTTGAACAAAGTTCTTGGTGACAGGACCATACTTATTATTAAGTCTAGTGAGTTCATCTTTTCTTTTCTCTGTCAACGAAACACCCTGATCGGTTGATGGTTCATGTGTCAATGGAACATCGCATTCCGTTGACATATCAACCTTCAACAAATGATCATTGTTGTTTGTTGACTCTGTTTCTGAATCTAAGGCTTCACAAGCATACCCTAGTTTCTCTTTGTTCTTTTTCCATGATTGTTCACAGAAAGATTCCATACCTTGAACATTAATGATGTTGGTAGCAACATTCCTGGCATCTTTCCATTTAGCAATCACACTCTGTTCTATTTCTAGTTGTGTCTTAAGAATTTCTTCCCTTTGTAACACGTTCTCAAGTTCCTTCTTAGCATCCCTACTAACACATCTCATTTTCTCAAATTCAATGAGCTGTGCTTCTAACATTGCATTCCTATCACTTAAGAGCAAATTAGTCTCTTTAATTCTTGAATTCTCTTTGGTAAGTGATTTAAGAGTAACACGCAAATTATATAATACAGTAGACATTTCATTTATTGCACTATCGCATTCCTCTTTAGAAAGCTCAGAAAGATTAGTAATTGTTACCTGGTTGCTTGAGGAGCTTGCTTCCTGCTCATGATTGTTAGCCATAAGAGCCAAGTTGACATATTCAACATCATCATCAGAATCTTCACCATTACCAGCCCAATCATACTCCTGAGTCATGAAAGCCTTTTCCTTTTGCTTGAGAAGTTCAAAGTATTTCTTTTTATAATCAACAGGCTCAAATTTCCTGTTGCTCTTCTCAATCTTGGGTTTTCTGCAGTCTCCAGCAAAGTGACCAAGCATTCCACAATTGAAACATTTAGATTTAGACTTTTCAATCCAGTTACTTTTGTTAGGTTGAAAGTCTCTCCTTGGTGGCCTTGCTTCTGAGTTTCTCTTGAACTTGAACTTAGAGAATTTTCTTGACAGAAAAGCAATGTGTTCATAAATCTCATCTAAGTCATCCAAGTTGGCTGGTTCTGGTTCTTCTTCTTCTGTCATCTTACCTTTACCCTTGCTGACATCACTTCTACAACTAGCTCGACTAGTTGTGGCCTTTGCAGCTTCTTCAGTGTCATCTTCCAGTTGGTTCACAGATGCAATCAATGCAATGGATCCACCCTTCTTCTGTACCTTTTCAATTTCCTCATCTTGCTCCATTTCCAGCTCATAAGTCTTCAATGTTCCATACAGCCTTTCAAGAGTGTAATCTTTGTACTCTTGAGTGTTTCTTAGAGAAACAGTCATAGGCTTCCATTCTTTTGGAAGAGCTCTTAGAAATTTAAGGTTTGAGTCCTTAGTTTGGTAGATTCTCCCATACAACTTTAATCCATTCAGAAGCTTTTGAAACCTACTAAACGTGTCATTTAGGGTTTCACCAGCTTTAAAGTGAAAGTGCTCATATTGTTGTATAAGGAGTTGCATTTTGTTCTCCCTTACTTGCTCAGTTCCTTCACATAGTGTTCTGACAGTGTCCCATACTTCTTTGGAGGTTGTACAGTTTATGACATTATCAAACATCTCTTGCTCCAAACCATTAAACAGAATGTTCATGGTTCTCTTATCTTTATGGATTTCTGCAAGATCTTCAATAGTCCATTCTGAGACAAGTTTTGGAATTTCTACGTCAGGAGCATCATCTGGCACTCCAATTCTAGATGCAAACTTCATGGGAACGTGTGGACCTTTCTCAATGCAGTCTACATATCTCTCATCCATAGACATGAGATGTAAATGCATCTTTACTTTCCAGTGAAAGTAATTGTCCTTATCAAGAACTGGTATCTTCACACCTGCATCCTTCTTCACCATGGTTTCTGTTTTGGTCTTGATCTTTAAACTTCTTGTATGTTAGAAGTTTGCTCTGATACCAATTGTTATTCCCAAATGACCTAACAGAATTGTAGAAGGGGGGGGGGGGGGTTGAATACAATTCTTGATATTTTCTTAAACTTAAAACACTGATAAAATAAAACTGAACTGAATAAACAAAAACACAAGATATAAATAATTCAGTTGGATTGTTTGATGATCCAACTGAAGTGTTTTTATTGCGGAAATAATCTGTGATACAAAAGTACA
Organism: Heracleum sosnowskyi; assembly: GCA_030848705.1. NCBI lineage: Eukaryota > Viridiplantae > Streptophyta > Magnoliopsida > Apiales > Apiaceae > Heracleum > Heracleum sosnowskyi. The sequence goes on along the minus strand of CM061238.1, from coordinate 54,409,974 downwards.
CAGCTGCTCAGTTACAGAGTTGTAGAGAAGAATGTCTCAAAGATAGCTAATACAAACTATTTGTTTTTCTTCTCTTACTCTTTCTAACTGCTACACTTGGTTATATATATTCCCAAGTTTACAATACTATTTTTGGCTACACTAAAGTACACTAAAGATAACCGCCAATAGTTTGCTTTTCATCCCTTTGTCCAGTGGTCCTTGGAGATCCTTGCTTTTGTCTTCATGCTTATTATGATCACTCCCAAGAGCCCAATTGGAAACTGGGATGTTTCCTTATTCCCCATGTCCATTTTAATGGTTTCCAATGCAAAGTACACTTCCAAATCTCCCTTTTGATCTGTCAGAAAACTGTCACTATCACTTTGTCAACTATTCAGAAAAGCAATAATGATTCGTTGATAGCAGGGAGATGTGTTTCGTTGATAGCTTTATTCTTCATTCCGTTGATGGTGTATTCCTCGTTTCGTTGATAGAGTAATCTTCATTCCGTTGACATGTCTTCACTTAGGCAAAATTACAAGGCATGATATACTTACAATTAACCAACCTATTTTGCCTATCTAGTACTTAGTCAACATGACTTAGGAAACCTATCTAATACATACATCAAATGCATATCAAACTGTGAAGTATTGTACAGTGCAATTGCTACAACACTCATTCCGTTGATGAGCTTCCTGTCAACGAAACACTGCAAAGCATGCCATTTCGTTGACAGTTACAAAATAACTTAATACAAAATCTACTAAGTGTTTTTACAATTATCATCAAGAACAACATATTCCTAACAGTTGCTTCATATGGATCTATTTGGCCCTGTCAATGTCATGTCTATTTCAAAGAAGAAATATTGTCTTGTGATTGTTGATGATTTTTCTAGATTTACATGGACTTTCTTTTTGCACTCGAAAGATGAGGCAAGTGAAATCATTATCAATCACATCAAGATAGTAAACAATCATCCGGATTTAAAAGTAAGAAGGATTAGGAGTGACAATGGGACAGAGTTCAAGAATTCAACTATGAAGATGTTCTGTGAAGAAAATGGTATTTTGCATGAATTCTCAGCTGCAAGGACACCATGGCAAAATGCTTTAGTTGAAAGGAAAAACAGAACACTCATTGAAGCTGCAAGGACAATGCTAGATGAATCAAAGTTACCAACTTATTTTTGGGCTGAGGCAGTTAACACAGCTTACTTCACTCAAAATATTTCTTTGATTAATCAAGCCAAGGGAATGACCCCTTATCAACTACTCAAAAGAAAGAAGCCACTATTGGATTTTCTTCATGTCTTTGGATGCAAGTGCTTTGTTATGAGAAATCAAGCTGAGCATTTGGGGAAATTTGAAGCAAAGGCAGATGAAGCAATATTTGTGGGATATGTAGAAGGGAACGCTTACAGAGTCTATAATCTCAGAACCAACATTGTTATGGAATCTGTACATGTTGTTTTTGATGATCTCAAAATTCAAGGTCTCTATGATGAAGGTTTCCATGAAAGTCTTTCTTTTGAGAATGAGGAAGGAGATCAAGTGAACCATGTTAAGGCTATTGAGAAACAGCCTAAAGTTGTTGTGTCTAGCACAGATCAAAGTAGTAGTGAAGATGAAATTGTTGCATTAAGATTGAGAAGAATAGCTGCTAGTAGACCAATTGGTCATTCCGTTGAAAGTCATGTTGGAGGATTCGTTGACAGTAAAAATAAGCATTCCATTGACAGTCAAAATGGGCATTCCGTTGACAGTCATAGAAATGCTTCTAGGAGTGATCACTTAGGGACAACAAACTCAGGGGGAGTTTCTCAAGGACAAACATCTAATCAAGGCAATCATGATCATGAAGCTACATCTTCTAGAGCTAATCTACCTCCCTCAAGGAAATGGACTAAAGATCATCCCTTTGAACTCATCATAGGTGATGTTTCTTCAAAAGTCCAAACTAGAAGAGCAACCCAAGAGGAATGTCTATATAGTAGCTTTCTGTCTCAAGATGAGCCAAAGAAAGTTGATGATGCACTTCTAGATCCAGATTGGGTTTTAGCTATGCAAGAAGAGCTAAACCAATTTGAGAGAAACAAAGTTTGGAAGTTGGTGCCCGGGCCTAAAAACAGGAGTGTTATAGGCACAAAATGGGTGTTCAGAAACAAGATGGATGAAAATGGCATAGTCACAAGGAACAAAGCTAGATTGGTTGCTAAAGGCTACTCACAGGAAGAGGGAATTGATTTTGATGAAACCTTTGCTCCTGTTGCAAGACTAGAAGCAATAAGAATCACTACACCATAGATTGCATATTGCTACAACACAAATATATTGCCTTAAGGCTATTTGTTGCATTAGAATTAATTGCAACGAATGTCCAAAATTTCACCGTTGCATCCGCCCCTGTTTCAATAGAGCCATTTAGCAACGATTTCAGCTCCATATAGCAACGTTAAAAATCATTGCAATACAAGTATGTAGCAACGTTTCATGGTCTTCAGCAACATTTAAAAATCATTGCAGTAGCAAATGGTAGGCAAAAAAGTCACTTTAAGGCAACAAATATTAGTCCAATTGCAATGAATTTATTAGACAAATTGCAATAGTTTAAACGCTTATTGCAATAATTTTATAGCAGTTTTAACATTATTTGCAACATCTTTTTGGCACAATTGCAACAATATTTAAAAATAAAATTGTGTGGTTCCATTTGAGTATTAAACTAGCCAGGCATAAAAGCCACAAATCTAAGCAACATCAAACATCAATGTCATTTCATACAGAGCACTAATACCAACAGTTCAAAAGTAGCACCAACATCGTCATAGAAACCATCCAAAAGGTAAATAGCTAGATTACATACAAGTCAAATCTTCCTAACTGATTCATACAATACATAATAAACCTAAGTATGCAACTGCGAGTAACTGATACGGTTATATGAGAACTGCTAGGTTTGAATGGGAACTTCCAGAGCTGAAGAATATGTACACTTCGAGCATGGATGCAGCAAAGGTTTTCCATCACAAATCAGTACCTGATGTGACGCCCTCCCAATCTGGGGTCATGATTGGGGAGTCACTACAACCTCTATACTTATAAACCTGTGAATAATAATATAAACAGGAAGACGCGACCCCAACTTTACCCTGGATCTTTAATAGGTAATGGTATGAAACAAGCATCAACTATCTACTTCATTTTATTACATAATAAAAGTCTCAAAAGTTATTACAACCGTGTCTCAAAAGCACTATGTTCCCTATTACAAAACACCTTCTACAAGTGGTCATCACCTACCTGAGCTGGCATCCCAAATATAACCCTACTAGAAGACTTCCTAGCTGTCTGAAAAGTACGTACCATCTTCTCGTTTAACTGTGGGTTAGAACAGGGAAAAGAATGAGCCAAATGCTCAGCAAGTAATAATATAACCAAATAGCTAACCACTGTGAAACAGTTTCCAATATCAATCTGTATGTCATGGGTATAGCAGAATCCATATCAAGGGATTATCAGAACAATGAAATGAATATACAATTTCAAAGGGTAAACAAATTTCCTTATATAGATATATGATTTCAAGAAAAGCAATAAGTAATTTGTAGATTTTTCACAACGCACCGGACAATACGGGTGATCAGCCACGTAAAGTCCCCATACCGGACACAGAGTCCATCTGGTCCTTGTATTGGGTCCCAATAGGCACACATTGGCCTTTAGACTAGTCCATCCCTAGTCCATTTATTATAATTAAAAAGTGTTGGGCCGGCGTCACTTGGCCTCTTACGCCTCCAATCTTAGGAATCCGTGGAAACCATAAATCAGAATTTAAATGAATCCAAACTTTGAAACTTCCTTTCTTTTAAAATCTTTCTTATGAAAGAAATCCTTTGTAAATCATTGGATGTGTGTTTGTATAGTACCCAAGTGAAGGTTCATGTATTCTCAATTTCAAGTAAGTATGTGATTCATAGGTACAAGTTCAAATCTAATCCAATAGCATCTCAGGTTAAAATGTAAGTATAATCAAAGGATAATGATAAGGTCTGAAGAAAAGTTTAAGCAAGATATGGTTCACAAGACATTGTGTTTTGTCTATAATGTTTGTATATAAAAGAGTCTTTTGGGAATTGGATAAGTTCAATCTGATCAATCTGGATTTCTATCAATGGGAAATCAAGAAGTAAATGTCATAGGTATGTTTTGGATATGTACTCAAATGTGAGTTCTGGTATATTCACCTTTGGGTGTAAAGGTTCAAAGAAAGAACTAAACATAGTATGGTGTATGAACCAACAAGGTATATGAACAGAAATAAGGATTACCAAATGAACATGATATGTTTTCTGGATTAAAAGGGTATATAAACAAGATAGCAATTCATATATCTCAAAATGAAAGAATAGAATTTAGAAGCGAAAGCAAGTCAGAATTACTTGCCTTAAGTAGCTAAAAGGGTAATGAGAAATCACTGGTTCTCCACCTTGGTCTTTCCTTTATCTCTAAGCTCTACTTCTTTGGATTCTTAAGTAGCTTTTAGAACAAACTGTACTCACTGAATTTCTGCCTTCGGCTTGCCTTTATTTCTATGTTCCACGTCTCGTAACTCTACAAAAGAGTATATACTATTTCAGAGTGATCCTCTCAAAATTCTAATCCTTATTCTAAACTACCCCACGTTCCCTAAACGCGTAAACACATAATATTTATATCACTTATAACTCTTATCCATATAATAAGCACAAAACTCACATAAGCGCACATTGCCATTCAGGTTCACATAACATACTCCTTTAACATATATGTATATATCCTAACTTTTCGTTTATACCACACTTGGTTATCCCTTTAAATCAACTTGATCAATGCTAACCATATCCTTAACACCTTTACAAATAATGCAATCAATCTCAAAAGCTGAAAATTCTGCTGCGCATACTTTACTAAAACATTTTTCATAAATCCAAAAATAATCAAACAATTACCAAATTTGTTAGGCTATTTCCTGATTACTAATATCACGTAGCATAAAAGTTTCAACTTCAGAACAATTCATTTAGATTAAAAACGAACTGGTTAAAGTAGGTACTGAAGCACAGAAAATTGCTGCTGCGCAACTTTACTAAAACATCTTTCATAAATCCAAAAATAATCAAATAAATACCACATTTGACAGGAAGGAGCCTGAATACCCAACCAAATTTACATAAAGATTTCAGCTCCAGAACAGTTTATTAAGACCAAAAACGAATTGGTTAAAATACATACTGAACACAGAAAATTTCTGCCCTGTACCACTCTTAGTAAAACTTGAATAACTTTTTAGTGATTAACTCTATCGATACAAGGTTTGCGCGTGAGCAAACTAGACTCCAACTAGAACAATTTCATCCTAGACTCACTGTATAAAACAGGTAGTAAGAAATCAGAATAATTCCGAACAGAACAGACAGTTTCTGGCAATTCAACATAGATCATTCTCCAACATAAACTTTTAAACACCACAAATTCTTATTACATAACACTTGATACAACTAATCAACAATTATTTATACTCAAAACCACATGCAAGTCTCAATACTAACTTCCAATTATCCTACAACCTTAATACACATAATCACATATATTCATGTCAAGTTTATCTCAAGAATCAAACCGAACTCTAAAATCCGAAAATCACCCAAAGCTCGGCATGCAACTTAGATTAATTACTTACTATCATTAAAACATCTAATCATGAGTTAAATCAACCCATTTTGATCAAAATAACTCAAAAATCCGAAGCCTATATTTTTAAAAAAAAATCAAAATTAAATAAAAGACATGCAACCTTAATTACCAAGGGGTTTTGTATGAATTCACCTCCAATCGACTCTACAACCACAATTAAACATTTAAACTTCAAGAACACTTGATTCTTGTCCAAAATCTGAAACCCCAATTTACAAAACCCATTTTCTAATCTTCACCAAACTCAACACTATTGGTATTAAAGTGTAGAGCTCGGCAAGAGCTTCGATTTGACTATCTAATCAACGAATTTGGTTAATAAAATCAAAAGATAAAGAAGAGAGAAGGAGAGACATTTGAGAGAGAAACAAGAGAGAGAGAACAGAGGTGTCAACTGAAAAGAAAAGGGGAAGAAGAATCAGGCGTGAGGGTTTTATATTTCCCAAGGGCAAATTGGTAATTTCCTAATTCTGAAAACTGTTTTATTATAAAAAGGAAACCAATAAATTGCCTTTCTAAAATCCGAAATAAAATGAAAATAATATCTAAAAATCAAAATTTTATTTTTAAAACAAATATTACGAATTTAAAAGCTCACAAATATTTTTAAAATATTTTTATGATCGAAATTGAATTAAATATGAATTTTCAAAGTTTAAATCACATAAATGACATTTACCTCATAAAATCAGTTTTAAATTCTTAACCCCAAAAATAAATTCCTCCACTAATTTTAGAAAATAATAGAATATAAAATGAAAAAGATTTCACAATAAAATGAATCTCTGGTGATTTTATAAAATTCCCGGATGGTCAAAAAGAATTGATTTTTAATAAGAAATTCATATAAAATGCAATTAAAAGCATACACATAGATTTTAATCCATACCATTCACCAAGTAAACATCTAATCATCACATTTTCTAATATTCACCTTTCACACAATATTCACATATTATAGATCTCAAATATTATTAAATATTAATACTATACAAGCGTTTTTCTGAGTCGTTATACCTGAGACATTTCAAGGCTCCCAAACCCGTGGCTATTAATCCTCAAAAATGCCCACTGCCATAACACTAACCATCCCATGGTATTTTTGTTAAATACTTTTGTATTCACATTTGATGGACTTCCATGTTCTGAGGTTCAATTAAACAAGTCGCGTAATAAATATTACAAGGCAGAGTTAGACTAATAGTGAAGTAAAGTAGACTACTAGATATTTAACAACAATCAAGCAGTATGTAAACAATTGGCCTAAACTTTCCAAAGTAGCATGTGGGCTGCAATCGGTTTTATATGAATTCTGTAAACTTCAAATCTGCTTAGCAACTAATTATCTAAAGTAAATTATGTAACCCTGCCATTTGCAAGAAAATCAAGCATGACAACGGGTTCTGCATCTGATACAATTATGGTACTGGTGTGGTGTAGTCTGCGCGACAAGGAAATGGAACATGGCTTAAGAAAGAGCCTGCTACATGTAAAAGTGAATTACATTACACAAAATAGGATGAATCAATAGCTCGCTAACAATACCAGTACTGCAGAAACAAAAACATCACATTCTTAAAATTTTGTACAGAGCTGAGTCTGTCCACTTTGAGTTTCAAGCAAAATTTATTTAGAACTAGACCAGCAAACAATCAATAGAAAGAAGAGAGTCTTAACACTAGAAGCAATTCATGAGGTCCTTCAACTCAAATGTATAAGAAAAGTAGTAGCATTCAATGTGGCAAACAAGACTACCTTCTGTTCAGGAACATTAGGTTCTTCTCTTCTTTCAAATTTCTCATATTCAGCAGCATCATCATCATCCACAAACAAGCTAGCATGTTCAAGAAACAACTCCCGGCCACTGGATAGAAAAACAATACCAACTTGTTAGATACTGAAGTTATCCTTTAAATTTAAGAATGGATTTGAAGGAGGTGAGTACCTCATGCGGTCATATTTTGCTCTCTCTGCTTGCTGAGCAGCCAATCTAGCTTCTTTTGCATCCACCTTTTTCTTTTTCCACTGAAATAAGAGCTCAGTAGTAATTGGAGTAGTGGTGGTTACTTTTGCACGCTGTTACAATTTTAGACAATTAATAAAAAAATATTGAAGTAGAAAAAAGAGCAAAAAGAGTAACAAGAATAAACATATAAAACCAACTCAAAATACTTTGAAACTATAACAGTGAGAGCTGGCATGAGGCTACACAATCAGCAACTGATAACTGATGCCACAGGTAGCAGGCTATCATAATGCAGAGTATACAAAAAGTAGAAATTAAGGATATAATAAGAAGCTGATCACCTGATTTTCGATCTCATCCTCAATAGCGAGTTTCTTAGACTCCTCCTCCAAAAGTGCCTTCATCTGAGACTTCAGCACATATCCTGAAGAAAGCAGAAAGTTCTCTCCTTCAAAGCTTTAACTTAACCAGCACTACCGAGTACATACGACAATATCCGGTGGCAAAGCAAAAAATATAGTGTGGGGACTAATCAAATAGCTGCCTCTTCTTGTTTTTTCCATCTTTTTCAATCATTATTGTGTTGTACTAAGCATATTTTCAATTGTCTCTCACGTATTATATTGATGAAGCAGCCTATTACTAATGTTTAATGTGAAATTGTGTTTAACCAAGATTTGACCAAGAATATAAATTAATGTAATAATTGCTCTATAAATCTTTGGAGACACTTTAATTACCATTTCCTTAAAATAGGGTGGTATGGCCAGACGCCAATTAGAGTGTTCAAGCTAACCAGAGCACCATGTTTTTTAGATGACCAACCCTTTTAAAACCATAAGTTGTTGGGCAAAGCCACCAAATGAACTGATATAGAACATAACATAAATTATGGACTTGTGAAACAAATTCATCTTACCTTCCTTTCCTTTCTTATGCTAGCTGGTAAGTAATAAAACAAGGCAGAAATTGATTGATAGTCATAACACTGAATATTGCTACAAGCAACTCAATCTTCTCCCCTGCTCATTCTAGATCTTGACTATAACTGTCACTGCTACTTATCTTTTTAAAACCCAAGCATACAAACATACAAACACAATTTCAATTTCAATTGAGAACAACAAAAATTAATTCAAATTAGCAACAAAATAAACTAAAAGCAAAATTATAATTTAAAACCCCTAATTAACAAAATTAAATCAAAATCCCTAATTTTAAAAGCAGATTTAGGGAGAATTCATCTAAAAGCAGATTTTAGAATCGATTTAGGGAAATAAAATACCTTTTTGGAGCTTCAATGTTCGAGCTTCAATGTTCGAGCTCTCCCCCCTCGCGTTGAGTTCTCTCAACCTCGCGTTGTCTCGCTCTCTCTCTCTCTCTCTCTCTCTCTCTCTCTCTCTGTAACAGCCCCAAATCCGGGGTCAGGGATTTAGGGTCGTCACGATCCATGTACTCTTTGCCTTACCTGTATTACTCACACCATTCATAATTCACCTGCTCATGACCCCACAACATATGTCTCACACACACACACACAGGTTAGAGTCTCAGAAACGACACCATACAACAACTGCGGAATAAATAATTTTTATTACAATACCCAAATGTCTTTGAATCTGTCACTGATACAATTTCTAAGTAATGTTACATTACCAACTTAGCCTTCTGATGCTCACAATCCTCTCATACCATTCATATCTATACATAAGTTGAATACCAAAAGTTGTAGCCTGATTCGATTGGTTCGTACTACTCTCGGGATCACTGCTAGAAACTGTTTATGGAAACGCCTTGCGGGGTATGTGCCGTCCCATTGGCATCCTGCTTCGCTGCTATATAATATATATAAAACAATAACAAGAGTGAGCTATAGCTCAGCAAGGTAATGAAAGTATGGCATAATTCTGCCTTTAATTCAACCCAGAAATAAAGCGGGTATAAGACAATAATTTTCAAAATATCTCGATACTGAATTCATTTCCTTATCGGAATACATTCCAAAAACAGTACCACTGTTGTATTTCAAATATCATTTCCATAATACTCTGCAACTTTCGATATTCATACTATGAACAAAGTTCTAGTATAATATAAAAGATGAGGTTTGAAAGTAAACCAATATAGCCTTTCCAAAAATTATCTGCTATGTGAGCAGAATATCAACATATAACTTAAAAGATGAAGTTATAAGGTGATTCAGTATAAACAACTCCCTTACCATAACTCCTGTTATGTAAGGTATCCACAGAGTCATAACTCATAAAATAAAAGATGAAGTTGCATGAATTTATTGTCACTTCATTTCGAACACTTTTCGACCCCCTGCCAACATGACCGGTAAACCTGTACCACGGTGTCATCCTTGGTCCCTTTCAATACATGTTGCAGAATCCCTCTGCCAACATGATCGGTAAACCTGTACCAATGGAGTCATCCGTGGTCCCTTTTAGTACATGTTGCAGAATTATCCAAAATGGATGATGAACCAATACTGGAGCCTTCTCCGCGCCCGTCGTACCAACCTTACTATGATCAGTAGCAGGTTGTACAACAAAAATATGTTTTCTACATGTAGATGGAAGTATCACGGCAGCCTGACATTGTCTACCGCCTTTCTGGATCTCCTGGCCCATTTGGGGCAATAAGGTGATGGATCGGCGCGACTCGGCCTCTTACACATGCTCCTAGTTCAGATGAAATCCATGACTCTGAAACGTAAAGATCGTCTTCCTTTCCCCAAGTGTAATACTTGTTGATACGACTCCACTCAGTAGTCATATCTAGGTTGGAAAGGAAGATTCTCCAATATTTCCCAAGCGATGCTTGTTAATGGATATCGACTTGTTCCAGGAATTTACCCCTCGATCGTTGAGGTGGTAACACAATACTTGACTGGCAGCAATTAAATTGTTCCGAAAAATATCTGTCCCTTGACAGTTTTTTTTTTGAATTGAGAGTTTAAAAAGAGTAGTAGTTACTTAAATCAGGTTTCCCATATTTTTGATAGTTGAGTGAGCATTTAAATCCTCTTTAAAAGACAAATTTAAATGGAAAAACATTGTTTTGGGAACCTCTTTTTGATTTACGAATACTAAATAATATTTATTAAATAATTAAATCTTAAATGAATATTTGAAAATAATATTCCTTAAGTAAGTATCCTCAAATGAATATTTGAAAATAATAATTATTAAATAATTAAGCCTCAAATGAATATTCAAAATAATATTCATTAATTAATAAATTTCAAATGAATATTCGAAAATAATATTCATTAAATAATTAATCTCAAATGAATATCCAAAAGTAATATTCATTAAATAAATAATCAATCCTCGAATGAATATTTAAAGGTAATATTCATTAAACAATTAAATAACTTTCAAATGAATATTCAAACATACTATTCATTACATAATCCCCAGATGAATATGTACGATAATATTCTTAAAGTCAATATCCTCAAATGAATATAAATGATATTCTGTAAGTCGATAATCCTCAAATGAATATTAATAAATAATATTCTTAAAATGAATATTAATAAATAATATTCTTAAAGTCAATAATCCTCAAATGAATATTCATAAATAATATTCCTTAAATAAAATAATTAACCCTCGAATAACAGTTACCCGATATCTTTATCGGAAAATAACCTTTAACATATACCGAAATATAATTACTTCTGATCTTAGAGAAAATCACCCGCCCTTATCCTAGGGCATTATATACAAAACTGGCTTATAACTGATATCTCATATCTAGCTTATAAGCCCCACATCAAATCATATCCTCAAGTATTGCTATGTATATAGCAGTTCAAAAACAAGCATGCAATTTATATATATCGCAATCGCGTATCATAATTGAAAACAGTTATTATCACAACAACAGTAATATAGGTTTTGAAAACTTGCATCTAGTATATGCATACTTCAAAATATGGTTTTAGAAACTTGCCTGATGCTCGAGAAGTGATAGGGGTTCGCGACGATGCCGGACAATCTAAACAAAGTCAAACGAAAACACACGGTTAATCCCCTCGATAAACCACTTATAACTCAATGCTTAAACACGTAAGCGAAACACAACCAAGGCATTACTTGCTCGCTCTAGCGTCACACTAAGTCCATGTTATTCGTCAAATACTTATATCATAAGTTTGGATCGAAATCCATCCTCAAATCCAAGTTATACTTAACCATTTGGAACCTTGGTTTCTAAGTCTCGTTTTCAGTGGTTTTCACTTGCGCGACCTCGACTAAAACATTTTTATAAATTCGAAAAATAATCTTTTTAATCCGAATCGTTTTCGTGAGCCTTCCTAACTGTCTATAGTATTATTCCTCAAAGTTTCCCATTTTAATATGGCTTCTAAGTGGTCCAAATATAGCCTCAAAGTGACTGACCAGAGAGGGGTTGTTCCTCCGAACGACGTTTACTAAAACTCACTTTTCTCTGAAACCGTAAATCGTATCGACATGATCTTTATATCAAAACAAACCTTAAAACAAGGCCTACATGTTCATAGTCAATGTTGCCCAAAAACATTCCAAGACCAGTTCGCAATTCTTTCTCAAAACAGCCTTAAATCAAATGGGCATTACGACGGCTTAAAACTTAACGTTTTCCATTTTCAAAACACAACCAAATCAATACCAAACAATCCCAAACTCACCATCCACCTTATACTCCCTCCACTCAGTCAAATCCTCCATAAATATTCATACAAATTCATAACCCATCCTCCAAATTCAACCAACAATTCATCTAATCACTTAATCATGATCTTAACTTTACATAAATATCAAAACCACTTCAAAACTCATATAACAAAAAGGGGCAGAGGTTTTTATACCTTCTCCAAACTTGATTGCTTCTATATTCCTTATGTAACCTTAGATCCTAACTTAATACAACCTTTGGAAGCCACAAACTCAATATCCAAAAACAAAACACAAGATACTATTCATCGTTACTTTGTAAAATCCATATAAAATCGACAAACAAGAGTTTGGTTCTCAACTTTTTACCACACCTTCTACTCTTCAAGGGATGTCTTTTGAGTCCTACCTCATCACCAGAGGATGCTTGAAGCTCGACTTATTGGCTTTCCAAGGTGAGTGGTCGAAACTGGAAAAGCAGGGCAGTTTCTGTTCTCCGACTTGGGGAAACGATTTGACTAGGCTACTCTCCTTTGTTGGCCATGAAATTTTGAAAGAATGTTGCCCATGGAGTGGAGAAGCTATGGTTAAAATTTGGTGATTTAAGGATGGATAGAAATGGAGTTATGGATTTTTCTTTGGACTATGTTTCTGCTGGGCAGAAATCTGGGGAGCTCTTCTTCTTTTTCTTTCTTTTTGTTTTTGGTTAATAATGCTTGAAATGCTGATTTTTGTTAAAAGAGTGGTGAGTCATCACATTGTCCTTGTCATCAGGACACGTGTCAAGCCATGGAGTATCATGGTGGCAAAGCAGGGACACGTGTCGCACATGCATGTGTTTGGTTCGTTTATTTTCACATGGATGATCCAAATGTTGCATCCCTCGAATTAATCTTGTTACATGTTACTTCCATGTCTATATTTAATCCTATAAATGTTGCCTTGTTCCTCTTGAAACGATTCGAAATATTTTCTAAAGAGCGAATAAAACTCTACGCGATTTTCGCAGTGAATAGTAACTATTCACTATTTACTTCAACAATCGAATCCTTAAATCGACTTTAATAAAATAATAAAATTCCAAATTATTAAATCCTCAATTCCTCAATTTTAATATCTTATTTCTTGAATATAATAATATATAATTCGCTGCCCGGTCAAATACTATACCAAAATAAAATTTGGAATTTCTGAATTCCGATCGTCTTTGCATTCACTTATTTACTCCGTAGATCACTAATATGGCTTTGGAATATCCACACTACGTCTCGTACATAGGTGGCATGAAAAATTTTCTTAACCCTCAAAATCACTATTCATCCACCAAATTCACTATTCACTGATGCACTTAATCATAATAAGAAAAGTTTTAAATTTTACCAAAAATTCGGGTTATTACACACACACTCTCTCTCTCTCTCTCTCTCTCTCTCTCTCTCTCTCTCTCTCTGTTGTATTGTGTCTGTGTTGTGTTTGTTTTGAGTCAATCCCTATTTTAGAAAGCCCGGGCAAAAAAAAATTGGAAGACCGCTTAAATTTTTACAAGCCCGCCCAATTTACCCTCAAAATTTTGAAGTTAATGGCAACGTTTATTTATATTCGTTGCAATGTAATTCAAATGTCGCATGAATTAAATTCAATTGTAACAATTTTAAAAAACATTGCAATATTTCTAAATTTATCAAATTTGTTAGCAACGATTTTTAAGGAATTTTTTTAGTGACCGTTGCAATAGCCAATCTATGGTGTAGTGAATTTTCCTAGCCTATGCAGACCATGCCAATTTTAAGGTCTATCAAATGGATGTGAAGAGTGCTTTTCTGAATGGGGAATTGGAAGAGGAGGTGTATGTGAGTCAACCTCCTGGTTTTGAAGATGACGATCTTCTAGAGTATGTGTACTTTCTCCTCAAAGCACTCTATGGTTTGAAACAAGCACCTAGAGCCTGGTATGACACACTTTCACAGTTCCTCCTTGAGAATCACTTCACTAGAGGTACTGTAGATAAAACTATTTTTCATAGGATTGTGAATGGCTCTACTATACTTGTTCAAATTTATGTAGATGACATAATTTTTGGGTCTACAGATGAAAAACTTTGTCAAAAGTTTGCCAATCTTATGCAAAGTAAATATGAAATGAGCATGATGGGAGAATTAACTTATTTCCTTGGTCTCCAAGTGAAACAAGTTAATGCAGGCATTTTCATTAGTCAAACAAAGTACATTCATGATTTGTTAAAGAAATTTAACTTAATGGATTGCTCTCCTGCCAAAACTCCCATGCCTACTGCTACTAAACTTGAATTGAATACTAAGGAAAAATCTGTGGACATTTCAAGTTACAGAGGCATGGTAGGCTCACTTTTATATTTAACAGCTAGTAGACCTGATATTATGTTTGCTACATGTCTATGTGCTAGATTTCAAGCTGATCCTAGGGAATCCCATTTAGTTGCTATTAAAAGAATTTTCAGATATCTCAAAGGAACACCAAACCTTGGCATTTGGTATCCTAGAGAATCTGGCTTTGAACTAATTGGTTATTAAGATGCAGATTATGCAGGATGTAAAATTGATAGGAAAAGCACAACTGGCACCTGTCAATTCCTAGGAAATAAGCATGTGTCATGGTTCAGCAAGAAACAAAACTCAGTTTCTACCTCCACAACTGAGGCTGAGTACATTGCAGCTGGAAGTTGTTGTGCACAGATTTTATGGATGAAAAATCAACTACTTGATTATGGATTAAGAGTTGAGAAAATTCCTATTTTCTATGACAACACTAGTGCCATTGCCATTACTGAGAATCCAGTGTAGCATTCAAGGACCAAGCACATTGACATCAAGTACTATTTCATTAGAGAACATGTTATGAATGGTACTGTGGAGTTACATTTTGTTTCAAGTGAACAACAACTTGCAGACATCTTTACCAAGCCACTTGATGAATCAACTTTCTCAAGATTAGTAAGTGAGCTAGGTATGCTAAATTTCTCTTAATTATTTATGAGATTTTTGCAAGTTAAAAATTGCAGCCAGGAATTTGCTATGATTTTATGTGGATTAATTTTCTCAGAAAAAGGTGAAATTTTGTCTAAGTCAAAATTACTATGTCAACGATTGTCTTAATCCGTTGACCGTCTTAGCATTTTTCTGGGTATTCCGTTGACAGCTCTTTTGTGTCAACGGAATGCAGCTTTATCAACGGAATAGGCTGGATCTTATACGCCCATTTCTAATCCGTTGATATAGCACTTTTAATCTAAACCGTTGATTTGCACGCCTTTTTACCACGATCTATGCATACACCCCTGTAAGTATAAATCATGGTCATATTTTAATTGTAACAGTCAAATTTTAAGCCAATCTAGTAATTTACAATTATTATTGGACTTAATTTTTGAGAAATTTTGGGGGAGTATTTAAGCAATTTTTGCTTTCTTTAATTCATTTTTTATCTTACTCTCCAAATTTCCAAAGGCTTTCTCACTTCTTCTCTCTCAAAGCAAAACACAGTTCGAACTCAACTCAACTCAACAATGGCGCCCATAGTGAAACTTAAGTCTGTTGGAGGGTTCATTTATGAGAAGAACAACTCCATACCATTTGTTGACAAGGAAAGCTCGAACGAAATCTTTCACAAGATGATGGATTTCTTGGTGAACTGCAAGCTTAGTTATGCTATGTTTCACTCCACTCCACTTTATCATGAAATCATCGAGGAGATTTGGACCTCCTGTGAGTTCAGTGACACTAACTGCACTATGCAATTCACACTTCAAGGTAAAGAGTATAATGTTAATTCAGATGTTTTGCAAGCATGTCTTCATATTCCTGAGAATAACTGCTTAGCTTTACCTACAAATTCTGAAATTGTTAACATGCTTAACATTATTAATTACTCTTTATACCAGGGTACGCCCAATTACGTATACATCAAAAGGGAGTCAAGGAAAATGGGGAAAATTGAAGCGGACCATTTTGTGGATTTTTTCTTGTAGCTTGACCCTATAGGTTTATATAATTGTAGAAAAGTTCATTTGGGGCTGTCCGTGACTGAATCGGAGCAGATACTAGGGGACGCCCGATTACGTATACCTCTAAAGGGAGCTATACAAGGAAAATGTGGAAAAATTGAAGAGGGCCATTTTGTGGATATTTTCTCGTAGTTTGACCCAATGGGTTAGTAGAATTAAAGAAAAGTTCATTTGGGGCTGTCCGTGCCTGAATCGGAGTAGATACTAGGGGACATAGAATTACGTTTACCTCTAAAGTGAGCTATACAAGGAAAATAGGGAAAAATTGAAGCCGGACATTTTGTGGATATCTTTTCGTATTTTGACCCTATGGGTTTATAGAATTGCAGAAAATTTTATTTGGGGCTGTCCGGGCCTGAATTGGAGCAGATACCAAGTGCCGCCCAATTACGTATACCTCTAAAGGGAGTTATACAAGGAAAATGGGGAAAAATTAAAGCGGGCCGTTTTGTGGATATTTTCTCGTAGTTTGACCATATGGGTTTATAGAATTGCAGAAAACTTCATTTGGAGCAGTCCGGACCTGAATTGGAGCACACACCAGGGGACGCCCGATTATGTCTACGTCTAAAGGGAGCTATACAAGGAAAATGGGAAAAATTAAAGCGGACGATTTTGTGAATATTTTCTTGTAGCTTGACCCTATAGGTTTATATAATTGTAGAAAAGTTCATTTGGGGTTGTCCGTGACTCAACCGGAGCAGATACTAGGGGACGCCCGATTACGTTTACCTCTAATGGGAGTTATACATGGAAAATAGGGAAAAATTGAAGCAGGCCATTTTCTGGATATTTTCTCGTAGTTTGACCCTATGGGTTTATAGAATTGCAGAAAACTTCATTTGGGGCTGTCCGGGCCTGAATTGGAGCATATACCAGGGGACGCCCAATTACGTATACATCTAAAGGGAGCTATTCAAGGAAAATTGGGAAAATTTGAACGGGCCGTTTTGTGGATATTTTCTCGTAGCTTGACCGTATGGGTTTATAGAATTGCAGAAAACTTCATCTGGAGCTGTCTGGGCCTGAATTGGAGCACATACCAGGGGACGCCCGATTACGTCTCCGTCTAAAGAGAGTTATACAAGGAAAATGGGAAAAAATTGAAGCGGGCCATTTTGTGAATATTTTCTTGTAGCTTGACCCTATAGGTTTATATAATTGTTGAAAAGTTCATTTGGGGTTGTCCGTGACTGAATTGGAGCAGATACTAGGGGACGCCCGATTACGTTTACCTCTAATGGGAGCTATACAAGGAAAATAGGGAAAAATTGAAGCAGGCCATTTTGTGGATATTTTCTCGTAGTTTGACCTTATGGGTTCATAGAATTGCAGAAAAGTTCATTTTGTGGATATTTTCTCGTAGTATGACCCTATGGTTTAATAGAATTATAGAAAAGTTCATTTGGGGTTGTCCGTGACTGAATCGGAGCAGATACTAGGGGACGCCCGATTACGTTTACCTCTAATGGGATTTGTACATGGAAAATAGGGAAAAATTGAAGCAGGCCATTTTGTGGATATTTTCTCGTAGTTTGACCCTATGGGTTTATAGAATTGCAGAAAACTTCATTTGGGGCTGTCCGGGCCTGAATTGGAGCAGATACCAAGGGCCGTCCAATTACGTATACCTCTAAAGGGAGCTATACAAGGAAAATGGGGAAAAATTAAAGCGGACCGTTTTGTGGATATTTTCTCGTAGCTTGACCCTATGGGTTTATAGAATTGCAGAAAAGTTCATTTGGGGTTGTCCGTGCCTGAATCGGAGCATATACCAGGGTACGCCCAATTACGTATACATCTAAAGGGAGCTCTACAAGGAAAATTGGCAAAAATTGAAGCAGACCGTTTTGTGGATATTTTCTCGTAGTTTGACCTTATGGGTTCATACAATTGCAGAAAAGTTCATTTGGGGTTGTCCGTGCCTGAATCGGAGCAGATACTAGGGGACACCCGATTACGTATACCTCTAAAGGAAGCTATACAAGGAAAATGGGAAAAAATTGAAGCCGGCCGTTTTGTGGATATTTTCAAGTAGCTTGACCCTATGGGTTTATAGAATCGCAGAAAAGTTCATTTGGGACTGACCGTGCCAGAGTCGGAGCAGATGCCAGAGGACCCACGATTATGTATACCTCTAATGGGAGCTATGCAAGAAAAATGGGAAAAAATTAATGTGGGTCGTTTTGTCAATATTTTCTCGTAGTTTGGCCATATGGGTTCATAGAATTGCAGAAAAGTTCATTTGGGGTTGTTCGTGGCTGAATCGGAGCAGATACCAGGGGTCGCATGATTACGTTTACCTCTAAAGGGAGCTATACAAGGAAAATAGGGGAAAATTGAAGCGGGCCATTTTCTGGATATTTTCTCATAGTTTGACCCTATGGGTTTATAGAATTGCCAAAAACTTCATTTGGGGCTGTCCGGGCCTGAATTGGAGCATATACCAGGGGACGCCCAATTACGTAAACATCTAAAGGGTGCTATTCAAGGACAATGGGGAAAAATTGAAGCGAGCCGTTTTGTGGATATTTTCTCGTAGCTTGACCCTCTGGGTTTATAGAACTGCACAAAAGTTCTTTTGGAGCTGTCCGGACCTGAATTGGAGCACATACCAGGGGACGCCCGATTACGTATACCTCTAAAGGGAGTTACACAAGGAAAATGGGGAAAATTGAAGCGTACCATTTTGTGGATATTTTCTTGTAGCTTGACCCTATAGGTTTATATAATTGTAGAAAAGTTCATTTGGGGCTGTCCGTGACTGAATCAGAGCAGATACTAGGGGACGCCCGATTACGTATACCTCCAAAGGGACAAGGAAAATGGGGAAAAATTGAAGCGGGCCGTTTTGTGGATATTTTCTCGTAGTTGGACCCTATGGGTTAATAGAATTATAAAAAAGTTCATTTGGGGCTATCCGGGCCTGAATCGGAGCAGATACCAGGGGACATCCAATTACGTTTACCTCTAATGGGAGCTATACAAGGAAAATAGGGAAAAATTGAAGCAGGCCAATTTATGGATATTTTCTCGTAGTTTGACCCTATGGGTTTATAGAATTGCAGAAAACTTCATTTGGTGTTGTTCGGACCTGAATTGGAGCACATACCAGGGGACGCCCGATTACGTTTACCTCTAAATGGAGCTTTACAAAGAAAATAGGGAAAAATTGAAGCGAGCCATTTTGTGGATCTTTTCTCGTAGTTTGACCCTATGGGTTTATAGAATTGTATAAAATTTCATTTGTGGCTGTCCGTGCCTGAACCGGAGCAGATAACAAGGAACGCCCGATTATATTTACCTCTAAATGGAGCTATACAAAGAAAATAGGGAAAAATTAAAGCGGGCCGTTTTATGTCTATTTTCTCGTAGCTTGACTCTATGGGTTTATAGAATTGCAGAAAAGTTCATTTGGGACTGTCCGGACCTGAATTGGAGCAGATACTACCGGTCGTCCGATTACATATACCTCTAAAGGGAGCTATACAAGGAAAATGGGGAAAAATTGAAGCGGGCCGTTTTATGGATATTTTCTTGTAGTTTGACCCTCTAGGTTCATAGAATTGTAGAAAAATTCATTTGAGGTTGTCCGTGCCTGAATCGGAGCAGATAACAGGGGACGCCCGATTACGTTTACCTCTAAATGGAGCTATACAAGGAAAATAGGGAAAAATTGAAGCGGGCCATTTTGTGAATATTTTCTCGTAGTTGGACCCTATGAGTTTATAGATTTGCAGAAAACTTAATTTAGAGCTGTCCGGGCCTGAATTGGAGCAGATACTACCGGTCGCCCGATTACATTTACCACTAAAGGGAGCTATACAAGGAAAATGGGGAAAAATTGAAGCGGGCTGTTTTGTGGATATTTTGTCGTAGTTTGACCTTATTGGTTCATAGAATTGCAGAAAAGCTCATTTGGGGTTGTCCGTGCCTGAATCGGAGCAGATACCAGGGGACGCCCGATTACGTTTACCTCTAAAGAGAGCTATACAAGGAAAATAAGGAAAAATATAAGCGGGCCATTTTGTGGATATTTTCTCGTAGTTTGACCATATGGGTTTATAGAATTACAGAAAACTTTATTTGGAGCTGTATGGGCCTGAATTAGAGCAGATACCAAGGGACGCCCAATTACGTATACCTCTAATGGGAGCTATACAAGGAAAATAGGGAAAAATTGAAGCAGGCCATTTTGTGGATATTTTCTCATAGTTTGACCCTATGGGTTTATAAAATTGTAGAAAACTTCATTTGGAGCTGTACGGACCTTAATTGGAGCACATAACAGGGGACGCCCGATTACGTTTACGTCTAAAGGGAGCTATACAAGGAAAATGGGAAAAAATTGAAGCGGACCATTTTCTGAATATTTTCTTGTAGCTTGACCCTATAGGTTTATATAATTGTAGAAAAGTTCATTTGGGGTTGTCCGTGACTGAATTGGAGCAGATACTAGGGGACACCCGATTACATTTACCTCTAATGGGAGCTGTACAAGGAAAATAGGGAAAAATTGAAGCAGACCATTTTGTGGATATTTTCTTTTGGATACAAGTGAGTCTATAAAATGGAGATTAGAGTCATTGGCTGGGTAAAGACCTATAAGTCCTTGCTTATTGTGAAAGGATTCAATCAAAGCAAATAGATTGACTTTGATGGAAAAATTTCACATGAAGTAGTGCTCAAGTTTATTCAGATTTTGTTTGCGATTGCGGCTAGTAATGACTATAATATCTAATAATGGTCGAACGGTCGACCTTCCTCGATAGGAAATTTGAAGAGGATGTGTAGTTGACACAATTAGAGGGATTTATTGCTATGAGTAGCAAATCTATGGTCTAATAGCCACAACAATCCATTTATGGATTGAAGCAAGCTTCTCAATGATCGAACATCTGTTTTGATGAGACAATCAAATAGTTTGATTTTATCAAAGACAATGATGGATCATGGATCTACAAGAAGGTTAGTGGGAGCGTGATGACATTCCTAATAATGTATTTGAATGACATACTTATGATAAGGAATGATGTATCGACGCTAAAATTAGTCAAAGTGTGGTTATCTAGCATATTCTCTATAAAGGACTTGGGAATGGCTTCCTATGATATAGGAATGAGAATTTATAGGATAAATCAAGTGTTGGGCTAAACCCAAAGTGTGTACATCATTTATATGCTAAGATGTTTAGCATAAATAACTCCAAGAAGTTACTTGAATTGTCAAGTCACGGAGTTACTTTCTCCAAGATAGTGTCTTTCTACGACATCTGAGGAGAAATGACGTATGAGTAAGATTTATTATGCTTCGGCAAAGGGATCTATCAAAATACCGAATGTACTGTACAAGACTTGATGATCTCTAACTCACTAGGCGAGATAAGCGAACACCAGTCTAGTCCTTGAGAAGCGCGATAGTAAGCTGGAAGAACGTCCTTAAATACTTTGGAAGAGTTGAGGACATCTTTCTTGATTATGGTGGGTCCAAAATGAAAATCAAACGTTATAAACACTATGATTTTCTTAGGACAAAAGTGATAGAAAAATCCATGTCAAAATAAGTGTTAATTCTGAATGGATGAGCGGTTTGTTGGAAGAATTCCAAGCAGCTTAAGATAACTGATTTCGTAGTGGAAGCACTATATGTATATAGCTAGAAGTGAAGCTGCAAAAGAGGTTCTTTGGATAGCGAAACCTGTTTTCGCTGGTTAGACATGGTTCCTAGCATAAGATTTATATTGTTGTATCGGTACAACATATGGTAGTAGCGCAAGATATGGAACCTAGGTTTAATCAGGGATTCAAGATCCAAGTTGCGGCACTTTCATATGATATATGAGATCATTGAAAGTAGAGATGTTTAAGTCAATATTGACTTGACACCCATAACAACATAGTAAAGACCATTTACTAAACCGTTATTTGAAAATCGCTTTGTTCTCTATTAGGAGAAGTTGTGTATGAGATACCATGGTGATTGGTTTTAGTATAAGTGGGAGATTGAAAGATGTGTGTCCTAAATCCAATCATGGATGATGAGTTAGGAGATACTTTGTTTAATCTGATTCAAGTTTGTTTAATTTAATTAAATGGTAATATGTTTTATAACGGGCTTTTTCTATTTAAAGTGTTTAAATTAGATGATCCATAGTTTAGAGTAAAACTTTAATGGATTATGATGAGATCATGATAATGAGACCTTAAAGATGATAACACTAAACTTAAATAGTTCCTGGTCGTAGGATAATTAATTGGTACTTAATTAATCTGCAAAGATCGGTACATACTATGCTTGCTTCATTATGAAGGATGTCTGTTCTCATAGGCATTTGTGTGGTGACACTATAACTAGTATGTAGGTGCTTATTAGGAATGAGTTCACTGAACATGACTCGATTAGTTGAACAAATAATGGAGTTCACTCATGTGTCAGTAGTTGTTCATATAGTGATGGTTGTACAAGTGTCCTTTGACTTGAGATCATCATAGTCATCTTGTGTACACTGAACTATACTTTGGTTTAGCTCTTAGTCTCGAGGGACAATAATTAGTGCTCTTCTGGGTATAGGAATTTGTGCACGAAGATAGTGGATGGTCAATAAAGGATCTGCCCCTTCCAGTGAAGGAAGAGAATGTCCTATGTTATTCCATTTATGCTAGTTCAGGAATCTCTGGCCAGAGTGAATGAAATTAGAAAGAAGTTTCTAATTTGCATTAATCGGAACTAAGCATAGTGAATAGGAAAGCATATGATTAAATTAGATAGGCTTGACACGAGATCCATGCCTTGTATTTAATCGGGACATTGATGGGTAGAAGGAATTGATTGTGCGGTAACTAGTCACTGAATAGGTTCTTGGTATTCTAAGCAGTGAATTCATATTATCCGGATAGTCGCGATATGTTGAGAAGTATCACTCACGATGTAGAATAAATATGATTAATTTATTAATCGTATTTAATGAATTAGAAGAATGAATATAAATAATAATAAAATAGTTTTATTATTATTTATTTCTACTACCGGCTTAATATTGAACCTATAGGGTCACACCATAAAAGAGAACGATTTGATGGTGAAGAAATTAATTAATAATGGCTAGTCATTATTTATTTATGAAATAAATATTTGATTAGCATTTTTTATAATCAATTAAATATGATTTAATTTATTATAAATTAAATAAGAAGAGTTCTTAATATTATTAATTTAAGAAATTAAATTAAGTGAGAGAATTATTTTCTAAAGAGTTTAGAAAAAGAATTAATGATTAAAAGAGTTTTAATTATTAATTAATTGATTAATGAGATTAATTAATTAAAGGATTAATAATAATAATATTTTATAGGACAATAATAATAATAATATTGCCTATAAATATACTATTATAAACCCTATTGCCACCAACCCTAAGAATTTTATAAGAAAAAGAAAAATGGAGGCAACCCAAAATTCTCTCTCTGTCGAATCATCTTCTCTTGGTGGATACTTGTAGAGTGCTTCACACTTGAGTAGCAGCTGCTAGAGCCTCTCTACATCATCCATGGATCGCTTTTGTAAGGTACGAATCGAATCTATTGTTTTTCACGGTTCGTATATGCTTTTATATGGGTTTTATTGTTCGATAAATTGTTATACATGCTTCCGCCATGCAATAAATCCCTTCATTGGTAGCAGATACCAGGGGACCCTCGATTACGTATACCTCTAATGGGAGCTATACAAGAAAAATGGGAAAAAATTGATGCGAGTCGTTTTGTCGATATTTTCTCGTAGTTTGACCATATGGGTTCATAGAATTGCAGAAAGGTTCATTTGGGGTTGTTCGTGCCTGAAGCGGAGCAGATACCAGGGGACGCCTGATTACGTTTACCTCTAAAGGGAGCTATACAAGGAAAATAGAGGAAAATTGAAGCAGGCCATTTTCTGGATAATTTCTCGTAGTTTGACCCTATGGGTTTATAGAATTGCAGAAAACTTCATTTGGGGCTGTCCGGGCCTGAATTGGAGCATATACCAGGGGACGCCCAATTACGTATACATCAAAAGGGAGCTATTTAAGGAAAATGGGCAAAAATTGAAGCGGGTCGTTTTGTGGATATTTTCTCGTAGCTTGACCCTATGGGTTTATAGAACTGCAGAAAAGTTCATTTGGAGCTGTCCGGACCTGAATTGGAGCACATACCAGGGGACGCCCGATTACGTATACCTCTAAAGAGAGTTACACAAGGAAAATGGGGAAAATTGAAGCGGACAATTTTGTGGATATTTTCTTGTAGCTTGACCCTATAGGTTTATATAATTGTAGAAAAGTTCATTTGGGGCTGTCCGTGACTGAATCAGAGCAGATACTAGGGGACGCCCAATTACGTATACCTCTAAAGGGAGCTATACAAGGAAAATGGGGAAAAATTGAAGCGGGACGTTTTGTGGATATTTTCTCGTAGTTTGACCCTATGGGTTAATAGAATTATAAAAAAGTTCATTTGGGGCTATCCGTGCTTGAATCGGAGCAGATACCAGGGGACATCCAATTACGTTTACCTCTAAAGTGAGCTATACAAGGACAATAGGGAAAAATTGAAGAATGCCATTTTGCAGATATTTTCTCGTAGTTTGACTCTATGGGTTTATAGAATTGCAGAAAACTTCATTTGGAGCTGTCCGGACCTGAATTGTAGCACATACCAGGGGACGCCCGATTACGTATACCTCTAAAGTGAGCTATACAAGGAAAATGTGGAAAAATTGTAGCGGGCCATTTTGTGGATATTTTCTCGTAGTTTGACCCTATGGGTTAATAGAATTATAGAAAAGTTCATTTGGGGCTGTCTGTGCCTGAATCGGAGCAGATACCAGGGGACATACAATTACGTTTACCTCTAAAGTGAGCTATACAAGGAAAATAGGGAAAAATTGAAGCCGGACATTTTGTGGATATTTTCTAATAGTTTGACCCTATGGGTTTATAGAATTGCAGAAAACTTCTATTTGGGGCTATCCGGGCCTGAATTGGAGCACATACCAGGGCACGCCCGATTACGTATACCTCTAAAGGGAGTTACACAAGGAAAATGGGGAAAAAATTGAAGCGGACCATTTTGTGGATATTTTCTTGTAGCTTGACCCTATAGGTTTATATAATTGTAGAAAAGTTTATTTGGGGCTGTCCGTGACTGAATCGGAGCAGATACTAGGGGACTCCCGATTACGTATACCTCTAAAGGGAGCTATACAAGGAGAATGGGGAAAAATTGAAGCGGGCCATTTTGCGAATATTTTCTCGTAGTTTGACCCTATGGGTTAATAGAATTATAGAAAAGTTCATTTGGGGTTGTCCGTGACTGAATTGGAGCAGATACTAGGGGACGCCCGATTACGTTTACCTCTAATGGGAGCTGTACAATGAAAATAGGGAAAAATTGAAGCAGGCCATTTTGTGGATATTTTCTCGTAGTTTGACCCTATGGGTTTATAGAATTGCATAAAACTTCATTTGGAGCTGTCCGGACCTGAATTGGAGCACATACCAGGAGTCGCCCGATTACGTATACCTCTAAAGGGAGCTATACAAGGAAAATGTGGAAAAATTGAAGCGGGCCATTTTGTGGATATTTTATCGTAGTTTGACCCTATGGGTTAATAGAATTACAGAAAAGTTCATTTGGGGTTGTCCGTGCCTGAATCGGAGCAGATACCAGGGGACATACAATTATGTTTACCTCTAAAGTGAGCTATACAAGGAAAATAGGGAAAAATTGAAGTCGGGCATTTTGTGGATATTTTCTCGTAGCTTGACCCTATAGGTTTATAGAATTGCAGAAAAGTTCATTTGGGGTTGTCCGTGCCTGAATCGGAGCAGATACCAGGGATGCCCAATTACGTATACCTGTAAGGGAGCTATACAAGGAAAATTGGCAAAAATTGAAGCATGCCGTTTTGTGGTTTTTTCTCGTAGTTTGACCTTATGGGTTCATAGAATTGCAGAAAAGTTCATTTGGGGTTGTCCGTGCCTGAATCGGAGCAGATACTAGGGGACGCCCGATTACGTATACCTCTAAAGGGATCAATACAAGGAAAATGGGAAAAAATTGAAGCCGACCGTTTTGTGGATATTTTCAAGTAGCTTGACCCTATGGGTTTATAGAATTGCAGAAAAGTCCATTTGGGACTGACCGTGCCTGAGTCGGAGCAGATGCCAGGGGACCCTTGATTACGTATACCTCTAATAGGAGCTATACAAGAAAAACAGGAAAAAATTGATGCGGGTCATTTTGTCGATATTTTCTTGTAGTTTGACCCTATGGGTTTATAGAATTGTAGAAAACTTCATTTGGGGCTGTCCAGGCCTGAATAGGAGCATATACCAGGGGACGCCCAATTACGTATACATCTAAAGGGAGCTATTCAAGGAAAATGGGGAAAATTGAAGCGGGCCGTTTTGTGGATATTTTCTCGTAGCTGACCCTCTGGGTTTATAGAACTACACAAAAGTTCTTTTAGAGCTGTCCGGACCTGAATGGGAGCACATACCAGGGGACGCCCGATTACGTGTACCTCTAAAGGGAGTTACACAAGGAAAATGGGGAAAATTGAAGCGGACCATTTTGTGGATATTTTCTTGTAGCTGGACCCTATAGGTTTATATAATTGTAGAAAAGTTCATTTGGGGATGTCCGTGACTGAATCGGAGCAGATACTAGGGGACGCCCGATTACGTATACCTCTAAAGGGAGCTATACAAGGAAAATGGGGAAAAATTGAAGCGGGCCGTTTTGTGGATATTTTCACGTAGTTTGACCCTATGGGTTAACAGAATTATAAAAAAGTTCATTTGGGGCTGTCCGTGCCTGAACCGGAGCAGATACCAGGGGACATCCAATTATGTTTACCTCTAAAGTGAGCTATACAAGGAAAATAGGGAAAAATTGAAGTCAGACATTTTGTGGATATTTTCTCGTAGTTTGACCCTATGGGTTTATAGAATTGCATAAAACTTCATTTGGGCTGTCCGGGCCCGAATTGGAGAAGATACCAAGGGCCTTCCAATTACGTATACCTCTAAAGGGAGCTATACAAGGAAAATGGGGAAAAATTGAAGCGGGCCGTTTTGTGGATATTTTCTCGTAGTTTGACCCTATGGGATAATAGAATTATAAAAAAGTTCATTCGGGGCTGTCCGTGCCTGAATCGGAGCAGATACCAGGGGACATCCAATTACGTTTTCCTCTAAAGTGAGCTATACAAGGAAAATAGGGAAAAATTGAAGCCGAACATTTTGTGGATATTTTCTCGTAGTTTGACCCTATGGGTTTATAGAATTGCAGAAAAATTCATTTAGGGCTGTCTGGGCCTGAATTGGAGCAGATACCAAGGGCCGTGCAATTACGTATACCTCTAAAGGGAGCTATACAAGGAAAATGGGGAAAAATTGAAGCGGGCCGTTTTGTGGGTATTTTCTCGTAGTTTGACCCTATGGGTTTAGAGAATAGCAGAAAAGTTCATTTGGGACTGTCCGGACCTCAATTGGAGCACATACCAGGGACGCCCGATTACATATACCTGTAAAGAGAGCAATATAAGGAAAATTGACAAAAATTGAAGCAGGCCGTTTTGTGGATATTTTCTCGTAGTTTGACCTAATGGGGTCATAGAAATGTTGAAAATTTCATTTGGGGTTGTCCGTGCCTGAATCGGTGCAGATTCTAGGGGACGCCTGATTACGTATACCTCTAAAGGGAGCTATACAAGGAAAATGGGGAAAAATTGAAGCGGGCCGTTTTGTGGATATTTTCTCGTAGTTTGACCCTATGGGATAATAGAATTATAAAAAAGTTCATTCGGGGCTGTCCGTGCCTGAATCGGAGCAGATACCAGGGGACATCCAATTACGTTTTCCTCTAAAGTGAGCTATACAAGGAAAATAGGGAAAAATTGAAGCCGGACATTTTGTGGATATTTTCTCGTAGTTTGACCCTATGGGTTTATAGAATTGCAGAAAAATTCATTTAGGGCTGTCTGGGCCTGAATTGGAGCAGATACCAAGGGCCGTGCAATTACGTATACCTCTAAAGGGAGCTATACAAGGAAAATGGGGAAAAATTGAAGCGGGCCGTTTTGTGGGTATTTTCTCGTAGTTTGACCCTATGGGTTTAGAGAATTGCAGAAAAGTTCATTTGGGACTGTCCGGACCTCAATTGGAGCACATACCAGGGACGCCCGATTACATATACCTGTAAAGGGAGCTATATTAGGAAAATTGACCAAAATTGAAGCAGGCCGTTTTGTGGATATTTTCTCGTAGTTTGACCTAATGGGGTCATAGAATTGTTGAAACTTTCATTTGGGGTTGTCCGTGCCTGAATCGGAGCAGATTCTAGGGGACGCCCGATTACGTATACCTCTAAAGGGAGCTATACAAGGAAAATGGGAAAAAATTGAAGCCGACCATTTTGTGGATATTTTCTAGTAACTTGACCCTATGGGTTTATAGAATTACAGAGAAGTTCATTTGGGACTCACCGTAGTTTGACCCTATGGGTTCATAGAATTGCAGAAAAGTTCATTTGGGGCTGTCTGTGCCTGAATCGGAGCAGATACCAGGGGACGTACGATTACGTTTACCTCTAAAGGGAGCTATACAAGGAAAATAGGGAAATATTGCAGCGGACCATTTTATGGATATTTTCTCGTAGTTTGACCCTATCGGTTTATAGAATTGCAGAAAACTTCTTTTGGAGCTGTCCGGGCCTGAATTGGAGCAGATCCAAGGGGCTGCCCGATGTTGTATACCTCTAAAGGGAGCTATATAAGGAAAATGGGGAAGAATTGAAGCGGGCCGTTTTGTGGACATTTTCTCATAGTTTGACCCTATGGGTTCATAGAATTGCAGAAAAGTACATTTGGGGTTGTCCGTGCCTGAATCGGAGCAGATACCAGGGGACTCCTGATTACGTTTACCTCTAAAGGGAGCTATACAAGGAAAATATGGAAAATTTGAAGCCGGCCATTTTTTGGATATTTCCTCGTAGTTTGACCCTTATAGGGTTTATAGAATTGCAGAAAACTTCATTTGGGGCTGTCCGAGCCTGAATTGGAGCATATACCAGGGGACGCCCAATTACGTATACCTCTAAAGGGAGGTATTCAAGGAAAATGGGGAAAAATTGAAGCGGGACGTTTTATGGATATTTTCTCGTAGCTTGACGGGTTTATAGAATTGTAGAAAAGTTCATTTGGAGCTGTCCGGACCTGAATTGGAGTACATACCAGGGGACGCCCGATTACGTATACCTCTAAAGGGAGTTACACAAGGAAAATGGGGAAAAATTGAAGCAGACCATTTTGTGGATATTTTCTTGTAGCTTGACCCTATAGGTTTATATGATTGTAGAAAAGTTCATTTGGGGCTGTCCGTGACTGAATCAGAGGAGATACTAGGGACGCCCGATTACATATTCCTCTAAAGGGAGCTATACAAGGAAAATGGGGAAAAATTGAAGCGGGCCGTTTTGTGGATATTTTCTCGTTGTTTGACCCTATTGGTTAATAGAATTACAGAAAAGTTCATTTGGGGTTGTCTGTGCCTGAATCGGAGCCGATACTTGGGGACATCCAATTACGTTTACCTCTAAAGTGAGCTATACAAGGAAAATAGGGAAAAATTGAAGCCGGACATTTTGTGGATATTTTCTCGTAGTTTGACCCTATGGGTTTATAAAATTGCAGAAAACTTCATTTTGGGGCTGTCCGGGCCTGAATTGGAGCAGATACCAAGGGCCGCCTAATTACGTATACCTCTAAAGGGAGCTATACAAGGAAAATGGGGAAAAATTGAAGCGGGCCATTTTGTGGATATTTTCTCGTAGCTTGACTCTGTGGGTTTAGAGAATTGTAGAAAAGTTCATTTGGGATTGTCCGGACCTGAATTGGAGCACATACCAGGGGATGCCCTATTACGTATACCTCTAAAGGGAGTTACACAACATTTTGTGGATATATTCTCATATTTTGACCCTATGGGTTTATAGAATTGCAGAAAACTTCATTTGGAGCTGTCCAGACCTGAATTAGAGCAGATACCAGGGGACGCCCGATTACGTTTACCTCTAAAGGGGGCTATACAAGGAAAATGAGAAAAATTTGAAACGGACCATTTTGTGGATATATTCTCGTAGTTTGACCCTATGGGTTTATAGAATTGCAGAAAACTTCATCTGGAGATGTCCGGACCTGAATTGGAGCAGATATCAGGGGACTCCCGATTACGTAAACTTCTAAAGGGAGCTATACAAGGAAAATGGGAAAAAATTGAAATGGGCCATTTTGTGGATATATTCTTGTAGTTTGAACCTATGTGTTTATAGAATTGCAGAAAACTTCATTTGGAGCTGTCCAGACCTGAATTGGAGCATATACCAGGGGACGCCCAATTACGTAAACTTCTAAAGGATGCTATACAAGGAAAATGGAAAAAAATTGAAATGGGCCATTTTGTGGATATATTCTCGTAGTTTGACCCAATGGGTTTATAGAATTGCAGAAAACTTCATTTGGAGCTGTCCGGACCTGATTTGGAGCAGATACCAGGGGACTCCCGATTACGTAAACCTCTAAAGGGAGCTATACAATGAAAATGGGTAAAAATTGAAGTGGGGCATTTTGTGGATATTTTCTCGTTGCTTGACCTTATGGGTTTGTAGAATTGCAGAAAAGTTCATTTGGGGATGTCCGTGCCAGAATGGGAGCAGATACCAGGGAAACCCGATCACGTTTACCTCTAAAGGGAGCTATACAAGGAAAATGGGAAAAAATTGAAACGGGCCATTTTGTGGATACATTCTCGTAGTTTTACACTATGGGTTTATAGAATTGCAGAAAAATTCAATTGGAGCTGTCCAGACCTTAATTTGAGCAGATACCAAGGGACGCCCGATTACGTTTACCTCTAAAGGGAGCTATACAAGGAAAATAGGGAAATATTGCAGCGGACCATTTTATGGATATTTTCTCGTAGTTTGACCCTATCGGTTTATAGAATTGCAGAAAACTTCTTTTGGAGCTGTCCGGGCCTGAATTGGAGCAGATCCAAGGGGCTGCCCGATGTTGTATACCTCTAAAGGGAGCTATATAAGGAAAATGGGGAAGAATTGAAGCGGGCCGTTTTGTGGACATTTTCTCATAGTTTGACCCTATGGGTTCATAGAATTGCAGAAAAGTACATTTGGGGTTGTCCGTGCCTGAATCGGAGCAGATACCAGGGGACTCCTGATTACGTTTACCTCTAAAGGGAGCTATACAAGGAAAATATGGAAAATTTGAAGCCGGCCATTTTTTGGATATTTCCTCGTAGTTTGACCCTTATAGGGTTTATAGAATTGCAGAAAACTTCATTTGGGGCTGTCCGAGCCTGAATTGGAGCATATACCAGGGGACGCCCAATTACGTATACCTCTAAAGGGAGGTATTCAAGGAAAATGGGGAAAAATTGAAGCGGGACGTTTTATGGATATTTTCTCGTAGCTTGAGGGGTTTATAGAATTGTAGAAAAGTTCATTTGGAGCTGTCCGGACCTGAATTGGAGTACATACCAGGGGACGCCCGATTACGTATACCTCTAAAGGGAGTTACACAAGGAAAATGGGGAAAAATTGAAGCAGACCATTTTGTGGATATTTTCTTGTAGCTTGACCCTATAGGTTTATATGATTGTAGAAAAGTTCATTTGGGGCTGTCCGTGACTGAATCAGAGGAGATACTAGGGACGCCCGATTACATATTCCTCTAAAGGGAGCTATACAAGGAAAATGGGGAAAAGTTGAAGCGGGCCGTTTTGTGGATATTTTCTCGTTGTTTGACCCTATTGGTTAATAGAATTACAGAAAAGTTCATTTGGGGTTGTCTGTGCCTGAATCGGAGCCGATACTTGGGGACATCCAATTACGTTTACCTCTAAAGTGAGCTATACAAGGAAAATAGGGAAAAATTGAAGCCGGACATTTTGTGGATATTTTCTCGTAGTTTGACCCTATGGGTTTATAAAATTGCAGAAAACTTCATTTTGGGGCTGTCCGGGCCTGAATTGGAGCAGATACCAAGGGCCGCCTAATTACGTATACCTCTAAAGGGAGCTATACAAGGAAAATGGGGAAAAATTGAAGCGGGCCATTTTGTGGATATTTTCTCGTAGCTTGACTCTGTGGGTTTAGAGAATTGTAGAAAAGTTCATTTGGGATTGTCCGGACCTGAATTGGAGCACATACCAGGGGATGCCCTATTACGTATACCTCTAAAGGGAGTTACACAACATTTTGTGGATATATTCTCATATTTTGACCCTATGGGTTTATAGAATTGCAGAAAACTTCATTTGGAGCTGTCCAGACCTGAATTAGAGCAGATACCAGGGGACGCCCGATTACGTTTACCTCTAAAGGGGGCTATACAAGGAAAATGAGAAAAATTTGAAACGGACCATTTTGTGGATATATTCTCGTAGTTTGACCCTATGGGTTTATAGAATTGCAGAAAACTTCATCTGGAGATGTCCGGACCTGAATTGGAGCAGATATCAGGGGACTCCCGATTACGTAAACTTCTAAAGGGAGCTATACAAGGAAAATGGGAAAAAATTGAAATGGGCCATTTTGTGGATATATTCTTGTAGTTTGAACCTATGTGTTTATAGAATTGCAGAAAACTTCATTTGGAGCTGTCCAGACCTGAATTGGAGCATATACCAGGGGACGCCCAATTACGTAAACTTCTAAAGGATGCTATACAAGGAAAATGGAAAAAAATTGAAATGGGCCATTTTGTGGATATATTCTCGTAGTTTGACCCAATGGGTTTATAGAATTGCAGAAAACTTCATTTGGAGCTGTCCGGACCTGATTTGGAGCAGATACCAGGGGACTCCCGATTACGTAAACCTCTAAAGGGAGCTATACAATGAAAATGGGTAAAAATTGAAGTGGGGCATTTTGTGGATATTTTCTCGTTGCTTGACCTTATGGGTTTGTAGAATTGCAGAAAAGTTCATTTGGGGATGTCCGTGCCAGAATGGGAGCAGATACCAGGGAAACCCGATCACGTTTACCTCTAAAGGGAGCTATACAAGGAAAATGGGAAAAAATTGAAACGGGCCATTTTGTGGATACATTCTCGTAGTTTTACACTATGGGTTTATAGAATTGCAGAAAAATTCAATTGGAGCTGTCCAGACCTTAATTTGAGCAGATACCAAGGGACGCCCGATTACGTTTACCTCTAAAGGGAGCTATACAAGGAAAATAGGGAAATATTGCAGCGGACCATTTTATGGATATTTTCTCGTAGTTTGACCCTATCGGTTTATAGAATTGCAGAAAACTTCTTTTGGAGCTGTCCGGGCCTGAATTGGAGCAGATCCAAGGGGCTGCCCGATGTTGTATACCTCTAAAGGGAGCTATATAAGGAAAATGGGGAAGAATTGAAGCGGGCCGTTTTGTGGACATTTTCTCATAGTTTGACCCTATGGGTTCATAGAATTGCAGAAAAGTACATTTGGGGTTGTCCGTGCCTAAATCGGAGCAGATACCAGGGGACTCCTGATTACGTTTACCTCTAAAGGGAGCTATACAAGGAAAATATGGAAAATTTGAAGCCGGCCATTTTTTGGATATTTCCTCGTAGTTTGACCCTTATAGGGTTTATAGAATTGCAGAAAACTTCATTTGGGGCTGTCCGAGCCTGAATTGGAGCATATACCAGGGGACGCCCAATTACGTATACCTCTAAAGGGAGGTATTCAAGGAAAATGGGGAAAAATTGAAGCGGGACGTTTTATGGATATTTTCTCGTAGCTTGAGGGGTTTATAGAATTGTAGAAAAGTTCATTTGGAGCTGTCCGGACCTGAATTGGAGTACATACCAGGGGACGCCCGATTACGTATACCTCTAAAGGGAGTTACACAAGGAAAATGGGGAAAAATTGAAGCAGACCATTTTGTGGATATTTTCTTGTAGCTTGACCCTATAGGTTTATATGATTGTAGAAAAGTTCATTTGGGGCTGTCCGTGACTGAATCAGAGGAGATACTAGGGACGCCCGATTACATATTCCTCTAAAGGGAGCTATACAAGGAAAATGGGGAAAAGTTGAAGCGGGCCGTTTTGTGGATATTTTCTCGTTGTTTGACCCTATTGGTTAATAGAATTACAGAAAAGTTCATTTGGGGTTGTCTGTGCCTGAATCGGAGCCGATACTTGGGGACATCCAATTACGTTTACCTCTAAAGTGAGCTATACAAGGAAAATAGGGAAAAATTGAAGCCGGACATTTTGTGGATATTTTCTCGTAGTTTGACCCTATGGGTTTATAAAATTGCAGAAAACTTCATTTTGGGGCTGTCCGGGCCTGAATTGGAGCAGATACCAAGGGCCGCCTAATTACGTATACCTCTAAAGGGAGCTATACAAGGAAAATGGGGAAAAATTGAAGCGGGCCATTTTGTGGATATTTTCTCGTAGCTTGACTCTGTGGGTTTAGAGAATTGTAGAAAAGTTCATTTGGGATTGTCCGGACCTGAATTGGAGCACATACCAGGGGATGCCCTATTACGTATACCTCTAAAGGGAGTTACACAACATTTTGTGGATATATTCTCATATTTTGACCCTATGGGTTTATAGAATTGCAGAAAACTTCATTTGGAGCTGTCCAGACCTGAATTAGAGCAGATACCAGGGGACGCCCGATTACGTTTACCTCTAAAGGGGGCTATACAAGGAAAATGAGAAAAATTTGAAACGGACCATTTTGTGGATATATTCTCGTAGTTTGACCCTATGGGTTTATAGAATTGCAGAAAACTTCATTTGGAGATGTCCGGACCTGAATTGGAGCAGATATCAGGGGACTCCCGATTACGTAAACTTCTAAAGGGAGCTATACAAGGAAAATGGGAAAAAATTGAAATGGGCCATTTTGTGGATATATTCTTGTAGTTTGAACCTATGTGTTTATAGAATTGCAGAAAACTTCATTTGGAGCTGTCCAGACCTGAATTGGAGCATATACCAGGGGACGCCCAATTACGTAAACTTCTAAAGGATGCTATACAAGGAAAATGGAAAAAAATTGAAATGGGCCATTTTGTGGATATATTCTCGTAGTTTGACCCAATGGGTTTATAGAATTGCAGAAAACTTCATTTGGAGCTGTCCGGACCTGATTTGGAGCAGATACCAGGGGACTCCCGATTACGTAAACCTCTAAAGGGAGCTATACAATGAAAATGGGTAAAAATTGAAGTGGGGCATTTTGTGGATATTTTCTCGTTGCTTGACCTTATGGGTTTGTAGAATTGCAGAAAAGTTCATTTGGGGATGTCCGTGCCAGAATGGGAGCAGATACCAGGGAAACCCGATCACGTTTACCTCTAAAGGGAGCTATACAAGGAAAATGGGAAAAAATTGAAACGGGCCATTTTGTGGATACATTCTCGTAGTTTTACACTATGGGTTTATAGAATTGCAGAAAAATTCAATTGGAGCTGTCCAGACCTTAATTTGAGCAGATACCAAGGGACGCCCGATTACGTTTACCTCTAAAGGGAGCTATACAAGGAAAATGGGAAAAAATTGGAACGGACAATTTTGTGGATATATTCTCGTAGTTTGACCCTATGCGTTTATAGAATTGCAGAAAACTTCATTTGGAGCTGTCCAGACCTGAATTGGAGTAGATACCAGGGGACGCCCAATTACGTAAACTTCTAAAGGGTGTTTTATAAGGAAAATGGAAAAAAATTGAAATGGGCCATTTTGTGGATATATTCTCGTAGTTTGGCCCAATGGGTTTATAGAATTGCAGAAAACTTCATTTGGAGCTGTCCGGGCCTTATTTGGAGTAGATACTAGGGGACGCCTGATTACGTAAACTTCTAAAGAGTGCTATACAAGGAAAATGGAAAAAATTGAAATGGGCCATTTTGTGGATATATTCTCGTAGTTTGACCCTATGGGTTTATAGAATTGCAGAAAACTTCATTTGGAGCTGTCCGGGCCTGATTTGGAGCAGATACCAGGGGACGCCCGATTACGTAAACCTCTAAAGGAACTATACAATGAAAATGGCTAAAAATTGAAGTGGGGCATTTTGTGGATATTTTCTCGTAGCTTGACCTTATGGGTTTGTAGAATTGCAGAAAAGTTAATTTGGAGTTGTCCGTGCCTGAATTTGAGCAGATACCACGGGACGCCCGATTACGTTTACCTCTAAAGGGAGCTATACAAGGAAAATGAGAAAAAATTGAAACGGACCATTTTGTGGATATATTCTCGTAGTTTGACCCTATGGGTTTATAGAATTGCAGAAAACTTCATTTGGAGCTATCCAGACCTGAATTGGAGCAGATACCAGTGGACGCCAAATTATGTAAACTTCTAAAGGGTGCTATATAAGGAAAATGGAAAAAATTGAAATGGGCCATTTTGTGGATATATTCTCGTAGTTTGACCCAATGGGTTTATAGAATTGCAGAAAACTTCATTTGGAGCTGTCCGGACCTGATTTGGAGCAGATACCAGGGGACGCCCGATTACGTAAACCTCTAAAGGGAGCTATACAATGAAAATGGGTAAAAATTGAAGTGGGGCATTTTGTGGATATTTTCTCGTTGCTTGACCTTATGGGTTTGTAGAATTGCAGAAAAGCTCATTTGGGGATGTCCGTGCCAGAATGGGAGCAGATACCAGGGGACACCCGATCACGTTTACCTCTAAAGGGAGCTATACAAGGAAAATGGGAAAATATTGAAACGAGCCATTTTGTGGATACATTCTCGTAGTTTTACCCTATGGGTTTATAGAATTGCAGAAAACTTCAATTGGAGCCGTCCAGACCTGAATTTGAGCAGATACCAAGGGACGCCCGATTACGTTTACCTCTAAAGGGAGCTATACAAGGAAAATGGGAAAAAATTGGAACGGACCATTTTGTGGATATATTATCGTAGTTTGACCCTATGGGTTTATAGAATTGCAGAAAACTTCATTTGGAGCTGTCCAGACCTGAATTGGAGCAGATACCAGGGGACGCCCAATTACGTAAACTTCTAAAGGGTGCTATATAAGGAAAATGGAAAAAAATTGAAATGGGCCATTTTGTGGATATATTCTCGTAGTTTGGCCCAATGGGTTTATAGAATTGCAGAAAACTTCATTTGGAGCTGTCCGGACCTTATTTGGAGCAGATACTAGGGGACGCCTGATTACGTAAACTTCTAAAGAGTGCTATACAAGGAAAATGGAAAAAAATTGAAATGGGCCATTTTGTGGATATATTCTCGTAGTTTGGCCCTATGGGTTTATAGAATTGCAGAAAACTTCATTTGGAGCTGTCCGGACCTGATTTGGAGCAGATACCAGGGGACGCCCGATTACGTTAACCTCTAAAGGGAGCTATACAATGAAAATGGCTAAAAATTGAAGTGGGGCATTTTGCGGATATTTTCTCGTAGCTTGACCTTATGGGTTTGTAGAATTGCAGAAAACTTCAATTGGAGCTGTCTAGACCTGAATTTGAGCAGATACCACGGGACGCCCGATTACGTTTACCTCTAAAGGGAGCTATACAAGGAAAATGAGAAAAAATTGAAACGGACCATTTTGTGGATATATTCTCGTAGTTTGACCCTATGGGTTTATAGAATTGCAGAAAACTTCATTTGGAGCTGTCCAGACCTGAATTAGAGCAGATACCAGGGGACGCCCGATTACGTTTACCTCTAAAGGGGGCTATACAAGGAAAATGAGAAAAATTTGAAACGGACCATTTTGTGGATATATTCTCGTAGTTTGACCCTATGGGTTTATAGAATTGCAGAAAACTTCATTTGGAGATGTCCGGACCTGAATTGGAGCAGATATCAGGGGACTCCCGATTACGTAAACTTCTAAAGGGAGCTATACAAGGAAAATGGGAAAAAATTGAAATGGGCCATTTTGTGGATATATTCTTGTAGTTTGAACCTATGTGTTTATAGAATTGCAGAAAACTTCATTTGGAGCTGTCCAGACCTGAATTGGAGCATATACCAGGGGACGCCCAATTACGTAAACTTCTAAAGGATGCTATACAAGGAAAATGGAAAAAAATTGAAATGGGCCATTTTGTGGATATATTCTCGTAGTTTGACCCAATGGGTTTATAGAATTGCAGAAAACTTCATTTGGAGCTGTCCGGACCTGATTTGGAGCAGATACCAGGGGACTCCCGATTACGTAAACCTCTAAAGGGAGCTATACAATGAAAATGGGTAAAAATTGAAGTGGGGCATTTTGTGGATATTTTCTCGTTGCTTGACCTTATGGGTTTGTAGAATTGCAGAAAAGTTCATTTGGGGATGTCCGTGCCAGAATGGGAGCAGATACCAGGGAAACCCGATCACGTTTACCTCTAAAGGGAGCTATACAAGGAAAATGGGAAAAAATTGAAACGGGCCATTTTGTGGATACATTCTCGTAGTTTTACACTATGGGTTTATAGAATTGCAGAAAAATTCAATTGGAGCTGTCCAGACCTTAATTTGAGCAGATACCAAGGGACGCCCGATTACGTTTACCTCTAAAGGGAGCTATACAAGGAAAATGGGAAAAAATTGGAACGGACAATTTTGTGGATATATTCTCGTAGTTTGACCCTATGCGTTTATAGAATTGCAGAAAACTTCATTTGGAGCTGTCCAGACCTGAATTGGAGTAGATACCAGGGGACGCCCAATTACGTAAACTTCTAAAGGGTGTTTTATAAGGAAAATGGAAAAAAATTGAAATGGGCCATTTTGTGGATATATTCTCGTAGTTTGGCCCAATGGGTTTATAGAATTGCAGAAAACTTCATTTGGAGCTGTCCGGGCCTTATTTGGAGTAGATACTAGGGGACGCCTGATTACGTAAACTTCTAAAGAGTGCTATACAAGGAAAATGGAAAAAATTGAAATGGGCCATTTTGTGGATATATTCTCGTAGTTTGACCCTATGGGTTTATAGAATTGCAGAAAACTTCATTTGGAGCTGTCCGGGCCTGATTTGGAGCAGATACCAGGGGACGCCCGATTACGTAAACCTCTAAAGGAACTATACAATGAAAATGGCTAAAAATTGAAGTGGGGCATTTTGTGGATATTTTCTCGTAGCTTGACCTTATGGGTTTGTAGAATTGCAGAAAAGTTAATTTGGAGTTGTCCGTGCCTGAATTTGAGCAGATACCACGGGACGCCCGATTACGTTTACCTCTAAAGGGAGCTATACAAGGAAAATGAGAAAAAATTGAAACGGACCATTTTGTGGATATATTCTCGTAGTTTGACCCTATGGGTTTATAGAATTGCAGAAAACTTCATTTGGAGCTGTCCAGACCTGAATTGGAGCAGATACTAGTGGACGCCAAATTATGTAAACTTCTAAAGGGTGCTATATAAGGAAAATGGAAAAAATTGAAATGGGCCATTTTGTGGATATATTCTCGTAGTTTGACCCAATGGGTTTATAGAATTGCAGAAAACTTCATTTGGAGCTGTCCGGACCTGATTTGGAGCAGATACCAGGGGACGCCCGATTACGTAAACCTCTAAAGGGAGCTATACAATGAAAATGGGTAAAAATTGAAGTGGGGCATTTTGTGGATATTTTCTCGTTGCTTGACCTTATGGGTTTGTAGAATTGCAGAAAAGCTCATTTGGGGATGTCCGTGCCAGAATGGGAGCAGATACCAGGGGACACCCGATCACGTTTACCTCTAAAGGGAGCTATACAAGGAAAATGGGAAAATATTGAAACGAGCCATTTTGTGGATACATTCTCGTAGTTTTACCCTATGGGTTTATAGAATTGCAGAAAACTTCAATTGGAGCCGTCCAGACCTGAATTTGAGCAGATACCAAGGGACGCCCGATTACGTTTACCTCTAAAGGGAGCTATACAAGGAAAATGGGAAAAAATTGGAACGGACCATTTTGTGGATATATTATCGTAGTTTGACCCTATGGGTTTATAGAATTGCAGAAAACTTCATTTGGAGCTGTCCAGACCTGAATTGGAGCAGATACCAGGGGACGCCCAATTACGTAAACTTCTAAAGGGTGCTATATAAGGAAAATGGAAAAAAATTGAAATGGGCCATTTTGTGGATATATTCTCGTAGTTTGGCCCAATGGGTTTATAGAATTGCAGAAAACTTCATTTGGAGCTGTCCGGACCTTATTTGGAGCAGATACTAGGGGACGCCTGATTACGTAAACTTCTAAAGAGTGCTATACAAGGAAAATGGAAAAAAATTGAAATGGGCCATTTTGTGGATATATTCTCGTAGTTTGGCCCTATGGGTTTATAGAATTGCAGAAAACTTCATTTGGAGCTGTCCGGACCTGATTTGGAGCAGATACCAGGGGACGCCCGATTACGTTAACCTCTAAAGGGAGCTATACAATGAAAATGGCTAAAAATTGAAGTGGGGCATTTTGCGGATATTTTCTCGTAGCTTGACCTTATGGGTTTGTAGAATTGCAGAAAACTTCAATTGGAGCTGTCTAGACCTGAATTTGAGCAGATACCACGGGACGCCCGATTACGTTTACCTCTAAAGGGAGCTATACAAGGAAAATGAGAAAAAATTGAAACGGACCATTTTGTGGATATATTCTCGTAGTTTGACCCTATGGGTTTATAGAATTGCAGAAAACTTCATTTGGAGCTGTCCAGACCTGAATTGGAGCAGATACCAATGGACGCCCAATTACGTAAACTTCTAAAGGGTGCTATAAAGGAAAATGGAAAAAATTTGAAATGGGCCATTTTGTGGATATATTCTCGTAGTTTTACCCAATGGGTTTATAGAATTGCAGAAAACTTCATTTGGAGCTGTCCGGACCTGATTTGGAGCAGATACCAGG
Source organism: Heracleum sosnowskyi (assembly GCA_030848705.1). NCBI lineage: Eukaryota > Viridiplantae > Streptophyta > Magnoliopsida > Apiales > Apiaceae > Heracleum > Heracleum sosnowskyi. Next base: position 54,368,641 of record CM061238.1, on the reverse strand, counting down.
GGACTCCCGATTACGTAAACCTCTAAAGGGAGCTATACAATGAAAATGGGTAAAAATTGAAGTGGGGCATTTTGTGGATATTTTCTCGTTGCTTGACCTTATGGGTTTGTAGAATTGCAGAAAAGTTCATTTGGGGATGTCCGTGCCAGAATGGGAGCAGATACCAGGGAAACCCGATCACGTTTACCTCTAAAGGGAGCTATACAAGGAAAATGGGAAAAAATTGAAACGGGCCATTTTGTGGATACATTCTCGTAGTTTTACACTATGGGTTTATAGAATTGCAGAAAAATTCAATTGGAGCTGTCCAGACCTGAATTTGAGCAGATACCAAGGGACGCCCGATTACGTTTACCTCTAAAGGGAGCTATACAAGGAAAATGGGAAAAAATTGGAACGGACAATTTTGTGGATATATTCTCGTAGTTTGACCCTATGCGTTTATAGAATTACAGAAAACTTCATTTGGAGCTGTCCAGACCTGAATTGGAGTAGATACGAGGGGACGCCCAATTACGTAAACTTCTAAAGGGTGTTTTATAAGGAAAATGGAAAAAAATTGAAATGGGCCATTTTGTGGATATATTCTCGTAGTTTGGCCCAATGGGTTTATAGAATTGCAGAAAACTTCATTTGGAGCTGTCCGGACCTTATTTGGAGCAGATACTAGGGGACGCCTGATTACGTAAACTTCTAAAGAGTGCTATACAAGGAAAATGGAAAAAATTGAAATGGGCCATTTTGTGGATATATTCTCGTAGTTTGGCCCTATGGGTTTATAGAATTGCAGAAAACTTCATTTGGAGCTGTCCGGACCTGATTTGGAGCAGATACCAGGGGACGCCCGATTACGTAAACCTCTAAAGGGAGCTATACAATGAAAATGGCTAAAAATTGTGGATATTTTCTCGTATCTTGACCTTATGGGTTTGTAGAATTGCAGAAAACTTCAATTGGAGCTGTCTAGACCTGAATTTGAGCAGATACCACGGGACGCCCGATTACGTTTACCTCTAAAGGGAGCTATACAAGGAAAATGAGAAAAAATTGAAACGGACCATTTTGTGGATATATTCTCGTAGTTTGACCCTATGGGTTTATAGAATTGCAGAAAACTTCATTTGGAGCTGTCCAGACCTGAATTGGAGCAGATACCAATGGACGCCCAATTACGTAAACTTCTAAAGGGTGCTATAAAGGAAAATGGAAAAAAATTGAAATGGGCCATTTTGTGGATATATTCTCGTAGTTTTACCCAATGGGTTTATAGAATTGCAGAAAACTTCATTTGGAGCTGTCCGGACCTGATTTGGAGCAGATACGAGGGCACGCCCGATTACGTAAACCTCTAAAGGGAGCTATACAAGGAAAATGTGGAAAAATTGAAGCGGGCCGTTTTGTGGATATTTTATCGTAGTTTGACCCTATGGGTTAATAGAATTACAGAAAAGTTCATTTGGGGTTGTCCGTGCCTGAATCGGAGCAGATACCAGGGGACATACAATTATGTTTACCTCTAAAGTGAGCTATACAAGGAAAATAGGGAAAAATTGAAGTCGGGCATTTTGTGGATATTTTCTCGTAGTTTGACCCTATGGGTTTATAGAATTGCAGAAAACTTCATTTGGGGCTGTCCGGACCTCAATTAGAGCAGATACCAAGGGCCGCCCAATTATGTATACCTCTAAAGGGAGCTATACAAGGAAAATGGGGAAAAATTAAAGCGGGGCGTTTTGTGGATATTTTCTCGTAGCTTGACCCTATAGGTTTATAGAATTGCAGAAAAGTTCATTTGGGGTTGTCCGTGCCTGAATCGGAGCAGATACCAGGGATGCCCAATTACATATACCTGTAAGGGAGCTATACAAGGAAAATTGGCAAAAATTGAAGCATGCCGTTTTGTGGATATTTTCTCGTAGTTTGACCTTATGGGTTCATAGAATTGCAGAAAAGTTCATTTGGGGTTGTCCGTGCCTGAATCGGAGCAGATACTAGGGGACGCCCAATTACGTATACCTCTAAAGGGATCAATACAAGGAAAATGGGAAAAAATTGAAGCCGACCGTTTTGTGGATATTTTCAAGTAGCTTGACCCTATGGGTTTATAGAATTGCAGAAAAGTCCATTTGGGACTAACCGTGCCTGAGTCGGAGCAGATGCCAAGGGACCCTCGATTACGTATACCTCTAATGGGAGCTATACACGAAAAACAGGAAAAAATTGATGCGGGTCATTTTGTCGATACTTTCTTGTAGTTTGACCCTATGGGTTTATAGAATTGCAGAAAACTTCATTTGGGGATGTCCGGGCCTGAATAGGAGCATATACCAGGGGACGCCCAATTACGTATACATCTAAAGGGAGCTATTCAAGGAAAATGGGGAAAATTGAAGCGAGCCGTTTTGTGGATATTTTCTCGTAGCTGACCCTCTGGGTTTATTGAACTGCACAAAAGTTCTTTTAGAGCTGTCCGGACCTGAATCGGAGCACATACCATGGGACGCCCGATTACGTATACCTCTAAAGGGAGTTACACAAGGACAATGGGGAAAATTGAAGCGGACCATTTTGTGGATATTTTCTTGTAGCTGGACCCTATAGGTTTATATAATTGTAGAAAAGTTCATTTGGGGATGTCCGTGACTGAATCGGAGCAGATACTAGGGGACGCCCGATTACGTATACCTCTAAAGGGAGCTATACAAGGAAAATGGGGAAAAATTGAAGCGGGCCGTTTTGTGGATATTTACACGTAGTTTGACCCTATGGGTTAACAGAATTATAAAAAAGTTCATTTGGGGCTGTCCGTGCCTGAACCGGAGCAGATACCAGGGGACATCCAATTACGTTTACCTCTAAAGTGAGCTATACAAGGAAAATAGGGAAAAATTGAAGTCGGACATTTTGTGGATATTTTCTCGTAGTTTGACCCTATGGGTTTATAGAATTGCATAAAACTTCATTTGGGCTGTCCGGGCCCAAATTGGAGCAGATACCAAGGGCCTTCCAATTACGTATACCTTTAAAGGGAGCTATACAAGGAAAATGAGGAAAAATTAAAGCGGGCGTTTTGTGGATATTTTCTCGTAGATTGACCCTATGGATTTATAGAATTGTAGAAAAGTTCATTTGGAGCTGTCCGGACCTGAATTGGAGCACATACCAAGGGACGCCCGATTACGTATACCTCTAAAGGGAGTTACACAAGGAAAATGGGGAAAAATTTAAGCGGGCCATTTTGTGGATATTTTCTTGTAGTTTGACCCTATAGGTTTATATAGTTGTAGAAAAGTTCATTTGGGGCTGTTCGTGACTGAACCGGAGCAGATACTAGGGGACGCCCGATTACGTATACCTCTAAAGGGAGCTATACAAGGAAAATAGGGAAAAATTGAAGCGGGCCGTTTTGTGGATATTTTCTCGTAGTTTGACCCTATGGTTTAATAGAATTATAAAAAAGTTCATTTGGGGTTGTCCGTCCCTAAATCGGAGCAGATACCAGGGGACATCCAGTTACGTTTACCTCTAAAGTGAGCAATACAAGGAAAATAGGGAAAAATTGAAGCCGGACATTTTGTGGATATTTTCTCGTAGTTTGACCATATGGGTTTATAGAATTGCAGAAAACTTCATTTGGAGTTGTCCGGACCTGAATTGGAGCACATACCAGGGGACGCCCGATTACGTTTACCTCTAAAGGGAGCTATACAAGGAAAATGGGAAAAAATTGAAGTCGGACATTTTGTGGATAGTTTCTCGTAGTTTGACCCTATGGGTTTATAGAATTGCAGAAAACTTCATTTGGGGCTGTCCGGGCCTGAATCGGAGCACATACTAGGGGACGCCCGATTATACAAGGAAAATGGGGAAAAATTGAAGCGGACCATTTTGTGGATATTTTCTCATAGTTTGAACCTATGGGTTAATAGAATTATATAAAAGTTCATTTGGGGTTCTCCGTGACTGAATTGGAGCAGATACTAGGGGACGCCCGATTACGTTTACCTCTAATGGGAGCTGTAAAAGGAAAATAGGGAAAAATTGAAGCAGGCCATTTTGTGGATATTTTCTCGTAGTTTGACCCTATGGGTTTATAGAATCGCAGAAAACTTCATTTAGAGTTGTCCGGACCTGAATTGGAGCACATACCAGGGGACGCCCGATTATGTATACCTCTAAAGGGAGCTATACAAGGAAAATGTGGAAAAATTGAAGCGGGCCATTTTGTGGATATTTTCTCGTAGTTTGAACCTATGGGTTAATTGAATTACAGAAAAGTTAATTTGGGGCTGACCGTCCCTGAATCGGAGTAGATACCAGGGGACATCCAATTACGTTTACCTCTAAAGTGAGCTATACAAGGAAAATAGGGAAAAATTGAAGCCGGACATTTTGTGGATATTTTCTCGTAGTTTGACCCTATGGGTTTATAGAATTGCAGAAAACTTCATTTGGGGCTGTCCGGGCCTGAATCGGAGCAGATACCAATGGCCGCCCAATTTTGTATACCTATAAAGGGGGCTATACAAGGAAAATGGGAAAAAATTGAAGCGGGCCGTTTTGTGGATATTTTCAAGTAGATTGACCCTATGGGTTTATAGAATTGTAGAAAAGTTCATTTAGGACTGACCGTGCCTGAGTCGGAGCAGATGCCAAGGGACGCCCGATTACGTATACCTCAATTGGGAGCTATACAAGAAAAATGGGAAAAAATTGATGCGGGTCGTTTTGTCGATATTTTCTCGTATTTTGGCCCTATGGGTTCATAGAATTGCAGAAAAGTTCATTTGGGTTGTTCGTGCCTGAATCGGAGCAGATACCGGGGGACGCCTGATTACGTTTACCTCTAAAGGGAGCTATACAAGGAAAATAGGGGAAAATTGAAGCAGGCCATTTTCTGGATATTTTCTCGTAGTTTGACCCTATGGGTTTATAGAATTGCAGAAAACTTCATTTGGGGCTGTCCGGGCCAGAATTGGAGCATATACCAGGGGACGCCCAGTTACGTATACATCTAAAGGGAGTTATTCAAGGAAAATGGGGAAAAATTGAAGAGGGGCCTTTTGTGGATATTTTCTTGTAGCTTGAGCCTATGGGTTTATAGAATTGCAGAAAAGTTCATTTGTAGCTGTTCGGACCTGAATTGGAGCACATACCAGGGGACGCCCGATTACGTATACCTCTAAAGGGAGTTACACAAGGAAAATGGGGAAAATTGAAGCGGACCATTTTGTGGATATTTTCTCGTAGCTTGACCCTATAGGATTATATAATTGTAGAAAAGTTCATTTGGGGCTGTCCATGACCGAATCAGAGCAGATACTAGGGGACATCCAATTACGTTTACCTCTAAAGTGAGCTATACATGGAAAATAGGGAAAAATTCAAGGCGGACATTTTGTGAAATATTTTTTCATAGTTTGACCCAATGGGTTTATAGAATTGCAGAAAATTTCATTTGGAGCTGTCTGGACCTTATTTGGAGTAGATACTAGGGGACGCCTGATTACGTAAACTTCTAAAGAGTGCTATACAAGGAAAATGGAAAAAAATTGAAATGGGCCATTTTGTGGATATATTCTCGTAGTTTGACCCTATGGGTTTATAGAATTGCAAAAAACTTCATTTGGAGCTGTCCGGACCTGATTTGGAGCAGATACCAGGGGAAGCCCGATTACGTAAACCTCTAAAGGGAGCTATACAATGAAAATGGCTAAAAATTGAAGTGGGGCATTTTGTGGATATTTTCTCGTAGCTTGACCTTATGGGTTTGTAGAATTGCAGAAAAGTTAATTTGGAGATGTCCGTGCCTGAATTGGAGCAGATACCAGGGGATGCCCGATCACGTTTACCTCTAAAGGGAGCTATACAAGGAAAATGGGAAAAAATTGAAATGGGCCATTTTGTGGATACATTCTCGTAGTTTTACCCTATGGGTTTATAGAATTGCAGAAAACTTCAATTGGAGCTGTCTAGACCTGAATTTGAGCAGATACCACGGGACGCCCGATTACGTTTACCTCTAAAGGGAGCTATACAAGCAAAATGAGAAAAAATTGAAACGGACCATTTTGTGGATATATTCTCGTAGTTTGACCCTATGGGTTTATAGAATTGCAGAAAACTTCATTTGGAGCTGTCCACACCTGAATTGGAGCAGATACCAGTGGACGCCCAATTACGTAAACTTCTAAAGGGTGCTATATAAGGAAAATGGAAAAAAATTGAAATGGGCCATTTTGTAGATATATTCTCGTAGTTTGACCTAATGGGTTTATAGAATTGCAGAAAACTTCATTTGGAGCTGTCCGGACCTGATTTGGAGCAGATACCAGGGGACGCCCGATTACGTAAACCTCTAAAGGGAGCTATACAATGAAAATGGGTAAAAATTGAAGTGGGGCATTTTGTGGATATTTTCTCGTTGCTTGACCTTATGGGTTTGTAGAATTGCAGAAAAGTTCATTTGGGGATGTCCGTGCCAGAATGGGAGCAGATACCAGGGGACACCCGATCACGTTTACCTCTAAAGGGAGCTATACAAGGAAAATGGGAAAAAATTGAAACGAGCCATTTTGTGGATACATTCTCGTAGTTTTACCCTATGGGTTTATAGAATTGCAGAAAACTTCAATTGGAGCCGTCCAGACCTGAATTTGAGCAGATACCAAGGGACGCCCGATTACGTTTACCTCTAAAGGGAGCTATACAAGGAAAATGGGAAAAAATTGGAACGGACCATTTTGTGGATATATTCACGTAGTTTGACCCTATGGGTTTATAGAATTGCAGAAAACTTCATTTGGAGCTGTCCAGACCTGAATTAGAGCAGATACCAGGGGACGCCCGATTACGTTTACCTCTAAAGGGGGCTATACAAGGAAAATGAGAAAAATTTGAAACGGACCATTTTGTGGATATATTCTCGTAGTTTGACCCTATGGGTTTATAGAATTGCAGAAAACTTCATTTGGAGATGTCCGGACCTGAATTGGAGCAGATATCAGGGGACTCCCGATTACGTAAACTTCTAAAGGGAGCTATACAAGGAAAATGGGAAAAAATTGAAATTGGCCATTTTGTGGATATATACTTGTAGTTTGAACCTATGTGTTTATAGAATTGCAGAAAACTTCATTTGGAGCTGTCCAGACCTGAATTGGAGCATATACCAGGGGACGCCCAATTACGTAAACTTCTAAAGGATGATATACAAGGAAAATGGAAAAAAATTGAAATGGGCCATTTTGTGGATATATTCTCGTAGTTTGACCTAATGGGTTTATAGAATTGCAGAAAACTTCATTTGGAGCTGTCCGGACCTGATTTGGAGCAGATACCAGGGGACTCCCGATTACGTAAACCTCTAAAGGGAGCTATACAATGAAAATGGGTAAAAATTGAAGTGGGGCATTTTGTGGATATTTTCTCGTTGCTTGACCTTATGGGTTTGTAGAATTGCAGAAAAGTTCATTTGGGGATGTCCGTGCCAGAATGGGAGCATATACCAGGGAAACCCGATCACGTTTACCTCTAAAGGGAGCTATACAAGGAAAATGGGAAAAAATTGAAACGAGCCATTTTGTGGATACATTCTCGTAGTTTTACCCTATGGGTTTATAGAATTGCAGAAAACTTCAATTGGAGCTGTCCAGACCTGAATTTGAGCAGATACCAAGGGACGCCCGATTACGTTTACCTCTAAAGGGAGCTATACAAGGAAAATGGGAAAAAATTGGAACGGACCATTTTGTGGATATATTCTCGTAGTTTGACCCTATGGGTTTATAGAATTGCAGAAAACTTCATTTGGAGCTGTCCAGACCTGAATTGGAGCAGATACCAGTGGACGCCCAATTACGTAAACTTCTAAAGGGATATAAGGAAAATGGAAAAAAATTGAAATGGGCCATTTTGTGGATATATTCTTGTAGTTTGACCCAATGGGTTTATAGAATTGCAGAAAACTTCATTTGGAGCTGTCCGGACCTGATTTGGAGCAGATATCAGGGGACTCTCGATTACGGAAACTTCTAAAGGGAGCTATACAAGGAAAATGGGAAAAAATTGAAATGGGCCATTTTGTGGATATATACTTGTAGTTTGAACCTATGTGTTTATAGAATTGCAGAAAACTTCATTTGGAGCTGTCCAGACCTGAATTGGAGCATATACCAGGGGACGCCCAATTACGTAAACTTCTAAAGGATGCTATACAAGGAAAATGGAAAAAAATTGAAATGGGCCATTTTGTGGATATATTCTCGTAGTTTGACCCAATGGGTTTATAGAATTGCAGAAAACTTCATTTGGAGCTGTCCGGACCTGATTTGGAGCACATACCAGGGGACTCCCGATTACGTAAACCTCTAAAGGTAGCTATACAATGAAAATGGGTAAAAATTGAAGTGGGGCATTTTGTGGATATTTTCTCGTAGCTTGACCTTATGGGTTTGTAGAATTGCAGAAAAGCTAATTTGGAGATGTCCGTGCCTGAATTGGAGCAGATACCAGGGGACGCCCGATCACGTTTACCTCTAAAGGGAGCTATACAAGGAAAATGGGAAAAAATTGAAATGGGCCATTTTGTGGATACATTCTCGTAGTTTTACCCTATGGGTTTATAGAATTGCAGAAAACTTCAATTGGAGCTGTCTAGACCTGAATTTGAGCAGATACCACGGGACGCCCGATTACGTTTACCTCTAAAGGGAGCTATACAAGGAAAATGAGAAAAAATTGAAACGGACCATTTTGTGGATATATTCTCATAGTTTGACCCTATGGGTTTATAGAATTGCAGAAAACTTCATTTGGAGCTGTCCAGACCTGAATTGGAGCAGATACCAGTGGACGCTCAATTACGTAAACTTCTAAAGGGTGCTATATAAGGAAAATGGAAAAAAATTGAAATGGGCCATTTTGTGGATATATTCTCGTAGTTTGACCCAATGGGTTTATAGAATTGCAGAAAACTTCATTTGGAGCTGTCCGGACCTGATTTGGAGCAGATACGAGGGGACGCCCGATTACGTAAACCTCTAAAGGGAGCTATACAATGAAAATGGGTAAAAATTGAAGTGGGGCATTTTGTGGATATTTTCTCGTTGCTTGACCTTATGGCTTTGTAGAATTGCAGAAAAGTTCATTTGGGGATGTCCGTGCCAGAATGGGAGCAGATACCAGGGGACACCCGATCACGTTTACCTCTAAAGGGAGCTATACAAGGAAAATGGGAAAAAATTGAAACGAGCCATTTTGTGGATACATTCTCGTAGTTTTACCCTATGGGTTTATAGAATTGCAGAAAACTTCAATTGGAGCCGTCCAGACCTGAATTTGAGCAGATACCAAGGGACGCCCGATTACGTTTACCTCTAAAGGGAGCTATACAAGGAAAATGGGAAAAAATTGGAACGGACCATTTTGTGGATATATTCTCGTAGTTTGACCCTATGGGTTTATAGAATTGCAGAAAACTTCATTTGGAGCTGTCCAGACCTGAATTGGAGCAGATACCAGGGGACGCCCAATTACGTAAACTTCTAAAGGGTGCTATATAAGGAAAATGGAAAAAAATTGAAATGGGCCATTTTGTGGATATATTCTCGTAGTTTGGCCCAATGGGTTTATAGAATTGCAGAAAACTTCATTTGGAGCTGTCCGGACCTTATTTGGAGCAGATACTAGGGGACGCCTGATTACGTAAACTTCTAAAGAGTGCTATACAGGGAAAATGGAAAAAAATTGAAATGGGTCATTTTGTGGATATATTCTCGTAGTTTGACCCTATGGGTTTATAGAATTGCAGAAAACTTCATTTGGATCTGTCCGGACCTGATTTGTAGCAGATACCAGGGGATGCCCGATTACGTAAACCTCTAAAGGGAGCTATACAATGAAAATGGCTAAAAATTGAAGTGGGGCATTTTGTGGATATTTTCTCGTAGCTTGACCTTATGGGTTTGTAGAATTGCAGAAAACTTCAATTGGAGCTGTCTAGACCTGAATTTGAGCAGATACCACGGGACGCCCAATTACGTTTACCTCTAAAGACAGCTATACAAGGAAAATGAGAAAAAATTGAAACGGACCATTTTGTGGATATATTCTCGTAGTTTGACCCTATGGGTTTATAGAATTGCAGAAAACTTCATTTGGAGCTGTCCAGACCTGAATTGGAGCAGATACCAGTGGACGCCCAATTACGTAAACTTCTAAAGGGTGCTATATAAGGAAAATGGAAAAAATTGAAATGGGCCATTTTGTGGATATATTCTCGTAGTTTGACCCAATGGGTTTATAGAATTGCAGAAAACTTCATTTGGAGCTGTCCGGACCTGATTTGGAGCAGATACGAGGGGACGCCGGATTACGTAAACCTCTAAAGGGAGCTATACAATGAAAATGGGTAAAAATTGAAGTGGGGCATTTTGTGGATATTTTCTCGTTGCTTGACCTTATGGGTTTGTAGAATTGCAGAAAAGTTTATTTGGGGATGTCCGTGCCAGAATGGGAGCAGATACCAGGGGACACCCGATCACGTTTACCTCTAAAGGGAGCTATACAAGGAAAATGGGAAAAAATTGACACGAGCCATTTTGTGGATACATTCTCGTAGTTTTACCCTATGGGTTTATAGAATTGCAGAAAACTTCAATTGGAGCCATCCAGACCTGAATTTGAGCAGATACCAAGGGATGCCCGATTACGTTTACCTCTAAAGGGAGCTATACAAGGAAAATGGGAAAAAATTGGAACGGACCATTTTGTGGATATATTCTCGTAGTTTGACCCTATGGGTTTATAGAATTGCAGAAAACTTCATTTGGAGCTGTCCAGACCTGAATTGGAGCAGATACCAGGGGACGCCCAATTACGTAAACTTCTAAAGGGTGCTATACAAGGAAAATGGAAAAAAATTGAAATGGGCCATTTTGTGGATATATTCCCGTAGTTTGGCCCAATGGGTTTATAGAATTGCAGAAAACTTCATTTGGAGCTGTCCGGACCTTATTTGGAGCAGATACTAGGGGACGCCTGATTACGTAAACTTCTAAAGAGTGCTATACAAGGAAAATGGAAAAAAATTGAAATGGGCCATTTTGTGGATATATTCTCGTAGTTTGACCCTATGGGTTTATAGAATTGCAGAAAACTTCGTTTGGAGCTGTCCGGACCTGATTTGGAGCAGATACCAGGGGACGCCCGATTACGTAAACCTCTAAAGGGAGCTATACAATGAAAATGGCTAAAAATTGAAGTGGGGCATTTTGTGGATATTTTCTCGTAGCTTGACCTTATGGGTTTGTAGAATTGCAGAAAACTTCAATTGGAGCAGTCTAGACCTGAATTTGAGCAGATACCACGGGACGCCCAATTACGTTTACCTCTAAAGGGAGCTATACAAGGAAAATGAGAAAAAATTGAAACGGACCATTTTGTGGATATATTCTCGTAGTTTGACCCTATGGGTTTATAGAATTGCAGAAAACTTCATTTGGAGCTGTCCGGACCTGAATTGGAGCAGATACCAGGGGATGCCCGATTACGTAAACTTCTAAAGGAAACTATACAAGGAAAATGGGAAAAAATTGAAATGGGCCATTTTGTGGATATATTCTTGTAGTTTGACCCTATATGTTTATAGAATTGCAGAAAACTTCATTTCGAGCTGTCCAGACCTGAATTGGAGCAGATACCAGGGGACGCTCGATCACGTTTTCCTCTAAAGGGAGCTATACAAGGAAAATGGGAAAAAATTGAAACGGGCCATTTTGTGGATACATTCTCGTAGTTTTACCCTATGGGTTTATAGAATTGCAGAAAACTTCAATTGGAGCTGTCTAGACCTGAATTTGAGCAGATACCAAGGGACGTCCGATTACGTTTATCTCTAAAGGGAGCTATAAAAGGAAAATGAGAAAAAAATGAAACAAACCATTTTGGGGATATATTCTCGTAGTTTGACCCTATGGGTTTATAGAATTGCAGAAAACTTCATTTGGAGCTGTCAGGACCTGAATTGGAGTAGATACCAGGGGACGCCCGATTACGTAAACTTCTAAAGGAAACTATACAAGGAAATGGGCCATTTTGTGGATATATTCTTGTAGTTTGACCCTAAAGGTTTATAGAATTGCAGAAAACTTCATTTGGAGCTGTCTAGACCTGAATTGGAGTAGATACCAGGGGATGCCCGATTACGTAAACTTCTAAAGAGTGCTATACAAGGAAAATGGAAAAAAATTGAAATAGGCCATTTTGTGGATATATTCTCGTAGTTTGACCCTATGGGTTTATAGAATTGCAGAAAACTTTATTTGGAGCTGTCCAGACCTGATTTGGAGCAGATACCAGGGGACGCACGATTACGTAAACCTCTAAAGGGAGCTATACAATGAAAATGGGTAGAAATTGAAGTGGGGCATTTTGTGGATATTTTCTCGTAGCTTGACCTTATGGGTTTATAGAATTGCAGAAAAGTTCATTTGGGGATGTTCGTGCCTGAATTGGAGTAGATACCAGGGGACGCCCGATTACGTAAACCTCTAAAGGGAGCTATACAATGAAAATGGGTAAAAATTGAAGTGGGGCATTTTGTGGATATTTTCTCGTGGCTTGACCTTATGGGTTTGTAGAATTGCAGAAAAGTTCATTTGAGGATGTCCGTGCCTGAATTGGAGCAGATACCAGGGGACACCCGATCACGTTTACCTCTAAAGGGACCTATACAAGGAAAATGGGAAAAAATTGAAACGGGCCATTTTGTGGATACATTCTCGTAGTTTTACCCTTTGGGTTTATTGAATTGCAGAAAACTTCAATTGGAGCTGTCTAGACCTGAATTTGAGCAGATACCAAGGGATGCCCGATTACGTTTACCTCTAAAGGGAGCTATACAAGGAAAATGAGAAAAAATTGAAACGGACCATTTTGTGGATATATTCTCGTAGTTTCACCCTATGGGTTTATAGAATTGCAGAAAACTTCATTTGGAGCTGTCCGGACCTGAATTGGAGCAGATACCAGGGGACGCCCGATTACGTAAACTTCTAAAGGAAACTATACAAGGAAAATGGGAAAAAATTGAAATGGGCCATTTTGTGGATATATTCTTGTAGTTTGACCCTATACGTTTATAGAATTGCAGAAAACTTCATTTGGAGCTGTCCAGACCTGAATTGGAGCAGATACCAGGGGACGCCCGATCACGTTTACCTCTAAAGGGAGCTATACAAGGAAAATGGGAAAAAATTGAAACGGGCCATTTTTTGGATACATTCTCGTAGTTTTACCCTATGGGTTTATAGAATTGCAGAAAACTTCAATTGGAGCTGTCCAGACCTGAATTTGAGTAGATACCAAGGGACGTCCGATTATGTTTACCTCTAAAGGGAGCTATACAAGGAAAATGAGAAAAAATTGAAACGGACCATTTTGGGGATATATTCTCGTAGTTTGACCCTATGGGTTTATAGAATTGCAGAAAACTTCATTTGGAGCTGTCAGGACCTGAATTGGAGCAGATACCAGGGGACGCCCGATTACGTAAACTTCTAAAGGAAACTATACAAGGAAAATGGGAAAAAAAATTGAAATGGGCCATTTTGTGGATATATTCTTGTAGTTTGACCCTAAAGGTTTATAGAATTGCAGAAAACTTCATTTGGGGCTGTCCAGACCTGAATTGGAGCAGATACCAGGGGATGCCCGATTACGTAAACTTCTAAAGAGTGCTATACAAGGAAAATGGAAAAAAATTGAAACGGGCCATTTTGTGGATACATTCTCGTAGTTTTACCCTATGGGTTTATAAAATTGCAGAAAACTTCAATTGGAGCTGTCCAGACCTGAATTTGAGCAGATACCCAGAGACGTCCGATTACGTTTACCTCTAAAGGTAGCTATACAAGGAAAATGAGAAAAAAATGAAACAGACCAATTTGGGGATATATTCTCGTAGTTTGACCCTATGGGTTTATAGAATTGCAGAAAACTTCATTTGGAGCTGTCAGGACCTGAATTGGAGCAGATACCAGGGGACGCCCGATTACGTAAACTTCTAAAGGAAACTATACAAGGAAAATGGGAAAAAAAATTGAAATGGGCCATTTTGTGGATATATTCTTGTAGTTTGACCCTAAAGGTTTATAGAATTGCAGAAAACTCTATTTGGAGCTGTCCAGACCTGAATTGGAGCAGATACCAGGGGATGCCCGATTACGTAAACTTCTAAAGAGTGCTATACAAGGAAAATGGAAAAAAATTGAAATGGGCCATTTTGTGGATATATTCTCGTAGTTTGACCCTATGGGTTTATAGAATTGCAGAAAACTTCATTTGGAGCTATCCAGACCTGATTTGGAGCAGATACCAGGGGACGCACGATTACGTAAACTTCTAAAGGGAGCTATACAATGAAAATGGGTAGAAATTGAAGTGGGGAATTTTGTGGATATTTTCTCGTAGCTTGACCTTATGGGTTTATAGAATTGTAGAAAAGTTCATTTGGGGATGTTCGTGCCTGAATTGGAGTAGATACCAGGGGACGCCCTATTACGTAAACCTCTAAAGGGAGCTATACAATGAAAATGGGTAAAAATTGAAGTGGGGCATTTTGTGGATATTTTCTCGTGGCTTGACCCTATGGGTTTGTAGAATTGCAGAAAAGTTTATTTGGGGATGTCCGTGCCTGAATTGGAGCAGATACCAGGGGACACCCGATCACGTTTACCTCTAAAGGGACCTATACAAGGAAAATGGGAAAAAATTGAAACGGGCCATTTTGTGGATACATTCTCGTAGTTTTACCCTTTGGGTTTATAGAATTGCAGAAAACTTCAATTGGAGCTGTCCAGACCTGAATTTGAGCAGATACCAAGGGACGCCCGATTACGTTTACCTCTAAAGGGAGCTATACAAGGAAAATGAGAAAAAATTGAAACGGACAATTTTGTGGATATATTCTCGTAGTTAAACCTATGGGTTTATAGAATTGCAGAAAACTTCATTTGGAGCTGTCCGGACCTCAATTGGAGCAGATACCAGGGGACGCCCGATTACGTAAACTTCTAAAGGAAACTATACAAGGAAAATGGGAAAAATTGAAATGGGCCATTTTGTGGATATATTCTCGTAGTTTGACCCTATAGGTTTATAGAATTGCAGAAAACTTCATTTGGAGCTGTCCAGACCTGAATTGGAGCAGATACCAGGGGACGCACGATTACGTAAACCTCTAAAGGGAGCTATACAAAGAAAATGGGTAAAAATTGAAGAGGACCATTTTATGGATATTTTCTCGTAGTTTGACCTTATGGGTTTAGAATTGCAGAATACTTCATTTGGAGCTGTCCAGACCTGAATTGGAGCAGATACCAGGGGACGCCCGATTATGTAAACCTCTAAAGGGAGCTATACAAGGAAAATGGGGAAAAATTGAAGCGGGCCATTTTGTGGATATTTTCTCGTAGCTTGACCTTATGTGTTTATAGAATTGCGGAAAAGTTCTTCTGGGGATGTCCGTGCCTGAATTAGAGCAGATACCTGGGGACGACCGATTACGTTTACCTCTAAAGGGAGCTATACAAGGAAAATGGGAAAAAATTGAAACGAGCCAGTTTCTGGATATTTTCTCGTAGTTTGACCCTATGGGTTTATAGAATTGCAAAAAATTTCATTAGGAGCTCTCCGGACCTGAATTGGAGCAGATACCAGGGGACGCCTGATTACGTAAACCTCTAAAGGGGGCTATACAAGGAAAATGGGAAAAAATTGAAATGGACCATTTTGTTGATACCAGGGGACGCCCGATTACGTAAACCTCTAAAGGGAGCTATACAAGGAAAATGGGTAAAAATTGAAGCCGGCCATTTTATGGATATTTTCTCGTAGTTTGACCTTATGGGTTTATAGAATTGCAGAAAACTTCATTTGGAGCTGTCCAGACCAGAATTGGAGCAGATACCAGGGGACGCCCGATTACGTAAACCTCTAAAGGGAGCTATACAAGGAAAATGGGAAAAAAAATGAAATGGGCCATTTTGTGGATATATTCTCATAGTTTGACCCTATGGGTTTATAGAAATGCAGAAAACTTCATTTGCAGCTGTCCGGACCTGAATTGGAGCAGATACCAGGGGATGCCCGATTACGTAAACTTCTAAAGGGAGCTATACAAGGAAAATGGGTAAAAATTGAAGCGGGCCATTTTGTGGATATTTTCTCGTAGCTTGACCTTATGGGTTTATAGAATTGCATAATAGTTCATTTGGGGATGTCCGTGCCTGAATTGGAGCACATACCAGGGGACCCCCGATCACGTTTACCTTTAAAGGGAGCTATACAAGGAAAATGGGAAATAATTGAAACAGGCCATTTTGTGAATATATTCTCGTAGTTTAACCTTATGGGTTTATAGAATTGTAGAAAACTTCATTTGGAGCTGTCCAGACCAGAATTGGAGCAGATACCAGGGGATGCCCGATTACGTAAACCTCTATAGGGAGCTATACAAGGAAAATAGGGAAAAATTGAAGCGGACCAGTTTCTGGATATTTTCTCGTAGTTTGACCCTATGGGTTTATAGAATTGTAGAAAATTTCATTTGGAGCTGTCAGGACCTGAATTGGAGCAGATACCAGGGGACGCCCGATTACGTAAACCTCTAAAGGGAGCTATACAAGGAAAATGGGTAAAAATTGAAGCGGGCCATTTTATGGATATTTTCTCATAGTTTGACCTTATGGGTTTATAGAATTGCTGAAAACTTAATTTGGAGATGTCCAGACGTGAATTGGAGCAGATACCAGGGGACGCCCGATTACGTAAACCTCTAAAGGGAGCTATACAAGGAAAATGGGAAAAAAATTGAAATGGACCATTTTGTTGATATATTCTCGTAGTTTGACCCTATGGTTTTATTGAATTGCAGAAAACTTCATTTGGAGATATCCGGACCTGAATTGGAGCAGATACCAGGGGATGCCCGATTACGTAAACCTCTAAAGGGAGCTATATAAGGAAAATGGGTAAAAATTGAAGCGGGCCATTTTGTGGATATTTTCTCGTAACTTGACCTTATGGGTTTATAGAATTGCAGAAAAGTTCATTTGGGGATGTCCGTGCCTGAATTGGAGCACATACCAGGGGACCCCCGATCACGTTTACCTTTAAAGGGAGCTATACAAGGAAAATGGGAAATAATTGAAACAGGCCATTTTGTGAATATATTCTCGTAGTTTAACCTTATGGGTTTATAGAATTGTAGAAAACTTCATTTGGAGCTGTCCAGACCTGAATTTGAGTAGATACCAAGGGACGTCCGATTACGTTTACCTCTAAAGGGAGCTATACAAGGAAAATGAGAAAAAATTGAAACGGACCATTTTGGGGATATATTCTCGTAGTTTGACCCTATGGGTTTATAGAATTGCAGAAAACTTCATTTGGAGCTGTCCGGACCTGAATTGGAGCAGATACCAGGGGACGCCCGATTACGTAAACTTCTAAAGTAAACTATACAAGGAAAATGGGAAAAAATTGAAATGGGCCATTTTGTAAATATATTCTTGTAGTTTGACCCTAAAGGTTTATAGAATTGCAGAAAACTTCATTTGGAGCTGTCCAGACCTGAATTGGAGCAGATACCAGGGGATGCCCGATTACGTAAACTTCTAAAGAGTGCTATACAAGGAAAATGGAAAAAAATTGAAATGGGCCATTTTGTGGATATATTCTCGTAGTTTGATCCTATGGGTTTATTGAATTGCAGAAAACTTCATTTGTAGCTGTCCAGACCTGATTTGGAGCAGATACCAGGGGACGCACGATTACGTAAACCTCTAAAGGGAGCTATACAATGAAAATGGGTAGAAATTGAAGTGGGGCATTTTGTGGATATTTTCTCGTAGCTTGACCTTATGGGTTTGTAGAATTGCAGAAAAGTTCATTTGGGGATGTCTCTGCCTGAATTGGAGCAGATACCAGGGGACGCCCGATCACGTTTACCTCTAAAGGGAGCTATACAAGGAAAATGGGAAAAAATTGAAATGGGCCATTTTGTGGATACATTCTCGTAGTTTTACCCTATGGGTTTATAGAATTGCAGAAAACTTCAATTGGAGCTGTCTAGACTTGAATTTGAGCAGATACCAAGGGACGCTCGATTACGTTTACCTCTAAAGGGAGCTATACAAGGAAAATGAGAAAAATTGAAACGGACCATTTTGTGGATATATTCTCGTAGTCTGACCCTATGGATTTATAGATTTGCAGAAAACTTCATTTGGAGCTGTCCGGACCTGAATTGGAGCAGATACCAGGGGACGCCCGATTACGTAAACTTCTAAAGGAAACTATACATGGAAAATGGGAAAAAAAATTGAAATGGGCCATTTTGTGGATATATTCTTGTAGTTTAACCCTATAGGTTTATAGAATTGCAGAAAACTTCATTTGGAGGTGTCCAGACCTGAATTGGAGCAGATACCAGGGAACGCCCGATCACGTTTATCTCTAAAGGAAGCTATACAAGGAAAATGGGAAAAATTGAAACGGGCCATTTTCTGGATACATTCTCGTAGTTTTACCCTATGGGTTTATAGAATTGCAGAAAACTTCAATTGGAGCTGTCCAGACCTGAATTTGAGCAGATACCAAGGGACGCCCGATTACGTTTACCTCTAAAGGGAGCTATACAAGGAAAATGAGAAAAAATTGAAACGAACCATTTTGTGGATATATTCTCGTAGTTTGACCCTATGGGTTTATAGAATTGCAGAAAATTTCATTTGGAGCTGTCCGGACTTGAATTGGAGCAGATACCAGGGGACGCCCGATTACGTAAACTTCTAAAGGAAACTATACAAGGATAATGGGAAAAAAATTGAAATGGGCCATTTTGTGGATATATTCTTGTAGTTTGACCCTCTAGGTTTATAGAATTGCAGAAAACTTCATTTGGAGCTATCCAGACTTGAATTGGAGTAGATACCAGGGGACGCCCGATTACGTAAACTTCTAAAGAGTGCTATACAAGGAAAATGGGAAAAAATTGAAATGGGCCATTTTATGGATATATTCTCGTAGTTTGACCCTATGGGTTTATAGAATTGCAGAAAACTTCATTTGGAGCTGTCTAGACCTGATTTGGAGCAGATACCAGGGGACGCCCGATTACGTAAACCTCTAAAGGGAGCTATACAATGAAAATGGGTAGAAATTGAAGTGGGGCATTTTGTGGATTTTTCTCGTAGCTTGTCCTTATGGGTTTATAGAATTGCAGAAAAGTTCATTTGGGGATGTCTGTGCTTGAATTGGAGTAGATACCAGGGGACGCCCAATCACGCTTACCTCTAAAGGGAGCTATACAAGAAAAATGGGAAAAAATTGAAATGGACCATTTTGTTGATACATTCTCGTAGTTTTACCCTATGGGTTTATAGAATTGCAGAAAACTTCATTTGGAGCTGTGTGGACCTGAATTGGAGCAGATACCAAGGGACGCCCGATTACGTAAACCTCTAAAGGGAGCTATACAAGGAAAATGGATAAAAATTGAAGCGGACCATTTTATGGATATTTTCTCATAGTTTGACCTTATGGGTTTATAGAATTGCAGAAAACTTCATTTGGAGCTGTCTAGACCTGAATTGGAGCAGATACCAGGGACGCCCGATTACGTAAACCTCTAAAGGGAGCAATACAAGGAAAATGGAAAAAATTTGAAATGGGCCATTTTGTGGATATTTTCTTATAGTTTGACCCTATAGGTTTATAGAATTGCGGAAAACTTGATTTGGAGCTGTCCGGACCTGAATTGGAGCAGATACCATGGGGCGCCCTATTACGTGAACCTCTAAAGTGAGCTATACAAGGAAAATGGGTAAAAATTGAAGCGGGCCATTTTGTGGATATTTTCTCGTAGCTTGTCCTTATGGGTTTATAGAATTGCAGAAAATTTCATTTGGGGATGTCCGTGCCTAAATTAGAGCAGATACCAGGGGACGTCCGATCACGTTTACCTCTAAGAGCTATACAAGGAAAATGGGAAAAAAATTGAAACGGGCCATTTTGTGGATATATTCTCGTAGTTTGACCCTATGGGTGTATAGAATTGGATAAAACTTCATTTGGAGTTGTCCGGATCTGAATTGGAGTAGATACCAGGGGATGCCCGATTACGTAAACCTCTAAAGGGAGCTATACAAAGAAAATGGGTAAAAATTGAAGAGGACCATTTTATGGATATTTTCTCGTAGTTTGACCTTATGGGTTTAGAATTGCAGAATACTTCATTTGGAGCTGTCCAGACCTGAATTGGAGCAGATACCAGGGGACGCCCGATTACGTAAACCTCTAAAGGGAGCTATACAAGGAAAATGGGGAAAAATTGAAGCGGGCCATTTTGTGGATATTTTCTCGTAGCTTGACCTTATGTGTTTATAGAATTGCGGAAAAGTTCTTCTGGGGATGTCTGTGCCTGAATTAGAGCGGATACCAGGGGATGACCGATTACGTTTACCTCTAAAGGCTATACAAGGAAAATGGGAAAAAATTGAAACGGGCCAGTTTCTGGATATTTTCTCGTAGTTTGACCCTATGGGTTTATAGAATTGCAGAAAATTTCATTAGGAGCTCTCCGGACCTGAATTGGAGCAGATACCAGGGGACGCCTGATTACGTAAACCTCTAAAGGGGGCTATACAAGGAAAATGGGAAAAAATTGAAATGGACCATTTTGTTGATACCAGGGGACGCCCGATTACGTAAACCTCTAAAGGGAGCTATACAAGGAAAATGGGTAAAAATTGAAGCCTGCCATTTTATGGATATTTTCTCGTAGTTTGACCTTATGGGTTTATAGAATTGCAGAAAACTTCATTTGGAGCTGTCCAGACCAGAATTGGAGCAGATACCAGGGGACGCCCGATTACGTAAACCTCTAAAGGGAGCTATACAAGGAAAATGGGAAAAAAATGAAATGGGCCATTTTGTGGATATATTCTCATAGTTTGACCCTATGGGTTTATAGAAATGCAGAAAACTTCATTTGCAGCTGTCCGGACCTGAATTTGAGCAGATACCAGGGGATGCCCGATTACGTAAACTTCTAAAGGGAGCTATACAAGGAAAATGGGTAAAAATTGAAGCGGGCCATTTTGTGGATATTTTCTCGTAGCTTGACCTTATGGGTTTATAGAATTGCATAATAGTTCATTTGGGGATGTCCGTGCCTGAATTGGAGCACATACCAGGGGACCCCCGATCACGTTTACCTTTAAAGGGAGCTATACAAGGAAAATGGGAAATAATTGAAACAGGCCATTTTGTGAATATATTCTCGTAGTTTAACCTTATGGGTTTATAGAATTGTAGCAAACTTCATTTGGAGCTGTCCAGACCAGAATTGGAGCAGATACCAGGGGATGCCCGATTACGTAAACCTCTATAGGGAGCTATACAAGGAAAATAGGGAAAAATTGAAGCGGACCAGTTTCTGGATATTTTCTCGTAGTTTGACCCTATGGGTTTATAGAATTGTAGAAAATTTCATTTGGAGCTGTCAGGACCTGAATTGGAGCAGATACCAAGGGACGCCCGATTACGTAAACCTCTAAAGGGAGCTATACAAGGAAAATGGGTAAAAATTGAAGCGGGCCATTTTATGGATATTTTCTCATAGTTTGACCTTATGGGTTTATAGAATTGCTGAAAACTTCATTTGGAGATGTCCAGACCTGAATTGGAGCAGATACCAGGGGACGCCCGATTACGTAAACCTCTAAAGGGAGCTATACAAGGAAAATGGGAAAAAAATTGAAATGGACCATTTTGTTGATATATTCTCGTAGTTTGACCCTATGGTTTTATTGAATTGCAGAAAACTTCATTTGGAGATATCCGGACCTGAATTGGAGCAGATACCAGGGGATGCCCGATTACGTAAACCTCTAAAGGGAGCTATACAAGGAAAATGGGTAAAAATTGAAGCGGGCCATTTTGTGGATATTTTCTCGTAACTTGACCTTATGGGTTTATAGAATTGCAGAAAAGTTCATTTGGGGATGTCCGTGCCTGAATTGGAGCACATACCAGGGGACCCCCGATCACGTTTACCTTTAAAGGGAGCTATACAAGGAAAATGGGAAATAATTGAAACAGGCCATTTTGTGAATATATTCTCGTAGTTTAACCTTATGGGTTTATAGAATTATAGAAAACTTCATTTGGAGCTGTCCGGACCTGAATTGGAGCAGATACCACGGGACCCCCGATTACGTAAACTTCTAAAGGGAGCTATACAAGGAAAATGGGAAAAAATTGGAATGGGCCATTTTGTGGATTTATTCTTGTAGTTTGAACCTATGGGTTTATAGAATTGCAGAAAACTTCAATTGGAGCTGTCCATACCTGAATTTGAGCAGCTACCAAGGGACGCCCGATTACGTTTACCTCTAAAGGGAGCTATACAAGGAAAATGAGAAAAAATTGAAACGAACCATTTTGTGGATATATTCTCGTAGTTTGACCCTATGGGTTTATAGAATTGCAGAAAATTTCATTTGGAGCTGTCCATACCTGAATTTGAGCAGCTACCAAGGGACGCCCGATTACGTTTACCTCTAAAGGGAGCTATACAAGGAAAATGAGAAAAAATTGAAACGAACCATTTTGTGGATATATCCTCGTAGTTTGACCCTATGGGTTTATAGAATTGCAGAAAATTTCATTTGGAGCTGTCCGGACTTGAATTGGAGCAGATACCAGGGGACGCCCGATTACGTAAACTTCTAAAGGAAACTATATAAGGATAATGGGAAAAAAATTGAAATGGGCCATTTTGTGGATATATTCTTGTAGTTTGACCCTCTAGGTTTATAGAATTGCAGAAAACTTCATTTGGAGCTGTCCAGACTTGAATTGGAGCAGATACCAGGGGACGCCCGATTACGTAAACTTCTAAAGAGTGCTATACAAGGAAAATGGAAAAAAATTGAAATGGGCCGTTTTATGGATATATTCTCGTAGTTTGACCCTATGGGTTTATAGAATTGCAGAAAACTTCATTTGGAGCTGTCTAGACCTGATTTGGAGAAGATACCAGGGGACGCCCGATTACGTAAACATCTAAAGGGAGCTATACAATGAAAATGGGTAGAAATTGAAGTGGGGCATTTTGTGGATTTTTCTCGTAGCTTGTCCTTATGGGTTTATAGAATTGCATAAAAGTTCATTTGGGGATGTCTGTGCCTGAATTGGAGTAGATACCAGGGGACGCCCAATCACGCTTACCTCTAAAGGGAGCTATACAAGAAAAATGGGAAAAATTGAAATGGACCATTTTGTCGATACATTCTCGTAGTTTTACCCTATGGGTTTATAGAATTGCAGAAAACTTCATTTGGAGCTATGTGGACCTGAATTGGAGCAGATACCAAGGGACGCCCGATTACGTAAACCTCTAAAGGGAGCTATACAAGGAAAATGGATAAAAATTGAAGCGGACCATTTTATGGATATTTTCTCATAGTTTGACCTTATGGGTTTATAGAATTGCAGAAAACTTCATTTGGAGCTGTCTAGACCTGAATTGGAGCAGATACCAGGGACGCCCGATTACGTAAACCTCTAAAGGGAGCAATACAAGGAAAATGGAAAAAATTTGAAATGGGCCATTTTGTGGATATTTTCTTATAGTTTGACCCTATAGGTTTATAGAATTGCAGAAAACTTGATTTGGAGCTGTCCGGACCTGAATTGGAGCAGATACCATGGGGCGCCCTATTACGTAAACCTCTAAAGTGAGCTATACAAGGAAAATGGGTAAAAATTGAAGCGGGCCATTTTGTGGATATTTTCTCGTAGCTTGTCCTTATGGGTTTATAGAATTGCAGAAAATTTCATTTGGGGATGTCTGTGCCTGAATTAGAGCAGATACCAGGGAACGTCCGATCACGTTTACCTCTAAGAGCTATACAAGGAAAATGGGAAAAAATTGAAACGGGCCATTTTGTGGATATATTCTCGTAGTTTGACCCTATGGGTGTATAGAATTGGATAAAACTTCATTTGGAGTTGTCCAGATCTGAATTGGAGTAGATACCAGGGGACGCCCGATTACGTAAACCTCTAAAGGGAGCTATACAAAGAAAATGGGTAAAAATTGAAGAGGACCATTTTATGGATATTTTCTCGTAGTTTGACCTTATGGGTTTAGAATTGCAGAATACTTCATTTGGAGCTGTCCAGACCTGAATTGGAGCAGATACCAGGGGACGCCCGATTACGTAAACCTCTAAAGGGAGCTATACAAGGAAAATGGGGAAAAATTGAAGCGGGCCATTTTGTGGATATTTTCTCGTAGCTTGACCTTATGTGTTTATAGAATTGCGGAAAAGTTCTTCTGGGGATGTCCGTGCCTGAATTAGAGCAGATACCAAGGGACGACCGATTACGTTTACCTCTAAAGGGAGCTATACAAGGAAAATGGGAAAAAATTGAAACGGGCCAGTTTCTGGATATTTTCTCGTAGTTTGACCCTATGGGTTTATAGAATTGCAGAAAATTTCATTAGGAGCTCTCCGGACCTGAATTGGAGCAGATACCAGGGGACGCCCGATTACGTAAACCTCTAAAGGGGGCTATACAAGGAAAATGGGAAAAAATTGAAATGGACCATTTTGTTGATACCAGGGGACGCCCGATTACGTAAACCTCTAAAGGGTGCTATACAAGGAAAATGGGTAAAAATTGAAGCCGGCCATTTTATGGATATTTTCTCGTAGTTTGACCTTATGGGTTTATAGAATTGCAGAAAACTTCATTTGGAGCTGTCCAGACCAGAATTGGAGCAGATACCAGGGGACGCCCGATTACGTAAACCTCTAAAGGGAGCTATACAAGGAAAATGGGAAAAAAAATGAAATGGGCCATTTTGTGGATATATTCTCATAGTTTGACCCTATGGGTTTATAGAAATGCAGAAAACTTCATTTACAGCTGTCCGGACCTGAATTGGAGCAGATACCAGGGGATGCCCGATTACGTAAACTTCTAAAGGGAGCTATACAAGGAAAATGGGTAAAAATTGAAGCGGGCCATTTTGTGGGTATTTTCTCGTAGCTTGACCTTATGGGTTTATAGAATTGCATAATAGTTCATTTGGGGATGTCCGTGCCTGAATTGGAGCACATACCAGGGGACCCCCGATCACGTTTACCTTTAAAGGGATCTATACAAGGAAAATGGGAAATAATTGAAACAGGCCATTTTGTGAATATATGCTCGTAGTTTAACCTTATGGGTTTATAGAATTGTAGAAAACTTCATTTGGAGCTGTCCAGACCAGAATTGGAGCAGATACCAGGGGATGCCCGATTACGTAAACCTCTATAGGGAGCTATACAAGGAAAATAGGGAAAAATTGAAGTGGACCAGTTTCTGGATATTTTCTCGTAGTTTGACCCTATGGGTTTATAGAATTGTAGAAAATTTCATTTGGAGCTGTCAGGACCTGAATTGGAGCAGATACCAGGGGACGCCCGATTACGTAAACCTCTAAAGGGAGCTATACAAGGAAAATGGGTAAAAATTGAAGCGGGCCATTTTATGGATATTTTCTCATAGTTTGACCTTATGGGTTTATAGAATTGCTGAAAACTTCATTTGGTGATGTCCAGACCTGAATTGGAGCAGATACCAGGGGACGCCCGATTACGTAAACCTCTAAA
This sequence comes from Heracleum sosnowskyi, assembly GCA_030848705.1. Classification (NCBI taxonomy): domain Eukaryota; kingdom Viridiplantae; phylum Streptophyta; class Magnoliopsida; order Apiales; family Apiaceae; genus Heracleum; species Heracleum sosnowskyi. The sequence continues at coordinate 54,342,905 of CM061238.1, read as the reverse complement.
GGGAGCTATACAAGGAAAATGGGAAAAAAATTGAAATGGACCATTTTGTTGATATATTCTCGTAGTTTGACCCTATGGTTTTATTGAATTGCAGAAAACTTCATTTGGAGATATCCGGACCTGAATTGGAGCAGATACCAGGGGATGCCCGATTACGTAAACCTCTAAAGGGAGCTATACAAGGAAAATGGGTAAAAATTGAAGCGGGCCATTTTGTGGATTTTTTCTCGTAGCTTGACCTTATGGGTTCATAGAATTGCAGAAAAGTTCATTTGGGGATGTCCGTGCCTGAATTGGAGCACATACCAGGGGACCCCCGATCACGTTTACCTTTAAAGGGAGCTATACAAGGAAAATGGGAAATAATTGAAACAGGCCATTTTGTGAATATATTCTCGTAGTTTAACCTTATGGGTTTATAGAATTGTAGAAAACTTCATTTGGAGCTGTCCCGACCTGAATTGGAGCAGATACCAGGGGACCCCCGATTACGTAAACTTCTAAAGGGAGCTATACAAGGAAAATGGGAAAAAATTGGAATGGGCCATTTTGTGGATTTATTCTTGTAGTTTGAACCTATGGGTTTATAGAATTGCAGAAAACTTCATTTGGAGCTGTCCAGAACTGAATTGGAGCAGATACCAGGGGACGCCCGATTACGTAAACTTCTAAAGGGTGCTATACAAGGAAAATGGAAAAAAATTGAAATGGGCCATTTTGTGGATATATTCTCGTAGTTTGACCCAATGGGTTTATAGAATTGCAGAAAACTTCATTTGGAGCTGTCCGGACCTGATTTGGAGCAGATACCAGGGGACGCCCGATTACTTAAACCTCTAAAGGGAGCCATACAATGAAAATGGGTAAAAATTGAAGTGGGGCATTTTGTGGATATTTTCTCGTAGGTTGACCTTATGGGTTTGTAGAATTGCAGAAAAGTTCATTTGGGGATGTCCGTGCCTGAATTGGAGCAGATACCAAGGGACGCCCGATCACGTTTACCTATAAAGGGTGCTATACAAGGAAAATGGGAAAAAATTGAAACGGGCCATTTTGTGGATACATTCTCGTAGTTTTACCCTATGGGTTTATAGAATTGCAGAAAAATTCAATTGGAGCTATCTAGACTTGAATTTGAGCAGATACCAAGGGACGCCCGATTACATTTACCTCTAAAGGCAGCTATACAAGGAAAATGGGAAAAAACTGAAACGGACCATTTTGTGGATATATTTTCGTAGTTTGACCCTATGGGTTTATAGAATTGCAGAAAACTTCCTTTGGATCTGTCCGGACGTGAATTGGAGCAGATACCAGGGGACGCCCGATTACGTAAACTTCTAAAGGGAGCTATACAAGGAAAATGGGAAAATTGAAATGGGCCATTTTGTGGATATATTCTTGTAGTTTGACCCTATAGGTTTATAGAATTGTAGAAAACTTCATTTGGAGCTGTCCCGACCTGAATTGGAGCAGATACCAGGGGACCCCCGATTACGTAAACTTCTAAAGGGAGCTATACAAGGAAAATGGGAAAAAATTGGAATAGGCCATTTTGTGGATTTATTCTTGTAGTTTGAACCTATGGGTTTATAGAATTGCAGAAAACTTCATTTGGAGCTGTCCAGAACTGAATTGGAGCAGATACCAGGGGACGCCCGATTACGTAAACTTCTAAAGGGTGCTATACAAGGAAAATGGAAAAAAATTGAAATGGGCCATTTTGTGGATATATTCTCGTAGTTTGACCCAATGGGTTTATAGAATTGCAGAAAACTTCATTTGGAGCTGTCCGGACCTGATTTGGAGCAGATACCAGGGGACGCCCGATTACTTAAACCTCTAAAGGGAGCCATACAATGAAAATGGGTAAAAATTGAAGTGGGGCATTTTGTGGATATTTTCTCGTAGCTTGACCTTATGGGTTTGTAGAATTGCAGAAAAGTTCATTTGGGGATGTCCGTGCCTGAATTGGAGCAGATACCAAGGGACGCCCGATCACGTTTACCTATAAAGGGTGCTATACAAGGAAAATGGGAAAAAATTGAAACGGGCCATTTTGTGGATACATTCTCGTAGTTTTACCCTATGGGTTTATAGAATTGCAGAAAAATTCAATTGGAGCTATCTAGACTTGAATTTGAGCAGATACCAAGGGACGCCCGATTACATTTACCTCTAAAGGCAGCTATACAAGGAAAATGGGAAAAACTGAAACGGACCATTTTGTGGATATATTTTCGTAGTTTGACCCTATGGGTTTATAGAATTGCAGAAAACTTCCTTTGGATCTGTCCGGACGTGAATTGGAGCAGATACCAGGGGACGCCTGATTACGTAAACTTCTAAAGGGAGCTATACAAGGAAAATGGGAAAATTGAAATGGGCCATTTTGTGGATATATTCTTGTAGTTTGACCCTATAGGTTTATAGAATTGCATAAAACTTCATTTGGAGCTGTCCAGACCTGAATTGGAGCAGATACCAAGGGACGCCCGATTACGTAAACTTCTAAAGGGTGCTATACAAGGAAAATGGAAAAAAATTGAAATGGACCATTTTGTGGATATATTCTCGTAGTTTGACCCTATGGGTTTATAGAATTGCAGAAAACTTCATTTGGAGCTGTCTAGAACTAAATTGGAGCAGATACCAGGGGAAGCCCGATTACGTAAACTTCTAAAGGGTGCTATACAAGGAAAATGGAAAAAATTTGAAATGGGCCATTTTGTGGATATATTCTCGTAGGTTGACCCAATGGGTTTATAGAATTGCAGAAAACTTCATTTGGAGCTGTCCGGACATGATTTGGAGCAGATACCAGGGGACACCCGATTACTTAAACCTCTAAAGGGAGCCATACAATGAAAATGGGTAAAAATTGAAGTGGGGCATTTTGTGGATATTTTCTCGTAGCTTGACCTTATGGGTTTGTAGAATTGCAGAAAAGTTCATTTGGGGATGTCCGTGCCTGAATTGGAGCAGATACCAAGGGACGCCCGATCACGTTTACCTATAAAGGGTGCTATACAAGGAAAATGGGAAAAAATTGAAACGGGCCATTTTGTGGATACATTCTCGTAGTTTTACCCTATGGGTTTATAGAATTGCAGAAAAATTCAATTGGAGCTATCTAGACTTGAATTTGAGCAGATACCAAGGGACGCCCGATTACATTTACCTCTAAAGGCAGCTATACAAGGAAAATGGGAAAAAACTGAAACGGACCATTTTGTGGATATATTTTCGTAGTTTGACCCTATGGGTTTATAGAATTGCAGAAAACTTCCTTTGGATCTGTCCGGACGTGAATTGGAGCAGATACCAGGGGACGCCCGATTACGTAAACTTCTAAAGGGAGCTATACAAGGAAAATGGGAAAATTGAAATGGGTCATTTTGTGGATATATTCTTGTAGTTTGACCCTATAGGTTTATAGAATTGCATAAAACTTCATTTGGAGCTGTCCAGACCTGAATTGGAGCAGATACCAAGGGACGCCCGATTACGTAAACTTCTAAAGGGTGCTATACAAGGAAAATGGAAAAAAAATTTGAAATGGGCCATTTTGTGGATATATTCTCGTAGGTTGACCCAATGGGTTTATAGAATTGCAGAAAACTTCATTTGGAGCCGTCCGGGCTTGATTTGGAGCAGATACCAGGGGACGCCCGATTACTTAAACCTCTAAAGGGAGCCATACAATGAAAATGGGTAAAAATTGAAGTGGGGCATTTTGTGGATATTTTCTCGTAGCTTGACCTTATGGGTTTGTAGAATTGCAGAAAAGTTCATTTGGGAATGTCCGTGCCTGAATTGGAGCAGATACCAAGGGACGCCCGATCACGTGTACCTATAAAGGGTGCTATACAAGGAAAATGGGAAAAAATTGAAACGGGCCATTTTGTGGATACATTCTCGTAGTTTTACCCTATGGGTTTATAGAATTGCAGAAAAATTGAATTGGAGCTATCTAGACTTGAATTTGAGCAGATACCAAGGGACCCCCGATTACATTTACCTCTAAAGGCAGCTATACAAGGAAAATGGGAAAAAATTGAAACGGACCATTTTGTGGATATATTTTCGTAGTTTGACCCTATGGGTTTATAGAATTGCAGAAAACTTCCTTTGGATCTGTCCGGACCTGAATTGGAGCAGATACCAGGGGACGCCCAATTACGTAAACTTCTAAAGGGAGCTATACAAGGAAAATGGGAAAAATTGAAATGGGCTATTTTGTGGATATATTCTTGTAGTTTGACCCTATAGGTTTATAGAATTGCATAAAACTTCATTTGGAGCTGTCCAGACCTGAATTGGAGCAGATACCAAGGGCCGCCCGATTACGTAAACTTCTAAAGGGTGCTATACAAGGAAAATGGAAAAAAATTGAAATGGACCATTTTGTGGATATATTCTCGTAGTTTGACCCTATGGGTTTATAGAATTGCAGAAAACTTCATTTGGAGCTGTCTAGAACTGAATTGGAGCAGATACCAGGGGACGCCCGATTACGTAAACTTCTAAAGGGTGCTATACAAGGAAAATGGAAAAAAATTGAAATGGGCCATTTTGTGGATATATTCTCGTAGTTTGACCCAACGGGTTTATAGAATTGCAGAAAACTTCATTTGGAGCTGTCCGGACCGGATTTGGAGCAGATACCAGGGGATGCCCGATTACTTAAACCTCTAAAGGGAGCCATACAATGAAAATGGGTAAAAATTGAAGTGGGGCATTTTGTGGATATTTTCTCGTAGCTTGACCTTATGGATTTGTAGAATTGCATAAAAGTTCATTTGGGGATGTCCGTGCCTTAATTGGAGCAGATACCAAGGGACGCCCGATCACGTTTACCTATAAAGGGTGCTATACAAGGAAAATGGGAAAAAATTGAAACGGGCCATTTTGTGGATACATTCTCGTAGTTTACCCTATGGTTTATAGAATTGCAGAAAAATTCAATTGGAGCTATCTAGACTTGAATTTGAGCAGATACCAAGGGACGCCCGATTACATTTACCTCTAAAGGCAGCTATACAAGGAAAATGGGAAAAAATTGAAACGGACCATTTTGTGGATATATTTTCGTAGTTTGACCCTATGAGTTTATAGAATTGCAGAAAACTTCCTTTGGATCTATCCGGACGTGAATTGGAGCAGATACCAGGGGACGCCCGATTACGTAAACTTCTAAAGGGAGCTATACAAGGAAAATGGGAAAATTGAAATGGGCCATTTTGTGGATATATTCTTGTAGTTTGACCCTATAGGTTTATAGAATTGTAGAAAACTTCATTTGGAGCTGTCCCGACCTGAATTGGAGCAGATACCAGGGGACCCCCGATTACGTAAACTTCTAAAGGGAGCTATACAAGGAAAATGGGAAAAAATTGGAATGGGCCATTTTGTGGATTTATTCTTGTAGTTTGAACCTATGGGTTTATAGAATTGCAGAAAACTTCATTTGGAGCTGTCCAGAACTGAATTGGAGCAGATACCAGGGGACGCCCGATTACGTAAACTTCTAAAGGGTGCTATACAAGGAAAATGGAAAAAAATTGAAATGGGCCATTTTGTGGATATATTCTCGTAGTTTGACCCAATGGGTTTATAGAATTGCAGAAAACTTCATTTGGAGCTGTCCGGACCTGATTTGGAGCAGATACCAGGGGACGCCCGATTACTTAAACCTCTAAAGGGAGCCATACAATGAAAATGGGTAAAAATTGAAGTGGGGCATTTTGTGGATATTTTCTCGTAGGTTGACCTTATGGGTTAGTAGAATTGCAGAAAAGTTCATTTGGGGATGTCCGTGCCTGAATTGGAGCAGATACCAAGGGACGCCCGATCACGTTTACCTATAAAGGGTGCTATACAAGGAAAATGGGAAAAAATTGAAACGGGCCATTTTGTGGATACATTCTCGTAGTTTTACCCTATGGGTTTATAGAATTGCAGAAAAATTCAATTGGAGCTATCTAGACTTGAATTTGAGCAGATACCAAGGGACGCCCGATTACATTTACCTCTAAAGGCAGCTATACAAGGAAAATGGGAAAAAACTGAAACAGACCATTTTGTGGATATATTTTCGTAGTTTGACCCTATGGGTTTATAGAATTGCAGAAAACTTCCTTTGGATCTGTCCGGACGTGAATTGGAGCAGATACCAGGGGACGCCCGATTACGTAAACTTCTAAAGGGAGCTATACAAGGAAAATGGGAAAATTGAAATGGGCCATTTTGTGGATATATTCTTGTAGTTTGACCCTATAGGTTTATAGAATTGCATAAAACTTCATTTGGAGCTGTCCAGACCTGAATTGGAGCAGATACCAAGGCACGCCCGATTACGTAAACTTCTAAAGGGTGCTATACAAGGAAAATGGAAAAAAATTGAAATGGACCATTTTGTGGATATATTCTCGTAGTTTGACCCTATGGGTTTATAGAATTGCAGAAAACTTCATTTGGAGCTGTCTAGAACTGAATTGGAGCAGATACCAGGGGAAGCCCGATTACGTAAACTTCTAAAGGGTGCTATACAAGGAAAATGGAAAAAATTTGAAATGGGCCATTTTGTGGATATATTCTCGTAGGTTGACCCAATGGGTTTATAGAATTGCAGAAAACTTCATTTGGAGCTGTCCGGACCTGATTTGGAGCAGATACCAGGGGACGCCCGATTACTTAAACCTCTAAAGGGAGCCATACAATGAAAATGGGTAAAAATTGAAGTGGGGCATTTTGTGGATATTTTCTCGTAGCTTGACCTTATGGGTTTGTAGAATTGCAGAAAAGTTCATTTGGGGATGTCCGTGCCTTAATTGGAGCAGATACCAAGGGACGCCCAATCACGTTTACCTATAAAGGGTGCTATACAAGGAAAATGGGAAAAAATTGAAACGGGCCATTTTGTGGATACATTCTCGTAGTTTTACCCTATGGGTTTATAGAATTGCAGAAAAATTCAATTGGAGCTATCTAGACTTGAATTTGAGCAGATACCAAGGGACGCCCGATTACATTTACCTCTAAAGGCAGCTATACAAGGAAAATGGGAAAAAATTGAAACGGACCATTTTGTGGATATATTTTCGTAGTTTGACCCTATGGGTATATAGAATTGCAGAAAACTTCATTTGGATCTGTCCGGACCTGAATTGGAGCAGATACCAGGGGACGCCCGATTACGTAAACTTCTAAAGGGTGCTATACAAGGAAAATGGAAAAAAATTGAAATGGACCATTTTGTGGATATATTCTCGTAGTTTGACCCTATATGTTTATAGAATTACAGAAAACTTCATTTGGAGCTGTCCAGAACTGAATTGGAGCAGATACCAGGGGACGCCCGATTACGTAAACTTCTAAAGGGTGCTATACAAGGAAAATGGAAAAAAAAAATTGAAATGGGCCATTTTGTGGATATATTCTCGTAGGTTGACCCAATGGGTTTATAGAATTGCAGAAAACTTCATTTGGAGCCGTCCGGGCTTGATTTGGAGCAGATACCAGGGGACGCCCGATTACTTAAACCTCTAAAGGGAGCCATACAATGAAAATGGGTAAAAATTGAAGTGGGGCATTTTGTGGATATTTTCTCGTAGCTTGACCTTATGGGTTTGTAGAATTGCAGAAAAGTTCATTTGGGAATGTCCGTGCCTGAATTGGAGCAGATACCAAGGGACGCCCGATCACGTGTACCTATAAAGGGTGCTATACAAGGAAAATGGGAAAAAATTGAAACGGGCCATTTTGTGGATACATTCTCGTAGTTTTACCCTATGGGTTTCTAGAATTGCAGAAAAATTCAATTGGAGCTATCTAGACTTGAATTTGAGCAGATACCAAGGGACGCCCGATTACATTTACCTCTAAAGGCAGCTATACAAGGAAAATGGGAAAAAACTGAAACAGACAAATTTGTGGATATATTTTCGTAGTTTGACCCTATGGGTTTATAGAATTGCAGAAAACTTCCTTTGGATCTGTCCGGACGTGAATTGGAGCAGATACCAGGGGACGCCCGATTACGTAAACTTCTAAAGGGAGCTATACAAGGAAAATGGGAAAATTGAAATGGGCCATTTTGTGGATATATTCTTGTAGTTTGACCCTATAGGTTTATAGAATTGCATAAAACTTCATTTGGAGCTGTCCAGACCTGAATTGGAGCAGATACCAAGGGACGCCCGATTACGTAAACTTCTAAAGGGTGCTATACAAGGAAAATGGAAAAAAATTGAAATGGACCATTTTGTGGATATATTCTCGTAGTTTGACCCTATGGGTTTATAGAATTGCAGAAAACTTCATTTGGAGCTGTCTAGAACTGAATTGGAGCAGATACCAGGGGAAGCCCGATTACGTAAACTTCTAAAGGGTGCTATACAAGGAAAATGGAAAAAATTTGAAATGGGCCATTTTGTGGATATATTCTCGTAGGTTGACCCAATGGGTTTACAGAATTGCAGAAAACTTCATTTGGAGCTGTCCGGACCTGATTTGGAGCAGATACCAGGGGACGCCCGATTACTTAAACCTCTAAAGGGAGCCATACAATGAAAATGGGTAAAAATTGAAGTGGGGCATTTTGTGGATATTTTCTCGTAGCTTGACCTTATGGGTTTGTAGAATTGCAGAAAAGTTCATTTGGGGATGTCCGTGCCTTAATTGGAGCAGATACCAAGGGACGCCCAATCACGTTTACCTATAAAGGGTGCTATACAAGGAAAATGGGAAAAAATTGAAACGGGCCATTTTGTGGATACATTCTCGTAGTTTTACCCTATGGGTTTATAGAATTGCAGAAAAATTCAATTGGAGCTATCTAGACTTGAATTTGAGCAGATACCAAGGGACGCCCGATTACATTTACCTCTAAAGGCAGCTATACAAGGAAAATGGGAAAAAATTGAAACGGACCATTTTGTGGATATATTTTCGTAGTTTGACCCTATGGGTATATAGAATTGCAGAAAACTTCATTTGGATCTGTCCGGACCTGAATTGGAGCAGATACCAGGGGACGCCCGATTACGTAAACTTCTAAAGGGTGCTATACAAGGAAAATGGAAAAAAATTGAAATGGACCATTTTCTGGATATATTCTCGTAGTTTGACCCTATGTGTTTATAGAATTACAGAAAACTTCATTTGGAGCTGTCCAGAACTGAATTGGAGCAGATACCAGGGGACGCCCGATTACGTAAACTTCTAAAGGGTGCTATACAAGGAAAATGGAAAAAAAAATTGAAATGGGCCATTTTGTGGATATATTCTCGTAGGTTGACCCAATGGGTTTATAGAATTGCAGAAAACTTCATTTGGAGCCGTCCGGGCTTGATTTGGAGCAGATACCAGGGGACGCCCGATTACTTAAACCTCTAAAGGGAGCCATACAATGAAAATGGGTAAAAATTGAAGTGGGGCATTTTGTGGATATTTTCTCGTAGCTTGACCTTATGGGTTTGTAGAATTGCAGAAAAGTTCATTTGGGAATGTCCGTGCCTGAATTGGAGCAGATACCAAGGGACGCCCGATCACGTGTACCTATAAAGGGTGCTATACAAGGAAAATGGGAAAAAATTGAAACGGGCCATTTTGTGGATACATTCTCGTAGTTTTACCCTATGGGTTTATAGAATTGCAGAAAAATTCAATTGGAGCTATCTAGACTTGAATTTGAGCAGATACCAAGGGACGCCCGATTACATTTACCTCTAAAGGCAGCTATACAAGGAAAATGGGAAAAAACTGAAACAGACCATTTTGTGGATATATTTTCGTAGTTTGACCCTATGGGTTTATAGAATTGCAGAAAACTTCCTTTGGATCTGTCCGGACGTGAATTGGAGCAGATACCAGGGGACGCCCGATTACGTAAACTTCTAAAGGGAGCTATACAAGGAAAATGGGAAAATTGAAATGGGCCATTTTGTGGATATATTCTTGTAGTTTGACCCTATAGGTTTATAGAATTGCATAAAACTTCATTTGGAGCTGTCCAGACCTGAATTGGAGCAGATATCAAGGGACGCCCGATTACGTAAACTTCTAAAGGGTGCTATACAAGGAAAATGGAAAAAAATTGAAATGGACCATTTTGTGGATATATTCTCGTAGTTTGACCCTATGGGTTTATAGAATTGCAGAAAACTTCATTTGGAGCTGTCTAGAACTGAATTGGAGCAGATACCAGGGGAAGCCCGATTACGTAAACTTCTAAAGGGTGCTATACAAGGAAAATGGAAAAAATTTGAAATGGGCCATTTTGTGGATATATTCTCGTAGGTTGACCCAATGGGTTTATAGAATTGCAGAAAACTTCATTTGGAGCTGTCCGGACCTGATTTGGAGCAGATACCAGGGGACGCCCGATTACTTAAACCTCTAAAGGGAGCCATACAATGAAAATGGGTAAAAATTGAAGTGGGGCATTTTGTGGATATTTTCTCGTAGCTTGACCTTATGGGTTTGTAGAATTGCAGAAAAGTTCATTTGGGGATGTCCGTGCCTTAATTGGAGCAGATACCAAGGGACGCCCAATCACGTTTACCTATAAAGGGTGCTATACAAGGAAAATGGGAAAAAATTGAAACGGGCCATTTTGTGGATACATTCTCGTAGTTTTACCCTATGGGTTTATAGAATTGCAGAAAAATTCAATTGGAGCTATCTAGACTTGAATTTGAGCAGATACCAAGGGACGCCCGATTACATTTACCTCTAAAGGCAGCTATACAAGGAAAATGGGAAAAAATTGAAACGGACCATTTTGTGGATATATTTTTGTAGTTTGACCCTATGGGTATATAGAATTGCAGAAAACTTCATTTGGATCTGTCCGGACCTGAATTGGAGCAGATACCAGGGGACGCCCGATTACGTAAACTTCTAAAGGGTGCTATACAAGGAAAATGGAAAAAAATTGAAATGGACCATTTTGTGGATATATTCTCGTAGTTTGACCCTATGTGTTTATAGAATTACAGAAAACTTCATTTGGAGCTGTCCAGAACTGAATTGGAGCAGATACCAGGGGACGCCCGATTACATAAACTTCTAAAGGGTGCTATACAAGGAAAATGGAAAAAAAAATTGAAATGGGCCATTTTGTGGATATATTCTCGTAGGTTGACCCAATGGGTTTATAGAATTGCAGAAAACTTCATTTGGAGCCGTCCGGGCTTGATTTGGAGCAGATACCAGGGGACGCCCGATTACTTAAACCTCTAAAGGGAGCCATACAATGAAAATGGGTAAAAATTGAAGTGGGGCATTTTGTGGATATTTTCTCGTAGCTTGACCTTATGGGTTTGTAGAATTGCAGAAAAGTTCATTTGGGAATGTCCGTGCCTGAATTGGAGCAGATACCAAGGGACGCCCGATCACGTGTACCTATAAAGGGTGCTATACAAGGAAAATGGGAAAAAATTGAAACGGGCCATTTTGTGGATACATTCTCGTAGTTTTACCCTATGGGTTTATAGAATTGCAGAAAAATTGAATTGGAGCTATCTAGACTTGAATTTGAGCAGATACCAAGGGACCCCCGATTACATTTACCTCTAAAGGCAGCTATACAAGGAAAATGGGAAAAAATTGAAACGGACCATTTTGTGGATATATTTTCGTAGTTTGACCCTATGGGTTTATAGAAATGCAGAAAACTTCCTTTGGATCTGTCCGGACCTGAATTGGAGCAGATACCAGGGGACGCCCGATTACGTAAACTTCTAAAGGGAGCTATACAAGGAAAATGGGAAAAATTGAAATGGGCTATTTTGTGGATATATTCTTGTAGTTTGACCCTATAGGTTTATAGAATTGCATAAAACTTCATTTGGAGCTGTCCAGACCTGAATTGGAGCAGATACCAAGGGCCGCCCGATTACGTAAACTTCTAAAGGGTGCTATACAAGGAAAATGGAAAAAAATTGAAATGGACCATTTTGTGGATATATTCTCGTAGTTTGACCCTATGGGTTTATAGAATTGCAGAAAACTTCATTTGGAGCTGTCTAGAACTGAATTGGAGCAGATACCAGGGGAAGCCCGATTACGTAAACTTCTAAAGGGTGCTATACAAGGAAAATGGAAAAAATTTGAAATGGGCCATTTTGTGGATATATTCTCGTAGGTTGACCCAATGGGTTTATAGAATTGCAGAAAACTTCATTTGGAGCTGTCCGGACCTGATTTGGAGCAGATACCAGGGGACGCCCGATTACTTAAACCTCTAAAGGGAGCCATACAATGAAAATGGGTAAAAATTGAAGTGGGGCATTTTGTGGATATTTTCTCGTAGCTTGACCTTATGGATTTGTAGAATTGCATAAAAGTTCATTTGGGGATGTCCGTGCCTTAATTGGAGCAGATACCAAGGGACGCCCGATCACGTTTACCTATAAAGGGTGCTATACAAGGAAAATGGGAAAAAATTGAAACGGGCCATTTTGTGGATACATTCTCGTAGTTTTACCCTATGGGTTTATAGAATTGCAGAAAAATTCAATTGGAGCTATCTAGACTTGAATTTGAGCAGATACCAAGGGACGCCCGATTACATTTACCTCTAAAGGCAGCTATACAACGAAAATGGGAAAAAATTGAAACGGACCATTTTGTGGATATATTTTCGTAGTTTGACCCTATGGGTATATAGAATTGAAGAAAACTTCATTTGGATCTGTCCGGACCTGAATTGGAGCAGATACCAGGGGACGCCCGATTACGTAAACTTCTAAAGGGTGCTATACAACGAAAATGGAAAAAAATTGAAATGGACCATTTTGTGGATATATTCTCGTAGTTTGACCCTATGTGTTTATAGAATTGCAGAAAACTTCATTTGGAGCTGTCCAGAACTGAATTGGAGCAGATACCAGGGGACGCCCGATTACGTAAACTTCTAAAGGGTGCTATACAAGGAAAATGGAAAAAAATTGAAATGGGCCATTTTGTGGATATATTCTCGTAGGTTGACCCAATGGGTTTATAGAATTGCAGAAAACTTCATTTGGAGCCGTCCGGGCCTGATTTGGAGCAGATACCAGGGGAAGCCCGATTACTTAAACCTCTAAAGGGAGCCATACAATGAAAATGGGTAAAAATTGAAGTGGGGCATTTTCTGGATATTTTCTCGTAGCTTGACCTTATGGGTTTGTAGAATTGCAGAAAAGTTCATTTGGGGATGTCCGTGCCTGAATTGGAGCAGATACCAAGGGACGCCCGATCACGTGTACCTATAAAGGGTGCTATACAAGGAAAATGGGAAAAAACTGAAACGGGCCATTTTGTGGATACATTCTCGTAGTTTTACCCTATGGGTTTATAGAATTGCAGAAAACTTCAATTGGAGCTATCTAGACTTGAATTTGAGCAGATACCAAGGGACCCCCGATTACATTTACCTCTAAAGGCAGCTATACAAGGAAAATGGGAAAAAATTGAAACGGACCATTTTGTGGATATATTTTCGTAGTTTGACCCTATGGGTTTATAGAATTGCAGAAAACTTCATTTGGATCTGTCCGGACCTGAATTGGAGCAGATACCAGGGGACGCCCGATTACGTAAACTTCTAAAGGGAGCTATACAAGGAAAATGGGAAAAATTGAAATGGGCCATTTTGTGGATATATTCTTGTAGTTTGACCCTATAGGTTTATAGAATTTCATAAAACTTCATTTGGAGCTGTCCAGACCTGAATTGGAGCAGATACCAAGGGACGCCCGATTACGTAAACTTCTAAAGGGTGCTATACAAGGAAAATGGAAAAAAATTGAAATGGACCATTTTGTGGATATATTCTCGTAGTTTGACCCTATGGGTTTATAGAATTGCAGAAAACTTCATTTGGAGCTGTCCAGACCTGATTTGGAGCAGATACCAGGGGACGCCCGATTACGTAAACCTCTAAAGGGAGCTATACAATGAAAATGGGTAGAAATTGAAGTGGGGCATTTTGTGGATATTTTCTCGTAGCTTGACCTTATGGGTTTATAGAATTGCAGAAAAGTTCATTTGGGGATGTCCGTGCCTGAATTGAAGTAGATAGCAGGGGACGCCCGATCACGTTTACCTCTAAAGGGAGCTATACAAGGAAAATGGGAAAAAATTGAAACGGGCCATTTTGTTGATACATTGTTGTAGTTTTACCCTATGGGTTTATAGAATTGCAGAAAACTTCATTTGGAGCTGTTTGGACCGGAATTGGAGCAGATACCAAGGGACGCCCGATTACGTAAACCTCTAAAAGGAACTATACTAGGAAAATGGATAAAAATTGAAGCCGACCATTTTATGGATATTTTCTCGTAGTTTGACCTTATGGGTTTATAAAATTGCAGAAAACTTCATTTGTAGCTGTCCAGACCTGAATTGGAGCAGATACCAGGGGACGCCCGATTACGTAAACCTCTAAACGGAGCTATACAAGGAAAATGGGAAAAAATTGAATGGGCCATTTTGTGGATATATTCTCATAGTTTGACCCTATGGGTTTATAGAATTGCAGAAAACTTCATTTGGAGCTGTCCGGACCTGAATTGGAGCAGATACCAGGGGACGCCCGGTTACGTAAACCTCTAAAGTGAGCTATACAAGGAAAATGGGTAAAAATTGAAGCGGGCCATTTTGTAGATATTTTCTCGTAGCTTGTCCTTATGGGTTTATAGAATTGCAGAAAACTTCATTTGGAGTTGTCCGGACCTGAATCGGAACAGATACCAGGGGACGCCCGATTACGTAAACCTCTAAAGGGAGGTATACAAAGAAAATGGGTAAAAATTGAAGCGAACCATTTTATGGATATTTTCTCGTAGTTTGACCTTATGGGTTTATAGAATTGCAGAAAACTTCATTTGGAGCTGTCCAGACCTAAATTGGAGCAGTTACCAGGGGACGCCCGATTACGTAAACCTCTAAAGGGAGCTATACAAGGAAAATGGAGAAAAATTAAAGCGGGCCATTATGTGGATATTTTCTCGTAGCTTGACCTTATGGGTTTATAGAATTGCAGTAAAATTCATTTGGGGATGTCCGTGCCTAAATTAGAGCAGATACCAGGGGATGCTCGATTACGTTTACCTCTAAAGGGAGCTATACAGGGAAAATGGGGAAAATTGAAACCTGCCATTTTGTGTATATTTTCTCGTAGTTTGACCCTATGGGTTTATATAATTGCATAAAACTTCATTTGGAGCTGTCCGGACCTGAATTGGAGCAGATACCAGGGGACGCCCGATTACGTAAACCTCTAAAGGGAGCTATACAAGGAAAATGGAGAAAAATTAAAGCGGGCCATTTTGTGGATATTTTCTCGTAGCTTGACCTTATGGGTTTATAGAATTGCAGTAAAGTTCATTTGGGGATGTCCGTGCCTGAATTGGAGCAGATACCAGGGGACGCCCGATCATGTTTACCTCTAATGGGAGCTATACAAGGAAAATGGGAAAAAATTGAAACGGGCCATTTTGTGGATATATTCTCGTAGTTTGACCCTATGGGTTTATAGAATTGCAGAAAACTTAATTTGGAGCTGTTTGGGCCTGAATTGGAGCAGATACCAGGGGACGCCCTATTACGTAAATCTCTAAAGGGAGCTATCCAAGGAAAATGGGTAAAAATTGAAGCGGGCCATTTTATGGATATTTTCTCGTAGTTTGACCTTATGGGTTTATAGAATTGCAGAAAATTTCATTTGGAACTGTCCAGACCTGAATTGGAGCAGATACCACGGGACACCCGATTACGTAAACCTCTATAGGGAGCTATACAAGGAAAATGGGTAAAAATTGAAGCCGACTATTTGATGTATATTTTCTCGTAGTTTGAGTTCTGGGTTTATAGAATTGCAGAAAACTTCATTTGGAGCTGTCCAGACCTGAATTGGAGCAGATACCAGGGGACGCCCGATTACGTAAACCTCTAAAGGGTGCTATAAAAGGAAAATGGGAAAAAATTGAAATGGGCCATTTTGTGGATATATTCTCGTAGTTTGACCCTATGGGTTTATAGAATTGCAGAAAACTTCATTTGGAGCTGTCCGGACCTGAATTGGAGCAGATACCAGGGGACGCCCGATTACATAAACCTCTATAGGGAGCTATACAAGGAAAATGGGTCAAAATTGAAGCGGACCATTTTATGGATATTTTCTCGTAGTTTGAGTTATGGGTTTATAGAATTGCAGAAAACTTCATTTGGAGCTGTCCAGACCTGAATTGGAGCAGATACCAGGGGACGCCCGATTACGTAAACCTCTAAAGGGTGCTATAAAAGGAAAATGGGTAAAAATTGAAGCGGGCCATTTTGTAGATATTTTCTCTAGCTTGTCCTTATGGGTTTATAGAATTGCAGAAAACTTCATTTGGAGTTGTCCGGACCTGAATCGGAGCAGATACCAGGGGACGCCCGATTACGTAAACCTCTAAAGGGAGGTATACAAAGAAAATGGATAAAAATTGGAGCGAACCATTTTATGGATATTTTCTCGTAGTTTGACCTTATGGGTTTATAGAATTGCAGAAAACTTCATTTGGAGCTGTCCAGACCTAAATTGGAGCAGTTACCAGGGGACGCCCGATTACGTAAACCTGTAAAGGGAGCTATACAAGGAAAATGGAGAAAAATTAAAGCGGGCCATTTTGTGGATATTTTCTCGTAGCTTGACCTTATGGGTTTATAGAATTGCAGTAAAGTTCATTTGGGGATGTCCATGCCTAAATTAGAGCAGATACCAGGGGATGCTCGATTACGTTTACCTCTAAAGGGAGCTATACAGGGAAAATGGGGAAAATTGAAACCTGCCATTTTGTGTATATTTTCTCGTAGTTTGACCCTATGGGTTTATATATTTGCATAAAACTTCATTTGGAGCTGTCGGGACCTGAATTGGAGCAGATACAAGGGGACGCCCGATTACGTAAACCTCTAAAGAGAGCTATACAAGGAAAATGGGTAAAAATTGATGTGGGCCATTTTGTGGATATTTCCCCGTAGCTTGACCTTATGGGTTTGTAGAATTGCAGAAAAGTTCATTTGGGGATGTCCGTGCCTGAATTGGAGCAGATACCAGGGGACGCCCGATCACGTTTACCTCTAATGGGAGCTATACAAGGAAAATGGGAAAAAATTGAAACGGACCATTTTGTGGATATATTCTCGTAGTTTGACCCTATGGGTTTATAGAATTGCAGAAAACTTAATTTGGAGCTGTTTGGGCCTGAATTGGAGCAGATACCAGGTGACGCCCTATTACGTAAATCTCTAAAGGGAGCTATCCAAGGAAAATGGGTAAAAATTGAAGCGGGCCATTTTATGGATATTTTCTCGTAGTTTGACCTTATGGGTTTATAGAATTGCAGAAAATTTCATTTGGAACTGTCCAGACCTGAATTGGAGCAGATACCACGGGACACCCGATTACGTAAACCTCTATAGGGAGCTATACAAGGAAAATGGGTAAAAATTGAAGCCGACTATTTGATGTATATTTTCTCGTAGTTTGAGTTCTGGGTTTATAGAATTGCAGAAAACTTCATTTGGAGCTGTCCCGACCTGAATTGGAGCAGATACCAGGGAACGCCCGATTACGTAAACCTCTAAAGGGAGCTATACAAGGAAAATGGGAAAAAATTGAAATGGGCCATTTTGTGGATATATTCTCGTAGTTTAACCCTATGGGTTTATAGAATTGCAGAAAACTTCTTTTGGAGCTGTCCAGACCTGAATTGGAGCAGATACCAGGGGACGCCTGATTACGTTTACCTCTAAAGGGAGCTATACAAGGAAAATGGGAAGAAATTGAAACGGACCATTTTGTGGATATATTCTCGTAGTTTGACCCTATGGGTTTATAGAATTGCAGAAAACTTCATTTGGAGCTGTTCGGACCTGAATTGGAGCAGATACCAGGGGAT
Source organism: Heracleum sosnowskyi (assembly GCA_030848705.1). Lineage (NCBI taxonomy): Eukaryota > Viridiplantae > Streptophyta > Magnoliopsida > Apiales > Apiaceae > Heracleum > Heracleum sosnowskyi. Next base: position 54,324,969 of record CM061238.1, on the reverse strand, counting down.
GCCCGATTACGTTAACTTCTAAAGGGAGCTATACAAGGAAAATGGGAAAAAATTGAAATGGGCCATTTTTTGGATATATTCTCGTAGACATCTAGAACTTAGACACCTATAATTTAGACTAGATCTGATAGTTTGGTGTAGGATAGATTTATTATTGTCTTTTAATACAACTTCTTTATTCTATTCAAACACATTTGCTTGCATTCTTTATATTTAATTGTTTTGTTTCTTCTGTCATGTCTATCTAATTTAATTCTCCTAGGATGAAGATGAAGTTAATTTAATTATTGTTGATATCTTCTTGTTCCTATTAATTGGTTCTCATAATTTTTCTTGGTGCTTAATTGTTCAATTGACAAAGTGATTTTGATATATTATTGTTACCGGATTTATTTTTCATAGCCTATGCTTGCTCCTTGAAGTTTTGATAGGTTATTGTTAGATAACAAGTTGCATAGTATATGCTTGTCTCGTTAATTGATATATCTTATTTGTGAAGTAAAGAGAATTGATTTTAGGGCGAGTTTATATTAACTGTGACAATGGATTCGGATTCCTAGGTTTTCCTTATCTGATTTTAATTGTTAATTAGGTTAAACAAATCTCATCTCAAATCTTATTTGTCTAGTTCGCCCGAGTTAATTGTTAGGGTTTCGAAAATTCATAGTCTCTGTGGATCGATCTGTGATTGCTACAACTAAACACTGTGTGCTTGCAGTTTACATTATTTTTACACATCAGTAACCGGGCGTCCCCTGGTATCTACTCCAATTCAGGCCCAGACAACTCCAAATGAAGTTTTCATCAATTCTATAAACCCATAGGGTCAAGTTACGAGAAAATATCCACAAAATGGTCCGCTTCAATTTTTACCCATTTTCCTTGTATAGCTCCATTTAGTGGTAAACCTAATCGGGCGTCCCCTGGTATGTGCTCCGATTCAGGCACGGACATCCCCAAATGAACTTTTCTGCAATTCTATAAACCCATAGTGTCAAACTACGAGAAAATATCCATAAAATGGCTTGCTTCAATTTTTCCCCAATTTTTTTGTATAGCTCTCTTTAGCGGTAAACGTAATTGGGCGTCCCCTGGTATCTACCTCGATTCAGGATCGGACATCCCCAAAATGAACGTTTCAGCAATTCTATAAACCCATAGGGTCAAGCTACGAGAAAATATCCACAAAACGGTCCGCTTCAATTTTTCCTCATTTTCCTTGTATAGCTTCCTTTAGAGGTATACGTAACCGGGCGTCCCCTAGTATCTGTTCCAATTCAGGCCCGGACCGCTCCAAATGAAGTTTTCTGCAATTCTATAAACCCATTGGGTCAAACTATGAGAAAATATCCACAAAATGGCCCGATTCAAATTTTCCCCATTTTCCTTGTATAGCTCCCTAGAGGTAAACGTAATCGGGCATCCCCTAGTATCTGCTCCAATTCAGGCACATACATCCCCAAATGAACTTTTCTTTAATTCTATAAACCCATAGAGTCAAACTAGGAGAAAATATTCACAAAATGGCTCGCTTCAATTTTTCCCCATTTTCCTTGTATATCTCCCTTTAGAGGTATACGTAATCGGGCGTCCCCTCGTATCTACTACAATTCAAGCCCAGACAGCTCCAACTGAAATTTTCTGCAATTCTATAAACCCATAGTGTCAAACTACGAGAAAATATCCATAAAATGGGCCGCTACAATTTTTTCCCATTTTTTTGTATAGCTCCCCTTAGAGGTAAACGTAATCGGGCGTCAACTGGTATCTGCCTCGATTCAGGTCCAGACATCCCCAAATGAACTTTTCAGCAATTCTATAAACCTATAGGGTCAAGCTACGAGAAAATATCCATAAAATTGCCCGCTTCAATTTTTACCCATTTTTCTTGTATAGCTCCCTTTAGAGGTAAACCTAATCAGGCGTCCCCTGGTATCTGCTGCGATTCAGGCACGGACATCCCCAAATGAACTTTTCAGCAATTCTATAAACTCATAGGGTCAAGCTACGAGAAAATATCCACAAAACGGCCCGCTTCAATTTTTCCCTATTTTCCTTGTATAGCTCCCTTTAGAGGTATACGTAACCGGGCGTCCCCTAGTATTTGTTCCAATTCAGGCCCGGACCGCTCCAAATGAAGTTTTCTGCAATTCTATAAACCCATTGGGTCAAACTACGAGAAAATATCCACAAAATGGCTCGCTTCAATTTTTACCCATTTTTCTTGTATAGCCCCCTTTAAAGGTATACGTAATCGGGCTTCCCCTGTTATCTGCTCCAATTCAGGCCCAGACAGCTCCAAATCTAGTTTTCTGCAATTCTATAAACCAATAGGGTCAAACTACGAGAAAATATCCACAAAATGGCCCGATTCAAATTTTCCCCATTTTCCTTGTATAGCTCCCTTCAGAGGTAAACGTAATCGGGCATCCCCTGTTATCTGCACCAATTCAGGCACAGACATCCCCAAATGAACTTTTCTTAAATTCTATAAACCCATAGAGTCAAGCTAGGAGAAAATATTCACAAAATGGCCCGCTTCAATTTTTCCCCATTTTCCTTGTATATCTCCCTTTAGAGGTATACGTAATCGGGCGTCCCCTGGTATCTACTCCAATTCAGGCCCAGACAGCTCCAAATGAAATTTTCTGCAATTCTATAAACCCATAGTGTCAAACTACGAGAAAATATCCATAAAATGGCCCGCTTCAATTTCTTCCCATTTTTTGTATAGCTCCCTTTAGAGGTAAACGTAATCGGGCGTCCCTTGGTATCTGCCTCGATTCAGGTGCGGACATCCCGAAATGAACTTTTCAGCAATTCTATAAACCTATAGGGTCAAGCTACGAGAAAATATCCATAAAATGGCCCGCTTCAATTTTTACCCATTTTCCTTGTATAGCTCACTTTAGAGGTAAACCTAATCAGGCGTCCCTTGGTATCTGCTCCGATTCAGGCACGGACATCCCCAAATAAACTTTTCTGCAATTATATAAACCCATAGGGTCAAGCTACGAGACAATATCCACAAAACGGCCCGCTTCAATTTTCTCCATTTTCCTTGTATAGCTCCCTTTAGAGGTATACGTAATCGGGCGTCCCGTGGTATCTGCCCCAATTCAGGTCCGGACATCCCCAAATGAACTTTTCAGCAATTCTATAAAACCATAGGGTCAAGCTACGACAAAATATCCACAAAATGGACCCCTTCAATTTTTACCTATTTTCCTTGTATAGATCCCTTTAGAGGTAAACGTAATCGGGCGTCCCCTTGTATCTGCTCCAATTCAGGCACGGACATCCCCAAATGAACTTTTCTGCAATTCTATAAACCCATAGGGTCAAGCTACGAGCAAATATTCACAAAATGGCCCGCTTCAATTTTTCCCCATTTTCCTTGTATAGCTCCCTTTACAGGTATACGTAACCGGGCGTCCCCAGGTATCTGCTCCAATTCAGGTCTGGACAGCTACAAATAAAGTTTTCTGCAGTTTTATAAACCCATAGTGTCAAACTACGAGAAAATATCCATAAAATGGTCCGCTTCAATTTTTCCCCATTTTTTTTGTATAGGTCCCTTTAGAGGAAAACGTAATCGGGTGTCCCCTGGTATCTGCCTCGATTCTGGTCCGGACATCCCCAAATGAACTTTTCAGCAATTCTATAAACCTATAGGGTCAAGTTACGAGAAAATATCCACAAAATGGCCCGCTTCAATTTTTACCCATTTTCCTTGTATAGCTCCCTTTAGGGGTAAACCTAATCGGGCGTCCCCTGGTATCTGCTCCGATTCAGGGACGGACATCCCCAAATGAACTTTTCTGCAATTCTGTAAACCCATAGTGTCAAACTACTAGAAAATATCCATAAAATGGCCCGCTTCAATTTTTCCCCAATTTTTTTTGTATAGCTCTCTTTAGCGGTAAACGTTATTGGGCGTCCCCTGGTATCTGCCTCGATTCAGGTCCGGACATCCCCAAATGAACTTTTCAGCAAATCTATAAACTCATATGGTCAAGCTACGAGAAAATATCGACAAAATGGCCCGCTTCAATTTTTACCCATTTTCCTTGTATAGCTCCCTTTAGAGGTAAACCTAATCGGGCGTCCCCTGGTATCTGCTCCGATTCAGGCACAGACATCTCCAAATGAACTTTTCTGCAATTATATAAACCCAATAGGGTCAAGCTACGAGACAATATCCACAAAACTGCCCGCTTCAATTTTCTCCATTTTCCTTGTATAGCTCCCTTTAGAGGTATACGTAACCGGGCGTCCCCCAGTATCTGTTCCAATTTAGGCCCGGACAGCTCCAAATGAATTTTTCTGCAATTCTATAAACCCATAGGGTCAAACTACGAGAAAATATACACAAAATGGCTCGCTTCAATTTTTACCCATTTTTCTTGTATAGCTCCCTTTAGAGGTATACGTAATCGAGCGTCCCCTGTTATCTGCTCCAATTCAGGCCCGGACAGCTCCAAATGAAGTTTTCTGCAATTCTATAAACCCATAGTGTCAAACTACGAGAAAATATCCATAAAATGGCCCGCTTCAATTTTTCCCCATTTTTTTGTATAGCTCCCTTTAGAGGTAAACGTAATAGGGCGTCCCCTGGTATTTGCCTCGATTCAGGTCCGGATATCCCCAAATGAACTTTTCAGCAATTAAATAAACCCATAGGGTCAAGCTACGAGAAAATATCCACAAAATGGTCCACTTCAATTTTTACCCATTTTCCGTGTATAGCTCCTTTTAGAGGTAAAGCTAATCGGGCGTCCCCTGGTATCTGCTCCGATTCAGGCACGGACATCCCCAAATGAAATTTTCTGCAAATCTATAAACCCATAGTGTCAAACAACGAGATTATATCCATAAAATGGCCCGCTTCAATTTTTCCACATTTTTTTTGTATAGCTCTCTTTAGCGCTAAACGTAATGGGGCGTCCCCTGGTATCTGCCTCGATTCAGGTACGGACATCCCCAAATGAACTTTTCAGTAATTCTATAAACCCATAGGGTCAACCTACAAGAAAATATCCACAAAATGACCCGCTTCAATTTTTACCCAATTTCCTTGTATAGTTCCCTTTAGAGGTAAACCTAATCGGGCGTCCCCTGGTATCTGCTCCGATTCAGGCACGAACATCCCCAAATGAACTTTTCTGCAATGATATAAACCCATAGGGTCAAGCTACGAGACAATATACACAAAACGGTCCGCTTCAATTTTCTCCATTTTCCTTGTATAGCTCCGTTTAGAGGTATACGTAATCGGGCGTCCCCTGGTATCTGCCCCAATTCAGGTCGAGGGTTCGGAGGAGAATTGGCCATTCAGGACATCCCCAAATAAACTTTTTAGCAATTCTAAAAACCCATAGGGTCAAGATACGAGAAAATATTCACAAAATGGCCCGCTTCAATTTTTACCTATTTTCCTTTTATAGATCCCTTTAGAGGTAAACGTAATCGGGCGTCCCCTTGTATCTGCTCCAATTCAGGCACGGACATCCCCAAATGAACTTTTCTGCAATTCTATAAACCCATAGGGTCAAGCTACGAGAAAATATTCACAAAATGGCCCGCTTCAATTTTTCCCCATTTTCCTTGTATACCTCCCTTTAAAGGTATACGTAACCGGGCGTCCCCATGTATCTGCCCCAATTCAGGTCCGGACATCCCCAAATGAACTTTTCAGCAATTCTATAAACCCATAGGGTCAAGCTACGAGAAAATATTCACAAAACACCCGGCTTCAATTTTTCCCCATTTTCCTTGTATAGCTCCCTTTAAAGGTATACGTAACCGGGCGTCCCCTGGTATCTGCTATAATTCAGGTCTGGACAACTACAAATGAAGTTTTTTGCAATTCTATAAACTAATAGGGTCAAACTACGAGAAAATATCCACAAAATGGCCTGCTTCAATTTTTACCTATTTTCCTTGTGTAGCTCCCTTTAGAGGTAAACGTAATCGGGCGTCCCCTGGTATCTGCTCCAATTCAGGCACGGACATCCCCAAATGAACTTTTCTGCAAATCTATAAACCCATAGGGTCAAGCTACGAGAATATATTCACAAAATGGCCCGCTTCAATTTTTCCCCATTTTCCTTGTATAGCTCCCTTTAAAGGTATACGTAACTGGGTGTCCCCTAGTATCTGCTCCAATTCAGGTCTGGACTGCTACCAATGAAGTTTTTTGCAATTCTATAAACCCATAGGGTCAAACTACGAGAAAATATCCACAAAATGGTCCGCTTCAATTTTTCCCCATTTTTCTTGTGTAACTCCCTTTAGAGGTAAACGTAATCGGGCATCTCTTGGTATCTGCTCCGATTCAGGCACGGACATCACAAAATGAACTTTTCAGCAATTCTATAAACCCCTAGGGTTAAGCTACAAGAAAATATCCACAAAATGTCCTCTGTATAGCTCCCTTTTGAGGTATATGTAATCGGGCGTCCCTTGGTATCTGCTCCAATTCAGGCCCGGACAGCTCCAAATGAAGTTTTCTGCAATTCTATAAACCCATTGGGTCAAACTACGAGAAAATATCCACAAAATGGCCTGCTTCAATTTTTCCCCATTTTTCTTCTATAGCTCCCTTTATAGGTAAACGTAATCGGGTGTCCCCTGGTATCTACTCCAATTCAGGCACGGACATCCCCAAATGAACTTTTCTGCAATTCTATAAACCCATAGGGTCAAGCTACGAGAAAATATCCACAAAACGGCCCGCTTCAATTTTTCCCCATTTTCCTTATATAGCTCCTTTTAGAGGAATACGTAACCGGGAGACCCCTAGAATTTGTTCCAATTCAGGCCCGGACATCTCCAAATGAAGTTTTCTGCAATTCTATAAACCCATAGGGTCAAACTATGAGAAAATATCCACAAAATGGCTCGCTTCAATTTTACCCATTTTTCTTGTATAGCTCCCTTTAGAGGTATACGTAATTGGGCGTCCCCTGTTATCTGCTCCTATTCAGGCCCGGACAGCTCCAAATGAAGTTTTCTGTAATGCTATAAACCCATAGGGTCAAACTACGAGAACATATCTACAAAATGGCCCGATTCAAATTTTCCCCATTTTCCTTGTATAGCTCCCTTTAGAGGTAAACGTAATTGGGCATCCCCTAGTATCTTCTCCAATTCAGGCACGGACATCCCCAAATGAAGTTTTCTTTAATCCTATAAACCCATAGAGTCGAGCTACGAGAAAATATTCACAAAATGGCCCGCTTCAATTTTTCCCCATATTTTTGTATAGCTCCCTTTAGAGGTAAACGTAATCGGGCGTCCCCTGGTATCTGCCTCGATTCAGGTCCGGACATCCCCAAATGAACTTTTCAGCAATTCTATAAACCCATAGGGTCAAGCTACGAGAAAATATCCACAAAATGGCCCACTTCAATTTTTACCCATTTTCCTTGTATAGCTCCCTTTAGAGGTAAACCTAATCGGCCATCCCCTGGTATCTGCTCTGATTCAGGCACGGACATCCCAAATTAACTTCTTTTTTTTTGCTAATTAAAAATTTTATAACTGAAAGAACAAGAACTACAAGTTTAAGAGGGGCATGCCCCAATAGATAGACAAAGGAGACGTGCTGTTCCCGAAACAAGCAACCAACTACGAACTAGGAACTAGGAACTAGTTACTAGTTAGCAAATACGTCCGAAAAAGCTAAAATACTAATAAATAGCTACAATAAGTGAATGGTCTTGAGCCGCTTTTACATAAAAACTTTTACAAGTAAACAGTTTTTCCTGCATAAGCTCCTTAACTCTTCGAATGGAAGACATAGTTGGGTGCCCAGGTCCTGAATTGTGTTATCTGAAGTTTCGCTCCTGCCATGTGTAGTAAACTGCAATTGCCAAGTAAACCCCAACCATTTGCTTCTTAATGCCACTGATAGTACCTGCAATAAAATCCCCTCCTTGACAAAGCCTCAAATCGCATTGTAGTGTAAAAGGGCATGCTGCCCTAACACGATCATAATATGGACAGTTCGAGAACAAATTTTGGATAGATTCATCCTCCCCTTGACAAAGAATACAAGTTGCATCAACATTCATGCCAAAGGCCACCACGCGGTCTTTAGTAAGGAGTCTATTTCTAAGGTCTAACCAAAGCGTAAAACTACACTTCGGGATAGGGAAAGAGTGCTACACTAAATCAGTCCAGGGGGATAAACCACCTGTAGCCCGAAGGGAGTCCCATATAGAGGAAATGGAGACATGTTTCGCGACCATACCTGCCCAAGTAAGGCTGTCTCTGTCATGGATATGGACCTCAACAAGAAGATTCCTTAACTCAATCAGTTCTGCATAGTTTGAGTTTGGCAAATGCCATTGCCCATTAGAGATAAAAAAACAACACTTCAGTAAGAGGATTAGACTCCGAGTGTGAGATGATATGGGTAGAGAACTGATCTATAATAGACCTATTTCTAAGCCACGGATCATGCCACATAAGAAACCCAGAATTTACACCCACTAAGTATCTGACCATAGGTTTAGCGTGAGCTCTAAAGTTTAATATTTTCCTGCCACCCCAAGAACATCTGTAGGGTAAAGGACAAGACCAGAAAGGCTTCCCCTTTAGAAGAGCCAAGCGAAACCACCGAACCCAATGTGAAGAGTCACCAGGTTGTATCATACGCCACAGTTGGTAGCCTATAGCTGCAGAATTCCATTCAAAGACATTCCTTAGCCCCAAACCTCCCTCACATTTTGGCTTGCAATAGTCCATCCAATTGACTTTGTGAAAAGCATTACCAGCAGAAGTCCCTCCCCAAAGAAATTTAAACATAATGGAGTTTACCTTTTTTAAGATATACTTTGGAAGAAATAGAAACATGCTCCAAAAACCCACAATACATGTCAGCACTGATCTAAGTAATTGCAATCTGCCCCCCTGATTAAGATACCGACATGTCCAAGATTCAATACGGGAGCAAAGTTTGTGGACCAGCGGAGAGCAATCTTGCGAGTTTAGTCTTCCCACTATCAGGGGAACAGCAAGATAGGTGATAGGAAATCCCCCTCTTTGAAATCCAGTTAACCTTAATATAGCGTTGATCTCTTCCTCAGGAACGTTGCCAAAAAATCACATGGATTTTGAGCAATTGGGGTGCAGGCCAGAAATTCCAGCAAAGCATGTGATACCTTTCATAAGAGCAGTTACAGAGCACAAGTCCCCCCTACTGAACAAAAGGATGTCGTCAGCAAAGGTCAAGTGGTGGATCTTTACTTCCTTGGTACGCCAATGATATTTAAACTCGGTTTCCTCTTCAACAGTTTTGTTTAAGCAAGCAGTCAAAACTTCCATTGCAATCACGAAGAGATAGAGAGAAAGTGGGTCACCTTGACGGAGCCCTGCCTCCCCTTTGAAATACCCCTCGAGAGAACCATTTACCTTCACAGAGTACATACAAGTCGTTATGCACGTTTTGATCCAGTTTAGAAAAGGCATGGGAAACCCAATTCTACGAAGTACTTCGAATAAAAAATCCCAGTCTAGGGAATCAAATGCCTTATGGATGTCCAATTTAACTGCACATCTTGGCTGGATATCTCGAAGGTGGTAATCCCGACACAAAGCTTGGGTGATGAAAATATTATCCCCAATTGAACGCTTGGGGACAGACGCCGATTGGGAAGGAGATATGAGGCTAGGAAGTACCATCTTAAGCCGTTGAGTGAGCAACTTAGTCACACATTTATATAGGACATTACAGCAAGAGATTGGCCAAAAGTGAGATATGAGAGATGGTTGAGGGATCTTCGGGACAAGGGTGATTGCTGCTGAGTTAATGATTCGAGGCATGTGGGTAGTCTCGAAGAAATGAAGAACAGCAGCAGTGATATCACTACCCACAATGGACCATGTATGCAAATAGAATTCTGTAGTAAACCAATCAGGACCCGGGCTACGACCCTTGGCCATTTTCTTAAGAGTTTTGAGAACATACATGCCCGTAAAAGGTTTGAGCAAGTCCTGAGCTTGAGAACTGGAAAGAGAAGGCAGGGTAATAGCCTCTAGAATAGTATCAACATGCTTTTTTTGACCAAGCAAATTCCGAAAGTATGAGGTAGCAGTAGCAGCAATACCCTGATGAGAAGTCTGTAGTGTCCCATAGTGTCAAACTACGAGAAAATATCCATAAAATGGCCCGCTTCAATTTTTCCACAATTTTTTTGTATAGCTCTCTTTAGCGTTAAACGTAATTGGGCGTCCCCTGGTATCTGCCTCGATTCAGGTCCGGACAACCCCAAATGAACTTTTCAGTAATTCTATAAACCCATAGGGTCAAACTACGAGTAAATACCCACAAAATGGCCCGCTTCAATTTTTACCCATTTTCTTTGTATAGCTCCCTTTAGAGGTAAACCTAATCGGGCGTCCCCTGGTATCTGCTCCGATTCAGGCACGAACATCCCCAAATGAACTTTTCTGCAATTATATAAACCCATAGGGTCAAGCTACGAGACAATATCCCCAAAATGACCCGCTTCAATTTTCTCCATTTTCCTTGTATAGCTCCCTTTAGAGGTATACGTAATCGGGCGTCCCCTGGTATCTGCCCCAATTCAGGTCCGGACATCCCCAAATGACCTTTTTAGCAATTCTATAAACCCATAGGGTCAAGCTACGAGAAAATATCCACAAAATGGCCTGCTTCAATTTTTACCTATTTTCCTTGTATAGCTCCCTTTAGAGGTAAACGTAATCGGGCGTCCCCTGGTATCTGCTCCAATTTAGGCACGGACATCCCAAAATGAACTTTTCTGCAATTCTATAAACCCATAGGGTCATGCTACGAGAAAATATTCACAAAATGGCCCGCTTCAATTTTTCCCCATTTTCCTTGTATAGCTCCCTAAAAGGTATATGTAACCGGGCGTCCCCTAATATCGGCTCTAATTCAGGTCTGGACAGCTACAAATGAAGTTTTTTGCAATTCTATAAACTCATAGGGTCAAACTACGAGAAAATATCCACAAAATGGCCCGATTCAAATTTTCCCCATTTTCCTTGAATAGCTCCCTTTATAGGTAAACGTAATCGGGCATTACCTAGTATCTGCTCCAATTCAGGCTCGGACATCCCCAAATGAACTTTTCTTTAATTCTATAAACCCATAGAGTCAAGCTACGAGAAAATATTCACAAAATGGTCTGCTTCAATTTTTCCCCGTTTTCCTTGTATAGCTCCCTTTAGAGGTATATGTAATCGGGCGTCCCCTGGTATCTACTACAATTCAGACCCAGACAGCTCCAAATGAAGTTTTCTGTAATTCTATAAACCCGTAGTGTCAAACTATGAGAAAATATCCATAAAATGGCCCGCTTCAATTTTTCCCCATTTTTTTGTATAGCTCCCTTTAGAGGTAAACGTAATCGGGCGTCACCTGGTATCTGCCTCGATTCAGGTCCGGACATCCCCAAATGAACTTTTCAGCAATTCTATAAACCCATAGGGTCAAGCTACGAGAAAATATCCACAAAATGGCCTGCTTTAATTTTTACCCATTTTCCTTGTATAACTCCCTTTAGAGGTAAACCTAATCGGGCGTCCCGTGGTATCTGCTCCGATTCAGGCACGGACATCCCCAAATGAACTTTTTTGCAATTATATAAACCCATAGGGTCAAGCTACGAGACATTATCCACAAAATTGCCAGCTTCAATTTTCTCCATTTTCCTTGTATATAGCTCCCTTTAGAAGTATACGTAATCGTGCGTCCCCTGGTATCTGCTCCAATTTAGGCACGGACATCCCCAAATGAACTTTTCTGCAATTCTATAAACCCAGAGGGTCAAGCTACGAGAAAATATTCACAAAATGGCCCGGTTCAATTTTTCCCAATTTTCCTTGTATAGCTCCCTTTAAAGGTATACGTAACCAGGCGTCCCTGGTATCTACTCCAATTCAGGTCTGGACAGCTACAAATGAAGTTTTTTACAATTCTATAAACCCATATGGTCAAACTACGAGAAAATATCCACAAAATGGCCCGCTTCAATTTTTCCCAATTTTCCCAATTTTCTTGTATAGCTCCCTTTAGACGTAAACATAATCGGGCGTCCCCTGGTATCAGCTCCGATTCTGGAAATGACATCTCTAAATGAACTTTTCTGCAATTATATAAACCCATAGGGTCAAGCTACGAGACCATATCCACAAAACGGCCTGCTTCAATTTTCTCCATTTTCCTTGTATAGGTCCCTATAGAGGTATACGTAATCGGGCGTCCCCTGGTATCTGCCCCGATTCAGGTCCAGACATCCCCAAATGAACTTTTCAGCAATTCTATAAACCCATAGGGTCAAGCTACGAGAAAATATTCACAAAATGGCCCGCTTCAATTTTTACCTAATTTCCTTGTATAGCTCCCTTTAGAGGTAAACGTAATCGGGCGTCCCTTAGTATCTGCTCCAATTCAGGCACGGACATCCCCAAATGAACTTTTCTGCAATTCTATAAACCCATAGTGTCCAACTATGAGAAAATATATATAAAATTGCCCACTTCAATTTTTCCCCATTTTTTTTGTATAGCTCTCTTTAGAGGTAAACGTAATCGGGCGTCCCTTGGTATCTTCCTCGATTCAAGTACGGATATCCCCAAATGAACTTTTCAGCAATTCTATAAACCCATAGGGTCAAACTACGAGAAACTATCCACCAAATGGCCCGCTTCAATTTTTACCCATTTTCCTTGTATAGCTCCCTTTAAAGGTAAACCTAATCGGGCATCCCCTAGTATCTGCTCCGATTCAGGCACGAAAATCCCCAAATGAACTTTTCTGCAATACTATAAACCCATAGGGTCAAGCTACGAGAAAATATCCACAAAATGGCCCGCTTCAATTTTTACCTATTTTCCTTGTATAGCTCCCTTTAGAGGTAAACGTAATCGGGCGTCCCCTGGTATCTGCCTCGATTCAGGTCCGGACATCCCCAAATGAACTTTTCAGCAATTCTATAAACCCATAGGGTCAAGCTACGAGAAAATATCCACAAAATGGACTGCTTCAATTTTTACCCATTTTCCTTGTATAGCTCCCTTTAGAGGTAAACCTAATCGGGCGTCCCGTGGTATCTGCTCCGATTCAGGCACGGACATCCCCAAATGAAATTTTTTGCAATTATATAAACCCATAGGGTCATGCTATGAGATATTATCCACAAAATTGCCAGCTTCAATTTTCTCCATTTTCCTTGTATACAGCTCCCTTTAGAGGTATACGTAATCGGGCGTCCCCTGGTATCTGCCCCGATTCAGGTCCGGACATCCCCAAATGAACTTTTCTGCAATTCTATAAACCCAGAGGGTCAAGCTACTAGAAAATATTCACAAAATGGCCCGCTTCAATTTTTCCCCATTTTCCTTGTAAAGCTCCCTTTAAAGGTATATGTAATCGGGCGTCCCCTGGTATCTGCTCCAATTCAGGTCTGGACAGCTACAAATGAAGTTTTTTGCAATTCTATAAACCCATAGGGTCAAACAACGAGAAAATATCCACAAAATGGCCCGATTCAATTTTTCCCCATTTTTCTTGAATAGCTCCCTTTATAGGTAAACGTAATCGGGCATCCCCTAGTATCTGCTCCAATTCAGGCATGGACATCCCCAAATGAACTTTTCTTTAATTCTATAAACCCATAGAGTCAAGCTACGAGAAAATATTCACAAAATGGACTGCTTCAATTTTTCCCCGTTTTCCTTGTATAGCTCCCTTTAGAGGTATATGTAATCGGGCGTCCCCTGGTATCTACTACAATTCAGACCGAGACAGCTCCAAATGAAGTTTTCTGTAATTCTATAAACCCGTAGTGTCAAACTATGAGAAAATATCCATAAAATGGCCCGCTTAAAATTTTCCCCATTTTTTTTGTATAGCTCCCTTTAAAGTTAAACGTAATCGAGTGTCCCCTGGTATCTGCCTCGATTCAGGTCCGGACATCCCCAAATGAACTTTTCAGAAATTCTATAAACCCATAGGGTCAAGCCACGAGAAAATATCCACAAAATGGCCGGCTTCAATTTTTACCCATTTTCCTTGTATAGCTCCCTTTAGAGGTAAACCTAATCGGGCTTCCCATGGTATCTGCTCCAATTCAGGCACGGACATCCCCAAATGAACTTTTTTGCAATTATATAAACCCATAGGTTCAAGCTACGAGACATTATCCACAAAATTGCCAGCTTCAATTTTCGCCATTTTCCTTGTGTATAGCTCCCTTAAGAGGTATACGTAATCGGGCGTCCCCTGGTATCTGCCCCGATTCAGGTCCGGACATCCCCAAATGAACTTTTCTGCAATTCTATAAACCCAGAGGGGCAAGCTACGAGAAAATATTCACAAAATGGCCCGCTTCAATTTTTCCCCATTTTCCTTGTATAGCTCCCATTAGAGGTAAACGTAATCGGGCGTCCCCTGGTATCTGCTCCAATTTAGGCACGGACATCCCCAAATGAACTTTTCTGCAATTCTATAAACCCAAAGGGTCAAGCTACGAGAAAATATTCACAAAATGGCCCGGTTTAATTTTTCCCCATTTTCCTTGTATAGCTCCCTTTAAAGGTATACGTAATCGGGCGTCCCTGGTATCTGCTCCAATTCAGGTCTGGACAGCTACAAATGAAGTTTTTTGCAATTCTATAAACCCATATGGTCAAACTACGAGAAAATATCCACAAAATGGCCCGCTTCAATTTTTCCCAATTTTCCTTGTATCGCTCCCTTTAGAGGTAAACCTAATCGGGCGTCCCCTGGTATCAGCTCCGATTTTGGCAATGACATCCCTAAATGAACTTTTCTGCAATTATATAAACCCATAGGGTCAAGCTACGAGACCATATCCACAAAATGGCCTGCTTCAATTTTCTCCATTTTCCTTGTATAGCTCCCTATAGAGGTATACGTAATCGGGCGTCCCCTGGTATCTGCCCCGATTCAGGTCCAGACATCCCCAAATGAACTTTACAGCTATTCTATAAACCCATAGGGTCAAGCTACGAGAAAATATCCACAAAATGTCCCGCTTAAATTTTTACCTATTTTCCTTTTATAGCTCCCTTTAGAGGTAAACGTAATCGGGCGTCCCCTGGTATCTGCTCCAATTCAGGCACGGACATCCCCAAATGAACTTTTCTGCAATTCTATAAACCCATAGTGTCCAACTACGAGAAAATATCTATAAAATGGCCCGCTTCAATTTTTCCCCATTTTTTTGTATAGCTCTCTTTAGAGGTAAACGTAATCGGGCGTCCCCTGGTATCTTCCTCGATTCAAGTACGGATATCCCCAAATGAACTTTTCAGCAATTCTATAATCCCATTGGGTCAAACTACGAGAAAATATCCACCAAATGGCCCGCTTCAAGTTTTACCCATTTTCCTTGTATAGCTCCCTTTAGAGGTAAACCTAATCGGGCATCCCCTAGTATCTGCTCCGATTCAGGCACGGAAATCCCCAAATGAACTTTTCTGCAATACTATAAACCCATAGGGTCAAGCTACGAGAAAATATCCACAAAATGGTCCGCTTCAATTTTTACCTGTTTTCCTTGTATAGCTCCCTTTAGAGGTAAACGTAATCGGGCGTCCCCTGGTATCTGCCTCGATTCAGGTCCGGAAATCCCCAAATGAACTTTTCAGCAATTCTATAAACCCATAGGGTCAAGCTACGAGAAAATATCCACAAAATGGCCTGCTTCAATTTTTACCCATTTTCCTTGTATAGCTCCTTTTAGAGGTAAACCTAATCGGGCGTCCCGTGGTATCTGCTCCGATTCAGGCACGGACATCCCCAAATGAACTTTTTTGCAATTATATAAACCCATAGGGTCATGCTACGAGAAAATATTCACAAAATGGCCCGCTTCAATTTTACCCCATTTTCCTTGTATAGCTCCCTTTAAAGGTATACGTAACCGGGCGTCCCCTGGTATCTGCTCCAATTCAGGTCTAGATAGCTACAAATGAAGTTTTTTGCAATTCTATAAACCCATAGGGTCAAACTACGAGAAAATATCCACAAAATGGCCCGATTCAATTTTTCCCCATTTTCCTTGAATAGCTCCCTTTATAGGTAAACGTAATCGGGCATCCCCTAGTATCTGCTCCAATTCAGGAATGGACATCCCCAAATGAACTTTTTTTTTAATTCTATAAACCCATAGAGTCAAGCTACGAGAAAATATTCACAAAATGGCCTGCTTCAATTTTTCCCTGTTTTCCTTGTATAGCTCCCTTTAGAGGTATATGTAATCGGGCGTCCCCTGGTATCTACTACAATTCAGACCGAGACAACTCCAAATGAAGTTTTCTATAATTCTATAAACCCGTAGTGTCAAACTATGAGAAAATATCCACAAAATGGCCCGCTTCAATTTTTACCTATTTTCCTTGTATAGCTCCCTATAGAGGTAAACGTAATCGGGCGTCCCCTGGTATCTGCTCCAATTCAGGCACGGACGTCCCCAAATGAACTTTTCTGCAATTCTATAAACCCATAGTGTCCAACTACGAGAAAATATCTATAAAATGGCCCGCTTCAATTTTTCCCCATTTTTTTTGTATAGCTCTCTTTAGAGGTAAACGTAATCGGGCGTCCCCTGGTATCTTCCTCGATTCAAGTACGGATATCCCCAAATGAACTTTTCAGCAATTCTATAAACCCATTGGGTCAAACTACGAGAAAATATCCACCAAATGGCTCGCTTCAATTTTTACCCATTTTCCTTGTATAGCTCCCTTGAGAGGTAAACCTAATCGGGCGTCCCGTGGTATCTGCTCCGATTCAGGCACGGACATCCCCAAATGAACTTTTTTACAATTATATAAACCCATAGGTTCAAGCTATGAGATATTATCCACAAAATTGCCAGCTTCAATTTTCTCCATTTTCCTTGTATACAGCACCCTTTAGAGGTATACGTAATCGGACGTCCCCAGGTATCTGCCCCGATTCAGGTCCGGACATCCCCAAATGAACTTTTCTGCAATTCTATAAACCCAGAGGGTCAAGCTACGAGAAAATATTCACAAAATGGCCCGCTTCAATTTTTCCCCATTTTCCTTGTAAAGCTCCCTTTAAAGGTATATGTAATTGGGCGTCCCCTGGTATCTGCTCCAATTCAGGTCTGGACAGCTACAAATGAAGTTTTTTGCAATTCTATAAACCCATAGGGTCAAACAACGAGAAAATATCCACAAAATGGCCCGATTCAATTTTTCCCCATTTTTCTTGAATAGCTCCCTTTATAGGTAAACGTAATCGGGCATCCCCTAGTATCTGCTCCAATTCAGGCATGGACATCCACAAATGAACTTTTCTTTAATTCTATAAACCCATAGAGTCAAGCTATGAGAAAATATTCACAAAATGGCCTGCTTCAATTTTTCCCCGTTTTCCTTGTATAGCTCCCTTTAGAGGTATATGTAATCGGGCGTCCCCTGGTATCTACTACAATTCAGACCGAGACAGCTCCAAATGAAGTTTTCTGTAATTCTATAAACCCGTAGTGTCAAACTATGAGAAAATATCCATAAAATGGCCCGCTTAAATTTTTCCCCATTTTTTTTGTATAGCTCCCTTTAGAGTTAAACGTAATCGAGCGTCCCCTGGTATCTGCCTCGATTCAGGTCCGGACAACCCCAAATGAACTTTTCAGCAATTCTATAAACCCATTGGGTCAAACTACGAGAAAATATCCACCAAATGGCTCGCTTCAATTTTTACCCATTTTCCTTGTATAGCTCCCTTTAGAGGTAAACCTAATCAGGCATCCCCTAGTATCTTCTCCGATTCAGGCACGGAAATCCCCAAATGAACTTTTCTGCAATACTATAAACCCATAGGGTCAAGCTACGAGAAAATATCCACAAAATGGCCCGCTTCAATTTTTACCTATTTTCCTTGTATAGCTCCCTTTAGAGGTAAACGTAATCGGGCGTCCCCTGGTATCTTCCTCGATTCAGGTCCGGAAATCCCCAAATGAACTTTTCAGCAATTCTATAAACCCATAGGGTCAAGCTACGAGAAAAAATCCACAAAATGGCTTGCTTCAATTTTTACCCATTTTCCTTGTATAGCTCCTTTTAGAGGTAAACCTAATCGGGCGTCCCGTGGTATCTGCTCCGATTCAGGCACGGACATCCCCAAATGAACTTTTTTGTAATTATATAAACCCATAGGGTCATGCTACGAGAAAATATTCACAAAATGGCCCGCTTCAATTTTTCCCCATTTTCCTTGTATAGCTCCCTTTAAAGGTATACGTAACCGGGCGTCCCCTGGTATCTGCTCCAATTCAGGTCTGGACAGCTACAAATGAAGTTTTTTGCAATTCTATAAACCCATAGGGTCAAACTACGAGAAAATATCCACAAAATGGCCCGATTCAATTTTTCCCCATTTTCCTTGAATAGCTCCCTTTATAGGTAAACGTAATCGGGCATCCCCTAGTATCTGCTCCAATTCAGGCACGGACATCCCCAAATGAACTTTTCTTTAATTCTATAAACCCATAGAGTCAAGCTACGAGAAAATATTCACAAAATGGCCTGCTTCAATTTTTCCCCGTTTTCCTTGTATAGCTCCCTTTAGAGGTATATGTAATCGGGCGTCCCCTAGTATCTACTACAATTCAGACCGAGACAGCTCCAAATGAAGTTGTCTGTTATTCTATAAACCCGTAGTGTCAAACTATGAGAAAATATCCATAAAATGGCCCGCTTAAATTTTTCCCCATTTTTTTTGTATAGCTCCCTTTAGAGGTAAACGTAATCGAGCGTCCCCTGGTATCTGCCTCGATTCAGGTCCGGACATCCCCAAATGAACTTTTCAGAAATTCTATAAACCCATAGGGTCAAGCTACGAGAAAATATCCACAAAATGGCCTGCTTCAATTTTTACCCATTTTCCTTGTATAGCTCCCTTTAGAGGTAAACCTAATCGGGCTTCCCGTGGTATCTGCTCCGATTCAGGCACGGACATCCCCAAATGAACTTTTTTGCAATTATATAAACCCATAGGTTCAAGCTACGAGACATTATCCACAAAATTGCCAGCTTCAATTTTCTCCATTTTCCTTGTATATAGCTCCCTTTAGAGGTATACGTAATCGGACGTCCCCTGGTATCTGCCTCGATTCATGTCCGGACATCCCCAAATGAACTTTTCTGCAATTCTATAAACCCAGAGGGTCAAGCTACGAGAAAATATTCACAAAATGGCCGGCTTCAATTTTTCCCCATTTTCCTTGTATAGCTCCCTTTAGAGGTAAACGTAATCGGGCGTCCCCTGGTATCTGCTCCAATTCAGGTCTGGACAGCTACAAATGAATTTTTTTGCAATTCTATAAACCCATATGGTCAAACTACGAGAAAATATCCACAAAATGGCCCGCTTCAATTTTTCCCAATTTTCCTTGTATAGCTCCCTTTAGAGGTAAACCTAATCGGGCGTCCCCTTGTATCAGCTCCGATTCTGGCAATGACATCCCTAAATGAACTTTTCTGCAATTATATAAACCCATAGGGTCAAGCTACGAGACCATATCCACAAAACGGCCTGCTTCAATTTTCTCCATTTTCCTTGTATAGCTCCCTATAGAGGTATACGTAATCGGGCGTCCCCAGGTATCTGCCCCGATTCAGGTCCAGACATCCCCAAATGAACTTTTCAGCAATTCTATAAACCCATAGGGTCAAGCTACGAGAAAATATCCACAAAATGGCCCGCTTCAATTTTTACCTATTTTCCTTGTATAGCTCCCTTTAGAGGTAAACGTAATCGGGCGTCCCTGGTATCTGCTCCAATTCAGGCTCGGACATCCCCAAATGAACTTTTCTGCAATTCTATAAACCCATAGTGTCCAACTACGAGAAAATATCTATAAAATGGCCCACTTCAATTTTTCCCCATTTTTTTTGTATAGCTCTCTTTAGAGGTAAACGTAATCGGGCGTCCCCTGGTATCTTCCTCGATTCAAGTACGGATATCCCCAAATGAACTTTTCAGCAATTCTATAAACCCAAAGGGTCAAGCTACGAGAAAATATCCACAAAATGGCCTGCTTCAATTTTTACCCATTTTCCTTGTATAGCTCCCTTTAGAGGTAAACCTAATCGGGCTTCCCGTGGTAGCTGCTCCGATTCAGGCACGGACATCCCCAAATGAACTTTTTTGCAATTATATAAACCCATAGGTTCAAGCTACGAGACATTATCCACAAAATTGCCAGCTTCAATTTTCTCCATTTTCCTTGTATATAGCTCCCTTTAGAGGTATACGTAATCGGGCGTCCCCTGGTATCTGCCCCGATTCAGGTCCGGATATCCCCAAATGAACTTTTCTGCAATTCTATAAACCTAGAGGGTCAAGCTACGAGAAAATATTCACAAAATGGCCCGCTTCAATTTTTCCCCATTTTCCTTGTATAGCTCCCTTTAGAGGTAAACGTAATCGGGCGTCCCCTGGTATCTGCTCCAATTTAGGCACGGACATCCCCAAATGAAATTTTCTGCAATTCTATAAACCCAAAGGGTCAAGCTACGAGAAAATATTCACAAAATGGCCCGGTTCAATTTTTCCCCATTTTCCTTGTATAGCTCCCTTTAAAGGTATACGTAATCGGGCGTCCCTGGTATCTGCTCCAATTCAGGTCTGGACAGCTACAAATGAAGTTTTTTGCAATTCTATAAATCCATATGGTCAAACTACGAGAAAATATCCACAAAATGGCCCGCTTCAATTTTCCCCAATTTTCCTTGTATAGCTCCCTTTTGAGGTAAACCTAATCGGGCGTCCCCTGGTATCAGCTCCGATTCTGGCAATGACATCCCTAAATGAACTTTTCTGCAATTATATAAACCCATAGGGTCAAGCTACGAGACCATATCCACAAAACGGCCTGCTTCAATTTTCTCCATTTTCCTTGTATAGCTCCCTATAGAGGTATACGTAATCGGGCGTCCCCTGGTATCTGCCCCGATTCAGGTCCGGACATTTCCAAATGAACTTTTCAGCAATTCTATAAACCCATAGGGTCAAGATACGAGAAAATATCCACAAAATGGCCCGCTTCAATTTTAACATATTTTCCATGTATAGCTCCCTTTATAGGTAAACGTAATCGGGTGTCCCCTGGTATGTGCTCCAATTCAGGCACGAACATCCCCAAATGAACTTTTCTGCAATTCTATAAACCCATAGTGTCCAACTACGAGAAAATATCTATAAAATGGCCCACTTCAATTTTTCCCCATTTTTTTTTGTATAGCTCTCTTTAGAGGAAAACGTAATCGGGCATCCCCTGGTATCTTCCTCGATTCAAGTACGGATATCCCCAAATGAACTTTTCAGCAATTCTATAAACCCATTGGGTCAAACTACGAGAAAATATCCACCAAATGGCCCGCTTCAATTTTTACCCATTTTCCTTGTATAGCTCCCTTTAGAGGTAAACCTAATCGGGCAGCCCCTTGTATCTGCTCCGATTCAGGCACGGAAATCCCCAAATGAACTTTTCTGCAATACTATAAACCCATAGGGTCAAGCTACGAGAAAATATCCACAAAATGGCCCGCTTCAATTTTTACCTATTTTCCTTGTATAGCTCCCATTAGAGGTAAACGTAATCGGGCGTCCCCTGGTATATGCCTCGATTCAGGTCCGGACATCCCCAAATGAACTTTTCAGCAATTCTATAAACCCATAGGGTAAAGCTACGAGAAAATATCCACAAAATGGCCTGCTTCAATTTTTACCCATTTTCCTTGTATAGCTCCCTTTAGAGGTAAACCTAATCGGGCTTCCCGTGGTATCTGCTCCGATTCAGGCACGGACATCCCCAAATGAACTTTTTTGCAATTATATAAACCCATAGGTTCAAGCTACGAGACATTATCCACAAAATTGCCAGCTTCAATTTTCTCCATTTTCCTTGTATATAGCTCCCTTTAGAGGTATACGTAATCGGGCGTCCCCTGGTATCTGCCCCGATTCAGGTCCGGACATCCCCAAATGAACTTTTCTGCAATTCTATAAACCCAGAGGGTCAAGCTACGAGAAAATATTCACAAAATGGCCCGCTTCAATTTTTCCCCATTTTCCTTGTATAGCTCCCTTTAGAGGTAAACGTAATCGGGCGTCCCCTGGTATCTGCTCCAATTTAGGCACGGACATCCCCAAATGAAATTTTCTGCAATTCTATAAACCCAAAGGGTCAAGCTACGAGAAAATATTCACAAAATGGCCCGGTTCAATTTTTCCCCATTTTCCTTGTATCCCTTTAAAGGTATTCGTAATCGGGCGTCCCTGGTATCTGCTCCAATTCAGGTCTGGACAGCTACAAATGAAGTTTTTTGCAATTCTATAAACCCATATGGTCAAACTACGAGAAAATATCCACAAAATGGCCCGCTTCAATTTTTCCCAATTTTCCTTGTATAGCTCCCTTTAGAGGTAAACCTAATCGGGCGTCCCCTTGTATCAGCTCCGATTCTGGAAATGACATCCCTAAATGAACTTTTTTGCAATTATATAAACCCATAGGGTCAAGCTATGAGACCATATCCACAAAACGGCCTGCTTCAATTTTCTCCATTTTCCTTGTATAGCTCCCTATAGAGGTATACGTAATCGGGCGTCCCCAGGTATCTGCCCCGATTCAGGTCCAGACATCCCCAAATGAACTTTTCAGCAATTCTATAAACCCATAGGGTCAAGCTACGAGAAAATATCCACAAAATGGCCCGCTTAAATTTTTACCTATTTTCCTTGTATAGCTCCCTTTAGAGGTAAACGTAATCGGGCGTCCCTGGTATCTGCTCCAATTCAGGCACGGACATCCCCAAATGAACTTTTCTGCAATTCTATAAACCCATAGTATCCAACTACGAGAAAATATCTATAAATTGGCCCACTTCAATTTTTCCCCATTTTTTTTGTATAGCTCTCTTTGGAGGTAAACGTAATCGGGCGTCCCCTGGTATCTTCCTCGATTCAAGTACGGATATCCCCAAATGAACTTTTCAGCAATTCTATAAACCCATAGGGTCAAGCTACGAGAAAATATCCACAAAATGGCCTGCTTCAATTTTTACCCATTTTCCTTGTATAGCTCCCTTTAGAGGTAAACCTAATCGAGCTTCCCGTGGTATCTGCTCCGATTCAGGCACGGACATCCCCAAATGAACTTTTTTGCAATTATATAAACGCATAGGTTCAAGCTACGAGACATTATCCACAAAATTGCCAGCTTCAATTTTCTCCATTTTCCTTGTATATAGCTCCCTTTAGAGGTATACGTAATCGGGCGTCCCCTGGTATCTGCCCCGATTCAGGTCCGGACATCCCCAAATGAACTTTTCTGCAATTCTATAAACCTAGAGGGTCAAGCTACGAGAAAATATTCACAAAATGGCCCGCTTCAATTTTTCCCCATTTTCCTTGTATAGCTCCCTTTAGAGGTAAACGTAATCGGGCGTCCCCTGGTATCTGCTCCAATTTAGGCACGGACATCCCCAAATGAAATTTTCTGCAATTCTATAAACCCAAAGGGTCAAGCTACGAGAAAATATTCACAAAATGGCCCAGTTCAATTTTTCCCCATTTTCCTTGTATAGCTCCCTTTAAAGGTATACGTAATCGGGCGTCCCTGGTATCTGCTCCAATTCAGGTCTGGACAGCTACAAATGAAGTTTTTTGCAATTCTATAAATCCATATGGTCAAACTACGAGAAAATATCCACAAAATGGCCCGCTTCAATTTTCCCCAATTTTCCTTGTATAGCTCCCTTTTGAGGTAAACCTAATCGGGCGTCCCCTGGTATCAGCTCCGATTCTGGCAATGACATCCCTAAATGAACTTTTCTGCAATTATATAAACCCATAGGGTCAAGCTACGAGACCATATCCACAAAACGGCTTGCTTCAATTTTCTCCATTTTCCTTGTATAGCTCCCTATAGAGGTATACGTAATCGGGCGTCCCCTGGTATCTGCCCCGATTCAGGTCCGGACATTTCCAAATGAACTTTTCAGCAATTCTATAAACCCATAGGGTCAAGCTACGAGAAAATATCCACAAAATGGCCCGCTTCAATTTTTACATATTTTCCATGTATAGCTCCCTTTATAGGTAAACGTAATCGGGCGTCCCCTGGTATGTGCTCCAATTCAGGCACGGACATCCCCAAATGAACTTTTCTGCAATTCTATAAACCCATAGTGCCCAACTACGAGAAAATATCTATAAAATGGCACACTTCAATTTTTCCCCATTTTTTTTTGTATAGCTCTCTTTAGAGGTAAACGTAATCGGGCATCCCCTGGTATCTTCCTCGATTCAAGTACGGATATCCCCAAATGAACTTTTCAGCAATTCTATAAACCCATTGGGTCAAACTACGAGAAAATATCCACCAAATGGCCCGCTTCAATTTTTACCCATTTTCCTTGTATAGCTCCCTTTAGAGGTAAACCTAATCGGGCATCCCCTAGTATCTGCTCCGATTCAGGCACGGAAATCCCCAAATGAACTTTTCTGCAATACTATAAACCCATAGGGTCAAGCTACGAGAAAATATCCACAAAATGGCCCGCTTCAATTTTTACCTATTTTCCTTGTATAGCTCCCATTAGAGGTAAACGTAATCGGGCGTCCCCTGGTATATGCCTCGATTCAGGTCCGGACATCCCCAAATGAACTTTTCAGCAATTCTATAAACCCATAGGGTAAAGCTACGAGAAAATATCCACAAAATGGCCTGCTTCAATTTTTACCCATTTTCCTTGTATAGCTCCCTTTAGAGGTAAACCTATTCGGGCGTCCCGTGGTATCTGCTCCGATTCAGGCACGGACATCCCCAAATGAACTTTTTTGCAATTATATAAACCCATAGGGTCATGCTACGAGAAAATATTCACAAAATGCCCTGCTTCAATTTTTCCCCATTTTCCTTGTATAGCTCCCTTTAAAGGTATACGTAACCGGGCGTCCCCTGGTATCTGCTCCAATTCAGGTCTGGACATCTACAAATGAAGTTTTTTGCAATTCTATAAACCCATAGGGTCAAACTACGAGAAAATATCCACAAAATTGCCCGATTCAAATTTTCCCCATTTTCCTTGAATAGCTCCCTTTATAGGTAAACGTAATCGGGCATCCTCTAGTATCTGCTCCAATTCAGGCACGGACATCCCCAAATGAACTTTTCTTTAATTCTATAAACCCATAGAGTCAAGCTATGAGAAAATATTCACAAAATGGCATGCTTCAATTTTTCCCCGTTTTTCTTGTATAGCTCCCTTTAGAGGTATATGGAATCGGGCGTCCCCTGGTATCTACTACAATTCAGACCGAGACAACTCCAAATGAAGTTTTCTGTAATTCTTTAAACCCGTAGTGTGAAACTATGAGAAAATATCCATAAAATGGCCCGCTTCAATTTTTCCCCATTTTTTTTGTATAGCTCCCTTTAGAGGTAAACGTAATCGGGCGTCCCCTGGTATCTTCCTCGATTCAGGTCCGGACATCCCCAAATGAACTTTTCAGCAATTCTATAAACCCATAGGGTTAAGCAACGAGAAAATATCCACAAAATGGCCTGCTTCAATTTTTACCCATTTTCCTTGTATAGCTCCCTTTAGAGGTAAACCTAATCGGGCGTCCCGTGGTATCTGCTCCGATTCAGACACGGACATCCCCAAATGAACTTTTTTGCAATTATATAAACCCATAGGGTCAAGCTACGAGACAATATCCACAAAATTGCCCGTTTCAATTTTCTCCATTTTCCTTCTATATAGCTCCGTTTAGAGGTATACGTAATCGGGCGTCTCCTCGTATCTGTCCCGATTCAGGTCCGGACATCCCCAAATGAACTTTTCTACAATTCTATAAACCTAGAGGGTCAAGCTACGAGAAAATATTCAAAAAACTGGTCTGCTTCAATTTTTCCCCATTTTCCTTGTATAGCTCTCTTTAAAGGTATACGTAACCTGGCGTCCCCTGGTATTTGCTCCAATACAGGTCTGGACAGCTACGAATGAAGTTTTCTGCAATTCTATAAACCCATAAGGTCAAACTATGAGAAAATATCCACAAAATGGTCTGCTTCAATTTTTCCCCATTTTTCTTGTATAGCTCCCTTTAGAGGTATACGTAATCAGGCGTCCCCTGGTATCTGCCCCGACTCAGGTCCGGACATCCCCAAATGAACTTTTCTCCAATTCAATAAACCTAGAGGGTCAAGCTACGAGAAAATATTCACAAATGGCCCGCTTCAGTTTTTCCCCATTTTCCTTGTATAGCTCCCTTTAAAGGTTTACATATCCGGGCGTCCCCTGGTATCTGCTCCAATTCAGGTCTGGACAGCTACAAATGAAGTTTTTTGCAATTCTATAAACCCATAGGGTCAAACTACGAGAAAATATCCACAAAATGGCCCGATTCAATTTTTCCCCATTTTCCTTGAATAGCTCCCTTTATAGGTAAACGTAATCGGGCATCCCCTAGTATCTGCTCCAATTCAGGCACGGACATCCCCAAATGAACTTTTCTTTAATTCTATAAACCCATAGAGTCAAGCTACGAGAAAATATTCACAAAATGGTCTGTTTCAATTTTTCCCTGTTTTCCTTGTATAGCTCCCTTTAGAGGTATATGTAATCGGGCGTCCCCTGGTATCTACTACAATTCAGACCGAGAGAGCTCCAAATGAAGTTTACTGTAATTCTATAAACCCGTAGTGTCAAACTATGATAAAATATCCATAAAATGGCCCGCTTAAATTTTTCCCCATTTTTTTTGTATAGCTCCCTTTAGAGGTAAACGTAATCGAGCGTCCCCTGGTATCTGCCTCGATTCAGGTCCGGACATCCCCAAATGAACTTTTCAGAAATTCTATAAACCCATAGGGTCAAGCTACGAGAAAATATCCACAAAATGGCCTGCTTCAATTTTTACCCATTTTCCTTGTATAGTTCCCTTTAGAGGTAAACCTAATCGGGCTTCCCGTGGTATCTGCTCCGATTCAGGCACGGACATCCCCAAATGAACTTTTTTGCAATTATATAAACCCATAGGTTCAAGCAACGAGACATTATCCACAAAATTGCCAGCTTCAATTTTCTCCATTTTCCTTGTATATAGCTCCCTTTAGAGGTATACGTAATCGGGCGTCCCCTGGTATCTGCCCCGATTCAGGTCCGGACATCCCCCAATGAACTTTTCTGCAATTCTATAAACCCAGAGGGTCAAGCTACGAGAAAATATTCACAAAATAGCCCGCTTCAATTTTTCCCCATTTTCCTTGTATAGCTCCCTTTAGAGGTAAACGTAATCGGGCGTCCCCTGGTATCTGCTCCAATTTAGGCACGGACATCCCCAAATGAACTTTTCTGCAATTCTATAAACCCAAAGGGTCAAGCTACGAGAAAATATTCACAAAATGGCCCGGTTCAATTTTTTCCCATTTTCCTTGTATAGCGCCCTTTAAAGGTATACGTAATCGGGCGTCCCTGGTATCTGCTCCAATTCAGGTCTGGACAGCTACAAATGAAGTTTTTTGCAATTCTATAAACCCATATGGTCAAACTACGAGAAAATATCCACAAAATGGCCCACTTCAATTTTTCCCAATTTTCCTTGTATAGCTCCCTTTAGAGGTAAACCTAATCGGGCGTCCCCTGGTATCAGCTCTGATTCTGGCAATGACATCCCTAAATGAACTTTTCTGCAATTATATAAACCCATAGGGTCAAGCTACGAGACCATATCCACAAAACGTCTTGCTTCAATTTTCTCCATTTTCCTTCTATAGCTCCCTATAGAGGTATACGTAATCGGGCGTCCCCTGGTATCTGCCCCGATTCAGGTCCGGACATCCCCAAATGAACTTTTCAGCAATTCTATAAACCCATAGGGTCAAGCTACGAGAAAATATCCACAAAATGGCCCGCTTCAATTTTTACCTATTTTCCTTGTATAGCTCCCTTTAGAGGTAAACGTAATCAGGCGTCCCCTGGTATCTGCTCCAATTCAGGCACGGACATCCCCAAATGAACTTTTCTGTAATTCTATAAACCCATAGTGTCCAACTACGAGAAAATATCTATAAAATGGCCCGCTTCAATTTTTCCCCATTTTTTTTATAGCTCTCTTTAGAGGTAAACGTAATCGGGCGTCCCCTGGTATCTTCCTCGATTTAAGTACGGATATCCCCAAATGAACTTTTCAACTATTCTATAAACCCATAGGGTCAAACTACGAGAAAATATCCACAAATGGCCCTCTTCAATTTTTACCCATTTTCCTTGTATAGCTCCCTTTAGAGGTAAACCTAATCGGGCATCCCCTAGTATCTGCTCCGATTCAGGCACGGAAATCCCCAAATGAACTTTTCTGAAATACTATAAACCAATAGGGTCAAGCTACGAGAAAATATCCAAAAAATGGCCCGCTTCAATTTTTACCTATTTTCCTTGTATAGCTCCCTTTAGAGGTAAACGTAATCGGGCGTCCCCTGGTATCTGCCTCGATTCAGGTCCGGACATCCCCAAATGAACTTTTCAGCAATTCTATAAACCCATAGGGTCAAGCTACGAGAAAATATCCACAAAATGGCCTGCTTCAATTTTTACCCATTTTCCTTGTATAGCTCCCTTTAGAGGTAAACCTAATCGGGCGTCCCGTGGTATCAGCTCCGATTCAGGCACGGACATCCCCAAATGAACTTTTTTGCAATTATATAAACCCATAGGGGCAAGCTACGAGACAATATCCACAAAATTGCCCGTTTCAATTTTCTCCATTTTCCTTCTATATTGCTCCGTTTAGAGGTATACGTAATCGGGCGTCTCCTGGTATCTGTCCCGATTCAGGTCCGGACATCCCCAAATGAACTTTTCTCCAATTCTATAAACCTAGAGGGTCAAGCTACGAGAAAATATTCACAAAATGGCCCGCTTCAATTTTTCCCCATTTTCCTTGTACAGCTCCCTTTAGAGGTAAACCTAATCGGGCATCCCCTAGTATCTGCTCCGATTCAGGCACGGAAATCCCCAAATGAACTTTTCTGCAATGCTATAAACCCATAGGGTCAAGCTACGAGAAAATATCCACAAAATGGCCCGCTTCAATTTTTACCTATTTTCCTTGTATAGCTCCCATTAGAGGTAAACGTAATCGGGCGTCCCTGGTATATGCCTCGATTCAGGTCCGGACATCCCCAAATGAACTTTTCAGCAATTCTATAAACTCATAGGGTCAAGCTACGAGAAAATATCCACAAAATGGCCTGCTTCAATTTTTACCCATTTTCCTTGTATAGCTCCCTTTAGAGGTAAACCTAATCGGGCGTCCCGTGGTATCTGCTCCGATTCAGGCACGGACATCCCCAAATGAACTTTTTTGCAATTATATAAACCCATAGGGTCATGCTACGAGAAAATATTCACAAAATGGCCTGCTTCAATTTTCCCCCATTTTCCTTGTATAGCTCCCTTTAAAGGTATACGTAACCGGGCGTCCCCTGGTATCTACTCCAATTCAGGTCTGGACAGCTACAAATGAAGTTTTTTGCAATTCTATAAACCCATAGGGTCAAACTACGAGAAAATATCCACAAAATGGCCCGATTCAAATTTTCCCCATTTTCCTTGAATAGCTCCCTTTATAGGTAAACGTAACCGGGCATCCCCTAGTATCTGCTCCCATTAAGGCACGGACATCCCCAAATGAACTTTTCTTTAATTCTATAAACCCATAGAGTCAAGCTACGAGAAAATATTCACAAAATGGTCTGCTTCAATTTTTCCCCGTTTTCCTTGTATAGCTCCCTTTAGAGGTATATGTAATCGGGCGTCCCCTGGTATCTACTACAATTCAGACCGAGACAGCTCCAAATGAAGTTTACTATAATTCTATAAACCCGTAGTGTCAAACTATGATAAAATATCCATAAAATGGCCCGCTTAAATTTTTCCCCATTTTTTTTGTATAGCTCCCTTTAGAGGTAAACGTAATCGAGCGTCCCCTGGTATCTGCCTCGATTCAGGTCCGGACATCCCCAAATGAACTTTTCAGATATTCTATAAACCCATAGGGTCAAGCTACGAGAAAATATCCACAAAATGGCCTGCTTCAATTTTTACCCATTTTCCTTGTATAGCTCCCTTTAGAGGTAAACCTAATCGGGCTTCCCGTGGTATCTGCTCCGATTCAGGCACGGACATCCCCAAATGAACTTTTTTGCAATTATATAAACCCATAGGTTCAAGCTACGAGACATTATCCACAAAATTGCCAGCTTCAATTTTCTCCATTTTCCTTGTATATAGCTCCCTTTAGAGGTATACGTAATCGGGCGTCCCCTGGTATCTGCCCCGATTCAGGTCCGGACATCCCCCAATGAACTTTTCTGCAATTCTATAAACCCAGAGGGTCAAGCTACGAGAAAATATTCACAAAATGGCCCGCTTCAATTTTCCCCCAGTTTCCTTGTATAGCTCCCTTTAGAGGTAAACGTAATCGGGCGTCCCCTGGTATCTGCTCCAATTTAGGCACGGACATCCCCAAATGAACTTTTCTGCAATTCTATAAACCCAAAGGGTCAAGCTACGAGAAAATATTCACAAAATGGCCCGGTTCAATTTTTCCCCATTTTCCTTGTATAGCGCCCTTTAAAGGTACACGTAATCGGGCGTCCCTGGTATCTGCTCCAATTCAGGTCTGGACACCTACAAATGAAGTTTTTTGCAATTCTATAAACCCATATGGTCAAAACTACGAGAAAATATCCACAAAATGGCCCACTTCAATTTTTCCCAATTTTCCTTGTATAGCTCCCTTTAGAGGTAAACCTAATCGGGCGTCCCCTGGTATCAGCTCCGATTCTGGCAATGACATCCCTAAATGAACTTTTCTGCAATTATATAAACCCATAGGGTCAAGCTACGAGACCATATCCACAAAATGTCTTGCTTCAATTTTCTCCATTTTCCTTGTATAGCTCCCTATAGAGGTATACGTAATCGGGCGTTCCCTGGTATCTGCCCCGATTCAGGTCCGGACATCCCCAAATGAACTTTTCAGCAATTCTATAAACCCATAGGGTCAAGCTACGAGAAAATATCCACAAAATGGCCCGCTTCAATTTTTACCTATTTTCCTTGTATAGCTCCCTTTAGAGGTAAACGTAATCGGGCGTCCCCTGGTATCTGCTCCAATTCAGGCACGGACATCCCCAAATGAACTTTTCTGTAATTCTATAAACCCATAGTGTCCAACTACGAGAAAATATCTATAAAATGGCCCGCTTCAATTTTTCCCCATTTTTTTTATAGCTCTCTTTAGAGATAAACGTAATCGGGCGTCCCCTGGTATCTTCCTCGATTTAAGTACGGATATCCCCAAATGAACTTTTCAACTATTCTATAAACCCAAAGGGTCAAACTACGAGAAAATATCCACAAATGGCCCTCTTCAATTTTTACCCATTTTCCTTGTATAGCTCCCTTTAGAGGTAAACCTAATCGGGCGTCCCGTGGTATCTGCTCCGATTCAGGCACGGACATCCCCAAATGAACTTTTTTGCAATTATATAAACCCATAGGGGCAAGCTACGAGACAATATCCACAAAATTGCCCGTTTCAATTTTCTCCATTTTCCTTCTATATTGCTCCGTTTAGAGGTATACGTAATCGGGCGTCTCCTGGTATCTGTCCCGATTCAGGTCCGGACATCCCCAAATGAACTTTTCTACAATTCTATAAACCTAGAGGGTCAAGCTACGAGAAAATATTCACAAAATGGCCCGCTTCAATTTTTCCCCATTTTCCTTGTATAGCTCCCTTTAGAGGTAAACCTAATCGGGCATCCCCTAGTATCTGCTCCGATTCAGGCACGGAAATCCCCAAATGAACTTTTCTGCAATACTATAAACCCATAGGGTCAAGCTACGAGAAAATATCCACAAAACGGCCGGCTTCAATTTTTACCTATTTTCCTTGTATAGCTCCCATTAGAGGTAAACGTAATCGGGCGTCCCCTGGTATATGCCTCGATTCAGGTCCGGACATCCCCAAATGAACTTTTCAGCAATTCTATAAACTCATAGGGTCAAGCTACGAGAAAATATCCACAAAATGGCCTGCTTCAATTTTTACCCATTTTCCTTGTATAGCTCCCTTTAGAGGTAAACCTAATCGGGCGTCCCGTGGTATCTGCTCCGATTCAGGCACGGACATCCCCAAATGAACTTTTTTGCAATTATATAAACCCATAGGGTCATGCTACGAGAAAATATTCACAAAATGGCCTGCTTCAATTTTCCCCCATTTTCCTTGTATAGCTCCCTTTAAAGGTATACGTAACCGGGCGTCCCCTGGTATCTGCTCCAATTCAGGTCTGGACAGCTACAAATGAAGTTTTTTGCAATTCTATAAACCCATAGGGTCAAACTACGAGAAAATATCCACAAAATGGCCCGATTCAAATTTTCCCCATTTTCCTTGAATAGCTCCCTTTATAGGTAAACGTAATCGGGCATCCCCTAGTATCTGCTCCCATTAAGGCACGGACATCCCCAAATGAACTTTTCTTTAATTCTATAAACCCATAGAGTCAAGCTACGAGAAAATATTCACAAAATGGTCTGCTTCAATTTTTCCCCGTTTTCCTTGTATAGCTCCCTTTAGAGGTATATGTAATCGGGCGTCCCCTGGTATCTACTACAATTCAGACCGAGACAGCTCCAAATGAAGTTTACTGTAATTCTATAAACCCGTAGTGTCAAACTATGATAAAATATCCATAAAATGGCCCGCTTAAATTTTTCCCCATTTTTTTTGTATAGCTCCCTTTAGAGGTAAACGTAATCGAGCGTCCCCTGGTATCTGCCTCGATTCAGGTTCGGACATCCCCAAATGAACTTTTCAGAAATTCTATAAACCCATAGGGTCAAGCTACGAGAAAATATCCACAAAATGGCCTGCTTCAATTTTTACCCATTTTCCTTGTATACCCTTTAGAGGTAAACCTAATCGGGCTTCCCGTGGTATCTGCTCCGATTCAGGCACGGACATCCCCAAATGAACTTTTTTGCAATTATATAAACCCATAGGTTCAAGCTACGAGACATTATCCACAAAATTGCTAGCTTCAATTTTCTCCATTTTCCTTGTATATAGCTCCCTTTAGAGGTATACGTAATCGGGCGTCCCCTGGTATCTGCCCCGATTCAGGTCCGGACATCCCCCAATGAACTTTTCTGCAATTCTATAAACCCAGAGGGTCAAGCTACGAGAAAATATTCACAAAATGGCCCGCTTCAATTTTTCCCCATTTTCCTTGTATAGCTCCCTTTAGAGGTAAACGTAATCGGGCGTCCCCTCGTATCTGCTCCAATTTAGGCACGGACATCCCCAAATGAACTTTTCTGCAATTCTATAAACCCAAAGGGTCAAGCTACGAGAAAATATTCACAAAATGGCCCGGTTCAATTTTTCCCCATTTTCCTTGTATAGCGCCCTTTAAAGGTATACGTAATCGGGCGCCCCTGGTATCTACTCCAATTCAGGTCTGGACAGCTACAAATGAAGTTTTTTGCAATTCTATAAACCCATATGGTCAAACTACGAGAAAATATCCACAAAATGGCCACTTCAATTTTTCCCAATTTTCCTTGTATAGCTCCCTTTAGAGGTAAACCTAATCGGGCGTCCCCTGGTATCAGCTCCGATTCTGGCAATGACATCCCTAAATGAACTTTTCTGCAATTATTTAAACCCATAGGGTCAAGCTACGAGACCATATCCACAAAACGTCTTGCTTCAATTTTCTCCATTTTCCTTGTATAGCTCCCTATAGTGGTATACGTAATTGGGCGTCCCCTGGTATCTGCCTCGATTCAGGTCCGGACATCCCCAAATGAACTTTTCAGCAATTCTATAAACCCATAGGGTGAAGCTACGAGAAAATATCCACAAAATGGCCTGCTTCAATTTTTACCCATTTTCCTTGTATAGCTCCCTTTAGAGGTAAACCTAATCGGGCGTCCCGTGGTATCTGCTCCGATTCAGGCACAGACATCCCCAAATGAACTTTTTTGCAATTATATAAACCCATAGGGGCAAGCTACGAGACAATATCCACAAAATTGCCCGTTTCAATTTTCTCCATTTTCCGTCTATATTGCTCCGTTTAGAGGTATACGTAATCGGGCGTCTCCTGGTATCTGTCCCGATTCAGGCACGGACATCCCCAAATGAACTTTTTTGCAATTATATAAACCCATAGGGTCATGCTACGAGAAAATATTCACAAAATGGTCTGCTTCAATTTTCCCCCATTTTCCTTGTATAGCTCCCTTTAAAGGTATACGTAACCGGGCGTCCCCTGGTATCTACTCCAATTCAGGTCTGGACAGCTACAAATGAAGTTTTTTGCAATTCTATAAACCCGTAGGGTCAAACTACGAGAAAATATCCACAAAATGGCCCGATTCAAATTTTCCCCATTTTCCTTGAATAGCTCCCTTTATAGGTAAACGTAATCGGGCATCCCCTAGTATCTGCTCCAATTCAGGCACGGACATCCCCAAATGAACTTTTCTTTAATTCTATAAACCCATAGAGTCAAGCTATGAGAAAATATTCACAAAATGGCCTGCTTCAAATTTTCCCCGTTTTTCTTATATAGCTCCCTTTAGAGGTATATGTAATCGGGCGTCCCCTGGTATCTACTACAATTCAGACCGAGACAGCTCCAAATGAAGTTTTCTGCAATTCTATAAACCCATAGGGTCAAGCTACGAGAAAATATCCACAAAATGGCCTGCTTCAATTTTTACCCATTTTCCTTGTATAGCTCCCTTTAGAGGTAAACCTAATCGGGCGTCCCGTGGTATCTGCTCCGATTCAGGCACAGACATCCCCAAATGAACTTTTTTGCAATTATATAAACCCATAGGGGCAAGCTACGAGACAA
Organism: Heracleum sosnowskyi; assembly: GCA_030848705.1. Classification (NCBI taxonomy): domain Eukaryota; kingdom Viridiplantae; phylum Streptophyta; class Magnoliopsida; order Apiales; family Apiaceae; genus Heracleum; species Heracleum sosnowskyi. Next base: position 54,289,954 of record CM061238.1, on the reverse strand, counting down.
TATCCACAAAATTGCCCGTTTCAATTTTCTCCATTTTCCTTCTATATTGCTCCGTTTAGAGGTATACGTAATCGGGCGTCTCCTGGTATCTGTCCCGATTCAGGCACGGACATCCCCAAATGAACTTTTTTGCAATTATATAAACCCATAGGGTCATGCTACGAGAAAATATTCACAAAATGGTCTGCTTCAATTTTCCCCCATTTTCCTTGTATAGCTCCCTTTAAAGGTATACGTAACCGGGCGTCCCCTGGTATCTGCTCCAATTCAAGTCTGGACAGCTACAAATGAAGTTTTTTGCAATTCTATAAACCCGTAGGGTCAAGCTACGAGAAAATATCCACAAAATGGCCTGCTTCAATTTTTACCCATTTTCCTTGTATAGCTCCCTTTAGAGGTAAACCTAATCGGGCGTCCCGTGGTATCTGCTCCGATTCAGGCACAGACATCCCCAAATGAACTTTTTTGCAATTATATAAACCCATAGGGGCAAGCTACGAGACAATATCCACAAAATTGCCCGTTTCAATTTTCTCCATTTTCCTTCTATATTGCTCCGTTTAGAGGTATACGTAATCGGGCGTCTCCTGGTATCTGTCCCGATTCAGGCACGGACATCCCCAAATGAACTTTTTTGCAATTATATAAACCCATAGGGTCATGCTACGAGAAAATATTCACAAAATGGTCTGCTTCAATTTTCCCCCATTTTCCTTGTATAGCTCCCTTTAAAGGTATACGTAACCGGGCGTCCCCTGGTATCTGCTCCAATTCAAGTCTGGACAGCTACAAATGAAGTTTTTTGCAATTCTATAAACCCGTAGGGTCAAACTACGAGAAAATATCCACAAAATGGCCACTTCAATTTTTCCCAATTTTCCTTGTATAGCTCCCTTTAGAGGTAAACCTAATCGGGCGTCCCCTGGTATCAGCTCCGATTCTGGCAATGACATCCCTAAATGAACTTTTCTGCAATTATTTAAACCCATAGGGTCAAGCTACGAGACCATATCCACAAAACGTCTTGCTTCAATTTTCTCCATTTTCCTTGTATAGCTCCCTATAGAGGTATACGTAATCGGGCGTCCCCTGGTATCTGCCCCGATTCAGGTCCGGACATCCCCAAATGAACTTTTCAGCAATTCTATAAACCCATAGGGTCAAGCTACGAGAAAATATCCACAAAATGGCCCGCTTCAATTTTTACCTATTTTCCTTGTATAGCTCCCTTTAGAGGTAAACGTAATCGGGCGTCCCCTGGTATCTGCTCCAATTCAGGCACGGACATCCCCAAATGAACTTTTCTGTAATTCTATAAACCCATAGTGTCCAACTACGAGAAAATATCTATAAAATGGCCCGCTTCAATTTTTCCCCATTTTTTTTATAGCTCTCTTTAGAGGTAAACGTAATCGGGCGTCCCCTGGTATCTTCCTCGATTTAAGTACGGATATCCCCAAATGAACTTTTCAACTATTCTATAAACCCATAGGGTCAAACTACGAGAAAATATCCACAAATGGCCCTCTTCAATTTTTACCCATTTTCCTTGTATAGCTCCCTTTAGAGGAAAACCTAATCGGGCATCCCCTAGTATCTGCTCCGATTCAGGCACGGAAATCCCCAAATGAACTTTTCTGCAATACTATAAACCCATAGGGTCAAGCTACGAGAAAATATCCAAAAAATGGCCCGCTTCAATTTTTACCTATTTTCCTTGTATAGCTCCCTTTAGAGGTAAACGTAATCGGGCGTCCCCTGGTATCTGCCTCGATTCAGGTCCGGACATCCCCAAATGAACTTTTCAGCAATTCTATAAACCCATAGGGTCAAGCTACGAGAAAATATCCACAAAATGGCCTGCTTCAATTTTTACCCATTTTCCTTGTATAGCTCCCTTTAGAGGTAAACCTAATCGGGCGTCCCGTGGTATCTGCTCCGATTCAGGCACAGACATCCCCAAATGAACTTTTTTGCAATTATATAAACCCATAGGGGCAAGCTACGAGACAATATCCACAAAATTGCCCGTTTCAATTTTCTCCATTTTCCTTCTATATTGCTCCGTTTAGAGGTATACGTAATCGGGCGTCTCCTGGTATCTGTCCCGATTCAGGCACGGACATCCCCAAATGAACTTTTTTGCAATTATATAAACCCATAGGGTCATGCTACGAGAAAATATTCACAAAATGGTCTGCTTCAATTTTCCCCCATTTTCCTTGTATAGCTCCCTTTAAAGGTATACGTAACCGGGCGTCCCCTGGTATCTGCTCCAATTCAGGTCTGGACAACTACAAATGAAGTTTTTTGCAATTCTATAAACCCGTAGGGTCAAACTACGAGAAAATATCCACAAAATGGCCCGATTCAAATTTTCCCCATTTTCCTTGAATAGCTCCCTTTATAGGTAAACGTAATCGGGCATCCCCTAGTATCTGCTCCAATTCAGGCACGGACATCCCCAAATGAACTTTTCTTTAATTCTATAAACCCATAGAGTCAAGCTATGAGAAAATATTCACAAAATGGCCTGCTTCAAATTTTCCCCGTTTTTCTTATATAGCTCCCTTTAGAGGTATATGTAATCGGGCGTCCCCTGGTATCTACTACAATTCAGACCGAGACAGCTCCAAATGAAGTTTTCTGTAATTCTATAAACCCGTAGTGTCAAACTATGAGAAAATATCCATAAAATGGCCCGCTTCAATTTTTCCCCATTTTTTTTGTATAGCTCCCTTTAGAGGTAAACAAAATCGGGCGTCCCCTGGTATATGCCTCGATTCAGGTCCGGACATCCCCAAATGAACTTTTCATCAATTCTATAAACCCATAGGGTTAAGCTACGAGAAAATATTCACAAAATGGCATGCTTCAATTTTTACCCATTTTCCTTGTATAGCTCCCTTTAGAGGTAAATCTAATCGGGCGTCCCGTGGTATCTGCTCCGATTCAGGCACGGACATCCCCAAATGAACTTTTTTGCAATTATATAAACCCATAGGGTCAAGCTACGAGACATTATCCACAAAATTGCCAGCTTCAATTTTCTCCATTTTCCTTGTATATAGCTCCCTTTAGAGGTATACGTAATCGGGCGTCCCCTGGTATCTGCCCCGATTCAGGTCCGGACATCCCCAAATGAACTTTTCTGAAATTCTATAAACCCATAGGGTCAAGCTACGAGAAAATATTCACAAAATGGCCCGCTTCAATTTTTCCCCATTTTCCTTGTATAGCTCCCTTTAGAGGTAAACGTAATCGGGCGTCCCCTGGTATCTGCTCCAATTTAGGCACGGACATCCCCAAATGAACTTTTCTGCAATTCTATAAACCCAAAGGGTCAAGCTACGAGAAAATATTCACAAAATGGCCCGGTTCAATTTTTCCCCATTTTCCTTGTATAGCTCCCTTTAAAGGTATACGTAACCGGGAGTCCCTGGTATCTGCTCCAATTCAGGTCTGGACAGCTACAAATGAAGTTTTTTGCAATTCTATAAACCCATATGGTCAAACTACGAGAAAATATCCACAAAATGGCCCGCGTCAATTTTTCCCAATTTTCCTTGTATAGCTCCCTTTAGAGGTAAACCTAATCGGGCCTCCCCTGGTATCAGCTCCGATTCTGGCAATGACTAAATGAACTTTTCTGCAATTATATTATCCCATAGGGTCAAGCTACGAGACCATATCCACAAAACGGCCTGCTTCAATTTTCTCCATTTTCCTTGTATAGCTCCCTATAGAGGTATACGTAATCGGGCGTCCCCTGGTATCTGCCCCGATTCAGGTCCAGACATCCCCAAATGAACTTTTTAGCAATTCTATAAACCCATAGGGTCAAGCTACGAGAAAATATCCACAAAATGGCCCGCTTCAATTTTTACCTATTTTCCTTGTATAGCTCCCTTTAGAGGTAAACCTAATCGGGCGTCCCCTGGTATCAGCTCCGATTCTGGCAATGACATCCCTAAATGAACTTTTCTGCAATTATATAAACCCATAGGGTCAAGCTACGAGACCATATCCACAAAATGGCCTGCTTCAATTTTCTCCATTTTCCTTGTATAGCTCCCTATAGAGGTATACGTAATCGGGGGTCCCCTGGTATCTGCCCCGATTCAGGTCCAGACATCCCCAAATGAACTTTTTAGCAATTCTATAAACCCATAGGGTCAAGCTGCGAGAAAATATCCACAAAATGGCCCGCTTCAATTTTTACCTATTTTCCTTGTATAGCTCCCTTTAGAGGTAAACGTAATCGGGCGTCCCCTGGTATCTGCTCCAATTCAGGCACGGACATCCCCAAATGAACTTTTCTGTAATTCTATAAACCCATAGTGTCCAACTACGAGAAAATATCTATAAAATGGCCCGCTTCAATTTTTCCCCATTTTTTTATAGCTCTCTTTAGAGGTAAACGTAATCGGGAGTCCCCTGGTATCTTCCTCGATTCAAGTACGGATATCCCCAAATGAACTTTTCAACAATTCTATAAACCCATAGGGTCAAACTACGAGAAAATATCCACAAATGGCCCTCTTCAATTTTTACCCATTTTCCTTGTATAGCTCCCTTTAGAGGTAAACCTAATCGGGCATCCCCTAGTATCTGCTTCGATTCAGGCACGTAAATCCCCAAATGAACTTTTCTGCAATACTATAAACCCATAGGGTCAAGCTACGAGAAAATATCCAAAAAATGGTCCGCTTCAATTTTTACCTATTTTCCTTGTATAACTCCCTTTAGAGGTAAACGTAATCGGGCGTCCCCTGGTATCTGCCTCGATTCAGGTCCGGACATCCCCAAATGAACTTTTCAGCAATTCTATAAACCCATAAGGTCAAGCTACGAGAAAATATCCACAAAATGGCCTGCTTCAATTTTTACCCATTTTCCTTATATAGCTCCCTTTAGAGGTAAACCTAATCGGGCGTCCCATGGTATCTGCTCCGATTCAGGCACGGACATCCCCAAATGAACTTTTTTGCAATTATATAAACCCATAGGGTCAAGCTACGAGACAATATCCACAAAATTGCCCGTTTCAATTTTCTCCATTTTCCTTCTATATAGCTCCGTTTAGAGGTATACGTAATCGGGCGTCTCCTGGTATCTGTCCCGATTCAGGTCCGGACATCCCCAAATGAACTTTTCTGCAATTCTATAAACCTAGAGGGTCAAGCTACGAGAAAATATTCACAAATGGCCCGCTTCAGTTTTTCCCCATTTTCCTTGTATAGCTCCCTTTAAAGGTTTACGTAACCGGGCGTCCCCTGCTATCTGCTCCAATTCAGGTCTGGACAGCTACAAATGAAGTTTTTTGCAATTCTATAAACCCATAGGGTCAAACTACGAGAAAATATCCACAAAATGGCCCGATTCAATTTTTCCCCATTTTCCTTGAATAGCTCCCTTTATAGGTAAAAGTAATCAGGCATCCCCTAGTATCTGCTCCAATTCAGGCACGGACATCCCCAAATGAACTGTTCTTTAATTCTATAAACCCATAGAGTCAAGCTATGAGAAAATATTCACAAAATGGCCTGCTTCAATTTTTCCCTGTTTTCCTTGTATAGCTCCCTTTAGAGGTATATGTAATCTGGCATCCCCTGGTATCTACTACAATTCAGACCGAGACAGCTCCAAATGAAGTTTTCTGTAATTCTATAAACTCGTAGTGTCAAACTATGAGAAAATATCCATAACATGGCCCGCTTAAATTTTTTCCCATTTTTTTTGTATAGCTCCCTTTAGAGGTAAACGTAATCGAGCGTCCCCTGGTATCTGCCTCGATTCAGGCCCGGACATCCCCAAATGAACTTTTCAGAAATTCTATAAACCCATAGGGTCAAGCTACGAGAAAATATCCACAAAATGGCCTGCTTCAATTTTTACCCATTTTCCTTGTATAGCTCCCTTTAGAGGTAAACCTAATCGGGCTTCCCGTGGTATCTGCTCCGATTCAGGCACGGACATCCCCAAATGAACTTTTTTGCAATTATATAAACCCAGAGGGTCATGCTACGAGAAAATATTCACAAAATGGCCTGCTTCAATTTTCCCCCATTTTCCTTGTATAGCTCCCTTTAAAGGTATACGTAACCGGGCGTCCCCTGGTATCTGCTCCAATTCATGTCTGGACAGCTACAAATGAAGTTTTTTGCAATTCTATAAACCCATAGGGTCAAACTACGAGAAAATATCCACAAAATGGCCCGATTCAAATTTTCCCCATTTTCCTTGAATAGCTCCCTTTATAGGTAAACGTAATCGGGCATCCCCTAGTATCTGCTCCAATTCAGGCACGGACATCCCCAAATGAACTTTTCTTTAATTCTATAAACCCATAGAGTCAAGCTATGAGAAAATATTCACAAAATGGCCTGCTTCAATTTTTCCCCGTTTTTCTTATATAGCTCCCTTTAGAGGTATATGTAATCGGGCGTCCCCTGGTATCTACTACAATTCAGACCGAGACAGCTCCAAATGAAGTTTTCTGTAATTCTATAAACCCGTAGTGTCAAACTATGAGAAAATATCCATAAAATGGCCCGCTTCAATTTTTCCCCATTTTTTTTGTATAGCTCCCTTTAGAGGTAAACATAATCGGGCGTCCCCTGGTATCTTCCTCGATTCAGGTCCGGACATCCCCAAATGAACTTTTCATCAATTCTATAAACCCATAGGGTTAAGCTACGAGAAAATATTCACAAAATGGCCTGCTTCAATTTTTACCCATTTTCCTTGTATAGCTCCCTTTAGAGGTAAACCTAATCGGGCGTCCCGTGGTATCTGCTCCGATTCAGGCACGGACATCCCCAAATGAACTTTTTTGCAATTATATAAACCCATAGGGTCAAGCTACGAGACATTATCCACAAAATTGCCAGCTTCAATTTTCTCCATTTTCCTTGTATATAGCTCCCTTTAGAGGTATACGTAATCGGGCGTCCCTTGGTATCTGCCCCGATTCAGGTCCGGACATCCCCAAATGAACTTTTCTGAAATTCTATAAACCCATAGGGTCAAGCTACGAGAAAATATTCACAAAATGGCCCGCTTCAATTTTTCCCCATTTTCCTTGTATAGCTCCCTTTAAAGGTATACGTAACCGGCAGTCCCTGGTATCAGCTCCAATTCAGGTCTGGACAGCTACAAATGAAGTTTTTTGCAATTCTATAAACCCATATGGTCAAACTACGAGAAAATATCCACAAAATGGCCCGCGTCAATTTTTCCCAATTTTCCTTGTATAGCTCCCTTTAGAGGTAAACCTAATCGGGCGTCCCCTGGTATCAGCTCCGATTCTGGCAATGACTAAATGAACTTTTCTGCAATTATATAAACCCATAGGGTCAAGCTACGAGACCATATCCACAAAATGGCATGCTTCAATTTTCTCCATTTTCCTTGTATAGCTCCCTATAGAGGTATACGTAATCGGGCGTCCCCTGGTATCTGCCCCGATTCAGGTCCAGACATCCCCAAATGAACTTTTTAGCAATTCTATAAACCCATAGGGTCAAGCTACGAGAAAATATCCACAAAATGGCCCGCTTCAATTTTTACCTATTTTCCTTGTATAGCTCCCTTTAGAGGTAAACCTAATCGGGCGTCCCCTGGTATCGGCTCCGATTCTGGCAATGACATCCCTAAATGAACTTTTCTGCAATTATATAAACCCATAGGGTCAAGCTACGAGACCATATCCACAAAACGGCCTGCTTCAATTTTCTCCATTTTCCTTGTATAGCTCCCTATAGAGGTATACGTAATCGGGGGTCCCCTGGTATCTGCCCCGATTCAGGTCCAGACATCCCCAAATGAACTTTTTAGCAATTCTATAAACCCATAGGGTCAAGCTATGAGAAAATATCCACAAAATGGCCCGCTTCAATTTTTACCTATTTTCCTTGTATAGCTCCCTTTAGAGGTAAACGTAATCGGGCGTCCCCTGGTATCTGCTCCAATTCAGGCACGGACATCCCCAAATGAACTTTTCTGTAATTCTATAAACCCATAGTGTCCAACTACGAGAAAATATCTATAAAATGGCCCGCTTCAATTTTTCCCCATTTTTTTATAGCTCTCTTTAGAGGTAAACGTAATCGGGCGTCCCCTGGTATCTTCCTCGATTCAAGTACGGATATCCCCAAATGAACTTTTCAACAATTCTATAAACCCATAGGGTCAAACTACGAGAAAATATCCACAAATGGCCCTCTTCAATTTTTACCCATTTTCCTTGTATAGCTCCCTTTAGAGGTAAACCTAATCGGGCATCCCCTAGTATCTGCTTCGATTCAGGCACGGAAATCCCCAAATGATCTTTTCTGCAATACTATAAACCCATAGGGTCAAGCTACGAGAAAATATCAAAAAAATGGTCCGCTTCAATTTTTACCTATTTTCCTTGTATAACTCCCTTTAGAGGTAAACGTAATCGGGCGTCCCCTGGTATCTGCCTCGATTCAGGTCCGGACATCCCCAAATGAACTTTTCAGCAATTCTATAAACCCTTAGGGTCAAGCTACGAGAAAATATCCACAAAATGGCCTGCTTCAATTTTTACCCATTTTCCTTGTATAGCTCCCTTTAGAGGTAAACCTAATCGGGCGTCCCATGGTATCTGCTCCGATTCAGGCACGGACATCCCCAAATGAACTTTTTTGCAGTTATATAAACCCATAGGGTCAAGCTACGAGACAATATCCACAAAATTGCCCGTTTCAATTTTCTCCATTTTCCTTCTATATAGCTCCGTTTAGAGGTATACGTAATCGGGCGTCTCCTGGTATCTGTCCCGATTCAGGTCCGGACATCCAGAATTGAACTTTTCTGCAATTCTATAAACCTAGAGAGTCAAGCTACGAGAAAATATTCACAAATGGCCCGCTTCAGTTTTTCCCCATTTTCCTTGTATAGCTCCCTTTAAAGGTTTACGTAACCGGGCGTCCCCTGCTATCTGCTCCAATTCAGGTCTGGACAGCTACAAATGAACTTTTCTGCAATTATATAAACCCATAGGGTCAAGCTACGAGACCATATCCACAAAATGGCCTGCTTCAATTTTCTCCATTTTCCTTGTATAGCTCCCTATAGAGGTATACGTAATCGGGCGTCCCCTGGTATCTGCCCCGATTCAGGTCCAGACATCCCCAAATGAACTTTTTAGCAATTCTATAAACCCATAGGGTCAAGCTACGAGAAAATATCCACAAAATGGCCCGCTTCAATTTTTACCTATTTTCCTTGTATAGCTCCCTTTAGAGGTAAACCTAATCGGGCGTCCCCTGGTATCGGCTCCGATTCTGGCAATGACATCCCTAAATGAACTTTTCTGCAATTATATAAACCCATAGGGTCAAGCTACGAGACCATATCCACAAAACGGCCTGCTTCAATTTTCTCCATTTTCCTTGTATAGCTCCCTATAGAGGTATACGTAATCGGGGGTCCCCTGGTATCTGCCCCGATTCAGGTCCAGACATCCCCAAATGAACTTTTTAGCAATTCTATAAACCCATAGGGTCAAGCTATGAGAAAATATCCACAAAATGGCCCGCTTCAATTTTTACCTATTTTCCTTGTATAGCTCCCTTTAGAGGTAAACGTAATCGGGCGTCCCCTGGTATCTGCTCCAATTCAGGCACGGACATCCCCAAATGAACTTTTCTGTAATTCTATAAACCCATAGTGTCCAACTACGAGAAAATATCTATAAAATGGCCCGCTTCAATTTTTCCCCATTTTTTTATAGCTCTCTTTAGAGGTAAACGTAATCGGGCGTCCCCTGGTATCTTCCTCGATTCAAGTACGGATATCCCCAAATGAACTTTTCAACAATTCTATAAACCCATAGGGTCAAACTACGAGAAAATATCCACAAATGGCCCTCTTCAATTTTTACCCATTTTCCTTGTATAGCTCCCTTTAGAGGTAAACCTAATCGGGCATCCCCTAGTATCTGCTTCGATTCAGGCACGGAAATCCCCAAATGATCTTTTCTGCAATACTATAAACCCATAGGGTCAAGCTACGAGAAAATATCAAAAAAATGGTCCGCTTCAATTTTTACCTATTTTCCTTGTATAACTCCCTTTAGAGGTAAACGTAATCGGGCGTCCCCTGGTATCTGCCTCGATTCAGGTCCGGACATCCCCAAATGAACTTTTCAGCAATTCTATAAACCCATAGGGTCAAGCTACGAGAAAATATCCACAAAATGGCCTGCTTCAATTTTTACCCATTTTCCTTGTATAGCTCCCTTTAGAGGTAAACCTAATCGGGCGTCCCATGGTATCTGCTCCGATTCAGGCACGGACATCCCCAAATGAACTTTTTTGCAGTTATATAAACCCATAGGGTCAAGCTACGAGACAATATCCACAAAATTGCCCGTTTCAATTTTCTCCATTTTCCTTCTATATAGCTCCGTTTAGAGGTATACGTAATCGGGCGTCTCCTGGTATCTGTCCCGATTCAGGTCCGGACATCCCCAAATGAACTTTTCTGCAATTCTATAAACCTAGAGAGTCAAGCTACGAGAAAATATTCACAAATGGCCCGCTTCAGTTTTTCCCCATTTTCCTTGTATAGCTCCCTTTAAAGGTTTACGTAACCGGGCGTCCCCTGCTATCTGCTCCAATTCAGGTCTGGACAGCTACAAATGAAGTTTTTTGCAATTCTATAAACCCATAGGGTCAAACTACGAGAAAATATCCACAAAATGGCCCGATTCAATTTTTCCCCATTTTCCTTGAATAGCTCCCTTTATAGGTAAAAGTAATCGGGCATCCCCTAGTATCTGCTCCAATTCAGGCACGGACATCCCCAAATGAACTGTTCTTTAATTCTATAAACCCATAGAGTCAAGCTACGAGAAAATATTCACAAAATGGCCTGCTTCAATTTTTCCCCGTTTTCCTTGTATAGCTCCCTTTAGAGGTATATGTAATCTGGCATCCCCTGGTATCTACTACAATTCAGACTGAGACAGCTCCAAATGAAGTTTTCTGTAATTCTATAAACTCGTAGTGTCAAACTATGAGAAAATATCCATAAAATGGCCCGCTTAAATTTTTTCCCATTTTTTTGTATAGCTCCCTTTAGAGGTAAACGTAATCGAGCGTCACCTGGTATCTGCCTCGATTCAGGTCCGGACATCCCCAAATGAACTTTTCAGAAATTCTATAAACCCATAGGGTCAAGCTACGAGAAAATATCCACAAAATGGTCTGTTTCAATTTTTACCCATTTTCCTTGTATAGCTCCCTTTAGAGGTAAACCTAATCGGGCTTCCCGTGGTATCTGCTCCGATTCAGGCACGGACATCCCCCAAATGAACTTTTTTGCAATTATATAAACCCATAGGTTCAATCTACGAGACATTATCCACAAAATTGCCAGCTTCAATTTTCTCCATTTTCCTTGTATATAGCTCCCTTTAGAGGTATACGTAATCGGACGTCCCCTGGTATCTGCCCCGATTCAGGTCCGGACATCCCCAAATGAACTTTTCTGCAATTCTATAAACCCAGAGGGTCAAGCTACGAGAAAATATTCACAAAATGGCCCGCTTCAATTTTTCCCTATTTTCCTTGTATAGCTCCCTTTAAAGGTATACGTAATCGGGCGTCCCTGGTATCTGCTCCAATTCAGGTCTGGACAGCTACAAATGAAGTTTTTTGCAATTCTATAAACCCATATGGTCAAACTACGAGAAAATATCCACAAAATGGCCCGCTTCAATTTTTCCCAATTTTCCTTGTATAGCTCCCTTTAGAGGTAAACCTAATCGGGCGTCCCCTGGTATCAGCTCCGATTCTGGCAATGACATCCCTAAATGAACTTTTCTGCAATTATATAAACCCATAGGGTCAAGCTACGAGACCATATCCACAAAACGGCCTGCTTCAATTTTCTCCATTTTCCTTGTATAGCTCCCTATAGAGGTATACGTAATCGGGGGTCCTCTGGTATCTGCCCCGATTCAGGTCCAGACATCCCCAAATGAACTTTTTAGCAATTCTATAAACCCATAGGGTCAAGCTACGAGAAAATATCCACAAAATGGCCTGCTTCAATTTTTACCTATTTTCCTTGTATAGCTCCCTTTAGAGGTAAACGTAATCGGGCGTCCCCTGGTATCTGCTCCAATTCAGGCACGGACATCCCCAAATGAACTTTTCTGCAATTCTATAAACCCATAGTGTCCAACTACGAGAAAATATCAATAAAATGGCCCACTTCAATTTTTCCCCATTTTTTTTGTATAGCCCTCTTTAGAGGTAAACGTAATCGGGCGTCCCCTAGTATCTTCCTCGATTCAAGTACGGATATCCCCAAATGAACTTTTCAGCAATTCTATAAACCCATTGGGTCAAACTACGAGAAAATATCCACCAAATGGCCCGCTTCAATTTTTACCCATTTTCCTTGTATAGCTCCCTTTAGAGGTAAACCTAAACGGGCATCCCCTAGTATCTGCTCCGATTCAGGCACGGAAATCCCCAAATGAACTTTTCTGCAATACTATAAACCCATAGGGTCAAGCCACGAGAAAATATCCACAAAATGGCCCGCTTCAATTTTTACCTATTTTCCTTGTATAGCTCCCATTAGAGGTAAACGTAATCGGGCGTCCCCTGGTATATGCCTCGATTCAGGTCCGGACATCCCCAAATGAACTTTTCAGCAATTCTATTAACCCATAGGGTCAAGCTACGAGAAAATATCCACAAAATGGCCTGCTTCAATTTTTACCCATTTTCCTTGTATAGCTCCCTTTAGAGGTAAACCTAATCGGGCGTCCCGTGGTATCTGCTCCGATTCTGGCACGGACATCCCCAAATGAACTTTTTTGCAATTATATAAACCCATAGGGTCATGCTACGAGAAAATATTCACAAAATGGCCTACTTCAATTTTTCCCCATTTTCCTTGTATAGCTCCCTTTAAAGGTATACGTAACCGGGCGTCCCCTGGTATCTGCTCCAATTCAGGTCTGGACAGCTACAAATGAAGTTTTTTGCAATTCTATAAACCCATAGGGTCAAACTACGAGAAAATATCCACAAAATGGCCCGATTCAAATTTTCCCCATTTTCCTTGAATAGCTCCCTTTATAGGTAAACGTAATCGGGCATCCCCTAGTATCTGCTCCAATTCAGGCACGGACATCCCCAAATGAACTTTTCTTTAATTCTATAAACCCATAGAGTCAAGCTATGAGAAAATATTCACAAAATGGCCTGCTTCAATTTTTCCCCGTTTTTCTTGTATAGCTCCCTTTAGAGGTATATGTAATCGGGCGTCCCCTGGTATCTACTACAATTCAGACCGAGACAGCTCCAAATGAAGTTTTCTATAATTCTATAAACCCGTAGTGTCAAACTATGAGAAAATATCCATAAAATGGCCCGCTTCAATTTTTCCCCATTTGTTTTGTATAGCTCCCTTTAAAGGTAAACGTAATCGAGCGTCCCCTGGTATATGCCTCGATTCAGGTCCGGACATCCCCAAATGAACTTTTCAGCAATTCTATAAACCCATAGGGTTAAGCTACGAGAAAATATCCACAAAATGGGCCGCTTCAATTTTTACCTATTTTCCTTGTATAGCTCCCATTAGAGGTAAACTTAATCGGGCGTCCCCTGGTATCTGCCTCGATTCAGGTTCGAACATCCCCAAATGAACTTTTCAGCAATTCTATAAACCCATAGGGTTAAGCTACGAGAAAATATCCACAAAATGGCCTGCTTCAATTTTTACCCATTTTCCTTGTATCGCTCCCTTTAGAGGTAAACCTAATCGGGCGTCCCGTGGTATCTGCTCCGATTCAGGCACGGACATCCCCAAATGAACTTTTTTGCAATTATATAAACCCATAGGGTCAAGCTACGAGACATTATCCACAAAATTGCCAGCTTCAATTTTCTCCATTTTCCTTGTATATAGCTCCCTTTAGAGGTATACGTAATCGGGCGTCCCCTGGTATCTGCCCCGATTCAGGTCCGGACATCCCCAAATGAACTTTTCTGCAATTCTATAAACCCAGAGGGTCAAGCTACGAGAAAATGTTCACAAAATGGCCCGCTTCAATTTTTCTCCATTTTCCTTGTATAGCTCCCTTTAGAGGTAAACGTAATCGGGCGTCCCCTGGTATCTGCTCCAATTTAGGCACGGACATCCCCAAATGAACTTTTCTGCAATTCTATAAACCCAAAGGGTCAAGCTACGAGAAAATATTCACAAAATGGCCCGGTTCAATTTTTCCCCATTTTCCTTGTATAGCTCCCTTTAAAGGTATACGTAACCGGGCGTCCCTGGAATCTGCTCCAATTCAGGTCTGGACAGCTACAAATGAAGTTTTTTGCAATTCTATAAACCCATATGGTAAAACTACGAGAAAATATCCACAAAATGGCCCGCGTCAATTTTTCCCAATTTTCCTTGTATAGCTCCCTTTAGAGGTAAACCTAATCGGGTGTCCCCTGGTATCAGCTCCGATTCTGGCAATGACTAAATGAACTTTTCTGCAATTATATAAACCCATAGGGTCAAGCTACGAGACCATATCCACAAAACGGCCTGCTTCAATTTTCTCCATTTTCCTTGTATAGCTCCCTATAGAGGTATACGTAATCGGGCGTCCCCTGGTATCTGCCCCGATTCAGGTCCGGACATCCCCAAATGAACTTTTCAGCAATTCTATAAATCCATAGGGTCAAGCTACGAGAAAATATCCACAAAATGGCCCGCTTCAATTTTTACCTATTTTCCTTGTATAGCTCCCTTTAGAGGTAAACGTAATCGGGTGTCCCCTAGTATCTGCTCCAATTCAGGCACGGACATCCCCAAATGAACTTTTATGTAATTCTATAAACCCATAGTGTCCAACTACGAGAAAATATCTATAAAATGGCCCGCTTCAATTTTTCCCCATTTTTTTTATAGCTCTCTTTAGAGGTAAACGTAATCGGGCATCCCCTGGTATCTTCCTCGATTCAAGTACGGATATCCCCAAATGAACTTTTCAACAATTCTATAAACCCATAGGGTCAAACTACGAGAAAATATCCACAAATGGCCCTCTTCAATTTTTACCCATTTTCCTTGTATAGCTCCCTTTAGAGGTAAACCTAATCGGGCATCCCCTAGTATCTGCTCCGATTCAGGCACGGAAATCCCCAAATGAACTTTTCTTCAATACTATAAACCCATAGGTTCAAGCTACGAGAAAATATCCAAAAAATGGCCCGCTCCAATTTTTACCTATTTTCCTTGTATAGCTCCCTTTAGAGGTAAACGTAATCGGGTGTCCCCTGGTATCTGCCTCGATTCAGGTCCGGACATCCCCAAATGAACTTTTCAGCAATTCTATAAACCCATAGGGTCAAGCTACGAGAAAATATCCACAAAATGGCCTGCTTCAATTTTTACCCATTTTCCTTGTATAGCTCCCTTTAGAGGTAAACCTAATCGGGCGTCCCGTGGTATCTGCTCCGATTCAGGCACGGACATCCCCAAATGAACTTTTTTGCAATTATATAAACCCATAGGGTCAAGCTACGAGACAATATCCACAAAATTGCCCGTTTCAATTTTCTCCATTTTCCTTCTATATAGCTCCGTTTAGAGGTATACGTAATCGGGCGTCTCCTGGTATCTGTCCCGATTCAGGTCCGGACATCCCCAAATGAACTTTTCTACAATTCTATAAACCTAGAGGGTCAAGCTATGAGAAAATATTCACAAAATGGCCCACTTCAATTTTTCCCCATTTTCTTTGTATAGCTCCCTTTAAAGGTATACGTAACCTGGCGTCCCCTGGTATTTGCTCCAATTCAGGTCTGGACAGCTACAAATGAAGTTTTCTGCAATTCTATAAACCCATAAGGTCAAACTATGAGAAAATATCCACAAAATGGTCTGCTTCAATTTTTCCCCATTTTTCTTGTATAGCTCCCTTTAGAGGTATACGTAATCAGGCGTCCCCTGGTATCTGCCCCGATTCAGGTCCGGACATCCCCAAATGAACTTTTCTGCAATTCTATAAACCTAGAGGGTCAAACTACGAGAAAATATTCACAAATGGCCCGCTTCAGTTTTTCCCCATTTTCCTTGTATAGCTCCCTTTAAAGGTTTACGTATTCGGGCGTCCCCTGGTATCTGCTCCAATTCAGGTCTGGACAGCTACAAATGAAGTTTTTTGCAATTCTATAAACCCATATGGTCAAACTACGAGAAAATATCCACAAAATGGCCCTCTTCAATTTCTCCCCATTTTTCTTGTATAGCTCCCTTTAGAGGTAAACGTAATCGGGCGTCCCCTAGTATCTGGTCCAATTTAGGCACGGACATCCCCAAATGAACTTTTCTGCAATTCTATAAACCCATAGGGTCAAGCTACGAGAAAATATTCACAAAATGGCCCGTTTCAAATTTTCCCCATTTTCCTTGTATAGCTCCTTTAAAGGTATACGTAACCGGGCTTCCCCTGGTATCTTCTCCAATTCAGGTTTGGACAGCTACAAATGAAGTTTTTTGCAATTCTATAAACCCATATGGTCAAACTACGAGAAAATATCCACAAAATGGTCCGCTTCAATTTTTCCCCATTTTCCTTGTATAGCTCCCTTTAGAGGTAAACCTAATCGGGTGTCCCCTGGAATCAGCTCTGATTCAGGCAATGACATCCCCAAATGAACTTTTCTGCAATTATATAAACCCATAGGGTCAAGCTACGAGACAATATCCACAAAACGGCCCGCTTCAATTTTCTCCATTTTCCTTGTATAGTTCCCTATAGAGGTATACGTAATCGGGCGTCCCCTGGTATCTGCCCCGATTCAGGTCCGGACATCCCCAAATGAACTTTTCAGCAATTCTGTAAACCCATAGGGTCAAGCTACGAGAAAATATCCACAAAATGGCCCGCTTCAATTTTTACCTATTTTCCTTGTATAGCTCCCTTTAGATGTAAACGTAATCAGACGTCCCCTGGTATCTGCTCCAATTCAGGCACGGACATCCCCAAATGAACTTTTCTGCAATTCTATAAACCTGTAGTGTCAAACTACGAGAAAATATCTATAAAATGGCCCGCTTCAATTTTTCCCCATTTTTTTGTATAGTTCTCTTTAGAGGTAAACGTAATCGGGTGTCCCCTGGTATCTTCCTCGATTCAAGTCCGGATATCCCCAAATGAACTTTTCAGCAATTCTATAAACCAATAGGGTCAAATTACGAGAAAATATCCATAAAATGGCCCGCTTCAATTATTACCCATTTTCCTTGTATAGCTCCCTTTAGAGGTAAACCTAATCGGGCATCCCCTAGTATCTGCTCCGATTCAGGCACGAACATCCCCAAATGAACTTTTCTGCAATACTATAAACCCATAGGGTCAAGCTACGAGAAAATATCCACAAAATGGCCCGCTTCAATTTTTACCTATTTTCCTTGTATAGCTCCCTTTAGATGTAAACGTAATCGGGCGTCCCCTGGTATCTGCTCCAATTCAGGCACGGACATTCCCAAATGAACTTTTCTACAATTCTATAAACCCAGTGTCAAACTACGAGAAAATATCTATAAAATGCCCCGCTTCAGTTTTTCCCCATTTTTTTTGTATAGCTCTCTTTAGAGGTAAACGTAATCGGGCGTCCCCTGGTATATGCAATTCTATAAACCCATGCGGTCAAGCTACGAGAAAATATCCACAAAATGGTCTGCTTCAATTTTTCCCCATTTTCCTTGTATAGCTCCCTTTAGAGGTATAAGTAATCGGGCGACCCTTGGTATCTGCTCCAATTCAGGTCCGGACAGCTCCAAATGAAGTTCTTTGCAATTCTATAAACCCATAGGGTCAAACTACGAGAAAATATCCACAAAACGGCCCGCTTCAATTTTCCCCATTTTCCTTGTATAGCTCCCTTTAGAGGTATACGTAATCGGGCGTCCCTTGGTATCTTCTCCAATTCAGGTCCGGACAGCTCCAAATGAAGTTTTCTGCAATTCTATAAACCCATAGGGTCAAACTACGGGAAAATATCCACAAAACGGCCCTGTTATTCCCAGAAAATGAATCAATATTGTAGAAGGGGGGGGGGGTGGTTGAATACAATCTTTAAAAATTTCTTTGATCTTGACAGAAAAGATATGATAGTAAATTCAAGAACAGAAAAACAAACAAAATAAAACTAACACAAGAATTAAAAATTCAGGTGGATTGATTATTCCACCTGAGAGATTTTTATTAGAAGAAATCTCTGTGATGTTTATGAATAAACACACAGCTGCATACACACTATTTTTGCTTCAACAATTTACAAGTGATATTACATTTTTCTCTCTAAATTGCATAACTGATTTCTTAAGTTCTAAAATAGTGCTACACTTGGTTATATAACTCAAGTTTACAAGATATTTCGAACAACTAATAATACAAAAAGTAACTCTGTCCAAAACACTTGCTTCGCCATTCTGAGTAGTGGTCCTTGTGTTGGTACCTTGCCCTTTTTGGATGATTGTTTTTTATGGAATTGCTACAATTGACCAGACAAAAGATAATGCTTCTTCTTCTCGTGAGTTTACTAGAAATACTGGTTTCCATGCTCTGTGAAATCTGTCAACCCATATGCTTTGTCAGAACTGTCCTTTTCAAAAAGTACAGATTGCATCCGTAGAGGTTATTTGAGCTGCATCCGTTGAGAGTATTTTGACCACATCCGTAGAGAGTATTTTGACCACATCCGTAGAAGGCTAGTACTGCTATCCGTAGACAATCAATTTCACTTATGTAAAATTACAAGGCATAGTCTATTTATCTATTTACAATTAGCCTCCCTATTCTACATATCCATTAACAGTCAGCATGACTTATTCATCCTAAAACTAATACTCCAACTTCTATATCAGAATTACACAAGCATGTTACATTGAGTCTTATCCGTAGATAAGCTACCCTTCTACGGATACTGCAAACACATGTTATCCATTGAAGGCTACATTTTTACTTATACAATTTTCACTAAGTTAGTTTAGTTATCATCAAGAAACAACATAGTTCCTAAAAATCTCCCCCAATTTATGCCTGGTTGAGAATCAGACATAACTTAAGAGTCTTGATGATAATAAAACCAGTTTTAACAAGTAAATAGTAAACAATAAAAAATTGTATTAAGCTACTTTATTGAGATATTGAAGGACTTAAAGTTGAGAAATTTACATAGAGAGTGCTCCTCTAGGCTGAGCAGATTTAATTCCTTTTCTTCTCTCTTGGAGGTAGAACCTTCTTCTTTCCTTGCCTGGCATAGTTGGTTTCAATTTGCTCCTGAAGCTTCTTGTAGAAGGTGTCTTCTTCAACTATCTTTGGATCTAGCTTGGATTGCAACCACCTAAGGTATTGGGAACTAGCCTTAGGCAGTTGGTCCTCTAGTCTGAAGAACCTTCTACATCCCTCATCATCTCTGAACTCCATCATCCAGTAAGGTTGGAGATGGATTCTTTGACCATTGTACGGAATCTTCAATTTCCTTGGCAAACTTTCAGGCTGATTCCAACTAGCTCTTATCTCTTTAATCTTTCTCATCACTAGGCTCCTTGTAGTTGGAGAAAATCCCTTTGAGCTCTTGAAGCTTAAAAAGACTTTGACTAATGTGGGATATCCTTCATTTAAAATTCTCTGCAAGGGCCATGTCCTTTCCATTCCACCCATGTAGACAAACACTAGCCTTTCTGGCAGATTCTTGTGTTTATCAATACCCCTTACTTCAATAAGTTCATCTAGAAAGAGGTCCAAAGTTGTAAACTCTTGTATGTCAGCAATGTTGAGATAATCAACTTTGTCTTCTATTGACTTGACAACTTGAGGTACAATTTGAAGTTTGATTTGCCCCTTTGGAGTTTTATTCTTTGGTTCCCTTGCTCTTTTCTTCTTTTCAGCTTCTAAGATTATTTTTGGGATACCAAATTATCAGACTCTATGGGTTCATCTTTGGGCCCTACTAGGGTTTCATGAAAGGTTGTGTTTGACAGGCTTGAAGGTTTGATAAGATCATCAATTGTGAAGGTCTTTTTCTTTGGTTTCTCAATTTCCTTTTTTTTTTGGAGAGAGGGGCCTTTTGGATTTGAATTTTAGCCTCCTACTAATAGGGTTTTTCTTAGGCACTGTCTTTCCTTTGTTCTTCTTAGGAGCAGTGACTACTTCTTCTTCAGCCACATCTTCTTTCTCTACCTCCTCCATCAATTCACTAGCCAGTCTAGCCCGCTTCTCAGGTGTAGACTCATATCCCTCAGGATTGGCTTCTCTTGCAAATCTAGATATCTCCTCCCTTTTTGCTTCAACAAACCTGGGATGGCTGATTGTAATATGAATTGGCTTTCCAATTCTGATGATAACAGCCATCCCCTCTTGGCTATCACATCCCTGGTTTCTTTGAATGCTGAGATGTCTTTGCCCAAGAGCTTCTTTGCATCTGGCTTTGGAAGTGGAAAATCCACTTGGAGTTTATTTTTGCCATGCTTCTTGGTTGGAGAGCCAAACCTACCACTCCATATGCCTTCAAACTCCTTGTTGAAAGATGGCTCTGAAGGGTTTCGAGCACATATACGCTACTGAAAACGTGAAAATAAATCAAAATTCGAAACCCCTCCGCAGGATCCATGCGAAAACAAAAGATTTAATTCAGAGATTAAGAACGAATACCTTAAGAAGCTTTAACAGTTCATTAATGGAAGATTAATGGAGATCCAAAGCATGTTCAATCACCACGTATCCCGCTCTCGCGATCTACGCTCTATGGTATCCACATAAACGCTTTTATTGAAGGATTAATGTGGACTAGCACCCGAAAACTGCTTCTTTCTCTCTCTATCTTTTCTTGCTCTCATAAGCGGCTAGGGTTTTAATATAAAAACATTTTTCCACATTAAAATCAGCCCTCTTTTAGAGTTTATATAGAGAGGAAAATAAGTTTTCTAATTATAATCCAATTATAATAAAATACTAATCCGAAATTCCAATTTATTATTTAATTAAGTCGCACTTAATTAATTAATAACTAATTTCAGAATTAGTTTAAATAATTCCATTTTCTATTTAAATAATTAATCAAGTCATACTTAATTAATACTATAGATAGAATAAATTACTTATTTAAATTTAAATTCATAATTTAAATTATTTCTCCTTCAAGCGTTCTTTGTGTGTGACCCTGTAGGTTATTATTACGGTGGTAACAATTTTAATAACTAATTAAAATTGTAAACAATGAGCGGCATCTAGTAATACACCATTGCCACCCAAGTAATAATAATTAAATCGGTGATTCGATTAAGCCTTTCGTGAATAATGTTCCATGTAATATAATCCCTTTAACATTAATATTATAGATTAAACTTGAGGCATGTAACGTGTCATCCTCTTCATAATTTAATCTTAGTTTTCTTGATCGATGAGTAGACTAATAAATCAAATCAACATTTGAGCACGACCGTGCATTTCTTAGTCTCACTCAAACAAGAGGCCAATAATATCGCTCCTAATATTAGGAGGGTTAAATCCCATCTAGATCATTCATATTTCTCATACGATTCATAATATACCCAATGTCCACTTTTATCATCACCCGGTCAAAGGTAACTTTTAATGTAATCAAAGTATATTAATTCTCATATAAAAATATAATGATTTCAGGTCTAAGGATCATTACACCATTATCACAGTGAGAATTACTTATGACCTTATTAACATGTGTAATCTCACGGCGGGTCAATCCAGTGTCATGTACTCTTACATGCACCTATGTTTTGACTTTAGTATCACCATACCTATGACCAATGAGATGTGGTCATCAGTCAACAAACATACTAGTCTCTATGCATTATTATTGTCCTTAAATAATAACACTCGACTAGGGATATTTAGGAATAAAGATACTATTCATATAATCTCATTTTTAAGTCACATACTTAAAGATATCGAATACGTTTCATAATTCCAAGGACATTTATGTAGGGTTTCGGGCATGAAAACGCAACGGAAAAACGCGTAAAAACAGAAAATAACGAAACCCTCCGCAGGATCCATGCGAAACACGATATTTAATTCGTGAACAGAATGGTTTACCTTTTAATGAGCTTTACGAATGGTTGACAGATGGAGGTCCTTTGCTATGATCACCATATGTCCCGCCTTGCGATACACGTCTCTAATCAGTCCACACGAACGCCCGATCGTCCAACGATCACTGGAGTTGGTACTAGCCAAAAACTGCCCTCGGAATTCTCTCTCTCTCTCTCTCTCTCTAGCCTCTCTTAGATGTTGAGCTGCTAGGGTTTTTAAGAAAAACGTATTATGTCTCTTAACCCTAAAACAATACATCTTAATGTATTTATATGGAGAGAATTCTGGGCCTATACCTAATCTGATTGGGCTTCTAAAACCCAATATGATTATTAGTAGTATTATTTATCGTATTCGAATTATTATATAATTAATCAAGTCCTACTTAATTAATCCAATTATTCAATTAAATTCAAAATTTAATTAATGCTCCGTTTAAAACGTTCTTTGTGTGTGACCCTTTAGGTTATTATTACGTTGGCAATAATTTTAATATCTCATAATAAAATTATAAACAATGAGCGGCATCTAGTAATACATCATTGCTACCCAAGTAATAATAATAATTGGTGATCCAATTAAACCTTTAATGAATAATGTTCCATGTAATATAATCCTTTTCACCTTATATTATAGATTAAACTCGAGGCATGGTTTATGTCATCCTATTCAACATTTAATCCCGGTTTACTTGATCGATGAGTAGACTATTAAACAAATCACAATTTGAGCATGGCCATGCATTTCATAGTCTCACTCAATCAAGAGGCCAATAATATCACTCCTAAAATAGGAGGGTTAAATCCTATATCTATCATTGATATTTCTCATATGATTCATAATATACCCAATGTCCACCTTTATCATTACCCGGTCAAAGGTAACTTTGAGTAGAATCAAAGTATATTAATTCTCATATAGAAATATAATGATTTCAAGTCTAAGGATCATTACACCATTATCACTTTGAGAATTACTTATGACACTTGATAACATTTACCATGAAGAATTCACACGGTGGGTCTATCCAGTGCCATGTTCTGCTAACATGCACTTATGTCTTTGACTTTAGTATCACCATACTTATGACCAATGAGATGTGGTCATCAGTCAACAAACATACTAGTCTTAATGCATTATTATTGTCCTTAAATAATAATACTCGACTAGGGATCTTTTAGGATTATAAACACTACTCATATAATCTCATTTCTAAGTCACATACTTAGAGATATAGAATTCATGCTTATATTCCAAGGACATTTATAATTCTAACATTTATATCGCAGTTAATAAAGACATAATAAATAATTGAAAGAAAATCCATACAACATATTCATTAATAATTAAAATGTCTTCCCTAAGAACATTATAGTATTGTCTCTAGGGCACAAGCACTAACAATTTATTCTGCTAACATTTATAACGCAGTAAATAAAGACATAATAAAATAATAACAATAATCAATAAAACATAATTTATAATAATAAAATGTTTTCTTTAAAACATAAAAGTATTGTCTCTAGAACACTAATACTAACAGGCTGAGCATCATAAAAGCTTTTTGGGAGCACAACTTCAGGACTTAGAACTTTTAGAATTGTAGTAGTGGTTGGATTAGTAAAGGCCGACTCTGTATTAGAGAAGGGAGTTGAAGTCACAACTTTAAAGATTGACTCTTTGATCACTCTTTCTGTGTTGAGAATTCTTTGATATATGACATCATTTGCTCTAGTTATCTCCCTTTGCCTTGATCACCTCTTCTTCACTTAAGCCAGAGAAATCCAATTCTCCTGGTTTGATTGTAACTGGAGGGACCATTGTGAATTGGAATTCACTTGGATTGGCTATTGTTAGTGCTTGTGCCCTAGAGACAATACTATAATGTTCTTAGGGAAGACATTTTGATTATTAATAAATATGTTCTATGGATTTTCTTTCAATTATTTATTATGTCTTTATTAACTGCGATATAAATATTAGAATAATAAATGTCCTTGGAATATAAGCATGAATTCTATATCTCTAAGTATGTGACTTAGAAATGAGATTATATGAGTAGTGTTTATAATCCTAAAAGATCCCTAGTCGAGTATTATTATTTGAGAACAATAATAATGCATTAAGACTAGTATGTTTGTTGACTGATGACCACATCTCATTGGTTATAAGTATGGTGATACTAAAGTCAAAGACATAAGTGCATGTTAGCAGAACATGGCACTGGATAGACCCAACGTGTGAATTCTTCATGGTAAATGTTATCAAGTGTCATAAGCAATTCTCACAATGATAATGGTGTAATGATCCTTAGACTTGAAATCATTATATTTCTATATGAGAATTAATATACTTTGATTCTACTCAAAGTTACCTTTGACCGGGTAATGATAAAGATGGACATTGGGTATATTATGAATCATATGAGAAATATGAATGATAGATATAGGATTTAACCCTCCTATTTTAGGAGTGATATTATTGGCCTCTTGATTGAGTGAGACTATGAAATGCATGGCCATGCTCAAATTGTGATTTGTTTAATAGTCTACTCATCGATCAAGTAAACCGGGATTAAATGTTGAAGAGGATGACATAAACCATGCCTCGAGTTTAATATATAATATAAGGTTAAAAGGATTTTATTACATGGAACATTATTCATTAAAGGTTTAATTGGATCACCAATTATTATTATTACTTGGGTAGCAATGATGTATTACTAGATGCCGCTCATTGTTTATAATTTTATTATGAGATATTAAAATTATATTGCCAACGTAATAATAACCTAAAGGGTTACACATAAAGAACGTTTTAAACGGAGCATTAATTAAATTTCGAATTTAATTGAATTATTATTATTATTGAATTATTGGATTAATTAAGTAGGACTTGATTAATTATATAATAATTCGAATATAATAAATAATACTACTAATAATCAGATTGGGTTTTGGAAGCCCAATCAGATTAGGTATAGGCCCAGAATTCTCTCCATATAAATACATTAAGATGTATTATTTTAGGGTTGAGAAATTGAAAAAACGTTTTTCTTAAAAAACCCTAGCTGCTCTACATCAAAGAGAGGCTAGAGAGAGAGAGAGAGTTCCGAGGGCAGTTCTTGGCTTGTACCAACTCCGGTGATCGTTGGACGATCGGGCGTTCGTGTGGACTAATTAGAGACGTGTATCGCAAGGCGGGACACGTGGTGATCATATCAAAGGACCTCCATTAGTCAGTCGTTCGTAAAGCTTCAAAAGGTAAGCGATTCTATTCACGAATTAAATATCGTTTTTCGCATGGATCCTGCGGAGGGTTTCGTTAAATTTTCTATTTTACGCGTTTTTCCGTTGCGTTTTCATGCCCGAACCCCTACATAAATGTCCTTGGAATTATGGTTAGTGGTTATGGCCCTAAGACCCATAGGTTAGTGGTTTTTGATTATGGTTTTGGTTTTAAATACGACTTGCATGTCGTTCATTCTTGTAATGATTAAATCTCGAATGTAACTCGAGTTTCTCTTGTAAGTTTATTAGATTAGCTTTTCATATTATGTAAGTGATGATATGAAGACATGGAGGCATGCCAAGGAGGCGATCAAAGGAGACATTACAAGGAAGCATGAAGACATGTGTAATTTATTATGTTGTATTTGATACCACCATAGATTGACCTTGGTTTTTCCTTAGCTTGGAAAAATCGCATAGGATTGGGCCATAACCAAGCACGTTTACTTTACGCACTTTACATATATGATGCATGTGATGATGATATGTATGCGTAGTGATAATGATGCATGTTTTAATTAGATTAAACATGTATGTGTTAGATACATCACCCATGCCATGGCTGCTAAACAAGATAAAATCTGTAACGATTCAAGATTTTAAAATTGAACAAAACGAACATGAGATTCCTGTGTTTATGAAACACGGAAATAAGTATGAATTTTCGATTTTTTGATATGGGGCGATTTTGACAAAAAATACAAGCAGCGCTTGTAAGAAAGGCGGGTTTTAAGTGAGACCAGTGTGACTCCTCCGTTGGACTGGAAATCAAACCATTGATGAATTTTGAATTGAAGTACTTAGTTCAAGGAAAAATTGTGAATCTCTTGATGATGGGATCATGGTCATTTTAATAATAAAATCCCTAAATTTAAAATATTAAGTCACTAGATGCCTTCCAATGGGCAACACTCGTCAAGACCTAGATCGAGAAAGAGTGGGTTCGCCAAAGCGAAGCACTCCAATCTATCGTGGTATGGTGCGATGAAGTAAATGTGATACTTAACTGTTAGACCATTGGGTTAGACTTAACTAAGTTACCACAATAGGATTGTGAACTTAGAGGCATGGAGTTTGGTATGATTTATTGGATAAATATGGACAAATGTTGTTCTACCAAACTTTCCAAGAGTTATATATGGTATAATTGACAAGAGTTGTCTACCTAAATAAATCATGTTTTGGGAGAAAAGCCAAAGCTGACCTTAAGCGTGACGAAATATGGATCTTGGCTCACTAGAAGGATTTAGAGTAATGCCTTCCGAATTAATAGTTAGGGCTATTGATTTGATAAAAATAGTGGGAGATATATATTGTGAATATATATGGATAATCACTTGAACATAATTTAATCTGCAACTAACTTATTTTATGCATTTTAACATTGTAGATATCTAAATGGCAAACTCAAACAATTTCTCTGTGCGATCAGTCCTTGAGAAGGAAAAGCTGACAGGAACCAACTTCCTTGATTGGCAAAGGAATTTGAGGATTGTCCTCAGGCAGGAGCGAAAGCTTTATGTCCTTGATATTCCTCACCCTGGACCTCTTGCTGCTGAAGAAATCGAGGCTCAACAAAATGCTTATCAGAAGCATCTTGATGATTCTACGGATGTCTGTTGTTTGATGCTAGCGACTATGAGTCCTGAGCTTCAGAAACACCATGAGCATATGTGTAATAACCCGAATTTTTGGATTAATTAAAACTTTTCTTATTATGATTAAGTGCACCAGTGAATAGTGAATTTGGTGGATGAATAGTGATTTTGAGGATTAACAAAATTTTTCATGCCACCTATGTACGAGATGTAGTGTGGATATTCCGAAGGCATATTAGTGATCTACGGAGTAAATAAGTGAATGCAAAGACGATCGGAATTCAGAAATTCCAAATTTTATTTTGGTGAAATATTTGACCGGACAGTGAATTATATATTATTATATTCAAGAACTGAGATATTAAAAAATTGAGGATTTGAGGATTTAATATTTTGGAATTTTATTATTTTATTAAAGTCGATTTAAGGATTCGATTGTTGGAATAAATAGTGAATAGTTACTATTCGCTGCGAGAATCGCGTAGAGTTTTATTCGCTCTTCTTTAGGAAATATTTCGAATCGTTTCAAGGAGAACAAGGCAACATTTAAAGGATTAAATATAGACATAGAAGTAACATGTAACAAAATTAATTCGAGGGATGCAACATTTGGATCATCCATGTGAAAGGAAACGAACTAGTAAAGCTACTTTAACCAAACGCATGCATGCGCGACACGTGTCCTGTGACTCACCAAAATGTGATGACTCACCCCTCTTTTATACAAATATCAGCATACTTATCTATTTATTAACAAAAAGAAAAGAAGAAAAGCAAGAGAAAAGCTTTCTCTCTCATTTCCCAGATTTCTGCCCAGCAGAAGCATAGTCCAAATAAAAATCCATAACTCCATTTCTATCCATCCTTAAATCACCAAATTTAACCACAGCTTCTTCACTCCATATATAACATGCGTTCAAGATTTCATAGCAATCCAAGGAGTATAGCCTAGTCAAATCGCCTCCCCAAGTTGAAGAATCCAAACTGCCATGATCTTGGCAGTTTCTGCACCGATTTTCAAACGGCCGTATCTCTCTCATTTCTAAATGAAATCTTGCGTTCTATAGCTTGTTGGAAAGCCATGGAGATGCTCTACAACTACTCTTTAGAAACCTCGCCCAGAAAAGCAGGGTAAGGACCTCGTTTGGGCAGTTCTTTGAACAGATGAATAGTAACTTTCAATAACTAACTTTGATTTCTTGACTTCTTTTGATGATCTAAGCTTGGTCAAGGAAATCTAAGGGCTAGACAAGGCTTACTACGTGATCATACACTCCAAGTAAGGTATTAACCCCATGAACCCTTAGTTGACTTTGAGTTTTGTGGATGTTCTTGATGATTGTTAGCTTAGTCGAGATTATAGTGTTAATATAAGCATGTTAGCATGATCTTGTAGTTGGTTTAGCCATTTATTGATTAAGATGTTAAAGTATGATACCCCTGGACTTGTGGAGATGAGAATCATGTGTTTAAGATGTATGGATGCCCGGTGTGGCTTGGTTTGATGATTATGATTTTTGGAACGTCCGATTTATAGCCGTCGTAATACCCAAATTTTTACCTACTGATTGGTTCCCTGTTTTTCCTCTGTTAGAGCTCGACCCTTGAGTCCTACTGCCCATGATTGTGTAGTTTATGTTATAAGCTTCGTAATGATATGTGGTTCGCCTAATTTGGCCGAACGGTTTAAGAGAAAAGTGAGTTTTAGTAAACGCCGTTCGGAAGAACGACCCATCTCTGGTCAGCAACTTTGAGTCTATATTTGGACCACTTCGGAGCCATATTAAAATGTGAAACTTTGAGGAATAATACTAGAGACCGTTTGGAAGGCTCACGAAAAGGATTCGTATTAAAAAGATTAGTTTTCGATTTTATAAAAATGTTTTAGTCAGGGTCGCGCAAGTGAAAACCACTGAAAACGAGACTTAGAAACAAAGGTTCCAAATGGTTAAGTATAACTTGGATTTGAGAATGGATTTCGAACCAAACTTATGATATAAGAATTTGACAAATAACATGGACTTAGTATGAGCCTATAACGAGTTAGTAATTCCTTGGTTGTGTTTCACTTACGTGTTTAAGCATTGAGTTATAAGTGGTTTATCGAGGGGATTAACCGTGTGTTTTCGTTTGACTTTGTCTAGATTGTCCGGCATCGTCGCGAACCCCTATCACTTCTCGAGCATCAGGCAAGTTTCTAAAAACCATATTTTGAAGTATGCATATACTAGATGCAAGTTATGTATGCATACTTGATCGTTGCGAGTATATTTATTTTGAAATATATGAAATATGTTGAATAAGTTTCAATCCATATTTGCAAGTTTCCCAATATTGTGCTTCCTTATCAAAACCAGTATATCCTTGGTCTTGTTAATGATATTAAATCCTGCTCGTGCGATAACCAAAATCCCATGACCTTATAATAATGTTGATGGGTGGTGATGCTTTTAAGATCCTACGCCTTGAATTATATGGTGTATATATTTATAAACTTTTCGTATGGTGGAAGGGGACTTTATATCATAAGGTAGGTATTTGTGTACTGGAATAAGAAAGGCTCAGAGGGTAGAGCATGTATTGAGTTTATAACTTAGCCAGCGTATCGGGGTTATTTTGTAAGGTATATTTTCGAAAACCCGGACAGAGCTTTTTAGAAAGATTTTCGCAATAATTAACCTAAAGGCAACATCACCAATAAACCAGTGTTTATTTAATTAGTAAATACTTCTGGAAGCATTTACGGATTAAATAAGCCTTATTCGTCTAATTAAATTTGTTTACTTAGATGAATATCATTTTCAAAATGTTTTCTTAAAATCGCTTTGTTCCGGAATGATAACAAAGATATCCGGTAACTGTTATTCGAGGATTAATTATCTATTTAATGAATATTACTTTTGAATATTCATTTGAGATTTATTATTTAATGAATATTACTTCTGAATATTCATTTGAGGCTTACTTATTCGAGGGTTAAGTATGTATTTAATGAATATTATTTATTTATATTCATTTGAGGATTATGGACTTTAAGAATATTATTATTATTATCCATTCGAGGATTGTGTATTATTTAATGAATATTACTTCTGAATATTCATTTGAGGCTTACTTATTCGAGGGTTAAGTATGTATTTAATGAATATTATTTATTTATATTCATTTGAGGATTATGGACTTTAAGAATATTATTATTATTATCCATTCGAGGATTGTGTATTATTTAATGAATATTACTTTTGAATATTCATTTAAGAGTTATTTATTTAATGAATATTACTTTTGAATATTCATTTAAGAGTTATTTATTTAATGAATATTACTTTTGAATATTCATTTAAGAGTTATTTATTTAATGAATATTATTTTTGAATATTCATTTAAAGGTTATTTATTTAATGAATATTGTTTTCAAATATTCATTTAAAGATCATTTATTTAATGAATATTATTTTCAAATATTCATTTAAGGATTAGTTGTTTAATGAAGATTATTTTCAAATATTCATTTGAGGTTTACTTATTCAATAAATATTATTAATTATTTTCAAATCAAGAAGAGGTTCCCAAAACACTGTTTCTCCATTTGAATCTGTCTTTTAAGAAGATTCAAATGCTCGCTCAACTATCAAAAATACGGGAAACCTGATTTAAGTGACTACTACTCTTTTTAAACTCTCAATTCAAAAACTGTCAAGGGACAGATATTTTCTTGGAGCAATTTAATTGCTGCCAGTCTAATGTTGTGTTACCACCTCAATGATCGAGGGGTAAATTCATGGAACAAGTCGATATACATTAACAAGCATAGCTTGGGAAATATTGGAGAATCTCCCTTTCCAACCTAGATATAACTACTTAGTGGAGTCGTATCAACAAGTGTTACACTTGGGGAAAGGAGGACGATCTTTACGTTTCAGAGTCATGGATTCCATCTGAACTAGGAGTGGTGTAAGTGGTCAAGTTGCGTGGGCCCATCCAACTTTTATATATTGCCCCAAATGGGCCGGGAGGTCATAGTAAGGCGGTAGACAATGTCAGGCCGTCGTGATACTTCCATCTACATGTAGAAAACTATTTGAGCGGTGCGACCTGCTACTGATCATAGTAAGGTTAGGCACAGCGGACGCGGTAGCAACTCCAGTATTGGTTCATCATCCAATTTGGATATTCCTGCAACATGTATTGGGGTGAAGAACCAATCATGTTGGTAGGGGGTCGAAAAGTGTTTGGAAATGAAGTGACAATAAATTCATGCAACTTCATCTTTTATTTATGAGTTATGACTCTGTGGATACCTTACATAACATGAGTTATGGTAAGGGAGTTGTTTATACTGAATCACCTTATAACTTCATCTTTTAAGTTATATGTTGATATTCTGCATATATAGCAGATATTTTTCGGAAAGGTTATATTTGGTTTACTTTGAAACCTCATCATTTATACTAGAACTTTGTTCATAATATAGCAAAAGTTTGCAGAAATATTATGAAATTGATATTTGAAATACAACAATGGTATTATTTTTGGGATTACATTCCGATAAGGATGTAATTTAAGTATCGAGATATTTTGACAAATTATTGTCTTATACCCGCTTTATTCTGGGTTGAGTTAAAGGCAGAATTATGCCATACTTTCATTACCTTGCTGAGCTATCGCTCACTCTTGCTATTGTTTTATATATATTATATAGCAGCGAAGCAGGATGCTAATGGGACGACACATACCCCGCAAGGCATTTTCATAAACAGTTTCTAGCAGTGATCCCGAGAGTAGTACGAACCAATCGAATCAGGCTACAGCTTTCGGTATTCGACTTATGTATATACATGAATGGTATTAGAGGATTGTAAGCATCAGAAGACTAAGTTGGTAATGTAACATTACTTAGAAATTGTATCAGTGACAGATTCAAAGACATTTTGGGTATTGTAATAAAAATTATTTATTCCGTAGTTATTGTATGGTGTCGTTTCTGAGACTCTAACCTGTGTGTGTGTGTGAGACATATATTGTGGGGTCATGAGCAGGTGAATTATGAATGGTGTGAGTAATACAGGTAAGGCAAGGAGTACATGGATCGTGACTACTCTAAATCCCTGACCCCGGATTTGGGGCTGTTACAGAAATGGTATCAAAGCGTTAGGTTACAGTCCTCAGAAACGATAGGAGATCGAGTCTTACAATACCCTTAAGAATGATAAGAACATCTAGAGCCTAAATTGAGTTCGTAGTCGGGTTAGAGGACACGACCCTGACTGTTTAAGATGAAGCCCGAGAGGGGACTTCTTCTGGGAAACCGTACTTAGGACTTCATGATTAGTCACCTCGATTCGTATGAGTTATAGATTGATGGGATTCTGAGATACCAGACCCCGAGGCCTTCGAGTAGGCAATTGATGATGCGTTCCTTGAAATGGACGGAGACCCGATAAAGGAAGATCCATAGGAGGATCTAGAGGAAGACCCCATGGTGGGTCAAGGAAAGAATCTTGTAGAGAACGTGTTGATTGATAAAGATGTAGTATGTTACTTGAGGTCGTATAATAGGACCAGACGAACCTTCAGAGGACAAATAAGTGACGAAACGAGAGTTTTAAGGATCGTTCATGATTCATCAAGAGATATGACAAAGAAAATGGAGTAGAGTCTCCAAAGCAGAAGAGGTAGAGGCAGTACAGCCAGTATCAGTGGATTGATTCGACTTGAACGAAACCTGTTACCCGTAGTTGGTTATAGTTGCCCATAAGGAGGCGGCATACGTAAGAACCAAGATATTCAGATTTTCACGAACGATTAAGGGTACTTAGTTGCCTAGAATAGTGTAAGGAATTGTTTTGGGCTATGAGATTTCAATCCCCCACGACCAGCGATTCCACTGGAAATAGTGTCTATTACATCATTGAGGGATTTTATTATCTCAAGGAAAATTTTGGGTATAAAGATGATTGAAATAGAGACCGAATTTAAGTTTGTAGTTTCTAACGATCCTCCGGAGTACCGCCTAGTCGACATGTGGAATTGTCATTGCTATGGGCGACAACGGTATCGAAGTCTTCTTATAGAACAGAACGCTTACTTGAGATGTTTGCGCCTAGTCGAATAGAATTCCCTGCGATTGCAAAGGTCGATGGTTGGATCCTTAGCGACTATTATAAGTCGGCAATGACGTAAGTATCAAACACCTTAGGGCGCGTGGAAAAGAAAAGCTTTGGAATTGAACGATTATCCATTAGAGGAGCCGACATAAAAGGCATCCGTAGAGACCTTGGTAGTACCCTCCCCCTTTGCAGATTATGTGGGATATTTCCCCAATCTATGATCTATCTTGACCTCTTTCCAAGAAAGAATTCTGATAAAGGGTATATTCCCTCTTCGAAGTTATTTTATAACACTTGTGTTAAATCATAATTAATTTCAATTGTGTTAGAGGCTGTCACGATGCCTACTTTCCGGTTTTCGAAGCCCTGTCAAATGATGTTATTTAAGCTTTCACTTTTCTTCAAATAATGAATGACCCCATGGTGATACCTCACCACTTGTTTGTTAAGTACCAGTATCTTTTTGGTTATTCTTTTCTTTGTATTTTCTTTGGAAACCGCACCTTTGGAATCTGTTCAATTTTAATTCAAGGTGTTCCTTTGAGAAATATTGTCGAGAGGCGATAATCATTAAATTGATCTCGAATTGCTTTCATACTTTTCAACTTCCACTGAGACGAACAACCCTATACTTTTAGGGGCTACAAGGACTATCTGTCTATGTGATAGAAGTCTGATGGGACGCCATCACTTGTAAGTTGTGAAATACAAGAAGGCTAATTACCTTTAGTAATGTCTCAATCGAGGCACGCAACGTTGAGTTCTTACGATCATGTTGATCTCTCGGTAAATTCTCTTACCTCCAATAAGGTTACCTTAAAACTCATAACCTTATGATCACCAGTGTGTGACGTTTTCCTTGATATGGGAGCTGTCTTTTCAAGGCCCCATGAATTTTGGTTATCCTCATTGAATTCTAAGGGGAGGCGAACCAGGTCAAATAAGTCAAAATTCGCTGATAGGAATTAGATTCGCAATGAAATCGCCTATGGCAGGAGCGAATCCCTAAGACGAATAGAATGTTAATGACATATCAATGAATTGGTTTATTCTCCCAAGGATACTATGATAATGGAAAGGGGATCAAGTGATATATGTGAAAGGAATAGTGATGTGCCGTGTACTCCAGTGACAACGGTGTTAGATAGATGCCATATAGTGGAATTGAGATTTTGGAGGAGTTGTTTACGAATGGACACTACCTCTGGGTTAGCAAGATAAGTACTGGCGATAGAGTCAGAGGGAGCTGGTATTGTGACTTGGGAGAAGTTGACATTATAATAAGGACGGGTGGGTTGACACCCAATGGAGCCCAGACTGATTGTAAGAGAGAGAGAGTAATAAATAAAGGATGGAAACCGATTCAGAGATTCTTGAATATAGTTTAGACTAAGAAGCTATTACGCCAGAGATCCGAGGCTTAATTAGCTCTTATGGTGGACGCCAAGAAAAGAGATACCAAGTAAAAAGGGAACTACAACGGTTTTGGGAGATTGTACAAGGTTTTAATGAGCTACCAGATATCGATTTGGATGACATGAGAATGAATACCGAGTATTCCGAGTATAGTGGGAATGAAAGAGTTAGAGACTCAGTTATAAGAATTGTTGTATAAGGGTATGATAAGGCCCAGTGTATCACTGTGGGAAACCCCGGTGTTGTTCGTAAGAGAGAAAGATGTTAGCACAAGATTATGCATCGAACCTCGAGAGTTGAATGAGTTCGACCTGGAGGATAGGTACCCTTGTAAATGATTGTTTGATCAGCGAAAAAACGCTGTGTATTTCCAAATTTATTCAAGAACTGGATACCACCAGTTGGAAGTTAAATCCGAGGATGTACCCAAGACTGCGATTCGTACGAGGAATAGACACTTTGAGATTTTAGCGAAGTTATTTTGGGTTGACTAATGCACCCACAAATTTTGATGGAATGTAATGAAGTGGCGTTGAGTTATCCGTGATAGTAGATAACATGAGATGGAGAAATGGCTAAAATTTACCTAAAATTGACTGCGAGATACACTACCATCCGGGGAAGGCCAATGTGGTGGCCGATACCCTTGATTAAAATGAGACAGAGATGGATTCCGAATAATCAGGAATTAAAGGATGAGATTTTACACAAAACCAAGTTAGTCCAACAAACTAGAAAGACAAAAGATTTCACCAACAAGCGGCTAGTGACAACCAAGACAGACAGAGAAAGTATGCGGACTAAGCCCGCGAGTATAGAAATAGTACTGCTATTGATAAGCTAAATGGCAAGTTGATGAATGACAATCAAGTTTATGCTGGTGTATTTCTGTACAAACAAGATAGAGAATATGAGGTTAGCGATTCGTGATGCTAAAGGTATCTCCATGGAAAGAATTAATGAGATTTGAAAAGAAAGGGAAGTCGAGCCCGAGATTCATTGGGCCATCTGAGATTTTAAAATGCGTCAGGAAGGTGGCCTACGAGCCAGCCTTACCCCCCAAACTTGTAGAATGGTCATAACGGGGTTCATGTGTCAATGCTACGTCAGTAGATGCCCGGCATATGTAGAGTGCGAGCAGGTAGATATACAACCTGGTCTGACTTACAAAGAGCAACCTGTGGGAAATCAAGAAGTGGAAGAATCCACTTGGGAGTTAGAAAGTGCAATGGGAGAGAAGTACCCCCAGTTATTCCTAAGCTGATTCCGGGACGGAATCCTTTTAAGGAGGGGAGACTGTAATAACCCGAATTTTTGGATTAATTAAAACTTTTCTTATTATGATTAAGTGCATCAGTGAATAGTGAATTTGGTGGATGAATAGTGATTTTGAGGATTAACAAAATTTTTCATGCCACCTATGTACGAGATGTAGTGTGGATATTCCGAAGGCATATTAGTGATCTACGGAGTAAATAAGTGAATGCAAAGACGATCGGAATTCAGAAATTCCAAATTTTATTTTGGTGAAATATTCGACCGGACAGCGAATTATATATTATTATATTCAAGAACTGAGATATTAAAAAATTGAGGATTTGAGGATTTAATATTTTGGAATTTTATTATTTTATTAAAGTCGATTTAAGGATTCGATTGTTGGAATAAATAGTGAATAGTTACTATTCGCTGCGAGAATCGCGTAGAGTTTTATTCGCTCTTCTTTAGGAAATATTTCGAATCGTTTCAAGGAGAACAAGGCAACATTTAAAGGATTAAATATAGACATAGAAGTAACATGTAACAAAATTAATTCGAGGGATGCAACATTTGGATCATCCATGTGAAAGGAAACGAACTAGTAAAGCTCCTTTAACCAAACGCATGCATGCGCGACACGTGTCCTGTGACTCACCAAAATGTGATGACTCACCCCTCTTTTATACAAATATCAGCATACTTATCTATTTATTAACAAAAAGAAAAGAAGAAAAGCAAGAGAAAAGCTTTCTCTCTCATTTCCCAGATTTCTGCCCAGCAGAAGCATAGTCCAAATAAAAATCCATAACTCCATTTCTATCCATCCTTAAATCACCAAAATTTAACCACAGCTTCTTCACTCCATATATAACATGCGTTCAAGATTTCATAGCAATCCAAGGAGTATAGCCTAGTCAAATCGCCTCCCCAAGTTGAAGAATCCAAACTGCCATGATCTTGGCAGTTTCTGCACCGATTTTCAAACGGCCGTATCTCTCTCATTTCTAAATGAAATCTTGCGTTCTATAGCTTGTTGGAAAGCCATGGAGATGCTCTACAACTACGCTTTAGAAACCTCGCCCAGAAAAGCAGGGTAAGGACCTCGTTTGGGCAGTTCTTTGAACAGATGAATAGTAACTTTCAATAACTAACTTTGATTTCTTGACTTCTTTTGATGATCTAAGCTTGGTCAAGGAAATCTAAGGGCTAGACAAGGCTTACTACGTGATCATACACTCCAAGTAAGGTATTAACCCCATGAACCCTTAGTTGACTTTGAGTTTTGTGGATGTTCTTGATGATTGTTAGCTTAGTCGAGATTATAGTGTTAATATAAGCATGTTAGCATGATCTTGTAGTTGGTTTAGCCATTTGTTGATTAAGATGTTAAAGTATGATACCCCTGGACTTGTGGAGATGAGAATCATGTGTTTAAGATGTATGGATGCCCGGTGTGGCTTGGTTTGATGATTATGATTTTTGGAACGTCCGATTTATAGCCGTCGTAATGCCCAAATTTTTACCTACTGATTGGTTCCCTGTTTTTCCTCTGTTAGAGCTCGACCCTTGAGTCCTACTGCCCATGATTGTGTAGTTTATGTTATAAGCTTCGTAATGATATGTGGTTCGCCTAATTTGGCCGAACGGTTTAAGAGAAAAGTGAGTTTTAGTAAATGCCGTTCGGAAGAACGACCCATCTCTGGTCAGCAACTTTGAGTCTATATTTGGACCACTTCGGAGCCATATTAAAATGTGAAACTTTGAGGAATAATACTAGAGACCGTTTGGAAGGCTCACGAAAAGGATTCGTATTAAAAAGATTATTTTTCGATTTTATAAAAATGTTTTAGTCAGGGTCGCGCAAGTGAAAACCACTGAAAACGAGACTTAGAAACAAAGGTTCCAAATGGTTAAGTATAACTTGGATTTGAGAATGGATTTCGAACCAAACTTATGATATAAGAATTTGACAAATAACATGGACTTAGTATGAGCCTATAACGAGTTAGTAATTCCTTGGTTGTGTTTCGCTTACGTGTTTAAGCATTGAGTTATAAGTGGTTTATCGAGGGGATTAACCGTGTGTTTTCGTTTGACTTTGTCTAGATTGTCCGGCATCGTCGCGAACCCCTATCACTTCTCGAGCATCAGGCAAGTTTCTAAAAACCATATTTTGAAGTATGCATATACTAGATGCAAGTTATGTATGCATACTTGATCGTTGCGAGTATATTTATTTTGAAATATATGAAATATGTTGAATAAGTTTCAATCCATATTTGCAAGTTTCCCAATATTGTGCTTCCTTATCAAAACCAGTATATCCTTGGTCTTGTTAATGATATTAAATCCTGCTCGTGCGATAACCAAAATCCCATGACCTTATAATAATGTTGATGGGTGGTGATGCTTTTAAGATCCTACGCCTTGAATTATATGGTGTATATATTTATAAACTTTTCGTATGGTGGAAGGGGACTTTATATCATAAGGTAGGTATTTGTGTACTGGAATAAGAAAGGCTCAGAGGGTAGAGCATGTATTGAGTTTATAACTTAGCCAGCGTATCGGGGTTATTTTGTAAGGTATATTTTCGAAAACCCGGACAGAGCTTTTTAGAAAGATTTTCGCAATAATTAACCTAAAGGCAACATCACCAATAAACCAGTGTTTATTTAATTAGTAAATACTTCTGGAAGCATTTACGGATTAAATAAGCCTTATTCGTCTAATTAAATTTGTTTACTTAGATGAATATCATTTTCAAAATGTTTTCTTAAAATCGCTTTGTTCCGGAATGATAACAAAGATATCCGGTAACTGTTATTCGAGGATTAATTATCTATTTAATGAATATTACTTTTGAATATTCATTTGAGATTTATTATTTAATGAATATTACTTCTGAATATTCATTTGAGGCTTACTTATTCGAGGGTTAAGTATGTATTTAATGAATATTATTTATTTATATTCATTTGAGGATTATGGACTTTAAGAATATTATTATTATTATCCATTCGAGGATTGTGTACTTTTTAATGAATATTACTTTTGAATATTCATTTAAGAGTTATTTATTTAATGAATATTACTTTTGAATATTCATTTAAGAGTTATTTATTTAATGAATATTACTTTTGAATATTCATTTAAGAGTTATTTATTTAATGAATATTATTTTTGAATATTCATTTAAAGGTTATTTATTTAATGAATATTGTTTTCAAATATTCATTTAAAGATCATTTATTTAATGAATATTATTTTCAAATATTCATTTAAGGATTAGTTGTTTAATGAAGATTATTTTCAAATATTCATTTGAGGTTTACTTATTCAATAAATATTATTAATTATTTTCAAATCAAGAAGAGGTTCCCAAAACACTG
Organism: Heracleum sosnowskyi; assembly: GCA_030848705.1. Classification (NCBI taxonomy): domain Eukaryota; kingdom Viridiplantae; phylum Streptophyta; class Magnoliopsida; order Apiales; family Apiaceae; genus Heracleum; species Heracleum sosnowskyi. The sequence goes on along the minus strand of CM061238.1, from coordinate 54,250,753 downwards.
TTTCTCCATTTGAATCTGTCTTTTAAGAAGATTCAAATGCTCGCTCAACTATCAAAAATACGGGAAACCTGATTTAAGTGACTACTACTCTTTTTAAACTCTCAATTCAAAAACTGTCAAGGGACAGATATTTTCTTGGAGCAATTTAATTGCTGCCAGTCTAATGTTGTGTTACCACCTCAATGATCGAGGGGTAAATTCATGGAACAAGTCGATATCCATTAACAAGCATAGCTTGGGAAATATTGGAGAATCTCCCTTTCCAACCTAGATATAACTACTTAGTGGAGTCGTATCAACAAGTGTTACACTTGGGGAAAGGAGGACGATCTTTACGTTTCAGAGTCATGGATTCCATCTGAACTAGGAGTGGTGTAAGTGGTCAAGTTGCGTGGGCCCATCCAACTTTTATATATTGCCCCAAATGGGCCGGGAGGTCATAGTAAGGCGGTAGACAATGTCAGGCCGTCGTGATACTTCCATCTACATGTAGAAAACTATTTGAGCGGTGCGACCTGCTACTGATCATAGTAAGGTTAGGCACAGCGGACGCGGTAGCAACTCCAGTATTGGTTCATCATCCAATTTGGATATTCCTGCAACATGTATTGGGGTGAAGAACCAATCATGTTGGTAGGGGGTCGAAAAGTGTTTGGAAATGAAGTGACAATAAATTCATGCAACTTCATCTTTTATTTATGAGTTATGACTCTGTGGATACCTTACATAACATGAGTTATGGTAAGGGAGTTGTTTATACTGAATCACCTTATAACTTCATCTTTTAAGTTATATGTTGATATTCTGCATATATAGCAGATATTTTTCGGAAAGGTTATATTTGGTTTACTTTGAAACCTCATCGTTTATACTAGAACTTTGTTCATAATATAGCAAAAGTTTGCAGAAATATTATGAAATTGATATTTGAAATACAACAATGGTATTATTTTTGGGATTACATTCCGATAAGGATGTAATTTAAGTATCGAGATATTTTGACAAATTATTGTCTTATACCCGCTTTATTCTGGGTTGAGTTAAAGGCAGAATTATGCCATACTTTCATTACCTTGCTGAGCTATCGCTCACTCTTGCTATTGTTTTATATATATTATATAGCAGCGAAGCAGGATGCTAATGGGACGACACATACCCCGCAAGGCGTTTTCATAAACAGTTTCTAGCAGTGATCCCGAGAGTAGTACGAACCAATCGAATCAGGCTACAGCTTTCGGTATTCGACTTATGTATATACATGAATGGTATTAGAGGATTGTAAGCATCAGAAGACTAAGTTGGTAATGTAACATTACTTAGAAATTGTATCAGTGACAGATTCAAAGACATTTTGGGTATTGTAATAAAAATTATTTATTCCGTAGTTATTGTATGGTGTCGTTTCTGAGACTCTAACCTGTGTGTGTGTGTGAGACATATATTGTGGGGTCATGAGCAGGTGAATTATGAATGGTGTGAGTAATACAGGTAAGGCAAGGAGTACATGGATCGTGACTACTCTAAATCCCTGACCCCGGATTTGGGGCTGTTACAATATGGACGCTTATGACATGATAGAGCACCTCAAAAGGATGTTTGAGGGTCAAGCTCGTCAAGAGAGGTTTGATGTAAGCAAAGCGTTGTATGCATGCAAACAGGGAGATCGTGACCCGGTTGGACCGCATGTTCTAAAGATGATAGGGTATTTGGAAACCCTTGAGAATTTGGGTTACCCGGTTTTACCGGAACACCAAGCAGATTTGATCTTGCAGTCTTTGAACAACAACTACACTCAATTTGTAATAAACTATATTATGAGTGAGATAGACAAAACACCTACCGAACTATTGGCATTATTGAGGACTGTTGAGACCAATATGTCAAAGGCTAACCCTGCTCCCATAATGATGGTGAATGAATGGAATGCCAAAGGAAAGGGGAAATGGAAAGGCAAGAAGAAGATTGGATCTAAATCTGCTAATCCGAAGCCTGCTTTCAAAAAGGCTTTGAAGCCTACTAGAGGTGTTGCAAAAGGTGCTGCAAAGGGTGATGTATGTCACTTTTGCAAGAAGTCGGGTCATTGGAAGCGTAATTGTCAAGCTTATTTGGAAGATTTGAACCTGAAGGGAATGAAGTCTGTGAAGATTTCTGATTCAGGTATGTATGTTATAGAAGTCAATTTGTCTACTTCTACATCATGGGTATTAGATACTGGATGTGGTTCTCACATTTGTATAAATGTGCAGGAACTACAAAGGAGTGGGACTTTGGCGAAAGGAGAAGTCGACCTACGCGTTGGCAATGGAGCAAAGGTTGCTGCTTTGGCTGTAGGGACTTATAATTTATCGTTGCCCACTGGGCTTATTTTAGAACTTGAGAACTGTTTTTACGTGCCTGCGATTTGCAGAAACATTATTTCTGTTTCTTGTTTGGACAAGAAAGGTTTTTCCTTTACAATTCAGAACAATAGTTGTTCCTTTGGTTTGAATAATGTTACCTATGGGGTTGCACGTTTATTTAATGGTTTATATGTTCTTGATCTTGATATTCCTGTCTATAATGTAAATAATAAACGTATTAAGGCTAATGACTCAAATCAAACATACCTTTGGCATTGTCGTTTAGGCCATATAAATGAGAAACACATTTCTAAGTTACATAAGGATGGATACTTGGATAAGTTTGATTTTGAATCATACGAAGAATGCGAACCTTGTCTCATTGGAAAAATGACTAAAGCTCATTTTACCGGAACTGGTGAGAGGGCCACCGAACGATTAGAACTCATACATAGTGATGTATGTGGTCCAATGCGTACGATGGCAAGAGGTGGCTTTTATTACTTCATAACCTTTACTGATGATTTTAGTAGATACGGATATGTGTATCTTTTGAAGAACAAATCCGAATCATTTGAAAAATTCAAAGAGTACAAGGCAGAAGTGGAAAAGCAAATAGGCGGAAGTATTAAGCATTTCCAAGTTACATAAGGATGGATACTTGGATAAGTTTGATTTTGAATCATACGAAGAATGCGAACCTTGTCTCATTGGAAAAATGACTAAAGCTCATTTTACCGGAACTGGTGAGAGGGCCACCGAACGATTAGAACTCATACATAGTGATGTATGTGGTCCGATGCGTACGATGGCAAGAGGTGGCTTTTATTACTTCATAACCTTTACTGATGATTTTAGTAGATACGGATATGTGTATCTTTTGAAGAACAAATCCGAATCATTTGAAAAATTCAAAGAGTACAAGGCAGAAGTGGAAAAGCAAATAGGCGAAAGTATTAAAACTCTACGATCTGATCGTGGAGGTGAGTACTTAAGCTTAGAATTTAAGAATTACTTAAAGGAGTGTGGTATTGTATCACAGCTCACACCTCCTGGAACACCATAGTGGAATGGTGTATCTGAAAGGAGAAATCGTACCTTGTTGGACATGGTGCGATCAATGATGAGTCTAGCGGATCTTCCAATTAGTTTTTGGGGTTATGCTCTAGAAACGGCTGCACACACACTTAACTGAGTTCCTACTAAATCGGTTCAAACTACACCATATGAGATATGGACTGAGAAACGTCATAGCATGTCCTTTTTGAAAGTATGGGGATGTGAAGCGTTTGTGAAACGTTTAGTCACTGACAAGCTAGGACCGAAATCAGACAAATGTAATTTTGTGGGATACCCAAAAGAAACTAAAGGGTATTATTTCTATAATCGTACCGAGAGCAAAGTGTTTGTTGCTCGAACTGCTGTATTTCTTGAAAGAGAACTGTTCTCTAAGAAAAACAGTGGGAGTATAATAGATCTCGATGAAGTTCGAGAACCACAGAATGACATTGAACCAGAGTTGGAACATGAGCACGAAGTACATGAAAATGTTACTGCTCAAGAAACACAGGTTGTTCGTAGATCTGGTAGGATTCGCCACGAGCCTGAGAGATATTATGGATTTCTCTTAACTCAGACTGGCGATGTAATGCTTATGGATGAAGATGAGCCTCTTACCTGTCAGGATGCTATGAATAGTCTAGATTCTGAGAGATGGCTGGAAGCTATGAAATCTGAGATGGATTCCATGTATGAAAACAAAGTATGGACTTTGGTTGAACCACCTGAAGGGGTAAAACCTATTGGGTGCAAATGGGTTTTTGTAAAGCATAATGTAACATAAGATGTAAAAGAGATAACTACAACTCAACAAAGGACAAGACAGACAATAGTATTAATAGAAGCACAGGAATCCAGAATCAGAGAAGAAAAGGTAAACTTAAAAAATCAAAATACGTTATGTATTCTTGAAGTCCGTAAACAGGTCACGGAAAGAAGTTCATGAAAATGTTCAAGCCTCAGTGACAGCAATAGAAACAAGACTTTGAAGACGACAGAAGTATGTGAATGATTTAGGGTTCAGTACCACGGGATTCCAGTGATGAAGCAACCAGAACGACAAGGGACGTATCAGCAGCAATGTATTGAAGACATAAAATAAGAATTGATCAAGTGTTATTCATCTGTGAACCAGACCAGTTGCACTAGGTGACGGCATTGAAAAGATCAAGTTGTTTTATCGTCTCCGAAGAAATTGATACAGTTTATTTCTTAAACACCCAGGAGCTCAGTGGAATCATTAATGAACAAAAGACAAGAAAAGGAATTCGATAGTTTTTCTAATTAGAAAACTATCGAATGGTAGGTAAAGTGATTAATTGAAAACCAAAATAAGTTAATTTGGTATTCGATAGTTTTAATTAAAAAACTATCGAATGGTGAATTAACTTAATTAATTCGATGGTTTTTAAATCCATTCGATGGTTTTTAATTCATGGAGCAGGTGAAAAGAATTACTTGTCTGACAGGTTGAAGAAGATCCAACGGCCAGGATTGTTTCTACAATTCTAATTCGATGGTTTTTCTAAACAAAGCCTATAGTTAATACAGAGTGAAGAAGGTGTCTTCTTCAGTTAAGGGCATTCAACACAGACACATAACTGAGAGAGAGAAGAGCCGGAGAAAATTATCAGAGAAATTAATAGTGCTCAGAACTTGATTATTGTTGTGTATTTGTGTTACCTTAAACTCATTGACGCTAATCTACGGATTAGAAATTGTAGCACCCCTTGAGGTTTATATTTATCAAAAGATATATTCCCCGAAACTTGATTTGGTTTGGTGTGTTTGATTTCGTTATAGAACTGAAAGATTAATCCGCGAACGAAATTAAATTATTTGTGAGTATCGTATTCAACCCCCCCCCCCTTCTACGATACTTTGGACCTAACAATTGGTATCAAAGCTACTTGATTGATATACAAATCAGATCCGGTGAATGAGACCAAAATCAAACGTAGCGTGAAAATACGAAGCAAATTTTTTAACTTTCAAAATTTTTCATTTAATTGGAATTTCTTGAATTTTAAACAATTTGAAATTTTCAGAAACCATGAGTGCTCCAAAGACAACCGCTGGTATTAAAGTTCCCCCGTTTACTAGAGATGATTTCGGTTTGTGGAAGATGAAGATGCTGTTATTTATCAAGGCATCTAATCCGTTGTATATTGGCATATTAGAGAACGGACCGTTTGTACCAATGAAACCAATTAGTGAATCTACAGCTCCTGATGGTAGCAGGATTCCTTCAGGCACCCAACCTAAGGAGATAAGTGAATTTACAGATTCTGACAAAGAACTGATTCGATTGGACACCGGTTTAATGTTGATATTGACGGACTCCGCGGACAAGGAAATGAGCTATCAGTTGATGAACTGTACAAGCGGGAAACATATGTGGGATACCATTAACCTAATAATGGAAGGAACTGAAGACGTGCAGGAAAACAGATTGGACATTCTGACTTCTCAATACGAAGCGTTTAGGTCACTGCCAGGAGAAAGTATAACTCAGGTCTTTGAGAAGTATACTAAGCTCCTCAATGAATTGGCAATGAAAGGAAAGACCTATCCACTGAGAGAATCGAACAGGAAGTTCATGATGACGCTGCCCCATCATGTAGAACACAAGTCATCATCCATTAGGGAAAGAATTGACTTCACAAAGATGTCATTAGAGATGATCTATGGCAAGTTGAAGACCTATGAGATGGAACATGAACAAAGGGTGATAATCTACGGATCAGGGACAGTGGACAGCAAGCACAATGCACTTGTGAGATCAGCAGCACTTGTAGTGGATGAACCAATAACTTCTGAGATTCAGGTTCAAACCCCTAGAGCTGGAAAGGAGGTGATAATAGAAGCAGAAATGGATTCTGTGAATCTGGGTGTTGATGAAAGTGATTACTACACCCTAGAAGAGCTTGAGCAAATGGAAGACAAAACCATGGCGTACTTAGCTGCAAAGTTTAGTCATATTCGTTTCAAGAGAAACCCTAAGTACAAGTTCAAGGGCTCAACCAACAGATTCCAGAAGAGCAATTATACACCTAGTACAGGCTTTAAGGGAGGCTACAAGACTGGCATGATTGATAGAAGCAAATCAAGATGCTATAACTGCAATGAGTTAGGGCATTTCGCCACTGAATGCCGGAAGCCTCGTCAAGCAAGAGACATGAAAGATGTCTATGGAAAGAAGGATTCTTATGATGAGTTGAAGAAGGAGAATGCCAAGCTTAAACAGCAGTTGGAGGCATTCTCTGGAAAGCAGAAAGGGAAGGCTTACATAGCAGAGGGAAAGCACTGGGATGATACTGATTCGGATGAAGAGGAGGAATATGTAAATGTTGCTCTAATGGCTGACTCTTCAGAGGAATCACCTCAATCATCTCAGGTACCTATCTTAACTACAATTGATATGTCTAATTCTGAGTACAAGAAAACTGTGCAAGATCTTAGTGTAGAATTGTTTAATGTACACACACAAGCATGCTAGCATCTGAAATGGAAAATGCTAAACTAGTTCTTAAGATTAAAAGGCTAGAATCTAAAAATGAAGAACTAGAGCTTGTAGCTGTAACATTAGAAGATCTTAAGCAAAAGAATGCGTACTTAGAGAACAAGGTCAAGTGTAATGATGAGATAGAGACTATCCTCAGGAAGCAGATTTCAGATCTAGATTTGAAGCTGAATGCTTTTAAGAATTCCGCTCTAGTGGCTAAGGAAATCATTGATACTCAGGCCGTAGAGAATAAAACTGCTATAGGATTTGACTATAACAAGAAAGCTGGTAAGAAGATTTTGGAATTCCCTGTGAAACCTTCAGTTGTCAAAAGGAATACTCCACATGTTCTTAAGAATGTTGATTGTCCAGTTTTTGTTAAGCCGTTTCCACCTCTCTTTTATGAGGATGATCTTTTCATAGCACAAGAATTGCTTGAGGAGGATTTGTTGAAGGAAAAAGAGGTAAAGACTAAGTTACCTAGGAAATCAGTAAAGAATGTATTACCTAAACCTGATTTACCTAAAACTGAAGTAGGTTCCTTAGCTAGTAAAGTTAAAAAGAACAGGAATGGGAGGAAGAAGATTGTTAATCAGGAATTGGTTCCATCTTCTCCCATTGCATCTAGGAAGTTGTGTTCTATTTGTAATTCTGCTGGACACCTTACGCATGCATGTAAAAAGGTTAAAGTAGAAACTGCTAATGCTTCTGAAATGCATAACATGTCTGACATGCCTGATAATCATGAGCCCTGTGGAAAGAAAGAGTGTTTGCTATGTAAGTACAACATCATGCATGCTTATTTTAAGTTGATGTCTGATAGTAGCAATAGCTCTAGTAATGTTAAATCCACAGATACTATGAATATCAAACAGGGTAAGACTAAATTGAATGTTACTCCTGTTAAATCATCTAAACCTTCAGGACCCAAACAATTTTGGGTACCAAAGTCCGCTTAATCAATCTGTGATTGCAGGGTAAGGTTAAAAGCTCAAAGGTTGTGTGGATTCTGGATAGTGGCTGTTCTAGACACATGACAGGTGAAGAGTCCCTGCTTACAGAGGTGGTTAAGAAGACCGGCCCGATTGTAACCTTTGGAGATGACAGCAAAGGATTCACTACGGGATATGGTAAATTGAAAGCTGGAAATGTCATCATTGAAAACATCTCTCTTGTTAAAGGATTAAAGCACAATCTACTAAGTATCAGTCAATTCTGTGATAAAGGCTACAATGTAGATTTCAGAAAGGACAAGTGCTTGATCACCAACAGGAAGGATGAGAAGCTTACTCTACTGGGAGTGAGAAAAGGAAATTTGTTTATAGCTGACTTAAGTTCTACCAGTGAAGGAGAAGTTACATGTTTCTATGCAAAGGCATCTTCAGAACAAAGTTGGCTATGGCACAAGAAGCTCTCACATCTGAATTTCAAAACTATGAACTCTTTGGTAAAGAGAGAATTAGTGAGAGGGTTGCCCCTGATGGAATTCAATCAGGAGGGACTATGTGAAGCATGTGAAAAGGGGAAGTCGAAGAAAGCATCACATGGAAGCAAAGGAATGACAAGCATTACTGAACCATTACAGCTGATTCATATGGATTTATTTGGTCCAGTTAATGTTATGTCACTTTCAAGAAACAGATATGCATTGGTGATGGTGGACGACTACTCCAAGTACACGTGGGTGTTGTTCATACAAACAAAGGATGAAGCAACACAACTAATCATTGATCACATCAAGAAGATAGAAGTGGAAGCTAAGCTACCTGTGCGGACAATCAGATCAGACAATGGAACTGAATTCAAGAATGCAGTTCTAAATGATTTCTGCTCAGAGAAAGGAATATCAAGACAGTTTTCAGCACCAAGAACTCCTCAACAGAATGGAGTAGTGGAAAGGAAGAACAGGACCTTGGTTGAAGCAGCAAGGACCATGTTGAGTGAATCAAAACTTCCCACTTACTTTTGGGCTGAAGCAGTGAATACAGCTTGCTACACTCAGAATCGAACCCTGATCAACAAAGATCATGAAAAGACTCCGTATGAGTTAATGGCCAATAAGAAGCCAACACTGAAGTACTTTCATGTGTTTGGTGCAAAGTGCTTTGTACTTAAAGATGGAGAACATCTTGGCAAGTTTGATGCCAAAGCAGATGAAGGCATTTTTCTGGGCTATTCTCTGGAATCTAAGGCTTTCAGGGTATATGTGATTGAAGATAAGAAGGTGTTGGAAAGCTTTAATGTAACATTTGACGACACTAAAAGACCAGGCCTGCAAACTGGAGAGAACTCTGAATCCTTGGTATTTGAAAATTTATCAGGAGATCTCTCTGACAATGAAGAAGTACCTGAAGTTGTTACAGTCATTAATAATAATCATAATGATAATGATTCTGGACCAAGTGGTGACCAAAGTGGAAATCCTCAAAATACAGGATCCACTAGTCAGTCTTCAGAATCAACAGATCAAACCGTCAACAACTCAGGGGGAGCAGGAGAAGGATCAACTAGTCACACTCCACAACATCTAGAACAAGGAGAATCATCAAGATCGCATCTGCCAAGACAAAGGGTATGGAATAGAGATCATCCCTTTCACTTGATCATTGGTGATCCGGACACAGGAGTGAGAACTAGGAGAACATCACAAAATGAATGTCACTATTCTGGGTTTCTTTCAGAAACAGAACCTAAGAAAGTTGAAGATGCTCTAGATGATCCAGATTGGGTAATTGCTATGCAAGAAGAACTCAATCAGTTTGAAAGGCAGAAAGTTTGGAAGCTGGTACCCAGGCCTAAGGGAAAATCTGTTATTGGAACACGATGGGTATTCAGAAATAAGTTGGACGAAGATGGCATTGTAACGAGAAACAAAGCTAGACTGGTTGCTAAAGGTTACTCTCAAGAAGAGGGTATAGATTATGATGAAACCTATGCACCAGTAGCAAGACTTGAGGCCATCAGAATGTTTCTGGCATTTGCTGCACATTCCAATTACAAGGTATATCAAATGGATGTGAAGAGTGCTTTTCTGAACGGGGAGTTAGAAGAAGAAGTGTATGTGGAACAACCTCCAGGTTTTGAGGATTCAAAACTGGCAGACTTTGTGTACTTTCTATTCAAAGCTCTCTATGGACTCAAACAAGCTCCAAGGACATGGTATGACACTCTCTCTGAATTCTTACTTGAAAATGATTTTACAAGAGGTGTTGTAGACAAAACTCTCTTTGTCAAAAAGCATAAAAATGATTTGATATTGGTGCAAGTATATGTTGATGACATAATATTTGGTTCTACTAATGATGATCTATGCAAGAGATTTGCTAAGTTAATGCAGAGTCGTTATGAAATGAGCATGATGGGTGAATTGTCATTCTTTCTTGGATTGCATGTATACCAGAAACAAGATGGTATATTCATTTGTCAGTCCAAGTACATCAAGGATCTTCTTAAGAAGTATCAAATGGAAGACTCATCTACAGCAAAGACTCCTATGCCAACTGCCACTAAGCTTGATAAGGATGAAACTGGTAAGAAGGTTGACATCACAGGCTACAGAGGTATGATAGGCTCATTACTTTATCTCACTGCAAGTAGACCAGATATAATGTTTGCAACATGCTTGTGTGCTAGATTTCAGTCTGATCCTAAAGAATCTCATCTAATAGCTGTTAAGCGAATATTTAGATATCTTAAGGGGACTCCAAATCTTGGAATTTGGTACCCTAAAGATACAGGATTTGATCTTATTGGATACACAGACTCTGATTTTGCAGGTTGTAAGATTGATCGGAAGAGTACTTCAGGAAGCTGTCAGTTTCTTGGAAGAAGATTGGTTTCCTGGCATAGCAAGAAGCAGCATTCAGTGTCCACATCAACAGCTGAGGCTGAATACATTGCTGCTGGTAGCTGTTGTGCTCAGATATTGTGGATGAGAAACCAACTCCGTGACTATGGACTTCTGTTGACAAAGATTCCTATATTTTGCGACAACACAAGTGCCATAGCAATCTCAAACAACCCAGTGCAACACTCGAGGACAAAGCACATCGACATCAGGTATCATTTTATCCGAGAGCATGTCATGAATGGAACTGTGGAGTTACACTTTGTACCCACAGAGGATCAAATTGCAGACATCTTTACTAAACCGCTTGATGAATCCACTTTCAATAAGCTGGTTGGTGAACTTGGGATGTTAAATCTTTCTAATTGATTTTGATTAGAAGTCAGTAACTGCAGAGAGTCCTGGTGAATACATGAGTTTAAGAATCGCTATATCCTTAGGACTCGTGAATTTATTTTCTGGAGCAATTCTCGTAGTTAGGATTATTATACTAATTTTATGTCATAATTATGGATGATATATCTTCTGGCATTTAATTAGTTATTAATTCTAAAAATTATTTAAGTGCTAATATTTGTTCTAAATATTCAAGCATTTATTTAATATGAATTAATTTGCTTTGTTTTTAAACATTGTAGATTAATGCAGCATAATTGATTAGATTTCAATTGGTTAATATCACTCAATGATATTTAATTGATTTTATTCTAAGAAAATTGTGAATTTTCTGTTAAGAATTGATTTTGGTAAATTTGAAAAGATTTATTAGAATTAAACTAAGCAGGAAATAAAAATTCTGATTTTTAAAACATGAACAGGTTTTAAAATGAAGACAGAAGCAAAAATATCGAATTTAGGAAATTCGATAGTTTTTTAAGTACATAGATAAATCTATCGAAATTAATTTTCGATAGTTTTTGAAAAGGAAAAGAAAAACTATGGAAAACAATTCTCGATAGTTTTTGAGTTTAATTTAAAATGTATCGAAGTGGATTTACTTTATTCAATATTTAAATCCTCGATAGATTTTGAAAAATTAAGAAAAATATCGAAGTGAACTTAATTACTTAATATTAAAGTTCTCGATAGTTTTTCCAAAAGCATTTGCTCAATAGTTTTTCAGATTTTCAAATACAAATACCTCGATAGTTTTCTGATAAATCCTTTTAAATTCTAAAGATCAAAAAATTCGATAGTTTTTCAAAAACTATCAAAGTTCAGTTGACAGGTTTACCCCTTGCAGAAAACCATCGAAGGTACTTTCAAAAACTATCAAACAATGAAAAGACAAGAATACCCCTGACAGATCAGTTTGTATTTAAATGACCCTTGGACGTTTTCATTTGTTATTTTACAGATCTGAGAGTTATATACATACTTACATACATTTTCAAAGTAAAAACAAGACAAAAACTCGATACTTTTCATAGTTTTAACCGAGAAATTTACACAGTAATCTCAGTTTTACAGTGATATCAGTTTGAAATAGTGAAATATCTGATAACTGTGTGTTTATCTGTGGTTGTGGTTAGAAAACTATCGAATACCAAAGTGGTCGATTGCTAAAAGTATTCTTGATTAGTTTGTTTTGATTGAGATAAGTTTCTAAGGAAGCAAATTTTAATTAAAATCACTTTTCTTGATTTCAAACAGATTAGGGTTTTTGATTTGGGAGCTTTACTTGTTCGAATTTGATTAAGTTATAAAAAGGGGAGTTTTTGTGAAAAGTTTGATTAATTAGGGTTAATTAATTAAATTTAAAAGAAAAATTAGTTTTGGTTTATTTGAATTTTCTGGAAATTTTAAAATGGCTGGAGAATTTATTGTTACCAAGACTAATCATGTCTCGTTTCAAAATCTGCAATCCATAACGAATCCTCAAATTCGTGCATGGGCAGAGTTTTTGAATACACGTTCGTTAGTGGCATACGCTGTAAGTACTCTCGTGGTCCTTTGCATTGATCAATTGACTGCGTTGTACACAACCGCCACGGATACAACTGAGAATAACATACGGTCCTTCAGTTTTGTTGTGCCAGGGGGCAGAACAATAAGGGTAACGGAACATGATTTTAATCGAATTATTCATTTTCCAACAGAAAACCTTGTTCCGGATCCCTCAACTGAGGAAATACATGCTTTTTTCACTCTTATCAGAAGTCAACAACCTAACTTCTTGGTGGGAGAGTTCCTAAAGCATTACCTGCCAAAGCCATGGAACTTTTTCTTTCATACCCTGATACATGTTTTTACTGCCAAGCTAACAAATCTGCATGGCATTCCCTTATTCCTTCAAAAGATAGGGTTTGCCATTGCGAACAACAGGCATATTAACATAGGACGGATAGTGATTGATCAAGTAGTTATGTGCATGGGACCACTGGATGAAAGAACAGGCATAAATGAAGATGTGCTCTGTTTCTATCCTAGGTTCCTACAGCTAATTCTCAATGATATCTTAACAGATGATGAACGGGAGATCTTTGAAGGTGAAGACAACCAGGAGTGCATGAGAATGAAGAGCAATGCCATAACCGCTCTCATTAGGAAGGACAACTATCTTCCAGGGGTACCCATTGTTCTCACTGAATATCTAAGAACGGTGCCCCTACCACTTCTACCCCCAGGGGAACAGGTAAATCAAGGTAATATTCCACAACCTGAACCTGTAATGGCACCTGTACCAATGGATGTTGATCCAGAGCCCTCAGTGGCCATTCCTGACCAGGAGGTTGCAAACCCACAACCTCTAACCACGGTCGAAGAGCCTTTGGAAGAGCCAAATGAAAACATAAACGAACCTCCTTCCCCTACTATACCCATTAAAGAACCATCCATGAGTGTAGAGGGAGATAGTTGTTGCCCAGTAATAATCTATTGTAGAAGGGGGGTTGAATACAATAGAGTAAGATAATCGACTTCTTAATGTATATATCACAAATATGAAAAGAAAGATAACAGCTTTATTAAATCTGATATAAAACTGTTACAAACTCTCTCAAGAAATTCTGATGTTCTTGAGAGCTGCTAGTTTACAAAAAACTCTCTCAAGAAATTCTGTTCTTAAGAGCTTCTCTTCGATTATGTTCTCTCTCTCATGAATACATAAATCGAAACCAAGACTGTGTTTATATAGTTCACACAGCTTCTCTATCAATAACAAGATAAGTCCTAATCAATAACAAAGATAGAAACCTATCCTTAATCGATAGCTACATTCTACAAACCAGGAACAAATAGAATAAACTTCCATGTTTATCTAGACTCCAAATATAACTCGAAGTAGGAATCCTGATCAGCTTCAAGTTCTGATGATCAATCCTGATCATAGTCTGAGTAGGAATCCTGATGATCAATAAGATACTGACGCTTGATCAAATACTGATGACCATGCAATACTGATGACGTCAGCAATCCTGATCAGTTGAGTCTAGCTTCTGACGATCATTGAATTCTGATCTAACAATCTCCCCCAATCTCATACTTTGTGAAATAAAGTATAGATTCCAAATATTCAATGATGTCAAAAACATGTATCAAAATGTACGAGTATCTTCAGAAACAACTTATCTGTTTAAGCTTTGTGATAGAACAGATTCATCTTCAAGAAGTTGGATAATAAACTTTCTTCTTTTTCTTCAAGAATTTGAATCAGTCTTTCCTTAAGATTTCTGAGTTCTTCATCTTCCTCATTAATCTGGTAGATAGCTGCTCTGAGATTCTGTATGGAGCTTTTCTGTAGACTGTGCTCTTCAAGCAAAAGATAAGCAATTTCCTTCCCATCAGGATTGAGAGTAAGTTGGGTCATACCAAAAGTTACTTCTTTAACAGCAGTACCTCTTTGCATTTCCACATCCTGACCTCTTTGATTTAAGTACATGGGAATATAATTACCATCGAAATTACTGTTTCCATCCAGTCTTCTTCTTATAGTTGACAAAATCATGTCAGCCCATACTTTGTACACTTGGTTCTTCCATCTTAACAGATAGTGAACATATTTCAGTTCCTGTGTAGTTTTCATCAGCAGATCTTGAATAGATAGAATCTTCACACTACCATCTTTCATGAAGTACATAAGCTTTTCTTTCTTTTCAAAACCATCATGACAATCTATAACTATATCAACAGCTAATAAATTGTTCAGGTTTTCAGAAGTTAAAGTACCTCCAATTTCTGTCAAGGAGTAAGGATCAACATATGACATATTCAGATATTCACCATCTCTGTGTCCAATACCTCCTCTTGAATTACTTGACAATTGCTTCAGATTTGAAAACATCTTTAACCAGAGTGCTTTTGATCTAACCATCTCAGATAAATCAACAACACTTGAAGCGCTTGTAATAATTCCACCAGACTGAAAATTGATAGGTGTATCACAACTTAATGTGCTAATATGTTTCCACTTCTTATCCTTTTCCTTTTCAAAAACATAGCTTCTTTCCAGTAAAGATTCTTGTCTGCTTGAATTTCTCCATTTTCTTTCATTTGAAACTTTAAGCCTTTGTAGATAGAGATTAAAATCTTCATTTGTTCTCTTTCTAATATCTCTTCTTATGGCTTCTTCTTCTTCATCTACTTCTTTGTTGTGACAATCAACAACAGTAGATAAGATTATCAAATCAACCTCTTGCAGAATTTCAGATTCGTCAGGATCTTGAATATTGTCAGGATTAGAATCTTCAATTTGATTTGTATTGCTGAGAGTTGATTTAATTGATTTTCTTCTCAATTCAGGTTCTTCTTCAACAAATTCCTTGTCTTCTTTCTCCATGATATCCTTGATAACAGGATCTATTAGATTTTGTGAAGCTTCAGGAATTTCTTCAATTCTTAACCCTCTAGACCTTGTCTGTCTAGGTACTGTTTGAGTTGAAGAACCTCTTCTATTTCTTCTAGCACCTCTCCTACCTCTGCTTCCTTTACCTCTAGCAGGAGCAGTATAGCTTTCCATTGTCTCTCTTTGTAGTCTCAAGAATTCTTCATGTGAGAGATCTGGATATTCTTCACTTGCTGTAGAGAGTGCTTTTCTGGCAAATAATTGTTGAACTCTTTTATCAGTGTGATAAAGAGTAACAATTCTACCGTCTTTTGTAGAAAACTTCTGGAATAAATTTGATGCATCTTCAGGATTATCAATAATCACATCTTCATCACCTTCAGGAATTGTAGCAAGAATGTGTCCATGACCAGGTGTCAGGATTTGATCTTCCGTCAGGATCTGAGACTGCACCAATGTTCTTACTGTCTTAACTCCAGAATCAGAAACATGAGTTGACTGTGTTGTTTGACTTTGAGAAGTTTGGATTGTCTTCATAACAACAGCATCAGAGGTTTCTCCTTGTATCGCTTTGTCACCACCATCATCTCCAGTATCATCATCATTATTTCTTAATACTAGATCAGGTGTACATTTTGTCTGAATAACCTTCTCCCCCTTTTTGACATCAGGATTTGACAATAATTGCAAAATTAAGGAAAGAGAGGCTTGAATTTCAGTTACCTTAGTATCCAGAGAATCAATTCTTTGATTGATTGAGGTTTGTTCTGAAACAACAGATTTTACTTGGGAGTCCACTACCCTCAATTGTAAAGTAGTAGGCACCTTTGTAAAATTATTAAAGATATCAGTCCTCACTTTTTCAGTTGAGCCCTTGATAGAATCAATCTCACTTTTCAAACTTTTGGATAACAGAGTTGTAGCCTTCAGATGATTCTTCAAGTCTTGATTCTCTATAGACTTCACTGCATTATAGGCATGTTCAATAGCAGAAGAAAAACTGATAGATTCATCAGATTGGTGCCATGAATTGTTCCATTCATTCTGTCTAAATGCCTCTGCAGGATCAAAGGAAGGAATAGAAAAATCTTGTCTCTGATCTTTCCCAGTGGAAGCATTGCTAGCCATATATGTACTGGATGAACCAAAATTAGTTCCAAGACTAATTTTGAGTGCTGTAGCAAGCTGTTCCTTCTCTTTTCGATTCTCATCATCATCATCACTATCATCAGAAGTATCATCAATAGTACCATGAGTAATATCAGGATCAGGAATAGCAATACCTTTCAGTTTATCCTGTGGTTCTGAGATAGGATGATCCATTGGTCTTGAACGAAGTGGCTGTATCAAAATAGGTTCATTATCAGGAGCACCACTAGCGTCAGGATGAACATCGTCAGGATTTGATATGCGTGCATCAGTATTTGCTACCAATGGTTCTTGTGGAGCTTGAGGTTCAGAAGCTTCTTCAACACTTTGAGTTAAAGGTTCTTGTGTGCTTCCCTCATTGACAATGTTCGCGACCAATCTTTCAACAGAAGTTGTAGCTTTGCCTGCATCTTCACTTTGAGAAGATGGTTCTTGTGTAGCTGGAATGTTGATGTCTTCATTCTCCCTTTGAGAAAATGGTTCTTGTGTGACCATTCCACTAGCTAAGCCTTCACCCAAACTTTGATTGAGTTGTTCTTGTGTGGCAGGATCAACAGTAGCTGCTGAATTACTCTGAAATTCAGGTTCTTGTGGGCTTGATCCTTTCAGCTTCTTCTGTCTCTGATAGACTAACTCTTCTGCATTCCTCTTTTTCTTTGATGTAGGTGTAAGACCAACCAAGGAAGCAGTTGTAGAAACCTTCTCCCAAGAAATTTCTCTAATCTGAGATGGAGAGGCTGGAGAGTCTGATATAGAGACAACTTTTGTTGTTGCATCAGGAATACTAACATCAGGATTTGCTAGAGCATCAGGAGTAGATGACTCATCAGGATTTGATGTCTGAATATCAGTATCCTTCATTTGCACTGTCAAAGGAATATGATACCTGCTCTTTGATAATTTCCTTGTCTTTTGTGGTTTTGATAAAGGTACCACAGCTTTAGTAGCAGTATCAGCAACTTCCTTGTTCACATTCATCACAGAGGATATAGGTAAGTCATCCTCTGAATCACTTTCATCAATCAACCTTAACTTCCTTTTCACAGGAACATTCTTAACAACCTTATCAGCTTTCTTCACCAGGACCCCTTGTACACCCCCTTGTATCTTCTTTTTAGTGAGTGGTGTAGAGGAAAAATCCTTTGAACCTGATTGCCTTCCAGACACATCAGTTCTAGCTGATTTCTTTGATTTTACAACTAAAGTCTTTTGAGAGACAGTAGAGGTGGTTTGTAACTGTTTAGACTGTTTAGGTTGCATGCTTGTGTCAGGAACAAGGTGGGTTGGGCCTTGCCCCATAGCATTAGAAAGTAGTCCATAATGAGTAGGCATTTTCTGATAATGACTCCATCAGAATCAGTCTTGTTCTTGAAAATCCACTTTGTACCAACAATTGATCTATTCTTTGGTCTTGGTACCAGTTTCCAGACTTCATTCCTTTCAAATTCATTCAGTTCTTCTTGCATTGCAGTAACCCAATCAGCATCTTTAAGTGCATCTTCAACTTTCTTAGGCTCCTCCTTGGATAGAAAGTTATTATATAAACATTCATTCTGAGTTGCACTTCTTGTTTGAACACCTGCATCAGGATCTCCAATTATCAAATCAGGAGTATGATCTTTTGTCCATTTCCTTGCTGGTGTCAAATTGTTTCTTGAAGTAGATGCTCCCCCTGGATTGGTGTTATCTTGATTGAAAGAATTTGATTGATTTGAAGCTCTCCCTGAATTATTGCTATGCCCTCCTGATGTGTTATCAGGATGTTCACTTGAATCAGTATCTGAAGAATTCTGTCATGATGATTGAGTTGACTCTGAACTTGTAGTTGAATGCCGTTGCTCCCCCTCAACATTAGCACTACTAGTTGTATCACTGTTGTTTGCATCATCAGTATTAGCACCATCAGTACCTGGTGAGTCATCAGGATTTGGTGACCCATCAGTATCTGATGAATTGACAGGATCTGATTCAATTTCTTCAGGTTCCTTGGAAGCTTCATTTTCAAATAACAATCTATCATGCGAGTCTTCAATGATTCCAGTTATCTTCTTATCATCAAAAGATACATGAATTGACTCCATGACAGTTCTTGTTCTCAAATTAAAAACTCTGAAGGCTCTTGATGTAGGATAACCTATGAATATTCCTTCATCAGCCTTTGTTTCAAATTTCCCTAGCTGTTCAGGATGAGTTCTGAGAACAAAACATTTACAGCCAAACACATGCAAATGCTTCAGACTTGGTTTCTTCTCCTTGAGTGACTGATAAGGAGTGACACCATGCCTGTTTATCAATGTGAGATTTTGTGTATAGCATGCTGTGTTGACTGCTTCTGCCCAGAAATATGTAGGTAATTTAGCTTCTTCCAACATAGTTCTGCCAGCTTCAATAAGAGTTCTATTCTTCCTTTCTACTACTCCATTTTGCTGAGGTGTGCCAGGAGCAGAGAATTGTTGAATGATTCCTTTGTATTTGCAGAACTCTTCCATCTTTGAATTCTTAAATTCAGTACCATTATCACTTCTCAGAATCTTGACTTTGTACTTTGTGGTTGTCTCAATCATCCTCACATGATCCAACAGAACTTCAGGAGTTTCATCTTTTCTATGCAGAAAATACACCCAGGTGAATCTAGAATATTCATCAACAATTACAAGAGTGTACCTTTTCTTACTGATGGACATGATGTTGACTGGACCAAACAGATCAAGATGTAGCATGTGATATGGTTCTTCAATCGAGGATACTGATTTACTCTGGAATGATGTCCTTCTTTGTTTTGCTTTTTTTGGCATGCATCACAGAGTCCATCAGGTGTATATAAGACATTAGGTAATCCTCTTACTAACTCTTTCTTAACCAACTCATTGATGTTGCTGAAGTTGAGATGAGAAAGCTTCTTGTGCCAATTCCAACTTTCATCTACTGAAGCTTTACTGATGAAACATGTAGGGGAGCCATCAGTATCTGAGAGAATGTTGGCTTCATATATGTTACCATGCCTGTAGCCAGTTAGTGCTATCTTCCCTGTTGCTTTACTGACTACTTCACAATGTGTGGAATAGAAATTGACATGATAACCTCTGTCAGTGATTTGACTAATACTTAACAAGTTGTGTTTTAGTCCCTTCACTAGAGCTACTTTTTCAATGATGACATTTCCAATGATTATATTGCCATATCCCAAGGTTTGTCCAATGTTGCCATCTCCATAAGACACAGTTGGGCCAGCTTTTTCCTCATATTCTGATAACAGGGCTTTGTTTCCAGTCATGTGCACAGAACATCCACTATCCATGACTAACACATTTTTCTTTTTACCCTGCATCAGAATAGAAATACACTAGTTAGAACACTTAGGAACCCATACATGTTGGGTTCCTTTCTCATGCAATTTATTAATTTTAGCAGCAGAAGACTTTCTGACTTTAGCAGTCCTGACAGGATTTACTCCATCAGGATTTGCTTTGTCAGCATCAGTATTAACAAAAGCATGCTTCACTATGACATTTTCAGTTCTATCAGACTTTGTACTACTTTCAAACTTAGGCAATGGATCATAAAAGTTATAGTACAAATCATGATACTCTTTACATGTATAAATAGAATGCCATAGACTACCACAATGAAAACAGGACTTCTGCGGTTTATAGAGTACTGATCTATTCCTCACATCAGATTTAGAAATATCAGCAATCTTCTTTTTAATCTTCTTACAATCAATAGCAAGATGATTAGAGTTACCACAGTTAAAACAACACTTTCTAGGTGCATTTGGGATATATTTATAACCATTCTCTTTATTGATCCCAACTTTACCATTCCTGTTTCTCTTAACAGTAGCTTCCTTTTTCTTATCTGTAACCTCACAGATTTTATCTTTAAGCTATTTCTGAGACAATAGACCTAGATTCTTAGTGACTTTGTTCATGACAGGTTTAGACTTTATAATTTTAATTCCTTGAGTAGAAGAAGATCCATTTTCAAAAGTAGAATTGGAATCCTTACCAAAAACAAAATTAACAGGAGTAATCTTAGATTTGGTTGAGTCTATAACATGTCTATAGGTCTTTGGACTGACTGTCTCATCAATGACAATTTTCTCTGCTAATTTCTTATCTTCATCTGACTTATATCCTAGACACTCTTTCCAATTCTTAGAGGTATTAATCTCATGAAATTTCCTACCAGAGTCTGTCCAGGTTCTGATTTTCTCATTAGCATATTCAAGTTCTTTTTCAAGGGAAGTACATTTAGATGTCATCTCTAAGTGCATGTGTTTAGCATTATCACATTCTTTTTGTACTTCTTGCATACGAGAAAATTCAGCTTCTAATATATCATTCCTCTTTCTAAGGTCAGACATCTCAGATAAGATTCTAGTATTCTCAGCAGTTTGACTTCTAAAGCTAATATGTAATGACTTTAGAAAACGTCTTAACTCAGAAGCATTATCAGTATCAAAATCAAAGATAGTATTTAGTACCTTATCATCAGGAGCAGCAGTTACATCAGCATTGGCCATTAATGCATAGTTGACTACCTCAGTATCAGATTCTGAGGAAGAGTCCATCCAATCCTTGCTTGATGTGATGAGTGCCTTTGTCTTGTTGCATTCAGAAGCAAAGTGACCCATTCCATTACACTTGTAGCATCTAACCTTTGACTTGTCAAATTTGCTACCCTTGCTGTCCTTTTTGATATACTTGTCTTTGTCTGCTTTGAAGGTCTTTTTCTGAAAGTTGCCTTGTCTTCTATTCTTCCTGAACTTCATCCTTCTGAAGTTTCTGACAATCATAGCAACCATCTCTTCCATGTCTGAATCAGAAGATTCATCACCAGTATTGGCATCAGAATTGCCATCAGTATCTGATGAAGAGTCGTCAGGATCTGACTCAGCTACTCTTGCTTTCCTTCTAGAGACCTCCATAGCTTTTCCTTTTGATTTAGCTTCTACATTCAAAGCAATTGACTTTGCCTTGCTGCTTTTCTTGTTCTTTCTCTGTTGAACTTCAAGATCATGAGTTCTTAGCATCCCATAGATCTCATCAAGAGACACAATGTTCAGATCATACTGGTGTCTAATGATTGAGGTCTGAGTATCCCATTCTTCAGGTAAAGCTCTAAGAAATTTGGTGTTTGAATCTTCAGTTTCATATACTTTGTCAACTAAGGATAAGCTGTTCAATAGTGTCAGAAATCTATCATATAGATCAGTCAGGCTCTCTTTAGGTCTTGCATCGAATTGTTCATATTCTTGAATCAAAAGAGCCCTTCTGTTTTTCTTAACAGATGCAGATCCCTGGCACTGAGTTTCCAAAGTATCCCAGATTTCTTTTGAAGACTTGCATGCAATCACTCTGTTTGACATGACAGCATCAAGGCTATTATGCAAGATATTCTTTATCTTTGGTTCCCTGAGTACATGAGCTTTTTCTTCTGGAGTCCATTCAGCTTTAGCTTTGACCACATAATGTTCTGGTACTGTATCTGTTCGTTCTACGAACTTTGTTGGTATATATGGTCCATCACGAATCCTGTCCAAGTAGTCAGGATCCATAGCCTCCAGGTACATCAGCATCTTTACCCTCCATGTAGGGTATTCTGATATCTTTAAGATGGGAATCTTCATGCTTTCATACTTGGTTGTCGACATCTTAGATCGTCTCTGATTTAAAAATAAATCAGTTTGCTCTGATACCAATTGTTGCCCAGTAATAATCTATTGTAGAAGGGGGGTTGAATACAATAGAGTAAGATAATCGACTTCTTAATGTATATATCACAAATATGAAAAGAAAGATAACAGCTTTATTAAATCTGATATAAAACTGTTACAAACTCTCTCAAGAAATTCTGATGTTCTTGAGAGCTGCTAGTTTACAAAAAACTCTCTCAAGAAATTCTGTTCTTAAGAGCTTCTCTTCGATTATGTTCTCTCTCTCATGAATACATAAATCGAAACCAAGACTGTGTTTATATAGTTCACACAGCTTCTCTATCAATAACAAGATAAGTCCTAATCAATAACAAAGATAGAAACCTATCCTTAATCGATAGCTACATTCTACAAACCAGGAACAAATAGAATAAACTTCCATGTTTATCTAGACTCCAAATATAACTCGAAGTAGGAATCCTGATCAGCTTCAAGTTCTGATGATCAATCCTGATCATAGTCTGAGTAGGAATCCTGATGATCAATAAGATACTGACGCTTGATCAAATACTGATGACCATGCAATACTGATGACGTCAGCAATCCTGATCAGTTGAGTCTAGCTTCTGACGATCATTGAATTCTGATCTAACAATAGTGCCAAAGCAGCACCACATAAGGAGATACACCCTTCAACAGCAGCTCTGCCTTCCTCTAAAAGGAGAAGAACAGAAACTGAGGCAACTGCTGATACTTCATTTCTCTCATTCAAAGAGTCCTTTACTGATTTTTCTGATACTGATTGGGCTACGCTAACGAAAGCAATATCTGAACCAATAGCTCAATCAAGTAAGGAAGAATTGACGGAAGCAACTGGTGTTCCGACCATATTACGGTCAGGTTCACTGGTTGAAGGTTCTCAGAACCAAGGGTCTTCACAGACGTCGAGAGAAGGCTTTGACCTAAATGCACAATCTAAAAGGTCATTGTCTACCTCCCCAGATGGAACATATCTGGATCCTGCGGGTAAAGGGTCTGACGTAGGTGCAGATCGGCAACTCGTTGACAATGAATCAATTACTATTGAGGAGTCAACTGAGGTGAAGTCTTTACAGACTCACAGGGAAGATTCGGGATCTCTGCTGTTAAAAGAGCCTGTTTCTAACCCCCTAGAGATTCAAACTCTAGATCCTTCAAAGGATATATCATCTAAGGATGATCAGCAACTTGGTTTATCCAAGGACGGGAACTTGCGAAGCCCCATTGCACCACCGGTGACCTCCTTAAGGATGGCTACGGTGATCTCTTCTGCAGGTACAATCAGCACAAAGGATTTGAGTGAAACAAAAACACTTACACCTGGCCTGAGTGGGAAAGGAAAAATGATTCAAACACCGACAGAAACGTTGAGTGTACACCCAGAGCCAAATGTGAGGAGTGACACCCTAACCCTACCTAATATTGATGATCTGCTGTTACCAACAGAAAGAGAGCTACAAGTTCAATCTTCCCTCAAGGAGATGACAGTTCGAGACAAAGAAGGAAATCCACTTTTCAAGGTTCCACTACGACCTTCCTTTGACCAAGGGATCTCCTCCAGTCAAGACAATGTTTCTTTAAAGTCTATTCAAGAGAAAGTTGACTTGGCTACAGCTGATTCCAGAAGAACATTCAGGGTCATTGGCAGTGCATCTGGCACTATAACAGGTACGAAGCAGGCAGTGGACTCCTTAAAGAAGGAAGCTATGGAAGAACTAGTCGAGCTGAGGATGGACGTCAGGGAGCTTAAAGATGGATTCATGAATGAAGTAACTGCACTGTCTCAAGGACATGAAGCTTTGAAAGAAGACATTCTGGTTATCCGGGATGGTCAAGCACGGGTAAAAGATGCAATGGATTCCCTTTCATGAGTGGAGTCTAAGCTAAACAAGAGGCTGGATCACATGGAAAAGACTACCAACTCAAGATTGGAGAACATTGACCTGTCGCTAGCTTCTATAAATGAGTTTAATAAGCAGCTTATGGATTTCTTGGAGAATCAAGGTGACGGAGTACAGTCTATATGGAGTATGCTAAAGAACCAACAATCTGGACAACCTGGTTCTTCATATCAGCAACCTGATCCTTCTAATTTCTTTTATGCTGAGGATGCTTTTATCGAGGATTCCTCAACTAAGGGGGAGAAAGTTGGAGAGGGGGTGAAGGATAAATGGGGAGTTTGGGAGACTGTTGAGGCTATTCCAATCAGACAGTACTGGATTGAGGAGCTTGTAGAGGAAGATAAGAAAAGTGAAGAGGAATTTGAGGTCATGCATGAGCAACCTATTCAAGAGGAGCATGAGCCATATTATCCGGAGCCAATAGAACATCCTATCTTGGATGATGATATGGAAGAAGCAAATTCTCTATCACCTGAAGAAGAAGCTGCCTTGGAAGCAATAAGAGCTCAGAGAGCTGCAATAGATGCCAGGCAAGCTGAGAAGGAGAAACAGCAAGCAATTCTGAGAAGTGAAAAGCTAAAGAGAATGAAGGTGTATAATGAAGTGAGGAAGAAGAAGATGATAGATCTGGCAAAGAAAGATGGTACTGAATGGGAAATGGCTTATAAAACCTTTTGTGGAGTTGAAGACGGATTACAAGTCAACGACAATGCGGAGGTGGAAGTCATTATTCAGGACATCAGAAGTGCTAATCTTGAAGATCAGACTTACTTTAAAGCACTGAGAAGCTCTATAATCTGTCTGAATGCTGGGGTTAAAGCAAATGGTGCCTGGAGCTTATTAATCAGTTTTCTGGAGAAAGGTACATTTGTGATTTCTACTAAGTTTTTAGAACAGAGGACATATACAGAATTGCAGGCTATACTCATCAAGATCCAAAGAACCACAAGGCTAAATGAACTGCTTCGTGAGCATGTTAAGGAGATCGTGATGAAAGTCAGTCCAGAGATTACTGAAGATCCTCCAATGGTTAGATTCATGACGAATGACTTGTTCAGAATCTGCTATTTGGCTGAGGACAAACTGAGGGACTACCCAAGCAACTATCTAATCTCAGTTGAGAAGTATCTTAGATCCACTGGATTCTCATCAACGGAGAAGGATAAAGCAGCAGACACTCTTAGAAGATTTCTAATGGAGAATGTTCCTTACTATAGGAAAAGAGTGGAAAGAGGATTAGAAGTGCATACCAGACTGCCAAACATGCCAAAGCTGAACAAGAAAGATGTTAACATTGCATGGTTATGGGCTGGAGTGGGTCAAGAGGTTGAATATATTGGAAGACACATCCAAGGAGCAATCCTTAAACCTGGAGAACCACTGCACTATCTATCAGTGATTGATTATCAAGCTGCTAACTCCGATCCAATGATTGAAGAAGGTGAGATTGGAATGGACTGAATGATGAAGCAAAGAACAAGAGAACTATCAGCTCAGACTAGAGGAGCAACTTCATTGTATAAAGTTTAATTGTTTTTTGATTTATGAAATCTGGAAATGTATATATATCTGATCCAGAATGCATTGATATTATTAAGATGTCTTACTTTAAGTAGTTTAATGTTTCCTTAGTTAGTTGAGTTATCCTCGAAGTATTTGCTTGTCGAACTCTATCCAATCAAATAGGGGGAGATTGTAAAGCATAATGTAACATAAGATGTAAAAGAGATAACTACAACTCAACAAAGGACAAGACAGACAATAGTATTAATAGAAGCACAGGAATCCAGAATCAGAGAAGAAAAGGTAAACTCAAAAAATCAAAATACGTTATGTATTCTTGAAGTCCGTAAACAGGTCACGGAAAGAAGTTCATGAAAATGTTCAAGCCTCAGTGACAGCAATAGAAACAAGACTTTGAAGACGACAAAAGTATGTGAATGATTTAGGGTTCAGTACCACGGGATTCCAGTGATGAAGCAACCAGAACGACAAGGGACGTATCAGCAGCAATGTATTGAAGACATAAAATAAGAATTGATCAAGTGTTATTCATCTGTGAACCAGACCAGTTGCACTAGGTGACGGCATTGAAAAGATCAAGTTGTTTTATCATCTCCGAAGAAATTGATACAGTTTATTTCTTAAACACCCAGGAGCTCAGTGGAATCATTAATGAACAAAAGACAAGAAAAGGAATTCGATAGTTTTTCTAATTAGAAAACTATCGAATGGTAGGTAAAGTGATTAATTGAAAACCAAAATAAGTTAATTTGGTATTCGATAGTTTTAATTAAAAAACTATCGAATGGTGAATTAACTTAATTAATTCGATGGTTTTTAAATCCATTCGATGGTTTTTAATTCATGGAGCAGGTGAAAAGAATTACTTGTCTGACAGGTTGAAGAAGATCCAACGGCCAGGATTGTTTCTACAATTCTAATTCGATGGTTTTTCTAAACAAAGCCTATAGTTAATACAGAGTGAAGAAGGTGTCTTCTTCAGTTAAGGGCATTCAACACAGACACATAACTGAGAGAGAGAAGAGCCGGAGAAAATTATCAGAGAAATTAATAGTGCTCAGAACTTGATTATTGTTGTGTATTTGTGTTACCTTAAACTCATTGACGCTAATCTATGGATTAGAAATTGTAGCACCCCTCGAGGTTTATATTTATAAAAAGATATATTCCCCGAAACTTGATTTGGTTTGGTGTGTTTGATTTCGTTATAGAACTGAAAGATTAATCCGCAAACGAAATTAAATTATTTGTGAGTATCGTATTCAACCCCCCCCCCCCCTTCTACGATACTTTGGACCTAACAGTTTTCAAGAAGAAAACAGACATGGATGGTAATGTAACGACCTACAAAGCAAGACTAGTGGCGAAAGGTTTCAAACAAATTCATGGTATTGACTATGATGAAACTTTCTCACCAGTAGCTATGGTCAAGTCCATCAGGATTTTGCTTGCGATAACAGCTTACTATGACTATGAAATCTGGCAAATGGATGTCAAAACCGCTTTCTTAAATGGGAGCTTAGAAGAGGATGTGTATATGATACAACCAAAAGGTTTTGTCGATCCGAGATTTGCTAGAATGGTCTGTAAGCTACTATGATCTATTTATGGATTGAAGCAGGCCTCAAGGAGTTGGAACATTCGTTTTGATATAACAGTCAAAGAGTTTGGCTTTATTCAAAATGAAGATGAGCCTTGTGTTTACAAGAAGGTTAGTGGGAGAAAAGTGGCATTCCTAGTATTATATGTTGATGATATATTACTAATAGGGAATGACATATCTTCTCTTCAGGCTGTTAAGACTTGGTTGGGAAAAAGTTTCTCAATGAAAGACTTAGGCGATGCTACCTATATATTAGGGATCAAGGTCTATAGAGATAGATCTAGAAGATTAATCGGCTTAAGTCAGAGTACATACATTGACAAAGTATTGCATCGTTTTGGGATGCAAGAGGCAAATAGGGGATTTGTCCCTGTGTCTCATGGGATAGTGATCTCAAAAGAAAACTGTCCTAAATCATTAGATGATAAGGACCGTATGAAAAAGGTACCATATGCTTCTGCAATTGGTTCAATAATGTATGCAATGATATGTACTCGACCTGATGTTTCGTATGCTTTGAGCATGACGAGCAGATACCAGTCTAATCCAGGTGAAGGTCACTGGACGACAGTCAAGAATATTCTTAAGTACCTCAAGAGAACTAAAGATTCATTCTTGGTATATGGAGGAGATGAGAAGCTAGATGTAAGAGGTTACACTGATGCTAGTTTCCAAACAGACAGAGACGATACTGTGTCTCAATCTGGGTTTGTATTTTGTCTAAATGGAGGTGCTGTAAGCTGGAAGAGTTCGAAGCAAGAGACAGTAGCTGATTCTACAATGGAAGCTGAGTATATTGCGGCTAGTGAAGCGGCCAAAGAGGCTGTTTGGATTCAGAAATTTATTGAGGGACTTGGAGTAGTTCCATCGATCGCAGATCCAGTTGATATTTATTGCGATAACAATGGAGCTATTGCACAGGCTAAGGAACCAAGGTCCCATTCCCGAGCAAAGCATATACTTAGACGATATCATCTACTTCGAGAGATTACAAGGAGGGGAGATATACATATATGTAAAGTGCATACTAATGATAACGTTGCAGACCCACTGACTAAGGCTTTGTCGCAGCAGAAGCACGAAGGTCACACTAGTTCCATGGGTATTAGATACATGGGTGATTGGCTCTAGTGCAAGTGGGAGATTGTTAGTGCTTGTGCCCTAGAGACAATACTATAATGTTCTTAGGGAAGACATTTTGATTATTAATAAATATGTTCTATGGATTTTCTTTCAATTATTTATTATGTCTTTATTAACTGCGATATAAATATTAGAATAATAAATGTCCTTGGAATATAAGCATGAATTCTATATCTCTAAGTATGTGACTTAGAAATGAGATTATATGAGTAGTGTTTATAATCCTAAAAGATCCCTAGTCGAGTATTATTATTTGAGAACAATAATAATGCATTAAGACTAGTATGTTTGTTGACTGATGACCACATCTCATTGGTTATAAGTATGGTGATACTAAAGTCAAAGACATAAGTGCATGTTAGCAGAACATGGCACTGGATAGACCCACCGTGTGAATTCTTCATGGTAAATGTTATCAAGTGTCATAAGCAATTCTCACAATGATAATGGTGTAATGATCCTTAGACTTGAAATCATTATATTTCTATATGAGAATTAATATACTTTGATTCTACTCAAAGTTACCTTTGATCGGGTAATGATAAAGGTGGACATTGGGTATATTATGAATCATATGAGAAATATGAATGATAGATATAGGATTTAACCCTCCTATTTTAGGAGTGATATTATTGGCCTCTTGATTGAGTGAGACTATGAAATGCATGGTCATGCTCAAATTGTGATTTGTTTAATAGTCTACTCATCGATCAAGTAAACCGGGATTAAATGTTGAAGAGGATGACATAAACCATGCCTCGAGTTTAATCTATAATATAAGGTTAAAAGGATTATATTACATGGAACATTATTCATTAAAGGTTTAATTGGATCACCAATTATTATTATTACTTGGGTAGCAATGATGTATTACTAGATGCCGCTCATTGTTTATAATTTTATTATGAGATATTAAAATTATTGCCAACGTAATAATAACCTAAAGGGTTACACATAAAGAACGTTTTAAACGGAGCATTAATTAAATTTCGAATTTAATTGAATTATTATTATTATTGAATTATTGGATTAATTAAGTAGGACTTGATTAATTATATAATAATTCGAATATAATAAATAATACTACTAATAATCAGATTGGGTTTTGGAAGCCCAATCAGATTAGGTATAGGCCCAGAATTCTCTCCATATAAATACATTAAGATGTATTATTTTAGGGTTGAGAAATTGAAAAAACGTTTTTCTTAAACAACCCTAGCTGCTCTACATCAAAGAGAGGCTAGAGAGAGAGAGAGAGAGAGAGTTCTGAGGGCAGTTCTTGGCTAGTACCAACTCCGGTGATCGTTGGACGATCGGGCGTTCATGTGGACTAATTAGAGACGTGTATCGCAAGGCGGGACACATGGTGATCATATCAAAGGACCTCCATTAGTCAGCCGTTCGTAAAGCTTCAAAAGGTAAACGATTCTATTCACGAATTAAATATCGTTTTTCGCATGGATCCTGCGGAGGGTTTCGTTAAATTTTCTATTTTACGCGTTTTTCTGTTGCGTTTTCATGCCCGAAACCCTTCAGCTATAACTTCTGGAGTCTCCACCTCAGTTGATGTTGTCACCACTTCCATCCTAGCTGGTTCAGAGACCACTAGTGTACTCTCCCCCTTTTTGTTATCATCAAGGGTTTGAGTAACACCAGGAGCTTGCAGCAATTGTTGGAGGAGTTGTGTTTGCAATTTTTGTTGCTCCAGAAAGAGGTCCATCTTCTCCTCCATTTTGTCCACCCTCTTAGATAGAGACTCCACACTCTTACAGAGAGTGTTTTCTTTCACAACTCTTCTTTGAATGGTTCTGATAGTGGTGAGAGGGAATGCATTATCAATCCTTTTGCTGATGTTGTCCTTAACATTGTCAATTAGTTCTTTGACCTCATCTGTCTCTATTCTGTGATGTAGAAGCTGCATCTTTTGAAGTTGTAGATTTGTCATGAACTTGGACAGTATGAGTTGCTTTGATGGATTGGCTGACTAAAACTCAGTGGAACCTTTCTAATATTCTTTTAAGATCACCATCTTTATTGCATCAAATTTGGCTTCATTGTCAAACAACCATCCAGGTATGCTTCCTGAGGTGGAAGGGCCTTCACCACCTCCTTCACCACCATCTGAGTCCTCTTCCATCTCTTCAAAGTCATTATCATATTTGAAATCATCACCAGCTCCTAGAGGCAGATTACTGGTAGCTTATTTTCCTCTCATCATTGACTCAGTTGTGTGTACTAAGTTCAATGTTCTTTCTACCTCCACATTGCCCTGTTCAGCCAAGACTTGATTGGCTGGGACAGGATGAGTAAAAGTCTCAGCATCCAGGTTGACTTGATGCAGTTCATGTTGGTATTCTAACTAGAACAGTCTTTCCCTTTCAGCTGCATTGACTTCCATTAACTCACTAGCAATGGCTGAGTCTTCCATCCTTATATCTCCTGTACCTGCCTTTCTCTCATTTTCTCTATATTCTTGCATCAGGGGCTCCCCCCAGCTCACACACCTCACACCCTCACCTTCACCTACTAAGGTGAAACCCTCTGTGCTCACTTTTACCAGACTTGAAGAAATAGCATGTCTCTCTTTCTCTCCCTCTCCTTTTGCCTGGTTGCAAACCAGCCTCTCACTCTCAGTTCCATCACTCCCTTCCCTCAGTCCTAGAAGTGTTTGAACCACTACTAACTCATCCACACTTGATGTTGTAATATTTGAAGTTTGTAATTCAAGTATGGAAGGAGTATCCGTTGAGATACTAGAGGTGAATGTCAACGGATAGCAGTTGTGAGGCATATCTGTAGACAAACAAACACTTGTCAACAAATGAGATATATCCGAAGACGAAGAAAAAAGGAGCAGCTTTAGAAATGGAGACTATTG
The DNA here is from genome assembly GCA_030848705.1 of Heracleum sosnowskyi. Lineage (NCBI taxonomy): Eukaryota > Viridiplantae > Streptophyta > Magnoliopsida > Apiales > Apiaceae > Heracleum > Heracleum sosnowskyi. The sequence continues at coordinate 54,219,324 of CM061238.1, read as the reverse complement.
CTGAATCTGTGGAGATTGATTTTAAATTGAGTGCCACAGATGGAAACAAAGTCTCAAAAAGAATGGATTGGTGGTCCAACAAATCATCTAAAAGATGATGACCACCAATTTCAGAGTGGGGCTTCTCCAAGAATTTCAAGGATGGAGAATCAAGAATAGATGTGTGTATCATGTCCACATCTACAGAGAGAGTTGGTGAGCTAGGTATTTCTGCTTCAATTTGGATGTTTAAAGAGTGGGGCTGTGACTCCACATTTATTGGAGCCACATCAAACTGAATTTGAGATGGTGCAAAAACACAACTTGAAGTTGTGGTCTGCATTGTGTGTGTTCCATGTGCAACCCCAGTTGTTTTAGACGTTTTTCTCCTTTCATAGGCCTTGACATGTCTTTAGGGCTTCTAGTGTCCCTATACCTCTTGTGTTGTGTCCCTAGTTGGGGACTATTTTCAATAGCAACATCCTTTTGGGAGGATGCCACTAGGGATGTGCTTGTTTCCTTTTCAACCACTGTATCTTTTTGAGAAGATACATGGTGGCTAGTTTGGGACTCACAACTTCCTTCACACTCCCCTTAGGTGGTTTGGTCGTTTTTACAACAGGTGCCTTTTGAGAGGCACCTGAAGTGGGCTTCTTGTTGGAACATATAAATCACGGTGCTGCGTTTTATGATATAAATTAAAGAGTTCGAAAAGAAGATCAACCTTAATCGCTACGACACAAGCGATTCAAATCCACGTCTTCTACTGAATTCCTTGCTTCCCTTTGTGCGAAGTGTGGCCTTCGATCTCCCAAAGTTTCCTCTCCTCAAAGCCTCGAAATTCCAAAAACCTAGCTGCGTACGGCTGCCCCTAGGTCTCAATTTCGATTTCTGTTGTGTATTATATATTTTTTTCAGCTTTAAGGAGAATGTGAATATATATAGGCTTCAGTAGGGATCATGGACAATTAGGTCGGGCCTTCCAATGACATTCTGGGTCTAGCCCAATGTCATTAAATATTAATTCAATCCACTAAAGAATTAATATTTGCACTACCGTTCCTAATACCGCAATTCTTTTATTATTTAATTCGGCTCCTATATTATTTGCTTATTAAATTCCCCACGTTTAAGATATCGCATGTCCATTAATTAAATTAATCACTGACAATTAATTTAATTAATATCTTATTTATCCTTGATCATCCACTCAACCTTATAATTATGTGAGAAATTAATCTGCCTGCAGGGCTTCACGTAATTATCTTTATGAGCTTTCAAGAGGACATCATCAACCCGAATATTATCAGGACATGGATTCCTTCTGTAATTAATATCCCACTCTGTTTCATCAAAAAAAAATATCCCACTCTGCATGCAATGTCATTGCTCAACACATAATATTGTAATTAATAATTAATTACATCTTATATGAATCAAAGAATGTGCATTGCATACAAGTGTCAATCACTACATCCGGATTAAGAACCTAAGCAATAATAATATCATAGAATCTTAGTTCTTCTTAACTGTCAGAATAAAAAGGACAATTCTAATATTTTGATCATGTTCAATATACACAAGGTATACAAGTATTATTCAATAGTCAAGATAAACTATTCCCATATAATACTTCAGTCATTCCAGTGGTTTGTCTAGTACCACTTAGACTGTGAACCTTTATTATATTATATACAAACACTGATAATCTAATCTTCTGTTATCCCATTTGATACTAGATTATCCACAATATATAATAAACAAACAATGTAATAATATGCAATCAAGATTCTCAATAAAATGGTCAATGTTTATATTCTCAAGTTGCTCCTGCGTGGCTTCCAGCGATTTGGCATAGTTGGGTTATTAAGAAATACTCAATTTTCCTTTGGCTGGCCCTAAAGAATCGGCTCCTCACTTGCGACCGTATGATAAGATTTGGCATGAATGTAAACCCAGTTTGTTTGTTGTGTGGTTTGGCTAATGAGTCTATTCAACACTTGTTGTGTAATTGTTCGTTTACTATTGCTATATTTGATTTCTGTCCTGTTCCCCTAAGTCGAAACTGGCCAGACTTGATGAATGGTGCTTTTAGTATTGGCCACGTCACAAGCATTGAAAAACACATGTTGTTTCTTTTTCTGGTCGTAGCAGTTCATAGCATAAGGAGAGAAAGGAACTCACGTCTTCATGGAGGAGCTAGCAAGACATCTACTGTTATCTTAATTGAAGTAAAGCGCATTGTCCGTGAAAAGCTATTCACGTGTGCCACTTTCAAAAAAGCAGTCCAATGCAATAGCACTTTAATTCTAAAACTGTTTTAAATTTGCTTGTTTCTTTGTAAAGCCTTATTTGCTTAACTGTTGTTAGGTTTTTACTTTTTGCTCATGCTTGTACTGTTTTTCTAGTTTTCTCGCGGGGTATGCCCCAAGATTTTTACAGTGGTTTTATGTGGTATAAAATTTCTATTATTTAGCAAAAAAAAAATAGTTCAGTATAAAACCCAACAATCTCCCACTTATACTCAAGCTATTCTTTGAGTATATCAGTGTTTATTACAAGCAATCCACTACAAGTTTAAATAACTACTATGTGACCAGACATCTGACTCCTATCGCCTCCACGTGTTCCTCAAAAGCCTTAGCTGGTAAGCACTTCATGAAAGGATCTGCCCGGTTGTCCTTTGATGCTATATCGGTCACAACGATATCTCCTCGCTTAACGAACTGTCATATGAGGTGATACTTACGCTCGATGTGTTTTGCTGCCTTATGTTCTCGTGGTTCCTTTATATTTACAACAGCACCAGTGTTGTCACAATAAATTGTGATATGCCGTGGCAAATCAGGAACTACATCCAAATCCAATAGGAAATTCCGGAACCATACCGCCTCTTTGGCTGCCTCAGAAGCTGCCACATATTCGGCTTCCATGGTTGAGTTTGTGATGCATTTCTTCTTCACACTCCTCCATATTACGGCTCCACCTCCTAAAGTAAAAACACACCCCGAGGTTGACTTCCTCTTATCCCTATCTGTCTGGAAATCTGAATCGGTATATCCCACAGGCAACAAGTTCGAGGCCTTGTAAATTAACATATACTTCTTAGTCATTCGTAGGTACTTAAGTATTGTTTTTACTGCACTCTAATGTTCCTGACCTGGATTAGACTGATATCTACTGACCATGCCCACATCAAAACAAATATCAGGCCTCTTACATAACATCACATACATTAAGCTTCCACATGCTGAAGCAAAAGGAACTGCTTTCATGTTCTCTATCTCTTTAGGTGTCGTAGGACACTGCTCCTTCGATAGAGAAACTCCATGTCTGAAAGGTAAATTACCCTTCTTAGAGTCCTGCATGTTAAAATGAGCCAATACCTCATCAATGTAAGGTTCTTGAGATAAAGCCAACATCCTTTTCTTGCGATCTCTTATTACTTTGATCCCAAGGATGTATGCGACTTCACCTAAGTCCTTCATTTCAAATTGTTTGAACAACCATGCCTTAATTGATGACAACATCTCTACATTGTTTCCAATGAGTAAAATGTCATCTACATAAAGCACTAGAAAAACCACTACATTTCCCTCACTCTTCCTATACACACACGCTTTGCTTGGACTCTAATCATATCCATATGACTGGACTGCCTGATCAAAACGAATGTTCCAATACCTGGAAGCTTGTTTCAGTCCATAAATAGACTTCTTAAGCTTACACACTAGATGCTCTTGGCCTTCCTTAATGAATCCCTCTGGTTGCTGCATATAGATGGTTTCCTCAAGACTTCCATTAAGGAAAGCTGTCTTGGCATCCATTTGCCAAATCTCATAATCGAGATGAGCTGCTATAGACAAAAGAATCCGGATTGACTTAAGCATAACTACCGGCGAAAAGGTTTCCTCATAATCGATCCCTTCTTTCTGAGTATACCCTTTCGCAACAAGTCTTGCCTTCCAGGATTTCACCTTTTTATCAGATCCTCTTTTTCTCTTGTAGATCCACTTACATCCAATGGGTTTTACACCTTTGGGTGGTTCCACGAGCTCCCAGACGATTGGAATACATAGATTCCATCTCAGATTGCGTAGCCTTATGCCATAGATCTGCATCCTTATCTTGTAGTGCTTCTTCGTATGTCATGGGATCCTCATCATGTTCACCAGAGACTAAGTCCGAAGACTCTCCCAAAAACATGAATCTCTAAGGTTGTTGAACAACCCTCCCACTACGACGAAGCACTGGTGCGGTATTCGTGATAGGTTGTGCATTTACTTGTGGTTGTTTTACTTGTACTATCGGCACATTAGGATTATCTGTTCCTCCCACTAATTCCTCTAAAACAACAGTACGCATGGGTTAGCAGTTCATTATATAGTCTTCCTCTAAGAATCTAGCATTGGTGCTAACAATGACATCCCGATCCTTAGGGCTATAAAACAAATAGCCTTTCGTTCCCATGGGATAACCCACAAACAACCTCACTTCTGTACGAGAATCTAACTTAGTCGCATTCTTGTTTAGCACATGTGCTGGACAACCCCAAATCCGAATGTGTCTTAGACTTGGCTTGTCACCAGTCCACAATTCTATCGGAGTCTTAGGAACCGACTTAGAAGGTACTAGGTTCAGAAGGTAAGCCGATGTTTCTAAAGCATGTCCCCAAAATGACTTGGGTAAATCCGAATAACTCATCATCGATCTAACACTCTCCAACAAAGTCTGGTTCCTTCTCTCTGCTACACTATTTTGCTGAGGTGTGCCAGGTGCAGACAACTGGGATGTGATCCCATGTTCTGATAAATATTCCCTAAATTCTCCAAGCAGGTATTCGCCACCACGATCTGATCGTAGTGACTTGATACTTTTACTAAGTCGTTTCTCCGTTTTATCTTTGTACTCCTTGAATTTATCAAAGAACTCAGACTTACGGCGCAACAAGTAAATGTACCCATATCTTGTGTCAATGAAAGTGACGAAATACTCATAACCACCTATTGCTTGGATATTCATAGGTCCACATAAATCGGTATGAACCAACTCTAACACTTCTTTAGCTCTATTCCCCTTTGCCTTAAAAGGTCTGTTAGTCATTTTACCTTCCAAGAAGGATTCATATACTGGAAATGGCTCCACTGCCAATGAGCTTAAAGGCCATCTACTACTAGTCGTTGAATCCTCCTCAAGTTAATATGACCTAATCTTAAGTGTCAAAGAAGTGTTTGGTTCAAACTAGAAGGTTCCTTTCTTTTATTAGTGATAAAAGATTTGTTATTTAATACCCTATGTTGCAGTTGTAGTGCAGGTTGAGGTTGTCTAGGATTAATAATGTACAAATTGTCTTGCAATGTACCAGAACATAAAACTTGTTTATTCATCATAATAGAAACATTACGATCCAAACAAACATTATAACCATCCAAAGCAAGTTTAGAAACCGAAATCAAATTCCTTCTAAAAGAAGGTACATAAAGACAATTGTTCAAAACCAAAATCTTATTACAACCAAAAGATAAAGTAACATCTCCCACTGCAACTACTGCTACTTTTGTAGCATCACCCATGAACACATATATCTCGCCATCTCTAAGCATTCTGGATTGCTGGAACCCCTACATAGAATTACAAACATGGTCAGTGGCTCCTGTATCTACACACCAAGTTCTCGTATATATAGCCGCTATATATGTTTCCGTAACTAGAGAAAGAGACATACCAGTTTTGTTCTTCTTAGAAAGAGGACAATCCTATTTCCAGTGACCCGACTGCTTGCACCTGAAGCACTTGCCCTTAGGCTTCTTCACATCATTCTGAACTCCCAATGGTTTCACAACTTTCCGTTACTGAGCCTTTTTCTTCTTTTTCTTGCCTTTAGATTTAGAAGAAGAACCTTTCTCAGCCACATTCACTTGAACATTCTGCTGAAACAATCCTTTAGTTGCCTGAAGCTCTGTCAGAAGTTCCGCAAGACTATACGACCTCTTGTTCATGTTGTAATTCAAGCGGAACAGCTCAAAGCCTTTGGGAAAACTCATAAAGATGATATCGATTTGCGTTTCCGCATCAATCTCAGCACCAAGGACCTCCAGTTCATTTATATGAGACATCATTAAAAGAACATGGTCCCATACAGGTGTTCCTTCAGCCATCTGAGTGTTCATTAGAGATTTCATTGCTACTTGCCTAGCAGCCCTATTCCGATCTCCGAAAAGTTCCTTGAGATTAAAAAGCATATCCCCAGTAGTGGCCATGGCCTGATGCTGATGCGGCAAAACACCCGACATTGCTGCCAAAATGTAACATCACGACATCTCATCTACCTTAATCCACTTCTTATAAATACTCCTTATCCTCATCCGGAGCATCGGCAGCAGGCTGATCCGGTTTGGGTTCAATAGTACAAAATTTGTACTCCTCAACAGTCAACACTATGTCCAAATTGCGTTTCCATTCAATATAGTTAGGTCTGGTATGTTTGTTATCCTTAAGTATGGTGAAAAGTGGATTAAAGCCCATTCTATCCTGAGAATCATACATATAACACATAATTAGAATGTCGCACATAAAAACTTAATACATATAGACTCCTCAAACTATTAATTAAGATTAATGTACTAACACTTAAACACCATAAGTATCTGGTACGCCACGATGGGTGACATATATACCACCTATATTTGTTTAAATGTTACTTCGGTCCTATTACTAAATAGTATGCCACGTTAGGGTGGTCTCTTACTACCTTTCATAGCTAAGTGTATACCATTATTTAAATCTTAAATTGATCCCTTAAATCAGACCTTTCCGTTTGATGTATCAATGGATAAATCCCAGATATTTTTGGAGAAGTCACATCGGTCTTGCTTAATACCCAACAACCTAGTCAGAAGTATCCATTATCAACATCAATCAAGGAGTGTCCAATTAGTTTCTCGAATTCTATGAAACTTGGTATGTCACGTTGGGGTGATCTTACCTTTCAATATTCGTGATTAATTTAAGAAGTTTGTTCTAGTATTATCCTTAACACTACCAGACACCATAAATCATACGCCACGATGGGTGACATATATACAATTCATAATTGTATTAGTGTTAAATTACATACAAACAATAATGGATGACCATGGAACTTAATATCAAATTAAACCCCTCTCCCATTTAGTATTTTACTTGTGAGGATTTTAATCTAGATGCATCGTCCTATGTTATTTCTTCGAAGTCCACATGTATCACAAAGAACAATACAAACCACGTATAACATATCAAGATACACATCATGATTAAGCATAATAAACATAACCTTATATCCATGTCATTCTAGAATACTAAGATTAGTATCACATGACATGAAACACATATAAGGCACGTATAATAGAAATAATCAAAACAAGTGGATAATCAATATGTAAAACATATATAAACCATCCACTATTATGGCCTCATCCAAATTTTAATCCAAAACACAACAGTGCGGATCAAACTTGAATTTCTGAAAACAACAAATCGCTGTTTTCAGGCTGTAAACAAACGCCTTATATCCGCGCGAGTGACTTTGTCAGTTTTGTTCAGATGCCCATTTCCCTTTCCGAAAAGGTATTTTCGGGAAAATTCGGACATAGTACGCAAAATCAGCGAAACTCCTCAGAAACCAGCAAGTAGCAGCGGAAGCACTTCTTCTCTTGCAGCTCCGTTGATAAAAAAATTACATATAAACAAAACTGACCTATTCTATTACAATCTATCATAATCTAGCTCGCATACAAATCGAATTACTTGATTACAATCTTATAACAGAAATCAAGAAAACATACACACGATCAACCACGTGGGATCCAATCGCATAAACAGTAACCATGATAAACCACGTGGGATCCAATCACATAATTATAAAAACATGGTCATAATAGTGGGTAACAACCTGCATCACAAAATATATATGAGCAACCACTATATACATGCATATATAATCACAACATGGACATCATATCATAAAACGCAGAACCCTAGAACCAGGCTCTGATACCAATTGTTGGAACATATAAATCACGGTGTTGCGTTTTATGATATAAATTAAAGAGTTCGAAAAGAAGATTAACCTTAATCTCTACGGCGTGAGCGATTCAATTCCACGTCTTCTACTGAATTCCTTGATTCCCTTTGTGCGAAGTGTGGCCTTCGATCTCCCAAAGTTTCCTCTCCTCAAAGCCTCGAAATTCCAAAACCCTAGCTGCGTACGGCTGCCCCTAGGTCTCAATTTCGATTTCTGTTGTGTATTATATATTTTTTTCAGCTTTAAGGAGAACGAGAATATATATAGGCTTCAGTAGGGATCATGGACAATTAGGTCGGGCCTTCCAATGACATTCTGGGTCTAGCCCAATGTCATTAAATATTAATTCAATCCACTAAAGAATTAATATTTGCACTACCGTTCCTAATACCGCAATTCTTTTATTATTTAATTCGGCTCCTATATTATTTGCTTATTAAATTCCCCACGTTTAAGATATCGCATGTCCATTAATTAAATTAATCACTGACAATTAATTTAATTCATATCTTATTTATCCTTGATCATCCACTCAACCTTATAATTATGTGAGAAATTAATCTGCCTGCAGGGCTTCACGTAATTATCTTTATGAGCTTTCAAGAGGACATCATCAACCCGAATATTATCAGGACATGGATTCCTTCTGTAATTAATATCCCACTCTGTTTCATCAAAAAAAAAATATCCCACTCTGCATGCAATGTCATTGCTCAACACATAATATTGTAATTAATAATTAATTACATCTTATATGAATCAAAGCATGTGCATTGCATACAAGTGTCAATCACTACATCCGGATTAAGAACCTAAGCAATAATAATATAATAGAATCTTAGTTCTTCTTAACTGTCAGAATAAAAGGACAATTCTAATATTTTGATCATGTTCAATATACACAAGGTATACAAGTATTATTCAATAGTCAAGATAAACTATTCCCAAATAATACTTCAGTCATTCCAATGGTTTGTCTAGTACCACTTAGACTGTGAACCTTTATTATATTATATACAGACACTGATAATCTAATCTTCTGTTTTCCCATTTGATACTAGATTATCCACAATATATAATAAACATACAATATAATAATATGCAATCAAGATTCTCAATAAAATGGTCAATGTTTATATACTTCAGACGAATAGTTCAGTATAAAACCCAGCACTTTTTGGATTTGGATTTGGAAATTTTAGAAGTGGCCACTTGGGTAGGAGGCTGTTGGACAGTTCCAGTCTCCATTGTGGCACTTGAAATCAAAGAAATTGAAGGTGCAGAGGAAGGTACAGTAGAGGAAGTTACCTAAGTTACATGTTCCTCCTGAGCAGCATTGATGATTGGTAGGTATACCAATTGTACCTCATTGTTGTGGTTCATCCTATTCAAGTCCTCAAGGACTCTCTTATTTTGAACCCAACACTCCTTGGAATTTGCAGGGAATTGGATGACCAAATTACTTTCTACATGGTTAGCTAGCAACATGAAAAATCTAGCATAATAGACATTTTTACTTCTAGATGCCTTATTCCCTAGTTTAGCACCTAGCTCAAACAGAATTAAGGACCCTAGATTATAATAGCTATCACTTAAGAGCATGTGACTAATGTCTAGCATAGAAGAAGTTACAGCATCATAGTTGCTAATCTTACAAGAGAAAACTTTAAGAATGGCATCAAAGAAAAAGCTCCATTCTTTTACAATACCCCTTCTTTGAATCTTCCTTAGATTAGCAGTAGGTAAAACATAATTGATGGAATTGAGCATGTTAACAACATCACTATCATTATGCTTTTCTAATCTATTATTTTCAGGCAACTTCAAGCATGATGTAATGACATCACTTTTAATTACGTGTTCCTTACCTTGAAGAGTGAAGGTGATTGTAGTGTTGACAAAATCGAACACAGCAGATTCCCAGATTGCTTCAATCACCTCAAATTATAATTTGGGGGCTTCAAACATGGCTTTGGAGAACTTACAGTTCTAGAAAAACTTCATCATCTTGTGATATGATTTGTTTTTCTCATCAAAGTCCACCAGTGCAGTGAAATTATTCTTCTCGTAAGTGAAACCAGTAAGAGACATTGTTTTGTTGGTTGGTGCCATTGTTATAGAGCTTGAGTTACACAGAGAGGTTTTGCTTTGAGAGAGAAAGATGAGCTTTTGCCTTAGAGAATTTTGGGTAATGATAGAAAATGATTAATTGAGAGTAAAAATCAATGTATACTCCCCCCAAATAATTCACTAAGAAAATCAAAATAATTGAAAGAAATTATCTGATTGGTGCAAGAAATAGCCATTTAAAAATAATGAGCGTAAAAAGTAAAGCCACGAATTTACTGAAGTTACATACATATTGTTGTACGCATGTAACAATGAATGGGATTGTGGCTTTTAACAGTTACAGTTAGATCTGTACTATCTACGGATAGGATTACACTTTTTGAGATTCAACACATCTGTTGAAGGAACAAAAAGTAGTATCCGTAGAAGTATAGAAAACTCAGTGTCAAAAATGACCATCAACCGATAAGGGTATCCGTAGAAGGAGTAATTTTGACTTAGATAAAATTCTTACTTTTTCTAAGAGTTTTAATTCTCATGAAATCATTTTGACACTTGCTGCATTACAAATTATCAGACATTTAAATTGATTATGAGAAGTTAAGCATACCTAGCTCACCTACCAACCTTGAGAATGTTGATTCATCAAGTGGCTTGGTAAAAATGTCTGCATTTTGTTGTTCACTTAGAACAAAATAAAGTTCCACAATACCATTCATCACATGTTCCCTGATGAAGTGATACTTTATGTCAATGTGCTTGGTTCTTGAGTGTTGCACTGTATTCTCAGTTATGGCAATTGCACTAGTGTTGTCACAGAAAATTGGAATCTTATTAACTATTAGACCATAGTCTAGTAATTGATTTTTCATCCAAAATATCTGTGCACAACAACTTCCAGCTGCAATATATTCAGCCTCGGCTATAGAAGTAGAGACATAATTTTGCTTTTTACTGAACCAAGAGACAAGCTTATTTCCTAGAAATTGACAGGTGCCTGTTGTACTTTTTCTGTCAATTTTGCAACCTGCATAGTCTGCATCTGAATAACCAATTAGATCAAAACCAAATTCTCTAGGGTACCAAATGCCAAGGTTTGGTGTTCCCTTGATGTGACGCCCCCAAATCCGGGGTCAGGATTTGGTGCCACTATCGCTCTGAATAAAACATAATTATACAGACGACCCCTCAACAAAGGATCGATCACAGGTTATGGTATGAAACAAGAATCTAAAATATCAACGTTTATTACAACATCTAATTCAATTTTATTACAACCATTTGTCATCATCTAACCATTAGTGAGATCTAAAATGAATTCTATCTTCCTGGCAACATAGAACCTAGAATCTTGAATTCAGGCCTTCTCACGTCCTCTTAGCGGATACTCGAAAACTTCATACTCCGTTCCTAACTGAAAGGTTAGGGAATAATAAAACAAGAGTGAGCCAAAAATTGCTCAGCAAGTATAATCAACAACGTATGTAAATATCAACTAGAAATCCATTAGTAATCAAATGGAAATCAATTGGTAACCAAATGGTATCATATGGTAACAAGTTTCAAGATATACATTTCTGTTCAAGAATAAGATTAAGCAATTGAATTGGAACTTCCGGTAAGACGGTACGAGCTATACGGGTGATCAGCCACGTAAAGCTCCAGACCATGTTTTCACAAGGTCCTAACATTCAGGATCCATAGGCACACATTGGCCTTAAAATAAATAAGTAACCATGACCGCCGCCTCGGTCATTACTGTGTTCCATTCATAAGTAATTCAACAAAGGGATTAAATGAATAAGAAGTTTTCCAACATTTCTAACATTCGTTCCAGGGTATAAGCTAATTCAAGACTTTGTTGCAAGGGTTTAAAAGTTCAACAATTGAAAGGCATGGAAAATAAGTGAGCAAAGGACTAAGTATGCTTTGGGTATTCAAAAGTTAATAGAGGTCAACGAAGTATAAGTCAAGATAAAGGTGCTATTAAGCATGGTAAATAAGTCAACAAGGAAATAAGTACGTATCAGGGGTTTAAAGGTTAACAAGAAAGTTCAGGGGATGGTTCAAGATAAAGGTATCATATGAACATGGTAATGGCATTATACGAGTTACATGAAAATAAGGGATCAAATGTAGAGTTTGTAAATAAAGAGCAAGGTGTAAGGGTACAATGGTATAACAAACGATTGCATCATAATGGTAAAGGACAAGTAAAGGTTATACGTATACTTGCAATATAATCAAGAGGTATCATTTGCATCGTAATTTAAGAAAACTACCACTTGAACAATAAGTGGAGGGAATAGACACTTGCCTCAAAAGCCGATAACTAACTCAATAACTTGTACACCACTCCGACTTTACGTACACGGGCTCCTTTCCTGGCCTCTTACTTGTACCTATATAAAGGTATAATATCGTCTTAGTCTTTATCACTTAGTACCTCAGCTTTGTTTACGTATCTCTAAATACCTCTACCCCATCGTCATACAATTACATATACTTATACATTCAAGAAGCACATAATGTCTTTACAACTTTAATTATTATTTAAACATGTAGTCACTTAGTATATACCGCTTATCGACATCACATGGCATTCCTCCATTATAGGATGGAAAAACCTCAAGATAAAGTTCTTTGGTAACTTTATCTACTCTATTTGACAACAATAACACTTAATCATATAAGCCAGGCATACGTACCACATATATTATATACTTCACATAATGTTATCACATTGGTTCAATACAACATAGTAACTCAACCTTATAGCAAACCATGACCAACTAGTCAATCCACACATATACCATTACTAAGTCAACGACGACTTGACTTAAATTACAACTACGCAATTAGCACAACTTGACTATACATACCAATCAAAATCAAATTTAAATAAACTTATGGGATTGCAAAACCAATCACCAACACTTCTCCTTTCTTTCTCTCTTCTTTTTCTTCTCGGCCTCTCGGCCTATCTCCCTCTCTTCACTCTCTCTCTCGGCCTTATGGCCTCAATCAACACCAACACACACTCACTCATACGAAATCATATTTTAAAAGTACACACTAAATCATATTTTGAAATAACACACTCACACTTTTACAAGATTATGTTTTTGAATGACACACACACACAAAGTCACATTTGTGAAAAGAACACGTTTAAAAGAATACGCAAACACACATTTTTAAATCATATTTTAAATCACTCACACAAAATCCTATTGTTGAATAACACACTCACACCTTTAGAAAATCATGTTTTTGAATAACTCACACCAAAATCACATTTTGAAAGATCACCCATATACTCACTCAAAATCATATTTTAAGAATCCAAACTCTCTTTTCCTTACTCCCTCCATCTCTCTCTCGGCCTCTTCCAACCTCTCTCTCTTTTCTTCTTCTCGGTTTCCCTCACTCTCTCCTTCAATCTCTCTCTCGGTCTCTCTCCCTCTCTTTTCCTCTCTTCTCTTCTCCTTCCACCTTAACTCCCATTCTTCAAAACCATTCTCAAATCACATGCCAAGATCATGCCAATAATAATCAACTTACAAGTATTAACATTACCAATAATAAAATCGCACCATAAATTAACATGCAAGATCAAATAACCAACTTACATCACTTTTCTTATCACATTCAACTTCTTATTCAAAATAAATATAACCCACTAACAATTTACTACTATTTTCTCAAGAACTCACAAAACTAGTAACATGCAATTAGTAAAATACCCAATTAACACATATACAAGTCTTCAATCAACTCAACGTTAATGACCCATCAAACTTTAGTACCAAAATCATAAGAATCTCTTACATGCAACCTATAAAATTTTAAATTCATACTACCCATATCACATACAACATATATACTTAATAAAAATCGAAGCCCACTATCAAACTTCAACTAAAATCATCAAAGATCACAAAATTAGTGACATGCATCAACTTATAATACTTAACCAAGCAAGAATACTCTTGAATCAAACTTGTAAATATGAAATCAAGACCATGGCTCACAAGGATCATTGCCCATGGTCGGGTTTCTTCTCGGATGAGTCCAAAATGATGGATCTCACCGAGAATCATCCCTATTACCAATAATCAACCATTGCATGTAAGTTTAAACAAAGAGAAATGAAAATCCGAAAATTACCAATTTCAAAATTGAATTAAAACTTGATATTAACACAAGAGGGTTGTAGAGATTAGAGAGAGGAGTGTTTTGGTTATTCACACTTGAAATTTGGATAAGAGAATCATATGTTTTGGTGGGTTTAATTTGTAGAAAGGAAGAACAATGGAGAGTGTTTGGGGAAGAAGAGAGCCTCGGGAGAAAAGAAAAAAAAGAAACGGGGATGGGGAAGAGAGTTGGCCGAGAGAAATGAGAGAGAAGTGGGGTGGGTGGGCTTTTATAGAAGTAAAATAGAAGTGTGTAGAAAGTGATGTAGAATTAATGTAAAAGTAATGTTATCTATTACATATTTCTAGAATTAAATCATAAGATTACAAAATTGCCCAACTAATTAAAATACTTAAATGATAAAATCAAGGACTATGGTGTAAATTCATAATCCCACTCTAGATAAATTAGAAATATTATTCTACAAATAACTTTTGTAGATTAGATAAATAAAATTGCATTTACTTAGAAATAATCAAATAAAATGCCTTTTTATCTCAAAAACAATTTTAAATAAAATTTTATTACTCCCTAGGTAAATAAATAAATTACCCACTGAAAATAAATAATCTAGAAGGTGTAGCATCCCTCAAAATAAATAATTAAAATAGTTAAGTGATTATAAAATTTAAATCATGAGTTTAAAACTAAAGTAGAAATTAAATGATGCTAAGAAATTTTTATGCTATTAATTAAATAATTAAAGCATTCTCTAAATTTAATATAAATATTTTATGACCCAAATAAATTCTCAGAGCATTTAATAAAATTTTCAAACCACATTCATAATTAACTAATTATTTACCACGCACATAATTCACATTTTAAGCACGTAACAATTATGGCACATAAAGAAATTTCAAAATTGCAGGACTATATCAAAAAAATATTTTTATCTTAAATAAGTATAACTAAAATATGAGCTTACACGTAAATCTCATCATACCAAGATCATCATTGCTAAATAAAATATCACAATTAAAACCTCAATTGCTATTACTAGCAATAAATGTAAAATAATTTTTAGATAGCTCTTTTAAACAAAATAAATTTTAAGACTACTCTAATTATCACAAAGAGTCTATTAAACAATTATCACGCACATATAAAATTAATCGTATTCACATATTGGTAATAATTTACAAGTCAAAAATTCTAAGGCGTTACAACCTTCCCCCCTTAAAAGGATTCTGTCCTCAGAATCTATTACGTAAACAGCCGAGAGTACTTTTCTAACATTTTTGTTTCTAACTCCCAAGTTGATTTTTCAACCCTAGGTTTCTCCACAACACTCTTACTAGTACAACTATTTTATCTCTAAGCACTTTCTCTTTCCGATCTAAAATTTCTACTGTTTGCTCAACATAGTACAAATAAGTTTGAATCTCTATCGACTCGTATTCTATTACATGGTTAGAATCGAAATACTATGTCTTAAGCATAGACACGTGAAATACATTATGGATATGTTGCATATACGGAGGTAAGGTTAGCTCATACGTAATCTTACCCACACACTTCAATATCTTAAAAGGTCTAACTAATTTTGGACTCAGCCGTCCTTACTTACCAAATCCCGTTAGTCTTTTCTATGGTGATACTTTTAATAGGACTGACTCTCTTACTCTATAATCTATACCTTCCGTGGTTTAATCATCATATTACAGTCGTCGATTCCGAGTAGCTATTAATCCTTTCTGGATGAGCTCAATAGTTCTTTGGTCTGATACATTAACTCCGGTTCCAATCTCGTGCATTTATCAACTTCTTTTCAACCTATTGAAGATCTACATCTTTCTCCGTACAAGGCTTCATAAGCTGGCATTTCAATATTCGCGTGATAGCTATTGCGGTAAAAGAATTCCACTAATGTCAAACGATCATCTCAATTGTCTTCAAAATTCATCGTACAAACTCTAAATATGTCTTCGATTGTCTGAATAGTCTATTTACTTTGACCATACGTTTGAGGATGATACATGGTACACATATTCAACTTGGTTTCTGAACGTGCCAACATCTTTCTCCAAAATCTTGAATAAAATTGCGGGTCTTGGTCAAATTCGATTAATACTTGAATCACATGCCTCACTACTTATCTTTATAGTCGATAAACTAATTTATCAAATGCAAGTTTCTCGTTGATGGGAAAGAAAGGTACCAACTTGGTAAATCCGTCGATCATAACTCAAATGGTATCATGAGTCGTTCCTTCCAAAATTCAGGAATTTCTAACGGTTGTAATAATCCACTAAGTCTCTGATGTTCGGTTTTAAGTCTTTGACAGGTAAAACACTTACTTACTCATCCTGTAATATCTCTTTTCATGTCTGTCCACTAAAATTTTATGTAGGTCTTGGTTCATCTTAGTACATCTGGGGTGGATCGAATATTTCGGATTTTGAGCATTACTTAATATCTCATTCTTTAAGTCTGTCACCTACGGTATCTAAATCGTTGAAGAAAATCTTACGATTCCGTTATCATCCTTTTGACTCCTTCTTTCTTCTCCGGTTAAGCTACTTGTATTATGGTCCATCACTTCAGCTCGACATCTTCTAATCTTCTTAAACAATTTAGGTTGGAAAGTCATTGTATATATCATCTCCGTAGCTGGATCTAAATTATGAACCTCTAGTTCCACTTTCTCAATTTATTCGGTCAATTCTTCAGATGAAGTCATCATCTTCAGTCTCTCATTTTTACTCAGAGCATCTGCTATCCTATTTTCTGCTTGAATGGTAATTGGTAATATAGTCGTAATCCTTGATTAGTTCTAACCATCTTCTTTGTCATGTTTAGCTCCCTTTGGGTGAAAATATATTTCAAACTCCTTCGATCCATATAAATTTCACACCTTTCTTTGTACAAGTATTGTCTCTAAATCCGTGCAAAGACTACTGCGGCAAATTCCCCATCAGGTGTTGAGTATTTATATTCGTGGTTTTTCGGTTGTCTGGAAGCATACGCAAATCACCTTATCGTGTGGCGTCAGTCTTGATTCTTAACATGAAACTGCCATCTCAATTTAGTTCTTGGTATTGTCCTAAGGCACATGAGTCATAATGGTCCACTAGAAATGGATATATTTTACTAACATGGCTCATCTAAAGAATTTCGTTCCTCCAGCAATTTAAGTACTTCCTTATCCATTTATCTTATTCTTTCCATATCACAGAATATCCTTGTTATCCAGTTGCACTAACATTGGAGAAGTTATCAATCTCCTCTTTAACTCTTGAAAGCTTTCTGGTAAGCTTGGTTAATGGTGTGGTTATCTTGGAAAATCCTTGACAAACCTTCGATAGTCTCCATCTCATCTCGTAAAATTTCTGTAGGTGTCTTAAGCTTTACCCAATTCATTACCACTTCAATCTTCACTGGATCCACTTTGATTCCTTCGCTACTATCTACATGTCCTAGAAATTTGAACTCTTTCATCCAAAACTCGCACTTAGAAAACTTTGTGTATAATCTCTTCCCCTATATAACAAGTTAGAATTTCTTTGTTTGTTTCTGACCTAGGAACACAACTTCTACTTTATCTGTAGCTCACAATTCCATTTTCCACATATTCTGTTAACCAATCCATTTTTAGAATTTACATCAAATCTCCCTAACTTGACGGGAATTAAGTCATCCTAAGAGAAATGGTGAGCAATTATATCAATCTCACAGCGAGGAAAAGCTAGATGAATCGATATACGCTCCTGATTAGATATTCCTATAGTCAGAGCTTTACTTAATAGTTGAATCGTACAACGCGGTTTATGATCAAATTTTATAGAGGTAAAAGACTTGGTAGCTCCAAAATAAATTAACACTTTGGCATTTTCGTAATCTATTTGAAACGTATCTGTAACTACAGCCTTATTTTCACTATATCGCTCATGGTCATATTAAGGGTTCTTGTCCCTGGGTTGCTTCGTAATGGTGGTCCATTCATCCTTAACATATTGCTTATTGGGCTTAACAATTGCAATCTCTTAAGTCATGTCACACCTCTCCACACTTTATACACGTAACTCTTGTCTTCGGTTTATAGCTCTCATTGGCGTAGTGTCCTCTCTGATTACCCTTGTAACGTACCATATTGATCTTATATATTACAAAATCCCAGTTGCTTCTTTCCACAAGTTCTACATTCTGGTATCGAAGGTCTTAGAGGTCTTTGTTGATCCAAATCTTGTGGACGGTTCCCTTGCCCATCACTTCCAGTTTCTAGTCTTCTATATCCAACATTCCTATTTGACTGATACTCGGGCCTTATATTGAAACAGTTCTGAAAATTCCTTAATTATTGGTCTTCTTCCCGTGTCTCCGCCTTCCCTTTTCTAGCTTCTTCTGTTTGTAATTAATAACTTTACTCTTAATCCATGACCTTACTTCATGTTGGAGCCTCTCCAATATCACTTTATTTCATACTTCATCATGATTAGTATTGGTACATCCTTGTTACCTTCTCCTTATCCATACCAAATTCTCGGTAATAATAAACCTTGTAATCGTGTTGTAAGTCTAATGAGCAATCTGACTCGACGTTCAGTCCTCCTTTTAAAACAATTTCCCAAACTCGATCAAAACAAATTTCCAGTCAATGTAAGTACAACTTAACACTCAGAATACCGTCATTTTCGCCTTTGCGACTTCCAATCTTTGATACCTCTAAGAGTCGTAAGAGTTTCCGACAAAATGAAGCAGTAGATACGAAGGTGTCAACAAATATGGAAATATAACAAGCATGTTTAGTAAGAATTTCTGGTAAAAAGAATTTAACTAAGAGATTAAGATGATCATCGAACTTTATCAGGTTGCATTTGTCACTTTAAACAACACAGTACAGAAGGTGGCCAACCTTTAGTACTTTCGTGACAAACACACAACCAGTGGCGTCCCACCGGACTTCTATCACGCAGATAGAAAGTCCCTGAATCCCCTATATATATATAGGGTTGTTCATCTCAGTTACAACAAAAAAAAATTTAAGAAGAACATAGGAAAGGTTTAAGAGTTTCAAAAGTTTATATAATATTGGATCAAGTAGCCCCTGAACAATAGAGGTATTTTGTAAAGAATAGAAGTGAAAAATTGAATCTTTGAAAAAGGTAAATTGAATAAAATCAATGACTAGTTGTGAATAGACTTATCCGTACATCGAACGAATGGAGATAATCACGCCTTGTCTCATGTAGGTGGTCCTTAGGGAAGTAAATTTCTAGTATGAGCTTATAGGTATGTCCCGCTAGTAAATTAACTTATGGAATCTTGTATAAAGAAGGAATTTACACTTTAGCCGCTCCTCTGGATGAATGTCCCTATCACGGGGGTAAAATCGTCATTATATCGCAAAGAATCTATATAAGTCTTTCTAAACGTTATCTTAGAGCTTCTACTCTCAATCAACTCTAACTATACTTGGTTCGGAACTCTATGCGGTGTTTCCTATAGCGTTCGCGATGTAGCCGAAGTCGCAGATGAAATTCGGGAAAGTACATAAAGATTTACAGGTGATGTCTTCTGAACTGGTAGCTCTGACGCTCCGATTGACTCTTCCAGCTTCGAATTAGTTTCCTCGTCCGCAACCCGATCTTCAGATGGTTCCAGCGTATACTCGCTCGATATGTTGGAATACGATATAACATGGAAGTGCGTAACTTAAGTTAATATTTCTACAGAAAATTCGGCATGACCTATTCGTAAAATGGACTATGCCCTGTTTTAACAATATCTCAAATACTTACTCAATCATCCACACATAATCCATAATTCGTTTAATATTCCATCCATCTCCAATCCCTTTCATTCTACATGTAAGAAATAACTCTGCCTTGACATGCAGCTATACTATAAGAAATAAATTTACCTAAGGGGTAATGGAAATCTCCACTTGGTCGGGTGCATGCACTGATACTGATATTGACGACTCTGGCTTAGGAAAAGGAATCTCAGATGAAGGTTAATCTCTCGAAACAACCATTATCTGTAACAACACATTAATAAACCAAGAAGATACTTAAACGGTAAAGGGTTATCTTAATTCTACTAATACTCATCCTAAAGGTAACCTACATCTACAAATCCTATCTTACCTATGAAGCTTAAGTCCTAGAGCGAACCTATCCTACTGGTCAAAACTATATTCATAAATCCTAATTCAAACTCTATGTGACTCTTGTACCTATTCTTGTTTCAGTGACCAATAACCTGTCGCTCTGATACCAACCTGTGACGCCCCCAAATCCGGGGTCAGGATTTGGTGCCACTATCGCTCTGAATAAAACATAATTATACAGACGACCCCTCAACAAAGGATCGATCACAGGTTATGGTATGAAACAAGAATCTAAAATATCAACGTTTATTACAACATCTAATTCAATTTTATTACAACCATTTGTCATCATCTAACCATTAGTGAGATCTAAAATGAATTCTATCTTCCTGGCAACATAGAACCTAGAATCTTGAATTCAGGCCTTCTCACGTCCTCTTAGCGGATACTCGAAAACTTCATACTCCGTTCCTAACTGAAAGGTTAGGGAATAATAAAACAAGAGTGAGCCAAAAATTGCTCAGCAAGTATAATCAACAACGTATGTAAATATCAACTAGAAATCCATTAGTAATCAAATGGAAATCAATTGGTAACCAAATGGTATCATATGGTAACAAGTTTCAAGATATACATTTCTGTTCAAGAATAAGATTAAGCAATTGAATTGGAACTTCCGGTAAGACGGTACGAGCTATACGGGTGATCAGCCACGTAAAGCTCCAGACCATGTTTTCACAAGGTCCTAACATTCAGGATCCATAGGCACACATTGGCCTTAAAATAAATAAGTAACCATGACCGCCGCCTCGGTCATTACTGTGTTCCATTCATAAGTAATTCAACAAAGGGATTAACTGAATAAGAAGTTTTCCAACATTTCTAACATTCGTTCCAGGGTATAAGCTAATTCAAGACTTTGTTGCAAGGGTTTAAAAGTTCAACAATTGAAAGGCATGGAAAATAAGTGAGCAAAGGACTAAGTATGCTTTGGGTATTCAAAAGTTAATAGAGGTCAACGAAGTATAAGTCAAGATAAAGGTGCTATTAAGCATGGTAAATAAGTCAACAAGGAAATAAGTACGTATCAGGGGTTTAAAGGTTAACAAGAAAGTTCAGGGGATGGTTCAAGATAAAGGTATCATATGAACATGGTAATGGCATTATACGAGTTACATGAAAATAAGGGATCAAATGTAGAGTTTGTAAATAAAGAGCAAGGTGTAAGGGTACAATGGTATAACAAACGATCGCATCATAATGGTAAAGGACAAGTAAAGGTTATACGTATACTTGCAATATAATCAAGAGGTATCATTTGCATCGTAATTTAAGAAAACTACCACTTGAACAATAAGTGGAGGGAATAGACACTTGCCTCAAAAGCCGATAACTAACTCAATAACTTGTACACCACTCCGACTTTACGTACACGGGCTCCTTTCCTGGCCTCTTACTTGTACCTATATAAAGGTATAATATCGTCTTAGTCTTTATCACTTAGTACCTCAGCTTTGTTTACGTATCTCTAAATACCTCTACCCCATCGTCATACAATTACATATACTTATACATTCAAGAAGCACATAATGTCTTTACAACTTTAATTATTATTTAAACATGTAGTCACTTAGTATATACCGCTTATCGACATCACATGGCATTCCTCCATTATAGGATGGAAAAACCTCAAGATAAAGTTCTTTGGTAACTTTATCTACTCTATTTGACAACAATAACACTTAATCATATAAGCCAGGCATACGTACCACATATATTATATACTTCACATAATGTTATCACATTGGTTCAATACAACATAGTAACTCAACCTTATAGCAAACCATGACCAACTAGTCAATCCACACATATACCATTACTAAGTCAACGACGACTTGACTTAAATTACAACTACGCAATTAGCACAACTTGACTATACATACCAATCAAAATCAAATTTAAATAAACTTATGGGATTGCAAAACCAATCACCAACACTTCTCCTTTCTTTCTCTCTTCTTTTTCTTCTCGGCCTCTCGGCCTATCTCCCTCTCTTCACTCTCTCTCTCGGCCTTATGGCCTCAATCAACACCAACACACACTCACTCATACGAAATCATATTTTAAAAGTACACACTAAATCATATTTTGAAATAACACACTCACACTTTTACAAGATTATGTTTTTGAATGACACACACACACAAAGTCACATTTGTGAAAAGAACACGTTTAAAAGAATACGCAAACACACATTTTTAAATCATATTTTAAATCACTCACACAAAATCCTATTGTTGAATAACACACTCACACCTTTAGAAAATCATGTTTTTGAATAACTCACACCAAAATCACATTTTGAAAGATCACCCATATACTCACTCAAAATCATATTTTAAGAATCCAAACTCTCTTTTCCTTACTCCCTCCATCTCTCTCTCGGCCTCTTCCAACCTCTCTCTCTTTTCTTCTTCTCGGTTTCCCTCACTCTCTCCTTCAATCTCTCTCTCGGTCTCTCTCCCTCTCTTTTCCTCTCTTCTCTTCTCCTTCCACCTTAACTCCCATTCTTCAAAACCATTCTCAAATCACATGCCAAGATCATGCCAATAATAATCAACTTACAAGTATTAACATTACCAATAATAAAATCGCACCATAAATTAACATGCAAGATCAAATAACCAACTTACATCACTTTTCTTATCACATTCAACTTCTTATTCAAAATAAATATAACCCACTAACAATTTACTACTATTTTCTCAAGAACTCACAAAACTAGTAACATGCAATTAGTAAAATACCCAATTAACACATATACAAGTCTTCAATCAACTCAACGTTAATGACCCATCAAACTTTAGTACCAAAATCATAAGAATCTCTTACATGCAACCTATAAAATTTTAAATTCATACTACCCATATCACATACAACATATATACTTAATAAAAATCGAAGCCCACTATCAAACTTCAACTAAAATCATCAAAGATCACAAAATTAGTGACATGCATCAACTTATAATACTTAACCAAGCAAGAATACTCTTGAATCAAACTTGTAAATATGAAATCAAGACCATGGCTCACAAGGATCATTGCCCATGGTCGGGTTTCTTCTCGGATGAGTCCAAAATGATGGATCTCACCGAGAATCATCCCTATTACCAATAATCAACCATTGCATGTAAGTTTAAACAAAGAGAAATGAAAATCCGAAAATTACCAATTTCAAAATTGAATTAAAACTTGATATTAACACAAGAGGGTTGTAGAGATTAGAGAGAGGAGTGTTTTGGTTATTCACACTTGAAATTTGGATAAGAGAATCATATGTTTTGGTGGGTTTAATTTGTAGAAAGGAAGAACAATGGAGAGTGTTTGGGGAAGAAGAGAGCCTCGGGAGAAAAGGAAAAAAAACGGGGATGGGGAAGAGAGTTGGCCGAGAGAAATGAGAGAGAAGTGGGGTGGGTGGGCTTTTATAGAAGTAAAATAGAAGTGTGTAGAAAGTGATGTAGAATTAATGTAAAAGTAATGTTATCTATTACATATTTCTAGAATTAAATCATAAGATTACAAAATTGCCCAACTAATTAAAATACTTAAATGATAAAATCAAGGACTATGGTGTAAATTCATAATCCCACTCTAGATAAATTAGAAATATTATTCTACAAATAACTTTTGTAGATTAGATAAATAAAATTGCATTTACTTAGAAATAATCAAATAAAATGCCTTTTTATCTCAAAAACAATTTTAAATAAAATTTTATTACTCCCTAGGTAAATAAATAAATTACCCACTGAAAATAAATAATCTAGAAGGTGTAGCATCCCTCAAAATAAATAATTAAAATAGTTAAGTGATTATAAAATTTAAATCATGAGTTTAAAACTAAAGTAGAAATTAAATGATGCTAAGAAATTTTTATGCTATTAATTAAATAATTAAAGCATTCTCTAAATTTAATATAAATATTTTATGACCCAAATAAATTCTCAGAGCATTTAATAAAATTTGCAAACCACATTCATAATTAACTAATTATTTACCACGCACATAATTCACATTTTAAGCACGTAACAATTATGGCACATAAAGAAATTTCAAAATTGCAGGACTATATCAAAGAAATATTTTTATCTTAAATAAGTATAACTAAAATATGAGCTTACACGTAAATCTCATCATACCAAGATCATCATTGCTAAATAAAATATCACAATTAAAACCTCAATTGCTATTACTAGCAATAAATGTAAAATAATTTTTAGATAGCTCTTTTAAACAAAATAAATTTTAAGACTACTCTAATTATCACAAAGAGTCTATTAAACAATTATCACGCACATATAAAATTAATCGTATTCACATATTGGTAATAATTTACAAGTCAAAAA
Organism: Heracleum sosnowskyi; assembly: GCA_030848705.1. NCBI lineage: Eukaryota > Viridiplantae > Streptophyta > Magnoliopsida > Apiales > Apiaceae > Heracleum > Heracleum sosnowskyi. The sequence continues at coordinate 54,194,556 of CM061238.1, read as the reverse complement.
TTCTAAGGCGTTACACTTGAGATATCTGAAAATCCTTTTAATAGCAATTAAATGAGACTCTCTAGGATCAGCCTGAAATCTAGTACATAGACATGTATCAAACATAATATTACGTCTACTAATTGTCAAATATAAAAGTGAGCCTACCATGCCTCTATAACTTGTAATGTCCACAGATTTTTCCTTAGTATTCATTTCAAGCTTAGTGGCAGTTGGCATGGGTGTTTTAGCAGAAGAATAATCCATTAGATCAAACTTCTTTAAGAGATCAAAGATGTATTTAGTTTGACTAATGAAGATTCCTTCTTTCACTTGCTTAACTTGTAAGCCAAGGAAATAGGTAAGTTCACCCATCATGCTCATTTCATATTTACTTTGCATAAGTTTGGCAAACCTTTTGCAAAGCTTCTCATCTACAGACCCAAATATTATGTCATCTACATAAATTTGAACAAGTATACTAGAGCCATTAACATTTTTAAAGAAGAGAGTTTTACCAACAGTACCTCTAGTGAAGTGATTCTCTAAAAGAAACTGTGATAGTGTGTCATACCAGGCTCTAGGTGCTTGCTTCAATCCATAAAGTGCCTTGAGTAGAAAATAGGCAAATTCTGGATAATTTGGATCTTCAAAACCAGGAGGTTGACATCCATTTGATAGACTTTTTGACATCCATTTGATTCCCCATTCAAGAAGGCACTTTTGACATCCATTTGATAGACCTTGAAATTGGCATGGGCTGCATAGGCTAGGAATATCCTTATTGCTTCCAATCTAGCAACAGGGGCAAATGTTTCATCATAATCTATTCCTTCTTCTTGAGAATAGCCCTTAGCAACCAACCTTGCTTTGTTCCTTGTGACTATGCCATTTTCATCCATCTTATTTCTGAATACCCATTTTATTCCTATAACACTTCTGTCTTTAGGTTTAGGTACCAGCTTCTATACCTTGTTTCTCTCAAATTGGTTTAGCTCTTCCTGCATAGCTAACACCCAATCTGGATCTAGTAGAGCATCCTCAACTTTCTTTGGTTCATCTTGTGAAATAAAGCTACTGTATAAACATTCATCTTGAGTAGATCTTCTAGTTTGGACTTTTGAGGATGCATCACCAATGATCAGTTCAAATGGGTGGTCCTTAGTCCATTTTCTCATTGTGGCAGGTGTAGGTCTTGAAGATGTAGTATCATTGTCATGAGCATGATCATGTGTAGTTGAGGTTGAATCTTGACTCAGAGAAACTCCCCCTGAGTTTATTGGGGTGGTTGTCCTGTGTTGTGATCCACCAACGGATGCCTCAAAATGACTTCCTACGGATGCACCATTTTGGCTTCCTACGGATGCACCATTTTGACTTCCTACGGATGCACCATTTTGACTTCCTACGGATGCACCATTTTGGCTTTCTATGGAGCACCATTTGTCCCTTCTATGGATGGTTCAATAGAACTTGAGTTGTCTATGTTTGAAATAATCATTCTTGGTGGGACTTGTTCATCCTCATGATCATCATCTTCATCATCATAAAATAGACCTTCCACCTCATTCTCAAACTTGAGAGTTTCATGAAAACCCTCATCTATGAGACCTTGAATTCTGGCATCATCAAAAACAATATGTACAGATTCCATAACAATGTTGATTCTGTGATTGTAAATCCTATAGGCTTTTCCAGCTCCATAACCCACAAAAGTGGCTTCATCTGCCTTTGACTCAAACTTTCCAAGATTTTCACCTTGATTTCTCAATACAAAACATTTGCATCCAAAGACATGTAGAAAATTCAAAGATGGTTTCCTTCCCTTGAGCAGATGATATGGAGTCATCCCTTTAGCTTGATTAATCAAAGAGATATTTTGAGTGAAACATGCAGTGTTAACTGCTTCAGCCCAAAAATATGTGGGTAACTTTGATTCACCTAGCATTGTCCTTGCAGCCTCAATTAGTGTTCTATTTTTCCTTTCAACCACTCCATTTTGTTGTGGTATTCTAGCTGCAGAAAACTCATGAATTATTCCATTATCCTCACAAAACAGCCTCATTGTTGAATTCTTGAACTCAGTGCCATTGTCACTCCTGATTCTTCTGACTTTGAAATCAGGATGATTGTTAGCAACCTTGATGTGATTTATTATGATTCCATTGGCCTCATCTTTAGAATGCAGGAAGTATGTCCATGTAAATTTTGAAAAATCATCCACAATCACAAGGCAGTATTTTTTCTTTGAAATCGACATGACATTTACTGGTCCAAATAAATCCATGTGTAATAGCTGTAGAGGTTGCTCAATTGATGAATCTGACTTGCTTCTAAAAGAGATCTTCATTTGTTTCCCTTTCTGGCAAGCATCATATAGTCCAGCCTTAGAAAATTCTAACTGTGGAATTCCTCTCACTAGGTCTTTTCTTACCAGATCATTCATTGATTTGAAATTTAAATGTGACAGCCTTTTGTGCCACAGCCAACTCTCATCTTTACTTGCCTTAGAAGACAAGTGATTGAATCTGAACTTGTTGATTTGAAGTCAGCTATATATACATTTCCTCTTATGTGGCCTGTCAACACCACATTATTGTTTTCCTTGTCAGAAACAACACATGCTTCTTGCTTAAAAGAAACTGAAAAACCTTTGTCACACAGTTGACTGATACTAAGAAAATTGTGCTTTAGACCATCAACTAGTGTTACTTCTTCAATGATGACATTGTTCATTGTTATCAAGCCATATCCCTTAGTGTAACCTTTGTTGTCATCTCTAAAGGTAATGCTAGGCCCAGCTCTTTCCACAAACTCTGTGAGTAGGGTAGAATCTCCAGTCATGTGCCTAGAGCAGCCACTGTCTAGGTGCCATAGATTCCTTCTATTTCACTGCACACAAAAAAACCAAATCAAGTTGATTTTGGTACCCAAGTTTCCTTGGGTCCTCTCTTGTTAGCCTTTACTCTGTCTTTCTTGTCATTTTGCACCTTAATCTCAGGTTGAGTTAAATCAACCTTGACCCTGGGTGTTAACCTCTGAGAAACAACATTTTGAGAATGTTCATATGCATACATGTTTGATGCAGGCATTTGAGGATGATGTGCATACATAGTGTTCATGTGTGGCATGCTCCATGTCATTTATGGCATTGTGAATGCATTCATATAAGGATTTGTAACAAATGGCATATTAGCATACAAATTTGATGCATGAGAATTATGTGCAAACATGTTGGGCATAACAGGCATAGGCACATTGGGTACAGGCAATGGCATTTGAACAGATGAATTCTTAACAGCTTTGTAGTTGGTAGACAAATGATTAACACTACCACACTTTACACAAGTTTTCCTGGGAGCATACTTGTCAGGTGTGTAATTGTTGTGTTTGTTAATCCCTACCTTACCATTTCTGTTCTTTTTCTTTTTACTTTCAATTCTAACCTCAATATTTTCTAACTTGTCCTTTAATTGCTTGTTGGACAAGTGACCTATGTTAACCTCCTTAGTTTTGGTTTTGCTACATTCTCCCTGTACAAAAGTTTTGGTGGTTGGACCATATTTCTTGTTCAGCTTCTCTAGTTTTTCCTTGCTGACACTTGATGTACATTTCCTTGGACAAGTCTCATCCTTTGAGGAGTAACCTATCAACGGATGGTCACTATCTGTAGAAGCATCATCAGCTCCTAGATTCTCAACATCTAGTTTCTCTTTTTCTTTTCCTACTGATTCCTTGTAGAATGTATCCACACCTTGAGCCTTAATTATGTTTGTGGAAACATTCCTGGAATCAGTCCATCTAGCAATTATTTCATGTTCTTTAGCTAACTGTGCTTTGAGAATCTCTTCTCTTTTTAGTACAACTAGTAGTTCATCCTTGGCAACTTGACACTCTAACCTCATTTTCTCAAACTCAATAAATTGAGTTTCCAGGACAACATTTCTATCACTTAAAAACTGATTAGCATCTTTAATCCTAGTGCTTTCTTTTGTAAGTGATTTAAGAAAAATACGCATATGGTACAATTCAGTAGACATATCATTAATTGCACTATTGCATTCCTCTATAGAAAGCTCAGTGAGGTTGGTAGTAATTACCTGATTGGTTGATGAACTTGACTCCTGCTCATTTGAATCAGCCATCAGTGCAAGGTTTACAAACTCAGTGTCCTCTTCAGAATCATTCCCATAATTAGCCCAGTCACAGTCCTGAGTTATGAATGTCCTTCCCTTTTGCTTGAGAAGTTCAAAGTATTTCTTCTTATAATCAACAAGCTCAAACTTCCTGTAATTCTTATCAGCTTTTAGTCTTTTGCATTCACTGGCAAAGTGTCCTCCCATTCCACAATTGAAACATTTAAATTTGGACCTTTTAACATAGTTCTTGTTTGATTGAAAGTCCTTTCTGAATGGCTTGGTCACCTCAGGGTTTCTCTTGAACTTGAGCTTTGAGAATTTTCTTGACAGAAAAACTAAATGTTCATCTAGCTCATCCATTTCATCTTGTTTAGAGGGCTCACTTTCTTCAATCACCTTTCCCTTGCATTTTCTTGATTCAGTCCTACCTTCACAAGCACTTGGGCTTGGTGTAGCTTCAATAGTTTCTTCCTTCCATTTTTCTTCTAGACCTTCTCAATTTCCTCATCCTGCTCCATTTCTAGCTCATATGTCTTTAGAGTTCCATACAGCCGTTCAGGAGTAAAATCCTTGTACTCTTGAGTGTTTCTCAAGGAAACAATCATAGGCTTTCACTCCTTTGGCAAGGCTCTGAGAAATTTAATATTTGAATCTTTGATTTGATACACCCTGCCATAGAACTTTAATCCATTCAACAATTTTTGAAATCTACTAAAAGTATCATTCAAAGATTCTCCACTCTTAAAGTGAAAGTGTTCATACTATTGTATGAGAAGCTGCATCTTGTTTTCTCTAACTTGCCCAGTCCCTTCATAGATGGTTTGGATAGTGTCCCAAATCTCCTTGGCTGTAGAACAGTTAATAACATTGTCAAACATGTCAGAATCAAGACCATTGAACAAACTATTCATAGCCTTTTTGTCTTTGTGAAGGACAATGATGTCCTCAGGAGTCCATTCTGAAGATAACTTTGGAATGGTGCTTGGGGTTCCTGCAGGTGCTTGAGCTATTGAGGTGTTTGGCTTCATTGGAACATGAGGACCATGATTGATGCATTCTACATATCCTTCATCCATAGACATAAGATGTAAACGCATCTTTACTTTCCAGTGAAAGTAATTTTCCCTATCAAGAACTGGTATCTTAACTCCATAATCCTTCTGACCCATGATTCTGAAGTCTTTTGATCTTTAAACTTCTGGTATGTTAGAAGCTTGCTCTGATACCAATTGTTATTCCCAGACGGTGAATCAAGATTGTAGAAGGGGGGGTTAATACAATCTTTAAAAATTTCTTTGATATTGACAGAAAAGATATGATAGTAAATTGAAGAACAAAAAAACAAACAAATAAAACTAACACAAGAATTAAAAATTCAGGTGGATTTATTGTTCCACCTGAGAGATTTTTATTAGAAGAAATATCTGTTATGTTTATGAATAAACACACAGCAGCATACACACTATTTTAGCTTCAGCAATTTACAAGTGATATTTCCTTTTGCTCTCTAATTTACGTAACTGATTTCTTAAGTTCTATAATACTGCTACACTTGGTTATATAACCCAAGTTTACAAGATATTTCGAACAGCTAATAATACAAAAAGTAACAATGTTCAAAACACTTGCTTCTCCATTCTGAGTAGAGGTCCTTATGTTGGTAGCTTGCCCTTTTTGGCTGATTGTCTTTTATGGAATTGCTACAATGGACCAGACAAAACAGAATGCTTCTTCTTCTCGTGAGTTTACCAGAAATACTGGTTTCCATGCTCTGTGAAATCTGTCAACCCATGTGCTCTACCAGAACTGTCCTTTTCACAAAGTACAGATTTCATCCGTAGAGGTTATTTGAGCTGCATCCATTGAGAGTATTTTGACCACATCCGTAGAGAGTATTTTGACCACATCCGTAGAAGGCTAGTACTGCTATCCGTAAACAGTCAATTTCACTAAAGTAAAATTACAAGGAGTAGTCTATTTACAATTAGCCTCCCTATTCTACATATCCATTAACAGTCAACATGACTTATTCAACCTAATACTAATACTCCAACTTCTATATCAGAATTACACAAGCATGTTACATTGAGTCTTATCCGCAGATAAGCTACCCTTCTACGGATACTGCAAATATATGCTATCCGTTGAAGGCTACATTTTTACTTAAACAATTTTCACTAAGTTAGTTTAGTTATCATCAAGAAACAACATAGTTCCTAAAAGGCCCGCTTCAATTTTTCCCTATTTTCCTTGTATAGCTCTCTTTAGAGGTATACGTAATCGGGCGTCCCTTGGTATCTGCTCCAATTCAGGCCCGGACAGCTCCAAATTAAGTATTCTGAAATTTTATAAACCCATAGGGTCAAACTACGAGAAAATATCCACAAAATGACCCGCTTCAATTTTTCCCCATTTTTTTTGTATAGCTTCCTTTTATTGGTAAACGTAATAGGGCGTCCCCTAGTATCTGCTCCGATTAAGGCACAGACATCCCCAAATGAACTTTTCAGCAATTTTATAAACCCACAGGGTTAAGTTACGAGAAAATATCCACAAAATGCCCCGCTTCAATTTTTACCCATTTTATATTGATTCCGCAGTAGCACAAAATATCCACAAAATGCTTGAATTCATTGTCGCGGGGTATGCCCCTAGATTATGTATCTTTTATTTGTCTAATTTAAAATTCAATTTAGCAAAAAAAAACTACGAGAAAACATCCACAAAATGGCCCGCTTCAATTTTTCCACATTTTCATTGTATAGCTCCCTTTAGAGGTATACGTAATCAAGCGTCCCCTGGTATGTGCTCCAATTCAGGTCCGGACAGCTCCAAATGAAGTTTTCTGCAATTCTATAAACCCATAGGGTCAAGCTACGAAAAAATATCCACAAAACGACCCTCTTCAATTTTTCCCCATTTTCCTTGTATTACTCCCTTTAGAGGTATACGTAATCGGGCGTCCCCTGGTATATGCTCCAATTCAAGCATGGACATCCCCAAATGAATTTTTCAGCAATTTTATAAACACATAGGGTTAAGCTACGAGAAAATATCCACAAAATGGCCCGCTTCAATTTTTACCCATTTTCCTTGTATAGCTCCCTTTAGAGGTATACATATTCGGGCATCCCCTAGTATCTGCTCCAATTCATGCCCGGACAGCTCCAAATGATGTTTTCTGTAATTCTATAAACTCATAGAGCTATACAAGGAAATTGGGAAAAACTTGAAGCGGGCCATTTTGTGGATATTTTCTAGTAGTTTGACCCAATGGGTTTATAGATTTGCTGAAAACTTTATTTGGGGTTGTCCGGGCTTGAATCGGTACAGATACAAGGTGACCCTAGGTTACGTATATCTCTAAATGCCGCTATACATGGAAAAATGGGGAAAATTTGAAGTGGGTCGTACTGTGGATATTTTGTCATAGTATGACCCTATGGATTTATAGAATTGCAGGAAACTTCATTTGGGATTGTCCGGGCCTGAATCGGAGCAAATACCAAGGGGGCCCTGTTAACTATACCTCTAAAGGTACAAGAAAATGGGGAAAATTGAAGAGGGCCATTTTATGGGTATTTTCACATAATTTGACCCTATGGGTTTATAGAATTGTAGAAAACTTCATTTGGGCTGTCGAGGCCTGAATCGGAGCAGATACAAGAGGACCCCAGATTACGTATACCTCTAAAGGCAACTATACAAGGAAAATGGGAAAAACTTGAAGCGGGCCATTTTGTAGATATTTTCTCGTACTTTGACCCTATGGGTTCATAGAATTGCTGAAAACTTTATTTGGGGCTGTCCGGGCCTGAATCGGAGCAGATACTAAGGGACCCCAGATTATGTATACCTTTGAAGTGGGCCATTTTGTAGGTATTTTCACGTAATTTGACCCTATGGGTTTATAGAATTGTAGAAAACTTCATTTGGGTTTGTCTGGGTCTGAATCAGAGCAGATATCAGGGGACGCCCGATTACGTATATCTCTCTAAAGGTAGCTATACTAGAAAAACGGGAAAAAATTGAAGCGGGCCATTTTTGTGGATATTTTCACATAATTTGACCCTATGGCTTTATAGAATTATAGAAAACTTCATTTGGGGCTGTCCGAGCCAGAATCGGAGCAGATACCAGGGGAACCACGGTTACGTATATTTCTAAAGGTAGCTATACAAGGAAAAACAGGGAAAAATTGAAGTGTACCATTTTGTAGTTATTTTCAAGTAATTTGACCCTATGGTTTGGGGTTGTCCGGGCTTGAATCGGTGTAGATACAAGGGGACCTTAGGTTACATATATCTCTAAATTCAACTATACAAGGAAAAATGGGGAAAAATTGAAGCGGGTCGTATTGTGGATATTTTCTCATAGTATGACCCTATGGGTTTATGGGATTGCAGGAAACTTCATTTGGACCCGAATCCGAGCAAATACTAGGGGGTCCCCCATTAACTACACCTCTAAAGGCTGCTATACATGAAAATGGAGAAAATTGAAGAGGACCACTTTATGGGTCACATAATTTGACCCTATAGGTTTATAAAATTGCAAAAAACTTTATTTGGGGTTGTCCGGGCCTGAATCGGAGCAGATACTAGGGGACCCCCAGTTATGTATACCTCTAAAGGCAGCTATACAAGGAAAATGGGGAAAAATTGAAGCGGGCTGTATTGTGGGTATTTTTACATAATTTGACTCAATGGGTTTATAGAATTATAGAAAATTTCATTTGGGGCTGTCCGGGCCAGAATCAGAGCAGATACTAGTGGACCCTAGGTTACGTATATCTCTAAATGTAGCTATACAAGGAAACATGGGGAAAAATTGAAGCGGACCGTATTGTGGATATTTTCTCGTAGTATGACCCTATGGGATTATAGAATTGCAGAAAACTTCATTTGGGGCTATCCGGGCCCAAATCCGAGCAAATAGCAGGGGGCCCCTGTTAACTATACCTCTAAAGGTAGCTATACAAGAAACTGAAGAAAATTGAAGCGGGCCATTTTATGGGTATTTTCATATAATTTGACCCTATGAGTTTATAGAATTGTAGAAAACTTCATTTGTGCTATCGGAGCCTGAATCGGAGCAGATACCTGGGGGCCCCAGATTACATATACCTCTAAAGGCAGCTATACAAGGAAAATGGGATAAACTTGAAGCGGGCCATTTTGTGGATATTTTCTCGTAGTTTGACCCTATGGGTTCATAGAATTGCTGAAAACTTTATTTGGGGCTATCCGGGCCTGAATCGGAGCAGATACTAAGGGATCCCAGATTATGTTACCTTTGATGGAGATATACAAGGAAAAGGGGAATAATTGTAAAAACCCTGATTTTTGTAATATTTTAAAATTTTCATGAATAGTGATTTTGTGAAATTATGGACAAGTTTTGAGACCACATTATATGAATGATGGGATCTTAATAACTCGAGAATGTAGTATTATTGTACGAAGGAAATAAGAGAATGTAAAAGTCGTCAGAATGCAAAGATTCTCACTTCTACTAAATAACTAGGAATTCGTAGGATATTAAATTGTATTGGGATCTAGGAATGATATAAACTCCATGACAAGGAATTTTAGTGGATTTAAAAATGGAACCAAAACATTTAAGTATGTAAGGATGACAATAGAAATCTCTAAGCGACGAAATACTTTTACGAAAAAAAATTGTCGAACTTGCATGAAGGATTAAGTGACAAGCATTGGTTAATTAGTAAGCTAAGTAATAATACATGCAAGATACCATGCAAGATGCCATGAAAGATGCTAGTTAGAAACTAACTAAATGTACAAAGATTAACCAACTATGAATAGTGTTGGAGACACCATTCCTTGTTTTAGGGTAAAATTGTGCATACTTTATGTACTAACTTATGTCCTAGGAGTATGGCCTCACCTTGTGCAAATATTATAGATATAATACAAATCAACCAACCATTACACACAAACACAAAAATCAAAAAGAGAAGTATCCCCCCCCCCCCCCTTGAAGAAAAGCTCTCAGCCAAAACAAGAAGGAAGAAGAAGAGTTCTTCTTCCATTTCCAAGCCTCCAAAATTCTCACAAAAATACTTAAAAGATAGCCCTTGATTAGTAGAAGGTAATATCCAAAATTCAAACTCATTCCTTTAGTTTTCAAGGAGAAATCTTGAATTTAAATTCAAGAATGAATAATAACTAATGTAATGTTCTTGTGTTTTCTTGATAGTGTTATTATTCCTCCAAGAAAGGTATAAACTCTCTCCATCTTTGATTTGTGTTTAGTTATGAACGTAGTTTCAAGTTATGTTGATATAAGTGTTAGTTCTTGGTGGTTTTGTGTTTAGATGATGATATCTTGATGATAAATGATTGTGGTTTGATGTTGATGATATTGTTATGAATTTTAAGAACCAAGATATGTTAAAGATGAGAATATTGGTGATTTAAAGGTTGTTTGATGGAGTATCTTGGTTAAACTTGGAAGTTACAACATGTATGCACATTATAGTGACCACTAAACTAGAACTGTCTTGTAACACATTTTCGGACCAAAATTAATTATGTTTTCAAACACCACTGGTCATGAGCGTAAAGAGCTTGTCTCATAGTTTGTAGGCATATAAAGATCATGTTGAGGAGATTTGTGGTTTAGAAGTTATGGTCATTTTAGTGAAAGTGATTCAAGAAACAAAAACTGCTACAAGACACTAGGTTGTGAACTGATTTCGGACCCCTTAGAAGTTGGATAAAATTATGCAAATTTGAGTATACATAGTTCGTAAAGTAAGGAAGACAACCCAAAAAGAATTGAGTAAAAATATGAATTTGTCGAATTTATAAAAATGTTTGAACAGAGGGTGCACAAGTGGGAAAAATCCTCTAAGTGGATGATTCGTTATAAACTAGAATTCGTTTAAGTAAAAGTGATAAATGGTAAGTCGTTACAAACCAAACCTTTTACGAAACGGTTAATGGACATTAAGGACTTGTGACGAACCAAGTATGAATTAATTAAAAGGTAGTTATTGTGTAAGTGTTGTGATTTAAGTGGATCGTTTAAATGACTAATCGAACGTTGATAATCATGTATAGATCTTCGTTCCTCACACCAAGTCCAAACCCCCACGAGACCACCAGGCAAGTTCTCAAAACCCGAAGCTTAAGTATTCAGCTATTTTGTAAACTATTGTGGTTGTGATATAATTGCTAAATGCATGAACTGTTTTGATTATCGTACAAGTTTTCAAATATTGAATGGTCGATTTATATGCTATATATGGATATAGATATAAATCAGAGTAGATGAGGCTCTACGGGGTAGAGCGTATTTTTCCATATTCAACTTAGACTGGGAGTCGGAAATAGTTTTCATAAATGCTATCATAAAACCCAGAGATTTGCCGGAGACAGATTATTTTTCAAATATTGATTTAAAATATTCCAATAAATATAAATTGGATATTTTAAACATAGTTAATGATTTAATTGATATTAATAAATATTATTTGAATATTGATTTAAGGAAAGGAATATTATTTTGAATATTCATTTAAAAGAGATTTAATTAATTGTTTATTATTTAATAAATATTATTTAAATATTTATTAAATATTCCAAATGGTTTATTATTTAATAAATATTATTTAAATATTTATTAAGTATTCTAAATGATTTAAACATCATAAGACCTTATTTAAAAATTATTTAAGGACTTATTTAATTATTCAAAATATTTTCTCACCTTCAGAAAAATTATTTGAATATAGTAGGCGTTCCCAAATATTATTTCCGAGTTTATTAGAATATTTAAATATGAATAAATATTTCCTAACTCATCAAAAATTGGGAATCCAGTTTAAGGAGTCAAACAAGTGATCTTCATTCCTTCTATTCCTCAATAATATTCGTATCTTGGGTTTACTACCCCATCCAAGTAAAGTACTTAAATCTCGTTAATTTCAGAAAAGATCCGAAAGTAAGTATGGTAATGAGCTTAGACCTATCAATGAGCTAGCATGACGCTCGGGGGAATGACGATTAAGTTCGGTTCGAGTTATAATGATTAGGTACTACGAATGCCGGGACGCAACTTTAGCTGAGATACTTCGGGTACCAGGATGCTAATGAAAGCCCACAGTTGGCTAGGGTGATAATCGTATAGCGATATCGTCCACTACTAGTAGAAAAGTGATGTTTGCGATACAACGACTGATCATCGTGTATCGTGGTGTACTCCTAGGATGTCCCCTTCTTCCAATTGGAATTGTGCTGCACATTGTAATGAAAGCCCAGGTGATGAGTTACCGATAATGTGTCAGTGATTGAATAATGATATTCTTTGTACAGTCTTTGGTACTGTGGTACGGTTTGACGAAAATGATTCCTCGCAGTAATTTGATACTAAATTTTTTGGTTAAAGTTAAAGTTATGTTTGAACTACTTAAATTATATGCTGAGCTATATTGCTCACAACACAACAGATCAGAAACATGGCCAGGCAAAGGACCACTGTTCGCCAGCGCGTGGGAAATGTGCAGCACTACTGTAGCCTATTTGTCAAAGCCCCACGCCAGGTAGATGGACGTAGTCGGTTAGGGTTCCAGCTTTGGTTGGTTCGCCTTATATTTAAGTATGACTTGTGTAAGACTATTAAATCAATTAAACTTTCTGGTTCCCGATCTTGTTTCACGTAGAGACTCTATCGGTAACCGACTTTTGGGAAGAATTGTATCTGGTATGTAATAACTTTAATTTGATGGATTTAATTACTCTATGGTAATGTTTAATTATTGTTTCTGAGACTATAATCTGTGTGGTGTAATGGCTTGGAGGGGTCGTAGCATGTAAGGACCATTAATTCAAGGTAAGTATTGTTAAATTGGGAATTAAAGTGGTAGTGACAACCTGGATCTCCGACCCCGGATCTGGGGGTGTTACAGAAATGATATCAGAGCCCTAGGTTATAAATCTTAGAAAAAATAGAGAGATAATATTAATAAAACCGGTATAATGAACAAAAAAGAACTCTCATCGAGTTCGTAGTCGGACTACTAGGTGTAGTACCGTCAGTTAAAACCTTAAGGAAAATTTAAGTTTTGAGGTTAGTAACACGTTTGTTGTTTGACTTGTAGGCACCTGTGATAGCTGACCCAGAGGCCTTTGAGAAAGACCATGATGAGGCGCTGTTAGCCAGAGAGGATGACCCAGTCCAGGAGGCCCTGGTAGAGGTTTCAGACGATGATCCCGAGGAGAAGCCCGTAGAGGACCCAATGGATGTCTTCGACAATGACCCTGAGGAGGACCCCAAGGAGGATCCGGTAGAGGATGAGGACAACGAGAGAGTCATCGAGATGCATTCCCCTCAGGTAGAGAGGACTCACACTCTACCTCCAGTTCCCATGAGTCCATTTTCCACACGATGAGATTAGCGAGGAGCTCACCCCTGACACCATGGAGGCATACCCTGCCGATGACCCACCTCCACCACCTCCACTAGCGGTGGTGCCACTAGATCTCCACGATTGGTTGCTAGGTCGATATGCTGCAGACCTGACAGCAGCACAGGCGAGGGTAGCCGAGCTGAGGCTAAAGCTCACGGCTGAGAGGGACGCTAGGCATGTGTCCCAGGGCGGGAGGGTAGACACTAGTACCTGGAGGATGCGGTGCGCCATGCGCCGCATCAAGGAGAGGGCCCTTAACCGGGTCTGTCAGTTGCCACCTCATCACGGCCCGGTGGACCAGAGGGATGTCACTAGGATCTTCACAGATGCGATGAGGCGGGCTCGGGATGTGACCCGGGTTAGAGACTGTTGAGCTGAGAGATTGTTGGTCTTCTAGTGGTTGATGGTAGTTGTTATATAGGTAGTGAGTAGTTCCACCGACTAGAAAGACGTGTAATCTTGCTTTTGTCAATTATATTCGGATATTGTACTTTATTCAGATTATGACTCGTAGGAGTCCATGACATTGTGATCTATGTAATATTATCTTCCCATTTCCGCACTTAAATTCAGTATTAAGTTGTTATATATATACATGTTGTGATTGGCTTAAATTGTGTAGTAAAAGGTATCTGATGTTATAAAATCAATGACCACCATTGATGAATGGATAACCAAATGAAATGATTAATGAATTATAATTTTGACCAAGATAATTGTATACCACCAGAAGGATGCCACCAAGAAGAAGAATAGGCACTAGAGGCCTTCCGGCTGCATCGGTCAGCCAGGGAAGCAACAACCAGGAAGAACAACAACAAGGATACCAACATGTAGAAGACGAGGGACCCGACTACAACGAGTTTGACAATGAGAACTATGAGGAAGATGAAGCTGAGGATACCCAATAAGGGGAAGCCCCGGAAGGGAACCCCATGGAACAATTTATGCACCTACTTAGACAGAACCTGCAGCAACACCCTCAGCCGCGACAACCCCAAGGACCTAACACAACTGTCGCAAATGCCTTCAAGGCCTTCAAGTCCCTCAAGCCTCCAGAATTCCAAGGAACTGCAGACCCGGTTGAGGCAAGGGCTTGGTTGAAGGAAATGGAAAAGTCCTTCGAGATCATGGGCACTGAGGAAGCCCAGAAGACCATTTTCGCCACTTACCTGCTGAAGGGAGAGGCCAACTACTGGTGGGAGGCCAAGAAGAACATGGAACCAAATCGAGTTTTTGCCTGGGAGAGATTCACTAGTTGTTTTTGGATAAGTATTTTCCTAGGTTCATAGAGGCCCAGATGGAAAAGAAATTTCTAGAGCTGAGACAGGATAACATTGAAGGGTTTCGGGCATGAAAACGCAGCGGAAACATCGCTTAAAACAGAAAAATTAATGAAACCCTCCGCAGGATCCATGCGAAAAACGATATTTAATTCATGGATTAGAATAAGTTTACCTTTTGAAGCTTTACTAATTAAGACAGATGGAGGTCCTTGATTGTTTGATCACCACGTATCTCGCCTTGAACGATCTACGCGCTAGAGGTATCCACACGAACGTCCGACTGTCCAACAACCAACGGAGATTGGTACTAGCCAAGAACTGCTCACGATTCTCTCTCTCTAGCCTCTCCAAGTTGTAGAGCAGCTAGGGTTTTTCAATAAAAACGAATTCAAGAAGTAACCCTAAAATAATACATCATAATGTATTTATAGGGATCAGAAATCTGGGCTTACCCCTAATTAGAGTGGGTTTCACAAACCCAGTCAAATTCTGAGTTTTATTATTATTAATTTCAAATTATAATCTGATTAATCAAGTCCCAATTAATTAATCTAATAATTCAAAGTAATAACAATTTTTTATTGAAATTCGAAATTTAATTAAATCTCCGTTTAAAACGTTCTATGTGTGTGACCCTTTAGGTTATTATTACGTTGGCAATAATTTTAATATCTTATAATAAAATTATAAACAATGAGCGGCATCTAGTAAGACATCATTGCTACCCAAGTAATAATAATAATTGGTAATCCAATTAAACCTTTCGTAAATAATGTTTCATGTTATATAATCCTTTTAACCTTATATTATAGATTCAACTCGAGGCATGGTTTGTGTCATCCTCTTCGTCATTTAATCCTGGTTTACTTGATCAATGAGTAGACTATTAAACAAATCACTATTTGAGCATGACCATGCATTTTATAGTCTCACTCAATCAATAGACCAATAATATCACTCCTAAAATAAGAGGGTTAAATCCTATATCTATCATTCATATTTCTCATATTATTCATAATATACCCAACGTTAACCTTTATCATTACCCGGTCAAAGGTAACTTTGAGTAGAATCAAAGTATATTAATTCTCATATAGAAATATAATGATTTCAAGTCTAAGGATCATTACACCATTATCACTGTGAGAATTACTTATGACACTTGATAACATTTACCATGAAGAATTCACACGATGGGTTAATCCAGTGCCATATTATTCTAACACGCACTTATGTCTTTGACTTTAGTATCACCATACTAATGACCAATGAGACGTGGTCATCTATCAACAAACATACTAGTCTTAATGAATTATTATTGTCCTCAAATAATAATACTCGACTAGGGATCTTTAGGATTATAAACACTATTCATATAATCTCATTTCTAAGTCACATACTTAGAGATATAGAATCCATGCTTATATTCCAAGGACATTTATTATTCTAATAATTATATCGTAGTTAATAAAGACATAATAAATAAAGAAAGAAAATCCATAGAACATATTTATTAATAATCAAAATGTCTTTCCCAAGAACATTATAGTATTGTCTCTAGGGCAAAATACTAACAAACATGACAGTAGCCAGATACGAGGCCAAGTTCACAGAATTGTCAAGGTTTGTACCAGAGTTTGTTAACACTGAATTCAAGCCAGCTAGAAGGTTCCAATTAGGGTTGAAGCAATGGATTTAGAACCGAGTAGCGATGCTCGAAATTACGGACTATGCCACCTTGGTGCAGAAGGCATCAATTGTAGAAGAAGGAATTGAGCAGATGCATAAGAACAAGGAAGTGAAGAAGAGGAAGTTTTAGAGTAGGGGGAGAGACTCCGCAAGAGGGAGTTTCCCAAGCAAGATTATGAGGGGGACAGTATCCCAACCGACAAAAAGTACGGGATTTAGGATAGTATAGAGCGCGAACGTAGGCCAGAGCGGCAGACAAACCAGGGTGTCTTACTTTAGTCAACCCCGACCCCCACTACCTGACTGCAAGACTTGTGGGAGAAAGCATCCGAGAGAGTGTACCCTAAAGTCGATAACCTACTTCAAGTGCAACAAGACAGGGCACTACTCTAAAAACTACCCTCAAAACGATCAGAAATGTTTTCAATGTGGGAAATTAGGACACATGAAGAGAGACTGCCCCATGGCGAACCCCGCCGGATCAAGAATCAGTGAAGCCCCCTCTAACAAGCCCCCTACTGCTAGAACTTTTAACATGACTGTGCAAGATGCCGTGAGGAACACGGACATGATAGCAGGTACGCTTCTGTTAATTTCAGTTCGTGCCAATATTCTGTTTGATTTTGGAGCTACTAAGTCCTTTATCTAGAGATTTTGCATGCAAGTTGAATCTTAAGGCGGAACCATTAAAAGAATCATTACAAGTAGAGATAGCCAGCCAAGAAATAATTCCAGTTAGTCAAGTACACACGAACTGTAACCTAGAGTTGGGAGGGAGTAAATTTCAAGTAGACTTAATTCCTTTTAAACTAGGGGAGTTCGATGTCATACTAGGAATCGATTGGCTAGCGAGCAATGGTGCCCAAATCGACTGTGAAGGGAAGAAGATTAGGTTGAAATTACCAGGAGAAAAAGAAGTTGTGTTCAAAGGACAAAGACAAACTAGGAAATTTCTGACCATGGCCCAAACCAAGAGGTTATTACGACAAGGATGCGAGACTTACCTAGCTCATGTAGTAGATACAAAACGAGAGGCTCCCAAGATTCAGGATATTGCCGTCGTTAATAAATTTGAAGATGTATTCCCAACAGATCTTCCTGGGTTACCACCCGACAGGGAGATAGAGTTTGCGATTGATCTAGCCCCAGGGACGGTGCCTGTCTCGAAAACCCCGTACCACTTAGCCCCTGTCGAGATGAAAGAGTTAGCTGCCCAACTACAAGAGCTATTAGATAAAGGAATGATAAGACCCAGTGTGTCACCTTGGGGTGCACCAGTGTTGTTCGTAAAGAAAAAGGACGGTAGTATGAGGTTGTAGATAGACTATAGAGAATTGAATAAGCTGACCATTAAGAACAGGTATCCCCTACCTAGGACTGACGATCTCTTTGACCAATTAAAGGATGTTGTGTCTTTCTCTAAGATTGACCTGAGAACCGGATGCCACCAGTTAAAGATCAAGCCTAAGGATATACCAAAGACCGCATTTCACACTAGGTATGGCCACTATGAGTTTTTAGTGATGTCCTTCGGATTGACCAATGCACCTGCAGCCTTCATGGAATTGATGAACCGAGTGTTCAAGAAATACCTAGACATATACGTCATTGTGTTCATCGACGACATTTTGATCTACTCAAAGACAGAAAAAGACCATGCGGAACACCTTAGGGTAGTCCTAGAGACTTTGAGGAAAGAAAGATTGTATGCCAAATTCTCGAAGTGTGAATTTTGGCTAAAGGAAGTTTAGTTCTTAGGCCACGTGATTAGTAGAGAGGGAATACTAGTTGACCCTGCTAAGATAGAGGCCGTGTCAAATTGGGAAAGACCAACCACACCTACCGAAGTGAGGATTTTCATAGGATTGGCCGGATATTACCAGAGGTTCGTTAAGGACTTTGCAAAAATAGCGGGACCATTGACCCGACTCACCCACAAGATGGAGAAGTTTGTTTGGATGGATAAATGTGAGGAAAGTTTTCAGGAACTAAAGAAGAGATTGGTGACATCTCTAGTGTTGGCACTACCCGGCGGAAAAGGAGATTTTGTGATCTATAGCGACGCGTCTCATAAGGGTTTAGGTTGTGTGCTGATGCAACACGGTAAAGTGATCGTGTACGCGTCCAGATAGTTGAAAGAATATGAGATAAGATACCCCACCCACGACTTAGAATTAGCCGCGATAGTTTTCGCACTGAAGATGTGGAGACACTATCTGTACGGAGAGAAGTGCGAATTCTTCACGGACCACAAGAGTCTTAAATACATTTTCACTCAGAATGAGCTTAATATGAGACAGAGGAGATGGCTAGAGTTGATTAAAGACTACGATTATGAGATTCTATACCACCCAGGGAAGGCCAATGTGGTGGCCGACGCCCTTAGTAGGAAAGAGAGACTTAAGATGATCACTTCGTCGGAAGACTTGATCCGATAATTTGAAAAGTTGGAAATCGAAGTTAAGGTTACGGGGAAAGGCATAGAAGGATTATTTGAGATCATAATGCAACCCGAACTGATAAAAAAGATCAGGTTGTGCCAAGGAGGATGATGAGTGAAGGTAGAGAGTTCATGCTAGGAGAGGAAACCAAGTGTGAGAAGGACGAAAAGGGAATCATAAGGCACACCTATTGGATTTGGATTCCGAATGTCCAGGAATTTAAGGACGAGATTCTGCACGAGGGTCACAACACTAGGTATACGGTTCACCCAGGTAGCACCAAGATGTATAGGGATCTGAAGGAATATTACTGGTGGACGAACATGAAGAAAGATGTGGCATAATGGGTGAGTAAATGCTTAACCTGACAGAGAGTGATGGTAGAACACCAAAGACCTAGTGGACTTGTACAACCCCTAGATATTCTCGAGTGGAAGTGGGAGCACATAGCCATGGACTTCGTAGTAGGCTTGCCAAGAACTAAAACAAACCACGATGCGATATGGGTGATCATAGACCGATTGACTAAGTCGGCCCACTTTCTCCCAATCAAGAAGATATACACTGTCGATAGATTAGTGGAGATATACATAAAAGAGATTATGGTACGACATAGAGTTCCCGTAGCCATAGTGTCGGATAGAGATTCCAGGTTCAACTCCAGGTTTTGGAGGAGCTTCCAGGAGTGTGTAGGAACTAAGCTTAACATGAGCACCACCTACCATCCCCAAACTGACGGGCAGAGTGAGAGGACTATCCAAACACTAGAGGATATACTGAGAGTCTGCGTCATAGACTTCAAGGGAACGTGGGATGAACATCTCCCCTTGATTGAGTTCGCCTATAATAATAGTTACCATGCGAGCATAGGGATGCCACCATACGAAGCCCTATATGGACGAAGATGCCGCTCTCCCTTGTGCTGGGACGAGGTCGGTGAAAGGAAGATACTAAGCCCTGACTTGGTTCAACGGATGAGAGACATTGTAGACCTAGTTAGAGGACGCCTGGAAGACAACGTAAGTACGCAGACTTGGCACGAAAGGACAATGAATACTAAGTAGGAGATCTCGTATTTCTAAAAGTGTCACCATGGAAAGTATTGATGAGGTTCGGAAAGAAAGGAAACATGAGTCCGAGATTCATTGGACCATTCAAGATTCTAAGGCGTATAGGACCAGTTGCATACGAACTAGCCTTGCCCCCAAACCTACAGCAAATTCACAACGTATTCCATGTGTCGATGTTAAGGAAGTACAATACAGACGCTAGGCACATAGTGGAGTATGAGCAAGTAGACCTCCAACAAGACCTGTCCTACATCGAACAACCTGTAGAAATCATGGATTGAAAGGAGCAAGTACTCAAGAACAAGGTCATCAACCTGGTGAGAGTTTTGTGGAAACACCATAACGTCGAAGAATCAACATGGGGGCTGGAAAGCGCGATGCAAGAAAAGTATCCCCATTTGTTTTCAAATTTATTCCGGGACAGAATCCTTTTAAGGAGGGGAGGCTGTAAAAACCCTGATTTTTGTAATATTTTAAAATTTTCATGAATAGTGATTTTGTGAAATTATGGACAACTTTTGAGACCACATTATATGAATGATGGGATCTTAATAACTCGAGTATGTAGTATTATTGTACGAAGGAAATAAGAGAATGTAAAAGTTGTCAGAATGCGAAGATTTTCACTTCTACTAAATAAGTGGGAATTCGTAGGATATTAAATATGTTAGGATTTATGGGTGATAGCTTAGAAGACAAGTTAACTTTGTGTTTAGTAATACTTAATTTCATTAAGTAGAACATACTGTCACAGCCAGAGTATGTTCTTGTAGCCATTTCATTTACCGTAATAAAATTGTTTGTATATCTTGGAAGAAGTTCATTCACTTGTTCAAGCCTCAAGAAATATACCATGATGACAACAAGAATAAATGTTACTTTCATATCACAGACAATAAGGTTACAAGAAGATAGCATGTTGTAAGTCATGACAACATATTCACTCTGACAACAACATTGGCGGAAGCCTTGAGACAACAACTCTCTATTCTCCTGACAGCAAGTTTGGAACTCCTGACAGCATCTATTGTGGGGATTTCATACTGTCACCAACGGTGGATGGTGTTGTTATTCCAGCACACTGGGTTGCTAAGAAGCCATTAGAGTTCTTGGAACTAGAAAAGGAGAAGGTAGCTTTAGATGACTATTTGAAACTCATTTTGCTTGATTCCCTCACATTGGATAAAGCCATGTGTGGAAATGTAATTGGATGCTCATCAGGCAAAGAAATGTGGAATAAAATTGAACTGCTATGTGAAGGAAGTGAAGAGGTCAGGGAAAATCAGAGACAAATTCTTGTTTCTCAGTATGAAGCCTTCATGGCAAAACCTGGCGAACAACTGACACGGATGTTTGAGAGATTTAGCAAAGTTCTTACTGAACTCCAGATCCATGGCAAGTTCTATGAGAAGAAAGAAATTAATGTCAAGTTCTTGTTCACTCTTCCTGAGCATCTTGAGTATAGAGTCACTGCAATCAGAGAAGGAATAGACTTGAACAATATTTCTCTTGAAACATTGTATGATGTGCTCAAGTCATATGAGCTAGAACTCTTCCAGAAGAGAGCTATACAAAGTGGATCGAAAGGAAAGATGGCAAATATGTCTGGTACTCTTGTAGCTCATGAGCCAAAGGTCACTCAGCCAAGTGAAGCAATTCAAACCCTTCAACCAAACCAAATGTCAACTCTAAAGATTGAAGAGGTGGTGGATGAAGAGGAGAAGGTGGTGTTGCAACTGGATGATGTTGAGGATGAAGACTTCTATTCAATAGAAGAGATGGAAAGAATGGATAATCCAACCATGGCTTATATGGCAAAGAAGTTCAGAAATATAAGATTTAAAAGGGACAAGTCATACAAGCCTCGGGGTTCATCATCTAGGTTCAACAAAGGAAGTTCTTCTAAGGCTGCAGGTGGTGCTACAAGAGGAGGCTACAAAACAGGCTTGGTGGATAGGTCTAAATTTAGATGCTACAACTGCAATGAACTTGGTCATTTTGCTACAGAATACAGAAGGCCAAAACAATTCCAGAAAATGGACAAAGGAGCTAGTGGTCAATTCAAGAAAGGACAAGGAAGAGCCTATGTGGCTGAAGGAAAGTGTTGGGATGAATCTGATGATGAGGAAGAAGAAGAATTTGTGAACTTAGCCCTCATGGCTAAATATGATGATGAATTATCAAGCCTTCAAATCAGGTACCGTCACTTGTCTTACTTGATATGTCTAAAGATGAATATAAGAAAACCATTGAAGAATTGAGTATTGAAATGTTTAATATTCATACCAGTTTAACTGCTGCAAATGAAGAAATTGCTAGGCTAAATAAACTAAATGAAACACTCATATCTGAAAATGAAATGTTGTTGCTTAAGACTAGTCCATTACACTCCTTAGCTAAAGAAAATGCTAGACTTAAAAATGAATTAGTTTATGCTAAGGAGGTAGAGGAGTTTCTAAGAAAGGAAATCACTGAGAATGAATTCAAGATTAAAGCCTACAGGAACTCATCTAAAATTGTCCAGGATTATTGGTGAATCTTCATCTTCTTCATCTTCATCCAATAAGGAATTGCTTCATAGAGTCTCTAGAAGAGTTGATGATTTATGTCAGAAACTGGATCTTCTATAGTAATTATGAATAATAGTCCTACAAATGTGCATCCACACATTTATAAAAAAGGTAAAATTCTAGAATTTAAAAAATTAAATGAAGGAATATACCTTGAACCAAGGAATTACATCTTTAGTGGTGTAGTAGGAAGCAATAGTCTTAATACCATTGTTTCATCTACCAATAATCTTAATCAGATTACAGGAAGATGTCTACTAGGGATTTACAATTTACTATCCTACTTTGGACTTAGTAAAGATCCCAGTGAAAAACTTTCGAAATCATCTACTATCTATAACAGGTATCCTACTTTGGACTTAGGAAGTCTTGACTGTTTCTAATGGTAGAACCTGCTTTGAAGTTCTTTCAACATTTCTAGACTGCTGTAGAATTCTCTAAGTCGGTCTGTTCTATTCCTTTCTAGATCTAGACAAGCTAAATCTCTTATTCTGATGTAGAAGTCTTCATCATTTAAGTTAAGGATTTCTCCTCTTTCTACTAGATTCCAAGGAAGTCTAGGTCTAGCATTATAACTAAACATTTGATTGATCACAAAAGAATTTGTATTATATTAAGATTTATTGAAAACAGAATTCTAAGCATGTATATAACGGAGTTGCATTTGGCCTTAATAAAAATACTTTTACCCAATCTTTCGACATACCTGTTGAACCTAATTATTTAGTTCAGTTTAATCTTTTCAGCGGTATGGTGTGATTACTCCAAGGATGCACTCTTTTCCCTGCGGCCACCTGCCTAACGGTACTTCTGTGATGTCTTATACCCTTTTCAGGATATAATCCCACCCATCGAAGAGAATTAGAAAGTTGGAGTAGGATTTGAGTATGGTAGAAGACCTGGAAAGGAATCAGTGACTCGTGTTTGTTCAAAAGATGCTGCTGTCAAACCTCCCATCCTCAAAAAGTTTGAGAAACAAATTTTCAAAATTTCGGAATTTGAGTTTGATGAGGAAGCCATGCTCATCAAGCAACAACTCTTTGATGAAGATGAGTGTGTTGACAGCACATTTGTTGAAGGGAAAGATACTGTCATAAATCTTGAGACAGTAACTTTGCCAAGCAATTTGACAGAATGTTCTAAAGATGTTGTTATCAAAGGCAAGACAGAAACTTCAAAAGATACGGTCAAACGAGTATCCAAGACAGTAACTTTCAAACCTGTTGTCAAGATAGTAGGTGTGAAAGATACTGTCAAAGATAACTCGACAGCAACTTCATGACATATTGTCAACACAGATACCTACAAGTCTAAGAATAGGAATGGCAAGCTAGGAATCAACAAGGGTAATGGCTATGCTTATGTCAAGAATGCTCCTAGGAAACTATGCAATAACTGTGGCTCCTCTAACCATTTAACGCATGTTTGTAAGAAACCAATAGAGAGTAAAATCAATGTGACTGAGGTCAATGGTAACTTACATAGAACCCCCGTTTTGCATAGAACTATGAATGTTTGCAACAATATTGACTACATGCCTTGTAAGATCACTGCCATGAGTACATGCTTCAATTTGCCTATCCTATCTAATGAAAAGTGCTTCTACATGCATTCTGTTGAGACTTCTGAGCCTACTGGAACCAGTAAAAAGTCAACCCCTACTAAGAAGAAGACAAGGTCTAATTCTAAAATTGAGTGGGTGAGGAAAGAAGTCACACAGAAAATTTCTGATAATGATGTTGATGTTGAGAATGATGGAAACTCAGGTGTTACTAAGTCTGCAGGACCCAACAAGGATTGGGTACCAAATGCAACCTAAAAACAATTTGTTTTGCGGGGCAAGAAAAAGAAACAGGTCATGAGGATCATTGACAATGGATGCTCAAGACACATGACAGGTGATAAGACCTTGCTATCACATTTTGTAGAGAAAGTTGGCCCAATCATAACCTTTGGAGACAACAGCAAAGGTTACACTATGGGATATGGCTGTTTGGAATTTAGGAATGTTGTCATAAAATGATATTGCTCTTGTGGATGGATTAAAGCACAATCTACTCAGTGCCAGCCAATTCAGTGACAAAGGATTTAAGGTTGACTTTGACATGATGGTCTGCAATATCTACCACAAGAAGGATGGAAGCCTTTCTCTTAAAGGAGTAAGGAAAGGAAGCTTATTTGTTTTTGATTTGAGCTCAACAAAGAAGGATAGAATTTATTGTTTCTACAATAAAGCTACTGTTGGTGACAGCATGCTTTGGCACAGAAAACTCTCTCACCTCAACTTCAAGACAATGAATATGCTAATGAAGAAGGAGTTTGTGAGAGGACTACCACAACATGAATTATGGCAAGAAGGACTGTGTGAGGACTGTCAAATGGGAAAGCTGAGAAGAACTGTGCACAGGTCAAAGCAAGTCAACACCAACACTGAACCACTTAAGCTAATCCACATGGATCTTTTTGGCCCAGTAAATGTTCTATCCTTAGCCAGAAAGAGATATGCTTTGGTTATGGTGGATGACTACTCTAGATACACTTGGCTGAAGTTTTTAGAGTCAAAAGATGAAGCTGCTCAAGTAATCATTGATCACATAAGAGTTCTTGACAGAACTCCAAAAGCAAAAGTTCAAATATTGAGGAGTGACAATGGTACTAAGTTCAGGAATGCCTCACTTGGAAACTTCTAAAAAGATGAAGGCATTGTCCAACAATTCTCTGCTGCTAGGACACCCCAGCAGAATGGTGTTGTAGAAAGGAAGAACATGACTCTAATTGAAGCTGCTAGAACTATGTTGCATGATACAAAATTGCCAACATACTTCTGGGCAGAAGCAATCAACACAACTTGCTATACACAGAACACAACCATTATCAACAAGACACATGGAAGCACTCCTTACCATTTGTTGACTAAAAAGAAACCTACTGTCAAATACTTTCATGTATTTGGGAGTAAATGCTTCATGATGAAGGATAACCATGAAAAGAAAGGAAATTTTGATGCTAAGGCTTATGAAGGCATTTTCATGGGATATGGGATAGAAAGGAGTGCCTACAGAGTCTATGTCTTAGAACACAGAATCATTGAAGAAAGTGTGAATGTCACATTTGATGAAACCAAGTTTCCAGGACTGCATGAAGATGGTCAAATGCAAACCTTTAGGTTTGAAAATCAAGGATACTTGGAAGAAGAGGAAATTGCTGATGAAGAGCCCAGCTACACACTCAAACGGTTGATATTGAGAAAGATGCTGTCAATGCTAATAATGTTGATCAAACTCCAGCTCAGTCACAGACCATTTCAACTAATCTTCAAAATGATGGTGACTCTGGAGATAATGAAGAGCATGGTGGAGACAACTGTACTGGTGAAGATTCATCTCCTCAAACTGGAGCTAATCCACCAGATCAAAACTGAAGCTTGTCCAGGACAACAAAATGGAACAAGGATCACACTAATGATCTAATCATTGGAAATCCTTCCTCAGGGGTAAGAACAAGGAATAATGTCTCTGCTGACAGCATGTTCTCATGTTTCCTATCTCAAATAGAACCAAAAATAATTGATGAGGCATTGTTGGATTCTGATTGGGTGATTGCTATGCAAGAAGAACTCAACCAGTTTGAAAGAAACAATGTATGGAAGTTGGTTCCAAGACCAAAAGGAAAATCAGTTATTGAGACAAAGTGGATCTTCAGGAACAAATTGGATGAGAATGGAATGGTGACAAGAAACAAAGCAAAGCTAGTAGCAAAAGGTTACTATCAACAGGAAGGAATAGATTCTGATGAGACATTTGCACCTGTTGCCAGACTTGAAGCAATAAGGATCTTTCTAGCCTTTGCTGCATACTGTAACTTCAAAGTGTTCCAAATGGATGTCAAAAGTGCCTTCCTTAAAGGAGAGTTTGAGGAAGAAGTGTATGTTGAACAACCACCTGGATTTGAAGATGTTGAGTTGTATAACTTTGTATACAAACTGTTCAAGGCACTCTATGGATTAAAGCAAGCTCCTAGAGCTTGGTATGATACACTCTCTACATTTCTATTGGAGAATCAGTTTACTAGAGCTGTAGTAGATAAAACTCTGTTCTACAAGCATCATGGCAAGGACATCGTTTTGGTTCAAATCTATGTTGATTACATTATTTTTGGATCTACAAATGAGAAGTTGTGTGAAAAGTTTTCATCTCTAATGAGAAACAAGTATGAGATGAGTATGATGGGAGAACTATCATTCTTCCTTGGTCTACAAGTTCTTCAACAAGTTGATGGAATCTTCATATGTCAAGCTAAATATGTCAAAGAACTTCTCAAAAAGTTCAACCTAGAAGATTCATCACCTACAAAAACTCCCATCTCTACATCAACAAATCTGGATCTTGACCCCAAGGGAAAGAAAGTGGACTCTAGTGCTTACAGAGGCATGGTAGGATCACTTCTCTATCTAACTGCTAGCAGACCAGACATAATGTTTGCTACATGTCTCTGTGCAAGATTTCAAGCTGATCCAAAGGAGTCGCACTTAGTTGCTATCAAGAGGATTTTTAGGTATCTAAAGGGCACTCCTAACCTAGGCCTTTGGTATCCTAAAAATACTGGATTTGAGCTAGTTGGGTACTCTGATTCAGACTATGCTGGATGTAGAATTGACAAAAAGAGCACTACAAGTAGCTGTCAATTTCTTGGTGGAAGACTGGTGTCATGGTTTAGCAAGAAGCAACATTCAGTATCTACATCAACTGCAGAAGCTGAATACATTACAGCTGGAAGTTGCTGTGCACAAATTTTGTGGATGAAGAATCAGCTGTTGGATTATGGACTAGTGTTGAACAACATTCCTATCTTCTGTGACAACACTAGTGCCATAGCCATCTCAGACAATCATGTTCAACACTCTAGGACAAAACACATTGATATCAGACATCATTTCATAAGAGAGCATGTTGAAAGAGGAACTGTGAAACTGATATATGTCCCAACAGAAAAGCAAATTGCAGACATCTTCACTAAACCATTGGATGAAGCCACCTTTAACAGGTTGGTAAGTAAATTGGGAATACTTAATCTGGTATGTTAACTTACTAGTTTTTATATTTTCAAATTCTGCATTTAGCTTGTGACAGTAATCTCCAAGTTGTTGTCATGAGAAGTTACTGTCCACATAGTCTTTATTCTTTTAGACAACATGTTTGCTATGACTTTTCTAAATTGAATTTTGTGCTAGTCTATCTATTAATATTTAGACTTTGTGTGTCATTGACTTAAATGTTTTCTAAATTTGAGAAATTGGTCAAAAGGATAGCACTGATTGGTTATGAATGTGTTAATTGTTGGATTAGTTGAGGACATAACTCTTAATAACTATATGTGGTAGTTGTATGGGTACTCTAAACTGTTGACCATTTATCTTATCCTTCACCTAGTATGCCTATAAAATGAACCTTAGGCCATATTAGTTTCACATTCAGATAAAGGTAAAATGGAAAACAAAGTAGGAGTCGAGTACAAAGCTAAAATTTGGTGTGAACCCTCGCACAAAGAAGTAATTGAAGAGATGTTCCAGAAAGTGGATGAGTTCCTTGAGGAGGAAGAAGAGAAAGCAGAATCTGCTAAGGCCACTGAAGAGGCAAAGTGGCAAGTTCAAGAGGAAGAACTTCAAATGCTCCTCAAGCAGGAAGGAAGCACTGAAGAAGAAACTCGTTCAGAAGTTTTAGGATTAGTTGATAAAATCATGAAATCTTAATTTGTAATTCCCTTTTGTTAAGATGATTTTATTAATATAACTGGTCCCATTCTCTTTCATGTTTCATGTTTCCTGTTTTGTGTGGTATGTATATGTGGTTATTGACTGATTACTCTACTATCCATGAATATAATTTATTAATTGAATTGAATATGTGTGAATGGTGATTCTTGAGTTAAGTAAATTAATGAAAAGATCGGTTAAAATCCTTGACAGTTATTGTTTTCCTCAAAGGTTACTGTCATCAAGAAAGGTAATTGTCACATAATTTCATGATAGTTAGTTTCTTGACAACAGTGAATAACATTCTGTCAAGAGTTTTAAAAGATACTATCATTAAGGTACTTAACGATGACAGTAAGTTTTTCGCGACAAAGCTACTGTCAAGAAAAACCTACTATCATCACACCAAATGTCACTGACAGTTTGTTTCAGCGCACAGGTTACTGTCAAAAGTAGTGGACCGTTACAATTGTTAATTCAACCTCCACATAGACAGAGAATAAAGGGAGTAACCCACGTGGTGGAGTTACTGGGTAATAGCACGATTCCAATTATCCCCTTTTTTAGCATAACGCTTGAGCTACTCTCTTTATTCAACAGTTAATCAGACAAAATCAAAACTGACACAAAGCAACCACAAAGCAAAACAACTCTCTTCTCTACTCCATAAACTCACTTTCTCTCCTCTTTATTACTCCAATTACCAACAACTAAGCAATCAATTTCTCGGACTAACTTTGCTGGTATCTATTCTCCAAATGATGTTGGTGAGGACTTCAAAGGGCTTGTTTCTTTCATGAATAAGTCCTATCTTGGGTATGCTATCACTTCAACTCCTGTTCTAGACCTAGAAAGGATTGAAAGCTTCTGGGAGTCAGCTGTTGCTCAGGGAGATGGAGACAATGCCACCATCAAATACAAAATCAAATAGCACAGTTACACTCTCACTATTCAAGGCATCAATGCAGCTTTGGGAATTGTTCTAGAACCAGGGAAAACCTACACAGAGCTTGCAAGTGATGAAACCTTAAAGAAGCTCTTCTTGAAAATTAGGTATTCAGGACCCATTCTCGAAGAGGGTACAACAAAGTGGTACCCATCTGGTGAAATGGACATAAAGTATTTAAGGAAGGAATGTAGCATGATTCTTGATGCCATGGTGAAGGTGCTCTCCACAAAGACCACTGGTTGGAATGGTATACCCACTTACATTAAGAAACTAACTCACTCTCTTGTCCATGGCTACAAGGTGGATGTTGGGAAGCTGCTCATAGCACACCTCAAGGCTGCCATAGGTAAGAAGGTATCTCTCTACCCCCGCTTTCTAATGATGTGTCTTAATTCTCTATGTGATTTTGATGAAGATGCTCCTCGCACAGAAGTTTGCAATGTTTTGAAAAGAAACACTCACACCACTCTCACTTCACAGAATTTAAATGCACATATTCCACTTTGCTTCACCAAACATATGGTTGATCAAGTGCCTAACCTTGATTTTCCTTTGCCCTATGGGTATGAAACCTTCTCTCTTGAGGATGAGGCTGGATTAGACCCAAATTCAGTTAATCCACATTCTACACCATACATTCAGCCTAGGTTCTCTAGACCTCCCAAGGTACAGAGACAAGCTTTGCAAGAATCCAGAAAAGACCCCTAGAAACTGGTGTTGGTGGTAGTACTGAGAGTCATGAGGGAGTTCCTGCACCTAGTGCGGCATATAAGGAAGGTAACCCATAGTGGTTCCTCTTGAGCCTAAGAAGAAGAGAGCTAAGAGGGCCAAAACCACTGTCAACCACCCTGCAGTCTCCCAAAAGATTGTAGAGGAAAATAGGGCATCAAACACCTCCCTAGATGTTCCTTCTCAACAAGGGACATCTATTGAAACTGGCCTGTCTCCCAAGGCACCCTGTACAGAGTCTGCACAACCTCATGGTTCACCTCATGAGGAGCCTCCACTTGCAGAAACACACAAGGAGTCAGGGCACAGTGAGGATTTCACCTCAATAATTGATGCTTCACAAGTTCACTCTGTGGAGCATCCAATATTCTCTTCTCCACATTCACCTTCTTCCTTCCCTACTCATTCTTTTGTTTTTCTCAACAACCTAGAGAGGGGGACAGTCCCAACCCTTCAGGTTTTGATCATCCATCTCCAATCATGGATGAGCCCCCATCTAGTGGTCCACAAGAACCCGTTTCTCAAAGTGAGATGAACACCACTCCTCCAAACACTGAGCTAGAACAAGGTACAACTCTGCCAGAAAATGAAACAGCCAGTGCCTTGTTCAATCTCCAAGGAGCATCTTACCTTAGAGAAGATGATGTCACAACCTCAGTTGCTGTCAAAGACACTGTAAATGTTGTTGTCACAGACAACCCTACTGTCAAGGATGCGGTCAAAGTTGCTGTCACAACCAAACCTGTTGTCCAAGCTGCAGTGGAACCTACTGTCACCCCTTCAGCTGACAGTAACATTTCTGTAAAAGCTGTTGTCACCTCTACACAGCCCAATTATGATGAAGTTCTCATTGAGGATGTCTCTGATGATGATGTGCCACTCTCTCAGGTTATCAAGGTACATTCTAAACCATCTTTTTCAATGCATGTAAGTACTGCTCATACCCATGCATCTAGGATGAGTGAGGGACTGCAAAATAAAAGAGAGACAAAAGAAAAGAGAGGTGAGCCAAAAAATGAGAGGCAGCCAAATGAGCTGGCAAAAGGAGAGGGACTTGAGCATGTCCAGAGTGAAATTGAGGGAGCCCACACTGTTCAGGCACTAGGCCTTGAGAGTTCTACTGTGAGGAGTGATGAGATCACTCAGAAAAACCATGAAAGTGTGAGAAACCCCTCAGCCTCCATGCCCCACTCTTTTCATTCCCCTCCAAGAAGGTTGAGAACTGGTGGTACCTCTACTCAAACTTTCCAAAGACTGGCAGCCCTGGAAAACAGATGCCTATCAATGGAAACTAAGCTTGACAGTCTGTCTACCCTGGTGGCTACTGGATTTGCTAGTTTTCAACAGTCAATTCAGCTTTTATCTGCTAATCTTGATGCTGCCAACTTACCTAATGGGGAGAAAAGGGTAATGTAACAGCCCCAAATCCGGGGTTGGGGATTTAGGGTTGTCACAATCCATGTACTCCTTGCCTTACCTGTATTACTCACACCATTCATAATTCACCCGCTCATGACCCCACAATATATGTCTCACACACACACACACAGGTTAGAGTCTCAGAAACGACACAATACAACAACTGCGGAATAAATAACTGCTATTACAATACCCAAATGTCTTTTGAATCTGTTACTGATACAATTTCTAAGTATTGTTACATTACCAACTTAGCCTTCTGATGCTCACAATCCTCTAATACTATTCATGTCTATACATAAGTTGAATACCAAAAGCCGTAGCCTGATTCAATTGATTCGTACTACTCTCGGGATCGCTGCTAGAAACTGCTTAATGGAAACGCCTTGCGAGGTATGTGCCGTCCCATTGGCATCCTGCTTCGCTGCTATACAATATATATAAAATAATAGCAAGAGTGAGCGATAGCTCAGCAAGGTAATGAAAGTATGGCATAATTCTGCCTTTAATTCAATTCAGAAATAAAAGGGTATAAGACAATAATTTGTCAAATATCTCGATACTGAAATTATTTCCTTATCGGAATGTATTCCAAAAATAGTACCATTACTGTACTTCAAATGTCATTTCATAATACTCTGCAACTTTCGATATTTATACTATGAATAGAGTTCTAGTATAGTATAAAAGATGAAATAACAAGATAACTCAGTATATCCTTTCTGTAAAATATCTGCTATATAAAATATAAGCAGACTATCAACATATACTTAAAAGATGAAGTTATAAGGAAAATTCAAATATCATCTTTCAGATCAACATATACCTCATATCATAATTTGGAAATAAATACAATGTAAAATATTTCCAATCCATTTCTAAGCTCATCTGGTTCCATATATCTTTTTCATAAAATCATATGCTTTCTGATAAACTCATATACTGGAATAAACTTGAATACTCTTCAGTAAACTTTCTCTTTCTGAAAACTTGCATAGAACTGAATGACTGGAATAAACTTTCTTTTCTAAAAACTCGAATATTTTCCCTAATCGGGATATGATAGAAATTTGGATGCTGACACCCTGCTCCAGTGACGTAGCACTCAGCAGTTGTGGATACTATAACACTCAGCAGTTCAAGATACTGCCAGATGGGAACACTGAACTCCGTATGTAGGAGAAATTTCATTTGAACTCTGTATTGAGATTTCAATAATTCCAGACGTGGATCGACGATGATCAGTCGCCGCTTCCAGGTCCACCGCGGGTCTTCTCTACTAGTAGAAGGATAAAAACTCCATCCGTAATTACCCTCAGGTAAAAGCTCCATCCGCAATTACCTTGGATGAAAGCTCCATCCGCAATCATCCTGAATGAAAGCTCCATCCGCAATCATTCTGGCGCAAGTTGGGCCAAATTCAAGTTCCCCGAGCAAATGCCCGTTCAAAGATCGCACTGGGATCCTTTGGTTACTCCCAGAATCAATCGGAAGTTAACCCATTAACCCATTTTGGCTCTTAGCCGGACTTTCACAATCCCTGGTTACTCCCGAACAATGGGAAGCTAACCCATAAGTACATACTGGCCTATAGCCGGAAACTCAGGTTGAGCGACAAATAGTCTTCATGAAATCGAGATTGAATCTTTTACTCTGACAGTTCTTTTGAGTTTTGAGAGTTTAAAATGAATAGCAGTTACAAAAATCAGGTTCCCCGTCTTTTGGATAGTGAGCGAGCATTTAAGTCTTCTCAAAAGACAGACTTAAATGGAAAAACATTGTTTTGGGAACCTCTTTTTGATTTGAAAATAATTAATAATATTTACTAAATAAGTAACCTTAAACGAATATTTGAAGATAATATTCATTAAGTAAGCATCCCTCAAATGAATATTTGAAAATAATATTCATTAAATAAATAAATAATCCTCGGATGAATATTCAAAAGTAATATTCATTCAATAAATAAATAATCTACAAATGAATATAAATAATATTCTGTAAGTCGATAATCCTCAAATGAATATAAATAATATTCTTAAAATGAACATTAATAAATAATATTCTTAAATAAAACAATTAACCCTCGAATAACAGTTACCCGATATCTTTATCGGAAAATAACCTTTATCATATACAAATATAATCCCTTCTGATCTTTCAAGAAAATCACACGCCCTTATCCTAGGGCAAATATAAAATCCTGGCTTATAGCTGATATCCCATATCTAGCTTAGAAGCCAATTACCAAATCATTTCCAAGTAATAACCTTCGAATGAGGTAATATTCAAATAACATTCCTCAAATCATTTCCAGATAATTAATACTTTCTAGAAATATAATTAATGTTTATTAATAGCAGTCCTCAAAATAATTAGTACACTGCCGCTGGAATCCCTCCGGGTTTCCACGGCTATCTCTATATCTCAAAGTACTGACTCCCGGTCTAGAGTCGGAAACAAGAAGTATGCTCTTATCTCTAGAGCTACAAGGTACACCGGTTTATAACTACTTTATCTTAAAGCTCATATATAAACCAAAATCAAACTCTATTTTATACAATATATAACATGTATCGCAAAACTGTATAACTCCACACATGGCAAAAGCAGTAATATATAATCAATACTTCAAAGTATAGATTTAGAAAACTTGCATCTAGTATATGCATACTTCAAAATATGGTTTTAGAAACTTGCCTGATGCTCGAGAAGTGATAGGGGTTCGCGATGATGTCGGACAACCTAGACAAAGTCAAACGAAAACACACGGTTAATCCCCTCGATAAACCACTTATAACTCAATGCTTAAACACGTAAGCGAAACACAACCAAAGCATTACTTGCTCGTTCTAGCGTCACACTAAGTCCATGTTATTCGTCAAATACTTATATCATAAGTTTGGTTCGAAATCCATTCTCAAATCCAAGTTATACTTAACCATTTGGAACCTTGGTTTCTAAGTCTCGTTTTCAGTGGTTTTCACTTGCGCGACCTCGACTAAAACATTTTTATAAAATCGAAAAATAATCTTTTTAATCCGAATCGTTTTCGTGAGCCTTCCTAACTGTCTCTAGTATTATTCCTCAAAGTTTCACATTTTAATATGGCTCCGAAGTGGTCCAAATATAGCCTCAAAGTTTCTGAACAGAGATGAGTCATTCTTCCGAATGGCGTTTACTAAAACTCACTTTTCTCCTAAACCGTAAATCGTATAGACACGATATTTATACCAAAACAAACTTTAAAACAAGACCTACATGTTCATGGTCAGTTCTGTTCAAAAATATTACCAGACCAGTTCGAAATTCTTGCTCAAAACAGCCTTAAATCAAATGGGCATTACGACGGCTATAATCGTAACGTTTTCCATTTTCAAAACACACCCAAATCAATACCAATCAATCCCAAACTCACCATCCACCTTATACACCCTCCACTCAGTCAAATCCTCCATGAATAATCACAACAAAATTCATAACCCATCCTCCAAACTCAACCAACAATTTATCTAATTACTTAATCATGCTTTTAACTTTACATAAACATCAAAACCATTTCGAAACTCATACAAACAAAAGGGGCAGAGGTTTTATACCTTCTCCAAGCTTGCTTGCTGCTATATTCCTTATGTAACCTTAGATCCTTGCTTAATACAACCTTTGGAAGCTACAAACTCAATATCCAAAAACAAAACAAAACACAAGTTACTATTCATCATCTTCTCCGACTGTTAATCACTGAAATCGAAGGGTAAATCACAGAGGTGAGGCGAGCGCTTACCATGGTTGCGTAGAGCTTCTTGAGAGCTTCGATTTGAGTGGTGGAACGCCAAAAACGGACCACGGAATCTCAAGTTACGATCATTTCTTTCTCTCCCATTTTTCTTCTCATTTCTCTCCCGAATTTTCTTCTCATTTCTCTTTTCTTTGTCTTGATAATAATGATAAGGATGCTGATTTTTGTGTTTAAAAAGGTGGTGAGTCATAGCTCTTAGCTTGTGACACTTGTCCAACATGCATTGGTTTAGCTAAAGTAGCTTTACTGGTTCGTTTTCCTTTCACATGGATGATCCAATGTTGCATTCCTCGAATCAATCTTGTTACATGTTACTTCCATGTCTAAATTTAATCCTGTAAATATTGTCTTGCTTCTCTTGAAACGATTCAAAATATTTTCTAAAGGGCGAATAAAACTCTATGCGGTTCTCGCAGTGAATAGTAACTATTCACTATTCACTTCCACAATCGAATCCTTAAATCGACTTTAATAAATAATAAAATTCCAAAATATTAAATTCTCCAATCCTCAATTTTAATATCTCATTTCTTGAATATAATAATATATAATTTGCTGCCCGGTCAAATACTGTACCAAAATAAAATTTGGAATTTCTGAATTCCGATCGTCTTTGCATTCACTTATTTACTCCGTAGATCACTAATATGACTTTGGAATATCCACACTACGTCTCGTACATAGGTGGCATGAAAAATTTACTTAACCCTCAAAATCACTATTCATCCACCAAATCACTATTCACTGATACACTTAATCATAATCAGAAAAGTTTTAAATTTTTCCAAAAATTCGGGTTATTACATTCTCCCCTCCTTAAAAGGATTCCGTCCCGGAATCAACTTAGGAGTAACTGGGGTACTTCTCTTCCATTGCACTTTCTAACTCCCAGGTGGATTCTTCCACCTCTTGATTTTCCACAACCTCTCACTAGCTTGGCAACCTCGTCACTTAGCACTTGCTCTTTTCTATCCGTGATTTCCACAAGTTGTTCTTTGTAAGTCAGACCAGGTGGTATATCTACCTGCTCGTACTCTACATATGCCGGGCATCTATAGTATACTGACGTAGCATTGACACATGAACCCCGTTATGACCATTCTACAAGTTTGGGGGGGTAAGGCTGGCTCGTAGGCCACCTTTCTGACGCGTCTTAAATCTCCGATGGCCCAATGAATCTCGGGCTCAACTTCCCTTTCTTTCCAAATCTTATTAATTCTTTCCATGGAGATACCTTTTAGCATCACGAATCTCTAACCTCATATTCTCCATCTTGTTTGTGCAGAAATACACCAACATAAACATGTTTGCCATTCATCAACTTGCCATTTAGCTTATCAGTAGCAGTACTATCTCTATACTCGCGGGCTTAGTCCGCATACTTTCTCTGTCTGTCTTGGTTGTCACTAGCCGCTTGTTGGTGAAATCTTTTGTCTTTCTAGTTTGTTGGACTAACTTGGGTGTTGTGTAAAATCTCATCTTTTAATTCCCGATCATTCGGAATCCATCTCTGTCTCATTTTAAAGTAAGGGTATCGGCCACCACATTGGCCTTCCCCGGATGGTAGTGTATCTCACAGTCATAATCCTAGGTCAATTCTAGCCATTTCTCCATCTCATGCTATCTACTATCATGGGTAACTCAAAGCCAATTCATTACATTCCATAAAATTTGTGGGTGCATTAGTCAACCCAAAATAACTTCGCTGAAAACTCGAAGTGTCTATTCCTAGTACGAATCGCAGTCTTGGGCATATCCTCTGATTTAACTTCCAACTGGTGATACCCAGTTCTTAAATAAATTGGAAATACACAGCGTTCTTCCGCTGATCAAACAATCATTTACAAGGGTACCTATTCTCCATGTCAAACTCATACAACTCTCGAGGTTCGATATATAATCTTGTGCTAAAATCTTTCTCTTTTACAACAACACCGGGCTCTCCACGGTGGTACACTGGGTCTTATCATATCCTTATACAACAACTCTTGTAACTGAGTCACTAACTCTTTCATTCCCACTATACTCTGAATACTCGGTATTCATTCTCATGTCATCCCAATCGATATCTGGTAGCTTCATTAAAACCTTGTACAATCTCCCAAAACCATTGTAGTTTCCTTTATACTTGGTATCTCTTTTCTTGGCGTCAACCATAAGAGCTAATTAAGCCTCGTATCTCTGGCGTAATAGTTTCTTAGTCTGAACTATATTCAAGAATCTCTGAATCTGTCTCCGTTCTTTATTTATTACTCTCTCTCCCTTACAATCAGTCTGGGCCCCATTGGGTGTCAACCAACCCATTCTTATTATAATATCCACTTTTCCCAACTTGAAAGGGATCAGGTCTATCAAAAGTGTCGACCTCATATTTCTAGTTCACAACCTGGATGTACCAGTCTTATGGAAAATCCCTTGATTGAATATTTCTACTTGTAA
Organism: Heracleum sosnowskyi; assembly: GCA_030848705.1. Lineage (NCBI taxonomy): Eukaryota > Viridiplantae > Streptophyta > Magnoliopsida > Apiales > Apiaceae > Heracleum > Heracleum sosnowskyi. Next base: position 54,156,859 of record CM061238.1, on the reverse strand, counting down.
TTATTCCTCTAAAAACAACACGCTGCACCTCTCCCAAGTCACAATACCAGCTCCCTCTGACTCCATCGTCAGTACTTACCTTGCTAACCCAGAGGTAGTGTCCATTCGTAAACAACTCCTCCAAAACCTCAATCTCACCATAAGGCATCTATCTAACAACGTTGTCACTGGAGTTCACGGCACATTACTATTTCTTTCACATATATTGATTGACACGCTTTCCATTATCATAATATCCTTGGGAGAATAAACCAATTTCATCAATATGTAACATTCTATTCGTCTTAGGGATTCGCTCCTGTCATAGGTGATTCTGTTGCGAATCTAATTCCTATCAGCGAATTTTGACTTATTTGACCGTGTTGGCCTCCCCTTAGAATTCAATGAGGATAACAAAAATTATGGGGCCTTGAAAAGACAGCTCCCATATCAAGGAAAACGTCACACACTGGTTATGAGTTTTAAGGTAACTTTATTGGAGGTAAAAGAATTTTACCGAGAGATCAATATGATCATAAGAACTCAACGTTGTGTGCCTCAATTGAGACATTACTAAAGGTAATTAGCCTTCTTGTATTTCATAACTTACAAGTGATGGCGTCCCATCCGACTTCTATCACACAGACAGATAGTCCTTGTAGCCCCTATAAGTATAGGGTTGTTCGTCTCAGTGGAAGTTGAAAAGTATGAAAGCAATTCGATATCAATTTAATGATTATCGCCTTTTGACAATATTTCTTAAAGGAACACCTTGGATTAAAATTGAACAGATTCCAAAGGTGCGGTTTCCAAAGAAAATACAAAGAAAAGAATAACCAAAAAGATACTGGTACTTAACAAACAAGTGGTGATGTATCACCATAAGGTCATTCCTTATTTGAAGAAAAGTAAAAGCTTAAATAACATCATTTGACAAGGCTTTGAAAACCTGAAAGTAGGCATCGTGACAGCCTCTAACACAATTGAAATTAATTATGATTTAACACAAGTGTTATAAAATAACTGCAAAGAGGGAATATACCCTTTACCAGAATTCTTTCTTGGAAAGAGGTCAAGATAGATCATAGATTGGGGAAATATCCCACATAATTTGCAAATGGGGAGGGTACTACCAAGGTCTCTACGGATGCCTTTTTATGTCGGCTCCTCTAATGGATAATCGTTCAATTCCAAAGCTTTTCTTCTCCATGCACACCCTAAGGTGCTCAATACTTATGTTATTGCCGGCTTATAATAGTCGCTAAGAATTCAACCATCAACATTTGCAATCGCAGGGAGTTCTATTCGACTAGGCGCAAGCATCTCAAGTAAGCGTTCTGTTCTATAAGAAGACTTCGATTCCGTTGTCGCCCATAGCAGTGGTAATTCCACATGTCGACTGGGCGGTATTCCGGAAGATCGTTATAATCTACAGGCTTAAATCCGGTCTCTATTTCAATCATCCTTATACCCAATATTCCTTCTCCCATATCAATCATGTGCACTACATAAGCTTAACGCTTTTGGCACAATAGCCTTTTCATTTAAGTCAATCCCGGAATTTCTCAGTCCGTCTTGGTCCTTAAATACATTTCGCATTTACCTTCCAATCTCAACTTCATCATTTTATCTCTACAATCAATTATAGCAATCAGGGTCTGTCCACCAACCCATATAACGGCTATCTTACCCAATCCACAGGGTTCTCTCTAATTTCCACTCTCTTTGGTGACATCCTCTGGTAATCAGAAAGACAAGGTTTGCCGAAATTTGCTGAATTCCTTTCCAAAATCATGGAAACTTGATCAATCTATTTACTCACTAGTAATACTCGGATCTGATTTTCGACCTTTCTGTTCTATCCTCATAATTCCTTCCTGGTTTCCTGAGGGTGGTAAATCTCGTTCTCGATTCCGTCTTAGCGTGCTTGTCTTACAATAACATTTGCATGGTACATATACCCAAAATTTTCCTTGAGATAATAAAATTCCTCAATGATGTAATAGACACTATTTCCAGTGGAATCGCTGGTCGTGGGGGATTGAAACCTCATAGCCAAAGCAATTCCTTACAGTATTCTTAGGCAACTAAGTACCCTTAATCGTTCGAGAAAATCTGAACACCTTGGTTCTTACGTATGCCGCCTCCTTATGGGCAACTATAACCGACTACGAGTAACAGGTTTCGTTCAAGTCGAATCAATCCACTGATACTGGCTATACTGCCTCTACCTCTTCTGCTTTGGAGACTCTGCTCCATTTTCTTTGTCATACCTCTTGATGAATCATGAACGATCCTTAAACTCTCATCTCGTCACTTATTTATCCCTTGAAGGTTCGTCCGGTCTTATTATTAGACCTCAAGTAACACACCACATCTTTATCAATCAACACGTCCTCTACAAGATTCTTTCCTTGACCCACTATGGGGTCTTCCTCTAGATCCTCCTATGGATCTCCCTTTATCGGGTCTCCGTCCATTTCAAGAACGCATCATCAATTGCCTACTCGAAGGCCTCGGGATCTGGTATCTCGGAGTCCCATCCATCTATAACTCATACGAATCGAGGTGACTAACCATGAAATCCTAAGTACGGTTTCCCAAAAGAAGTCCCCTCTCGGGCTTCATCTTAAACAGTCAGGGTCATATCCTCTAACCCGACTACGAACTCAATTGGAGCTCTAGATGCTCTTATCATTATTAAGGGTATTGTAAGACTCGATCTCCTATCGTTTCTGAGGACTGTAACCTAACTCTCTGATACCATCTCTGTAACAGCCCCAAATCCGGGGTCGGGGATTTAGGGTTGTCACAATCCATGTACTCCTTGCCTTACCTGTATTACTCACACCATTCATAATTCACCCGCTCATGACCCCACAATATATGTCTCACACACACACACACAGGTTAGAGTCTCAGAAACGACACAATACAACAACTGCGGAATAAATAACTGCTATTACAATACCCAAATGTCTTTTGAATCTGTTACTGATACAATTTCTAAGTATTGTTACATTACCAACTTAGCCTTCTGATGCTCACAATCCTCTAATACTATTCATGTCTATACATAAGTTGAATACCAAAAGCCGTAGCCTGATTCAATTGATTCGTACTACTCTCGGGATCGCTGCTAGAAACTGCTTAATGGAAACGCCTTGCGAGGTATGTGCCGTCCCATTGGCATCCTGCTTCGCTGCTATACAATATATATAAAATAATAGCAAGAGTGAGCGATAGCTCAGCAAGGTAATGAAAGTATGGCATAATTCTGCCTTTAATTCAATTCAGAAATAAAAGGGTATAAGACAATAATTTGTCAAATATCTCGATACTGAAATTATTTCCTTATCGGAATGTATTCCAAAAATAGTACCATTACTGTACTTCAAATGTCATTTCATAATACTCTGCAACTTTCGATATTTATACTATGAATAGAGTTCTAGTATAGTATAAAAGATGAAATAACAAGATAACTCAGTATATCCTTTCTGTAAAATATCTGCTATATAAAATATAAGCAGACTATCAACATATACTTAAAAGATGAAGTTATAAGGAAAATTCAAATATCATCTTTCAGATCAACATATACCTCATATCATAATTTGGAAATAAATACAATGTAAAATATTTCCAATCCATTTCTAAGCTCATCTGGTTCCATATATCTTTTTCATAAAATCATATGCTTTCTGATAAACTCATATACTGGAATAAACTTGAATACTCTTCAGTAAACTTTCTCTTTCTGAAAACTTGCATAGAACTGAATGACTGGAATAAACTTTCTTTTCTAAAAACTCGAATATTTTCCCTAATCGGGATATGATAGAAATTTGGATGCTGACACCCTGCTCCAGTGACGTAGCACTCAGCAGTTGTGGATACTATAACACTCAGCAGTTCAAGATACTGCCAGATGGGAACACTGAACTCCGTATGTAGGAGAAATTTCATTTGAACTCTGTATTGAGATTTCAATAATTCCAGACGTGGATCGACGATGATCAGTCGCCGCTTCCAGGTCCACCGCGGGTCTTCTCTACTAGTAGAAGGATAAAAACTCCATCCGTAATTACCCTCAGGTAAAAGCTCCATCCGCAATTACCTTGGATGAAAGCTCCATCCGCAATCATCCTGAATGAAAGCTCCATCCGCAATCATTCTGGCGCAAGTTGGGCCAAATTCAAGTTCCCCGGGCAAATGCCCGTTCAAAGATCGCACTGGGATCCTTTGGTTACTCCCAGAATCAATCGGAAGTTAACCCATTAACCCATTTTGGCTCTTAGCCGGACTTTCACAATCCCTGGTTACTCCCGAACAATGGGAAGCTAACCCATAAGTACATACTGGCCTATAGCCGGAAACTCAGGTTGAGCGACAAATAGTCTTCATGAAATCGAGATTGAATCTTTTACTCTGACAGTTCTTTTGAGTTTTGAGAGTTTAAAATGAATAGCAGTTACAAAAATCAGGTTCCCCGTCTTTTGGATAGTGAGCGAGCATTTAAGTCTTCTCAAAAGACAGACTTAAATGGAAAAACATTGTTTTGGGAACCTCTTTTTGATTTGAAAATAATTAATAATATTTACTAAATAAGTAACCTTAAACGAATATTTGAAGATAATATTCATTAAGTAAGCATCCCTCAAATGAATATTTGAAAATAATATTCATTAAATAAATAAATAATCCTCGGATGAATATTCAAAAGTAATATTCATTCAATAAATAAATAATCTACAAATGAATATAAATAATATTCTGTAAGTCGATAATCCTCAAATGAATATAAATAATATTCTTAAAATGAACATTAATAAATAATATTCTTAAATAAAACAATTAACCCTCGAATAACAGTTACCCGATATCTTTATCGGAAAATAACCTTTATCATATACAAATATAATCCCTTCTGATCTTTCAAGAAAATCACACGCCCTTATCCTAGGGCAAATATAAAATCCTGGCTTATAGCTGATATCCCATATCTAGCTTAGAAGCCAATTACCAAATCATTTCCAAGTAATAACCTTCGAATGAGGTAATATTCAAATAACATTCCTCAAATCATTTCCAGGTAATTAATACTTTCTAGAAATATAATTAATGTTTATTAATAGCAGTCCTCAAAATAATTAGTACACTGCCGCTGGAATCCCTCCGGGTTTCCACGGCTATCTCTATATCTCAAAGTACTGACTCCCGGTCTAGAGTCGGAAACAAGAAGTATGCTCTTATCTCTAGAGCTACAAGGTACACCGGTTTATAACTACTTTATCTTAAAGCTCATATATAAACCAAAATCAAACTCTATTTTATACAATATATAACATGTATCGCAAAACTGTATAACTCCACACATGGCAAAAGCAGTAATATATAATCAATACTTCAAAGTATAGATTTAGAAAACTTGCATCTAGTATATGCATACTTCAAAATATGGTTTTAGAAACTTGCCTGATGCTCGAGAAGTGATAGGGGTTCGCGATGATGTCGGACAACCTAGACAAAGTCAAACGAAAACACACGGTTAATCCCCTCGATAAACCACTTATAACTCAATGCTTAAACACGTAAGCGAAACACAACCAAAGCATTACTTGCTCGTTCTAGCGTCACACTAAGTCCATGTTATTCGTCAAATACTTATATCATAAGTTTGGTTCGAAATCCATTCTCAAATCCAAGTTATACTTAACCATTTGGAACCTTGGTTTCTAAGTCTCGTTTTCAGTGGTTTTCACTTGCGCGACCTCGACTAAAACATTTTTATAAAATCGAAAAATAATCTTTTTAATCCGAATCGTTTTCGTGAGCCTTCCTATCTGTCTCTAGTATTATTCCTCAAAGTTTCACATTTTAATATGGCTCCGAAGTGGTCCAAATATAGCCTCAAAGTTGCTGAACAGAGATGAGTCATTCTTCCGAATGGCGTTTACTAAAACTCACTTTTCTCCTAAACCGTAAATCGTATAGACACGATATTTATACCAAAACAAACTTTAAAACAAGACCTACATGTTCATGGTCAGTTCTGTTCAAAAATATTACCAGACCAGTTCGGAATTCTTGCTCAAAACAGCCTTAAATCAAATGGGCATTACGACGGCTATAATCGTAACGTTTTCCATTTTCAAAACACACCCAAATCAATACCAATCAATCCCAAACTCACCATCCACCTTATACACCCTCCACTCAGTCAAATCCTCCATGAATAATCACAACAAAATTCATAACCCATCCTCCAAACTCAACCAACAATTTATCTAATTACTTAATCATGCTTTTAACTTTACATAAACATCAAAACCATTTCGAAACTCATACAAACAAAAGGGGCAGAGGTTTTATACCTTCTCCAAGCTTGCTTGCTGCTATATTCCTTATGTAACCTTAGATCCTTGCTTAATACAACCTTTGGAAGCTACAAACTCAATATCCAAAAACAAAACAAAACACAAGTTACTATTCATCATCTTCTCCGACTGTTAATCACTGAAATCGAAGGGTAAATCACAGAGGTGAGGCGAGCGCTTACCATGGTTGCGTAGAGCTTCTTGAGAGCTTCGATTTGAGTGGTGGAACGCCAAAAACGGACCACGGAATCTCAAGTTACGATCATTTCTTTCTCTCCCATTTTTCTTCTCATTTCTCTCCCGAATTTTCTTCTCATTTCTCTTTTCTTTGTCTTGATAATAATGATAAGGATGCTGATTTTGTGTTTAAAAAGGTGGTGAGTCATAGCTCTTAGCTTGTGACACTTGTCCAACATGCATTGGTTTAGCTAAAGTAGCTTTACTGGTTCGTTTTCCTTTCACATGGATGATCCAATGTTGCATTCCTCGAATCAATCTTGTTACATGTTACTTCCATGTCTAAATTTAATCCTGTAAATATTGTCTTGCTTCTCTTGAAACGATTCAAAATATTTTCTAAAGGGCGAATAAAACTCTATGCGGTTCTCGCAGTGAATAGTAACTATTCATTATTCACTTCCACAATCGAATCCTTAAATCGACTTTAATAAATAATAAAATTCCAAAATATTAAATTCTCCAATCCTCAATTTTAATATCTCATTTCTTGAATATAATAATATATAATTTGCTGCCCGGTCAAATACTGTACCAAAATAAAATTTGGAATTTCTGAATTCCGATCGTCTTTGCATTCACTTATTTACTCCGTAGATCACTAATATGACTTTGGAATATCCACACTACGTCTCGTACATAGGTGGCATGAAAAATTTTCTTAACCCTCAAAATCACTATTCATCCACCAAATCACTATTCACTGATACACTTAATCATAATCAGAAAAGTTTTAAATTTTTCCAAAAATTCGGGTTATTACAGGTAAGATCAGAATCTGTCCAAGAACAAGGTGGTGGAGCAAAATAAGTGCCTACATCTCAAGGGGAGCATGCATCTCAGGGGTAGTCTGGGAGTAAGGGGGTCAGGAAGAAAGGGTGAGCAATTTGCAGAACAACAAGGAAGTGGAGCTGGCAACCTATTTGAATATGAAATTGATGGGGAGAAAGTATTAATGTCTAAAGAAGTATTAGAGGAAATGCAAGGAAAATCAAAATCTAAAAGACCAATACTTCCTCATGTATCAATAAGAGAGCCAACTCCTCAACCTTAGGAAACTGCATTACAAAAGATGTGGAGAGAAAAGGAGGAGCAGAATAAGTTGGGGAAAGGCAAAGGGAAACTGCCTGAATACTGCAATTCACCATCTATGTGGACTGAGGGAACTGAAATTGATCAGGAAGAGGCAAATACCCTAATGGTGGATTACAGGGAGAGCACACTGCACAATCAGGATGACCAGTTCATCAGGATAGTTGAGGAGGTAATGAGGGAGCCAATGTAACACCCCCAGACCCGGGGTCGGAGATCTGGGTTGTCACGATCCCTTGTTCCGTACAAACACTTAATACTTGAACTATAAAACAATAAATCATCACACATGGTGACCCCACCATCAATATACTCACGCCAGTTATGTCTCAGAAACGAACTTACAATACAGTAGTCATATGATCCACAAATTAAAGTTATTACAACCCAAAAGTAAAATACTGCAACCTACTACCAGTATGATTTCTATGTGAAATCATAAGGTAGCGCAAAAGTTTGTTCTTGTTCATTAATATACATAAGTGATACTTATAATAAAACCGGAGCAACAAGAGTTACACTCCGAACCAACTCAGGACTTCTACCTGATCAACTGTAACAACCATGCTACAGGCGGCCTGTATGTCCCTGACGCGCTTCCGAGCGGTACGACGAATCCTGGCCATCTACTCTAGCTGTTGTGTTGTGATATATATATGTATAGAAAGAAAAAGCAAGAGTGAGCACTCGGCCCAGCAGTAATACAATACAGCATAAGCATATAAGTAAGCTTATATCATAAAGGAAAACCTTTAAAACTTCATTCGTATACATAATGATATATTTATTTCTCTTTTCCTCAAAACATACCATACAGTACTACTACTGTATGAGGAACATCATTACTTATTACTGTCACATTATCAGTAACTCAGCGCCTAGGCTTTTGTTACAATGTGCAGCTCAACTCCAATTGGAGGGAAGGGAATGTACTGGAACACCCGATACACGGTGATCAGCCGTTGTATCGTAACTTTTCTTTTCTACTAGTAGAAGGACGACTTCATGTTCGGTTATCACCCTGACCACATATGGTCCATTGTGCTAAGAGATCACTACCTCGGTGCCTATTTTTCATCACCGGGCAAGCCTTAGCACTCAAGAGATCACTACCTCGGTGCCTATTTTTGATCACCGGGCAAGCCTTGATAAATTTGGCACTACCCCGGCACCTATTTCATTGTCGTGTAGGCCTTTCCAATTCCCATGATGAAAAACATTAATGAAAGGGAAATCGGAATTAAATTCCACATTTCCCAAGTACGAATGCTTGTCAAAACTTTGTAACCGTTTAGAACACCTTACTCCAGAGAAATTGAAAGGAGTAAGTCAAAGTGTGGGTTGACATTAGTCAACGAGACTACCGATGATTACTACGTATTTTGAAATCATGACCAGGGAGTTTATTGAAATTTCAGAGTTCAACGAGCTTGAAACACTCTACTTGAATGGGGGAGCAATCCCCTAGTTATAAGTATTCTAGAGGAACAGTGGAAATAAACCCCGTCCTCGAATTCTTGAACTAGATTCCCGGTTTTCGATGAGTTGAAAAAAAATACTTATTCGCATTTAATTGCCTTTAAATATCTTAAGATAATAGTTGGGAATCTCTAATTGTAATATCTTTTCTGAAAATCAGAAAAATTATATTTTTGTGTAAATAATAGACCCTTTGATCATATAATAAGGTTCTATAATTTTAAATCATTTTTGGAATATTTAGTAAATACCCAATTAATAAATATTAAATTATTATTCAATGTAACTACTTAAGTGAATATTCAAAATAATATTCACTTAATTAAATAATAATCAATTAATAAATATTGAATTATTATTCAATATAAACACTTAAGTGAATATTCAAAAATAATATTCACTTTAATTAAATAATATTCAAATAATATTTATTATAATATTATTTAAATATTTCACCTTAAATATCCCACAATATAGATATTGGAATATTTAATAAATATTTAAAATATAACCGTCCCTGGAACCTTCCAGCTTTTGACAGTAGTTTAAAACAAAATAATAATTTGACTCCCGGTCTAAGTTTTAAAACCATCGTACAAGTGCTCTATACTTAGAGTCTTTAATCTTTAACCTTGGTATATATCTAGTACTTAGCTAGCATATAAACCTTATACCTTATACAGCTTTTTACAAAGCAAAAACAGTTTTACGTTATTTCACAGCATAAAGCAGCATATATAACAATACCACAACATATATCACAACAGCATCATTATATGGTATAGGGTTTGAAAACTTGCCTTGGGGTCTTGGTGGTGTGGTAGTGGGGGCTTGAGAGTTTGCGTGTCGATCTATAACAAGATACATAATTCACAGTCAGTCCCCTTGAACCATTTAATGTGCTATAACTCAAGCACTACAGTTCTACCAATGAAAATTAAACGTCTCGCTCTTGGTCATCTATAACCTCGTAACATTCCGTAAACTTCTAAGTCAAGAGCTTGGGTGAAAACCATTCACAAATCCCAAGTTCTTTTACTTTACCATTTCCTTGTTTTAAACCATCCCCTTAAGGGTATTTCACTCGCGCAACCTTCGTTCGCGTATTTTTATAAAATCACCAGCTCATCTTTTTAACTCGAACCCTTTTAGGTTTCATTTTCTAATTATACATACTAGTATCCATTTTAATATCTCAATCCAACTCCAATTTTAAAGGGCTTGATCCCTATCTCAAAGTTCATACAATGAACTATCTAGTTACGCGAAACCGCTTTTACTAAAACGGGCGTTTCTCTTAAACCGTAAATCAAAACGATACGATTCTTTCGCTAAAATAATCTAGGAAACAGAGCCTACATGCTAATGGTCAGAAACCTCAAGTTTATGCCCTGTTTTGCAATCATAGTTTCTGTCTAAACTACCTAAGTAAAATCTGACATGGTAACGACGCTTATGCGTACTTCCCGTATTTTTAAACACTCAATCCAATCTACAATCAACCATCAACCAACCACCAATCAAACTCAAACTTATACTACCATTTTTCTGTCCAAACAAGGTCACACTCTAATTCACAAGTTCATCCACAAATCAACCATCAAACATGCTTAAAATCATGCATACATGCTTTATTCTAACATAGTTCCAATCAAACACTTCTAACTTACTAGATCAAGCAAAAATCTTAAAAAAGAAAGAAGTTTATAACTTCCTTGGATCTTAACAAAGGCTATATATGGGTGATATATCCTTCCTTGCTCCTTAACTATGTTACTCAAACCTAAAATCATCAAAACAAAACAAGATTCTATGAGGTTACTATTCACATCACTATTCATCATCATCTTTGCATCCATTTTTGACCAAGCTATCATACATGGATGAGGCTAAGATTAGAGATCTACCTTGGATATTGGAAGGGGTGATTTAGAGCCCAAGATCAAGAATTATGGTTGAGTGGAAGTTGGAGCAAAATGTTTAAGCCCTTGGTTGAAGAAAATAGCCGAATGGTGTGTTCATCTTGGATGCATCTCTTTTTGATTTGTTTTGTTTGTTTTCTTTCCTTTTTCTTTTGTCTAATTAACCTTTAACACTTTGTAATTAAATTGTGTGGCTAATAACAAGGCTTGTCATCAATGACAAGGCAAAATTTGAACTTGTGGTGGTGGTGAATGTGGTGACAAGGTGGTGATTCATCACCTTGTCATCACTTTGTCATGCTTCTGTCATTTCCTTGCATCATGCTTATGTCACCCTTTGCATCCTCAATCCTCTTATATATTGCACTTGATGATCTCATATAATACTCCTCCTTTGGTTAGGGTTTAATCCAAAATTTATTACGCTTTTGTTTTGCGATAGTTTCAAGTGGTTTTAAAGACGTTTCTCTGTACCAAAGCTAGGGTACTTCCTTTATCCTTCCATTACCTTTGTCTAATATATAATCTTAGATTTCTCTCCTTGGTTTAAGATATGATCATGGATTTCTCATTCCACATACTTTCTTAAAACGATCAAATCAATTCATCCTTAACTGTCCAGTGAATAGTGATTTAAAACTCGGAGGGGAATCTTCTGATTCTGATCGCGTTTACATTCTTTTATTCTTCCTATACATCAATAATATCACTTCGAAACATTCATTCCATGTCGTCTACACAGTGTGGGCTGAAAAACTTTTCGTTAGCAAATTTACTATTCATCAGTGGAAATTCACTATTCATCAAGGTTTTAATTATTACAAAAATTTGGGATATTACAGTCTCCCCTACTTAAAAGGATTCCGTCCCGGAATCAGATCAAAATAGATGAGGGTACTTTTCTAGCATTGCGCTCTCTAGTTCCCAAGTGGATTCTTCAACATTATGATTTCTCCACAAAACTCTTACCAGCTTTATAACCTTATTCCTTAGCACTTGATCCTTGCGGTCAATGATTTCTACCGGTTGCTCTATATAGGACAGGTCTGGTTGTATATCTACTTGTTCGTATCCCACCACGTGTCTGGCATCCGGATTGTACTTCCTTAACATGGACACGTGGAACACGTTGTGAACTTGCTGCAGGTTTGGGGGCAAGCCTAGCTCGTAAGCTACTTCCCCGATACGTCTCAAGATCTCGAACGATCCAATATATCTGGGGCTCAATTTCCCTTTCTTTCCGAATCTCATCAATCCCTTCCACGGAGATACTTTCAACAGCACAAGATCTCCCACTTCGTATTCTTTGTCCTTTCGGGCCAAGTCTGCATATTTCTTCTGTCTGTCTTGGGCTGCTACCAGCCGTCCTCTTATAAGGTCTATTGCATCCTTAGTCTGTTGGACCATTTCGGGTCCGAGCATTTTTCGCTCTCCAACTTCATCCCAATACAAGGGTGATCGACATCTTCTTCCATACAAGGCCTCATACGGGGGCATCACGATACTTGCATGAAAACTGTTGTTGTAGGAAAACTCTATCAGGGGTAGGTGATCATCCCAATTTCCTTTGAAATCTATGGCACAAACTCTCAACATATCCTCTAAGGTTTGGATAGTCCTCTCACTTTGCCCATCCATCTGGGGATGGTAAGCGGTACTCATGTTTAGACAGGGGCAGTAACTAGCCTCCTTTTCAATTCCTGAAAACTCTTTTCACATTTCTCAGTCCACTCAAACTTCTCAGTCTTTCGGGTCAGTCGGGTCAGTGGGGCTGCTATCTTGGCGAAATCTTTCACAAATCTTCGATAATACCCGGCTAAGCCTATAAAACTTCTCACCTCAGTCGGGGTGGTCGGTCTGTCCCAATTTGAAACGGCTTCTATCTTAGCAGGGTCAACTAGCACTCCATCACTGCTGACTACATGGCCTAGAAACTGTACTTCTCTCAGCCAAAATTCACACTTGGAAAACTTAGCATAAAGTCTTTCCTTTCTCAAAGTCTCTAACACTATTCTCAAGTGTTCTGCGTGTTCCTCCTCTGTCTTGGAGTAGACTAAAATATCATCAATAAAAACTATGACACACTTGTCCAAGTATTGCTTAAAGACTCTATTCATTAGGTCCATGAAGGCTACTGGGGCATTCGTCAGCCCGAACGACATTACTAAAAACTCATAGTGCCCATACCTCGTGCGAAATGCAGTCTTGGGTATATCTTCAGGTTTTATCTTTAACTGGTGATATCCAATTCTCAGGTCAATCTTGGAGAAGTAAACCGCATCTTTCAATTGGTCAAACAAATCATCAATCCTTGGTAAAGGATATCAGTTCTTAATGGTCAACTTGTTTAGTTCTCGGTAGTCTATACACAATCTCAAACTACTATCCTTCTTTTTCACAAACAGCACTGGTGCACCCCATGGTGACACGCTGGCTCTTATCATTCCCTTATCTAGCAATTCCTGCAATTGACTGGCTAACTCTTTCATTTCTACCGGAGCTAACCTGTACGGGGCCTTTGAAACCGGCGCCGTCCCTGGAGCTAATTCGATAGCGAATTCTATCACATAAGCTAAGTAAGCCTCACACCCATGCCGCAACAACCTCTTGGTTTGGGCCATGGTTAAAAACTTACGGGTTTGTCGTTGTCCCTTGAACACGACCTCCCGCCCTTCGGACTTTTTAATCCAAACTTTCTTTCTTTCACAATCTATCTGAGCACCATTGCTCGACAACCAATCCATTCCCAGAATAACATCAAATTCCCCTAATTTAAATGGAACCAAATCTACACGAAACTGTCGACCTTCTATTACTAGGCTACAGTCTATGTGTATTTCATCAACTGGAATTACTTCCCGATTTGCTATTTCTACCTCTAATACTTCTTTTAATGGTTCCGCCCTAAGTCTTAACTGACTCGCGAAATCCCTCGAAATAAAAGACTTGGTAGCTCCCGAATCAAATAAAACATTTGCATTGACGGTGTTGAGTAAAAGGGTACCTGCTATCACATTAGTGTCCCTTACGGCGTCTTTCACCGTCATGTTGAAAGTTCTAGCAGTTGGGGGCTTGTTAGAGGCGGCTCCACTGATTCTCAAGCCGGTAGGGTTTGCCATAGGGCAGTCTCTTTTCACGTGTCCTAATTTTCCACATTGAAAACACTTCTGATCGTTTCGGGGGCAAGCGCTGGAGTAATGCCCTGTTTTGTTGCACATGAAGCAAGTTACCGACTTTAGGGCACATTCTCCCAGGTGTTTTCTTCCACAAGTCTTGTAGTCAGGTAGTGGGGGTCGAGGTTGATTAAAACACTCCAGTCTGTCTGCCGCCCTGGCTTAGACTCTTATTCTCTGGTTTCCTGAATCCTGAATTCCTTAATGGCTGAGACCTGGTCCCTCCTAATGTCCTTACTGGAAAGCTCTTGTTCACCGAGCTTCCTCCTTGACTACCAAACTTCCTCTTTTTCTCTTCTCTTCCTTTCTGACTTTGCTCACTACCTGCTTCCACTATGGTTGCCTTTTGCACTAACGACGCATAGTCCGTTAATTCCAACACTGCTACCCTATTCTGAATCCATTGTTTCAGCCCTTGATGAAACCTTCTTGACCTCTTCAAGTCAGTATTGACAAAATCTGGCACAAACCTAGACAATTCAGTAAACTTGGCCTCATATTCTGCCACAGTCATGTTATCCTGTTTCAGTTCCAAAAACTTCCTTTCCATTTGTGCTTCCATGAACACAGGGAAATACTTTTCCAGAAATAAAGTAGTAAACCTTGCCCAGGTAACAACGGTATTTGTTTCTAGGTTTTTCTTTGATTCCCACCAGTAGTTAGCCTCCCCTTTCAGGAGGTATGTAGCAAAGACGGTCTTTTGGGTTTCCTCAATGCCTAGGATTTCAAAAGAATTTTCCATTTCCTTCAACCAAGCTCTTGCCTCAATAGGGTCAGCAGATCCCTAAAATTCCGGGGCTCCTAAAGACTTAAAAGCCTTAAAAGCACTATGCCCCGCAGTATTGGGGCCTGGTGGTGGTGGCGGTGGGTGGTGGTTCAAATTTTGTCGGAGTAGGTGCATAAATTGGTCCATCGGGTTTCTACCGGGAACCTCTACATTCTGAGTACTCTCATACTCTTCCTCTTCGTAGTCCTGATCATCAAACTCATTGTAATCATCATCCTCTCCGCTCCCTTCATACTCACCTTCCTCATGGTTCTGTTCTTCCATCTCGTGGAAGTCTGGGTTTTCTTCCTCATTATGATAGTTTTGCCTTTCATCCCCCTGGTTAACACTGCCCTGAGCCGCAGAATTGGCAAGGCGTGCTCGTGTTCCCATACGTCGGGGTGGCATTTTCCTGATATTTTTAAGCAAAACTTTTATTATTAAAACCATTTGTTCCTTTTTAAAATATGTGGTTGAATCAATTGAGTCCTTGGTGAAAATCTTGGAAATCATCCTTGCTCACACAAAACTCTTTTTATAGGAATTTTTTTTTTTTGTCAAAATGGGGGTTGCACAGTTTATATGTCAAAACTAATAACTTGTAAAACAATTGCAATAGCAGGGGATATCAAATCTTAAAACTGAAAGCTTTATCGAAACTGAAATGCATGAATATATACATTAGTGACATAAAGTCACGAGATGCTGAGTCAAAGTTCCATCAAAAGCGAACACATCGCTGAAATACATCATCCCTACAACAGTCAAAAGCTAAGTACTACCAGTCAACCTGTCAACATCTGCTACGTCAGTCTGATTAGCCTATCTCTAACTCAGAAAGGATACTACTATACATCGGAACCATCCCACAAAAACTGGCACTACTAACGGCCGTCTGAGTTTAGAGAACTAAGCTATCTATCACCTATCAAGTCTCCCCCTCTGAGCGGGTCAGATTCCTGACACGCGCCATAGCATCTGCCCAAATCCTCTCTATAGCTAGTCGGGGTACCAGTCCCTCAGCAATAACAGACATGCCTCTCATGTGGACCATAGCTCGCCACTCGATGTGGGAAATCTCAAGTCTCATCTCCATAGGAGTCATAAACCTCATCCCGTTCTGATAAGAACGACGGGTCTCTCTCTCTGCAGCTAACTGTCTCCTCAACTCATCAGCTCTAGCCTCTGCCGCTGCCGCTGCCAAGTCAGTGGTCAGCCGGCCAATCATCCAATCATGGATCACAGTAGGTACTCCAGTAGGTGAGGGAGGAGGTGTGTCTGGATCAGTCATAGCCTGGTCCTCCTCATATCCCTCAGGGGCAAGATCATAGTCATCGTCTGATGGTAACGGGCTCAATGGGGGGCACAGGAGGGGTAAGGACTCTCATAATAGGCAGAGGGTACATCCTGATGCCTCCTCGGCTAGCACTATCCTCAGAAGTCTCATCATCATCCGTAGTAACTACATCAGGTACAATCTGATCCCCCTCAGTGGAATCATCATCATCAGTCGAATATCCCTCAAGAGAGAGAACAGGAGAAGTAGGAAAGTCAAACACAGTCGTGGGGTCCTCTTCCGGATCCTCGTCCGGGTCTGTTAGGTCCAAAGTATCGTAGAAGGGGGGGGGTTGAATACGATACTCACAAATAATTCAATTTCGTTCGCGGATTAATCTTTCAGTTCTATAACGAAATCAAACACACCAAACCAAATCAAGTTTCGGGGAATATATCTTTTTATAAATATAAACCTCGAGGGGTGCTACAATTTCTAATCCGTAGATTAGCTTCAATGAGTTTAAGGTTACACAAATACAAAACAATGATCAAGTTCTGAGCACTATTAATTTCTCTGATAATTTCTCCGGCTCAATTCTCTCTCTCAGTAATGTCTCTGTGTTGAATGCCTTAACTGAAGAAGACACACTCTTCTCTCAGTATTAATTGTAGTCTTCAATTGAAAAACCATCGAACCAAACTTGAACAAACAATCTTGGTCGTTGGATCTTCATCAACCTGTCAGACAAAGAATACTTTTCACCTGCTCCACAATTTAAAAACCATCGAATGGTTTGAAAAACCATCGAATGAAATAAATCATTTTACCATTCGATAGTTTTTAAAACAAAACTATCGAATGCCAAATTGATTCATTTTGGTTTACTTTGAATCACTTTTCATTCCATTCGATAGTTTTCTAAATAGAAAAACTATCGAATCATTTTCTTGTCTTTTGACTTTTAATGATTACTCTGAGCTCCTGGGTGTTTAAGTAATAGACTGTATCAATTTCTTCTGAGACGATAAAACAACTTGATCTTCTTAGTGCCGTCACCTAGTGCAACTGGTCTGGTTCACAGATGAATAACAATTGATCAATTCTTATTTTATGTCTTCAATTCAATGCTGCTGATAAGTCCTTTGTCGTTCTGGTTGCTTCATTTAAATCACTGGAATCCCGTGGTACTTAACCCTAAATCATTCACATACTTTTGTCGTCTTGAAAGTCTTGTTTCTTTTGCTGTCAGTGAGGCTTGAACATTTTCATGAACTTCTTTCCATGACCTGTTTACGGACTTCAAGAATACATAACGTATTTTGATTTTTTGAGTTTACCTTTTCTTCTTTGATTCTGGATTCCTGTGCTTCTGTTAATACTATTGTCTGTCTTGTCCTTTGTTGAGTTGTAGTTATCTCTTTTACATCTTATATTACATTATGCTTTACAATCTCCCCCTATTTGATTAGAGTTCGACAAGCAAATACTTCGAGGATAACTCAACTAACTAAGGAAACATGAAACTAATTAAAGTAAGACAGCGTAATAATATTAAATGCATTCTGGATCAGATATATATACATTTCCAGATTTCATAAATCAAAAAACAATTAAACTTTATACAATGAAGTTGCTCCTCTAGTCTGAGCTGATAGTTCTTTTGTTCTTTGCTTCAATCTTCAGTCCATTCCAATCTCACCTTCTTCAATCATTGGATCGGAGTTAGCAGCTTGATAATCAATCACTGATAGATAGTGCAGTGGTTCTCCAGGTTTAAGGATTGCTCCTTGGATGTGTCTTCCAATATATTCAACCTCTTGACCCACTCCAGCCCATAACCATGCAATGTTAACATCTTTCTTGTTTAGCTTTGGCATGTTTGGCAGTCTGGTATGCACTTCCTATCCTCTTTCCACTCTTTTCCTATAGTAAGGAACATTCTCCATTAGAAATCTTCTAAGAGTGTCTGCTGCTTTGTCCTTCTCCGTTGATGAGAATCCAGTGGATCTAAGATACTTCTCAACTGAGATTAGATAGTTGCTTGGGTAGTCTCTCAGTTTGTCCTCAGCAAAATAGCAGATTCTGAACAAGTCATTCGTCATGAATCTAACCATTGGAGGATCTTCAGTAATCTCTGGACCGACTTTCATCACGATCTCCTTAACATGCTCACGGAGCAGTTCATTTAGCCTTGTAGTTCTTTGGATCTTGATGAGTATAGCCTGCAATTCTGTATATGTCCTCTGTTCTAAAAACTTAGTGGAAATCACAAATGTACCTTTCTCCAGAAAACTGATTAATAAGCTCCAGGCACCATTTGCTTTAACCCCAGCATTCAGACAGATTATAGAGCTTCTCAGTGCTTTAAAGTAAGTCTGATCTTCAAGATTAGCACTTCTGATGTCCTGAATAATAACTTCCACCTCAGCATTATCGTTGACTTCTAATCCGTCTTCAACTCCGCAAAAGGTTTTATAAGCCATTTCCCATTCAGTACCATCTTTCTTTGCCAGATCTATCATCTTCTTCTTCCTCACTTCATTATACACTTTGAATCTCTTCAGTTTTTCACTCCTCAGAATTGCTTGCTGTTTCTCTTTCTCAGCTTGCCTGGCATCTATTGCAGCTCTCTGAGCTCTTATTGCTTCCAAGGCAGCTTCTTCTTCAGGTGATAGAGAATTTGCTTCTTCTTCCATAATATCCTCCCAGATTGGATGTTCAACGGGCTCTGGATAATATGGCTCATGCTCCTCTTGATTAGGTTGCTCATGCATGACCTCAAATTCCTCTTCACTCTCCTTCTCTTCTTCTACAAGTTCCTCTATCCAGTACTGTCTGATAGGAATAGCTTCAACTGTCTCCCAAACTCCCCATCCATCCTTAGGCTTCTCTTTCTCCCCTTCTCCAACTTTCTCCCCCTTAGTTGAGGAATCCTCGATAAAAGCATCCTCAGCATAAAAGGTAGTAGAAGGATCAGGTTGCTGATTTGAAGGACCAGGTTGTCCAGATTGTTGGTTCTTCAGCATACTCCAGATAGACTCTACTCCGACACCCTGATTCTCCAAGAAATCCATAATCTGCTTATTCATTTCATTCATAGAAGCTAGCGACTGGTCAATGTCCTCCAATCTTGAGTTGGTAGTCTTTTCCATATGATCCAGCCTCTTGTTTAGCTTAGACTCCACTCTTGAAAGGGTATTCATTGCATCTTTTACCCGCGTTTGACCATCCCGGATAACCAGAACGTCTTCCTTCAAAGCTTCTTGTCCTTGTTGCTAAGCAGTTACTTCATTAATGAATCCATCTTTAAGTTCCCTGACGTCCATCCTCAACTCGACCAGTTCCTCCATAGCTTCCTTCTTTAAGGAGTCCACTGCCTGCTTCGTACCTGTTATAGTGCCAGATGCACTGCCAATGATCCTGAATGTTCTTCTGGAATCAGCTGCAGCCAAGTCAACCTTCTCTTGAATAGTCTTTAAAGAAGCATTGGCTTGACTAGAGGAGATCCCTTGGTCAAAGGAAGGTCGCAGTGGAACCTTGAATAATGGATTTCCGTCTTTATCACGAACTGTCATCTCCTTGAGGGAAGATTGAACTTGTAGCTCTCTTTCTGTCGGTAACAGCAAATCATCGATATTTGGAAGGGTTAGGGTGTCACTCCTCACATTTGGCTCTGGGTGTACACTCAACGTTTCTGTCGGTGTTTGAATCATTTTTCCTTTCCCACTCAGGCCAGGTGTAAGTGTTTTTGTTTCACTCAAATCCTTAGTGCTGATTGTACCTGCAGAAGAAAACACCGTAGCCATCCTTAAGGAGGTCACCGGTGGTGCAATGGGGCTTCGCAAGTCCCCGTCCTTGGATAAACCAAGTTGCTGATCATCCGTGGATGATGTATCCTTAGAAGGATCTAGAGTTTGAATCTCTAGGGGGTTAGAAACAGGCTCTATTAACAGCAGAGATTCTGAATCTTCCCCAATAGTCTGTGAAGACTTTACCTCAGTTGACTTCTCAATAGTAATTGATTCATCGTCAACGAGTTGCCGATCTGCACCTACGTCAGACCCTTTACCCGCAGGATCCAGATATGTTCCATCTGGGGAGGTAGACAATGACCCTTTAGATTGTACATTTAGGTCAAAGCCTTCTCTCGACGTCTGTGAAGACCCTTGGTTCGTAGAACCTTCAACCAGTGAACCTGACCGTAATATGGTCGGAACACCAGTTGCTTCCGTCAATTCTTCCTTACCTGATTGAGCTAATGGTTCAGATATAGCTTTCGTTAGCGTAGCCCAATCAGCATCAGAAAAGTCAATAAAGGGCGCTTTGGAAGTTTGAAATAAAGTATCAACAGTTGCCTCGGTTTCTGTTCGTCTCCTTTTAGAGGAAGGCAGAGCTGCTGTTGAAGGGTGTATCTCCTTATGTGGTGCTGCTAATGCACTATCTCCCTCTACACTCACGGATGTCTGAATATTGGGTATAGGAGGAGAAGGAGGCTCGTTTATTGTTTCATTTGACTCTTCCAAAGGCTCTTCGACTGTGGTTAGAGGTTGTGGGTTTGCAACCTCCTGGTCTTGAATGGCCACTGAGGGCTCTGGATCAACATCCATAGGTTCAGGTGCCATTTCAGGTTGAGGTTGAGGAATATTACCTTCAATTACATGTTCCCCTGGGGGTAGAAGTGGTAGGGGCACCGTTCTTAGATATTCAGTGAGAACAGTGGACAGAAAGCTATAAGAAAGAAAAAAGAAAAAGCGCGCTCCCTGGAAGATAGTTGATCTTCCTGATGAGAGAGGTTATTGCATTGCTCTTCATTCTCATGCACTCCTGGTTGGCTTCACCTTCAAATATCTCCCGTTCATCATCTGTTAAGATATCATTGAGAATTAGGTGTAGGAACCTAGGATAGAAACAAAGCACATCTTCATCTATGCCCGTTCTTTCATCCAGTGGTCCCATGCATATGATTACTTGATCAATCAGTAACCGTCCAATGTTAATATGCCTATTGTTGGCAATGGCAAACCCTATCTTTTGAAGGAATAAGGGAATACCATGCAGATTTGTTAGCTTGGCAGTAAAAACATGGATTAGGGTATGAAAGAAAAAGTTCCATGCTTTTGGCAAGTAATGCTTAAGGAACTCTCCCACAAAGAAGTTAGGTTGTTGACTTCTAATGAGAGTGAAGAAAGCATGTATCTCCTCAGTTGTGGGATCCGGAACAAGGTTTTCTGTAGGAAAATGTAAGATTTGATTAAAATCATGTTCCGTCACCCTTATTGTTCTGCCCCCTGGCACAACAAAACCGAAGGACCTTACGTTATTCTCACTTGTATCCGTGGCGGTTGTGTACAACGCAGTCAATTGATCGATGCAAAGGACCACGGGAGTACTCACAACATATGCCACTAATGAACGTGAGTTCAGAAACTCCGCCCATGCACGAAACTGTAATTTCGTTATGGATTGCAAGTTCTGAAACGAGACATGATTAGTTTTGGTTACGATAAATTCTCCAGCCATTATGTTTCAAATTTCCAGAAAATCAATTTTAAACCAAAACTAAAATTTACCACTTAAATTTAATTAATTATTAATAATTAATCAAACTTATCACAAAATTCCTTAAAACTAAAATACCCCTTTTTCTTTGAAATACACAAGTTCAAACACACTCCAAAATTAGAACCCTAATTGTTAATATTAACAAATCAATTAGATCAGAAGAACTCAATTGTTTAAAAACAATCAAATTCCAAGAAGTGTACTGTTAACAATTTTCTTTGGTTCAAGAATTTGGTTCGATGGATTCTTCAATAGTTTGTACTAAAAACTTAAAATAATCAAGTTTTCACCGTCAAAAAACGAATTAACAGTGAGAACCAGTACTTTTTTTAAGATTTTCTTGGTGAAAATGAAGAAACTATCGAATTGTTCTTGACTGTGTGTATGTATCTGTGTATATATAAAAACCTTTCTTAGATCTGAGAATAGAAAAGTAAAAAAAACGTCTAAGGGGTTCTTATATACACTGCAAAACTCAGGGGCATTTTCGTCCTTTCATGTTCGATGGATTTCATTAGTACTATCGATAGTTTTATCCTAGGGGCATATAGGTCAAAAACGGTTCGATAGTTTTTGAAAAACTATCGAATAGTTTAAATTATGGAATGGAGACCGACCTAATAAGAAAAACTATCGAAGGTTTCTGCTTTTAATTAAAATCTATCGAGGTATATACAAAAACTATCGAGAATTCATATATCAAAATTAAGTGAATTCCTTTCGATACTTTTGCAATTCAATTTCAAAAACTATCGAGAATTGTTTTCGATAGTTTTTCCTTTCCTTTTCAAAAACTATCGAAAATTAATTTCGATAGATTTATCTATGTACTTGAAAAACTATCGAATTTCCTAAATTCGATATTTTTTGCTTCTGTCCAAATTTTAAAACCTGTTCTTGTTCTAAAAATCAGACTTTTATTTTCTGTCAAGTTTTATTTTGAATAAATCTTTTAAAATTCACCAAAATCAATTGTTAACAGAAAATTCACAATTTTCTCAGAATGAAATCAACTAAATATCATCGAGTGATATTAATCAATTAAAATCCAATCAATTATGCTGCATTAATCTACAATGTTAAAAACAAAGTAAATTAATTCAAATTAAATAAATGCTTGAATATTTAGAACAAATATTAGAACTTAAATAATTTTTAGAATTAATAACCAATTAAATGCCAGAAGATATATCATCCATAATTATGACATAAAATTAGTATACTAATCCTAACTACGAGAATTGCTCCAGAAAATAAATTCACGAGTCCTAAGGATATAGCAATTCTTAAACTCATGTATTCACCAGGACTCTCTGCAGTTACTGACTTCTAATCAAAATCAATTAGAAAGATTTAACATCACAAGTTCACCAACCAGCTTATTGAAAGTGGATTCATCAAGCGGTTTAGTAAAGATGTCTGCAATTTGATCCTCTGTGGGTACAAAATGTAACTCCACAGTTCCATTCATGACATGCTCTCGGATAAAATGATACCTGATGTCGATGTGCTTCGTCCTCGAGTGTTGCACTGGGTTGTTTGAGATTGCTATGGCACTTGTGTTGTCGCAAAATATAGGAATCTTTGTCAACAAAAGCCCATAGTCATGGAGTTGGTTTCTCATCCACAATATCTGAGCACAGCAGCTTCCAGCAGCAATGTATTCAGCCTCAGCTGTTGATGTCGACACAGAATGCTGCTTCTTGCTATGCCAGGAAACTAATCTTCTTCCAAGAAACTAACAGCTTCCTGAAGTACTCTTCCGATCAATCTTACAACCTGCAAAATCAGAGTCTGTGTATCCAATAAGATCAAATCCTGTATCTTTAGGGTACCAAATTCCAAGATTTGGGGTTCCCTTAAGATATCTAAATATTCGCTTAACAGCTATTAGATGAGATTCTTTAGGATCAGACTGAAATCTAGCACACAAGCATGTTGCAAACATTATATCTGGTCTACTTGCAGTGAGATAAAGTAATGAGCCTATCATACCTCTGTAGCCTGTGATGTTAACCTTCTTACCAGTTTCATCCTTATCAAGCTTAGTGGCAGTTGGCATAGGAGTCTTTGCTGTAGATGAGTCTTCCATTTGATACTTCTTCAGAAGATCTTTGATGTACTTGGACTGACAAATGAATATACCATCTTGTTTTTGGTATACTTGCAGTCCAAGAAAGAATGACAATTCACCCATCATGCTCATTTCATAACGACTCTGCATTAACTTAGCAAATCTCTTGCATAGATCATCATTAGTAGAACCAAATATTATGTCATCAACATATACTTGTACCAATATCAAATCATTTTTATGCTTTTTGACAAAGAGAGTTTTGTCTACAACACCTCTTGTAAAATCATTTTCAAGTAAGAATTCAGAGAGAGTGTCATACCATGTCCTTGGAGCTTGTTTGAGTCCATAGAGAGATTTGAATAGAAAGTACACAAAGTCTGCCAGTTTTGAATCCTCAAAACTTGGAGGTTGTTCCACATACACTTCTTCTTCTAACTCCCCGTTCAGAAAAGCACTCTTCACATCCATTTGATATACCTTGTAATTGGAATGTGTTGCGAATGCCAGAAACATTCTGATGGCCTCAAGTCTTGCTACTGGTGCATAGGTTTCATCATAATCAATACCCTCTTCTTGAGAGTAAGCAACCAGTCTGGCTTTGTTTCTCGTTACAATGCCATCTTCGTCTAACTTATTTCTGAAAACCCATCGTGTTCCAATAACAGATTTTCCCTTAGGCCTGGGTACCAGCTTCCAAACTTTCTGCCTTTCAAACTGATTGAGTTCCTCTTGCATAGCAATCACCCAATCTGGATCATCTAGAGCATCTTCAACTTTCTTAGGTTCTGTTTCTGAAAGAAACCCAGAATAGTGACATTCATTTTGTGATGTTCTCATAGTTCTCACTCCTGTGTCCGGATCACCAATGATCAAGTGAAAGGGATGATCTCTATTCCATACCCTTTGTTTTGGCAGATGCGATCTTGATGATTCTCCTTGTTCTAGATGTTGTGGAGTGTGACTAGTTGATCCTTCTCCTGCTCCCCCTGAGTTATTGACGGTTTGATCTGTTGATTCTGAAGACTGACTAGTGGATCCTGTAGAATGTTGAGGATCTCCACTTTGGTCACCACTTTGTCCAGAATCATTATCATTATGATTATTATTAATAACTGTAACAACTTCAGGTACTTCTTCATTGTCAGAGAGATCTCCTGATAGATTTTCAAATACCAAGGATTCAGAGTTCTCTCCAGTTTGCAGGCCTGGTCTTTTGGTGTCGTTAAATGTTACATTAAAGCTTTCCAACACCTTCTTATCTTCAATCACATATACCCTGAACGCCTTAGATTCCAGAGAATAGCCCAGAAAAATGCCTTCATCTGCTTTGGCATCAAACTTGCCAAGATGTTCTCCATCTTTAAGTACAAAGCACTTTGCACCAAACACATGAAAGTACTTCAGTGTTGGTTTCTTGTTGGCCATTAACTCATACGGAGTCTTTTCATGATCTTTGTTAATCAGGGTACGATTCTGAGTGTAGCAAGCTGTATTCACTGCTTCAGCCCAAAAGTAAGTGGGAAGTTTTGATTCACTCAACATGGTCCTTGCTGCTTCAACCAAGGTCCTGTTCTTCCTTTCCACTACTCCATTCTGTTGAGGAGTTCTTGGTGCTAAAAACTGTCTTGATATTCCTTTCTCTGAGCAGAAATCATTTAGAACTGCATTCTTGAATTCAGTTCCATTGTCTGATCTGATTGTCCGCACAGGTAGCTTAGCTTCCACTTCTATCTTCTTGATGTGATCAATGATTAGTTGTGTTGCTTCATCCTTTGATTGTATGAACAACACCCATGTGTACTTGGAGTAGTCATCCACCATCACCAATGCATATCTATTTCTTGAAAGTGACATAACATTAACTGGACCAAATAAATCCATATGAATCAGCTGTAATGGTTCAGTAATGCTTGTCATTCCTTTGCTTCCATGTGATGCTTTCTTCGACTTCCCCTTTTCACATGCTTCACATAGTCCCTCCTGATTGAATTCCATCAGGGGCAACCCTCTCACTAACTCTCTCTTTACCAAAGAGTTCATAGTTTTGAAGTTCAAGGGTGAGAGCTTCTTGTGCCACAGCCAACTTTGTTCTGAAGATGCCTTTGCATAAAAACATGTAACTTCTCCTTCACTGGTAGAACTTAAGTCAGCTATAAACAAATTTCCTTTTCTCACTCCCAGTAGAGTAAGCTTCTCATCCTTCCTGTTGGTGATCAAGCACTTGTCCTTTCTGAAATCTACATTGTAGCCTTTATCACAGAACTGACTGATACTTAGAAGATTGTGCTTTAATCCTTCAACAAGAGAGATGTTCTCAATGATGACATTTCCAGCTTTCAATTTACCATATCCCGTAGTGAATCCTTTGCTGTCATCTCCAAAGGTCACAGTAGGGCCGGTCTTCTTAACAACCTCTGTAAGCAGGGACTCTTCACCTGTCATGTGTCTAGAACAACCACTATCCAGAATCCACACAACTTTTGAGCTTTTAACCTTACCCTGCAATCACAGATTGATTAAGCGGACTTTGGTACCCAAAGTTGTTTGGGTCCTGAAGGTTTAGATACTTTAACAGGAGTAACATTCAACTTAGTCTTACCCTTCTTGACATTCATAGTATCTGTGGATTTAACATTACTAGTGTTGTTGCTATTATCATTCATCAACTTAAAATAAGCATGCATGATGTTGTACTTACATAGCTAACACTCTTTCTTCCCACAGGGCTCATGATTATCAGGCATGTCAGACATGTTATGCATTTCAGAAGTATTAGCAGTTTCTACTTTAACCTTTTTACATGCATGTGTAAGGTGTCCAACAGAATTACAAATAGAGCACAACTTCCTAGATACAATGGGAGAATATGGAACCATTTCCTGATTAACAATCTTCTTCTTCCCATTCCTGTTCTTTTTAGAACTACTAACTAAGTCACCTACTTCAGTTTTAGGTAATGCAACTTTTACTGAGCTCTTAGGCAACTTAGTCTTTACCTCTTTTTCCTTCAATAAATCCTCCTCAAGCAATTCTTGTCTAATGAAAAGATCATCCTCATGAAAAAGTGGTGGAAAAAGCTTAACAAAAACTGGACAACTAACATTCTTAAGAACATGTGGAGTATTCCTTTTGACAACTGAAGGTGTCACAGGGAATTCCACTATCTTCTTACTAGCTTTCTTGTTATAGTCAAAACCTATAGCAGTTTTATTCTCTATGGCCTGAGTATCAATGATTTCCTTAGCCACTAGAGCGGAATTCTTAAAAGCATTCAGTTTCAAATCTAAATCTGAAATCTGCTTCCTGAGGATAGTCTCTATCTCATCATTACACTTGACCTTGTTTTCTAAGTACGCATTCTTTTGCTTAAGATCTTCTAATGTGACAGCTACAAGCTCTGGTTCTTCATTTTTAGATTCTAGGTTTTTAATCTTAAGAACTAGTTTAGCATTTTCCATTTCTGATGCTAGCATGCTTGTGTGTACATTAAACAATTCTACACTAAGATCTTGCACAGTTTTCTTGTACTCAGAATTAGACATATCAATTGTAGTTAAGATAGGTACCTGAGATGATTGTGGTGATTCCTCTGAAGAGTCAGCCATTAGAGCAACATTTACATATTCCTCCTCTTCATCCGAATCAGTATCATCCTAGTGCTTTCCCTCTGCTATATAAGCTTTCCCTTTCTGCTTTCCAGAGAATGCCTCCAATTGCTGTTTAAGCTTGGCATTCTCTTTCTTCAACTCATCATAAGAATCCTTCTTTCCATAGACATCTTTCATGTCTCTCGCTTGACGAGGCTTCCGGCATTCAGTGGCGAAATGCCCTAACTCATTGCAGTTGTAGCATCTTGATTTGCTTCTATCAATCATGCCAGTCTTGTAGCCTCCCTTAAAGCCTGTACTAGGTGTATAATTGCTCTTCTGGAATCTGTTGGTTGAGCCCTTGAACTTGTACTTAGGGTTTCTCTTGAAACGAATGTGGCTAAACTTTGCAGCTAAGTACGCCATGGTTTTGTCTTCCATTTGCTCAAGCTCTTCTAGGGTGTAGTAATCACTTTCATCAACACCCAGATTCACAGAATCCATTTCTGCTTCTATTATCACCTCCTTTCCAGCTCTAGGGGTTTGAACCTGAATCTCAGAAGTTATTGGTTCATCCACTACAAGTGCTGCTGATCTCACAAGTGCATTGTGCTTGTTCTCCACTGTCCCTGATCCGTAGATTATCACCCTTTGTTCTTGTTCCATCTCATAGGTCTTCAACTTGCCATAGATCATCTCTAATGATATCTTTGTGAAGTCAATTCTTTCCCTAATGGATGATGACTTGTGTTCTACATGATGGGGCAGCGTCATCATGAACTTCCTGTTTGATTCTCTCAGTGGATAGGTCTTTCCTTTCATTGCCAATTCATTGAGAAGCTTAGTATATTTCTCAAAGACCTGAGTTATACTTTCTCCTGGCAGGGACCTAAACGCTTCATATTGAGAAGTCAGGATGTCCAATCTGTTTTCCTGCACGTCTTCAGTTCCTTCCATTATCAAGTTAATGGTATCCCACATATGTTTCCCGCTTGTACAGTTCATCAACTGATAGCTCATTTCCTTGTCTGCGGAGTCTGCTAATATCAACATCAATCCTGTATCCAATCGAATCAGTTCTTTGTCAGAATCTGTATACTCAGTTATTTCCTTAGGTTGGGTGCCTTGAGGAATCCTACTACCATCAGGAGCTGTAGATTCACTAACTGGTTTCATTGGTACAAACGGTCCGTTCTCTAATATGCCAATGTATAACGGATTTGATGCCTTGATAAATAACAACATCTTCATCTTCCACAAACCGAAATCATCTCTAGTAAACGGGGGAACTTTAATACCAGCTGTTGTCTTTGGTGCACTCATGGTTTCTGAAAATTCCAAATTGTTTAAAATTCAAGAAATTCCAATTAAATGAAAAATTTTGAAAGTTAAAAAATTTACTTCGAATTTTCACGCTACGTTTGATTTTGGTCTCATTCACCGGATCTGATTTGTATATCAATCAAGTAGCTCTGATACCAATTGTTAGGTCCAAAGTATCGTAGAAGGGGGGGTTGAATACGATACTCACAAATAATTCAATTTCGTTCGCGGATTAATCTTTCAGTTCTATAACGAAATCAAACACACCAAACCAAATCAAGTTTCGGGGAATATATCTTTTTATAAATATAAACCTCGAGGGGTGCTACAATTTCTAATCCGTAGATTAGCTTCAATGAGTTTAAGGTTACACAAATACAAAACAATGATCAAGTTCTGAGCACTATTAATTTCTCTGATAATTTCTCCGGCTCAATTCTCTCTCTCAGTAATGTCTCTGTGTTGAATGCCTTAGCCGAAGAAGACACACTCTTCTCTCAGTATTAATTGTAGTCTTCAATTGAAAAACCATCGAACCAAACTTGAACAAACAATCTTGGTCGTTGGATCTTCATCAACCTGTCAGACAAAGAATACTTTTCACCTGTTCCACAATTTAAAAACCATCGAATGGTTTGAAAAACCATCGAATGAAATAAATCATTTTACCATTCGATAGTTTTTAAAACAAAACTATCGAATGCCAAATTGATTCATTTTGGTTTACTTTGAATCACTTTTCATTCCATTCGATAGTTTTCTAAATAGAAAAACTATCGAATCATTTTCTTGTCTTTTGACTTTTAATGATTACTTTGAGCTCCTGGGTGTTTAAGTAATAGACTGTATCAATTTCTTCTGAGACGATAAAACAACTTGATCTTCTTAGTGTCGTCACCTAGTGCAACTGGTCTGGTTCACAGATGAATAACAATTGATCAATTCTTATTTTATGTCTTCAATTCAATGCTGCTGATAAGTCCTTTGTCGTTCTGGTTGCTTCATTTAAATCACTGGAATCCCGTGGTACTTAACCCTAAATCATTCACATACTTCTGTCGTCTTGAAAGTCTTGTTTCTTTTGCTGTCACTGAGGCTTGAACATTTTCATGAACTTCTTTCCGTGACCTGTTTACGGACTTCAAGAATACATAACGTATTTTGATTTTTTGAGTTTACCTTTTCTTCTTTGATTCTGGATTCCTGTGCTTCTGTTAATACTATTGTCTGTCTTGTCCTTTGGTGAGTTGTAGTTATCTCTTTTACATCTTATGTTACATTATGCTTTACAGGGTCCTCAGTATCCTCCTCGAGATCCTCCATGGGGTCGTCCTCAGCCGCCAGCAGAGCCTCGACGTGCTGGGTCTCAAAGTCA
This sequence comes from Heracleum sosnowskyi, assembly GCA_030848705.1. Lineage (NCBI taxonomy): Eukaryota > Viridiplantae > Streptophyta > Magnoliopsida > Apiales > Apiaceae > Heracleum > Heracleum sosnowskyi. The sequence continues at coordinate 54,126,628 of CM061238.1, read as the reverse complement.
TCAGCCTCCTCGGCCGCGAATACCTATACAAGCGAAAACTAGGTTACTATACTATGTAATCAAAGTTCCCTCGCGGGTTTTAACAGTCGGTGCTACATCCGGTAGCCCAACCATGAACTCGATGGGAGTTCTACTTATTATTATAGTTGCATTTATTATTCCTAACGTCCTATCGTTTCTGAGATTAATAACTATAGGCTCTGATACCATTTCTGTAACACCCCCAGACCCGGGGTCGGAGATCTGGGTTGTCACGATCCCTTGTTCCGTACAAACACTTAATACTTGAACTATAAAACAATAAATCATCACACATGGTGACCCCACCATCAATATACTCACGCCAGTTATGTCTCAGAAACGAACTTACAATACAGTAGTCATATGATCCACAAATTAAAGTTATTACAACCCAAAAGTAAAATACTGCAACCTACTACCAGTATGATTTCTATGTGAAATCATAAGGTAGAGCAAAAGTTTGTTCTTGTTCATTAATATACATAAGTGATACTTATAATTAAACCGGAGCAACAAGAGTTACACTCCGAACCAACTCAAGACTTCTACCTGATCAACTGTAACAACCATGCTACAGGCGGCCTGTATGTCCCTGACGCGCTTCCGAGCGGTACGACGAATCCTGGCCATCTACTCTAGCTGTTGTGTTGTGATATATATGTATAGAAAGAAAAAGCAAGAGTGAGCACTCGGCCCAGCAGTAATACAATACAACATAAGCATATAAGTAAGCTTATATCATAAAGGAAAACCTTTAAAACTTCATTCGTATACAGAATGATATATTTATTTCTCTTTTCGTCAAAACATACCATACAGTACTACTACTGTATGAGGAACATCATTACTTATTACTGTCACATTATCAGTAACTCAGCGCCTAGGCTTTTGTTACAATGTGCAGCTCAACTCCAATTGGAGGGAAGGGAATGTACTGGAACACCCGATACACGGTGATTAGCCGTTGTATCGTAACTTTTCTTTTCTACTAGTAGAAGGACGACTTCCTGTTCAGTTATCACCCTGACCGCATATGGGCCATTGTGCTAAGAGATCACTACCTCGGTGCCTATTTTTCATCACCGGGCAAGCCTTAGCACTCAAGAGATCACTACCTCGGTGCCTATTTTTCATCACCGGGCAAGCCTTGATAAATTTGGCACTACCCCGACACCTATTTCATTGTCGTGTAGGCCTTTCCAATTCCCATGATGAAAAACATTAATGAAACGGAAATCGGAATTAAATTCCACATTTCCCAAGTACGAATGCTTGTCAAAACTTTGTAACCGTTTAGAACACCTTACTCCAGAGAAATTGAAAGGAGTAAGTCAAAGTGTGGGTTGACATTAGTCAACGAGACTACCGATGATTACTACGTATTTTGAAATCATGACCAGGGAGTTTATTGAAATTTCAGAGTTCAGCGAGCTTGAAACACTCTACTTGAATGGGGGAGCAATCCCCTAGTTATAAGTATTCTAGAGGAACAGTGGAAATAAACCCCGTCCTCGAATTCTTGGACTAGATTTCCAGTTTTCGATGAGTTGAAAAAAAATACTTATTCGCATTTAATTGCCTTTAAATATCTTAAGATAATAGTTGAGAATCTCTAATTGTAATATCTTTTCTGAAAATCAGAAAAATTATATTTTTGTGTAAATAATAGACCCTTTGATCATATAATAAGGTTCTATAATTTTAAATCATTTTTGGAATATTTAGTAAATACCCAATTAATAAATATTAAATTATTATTCAATGTAACTACTTAAGTGAATATTCAAAATAATATTCACTTAATTAAATAATAATCAATTAATAAATATTGAATTATTATTCAATATAAACACTTAAGTGAATATTCAAAAATAATATGCACTTTAATTAAATAATATTCAAATAATATTTATTATAATATTATTTAAATATTTCACCTTAAATATCCCACAATATAGATATTGGAATATTTAATAAATATTTAAAATATAACCGTCCCTGGAACCTTCCAGCTTTTGACAGTAGTTTAAAACAAAATAATAATTTGACTCCCGATCTAAGTTTTAAAACCATCGTACAAGTGCTCTATACTTAGAGTCTTTAATCTTTAACCTTGGTATATATCTAGTACTTAGCTAGCATATAAACCTTATACCTTATACAGCTTTTTACAAAGCAAAAACAGTTTTACGTTATTTCACAGCATAAAGCAGCATATATAGCAATACCACAACATATATCACAACAGCATCATTATATGGTATAGGGTTTGAAAACTTGCCTTGGGGTCTTGGTGGTGTGGTAGTGGGGGCTTGAGAGTGTGCGCGTCGATCTATAACAAGATACATAATTCACAGTCAGTCCCCTTGAACCATTTAATGTGCTATAACTCAAGCACTACAGTTCTACCAATGAAAATTAAACGTCTCGCTCTTGGTCATCTATAACCTCGTGACATTCCGTAAACTTCTAAGTCAAGAGCTTGGGTGAAAACCATTCACAAATCCCAAGTTCTTTTACTTTACCATTTCCTTGTTTTAAACCATCCCCTTAAGGGTATTTCACTCGCGCAACCTTCGTTCGCGTATTTTTATAAAATCACCAACTCATCTTTTTAACTCGAACCCTTCTAGGTTTCCTTTCCTAATTATACATACTAGTATCCATTTTAATATCTCAATCCAACTCCAATTTTAAAGGGCTTGATCCCTATCTCAAAGTTCATACAATGAACTATCTAGTTACGCGAAACCGCTTTTACTAAAACGGGCGTTTCTCTTAAACCGTAAATCAAAACGATACGATTCTTTCGCTAAAATAATCTAGGAAACAGAGCCTACATGCTCATGGTCAGAAACCTCAAGTTTATGCCCTGTTTTGCAATCATAGTTTCTGTCTAAACTACCTAAGTAAAATCCGACATGGTAACGGCGCTTATGCGTACTTCCCGTGTTTTTAAACACTCAATCCAATCTACAATCAACCATCAACCAACCACCAATCAAACTCAAACTTATACTACCATTTTTCTGTCCAAATAAGGTCACACTCTAATTCACAAGTTCATCCACAAATCAACCATCAAACATGCTTAAAATCATGCATACATGCTTTATTCTAACATTGTTCCAATCAAACACTTCTAACTTACTAGATCAAGCAAAAATCTTAAAAAAGAAAGAAGTTTATACCTTCCTTGGATCTTAACAAAGGCTATATATGGGTGATATATCCTTCCTTTCTCCTTAACTATGTTACTCAAACCTAAAATCATCAAAACAAAACAAGATTCTATGAGGTTACTATTCACATCACTATTCATCATCATCTTTGCATCCATTTTTGACCAAGCTATCATACATGGATGAGGCTAAGATTAGAGATCTACCTTGGATATTGGAAGGGGGTGATTTAGAGCCCAAGATCAAGAATTATGGTTGAGTGGAAGTTGGAGCAAAATTTTTAAGCCCTTGGTTGAAGAAAATAGCCGAATGGTGTGTTCATCTTGGATGCATCTCTTTTTGATTTGTTTTGTTTGTTTTCTTTCCTTTTTCTTTTGTCTAATTAACCTTTAACACTTTGTAATTAAATTGTGTGGCTAATAACAAGGCTTGTCATCAATGACAAGGATAAATTTGAATTTGTGGTGGTGGTGAATGTGGTGACAAGGTGGTGATTCATCACCTTGTCATCACTTTGTCATGCTTATGTCATTTCCTTGCATCATGCTTATGTCACCCTTTGCATCCTCAATCCTCTTATATATTGCACTTGATGATCTCATATAATACTCCTCCTTTGGTTAGGGTTTAATCCAAAATTTATTACACTTTTGTTTCGCGATAGTTTCAAGTGGTTTTAAAGACGTTTCTCTGTACCAAAGCTAGGGTACTTCCTTTATCCTTCCATTACCTTTGTCTAATATATAATCTTAGATTTCTCTCCTTGGTTTAAGATATGATCATGGATTTCTCATTCCACATACTTTCTTAAAACGATCAAATCAATTCATCCTTAACTGTCCAGTGAATAGTGATTTAAAACTCGGAGGGGAATCTTCTGATTCTGATCGCGTTTACATTCTTTTATTCTTCCTATACATCAATAATATCACTTCGAAACATTCATTCCATGTCGTCTACATAGTGTGGGCTGAAAAACTTTTCGTCAGCAAATTTACTATTCATCAGTGGAAATTCACTATTCATCAAGGTTTTAATTATTACAAAAATTTGGGATATTACAGCCAAGTTCAACTCTAACTCAAACCTCAACATTACTGAGGAGCAAGATTGTGAGTGTATGTGTGAAGATCAATGAGGAAAGAAGATGGGTCATTGATGTGTACTTGGACACATGATTCTCAATGTTCATCACCATGCAGTTGTTACAGAACCTTCAAGCAAGGGTGTTGAGTGTGATGAAAGCTAAGATTAAAGCAAACCACTCAACCTTTAATGAGATCTTACAGGTGCAAATCCAGAATCTAATGTCAGAGAAACTTCTATAGGTGTACCTTAATCCATTTTGTGTCTGTTATGGAGCAGTCAAAAAGGATGGTGTCAAGAAGTGTGCATATCTAAATCTACAGGGCACATCAACAATGGAGACAAGGACAGTAATGGACGTGCTAAACTTAATTCTCAACTCCAAGATCAACAAGGAGAGAGTCCAAGCTGTCAAAGAAATTCATAAACTATTGGCAAGGAGAAGTAATAAGGAGCATCTTTTCCTTCTGTCCAGCTCCTGCTAAGCTCTAAAGTAAAGGAGTTCATCTCTAGAGCCAATGCTAACAAGGAGAGGAGTAAAGAACCCAACTTTCAACCTTGTGTGCTAGAAAATCCTTTGAGAATCAAGCATGGAAAGGAAGAAATTTACTTGGATAGTTTCCACAAGCTCAAGACTAGTGTACTGAAAGAGTTAAACTACTCAGTGGTTGGATCAACTAACCATCTAGAGCTACTGTGTTCTTTTGAACTTGAACAAATTATTCATAAGAGAAAAGGTGAAGACTCAAAGCTGGACAAGGCAAGAAGGACAACTCTCAATGCATTTCCTGGCAGGAGATTCAAGCTTGATAAAGACATCTTAAAATTCTGAGTCTATATCTTTGGTCTAGAAGAGTGAATGGATCTCCAGGATGCTCAACAGGTCAGTTCTAAAACAGCTCAACAGTACATTGATGAGATTGAAGATGATGCAATTTCCCCCTTGGAAATATCTCTGTTGGATGGTCTCAGAAAATGTGTAGCATAAACTCTCAGAAGAGAGGAAGAAGGCAGGCAGAAAAGAAAGTCTGAAGCTCAAACTAGGTAAATACTCCATATTTGCACAATCATTCAGGAGCACCTATGTTTGTAGTCATTCTGATCTTTGTTAGTTAAGTTGTCAGCATGTATAGTCTGTAAATTTATAGTTATTATCCATAAAAACAAATTGGGGGAGATTGTTAGGATTTATGGGTGATAGTTTAGAAGACAACTTAACTTTGTGTTTAGTAATACTTAATTTCATTAAGTAGAACATACTGTCACAGCCAGAGTATGTTCTTGTAGCCATTTCATTTATTGTAATAAAATTGTTTGTATATCTTGGAAGAAGTTCATTCACTTGTTCAAGCCTCAAGAAATATATCAGGATGACAACAAGAATAAATGTTACTGTCATATCACTGACAGTAAGGTTACAAGAAGACAACATGTTGCAAGTCATGACAACATATTCACTCTGACAACAACATTGGCGGAAGCCTTGAGACAACAACTCTCTATTCTCCTGACAGCAAGTTTGGAACTCCTGACAGCATCTATTGCGGGGATTTCATATTGTCACCAAAAGCGTATACTTGTGACAGCAAACTTGGAAGTACATGATACTGTCTCAAAGGGATAAACTTTGAATTGGGGATCTACCCAGTCAAACATGTGACAGTTTGGATGTTCAAAAAACAGGCGTGTTGTAGTATCCCAACACTGCATCAAGCCTGCAAAGACTACGACAGAAGCTTTGGAGCATGACAAAGCTTACCAATTCAAGAGTATGACAAATCAACATCTACTGGGATTGTGTTAGCTTAACAGGGAATGTATCTAGATTGCTTTTTGTGTATTGATAAATCAAATTGTATAGCATTTTAGGAAAGTCACATGGGTGTGCAAGTTGTAAGGAGCTGCCACAAGACAATGACAACAGCTCCACAAACCCGTGATGATAGAGATAGGATTAGTTTACTAAGACCATCTCTAATTCCCAGTCTTGTATCAACTAAAGTATTGAAGCTTGAGAAAGACATACTTTTTCTCAAGGTTGTAGCAACACTTCGCAAGATAAATAAAATATTTATTTTGTGAGAAAACTACTTGTGATTTCATTTCTTCTGCTGATAAGATTTAATCTTAGTTTTCGTTGTTGAAGCATAGATTGAAATTTATCAGTATTTCATTCAACCCCCCTTCTACAATACTCAAGGACCAACAAAATAGTATTGGGATCTAGGAATGATATAAACTCCATGACAAGGAATTTTAGTGGATTTAAAATGGAACCAAAACATGTAAGTATGTAAGGATGACAATAGAAATCTCTACGTGATGAAATACTTTTCCGGAAAAAAATTGTCGAACTTGCATGAAGGATTAAGTGACAAGCATTGGTTAATTAGTAAGCTAAGTAATAATACATGCAAGATACCACGCAAGATGCTAGTTAGAAACTAACTAAAAGTACAAAGATTAACCAACTATGAATAGTGTTGGAGACACCATTCCATGTTTTAGGGTAAAAGTGTGCATAATCTATGTACTAACCTATGTGTCCTAGGAGTATGGCCTCACCTTGTGCAAGTATTATAGATATAATACAAATCAACCAACCATTACACACAAACACAAAAATAAAAAAGAGAAGTATCCCCCCCCCCCCCCCCCTTGAAGAAAAGCTCTCGGCCAAAACAAGAAGGAAGAAGAAGAAGAAATTCCTCTTCCATTTCCAAGCCTCCAAAATTCTCACAAAAATACTTAAAAGATACCCTTGATTAGTAGAAGGTAATATCAAAAATTCAAACTCATTCCTTTAGTTTTCAAGGAGAAATCTTGAATTTAAATTCAAGAATGAATAGTAACTAATGTAATGTTCTTGTGTTTTCTTGAAAGTTTAGAGCTTATAAGGATATATCAAGCATTATTAAGGCATCCAAGCTATAAGATAGTGTTAGTATTCCTCCAAGAAAGGTATGAACTCTCTCCATCTTTGATTTATATTTAGTTATGAACCTAGTTTCAAGTTATGTTGCTATAAGTGTTAGTTATTGGTGGTTTCGTGTTTAGATGATGAAATCTTGATGATAAATGACTGTGGTTTGATGTTATGCTATTGTTATGAAGTTTAAGAACCAAAATATGTTAAAGATGAGAATCTTGGTGATTTAAAGGTTGTTTGATGGAGTATCTTGGTTAAACTTGGAAGTTACAACATGTATGAACATTATAGTGACCACTAAAACTAGAACTGTCTTGTAACACATTTCCGGACCAAAAATATTCATGTTTTCAAACACCACTGGTCATGACCGTAAAGAGCTTGTCTCATAGTTTGTAATAACCCCAAATTTTGTACTTATTTAAAAACCACTGATGAATAGTAAATTTTGTCATTTAGAAAATTTTTAGACCACCCTATGTACGGATCGGTATAATGAACTTTCGAAGTCGTATTAGTGAATTAGTGATCTACTATGTAAATGAATGAATGCAGAAGCTGTCAAAATAAGAAGAATAGCATTTTCTGTTTTCTCCGAAATTTCACCTATAGATGGATTAATCATTATTTAAATATATTGGAGGATTTTAAATTATCAATTAATATGGATTTAGTAAAGGTATTATTGATATCAAGAACGTTAGGGTAAACTACGTCGATAGAACACTTAAGAAGGCCCTACGAACGTTCAACGAGATTAAGCGGTAACCGAACAACGCGACACTTACTGGATTAAACACAAGTATGGAATTATCATGCACAAGATTAATTCAAGTAATGCAACATTAGATACATCCATGTGAAACCAAACAAAGAACCAAAGCAAGTGGATTAAAGAAAGATGCATCTTCAACACCTTTCTAACTTGACCTTTGGCAAAGATGACACAAGCTACACTACATCATCATTTCTTATACTTATCTAAGAACTTTAACCATTCGACTTTATCACAAAATATCAAGCAACCAAGCAAGAACTCTTCCCCTTTTTGCAAGAAGAAACATTCGGCCCATTTCTTGAAACCAAGAGTTTGATTTTCAAAATCAAACTTCCACTCAACCAAAAATCATGATCTTGGATTCTAAAGCTTCCATATTTCCAAATTAAGGTATTCTCAAATTCCTAGCATCATCCATTAAGGTTAACATATCCAAATCCTTGATTAAAGATGAACATTAATAGTGATGAATAGTAACTTTTCATGATTCTTGATTTTGTTTCTTAAGGATTAATCAAGCTAAGGTTATGTAAAGCTCAAGCAACGATAGATAAGCTATTGTTAGTGTATATCAAGCATCAAGGAAGGTATAAACTCTTGAAACCCTTAGTTATAAATTGATTTATATGGTTAGTTTGAAGTATAGTTTAGTTAGTTTGATTATAAGGATGAATGGTTGATTTTGATGAAAGTATGGTGTTGTTTTGATGTTGAATAAGTAGATGTTGGTTTTTAATATAGTTGATGATTTTTATGGATTAGTTATGATGATGAAGAAATGAGTTTGATGATTTGGTTGGTTGATTATGTAAAGATGATAGTTAAAACTTTGAAATCATTAAAACATAGTCGTCGTAATGCCCGATTTTCCTTAACCTTGTTTTGCTTGTGATTTTCGAACCTATTGACCACTGCCCAAGATCACCACCCATGTTAGTGTAGGTCTTGTTTCAAGGTTCGTTTTGGTGCGAGAATCATGTTAGTGCGATTTACAGTTTAGCAGAAACTCGTGTTTTAGTACATAATCGAACCAACTTTGAGGCCATGATCGAACCACTTAAGTGCCTTAACATAATGTGAAACTTTGTGTTAACACGATAGGTACGTTTAGGAAGACCCTCGAAAAGAATTCGTGTTAAAAGGATTAAATTTCAATTTTATAAAAATGCGTAAGCGAGCGTGCGCGAGTAGAAGTTCCTAAGGAGTTAACTTGGAAATGAACTTTGAACTTAGGTATGTATATACTTAGTATGGTGAAAGCATTTAAGTGATTAATCTTGAACCTTGTGTTGATTCGTAGATTACTGGACCAACCCGAGACTCACTACTACTTTGGGATTTCTAGGCAAGTTTACTAAACCCTTACTCTATTGTTCAGAGTAGGTATATTTTTAAATGTTCAATAGTTGTGTATTCCAAAGTATATATCAACTATTTTGTTGCGAGTATTGTGCCAAGTTTCTAATACTATATTCCACTTAGCAAAATATTTGATTCCTGATGATGCAAGTTTTCAAAACCTATGACTTACTACTGTTGTTGTGATGAAAAGTGCTTTCGGTTATATTTTGCAAATATAATATTGATGTCGTACTTGAATCTTTTGAATTGTGATTGGCTTATAAGCTATACGTTATGATAGTTATAAGCCGGGTTTTTGTAAAGGCTCTTAGAGTAGAGCATGTGAATCGTATTTTGAACTTAGACCGGGAGTTGGTATATTTTTGTTAGACCGTTGAGGTTTATTTTCTGATAAGTATATTGAATAGATATATTCAATTTTTTTATTAAAGAGAATATTATTTTAATATTCACTTAGAATGATTATTAAATATTTATTGAGCTTATGATTATTATAATCAATTATTATTTGATGGAGATTATTTGAATATTTATTATTCTTTTAATCAATTTAAAAGTGATTTATATTGTTTAAAAAGTTATCTTTGACCTTCAATAATTATGAAGAATATTTCTGACCTTTATAAAGTTAAATTTTAATTAAAGTAGGGGTTCCCAAATATTATTTTAATTTAAATCTATCTTAAAGGATGATTTAAATATTCGCTGACCACTCAAATGGGATGGGAATACCCTTAAAGATTTCCAAACAGTTTGACTCCCTGGTCGAAATCTTTTAAAGAGAATTCTCATCTGATTCAAATTATGTTGACAGAGGTCAACCCACATGGTAACTTACTTCCTCTGTTATTCCGGAAGTAAGGAGACCAAGAAATGTTTTAAAAGAGGGACAAGTATAACATACTTGGGGAAACAGGATTAACTTCTGTTTCCCGTGACGTTGATTTTCATCCGGGGACTAGAATTCATGCTCGGCAATGAAATAGGTGCCAGTATGGTACGAGGTCGTACTCGACAATGAAATAGGTGTTGTATGGTACGAAGTTATGCTCGGTAATGAAATAGGTGCCATTATGGTATGACTCCATGCTCGGCAATGAAATAGGTGCCAGTATAGCATGAAGGGCCCAGATGCGGCCAGGGTGATAACCGAAATAGGAAGTCGTCCTTCTACTAGTAGAGAAAGTGTTATTTTGCGATACAGCGACTGATCATCGTGTATCGTGGTGTATTCCGGTATAGCCCCCATCTTCCAATCGGAATTGTGTCCGCAACATTGTAACAAAGGCCTAGGAGCTCAGTTACCGATAATGTTGGCAGTATTTTGAGAAATATTCAAAACTGGTATTTTTCAGTAAGCTACCTGATTTAGCTTGATTTAAAAGTTATACTTTGAACCTTTGTCTATGATGTTGCTAGCAAAGGATTTCTAAACTTTATAGAAATGGTTAAAGTTATTATTATCAGTTGTAGATTATATATTTTGGTGGGAAGTGATTAGACTTCTTATATATTATTTTGAACTATATGTTATTTTCAGATATTGTGAAATCTTACTATTCCTCGTACAGTATTTTGAACTGTATGGTATTTTAACTCAAATGTTATACCTTAAGGGTTTTGGTTGTTATACCAACAAAGGTTATTGGATTTCAGACTTTATAGTTGTGAAAATATTTATTTTACTATGGGATACTTGCTGAGCATTCTTTCGCTCATTCTTGCTTTAGTTTATATTAAACTTTCAGTAAATGGAGAACATAGTCAGTTATTCCGTACTACAAGAAAAGGGAAGTGGAAGATTCAACCTTGAGGTAGTCCAATTCAGAATGGTTAATGCAAGAGTAAGTTGTATGGGTTCAACTACTATTAGTGAGATCCTGGATAGTACATTTTGTTGTAATAACTAATGTTACTTATGTGACTTGTTTCCGAAGCTATAACTGGTGTGTGTAAGAGATTGGGGTCATTTGGGGTAGTATTATTGGATTTGTTGAGCTAGTACATGTATTATTGTTGGAATTGAGGGTGTAACAACCCGGATCTCCGACCCCGGATCTGGGAGTGTTACATAGTTTGTAGGCATATAAAGATCATTTTGAGGAGATTTGTGGTTTAGAAGTTATGGTCATTTTAGTGAAAGTGATTCAAAAAAAAAAACTGCTACAAGACACTAGGTTGTGAACTGATTTCGGACTCCTTACCAGTTGGATAAAATTATGAACATTTGAGGATACATAGTTCGGATAGTAAGGAAGACAAAACAAAAAGAATTGAGTAAAAATATAATTTGTCGAATTTATAAAAATGTTTGAACATAGGGTGCACAAGTGGGAAAAATCCCCTAAAGGGATGATTCGTTATAAACTAGAATTCGTTTAAGTAAAAGTGATAAATGGTAAGTCGTTACAAACCAAACCTTTTACGAAACGGTTAATGGACATTAAGGACTTGTGATGAACCAAGTATGAATTAATTAAAAGGTAGTTATTGTGTAAGTGTTGTGATTTAAGTGGATCGTTTAAATGACTAATCGAACGTTGATGATCATGTATAGATCTTCGTTCCTCACACCAAGTCCAAACCCCCACGAGACCACCAGGCAAGTTCTCAAAACCCGAAGCTTAAGTATTCGGCTATTTTGTAAACTATTGTGGTTGTGATATAATTGCTAAATGCATGAACTGTTTTGATTATCGTACAAGTTTTCAAATATTGAATGGTCGTTTTATATGCTATATATGGATATGGATATAGATATAAATCGGAGTAGATGAGACTCTACGGGGTAGAGCGTATTTTTCCATATTCAACTTTGACTAGGAGTCGGAAATAGTTTTCATAAATGTTGTCATAAAAACCCGGAGATTTGCCAGAAATAGATTATTTTTCAAATATTGATTTAAAATATTCCAATAAATATAAATTGGATATTTTTAACATAGTTAATGATTTAATTGATATTAATAAATATTATTTGAATATTTATTTAAGGAAAGGAATATTATTTTGAATATTCATTTAAAAGAGATTTAATTAATTGTTTATTATTTAATAAATATTATTTAAATATTTATTAAATATTCCAAATGGTTTATTATTTAATAAATATTATTTAAATATTTATTAAATATTCTAAAATGATTTAAAAATCATAAGACCTTATTTAAAAATTATTTAAGGACTTATTTAATTATTCAAAATATTTTCTGACCTTCAGAAAATTATTTGAATATAGTAGGGGTTCCCAAATATTATTTCCAAGTTTATTAGAATATTTAAATATGATTAAATATTTCCTAACTCATCAAAAATTGGGAATCCAGTTTAAGGAGTCGAAAAAGTGATCTTCATTCCTTCTATTCCTCGATAATATTCGTTTCTTGGGTTTACTACCCCATCCAAGTAAAGTATTTAAATCTCGTTAATTTCAGAAAAGATCCGATTAACTCCCAAGTCGTGATTTTAAAAAAAATTATGATATATCCTATATAAGTTGACAAGAGTCAACCCACAAATTATTATTACTTCCTCAACACTTCCGGAAGTAAGTATGGTAATGAGCTTAGACCTATCAACGAGTTAGCATGACGCTCGGGGAACGACGATTAAGTTCGGTTCTAGTTATAATGATAGGATTCATCAAGGGACTGGAAGTTTTATATAAGCAGAGGCATTACGAGTACTGGGACGCACATGCAAACTTAGTAGAGGTACTACGAATGCCGGGACGCAACTTTAGCTAAGGTACTTCGGGTACCAGGACGCTAATGAAATCCCACAGTTGGCCAGGGTGATAATCGTATAGCGATATCGTCCACTACTAGTAGAAAAGTGATGTTTGCAATACAACGACTGATCATCGTGTATCGTGGTGTACTCCCAGGATGTCCCCTTCTTCCAATTGGAATTGTGTTGCACATTGTAATGAAAGCCCAGGTGCTGAGTTACCGATAATGTGTCAGTGATTGAATAATGATATTCTCGGTATAGTCTTTGGTACTGTGGTACGGTTTGACGAAAATGATTCATTGCAGTAATTTGATACTAAAAATTTTGGTCTATTAAATGACCTGAAAGTTTTTCCAAAAAGGTTAAACTTATGTTTGAACTACTTAAATTATATACTGAGCTATATTGCTCACTCTTGCTTTCTTTATATATCACAACACAACAGATCAGCATCATGGCCAGGCAAAGGACCCCTGTTCGCAAGCACGTGGGAAATGCGCAGCACTACCGTAGCCTGTTTGTCAGAGCCCCACGCCAGGTAGATGGACGTAGTCGGTTAGGGTTCCAGCTTTGGTTGGTTTGCCTTATATTTAAGTATGACTTGTATAAGACTATTAAATCAATTAAACTTTCTAGTTCCCGATCTTGTTTCCGCCTTTTGGGAAGAATTGTATATGGTCTGTAATAACTTTAATTTATGGATTTAATGACTGTATGGTAATATTTAATTATTGTTTTTGAGACTATGATCTGTGTGGTGTAATGGCTTGGAGGGGTCGTAGCATGTTAGGAATGGATTCAAGGTAAGTATTGTTAAATTGGGAATTAGAGTGGTAGTGACAACCTGGAGCTCCGCCCCCGGATTTGGGAGTGTTACAATAATTCATGTTGGCCATTTTGTGGATATTTTCTTGTACTTTATTTGGAGTTGTCCGGGTCTGAATCGGAGCAGATACTAGGGGACCCCCGGTTACGTATACCTTTAAAGGCAGCTATACAAGAAAAATGGGGAAAAATTGAAGTGGGCCATATTGTGGGTATTTTCACATAATTTGACCCTATGGGTTGATAGAATTGTAGAAAACTTCATTTAGGGTTGTCCGGGGCTGAATCGGAGCAGATACCAGGGGATCCCTGATTACATATATATCTAAAGGCAGCTATACAAGGAAAATGGAGAAAAATTGAAGTGGGCCATTTTGTGGGTATTTTCACGTAATTTGACCTTATGGGTTTATAGAATTTTAGAAAACTTCATTTGGGGTTGTCTGGGTCTGAATCGGAGCAGATATTAGGGGACTCCCGATTATGTGTACCTCTAAAGGCAGCTATACTAGGAAAACGGGGAAAATTGAAGTGGGTCGTTTTGTGGGTATTTTCACATAATTTAACCGTATGTGTTTATAGAATTATAGAAAACTTCATTTGGGGTTGTCCGAGCTAGAATCTGAGAAGATACTAGGGGAGCCACGGTTACGTATATTTATAAAGGTAGATCTATAAGGAAAACAGGGAAACATTGAATTGTGCCATTTTGTAGTTATTTTCACGTAATTTGACCCTATGGGTTTATAGAATTGTAGAAAACTTCATTTGGGGCTGTCCCGCCCTGAATCGGTGTTGATACAAGGGGTCCCTATGTTACGTATATCTCTAAATGTAGCTATACGAGGAAAAAAGGGGAAAATTGAAGCAGACCATTTTGTGGATATTTTCTCGTAGTATGACCCTATGGGTTTATAGAATTGCAAAAAACTTCATTTGGGGTGTCAGGGCCTGAATCGGAGCGAACACCAAGGGACCCCCTGTTAACTATACCTCTAACGACAACTATACAAGAAAATGGGGAAAATTGAAGCGAGCCATTTTATGGGTATTTTCACATAATTTGACCCTATGGGTTTATAGAATTGTAGAAAACTTCATTTGGGTTGTCGGGGCCTGAATCAGAGAAGATACCAGGGGACCCCAGATTACGTATACCTCTAAAGGAAGTTATACAAGGAAAATGGGAAAAACTTGAAGCGTGCCATTTTATGGATTTTTTCTTGTAGTTTGACCCTATGGGTTCATAGAATTGCTGAAAATTTTATTTGGGGTTGTCCGTGCTTGAATCGGAGCGGATACCAGGGGACCCCCGGTTACGTATACCTCTAAAGGCAGCTATACATGGAAAATGGGGGAAAATTGAAGCGGGGCATTTTGTGCGTTTTTTTACATAATTTGACCATAAGGGTTTATGGAATTGTACAAAACTTCATTTGGGGTTGTCGAGGCCTGAATAAGAGCATATACCAGAGAACCCCTGGTTACGTATACCTTTAAAGGCAGCTACACAAGGAAAACGAAGAAAAATTGAAGTTGGCCGTTTTGTGGGTATTTTCACATAATTTGACCCTATGGGTTTATAGAATTGTAGAAAACTTCATTTGGGGTTGTCTGGTTCTGAATCGGAGCAGATATTAGGGGATTCCCGATTACGTATACCTCTAAATGCAACTATACAAGGAAAATGGGGAGAAATTGAAGTGGGTCATTTTCTGGGTATTTTCACGTAATTTGACCTATGGGTTTATAGAATTGTAGAAAACTTCATTTGGGGTTGTCTGGGTCTGAATCGAAGCAGATATCCAGGGACCCCCGATTACGTATACCTCTAAAGGCAGCTATACTAGGAAAATGGGGAAAAATTGAAGCGGACCATTTTGTGGGTATTTTCACATAATTTGACCCTATGGGTTTATAGAATTATAAAAAACGACATTTGCGGCTATCCGGGTCAGAATCGGAGCAGATACCAAGGGAACCACGATTACGTATATTTCTAAAGGCAGCTATACAAGAAAAACAAGGAAAAATTGAAGTGGGCCATTTTGTGGTTATTTTCACGTAATTTGACCCTATGGGTCTATAGAATTGTAGAAAACTTTATATGGGGTTGTCCGGGCCTGAATCGGTGCAGATACAAGGGGACCCTAGGTTATGTATATCTCTAAATGTAGCTATACAAGGAAAAATGGGGAAAAATTGAAGCGGACCGGATTGTGGATATTTTATCGTAGTATGACCCTATGGGTTTATAGAATTGAAGAAAACTTCATTTGGGGCTGTCCGGGCCTGAATCGGAGCAAATACCAGGGGACCCCCTGTTCACTATACCTCTAAAGGCAACTATACAAGAAAATAGGGAAAATTGAAGCGGGCCATTTTATGGGTATTTTCACATAATTTTTTTTTTGTTAAATGAGTAATGTATTACGAAAGGAAAATAGGTACAATATCTAGGGGCATACCCCGCGAGAAATACTGAAAAAAACTATACTAAAGGAATCACTACATCAGTCCATTCAAGACAAAATGAGATACAACCATACTATAGAGACTATAACAGCTAATATAGTAAGGAAACTAAGTGACAATCTTGGTGAGCATGCTGCTGGAAAAAATTACATGTGAAAAGTTTTTCCTGAACAATGCGTTTGACTACATGCAGTAACTGAACAGTACTTCGACTGCATCCATTATGGTGTAACATGTTATTTCTCTCCTACCATACAATGTATATCACCACAGATATGTGTAGCCAACCCATCATCTTTTTAATATTAGTGACAGAATCAAGAAAGAACGAGCAAGTTAACCAGTCCTGCCAAGTAGTGGTCAAAGGAATACCACAACTTCGGAGAAGAATATAAGTAACCGGACATGAGCAACAAAGATGCTCAACAGTCTCGTCACCACTACTACATAGAAGACATCTCAAATCAATATTCGTCCAAAAAAATAGCATACGATCTTTAGTAAGTAACCAGTTTCGGAGAGCTAACCAAGTAAAAAAACTACACTTAGGTATTGCAAATTTATGCCACACTACATTTTCCACAAGGGATGAGTTCCTCTTCTACGGATGGAATGCCATATTAGAGATATGTTAACTTTTTTAGAGCCATCCCAGAGCACTTCATCTCTGCATCCAATAGGACAGTTAAGAAGCAAATGTCGTAACTCAATAACTGAATTATGGTTTGACATGGGGGGATCCCAGTTGTCCTCTTCAATGATAGTATGAACACGAGCCAAGAAAGTAGACTCCGAAGCAGAAATAATGGTGCTACCAAACTGTTCAATTAAAGGAACATGGGAAAGCCAGGGATCATGCCACAAATAGAAATTTAAGTCTCTCCCTACCTTGACTGAAAATAATTAACAGCATCAGTTCTTGAGTTAATCATTTTCTTGACATTCCACGGACATGAAAAAGGTGTTGTGGCAGTCCAGAAAGGTTTTCTCTTGAATAAACAGTACTGAATCCATTTAACCCAAAGAGAACCACCATTAGGTTGTGAAACTCTCCAAATCTGAAAAAAATAGACGCTTTGTTCCATTCATAAATGTCTCGAAACCCCAAGCCACCTTCATCCTTTGGCAGACAACAAACATCCCAGGCTACTTTATGGTGACAATTTCCATTGAGCTTACCTCCCCGGAGGAATTTTGAAAGCACTTATTGTATTTATTTTAAAACTTTTTTTGGTAGAAACAAATACAAAGACCAGTATCCTTGGATATTAAAAAGAACCACTTTGATCATAAGAAGTCTCGAAGAATATCTATGGGTACGAGAAGTCCAACAATCAATACGAGAACATAATCTTTGCACCAAAGAAGTACATTTAGTAGCACGAAGCCTACTAGAAATGAGGGGCAACCCAAGGTAAATGATGGGTAAAGTGCCACGTTGAAATCCCGAGAGACTAATGATCTGTCTAGCCTCATCATCATCTATGTTACATAGAAAACAGTTACTTTTACTAGGATTGGGCCGTAAATTGGACACTATTGCAAAACGCTGGACAAAGGAGAGAAGGGTAGCAACTGTAGAGGCATTACCTTTTCAAAATAACATTACATCATCAGCAAAAATTAGATGGGATGGACTCAGCTCTTTTGTTCACCAAGGGTACATGAAATCAGGGACTCGATCTATATCCAAAGCAATGTATGAGGTAAGAACTTCCATCCCAAGGACAAACAGATAAGGCGAAAGGGGATCGCCTTGGCGAAAGGGGATCGCCTTGGCGGAGACCAGCTTTTCCTTGGAAATACCCATCGAGAGAACCATTTACTTTCACCAAAAACATACAAGAAATAATGCACTTTCGTACCCAACTGATAAATTTCGAAGGGAACCCCCATTTTTTCCATAGTAGTGAATATAAAATGCCAATTCATCGAGTCAAAAGCTTTGTGCATGTCAAGTTTAATGGCACAATGTGGCACTCCAGAGTTTCGATGGTAGTCGCGACATAGAGCTTGAGCAAGCATTTATCTCCAATTCGTCTCTTGGTAACAAAAGCAGTTTGATTATGCGAGATAATATGAGGCATGATCCCATTTAATCTCAAAGCCAGTAGTTTGGAGATACACTTATAGACCGTATTACAGCAAGAGATTGGTCTATAATGAGTCATTCGCGTGGGACCATCAATCTTCGGGATTAGAGCAATGACAATGAAATTGATGATCCTTGGGAGTTTTAGAGAATCAAAGAAATGGAGAATACCATTAGTAACATCATTACCCACCACATCCCACGCAGCTAGATAAAACTTAGGCGTGAATCCATCCGGCCCTGGGCTTTTGTTCTTCGCCATATGCTGAAAAAATTTCCGGATCTCATCACGTGAAAAATCACCAGAGAGATAGTCTTTATGATGCTGGGATATAATAGGTAAATTCAAGTTAATGTCAAGATCGACAACCTGAGATTCGTGACCCAACAGTTCTTGAAAATAGTCCACAGCCACCTTTGAGATATCTTCATGTCTATTAATCATGATGCCATTATCATCTTTTAAAGAGAGAATCTTGTTAACATTCCACCTATTCTTGCATGATTTTAAAAAATACCCATTGTTTTCATCCCCCAATTTCAACCAATTAACTCTCAATTTCTGGCGAAGGAATATCTCCTCAGCTTTTAGAGCTTTTGATAAGATATCACAAAGACCCCTCTCCTCTTCAAACTAAACATTAGTGGGGATTTGAGGAAGTTGAGCTAGAAACTGCAACAAGGCATTTCTTGCATCTACCACATTGTCATGAAGGTTCCCATGGGACCTGTTGAGAGCTTTGATGTAACACCCCCAGATCCGGGGTCGGAGATCCGGGTTGTCACGTCATTAATCCCAACAATATCACTTGACTTGAATCACAATAATAATAAACAACATGTTGTGACCCCACAATACCATCCACAACACTAATTATTGTCTCAGAGATGAAATTGAAATAAGTATCGAGTCATTAATCCACAAGATAAAGTTATTATAACCCAAAATGATTACCGAATAAGTTACTCGTTACTAGACATAACCTTACTTAAGTCATACATATAAATAAGTCTGATACACAAAAGCTAATAACCTAACCAACTGGTTATCCCCACCTCAGCCATGGCGGCTAGTATATGTGCGTGGTACTGACGGGCGTTTCCCACCCGCTTGCGAGTAGTATGCCTCGGCCTGGCCATCTCTCCTATCTGTTGTTGTGTGATTTTATAAAACAAAGCAAGAGTGAGCAATAAAGCTCTGCAATAATATAGGCAGTTAATTTGAAACTCTGAAAGCTTATAGATCACTTTGAAATATTTGAAATCTCATTCGTATGCAGAATGATGTTTGAAATAATCTTTTCGTTAAAACATGCCATACAGTTCACATACTGTATGAGGTATAATACTTTGTTAAAACATTATTAACAACTTTCTGTTACCGGTATCTAACCGTGGCTACAAAACATTTCCGAAATCCAATCTTTGGAAAACAAAATAGGGTAACTGTCAGGGCTACGCATGGGTACACGATGATCAGTCGTAGTACCACGTTAATTCTCTACTAGTAGAAGGATACCCCGAAGGTCTCATACCCTAGCCAGCTGTGGGCTTTTAAACTGTACCGGCGTCACCCGACCTCTTACTCATTAGTCACATACATGGCGACATCAAGGCCATAATTAATGGATCGCTCCCTGATAGCGGATTCCACCGGACTAGCGTCACCCAGCCTCTTATTATCATTTCCCATGGCGACATCAAGGCCACAATAGTTGCTGGACCGTGCGTTACTCGACCATTTATATTTGCACGAGATTCAAGTACGACGACAATATTATATTTGCAAAGTGTAATCGAAAGCATTTTTCATCACAACAACAGTAGAAAGTCATAGGTTTTGGAAACTTGCCTGGAAGTCCCGAAGCAGTGGTAAATCTTGGGTTGCTCCGGTAATCTAGAATCAACACATGGTTCAAGATTAATAACTTAAACGCTTTCACCATACTAAGTATATACTATCTCAAGTACAAAGTTCATTTTCACGTTAACTCTTTAAGATTCTATACTCGAGCATGCTCTCTCACGCATTTTTATAAAATTGAGATTTAATCCTTTTAACACGAAATCTTTTCGAGGGTCTTCCAAAATGTACCTATCATTTTAACACAAAGTTTCACATTCCAATAAGGCACTTAAGGGGTTTGATCATTGCCTCAAAGTTGGTTAAGTGGTATAGTTTGGTTTCTCGAAACATCCCTTATTAAAACACTTGTTTCTCCTAAACCGTAAATCGGATTCATATGATCTTCGCACCAAAACGAACCTTGAAACAAGAACTACACTATCATGGCAGTGGTGATCCTTGGGCAGAAGTTACTAGGTTCGAATATTACAAGCAAAACAAGGTTAAGGAAAATCGGGCATTATAACGGCTATGTTTTAATGATTCCAAAGTTTAAATCATAAACTTTACATGATCAACCAACCGAATCATCAAGTCAATTCCTCAACATCATTACTAATCCATAATCATCACCAACCATAGACATAACCAACATCTACTTATTTACCATCAAACAACATCAAACTTTCATCAAAATCAATCATTCATCCTTATGATCATACTAACTAATCTACACTTAAAACTAACCATATAAATCAAATTATAACCAAGGGTTTCAAGAGTTTATACCTTCCTTGATGCTTTATAAACACCCACAATAGCTTATAATCCTTCCTTGAGCTTTAAACTATCCTTAACAAGCTTAATATTTAAGAACAAAATCAAGAACACAAAAGATTACTATTCACATCACTATTCATTCTCACCTTTAATCTAATATTCAAGCATGTTACAATCCATGAATGAAGCTAGGAATTAGAGTATACCTTACTCTAGGAATTAGGAAACTTTTGAATCGAACATCATGATTTATGGAAGCTTGGAAGATGATCTTTGAAAAATGTATCTTTGGTTATAGAAAATGGGCCGAATATTTTGTTCTTCAAGTGGGGGGTTTTTCTTTTCTTGATACTTGTTCAATCCTTGATATTTTGTTGGTTAAGCACATGTCTAAAACAAGGGGTCAAGTATTAGCATTGATGATGTATTAAAAATGGTGTCATCTTTCACCAAAGGTCAAGTTAGAAAGTGTTACAAGTATCTTGCTTGGCAATCTTTGGTTTGGTTTCACATGGATGATCCAAATGTTGCATTCCTTGGATTCATCTTGTTACATGTTACTTCCATGCTTGTATTTAATCCTGTAAGTGTCACGTTGTTCCGTTACTGCTTAATCTCGTAGAATATTCGTAGGGTTTCTTAAGTGTTCTATCGAAGTAGTTTACCGTAAACGTTCTTGATATCTTAATACATTTACTAAGT
Organism: Heracleum sosnowskyi; assembly: GCA_030848705.1. Classification (NCBI taxonomy): domain Eukaryota; kingdom Viridiplantae; phylum Streptophyta; class Magnoliopsida; order Apiales; family Apiaceae; genus Heracleum; species Heracleum sosnowskyi. Next base: position 54,104,818 of record CM061238.1, on the reverse strand, counting down.
CCATATCCATGGAATTGATAATATAAAATCCTCCAATATATTTAAATAATGATTATTCTTTTAATATCTCGTGGAATTTCGGAGAAAACAGAAAACGTTATTCTTCCGATTCTGATAGCTTCTGCATTCAATCATTTTCATAGTAGATCACTAATACGAATTTGAAAGTACATTATACCGTCCCGTACGTAGGGTGGTCTGAAAACTTTCTAAACGACAAAAGTTACTATTCATCAGTGGTTTTTAACAAAAATTACTTTTCATCAATGGTTCTTAAATAAGTACAAAATTTGGGGATATTAAATTTGAGGGCAACCTTTACTCGTTTCAGCTTTGAAGTTAAAATGTACCATGGATCTCCAATAACCTCATCAGACCAAGCATTACGAACATCATCAAGAAAACCCTGGTGCTCGATCACATGTTGAAACACCTGGAATGGTTTGTATATTCGTCTTTCATCTTTTCAAAGCCATAACATAGCTGGAGAGTGGTCAGATAGGCCTCTTGGCATGAAAGTCGCAGTGGAAAGAGGGAACTGTCGAGCCATGATTCATTCACCATAATCCTATCCATTTTCCGTAAGATAGGAGACCCCATGTTTGGATCCCACCAAGTGTGAAGAACTCCAGTATAATTCAGATCAGTAAGTTCGGTGTAATTCATAAAATCCACAAATTCAAGCATACCAGCATTTACATTCAACGAACAACCACACTTTTCATTTAAAGATTGGCAGACATTAAAATCTCCCAAGAGAACCCATGGTGGAGATATGTTATTCACAGTTATAATATCTCTAAAACTGTCAAGACTAGACCACAAAACCCGACACTCAGAAGCAGTATTGAGAGCATAAACAAATGATACAAAGAAAGTTGTTAGATATAATTGCTAATGTTTGTTTATCAGTGTTTAAGCAACAGGTACTGACAAGAGTTTATCAGAAGCCAGTCAGAGTTTAGTTAAACTCTGACAGGGTGAAGAGTTTAATTGAAGCCGGTCAGAGTTTATTTAAAGTCTGACAAGGTGATAGTTGTATTAGCTGTCGGTGCTGAATTGAAGATTCTAGAAGCAATATATTCTGAAGATGGAAAGAAGCAGAATATATTGATACAGCTAAGGAAACGGAATAGAAGACTGAAGCAATCCTTAATTGATATAAATTGTATAGCTGATTTATAGGAATATCAATTAGATAAGGATTGTATGTAGCTGTGTACTATATAAACACAGATAGGTTATCCCTAGAAGGGAAGCGATTATTGATATATTATTATTGTAACCTAGAAGCTCTTTGTGATTCATTAACATCATAAAGAGAGAAGCTGTTAATATAAATACAGTTTATTGATTCATAAACAGTGTTCTTAATTATCGTTATTCTCATACATACTTGATTATATTGTGTATTCGGCCTAACAATTGGTATCAGAGCCAAGACTGTTTAATATATACAGTTTTACGATTCAAACACAGTATTAATCATGTCTGAAGAAAATCAAACTGCTCCTAAGGCTGAACAGGTTAAGCCCAATTCTGTGAGTCGATATGAAACAATCAGGGTTCCAATTCTCAGGCCAGTAGAGTATCCGATTTGGAAGGTTAAGATGACCATGTTTCTGGAGGCTACAGATCCAGAATACCTTGACAGAATTAATGATGGTCCTCATATGCCAACTAAATTGTCCCCTGTTGTTGATGGTCAAGCACAAAAGACTGTTCCAAAGGAAAAGAAAGATATGACTCCTGAGGATATCTCATCAATTGCAAAGGATGCAAAGGTTAGACATCTTCTCCACAGTGCTTTAGATAATGTAATGTCTAACAGAGTAATTGGCTGCAAAACTGCCAAAGAGATATGGGATGCTTTAGAAGTCAGATGCCAGGGAACAGGTGCTATTAAGAAGAACAGAAAAACAATACTCACACAGGAGTATGAGCACTTTGATTCAAGAACTAATGAAACCTTGACTGAGACTTATGACAGATTTTGCAAACTGTTGAACGATCTGTCTCTGGTAGATAAGGAATATGAACTTGAAGAGTCCAATCTCAAGTTTCTGTTATCTCTACCTGAAAAGTGGGATTTAAAGGCAACAACAATCAGAGATAATTATGATCTTGCTGATACAGATCTTGATGAGATCTATGGATTGTTAAAGACTCATGAACTTGAGATAGAACAAAGAAACAGGAGGTCCAGCAAGAAGACAAAATCTGTTGCTCTCAAAGTCGAGGAGAAGCCCATCAAGAAGGAATCATCAAGGAAGAAAGCCAAGGGAAAGGCTTTAGTTATTAAATCTGAAAGTGAGTCATCAAACTCTGATGATGACTCAAACTCTGATGAAGCTTCTGACTCTGAGGATGATGAAGAGGAGTTGATGCAAATGGCTGCATTGATGGTGAAGACCTTTAAGAAGATGGGATTCAAGAACTTCAAGAAAGGAAAGAGATTCTCAAGGAAAGATTCAAACTCTGAAAGGAGAAGTTTCAGAAAGTCTGATGGAAAAGAGACCAAGTCTGGCAAGAAGGATAAGTCTCAAATCCAGTGCTACAAGTGTAAGGAGATGGGTCATTATGCTCCAGAGTGCAAGAAAGGCAAATCTGAGAAAGCACTCATCTCTAAAGGCAGAGACTGGGCAGATACTTCAGACTCTGATGATGGAGAAAACTATGCTCTTATGGCAATTGTCAGAGATGAGACTGAATCTTCTGAAAATAAGGTACCCCTAACTACTTATGCTTATGATACTGATAATATATCTGAGTTAAGAGTATATCTGAAAAGTGTTCATGTTAGTTATAGGGATCAGACTTTAGAGAATGAGAGGATTAAATCTGAGAATCTTAGTCTTAAAGAAAGAAACAAGTTTCTTGAAAGAGAACTTGAGAATATGAAGCAGATTCAAAAAGAAAGAGATGATGCTGTTTATATTGAACAGGAAGTGCTTAAGTTAAATAAGCAGCTAGAATCTGAACTTGAAAAAGAAAGAAAAATAATTATGACTTGGACAAACTCTGGAAGAGACACTCATCAAGTGTTTCAAACAGATTTTGTAGGTTTAGGCTATTGTGAAAACGATGAACTTAGGTTTAAAGACAAAGTTAAGGTTAAACCACAACTTAAACCTGTGATATTTGTTCCAGAATCCACCAAGCTAAAATCTGTAGTTGTGAAAGAAGCTGTTATGGAGCCAGTTGAAGCTTGTGTTGAACAAGTAGATATTGAATCTAAAACAGAGAAGCTTGTTGAGCTAGAAGCTGTTAAAGAACCAATTAGAATCTGTGAGAAGCAGGTTAATGTTGGTTTAATGACAGGAAAACAGTTTAAACATAAGCTCAAAGAGGTTAAGTCTGCCATGAAACCTAAAGGGTCCAAGAGAAATAGGAATGGAAAAGTAGGCATAAATAATAGAAATAATCATATGCCTAATGCTAGTGCCTCAAGAAAAACATGTTATAATTGTGGTAGTTCTAATCATCTTGCTAGATTTTGCACTAAGAACAAACATATTAATTCTTTACCTTCTACTTCAGAAGTAAAGAATGATTATGTTAGAGTAAGACCACAGACTTTATGCAAACATTGTGGGAGCACTTGGCATTCTATTTACACATGTAAGAGTTATCATGCAATTTATCATAACTATTATGAGCTAAAACCCAACTTGAAATGGGTTAGAGCAAACTCTGCTAGTGTAAAATCTGACAATGTTAGTTTAAACTCTGATAATACAGATTCCGCTGCAAAAACTAACACTGTTAAGAAAGACAAAGGATCCAAGCAAGTCTGGATCCTCAAAACTAACACTTAGTGTTTGTTTGTGATTGCAGGGTATAATAGAGAGCACACTTATCTTAGACAGTGGATGCTCAGGACATATGACTGGAAATAAAGCCCTGCTATCAGACTTTGAGGAGAAGGCTGGCCCAAAAGTTTCCTATGGAGATGGCAACATAGGACACACTCTGGGATATGGCAATATTAATCTTGGAAGTGTCATCATCACAAATGTAGCTCTAGTCTCAGGACTCAAGCATAATCTGTTATCTGTGAGTCAAATCTGTGACAGAGGAAACCATGTAGATTTTCATAGTGAATACTGTGAAGTTATCAGTAAATCTACTGGGAAAGTTGTTCTAGTTGGACACAGGCGCAACAATATTTATGAAGCAAGTTTGGTAACAAACTCTGATGGAAAAACAGTGTGTCTGACTGCAAGAATGTCAAATGAAGAGAGTTGGAATTGGCACAAGAAGCTCTCTCATCTCAATTTGAACAACATAAATGAGCTTATTAGAAAGGATCTTGTAAGAGGACTTCCAAAATCAATACTCAATCTAGATGGTCTATGTGATTCTTGTCAAAAGGCCAAGCAAAGGAAGTCATCTTTCAAGAGCAAATCTGAATCTTCAGTAGTGGAACCTTATCATCTTCTACATGTTGATCTCTTTGGACCAGTGAATGTGATGTCCATGGGCAGAGAGAAATATGCTCTAGTAATTGTTGATGAATATACTAGATATACATGGGTGTATTTCTTGTCAAAGAAGGATGAAACTGCTCAAATGTTGATGGATCATGTAAATCTACTGGACAAAAGATCACAGCACAAAGTCAAAATTATAAGGAGTGATAATGGAACTGAATTCAGAAACTCAATCATGGAAGCTTTCTGCAAGGAAAGAGGAGTCAAACAAGAATTTTCTGCACCTGGAACTCCACAGCAAAATGGTGTAGTTGAAAGAAAGAACAGAACTTTAATTGAAGCTGCCAGAACTATGCTTGATGAAGCAAAATTGCCAACTTATTTCTGGGCAGAAGCTGTTCAAACTGCTTGTTTTACTCAAAATGCAACTCTGATCAACAAGCATGGAAAAACACCATATGAGATGGTGAAAAACAAGAAGCCAAATTTGAAATATTTTCACATATTTGGATGCAAATGCTTTGTGTTAAAGACTCATCCTGAACAATTGACCAAGTTCGAGTTAAAAGCTGATGAAGGAATCTTTGTTGGCTATCCATTGTCAACAAAAGCATTCAGAGTTTACAATCTGAGAACGAAGGTGATCATGGAATCCATACATGTGTCGTTTGATGACAAGAAAATAATTGGACTTGAAGACAAGGATGGATATGATCAACTACGTTTTGAAAATGAAGATCTATTCTCTGATGATATAAACTCTGATGAAGCAGGGTTGACAAACTCTGACGAAGCATACTCTGAACCTCTACTGGTAAATACTGGAGAAACTGGAAATTCTCAAATTGAACAAAATAGAGAACCAGTTGAGGGGGAGCGTGAAGAAGCTCAACAAGAAACAGCAAGTGAGTCAGTTGAGGAAACTGATTCAAACTCTGACAGCTCAAACACTGAGCCATCCAACTCAGGGGGAGCCTCAGATACTGCAGAAAGTCAACATATGAATCAGGAGAGCATGGATCAAGGGGGAGGATTCAATAATGATGCAAGAAACCACTTACCAACAGCCAGAAAGTGGACACAGGCACACACACCTGATCTCATAATTGGAGATCCTGATGCTAGTGTGAGAACTAGAAGTGCAACAAACAATGAGTGTCTGTATCATGCTTTCTTGTCTCAAACAGAACCAAAGAAAGTGGAGGAAGCTCTTCAAGATGCTAATTGGATTACAGCAATGCAAGAAGAGTTAAATGAATTTGAAAGAAATGAAGTCTGGACACTTGTACCTAGACCAAAGAATAGATCAATTGTAGGTACAAAGTGGGTTTTCAGAAACAAGACTGACAGTGAAGGTGTGATTACAAGAAACAAGGCTAGACTTGTGGCAAAAGGTTATTCACAACAGGAAGGAATTGACTATGATGAAACCTTTGCTCCAGTTGCAAGATTGGAGGCCATAAGAATTTTTCTGGCCTATGCTGCACACAAGAAGTTTAAAGTCTTTCAGATGGATGTAAAAAGTGCTTTTCTCAATGGGAAGCTTGAAGAAGAAGTGTTTGTTGAACAACCACCAGGATTTGTAGATTCCAAGCATCCAGATTATGTCTACAGGCTTGACAAGGCATTATATGGACTAAAGCAAGCACCAAGAGCATGGTATGAAACTCTTGCTCAATTTCTTTTAGAAAGTGGGTTCACAAGAGGTACAATTGATAAAACCTTGTTTTATTTCAATTCTGGTGATGATTTGCTTTTAGTTCAAATTTATGTAGATGATATTATTTTTGGATCTACTAATGACAAACTTTGTAAGAAGTTTGCAAAGCTTATGCAATCCAGGTATCAAATGAGCATGATGGGAGAGCTTAGTTATTTTCTAGGCTTACAGGTCAAGCAAACAGATGATGGGATTTTTATCAATCAAGCAAAGTATACCAGAAATCTTCTAAAGAAATTTGGTATGCTTGATAGTTCATCTGCTACAACTCCCATGGCTACAGCAACGAAGCTTGACAAAGACACAGGAGCCTCAGTAGATATGACTAACTACAGAGGAATGATAGGGTCTCTACTGTATCTTACTGCAAGTAGACCTGATATCATGTATGCAACATGTCTTTGTGCAAGATTTCAAGCAGATCCCAGAGAGCCTCATCTAACAGCTGTAAAAAGGATCTTCAAATATCTCAAAGGAACCATAACCCTGGGTTTGTGGTATCCTAGAGAATCAGAGTTTAAGTTAATTGGTTACTCTGATGCAGATTTTGCAGGCTGTAAGATAGACAGAAAAAGTACAAGTGGAAGCTGTCAATTTTTAGGTGACAGATTAGTTTCTTGGTACAGCAAGAAACAGAAGTCAATCTCCACATCCACTGCTGAAGCAGAGTATATAGCAGCTGGTAGCTGTTGTGCACAGATTTTATGGATGAAGAATCAACTGCTGGATTATGGGTTAAGGTACTCTAAAATACCTATTTTCTGTGATAACCAAAGTGCTATTGCTATGACAGGTAATCCAGTACAGCACTCCATGACCAAGCACATCAGCATAAGATATCATTTTATCAGAGAACATGTGAAAGAAGGGAACATTGAGCTTCATTTTGTGTCTACAGATCAACAACTTGCAGATATCTTCACCAAACCTTTGAGTGAAGCTACGTTTACAAGATTGGTAAATGAACTTGGAATGATCTCTGGTTCTGACTAGAGATACGGGTTAGACTCAAAATCTATCCATGTTTGATTGTTTAATGCTCATGATTCCTTGCATATATTAACTGTTATGAGTACCAGTGTCATAAACTCTGTCGGTTAAACTCTGATGCTAAACTCTGTGAGTCATAAAAAGTTGGTCATACTCTGAATGTTACAGTTTAAATGCTATACTCTGATTGTAATTTTGTCTGGAACATATGGACCAATGAAGAAATTTGTATGAAGCATAATTCTCAGTAAGTAATTGTGAATCCTTAAGAGTTGATAGATTCTGATCTCAAATATGTGCAGTAAGCTAACACAGCATGATACTGTCTCTATATTTATAGCATCTCTTAGTTTATTGATCCTATACACTGAGTCTGTATTAGCTGTTTGCATCTTCTCTCATAAGTTAATTATAATTACTGATGAAAAGTCTAAACTCTGATTATTCATTGCAATTAATTCACCCTCCAATCAAAAGATGCCAAACAGAGCACAAATTCCTTTGAGATCATGGTGTGCCTAGGAAGATCCAGGAACTTATTGTATGAAATAAGGGCTAAAATCTTTGATTTTTGGTGACTAGTGCCAACCACTGATTACTGGAAAAATAAAAAATAAAAATAAAAAAATAAAAAATAAAAATAAAATAAAAATATATATATAATAAAGGGGGTGAAAAATAAAAGACATATCCAAATGAAAGGATATCAGTAATACAGAGTTTAGATAGAAAAATCAGTGTCTATGTTATACATGAGAGTTTAGGCAACCAGTTTTTACTACTTTAGTTTGTGGATTTTATGCACTTTGAAATGATCTAAATACTGATTTCGGTAAACTCTGCTACTACACACACATATTTTCACAACTGTACAGATTGAGAAAAGAGTTTATTGACAAAGAAGGACAAATGGTAAACACTGATGTATTGTGTGAAATACGCCGAGGTTACTTTGTTTTAATCTCTGATGGTTAAAATAATCTCTTTGTTTCAGACATTTTATAACTTTGAGATTAGCCATTTGTTTCTCAAGAAAAAGTATGATTGAACGGAGAAAAGAAAGAGTGTGTTTGATAAGTCCTGATAGTGATTCGTAATGCTGCTGAGTATGTTAGTTTATTGTTTAAAGTGATATCATTTCTTTCACTTTACAATTACTATGCAAAATTGATAATACTGATATGTAAAGGAACAAATTTTTTTCATTAATTGATTCAAATTTACATTCAGACCATTTCATACTCATGTTTAGCTAAACTTTCTGGTACATACTAATCACTATGGTTACAAAAGAGAAGATCTATTTAACCAGGACAAGTATTTGAATGCTACAACTGAAGCAGAAGAGCTAGAGCCAGAAGCTATTGTGCTCTATTACTTCTGATGATCGCTACCCAGTTGTTCAACTGATCATTATACCATCTGGGATTGCTTGACAACATCCTGAAGATGAATCATCATCATCATCTTCCTGGATTCTCTTTCTGCTTTGCAGCTTGCAGGATTCCAAGAAGATTGTCTCCTCAGTACCCATCAGGAAGCTCTGCTGGAAGAGCATCATACAAATCTCCATAGTATGATCGTCTGCCAGGATGGGCACATCATATGGACCGGGACGGATGATGTGCACATAAGGATTAGAGATCGGTCCTTCCGCTATTTCATCATCTGCTATAAGACCTTCATCATTCAGAAAAGACAGAACAAGAAACTCATCGATGATATAGTTTGCTTGTTGATGCCAGTTCATGTTCACGAATGATTCTACATCCATGAATTCAAAGGTTCCTGCCATTTGGTGTATGGTAATTTTAAGATATGAAGCCTGTTGTTAAAATGCTTCGGTTTTTAAAGCATTCAACAAGGTAACTGAAAGGTTTTTCCTTGAATCGAAGCGCTTGGGATAATAAGGTGTGGAGTTTCAAGACAGTCATTATTATTCTGACTGTTGAGCTCCTTTGTACTTTATTATTAAAATTGATAATTTTATTATTATTAATTTTTTTTTAAGCGGATATTTTGAGTGTTATATGTGATGCCAGGTGTCTCCACGTCTGCACGTGTATTGGAAGTTGTTAGACACAGCTGTCAGCGTATGCACGTTTGACATCTGTCCCACTAACATACTTTTAATCGTTACAGTTCCTATTTAATACACTACATACACACGATTCAATCTTTTACGCACCTCATCTTTTCATAAGCTTTTACTCACACACAAACACTCAAACACTTTCAAAGCCCAGTTCTTCTTGTTTTCCAATCTTACTAATGGCAACTACAGCGTTTATTGCTTCTGAATTAGAATTTGTTCCCAACAATTATTCTGCTCCTGTAGCAAATGAGAACGCACCGGAGGCGTTTCATTTGATTCAGAGGTTCTTGTTACACTCTGATATCGGTACTGCTCTAACCGCACCATCGAAGCTGTCTGCGACTCAAATTCGAACTTTTTGGCAGACAGGTACTTATGATAATGGAGGAGAGTCTGGATCGCCATCTATAATTTTTGAGTTTCAAGGAGATGAATTTGTTGTTACTCCTACTACTGTTCGTGATGCTTTGGGTCTTGAAGATTTCAATGCATTCACAATCTCTATTGGAGACTCTGAGCTAGTCAGAATGATGAGCGAGATAGGCTACACTGGACCTTTGACAAAGATAGGTCAACTCAAAAGGCCATTTTTGCGCAAGGAGTGGAGCTTCTTTTTCGATTGCATTACTCGGGCTTTTGGAAAGAAGTGCACCAATTGGGATGCGATTCCCACGGATAGTCTACAGATCGGGTATTCTCTTCTCTATGGCAGTCAATTTGATGTTGCTAGATTAGTTTTAACTAATATTGGTGAGAAAATGCTAGAGAATAGAAATGTTGTTTATTTCTCTAGGTTTTGTCAATTGATATTCAATTTTTGCTGCCCAAATGTTGAGATAGTAGAGGATGATGTTATACTTTCGTTTAAACTGCACAAACGTATATTTTCTGACCTTATCAACAAGGACAACAAGAAAGGAGAAGTTGGTCCTTTAATGTTGCCTGCATCAGTGCAACAATTTCTTGACAACTTACAACAACAACAAGTCTCAACTGCTGAAGCTGGACCTTCTGTGTCTCAACCACAGAGGTCAAAGAGTTCCAAAGTTCGAGCAGTTAAGTCTGGTTTGCAACAAACTGAAGCTGAGGTATCAAATGTTGATGCTGTGCCTCAGAGAAAAAGATTGAAGAAAAGGCGAGCCCAAAGGGCAAAGTCTGTTGCTGCTGATTCTATTGTAGACTCAGAAACTGAAGCTGATGAAGAAACTCTTCATCAGAGAAAGAGAAGACTAGTTGCTGATCAACTTTTTGGTGATATCATTGCCAATATGGACAAAGAACCTGAGGACACTGAAGCTCCTACATCAGAGAATGAGGAGATTGTGATTACAACTGTTCCTTCAAGTACTCCTGCAATTGTTGTTGAGGAGGATATTCTAACTGCTGAGGATGCTGCAAATCCTGAAACTATTATGATGGATTTTGAAACAGAAGCTCCTACATCAAAAGCTGATGATGTAGTTGAGGAAGCTGCTGCATACTCTGACAGCAGGATTGTGGATCATGAAGATACTGTACTGGAAGCTGATCAAGCTACTACTGAATTAGTAGAACCTATTGCTTCTCACACAGAAATCATTTCTCTTGATTTTGAGAAAGGTGAGGAAGTTGATCAGATTAGAGTTGATCCAGTTCCAGAAGCTGTTGCTGTACATGCTGATGCAACAGATAATGATCATGAGGATATTGTTTTCCTTGAAACTTTGCAACAATCAGTTGTTGAGATTGTTCAGAGAGAAGCAGAGGTTACTGTTCCAGCAAACTCTGATGTTCCTCAAACTGTAGCAGATCAAGTACCTGATGCAACTGCACAGTTAATTGATGAAATCACTGCTGAAAATGTGCTTGAAGATATTCACAGAGAGGATGACAATGCTGAAGCTAGTCCTGCTCATTCAAACTCTGATATTCAAGTGGAAGTTTCTGATCTTCAAGCAAATTCTACTGAAGAGAGGGAAGTTCAAAGGGCTGCTTCTGAGCATTTTCAGAATATGTACTACAATACATGGACTAATGCAGATTGTGTCTTTCCAGCACAACGGGCTGCAGATTTTCTATCTGATTCTGTTAAGAAGATTACAAATCCTGATGTCCTTACGAGCTTACAGGCAACTGTTATTCAAGTCAAATCTCTCAATAATAGATTTGATGAGAATCAACAAATGCTTACAAAACTGAGGAATGAAGTAAGTCTGAGGGATCTTACTTTAAAGGCTGACAGAACTTCTTACTATGCCATGTTCAAGCAGCAAGCCAGGGATTCTGAAGAAATCAAGAAGAGGCTTGGGACAGTTGAGGACAACCAGAATGCTATGTCTGCTCAACTGACTTCCATTTCTACTGCGCTTGAATTGCTGACATCAGTACTACTTTCTGATGATGTCAAAAAGGGGGAGAGTATACCTAACGACAAATGCAAAGATACTCAAACTCTGAGACGGAAGGATGATTCTACTGATGGGGGAAGCAGAGGAAATGAAAGAAGGATTTCTGCTCAAAGGCAAAGACGTGTAATAAACTCTGGTGGTCAATCTACTTCAAACCTCAACAAAAGTTTAGTTGTTTCAGCTAACCCATCTACTGATGAAGAGATTGCTGCTAGGATCTTTATTAAAGAGCATGGAAAGGAAGTTACTATTGAAGATATCCAGGCTGAAGAACAGATGCTTGCTGAGGAACACAAGAAAAATCTTGAAGCTGGAATCTACAAGAAACAGTAAATCAAGGCTCCTAGGAAGAAAGAAGTTGGTATTTCTATCAAAGAGAATACACAACAGAGTATACAATATACAAGGAGACCTGTGATTAGAAACTCTGATAAGGGTAAAGGCAAAATGATTGAAGAGCCTAACCTGAAGAAGAAAGATAATTCAACCTCTGACATTGCTCAAGTTGAAACAAGATTAGCAAAATCAACCTCTGACGCTGCTCAAGTTGATGATACTATTGAAGTTAAGCCAGCCTCTGACAAGGCTCAAGCTGTGCAAACTCAGCTAGCTCCTCAACTCAAAGGTTTCTTAAGACCTGTACTCTCTGAAACTCTGACACTTCAACCTGTGGATTTTTCTCAAACCAGGACTGTACTTGGAAAAGAATCTTATGATAAGTCTGGTTTAGGTTCACATAGGGAGAAGAGAATAAATAACAGATCTCAAGACAATATTTCACTGGCAGGATCTGGTATTGGGGGTACACAAGAAAATCTTGATAAGTTAGAATCTGTTCAATTGATTTTTCACAGAGTCTTGAAGAAGCAGTTTCTGTTATACTTCATGAGTGATGGAAGTGTTTATAGAGTTGGAGAATCTGATGTAAATCTCAAATCATGGGAAGAACTTGAATATGTACTTTATCTGTTGAAAGTTAAGAACAGACACACCCATAATGTTGCTCAAATCTTAAGAGAAAAGATGCTGAGATCAAAAGTGATGCTTGGAGGAGGAGAAGTCTCAAATGCTTATATTCCAAAGTATAGAGATCATGCTGGAAAGTTGGTGAAGATGAAGAAAAACAGTGCTAGATTTAAAACTACACTTGGAATAAAAGTCTTAGAATTCAACTTAGAGTCAGATAAAGCTCAGTACATTCGGTTAGGAAATGACATGAAGAAGAACAGTATCTATTCTCTTAGGGCTGCCATATATCAAACTGGTGAAGGAGATCCAGAGTATAAGGAGCTGAAAGAGATTATGATAGCTGAACTTGAGAATGCTGAGAGAAGACTGCTGATTGATTATCTCAGGACTGTACCTGATATTGAAGAAGTCAAGTAAAGTCTGACTGTAAGTTTTTAATATTTTCTATTCTAAGTCAAATTTAAACTCTGTTTTAAATTAAACTCTGTTATATGTTAAACACTGCATTTGTTAAATGGTTTTGACATCATCAATTATATGTTTAACTTGTACATTTTATTATGAACAAGTTGGGGGAAATTGTTAGATATAATTGCTAATGTTTGTTTATCAGTGTTTAAGCAACAGGTACTGACAAGAGTTTATCAGAAGCCAGTCAGAGTTTAGTTAAACTCTGACAGGGTGAAGAGTTTAATTGAAGCCGGTCAGAGTTTATTTAAAGTCTGACAAGGTGATAGTTGTATTAGCTGTCGGTGCTGAATTGAAGATTCTAGAAGCAATATATTCTGAAGATGGAAAGAAGCAGAATATATTGATACAGCTAAAGAAACAGAATAGAAGACTGAAGCAATCCTTAATTGATATAAATTGTATAGCTGATTTATAGGAATATCAATTAGATAAGGATTGTATGTAGCTGTGTACTATATAAACACAGATAGGTTATCCCTAGAAGGGAAGCGATTATTGATATATTATTATTGTAACCTAGAAGCTCTTTGTGATTCATTAACATCATAAAGAGAGAAGCTGTTAATATAAATACAGTTTATTGATTCATAAACAGTGTTCTTAATTATCGTTATTCTCATACATACTTGATTATATTGTGTATTCGGCCTAACAAAAGTGTCATTTGTACTTATGCTCGTAATAGAGCAAGAGATATGCTGGGTATGAATGACAAGAGGGACAAATTTTCACCTATCTGGATCCCACCTAATCCAAATTCTCCCATTAGGATGAGAGTCATAATTAAACAACCATTCAAAATTTGCAGCAATAAAGGAAAAGATATAATTGGTCGATTCCTATTTGACGTGAGTTTCCAAGAGGGCACAGAGGCCAAGATTATTAATATTTATGAAGTCCTTAGCAAAGGAGATCTTATTATTCAACCCTCAAATATTGTAGGAACAAAAAGACATAAGTCAAGATTTATTTTTTCTGAGGTAAGGGTTTCCCCCTAGATCCACGTGTATGCTTCCTTTGCTGAATTCTCTAACTCTTTGAAAAAGTTCTTTGACCCTATTGGTTTATAGAATTGTAGAAAACTTCATTTGGGCTATCGGGGCCTGAATCGGAGAAGATATCAGGGGACCCCAGATTACGTATACCTCTAAAGGTAGCTATACAAAGAAAATGGGAAAAACTTGAAGCGGGCCATTTTGTGGATATTTTCTCGTAGTTTGACCCTATGGGTTCATAGAATTGTTGAAAACTTTATATGGGGTTGTCCGGGCCTGAATCGGAGCAGATACCAGGGGACCCCCGATTACGTATACCTCTAAAGGCAGCTATACAAGGAAAATTGAGAAAACTTGAAGTGGACCATTTTATGGGTATTTTTACATAATTTAACCCTATGGGTTTATAGAATTGTATAAAACTTCATTTGGGACTATCGGGGCCTGAATCGGAGCATATACCAGGGGACCCCTGGTTACGTATACCTTTAAAGGTAGCTCCACAAGGAAAATGAAGAAAAATTGAAGTGGGCCATTTTGTGGGTATTTTCACGTAATTTGACCCTATGGGTTTATAGAATTATAGAAAAATTCATTTTGGGTTGTCCGGTTCTGAATCGGAGCAGATATTAGGGCACCCTCGATTATGTATACCTCTAAAGGCAGCAATACAAGGAAAATGGGGAAAAATAGAAGTGCGTCATTTTGTGTGTATATTTTCACGTAATTTTACCCTATGGGTTTATAGAATTGTAGAAAACTTCATTTGGGGTTGTCTGGGTCTGAATCGGAGCATATATCAGGGCACCCCGATTACGTATACCTCTAAAGGCAACTAGACCAGGAAAATGGAGAAAAATTGAAGCGGGCCGTTTTGTGGATATTTTCACATAATTTGACCCGTTTATAAAATTATAGAAAGACTTCATTTGGGGATATCCTGGCCAGAATCGGAGAAGATACTAAGAGAACTACGGTTACGTATATTTTTAAAGGTACCTATATAAGGAAAATAGTGAAAAATTGAAGTGTGTGATTTTGTGGTTATTCTCACGTAATTTGACCCTATGGGTTTATAGAATTGTAGTAAACTTCATTTGGGGCTGTCCGGGCCTGAATCGATGCAGATACAAAGGGACCCAAGGTTACGTATATCTCTAAAGGCAGCTATACAAAGAAAAATGGGGAAAATTTGAAGCGGGCCGTATTGTGGATATTTTCTCGTAGTATGACCTTATGGGTTTATAGAATTGCAGAACACTTCATTTGGGGCTGTCCGGGCCTGAATCGGGGAAAATACCAGGGGAGCCCCTGAAAATGGGGAAAAATAGAAGTGCATCATTTTGTGTGTATATTTTCACGTAATTTTACCCTATGGGTTTATAGAATTGTAGAAAACTTCATTTGGGGTTGTCTGGGTCTGAATCGGAGCATATATCAGGGCACCCCGATTACGTATACCTCTAAAGGCAACTAGACCAGGAAAATGGAGAAAAATTGAAGCGGGCCGTTTTGTGGATATTTTCACATAATTTGACCCTATGGATTTATAAAATTATAGAAAAAACTTCATTTGGGGATATCCTGGCCAGAATCGGAGAAGATACTAAGAGAACTACGGTTACGTATATTTTTAAAGGTAGCTATATAAGGAAAATAAGGAAAAATTGAAGTGTGCGATTTTGTGGTTATTCTCACGTAATTTGACCCTATGGGTTTATAGAATTGTAGTAAACTTCATTTGGGGCTGTCCGGGCCTGAATCGATGCAGATACAAAGGGACCCAAGGTTACGTATATCTCTAAAGGCAGCTATACAAAGAAAAATGGGGAAAATTTGAAGCGGGCCGTATTGTGGATATTTTCTCGTAGTATGACCTTATGGGTTTATAGAATTGCAGAACACTTCATTTGGGGCTGTCCGTGCCTGAATCGGGGAAAATACCAGGGGAGCCCCTGAAAATGGGGAAAAATTGAAGCGTGCCATTTTATGGGTATATTTACATGATTTGACCCTATGGGTTTTTAGAATTGTAGAAAACTTCATTTGGGTTGTCGGGGCCCGAATCGGAGCAGATACCAGGGGACCCCAGATTACATATACCTCTAAAGGCAGCTATACAAGGAAAATGGGAAAAACTTGAAGCGGACCATTTTATGGATATTTTCTCGTAGTTTGACCCTATGGGTTCATAGAATTGCTTAAACCTTTATTTGCGGCTGTCCGGGCCTGAATCGGAGCAGATACCAGGGGACCCTCGGTTACGTATACCTCTAAAGGCAGCTATACAAGGAAAATAGGGAAAAATAGAAGCGGGTCATTTTGTGTATAGTTTTACATATTTTAACCCTATGGGTTTATAGAATTGTCTAAAACTTCATTTGGGGCTGTCGGGGTCTGAATCGGAGCAGATACCATGGGACCCCCGGTTAGGTATATCTCTAAAGGCAGCTATACAAGGAAAATGGGGGAAAATGAAGTGGGCCGTTTTGTGCATATTTTAACGTAATTTGACCCTATGGATTTATAGAATTGTAGAAAACTTTATTTGGGGCTGTCCGGGCCTGAATCGAAACAGATACTAGGGAGCCCCCGGTAACAAGGTATACAAGGAAAACGGGGAAAATTTGAAGCGGGCTGTTTTGTGGGTATTTTCTAATAATTTGACTCTACGGGTTTATAAAATTGTAGAAAACTTCATTTGGGGCTGTCCGGGCCAGAATCGGAGCAGATACCAGAGGACCCCCGGTTATGTATATCTCTAAAGGCAACTATACAAGGAAAACTGGAAAAAATTGTAGCAGGCCTTTTTGTGGGTATTTCCACATAATTTTACCCTATGAGTTTATAGAATTCTAGAAAACTTCATTTGGGGCTATCCCGGCCTGAATCGGAGCAAATACTAGGGGACCCCGGTTACGTATATCTCTAAAGGCAGGTATACAAGAAAAACAGGGAAAATTGCAGTGGGCCATTTTGTGGGTATTTTCACGTAATTTGACCCTTTGGGTTTATAGAATTGTAGAGAACTTCATTTGGGGATGTCCGGGACAGAATCGGTGCAGATATCAGGGTACCATCGAATACATATAACTCTAAAGATAGCAATACCAGGAATACGGGGAAAAATTGAAGTGAGCCGTTTTGTAGGTATTTTCACATAATTTGACCCTATTGGTTTATAGAATTGTTGAAAACTTCATTTGGGGATGTCCGGGCCTGAATCGGAGCATATACCAGGGGACCCCTGGTTACATATATATGTCTAAAGGCAGCTATACAAGGAAAATGGGGACAAATTGAAGTGCGCCGTTTTGTGGGTATTTTCACGTAATTTGACCCTATGTGTTTATCGAATTGTAGAAAACTTCATTTGGGGCTGTTTGGGTCTGAATTGGAGCAGATATCAGGGTGCCCCCGATTACATATACCTCTAAAGGCAGCAATACCAAGAAAACGGGGAAAAATTGAAGTGGGTCGTTTTGTGGGTACTTTCACATAATTTCACCCTATGGGTTTATAGAATGTAGAAAACTTCATTTGGGGCTGTCCGGGCCTGAATCGGTGCAGATACCAGGGGACCCTATGGTACGTATATCTCTAAATGTAGCTATACAATGAAAAATGGGGAAAAATTGAAGCGGGCCGTACTGTGGATATTTGATCGTAGTATGACCTTATGGGTTTATAGAATTGCAGACAAATTTATTTGAGGCTACCCGGGCCTGAATCGGAGCACATACCAGGTGTCCCTCTGTTAACTATACCTCTGAAGGTAGGTATACAAGGAAAACGGGGGAAAATTGAAGTGGGCTGTTTAGTGGGTATTTTCACGTAATTTGACCCTATGGGTTAATACAATTGTTATAAAACTTCATTTAGGGTTGTCCGAGCCTGAATCGGAGCAGAACCCAGGGGACCCTATGTTACATATATCTCTAAATATAGCTATACAAGGAAAAATGGGGAAAAAATGAAGCGGGTCATTTGGTGGATATTTTCTCGTAGTATGACCCTATGAGTTTATAGAATTGCAGAAGACTTTATTTGGGGCTGTCCGGGCCTGAATTGGAGCAGATACCAGGGGACCCCCTATTACATATACCTCTAAAGGCAGCTATACAAGGAAAACAGGGAAAAATTGAAGGGAGCCATTTTGTGGGTATTTTCACATAATTTGACCTTATGGGTTTATAGAATTGTAGAAAAATTCATTTGGGTCTGTCTGCGCCTGAATCGGAGAATTTACCAGGGGACCTCGGTTACATATATCTCTAAAGGTAGCTATACAAGGAAAATGGGTAAAATTGAAGTGGGTCATTTTGTGGATATTTTCTTGTAGTATGACCTTATGGGTTTATGGAATTGCAGAAAACTTTATTTGGGAATGTCTGGGCCTGAATTGGAGTAGATACTAGGGGACTCACGGTTACATATACCTCTAAAGGCGGGTATACAAGGAAAATGGGGGAAATTTGAAGCGCGCCTTTTCGTGGGTATTTTCCCATAATTTGACCCTACGGGTTTATAGAATTGTAGAGAACTTCATTTGGGATTGTGCCGGCCTATATCGGAGCAGATACCGAGGGACCCCTTGTTACGTATTCCTCTAAAGGCAACTATCAAGGAAAGCGGGGAAAAATTGAAGCGGGTTGTTTTGTGGGTATTTTCACATAATTTTACCCAACGGGTTTATAGAATTGTAGAAAACCTTATTTGCGGCTGCCCGGCCTCAGTCGGAGCAGATACCAGGGGACACCCAGTTATGTATATCTCTAAAGACAACTTTACAAGGAAAACGGGGAAAAATTGAAGTGGGCCGTTTTTTGGGTATTTTCACATAATTTCACCCTATAAGTTTATAAAATTGTAGAAAACTTCATTTGGGTTGTTCAAGTCTGAATCATAGCAGATATTAGGGGACCCCCGAATACGTATATCTCTAAAGGCGGCTATACCAGAAATACGGGGAAAAATTGAAGTGGGCCGCTTTGTGGGTATTTTCATGTAATTTTACCCTATGGGTTTACAAAATGGTAGAAAACATCATTTGGTGTAGTCCGAGCCTAAATCGGTGGAGATACTAGGGGACCCTAGGTTACATATACCTCTAAAGTCAGCTATA
Source organism: Heracleum sosnowskyi (assembly GCA_030848705.1). NCBI lineage: Eukaryota > Viridiplantae > Streptophyta > Magnoliopsida > Apiales > Apiaceae > Heracleum > Heracleum sosnowskyi. The sequence continues at coordinate 54,085,633 of CM061238.1, read as the reverse complement.
CAAGGAAACCAGGGAAAAATTGAAGCGGGCCGTTTTGTGGGTATTTTCAATTAATTTGACCCTATGGGTTTATAAAATTCTAGAAAAATTCACTTGGGGTTGTCTGAGCCTGAATCCGAGCAGATACCAGGGGACCCCCGATTACGTTTACCTTTGAAGGTAGCTATACAAGAAAATTAGGGAGAAATTGATGCGTGCCATTTTTTGGATATTTTCTCATAGTTGGACCTTATGGATTTATATAATTGTAGAAAACTTCATTTGGGGCAGTCCAGGCATGAATCGGAGAAAATACCAGGTGACCCTCTATTAACTATACATTTGAAGGCAGCTAACAAGGAAAACGTGGTAAAATTGAAGCGGGTCGTTTAGTGGGTATTTTCACGTAATTTGACCCTATAGGTTTATAGAATTGTTATAAAACTTCATTTGGGGCTATCCGGGCCTAAATCGATGCAGCTATACAAGGAAAAATGGGGAAAAATTGAAGCAGGTCATTTTGTGGATATTTTCTCGTAGTATGGCCCTATGAGTTTATAGAATTGCAAAAAACTTTATTTGGGGCTGTCCGAGTCTGAATTGGAGCCGATACCAGGGGACCCCCGGTTACATATACCTCTAAAGGTAGCTATACAAGGAAAACGGGGGGAAATTGAATGGAGCGATTTTCTGGGTATTTTGACATAATTTGACCCTATGGGTTTATAGAATTGTAGAAAACTTCATTTGGGTTGTCCGCGCCTGAATCGGAGCAGATACCAGGGGACCTCGGTTACGTATATCTCTAAAGGTAACTATACAAGGAAAATGGGGTAAAATTGAAGCGGGTCATTTTGTGGATACTTTCTCGTAATATGACCTTATGGGTTTATGGAATTGCAGAAAACTTTATTTGGGGCTGTCCGGGCCTGAATTGGAGTAGATATTAGGGGACCCCCGGTTACATATACCTCTAAAGGCAGCTGTACAAGGAAAATGGGGGAAAATTGAAGCGGGCCGTTTCGTGGGTATTTTCACATAATTTGACCCTACGGGTTTACAGAATTGTAGAAAACTTTCTTTGGGGCTGTGCATGCCTGAATCGGAGCAGATACTGGGGGACCCTGGGTTACATATACCTCTAAAGGCAGCAATACAAGGAAAACGGGGACAAATTGAAGTGGGCCATTTTGTAGGCATTTCCACGTAATTTGAACTTATGTGTTTAGAGAATTGTAGAAAACTTCATTTGGTGTTGTCCAGGTCTGAATCGGTGCAGATACCAGGGGACCCTAAGTTACGTATATCTCTAAATGCATCTATACAAGGAAAAATGGGGAAAAATTGAAGCGGGTCATTTTGTGGATATTTTCTCGTAGTATGACCCTTTGAGTTAATAGAATTGCAGAAAACTTTATTTCGGGCTGTCCGGACCTGAATTGGAGCAGATACCAGGGGACCCCCGGATACATTTACTTGTAAAGGCAACTATTCAAGGAAAACGTGGAAAAATTGAAGAGAGCCGTTTTGTGGGTATTTTCACATAATTTGACCCTACGGGTTTATAGAATTGTAGAAAACTTAATTTGGGGCTGTCCGGGTCTGAATCGGAGCAAATACCACGTGACCCTCTGTTAAATATACCTCTGAATGCAACTATACAAGGAAAACGGGGAAAATTGTAGCGGGTCATTTTATGGGTATTTTCACACAATTTGACCCTATGGGTTTATAGAATTTCAGAAAACTTCATTTGGGGCTGTCTGGGCCTGAATCGGAATAGATACCAGGGGACACCCGGTTACGTATATCTCTGAAGGCAACTATACCAGAAAAATGGGGAGAAATTGATGTGGGCCGTTTTGTGGGTATGTTCACATAATTTGACCCTATTGGTTTATAAAATTGTAGAAAACTTCATTTGGGTCTGTCCAGGCCTGAATCGAAGCAGATACCAGGGGACCCCCGGTTACGTATATCTCTAAAGGCAGCTATATAAGGAAAATGGGGAAAATTGAAGTGGGCCATTTTGTGGGTATTTTAACGTAATTTGACCCTATGGGTTTTTAGAATTGTAAAAAACTTTATCTAGGGCTGTCCGGGCCAAAATCGGAGCAGATACAAAGGGACCCCCATTTACGTATATCTTTAAAGGCAGCTATAAAAGAAAAACTGGGAAAAATCGAAGCGGGCTATTTTGTGGGTATTTTCACATAAGTCGACCCTACGGGTTTATAGAATTGTAGAGAACTTCATTTGGGGTTGTCCGGGTCGAAATCGGAGCATATATCAAGGGACCCCCGAATACGTATACCTCTAAAGGCGGCTAGACCAGACATACGGGGAAAAATTGAAGTGGGCCATCTTGTGGGTATTTTCATTTAATTTTACACCAAAGGTTTTTAAAATGGTAGAACACTTCATTTGGGGCAGTCCGGGCCTGAATCGGTGCAAATACTAGGGGACCCTAGGTTACGTATATCTCTAAATGCAGCTATACAAGGAAAAATGGGGAAAAATTGATACGGACCGTATTGTGGATATTTTATCGTAGTATGACCCAATGGGTTTATAGAATTGCAGAAAACTTTATTGGGGGCTGTCCGGGCCTGAATTGGAGCTGATACTAGGGGTCCCCCGGTTATATATACCTCTAAAGTCCGCTATACAAGGAAAACGGAGAAAAAATTGAAGCGGACCGTTTTGTGGGTATTTTCACTTAATTTGACCCTATGGGTTTATAAAATTCTAGAAAAATTCACCTGGGGTTGTCCGAGCCTGAATCCGAGCGGATACCAGGGGACCCCCGATTACCTTTACCTCTGAAGGTAGCTATACAAGAAAAATGGGGAGAAATTGATGCGGGTCATTTTGTGGATATTTTCTCATAGTTTGACCTTATGGATTTATAGAATTGCAGAAAACTTCATTTGGGGCAGTCCGGGCCTGAATCGGAGCAAATACCAGGTGCCCCTCTGTTAACTATACCTCTGAAGGCAGCTATACAAGGAAAACGGGGAAAATTGAAGCGGGTCGTTCAGTGGGCATTTTCACGTAAATTGACCCTATAGGTTTATAGAATTGTTATAAAACTTCATTTGGGGCTGTCCGGACCTAAATCGAAGCAGATACCAGGGGACCCTAGGTTATGGATATCTTTAAATGCATCTATACAAGGAAAAATGGGGAAAAATTGAAGCGGGTCATTTTGTGGATATTTTCTCGTAGTATGACCCTCTGAGTTTATAGAATTGCAGAAAACTATATTCCGGGCTGTCCAGGCCTGAATTGGATCAGATACCAGGGGACCCCCGGATACATATACCTGTAAAGGCAACTATACAAGGAAAACGTGGAAAAATTGAAGGGAGTCGTTTTGTGGGTATTTTCAGATAATTTGACTCAACGGGTTTATAGAATTGTAGAAAACTTCATTTGGGGCTGTCCGGACCTGAATCGGAGCAAATAACACGTGACCCTCTGTTAAATATACCTCTGAATGCAGCTATACAAGGAAAACGGGGAAAATTGAAGCGGGCTGTTTTGTGGGTATTTTCACATAATTTGACCCTATGCGTTTATATAATTGTAGAAAACTTCATTTGGGGCTGTTCGGGTCTGAATCAGAGCAGATATAAGGGGACCCCCGATTATGTATACCTCTAAAGGTAGTTATATCAGGAAAATGGTGAAAAATTGAAGCGAGTCGTTTTATGGGTATTTTCACACAATTTGACCCTATGGGTTTATAGAATTGTAGAAAACTTCATTTGGGGCTGTCTGGGCCTGAATCAGAATAGATACCAGGGGACACCCGGTTACGTATATCTCTGAAGGTAACTATACCAGAAAAATGGGGAGAAATTGATGTGGGCCGTTTTGTGGGTATGTTCAAATAATTTGACCCTATTGGTTTATAAAATTGTAGAAAACTTCATTTGGGTCTGTCCAGACCTGAATCGGAACAGATACCAGGGGACCCCCGGTTATCCGTACTTTTTGATGATTATCGTTTTGTAACCGGTACGCTATATTCGAATAAAAACGATCCAACGGATCAATATTGAACCAAAAATATCGTTTGGGGTATTATTTTTCCGTTTAATATAAATAACCCTATCGTAACTATTTTACGTATAATAAAGCGTAGAATATACCGATAATTATCTAAAAATACCCGAAATCCCTAAATTGTGTTCTTCGCGTTCTTCGTGTTCTTGATAATCAAACCAACTTTTGGAAGCGTTACCGGAATCCGTTTTCAACGTTCTAGTAGTTGAATCGAAGGTCTTGGAATCTATTTTCATAATCTACCATCAGAATTCATGTGGGGTAATTGTTAAACCTTGTACGAAGCTTTCTTTAATTCTTGAAAATTAGGGTTCATGAAACATTTGGGGCTTTTTGATTTTGAGCTTGTTCATGTGATTTGATGATATGTATAGCTTCGTATGATTGTAAGGAGTGCAAATATGTGTTCAATTTCATTGTTTGATTCCCGGATTAACCAATTCAAAAATTAGGGTTCTTGAGCTCGAATTGGGGTTTTTTTATTTAGGAATTGTTCGTTGATTTTGATGGTTCCAATAGCTTTATATGGTCACATACAATCGATTTGCATGCTTAGATGAGTTGTTTTGACCCGTTTTGAGCTAGTTCGAATTCTTAGTTTTTTCCCGAAATTTCAAGTCATTAGTTTGTAAAATCTGTTGTTTGTTTGGTTAAATGGTTGAAGGGGTTAGATTGTACGTGTTCTCAGCTTCGTTTTGATACCAAGAACATCAAGTTTGTTATAGAAATGAGGCTAGTCGGATTTTGGCCGGATTTTTACCGCCGGTGGCAGCCATTAAAGATGGCAACGAAGCTTTTTGCAGTTTAGTACCTCAAGTTTTGAAGATGATGAAGTTTGGTCCCTGAAGTTTTACAAAATTGCAAATTGGTCCCCTGACCAAATTATTTTCTAAATTGTTTATTTTTAATTTATAAAAATCTATTTGGTTATTTAAAATTTGAAAATTTGTTTTAAAAACGATTTTTAAACTCTAAAAATTTATTTTAAATTCTGAAAAATTCTATTTAATTGTTCCTTAATTATTTAAGGAATTATTTCGAAATAATTATTTATTTAAGTAATTATTTATTTTCCAAAATTCTTTAATTATTTTGGAATATGATTTAAAAATGATTTAAATTAGGAAAAATATTCCTAAAAATATTTTATTAATTATTTAAAATTCCTAAATGATTTATAAAATCATTATAGGCCTTTCTTTCGAGTTACAAATTATTTCTTGAACGTTACATGACATATGTGATTTAATTAGTACATTTAAATGCCAATATGTGCTATGTAAATTATGTGAACTATCTGGTTATTGAGTCATAAATACTAAGAATTGTTTTGAGACTTGTTTAAATGTTTTAGTCGTGTTTAATATCATCACGAGGGGTAATTAGAATAGAAATTTATCGGTATTGTTAGAAAATGAGATTAACGAGACTGTTGACTTAGATGTGAACTTTTATATTATGGAGATTTTAGACGAGCGTGATACGTAAATCGTTTATTTAGTCAATCGTAACTATTCTATCAATTGAAATATGGCTATCTATGTACAGAGGCTATTGAACGAGACGAGCCAGATTACCGAAATATGTTAAATGAAGGAAGTCGGACACTACACCATATTTGACCTATTGCAAGCTCATAACATGTTTGTGTTGCATAAAATGTTGCTATAGATAAGAAACTTGCATATTTATTGTAATACTTTCACAAAGTGTTGTATAAAATAGAAAAGTGTTGCAAGGCTAAGAAGTAGTTCGGTAATTTTAGAATTATTGCAATACTTCAGAAAAGTGTTACAATAACATATCACTTTTTTGGTCAATTTGACCGAATAGTGTAGGCGGCAGTTCAATTTTTTCATTGGGCGGGCGGTTTTAGTGCCAAATTTTTTGGTACCAAAATTGTTATTTACATGTAAATAAATTTTAGAACACAAAATACTAGCCCATCTCTGAAACATCCCTCACCATCTCTCTCGCGACCATCCCTCTCTCTCGACCATATCTCTCCACCACACCCCTCTCGACCTCCCTCTCTCTCGACCTCACCTCTCTCGACCTCACTCATGTCTCACACCTCTCTCAAACTCGTAAAATCGACTTCAAAACCCCAAAACCCCAAATCTGATTAGAGAAAGATTTAGAGTAAATATTCAATTAAAGCTTCAATTAGAGGTAATATACTTAACTTTTTTCTATTTTGTTGGATAATACATGTATATATGTGTATACATGTGAAATTTTTAGATTATATGTTCGATTCGATTATATGTTAGATTGTATGTGTTCATAATTTTTGTTTGATTAGAACAAGTATTAAGTGTTAAAATAGTAGGGATTTTGTACTAATTAGTAGATTTTTTGTGTTAAATTTGTGGGAAATTTGTGTTTAATTTGTGGGAAATTTGTGTTAATTTGTGCTCACTGGTAGCTTTTCCGAGCTTATGCAGAATAAAATCTTCCTGGTAGCTTCTCGCAAAAGTTCGTAAACAATGGGGTGCTGTTTCTACCATCTCAGATTAGTGAGTGACCACATTCTACCCTCACTCAGCAGATTATCTGGCGAAAGGCTTCCTTTTTTTTTGAAGAGGCGGGAGGCTTACTTAAAAGGACATTATTTTTAGCAAAATTTAGAATAAAGAAATCAGTTTTTGCCTGCGAGAATTACCTATTGTGTTGGATAATTAGATTTAGTTGTAGAGAGAGTATTATTGTTAATGGCACTGAAAATTTTCACCTGGAAGTTTTCTTTACTATAAGTTGTTGCTGTATTTCCAAATATCAAAGTTATGAAATCATATGAGCATCATGATGTAATTAAAACCTAGAGATGTGGTTATTTTAGCAGCTGAGGTGAATATAGTCATAAGGTTGAAAATCCAAAAGGGAAATCAGAATAAAGGTGGAGTATCTTGAGTAGCTAACTGGAGTATTAAGGTAGTATTTTTTGATGGTTGATATTTAACCAAAAAATTAAATTAGAAGTGCTGAAACTTTTAGCAATGATGGTTACCTGGTTTGGTTCCTTGCATGAATATCCGAGTGTTGAATTTAATATCTAATTTTAGAGGTAAAAGAAGATTCTTGTTGTAATTTTTTGCTAAACCCTGTTACTAAAATTTCAGTTCTTGCATTGTATGTATAAAAGCTGTTAGGTGTAAACCTTGCACGATCGTTTTCATTTTTGCAGGTGCGTATTGCACGGATATTCAATACATATGGTCCTCGCATGTGTCTAGATGATGGTCGTGTTGTCAGCAATTTTGTTGCGCAGGTATTCTTTGTTTTTGTAATAATTTGACGCACCTGTCACAAACTTATTCACACATAAGGATTATGGCACTGAACCTATCTTTTGCAGCCCATCCGCAAGCAACCGTTGACCGTGTATATGGAGATGGAAAGTAAACCAGGAGCTTCCAATATGTAGCAGACTTGGTACATATTATTTTATATATTTCCTTTAACTGTTAACAACAATTCTGCCTTGTATAAATGTAAAGGTAAATTATAAAGGATTGTGGAGACAATTCAAAAAAACAAAACAATGTCAACAAAAATGCCAGAAAATGCTATTGATGGTATCTCTAAATTATGACTGATCATTTTTAAATCAGCCTATGACTGATTATTTAATAAAAATTAATTCAGAAAAAATTTAATAATAATATAACATGTACACATTCAACGGGATGGTAATATAACATGTATAACATGTTAGGCCTTTTAACTTGGGCAATCCTGGCGAATTCACCATGTTAGAGATTGCTCAGGTTTGCGTTTATAATGATTATCAGTAATTCGTGATGACAGACATGTTTCTTTTTAATTTATATTTTGTTATGAAAGCCTTGTTTCTGTCTGGCATATTGGAAGTTGCTTCTTTGTTGACTACAGGTCGTGAAAGAAACAATTGATTAATATTTTGTGTTAATTTTTACTCACTGGTAGCTTTAAATTTGTGTTAAATGATTGGTCCTTACATTACCACTACACTCTAATGCTGATTGCTATCAGCATTTTCCTGAAGTTTTCTCTTTTTAATGTTCATACATACAAAGGAAGAGGGCTTGCATTTTTTGTATTCGTCGATGAATAATACCTATCAAAAGTGTTTTAATCTCTTTTTGTTTGAGCATTCATTCAGCTTTGGGAATTTCTGCCGTTGTGTCAGTGAGCCCTCCAGCTGTAGGTGAAAGGCCAATGTTTTCTAATTAATGATCGCACTTTGCTTTTTCTTACAGATCAGTGCATACTTGTCCTTTGCGAGAATTGGAGCTGGTCTTGGCTTTGAGCAGCAAAAGAGGAGGATGGATCCCAACACAAATGAGCCTTTGTTCTCTTTCTAATTTACACAAAAGTTTCTCGTATTTACTATTGTGTCCAGGCAACTCCTTGATTCATTCTAGTAACTAGCTGACATACAAAGGCTTCTTGTTAATAAGTGATGCTAAATTTGTTTTGCCTTCTTTCTCATTTCTCATCCAAGGCTGAAATGAAGCGGTTTGCGGGTGCTGATACATCAGTTCTTAAACTACATTACGAGAAGAAAGTTCTGGACTTGGAACAAGAAAAGAAAACTCTATAGGTTACAGTGAAACATTATATTTCTTTTCAACATCTTTGTTAATAATATTTTGTTACTTACATATAGTTAATATGCAGAAAGAGATCGAGCAACTGAGGTGTAATCTTTCAAATATATCATCCACATCTGATGACAATACTCAAAAACTGAAAGAAAATTATCTTCAAAAGTTAACTTGTCTCGAAGCACATGTAAATTATTCTTCATTTTTATCTAGGTCCATTTTACAGTCACGGGATTTACAGTTGAATCCTTGTCAGGTTGCTAAGTTGAAGAAGAAACAGGATGCTTAAGCACAGCTGTTAAGACAAAAGCAGAAGAGTGATGAGGCTGCAAAATGTTTACAGGATGACATCCAGAGGATAAAGACCCAAAAGGTGCTATTTCGTATTCTTTTAACTTGAAATTTATTTTTTATTTAACCTAATTCACTACGAGCTCTTTGTGACAACATCAACCATATAGGTTCAACTACAACAAAAGATCAAGCAAGAATCTGAGTAGTTCAGACTGTGGAAGGCTTCACGTGAGAAAGAAGTTCTTCAGGTGCGCTTACTGTAATTTTTTTTACACGAATCAGTTAACTGATGATGAAGAAATCTTCAGTGATATTGTTTCTGTGACCAGTGTTTGTCTCAAGGCTCAAAAAGTAGATTTTTTATGAAATTTCTTTTTAGATTTCTGTTTGTGAAAATCTATTGACTTACTCATTCATTTTAAAGGATCTGAACGTGTGATCCTTTTCGTGCTTTACCAGTCCTTATTTAGAAAAAGTAAATTAAATATTCATTTTATTTTTACAGGATGTCATATATCAACTATAGGATCTGGTGGTTTTTTGTTGTTGTCTTCTCTTGGAGGTGTTGTCTGCAGAGTCCTTGGTGGTTTGTAATGGTTATCATGCTATTAAGGGCGAATAACAAAGTTGGTCTCTGCGGTTGAAGAAGAGAAGAAAGAAGTTGCTGCTAAGCCGGTACCAGAACCTGATAAAACAACTGAGGCAGCTTCCGTGAAACCACCAAAGGACGGGAACCTAAAAGGAGTTTTGTGATATAATTTCTTGTTCATACTTATTTTTCGTATATATGTACACCTTTGATTGGATATTTTAACATAAAAGACCAAGTTCCATGTGAATTGTGGTGTAAGTCGAATGTGTTTCGACTTTAGACTTAAGTACTAGATATAAGATGATGTTGCGGTATAAGCCTACTTTGTTTGGGATTCTTTGACTTTTGTTTTGTTTTCAAGAAAATTTTAAATATCATTTTTGGTTTGTTATGCCTTTGTGCATTGTATATTAAATTTTAAAACAGTATATTGCAATCTAGATTAACAAAAAGTGTTGCAAATATGTGTTGCCAATAAGATATATAGTATTACAATAGGGATAAAAATGTTGCAGATAAATGTTGCTAAAAAAACCAAAAACATTGCAACAGTCATCAAAATGTTGCATCATAATGTTGCAAATAAATCAATTTTGTAACATTCTAAGCCAATAAATGTTGCAAAAATGTGTTGCATAATTCTATTGTAACACCTTAAATGTGTTACTAAAACAGACAAAGTGTTGCAAAAAAAACGCTATTGTAATACTTGACAAATGTTGCAATAAGTACATCAAAGCGTTACTATATGGGTTCGTAGGCAACGGCCGCAAATGCAACACCGATTTTTGGCTAAAGCGTTACATAAACCTCTATTGTAACACATATGGGGTCTAATGATACACTTTTTTGGGCTTGCAATAGGTCAAATATGGTGTAGTGGGAGATGGATGAAGTATTGCTTGCGATTGGTTGATCTATCTGTTAGAAGACACAACACTGGGGAAACGTCAACACTCGTGGGGGATCTTTCCAAGTATTTTATTCCAACAGAGATATCGGTAAGACTAGTAATGCGTCATAACTAAGTTAAGTATCGTTGGTGGATTGTGAGGATCATACGTTAAAGACTAAAGTATTGTCTCATGTTTGACTATTAAGGCAGACACGTGGGTTTAAAATCGTAGGATCAGACTCATGGTAATCACAAGAGCGTTGAATCAAAGAAGGATTGAAATAGAAAATTGTGCTACAAGACAGAAAAAGGGGGGAAGTCGTATTACTTCAGCCTTACGTAATAGCTAAGGATCCGAGGCAAGTGTTTATACTCTTCACTTAATTTCCAAGTGTTGGCTCGTTCACACTGAATTGCAAGTGTTATTATTATTTCTTGTTAATGCAGTTATCGGATTCAGTCCCTTATTCAAACTTATATATGTTATGTATAATTCAGTTTATTTCCTTCAGAATGTAAGGCTTATCTGTTATAAGTATACTTTTTGAAGGACTTGAACTATTTCTTTCAGTATTCAATAAACCCTCTGATTGATATTCTTATTTATCAAATTCATATTGCCATGTTAAATGAGAAAAGTTTAATTAGTTTGTTAAAACTGTGATTTGAGTTATGAACCCGATAAGGGTAAAAGTTGTGATTTGGGAAAAATGAGGGTTTTATATTGAACCCGTGAATTGGAAATATACAGGGTCGTACGCCGGTCAGGAGATGTTGAATGATATTTTGGCCATGGTCAATAAGTGCTAAAATGGGCTGATTTTTGATTGTGTTGCCCATGGATCCCAGTTTAGCCTGTTGTGTACCACAGTATGGTTGGCGAGCTATGAGCGATCGATCGTCGGCTTAGCTCGTAGCGTTTAGTAGATTCCAATTCATTTATTTTGATGATAAAGTGAGAAAAGTTACTTATATGATATTAGATTACTTTTAAAGTTATGGTTTGTTATTGATAATCAAGTTTCATTGTTCTTAAATTCCATTGAGAATTTCCTAATACCTCTTCTGTACTGTTTTGTTAAATTTCATACTTATTGAATCATACATTGATATTCAGAGCTATATTCTATCGCACTAGCTGAGCATTTTGGCTCACTCTTGCTTGTTTCACCTTTTTAACCCTCCAGTGAAAGGTAGATTGACAGTATTTAATCGTATAACTATGGAACGAGAAGAGTCAAGATGATGTTGGGAAGACGAGTTGATGCAGAGCATTTGGATCTAGTGTAAGGTTATTGTATAAAGTTGATTTCTATTAAATACTATATTGTATAAGATTAGTTTGCCTGGTATACTTCTTATCGAAGTTATACCAGTGTTATAAAATTTGTCCAAGGAGTATTGTTGAAAAAGGAAGTTAAAGTTTGTGAAATTTTGGATTCTTGTTTCTAGCACTATAGCCTTAAAGATCTTGGTAGAGTTGGGGTCGCAAATGTTATATTTGTGTTGGTTTAATATTTAACAGGTTGTTTTAAATTGAGATTTTAGCGTGATGACCAAATCTTCTGACCCCGGATTTGCGGGCGTTACAGTGTTTTTAATCCTAAAAGATCCCTAGTCGAGTATTATTATTTGAGGACAATAATAATACATTAAGACTAGTATGTTTGTTGACTGATGACCACATCTCATTGGTCATAAGTATGATGATACTAAAGTCAAAGATATAAGTGCATGTTAGCAGAACATGGCACTGGATAGACCCACCGTGTGAATTCTTCATGGTAAATGTTATCAAGTGTCATAAGCAATTCTCACAGTGATAATGGTGTAATGATCCTTAGACTTGAAATCATTATATTTCTATATGAGAATTAATATACTTTGATTCTACTCAAAGTTACCTTTGACCGGGTAATGATAAAGGTGGACATTGAGTATATTATGAATCATATGAGAAATATGAATGATAGATATAGGATTTAACCCTCCTATTTTAGGAGTGATATTATTGGCCTCTTGATTGAGTGAGACTATGAAATGCATGGCCATGCTCAAATTGTGATTTGTTTAAATAGTCTACTCATCGATCAAGTAAACCGGGATTAAATGTTGAAGAGGATGACATAAACCATGCCTCGAGTTTAATCCATAATATAAGGTTAAAAGGATTATATTACATGGAACATTATTCATTAAAGGTTTAATTGGATCATCAATTATTATTACTTGGGTAGCAATGATGTATTACTAGATGCCGCTCATTGTTTATAATTTTATTATGAGATATTAAAATTATTGCCAACGTAATAATAACCTAAATGGTCACACACAAAGAACGTTTTAAATGGAGCATTAATTAAATTTCGAATTTAATTGAATTATTATTATATTGAATTATTGGATTAATTAAGTAGGACTGGATTAATTATATATAATTCGAATATAATAAGAAAAACTACTAATAATCAGATTGGGTTTTGGAAGCCCAATCAGATTAGGTAAAGGCCCAGAATTCTCTCCATATAAATACATTAAGATGTATTGTTTTAGGGTTACAGATACATAATTCGTTTTTCTAAAAACCCTAGCAGCTCTACATCAAAGAGAGGCTAGAGAGAGAGAGAGAGAGAGAGAGTTCCGAGGGCAGTTCTTGGTTAGTACCAACTCTGGTGATCGTTGGACGATCGGGCGTTCGTGTGGACTGATTAGAGACGTGTATCGCAAGGCGGGACACGTGGTGATCATAGCAAAGGACCTCCATCTGTCAACCATTCGTAAAGCTCATTAAAAGGTAAACAATTTTGTTCACGAATTAAACATCGTGTTTCGCATGGATCCTGCGGAGGGTTTCGTTATTTTCTGTTTTTCTGCGTTTTTCCGTTCCGTTTTCATGCCCGAAACCCTTCAATGGTATCAAAGCTACTTGTGAATTGTGTTTAATTCGTTTATGTGTTTACTGTTTTATTGATTATAGCATGTTTACTATAACGACTCAGAAAAACGCTTGTACAGTATTAATATTTAATAATATTTGAGTTCTATGATATGTGAATATTGTGTGGAAGGTGAATATTTGAAAATGTGATGATTAGATGTTTACTTGGTGAATGGTATGGATTAAAATATATGTGTATGCTTTTAATTGCATTTTATATGAATTTCTTATTAAAAATTAGTTCTTTTTGACCTTCCGGGAATTTTATAAAATCATCGGAGATTCTTTTTATTGTGAAATCTTTTTCACAACCTTTATTTTATATTATATTATTTTCTAAAATTAGTGGAGGAATTTAGTTTTGGGGTTAAGGATTTAAAACTGATTTTATGAGTTAAATGTCATTTAAGTGATCAAAACTTTGAAAATTCATATTTAATTCAATTTTGATCATAAAAATATTTTAAAACTATGGGTGAGCTTGTAAATTCGTGTTCTCTGTTTTAAAAATAAAATTTTGATTTTTAGATATTATCTTCATTTTATTTCGAATTTTAGAAAGGCATTATATTGATTTTCTTTTACTAAAAATCAGATTTTGGAATTGTGGAATTTCCAAAATACCCCTGGTGCTTTAAAACACCTCACGGCCAGTTCTTCTTCCCCATTTTCTTTCCACTCAATTCTCTCTCTAATATCTCTTCCTTCTCCCTTATCTTTCTCTTGATTTTGTTGATGAAAATTGATGGGTAGATAGTCAAATCGAAGCTCTTGTCGAGCTCTACACTTATATACCAATAGTGTTGAGTTTGGTGAGGATCCAAAAATGGGTTTTGTAAATTGGGGTTTCGGATTTTTGACAAGAATCAAGTGTTCTTGAAGTTTAAATGTTTAATTGTGGTTGTAGAGTCGATTGGGGGTGAATTCATACAAAACCCCTTGGTAATTAAGGTTGCATGTCTTTTGTTTGATTTCGATTTTTTTTTCTTTAAAATATAGGCTTCGGATTTTTGAGTTATTTTGATCAAAATGGGTTGCTTTAACTCATGATTAGGTGTTTTAATGATAGTAAGTAATTAATCTAAGTTGCATGCCGAGCTTTGGGTGATTTTCGGATTTTAGAGTTCGGTTTGATTCTTGAGATAAACTTGACATGAATATATGTGATTATTGTGTTAATACTAGTTTTTAGTGGAGTTATGAATTGCATGTTGAAAAACCGAAGTGCATGTGTATTTTCGATTTTTCCTCTTTTGATAATTAGTTTGAAATTTGATTATAATGGATGTTTGATGTGTAAATTCAAGGTTATAGTGATTGCATGTTAATTATTGGGTTAAGTTAAAGAATTTCAGATTATATATGATTGGTATTCGATTTTAATTTGAAAGTTTAAGTGGGTTTTGCTCGGATTTGAATTATAGTGAGCATGTTAGTTAATTTCGGTATTTAATGATTATATGTATATGATTTTAGTATTTGTCAATGAGGTTTTGGTTTTTGAGAATTGGGGCAGCCAAACCAAGAAGTGTTGAGTGTGATTAATTGATGATTAGTTGTGATAAGTTTTGTGAAATAAGAATGTTAGTGTTTAAAGGTATAGTTGAAGAATGTGGAATTCCCAGAAAAACTGTCTGCCCTGTTTTGCTAAATTGCGAATTGTTGCTGCCTGTTTTAGACAGAGAGTCTAGGATTTAACTGTTCTAATTTGAGTCTAGTTTGTTCACGCGCAAACCTTGTGTCGATAGAGTTAACGAATAAAAAGTTATGTTTGTTTTACTAAAAGTTGCGCAGCAGGATTTTCTGTGCTTCAGTATACACTTTAAACCTGTTCGTTTTTAGTCTAAATGAACTGTTCTGAATTTGAAAGTTTTATGCTAAGTTGGATTAATAACCAGGAAGTAGCCTGTCAAATATGGTATTTGTTTGATTATTTTTGGATTTATGATAAATGTTTTGGTAAGGCTTGCGCAGCAGATTTTTCAGCTTTTGGAGATGAAAACATTGTTTGTAAAGGTGTTAAGGATATGGTTAGCATTGATCAAGTTGATTTAAAGGAATACCAAGTGTGGTATGATCTAAAAGTTAGATTATATATATATGTATTGAAGGAGTATGTTATGTGAACTTGAATGGCAATGTGCGCTTATGTGAGTTTTGTGCTTAATATATGGTTAAGAGTTATAAGTGATATAAATATTATGTGTTTACGCGTTTAGAGAACGTTGGGTAGTTTAGAATAAGGATTAGAATTTTGAGAGGATCATTCTAAGATAGTATATACTCTTTTGTAGAGTCAGGAGACGTGGAACATAGAGAAAAAGGAAAGGCGAAGGTAGAAATTCAGTGAGTACGGTTTGTTCTAAAAGCTACTTAAGAATCCAAAGAAGTAGAGCCTAGAAATAAAGGCAAGACTAAGGTGGAGAACCAGTGAATCTGATTACTCTTTTTTTTAGCTACTTAAGGCAAGTAATTCTGACTTGCTTGCGCTTCTAAATGCCATTCTTTCATTTTGACATATATGAATTGCTATCTTGTTTATATGCCCTTTTAATCCTGAAAACATATCATGTTCATTTGGTAATCCTTATTTCTGTTCATATACCTTGTTGGTTCATACACCATACTATGTTTAGTTCTTTCTTTGAACCTTTACACCCAAAGGTGAATATACCATAACTCACATTTTAGTACATATCCAAAACATACCTATGACATTTACTTCTTGATTTCCCATTGATAGAAATCCAGATTGATTAGATTGAACTTATCCAATTCCCAAAGGACTCTTTTATATACAAACATTATAGACACAACACAATGTCTTGTGAACCATATCTTGCTTAAACTCTTCTTCAGACCTTATCCTTATCCTTTGATTATACTTACATTTTAACCTGAGATTCTATTGCATCAGATTTGAACTTGTACCTATGAATCACATACTTACTTGAAATTGAGAATACATGAACCTTCACTTGGGTACTATACAAACACACATCCAATGATTTACAAAGGATTTCTTTCATAAGAAAGATTTTAAAGGAAAGGAAGTTTCAAAGTTTGGATTCATTTAAATTCTGATTTATGGTTTCCACAGATTCCTAAGATTGGAGGCGTAAGAGGCCGAGTGACGTCGGCCCAGCACTTTTTAATTATAATAAATGGACTAGGGATGGACTAGTCTAAAGGCCAATGTGTGCCTATTGGGACCCAATACAAGGACCAGAGGGACTGTGTGTCCGGTATGGGGACTTTACGTGGCTGATCACCCGTATTGTCCGGTGCATTGTGAAAAATCTCCAAATTACTTATTGCTTTTCTTGAAATCATATATCTATATAAGGAAATTGGTTTACCGTTTGAAATTGTATATTCATTTCATTGTTCTGATAATCCCTTGATATGGATTCTGCTATACCCATGACATACAGATTGATATTGGAAATTGTTTCACAGTGGTTAACTATTTGGTTATATTATTACTTGCTGAGCATTTGGCTCATTCTTTTCCCTGTTCTAACCCACAGTTAAACGAGAAGATGGTACGCACTTTTCAGACAGCTAGGAAATCTTCCTATAGGGTTATTTTTGGGATGCTAGCTCAGGCAGGTGATGGAGACTTGTAGAAGGTGTTTTGTATAAGGGAATGTAGAACTTTTAAGACACGGTTGTAATAACTTTTGAGACTTTATTTATGTAATAAAATGAAGTAGATAGTTGATGCTTGTTTCATACCATTACCTGTTAAAGATCCAGGGTAAAGTTGGGGTCGTGTCTGCATGTTTATATTATTATTCACAGGTTTATAAGTATAGAGGTTGTAGTGACTCCCCCAATCATGACCCCAGATTGGGAGGGCGTCACAGGTTGGTATCAGAGCGGTCAGTTTTTGGTCACTGAAACAAGCCAGGATTAGGTGTAACAATAATAAGAGAATTTAAGGTGAGAAGTAGGACTTAAGCTTCATAGGTAAGATAGGATTTGTAGATGTAGGTTACCTTTAGGACGAGTATTAGTAGAATTAAGATAACCCTTTACTGTTTTAGTATCTTCTTGGGTTATTATTGTTTTGTTGCAGATAATGGCTGTTTTGAGAGATTAACCTTCATTTGAGATTCTTTTTCCCAAGCCAGAGTCGTCAATATCAGTATCAGTGCATGCACCCGGCCAAGTGGAGATTTCCATTACCTTTTGGGTAAATTTCTTTTCTGATAGTATAGCTGCAAGTCAAGGCAGATTTATTTTTTTTTACGTATAAAATGAAAGGGATTGGAGATGGATGGAATATTGAATGGATTATGGATTATGTGTGGATGATTGAGTTAGTATTTGAGATATTTTTTAAACAGGGCATAGTCCATTTTACGAATAGGTCATGTCGAATTTTCTACAGAAATATTAGCTTAAGTTACGCACTTTCATGTTATATAGTATTCCGACATATCGAGCGAGTACACGCCGGAACCATCTGAAGATCGGGTTACGGACGAGGAAACTAATTCGAAGCTGGAGGAATCAATCGGAGAATCAAACTACCAGTTCGGAAGACATCACTTGTAGATCCTTATGTACTTTACAGAACTTCGGCTGCACCGCGGAAGCTATAGGAAACACCACGCTAGGTGTCGTATCAAGTGTGGTTAGAGTTGAGCGAGAGTAGAATCCTCAAGATAACGTCTAGAAACACTTAGATAGATTCTTTACGATATAATAACGATTTTCCCCCGCGATATGGACATTTGCCCAGAGAAGTGGCCTAAGTGTAGATTCTTTCTTTATTCAAGATTACATACAGTTGATTTACTATCGGGACATACCTATAACCTCAAACTAGAAATTAACTCCCCTAAGGACCATCTGCATGAGACAAGGCATGATTATCTCCATACGTTCGATGTAAGGCTAAGTCGGTTCATAACTAGCCATTGATTTTATTCAATTTACCTTTTTAAAAGATTCAATTTTTTCATTTCTATTATTTTACCCTTTACGAAATATCTCTATTGTTCAGAGGCTAATTGATCCAATATTATATATATATAATAGAAACTTTTGAAACTCTTAAACCTTTCATATGTTCCTCTTAAATTTTTATCCTCCTTGTTGTAATTGAGATGAACAACCCTATATATATAGGGGATTCAGGTACTTTCTATCTGTGTGATAGAAGTCCGGTGGGACGCCACCAGTGGTGTGTTTGTCATGGAACTACTAAAGGTTGGCCACCTTCTGTACCTTGTTGTTTAAATTGACAAATGCAACCTGATAAAGTTCGATGATCATTTTGATCTCTTAGTTTGATTCTTTTTACCAGAAATTCTTACTAAACATACTTGTCATATATCCATATCTATTGACACCTTCCTATCTATTGATTCATTCTATCGGAAACTCTTAGAGGTATCAGCGATTTGAAATTGCAAAGGCAAATGACGGTATTCTGAGTGTCAAGCTGTACTTATATTGACGGGAAACTATTTTGATCAAAAATGGGAAATTGTTTTAAAAGGAAGGATTGGATGTCGAGTCAGATTGCTCATTAGACTTACAACACGATGTCAAGGTTTATTATTACCGAGAGTTTGGTATGGACAAGGAGAAGGTGACAAGGATATACGAATACTAATCATGTTGAAGTATGAAGTAAAGTGATATTGGATATACTAAAAAGGAGTTGATTATTGTTGATGAGAAGAGAGTTAAGAGACTCCAACAGGGGAAATGAGGTCGTGGATTAGGAGTAAAGTGATTGTAATTGACTTGACTATTTATACAGTTGTGGTATGGAAGGCTATGAGAATCAAAAGTGAAAGTGATTGATCACAAACAGAAGAAGCTAGAAAAAGGGAAGCCAGAGACACCGGAAGGAAACCAACAAATAGGGAACTTTTAGAACCATTTCAATATAAGGCCTGAGTTTCAGTCAAATAGGAATGTTGGATTTGGAAGACCAGAAACTGGAAATGATAAGCAAGGGAACCGTCCACAAAATATGGATTAACCAAGACCTCCGAAACCTCCGATACCAGAATGTAGAACTTGTGGAAAGAAGCAACTGGGAGTTTGTAATAAGATCAATATGGTACGTTACAAGTGTACACAGAGAGGACACTACGCCAATGAGAGCCATAAACCGAAGGCAAGAGTTACGTGTAACAAGTGTAGGAAGGTATGACATTCCTTAAGAGATTACAAGCACTAGACCCAGTAAGCAATATGTTAAGGGTGACATGACCACCACATACTAAGTAACCAAGGACAATAATCCTCAATATAACCATGAGTGATACAGTAAAGAACAAGGATGTGGTTGCAGATACGTTTCATATTAGCTACATAAGTGCCAAAGTGTTAACGGATTCGAAGCCACAAAGTATTTCATTTTTAGAGAATTTGCTCATAAGTCGGACTGTAAAACGCAACGGCTAAGTAAAGTTTTGGCTACATGAATAGCTACTCGGGAGCATATATCGATTAATCTAGCTTGTCCTCACTGTGAGATTGATATAATAGAAATCTGATGTAAATTCTAAGAATGGATTGGTTAACAGTGTAGGAAGAAAATGGAAATTTCGAGCCCTAGATAATTTAAAAGTTGTTATCCGAGGCCGAAAGCAGACGAAGAGGTATCTAACTATCAAAGGTAAAAGATTATTGTGTCAAGGTTGTAAAGCTTATCGTCATACGAGGTAAATGTTAGGAAAGAAACACCTTGGATAGAGAAGATTCTAGTAGCTAACGAATTTCAAATTGTATTACCTGACAATCTTTTAGGTTTACCTCCCGCCAGGGAAATAGATTTGTTGAAGACTTAGCACCCGGGACAAAACCAGTTTCGACGGCTCCATATAGAATGGCATAAGTAGAAATGAAAGAGTTAACAATTCAATTGCAAGATCTTAGGAATAAGGGAGTTATAAGGTCTAGTGTATTCCCATGGGGTGCGCTAAGTTGACCATTAAGAACAAATACCCATTGTCAAGGATTGATGATCAGACCAGTTAAAGAACACAGTGTGCTTTTCAAAATTTATTTATGATTTGGTTACCGTCATTTAAAAAATAAAACCCGAAGATATTCCTTAGACGACGTTCTGAACCTGATATATATGGACACTATGAGTTCGTAGTGATGGAGTTCGGTTTGATGGATATAACTGCCACTTTTATGAACATGATGAATAGAAATTTTAAGAAATATTTGGATAAGTTTGCGAATGTTTTCATAAGTGACATCTTAAGGTATTCAAAGATGGAAGAAGAGCATACAGATCATTTGAGAATGACCATAGAAATTTTAAGAAAAGAGATATTGTGCGCAAAGTTTTCTAAGTGCGAGTTTTGGTTGAAAGAATTACAATTACTAGGACAGGTAATTAGTAGAGAAGGAATCCAAGTGGATCCAACTAAGGTTGAAACGTTAATGAATTGAGTAAGGTCTAAGACGCCTACAAAAGTTAGAAATTTTATGAGATTGGATGGAGATTATCGAAGGTTTTTCAAGGATTATATCAAGATAGCCACACCATTAACCAATCTTACTAGAAAGCATCCAAGAGTTAAGATAAATGGAAAAGGAAGTATTTAAATTGCTAGAGGAATGGAACTCTTTAGTCGAGCCATAATGGTAAAATAGATTCGTTGTTACCGGAGATGATGACTCATGTACCTTAGGACAATACCAACAACTAAATTGAGAACACAACTTTGTGTTAAGAATCAAGATTGATTTAACATGTTAAGATGACTGTATATGTTTCTAGACAGCTGAAGAACCACGAGTGGAAACACCCGACACATGACTGAGAACTAGGCACAATAGTCTTCGCATTGATTTGGAGGCCTACTTGTATAAAGAAAAGTATGAAATCTATTCGGATCATAAGCATTTGAAATATATTTTCACCGAAAAGGAGCTGTATACATAAGGTAGAGGAAATGGTTAGGACTGATCAAGGAATTTGAGAAAGTAGGAATAGAGGTTCGTATTTCAGATCAAGTGACGGAGATGATAAACATATATACAATGACTTTTCAACTTGAGCTGCTAGAGAAAAGTAGAAAAATGTCAAGCAGAAGTGATGAACGATAGCATGAGTAACTTTACAGGAGAAAGTAGGAATTAAAAGGATGATAAAGGAATTTTTAGGTTTTTCTCTAGAAATTGGATACCCAGTGTGCATTGGTTAAAGAATGAAATACTAAATGATGCACGTGATTTCGAAGTATTCAATCCATCCCAGATGTACGAAGATGTAACAAGGCTTAAAAGAAAATCTTGGTGGACATATATGAAAGAGATATTACTAGATGAGTGATTAAGTGTTTTACATGTCAGAGATTTAAAACTGAACATCAAAGACCTAGCGGATAATTACAACCAGTAGAAATTCCTGAGTTGAAATGGGAACATCTCATGATGCCAATTGAGTCATGATCGACAGATTAAACAAGTTGGTACATTTCCTTTTTCCATCAACGAGAAACATTCATTGGATAAATTCGTTTTATCTGTAAGAGATAGTAGTAAAGCATGAGGTCCAAGTATCAATCGAATCTTACCAAGGCCCTCAATTTAATTCAAGATTTGGAAGAAAGTTTTTGACATGCTCAGAAACCAAGTTAAATATGTGTACCGTTTATCGTCCTTAAGCATATAGTCATAGTGAATAGACTATCCAGACAATCGAAGATATACTTAGAATTTGTGCGATGGATTTTGAAAGCAATTGAGGTGATCATTTACCATTAGTGGAATTCTTTTGCCGCAACAGCTATCACGCAAGTACTGGAACGCCCCCGTATGAAGCATTGTATGGAAGGAAATATAGGTCACCTGTGTATTGGAAAAAAATGGGAGAACGAAAAGTTTTAGGACCCGAGCTAGTACAACAAACGAAGGAATAGATTGAAATCATTTAGAAAAGACTAGTTACGGCGCAAGACAGACAACAGAAGTACACTGACCAAGACATGAAGGATCTAAGCTTTGAAGAAGGAGACCAAGTGTTGCTAAAAGTGTCGCCATGGAAAGGAGTTACGAGATTGGGCAAGAAAGGGAAACTTAGCCCGAGATATGTAGGACCGTTTCAAATGCTGAGACGTATTGGAAAAGTTGCATATGAGTTAGCGTTACCACCACACATGGAGCACATTCATAACGTTTTTCATGTGTCAATGTTTAAGAGATTTAATCCTGATACAAATCACGTGATCAAGTATGAGCCTATTGAGATTGAGCCAGATGTATCTTATGTAGAACAACCTGTAGAAATTCAGGATCATATGGATAGGAAACTAAGGAATAAGACTGTTAAGTTAGTTAAGGTTTTGTGGAGGAATCCCAAAGTTGAAGAATCGACTTGGGAACTCGAGAGCGAGATGCTTGAAAAGTATCCACATCTATTTTCATAAGGTTAGATTCTGGGGACAGAATCTTTTTAAGGGGGGAAGGTTATAACGACTCAGAAAAACGCTTGTACAGTATTAATATTTAATAATATTTGAGTTCTATGATATGTGAATATTGTGTGGAAGGTGAATATTTGAAAATGTGATGATTAGATGTTTACTTGGTGAATGGTATGGATTAAAATATATGTGTATGCTTTTAATTGCATTTTATATGAATTTCTTATTAAAAATTAGTTCTTTTTGACCTTCCGGAAATTTTATAAAATCATCGGAGATTCTTTTTATTGTGAAATCTTTTTCACAACCTTTATTTTATATTATATTATTTTCTAAAATTAGTGGAGGAATTTATTTTTGGGGTTAAGGATTTAAAACTGATTTTATGAGTTAAATGTCATTTAAGTGATCAAAACTTTGAAAATTCATATTTAATTCAATTTTGATCATAAAAATATTTTAAAAATATGGGTGAGCTTGTAAATTCGTGTTCTCTGTTTTAAAAATAAAATTTTGATTTTTAGATATTATCTTCATTTTATTTTGAATTTTAGAAAGGCATTATATTGATTTTCTTTTACTAAAAATCAGATTTTGGAATTGTGGAATTTCCAAAATACCCCTGGTGCTTTAAAACACCTCACGGCCAGTTCTTCTTCCCCATTTTCTTTCCACTCAATTCTCTCTCTAATATCTCTTCCTTCTCCCTTATCTTTCTCTTGATTTTGTTGATGAAAATTGATGGGTAGATAGTCAAATCGAAGCTCTTGTCGAGCTCTCATGAAGGGATAGGAATAGGAATTATCCGCCGTGGGAAGAGCCGCTTCTTTCTTGCTTGATAGGGGGGCTTCCATTCACCAACGCAGACTAAAAGTGCTCTCCGAGCCGTGCTGGATAGTCACCCATCACACGGCTCTCAAACCCAACCTGTGGTGTATCCCGGGAGACAAAGTAAAAGCGTTTGATCCTTTGCCCCATACTTTGATGAGATACTCCTCCCCGCTGATCAAGCAGCGACACTGCTCGTGGATAAGCCTAGCACTTATATACCAATAGTGTTGAGTTTGGTGAGGATCCAAAAATGGGTTTTGTAAATTGGGGTTTCGGATTTTTGACAAGAATCAAGTGTTCTTGAA
The DNA here is from genome assembly GCA_030848705.1 of Heracleum sosnowskyi. NCBI lineage: Eukaryota > Viridiplantae > Streptophyta > Magnoliopsida > Apiales > Apiaceae > Heracleum > Heracleum sosnowskyi. Next base: position 54,061,726 of record CM061238.1, on the reverse strand, counting down.
GTTTAAATGTTTAATTGTGGTTGTAGAGTCGATTGGGGGTGAATTCATACAAAACCCCTTGGTAATTAAGGTTGCATGTCTTTTGTTTGATTTCGATTTTTTTTTCTTTAAAATATAGGCTTCGGATTTTTGAGTTATTTTGATCAAAATGGGTTGCTTTAACTCATGATTAGGTGTTTTAATGATAGTAAGTAATTAATCTAAGTTGCATGCCGAGCTTTGGGTGATTTTTGGATTTTAGAGTTCGGTTTGATTCTTGAGATAAACTTGACATGAATATATGTGATTATTGTGTTAATACTAGTTTTTAGTGGAGTTATGAATTGCATGTTGAAAAACCGAAGTGCATGTGTATTTTCGATTTTTCCTCTTTTGATAATTAGTTTGAAATTTGATTATAATGGATGTTTGATGTGTAAATTCAAGGTTATAGTGATTGCATGTTAATTATTGGGTTAAGTTAAAGAATTTCAGATTATACATGATTGGTATTCGATTTTAATTTGAAAGTTTAAGTGGGTTTTGCTCGGATTTGAATTATAGTGAGCATGTTAGTTAATTTCGGTATTTAGTGATTATATGTATATGATTTTAGTATTTGTCAATGAGGTTTTGGTTTTTGAGAATTGGGGCAGCCAAACCAAGAAGTGTTGAGTGTGATTAATTGATGATTAGTTGTGATAAGTTTTGTGAAATAAGAATGTTAGTGTTTAAAGGTATAGTTGAAGAATGTGGAATTCCCAGAAAAACTGTCTGCCCTGTTTTGCTAAATTGCGAATTGTTGCTGCCTGTTTTAGACAGAGAGTCTAGGATTTAACTGTTCTAATTTGAGTCTAGTTTGTTCACGCGCAAACCTTGTGTCGATAGAGTTAACGAATAAAAAGTTATGTTTGTTTTACTAAAAGTTGCGCAGCAGGATTTTCTGTGCTTCAGTATACACTTTAAACCTGTTCGTTTTTAGTCTAAATGAACTGTTCTGAATTTGAAAGTTTTATGCTAAGTTGGATTAATAACCAGGAAGTAGCCTGTCAAATATGGTATTTGTTTGATTATTTTTGGATTTATGATAAATGTTTTGGTAAGGCTTGCGCAGCAGATTTTTCAGCTTTTGGAGATGAAAACATTGTTTGTAAAGGTGTTAAGGATATGGTTAGCATTGATCAAGTTGATTTAAAGGAATACCAAGTGTGGTATGATCTAAAAGTTAGATTATATATATATGTATTGAAGGAGTATGTTATGTGAACTTGAATGGCAATGTGCGCTTATGTGAGTTTTGTGCTTAATATATGGTTAAGAGTTATAAGTGATATAAATATTATGTGTTTACGCGTTTAGAGAACGTTGGGTAGTTTAGAATAAGGATTAGAATTTTGAGAGGATCATTCTAAGATAGTATATACTCTTTTGTAGAGTCATGAGACGTGGAACATAGAGAAAAAGGAAAGGCGAAGGCAGAAATTCAGTGAGTACGGTTTGTTCTAAAAGCTACTTAAGAATCCAAAGAAGTAGAGCCTAGAAATAAAGGCAAGACTAAGGTGGAGAACCAGTGAATCTGATTACTCTTTTTTTTAGCTACTTAAGGCAAGTAATTTTGACTTGCTTGCGCTTCTAAATGCCATTCTTTCATTTTGACATATATGAATTGCTATCTTGTTTATATGCCCTTTTAATCCTGAAAACATATCATGTTCATTTGGTAATCCTTATTTCTGTTCATATACCTTGTTGGTTCATACACCATACTATGTTTAGTTCTTTCTTTGAACCTTTACACCCAAAGGTGAATATACCATAACTCACATTTTAGTACATATCCAAAACATACCTATGACATTTACTTCTTGATTTCCCATTGATAGAAATCTATATTGATTAGATTGAACTTATCCAATTCCCAAAGGACTCTTTTATATACAAACATTATAGACACAACACAATGTCTTGTGAACCATATCTTGCTTAAACTCTTCTTCAGACCTTATCCTTATCCTTTGATTATACTTACAATTTAACCTGAGATGCTATTGCATCAGATTTGAACTTGTACCTATGAATCACATACTTACTTGAAATTGAGAATACATGAACCTTCACTTGGGTACTATACAAACACACATCCAATGATTTACAAAGGATTTCTTTCATAAGAAAGATTTTAAAGGAAAGGAAGTTTCAAAGTTTGGATTCATTTAAATTCTGATTTATGGTTTCCACGGATTCCTAAGATTGGAGGCGTAAGAGGCCGAGTGACGCCGGCCCAGCACTTTTTAATTATAATAAATGGACTAGGGATGGACTAGTCTAAAGGCCAATGTGTGCCTATTGGGACCCAATACAAGGACCAGAGGGACTGTGTGTCCGGTATGGGGACTTTACGTGGCTGATCACCCGTATTGTCCGGTGCGTTGTGAAAAATCTCCAAATTACTTATTGCTTTTCTTGAAATCATATATCTATATAAGGAAATTGGTTTACCGTTTGAAATTGTATATTCATTTCATTGTTCTGATAATCCCTTGATATGGATTCTGCTATACCCATGACATACAGATTGATATTGGAAATTGTTTCACAGTGGTTAACTATTTGGTTATATTATTACTTGCTGAGCATTTGGCTCATTCTTTTCCCTGTTCTAACCCACAGTTAAACGAGAAGATGGTACACACTTTTCAGACAGCTAGGAAATCTTCCTATAGGGTTATTTTTGGGATGCTAGCTCAGGCAGGTGATGGAGACTTGTAGAAGGTGTTTTGTATAAGGGAATGTAGAACTTTTAAGACATGGTTGTAATAACTTTTGAGACTTTATTTATGTAATAAAATGAAGTAGATAGTTGATGCTTGTTTCATACCATTACCTGTTAAAGATCCAGGGTAAAGTTGGGGTCGTGTCTGCATGTTTATATTGTTATTCACAGGTTTATAAGTATAGAGGTTGTAGTGACTCCCCCAATCATGACCCCAGATTGGGAGGGCGTCACATTTACAATCTTCCATGACTGATATGTATGCGATTTTGTATGATATGTGTTGACTCGTAAACACGCAAGTATACGCGATCACAAATATCAAGTGATAAATAGAGTTCGTTCCGCAGAGACAAGGTGTAAATGCCAATTTAATACCTATGCAACAGTGTATGGTTACTTCTTAATGCTTGACCAATTATCAAATTTAGTTGTTGATTATTAATTTAACTAATAAAACAATTATCAACTAAGAGTGAATTAACAAACGAGATTACTTATGTAAGAGAAAACATGGGGTTCCAATTTCATTAACTACTTCATCTAGAATCTTATGCCTTTTCAACCTAGCATGTGCAAGCGATGATAACTGATTAGACGCACTAAACTGACACACGCCAACTTTCGTTGTACATATATCATCCTACTGATCATCCACAATCGATAGAAGTCAAGTAGTCACCAAATATGCTTAGTCCCTAAATGTCTATAGAGATTGAAAACATAATGGTTTACAATCAAGCATCCAAATAATCACATAGTCGGTGCAAGACGGTTAGAACTACACCACAAATTAATACATGCTCTTCACATGCAAAAACCTACGCTAGCATGGTATGTTCTAAACCCTAGATCCACTTTCGCAATCACTAGGATTCAACAAACAATTACGGATGTTCGCGACGCACCCATAACGAATAAGCGCAACCAGACTAGGTTAACAATATATCAAACACACACCAAGGCATAAAACATTTAATAACTAGAATCCATGGAAAACTCCATTAAACCCCCATGATAACGATTAGCCCATAATCGGACTTCTCATCATCATGGGTTCAAATGATAACATGAATCTACAAACAATTAATAATGAATAATAGAAAAAAAATTGAGAGCAAAATAAATCCCGGAAATTGTAGAGAAGAAATACAAAAGATGGAATCAATAGGCCTCCTTGCTTGTCACTAGCTTGAAGAACCCTAGAAATTGATCTCTTGTTGCTCCAATAATAATATTGATGATAGATACAAAATAACCTAACGATAGATGTCTTTTTTAAAGTCTAAGATATTACATAATAAACCAAAGATACGTGCCCTAACAAATTAGGCCCAACACAAGTTGACCCGGTTTGGAATAAAATACATGCAGTTTCGATGCACTACAGGAGGAAACTCGCGCTCTTGCGCTTCCAATTGGCGCTGCAGCGCCTAATGATCCCTGGATTTTGCTCTGTACAACTCAAAATGGCGCTCTTGCTCAAGAATTTGGTGCTCTTGCGCTTCCTAAGGCGCTCTTGCGCAGGAAAATGGCGCTCTTGCGCCTTACAGCTCCTGGAAAAATGCCCAGCAATGTAGAAAATTTCCGTGGCTTCGCGTGAGCTGTTGAATCGTCAGAATCGGACTTGTAGAACTCCAGATATGGCCAAAACCGTGAGAGCTTCGCAACCTACCCGGAAAATCCGAATTTTAATCACATTAACCTCCAACTCTTGGTTCTGCAAAACTTAATGAAAACACATTAAACACACCACATACTTGAGTTCAAGTCATCAATTTAAGCCGATACGAAGCATTCCAAGTGGATTAAAAATCCACTTATCAGACCCCCAAACTTAAATCGATGCTTGTCCTCAAGCATGAATAATATAACTATATACAACTAACTAGTACCACTTCCGTAGGTGATCACGGTTGCATTTGGCATATGCAACAAGCCCTTTAAACCCCTAGGCAGCCCTAGTGGACGAGTAAGGTCTCGTGAGGGCCTATAGCGAATGTACCCACAAAATCCATCTAACAATGCAACTAACAATGCAAACTATATGAATGCAACTAATATGAAAATGCAAACGATCCCCTCAACTAACCATAACCAATCAACAAGCCAACATCTCAAGGAATGCAATCTTTCAAACAGAGTTCGACCAAATTCCCGTATACTAACAATACAAACACAGAAACGTGAGTGTGTGCAATGCTCATCAATATACTCTCAAACTAAATCAAGACCATATCCTATTCTTCACCAAAACAACCACAAGCTTATAAACAAAATGAACTCTAGACACAAGAAACCACTTAAAGACACCTCAATATCCACTTGAGTTAGACAGGAATTCATGCTTTTATTACAAAACAACATACTAAACACAATACGCATGCTTATTTGACCGTGCAATGGCTGAGACCCCTAAAGGCTTATACAATAATACCCATGTAGCGAGCGTTAGGTTAGTGGATCCCAGACCGGAAAAATCTTAGGTCACTAGGCACAAAGTCCCCAAGAACTTAATTACTCGAGTATTAAAGAGCTCAACCTGATCAATTTTGCATAACAACTAACAAAACATTTTTTTTTCTTTTCTATTTTTTTTTTCTTCGGAATGAGTGCGCTTTGCCTTTTTCTCATCCCACCCTAGACTACTCATCTTTTCAATGAGCCGGCTACTAGCCATTTGACGCCTAGCCTTTACTGACAACTAGCCTGATATCCCTGTTTTCCCCCAAACTTAGACTTAAGTGCTTCTTTCAATTTCAAGAGAATAGAAAACATTCTAAATATAAGCAAGTGGTTAAATTCTAACTTCCAAACAAACATGGTCTGATCAAATTCAAAAGCAACCAATGAGACTTGTGAATTTACAATTGTTTCTGTCATGCAAGTCAATTCATAGGAACTTACTCAACCCTCTATTCATCACTACCACACTCCAATCAACATCGACTCACCAACGGAAATAGCCAAATCCTACGGGATCATGAAAAATGCATGTTATGCAAATGTAACTAAATGGACTCGCATATAATAAAAACATAAACAAAATGTCCTACATGAAACAAACATGCAAAATATGATTTCCTACATGACACATAACACCACAACACTACTTACCCCCAAATCACCCCCAAACTTAGAGTATTCAATGCCCTCATTGAAGGTAAATTAAAGGTACAAGAAATACTCCCCTAGTCGTTGGCATCGTCACCCTCCTCGGGTGGTGTGTCTGGTGGTGGATAAACATGGTGCGCTCCGAAAGTAGGCCATGTGACCTGAAAACCCTGCTGCCGATACACACATTCCAACGACTGAGTCAAGTCTGTAGCAAATCGATGTATCATGGCATGTGTAGTATCATAACGCCTCATCATGCGCCTGAACTGTGCATCACTGAAAACCACATTTCCCTGACTCGACTAGCTCGGCTGTGTGTGAGAAGGTCCCGCTCTGTCTGCCGGCCGAGGCACTCTCTCCACCGGTGGCGGATTACCACCTCCCTCATCAATAACAACATAACCACGGCCCCTAGGGTGGGGAGTGCCGCCCGGCCACTCCGCCAACCTCTTAATCGCCTGGTGATCAAGATCACCAATCGGCCTGTGCAAAGTCTCATCATTATGCCAGCGAACACCAACATGAAAACACAACTCAGCAACAATCACAGCATGGGGAATCCCGCCTGTAGTGCTACCACCTAAGAATTTCATGATGTTCTGATAGACTAGAGACCCGAGATCAATGTACTTTCCGTTCAGAATACCCCACAAAATGATAGCACGCTCAACAGTAACCTCAGTAACATGCGAAGTTGGTGTTATGCGGGCACACATAAAAAGGAACCAAGCTCGAGCATACCTGGTCAATGCAGCTGCAGGAAACGTACGCTTCGTAGTCGTACCGACCTTGCACTTCCAAACCGTGCCCGGTATACACATCCCTGCTACAATAGCGTCTAAGTCTACGTCATCCCGAGTCTTCTGCACCCAATCCTCAGCACCTCTGGGCTTCGCTGGTTGATACAAAATGCGACGTATATACCCAGGTTTGTAAGCCACTGCCCGGCCCCTCACCATAGTGATCCCATTTTTCTGCATCTTGGCATTTGCATAGAACTCCCGTACTACGCTCAATGGAACCGCCAAAGGTGTTGCACAAAAAGCCGACCACCCTAACTCCGTGACCATAGCTTCCAATTCTCCATCCTCGGCCGAAGGGGCGAAACCCCGTTCTTTGACAACTCCTTTTGTCGATAAATTATCAAACTCCACTTGAGCCGTCTTAGACACAAATTTGTCCACATCATAATCCACATCCACCTCTTCCTCCGAACTACTACTACTCACAATCCGTACCCTCTTAGGAGCCATAACAACAATACCCACAAATACAATTTCACCAATATCCACTAAAAATAATTAACCAAGCCAATTCCCCAAAAACCACCAATAACCAAATTCTCCACAAATTTCAAGAGCTCAATTCGTAAATAAACAAGAGTGAAGAATAATATACCCAACTATGAATCAGATAGGTGAACTTGCAAGTAGACTCCACCAAACTTGAATCTTGAAGTCTTCAAATTAGAATTAAGTTGGACATCATTGAAATGGGGTTTTGGGATATGTGTGTATAGGTGTATCTATAGATGGGTGAATAACTATTAGGTAGGATATGAGATGAAGTGGGATTGGGAGGGTATAACTTGATATGAATTTAGGGATAGCTTTAGGATTTAGGAGATGGAGATGGAGTAATATGAGAAAGGAGTATACAACAAATGGGCAATAGATGTTATAACTGCACAAAAAAAAGACCCTAGCAGCGGGTTGAAGGCGCTGTAGCGCGTGTTTCAGGCGCAATAGCGCGTGTGATCCCCTGATTTTCAAAAAATATTTTTTTTCTCTTTTTTTTTTTTTTTTTTTTTTTTTTTCATAAAAGCAACGATCCAACAGCGTGGGTTGCCTCCCACGAAGCGCTTCTTTAACGTCACTAGCTTGACTTGAAGTTCCAATTATGTCGACTCCAGAACCACCAACGCTTCCTCACAATTAACCGTACTTCCAAAATAATGTTTCAACCTTTGACCGTTAACCTTGAATGCTTGAGCAGGTGACTTCTCGAAAATTTCTACCGCTCCATGCGGATAGACAGTTTTAATGGTGAATGGCCCTGACCACCTTGACTTGAGTTTACCCGGAAAAAGTCTGAGCCGGGAATTGAATAGAAGCACTAATTGGCCTGATTCAAAGGTTTTAGACACTAATTTCCTGTCATGCCATTTTTTCACTTTCTATTTGTACATTTTTGAGTTCTCGTAAGCTTGAAAACGAAATTCATCTAGTTCATTCAGTTGCAGCATCCTCTTTTCACCAGGCTGCCATGTCAAGATTTAACTTCTTCAATGCCCAATAAGCCTTATGTTCTAGCTCCGCGGGTAGATGACATGCTTTCCCATAAACAAGCTGAAATGGAGACATTCCCAATGGAGTTTTATACGCTGTCCTGTAGGCCCATACGGCTTCATCTAATTTCATGGACCAATCCTTCCTTGAAGGATTCACTACCTTTTCCAAGATTCTTTTGATTTCTTGATTAGAAACCTCGGCTTGACCATTTGTCTGAGGATGATAGGCTGTTGCAACGCGGTGAGATACTCGATACTTGGCTAGTAAAGCCGTGAACTGGCGATTGCAAAAATGGGTTCCTTCATCACTGATAATAGCATGAGGGGTCCCAAACCGAGTGAAGATCTGCTTGTGAAGGAAATTAAGCACTACCTTAGCATCATTTGTTGGTAGGGCTTTCACCTCAACCCATTTGGATACATAATCCACTGCCAACAGAATATACTGATTATTGCACGACGACACAAAAGGTCCCATGAAATCGATTCCCCAAACATCAAAAATCTCCACTTCAAGCATATTATTTAGAGGCATCTCGTTCCTCTTAGAAATATTACCAACTCTTTGGCAACGATCACATCTCATCACGAACTGATGAGCATCTTTGAATAGAGTTGGCCAGAAAAATCCTGCCTGAAGCACCCGAGCAGCGGTCTTATCTCCACCATAATGACCACCATAGATAGTGTCATGACAATCTCGCAAAACTCCCTCTGTCTCACTGTACGGAATACACCGCCTGAGAAGCTGATCTGGTCCTTGCTTAAATAGGTAAGGCTCGTCCCAACGATACCACTTCACATCATGTATAAACTTCTTCTTCTGAGCATAAGAAAGATCCGTTGGGATGACATTGCTCACCAAATAATTCACCAAGTCAGCAAACCAAGGTACTTCCCCTTGCACCTGAAACAACTGCTCATCCGGGAAGTGCTCATTGATTAGAGTTTCATCCCTTTTAGTTTCCTCGCCCCGCTCCAATCTTGAGAGATGATCAGCTACCTGATTTTCCGTCCCCTTGCGGTCCTTGATTTCAAGCTCAAACTCCTGAAGTAAGAGTACCCATCGAATCAGTCGGGGTTTAGCATCCTTTTTAGCGAGTAGATATCTGATGGCTGTGTGGTCTGTGTATACCGTGACTTTTGCACCAAGCAAGTAAGATCTGAATTTTTTGAACCCGTAGACAACTGCTAACAGCTCTTTCTCAGTGGTGGTGTAATTCAGTTGAGCATCATTGAGGGTTTTACTAGCATAGTAAACCACATGAAACACATTCATCTTCCTCTGTCCCAACACCACGCCCACGGCGAAATCACTTGCGTCACACATCATCTCGAAAGGCTCATTCCAGTTAGGAGCCGTAATGACTGGAGTAGTTGTCAGCTTCTTTTTCAAGTGCTCGAATGCCTCCAAACACTCATCAGTGAATTTAAAAGGAATGTCCTTCTCTAGTAGACTGCAGAGTGGCTTTGTAATTTTAGAAAAATCCTTTATAAAACGCCTATAGAACCCGGCGTGTCCCAGAAAGCTGCGAACTCCCTTGACTGAGATAGGAGGAGGAAGTTTCTCGATTGTCTCCAGCTTGGCCTTATCCACTTCTAAACCCTTATTAGACACCTTGTGACCTAGAACGATACCCTCCTGTACCATGAAGTGGCACTTCTCCCAGTTGAGCACTAGATTTGTCTCAACACACCGTTTCAACACCAAGCTCAAATTATGCAAGCATTCGTCATAAGAAGACCCAAACACTGAGAAATCGTCCATGAAAACTTCCACGTTAATTCCAATCATGTCTGAAAAGATAGCCATCATGCACCTTTGAAATGTGGCCGGAGCACCACAAAGTCCGAAAGAAACTCGACGGAACGCAAAAGTTCCGAAAGGACAGGTAAAGGTAGTCTTCTCCTGATCTTCCGGAGCTATTGCAATCTGATTATATCCCGAATATCCATCCAGCAAACAATAGTATTCGTGACCGGCTAGTCTGTCCAACATCTGATCAATGAACGGTAGAGGGAAATGGTCCTTTCTAGTGGCCTTATTCAGTTTCCTGTAGTCCATACAAACTCTCCAACCTGTGACTGTCCGAGTTGGAATAAGTTCATTCTTCTCGTTGGCTACCACTGTCATACCCCCTTTCTTCGGTACACATTGAACCGGGCTCACCCAAGAACTATCCGAGATGGGATAGATTATTCCTGCATCTAGCCATTTGAGAATTTCCTTCTTGACAACCTCTTTCATGATGGGGTTAAGTCTCCTCTGATGTTCCACAGAAGGTTTGCTCCCTTCCTCCATTGGAATTTTGTGCATGCAGTAAGAGGGGCTGATGCCCTTGATGTCTGCTATGGTCCACCCTAAGGCTGATTTGAACTCTCTCAGAATCCGCAAGAGCTTCTCTTCCTTACTACCTGACAGGTTAGAAGCAATAATAACTGGTAACGAAGAAGCTTCACCAAGGAATGCATACCTTAAATGATCCGGCAGTGGTTTAAGTTCAAGTTCAGGAGCTTCTTCAATAGATGGCTTTAGACGAATCTGTGATTTTTGAAGCTCAGCTAAGCCAAGAGATTCCGGTAGAGCATTAAACTTCCTTTGGTAAGGGTTAGCATTCAACAGCTGCACGCATTCTGCAATTTCTTCGTTCTCATAATCAGATTCCCCTTGTAGGGTACTTACCAAGGCATCTGCTTCCAACAACTGACTCAATTCCCCATGTTGCCATGACTCAACCATGTCAAGTCTGAAACATTCTTCCTCTTCAGTTGGAAGTTGCATTGCTTTAAAAACATTGAAGGTGATGTTTTGATCATGCACTCTCATAGTCAGCTCCCCTTTCTGAACATCAATCAACGTTTTTCCTGTTGCCAAGAATGGCCTTCCCAAGATGATTGGGATGTTCTTATCTTCCTCAAAATCTAAGATGACGAAGTCAGCGGGAAAAATTAGTTTATCCCCTTTGACTAAGACGTCTTCCACTATTCCTCGAGGATATGTTACCGACCTGTCAGCTAGCTGCAAGGAGATATTAGTAGGTTTTGGGTCGGGGAGTCCAAGTGTCATGAAGACGGAGAGAGGCATCAGATTAATGCTTGCACCAAGATCACACAAGCATTTGTTAAATGACATGTTGCCAATAGTGCAGGGAATAGCGAAGCTCCCTGGGTCTTTAAGCTTTGGAGGTAGTTTTTGTTGCAAGATCGAACTACATTCCTCCGTCAATGCAACCGTTTCAAAATCAGCTAGCTTTAACTTCTTCGAGAGAATTCCCTTCATAAACTTAGCGTAACTAGGCATTTGTTCCAACGCTTCAGCAAATGGGATGTTAATATGCAATTTTTTAAATACCTCCAGAAATTTGCCAAATTGTTGATCCAGTTTCAGTTTCTGCATCCTTTGAGGAAACGGTGGAGGTGGATAGACTGGAGGACTGGCCTCTGAAGGAACCATATGCTTGGCTGGTTGTTGGAGTGGCTGCTTTTCCTTTTCTGCAACTTCCTCTTGCTCTGCCTGTTTTGAATTCTGTTCAGATTCTGTTCCCCCTGTGACTTTTCCTGACCGCAGAGTAATAGCTTGTACCTGTTCCTTACCATCATTCTTCCCTGGATTAGGCTCTGTGTTGCTAGGCAGACTTCCTTGTTGCCTATGAAGTAGGGCATTTGCTAGTTGTCCAATCTGGTTTTCCAGAGTTTTGAGAGATGATGCCTGACTCTGGAGTGATACCGCTTGACTCTTGACCATCGATCTCAATTCTTCTAATTCAGATTTTTCATTAGATTGTTGTTGAAAGCCTGGAGGCTGATATTGCTGCCTTGGAGCATACTGCTGTTGCATCCCAGAAGGGTTGGACTGTCTACCCCCAAACTGCTGGTTAGGAGGAGGATAAGATGACTGTTGTATGTTGTTCTGACTGGTACCCCAGCTAAAGTTAGGGTGATTCCTGTTGTTTGGATGATATGTGTTAGGAACTGGCTGTTGTGGCCTTTGAAAATTGCTCACAAACTGGGCTGACTCATGAGATATGGCACATTGACTAGTGTCATGCCCACCTGCACATAGCTCACAGATGCTAGCGACCTGTTGCCTCCCAAGATTAGCCAAAGAATCTACCTTCAGGGTTAGAGCTTCTAACTGAGCTGACAGTGCAGTAGCGGTATCAACTTGAAGAACTCCTTCTACTTTTCCTTGCTGCAATCTCTGCGAAGGATTTTGATACTCATTCGCAGCCATCATCTCAATCAGATCATAGGCTTCCTCGTAGCTTTTAGCCCACAACGCTCCACCAGAAGCAGCATCTACCATAGGCCTAGATTGGCTTCCCAGTCCATTATAGAAGCAATTAATAACCATCCAATCTGGCATCCCGTGATGGGGGCATTTTCTGAGCATTTCTTTATAACGCTCCCAAGCTTCACACAATGACTCACCCTGTGCCTGGGCAAACTGAGCAATAGCATTCCTTATGGCAGCTGTTTTCGCCATAGGAAAGAATTTGGAGAGAAATTTTTGTGCAAGCTCTTCCCAAGTAGTGATAGAACCAGCCGGCAAAGAATGTAACCAGCCTTTAGCTTTGTCCCTCAAAGAGAAGGGAAAGAGTCTCAGCTTCACAGCATCATCTGAAACACCATTGAACTTGAAGGTGTCACAAATTTCGATGAAATTCCTGATATGCATATTAGGGTCCTCAGTTGCACCACCCCCAAACTGGACTGTGTTCTGCACCATTTGGATAGTACCAGGCTTAATCTCGAAGGTATTTGCTGCGATAGCTGGCCTGATGATACTCGATTGAATATCTGTTAGGCCGAATACACAATATAATCAAGTATGTATGAGAATAACGATAATTAAGAACACTGTTTATGAATCAATAAACTGTATTTATATTAACAGCTTCTCTCTTTATGATGTTAATGAATCACAAAGAGCTTCTAGGTTACAATAATAATATATCAATAATCGCGTCCCTTCTAGGGATAACCTATCTGTGTTTATATAGTACACAGCTACATACAATCCTTATTTAATTGATATTCCTATAAATCAGCTATACAATTTATATCAATTAAGGATTGCTTCAGTCTTCTATTCCGTTTCCTTAGCTGTATCAATATATTCTGCTTCTTTCCATCTTCAGAATATATTGCTTCTAGAATCTTCAATTCAGCACCGACAGCTAATACAACTATCACCTTGTCAGACTTTAAATAAACTCTGACCGGCTTCAATTAAACTCTTCACCCTGTCAGAGTTTAACTAAACTCTAACTGGCTTCTGATAAACTCTTGTCAGTACCTGTTGCTTAAACACTGATAAACAAACATTAGCAATTATATCTAACAATCTCCCCCAACTTGTTCATAATAAAATGTACAAGTTAAACATATAATTGATGATGTCAAAACCATTTAACAAATGCAGTGTTTAACATATAACAGAGTTTAATTTAAAACAGAGTTTAAATTTGACTTAGAATAGAAAATATTAAAAACTTACAGTCAGACTTTACTTGACTTCTTCAATATCAGGTACAGCCCTGAGATAATCAATCAGCAGTCTTCTCTCAGCATTCTCAAGTTCAGCTATCATAATCTCTTTCAGCTCCTTATACTCTGGATCTCCTTCACCAGTTTGATATATGGCAGCCCTCAGAGAATAGATACTGTTCTTCTTCATGTCATTTCCTAACCGAATGTACTGAGTTTTATCTGACTCTAAGTTGAATTCTAAGACTTTTATTCCAAGTGCAGTTTTAAATCTAGCACTGTTTTTCTTCATCTTCACCAACTTTCCAGCATGATCTCTATACTTTGGAATATAAGCATTTGAGACTTCTCCTCCTCCAAGCATCACTTTTGATCTCAGCATCTTTTCTCTTAAGATTTGAGCAACATTATGGGTGTGTCTGTTCTTAACTTTCAACAGATAAAGTACATATTCAAGTTCTTCCCATGATTTGAGATTTACATCAGATTCTCCAACTCTATAAACACTTCCATCACTCATGAAGTATAACAGAAACTGCTTCTTCAAGACTCTGTGAAAAATCAATTGAACAGATTCTAACTTATCAAGATTTTCTTGTGTACCCCCAATACCAGATCCTGCCAGTGAAATATTGTCTTGAGATCTGTTATTTATTCTCTTCTCCCTATGTGAACCTAAACCAGACTTATCATAAGATTCTTTTCCAAGTACAGTCCTGGTTTGAGAAAAATCCACAGGTTGAAGTGTCAGAGTTTCAGAGAGTACAGGTCTTAAGAAACCTTTGAGTTGAGGAGCTAGCTGAGTTTGCACAGCTTGAGCCTTGTCAGAGACTGGCTTAACTTCAATAGTATCATCAACTTGAGCAGCGTCAGAGGTTGATTTTGCTAATCTTGTTTCAACTTGAGCAATGTCAGAGGTTGAATTATCTTTCTTCTTCAGGTTAGGCTCTTCAATCATTTTGCCTTTACCCTTATCAGAGTTTCTAATCACAGGTCTCCTTGTATATTGTATACTCTGTTGTGTATTCTCTTTGATAGAAATACCAACTTCTTTCTTCCTAGGAGCCTTGATTTCCTGTTTCTTGTAGATTCCAGCTTCAAGATTTTTCTTGTGTTCCTCAGCAAGCATCTGTTCTTCAGCCTGGATATCTTCAATAGTAACTTCCTTTCCATGCTCTTTAATAAAGATCCTAGCAGCAATCTCTTCATCAGTAGATGGGTTAGCTGAAACAACTAAACTTTTGTTGAGGTTTGAAGTAGATTGACCACCAGAGTTTATTACACGTCTTTGCCTTTGAGCAGAAATCCTTCTTTCATTTCCTCTGCTTCCCCCATCAGTAGAATCATCCTTCCGTCTCAGAGTTTGAGTATCTTTGCATTTGTCTTTAGGCATACTCTCCCCCTTTTTGACATCATCAGAAAGTAGTACTGATGTCAGCAATTCAAGCGCAGTAGAAATGGAAGTCAGTTGAGCAGACATAGCATTCTGGTTGTCCTCAACTGTCCCAAGCCTCTTCTTGATTTCTTCAGAATCCCTGGCTTGCTGCTTGAACATGGCATAGTAAGAAGTTCTGTCAGCCTTTAAAGTAAGATCCCTCAGACTTACTTCATTCCTCAGTTTTGTAAGCATTTGTTGATTCTCATCAAATCTATTATTGAGAGATTTGACTTGAATAACAGTTGCCTGTAAGCTCGTAAGGACATCAGGATTTGTAATCTTCTTAACAGAATCAGATAGAAAATCTGCAGCCCGTTGTGCTGGAAAGACACAATCTGCATTAGTCCATGTATTGTAGTACATATTCTGAAAATGCTCAGAAGCAGCCCTTTGAACTTCCCTCTCTTCAGTAGAATTTGCTTGAAGATCAGAAACTTCCACTTGAATATCAGAGTTTGAATGAGCAGGACTAGCTTCAGCATTGTCATCCTCTCTGTGAATATCTTCAAGCACATTTTCAGCAGTGATTTCATCAATTAACTGTGCAGTTGCATCAGGTACTTGATCTGCTACAGTTTGAGGAACATCAGAGTTTGCTGGAACAGTAACCTCTGCTTCTCTCTGAACAATCTCAACAACTGATTGTTGCAAAGTTTCAAGGAAAACAATATCCTCATGATCATTATCTGTTGCATCAGCATGTACAGCAACAGCTTCTGGAACTGGATCAACTCTAATCTGATCAACTTCCTCACCTTTCTCAAAATCAAGAGAAATGATTTCTGTGTGAGAAGCAATAGGTTCTACTAATTCAGTAGTAGCTTGATCAGCTTCCAGTACAGTATCTTCATGATCCACAATCCTGCTGTCAGAGTATGCAGCAGCTTCCTCAACTACATCATCAGCTTTTGATGTAGGAGCTTCTGTTTCAAAATCCATCATAATAGTTTCAGGATTTGCAGCATCCTCAGCAGTTAGAATATCCTCCTCAACAACAATTGCAGGAGTACTTGAAGGAACAGTTGTAATCACAATCTCCTCATTCTCTGATGTAGGAGCTTCAGTGTCCTCAGGTTCTTTGTCCATATTGGCAATGATATCACCAAAAAGTTGATCAGCAACTAGTCTTCTCTTTCTCTGATGAAGAGTTTCTTCATCAGCTTCAGTTTCTGAGTCTACAATAGAATCAGCAGCAACAGACTTTGGCCTTTGGGCTCGCCTTTTCTTCAATCTTTTTCTCTGAGGGACAGCATCAACATGTGATACCTCAGCTTCAGTTTGTTGCAAACCAGACTTAACTGCTCGAACTTTGGAACTCTTTGACCTCTGTGGTTGAGACACAGAAGGTCCAGCTTCAGTAGTTGAGACTTGTTGTTGTTGTAAGTTGTCAAGAAATTGTTGCACTGATGCAGGCAACATTAAAGGACCAACTTCTCCTTTCTTGTTGTCCTTGTTGATAAGGTCAGAAAATATACGTTTGTGCAGTTTAAACGAAAGTATAACATCATCCTCTACTATCTCAACATTTGGGCAGCAAAAATTGAATATCAATTGACAAAACCTAGAGAAATAAACAACATTTCTATTCTCTAGCATTTTCTCACCAATATTAGTTAAAACTAATCTAGCAACATCAAATTGACTGCCATAGAGAAGAGAATACCCGATCTGTAGACTATCCGTGGGAATCGCATCCCAATTGGTGCACTTCTTTCCAAAAGCCCGAGTAATGCAATCGAAAAAGAAGCATTCAAATACTTGTCCTGGTTAAATAGATCTTCTCTTTTGTAACCATAGTGATTAGTATGTACCAGAAAGTTTAGCTAAACATGAGTATGAAATGGTCTGAATGTAAATTTGAATCAATTAATGAAAAAAAATTTGTTTCTTTACATATCAGTATTATCAATTTTGCATAGTAATTGTAAAGTGAAAGAAATGATATCACTTTAAACAATAAACTAACATACTCAGCAGCATTACGAATCACTATCAGGACTTATCAAACACACTCTTTCTTTTCTCCGTTCAATCATACTTTTTCCGAAAAACAAATGGCTAATCTCAAAGTTATAAAATGTCTGAAACAAAGAGATTATTTTAACCATCAGAGATTAAAACAAAGTAACCTCGGCGTATTTCACACAATACATCAGTGTTTACCATTTGTCCTTCTTTGTCAATAAACTCTTTTCTCAATCTGTACAGTTGTGAAAATATGTGTGTGTAGTAGCAGAGTTTACCGAAATCAGTATTTAGATCATCTCAAAGTGCATAAAATCCACAAACTAAAGTAGTAAAAACTGGTTGCCTAAACTCTCATTTATAACATAGACACTGATTTTTCTATCTAAACTCTGTATTACTGATATCCTTTCATTTGGATATGTCTTTTATTTTTCACCCCCTTTATTATATATATATTTTTATTTATTTATTTATTTATTTATTTATTTTATTTTTTTTATTTTTCCAGTAATCAGTGGTTGGCACTAGTCACCAAAAATCAAAGATTTTAGCCCTTATTTCATACAATAAGTTCCTGGATCTTCCTAGGCACACCATGATCTCAAAGGAATTTGTGCTCTGTTTGGCATCTTTTGATTGGAGGGTGAATTAATTGCAATGAATAATCAGAGTTTAGACTTTTCATCAGTAATTATAATTAACTTATGAGAGAAGATGCAAACAGCTAATACAGACTCAGTGTATAGGATCAATAAACTAAGAGATGCTATAAATATAGAGACAGTATCATGCTGTGTTAGCTTACTGCACATATTTGAGATCAGAATCTATCAACTCTTAAGGATTCACAATTACTTACTGAGAATTATGCTTCATACAAATTTCTTCATTGGTCCATATGTTCCAGACAAAATTACAATCAGAGTATAGCATTTAAACTGTAACATTCAGAGTATGACCAACTTTTTATGACTCACAGAGTTTAGCATCAGAGTTTAACCGACAGAGTTTATGACACTGGTACTCATAACAGTTAATATATGCAAGGAATCATGAGCATTAATCAATCAAACATGGATAGATTTTGAGTCTAACCCGTATCTCTAGTCAGAACCAGAGATCATTCCAAGTTCATTTACCAATCTTGTAAACGTAGCTTCACTCAAAGGTTTGGTGAAGATATCTGCAAGTTGTTGGTCTGTAGACACAAAATGAAGCTCAATGTTCCCTTCTTCCACATGTTCTCTGATAAAATGATATCTTATGCTGATGTGCTTGGTCATGGAGTGCTGTACTGGATTACCTGTCATAGCAATAGCACTTTGGTTATCACAGAAAATAGGTATTTTAGAGTACCTTAACCCATAATCCAGCAGTTGATTCTTCATCCATAAAATCTGTGCACAACAGCTACCAGCTGCTATATACTCTGCTTCAGCAGTGGATGTGGAGATTGACTTCTGTTTCTTGCTGTACCAAGAAACTAATCTGTCACCTAAAAATTGACAGCTTCCACTTGTACTTTTTCTGTCTATCTTACAGCCTGCAAAATCTGCATCAGAGTAACCAATTAACTTAAACTCTGATTCTCTAGGATACCACAAACCCAGGGTTATGGTTCCTTTGAGATATTTGAAGATCCTTTTTACAGCTGTTAGATGAGGCTCTCTGGGATCTGCTTGAAATCTTGCACAAAGACATGTTGCATACATGATATCAGGTCTACTTGCAGTAAGATACAGTAGAGACCCTATCATTCCTCTGTAGTTAGTCATATCTACTGAGGCTCCTGTGTCTTTGTCAAGCTTCGTTGCTGTAGCCATGGGAGTTGTAGCAGATGAACTATCAAGCATACCAAATTTCTTTAGAAGATTTCTGGTATACTTTGCTTGATTGATAAAAATCCCATCATCTGTTTGCTTGACCTGTAAGCCTAGAAAATAACTAAGCTCTCCCATCATGCTCATTTGATACCTGGATTGCATAAGCTTTGCAAACTTCTTACAAAGTTTGTCATTAGTAGATCCAAAAATAATATCATCTACATAAATTTGAACTAAAAGCAATTCATCACCAGAATTGAAATAAAACAAGGTTTTATCAATTGTACCTCTTGTGAACCCACTTTCTAAAAGAAATTGAGCAAGAGTTTCATACCATGCTCTTGGTGCTTGCTTTAGTCCATATAATGCCTTGTCAAGCCTGTAGACATAATCTGGATGCTTGAAATCTACAAATCCTGGTGGTTGTTCAACAAACACTTCTTCTTCAAGCTTCCCATTGAGAAAAGCACTTTTTACATCCATCTGAAAGACTTTAAACTTCTTGTGTGCAGCATAGGCCAGAAAAATTCTTATGGCCTCCAATCTTGCAACTGGAGCAAAGGTTTCATCATAGTCAATTCCTTCCTGTTGTGAATAACCTTTTGCCACAAGTCTAGCCTTGTTTCTTGTAATCACACCTTCACTGTCAGTCTTGTTTCTGAAAACCCACTTTGTACCTACAATTGATCTATTCTTTGGTCTAGGTACAAGTGTCCAGACTTCATTTCTTTCAAATTCATTTAACTCTTCTTGCATTGCTGTAATCCAATTAGCATCTTGAAGAGCTTCCTCCACTTTCTTTGGTTCTGTTTGAGACAAGAAAGCATGATACAGACACTCATTGTTTGTTGCACTTCTAGTTCTCACACTAGCATCAGGATCTCCAATTATGAGATCAGGTGTGTGTGCCTGTGTCCACTTTCTGGCTGTTGGTAAGTGGTTTCTTGCATCATTATTGAATCCTCCCCCTTGATCCATGCTCTCCTGATTCATATGTTGACTTTCTGCAGTATCTGAGGCTCCCCCTGAGTTGGATGGCTCAGTGTTTGAGCTGTCAGAGTTTGAATCAGTTTCCTCAACTGACTCACTTGGTGTGTCTTGTTGAGCTTCTTCACGCTCCCCCTCAACTGATTCTCTATTTTGTTCAATTTGAGAATTTCCAGTTTCTCCAGTATTTACCAGTAGAGGTTCAGAGTATGCTTCGTCAGAGTTTGTCAACCCTGCTTCATCAGAGTTTATATCATCAGAGAATAGATCTTCATTTTCAAAACGTAGTTGATCATATCCATCCTTGTCTTCAAGTCCAATTATTTTCTTGTCATCAAACGACACATGTATGGATTCCATGATCACCTTCGTTCTCAGATTGTAAACTCTGAATGCTTTTGTTGACAATGGATAGCCAACAAAGATTCCTTCATCAGCTTTTAACTCGAACTTGGTCAACTGTTCAGGATGAGTCTTCAACACAAAGCATTTGCATCCAAATATGTGAAAATATTTCAAATTTGGCTTCTTGTTTTTCACCATCTCATATGGTGTTTTTCCATGCTTGTTGATCAGAGTTGCATTTTGAGTAAAACAAGCAGTTTGAACAGCTTCTGCCCAGAAATAAGTTGGCAATTTTGCTTCATCAAGCATAGTTCTGGCAGCTTCAATTAAAGTTCTGTTCTTTCTTTCAACTACACCATTTTGCTGTGGAGTTCCAGGTGCAGAAAATTCTTGTTTGACTCCTCTTTCCTTGCAGAAAGCTTCCATGATTGAGTTTCTGAATTCAGTTCCATTATCACTCCTTATAATTTTGACTTTGTGCTGTGATCTTTTGTCCAGTAGATTTACATGATCCATCAACATTTGAGCAGTTTCATCCTTCTTTGACAAGAAATACACCCATGTATATCTAGTATATTCATCAACAATTACTAGAGCATATTTCTTTCTGCCCATGGACATCACATTCACTGGTCCAAAGAGATCAACATGTAGAAGATGATAAGGTTCCACTACTGAAGATTCAGATTTGCTCTTGAAAGATGACTTCCTTTGCTTGGCCTTTTGACAAGAATCACATAGACCATCTAGATTGAGTATTGATTTTGGAAGTCCTCTTACAAGATCCTTTCTAATAAGCTCATTTATGTTGTTCAAATTGAGATGAGAGAGCTTCTTGTGCCAATTCCAACTCTCTTCATTTGACATTCTTGCAGTCAGACACACTGTTTTTCCATCAGAGTTTGTTACCAAACTTGCTTCATAAATATTGTTGCGCCTGTGTCCAACTAGAACAACTTTCCCAGTAGATTTACTGATAACTTCACAGTATTCACTATGAAAATCTACATGGTTTCCTCTGTCACAGATTTGACTCACAGATAACAGATTATGCTTGAGTCCTGAGACTAGAGCTACATTTGTGATGATGACACTTCCAAGATTAATATTGCCATATCCCAGAGTGTGTCCTATGTTGCCATCTCCATAGGAAACTTTTGGGCCAGCCTTCTCCTCAAAGTCTGATAGCAGGGCTTTATTTCCAGTCATATGTCCTGAGCATCCACTGTCTAAGATAAGTGTGCTCTCTATTATACCCTGCAATCACAAACAAACACTAAGTGTTAGTTTTGAGGATCCAGACTTGCTTGGATCCTTTGTCTTTCTTAACAGTGTTAGTTTTTGCAGCGGAATTTGTATTATCAGAGTTTAAACTAACATTGTCAGATTTTACACTAGCAGAGTTTGCTCTAACCCATTTCAAGTTGGGTTTTAGCTCATAATAGTTATGATAAATTGCATGATAACTCTTACATGTGTAAATAGAATGCCAAGTGCTCCCACAATGTTTGCATAAAGTCTGTGGTCTTACTCTAACATAATCATTCTTTACTTCTGAAGTAGAAGGTAAAGAATTAATATGTTTGTTCTTAGTGCAAAATCTAGCAAGATGATTAGAACTACCACAATTATAACATGTTTTTCTTGAGGCACTAGCATTAGGCATATGATTATTTCTATTATTTATGCCTACTTTTCCATTCCTATTTCTCTTGGACCCTTTAGGTTTCATGGCAGACTTAACCTCTTTGAGCTTATGTTTAAACTGTTTTCCTGTCATTAAACCAACATTAACCTGCTTCTCACAGATTCTAATTGGTTCTTTAACAGCTTCTAGCTCAACAAGCTTCTCTGTTTTAGATTCAATATCTACTTGTTCAACACAAGCTTCAACTGGCTCCATAACAGCTTCTTTCACAACTACAGATTTTAGCTTGGTGGATTCTGGAACAAATATCACAGGTTTAAGTTATGGTTTAACCTTAACTTTGTCTTTAAACCTAAGTTCATCATTTTCACAATAGCCTAAACCTACAGAATCTGTTTGAAACACTTGATGAGTGTCTCTTCCAGAGTTTGTCCAAGTCATAATTATTTTTCTTTCTTTTTCAAGTTCAGATTCTAGCTGCTTATTTAACTTAAGCACTTCCTGTTCAATAAAAACAGCATCATCTCTTTCTTTTTGAATCTGCTTCATATTCTCAAGTTCTCTTTCAAGAAACTTGTTTCTTTTTTTAAGACTAAGATTCTCAGTTTTAATCCTCTCATTCTCTAAAGTCTGATCCCTATAACTAACATGAACACTTTTCAGATATACTCTTAACTCAGATATATTATCAGTATCATAAGCATAAGTAGTTAGGGGTACCTTATTTTCAGAAGATTCAGTCTCATCTCTGACAGTTACCATAAGAGCATAGTTTTCTCCATCATCAGAGTCTGAAGTATCTGCCCAGTCTCTGCCTTTAGAGATGAGTGCTTTCTCAGATTTGCCTTTCTTGCACTCTGGAGCATAATGACCCATCTCCTTACACTTGTAGCACTGGATTTGAGACTTATCCTTCTTGCCAGACTTGGTCTCTTTTCCATCAGACTTTCTGAAACTTCTCCTTTCAGAGTTTGAATCTTTCCTTGAGAATCTCTTTCCTTTCTTGAAGTTCTTGAATCCCATCTTCTTAAAGGTCTTCACCATCAATGCAGCCATTTGCATCAACTCCTCTTCATCATCCTCAGAGTCAGAAGCTTCATCAGAGTTTGAGTCATCATCAGAGTTTGATGACTCACTTTCAGATTTAATAACTAAAGCCTTTCCCTTGGCTTTCTTCCTTGATGATTCCTTCTTGATGGGCTTCTCCTCGACTTTGAGAGCAACAGATTTTGTCTTCTTGCTGGACCTCCTGTTTCTTTGTTCTATCTCAAGTTCATGAGTCTTTAACAATCCATAGATCTCATCAAGATCTGTATCAGCAAGATCATAATTATCTCTGATTGTTGTTGCCTTTAAATCCCACTTTTCAGGTAGAGATAACAGAAACTTGAGATTGGACTCTTCAAGTTCATATTCCTTATCTACCAGAGACAGATCGTTCAACAGTTTGCAAAATCTGTCATAAGTCTCAGTCAAGGTTTCATTAGTTCTTGAATCAAAGTGCTCATACTCCTGTGTGAGTATTGTTTTTCTGTTCTTCTTAATAGCACCTGTTCCCTGGCATCTGACTTCTAAAGCATCCCATATCTCTTTGGCAGTTTTGCAGCCAATTACTCTGTTAGACATTACATTATCTAAAGCACTGTGGAGAAGATGTCTAACCTTTGCATCCTTTGCAATTGATGAGATATCCTCAGGAGTCATATCTTTCTTTTCCTTTGGAACAGTCTTTTGTGCTTGACCATCAACAACAGGGGACAATTTAGTTGGCATATGAGGACCATCATTAATTCTGTCAAGGTATTCTGGATCTGTAGCCTCCAGAAACATGGTCATCTTAACCTTCCAAATCGGATACTCTACTGGCCTGAGAATTGGAACCCTGATTGTTTCATATCGACTCACAGAATTGGGCTTAACCTGTTCAGCCTTAGGAGCAGTTTGATTTTCTTCAGACATGATTAATACTGTGTTTGAATCGTAAAACTGTATATATTAAACAGCCTTGGCTCTGATACCAATTGTTAGGCCGAATACACAATATAATCAAGTATGTATGAGAATAACGATAATTAAGAACACTGTTTATGAATCAATAAACTGTATTTATATTAACAGCTTCTCTCTTTATGATGTTAATGAATCACAAAGAGCTTCTAGGTTACAATAATAATATATCAATAATCGCGTCCCTTCTAGGGATAACCTATCTGTGTTTATATAGTACACAGCTACATACAATCCTTATTTAATTGATATTCCTATAAATCAGCTATACAATTTATATCAATTAAGGATTGCTTCAGTCTTCTATTCCGTTTCCTTAGCTGTATCAATATATTCTGCTTCTTTCCATCTTCAGAATATATTGCTTCTAGAATCTTCAATTCAGCACCGACAGCTAATACAACTATCACCTTGTCAGACTTTAAATAAACTCTGACCGGCTTCAATTAAACTCTTCACCCTGTCAGAGTTTAACTAAACTCTGACTGGCTTCTGATAAACTCTTGTCAGTACCTGTTGCTTAAACACTGATAAACAAACATTAGCAATTATATCTAACAATATCATTTATCCTTGGTTGCGAATAATCCATGAGTGCTTTTGGAGGTACCTCTGGATTAGGATTAGCATCTCCCATTGTAACAACCGGTCCAACTTCTTCTTCTAGTAACTCTATCTCTTTCTTCCTTTCTAGTTCCGCTTTGGTTTGAGATCGTGTTCGCATGCACGTTCAAATACCTGAAAAACGAAGGACAGGAAGACACAAGATAGGTAAGTAACACGAATCAAGTCAGTAATCTATAACGACCACTGCTGACAAGCATATAAACTACAAATAACACCGCAATCCCCGGCAGCGGCGCCAAAAACTTGTTGACTCGTAAACACGCAAGTATACGCGATCACAAATAGCAAGTGATAAATAGAGTTCGTTCCGCAGAGACAAGGTGTAAATGCCAATTTAATACCTATGCAACAGTGTATGGTTACTTCTTAATGCTTGACCAATTATCAAATTGAGTTGTTGATTATTAATTTAACTAATAAAACAATTATCAACTAAGAGTGAATTAACAAACGAGATTACTTATGTAAGAGAAAACATGGGGTTCCAATTTCATTAACTACTTCATCTAGAATCTTATGCCTTTTCAACCTAGCATGTGCAAGCGATGATAACTGATTAGACGCACTAAACTGACACACGCCAACTTTCGTTGTACATATATCATCCTACTGATCATCCACAATCGATAGAAGTCAAGTAGTCACCAAATATGCTTAGTCCCTAAATGTCTATAGAGATTGAAAACATAATGGTTTACAATCAAGCATCCAAATAATCACATAGTCGGTGCAAGACGGTTAGAACTACACCACAAATTAATACATGCTCTTCACATGCAAAAACCTACGCTAGCATGGTATGTTCTAAACCCTAGATCCACTTTCGCAATCACTAGGATTCAACAAACAATTACGGATGTTCGCGACGCACCCATAACGAATAAGCGCAACCAGACTAGGTTAACAATATATCAAACACACACCAAGGCATAAAACATTTAATAACTAGAATCCATGGAAAACTCTATTAAAACCCCATGATAACGATTAGCCCATAATCGGACTTCTCATCATCATGGGTTCAAATGATAACATGAATCTACAAACAATTAATAATGAATAATAGAAAAAAAATTGAGAGCAAAATAAATCCCGGAAATTGTAGAGAAGAAATACAAAAGATGGAATCAATAGGCCTCCTTGCTTGTCACTAGCTTGAAGAACCCTAGAAATTGATCTCTTGTTGCTCCAATAATAATATTGATGATAGATACAAAATAACCTAACGATAGATGTCTTTTTTAAAGTCTAAGATATTACATAATAAACCAAAGATACGTGCCCTAACAAATTAGGCCCAACACAAGTTGACCCGGTTTGGAATAAAATACATGCAGTTTCGATGCACTACAGGAGGAAACTCGCGCTCTTGCGCTTCCAATTGGCGCTGCAGCGCCTAATGATCCCTGGATTTTGCTCTGTACAACTCAAAATGGCGCTCTTGCTCAAGAATTTGGTGCTCTTGCGCTTCCTAAGGCGCTCTTGCGCAGGAAAATGGCGCTCTTGCGCCTTACAGCTCCTGGAAAAATGCCCAGCAATGTAGAAAATTTCCGTGGCTTCGCGTGAGCTGTTGAATCGTCAGAATCGGACTTGTAGAACTCCAGATATGGCCAAAACCGTGAGAGCTTCGCAACCTACCCGGAAAATCCGAATTTTAATCACATTAACCTCCAACTCTTGGTTCTGCAAAACTTAATGAAAACACATTAAACACACCACATACTTGAGTTCAAGTCATCAATTTAAGCCGATACGAAGCATTCCAAGTGGATTAAAAATCCACTTATCAATATGCATGATACTCTGTTTATATATATAAACTGTTGGGTTCTGATGTGTATTGACACATCTGTTTTTGCTGGTGAGGTCTGTACGTATATGATACGTGATACAGAGGCTTGAGGATCGATCGAAATTGTTTTGTTTGATTCCGAAAGCAAAATCTGCAGAAAACAGTTTCTGCGTGAATAGTGTTTTTCTGATTTTTTGGTGTCAGAATTCGACGAATAATACCTTTTCGGAAAGGGAAAATCGTCACGAGTAAAACTCACTTCTTTGCAGTGACCCAAGTCACGTTTTGGCCGTTTGACATTGTTTAGCCCCTGAAAACTGCGATTTACTGTTTTCTGTCATGATTTCGATTTTTATGAATTGTGCCTTTTTATGATTTCTTTGATTGGATGAAGAGAAATATGATATGGTATGATGACTTGATGAAATCTGAGATGATCTTAACTGTTAATTGAGCATGGTGTATGTTTATGGCCCTAAGACCCATAGGTTAGTGGTTTTGATTATGGTTTTGGTTTTTAAATACGGCTTGCATGTCGTTCATTCTTGTAATGATTAATCTCGAATATAAATCAAGTTTCACTTGTAAGTTTATTAGATTAGCTTTTTCATATTATGTAATGTAATTGAAGACATGGAGACATAAAGATATGAAGACATGGAGGCACACCAAGGAGGCGATCAAAGGAGTCATTACAAGGAAGCATGAAGACATGTATTATTATGTTGTATTTCATACCATCATAGATTGACCTTGATTTTTCCTTATCTTGGAAAAATCGCATAGGATTGGACCATAACCAAGCACGTTTACTTTACGCACTTTACATATATGTATGCGTAGCAATAATGATGCATGTTTTAATTAGATTAAAAGTGTATGTATTAGATACATCACCCATGTCATGCCTGCTAAACAAGATAAAATCTGTAACGATTCAAGATTTTAAAATTGAACAAAACGAACATGAGATTCCTGTGTTTATGAAACGCGGAAATAAGTATGAATTTTCGATTTTTTGATATGGGGCGATTTTGACAAAAATACAAGAAGCGCTTGTAAGAAAGGCGGGTTTTAAGTGAGACCACTGTGACTCCTCTGTTGGCCTGGAAATCAAACCATTGATGAATTTTGAATTGAAGTACTTAGTTCAAGGAAAAATTGGGAATCTCTTGATGATGGCATCATGGTCGTTTTAATAATAAAATCCCTAAATTTAAAATATTAAGTCACTTAGATGCCTTCCAATGGGCAACACTCGTCAAGACCTAGATCGAGAAAGAGTGGGTTCGCAAAAGCGAAGCACTCCAATCTATCGTGGTAAGGTGCGATGAAGTAAATGTGATACTTAACTGTTAGACCATTGGGTTAGACTTAACTAAGTTACCACAATAGGATTGTGAACTTAGAGGCATAGAGTTTGGTATGATTTATTGGATAAATGTGGACAAATGTTGTTCTACCAGACTTTCCAAGAGTTATATATGATATAATTGACAAGAGTTGTCTACCTAAATAAATCATGTTTTGGGAGTAAAGCCAAAGCTGACCTTAAGCATGACGAAATATGGATCTTGGCTCACTAGAAGGATTTAGAATAATGCCTTCCGAATTAATAGTTAGGGCTATTGATTTGATAAAAATAGTGAGAGATATATATTGTGAATATATATGGATAATCACTTGAACATAATTTAATAAATCTGCAACTAACTTATTTTACGCATTTTAACATTGTAGATATCTAAATGGCAAACTCAAACAATTTCTCTGTGCGATCAGTCCTTGAGAAGGAAAAGCTGACATGAACCAACTTCCTTGATTGGCAAAGGAATTTGAGGATTGTCCTCAGGCAGGAGCGAAAGCTTTATGTCCTTGATATTCCTCACCCTGGACCTCTTGCTGCTGAAGCAACCGAGGCTCAACTATTGTTTGATGGTAGCGACTATGAGTCCTGAGCTTCGGAAACAACATGAGCGTATGGACGCTTATGACATGATTGAGCACCTCAAAAGGATGTTTGAGGGTCAAGCTCGTCAAGAGAGGTTTGATGTAAACAAAGCGTTGTATGCATGCAAACAGGGAGATCGTGACCCGGTTGGACCGCATGTTCTAAAGATGATAGGGTATATGGAAACCCTTGAGAATTTGGGTTTCCCGGTTTTACCGGAACACCAAGCAGATTTGATCTTGCAGTCTTTGAACATCAACTACACTCAATTTGTTATAAACTATATTATGAGTGAGATAGACAAAACACCTACCAAACTATTGGCATTATTGAGGACTGTTGAGACCAATATGTCAAAGGCTAACCCTGCTCCCATAATGATGGTGAATAAAGGGAATGCCAAAGGAAAGGGGAAATGGAAAGGCAAAAAGAAGATTGGATCTAAATCTGCTAATCTGAAGCCTGCTTTCAAAAAGGCTTTGAAGCCTACTGGAGGTGTTGCAAAAGGTACTGCAAAGGGTGATGTATGTCACTTTTGCAAGAAGCCGGGTCATTGGAAGTGTAATTGTCAAGCTTATTTGGAGGATCAGAACCTGAAGGGTATGAAGTATGTGAAGATTTCTGATTCAGGTATGTATGTTATAGAAGTCAATTTGTCTACTTCTACATCATGGGTATTGGATACTGGATGTGGTTCTCACATTTGTATAAATGTGCAGGAACTGCGAAGGAGTAGGACTTTGGCGAAAGGAGAAGTCGACCTACGCGTTGGCAATGGAGCAAAGGTTGCTGCTTTGGCTGTAGGGACTTATAATTTATCGTTGCCCACTGGGCTTATTTTAGAACTTGAAAACTTTTTTTACGTGCCTGCGATTTGCAGAAACATTATTTTTGTTTCTTGTTTGGACAAGAAAGGTTTTTCCTTTACAATTCAGAACAATAGTTGTTCCTTTGGTTTGAATAATGTTACCTATGGGGTTGCACGTTTATTTAATGGTTTATATGTTCTTGATCTTGATATTCCTGTCTATAATGTAAATAATAAACGTATTAAGGCTAATGACTCAAATCAAACATACCTTTGGCATTGTCGTTTAGGCTATATAAATGAGAAACGCATTTCCAAGTTACATAAGGATGGATACTTGGATAAGTTTGATTTTGAATCATACGAAGAATGCGAACCTTGTCTCATTGGAAAAATGACTAAAGCTCCTTTTACCGGAACTGGTGAGAGGGCCACCGAACGATTAGAACTCATACATAGTGATGTATGTGGTCCAATGCGTGCGATGGCAAGAGGTGGATTTTACTACTTCATAACCTTTACTGATGATTTTAGTAGATACGGATATGTGTATCTTTTGAAGAACAAATCCGAATCATTTGAAAAATTCAAAGAGTACAAGGCAGAAGTGGAAAAGCAGGTAGGTGGAAGTATTAAAACTCTACGATCTGATCGTGGAGGTGAGTACCTAAGCTTAGAATTTAAGAATTTCTTAAAGGAGTGTGGTATTGTATCACAACTCACACCTCCTAGAACACCACAGTGGAATGGTGTATCTGAAAGGCGAAATCGTACCTTGTTGGACATGGTGCGGTCGATGATGAGTCTAGCGGATCTTCCAATTAGTTTCTGGGGTTATGCTCTGGAAACGGCTGCACACACACTTAACCGAGTTCCTACTAAATCGGTTCAAACTACACCATATGAGATATGGACTGAGAAACATTATAGCATGTCCTTTTTGAAAGTATGGGGATGCGAAGCGTTTGTGAAATGTTTAGTCACTGACAAGCTAGGACCGAAATCAGACAAATGTAATTTTGTGGGATACCCAAGAGAAACTAAAGGGTATTATTTCTATAATCGTACCGAGAGCAAAGTGTTTGTTGCTCGAACTGCTGTATTTCTTGAAAGAGAACTGTTCTCTAAGAAAAACAGTGGGAGTATGATAGATCTCGATGAAGTTCGAGAACCACAGAATGACATTGAACCAGAGTTGGAACATGAGCACGAAGTACATGAAAATGTTACTGCTCAAGAAACACAGGTTGTTCATAGATCTGGTAGGATTCGCCACGAGCCTGAGAGATATTATGGATTTCTCTTAACTCAGACTAGCGATGTAATGCTTATGGATGAAGATGAGCCTCTTACTTATCAAGATGCTATGAATAGTCCAGATTCTGAGAGATGGCTGGAAGCTATGAAATCTGAGATGGCTGGAAGCTATGAAATCTGAGATGGATTCCATGTATGAAAACAAAGTATGGACTTTGGTTGAACCACCTGAAGGGGTAAAACCTATTGGGCGCAAATGGGTTTTCAAGAAGAAAATAGACATGGATGGTAATGTAACGACCTACAAAGCAAGACTAGTGGCGAAAGGTTTCAAACAAATTCATGGTACTGACTATGATGAAACTTTCTCACCAGTAGCTATGGTCAAGTCCATCAGGATTTTGCTTGCGATAGCATCTTACTATGACTATGAAATCTGGCAAATGGATGTCAAAACCGCTTTCTTAAATGGGAGCTTAGAAGAGGATGTGTATATGATACAACCAGAAGGTTTTGTCGATCCGAGATTTGCTAGAATGGTCTGTAAGCTACTACGATCTATTTATGGATTGAAGCAGGCCTCAAGGAGTTGGAACATTCGTTTTGATATAACAGTCAAAGAGTTTGGCTTTATTCAAAATGAAGATGAGCCTTGTGTATACAAGAAGGTTAGTGGGAGCAAAGTGACATTCCTAGTATTATATGTTGATGATATATTACTAATAGGGAATGACATACCTTCTTTTCAGGCTGTTAAGACTTGGTTGGGAAAAAGTTTCTCAATGAAAGACTTAGGCGATGCTACCTATATATTAGGGATCAAGATCTATAGAGATAGATCTAGAAGATTAATCGGCTTAAGTCAGAGTACATACATTGACAAAGTATTGCATCGGCTTAAGATGTATTGTTTTAGGGTTACGGATTCCACGAATCTTGGTCACGGATAATGGAACTCAGTTTAACAATGATGAATTTAAGAAGTATTGTGACGAGAATGATATCAAGTTACGTTTTACTTATGTTGCTCATCCTCAAGCAAATGGGCAAGCTGAGGTCGCCAATCGAATTATCCTAGATGGACTGAAGAAGAGAGTTGAACGCTCTAGAAACACTTGGGTAGACGAATTGCTCCCCATACTATGGGCATATCGTACTCCTTGCAAAGTCACCACTGGAGTAACCCCCTTTTTGCTGGCATATGGGGCGGAAGCAGTGGTTCCAGTGGAGATTACTCACACATCTCCAAGAATCGAAGCTTATGAGCCAGAGACAAATGAAGAAGGCATGAGATTGGCCTTAGATCTAATTGATGAAGTGAGAGATGATGCGAATGCTAAAGTAGTTGAACATCAAAACAGGGCATCTTTCTACTATAACCTAAGGGTTAAAGAGAGATTCTTCTGTCAAGGAGACTTAGTCCTCCGAAAGATTGAGGCATCCAGAGTTGGACAAAAAGGCAAGTTGGCCCCAAATTGGGAAGGACCATATCGCGTTAAGAACGTATTTGGTCGAGGCTCCTACAAATTGGAAACCCTGGAAGGGATCGAAGTGCCGAGAACTTGGCATGCTGCAAACTTGAAAGTCCATTATGTTTAAAGTGTGTCCTGACTGGACTCACTATTAGGACAAGTAGAAATAAGGTCGACGAGACCCATCCAAGTTTTTAAACTTGAGGTAGAAAGTAGAGTATTATGTAAGGGTTGAACCCATTTTCAAGTTATGATTCTATTCAACATTTTCATGTTTCTATGATAAGTTTATATGAATTGATTGTTGACAAACATTCGAAAAATTCAGAAATGAAAGGAAGACAAGAAATGATAAATTAAAACTTACGAAGAGTTAAGTTATGCCCGAAGGCAGATATTACATAAATAAAAGCCATAAACGGCTACAAAAGAAAAAACTACATAAACTAGGCTTCTCCTCCTTTGTCGCCGGTATCAGCCTCCTCTTCTCCTGAGCTAGAGCCAGAACCAAAGTGAGTAGCTGCAGAATCAATGTCGGCTGCCTGACCAGGAGGAGAGGAATGTCCTAGATCCAGAATCCTGTCATCCTCGTCCATATCATCCTCTCCAGCCAAAGCCCTCTCTAAAGGAGTAGGAGCATAAGGGCTCGGGAAATCTGCAAGGCTAAGCGACCCAGGAATCTTCTCCAAAACATCCGCTAAGGCACCATCCCATCCCTTGGTAAACTGAACTGGGAAGAGGAGCTCGTCATGCTTATCGATTAAGTCCATGTACTCCTGAGAGTCAAGGTACTCATCGATAAAGTCATCCTTGCTCTTCCTACCAGCTCAGCTTGGGAATCAGCTAACTCCTTCTCCCTCCTAGCCAGGGTAGCCTTGAGAGAGTCTACTTCCTCCTGAGACTTCTCAAACTTGCCTTGGTTGGCCTCAGAAGATGAGCGCCAAGCCTTGGCTTGAAAGAGAGCCCCTTGGAAGTTAGCATTAGTCTGCAAACAAATCACAAGTCAAGAAAGAAATTTGCAACATATTAAGTAAACTACGAAAAGAAAAGAAAGAAGAAAATTACCGCGGCCATGGCCTGAGAACCTGCATGCTCCACTCCCTCAATAGTAGAGTTGGTCACAAAGTCCTTGTAGTCACACGGAGTAAGTGAATGATAGGACCACTCAGTAGCATGTTTGGACACCCCACCAACAGTATCCTTCTTTCTAATACCCCAGTTGGGGCGCCAAACAGAGGCCTTGGATGAGGGAGGAGCCTCAACCTCTTCCACAGAATCCTCGTGAGGCCTTAAAAATGTTGGGCCATCAAAAGCACCCCGAGGATCTTTGCCTCCCAAACGAGCCCTTTTCATCCTAGCAGTTTCTCCATCTGCGGGCTCGTTGCCTTTATTTATAAAGGTCGCAGCTGTAAAAGCAAATAAGAAAGAAACAATGGCTATGAGAAAATCTTAGATAAATAAAGGAACTAAAGAATGAGAGTTACCCTTGTTTGATACGTTCGATAAACCCAGAGACTTAAG
This sequence comes from Heracleum sosnowskyi, assembly GCA_030848705.1. NCBI lineage: Eukaryota > Viridiplantae > Streptophyta > Magnoliopsida > Apiales > Apiaceae > Heracleum > Heracleum sosnowskyi. Next base: position 54,028,433 of record CM061238.1, on the reverse strand, counting down.
GAGAAACTCGTTCAGAAGCTCCCAAGCCATGGTAGCATAGTTGTCTTTGGTTAGCTCAGCATAGGCATGAGCCTCCTCCTCAGTCAGGACTATATCATTGGGACTACCATCCGAGACTCTACTAAACGACTTACGGAATAGGATACCCCAATCCCCTCCTTCCTAAACTAGATACATAAATTCATTTTTCCATCTTGGGTTATTATCAGGAATGGACTTGGGATGAAAAATTGGAGGTGTGGAAGCCATGTGGTTAATGTAAACCCAACCCGGGGAAATTCCAGAACTATTCTTAAATTGAAAGATTTTTCTAAATAAATAAACAGAAAGAGGAAAATTGTTCTTTAAACAAAGAACTATAAAACTCATTATAATTCTCCAAGCATTGGGAGGAAGTTGGCAAGGATTAATCCTAACATCTGCTAACAATTTGGGAATGAAAACATGAAAAGGAAACATAAGTCCTGCAACAATGACGTCCTTGTAAATGCAGAGAGCATCAGGACGCCAATGGCAAGAACGGTCTCCTGGACCAGCTGGGATAAGCCTGTAGGGGGGATTTAATTCTATACATTTTGTTATAGTCCTTAATCTTATCAACTTCGTGAAATTTATTACTACAATCAAAGGAATCTAAATGAGACACGGAGGGGTAATCATCGCCACGTTCACTAATCATATCTTGCAAAGACATATATGAAGAGTGAATAGTGACGGTACCTCTCTTGGACGCTTGATTCATCTTTTGAAGGCGTTGAGCAGTGTGATCAGCCATAGATATTCAAAAGTTTCAAAACGAATTCCCAGAAATCTTCAAATCTTCAAAGGAATCTCCAGAAAACTTCAAATCTTCAAAGGAATCTCCTGAAAACTTCAAAACTTCAAGAAGAAATCCCAATAAAGAATTCAAGGCCCAATAAAGATTGAAAAGAAATCAAGGCCCAAAAGAATTCAAGGCCCAATAAAGATTGAAAAGAAATCAAGGCCCAAAAGAATTCGAGGTCCAAAAAGAATAAAATAAAGTTCAAAACAAATTGAGGTCGAAAAAGTACTAAATCGAGGTCGAATGACTGAGGTCGAAAACATACGAAAGATTGAAGTCGATTTGATCGACCTAAGACCGAATTAAGGTCGAAAAGTATTAAACTAAGGTCGAAGGAACCCTAGATCGAAGTCGAATGACTGAGGTCGAAAACATACGAAAGATTGAAGTCGATTTGATCGACCTAAGACCAATTTGAGGTCGAAAAAATGTTAGACTGAGGTCGAAAATGACTGTGCTAAGGTCGAACGACTAAAGTCGAAATAAAAAGGGAAAATCGAGGTCGAATCCTTCGACCTCATACCAATTTGAGGTCGAAAAAGAATGGATTTGAGATCGCAGGTTCGAAGTCGAAATTGTACTGAAAATCGAGGTTGAATCCTTCGACCTCATACCAATTTGAGGTCGAAAAAGAATGGATTTGAGATCGCAGGTTCGAGGTCGAAATTGTACTGAAAATCGAGGTCGAATCCTTCGACCTCATACCAATTTGAGGTCGAAAAAGAATGGATTTGAGATCGCAGGTTCGAGGTCGAAATTGTACTAGAAATCGAGGTTGAATTCTTCGACCTCATACTAGTTTAAGGTCGAAAACCAGGTCGAAAAAGACCTAAGTTGAGGTTGAATTCGAGGTCGAAAATGACCTAATTTGAGGTCAAATTTGAGGTCGAAAATGACCTAATTCGAGGTCAAAAATACCCTTAAAAATAGAAAATTTTGAGGAAAAATACGCAATAACTTCTGTGAAAACCCCAGAAAGATTTTCCCAGAAGTTGGGGGGCAAATGATATGGACAGAAAAGTAATCCTAGAAATATAATTAATGAAGTATTAATTAGACCTGGAATGGTCCAAGAATACGGCCCAATAAACAAGGTCTGAAACCCTAATTATTTATTAATTTCATAATTAATAAATAGGGAAAATATACAGCTCATGAAAGGAGTCCAAAATATGATAAATTCTATAAAGAAGGATCCAGAATCCCAATTAAAAGAAATAGTGAGTCACGGTCCTTATCAACAAGGAAAAGACTTGTCCACCAAGAAATACAATGTTTATCCATTATCAGAAAGGAGACTTATTCGCTAAGTCTCCTAAACATACTCTAAATACGAGGCTCCAGACGCCTATATAAAGGACCTGATCCTTCAATCAGAACTACGTTTTCTGGCTTGATTATCAGCACTGATTGAGATACGTAGGCATTTTGTGAGGACCAATTTAGTCACGAAACACAAGAGCAGCCATTAAAGCTCGAAAGCTCTTAAACCCTATCATTAAATTTACAAGTACATTTTTTAATCCATAACAGTTACTAAACCACTAAAACATAAATCATAATCAAATCTTGACATACTAAAATAAATTACTAAGTATAAATACGCTACTAACAATATGAATTTATTGAAAACACCTAAAATCATTCAATAAAAATCTGCATAACTATTTATAATCAATTAATAAAAAACGAATTTAATAGAATATCACATATATTTAACAAAAAAAACAAATGAACCACTGTAATTTACATACGCTAACTAAAGTTATTCGAACTATTATCAAAAACAGTTCGAGAATTCTGCACCGAAATAAAATTAAACATCTCCATACATGTATAATCGAGCTATAGATACAAGGGTGGGTTCGAAGCTTACCAAAACGGAACAGTACTCGAGCCCTCACTTCGGAAATTGGAAAACTATGAACTCAAACCTCACCAATATACAATTTCTGAGCTAGTACAGGAAAGGGGTAGTTCGTGGCTTCGAAAACTGGTAGTGGCGTCCCATTTTGGCCGGAATTGGTGGACGGCAGCGGCGCGGAGGTGGCGCGATGGTGGTGCGGCTGCGCGTTGAAGAAACAGAAGGGAGGGAAGACAGTGTGCGTGAGTTGTGTATGTACTGAGAGTGTGTGTATTAGATAAGGTTAGGATTATAGATAAGGATAAGGTTAGGTTAGGTGGTGTTAATAATTAACACAAAAACCTACACCTAATGCCATTTTGCCCGGTACTGAACGATCTTTAACGAACGAAAATTCTAAAAAAAATATACTCGATAATATAAAAATAATTCTCAACCACTAAAATATTTTTAGTACGAAATTATAACTTCCACTCAATTAGGGTAAATATTAAAAAAAATATTTACGCTAAAAATTGAAATAATTATGCACAAAATTTTTATAAAGCATGGATTTTACATAATTGTAAAAATATTGAATTTTTGAATATTTTTATAACTCACCCAAATACCAATGGGGCACAGATAAGATATCGGGTAAAATTTTGGTACTAATAAAATACCGCTTTGATACCAAAAATTTCCAAAAATTCTAAATCTTCCAAAAATGTAAAAATACTAACTTTTGGAATACTTTTATAATTTAAACAAAATAAAACTTTGAACCCGAATAAAATATCGGATAAAATTTTGGCGCAACTAAAATACCGATTCGATCCCCAAAATTCTAAAACAAACTCAATTCGACAATATCGATAAAATACTCGGCTTTCACAAATTTTTTTTAAATAAAATACACGGCTAATAGAGACGGTAATTACCCGTACTTACTAATGAACAAATCTAATCCTTATTGACGGATCTACATCAAACGAATAAAACACATATAATTTCATTCCTCCTCTTGTGAGAAAAACAATAAAATATTTAAATAATAATATTAATAAACCCTGAAAATTCGGGTTACTACAGTAATGGTCTTGAAAACATCATCAGCAGAGAAATCATGGGACATAAAAGCTTGTTGTTCCACAGACAATTGTGGGAGCTCAATATCCGGGTCCAAAGGACTAACAGTGTCTTCAGTGCCTAACATGGCATGAAAGTAGTCAATGGCGAGATTAGATATATATGAATGGGAATTATTGGAGATCCTTTCCTCATCCTCAAGAGCCAGAATTTTATTTGCATTCCATCTACCCCGACAGGAATTAAAAAATATCTGTTACTGCCATCTCCAACATGAAGCCAATGCACTCGAGCTTTCTGCTTTAGAAACACCTCTTCCTTTTTCAGGGCCTCAACTAGGATGGAGTTTAGACGGGCCTCCTCTTCAAATTGCGAGAAGGAAGGAGAAAGATGGAGACTTTCTTGGAATTGGAGCAGAGAGTTGCGAGCAAGAATAACAGCATCGTGGAGGTTTCCCCCGGCTTTATTGAGCTGTTTAAGGGCAACTTTTACTCTCTTGAGTTTAGATGAAACAATGAACCATGGGTCTCCCTCTATATGAAAGTTCCAAGCCAAAGCAACGACATCTTGAAACCCCTCATTTTCTATAACATGGTCAAAGACTTGAAAGGGCTTATTAAGTCTCAACGGGGCAGATCCCAGCTCCACCAACACAGGGCAATGGTCAGACAAACCTCTCTCTAGGAACTTAGCATGCGAGAGATTGTAGGTGTTCAACCAGGCACTGTTAACCACGGCACGATCTAGATTCTTTTGGACCGGGTTCGTCTTATTACTGTCCCACTAGGTTAGCAAATTTCCTGAATATCGTAGATCAGTGGCTTCGATATCCTCTAAGAAATCCTTGAATTCCTGCATACCAACAGTAAATCTAGAGGACCCACCCTGCATCTCAATAGCATTAACACAAACATTAAAGTCCCCCAGCAGAATCCAGGGTTTACAATCCCCATTAACAATGATAGTAGACTGGAACTGAACCAAATCCAACCATAAAGCTCTACGCTCCTCATGGGTATTAAGAGCATACACAAACATGACAAAAAAATCTGTTTTCAACGGGATATTATGAATAGAGAAAGATATATGCTGGCTACTTTGAGATAAGTGAACTACCCCACCCAAACTCTACCATTATAGTGACAATCATAGTTGAAAAGCCAGGAGAATTGGTGTGAAACAGCAAAAGAGACCGAATCGGCCATATCCTTTTTAACGTGAGTTTCCAAGAGGGCTAAAAGGCCAACTTTATTATTCTGAATGAAATCCTTGACAAAGGAGATCTTTTTATTAAGCTCTCTTATATTGTAGGAACAAAAATTCATTAATTGAAGATTAATGAGAAGGGGAGAGGCCCCCTCTAGGCCTCTTGCTTCTGCATCTTACCTTTCTTGAATGATTTGGATAAAGCTGAGTAAACGGGCAAAATAGGACCGGCCATAACACCATCTGTCGAAGACTTACCTTGCCCAGATTTCATTGAGGTGGTACCAGAAGATGGGGCAGAAGTGGCCAAGCCCTTCACGTCTAATCCTGACTTAGATTTGTTTGGTTGGACAGTGTACCAAGTTCCCTCTTCCTGGTTCGTACTATCCGTAGGATTTATAACCTTTGCCATGTTGACACAAGTATTAACAAGGACCTCCAAACCGTCCGCTATAACCTCACTAGCCACTTCATTTAGTTTTCCCTCCTTACCCGTTCCACCTGAAGGGTTTCGAGCACATAAACGCAATGGAAAACGTAAAAATAAATCAAAATTCGAAACCCATCCGCTGGATCCATGCGAAAACAAAAGATTTAATTCGGAGATTAAGAACAGATACCTTAAGAAGCTTTAACAGTTCATTAATGGAAGATTAATGGATATCCAAAGCTTGTTCAATCACCATGTATCCCGCTCTCGCGATCTACACTCTACGTTATCCACACGAACGCTTTTCTTGAAGGATTGATGTGTACTAGCACCCGAAAACTGCTTCTTTCTCTCTCTCTTTTCTTGCTCTCATAAGCGGCTAGGGTTTTAATGTAAAAACGTTTTTCATCATTAAAATCAGCCCTCTTTTAGAGTTTATATAGAGAGGAAAATAGTTTTCTAATTATAATCCAATTATAATAAAATACTAATCTGAAATTCCAATTTATTATTTAATTAAGTCGCACTTAATTAATTAATAATTAATTTCAGAACTAGTTTAAGTAATTCCATTTTCTATTTAAATAATTAATCAAGCCATACTTAATTAATATTATAAATAGAATAAATTACTTATTTAAATTTAAATTCATAATTTAAATTATTTCTCCTTCAAGCATTCTTTGTGTGTGACCCTATAGGTTATTATTACGTTGGTAACAATTTTAATAACTAATTAAAATTGTAAACAATGAGCGGCATCTAGTAATACATCATTGCCACCCAAGTAATAATAATTAAATCGGTGATTCGATTAAGCCTTTCGTGAATAATGTTCCAGGTAATATAATCCCTTTAACCTTAATATTATAGATTAAACTCGAGGCATGTAATGTGTCATCCTCTTCATAATTTAATCTTAGTTTTCTTGATCGATGAGTAGACTAATAAATCAAATCAACATTTGAGCACGGCCGTGCATTTCTTAGTCTCACTCAAACAAGAGGCCAATACTATCGCTCCTAAAATTAGGAGGGTTAAATCCCATCTAGATCATTCATATTTCTCATACGATTCATAATATACCCAATGTCCACTTTTATCATCACCCGGTCAAAGGTAACTTTTAATGTAATCAAAGTATATTAATTCTCGTATAAAAATATAATGATTTCAGGTCTAAGGATCATTACACCATTATCACAGTGAGAATTACTTATGACACTTTTAACATGTGTAATCTCACGGCGGGTCAATCCAGTGTCATATACTCTTACATGCACCTATGTTTTGACTTTAGTATCACCATACCTATGACCAATGAGATGTGGTCATCAGTCAACAAACATACTAGTCTCTGTGCATTATTATTGTCCTTAAATAATAACACTCGACTAGGGATATTTAGGAATAAAGATACTATTCATATAATCTCATTTTTAAGTCACATACTTAAAGATATCGAATACGTATCATAATTCCAAGGACATTTATTATGCTAACATTTATAACGCAGTAAATAAAGACATAATAAACTAATAATAATAATCAATAAAACATAATTTATAATAATAAAATGTTTTCTTTAAAACATAAAAGTATTGTCTCTAGAGCATTAATACTAACAATCTCCCACTTGCACTAGAGCCAATATCCCATGTATCCAATACATTTGGAACTAGTGTGACTTACATGCTTCTACTGCGACAAAGCCTTAGTCAGTGGTTCTGCAATATTATCAATAGTATGCACTTTACATATAAGTATATCTCCTTGATCATTAATCTCATTAATAAGGTGATATCGCCTTAGTAAATTCCCAAAACATCATCTTTGGCTACTTCGCTAGTATCAATATACTAAGCCTCGATTGTAGAATCATTTACGGTTCTTGTTATGAACTATTCTAGCTTACAACACATCTATTTAGACAAAACACAAATCCAGACTAAGACACAAAAACCGTCATGTCTGTCTAGAAACTAACATCCGTGTAACATTTTACATCCAGCTTCCCATCTCCTCCATATACCAAGAATGAGTCTTTAGTCCTCTTCAGGCACTTAAGAATATTCTTGATTCCAATCAAGTGACCATCACTTGGATTAGACTGGTACATGCTCGTCATGCATAAAGCATATGAGACATCATGACGAGTACATATCATCACATACATTATGAAACCAATTTCCGAAGCATATGGAACTATACTAATGTGGTCCATATCATCCAATGATTTTAGACCATTTATTTTGAGATCACTATCTCATAGACATGGGAACATTTCCCTTTTAGCCTCTTTGCATCCCTAATTGGTGCAATACATTGTCAATGTATGTACTCTGACTTAAGCCGAATAATCTTCGTGATCTATCTCTATAGATCCTGATCCCTAAGATATAGGACACATCTCCTAAGTCTTTCATCAAGAAACTATTTCTTTACCAAGTCTTAACAGTCTGTTGAGAAAGTATGTCATTCCTTATTTATAATATATCATCTACATATGATACTAGGAATGCCACATGGCTCCCACTAACCTTCTTGTAAACACACGGTTCATCTTCATTTTGAATAGAGCCAAACTATTTGTCTGTTTCATCAAAAACGTATATTCCATCTCCTCGAGGCTTACTTTAATCCATAAATGGATCGACTTATCTTATAAACTATTCTAGCAAAACTTGGATCTATAAAACCTTCAGGTAGTGTCATGTACACAACCTTTTCAACGCTCCCATTCCAGAAAGTAGTCTTGACATCCATTTGCCAGATTTCGTAGTCATAGTAAGCAAGCAAAATCCCGATGGACTTGACCATTGCCACTGGTGAGAAAGTTTCATCATAGTCAATACCATGAATTTACTTGAAACCTTTTGCCACCAGTCGTGCCTTATAGGTCTGTACATTACTATCACTACACCATAAATGGCCTATGGCAAGCCCTGAAAACTGTTGGCGTATGTCCAAAATATGTTGCTGTAGGCCCAAAAATTGCAAAGCCAACACTTTTTTTGTGTTGGTTTTTTTGATGTTAGCTTTGGGGTCTATGCCAACATTATCCTCCTCTATGGCAACATGAGTTTTGGTGTTGTAATAGACTGCTATGGCAACAATATTATTACCCCAACACCAACATAATATCTATGTTGCCTTTGTGTTATATTTTCTGTAAAATGGAAGTGGGACCCACCTCTGTCCCCACAAAGTGGGCCCCACCAGTAGGGTCCAATTTGGGGCAACATGTGAGGTCCAATGTGGGGCCCACTTGTGGGGTCCAGTGTCCAATGTGAGTCCCACTTTTATGCCAACATAATTTTTATCTACTGCAACATTTTCTAGCAACATTTTATTACATTATTTGTTCTGTTTGCCAACACTTTATAGCATCAATGCCAACACTTTTCTATTTACGATTAAAAACACACAATTTGTATATATAGATTACAGACCAACCAAATCAATATCACAACCTGTTTTTTTCATTTCCACCAGACAACATCATACTACAAAATTATCCAAACCAACAATCCCGATTCAACCAAACTAGTCTAAAACATAGTCTAAAACATAAAGATATCTAAGTAGTCTGAAACATAAAGATATCCCAGAATTAAACTAAGAGTTGGTGCCAAACTTTCTTGTTGACTTTCGCACCGATTTCTTTAACCAGAGTTTCTCTTATCTTGCTTGCCATGTCCTGTACATAGGAAAGTCATATTTATAGTAAATAAATATTACTTAGGAAAGTCATATTTATAGTAAATAAATATTTAGATTTACAACCTGAAACTGGTACACTAAATAAGTTGCATCTCAACTTTTACAAGTCTGGTACACTAAATAAGTCGCATCTCAATTTGAAACAAGTACACTAAATAGTAAAAAGGTACATATTTACTGAAACAGATTCCCAAATTCATATATACAGTACATTGACATTACAGCACACCAATTACATAAGGTGAACAACCATCTTCAAAATATAATCCTTAAGGTGGTAACACTATAAAACATATTAAAAAGAATAAGTAAAGATTGTACTAACCTTAGAGGCCTTGAATTATCTGACCAGCCTATACACATATATAGAACTTCAGCAAGGGAACAATAATATTTGCATTTATACATTACTTTTGCGTCAAAATTAGCAGAACCATTCAGATTACCTTGATTACAAATGTTGTGCGTAAGTTCTAATCCTCTTTTAAGATATAGCGTCTGTAAATTCACAAATATCAGACAAGTGTTTATAAGGCCTATGATCATCTAGAAGAAGTATATTAATAATTTATATGAAGCATGAAATGAAAATTAGAGGAAACGAAATACGCAATGAATGAGCACAAGAAACAAGTAGCAACTCCAAAGTGATTTAAACACACCTAATATAAGAAACCGAAAAAACAAGTCAAAGGTAAGTATATATACTTGATTGGCAACATAGGTCCGCGGATGCGAGAACGCAGCTATAGACCTAACGAAGCTCTGAAAACAATGACAGTGAGTCATATCATACAAACAACAAATACACACAAATTACAATACATAAATATATCAACTAACCGATTAATGTAATTTAAAAATTGGACAAAATAAAAGGTTAATTCAACACAATATAGAGAGATAATTAAATAAGTAAGCAACAATTATGAAGGATAAGCAGGATGTACTAATCAATTGGATTAATTAACAGACCTGGTTGCTAGAGGAGAAGAGAAGAGCAGGTTAGAAAATGAAGGATTTTTTAATTTTTAATAATAATAATAATAGGAAATTAGGAAAACGATGTGAGACAACAATTTTGGTGGGCTGGACAACACAATTAAGTCCATTGTTGTCATCAAATCCACCTGGCATGGTGAATCCTACAGTCAGAGCTACTGTGGAAATTAGTGCAGCCACTATCACTGTTCTTAAATAGGAGACGAGACAAAACTTAACCAAACAAGGGTATGCAACATCACCTGCCATGAGATTTCATTTATACTTGCCATGCTGCTCATGACTAGTACTCCCTCTTTTTCTTAATAATGTCAACTTCAAGACCAGGGTATGCAAAATCACCTGCCATGAGATTTCATTTATACTAGTCAATAAGTTGACACAGTCTGAAAGAGATGAACAGATTTCATACAAATATTTCTATTTTCATTTTACGTAGAATTTAATACCAGTCTTTTTACATTTATGAGTTTGTTATTATTTACGTACTTGACATAGATGATAAGATTTTCGCAGTGATGATTACAAGGTAATAATGGGAGTCCTCCTTAACAAAAGGTATGTTGCAGTAGTATTTACAGTTTGAGCAACAATTCTTGGAATGTTGTACTACATGTTTTTGCCGATGTTGATATTGTCAAACTTGGTGTCAAGAGATTCCAGGTTTGTGAATGGCGTTGCATATTTTATAACATCTGACGACTCTGATAATAAAATAGTATGCTTTCATTTGAGTTACAAGAGGACTAGAGGTTGAAGTGCCAACTGATGAAACTCAAAAGTTTGAAGGATTTGCTATCGATGCATATGAAGAATCAGCGGCTCTTTTAAAGATTGGGTGTGGATACTTATGGGGGTGTAAAGATACTTTTGTGGCATAATTAGTGGTACCTGGTTAATTTTGACATGGAAAAAGATTTTTTGATTATGATTTTTTTTAATAATGTTGCTCATGACTAGTACTCCCTCATACCCTGGTTTCAATATTTGTATATTTATGGCCTTGGGCACAAAGTACTCCCTCTTTTTCTTAATAATGTCAACTTCAAGACCAGTAAGTAACTAGTAAGGATTAGACAACAATATATCGCTGATTGTTTGAAATGAAAATCACTATTCAAGACCAAAAATGATGATATTAGCAGTTCATCGGTAACAATTTTAAATGCAATGCACAGGCAACAGAGTATTAGGCAATATTACAGATTTTTTGGGCTGAACGGAAAAACTTCAAACTAGATAGCCACTTATTTTGCCTCAACAGCACAGTACGAATTTGAAGAGCAGGACTCCATTTGTCTTTCAGAATATCAAGACATATCCTTCTGAGCTGCAATACAGACACCAATTCAATAAAGAACAGAGAGGAAACTGAAATTCAAAAGATTTACTCGGGCGGATAACAAACCTTGTCAATGTTAGGGTGGTAAATTTTGGTTAGGAACGGCACCTGTAACAAGATATGGTAGAACACGGTAAAAAAATATTACATCATATAAAATAGATGCACAAGATCAATATATTCTCGAACAAAAAAAACTTTATGCTACTTGAGTTTTACAAATATTTCACACAACAGTGTATGCCAATTGACAAGGTAGCAAATTGCAGCATTTTTACATTTCCATACCAACAAAGCAAACAACTCAAAACACATACATTTTACATTACACACTCAAAACTTATATAGTTGTAATAAAAATAGTAAGGAATTCAAACTAAACATACCATATCAGCATCAATTGCAGCATTTTGAGCATCCAGAAGCTCTTTATCTTCTGCTTCTTTAGTTTTTGCATCTCCCGCAGCCTCGCCTTCTCGCCCTTGCTTACTTCACCACCCGCCTCTTCATTACCATCATCCTACCATCACAAATTAACCGTGAAATGACATGAAAACATACAACAAAGCTAAAACCTTAATAAAACACACTAATTACATAACCAAATCGAAGAGGAAGCCCTAAATCGAAATCAGCTCCGCTGAAAACCTAAATCGAAGCCCTGCTGCAAAAAAATAAAGTAGTTTAACAAATTAGAACAAGCATTGAACCCCAAAATTAAAGACCTTGTAAAACTGAAACTTATTTAAATCGGAAAAACCCTAGATCGAAAAATCCCCAAATCGAAAAAACTCTAAATTGAAGAAGCCCTTAATCAAAGAGAACGCGAGGAGAAAGAGCAATTAATCAAAGAAATAAAAAAATAATATCTAAAATAATATTTTTAAACGAAAAGTTATTTATTTTAAATTTATAAAAAAATATTTTAGGAATTATAATAATTATATGATTATTTCACTCCAAAACGTTTTAATTCTTCTTAATTATACTTTAGAGAGAGATGTAGTGAAAGAGAGCGGGTTGTCTAATTTTGGGTTGGGCGGTCTTTTTACCGCTCAACAAATTTTCAGCAGTTTTTCATGTTTTCTAAATAATATATGTTATTTTTTATATATCGAATTTATAAATATATTTTTTAAATTTTATAAAAAATGTTTAAATTTTTTAATGTATTGTTCAACTTCTTTTTACATATTCATACTATTGTATTTGGATATTTTTTATCACAATCAAAATTTTTAATAGAACATAAAAATACATTTAGAGAAAATATTATTTACTTAAATTTGTTGAATAATAATTTAATAATTATAAAATAAAAAAATTCATCTCAAAAAAATTATTTTAATATTTTTCATTTCATTATTCACTTATTTTGTCATATTTTAATTTTTTTATGGAAATTATAAAATATCCGATTAAATTAATTAATTCTTACGTCAAATAAAAAATGAATATTTTAAGTTTTAGTTAAAAAGAAAAAAAATATGTTTACTACAAAATTATGGCAACACAATTTCATACCTATGCCAACATGCCAACACTTTACATCTATAGCAACACTGTTTCGATGCCTATGTCAACACCAAATTGATAATGTTGTAGTAGCCAAAAATATGCATGGCAAAGCCAACAAAATCAAAGGCAACATCACCTCTAAATGTTGTAGTAGACCATTTATGGTGTAGTGTATCCATGTCAGTTTTCTTCTTGAAAACGCACTTGCACCTTATAGGTTTTACCCCTATAGGTGGATCAACCAAAGTCCATAGTTGGTTTTTCATACATGGAATCCATCTTAGATTTCATGGCCTCCTGCCAACTTTTAGCTCTTGGAATTTTCATAGCGTCTTGGTGGGTAAGAGGCTCATTATCATTATTCACAAGCATTACATCACCATCCTGAGTCAAGAGAAATTCATAATATCTCTTGGACTCATGGTGAATCCTACCAGACCTACGAACAACCTGTGTTTCTTGAGCAGTATTGTCATTAACATTTTCTTGCACATTCTGCTCTTGTTCCAACTTCGGTTCAATGTTATCTCGTGGTTCTCGATCCTCATCGAGATCTATTTTCCTCCCAGTATTTCTTTTAGAAAGAAATTCTCTCTCAAGAAATACAGCAGTCCGAGCAACAAACACTTTGTTCTCTGGAGGATTAAAGAAGTAAGACCCCTTTTGTTTTAATTTGGTATCCCACAAAATTACATTTATCTGATTTTGGTCCTAGCTTGTCATAGGTTAAACGTTTCACAAACGCTTTGCATCCCCTAATTTTCATAAATGACATGCTATAACTTTTCTCAGTCCACATCTTATATGATGTCTCCTGAACCATTTTAGTAGGAACACGGTTTAGTGTATATGCACTTGTCTCTAGGGTATAACCCCAGAAACTTATTGGAAGATCCTCTTGACTCATCATCCATCGCACTATGTCCAACAAAGTGTGATTTTAGTTCTTAGAAACCCCTTTCTTTGAACCTTTTCTACTTCAGCTTAATATTCTTTGAACTTTTCAAAATATTCGAATTTGTTCTTCAAAAGATATCCATATTCGTATCTACTGAAATCATCAGTAACCGCTATAAAGTAGTAAAACCTACCTTCTGCCATCGTACGTATATGACCACATACATCACCATGTATAAGTCATAATCGTTCGATGACCCTTTCACCATTTCTAGTAAAAGGGGCCTTTTGTCTTTTTACCAAATAAACCAAGATTCGCATTCTTCATATGATTCATAATCAAACTTATCCAATCATCCATCAGTATGTAAATTGGAAATGCATTTCTTGTAATATGACCTTAATTACAGTGCCAAAGGTAATGTTTGATTTGAGTCATTTTAGAACATATAAATTGTTAACTAATTGTGCAACATCATTAACCTTTTCATTGAAATGTAATAAACAACAATTGTTATATATCCAATTAAAATGAAAAAACCTTTCTTGTCCATACAAGAAATCAATATAATGTCTCTACTCTTAGAGGCACGTAGTTACAATTATCAAGTTCTAAACTTAGCCTTATGGGCAGAATTAAGTAACGAGTTACTTTAACTAGAGCAACAACTTTTGCTCCAATTCTAACCCGAAACCTGAAGCTTGACCCTCACCGGTCTTCTTCTTAGATCTTCCAAATAAGCATGACAGTTTAACTTCCAGTCTTTCGGTTTTCCACAGAAGCGACAATCGTCTTCTTTAATTAGCAACACCTCCTTTAGGCGACAAAACCTCTTTGGGATTGGAGTTTAATATGGCTATAGAATTAGATCAAATATTCTTCTTTCCATTCCATTTTCCTTTCCCATTCACATTCCTACATTCACCATCATTATGGGAGTAGTCCATGCATTTATCATGTTGCTTACAGCAGTTCTCAACGTGCTTCACAACTTAGTGGGTGCTATGTCTATCTCATTTATTTCGTTGTTCACTAACTAATTAAGAATAGTTATTGTTCAAAGATTTGTATGATCAAATCATTCCGAGTCTCTAGACCAATCTTGAAACCCAAAATAAATAATAATCAAGATACTCATTATACCCTATCATCTTTAGAACATCTGGTCCAACCGAATCTCACGTTCCCTACTTGTAGGTGTATGGTGTCTTGCTATTGTCAAATCCCTTTTGACGAGCCTTTTCCTCAAACATCTTTTAAGGTGCTCAAATATCTCATAAGCATCCATATGCTCATATTGTTTCTTAAGCTCAACACTCATAGTTGCAAGCATGAGACATGAAACATCAGCAGTCGAATCATCAATTTGCTTCCAATAAGCATTATGTTCGGCACATGTTACATTCTCAGCTAAAAGGTAAGGGAAGAATTTGACTAACATCGTGGTGCCTGAGGACGATCCTCAAGCTCCTATATCAGTTGAGGAAATTTGTTCCTGTCAGCTTGTCCTTCTCAAGGACTGATCGCATAGAGAAGTTGTTTGTGTTATTTGTCATTTGATAGCTACAATATTAAAGTGCATAAAATTAATCTAGGTTGCAAATTTATTAATTATTATGTTTAAGTGATTATGGTATATCATTATATACCTCCCACTATTTTTATCAAATAAATAGCCCTAACTATTAATTCGGAAAGTATTTCTCTTAAATCTTTCTAGTGAGCCAAGATCCATATTTCGTCATTCTTAAGGTCAACTTTGGCTTTACTCCCAAAACATGATTTATTTAGGTAGACAACTCTTGTCAATTATATCATATATAACTCTTAGAAAGTTTGGTAGAACAACATTTGTTCACATTTATCTAATAAATCATACCAAGCTCCACACCTCTAAGTTCACAATCCTATTGTGGTAACTTAGTTAAGTCTAACCCAGTGGTCTAACAGTTAAGTATCACATTTACTTCATCGCGTCTTACCACGATAGATAGGAGTGTATCGCTTTGGCGAACCCACTCTTTCTCGATCTAGGTCTTGACGAGTGTTGCCCATTGGAAGGCATCTAATCGACTTAATATTTTAACTTTAGGGATTTTATTATTAAAACGACCATGATCCCATCATCAAGAAATTCCCAATTTTTCCTTGAACTAAGTACTTCAATTCAAAATTCATCAATGGTTTGATTTCCGGTCCAACGGAGGAGTCACACTGGTCTCACTTAAAACCCGCCTTCCTTACAAGCGCTGCTTGTATTTTTGTCAAAATCGCCCCATATCAAAAAATTGAAAATTCATACTTATTTCCGTGTTTCATAAACACAGGAATCTAATGTTCGTTTTGTTCAATTTTAAAATCTTGAATCGTTACAGATTTTATCTTGTTTAGCAAACATGGCATGAGTGACGTATCTAATACATACATGTTTAATCTAATTAAAGCATGCATCATTATCTACGCATACATATCATCATCACATGCATCATATATGTAAAGTGCGTAAAGTATACGTGTTTGGTTATGGCCCAACCTAAGTGATCTTTCCAAGCTAATGGAAAAATCAAGGTCAATCTATGGTGGTATCAAAATACAATAAAATGTTACAAGTCTTCAAGCTTTAACTTGCCTCCTTGCTTGCCTCCTTGTAATGCTTCATTGGTTCTCCATCTTGGATGTCTTCATATATATTACATAAATAAAACAACCTATCCTACTGAACTTACAAGTAGAACTCGAGTTACATTCGAGATTTAAACATTACAAGGAATAACAACATGCAAGTCGTATTTAGAAACCAAACCATTAAAACAAAACCACTATCTATGGGTCTTTAGGCCATAACCAATCACCATGCTCATATAACAATTAAGAACATCTCATATTGCATTAACATATCATACCATATCATATTTCTCATGATCCAATCATAGAAATCAAATAAAGTGTAAATCAGAAAATCAGAATCAGAATTCTGAAAATATTAAATCGCTGTTTGATAACTCCAAATCCCGATCTAGGACCTTCCCGGCCGATCCCACGCCTGGAAGCGGTGTCGTTGCGGTTGGGACTCTGCAAAACAACACCGGAGGGGGGTTTGGACCCTGGCGGCGCCTCCGGCGTGAGAATAAGTAACGGCTTTTGAAAGGGAGATAGGAATATAGAGAAATCTAAATATGGAGGGTGTGTGTATAGGTTAGGTGTGTAAAAGAGAATGTAACCCCTGCACCTTTCCTCCTTGGTCTATATATAGGCCCAGGATTAGGGTTTAGGGGTTGTACCTGCAATCATGAGCGTTGAATCCTAGGTAGGTAGGACACCTGGGTGATGTTGATGGATTGCACGTGTCCAGGTGACGGATTGTGGCAGCGTGTGCCGGGCTCCTGCTGGCGTGTGGTTTAAATAGGAAATAATTATCCCAATCATTAGGAATCTTTACGTGTCGTCACCAGGTGTGGCCATCGGTCATGGCCTAACCACGTCACGTACCAATGTGTAGTCTTCATGTGCGTTATTGCCTTTGTCGCCAGGGATGGATTAAACTTTGAACTTAAGCCCAACCTGTGAGCTCGAGTTTTGTAGGTGAGTCCGGAGTTCGATACGAGTTCGGACTAGTAGATGAGCCAGGACTCCGATACGGGCTAGGACTTGAAGGTGAGTCATGACAGAACATGAATCCAGACTAGTTGGTGGACCATGATTGAGATATGAGTCCGGGGTCCAGGACGGGTCCGGGCTATACATAGCCTATAAATGACCTAGACATGTCACGTAACGAGGTGTAGATTTTCTCACACAGGATGTTGCCTTTGTCGCCAGGAGGTAGTTAAACTTAAAGCTTGAGCCATAGCCTGGCAATGCGTCCGGACTGGTACCTAGGTCATGACTCCCAGATGAGTCTGGACTAGGAGGCGAGCCATGACTGTAATGGTAATCCGGGCTATACATAGCCTATCATTTGCCCCCCACTCCCTTATTCAGATTTTCTGGATGGGGGAGTAGAAATTCCTTATTAGGTAACGTTGAAAAAATTCCTGGCTTGATTGTTGCCCCCCAACCCGGATTGTTGTCAAGGAAGGCAATCCGGTGTTAAGGGGAAGTCCTGGTTCTTTCTTAAGTCCAAAGCCGAAGGCTCTGAGTAACTTAGAAAAAATTCCTGGTTTATTGTTGCCCCCAAACCCGGATTGTTATCAAGGATGGCAATCCGGTGTTAAGAGGAAGTCTTGGTTCTTTCTTAAGTCCAAAGCCGAAGGCTTTGAGTAACTTAGAAAAAATTCCTGGCTTGATTGTTGCCCCCAAACCCGGATTGTTATCAAGGATGGCAATCCGGTGTTAAGAGGAAGTCCTGGTTCTTTCTGAAGTCCAAAGCCGAAGGCTCTGAGTAACTTAGAAAAAATTCCTGGTTTATTGTTGCCCCCAAACCCGGATTGTTATCAAGGATGGCAATCCGGTGTTAAGAGGAAGTCTTGGTTCTTTCTTAAGTCCAAAGCCGAAGGCTTTGAGTAACTTTGAAAAAAAAAAAAAAAAAAAAAAAAAAAAAAAAAAAAAAAAAATTCCTGGCTTGATTGTTGCCCCCCAACCCGGATTGTTATGAAGAATGGCAATCCGGTGTTGTGGAAGTCAATAAGTCCGGATTGTATGAAATTTTGGCCACTGGAATGCGAAACGATTTCAGTTTTTCCCCCCCCTTTTTCCTTTGAAAAGTTACTGACCTTTCTGCCTCGGGAACAGATGCATCCCCCTGGCGCAATTATGACTCCTGTCTTTTCATCCTTTTTGTATTTTTCTCTTTTGTACTTTATTTTCTTGGAAGCCAATAATATTCTGCCATCTGTCTTTTTATTGTTCTTTTCCCTTCCTTCTATAAAAACCGCTCAACTGTTCATTTCCCCTTTTACTTCCTTTTTGAAAAACCCTCTTCGCTCTTTTTCTTTCTCCGACGTCCCTGCAAGTCCCTTTCCGGCGAAGGATCTCGTAAAGCCGTCCTTTTTCTCCTGCTTCTTTGTAAGTTTTCCGATTCCCTTTGCTTTTTACTTCGTGTTTTTCATTTCGGTTCTCCATTTTCCCCTTTGTGCTAACTGTTCATACTTAGATTTGGGGGTTTCGAAAAGTTTTTGTTTTTGTGTGATGTTTCTGTCGATACTTGTGCTAGTTTGGTCCCGATTTTGGTTGCATGTGCTGTGAAGACTTTGATTGTGCGATTTTAGATTTCTGGGTTTCGGTGTTCTTGATGTTCTTGGCTTGAAGTTTTGTGCGTATCTGTGTGTATATTTGTTTTAATCTTGTTTCGGTAATATGTGTTTGGGTTTAGTTGTTTTTGACGATTTGTGTTTGTGGCGTTGTATATAATCCGGATTTGGGTTAATCCGAATCATTTGACTGGTTTATTATTTGGCTGATTTTTGATCCGGTTATTGTAAAATATGGATATTGAATGACTTCTAGGTAAGATTTGTCTAATTGAGAATACGTAATCCGTACTGAGATAATAAAACTTACTTGAAATTGGTCTTTTTAGGTTTATGTTTCGGACTAAGTCTCGAGCCCGTCGCGTTCTTATTCCCCTTTCCGACCCTTCTAATTGTAGCGAGTCTTCACCTTCTAGTAATCCAGAGATAATAGAATTATATTGGTGTAGAATGGCTAAGAAGAAGAAACAATCCGGACCTCTCGTAACCCAGTTATTTGTTCATGAGCCTCCCCGTGGTGGTGTACTCAGTACTCCGGACGGATATTGGTCGGATACTAGCTATTTCTTCGTGAAGAAAGATCCGGCTATAGAAGAGGAGTTTTATTATAGGGACCTTAGCCTTTGTTACCGGAGCAGACAAGAATTCGGACATCCAGGGCCATACGATGCCTCCGTTTTTGATGCTGCTTTCTCTAGCATGGGTATTAGCGAGGCCCCATATCCGTTGAAAGAGAAATTTTCTAGTCTCCCGGATGTTCAGATGGACAAACTGGTCCGGGCTGCTTTTCAGTTGGGCCCTGAAATCAGCTGGAGATGGCCTCAATCCGGGGAAAGGATTTACCACAGACCTGTGGACGGTTATGTTGGCGTCTGGCTAGAAACCCTTCGATCCGGATGGAACCCCAGGTGTCATCAATTTATAAAACACTTGTGTAAGTATGTATATAGAATTTCAATAATGCAAATTACCCCCAACGGGGTTAAGTGGATAACCTGGTTCCTTTCTGCTTGCAATAAAATGGGGTACCAGCCCACACTACGACTCTTCCACCAACTCTTTAAACTAGTCCAATCTAACAAGGAACCTTTATACGAAATCCGATTCCGGGCCGAAGAATGTGGTTATCCCTCCGGAACTGCTAAACCTGTCATACAGCAATCTACCTTGAAGTATTGGAGTGGTGAATTGATATTTTTGAAAGGCTTGGATTTGGAGTTCCTGCCATATATAGTTTCTGGAGCTGAAGCAGAAGTATTTGATACTTATACACTTGAAGGAGAAGCCTTAACTCAAATTCACCGGTTTTGTGAATGCCTCGGGTTTCAAATGACTCGGGATAGTTTCATGAAACATGATAAGTTGTTTGAGCTTGGATGTAAGTTGTCGTAATTCTTCTTTTTGTAAACCGGACTAATTCTTTTGATATACTGATATTTGCTCTTTCCTTTATGCAGGTTTGCCGTACTTCCAACCCGAGTTGTACGCGATCATGTCTTCGAATGCTCTTGCTGCTTCTTTTAGGAAACTCGGAGGTGTTCACAGCACCAAGGGTCCGGTCGAGATTGGGGGGTCCGGTTCTAGTGCGTTGAAGGAAGGTGGTGCGGAGTCTGTTGCCCCGGCTCCCCCGCCACCCGAACCTGTTGCTGATGCTGTTGACGTTGAGCTAGTCGAGGACTTGGGACCTCGTTCTTCAAAGAAGAGGAAGATTCACGTGGGGAAGAAAACGCCTGCAAAGGCGAAAGCCACTGTCGATAAAATTGTTGCTGATAATGATGGGAGGGGTCCGGATAATGAATCCATCCGAATTGGGAACTTAACTCTGGAGCAACTTGCTGGTATGTGCGCTGATATTCCTACCGACTCGGATTTCGAAGAGATGGAAGAGGCTGGTAGCAATGCTTGCCTGAAACGCCTCGTTGGCCACTGGGCACATGTAAGTTGTTTGAAAGTTATCCTTGTGTTTTGTAATTCTCTCTTTCGCTTTGTTGATTTTTGATTTCTGTTTTGTAGACCGGTAGTCTAATCAGCGCACTTGCCAGCATTATTATTACCGAAAGAAAATCTGCACACGAGTTCGCTAACGAAAAGGATGCCCGGATTCGAGACCTTGAATTGGAGAATGCTTCTATAAAAGCCAAAAATGCCGAGCAGGAATCGGAGTTCGCTTCCAAGCTATCCGGGTTTCATGCTGACATGGCGAAGGTTGAGAAGAAAGCCGATGAGTTGGATGCACTCAACAAACAACTCCTTCTTGGAGAAGCCAAGTCCCGTGAAGCTGCTGTGGCGGAATTCAAAGAAGGTCCGGAGTATGACCAATCTATCGCGGATGCTGCTGCCCCTGAGATTCTCCGGGCTTGGCTTGTTGCTGAAAGGCATATCAAAACCGATCTTGCTGCTGACTGGGATTCTTTTATTGATGAATTCCTGGCTGCCAAGCTCTCAATCGAGCAGGGGAAAGGAGAGCCTCAGCCTTATGATGGCCCCAATCCGAGCTTCCTCCCTCATCCTTCTAATCCGATTGTGCCCTCCCCGACTAAACCTGTTGAAGATTAACTTATCATGTGTTTTGAACATTTTGTATTTGGGATCTCTGTAACGTAACTTCTATTTGCTATTTTTTTTTTGGTCCAAACTTTTGGGGATGTTTCCGGGTTGTACGACCAGCCCGGGTCTCTTTATTTGCTCTAATTTCTTTATACTATCGTTTGCAATCCTGCCTCTGATGTTTTTGATATTGTGCATTCCTCTGCTAAATTTATGTTGCTCATGGGTCCGGTCTCATGACGTGATTCTGAACCGGACCCTAGATTTAGTACTTAGAGTATAGTCTAAGATTTTCATTTGATGCGTATTGCTCGTGAGTCCGGTCTCATGGCTTGGTTCTGAGCCGGACTCTTGATTTAGTACTTAGAATAGGATCTAAGATTCTTGTTTGATGCATATTGCTCGGGAGTCCGGGCTCATGGCTTGGTTCTGAACCGGACTCTTGCTTTAGTACTTAGAATATAATCTAAGATTTTTGTTTGATGCATATTGCTCGTGAGTCCGGTCTCATGGCTTGGTTCTGAGCCGGACTCTTGATTTAGTACTTAGAATAGGATCTAAGATTCTTGTTTGATGCATATTGCTCGTGAGTCCGGGCTCATGGCTTGGTTCTGAACCGGACTCTTGCTTTAGTACTTAGAATAGAATCTAAGATTTTTGTTTGATGCATATTGCTCGTGAGTCCGGTCTCATGGCTTGGTTCTGAGCCGGACTCTTGATTTAGTACTTAGAATAGGATCTAAGATTCTTGTTTGATGCATATTGCTCGTGAGTCCGGGCTCATGGCTTGGTTCTGAACCGGACTCTTGCTTTAGTACTTAGAATAGAATCTAAGATTTTTTGTTTGATGCATATTGCTCGTGAGTCCGGTCTCATGGCTTGGTTCTGAACCGGACTCTTGCTTTTGTACTTAGAATAGAATCTAAGATTTGTGTTTGATGCATATTGCTCGTGAGTCCGGTCTCACGGCTTGGTTCTGAGCCGGACTCTTGATTTGTTTTGGTGCGTATTGCTGGGGGCCCTGGCTGCAATATTTGCCTATGGCTCCGAGCCAGGGTTACTGATTTTGCATATTGCTGGGGACCCGGGCTACATGTTACGCCTATAGCTCTGAGCCCGGGTTATTACAAAAATTGAAATGTACTGGAAGTTTAAATATACATGATGATATGAAAAGAAACAAGACATCGAGACCGGTTTTATTTATAGAAAAATCAGGAATACAAAGCTCTTATTCTAATCTGGGCTTTTGGGAGCTCCTTATTCTTTATCCGGTCGCTGCAATCCTCTTACTGGTAAAATTTTCGGAGTCTAAGGCCATGCCAAGTATTGGGGACCTCAGATCCATCCATATGAACCAACTTGTATGTTCCGGGCCGAATTACCTCCATTATCTTGTATGGTCCTTCCCACTTTGGCATGAGTTTTCCGGTATTGGTAGGATCAGACGCCTCTGTATCACGAAGGACCAGGTCTCCAACTCGAAAGTTCTTAACCCGGGCCTTCTTCCCAAAGTACTCTCTAGTTTTTTCCTTGTATTTTTCCATCCTCTCAATAGCTTGATCCCGGACTTCGTCAATCAAAATCAAGTTAGTCTGTAACCCTTCTTCATTAGCTATTTCTTCAAAATTTATGGCCCGGTGGGAAGGATTTCCCACTTCAATTGGTAGTAAAGCTTCAGTGCCGTAGGCAAGTTTAAATGGGGTTTCACCAGTGCTAGTCCGGGGACTAGTCCTGTATGCCCATAACACGTTTGGCAGCTCCTCGGGCCACTTATTCTTGCTTTCCTGTAGCCTCTTCTCAATTCCTCTAAGCAAAATCCGGTTTGTAACTTCAACTTGGCCGTTTCCTCTTGGGTATGCAACAGATGATTTTTTGTGCTTGATTCCTCTTTCTTTCAGGTAGCCTTCGAAATCGGACCCCACGAATTGTGGCCCGTTATCAGAAACTAGAACCATTGGTAGCCCGAACCTCATCAGTATGTTGTCCATAAACCGAATGCAATCCTGTTGATTGATTGTTCTCATTGCCTTAGCTTCCGCCCACTTGGTCATGTAATCAATTGCCACAAGCAAATATCTCAGGTCGCCTTTAGCCCGGGGAAATGGACCCATGATATCAATACCCCAAACTGCAAACGGGATAGGAGACAGGACTGAGGATGGTAAGACCGGGCTCTGTCGCGGGACATTGCTGAAAAGTTGGCAGTTCTTGCACTTCTTCACAAACTCCACAGCGTCATTATGAATTGTAGGCCAGTAATAACCCTGCCTTATAATCTTGTGAGCCAGGGCCTTTGCAGATAGATGGTCTCCACAAATTCCCTCATGAACTTCCTGCAGACAATAGGTAGCTTCAACCGGTCCCACGCATTTTAGAATTGGTGCCGAGTAAGTCCGGCGATAGAGTAACCCTTCTTCCAAAAAGAACTTTGCCGCTTTATTCCTGAGTCTTTGAGCTTGACTCTTCTCAGAAGGCAGTTCTCCCTTTTCCAAATACAGAATTATGGGCGTCATCCAGCTGGGTTGATCATCAATTTCCATTACTTCCTCTTGATCCATTGTTGGTTTAGCTAGTTCCTCAAAGTAAACTGAGCTATCCAAATCAGCCGAGTTCTGGACTAATTTAGATAGGATGTCAGCTTCTGTGTTGTCCTCTCGATTTACTTGACAAATTTCAAATCTGGGTATCATAGCTAGGAAACCTTGAACCAAGGCTTGATACCTTCCCAGTGTTGGGTCTTTTGCAACGTACTCTCCGGTCGTTTGTTTGACTACTATCTGAGAATCACTGAAAATCCTTAGCTTGTTCACCTTTAAACTTCGGGCTAGACGGAGTCCGGCTAGAAGAGCTTCGTACTCTGCCTGATTGTTCGTTGCTTGGAACTGAAATCCAATTGCTTGCTTTATCTTGAAACCATCCGGACTCTTGAGTATGAGCCCGGCTCCAGATCTCTCATTGGTTGATGAGCCATCTACATGCAAAATCCAGGTTTCATGATCAAGTGTGGATTCCTCCCCGGGTTCTGTCTCCATTGAAATGTGAACAGGTTCGGGGAAAGAACATTCCACAATGAAATCGGCTAAAGCTTGGGATTTGATAGATGTTCTTGGGATAAAAGTTAGGGAGAATTGGCTTAGCTCAATAGCCCAGTTAACCAACCTCCCCGAGACATCAGGTTTGTGAATAATTTTCCGTAGTGGCTGATCAGTTATAACTTTGATTTCCCTCCCTTGGAAATAATGCCGCAGCTTCCGGGATGCAGTGATGAGAGCGAAAGCAAATTTTTCGAGGTTTGGGTAACGGGTTTCAGCATCTTTGAGCACTTGGCTCACATAATAAACCGGCTTCTGCTCACCGTCGTGATCCCGGATTAGGGCTGCTCCCACAGCCAGGGTACCTGCAGACAAGTAAATGCTTAAAGGCTCCCCGGGCTCGGGTTTGGTTAAGATTGGAGGTGCGGCTAGGTATTCTTTGAGGGAGTCGAAAGCTTGTTGGCAATCCGGGCCCCAAACAATTTCTTTCTTTTTCTGAGCTCCCTTCAGCAAGTTGAAGAAAGGCAAGCAACGATCTGCGAGCTTAGGAATAAACCTTCGCAATGCTGCTAACGATCCTGCAAGTTTTTGTATGTCTCTCTGGGTCCGGGGTGCTTGCATCTCAGTTATTGCTTTGATTTTTTCTGGGTTGGCTTCGATTCCCCTTTGGCTAATCATGAAACCTAAGAATTTTCCCGCTCCAACCCCGAAAGTGCATTTGTCCGGATTCAGTTTCATCTTTTGCTTCCTTAAGTTCTCAAAACATTCTTTCAGATCAGAAATGTGTGTCTGGACTGTTGCTGACTTTGCTATCATGTCATCGACATATGATTCCAGGTTTCTCCCCAGTTGACTGTTGAAGATTTCGACCATTGCCCTTTGGTAAGTAGATCCGGCATTCCTTAATCCAAAGGGCATAAGTTTGTAGGCGTAGACCGCCCGGTGTGTTATGAATGCTGTCTTGGCTATATCAGCCGGGTTCATCTTTATTTGATTATAACCGGAGAAGGCGTCCATGAAACTCAGCATGACATGTCCGGCTGTCGCATCGATGAGCTGGTCAATGCTGGGAAGCGGGTAAGGGTCTTTGGGACATGCAGCATTCAAGTCAGTGTAGTCCACACACATTCGCCACTTTCCATTTGGTTTCTTGACTAAGACCACATTGGCTAGCCACTCCGGATACTTTATCTCGCAGATAATATCGGCCTTTAGGAGCTTTTCAACTTCCTCATCGATCGCTTTCTGTCTCTCCGGGGCAAAGTTCCTTCGTTTCTGCTTTACCGGCTTCTTCCTAGGATCAACATCCAAGCTATGCATAGCAACAGACTCCTGGAGCCCAGGCATGTCATCCGGGCTCCAAGCAAATACATCAGCATATTCTCGAAGCAACTCGGTTAACTCCTTCTTGAACACCATGTCTAACCCGGTTCCAATTTTGACTTGTCTTTCCGGGTTTCCTTCTATTAGTTCGATCGATTCGAGCTCAACAGCAGCCTCCACTTTTGTCATTTCCGCCTTAGAAACATACTGCTGGACTCGGGCTTGTACAATCTGGTCAAGGAAGACCTGGGCTGGTGGGTTTTCAATGTTATGGACATCCTTACTGGGCTCAGACTTTTTGTTGTATCTATGCTTCTTCCTGCTCAGATTTTTGTGGTAGGAGTCTGCTTTCCTTTTGTTTTCCGGGTCAGTTTCAGCCATGACCAAGGCCTGACCATAGCATCGGCTAGCCATTTCATAGTCACCCCGGACTTCTCCAATGCCGCCGGGAGTGGGAAACTTGAATTTGAGATGGGGTGTTGAAGTTATAGCTTGGAGTTTGGTAAGGGCTGGTCTTCCCAGAATGACATTATAAGATGACGGTGTGTTGATGATATAGAATTTTACTATGTTGGTTACCTGCTTCGGGAAGGTCCCGAACAGGACTGGGAGATAAAGGGTGCCTTGAATGGGGACCAAATTGTTTCCAAATCCATAGAGTGGATCTTCCCTGCAATCGTTCATTCTTATGCTGCCCAGCTGCATCCGGTCCATTGTGTGTTTGAACAGGATATTGACAGAAGACCCATTGTCAACTAGGACTCTCCTAACCTCATTTTCTGCTATGTCAAGGCTCACGACCAAGGCTTCGTTGTGGTTGGGGTTGATTCCTTCAAAGTCATCCTTGCTGAAAGTTATTACTTGCTCCGGACAGGCCTGCACCATCATTACTTCGTCGCCTGAGTCCGGGCTTCTTGGAGGTGAATTGGATCCGCCCATAACCACATTCACAATATTCTTGTCTTTTCCGGATCCCTCTCCTCGGTCAGCCACTCGTCGAACTATGTACTGCCCCATGTTTCCTTTTTTGACTTGGTCTTCCACAAAAAATTTCAAAGAGAGGCAATTTTCTGTTGTATGCCCATGGGTTTCATGGTAGTCGCAATGCTTATGGACTGATCGGTTTTCCGGGGCAGTGAGCATTGGCTTGGGAGGGTAATAGAATGGCTTATCTCGCACCTCTTTCAGAATGTCTGCGCGAGCCCGGTTGAGAGGAGTCCAAGAGGGTTCGGGTCTAGGCTCACGCCTGGGTTTAGGCTGTCCGGACTCATCTTTCTGCCTGTTGTCCGGGGGTGGTGCTGGTATTGCGAGTTGAGAGCTTTGAATGTAGTTGCTTTGTCTATTTGGTTTAAATTTTTTGTCTTGATGATTGTAGTTGTTTTTGGGTGGATCTTGAGTTCGGGTTGGAGAAATGCCCTGCCTAGTCATCCTCATTGCTTGGAGGACATCTGTTTCTTTGATGAACCGGGCTGCCATAGAGTAGGCGGCCGCCAGGCTCTGTGGTTCTTTGTGTATGAGATCGAGGACATACCTCTCATTATTGTCTGGGTCCAGGTTCCTTCGAAAAATTGTAAGAGCTTCACGCTCGTCCAGGTTGCTCACATTGTTTATGGCTTCCTGGAAGCGCTTCATGTAAGTTGCAAGTGCCTCTCCCCGGGCCTGCCGGACTGTCTCTAGGTGGCACATGTGCATTTCGTGGGTCTTATTGGCTCGGAAGCGTCTCAAGAAGGATTCCCGAAACTGCTTCCAGTTGTGGATGCTTCGGGAAGGGATTCTGCTGAACCATCTTTGGGCTCCGGACTTGAGGGTTGAGGCAAAGAACCTGCACTTCGTTAGATCATTGTAATAATATATCATTGCAATTTGTTCAAAATAGTTTATATGCTCCTCGGGGTCTCCCAGACCATTAAAGGAATCAAAGTTATAATGTTTGAGATTTCTCTGCCTGGGTGTCGCCTCGAGCGAGTAGCTAAAGGGTGTCAATGTATCCCCAATGTCCATCCCCGAGTCCTGCCCCACCTTTTTCTGAAGTTCAAGGATCATGTCCATCAAGTCCTCCTGGGGTTCCTCATCATCTGAGAATATGTCGAGGCTAGGGGCCCGGGTTCTCCTTTTCTCATGAGTTCTGCCCATAATCCGGGCCTCCTCCTCTTGAATTCTTCTTTGGATTTTGAGGTCGAGTTTAGCTTGTTCTTCGCTCCGGATTTTTTCCCTCAAGTCAGCTAGCTTTTGGAGCTTTTCAGCTTCAGCATCTCGGTTTTGGCTGTTGGTTCTGTGGTGGGTTCTTTTTCGGGCTTCTTTGTCTGTGCCCCCAATTCTGTCGAAAACTGAGGCACGTGATCGGTGGGAGTCTGCTGAGTTATGTGAGTTTTCAACTTGGTCAACTTCATTTAGCCGGGCCTCCTTATACATCCGGATTGCGTCAGCAACCTGGTCCCCGGTTAAATTTTCCATGAGTCCGGGTTCCATGTTGACATCCGTGTACTTAAACTTGTTAACCTCAATTTCAACCCGGGCATCGCCCGGCCGAATTACTTGGGATGCCAGGGTCAGGAGTGGTGGTGGTTCAATAACTGGGTTTGTGGGTGGTTCTTGCCTTGGAGTACTGGTTGTGGGTCTTAACACAGATTTGCTACCTCGAGCCATGATTCAAGAGCAAACAATGTATACAACTTTTTTGGGGTAATACAATTTTTCAAAATCAAAGTAAATTTCTGATAGATCTGGGTTTACCAAGGAGAACGAGACAATTTATGCATGTGATTTCTGGGTTTAGTGCTTTTCAAGGCAAGAAAATTATTTTTAAAGACAGATCTATAGGAGAGCAATGTGGATCTAAGCAACAACTGGAGCAAAAAAGCTAGATAATGCTAAACAAGGGTAAAAATAAACAGATCTGGGCTAAATAAGGTTAAAAGCATTCATACATCGGAGAAATGGGTTGAGTTCATGTTTAGTTGTAAAGACGAAAGAGTTTGCTTAGATCTTACTAGATTTAACTAGGACTCCTTCAAAGATGAAGGAGCTTGTTGATGGCGTTGAGTCTAGCGGCGCCGTGACCACAAGACAGGGTTGGTAGCCCCTCCTTCTAGCGCCAAATGATAACTCCAAATCCCGATCTAGGACCTTCCCGGCCGATCCCACGCCTGGAAGCGGTGTCGCTGCGGTTGGGACTCTGCAAAACAACACCGGAGGGGGGTTTGGACCCTGGCGGCGCCTCCGGCGTGAGAATAAGTAACGGCTTTTGAAAGGGAGATAGGAATATAGAGAAATCTAAATATGGAGGGTGTATGTATAGGTTAGGTGTGTAAAAGAGAATGTAACCCCTGCACCTTTCCTCCTTGGTCTATATATAGGCCCAGGATTAGGGTTTAGGGGTTGTACCTGCAATCATGAGCGTTGAATCCTAGGTAGGTAGGACACCTGGGTGATGTTGATGGATTGCACGTGTCCAGGTGACGGATTGTGGCAGCGTGTGCCGGGCTCCTGCTGGCGTGTGGTTTAAATAGGAAATAATTATCCCAATCATTAGGAATCTTTACGTGTCGTCACCAGGTGTGGCCATCGGTCATGGCCTAACCACGTCACGTACCAATGTGTAGTCTTCATGTGCGTTATTGCCTTTGTCGCCAGGGATGGATTAAACTTTGAACTTAAGCCCAACCTGTGAGCTCGAGTTTTGTAGGTGAGTCCGGAGTTCGATACGAGTTCGGACTAGTAGATGAGCCAGGACTCCGATACGGGCTAGGACTTGAAGGTGAGTCATGACAGAACATGAATCCAGACTAGTTGGTGGACCATGATTGAGATATGAGTCCGGGGTCCAGGACGGGTCCGGGCTATACATAGCCTATAAATGACCTAGACATGTCACGTAACGAGGTGTAGATTTTCTCACACAGGATGTTGCCTTTGTCGCCAGGAGGTAGTTAAACTTAAAGCTTGAGCCATAGCCTGGCAATGCGTCCGGACTGGTACCTAGGTCATGACTCCCAGATGAGTCTGGACTAGGAGGCGAGCCATGACTGTAATGGTAATCCGGGCTATACATAGCCTATCACTGTTTACAGACAGTAAACGACGTCAAACGCCTTACAAGCGAACGAGTGACTTTGTCAGTTTTGTTCAGACGCCCGTTTCGCTTTCCGAAAAGGTATTTTCGGCGAAATTCTGACATAGTATGCAAATTTCACTAAATCTGCGCATCGTATTCAAAAATCGTATCGAATACGATTCTCATAATTCGATTTAATATGTATCATATACATACAGCAATATACACAATCATCTCATGATTATCAAATCCTCATGAATATCATATATTCAAAAACATATACATACATATATATAAATCAACACAAAAACATAGTAGATCGCAAATATGCATATATATCGAAAATTGTTAAACACACAACCGAATTAAAACATTTCGCAAGTAGCTCTGATACCATTGAAGGGTTTCGAGCACATAAACGCAACGGAAAACGTAAAAATAAATCAAAATTCGAAACTCATCCGCAGGATCCATGCGAAAACAAAAGATTTAATTCGGAGATTAAGAACAGATACCTTAAGAAGCTTTAACAATTCATTAATGGAAGATTAATGGATATCCAAAGCTTGTTCAATCACCATGTATCCCGCTCTCGTGATCTACACTCTACGTTATCCACACGAACGCTTTTCTTGAAGGATTGATGTGTACTAGCACCCGGAAACTGCTTCTTTCTCTCTCTCTTTTCTTGCTCTCATAAGCGGCTAGGGTTTTAATGTAAAAACGTTTTTCATCATTAAAATCAGCCCTCTTTTAGAGTTTATATAGAGAGGAAAATAGTTTTCTAATTATAATCCAATTATAATAAAATACTAATCTGAAATTCCAATTTATTATTTAATTAAGTCGCACTTAATTAATTAATAATTAATTTCAGAACTAGTTTAAGTAATTCCATTTTCTATTTAAATAATTAATCAAGCCATACTTAATTAATATTATAAATAGAATAAATTACTTATTTAAATTTAAATTCATAATTTAAATTATTTCTCCTTCAAGCGTTCTTTGTGTGTGACCCTGTAGGTTATTATTACGTTGGTAACAATTTTAATAACTAATTAAAATTGTAAACAATGAGCGGCATCTAGTAATACATCATTGCCACCCAAGTAATAATAATTAAATCGGTGATTCGATTAAGCCTTTCTTGAATAATGTTCCAGGTACTATAATCCATTTAACCTTAATATTATAGATTAAACTCGAGGCATGTAATGTGTCATCCTCTTCATAATTTAATCTTAGTTTTCTTGATCGATGAGTAGACTAATAAATCAAATCAAAATTTGAGCACGACCGTGCATTTCTTAGTCTCACTCAAACAAGAGGCCAATAATATCGCTCCTAAAATTAGGAGGGTTAAATCCCATCTAGATCATTCATATTTCTCATACGATTCATAATATACCCAATGTCCACTTTTATCATCACCCGGTCAAAGGTAACTTTTAATGTAATCAAAGTATATTAATTCTCGTATAAAAATATAATGATTTCAGGTCTAAGGATCATTACACCATTATCACAGTGAGAATTACTTATGACACTTTTAACATGTGTAATCTCACGGCGGGTCAATCCAGTGTCATATACTCTTACATGCACCTATGTTTTGACTTTAGTATCACCATACCTATGACCAATGAGATGTGGTCATCAGTCAACAAACATACTAGTCTCTGTGCATTATTATTGTCCTTAAATAATAATACTCGACTAGGGATATTTAGGAATAAAGATATTATTCATATAATCTCATTTTTAAGTCACATACTTAAAGATATCGAATACGTATCATAATTCCAAGGACATTTATTATGCTAACATTTATAACGCAGTAAATAAAGACATAATAAACTAATAATAATAATCAATAAAACATAATTTATAATAATAAAATGTTTTCTTTAAAACATAAAAGTATTGTCTCTAGAGCACTAATACTAACACCACCTTGATCAGAACCATTCTGGACCGTATTCTGGTCAACTGAAACGGGGTCTTTACGAACCCAGTGTCTAGAGGCTTTAGGGCAATCCCCAGTCAAATGTCCCAGGGCCTTACAAGCACTGCAAATAAGGGGTTTATTCGGGTAGCTCACTCTAACTACTTCCATATGTTTAAGTTCCGAGATAGGGTCCATTACCTCCACTTCGATTTTAGAAGGCAGGTCATCTCCGATTTTGTATTCTACACACAGCTTTGCAAAGGGCAAAATTTCTAGCTTGGATGTGAGAGCATCGGCCGAGAGAGGGGTACCAATCACACTACCCAAATAACTAAGCCCTTCTCTAGTCCAATAACTGTCCGGCAAGTTTTCAAACTTCACCCAAATGGGAATACTAGTTTTCTCCCCCAGTTTAGAGCCCCAAGCATGAACAAGCATAGGCTTCTTCCCTAAGTACCAAGTGCCTCTTGCCATAGCGGCATTCATATTAGCCTCTGAATCAAATTTAAACACATAAGTGCGAGCATCTTTTTGAGAGGTTAGGAGCAAGCCCTTTCTTTCCCAGGCATCACGAGCAAAAGCCGCAACTTTAGAATACGATGGAGCACCTCTAGTAAATGTGCCCACTATACAGGTTTTAAATTTCTCATTACCTTGTTTAAGAACAGCATCCGGTGGGAAACCACTTTCACTCTAGCCGGCATAGGGACATAGTCAAACGAAAGATTATTGCAAACAATAGGGGTTTTTTTTTACCACTTGGGACCATGAAGCTTTGGGTACCCCGACCTTACATGCTGCCTCAATTGTCACCCCTACCTTGTCATCACCATCCAAGCTGTAGCTTGAGATATCTTTGGCTCCCGATGAGCATCCTTCCTTTGTATCGTCACATCCATGAAACACTGACTTGGACATGTCAGTAAACAGAACGCCACGCTCGACAATATTATTAGTCTCAGAACCGCCCATTTTTTCATCAAGCACCTTACGAGCGTTACCAACCACCTCACCCTGCTTCTTAAAGATCGGTAAACCCAAATCGTCATGACCACTAATGAATCGGGCAGAGTCATGTAACCCTACATTGAATGTGTCCTGCGCCTGAAGACCCTCCATCTCCAAATCAGCCATTGAAAGAGCCTTCCTTTTTAACAGAGCGCCAACCTCCATCATCTTTAGTCGTAGATCCACAAGCTCATCTCTTTCATTTTTATTAATTGCAAATGCTGCCTTCGCCACAGGGTTAACAGTATATCGCTCCATCTCAGCCATTTCCTCACCAGTGATAGGGCATTCATCCTCAGATGTTGAGTCTACATCAGAAACAACCAAAGGGATGGCTCCCAAAGAGCTAGCTCTCACTGTTTCAACACCCACTTCCTTAGCTGCAACCAGAATTGGGAAGTCCTCCACTTCACAGCGCAAACTTAACATCTCATAGTTGTCCAAACTAGAACCATCGGGTAAGCAATCGGGCACAAAGTCAGAATCACAATTAGAACCTTGGCTCACCATAGTAGAAACAAGAAGAGTTAAAATAAAAGATGATAAATATAAATATAAGTAAGAAATATGGTGTATAGGTTGAAGATAAAGAAGAAAAGGGGGGATTCGTGTAAGGATTTAGTAGATCTAATGGGCTAGAGGGTGTAAGAAAGGGATTAAAAGCAAGAAAAGGTGGCGGCTGATTAGGGTTTAGACATTAAAGGCTTATATCCTAGAGAGAAGGGAGAGGAAATTTCTAGAGAGAGAAACATTTCTTTTTCTATTACTGGATCTAAGTCCATGGGTGCAGATTGTTGAGGAACAACAGGATCAGGAATTATACCTTGGTTTACCTGTTCCCCTGGGGGTAGAAGTGGTAGGGGTACCGTTCGAAGATAATCTGTGAGAACAATAGGCACCCCTGGAAGATGATTCTTCTTGATTAGAGCTGTTATAGCATTGCTCTTCATCTTCATACACTCCATCTTCTCCTCATCTGCAAATATCTCCTTCTCTTCACCTGTTAACATATCATCCAAAATTAACTGTAGAAACCTTGGATAGAAATAAAGGATATCAAATTGCCTTGTTCTTTCTTCCAAAGGTCTCATGCATTGGATAATCTGATCAATCACTAACCTGCCTATGTTAATCTGCCTATTGTTAGCAATGGCAAACCCTAAAATCTGAAGAAATAAAGGAATACCATGCAAATTTGTAGTCTTAGCAGTAAACACATGGATAAGTGTGTAAAAGAAGAAATTCCAGTGCTTAGTCAAGTGATGCTTTAAAAACTCTCCTATAAAGAAGTTGGGTTGTTGACAATAAGAGTGAAGAAAGCATGTATTTCCTCAGTTGTGGGATTAGGAACAAGATTTTCCGAAGGAAAATGAAGAATTCTGTTCACATCTTGTTTCGTCACCCTTATTGTTCTGCCCCCTGGCACAACAAAACCAAAGGCTAACACATTATCTTCTGATGTGTCAGTGGCAGTGGTGTACAGTGCGGTTAATTGATCAACGCAAAGAACCGCTGGAGTACTCAATGCATAAGCCACTAGTGAATGTGAATTCAAAAACTATGCCCATGCACGAAACTGTAAGTTCATGATGGATTGCACGTTTTGAAACGAGGTGTGATTAGTTTTGGTGATAACAAATTCTCCAGCCATTGTATTTTTCACAAAGTCGAGAAAATTAAAATTAAAACCAAAAAATTATCTGAATTAATTATAATTAATTAATTCACTTAAAATATCCCTTTTTAATTAAATAAAAACCGAACCAAAAAACCCAATTCAAGAACCCTAATTTATTTAACTCGAAAACTTTTAAATTAATTGAAACTGGATTCAAGAGATGAATTGGTTAACAATTAAATATCACTTTTTAAGAACGAAACTTAAGAAACAAGGCTTGAATTGTCACTCTCGATGGAATTCTATAAAAACCAAATTGAAAACTTAATACAATCACAAGCACACAGTACTTTCATGGTAAATGAAGGTTTTAATGTTGTAAAAAGTGAATTTCTTAAGTAAATCACGGTTAAACACGAAGAATCTGTCGAGTGTTCTTGGTTCTTGGTTGCATGTAATTATAAGTATATAATATCAAAACTTAGATCTGAGAATAAATAAAAGAAAATGTCTAAGTGCTACTTTTATACTTACTGAACTGTCAGGGGTATTTTAGTAATTTCATGTTCGATAGATTTTAAAAAGTATTGTCGATAGTTTTTCTTGAGGGGCATAAAAGTCAAATCACACTTCGATAGTTTTTGAAAAACTATCGAAGTGGATTAAATCAGAATTTAAACCGACTTCTACATTAAAACCATCGAAGGTTTATAATTCAAAAACTAAAAACCATCGAACATTTGTTCTGTCTCAAAAACTATCGAGAATTTCGAATATTAAAAAATTTGAATTATTCGATAGATTTCAGTTTTCTTTCAAAATATATCGAAAAACTCCTTCGATAGTTTTCATTTTCCTCTTTAAAAAACATGTCAAAGTGATTTTTAATCACTTCGATAGTTTTGTCAAAGTACTAGAAAAACTATCGAAAATTCTATTTCGATAGATTTTGCTCCTTGTTTTATTTCAAACCTGTTACCAGTTTTAAAACAAACTCTTTGTTTTCTGTTTTCTGTGAATTTCTACAGATCAAACTTTTTAATAAAATTCACAGTTAACAAAAATTTCACAATTTTCTTAGAATAAAATTGACTAAATATCATTAACTGATATAAACCAATTAAAATCCAATAAATTATGCTGCATTATTTTACAATGTTCAAAACAAAATAAAATAATTCGAATTAAATAAATGCATAATATTTAGAACAAATATTAGCACTTAAATAATTTTAGAATTATTTGCTAATCAAATGCAAGAAGATATATCATTCATAAATATGACATAAAATTAGTAAGATAATTCTTACTTACGAGAATTACTCCTGAAAATAAATTCACAAGTCCTAAGGATATATAAATTCTTAAACTCATGGATTTATTAGGATTACCTTGCAGTTACTGACTTCTAATTAAAATCAATTAGAAAGATTTAACATCCCAAGTTCACCAACCAGCTTAGAAAAAGTGGATTCATCAAGCGGTTTAGTAAAGAAGTCTGCAATTTGTTCCTCTGTGGGTACAAAATGTAACTCCACAGTTTCATTCATGACATGCTCTCGGATAAAATGATACCTGATATCGATGTGCTTAGTCCTCGAGTGTTGAACTGGGTTGTTGGAGATTGCTATGGCACTTGTGTTGTTGCAGAATATTAGAATCTTGTTCAACAAAAGCCCATAGTCACGGAGTTGGTTTCTCATCCACAAGATTTGATCACAACATCTACCAACAGCTATGTATTCATCTTCAGCTGTCGAAGTGGATACTGAGTGCTGCTTCTTGCTATACCAGGAAACTAACCTTCTTCCAAGAAACTGACAGCTTCCTGAAGTACTCTTCCGATCAATCTTACAACCTGCAAAATCTGAATCTGTATAGCCAATAAGATCAAATCATGTATCTTTAGGGTACCAAATTCCAAGATTTGGGGTTCCCTTAAGATATCTAAATATACGTTTCACAGCTATAAGATGAGATTCTTTTCGATCAGACTGAAACCTAGCACACAAGCATGTTGCAAACATTATGTTTGGTCTACTTGCAGTGAGATATAGTAAGGAGCCTATCATACCTCTGTAGCTTGTGATGTCAACCTTCTTAATAGTTTCATCCTTATCAAGCTTAGTGGCAGTTGGCATTGGAGTCTTTGATGTAGATGAGTCTTCCATTTGATACTTCTTTAGAAGATCCTTGATGTACTTGGACTGGCAAATGAATATTTCATCTTGCCTTTGATACACTTGTAGTCCAAGAAAGAATGACAAATCACCCATCATGCTCATTTCATATCGGCTCTGCATTAACTTAGCAAATCTCTTGCATAGATCATCATTAGTAGAACCAAATATTATGTCATCAACATATACTTGCACTAATATCAAATCATTTTTGTGCATCTTATAAAAGAGAGTTTTATCTATGACACCTCTAGTAAAGTTATTTTCATGTAAAAATTCTGATAGAGTGTCATATCATGTCCTTGGAGCTTGTTTGAGTCCATAGAGAGCTTTGAACAGAAAATATACAAAGTCCACCAGATTTGAATCCTCAAAGCCTGGAGGTTGTTCCCAATAAACTTCTTCCTCTAGTTCCCCATTCAGAAATGCACTCTTCACATCCATTTGATATACCTTGTAATTGGAATGTGCTGTGAATGCCAGAAACATCCTGATAGCCTCAAGTCTTGCTACTAGAGCATAGGTTTCATCATAATCTATACCCTCTTCTTGAGAGTAACCTTTAGCAACCAATCTGGCCTTGTTTCTCGTTACAATGCCATCTTCATCCAGTTTATTTCTGAATACCCATTTTGTTCCTATAACATATTTTCCTTTAGGCCTGGGTACCAGCTTCCAAACTTTCTGCCTTTCAAACTGATTGAGTTCATCTTGCATTGCAATCACCCAATCTGGATCTTCTAGGGCATCTTCAACTTTCTTACGTTCTATTTCTGATAGAAACCCAGAATAGTGACATTCATTTTGTGATGTCCTTCTAGTTCTCACTCATGAGTCTGGATCACCAATGATCAAGTGAAAGGGATGTGCTCGACTCCATACCCTTTGTCTTGGCAGATACGATCTTGATGATTCTCCTTGTTCATAATTTTGTTTAGTGTGACTAGTTGATCCTTCTCCTGCTCCCCCTGAGCTGTTGCCGGTATGATATGTTGACCCTGTTGTTTGACTAGTGGATCCAGTGGTAGTTTGAGGACCTCCACCACTGTTACCACTTGGTCCAGAATCATTATCATTGTCATTATTATTATCACCAGGAACAACTACAAGTTCTTCTTCATTATCATAGAGATCTCCTGATAGATTTTCAAATACCAAGGATTCAGAGTTCTCTCCTGTTTGGAGGCTTGGTCTTTTGGTGTCATCAAACGTTACATTAAGGCTTTCCAACACCTTCTTATCTTCAATCACATAAACCCTGTAAGCTTTAGATTCCAGAGAATAGCCCAGAAAAATGCCTTCATCTGCTTTAGCATCAAACTTGCCTAGATGTTCTCCATCTTTCAATATAAACCACTTTGCACCAAACACATGAAAGTACTTCAGTGATGGTTTCTTGTTGTCCATTAACTCATACGGAGTCTTTTCATGATCTTTATTAATTAGGGTATGATTCTGAGTTTAGCAAGTTGTATTTACTGCTTCAGCCCAAAAATAAGTGGGAAGTTTTGATTCACTTAGCATAGTCCTTGCTACTTCAACCAAGGTATGATTCTTCCTTTCCATTACTCCATTTTGTTGAGGAGTTCTTGGTGCTGAATACTGTCTTGATATTCCTTTATCTGTGCAGAAGTCATTTAGAATTGCATTTTTTATTCAGTTTCATTGTCTGATCTGATTGTCCGCACATGTAAGTTAGCTTCTACTTCTATCTTCTTTATGTGATCAATGATTAATTCTGTTGATTCATCCTTTGATTGTAAGAATAACACCCATGTGTACTTGGAGTAGTCATCAACCATCACTAATGCATATCTTTTCCTTGAAATTGACATGACATTTACTGGACCAAATAAATCCAAATGCATCAGCTGAAGAGGTTCAGAAATGCTTGTTAATTCTTTGCTTCTGTGTGATGCTTTCTTAGACTTCCCTTTTTTACATGCTTCACATAGTCCCTCCTGATGAAATTCCATCAAGGTTAACCCTCTCACCAACTCTCTCTTTACCAAAGAGTTCATAGTTTTGAAGTTCAAGTATGAGAACTTCTTATGTCATAACCAACTTTGATCTGTTGAAGCCTTGATGTAGAAACATTTGACTTCTCCGTCACTGGCAGAACTTAAGTCAGCTATAAACAAATTTCCTTTTCTTACTCCTTGTAGAGCAAGCTTCTCATCTTTCCTGTTTGAGATCAAACATTTATCTTTTCTGAAATCCACATTGTATCCTTTGTCACAGAACTGATTGATACTTAGTAGATTGTGCTTTAATCCTTCAACAAGAGAGATATTTTCAATGATGACATTCCCAATTTCCAGATTACCATATCATGTAGTGAATCCCTTGTTGTCATCTCCAAATCTTACTATCGGGCCGGTCTTCTTAACCACATCTGTAAGCAGGGAATTTTCTCCTGTCATATGTCTAGAACATCCACTATCCAGAATTCACACGACCTTTGCATTATTAACCTTACCCCGCAATCACAGATTGATTAAGCGGACTTTGGTACCCAAACTTGTTTGGGTCCTGAAGGTTTAGAAACTTTAACAGGAGTAACATTTGATTCAATCTTAACCTGTTTAACTTCCATGTTGACTGTGGCTTTCTCAGTTTCAGTGCTAGTGCTACCAGATGCATTCATTAACTTATAATAAGCATGCATGATATTGTATGCACAAAGTAAGCAATCTTTCTTACCACAGGGTTCATGAAGATTAGGCATGTCAGACATGTTATGCATTTCAGAAGTAACAACATTTTCTACTTTAACCTTTTTACATGCATGTGTAAGGTGACCAGCAGAATTACAATTAATGCACAACTTCCTGGATGCAATGGGAGAGGATGTAACAACATTCTGATTAATAACACCTACTTTCCCATTCATGTTCTTTTTATCATTTCCTACTTTATTGCCTATATTAGTTGTAGGTAATTCAGTTTTTACTAACTTCCTAGGAAACTCAGTTTTTATCTCTACTTCCTTCTTTAAATCCTCCTCAAGCAATTCTTGTCTAATGATCAAGTCTCCTTCATTGATAGGTTCTGAAACAGGCTTAACGAAAACTGGACAGCTAACATTCTTAAGAATGTGTGGAATATTCTCCTTGACAGCTGGAGGTGTCACAGGAAACTCCACTAGCTTCTTTCCAATTTTCTTGTTGTAGTCAAATCCTATAGCAGTTTTATTCCCTAAGGTCTGATTATCAATTATTTCCTTAGCAATTAGGGTGGAGTTCTTATATGCATTCAGTTTCAACTCTAAGTCTGAAATCCGCTTCCTAAGGATTGTCTCTATCTCTTCATTACATTTGACCTTGTTCTCTAAGTACTCGTTCCTCTGTTTAAGACCTTCTATAGTGACAACTACAAGCTCTAGTTCTTCATTTTTAGATTCTAGATTTTTAATCTTAAGAACTAGTTTAGTATTTTCAATTTCAGATGCTAGCATGCTTGTATGTACATTAAACAATTCAACACTTAGATCTTGCACAGTTTTCTTGTACTCAGAATTAGACATGTCAATTATATTTAGGATAGGTACCTGAGATGATTGAGGTGATTCCTCTGAAGAGTCGGCCATTAGGGCAAGATTTACATACTCTTCCTCTTCATCTGAATCAGTATCATCCCAACTTTTACCCTCAGCAATATAAGCTCTTCCTTTCTGCTTTCTAGTTGCTGTTTCAGCTTTGCATTTTCTCTCTTCAAATCTTCATAAGAATCTTTCTTCTCATAGACACCTTTCTTGTCTCTTGCTTGACGAGGCTTCCGGCATTCAGTGGGAAAATGCCCTAACTCATTGCAGTTGTAGCATCTTGATTTGCTCCTGTCAATCATGTCTGTCTTGTAGCCTCCCTTAGAGCCAGAGCCTAAAGAATACTTGTTCTTTTGAAATCTATTTGCTAAACCCTTGAACTTGTACTTAGGGTTTCTCTTGAAAAGAATATGACTAAACTTTGCAGCTAAGTACGCCATGGTTTTGTCTTCCATTTGCTCAAGTTCTTCTAAAGTGTAGTAATCACTTTCTTTAGCACCTAGATTTGCAGAATCCAACTCAGCCTCTATTATCTCTTCCTTTCCAGCTCTAGGGGTTTGAACCTGAATATTTGAAGTTGTTGGTTCATCCACTACAAGTGCAGCTTGCGAGTGCAGTATTTTTGTTGTCCACTGTCCCTGGTCCATAGATTATTACTCTTTGTTCTTGTTCCATCTCATAAGTCTTAAGCTTGCCATAGATCATCTCTAGTGACATCTTAGTAAAATCTATTCTTTTCCTTATGGATGAAGACTTGTGTTCTACATGGTGGGGCAGTGTCATCATGAACTTCATGTTTGTCTCTCTCAAAGGATATGTTTTCCCTTTCATTGATAATTCATTTAATAGCTTAGTATATTTCTCAAAGACCTGAGTTATACTTTCACCGGGAAGTGACCTAAATGATTCATATTGAGATGTCAGGATATCCAATCTATTTTCCTGCACGTCTTCAGTACCTTCCATTATTAGGTTTATGGTATCCCACATATGTTTCCCGCTGGTACAGCTCATAATCTGATAGCTCATTTCTTTATCTACGGAGTCAGTTAATATCAGAATTAGACATGTATCCAATTGAACCAGCTCCCTGTCAGTGTATGTGTACTCAGTTAATTCCTTTGGGGTTGAACCTTGGGGAACTCTAGTACCATCAGGATTTGTAGATTCGCTTACTGGTTTCATTGGTACAAACGATTTGTTCTCTAAGATGCCAAGATACAAAGGATTTGAAGCTTTGATAAATAATAGCATCTTCATCTTCCACAGACCGAAATCATCTCTAGTAAACGGGGGAACTTTGATACCAGCAGCTGTCTTTGGAGCACTCATGGTTTCTGAAAATTACAAATTATTTAAGATTCAAAAAATTCCAATAAAATGAAAATTAAAAAATTCGATCCAAATTTTCAAGACTTGTTTGTTTTTGGTCTAAATCACCGGATCTGATTTGTACGTCAATCAACAAGCTCTGATACCAATTGTTAGGTCCAAAGTATCGTAGAAGGGGGGGGTTGAATACGATACTCACAAATTATTCGATTTCGTTTGTGGATAATTATATGTGTTCTTGTCCGAAATCAAATTTACCAAATCAAAACACGAGTCGGGGAATATATCGTTTTATAAATATAAACCACGAAGGTTGCTACAATTCTAATCCGTAGGATTAGCTTCAATGAGTTCAAGTTACAGTAATCAATACAATTGATAGAATTTAAGGCACTAGCAATTACTCTTGTAAAATTCTCAAGATTTTAAATTTTCTTCACGTATTAACTTCTGCAACTGTCTTCTGAAGAAGACACTGTCTTCATTCTCACAAATGTAGTCTTAGGAAAACTATCGAAAGCTTAGAGAAAATCTGAGTCGTTCATTTTCCTCACCAACCTCTAACAAACATGAATGCACACTACCTGCTCCATTTGAAAAACTATCGAAGACAAGATATTTGTCTCATTCGATAGATTTTAATAAAAATCTATCGAAAGAAATAACTTGTTTTCCTTAGATAAGTTCGATAGTTTAAAATAATAAAACTATCAAACTTTATCTTTCTCCCCACTTTGATGGCTTCTTTTTAAGAAACTATCCAAATGGTTTTTCACCATTTCGATGGTTTTTACCAAAATCTTCTCTTCTCTTTCAATAGTTTTCAAAAAGGAAAACTATCGAATTCCCTTTCTTGCAGTTTGATCCTTGAAGATTCTACCTTTTTGCAGCAAGCATATTGCACTTCAATTTAACCTAAACATACCTTATAAATTTCTTTTAACTTCTAGGATGTTTCATGTCTGACTTAAATCAATTTCTTCTGAGACGATAAACATGTTGATCTTCAGTGCTGACAACTGGTACAACTGGTCTGGTTCACAGATGACTAACACTTGATCAAAACATCTACGTCTTCAATACAATACAATTGATAAGTCCTTTGTCATTCCGGTTGCTTCATTATAAAATCACTGAAATGCTCTAGTACTAACTCTGTATCATAATAATGCTTCTGTAGTCTTGATAGTCTTGTTTCTTTATTTGTCATTGAGGCCTGAACATATTAATGAACTTCTTTCCGTGACCTGTTTACGGACTTCAAGAATACATACCATATTTTGATTTTTTGAGTTTACCATTTCTTTTATTCTTTTGGATTCCTGTGCTTCAGCTAATATTATATTCTGTCTTGTTCCTTTGTTGAGTTGTAGTTATCTCTGTTACATATTATGTTACATTATGTTTTACACACCGGCACCACCGCTTCTGCTCCATAAGATAACAAGAATGGAGTTGCTCCAGTAGTAACCTTGCAAGTGGTATGGTATACCCAAAGTATGGGGAGCAACTCGTCCACCCAAGTGTTCCTTGAGTGTTAAACTCTCTTCTTAAGTCCATCAAGGATGATTCGACTGGCCACCTCGGCTTGTCCATTTGCTTGAGGATGAGCAACGGAAGTAAAATGTAGCTCAATGTCATTATCCTCACAATAATTTCTGAAGTCTTCATTGTCAAACTGTTTTCCAATTATTGGTAACAAGGATCCATGGAATTTCATATCTGCACATCACACTTTCCCATAGAAATTGCATCACTTGTTTGGTGGTTATCTTGGCTAAAGGTTTAGCCTCAATCCACTTGGTGAAGTAGTTAATTGCCACTATCAAGAACTTCTTTTGCGCAGTTGCTACTGGAAACGGTCCAAGTATGTCCATTCCCCACATGGCAAACGGGATAGGTGAGTTAACAGATGTTAACATCTCAGAAGTTGTCTCATAACAGGGGCATGTTTTTGGCATCGTTCACATTTTTTCACATATTCTTTCGTATCAACCAGCATGTTGGGCCAATAGAAGCCTAGGCGGGTGATTTTATGAGCAAGGGCCCTGCCCCCCAAGTGTTGCCTGCAAATCCCCTCATGAACCTCTTTCACGGCTGATTCTGCCTCTTGGGATCTCAGACACTTTAAGTAGGGGATGACAAAAGACTTTTTGTATAAGATCCCTTCAATCAAGGCGTATCTCAGCACCCTTACTGTCAACTTTCGTGCCTCCAAGACATTATTCGGTAACCAACCGATCTCCAGATGAGCTTTAATGGGGTCTATCCAGCAGCCACCAATGTCAATAGATGTTATCAGTTTCCCATTGATGCTTGGGGTCTTCAAGACTTGGAAGTACATGCTTCCAGCATAATTTTCTATTTCAGAAGAACCAAACTTAGACAAGGCATCATCCTTCATGTTTTCCTCCCTAGGAATGTGCTCCACATAGCATT
The DNA here is from genome assembly GCA_030848705.1 of Heracleum sosnowskyi. Taxonomy (NCBI): domain Eukaryota; kingdom Viridiplantae; phylum Streptophyta; class Magnoliopsida; order Apiales; family Apiaceae; genus Heracleum; species Heracleum sosnowskyi. The sequence goes on along the minus strand of CM061238.1, from coordinate 53,984,339 downwards.
CATCAAACTGAGTCATGATGACTTTCACAAGCTTTAAATACCTGGCCATGGTTTCATCTTTGGCCTCGAATTCTTCATTCACTTGGGAGACTACCAACCTTGAATCCCCACATACTTTGAGAGTCTTGACTCTCAAGGCCCCAGCCAAGCCTAAGCCGACTATCAGGGCTTCATATTCAGCTTCATTGTTTGTCATTGGAAAATCCAACTTTAGTGCATACTCAATGAGGAATCCGTCGGGACTTTCTAGCACCAAACCTCCTCCACTTGATTTTGTTTTTGATGCCCCATCAAAATAGAGCACCCAATACTCTTTGAATGCCATCTCTTCATCTTGTTTCTCAGTCTCTTTGCCCTCCAAGTAATCTCCTGCCCCCGACTTCTTGGTTGTCGATGGTACATTCAACCATGAAGTCAGCAAGTGCTTGTGCTTTAATGGTCGTTCAAGGCTTGTACTTGATGTCAAATTCTCCTAACTCAATCGCCCACTTGATCAACCTCCCACTGACCTTTGGGCTGTGTAGGATGTTTCTTAGTGGTTGATCAGTGAGGACTTCAATCTTGTGTGACTGGAAGTACGGACGTAGCTTTCTTGAAGCCATGATCAGATCCAACACAAACTTTTTTATAAGTGAGTAGTTCACTTCTACTCCATGCAAAATATTGCTCACGTGGTAGATGGATTTCTGAACCTTCAACTCATCTTTAACCATAACAGCTCCCAAGGCGGTGTTTGAAACAGCCAAGTATAGATAGAGTATTTCTCCGGGTTTTGGTTTTGCCAACAATGGTGCTTCAGTCATGTATTTTTTTAAGGCCTCAAAGGCTTCTTGGCTTTCTGCTATCCATTCAAAATCCTTCACTTTTTTCAAGGCTTTAAGAAGGGCAATCACTTCTCTCCAGAATTGGAGATGAATCTTCCCAATGCTGTCAGTCTCCCAGTGAGTTTCTGAACCTCCTTCACGGAGCGTGGTGGTTCCATGTCGAGAATAGCATTGATCTTGTCGGGGTTTGCCTCAATTCCTCATTTTGAGACCATTAGACCCAAGAACTTTCCTGATCCAACGCCAAAGGCGCACTTGGCGGGATTCAACATCATCTTGTGGTGCCTCAACACTTCAAATGCCTCTCGGAGGTGCTTTATGTGATCGAACTTATCGAGACGCTTGACTAACATGTCATCCACATAAACTTCCATAGTTTTTCCAATGAGGTGTTCAAAGATTTTATTCACTAATCTTTGATACGTAGCACCTGCATTCTTAAGTCCAAACGCCATAACCAAGTAATAATCAACACCAAAGTCAGTCATGAATGATACCTTGGGGATGTCATCCTTATGCATCTTGATTTGATTATATCCGATGAAGCCATCCATGAAGCTCAACATCTCATGCCATGCAGTGGCATCTATCAGCGTGTCTATCCTTGATAGAGGGAAACAATCCTTAGGGAAACCGTCATTCAAATATGTAAACTCTACACACATTCTCCACTTTCCATTGGCTTTCTTGACCATAACCGGGTTTTCCAACCATTCGGGGAATTGAATATCCTCTGTAAATCCTGCATCCAAGCTCTTGCTTTATGGCCTCTTGTCTTTCGGGAGCAAAATTCCTCTTCTTTTGCTTCACCGTCTTTCTTTATAGATCCACATTCAACTTGTGGGTTATCAATTGGGGATCAATCCCTGGCATATCAGCTGTTGTCCAAGCAAAAACATATTCGTTTTCTTAGAGAAAAGATGTTAATTGGCCCTTCAAGGGCTCGGGCAACAATGCCCCAATATAAGTAACTTTCTCTGGTTCACCCAGAACTAGGGGAATAGGAATTAAATCCTCAGCTGGTTTTCCCCTTCTTTCTTCATCATCCCTTGAATCCATATCTTCTGTTGGGAGAACTTGCCCCCGACTCCATCAAGCCTTAACGCGGCTATATAGCAGCTTCTAGCCATCTTTTGATCTCCTCATTCTTCACCAACCCCGTTTCTCATAGGGAACTTGATCTTCAAATGGTAAGTTGAGGCAACAGCTTTGAATGCATGAAGGCATGTCCTTCTAAGGATCACATTGTAAGTCGAGGTTGCCTTTATCACTAAAAAATTCAGCATTTGAGTTATAATTTCGAGTCTTGTCCTATGGTCATAGGGAGCTGAATGGTTCTTTCTACTTTAGATTCAACCCCATTGAACCCATATATGGGCATGTTTGAAGGAGTTAGTTGCGAGTCAGTGTATCCCATCTTGATGAAAGCATCATGGAACAAGATATCCACGGAAGCTCCATTATCTACTAGAACCCTTTTGGTTTCAGAGTTGCCTATCACGGGTATAATGACCATCGGGTCGTCATGGGGGAACTTTACTCCCTCAAGGTCAGAATCATCAAAGCTAATAGCTACTTCTGTCTTGGCACGTTTCGGTGCTTCTCCTACAACAGTCATTACCTCTCTGGCATAAGCTTTTCTCGAGTTTTGGGAGGACCCAGTAGTGGTCGGTCCTCCAAAGATCATGTTGATAACAGGACCTCGGGGTCTAGGATTACGATCTTGATCGTTGTCCCTTCTATCATAGTCTCTCTTCTCGTAACTTCCTCATTGATTCCCTTTGTTCCCATCCTTAGTGAACTTTTCAAGCTTTCATCTTCGGATTAAGAACTCAATCTCATCTTTCAGTTGTCTACAATCATCAGTTTTATGACCAACTTCCTTATGAAACCGACAGAATTGAGTCTTGCTTCTCTTCTCCATGTCAGTTCTTAGTGGCTTCGGCCATCGAAGATCCGTATATTTCTCGATATCCATCAGGATTTGTCTTCTAGGAGTATTTAACCTTGCATACTCCGTGAATTTTTGTCCGGGATTACCCTTCTTTGGTGGAGAATCAGAATCCTTACTTGTTCTGGGATACTTGTCCCTTGCAACATACTCTTGAGCTTCTTTTCTCTTCTTTCCATTTCCGTTTCCCCAATAGTGGGTTCATACTTCCTCATTCTTTCCTCAGCCTTAATATACTTTCCAGCCCTATCTTGTAGCTTCAACATACTTTCGGGTGGATGCTTTGCTGGAGATCTCTTGAAGTGATCATCAGTGGTTCCTTGTTGCCGAGCTATCATGGCTATTTTGTCCTCCAGATCCGAGACTTTCAGAGCTTCTCTTGTGAATCGATTTATGTAATCCCTCAAGGATTGACTCTTACCTTGTTGAATACTCATGAGAGATGCAGAACTCTTCTCATGCACTCTCTCACTGACAAACTGGTTGATAAACACCTTGTTCAACTCCTTAAAGGACCCAATTGAATTGGGAGGAAGACGACTATACCAACGTTGAGCCATGCCCGTAAGGGTTTGGGGAAATGCCCTACACTTGACTGCATCATTGGTAGGCTGTAACAATAGTGCATTGGAGAAAGTTCTCACATGATTTGCGGGATCTCCCGTTCCGTCATAAGCTTTGATGGTTGGAATCTTGAATTTTCTGGATATATGAACCTTCATGATATCTTGAGTAAAGGGCGGTGTAGGATCATTAGGATCTCCTAAGGGTAACAACACAGTAGGGTCACCCTTTGGGGCTTCAGCCCTCTTGGTTCTTCTCAGTGTGGGATCAAGATTTATTATTGTTCCTGGGTTGTTTGGGAAGAACGTCTCCTTCGTGGGGCTACCTCCCTTTCATCATCAGAAGTATAATTTTCGTCCTCAATATAGGGACCAGAGTAATCTCGAATCAAGGGGGTTTATTGAGTTCGAGTTTATTAATTTTGGGGTCCCAGACATTGGATATAAGGAGGCACATATGCCTCATGGTATAGTGGATTGAGACCACTGCTCCCAACAACGGGTCGAGAGGTCATGCCATAAGTTGGCCTACCAAGAGTATGATTCGTGTATTGAGGGAGATTGGTGGTATGGTGTTGAAGGCCACGTGGGGCGTTCAAAAGCAGTGGAGAGGTTGTTATTGGCAGTTGGAGAGTAGTCTCTTGAGTATGAGGATGAGATCCATGAACCACCGTCTATAGGGGACTCGTCCCTTGAACCGAGATAGGAACTTCAGGTCCTTGAGTAGTAGCGAGGGGGATATTCGCCCCTTCTTCTCCCATGGTTGGAAGAGGTTGAGATCCGGAACCATGGGTCGCTGCTTCAGAAGTTAAGGGCAGCCCCTCAAAGGTTTGTGTCTCTCGAGTTGTTCTCCGTGTATCTACCATGGTTGATGTTGTCTTCCCACAGACGGCGCCAAATGTTGTGGAATAAAAATTAGGTCTTTAAATCGTGACTAGGGTTCGTGAATTTAATGCTAGGGTTGATGAGCTTCAAGCTTTAATGGTTGCTCTTGTGTTTCGTGACTAAATCGGTACTCACAAGATGCCTACGTATCTCAATTTGTAATTGAGAATCAAGCCAAGAAAACGTAATTCTGAGATGAGGGGTCAAGCCCTATATATAGGCGTCAGGAGCCTTTGTTTTAGAATAGGGTTAGGAGGCTTGGGGGCCAAGTCTCATCCTTGACGGTGGATAAGTATTGATTTCATTGTTGGATAAGTTTTTCCCTTATAATAGGATAAGGACTGATCTCGAATATTTCCTTGTAGAGGTTGTTTCCATGTTGGAATTGATGTCTAAAATGGACTTGTATTGAAATAAGCCTGTATTGGACGTCTCCTAGTACATGTTGTATTTTCAGCCCAAATATTAATTACGAAATTAATATATAAATAGGGTTTCAAGCCTCATTAATGGGCTTCATTTATGGACCAACTAGGTCTAATTAATGTAATATTAATAGTATTTTTTAGGGCTTATTTAAACCCATATCAGCAACTATACAAGGAAAATGGGGAAAATTGAAATGGGTCGTTTTATGGGTATTTTAACGTAATTTGACCCTATGGGTTAATAGAATTGCAAAAACTTTATTTAGGGCTGCTCGGGCCTGAATCGGATCAGATACTAGGAGACCCCCGGTTACGTATACCTCTTAAGGCAGCTATACAAGAAAAATGGGGAAAATTAAAGCCGACCGTTTTGTGGATATTTTCACATAATTTGACACAATGGGTTTATAGAATTGTAGAAAACTTCATTTGGGGATGTCGGGACCTGAATCGGAGTAGATACCCCGGGGACCCCTAGTTACGTATACCTCTAACGACGACTATACAAGGAAAATGGGGTAAAGATTGAAGTGGGCCATTTTGTGAGTATTTTCACGTAATTTGATCCTATGGGTGTATAGAATTATACAAAACTTCATTTGCGGCTGTCCGGGTCTGAATCGGAGAAGATACCAAGGGACCCCCAATTACATATACCTTTAAAGGCAGCTATACAAGGAAAACGGGGAAATATTGAGGCGGGCTGTATTGTGGGTATTTTCACATAATTTGACCCTACAGGTTTATATAATAGTAGAAAACCTCATTTGGGGATGTTCGAGCCTTAATCGGAGCAGATATCATGGGACCCCCGATTACGTTTACCTCTAAAGGCAACTATAACAGGAAAACGGGAAAAAATTGAAACCGACCGTTTTGTGGGTATTTTCACATAATTTGACCCTTTGGGTTTATAGAATTGTAGAAAACTTCATTTGGGGTTGTCCAGGCCTGAATCGGAATAGATACCAGGAGACCCCCGATTACGTATATCTCTAAAGGCTGCTATAACAAGGAAAATGGGGGAAAATTGAAGTGGACAGTTTTTTGGGCATTTTAACATAAATTGACCCTATGGTTTGTAGAATTGTAGAAAATTTCATTTGGGGCTATCCGGGCCTGAATCGGAGCTGATACCAGGAGACCCCCGATTACCTTTACCTCTAAAGGCAACTATACCAGAAAAATGGGGAGAAATTGATGCGGTCCGTTTTATGGATTATTTATCGTAGTTTGACCCTATGGGTTTATACAATTGCAGAAAACTTCGTTTGAGGCTGTCTGGGACTAAATCAGAACAGATACCTTGGGACCCCATATTACGTATACCTCTAAAGGTAGCTACACAAGAAAAATAGGGTAAACTTTAAGAGGGCCGTTTTGTGGATATTTTCTTGTAGTATGACCCTATGGGTTTATAGAATTACAGAAAACTTTATTTGGTGCTGTCTAGGCCTGAATCGGAGCAGATACCAGGGGACTCCCAGTTAAGTATACCTCTGAAGGCAGCTATACAAGAAAAGCGGGGAAAAATTGAAGTGGGCCGTTTTGTGGGTATTTTCACGTAATTTGACCCTGTAGGTTTATAGAATTATACAAAACTTCATTTGGGGCTGTCAGGGTCTGAATCGGAGTAGATACCACGGGACCCCCAATTACGTATTCCTCTAAAGGTAACTATACAAGTAAACGGGTAAAATTGAAGTGGGATTTTTTGTGGGTATTTTCACGTAATTTGACCCTATGCGTTTATATAATTGTATAAAACTTCATTTGGAGTTGTCCGTGCCTGAATCGGAACACATACACGGGGAAAAAATTGAAGCGGGCTGTTTTATGGGTATTTTTTACGTAATTTGACCCTTTGGGTTTATAGAATTGTAAAAAACTTCATTGGGGGTGTCCGGACCAGAATCGGAGCAGATACTAGGGGACCCTAGATTACATATACCTCTAAAGACAGTTATACAAGGAAAAGGGGGAAAATTAATGCATGTCGTTTTGTGGATGTTTTCTCGTAGTTTGACCCTATGAGTTTATAGAATTGCAGAAAACTTTATTTAGGGTTGTCCGGGCCTGAATCGGTGTAGATACCAGGGGACCCCCGGTTATGTATATCTCTAAATGCAGCTATACAAGGAAAATGGAAAAAACTTGAAGCGGTCCGTTTTGTGGATAGTTTCTCGTAGTATGACCCTATGGGTATATAAAATTGTAGAAAATTTTATTTGAGGCTGTTCGGGCCTGAATTGGAGCATATACCAGGGGACCCCCAATTATATATACCTCTAAACATAGCTATACAAGGAAAACGGGAAAAAAATGAAGGGAGCCATTTTGTGGCTATTTTCACAGAATTTGACCCTATGGGTTTATAGAATTATAGAAAACTACATTTGGGGTTGTCCGGGCCTGAATCCGAGCAGATACCTGGGGACCCCCGATTACGTTTACCTCTAAAGGCAGTTATACAAGAAAAATGGGGAGAAATTGATGTGTGTAATTTTGTAAATTTTTTCTCGTAGTTTGATCCTATGGGTTTATAGAATTGTTGAAAATTTCATTTGGGGTTGTCCGGGCCTGAATCGGAGCAGATACTAGGGGACCCTAGATTACATATACCTCTGGAGGCAGCTATACAAGGAAAAGGGGAAAATTGATGTCGGCCATTTTGTGAATATTTTCTCGTAGTTTGACCCTGTGGCTTTAAAGAATTGTATAAAACTTTATTTGGGGTTGTCCGGGCCTGAATCGGTGCAGATACCAGGGGACCCCGGTTATGTATATCTCTAAATGCAGCTATACAAGGAAAATGGGAAAAAATTGAAGCAGGCCATTTTGTGGATATTTTCTCGTAGTATGACCCTATGGGTATATAGTATTGCAGAAAACTTTATTTGGGGATGTCCAGGCCTGAATCAGAGCAGATAACAGGGAACTCCCAATTACGTATACCTTTGAAAGCAGTTATATAAGAAAAACGGGAAAAAATTAAAGTGGGCCATTTTGTGGGTATTTTCACGTAATTTGATCCTATGGGTTTATAGAATTGTACAAAACTTCATTTGGGGCTGTCCGGGTCTGAATCAGAATAGATACCAAGGGACCCCCAATTACGTATTCCTCTAAAGGTAGCTATACAAGTGAACGGTGAAAAATTGAAGCGGGCTATTTTCTGGGTATATTCACGAAATTTGACCCTATGCGTTTATATAAGGCCTGAATCGGAGCAGATACCAGGGGACCCTCAATTACGTATATCTCTAAAGGCAACAATACAAGGAAAATGGGGAAATTTTGAAGTGTTCTGTTTTGTGGGTATTTTCATATAATATGACCCTATGGGTTTATATAATTGCAGAAAACTTTATTTGGGTTGTCGGGGCCTGAATTGGAGAAGATACGAGGGGACCCCTGGTTACATATACCTCTAAAGGCAGCTATACAAGGAAAATAAGGAAAAATTAAAGCTAGTCATTTTGTGGGTATTTTCATATAATTTGACCATATAGTTTATAGAATTGTAGAAAATTTCATTTGGGGTTGTCCGGGCCTGAATCGAAGCAAATACCAGACGATCCCCGGTTACGTATATCTCTAAAGGCAGCTATACAAGGAAAACATGGATAAATTGAAGTGGGTCGTTTTGTGGGTATTTTCACGTAATTTGACCCTATGGGTTTATAGAATTGTAGAAAATTTTATTTGGAGTTGTCCGAGCCTGAATCGGAGTAGATATCCCGGGGACTCCTGGTTTCGTATACCTCTAAAGGTAGGTATACAAGGAAAATGGGAAAAATTGAAGTGGGTCATTTTGTGGGTATTTTCACGTATTTTGACCCTTTGGGTTTATAAAATTGTAGAAAACTTCATTTGGGGTTGTCCAGTTCAGAATCGGAGCAGATATCAAGGGACCCCTGAATACGTATACCTCTAAAGGAAACTATACCAGGAATACAGGGAAAAATTAAAGCGGACCGTTTTGTGGGTATTTTTACGTAATTTGACCCAATGGGTTTATAGAATTGTAGAAAACATCATTTGGGGCTGTCCGGACCTCAATCGGAGCAGATACTAGGGGACCCTAGATTACATTTACCTCTGAACGCAAATATACAAGGAAAAGGGGAAAAATTGATGTCGTCCGTTTTGTGGATATTTTCTCGTAGTTTGACCTTATGAGTTTATAGAATTGCAGAAAACTTTATTTGGGGATGTCCGGGCCTGAATCGATGTAGATACTAGGGGACCTACGGTTATGTATACCTCTAAATGCAGCTATACAAGGAAAATGGGAAGAAATTGAAGCGCGCCGTTTTGTGGAAATTTTCTCGTAGTATGACCCCATGGGTATATAGAATTACAGATAACTTTATTTGGGGCTTTCCGGACCTGAATTGGAGCATATACCAGGGGATCCCCCAGTTAAATATACCTCTAAATGCATCTATACAAGGAAAACGGGAAAAAATTGAAGCGAGCCGTTTCGTGGGTATTTTCACATAATTTGACCCTATGGGTTTATAGAATCATAGAAAACTTCATTTGGGGTTGTCCGGGCCTGAATCCGAGCAGATACCCGGGGACCCCTTATTACGTTTACCTCTAAAGGCAGTTATACAAGAAAAATGGGGAGAAATTGATGTCAGACGTTTTGTGGATATTTTCTCATAGTTTGACCCTATGGGTTTATAGAATTGTAGAAAATTACGTTTGGGGCTGTCCGGGCCTAAATCAGAGCAAGTATCAGGAACCCCTGTTAAGTATACCTCTAAAGGCAGCTATACAAGGAAAATGGGAGAAAATTGAAGCGGGTTGTTTAATGGGTATTTTCACGTAATTTGACCATATAAGTTTATAGAATTGTAAGAAAACTTCATTTAGGGCTGTTCGGGCCTGAATCGAAGCAGATACCAGGGGACCCTAAGTTACGTATATCTCTAAATGCAGTTAATGGGGAAAAATTAAAACGGATCGTTTTGTGGATATTTTCTCCTAGTATGACCCTATGGGTTTATAGAATTGCAGAAAACTTTATTTGGGGTTGTCCAGGCCTGAATTGGAGAAGATACGAGGGGACCCCCGATTACATATACCTCTAAAGACAGATATACAAGGAAAATGAGGAAAAATTTAAGCGAGTCGTTTTGTGGGTAGTTTCACATAATTTGACTCTATGGGTTTATATAATTGATGAAAACTTTGTTTCGGGCTGTCTGGGCCTGAATCAGAGTAGATAACAGGGGAACCACGGTTACGTATATCTCTAATGGCAGCTATACAAGAAAAATGGGGACAAATTGAAGTGGGCCATTTTGTGGGTATTTTCACGTAATTTGAGCCTATGGGTTTATAGAATTGTAGAAAACTTCATTTGGGGCTGTCCGGGCCTGAATCAGAGGAGATACCGGGGGACCCTTGGTTACGTATATTTTTAAATGTAGATAAAAGAAAAAATGGGGGGAAAATGAAGCAGGTCGTTTTGTGGATATTTTCTCGTAGTATGACCCTATGGGTTTGTAGAATTGCAGAAAACTTTATTTGGGGCTGTCCGGGCCTGGGTTGGAGTAGATACTAGGGGACCTCAATTACATATACCTCTAAAGGTAGTTATACTAGGAAAACATGGATAAATTGAAGTGGGTCGTTTTGTGGGTATTTTCACGTAATTTGACCTATGGGTTTATAGAATTGTTTAAAACTTCATTTGGGGTTGTTCGGGCCTGAATCGGAGCAGATACTAGGGGACCCCAGATTACGTATACATCTGAAGGCATCTATACAAGGAAAATAGGGAAAAATTGAAATAGGCCATTTTGTGGATTTTTTTTCTCGTAGTTTGACCCTATGGGTTTATAGAATTGTAGAAAACTTCATTTGGGGCTGTCCGTGCTTGAATCGGAGCAGATACCAAGGGACCCTTGGTTTCGTATACCTCTAAAGGCAAGTATACAAGAAAAACGGGAAAAATTGAAGTGGGTCGTTTTGTGTGTATTTTCACGTTTTGGGTTTATAGAATTTTAGAAAACTTCATTTGGGACTGTCGGGGTCAGAATCGGAGCAGATATCAGCGGACCCTTGAATAAGTATACCTTAAAGGCAACTATACCAGGAATACGGGGAAAAATTGAAGCGGGCCGTTTTGTGGATATTTTCTTGTAATTTGACCCTATGGGTTTATAGAATTGTAGAAAACTTCATTTGGGACTGTCCGGGCCTGAATCGGAGAAGATACTAAGGGACCCCGGATTATGTATACCTTTGAAGGCAGTTATACAAGGAAAAGGGGAAAAATTGATGCTAGGCGTTTTGTGGATATTTTCTCGTAGTTTGACCCTCTGGGTTTAGAGAATTGCAGAACACTTTATTTGGGGATGTCCGGGCCTGAATCGGAGCAAATACTAAGGGACCCCGATTACTTATACCTCTAAAGGTAGCTATACAAGGAAAATGGGGAAAAATTGAAGCAGGTCGTATTGTGGGTATTTTCACATAATTTGACCTTATCGGTTTATAAAATTGTAGAAAACTTGATTTGGGGCTGTCCGGGCCTGAATCGGAGCAGATATCAGGGGTCCTCTGGTTACATATATATCTAAAGGCAGCTATACAAGGAAAATGGGGAAAAAATGAAGTGGACCGTTTTGTGGGTATTTTCACGTAATTTGACCCTATGGGTTTATATAATCGTAGAAAACTTCATTAGGGGCTGTCTAGGTCTGAATCGGAGCAGATATCAGGGGACCCCCGATTACGTATACCTCTAAAGGCAGCTATACCAGGAAAACGGGGGGGGGGGGGGGGACGGAGCAGATATTAAGCATGTTCCTTCCACCGGGAACTATTCCATCTATCCCCTGCCATCCACGTAAAATGCCCAACATGCGTAGCCCATTTAAAGGTAACACCAAGTTCTAAACTACAAAGTCATTCGTTTAAAACCCCTCATGATACTTACTATTCCATACACTGAAACTGAATTAAGCTTATGCCCCGATTAACTCAAGCCTTTAATGTCTAATCTTATATTTTTAGCTTTACATGATATTTTAGGCACAAAGGCATGCATATATACATCAAATAACAAACCTTTTGTGTTGTAATGTTATGCATTATCTACATGACCTCTTAACTAGGACTCTTTTGTCTTTAAAATTTCTTGTAATTTAACTTAGATGTTTTAGTCAAGAGTTTGTAGTTCCAGATATAAAAATAACTATAAAATAGAACTTGGAAGAAGATCAACTTGATCATGTCCCAGGAATGAATTAAGAAGAACAATGTGAAATAATGGAGTTGCAAATTGGAGATATAAAATACTCTAACGCAAAATTCGAGAAGTCTAAAAATGCCTTGTAGAGAAGTTCAAATTCGAGAAGTCAAGAATGAGCTGGTGTGAGAAGTCAAGCTAACTAATTTGAGAAGTCTCAATTAGAGAAGTCAAGCTAACTAATTCGAGAAGTCTTAGTTAGAAAAGTCAGAATGACTCATTCTAGAAGTACACATGTTGACAAGTCTACAAAACTAATTCGAGAAGTCTACATGTCCACAAGTCTTTAAAACTAATTTGAGAAGTCTACATATATATCAACAAGTCTATTATTCGATTTATCCACTTTTTGATCTAGTATATCTCAGAGTTCTTGAATTGGGGACTAGCCAAATGTTAAGTTCACAACAGGCAAACTCTAGATGATTTCTGAAGATAAAGATCAACAAACCCTGTATACCTGTAGTGGTCCAAATATTACAGTGTATACATGACAAGCTTACAATGAAGCTTAAGGAGAAATTTAAGGAAAAAACAAATTAGGAAATTGGATCAACTCAATACAAGGACATGAACATCATAATATTTTTAGTATAAACAAAGTTTGATATCAAAATTTTCTTATTCAAAAGTATATTTCATCTGTAAAATGGTGAGTTATGTACCGTTTATATAAGCATACGAGGGATTTTATGCATAACTTTGGTAGTCTCAAGACCGCCAAAACAATCTCAAATGTCGAATCTAATATTTTTAAAAACAAACGATCAAGATTTTATAATATAAAAATGAAATTATTATCTAAAAAGGATATAAGTTAAAAAAAATTGTAATAGAAAGTTTGGTCTTAGTAGTGCCAAAACAATCTTAACCGTTGAATCTAATATTTTTTAAAATAAATAATCAAGATTTTATCATATAAAAAAGAAATTACTATCTAAAAATGATATAAGTTAAGAAAAATTGTATTAGATTTGGATTTTTCAAAAGTCTAACTAAAAAATAGTTATGATTTTCCATTTTTTGATTTTTTTATTAAAAAAAAATTCTTACATTTAATAGTGTCATAATTAGTCATTACTTACACATATTAAATTTACTTTATTTTATTTTTATAAAATCTTAGCAAATTTTATTTGATTATCAGAACTATTATTTCAATATAAGTATCGATTATATATAGAAAATTAAAATTATTTTTAATGAATTCAAACATTCAAGATCATTACCAACTTATTTTTCAGCGACCATAGACAAACCACCTTAATTTTTCGAGAAATATTTTATTGAATCGTGATAAATGATGGGAGAGTATTAATTTTTTGATTAATATCTATAAGTTGTACACAACTAATTTTTTTATAAGTGGATGTTAAAATCGTTATAAATTTGCAAAGTATATAGATTTTTCGGTTAACATCCAGATATTGTACACAAGTAATATCGAACAGGTTTTTATTATGAATAAATTATATAAAGATATGACCAACCCGACCTTCTTCTCGGCAAACTAAATCGATAAAAGTATTATACACCCATTATATCGTTATATTACATTGAAATAAATTAATATTTTAATTAAATAATTTATTGCATAATAACTCAATATAGGTGTTGTGGATTAAAAAATGTGCTTGTATATTAATTGCTAGGAGTTATGAGCTTTTAAGCTTTAATGGCTGCACTTGTGTTTCGAGACTAAATCGGTCCTCACAAGATGCCTACGTATCTCAATTAATGTTGAGAATCAAGCCAAAGATGTAGTTCTGATTGAAGGATCAGGGACCTTATATAGGCGTCTGGAGCCTAGTATTTATGGTATGTTTAGGAGTCTTAGCGAATAAGTCTCCTTTTTGATATTGGATAAACATTGTATTTCTTGCAGGATAAGTCTTTTCCTTGTTGATAAAGGCTGTGACTCATTATTTCTTTTTGATTGGGATTCTGGATCCTTCTTTGACGAATTTACCATATTTTGGCCTTCTTTCCTGAGCTGTATATTTCCCTTATTTATTAATTATGAAATTAATAAATAATCAGGGTTTCGGGCCTTAAATATTGGGTCGTGTTCTTGGACCAATTCGGGTCTAATTAATATGTCATTAATTATATTTTTATTCTTATATTTCAGCCCATATCATTTGCCCCCCAACTTCTAGGAAAATTTCTCTTGGATTATCGTAGAAGTTATTTTATTCGGGAGTTACGAAATTTTCTTTCGTATCGTGGCTTGGTTTTATGAACATATAGCTCTAAACCAATTTTTGTAATTTTTCCAAAATAGGAATCGGGATTTTTTATCAATTTTTGAATTTTCAGTTCATTTTCGACCAAGATCCTTGTCGAATTCGACCTCAACTTTAGCTCCTGGTCGAACTCCTTCGACCAGGATTCTGGTCGAACTATGCTTTGAATTTGCCTCCTGGTCGAATGGTTTCGACCAGGTTTCTAGTCGAAGTTTATTGCCGTTTCTCCTCCTGGTCGAGTGATTTCGACCAGGATTCTAGTCGAATCTTAATGCCATTTCTCCTCCTGGTCGAATGATTTTGACCAGGATTCCAGTCGAAGCCTAATGCAACTTTAGGACTTGGTCGAATGTTTTCGACCAAGATTCCAGTCGAATTTAGGTATTGTTTCAGGCCCTGGTAGGATTCTAGTCGAAGATGTGCTTCATTTTGGGCCCTGTTCGAACTCATTCGACCAGGATTCTGGTCGAATACTTGGTTCATTTCGGACTTTTTTCGAACTCATTCGATTAGGATTTTGGTCGAATATTTGGTTCGTTTCAGGCTTTTTAAGGCCCACATATATTGGGCTCAATTTGGGCCTAAGGCCTTTATTTAGCAATTGGGCCTCCAACTTTTTATTTAGCAATTGGGCCTTCAGCTTTTTATTGGGCCTTTAGCCTTTATTGGGCCTTTAGCCTTTTACGATCTATACCGGCTAATGCCGGTTGTCCTTCCTTCAACCGGCCCATTGATCGGCTGTCATCCCTATAAAAGGGTGAATTCTCAGTTGTTTCCATTCATTCCTCACTTTCTATTTTCTCAAAGATACTCTGATAAATTTTCTCCAAAATTCTCTCTAAGTAGCTCTGCTAGGGTTCTGTCACAAGGCGATTCCCGGCGAGATTTTCCGTTGAATCTCACCGTTTTCTGGGTTTTTTGCTTGAAGATTTGAAGAATTCTTTGAAGATTCTGGGCTTTCTTTGAAGATTTCTGGGTATTCTTTTGAAGATTTGAAGGTTTTCTTTGAAGATTTGAAGATTTCTTTAAAGATTTGAAGATTTTCTGGGTTTAATGGCTGACCGCGCTTCCCAACGCTTGCAAAAGATGAATTCTGCATCCAAACGAGGTACCCCCCATTCCAATTCGTTCTAAATACATGTCTTTGCATGATATGATCAATGAACGTGGGGATGAATACCCGTCTGTGTGACGCCCCCAAATCCGGGGTCAGGGAATTTGGTCGTCACGCTAAAATCTCACTCTAAAACAACCTGTTAAAACTTAAACCAATTCAAATATAACATCTACGACCCCAACTCTACCAAGAATCTTTTAGGCTATAGTGCTAGAAACAAGAATCCAAAATTTACTAAACTTTAACTTCCTTTTACAACCATACTCTTTGCACAATTTCTATAACACTAGTATAACTTCGATAAGATGTATACCAGACAAACTAATCTTATACAATATAGTATTTAATAGAAATCAACTTTATACCATAACCTTACACTAGATCCCAATGCTCTGCATCAACTCGTCTTCCCAACGTCATCTTGACTCTTCTCGTTCCACAGTCATATAATTTAATACTGTCAATCTACCTTACACCGGGAGGCTTAAAAGTTGAAACCAGCAATATGAGCGGAGACATCCACTCGCTTTACTGAAATATCAAGGGTAACACGCAAGAGTGAGCAAAAGAAGCTCAACAAGTATATAATACTGCACAAGATAAAATAATGATGCAACAATATCTGCAAAGAAATCAACTCAACTGGCAAAATGAACAACAATATTTGTATCAAACTTTAAATTAGAATTGGATTTTTACTATGACGCAACGAGTTAAAGTGGATGATCAGTCACACTAAAACTCCGGATCATACCCTACGGTATGTCCAAATACTGAACTCGATCCAAGGCCACATTGGCCACATAATAATATTCATACTCTGACTGGCGTCTGCAGTCCTTAAAACATTTCATTTTAATAAAAACTTCCAATTCCAATATAGTATTCAGATTAGGTGTCGGAACAATCGACTACCTGATTAACTCAAATTAATGCTTTCAACTGTCTGATTCAGATTATCAAACTAGGTTAGGTTAAAACAAGTACATATGAATTAGGTTTCCAATGATAAAGAACCAGGATTAAATCTCGTAACCACAAGATACTGCAGGATATGAATTATGAACCGAAATAGAACTGTCAAGTTATAAATAAATAGGTTGTCTCAATCACAGGATGAGAATAGGAACTGGTTATGCAACAAGTAATTAAATGAAAATTGAAAACAGGAATCTTGATACGATACTCTGAACAAAAGAGTACGAGTTAGTAAACTTGCCTTTGGTCCTTCGTTATTACGTAAAGCTGAAGTACTATGATTCTCATCTTCTTCTATCTTATGTCATCACAATTCTCTATTCTGATAACTCTTGGTTCCGATGCATATGCGGTTGCTACGAGTCTGCACTACCAAGATCGTGCCCGCCCAACTATTCACTAGTTATATATAAGATATACTTTAGCCTTCAGACTCAACTCTACTTAATATAAATGTTTATAAACTTAAGAGAATATATTTTCTACGGAAAATTGGGCATGACCTATTCGTAAATTGGACGTTGTCCTACTTTAAAACACCAAAATTTTCTAACTCAATCATCCACAGCCAATCCACAATTTATTCAATACTTCAATCATCTGCCTTGACTTGCAGTAAACATATAAGAAAATAATTCTGCATTGACTTGCAGTAAACATATAAGAAAATAATTCTGCATTGACTTGCAGTAAACATATAAGAAAATAATTCTGCATTGACTTGCAGTAAACATATAAGAAAATAATTCTGCATTGACTTGTAGTAAACATATAAGAAAATAATTCTGCATTGACTTGCAGTAAACATATAAGAAAATAATTCTGCATTGACCTGCAGTAAACATATAAAAAAATAATTCTGCATTGACTTGTAGTAAACATATAAGAAAATAATTCTGTATTGACTTGCAGGTACTTTATCCAGAAATAAACCATCTCGTACAACATTTATCACGTACCAAGTCAAATAACTAATTCACATAATTTCATATACTTCACGTAATACATAGCACATGTTTTATTCACGTAACCATTTAAACTAGCATATCATATCATATACAATTGCCAAATAATAATCATTTAATAGTCCTGTCGGAAATTCGGCAGCACTTACTCTATTTATATAACAACCCACCTGTTTTAAACTAATACCAACAATCAAGAATCAAATTACAACTAACATATTCATATAACTTAACTTAATCAACCTGAACTCACAACTATAAAATAACATACTCAACTCGATATACCATTTAAACACATAGAAATTATCAGCTCATATGCCATTATACGATACCAAACTTATTAACATACTATCGGAATTAAAATCAGATTTAACTAGTTAGAAATATGGACAATTTATAGCATAAAGATAAACTCAGATGAAAACGTGTAAAACATAAAAATTGTAGAAACTCCGAGACCTTTCCAGAATGGTAAGGCTCGTTAAAAATGAGCAAGTAACGAGTTCAGAAACTTTAAAACAGGCTGCTGCAAAAGCAGACCCAACACTGTTCACACAAGTAATACAACATTCGAGACTCAAAAATCAAATAATTTGTTGATGGAATGTAAACGATAATTGTAAAGCTTGAAAATATCTTTTCATATTGATATAACTAATCAACATATAACTGCACATATCATTTAATCACGCATTTGTATTTACGTATAGAATACAAGACATAAACAATCATTCATACTTTAAATTCGATTCACTTGTTCAAATAGAATTAATCAAAATCAACCAATTCAATAAATCAAGCAATTAATCAAATCAGGTAAATAATAAAACAATTTTTGGAAATATTAATTAAATTTGATTTAAAATTAATCAAGATTAAATAATAATTAATTAATAAAATTCACCAATTAACTACTCAGTTAATTGATCAATTACATCAATTACATTATTATTTAAAACCGATTAAAAATAATCAAATCTAATTATTCCACAAGATACCAATAATAAAATACAAATAATAAGTATATAAATTTTTACAAAATTTCGGCATGACCCGTTCGTAAATAGGACTAGCCAAAATTTTGCATGTGCTATGGTGCGCCCCCAGTCACAGGACGGACAACACAGTACAACACGACAACAACCTGTATATTCAATCACTTAACAAACTACAATAATCTTCAACACCCAGCGAACTTTAACAAAATCTTAAAGTTCACAATTTAACAAAATAAACCAACACGAATATCAAAATCAAATCTTTACACTAAAACCACTCCACAATAATTAACATTTATAAAAACGGGACTAACGAATATTATACTTACCAATAATTTACTCACTAAATCAACTTGTACTAACTCCAAAATTAAATAGTGCCATCGAGAATTAAACGCCACAACAATACACCAACACTTGATTAGAAATTTACAATCACAAAAATCTCAACTAACAATTTAATTTCAAATCTATTTCAAATAAAACAAAACGCCACCACTTACATACATAAACTATAATTCGCATGGATTATCACAAAAAGAACAATTAAAATAGAAATTAAATTTTTCTTACTCTCCGAAACAAAAAAAACGAATTATTAATTTATACCCAAGTAAGAAAATGAATTATTAACTGATTTATACCAAAAACGTTTTCACAAATGACACAAATTAATAAAAACGAATTATGTAATTATCACATAATCAATAAACAAAACGAGTTTATAAATACACACATAAATAAAAAAAAACGAAATCCAAATTACATATAACTATTAACAAAAAAAACGGATTATTAACTGAGCTTTTGATTTATACCCACAAAGATTCACAATCGGGAAGAAGTACTGGCCGGAAAATGGCGGTGGAGGGCGGCGGCAGCGATTGGCGCAGGCGGCGCGCGAAGAAGGACGGGGGGGGGGGGGGGGTGGGGGTTGTTTTTGCTTTTATCCAATTTTCTTTCTTATCTCTTTCTTTTCTTTCTCTTTCTTTTCTTTTGTTTTGTTTTTGTGTGCCTGAGCGTGAGTCTGTGTATATATAAATTAATTAGTTTAGTATATTTAGGAGATAAGGTTAGGTAGTAACCTTAAATAACCCAACCGACTGCATCTAATGCTATTTAGCCCGGTACTGAACGATCTTTAACGAACGAAAACTCTAAAAATAAATATACTTGATAATAAAAAATAAAAAATTCGACCACTAAAATATATTTAGCACGAAATTATAACTTCCACCGCAAAGGTCAACTAATTCCAACCTGCTTGGCATACTTCCAAGATTATTTGAGATAATCAGATTCATGATATTTTGAAGTGAAAAGATGTCGTATCATAACGAATGTCCCACAATTGTGGTTATTGAGTTACAAATTTCAAAGCAAACATTTTTGAAATAAAAGAATTACTGAGAGACCAATATGATCAGATGAACCAATGTTGCGTGTCTTAGTTAAGACATTACTAAAGGTAATTAACCTTCTTGTGTTGCACAACACACAAGGGATGGCGTCCCATCAAACTTCTATCACACAGACAGATAGTCCTTGTGTCCCCTATAAATAGGGTTGTTCGTCTCAGTTAGAGTAGAGAAATATAAAATGAGTCTAAAGTCAAATTAACAATTAAAGCCTTTTGATGAGAAATTCTCAAATACACCCCTGGATTACAACTGAACAGATTCCAAAGGTACTACTTCCGGAGAAAAGAATAACCAGAAAAGAAATTACTGGCACAATACGAGGAAATGATGATTTATCAATAATAGAGTTATTCACTATTGAAGAAAATTAGAAATTCAAATATCAACACTTGACAGGGTTTTAGAAATCTGAAAAAAAAATAGGCATCAATATAGCCTTTAGCACATTTGAAACCCAATAACAGGTGAACACAATATCAAATATAAATTCAGAAGGCGGAATATTTTCACAGACAAAAGTCTTACTTAAAGGACTGTTAAATAATTTATTAAGAAGGAAGGTATTGCCAAGGTCTTCAGGTATGTCTTCTTTATCAGCTCCTCTGATGGCTCGTCATTCGATTCTAAGTTCTTCTGCTACACGTCCTAAGGTTATCGATATCATACGTCATCTTCGACCCGCGATAGTCTCTGAAGATTCCACCACCTACATCTACAGTCGCAAGGATTTCCATCTAGCTCAGCTCTACTATCTCAAACGAATACCATATCTTAAATTACTCGTTGGTACTATATCCAATAGTCCAACACGAACTCTACATGAGCTCTGACGTTCTTTCTTAACTATACACACACCTACACACTCTCGTTTCTAGTTTACTATAACCCCGCTCGGATACCAACTGTGACGCCCCCAAATCCGGGGTCAGGGAATTTGGTCGTCACGCTAAAATCTCACTCTAAAACAACCTGTTAAAACTTAAACCAATTCAAATATAACATCTGCGACCCCAACTCTACCAAGAATATTTTAGGCTATAGTGCTAGAAACAAGAATCCAAAATTTACTAAACTTTAACTTCCTTTTACAACAATACTATTTGCACAATTTCTATAACACTAGTATAACTTCGATAAGATGTATACCAGGCAAACTAATCTTATACAATATAGTATTTAATTGAAATCAACTTTATACAATAACCTTACACTAGATCCCAATGCTCTGCATCAACTCGTCTTCCCAACGTCATCTTGACTCTTCTCATTCCACAGTCATACAATTTAATACTGGCAATCTACCTTACACTGGGAGGTTTAAAAGTTGAAACCAGCAAATATGAGCGGAGACATCCACTCGCTTTACTGAAATATCAAGGGTAACAAGCAAGAGTGAGCAAAAGAAGCTCAACAAGTATATAATACTGCACAAGATAAAATAATGATGCAACAATATCTGCAAAGAAATCAACTCAACTGGCAAAATGAACAACAATATTTGTATCAAACTTTAAATTAGAATTGGATTTTTACTATGACGCAACGAGTTAAAGTGGATGATCAGTAACACTAAAACTCCGGATCATACCCTACGGTATGTCCAAATACTAAACTCGGTCCAAGGCCACATTGGCCACATAATAATATTCATACTCTGACTGGCGTCTGCAGTCCTTAAAACATTTTATTTAAATAAAAAACTTCCAATTCCAATCTAGTACTCAGATTAGGTGTCGGAACAATCGACTACCTGGTTAACTCAAATTAATGCTTTCAACTGTCTGATTCAGATTATCAAACTAGGTTAGGTTAAAACAAGTACATATGAATTAGGTTTCCAATGATAAAGAACCAGGATTAAATCTGGTAATAACAAGATACTGCAGGATATGAATTATGAACCGAAATAGAACTATCAAGTTAAAAATAAATAGGTTGTCTCAATCACAGGATGATAATAGGAACTGGTTATGCAACAAGTAATTAAATGAAAATTGAAAACAGGAATCTTGATACGATACTCTGAACAAAAGAGTACGAGTTAGTAAACTTGCCTTTGGTCCTTCGTTATTACGTAAAGCTGAAGTACTATGATTCTCATCTTCTTCTATCTTATGTCATCACAATTCTCTATTATGATAACTCTTGGTTCCGATGCATATGCGGTTGCTACGAGTCTGCACTACCGAGATCGTGCCCGCCCAACTATTCACTAGTTAAATATAAGATATACTTTAGCCTTCAGACTCAACTCTACTTAATATAAAAGTTTATAAACTTAAGAGAATATATTTTCTACGGAAAATTGGGCATGACCTATTCGTAAAGTGGACGTTGTCCTACTTTAAAACACCAAAATTTCCTAACTCAATCATCCACAACCAATCCACAATTTATTCAATACTTCAATCATCTGCCTTGACTTGCAGTAAACATATAAGAAAATAATTCTGCATTGACTTGCAGTAAACATATAAGAAAATAATTCTGCATTGACTTGCAGTAAACATATAAGAAAATAATTCTGCATTGACTTGCAGTAAACATATAAGAAAATAATTCTGCATTGACTTGCAGTAAACATATAAGAAAATAATTATGCATTGACATGTAGTAAACATCTAAGAAAATAATTCTGCATTGACTTCCAGTAAACATGTAAGAAAATAATTCTGCATTGACTTACAGTAAACATATAAGAAAATAAGTTTGCATTGACTTGCGGTAAACATATAAGAAAATAATTCTGTATTGACTTGCAGTTACTTTATCCAGAAATAAACCATCTCGTACAACATTTATCACGTACCAAGTCAAATAACTAATTCACATAATTTCATATACTTCACGTAATACATATTACATGTTTTATTCACGTAACCATTTAAACTAGCATATCATATCATATACAATTGCCAAATAATAATCATTTAATAGTCCTGTCGGAAATTCGGCAGCACTTACTCTATTTATATAACAACCCACCTGTTTTAAACTAATACCAACAATCAAGAATCAAATTACAACTAACATATTCATATAACTTAACTTAATCAACCTGAACTCACAACTATAAAATAACATACTCAACTCGATATACCATTTAAACACATAGAAATTATCAGCTCATATGCCATTATACGATACCGAACTTATTATCATACTACCGGAATTAAAATCAGATTTAACTAGTTAGAAATATGGACAGTTTATAGCATAAAGATAAACTCAGATGAAAACGTGTAAAAGATAAAAATTGTAGAAACTCCGAGACCTTTCTAGAATGGTAAGGCTCGTTAAAAATGAGCAAGTAACGAGTTCAGAAACTTTAAAACAGGCTGCTGCAGAAGCAGACCCAGCACTGTTCACACAAGTAATACAACATTCGAGACTCCAAAATCAAATAATTTGTTGATGGAATGTAAACGATAATTGTAAAGCTTGAAAATATCTTTTCATATTGATAGAACTAATCAACATATAACTGCACATATCATTTAATCACGCATTTATATTTACGTATAGAATACAAGACATAAACAATCATTCATACTTTAAATCTGATTCACTAGTTCAAATAGAATTAATCAAAATCAACCAATTCAATAAATCAAGCAATTAATCAAATCAGGTAAATAATAAAACAATTTTTGGAAATATTAATTAAATTTGATTTAAAATTAATCAAGATTAAATAATAATTAATTAATAAAATTCACCAATTAACTACTCAGTTAATTGATCAATTACATCAATTACATTATTATTTAAAACCGATTAAAAATAATCAAATCTAATTATTCCACAAGATACCAATTATAAAATACAAATAATAAGTATATAAATTTTTACAAAATTTCGGCATGACCCGTTCGTAAATAGGACTAGCCAAAATTTAGCATGTGCTATGTTGCGCCCCAAGTCACAGGACGGACAACACAGTACAACACGACAACAACCTGTATATTCAATCACTTAACAAACTACAATAATCTTCAACAGCCAGCGAACTTTAACAAAATCTTAAAGTTCACAATTTAACAAAATAAACCAACACGAATATCAAAATCAAATCTTTACACTAAAACCACTCCACAATAATTAACATTTATAAAAACGGGACTAACGAATATTATACTTACCAATAATTTACTCACTAAATCAACTTGTACTAACTCCAAAATTAAATAGTGCCATCGAGAATTAAACGCCACAACAATACACCAACACTTGATTAGAAATTTACAATCACAAAAATCTCAACTAACAATTTAATTTCAACTCTATTTCAAATAAAACAAAACGCCACCACTTACATACATAAACTATAATTCGCATGGATTATCACAAAAAGAACAATTAAAATAGAAATTAAATTTTTCTTACTCTCCGAAACAAAAAAAAAAAGAATTATTAATTTATACCCAAGTAAGAAAACGAATTATTAACTGATTTATACCAAAAACGTTTTCACAAATGACACAAATTAATAAAAACGAATTATGTAATTATCACATAATCAATAAACAAAACGAGTTTATAAATACACACATAAATAAAAAAAACGAAATCCAAATTACATATAACTATTAACAAAAAAAACGGATTATTAACTGAGGTTTTGATTTATACCCACAAAGATTCACAATCGGGAAGAAGTACTGGCCGGAAAATGGCGGTGGAGGGCGGCGGCAGCGATTGGCGCAGGCGGCGCGCGAAGAAGGACGGGGGGGTTGTTTTTGCTTTTATCCAATTTTCTTTCTTATCTCTTTCTTTTCTTTCTCTTTCTTTTCTTTTGTTTTGTTTTTGTGTGCCTGAGCGTGAGTCTGTGTATATATATATTTAGTAATTAGTTTAGTATATTTAGGAGATAAGGTTAGGTAGTAACCTTAAATAACCCAACCGACTGCATCTAATGCTATTTAGCCCGGTACTGAACGATCTTTAACGAACGAAAACTCTAAAAATAAATATACTTGATAATAAAAAATAAAAAATTCGACCACTAAAATATATTTAGCACGAAATTATAACTTCCACCGCAAAGGTCAACTAATTCCAACCTGCTTGGCATACTTCCAAGATTATTTGAGATAATCAGATTCATGATATTTTGAAGTGAAAAGATGTCGTATCATAACGAATGTCCCACAATTGTGGTTATTGAGTTACAAATTTCAAAGCAAACATTTTTGAAATAAAAGAATTACTGAGAGACCAATATGATCAGATGAACCAATGTTGCGTGTCTTAGTTAAGACATTACTAAAGGTAATTAACCTTCTTGTGTTGCACAACACACAAGGGATGGCGTCCCATCAAACTTCTATCACACAGACATATAGTCCTTGTGTCCCCTATAAATAGGGTTGTTCGTCTCAGTTAGAGTAGAGAAATATAAAATGAGTCTAAAGTCAAATTAACAATTAAAGCCTTTTGATGAGAAATTCTCAAATACACCCCTGGATTACAACTGAACAGATTCCAAAGGTACAACTTCCGGAGAAAAGAATAACCAGAAAAGAAATTAATGGCACAATACGAGGAAATGATGATTTATCAATAATAGAGTTATTCACTATTGAAGAAAATTAGAAATTCAAATATCAACACTTGACAGGGTTTTAGAAATCTGAAAAAAAATAGGCATCAATATAGCCTTTAGCACATTTGAAACCCAATAACAGGTGAACACAATATCAAATATAAATTCAGAAGGCGGAATATTTTCACAGACAAAAGTCTTACTTAAAGGACTGTTAAATAATTTATTAAGAAGGAAGGTATTGCCAAGGTCTTCAGGTATGTCTTCTTTATCAGCTCCTCTGATGGCTCTGTTGGATTTCGGGGCAACAAACGCAGCGAAAAACAGTCGTAAAACAATAAAAATTCCGAAACCCTAACCCTAGGATTCGTGTACAAGACATGGCTGATTATGGAGAAACGAAATCATACTTTAAAGAGCTTTAAAGTTCGGAAAGATGGAGGTCCTTGTTGTAATCACCACACAGCCCTTGTCTAAGATCTGCGTCGCCAAAGTCGTCCACACGAACGCTCGATCGTCCAACGATCAACGGAGTTCGGTACTAGCCGAAAAACTGCCCCTCTCTCTCTCTCTCTCTAGCCTCTCTTAATGGAGAACTGCTAGGGTTTTCTTTAATTCGAAATTGCAGAAAAAATCATACCTCAATAATACATCATAATGTATTTATATGAGATAGAGGATTGGGCCAAAACCCTAAATCCGTTTTTGGGCTTCTTAAAACCCAATCTGATTTTGGTTTTAGTATTAAATTCGAAATTCTATTTAATTAAGACCATCTCAATTAAATGACTAATTTCGAAAATAATCAGTTAATATTAAATTCGAATTCTGATTTAATTAAGACCAGCTCAATTAAATAACTAATTTCAAATTTAATCATTTAATTTAAATTCATAATTTAAATTAAAACTCCATTTAAAACGTTCTAAGTGTGTGACCCTTTAGGTTATTATTTCGTTGGCAATAATTTTATTCTTAAATAAAATTATAAACAATGAGCGGCATCTAGTAATACATCATTGCTCCCCAAGAAATAATAATAAATGGTGATCCAATTAAACCTTTCGTGACTAATGTTTCCGTGTAATATAATCCCTTTAACCAAATATTATAGATTAAACTCGAGGCATGTTATTAGTCATCCTCTTCAACATTTAATCCAGGTTTCCTTGATCAATGAGTAGACTATTAAAACAAATCAATA
Source organism: Heracleum sosnowskyi (assembly GCA_030848705.1). Lineage (NCBI taxonomy): Eukaryota > Viridiplantae > Streptophyta > Magnoliopsida > Apiales > Apiaceae > Heracleum > Heracleum sosnowskyi. The sequence goes on along the minus strand of CM061238.1, from coordinate 53,957,944 downwards.
TTTGAGCATGGCCATGCATTTTCATAGTCTCACTCAATCAAGAGACCAATAATATCTCTCCTAATAATAGGAGGGTTAAATCCTATATCTATCATTCATATTTCTCATACGACTCATAATATACCCGATGTCCACTTTTATCATCACCCGGTCAAAGGTAACTTTTAATGTAATCAAAGTATATTAATCCTCGTATAGAAATATAATGATCTCAAGTCTAAGGATCATTACACCATTATCACTGTGAGCTATTCTAATGACTTTATTACCATGTAGAATCTCACTGTGGGTCTATCCGGTGCCATGTAGAATATTACATGCACCTATGTTCTTGACTTTAGTATCATTATACCTATGACCAATGAGATGTGGTCATTTAGTCAATGAACATACTAATCTTTATGCATCATAATTGTCCTAATTTATAATGCTTAATTAGGGATAATTTAGGAATATAAACACTATTCATATAATCTCATTTTTAAGTCACATACTTAAAGATATAGAATACGTGTTCAATATTCCAAGGACATTTATTACTCTAACATTAATATCACAGTAAATAAAGACATAATAATTGTTGTCGAATAATCAATAGAACATAATCATTATTAAATAACAAAATAGTGTTTCCCAGAAGTACAATTGTATTGTCTCTAGGGCACTAACACTAACAATCTCCCACTTGCACTAGAGCCAATCACCCATGTATCTAATACCCATGGAACTAGTGTGACATTCGTGCTTCTGCTGCGACAAAGCCTTAGTCAGTGGGTCCGCAACGTTATCATTAGTATGCACTTTACATATATGTATATCCCCTCTATTATTTATTTCTCTAATGAGGTGATATCTCCTAAGTATATGCTTTGCCTTGGAATGAGATCTTGGTTCCTTAGCCTGCGCAATGGCTCCATTATTATCGCAATATAGATCAATTGGGTCTGCGATCGATGGAACCACTCCAAGTCCCGTAATAAAATTCCGAATCCAAACAGCCTCTTTGGCTGCTTCACTGGCTGCAATATACTCAGCTTCCATTGTAGAATCAGCTACTGTTTCTTGCTTTGAACTCTTCCAGCTTACAGCACCTCCATTTAGGCAAAACACAAATCCAGACTGAGACACAGTGTCGTCCTTATCTGTCTGGAAACTAGCATCAGTGTAACCTCTTACAACTAGTTTCTCATCTCCTCCATATATCAAGAAAGAATCTTTAGTCCTCTTAAGGTACTTAAGAATGTTCTTGACAGTTGTCCAGTGACTTTCACCTGGATTAGACTGGTATCTACTCGTCATGCTCAAAGCATACGAGACATCGGGACGAGTACATATCATTGCATACATTATAGAACCAATTGCCGAAGCATATGGTACTTTATTCATACGGTCCTTTTCATCTGATGATTTAGGACAGTTTTCTTTTGAGATCGTTATCCCATGAGACATTGGGACATAGCCCCTTTTAGCCTCTTGCATCCCGAAACGATGCAATATCTTGTCAATGTATGTACTCTGACTTAAGCCGATCATTCTTCTGGGTCTATCTCTATAGATCCTGATCCCTAATATGTAGGATGCATCGCCTAAGTCTTTCATCGAGAAATTATTTCCCAACCAAGTTTTCACAGCCTGTAGAGAAGTAATGTCATTCCCTATTAGCAATATGTCATCTACATATAATACTAGGAATGCCACATGGCTCCCACTAACCTTCTTATAAACACACGGTTCATCCTCATTTTGTATGAAACCAAACTCTTTGACTGTTTCATCAAAACGAATGTTCAATTTCCTCGAGGCCTGCTTCAACCCATAAATGGATCGTAGTAACTTACAGACCATCCTAGCAAATTTTGGATCGAAAAAACCCTCAGGTTGTGTCATGTACACATCCTCTTCTAAGCTCCCATTTAAGAAAGCAGTCTTGACATCCATTTGCCAGATTTCATAGTCATAATAAGCTGCTATTGCAAGCAAAATCCTGATGGATTTGACCATAGCCACCGGTGAGAAAGTTTCATCATAGTCAATACCATGAATTTGCTTGAAACCTTTTGCCACTAGTCTAGCTTTGTAGGTCTGTAAATTACCATCCATGTCAGTTTTCTTCTTGAAAACCCACTTGCACTCGATGGGTTTTACCCCTTCAGGTGGTTCAACCAAAGTCCATACTTTGTTTTCATACATGGAATCCATCTCAGATTTCATGGCCTCCAGCCATCTCTCAGAATCTGGACTATTCATAGCATCTTTGTAGGTAAGAGGCTCATCATTATCTACAAGCATTACATCGCCATTTTGAGTCAGCAGAAATCCATAATATCTCTCTGGCTCATGACGAATCCTACTAGATCTACGAACGACCTGTGTTTCTTGAGCAATGTTGTCCTCAACATTTTCAGTCACATTCTGCTCATGTTCCAACTCTGGTTCAACATTAATCTGTGGTTCTCGATCCTCATCGAGATCTATTGTCCTCCCACTATTTTTCTTAGAAATTAATTCTCTTTCAAGAAACACAGCTGTTCGAGCAACAAACACTTTGTTCTCTGAAGGATTATAGAAGTAATACCCTTTTGTTTCATTTGGATATCCCACAAAATTACATTTATCTGATTTTGGTCCTAGCTTGTCTGAGGTTAAACGTTTCACAAACGCTTCGCATCCCCAAATTTTCATAAATGACACGCTATGACGTTTTTCAGTCCATATCTCATATGGTGTCTTTTGAACCGTTTTTGAAGGAACTCGGTTTAGTGTTTGTGCAGCCGTCTCTAGGGCATAGCCCCAGAAACTAATTGGAAGATCCGCTAGACTCATCATCGATCGCACCATGTCCAACAAGGTACGATTTCTCCTTTCAGATACACCATTCCACTGTGGTGTTCCAGGAGGTGTGAGTTGTGATACAATACCACACTCCTTTAAGAAATTCTTAAATTCTAAGCTTAGGTACTCACCTCCACGATCAGATCGTAGGGTTTTAATACTTCCGCCTATTTGCTTTTCCACTTCTGCCTTATACTCTTTGAATTTTTCAAATGATTCGGACTTGTTCTTCAAAAGATACACATATCCGTATCTACTAAAATCATCAGTAAAGGTTATGAAGTAGTAAAAACCACCTCTTGCCATCGTACGCATTGGACCACATACATCACTATGTATAAGCTCTAATCGTTCGGTGGCCCTTTCACCAATTCCGGTAAAAGGAGCTTTAGTCATTTCTCCAATGAGACAAGGTTCGCATTCTTCGTATGATTCAAAATCAAACTTATCCAAGTATCCATCCTTATGTAACTTGGAAATGCGTTTCTCATTTATATGGCCTAAACGACAATGCCAAAGGTATGTTTGATTTGAGTCATTAGCCTTAATACGTTTATTATTTATATTATAGACAGGAGTATCAAGATCTAGAACATATAAACCATTAAATAAACGTGCAACCCCATAGGTTACATTATTCAAACCAAAGGAACAACTATTGTTCTGAATTGTAAAGGAAAAACCTTTCTTGTCCAAACAAGAAACAGAAATAATGTTTCTGCAAATCGCAGGCACGTAAAAACAGTTTTCAAGTTCTAAAATAAGCCCTGTGGGCAATGATAAATTATAAGTCCCTACAGCCAAAGCAGCAACCTTTGCTCCATTGCCAACGCGTAGGTCGACTTCTCCTTTCGCCAAAGTCCTACTCCTTCGAAGTTCCTGCACATTTATACAAATGTGAGAACCACATCCAGTATCTAATACCCATGATGTAGAAGTAGACAAATTGACTTCTATAACATAAATACCTGAATCTGAAATCTTCACAGAATTCATCTTCTTCAAATCCTCCAAGTAAGCATGATAGTTTCTCTTCCAATGACCTGGTTTATTGCAATAGTGACAATCACCTTTTGCAGCACCTTTTGCAGCACCTTTTGTAACACCTCCTGTAGGCTTCAAAGCCTTTTTAAAAGCAGGTTTTGGATTAGCAGATTTAGATCCAATCTTCTTCTTGCCTTTCCTTTTACCCTGTTCTTTGGCATTCCCTTTATTGACCATCATAATGGCGTTAGGGGATGCCTTCTGAATATTGGTCTCAGCAGTTTTCAACATTGCCAACAATTCGGTAGGTGTCTTGTCTATCTCATTCATGATGTAATTCATTACAAACTGAGCATAGCTGTCGTTCAAAGATTGCAAGATTAGATCTATCTGGGTTTCCGTACCGATGCTGGAACCCAGAGTAGCAAGGTACTCCATATATCCAATCATCTTTAGAACATGCGGTGCAACTGGATCACGATCACCCTGTTTGCATACATACAAGGCTTTGCTTGTATCAAACCTCTCCTGACGAGCCTGTCCTTCAAACATACGTTTAAGGTGCTCAATCATCGCATAAGCATCCATATGCTCATGTTGTTTCTGAAGCTCGGGACTCATAGTCGCAAGCATAAGACAGGTAACATCTGTGTCATCATCGATATGTTTCTGATAAACATTCTGTTGATCAACCGATGCACCTTCTGGCAGAGGTTCAGGGCGAGGAATATCAATGACATGGAGCTTTCGCTCTTGCCCGAGGACAATCCTCAAATTCCTTTGCCAGTCTAGGAAGTTTGTTCCTGTCAGCTTGTCCTTCTCAAGGACTGATCGTACAGAGAAGTTATTTGAGTTATGTGCCATTAAATATCTACAATGTTAAAAATGCATAAAATAAGTTAGTCTGCGGATTATATAGATAATGTTCAAGTGATTATTCATATATATATATATTCATAATATATATCACCCACTATTTTATCAAATTAATAGCCCTATCTATCAATTCGGAAAAGTTTCTTTAAACCTTTCTAGCGAGCCAAGATCCATATTTCATCATGCTTAAGGTCAGCTTTGGCTTTACTCCAAAAACACAATTATTTAGGTAGACAACTTTTGTCAATTATATCTTATATAACTCTTGGATAGTTTGGTAGAACAACAATTGTACGTATTTATCCAATAAATCTTACCAAACTCCATGCCTCTAAGTTCACAATCCTATTGTGGTAACATAGTTAAGTCTAACCCAATAGTCTAACATATAAGTATCACATTTACTTCATCACGCCTTACCACGATAGATTGGAGTGCTTCGCTTTGGCGAACCCACTATTTCTCGATCTAGGTCTTGACGAGTGTTGCTCATTGGAAGGCATCTAAGTGACTTAATATTTTAAATTTAGGGATTTTATTAAAACGACCATGATCCCATCATCAAGAGATTCCCAATTTTTCCTTGAACTAAGTATTTCAATTCAAAGTTCATCAATGGTTTGATTTCCAGTCCAGCGGAGGAGTCACAGTGGTCTCACTTAAAATCCACCTTTCTTACAAGCGCTGCTTGTATTTTTTGTCAAAATCGCCCCATATCAAAAAATTGAAAATTCACACTTATTTCCGTGTTTCATAAACACAGGAATCTCATGTTCGTTTTGTTCAATTTTAAAATCTTGAATCGTTACAGATTTTATCTTGTTTAGCAGTCATGGCATGGGTGATGTATCTAATACATACATTAATACATGATTAATCTAATTAAGTCATGCATCACATTGTATCCTACACATGCAATCATACATCAATATGTAAAGTGCAGTATGTAACCGTGCTTGGTTATGGCCTTTATCCTATATGATCCTTTCAAGCTAATGAAAGGATCAAAGGTCAATCTATGGTGAAAAATATAAATACAATTACATGTCTTCATTCTCCTTGTTCCCTTGAATGCACCTCTTCTTTGATCGTCCTTCAATCTTCAAGTACATTACATTGAACAATTGAATCCAACCTATACTTATGTACTTACATAATAAAACTCGATTTACATTCGAGGTTAAACAATTACAAGAATGAAGAAAACGACATGCAAGGCGTATTTATAAAACCATTAAACTACGGGTCTTAAGGCCATAACCAGCACCATGCTCAAATACTCAATTACGAACAAAAAAATAATAAAGCGGGGGTCCGGGGGCGACAGCCCCCTGGCAGGGTCCAAGGGGCGGCAGCCCCTGGCTGGGGTCAGCTTGGAAATTTTTTTATTCCGGAAGACTAGTGCTATGCAAAAATCATCGATTTCGGAATCTCATATCATATCTTATAGTCTCTGCCGCCACTGCATCATATACAGTTCCGGAAGCATGTATCATATACATACAGACATATCCCAGTTTGCAGATCGTGTCCAAACATGATCTGTCTCACAGTTTATATCCCTATATAAACCAGACAACATGCATAACAATCATCGCATATTAATCAGTCATATCAATATATTAAGCATAAGAGTATCATATATAAGCGATATAACATATTATAATCGATATATCTCATAACTGTATCAAGGCAGATTCATAAAACATGCATACATGCATCGAATACAGTAAACACATAACCAAATCAGCCCCTTATACACGTACCTCTGATTCCATTTTTGGGTTTCGGGGCAACAAACGCAGCGAAAAACAGTCGTAAAACAATAAAAATTCTGAAACCCTAACCCTAGGATCCGTGTACAAGACATGGCTGATTATGGAGAAACGAAATCATACTTTAAAGAGCTTTAAAGTTCGGAAAGATGGAGGTCCTTGTTGTAATCACCACACAGCCCTTGTCTAAGATCTGCGTCGCCAAAGTCGTCCACACGAACGCTCGATCGTCCAACGATCAACGGAGTTCGGTACTAGCCGAAAAACTGCCCCTCTCTCCCTCTCTCTCTAGCCTCTCTTAATGCAGAGCTGCTAGGGTTTTCTTTAATTCGAAATTGCAGAAAAAATCATACCTCAATAATACATCATAATGTATTTATATGAGATAGAGGATTGGGCCAAAACCCTAAATCCGTTTTTGGGCTTCTTAAAACCCAATCTGATTTTGGTTTTAGTATTAAATTCGAAATTCTATTTAATTAAGACCATCTCAATTAAATGACTAATTTCGAAAATAATCAGTTAATATTAAATTCGAATTCTGATTTAATTAAGACCAGCTCAATTAAATAACTAATTTCAAATTTAATCATTTAATTTAAATTCATAATTTAAATTAAAACTCCATTTAAAACGTTCTAAGTGTGTGACCCTTTAGGTTATTATTTCGTTGGCAATAATTTTATTCTTAAATAAAATTATAAACAATGAGCGGCATCTAGTAATACATCATTGCTCCCCAAGAAATAATAATAAATGGTGATCCAATTAAACCTTTCGTGACTAATGTTTCCGTGTAATATAATCCCTTTAACCAAATATTATAGATTAAACTCGAGGCATGTTATTAGTCATCCTCTTCAACATTTAATCCAGGTTTCCTTGATCAATGAGTAGACTATTAAAACAAATCAATATTTGAGCATGGCCATGCATTTTCATAGTCTCACTCAATCAAGAGGCCAATAATATCTCTCCTAATAATAGGAGGGTTAAATCCTATATCTATCATTCATATTTCTCATACGACTCATAATATACCCGATGTCCACTTTTATCATCACCCGGTCAAAGGTAACTTTTAATGTAATCAAAGTATATTAATCCTCGTATAGAAATATAATGATCTCAAGTCTAAGGATCATTACACCATTATCACTGTGAGCTATTCTAATGACTTTATTACCATGTAGAATCTCACTGTGGGTCTATCCGGTGCCATGTAGAATATTACATGCACCTATGTTCTTGACTTTAGTATCATTATACCTATGACCAATGAGATGTGGTCATTTAGTCAATGAACATACTAATCTTTATGCATCATAATTGTCCTAATTTATAATGCTTAATTAGGGATAATTTAGGAATATAAACACTATTCATATAATCTCATTTTTAAGTCACATACTTAAAGATATAGAATACGTGTTCAATATTCCAAGGACATTTATTACTCTAACATTAATATCGCAGTAAATAAAGACATAATAATTGTTGTCGAATAATCAATAGAACATAATCATTATTAAATAACAAAATAGTGTTTCCCAGAAGTACAATTGTATTGTCTTTAGGGCACTAACCCTAACAGGCTCGTCATTCGATTCTAAGTTCTTCTGCTACACGTCCTAAGGTTATCGATATCATACGTCATCTTCGACCCGCGATAGTCTCTGAAGATTCCACCACCTACATCTACAGTCGCAAGGATTTCCATCCAGCTCAGCTCAACTATCTCAAACGAATACCATATCTTAAATTACTCGTTGGTACTATATCCAATAGTCCAACACGAACTCTACATGAGCTCTGACGTTCTTACTTAACTATACACACACCTACACACTCTCGTTTCTAGTTTACTATAACCCCGCTCTGATACCAACTGTGACGCCCCCAAATCCGGGGTCAGGGAATTTGGTCGTCACGCTAAAATCTCACTCTAAAACAACCTGTTAAAACTTAAACCAATTCAAATATAACATATGCGACCCCAACTCTACCAAGAATATTTTAGGCTATAGTGCTAGAAACAAGAATCCAAAATTTACTAAACTTTAACTTCCTTTTACAACAATACTATTTGCACAATTTCTATAACACTAGTATAACTTCGATAAGATGTATACCAGGCAAACTAATCTTATACAATATAGTATTTAATAGAAATCAACTTTATACAATAACCTTACACTAGATCCCAATGCTCTGCATCAACTCGTCTTCCCAACGTCATCTTGACTCTTCTCGTTCCACAGTCATACAATTTAATACTGTCAATCTACCTTACACTGGGAGGTTTAAAAGTTGAAACCAGCAAATATGAGCGGAGACATCCACTCGCTTTACTGAAATATCAAGGGTAACAAGCAAGAGTGAGCAAAAGAAGCTCAACAAGTATATAATACTGCACAAGATAAAATAATGATGCAACAAAATCTGCAAAGAAATCAACTCAACTGGCAAAATGAACAACAATATTTGTATCAAACTTTAAATTAGAATTGGATTTTTACTTTGACGCAACGAGTTAAAGTGGATGATCAGTCACACTAAAACTCCGGATCATACCCTACGGTATGTCCAAATACTGAACTCGGTCCAAGGCCACATTGGCCACATAATAATATTCATACTCTGACTGGCGTCTGCAGTCCTTAAAACATTTCATTTTACTAAAAACTTCCAATTCCAATCTAGTACTCAGATTAGGTGTCGGAACAATCGACTACCTGGTTAACCCAAATTAATGCTTTCAACTGTCTGATTCAGATTATCAAACTAGGTTAGGTTAAAACAAGTACATATGAATTAGGTTTCCAATGATAAAGAACCAGGATTAAATCTGGTAACCACAAGATACTGCAGGATATGAATTATGAACCGAAATAGAACTATCAAGTTAGAAATAAATAGGTTGTCTCAATCACAGGATGATAATAGGAACTGGTTATGCAACAAGTAATTAAATGAAAATTGAAAACAGGAATCTTGATACGATACTCTGAACAAAAGAGTACGAGTTAGTAAACTTGCCTTTGGTCCTTCGTTATTACGTAAACCTGAAGTACTATGATTCTCATCTTCTTCTATCTTATGTCATCACAATTCTCTATTATGATAACTCTTGGTTTCGATGCATATGCGGTTGCTACGAGTCTGTACTACCGAGATCGTGCCCGCCCAACTATTCACTAGTTAAATATAAGATATACTTTAGCCTTCAGACTCAACTCTACTTAATATAAATGTTTATAAACTTAAGAGAATATATTTTCTACGGAAAATTGGGCATGACCTATTCGTAAAGTGGACGTTGTCCTACTTTAAAACACCAAAATTTTCTAACTCAATCATCCACAACCAATCCACAATTTATTCAATACTTCAATCATCTGCCTTGACTTGCAGTAAACATATAAGAAAATAATTCTGCATTGACTTGCAGTAAACATATAAGAAAATAATTCTGCATTGACTTGCAGTAAACATATAAGAAAATAATTCTGCATTGACTTGCAGTAAACATATAAGAAAATAATTCTGCATTGACTTGCAGTAAACATATAAGAAAATAATTATGCATTGACTTGTAGTAAACATATAAGAAAATAATTCTGCATTGACTTGCAGTAAACATATAAGAAAATAATTCTGCATTGACTTGCAGTAAACATATAAGAAAATAATTCTGCATTGACTTGCAGTAAACATATAAGAAATTAATTCTGTATTGACTTGCAGTTACTTTATCCAGAAATAAACCATCTCGTACAACATTTATCACGTACCAAGTCAAATAACTAATTCACATAATTTCATATACTTCACATAATACATAGCACATGTTTTATTCACGTAACCATTTAAACTAGCATATCATATCATATACAATTGCCAAATAATAATCATTTAATAGTCCTGTCGGAAATTCGGCAGCACTTACTCTATTTATATAACAACCCACCTATTTTAAACTAATACCAACAATCAAGAATCAAATTACAACTAACATATTCATATAACTTAACTTAATCAACCTGAACTCACAACTATAAAATAACATACTCAACTCGATATACCATTTAAACACATAGAAATTATCAGCTCATATGCCATTATACGATACCAAACTTATTATCATACTATCGGAATTAAAATCAGATTTAACTAGTTAGAAAGATGGACAGTTTATAGCATAAAGATAAACTCAGATGAAAACGTGTAAAACATAAAAATTGTAGAAACTCCGAGACCTTTCCAGAATGGTAAGGCTCGTTAAAAATGAGCAAGTAACGAGTTCAGAAACTTTAAAACAGGCTGCTGCAGAAGCAGACCCAGCACTGTTCACACAAGTAATACAACATTCGAGACTCCAAAATCAAATAATTTGTTGATGGAATGTAAACGATAATTGTAAAGCTTGAAAATATCTTTTCATATTGATATAACTAATCAACATATAACTGCACATATCATTTAATCACACATTTATATTTACGTATAGAATACAAGACATAAACAATCATTCATACTTTAAATCCGATTCACTAGTTCAAATAGAATTAATCAAAATCAACCAATTCAATAAATCAAGCAATTAATCAAATCAGGTAAATAATAAAACAATTTTTGAAAATATTAATTAAATTTGATTTAAAATTAATCAAGATTAAATAATAATTAATTAATAAAATTCACCAATTAACTACTCAGTTAATTGATCAATTACATCAATTACATTATTATTTAAAACCGATTAAAAATAATCAAATCTAATTATTCCACAAGATACCAATAATAAAATACAAATAGTAAGTATATAAATTTTTACAAAATTTCGGCATGACCCGTTCGTAAATAGGACTAGCCAAAATTTTGCATGTACTATGCTGCGCCCCCAGTCACAGGACGGACAACACAGTACAACACGACAACAACCTGTATATTCAATCACTTAACAAACTACAATAATCTTCAACAGCCAGCGAACTTTAACAAAATCTTAAAGTTCACAATTTAATAAAATAAACCAACACGAATATCAAAATCAAATCTTTACACTAAAACCACTCCACAATAATTAACATTTATAAAAACGGGACTAACGAATATTATACTTACCAATAATTTACTCACTAAATCAACTTGTACTAACTCCAAAATTAAATAGTGCCATCGAGAATCAAACGCCACAACAATACACCAACACTTGATTAGAAATTTACAATCACAAAAATCTCAACTAACAATTTAATTTCAACTCTATTTCAAATAAAACAAAACGCCACCACTTACATACATAAACTATAATTCGCATGGATTATCACAAAAAGAACAATTAAAATAGAAATTAAATTTTTCTTACTCTCCGAAACAAAAAAAACGAATTATTAATTTATACCCAAGTAAGAAAACGAATTATTAACTGATTTATACCAAAAATGTTTTCACAAATGACACAAATTAATAAAAACGAATTATGTAATTATCACATAATCAATAAACAAAACGAGTATATAAATACACACATAAATAAAAAAAACGAAATCCAAATTACATATAACTATTAACAAAAAAACGGATTATTAACTGAGGTTTTGATTTATACCCACAAAGATTCACAATCGGGAAGAAGTACTGGCCGGAAAATGGCGGTGGAGGGCGGCGGCAGCGATTGGCGCAGGCGGCGCGCGAAGAAGGACGGGGGGGGTTGTTTTTGCTTTTATCCAATTTTCTTTCTTATCTCTTTCTTTTCTTTCTCTTTCTTTTCTTTTGTTTTGTTTTTGTGTGCCTGAGCGTGAGTCTGTGTATATATATATTTAGTAATTAGTTTAGTATATTTAGGAGATAAGGTTAGGTAGTAACCTTAAATAACCCAACCGACTGCATCTAATGCTATTTAGCCCGGTACTGAACGATCTTTAACGAACGAAAACTCTAAAAATAAATATACTTGATAATAAAAAATAAAAAATTCGACCACTAAAATATATTTAGCACGAAATTATAACTTCCACCGCAAAGGTCAACTAATTCCAACCTGCTTGGCATACTTCCAAGATTATTTGAGATAATCAGATTCATGATATTTTGAAGTGAAAATATGTCGTATCATAACGAATGTCCCACAATTGTGGTTATTGAGTTACAAATTTCAAAGCAAACATTTTTGAAATAAAAGAATTACTGAGAGACCAATATGATCAGATGAACCAATGTTGCGTGTCTTAGTTAAGACATTACTAAAGGTAATTAACCTTCTTGTGTTGCACAACACACAAGGGATGGCGTCCCATCAAACTTCTATCACACAGACAGATAGTCCTTGTGTCCCCTATAAATAGGGTTGTTCGTCTCAGTTAGAGTAGAGAAATATAAAATGAGTTTAAAGTCAAATTAACAATTAAAGCCTTTTGATGAGAAATTCTCAAATACACCCCTGGATTACAACTGAACAGATTCCAAAGGTACTACTTCCGGAGAAAAGAATAACCAGAAAAGAAATTACTGGCACAATACGAGGAAATGATGATTTATCAATAATAGAGTTATTCACTATTGAAGAAAATTAGAAATTCAAATATCAACACTTGACAGGATTTTAGAAATCTGAAAAAAAATAGGCATCAATATAGCCTCTAGCACATTTGAAACCCAATAACAGGTGAACACAATATCAAATATAAATCCAGAAGGCGGAATATTTTCACAGACAAAAGTCTTACTTAAAGGACTGTTAAATAATTTATTAAGAAGGAAAGTATTGCCAAGGTCTTCAGGTATGTCTTCTTTATCAGCTCCTCTGATGGCTCGTCATTCGATTCTAAGTTCTTCTGCTACACGTCCTAAGGTTATCGATATCATACGTCATCTTCGACCCGCGATAGTCTCTGAAGATTCCACCACCTACATCTACAGTCGCAAGGATTTCCATCTAGCTCAGCTCAACTATCTCAAACGAATACCATATCTTAAATTACTCGTTGGTACTATATCCAATAGTCCAACACGAACTCTACATGAGATCTGACGTTCTTACTTAACTATACACACACCTACACACTCTCGTTTCTAGTTTACTATAACCCCGCTCTGATACCAACTGTGACGCCCCCAAATCCGGGGTCAGGAAATTTGGTCGTCACGCTAAAATCTCACTCTAAAACAACCTGTTAAAACTTAAACCAATTCAAATATAACATCTGCGACCCCAACTCTACCAAGAATATTTTAGGCTATAGTTCTAGAAACAAGAATCCAAAATTTACTAAACTTTAACTTCATTTTACAACAATACTATTTGCACAATTTCTATAACACTAGTATAACTTCGATAAGATGTATACCAGGCAAACTAATCTTATACAATATAGTATTTAATAGAAATCAACTTTATACAATAACCTTACACTAGATCCCAATGCTCTGCATCAACTCGTCTTCCCAACGTCATCTTGACTCTTCTCGTTCCACAGTCATACAATTTAATACTGTCAATCTACCTTACATTGGGAGGTTTAAAAGTTGAAACCAGCAAATATGAGCGGAGACATCCACTCGCTTTACTGAAATATCAAGGGTAAAAAGCAAGAGTGAGCAAAAGAAGCTCAACAAGTATATAATACTGCACAAGATAAAATAATGATGCAACAAAATCTGCAAAGAAATCAACTCAACTGGCAAAATGAACAACAATATTTGTATCAAACTTTAAATTAGAATTGGATTTTTACTTTGACGCAACGAGTTAAAGTGGATGATCAGTCACACTAAAACTCCGGATCATACCCTACGGTATGTCCAAATACTGAACTCGATCCAAGGCCACATTGGCCACATAATAATATTCATACTCTGACTGGCGTCTGCAGTCCTTAAAATATTTCATTTTAATAAAAACTTCCAATTCCAATCTAGTACTCAGATTAGGTGTCGGAACAATCGACTACCTGGTTAACTCAAATTAATGCTTTCAACTGTCTGATTCAGATTATCAAACTAGGTTAGGTTAAAACAAGTACATATGAATTAGGTTTCCAATGATAAAGAACCAGGATTAAATCTGGTAACCACAAGATACTTCAGGATATGAATTATGAACCGAAATAGAACTGTCAAGTTAGAAATAAATAGGTTGTCTCAATCACAGGATGATAATAGGAACTGGTTATGCAAAAAGTAATTAAATGAAAATTGAAAACAGGAATCTTGATACGATACTCTGAACAAAAGAGTATGTTAGAAATGAATACCACTTGAAACTAGACAGAGGGGGTGAATGGATAGTTTGATGTTTTTCGATTCTTGAAACACAAGATAAACTGTATATGATTATGCTATGTAATATGCGGAATATAAACAACACACACAATCACTTTAATCTACTTTGTATTGAGTAAATTAAATACTACAGCTTTCCAGAAATTCACAACGGAGTTTCTGGCTTCTAAACAAGAACAGTTTGTAACTTGTTTTTGCTTACAGAGAAAAGAGTGCTTAAGATAAAACTATGTGTATATCTCTTACAGCTTACAGTGGTGTGTGCTTGATATATATATTCACCTATACAAACTGTGCACACCACTATTTACACAGTTACCCCTAGCTGAAAGTCCAACTTGTCCTGCCATAAGAGGTTAACTGTGTCAGGAAGGACCACCAGCTTTTCGGAGTCTTTTCCCGTTTCTGTAGCTGCTTGTCTCTTATCTTTCTCTCCAAGTTTAGTTGTAGATTTGCCATCTGTTCTTTGGACCACCTTGCCAGAACAAATGCTTCAGTATTTGTCTCTTTTGATTCTTGATTCTGTACCTTGATTTGTCTTGTTGTAAACGGCTAAGTGTTGATATCGTGAACTCCTCTTCATTCCAGACTTCGCGATGTCCCTTGTGAAGACTATGTGGTATGACCTTTGAGGACTTTGCGACATAGGTCATTTTAGGACTATGCGACATAAGTCATTTGAGGACTACGCGACATAAGTCATTTGAGGACTATGCGACATAAGTCATTTGAGGACTATGCGACATAAGTCATTTGAGGACTACGCGACATAAGTCATTTGAGGACTATGCGACATAAGTCATTTGAGGACTATGCGACATAAGTCATTCGGGGACTTCACGATCTAGGCATCTTTGACTTTGCTGACTTCAACACTTCACGACATGAGTCTTGAGGACTTCACGACAGAGTACAAAATGGACTATGCGATCTAGCACTTCTCGACATGGATATTGGTGACTTCATGACATAGCTTTATTCTGACTTTGCTATATAATGCCTTAGACAAATTTCTGCAACTTATTTCTTCAGGGCCTTATTCATCTCTAGCTTGCTGCATGAACAAAACTGAACTTCTACCAGGACAATTATTTAATGGCCTATATACATTCTAGTTGCAAGAAGCTTAGTAAGCTCATTATACTTCTGAGCATACATGACCAAGCTGATGTTCATGAGAACAAGACAAGTACATAGAGAGACCTATACTATATCCCAGTGATAGAATTCACTAGGTCATGTAGTGTGACATAGTCACATAGCTTAGGCTTGTTAATGGTGGTATTCAGACATGTCTTGAGCCTAACAATCTCCCCCAAATTGTGAGTAAGACCCTTAGGCACAATTTCATGTCTGATAACAAGCCTAACTAACATAAAAGGAAACATATATAAAGAAGATAGAAAGATGAACAGAGTTTGATAACAACTTGAAAACTTAGCCTTACAGAGTTTCTCCTTGTGCTACATAGCTTTAGTTCCCAATTGTTTCTCTAGGAAATCATCATAGACTTTCTTCTTCCTTATTTCTTCATTCTTCTTCATATCAGAGATGGCCCTTAGAATTTCATCTCTTGCAATCAACTCTTCTATGAGAGGAGAGCCTTCTAAATCTTCAGCTGCTGTTCTCAGGGCACTTTCCACATATGAATCTATAAACTCCATCCTTATCTTGCTTTTTCCTCCATAATGATTTTTGTACTCCACAATATAAGGATTTTGCTTTACCCTGCACAGCCCTTTCTTCCTCAGCTCCTTTGCTTTTTCTTCCATCTCAGCCATCTCCTTTTCTTTCTGACACCTCTTCTCTTCATTTAGCTTCTTTAGATTTTCTTCATAGTCAAAGTGCATCTTCATGAATCTAGCAATCTCTATTTTCCACATCCTCTCTTCCTTTTCTTCAAAGTTCAATAAGGCATTTATTCTTTCAAGTTCATAGATTGGACAATATTGCCAGCTGCCTTGCTTCATCTCTTTCTCCCTTCCATCAGTGTATTTGATCTCAAGATGATTGTTCTTCACTTTGACTTCAAAGATTCTTTGAGCCCTCAAAAATGCTAGGGCATCTTCATCATAGTCTTCATCCAGAGGAAGCACTTTGATCCCTACTACATTAGTGATTACTCCATTCTTCTTTGTTATCCTTTTCCTTCTGGCTACACTCTTGATCTTCAAATGTTTCACTTGAGGTAGCTTGCTGGAGCAGGGAGAATTAGTCTTCAGTGCCATATCACTTGGAAGTAGCTTCACTCCTTTTCCTTTCTTCCACTGTAACACTCCACTAGTTGTGACCTTGTGGAAGTGTTTTCTTGATTTTTCCTTTGTGGCTTCAACTGTCTTCTGTGGCAAATCAGGTTCAGAAGTCTTGGATAAGGATTTTGGAGGATCATTATTAACAGTACCCACCCTAGACATAGAGTCTTGTGTTGTGGTTAAGGCACTGCTAGCAATGTCCTTGACTTGCTGATTTCCACTTCTTGTTTTCTTGACAGTTTCCTTTGTTCCCTTGGAGTCCCTCTTGTTATCATCAGCATCTTTGGATTTCTTGGATGTTTTGCTCTTGCTGCTCTCACTACCTCCATCCTTATTGCCCCTAGAATTACTTCTCCTCTTATAAGTCTTATCCTTATCATCCTCACCATCTTTCTTCTTGCTCTTTTCTTTGAGTGACTCAGGAATGACTCCATGAATCAAGAAGGATTGTAGAGTGTGAATCATTTCAAGCTCTTCAGCTGTCCTAGCTCCTTTCTTGGATCTCATCATCTGTGTGACACCCCCAAACCAGTGCCACGAACATTTACATATCATAACATAATATAACATACAACCTAGGCATGCATCTAATAAATGGAAACCATACCCCAAGCCAAGATCGCTACCAGGTCGAAGTATGAAACAACATATCTAAGTTCCAACATTTAAATGAGTTACTAATTAAATTTTACAAGTCTAAACGATTTAAATATTACAACTTAAACCAAATGTCTTAGGTCTATTAGGAAGCCAAAAGTACTTAAGTATCTAGAACCTGTGCATGGGTCGGGAACCCAAACCACGGGCCGCTCCTAGCAGCATACTCTCTAGCAAAAGACTTCCTAGCAGTGCGGAATGTACGGACCATCTTCTGACTTCACTGAAAGGTTAAGGTAAAAACAAGAAAATGAGCCAAAGGATGCTCAGCAAGTATAATCAACAACATATGTAATTAGAAATCCATTAGAAATCAAATGGTAATCAACTGGTAATCAAATGGTAAATAAATGGTAATCAACTGGTAATCAATAGTTTCAAGATATACATTTATATTCAAAGGGAAAGATTTAAGGAATGGAATTGGAACTTCCGGTAAGACGGTACGAGCTATATGGGTGATCAGCCACATAAAGCTCCAGACCATGTTTTCACAAGGTCCTAACATTCAGGATCCATAGGCACACATTGGCCTAAAAAAAAATACATACATAAGTAACCAGGACCGCCGCCACGGCCAAAGTTTGTTCCATTCATGAGTAATTCAAACAAAAAGGTTAAATGAACAAGAGGCTTTCAACATTTCCGATATTCATTTCAAGCATGGCTATTTCAAGATTTTATTGCAGGGGCTTAAAGAATGAACAATTGAAAGGCATGGTAGGTAAGTGAACAAATGAATAAGTATGCTCCGGGTATTCAAAGGTTAACAAAGGTCAACAAAATATAAGTCAAGGAAAAGGGCTTATATGAACAAAGCAAAGGTAAAGGAACAATGGTAGGTTTTATATAGAGTAAGGTGAAAAAGAACACCGTAACATGGTATGGGAATCGATTGCATAATGATAAATAAAGGACAAGTAAGAGTTTAACGTATACTTGCCTTAAGTAGACAATATCTCAATATCTGAATCTCAGGGTTCCAACTTCACTTCCACTGGCTCTTTGCCTAGCCTTCTACTGGAACCTATACAAGAATATAATACTGTCTTAGTCTCTAATTCTTAGTACCTCAGCTTTGTTTACGTATCTCTAAGTACTTCTACCCCATCGTTATACGTTCATATATTCTTATATATATTTATAACCAAGTAAGCACTTAAGAAGCACACAATACTTTAACGACTCAATTAACATTAATCATGTAGTCACTTAACATCACATGACATCCTTAACACTTAATCATATAAACCTCAAAACAATATACTTTAGTAACTCTATCCCCTTTTCTGGACCACATAAACATTTAATCACGTAAGCCATGTAGGCGTACTTTATGAATCATACAAACCATATAAACTCATAAGACCAATACGATTTACCATTGTCTTTCACCTTCTTCTCTTCTTCCTTTTCTTTTCTCTCTTCCTCGGCCTCTCGGCCTTTCTCCCTCTCCTCACT
Organism: Heracleum sosnowskyi; assembly: GCA_030848705.1. Taxonomy (NCBI): domain Eukaryota; kingdom Viridiplantae; phylum Streptophyta; class Magnoliopsida; order Apiales; family Apiaceae; genus Heracleum; species Heracleum sosnowskyi. The sequence goes on along the minus strand of CM061238.1, from coordinate 53,938,821 downwards.
CCCTCTTTCTCGGCTTTACACTAACACCAACCACACTCATAACAAGTATACTCACACACCCTCACACACATCATATATTTTGAAAGAAATACTTACGCGAAAAGAAATAATTTTTCTAAAACAAGACACACTCATACTAAATACATTTTACTAAATTGACACACTTCCTTTGTAAATACATTTTCAAGAACTTAGTTTTAAAAGAACTCACATCACAATTATAATTTTAAATCACACACACCTAAGAATACATTTTGAACATATACACACCTATTCATTTTGAAAATACACACCTATTCATTTTGAAAATATACACCTATTCATTTTGAAAATATACACCTATTCATTTTGAAAATACTCACACCTATTAATTTTGAAAATACACACACTCATTAATACATCTTGAAAATCACACTTCCAACTCAAAGTTTTGAAATCAATTTATTCCTTCCCAACTTCATCTCTCTCTCTCTCTCTCTCTCTCTCTCTCTCTCTCTCTCTCTCGGCCTCCCTCTCCCTCTCTCTCTCTCGGCCTTCCTCTCCCTCTCTCTCTCTCTCGGCCTTCTCCTCTCTCTCGACCTCTCTCTCCCCCTCTCCTCCTTCCACCTTAACTCCCATCCTTCAAACCACAACCAATACAACTTCAAGCCAAAGTTAAATCAACAAATGTTTTAATTGCAACTAACATTTATAAACAAAATAAAATCATACTTTCTTTTAAACTAACATGCAACTTATAATCTTACAAATCCTTACTACTTACATCACATACAACATACATACTAAATATAAAATCAAACCCACTAACAAACTTTAATCAAAATCCTCTTAGATCATAAAATTAGTAACATGCATCAACTAAATGAACTTGAGTTCAACTTTTAAACACAAGAATCAAGACCATGGCTCACAAGGATCATTGCCATGGTTGGGTTTCTTCTCGGATGTGCCCAAAACAATGGGTTTCATCGAGAGTGACCCTAAATACACACAATCAACCCTTGCATGTAAGCTTTAAGCATAAAAAACCTTAAATCCGAAAATTTCAGATTTTGAAAACATGTTAAAACTTGAGATTAGTATAAGAGGGTTGTAGAGATTTGAGAGAGGAGTGTTTTGGTTACTCACACTTGTAATTTGGGTGAGAGAAACACAAGTTATGGTGGTTTTAATTTGTAGAAGATGAAGAACAAGAGAGAGAAATAGTGTTGGGGAGAGAAGAAAAAGAAAGAAGAAGAAGAAGAGAGAGAACGGGTGGGGGAGTAATGGGGTGGGTAGGGGTTTTTATAGGGAAGCTAAAGTAATGTAAAAATAAACACTTTTTAGTTATTTAATTATCAAATGACAAAAATGTCCAATAAAATAAAATACTAACATGATAAAAATCAAGGGCTTTCATGTAAATTCATAATCCCATTTCTAGATTCCATAGAAATATTATTCTACAAATAACTTTTGTAGATTAGTTAAATAAAATTATATTTACAAAGAATAATCAAATAAAATGCCTTTTAATCCCAAAAATAAATTTTAAATAGAATCTTACCATTCACTAGGTAAATAAATAAATTACCTATTGAAAATAAATAATCTAGAAGGTGTAGCATCTCTCAAAATAATTAATTAAAATAATGAAGTGGTTATAAAAATTTAAATCATGAGTTTTAAAAATAAAATAAAATAAAAATAATGCTAAGAAATATTTTATGCTACTAATTAAATAATTTAGCATACTCTAAATTTAATATAATTATTATATGACTTAAATAAATTTACAGAGCACTTAAATAAAATTTAGAAACCAGATACGAAATTAACTAATTACTCACAGAGTGAATAAATTCACAATTCTAAGCACATAACAATTATTGCACATAATAAACACCTAACAATAAAATGTACGTTTCATTAAAATATTTAAGTCGAAATTTAGAATTGTTACATCATCCCCCCCTTAAAAGGATTCTGTCCTCAGAATCTATTACGTAAACAGCTGAGGGTACTTTCTCTCTACGATTTAATATTTCAATTGGTTGTTCTACATACGACAAATCTGTCTGAATTTCTACCGGTTCATACTCAACTACATGCTTGGAATCAGGATGATACTTCTTGAGCATCGAAACATGGAATACATTGTGAATGTGCTGCATATGGGGTGGTAAGGCTAGTTCATACGCAACTTTCCCTACACGTCTTAGAATTTCAAAAGGGCCGACAAATCTCGGACTAAGCTTTCCTCTCTTTCCGAATCTAGTCAAACCTTTCCATGGTGACACCTTTAGTAACACGGGTTCACCTACTTCAAAATCTACATTCTTTCTGGTTGGATCTGCGTACTTCCTTTGTCTATCTTGAGCAGTTATCAATCTCTTCTGGATGAGTTCCACAGTTTCTTTCGTTTGCTGAATCAATTCCGGTCCAAATATCTTGCGCTCTCCAACTTCGTCCCAACATATTGGCGATCGACATTTTCTTCCATACAAAGCTTCGTAGGGAGGCATTCCGATACTGGCGTGGTAACTGTTGTTGTACGAGAACTCTACTAGAGGCAAATGTTCGTCCCAGCTACCTTCAAAATCCAATGCGCAGACCCTTAGCATATCTTCAATTGTTTGAATGGTTCTTTCGCTTTGACCGTCAGTCTGTGGATGGTAAGCTGTGCTCATTTTCAGTTGAGTCCCTAAGCATTCTTGAAATTGTCTCCAAAACCTTGAGTTGAATCGGGGATCTCTGTCTGATACAATAGACACGGGAACTCCATGGCGTACCACTATCTCTTTCAGGTACAAGTGAACGAGCTTATCCATTGAGAATCTTTCGTTGATCGGAAAGAAGTGAGCTGATTTCGTCAGTCTATCCACGATAACCCAAATAGCGTCGTGATTTGATTTAGTTCTCGGTAATCCCACAATGAAGTCCATCGCAATGTGTTCCCACTTCCACTCGGGAATCTCTAGTGGTTGTAGCAATCCGCTCGGTCTCTGATGTTCTGCTTTGACTCTTTGACAAGTGTAACATTTACTAATCCATTCTGCAATTTCTCGCTTCATGTCAGGCCACCAAAAGTTTTCCTTTAAGTCATGGTACATCTTAGTGCTTCCGGGATGAATTGAATACTTCGAGTTGTGAGCCTCGTGCAAAATCTCGCTTTTCAGTTCTGTCACATTGGGTATCCAAATTCTTGAAGAAAATCTCAAAATTCCCTTGTCATCTTTTTGCGTGCACAATTCTTCTCCGGTCAAATCATTGACCTCATGATTCATCACTTCTTCTTGGCATCTTTTAATTTTCTCCAATAGTTCTGGTTGAAATGTCATGGTGTAAAGCATCTCACTGGTAGATCCTGGGGCATAAACTTCTATGTTCAACTTCTCAAATTCTTTAGACAACTCCTTGGTCATGGTCAACATGTTCAATCTTTCTTTTCGGCTTAACGCATCCGCTACCACATTCGCCTTGCCCGGGTGATAATTGATGGTGCAATCGTAGTCCTTGATCAGTTCTAACCATCTTCTTTGTCTCATGTTCAATTCCTTTTGGGTGAAGATGTACTTCAGGCTCTTGTGGTCGGTGAAAATCTCACATTTTTCTCCGTAGAGGTAGTGTCTCCAAATCTTTAGCGCAAACACTATAGCAGCTAGTTCCAAGTCATGTGTGGGATACTTTTGCTCATGGGGTTTTAATTGTCTAGAAGCATACGATATCACCTTGTCACGTTGCATCAATACGCATCCCAATCCTTTATGCGAAGCATCGCTGTAAATCACGAAGTTTCCTTGGTCATCAGGTAGTGCTAAAACAGGTGCAGTCACCAATCTTTTCTTTAGTTCTTGAAAACTCTTTTCACACTTATCACTCCATTCAAACTTCTGATTCTTTCTGGTAAGCTGAGTCAAAGGTGTGGCTATCTTGGAGAAGTCCTTAACAAATCGTCGGTAGTATCCAGCTAATCCCATGAAACTTCTTACTTCTGTCGGGGTTCTTGGTCTTTCCCAATTTACCACTGCTTCTATCTTGGCTGGATCCACTCTTACTCCTTCACTGCTGACTATGTGCCCGAGAAACTGCACTTCTTTCATCCAAAACTCACACTTAGAGAACTTTGCGTACAGCTTCTCCTTTCTCAAGATATCCAGAGCTATCCTTAAATGTTCAACATGTTCTACTTCCGTCTTAGAATATATCAGTATGTCATCAATGAATACGATCACGAACTTGTCCAAATACTTCTTGAAGACTCGGTTCATTAAGTCCATAAAAGCAGCAGGTGCATTAGTTAATCCAAAAGACATCACTAAGAATTCATAGTGTCCATACCTTGTTCTGAAGGCTGTTTTCGATATGTCCTCGGGTTTGATCTTTAGCTGATGGTATCCGGATCTCAAGTCGATCTTGGAAAAATATGATGCTCCTTTTAGTTGGTCAAACAAGTCATCTATCCTGGGAAGAGGGTACTTATTCTTGATTGTCAACTTGTTCAATTCTCGATAGTTGATGCATAACCTCATACTTCCATCCTTTTTCTTTACAAATAACACGGGTGCGCCCCACGGGGAAACACTTGGCCTTATGATGCCTTTGTCCAAAAGTTCTTGCAGTTGGGTTGCCAATTCCTTCATTTCTATGGGTGCCATTCTATAAGGAGCTTTCGAAACTGGTTCCGTGCCGGGTACTAATTCGATGGCGAATTCCAATTGCCTGTCAGGGGGTAATCCTGGAAGTTCTTCTGGGAATACGTCGGGAAACTCATTGACCACTGGGATCTCTCCCATACCTAGTGTTTCTTTCCTTGTATCTACCACGTGTGCAAGATAGGCTTCACAACCTTGTCGTAGTAATCTCTTCGTCTGAATGATGGTGAGAAAGGTCTTGGTCTGTTTCCGACCCTTAAATACTACGGTGTCGCCAGTCGGAGTTCGCAGAGTCATTTTCTTATTCCTACAATCAATCTGTGCTTCATTTTTGGCCAACCAATCCATTCCTAGGATTACATCAAATTCTCCTAACTTGAAGGGTATCAAATCCACAAGAAAGAGAGTTCCAGAGATATCTATCTCACAACTGGGGCAAATTTGATTTACGGGTATGCGATCTTGATTAGCTATCACAATATCTAAGGACTTGTTTAATACTTGAGTTTCACAATTCAATTTAGCAGCAAATTCCTTAGAAATGAAAGACCTAGTAGCACCAGAGTCAATTAACACGTTGGCACTTATGGCGTTGACGAAAAGCGTACCTGCAACTACATCTGGGTTCTGAACTGCATCTCTGATATTCAAATTGAAAGTCCTTGCTTGAGCCTGATTAGGCGGAGGAGGCGCTGTTAGCCTTAACAAATTCCCACTTTGAACTGGAGTCTTACATTCCCTGGCAATGTGTCCGACCTTTCCACACTTGTTACACGTGACGTTCGGTCTCGGGTTGCGGCATTCGTTAGCAAAGTGGCCCTTCTGGTTGCATCTATAGCACACCATGCTAGGTTTGTTACAAACTCCGGCGTGCTTCTTCCCACAAGTCTTGCATTCCATTATTGGAGGTCTTGGTAATCTTGGTTGCTCGGTATTCTGTGGTCGGTTTTGTGGGTGGTTCTGTGGGCGATTCCCTGGGTTCAAATTTCCCCCTTCTTGCCTTCGAAAGGGTGCTCCTCTGTTCTGCTGAAATCCAAACTTTCTGTCCTTGTTTTGGAAACTTCCTTGTCCTTGATCTAACGGACCTGTCTTCCTTTTCTTGCTTTCTTTTTCCTTCTGGGAGTACTCACTCTCGCTTTCCACAATACTTGCCTTCTGAACCACTCCCGCATATGTGTTTAATTCAAAAACTGCCACTCTACTGCGGATCCACGGTTTAAGTCCTTGCTGAAATCTCTTGGCTTTCTTTTCCTCAGTATTCACATACTCGGGTACAAATCTTGCTAACTCCGTAAATTTCTTCTCGTATTCTGCGACGCTCAAGTTTTCTTGCCTAAGTTCGAAAAATTTCAACTCCATCTGATTTTGAACGTACCTTGGAAAGTACTTGTCTAAGAACAACTCGGTGAACCTATCCCATGTTATCACAGCAGTTTCTTCTAAAGCGCTAACAGATTCCCACCAATAAGTAGCTTCTCCCTTCAACAAGTAACTAGCGAATATCGTCTTCTGGTCAGCTCCAACATTCACTAAGGCAAAAGCTTTTTCTATTTCTTTTAACCAAGTTTTGGCCGCAATTGGGTTAGTGGTACCTTCAAATTCTGGGGGTTTAACACCTTGGAAAGTTTTGAAGGTTATAGTCTGAGCAGGTGGTGGTTGATTTTGTTGTGGTTGCTGCTGAAACTGTTGTTGAAGTAGTTGTTGTTGTTGGGTAAGGGCAGCTGTTTGTCGTCGGAGAAGTTCCATCATTTCAGCCATGTTGGGGTTGTCTTGCCCCTCTGGCTGGTTCTGGTTTCTGGTACGAGTATTTCTTTTTGGAGGCATCTTACTGATAAGAGGAAAATAGTTGGTTATACGGTTCTATAGTATCGAAATTTGGCAGTATCTAAGCAATATGGTACTGAAATGTAAACAGGATGTTGATATATAGAGGTATGTATGGGTACGATAAAAAAATCACATAAATAAACCATTGACTGATAAACAGTCATCAACAGTACGAATCTGATACAGAGTACGAATAAAAGAGTCAACGATAATAGTACACCCCATAAATAATGTCTAATGCGATGGCCATGCCACCCAACAGCTAATCATAACATAGAGTAAATAGGTCTGCCACTAAACAACTATGGCAATCTCACAACAGCATCAGAAACCCTCTCTAGTCATCAGCGGTCGAACCCTCTCCTGCCAAAGTCCTAGCTATCCTAGTCAACAAGAAACGAACCATCCTGATAATCTCATCAAAACCTCTATCTCTGTCGGCGCAAGTCTCAAGTCCACGAAGCCCACGGTTAGTCACATCCACTAATGACTGGAGTCTAACACCTAACCCTGAAGAAGGAGATGGTGCAGGGGCTCCGCCCACTAAGGAGTCGACCAGAGCTCGGACCTCCGAATCCCGTCCAAAGAGAGTATCACTCTGACGAGCTAACAACACATAGACGCTATGCGGAACACTAGTGCGGCTAGATGGATGAACAGGAACTCCAGGCATAGCTGATGGGGACACAACAGGCGGTGATGGTGATCTAGCAACTCGGGGAGGTGGCTGGAACACTAGCTCAGTCTCAGACTCATCAGAGCCATCAAAGGATGAATCATCAAATGGATCGGTCTCAGCATCAGAATCAACCTCAAGTGGGGTATCTGGGGATCCTCCTCTCCTACGGCGTCTCTCTGACTCATCTACACTAGCATCCGGGTACTGCAATAATAACGTAACACATATATAATAATAGTTACTGCGTTAATAATAAAATCCTACCTAGGTGATAACCTATCCTTAAGTGATAAATCCTATCCTTGATAATCTATCTAACTTAGTATGACTTGTAGCTAATTCCTATCTTTAGTGATCTATAATTCCTATCCTATGTTCAATTTTCCTACGTTGTTTCAGTGACTTCAACCTGTAGCTCTGATACCAAACCTGTGACACCCCCAAACCAGTGCCACGAACATTTACATATCATAACATAATATAACATACAACCTAGGCATGCATCTAATAAATGGAAACCATACCCCAAGCCAAGATCGCTACCAGGTCGAAGTATGAAACAACATATCTAAGTTCCAACATTTAAATGAGTTACTAATTAAATTTTACAAGTCTAAACGATTTAAATATTACAACTTAAACCAAATGTCTTAGGTCTATTAGGAAGCCAAAAGTACTTAAGTATCTAGAACCTGTGCATGGGTCGGGAACCCAAACCACGGGCCGCTCCTAGCAGCATACTCTCTAGCAAAAGACTTCCTAGCAGTGCGGAATGTACGGACCATCTTCTGACTTCACTGAAAGGTTAAGGTAAAAACAAGAAAATGAGCCAAAGGATGATCAGCAAGTATAATCAACAACATATGTAATTAGAAATCTATTAGAAATCAAATGGTAATCAACTGGTAATCAAATGGTAAATAAATGGTAATCAACTGGTAATCAATAGTTTCAAGATATACATTTCTATTCAAAGGGAAAGATTTAAGGAATGGAATTGGAACTTCCGGTAAGACGGTACGAGCTATATGGGTGATCAGCCACATAAAGCTCCAGACCATGTTTTCACAAGGTCCTAACATTCAGGATCCATAGGCACACATTGGCCTAAAAAAAAATACATACATAAGTAACCAGGACCGCCACCACGGCCAAAGTTTGTTCCATTCATGAGTAATTCAAACAAAAAGGTTAAATGAACAAGAGGCTTTCAACATTTCCGATATTCATTTCAAGCATGGCTATTTCAAGATTTTATTGCAGGGGCTTAAAGAATGAACAATTGAAAGGCATGGTAGGTAAGTGAACAAATGAATAAGTATGCTCCGGGTATTCAAAGGTTAACAAAGGTCAACAAAATATAAGTCAAGGAAAAGGGCTTATATGAACAAAGCAAAGGTAAAGGAACAATGGTAGGTTTTATATAGAGTAAGGTGAAAAAGAACACCGTAACATGGTATGGGAATCGATTGCATAATGATAAATAAAGGACAAGTAAGAGTTTAACGTATACTTGCCTTAAGTAGACAATATCTCAATATCTGAATCTCAGGGTTCCAACTTCACTTCCACTGGCTCTTTGCCTAGCCTTCTACTGGAACCTATACAAGAATATAATACTGTCTTAGTCTCTAATTCTTAGTACCTCAGCTTTGTTTACGTATCTCTAAGTACTTCTACCCCATCGTTATACGTTCATATATTCTTATATATATTTATAACCAAGTAAGCACTTAAGAAGCACACAATACTTTAACGACTCAATTAACATTAATCATGTAGTCACTTAACATCACATGACATCCTTAACACTTAATCATATAAACCTCAAAACAATATACTTTAGTAACTCTATCCCCTTTTCTGGACCACATAAACATTTAATCACGTAAGCCATGTAGGCGTACTTTATGAATCATACAAACCATATAAACTCATAAGACCAATACGATTTACCATTGTCTTTCACCTTCTTCTCTTCTTCCTTTTCTTTTCTCTCTTCCTCGGCCTCTCGGCCTTTCTCCCTCTCCTCACTCCCTCTTTCTCGGCTTTACACTAACACCAACCACACTCATAACAAGTATACTCACACACCCTCACACACATCATATATTTTGAAAGAAATACTTACGCGAAAAGAAATAATTTTTCTAAAACAAGACACACTCATACTAAATACATTTTACTAAATTGACACACTTCCTTTGTAAATACATTTTCAAGAACTTAGTTTTAAAAGAACTCACATCACAATTATAATTTTAAATCACACACACCTAAGAATACATTTTGAACATATACACACCTATTCATTTTGAAAATACACACCTATTCATTTTGAAAATATACACCTATTCATTTTGAAAATATACACCTATTCATTTTGAAAATACTCACACCTATTAATTTTGAAAATACACACACTCATTAATACATCTTGAAAATCACACTTCCAACTCAAAGTTTTGAAATCAATTTATTCCTTCCCAACTTCATCTCTCTCTCTCTCTCTCTCTCTCTCTCTCTCTCTCTCTCTCTCTCTCTCTCTCGGCCTCCCTCTCCCTCTCTCTCTCTCTCGGCCTTCCTCTCCCTCTCTCTCTCTCTCGGCCTTCTCCTCTCTCTCGACCTCTCTCTCCCCCTCTCCTCCTTCCACCTTAACTCCCATCCTTCAAACCACAACCAATACAACTTCAAGCCAAAGTTAAATCAACAAATGTTTTAATTGCAACTAACATTTATAAACAAAATAAAATCATACTTTCTTTTAAACTAACATGCAACTTATAATCTTACAAATCCTTACTACTTACATCACATACAACATACATACTAAATATAAAATCAAACCCACTAACAAACTTTAATCAAAATCCTCTTAGATCATAAAATTAGTAACATGCATCAACTAAATGAACTTGAGTTCAACTTTTAAACACAAGAATCAAGACCATGGCTCACAAGGATCATTGCCATGGTCGGGTTTCTTCTCGGATGTGCCCAAAACAATGGGTTTCATCGAGAGTGACCCTAAATACACACAATCAACCCTTGCATGTAAGCTTTAAGCATAAAAAACCTTAAATCCGAAAATTTCAGATTTTGAAAACATGTTAAAACTTGAGATTAGTATAAGAGGGTTGTAGAGATTTGAGAGAGGAGTGTTTTGGTTACTCACACTTGTAATTTGGGTGAGAGAAACACAAGTTATGGTGGTTTTAATTTGTAGAAGATGAAGAACAAGAGAGAGAAATAGTGTTGGGGAGAGAAGAAAAAGAAAGAAGAAGAAGAAGAGAGAGAACGGGTGGGGGAGTAATGGGGTGGGTAGGGGTTTTTATAGGGAAGCTAAAGTAATGTAAAAATAAACACTTTTTAGTTATTTAATTATCAAATGACAAAAATGTCCAATAAAATAAAATACTAACATGATAAAAATCAAGGGCTTTCATGTAAATTCATAATCCCATTTCTAGATTCCATAGAAATATTATTCTACAAATAACTTTTGTAGATTAGTTAAATAAAATTATATTTACAAAGAATAATCAAATAAAATGCCTTTTAATCCCAAAAATAAATTTTAAATAGAATCTTACCATTCACTAGGTAAATAAATAAATTACCTATTGAAAATAAATAATCTAGAAGGTGTAGCATCTCTCAAAATAATTAATTAAAATAATGAAGTGGTTATAAAAATTTAAATCATGAGTTTTAAAAATAAAATAAAATAAAAATAATGCTAAGAAATATTTTATGCTACTAATTAAATAATTTAGCATACTCTAAATTTAATATAATTATTATATGACTTAAATAAATTTACAGAGCACTTAAATAAAATTTAGAAACCAGATACGAAATTAACTAATTACTCACAGAGTGAATAAATTCACAATTCTAAGCACATAACAATTATTGCACATAATAAACACCTAACAATAAAATGTACGTTTCATTAAAATATTTAAGTCGAAATTTAGAATTGTTACAATCTGCAACACTTGGTTGATTTTAGCATTGTTCTTCATTGTCAAGTCTGAGGGAATCACCAGTTGGTCAATGCTGCTGTCTTGAGATAGACTTTGGAAAATTATTTTCCTTGTCTTAGAGATCACTTCAGGCAATCTTTGATGTTGGTCCATCTTCAAGTCATCATGTAGCCTTCTGTTGTTCACCCCATACTTTTCAATCAAATCCAAGATTATGGTCAGCTCAGTAAATCTCAGATTTTCTAGAGTTTGAAAGGATAGATGCCACAAGCAGTTATCCTTGGATACCATGACAATCTCTCTCAGATGAATATCCTTGATCTTCCTGACTGCCACTGTGAAGTACTTGATACTTTCCTTGATCTTCTCTCTGTAGATCATTGCATCTTCTTGAGCATTGCTGTAGATGGCTTTCAGAAACTCCAAGAAGGCCTCATCATGATAGATGTTTGAGTTGGCAACTTCCTGTAGCTTGGCTTCAGTGATGATAGTAGCTTTGACAGGTTTGGCACTTGAAGTTGGTTGAGGAGCTGAAATGTCCTTTGGCATTGTGGATGGATAAAAGATAGTTGTGACTGTGCTTCTTTGACCTTGTTCACTGATGACATCCACAGAGGAGAGAGTGATTGGCTTTATAGATTCTTCAGTGAGTTTGCCCTTAAGCTTTTGCTGCTTGGCAGGTACTCTCCCTCTCTTTTCTAGAATGACCTCCTCCTTTCCTTTCTCCCCCTTAGGCTTGGGATCAGACAAAAAGTCTTGAGCTTCCCCAGGAATAGGCAGGTTCATGCTCCTCATCATGGATGCCATCATTTGTTATTGGACTAGCAAGATATTTGATGTTGTATTGCTTTGGTCATCCAACTTGTCATTCAGCTTTGCCAATGAGTGAGATAGCATTTTGTTGTCAGCTTTTAGATCAGCTACCTCCCTTTCCAAGTCATCCACCTTGGAGAACAGTTGTTGAGATTTGAAAGAGTTGAGGGATTGGTCTTTGATTTTGGAGAAGTCAAACTTGGAGATGTCAGAGATAGGAACCTCATCAACAAGCTTGTTCCCATACTGATTCTTCCAGAGTACTGTAATCATGGAATTTGAGTTGATGTTGGCCTGCACCTGATTGTCTAGCTTGGTTGAAAGCTTCTTCATATTATCTGAAACCATAGCTAGGGTGCAGTCCATCTTGGTGACATTGGAGGCATTTTTCTGGACCTCCTTAAGAATGCCATCTACCTTGGGAAAGTCTGAAAGAAAACAGTTCTTGAGCTGAGCAATAGAATGAGATGTCTCTTCCTGAATGGTGGAGATTTCTGACTGTAGACCTTTCCCAAGAAAATGCATAGCTTTAAGTTGGCTCTTGTAGACATCATAGACTTCAGCAGGAGAGAGACCTTTGGCATTTGACCCCAAGGTTGTAAGATAGTCCTCCCTGAGAAAAGCTAGAGCCTCCTTGAGCTTTACAGTCCTCTTGCCATCCAGCCAAGCATCCACATTTCCAGCTTGCTGGGCTTCATCCACAATTTTGTCTTGTTGTGCCTCAACATCCTCCTTGTGAGTGAGAAGAATAGCCTCATAGTCAGCATTTGGGAGGTTTGCAGTAAGGAGATGTTGAGCAATCCTAGAGATCTCATCAATCTGTGCCACATGAAGATCTTTTAACTCTTCTTCCGTCAATTGTGGTGGCACAGAGGATGATCCTGAAGCCCTGTCATGTTGCACAGGTTTCAGCCATTCAAAAAATGTGGCATGAGCCAAGTGAGAGCTGGTGCTAGGCACCTCATGGGGGATGGTTGAGTGAGTTTTCTCCAGTCTTGGAATGACTGTGGAGTCTAATGTTGTCCCCATTGAAATGGGATGAGTGACAACATCATCTCCATGTGCCTGTGAAGGCATGTCCATGTCCATAAGGAATGGAGAGTTTGGCATAGAGTCTCCAGTAAGAACTGGTGAATCCTCTATGTTTGTGTTGGTGTCATTAGGATATGCCCCAGCATGCATTCCCTGACCAACTAGATGTGGTTCCTGGGTGGTGAGCACAGTGTCAAGCACCATGTCATTTGAAATTGGCTCAATCACAGGAGTGGATTGTGATTGATCAAGAGCAAGATTATCATTTGAATGACTCTCTTGTGCAGAAGAAATTTTTATGGAAGAATCTGAGAGAGAAGTGGGGTTTAGATTGGATTTTAGCAACTCCCCCTGAGAAATAGGAGGAGTTTCAACAGTGATGTGCTCTCCACTCTGTGTTAGTTCACCCTTATTTCCACTTGGGTCAAGAGTGAGTTCTTGACCCTGTGCAGACTCTGTATAGGTTGCAGTGGGGAGGCTGCTCTTTTCAATGCCAATGCCCTGTTGAGAGGCCATTAACAGTAACAGGTGTACCCCTTTTTCCACATCTGAATCCTGTTGGGAGGATTTAGTGGTAGGTTTGGATTTTGATTTCTTACTATGTCTGGTGAGAGGTGACTCAGGATTCTCACTTTCTATCTCTACTGATTCATTTACAATTGCAAGGGGTCTCTTCTTGGTCTTCTTTTTAGTAACACCAACCTTTTGAGAGATTGATGCACTTGGCTCCCTAACTTCTAAAGTGGTGTTTGCAGTGGGGATACTGGATGGGATGGGAAGGCTGGGGTTAGACTGTGTAGTCCCTTCAGTCTTAGCCTCCCCTGTCCAGGAAAGCTCATGGTATATTGGCTTAGCAAGTTGATATGATTCAAATGTGTCCTGCATATGTTTGGTCACACTTAGAATCACATCAACTTGATTCCTTGTGTCCAATGACCCAAATAGAATCTTGGACATGGACTTGGAATAAGCCATTTTGTTGCCCAGTAATAATCTATTGTAGAAGGGGGGTTGAATAAAATAGATAAGATAATCGACTTCTTAATGTATATATCACAAATATGAAAGAAAGATAACAGCTTTATTAAATCTGATATAAAACTGTTACAAACTCTCTCAAGAAATTCTGATGTTCTTGAGAGCTGCTAGCTTACAAAAACTCTCTCAAGAAATTCTATGTTCTTAAGAGCTTCTATTCGATTTTGTTCACTTCATAAATCGAAACCAAAACTGTGTTTATATACTACACAGCTTCTCTATCAATGATAAGTCCTAATCAATTACAAAGATTGAAACCTATCCATAATTGATAGCTACATCCTACAAACCAGGAACCGACAGAATAAACTTCCATGTTTAACTAGACTCCAAATATAACTCGAAGTAGGAATCCTGATCAGCTTCCAGTCCTGATGATCAATCCTGATCCCAGTCCTGATATGTATATTGATCCTGACCCATGTAATCCTGATGACGTCAGCAATCCTGATCAGTTGAGTCTAGCTCCTGACGATCATTGAATTCTGAACTAACAATCTCCCCCAATCTCATACTTTGTGAAATAAAGTATAGATTCCTAAGATTCAATGATGTCAAAAACATATATACAAAATGTACAGTATCTGCAGCAACAACTTATCTGTTTAAATTCTTTGATAGAACAGATTCATCTTCAAGAAGTTGGATAACAAATTTTCTTCTTTTTCTTCAAGAATTTGAATCAGTCTTTCCTTAAGATTTCTGAGTTCTTCATCTTCCTCATTAATCTGGTAGATAGCTGCTCTGAGATTCAATATGGAGTTTCTCTGAAGACTATGCTCTTCAAGCAAAAGATAAGTAATTTCCTTCCCATCAGGATTGAGAATAAGATGAGTCATACCAAAATTTACTTCTTTAACAGCAGTACCCCTTTGCATTTCCACATCCCGACCTCTTTGATTTAAGTACATGGGAGTATAATTACCATTGAAATTACTGTTTCCATCCAGTCTTCTTCTTATTGTTGACAAAATCATGTCACTCCATTCTTTCCATATTTGATTCTTCGATCTCAAAAGATAATGAACATATTTCAGTTCCTGTGTAGTTTTCATCAGCAGATCTTGAATAGATAAAATCTTCACACTACCAACTTTCATGAAGTACAGAAGCTTTTCTTTCTTGTCAAAACCATCATGACAATCTATAACTATATCAACAGCTAGTAAATTGTTCAGGTTTTCAGAAGTTAAAGTACCTCCAATTTCAGTTAAGGAGTAAGGATCAACATATGACATATTCAGATATTCAGCATCCCTGTGTCCAATACCTCCTCTTGAATTACTTGTCAATTGCTTCAGATTTGAAAACATCTTTAACCAGAGTGCTTTTGATCTAACCATCCCAGATAAATCAACAACACTTGAAGCACTTGTAATAATTCCTCCAGACTGAAAATTGATAAGTGTATCACAACTTAATGTGCTAATATGTTTCCACTTCTTATCCTTTTCCTTTTCAAAGGCATAGCTTCTTTCTAGCGAAGATTCTTGTCTGCTTGGGTTCCTCCACACTCTTCTGTTTGAGAGTTTAAGCCTTTGTACATAGAGATTAAAATCTCTATTTGTTGATCTTGTAATTTCTCTTCTTCTGGCTTCTTCTTCTTCATCTACTTCCTTGTTGTGAGAATCAACCACAGTAGATAAAATTATCAAGTCAATCTCTTGCAGAATTTCAGAATCATCAGGATCTTGAATATCATCAGGAACAACATCAGGATTAGATTCTTCAATTTGATTTGTATTGCAGAGATTTGATTTTCTTGATTTTCTTCTCAATTCAGGTTCTTCTTCAATATTTCCATCATTACCAAAAGTAGATCTGTCAGGAACTACTAGAGTTTGAATAGGTTCAGGAATTTCTTCAATTCTTAACCCTCGAGACCTTGTCTGTCTAGGTATTGTTTGAGTTGAAGAACCTCTTCTACTTCTTCTAGCTCCTCTCCTACCTCTGCCTCCTCTACCTCTAGCAGGAGCAGGGTTATTAAAGCTTTCCATCATTTCTCTTTGTTGTCTTAAGAATTCTTCATGTGAGAGATCAGGATATTCTTCACTTGCTGTAGAGAGTGCTTTTCTTGCATATAATTGTTGAACTCTTTTATCAGTGTGATATAGAGTAACAATTCTGCCATCTTTTGTAGAAAACTTCTGGAATAAATTTGATGCATCTTCAGGATTATCAATAATCACATCTTCATCACCTTCAGGAAATGTAGCAAGAGTATGTCCATGACCAGGTGTCAGGATTTGTTCTTCCGTCAGGATCTGAGATTGCACCAACGTTCTTACTGTCTTAACTCCAGAATCAGAAACATGAGTTGACTGCGTTGTTTGACTTTGTGAAGTTTGAATTGTAGACTTCATAACAGCAGCATCAGAGGTTTCTCCTTGTATCACTTTGTCACTACCATCAACTCCAGTATCATCATCATTATTCCTTAATACTAGATCAGGTGTGCATTTTGTCTGACTAACCTTCTCCCCCTTTTTGACATCAGGATTTGACAATAAATTCAAAATTAAGGAAAGAGAGGCTTGAATGTCAGTTACCTTAGTATCCAGAGAATCAATCCTTCTGTTGATAGAGGTTTGTTCAGAAATAACAGATTTCACTTGGGATTCTACTACCCTTAGCTAAAAAGCAGTAGGCACCTTTGTAAAATTTTGAGAAATATCATTCCTCACCAACTCAGTTGAGTTCTTGATAGAATCAATCTCACTTTTTAGACTTTTGGATAACAAAGTTGTAGCCTTCAGATGATTCTTCAAGTCTTGATTCTCTATAGATTTCACTGCATCATAGGCATGTTCCAAAGCAGAAGAATAACTTACAGATTCAGCAGATCTGTGCCATGAATTGTTCCATTCATTCTGTCTAAGTGCCTCAGCAGGATTAAAGGAAGGAATAGAAAAATCTTGTCTCTGATCTTTCCCAGTGGAAGCTTTGCCAGCCATATATGTACTTGATGAACCAAAATTAGTTCCAAGACTAATTTTGAGTGCTGTAGCAAGTTGTTCCTTCTCTTTTCGATTCTCATCATCATCACTATCATCAGAGTCATCATCATCAGTACTATGAGTATCATCAGGATCAGGAATAGCTATACTTTTCATTTTATCCTGTGAACTGTGATAGGATGATCCATTGGTCTTGAACGAAGTGGCTGTATCAGGATAGGTTCAACATCAGGAGCACCACTAGCGTCAGGATGAACACCGTCAGGATTTGATATGCTTGCATCATTATTTACTACCAATGGTTCTTGTGGAGCTTGAGGTTCAGAAGCTTCTTCAACACTTTGAGTCAAAGGTTCTTGTGTGCTTCCCTGATTGACAGTGTCCTCGACCAATCTTTGAACTTCATCTGCACCAGAAATCCCTTGAGCAGTGTCAGGAAATTTCTCAGAAACTGTAGCTTGGCCTGCATCTTCACTTTGAGAAGATGGTTCTTGTGTAGCTGGAATGTCGATGTCTTCATTCTCCCTTTGAGAAAATGGTTCTTGTGGGACCATTCCACTAGCTAAGCCTTCACTCAAACTTTGATTGAGTGGTTCTTGTGTGGCTGGATCATCAGAAAGAGCTGCTGAACCACTTTGAGGTTCAGGTTCTTGTGGGCTTGATCCTTTCAGTTTCTTCTGTCTCTGATAGACTAACTCTTCTGCCTTCCTTAGCTTTTCCATTGGATGTTTTATCCCAAGATTGGAAGCAGCAACACCATACTTCTCCCATGAAATATCAACATGTCTTTTTGTTGGAGAGTCCTGTGCTGGAGAGTCTGAAATATTAACCACTTGACTTGGTGCAGCATCAGGAATACTAACATCAGGATTTGCTTGAGCAGTAGAAACTGATTGCTCATTCAGAATAGAAGTGTCATGTACATCAGTATCCTGCTTCTTTTCTAAAGGAATATGATACCTGCTTTTTGATAACTTCCTTTTCTTCTGTGGTGTAGACAATGGAACCACAGCTGCAGTAGCAGTATCAGCAACTTCCTTATACACATTCATCACAGAGGATATAGGTAAATCATCCTCTGAGTCAGTCTCATCCCTGAGCACTAACTTTCTTTTAACAGAAACAGCCTCACCTCCCTTTGCAGCTTTCTTCACCAGGACCCCTTGTACACCCCCTTGTAACTTCTTTTTAGTGATAGGTGTAGAGGTAAAGTCCTTTGAACCTGATTGCCTTCCTGACACACCAGTTCTAGCTGACTTCTTTGCTTTTACAACTAAAGTCTTTTGAGAGACATTAGAGGTGGCAGTTGACTGTTTAGACTGTTTAGGATGAATGTTTGGGTTAGGAACAAGGTGTGATTGGTCTTGCCCCATAGCATTAGAAATTAAACCATAACGAGTAGGCATTTTCCTATGCAAGAAAAAACTTAACCTCATCAGGAATAAAAGCATTTCCTATGAAACCATTTGCCTTATCACTGTTGACTAAGGACTTAATATTATTCTCGGTAATTCTATAGATAGGTAGAATTACATCATTCTCAAAAACAACATTAGGACACAAGTGATTAAATATCAACTGTAAAAATCTAAGAAAACAGACAGAACCTAACTTATCTGATTTCCTATCACTTAAAGCTTTTAAGATAAACGACCCATAATCAAACATTGTAGAGTGGATAAGAGAGTACCCAATTTTAAGAGATACTGATGGAAGAGCATCAAAATTTGATGTCTTGTTCAGGAAACAGCGGCTGATCGTATCAAAGAAGAAATTCCATTCCTTCTTAAGCTTTGTCCTAAAGAGATTGCCATATCTCTTTACTTCACCATTGTAGCCCAACTTTGTAACAAACTCAAAAAGAGTAGAGTCCGAAACATTAGCAGGAATAGCATCACCAAGAACAGGTAAATGCAGGGCTTCCTCCACAATTGCAGGAGTCACATAGTGAGTAATTCCATTATGTTCAAAACTCATCAAGATAGAGTCAGAATACCCTTTGTCAAAAATAACTGAGTTCCACACCTGCATTACAGACTTAAAAGAAACACTTGCAGGTTCTGTTAAAGCAAACTTCAATGGGCTTGAAGCTAGAAAATCTTGAATTATATGAAACTCATTGGGTAAATCTTGATGATTTAGAATAGCCACAAAATTGTTAGTGGCAAAAGTAACGCCACTAATCACTGTTTGTTTGTTCATGAATGATGAAGACGACATTGTAATTCTTAAAAATCTTGAGAATTGATGTTTTGAAAATAGTTAGGGTTCGTGAGCACAAAGAGATAGAAAATCGAAAAACTGATGATGAGAGAGTAATTAATGATTTAGAATAAGTAAAAGTATTTTGTTAGAACAAAACTTTACTCTCAATAACAGGTGGCAAGATATGATTTGTGCACAAATAATTAGTGGACAGATTACGTGTGTAATTTAAATGAACCTGCACCGCTTTTTATGTGTATGTATATGTATATCTATAACAGTGCAACACACGCGCGCATACAGTTGTCCTACTAAAACTCAACCGTCCATCAGCAGATACTGACGAAAAATTAGGCACAAATTAAGCAATGAAATACTGACCTGAACATCAGGATTGACCAGTTGACGTCCTGTCAGGATTGCATCCTATCAGGATTTGATCAACGAAAACATACCTTTCTGAATAACCATCAGGATTTGATAGTTATTAGGATTTCCTCCCTGTAGCTTTCCTCAGAAATTCTCAAAGTTCATCATTCCAAGTTCATTCACCAATTTATTGAAAGTAGCTTCAGGTAGTGGCTTGGTGAATATATCAGCCAGTTGTTGATCAGTAGGAACAAAGTGAAGTTCAATTGTTCCTTCTAGAACTTGTTCTCTTATGAAGTGATATCGAATACTGATGTATTTAGTAAGAGAATGTTGAACTGGATTTCCTGTCATTGCAATAGCACTTTGGTTATCACAATAAATAGGGATTTTTGAGTATGACAGGCCATAATCTAACAACTGATTTCTCATCCACATTATCTGAGCACAACAACTTCCTGCAGCAATGTACTCAGCTTCTGCAGTTGAAGTGGAAATGGATTTTTGCTTTTTACTGAACCATGAAACTAGTCTTCCACCCAAAAACTGACAGCTTCCTGAAGTACTTTTCCTGTCTATTTTGCATCCTGCAAAATCAGCATCTGAATAACCACACAGCCCAAAATCTGATTCCCTTGCATACCAAAGGCCAAGTGAAGAAGTGCCTTTGAGATATCTGAAAATTCTTTTGATTGTAATCAGATGGGGTTCTCTAGGTTTTGCTTGAAATCTTGCACACAGACAGGTTGCAAACATGATATCTGGTCTACTTGCAGTGAGATACAATAAAGAGCCAATCATTCCTCTGTAGTGAGTTACATCTACCTCAGCACCTTGATCAGGATCAAGTTTGGTAGTTGTAGCTATGGGAGTTGTAGCAGGAGAACTATCTTGCATGTTAAACCTTGTCAATAAATTCCTTGTATATTTAGACTGATTGATAAAAATCCCTTCATCAGTCTGTTTAACTTGAAGACCAAGAAAGTAACTCATTTCTCCCATCATGCTCATTTGATATCTTGACTGCATAAGCTTGGAAAACTTTTCACAAAGCTTATTGTTTGTTGACCCAAAAATGATATCATCAACATAAATCTGAACTAACAACAAGTCCTTACCATGATTCAAATAAAATAGAGTTTTATCAATAGCACCTCTTTTGAATCCACTTTCCAGTAAGAATAGAGCTAAAGTTTCATACCATGCTCTTGGAGCTTGCTTTAGTCCATAAAGTGCCTTATCCAATCTGTAGACATGATCTGGATAGTTAGGATCAATGAAACCAGGAGGTTGCTCAACATAGACTTCTTCCTCCAGTTCTCCATTTAAGAAAGCACTTTTAACATCCATCTGGAAAACCTTGAATTTCTTATGTGCTGCATAAGCAAGAAATATCCTGATGGCTTCTATTCTTGCAACAGGAGCAAACGTTTCATCATAATCAATTCCCTCTTGTTGAGAATACCCCTTTGCAACTAGTCTTGCTTTGTTTCTGATTATTACTCCATCAGAATCAGTCTTGTTCTTGAAAATCCACTTTGTACCAACAATTGATCTATTCTTTGGTCCTGGTACCAGTTTCCAGACTTCATTTCTTTCAAATTCATTCAGTTCCTCTTGCATTGCTGTAACCCAATCAGCATCTTTAAGTGCATCTTCAACTTTCTTTGGCTCCTCCTTGGATAGAAAGTTATTGTATAGACATTCATTCTGAGTTGCACTTCTTGTTTGAACACCTGCATCAGGATTCCCAATGATCAAATCAGGAGTATGACTTGCAGTCCATTTCCTTGCTGGTGTTAAATTGTTTCTTGAAGTAGATGCTCTCCCTGGATTGGTGTTATCTTGATTTAAAGAACTTGCTTGTCTTGAAGCTCCCCCTGAATTATTGCTATTTCCTCCTGATAAGTTATCAGGATCATCACTTGAATCAGTATATGAAGAATTCTGTCCTGATGATTGTGTTGATTCTGAACTTGTAGTAGAATGATGTTGCACCCCCTCAACATTAGCACTACTAGAAGTATTACTATTGATTGCATCATCAGTATTTGCACCATCAGCATCTGGTGTGTCATCAGGATTTGGTGACCCATCAGGATCTGATGTATGGACAGGATCTGATTCACTTTCTTCAGGTTCCTTGGTAGCTTCATTTTCAAAAATCAATCTATCATGAGAGTCTTCATTGATTCCAGTTATCTTCTTGTCATCAAAAGATACATGTATTGACTCCATGACAGTCCTTGTCCTCAAATTAAAAACTCTGAAGGCTCTTGATGCAGGATGAGTTCAGGATGAGTTCTGAGAACAAAACATTTAAAGCCAAACACATGCAGATGCTTCAGACTTGGTTTCTTTTCCTTGAGTGACTGATAAGGAGTAACACCATGTCTGTTTATTAATGTGAGAATTTGAGTGTAGCATGCTGTGTTGACTGCTTCTGCCCAGAAATATGTAGGTAATTTTGCTTCTTCCAACATAGTTCTGCCAGCTTCAATAAGAGTTCTATTTTTCCTTTCAACTACTCCATTTTGCTGAGGTGTACCAGGAGCAGAGAATTGTTGAATGATTCCTTTGTATTTGCAGAACTCTTCCATCTTTGAATTCTTAAATTCAGTACCATTATCACTTCTTAGTATCTTGACTTTGTACTTTGTGGTTGTCTCAATCATTCTTACATGATCCAACAGAACTTCAGGAGTCTCATCTTTTCTGTGCAGAAAATACACCCAGGTGAATCTAGAATATTCATCAACAATTACAAGAGTGTACCTTTTCTTACTGATGGTCATGATGTTGACTGGACCAAATAGATCAAGATGTAGCATGTGATATGGTTCTCCAATAGAGGATTCTGATTTACTCTGGAATGATGTCCTTCTTTGTTTTGCTTTCTAACATGCATCACAGAGTCCATCAGGAGTATATAACACTTTTGGTAATCCTCTCACTAAATCTTTCTTAACCAACTCATTGATATTGCTGAAGTTGAGATGAGAAAGCTTCTTGTGCCAATTCCAACTTTCATCTACTGAAGCTTTACTGATCAGACAGGTAGGGGAGTCATCAGTATTTGAGTGAATGTTGGCTTCATATATGTTACCATGCATGTAGCCCGTCAGTGCTACCTTGCTTGTTGCCTTACTTACTACTTCACAATGAGTGGAATAGAAGTTGACATGATAACCTCTGTCAGTGATTTGACTAATACTCAACAAGTTGTGTTTCAGTCCCTTCACTAGAGCTACTTTTTCAATGATGACATTTCCAATGATTATATTGCCATATCCCAAGGTTTGTCCAATGTTGCCATCTCCATAAGACACGGTTGGGCCAGCTTTTTCCTCATATTCTGATAACAGGGCTTTGTTTCCAGTCATGTGCACAGAACATCCACTATCCATGACTAACACATTTTTCTTTTTACCCTGCAATCAGAATAGAAACACACTAGTTAGAACATTTAGGAACCCATACTTGTTGGGTTCCTTTTCCATGCAATTTATTAACTTTCACAGCAGAAGACTTTCTGACCTTAGCAGTCCTGACATGATTTACTTCATCAGGATTTGCTTTGTCAGTATCATTATTAACAAAAGCATGTTCCAACTTGACATTCTTAATGCTACCAGAGTTTGCACTATTTTTATCAACTTTAGGCAATGGATCATAAAGGTTATAGTACAACTCATGATAATCTTTACAAGTATAAATAGAATGCCATACACTACCACAATGAAAACAGGACTTCTGTGGTTTATAAAATACTGATCTATTCCTAACATCAGACTTAGGAATATCAGTAATCTTCTTCTTACTCTTCTTACAATCAATAGCAAGATGATTAGAGTTACCACAGTTAAAACAACACTTTCTAGGTGCATTTGGGATATATTTGTAACCATTCTCTTTGTTGATCCCAACTTTATCATTCCTGTTTCTCTTAACAGTAGATTCCTTTTCTTATCTGTCACCTCACGGATTTTATCCTTAAGCTATTTCTGAGACAATAGACCGACATTCTTAATGACTTTATTCAAGACAGGTTTAGACTTTATGATTTTAATTCCTTGTGTAGAAGTAGATCCCTTTTCAAAAGTAGAATTGGAATCCTTACCAAAAACAAAATTAACAGGAGTAATCTTAGATTTGGTTGCATCTATAACATGTCTATAGGTCTTTGGACTGACTGTCTCATCAATGACAATTTTCTCTTTCAATTTCTTATCCTCATCTGACTTATATCCTAGACACTCTTTCCAATTCTTAGAGGTATTAATCTCATGAAATTTCCTACCAGAGTCTGTCCAGGTTCTGATTTTCTCATTAGCATTTTCAAGTTCCTTTTCAAGAGCAGTACATTTGGATTTCATCTCTACATACATGTGATTCACATTATCACGTTCTTTTTGTACTTCTTGCATATGAGAAAATTCAGCTTCTAATATATCATTCCTTTTTCTAAGTTCAGACATCTCAGATAAGATCCTAGTATTTTCAGCAGTTTGACTTCTAAAGCTAATATGTAATGACTTTAGAAAACGTCTTAACTCAGAAACATTATCAGTATCAAAATCAAAGATAGTATTTAGTACCTTATCATCAGGAGCAGCAGTTACATTAGCATTGGCCATTAGAGCATAGTTGACCACCTCAGTATCAGATTCTGAGGAAGAGTCCATCCAATCCTTGCTTGATGTGATAAGTGCCTTCGTCTTCTTACACTCAGAAGCAAAGTGACCCATACCATTGCACTTGTAGCATCTAACCTTTCTTTGACTTGTCAAATTTGCTACCCTTGCTGTCCTTTTTGATATACTTATCTTTGTTTGGATTGAAAGCCTTTTTCTGAAAGTTGCCTTGTCTTCTATTCTTCCTGAACTTCGTCCTTCTGAAGTTTCTGACAATCATAGCAACCATCTCTTCCATGTCTGAGTCAGAAGAATCATCATCAGTATTGGCATCAGCATTGCCATCAGTATCTGATGTGGAGTCATCAGGATCTGACTCAACTATTCTTGTTTTACTTCTAGAGACCTCCATAACTTTTCCTTTTGATTTAGCCTCTGCTTTCAAAGCAATTGATTTTGCCTTGCTGCTTTTCTTGTTCTTTCTCTGTTGAACTTCAAGATCATGAGTTCTTAGCATCCCATAGACTTCATCAAGAGACACAGTGTTAAGATCATACTGATGTCTAATGATCGATGTCTGAGTGTCCCATTCTTCAGGTAAAGCTCTTAGAAACTTGGTGTTTGAATCTTCAGTTTCATATTCCTTGTCAACTAAAGATAAACTGTTCAATAGTGTCAGAAATCTATCATATAGATCAGTTAGGCTCTCATCGGGTCTTGCATCAAATTGTTCATATTCTTGAATCAAAAGAGCCCTTCTGTTTTTCTTGACAGATGCAGATCCCTGACACTGAGTTTCCAAAGTATCCCAGATTTCTTTTGAAGACTTGCATGCAATCACTCTGTTTGACATGACAGCATCAAGACTACTGTGTAAGATATTCTTTATCTTTGGTTCCCTGAGTACATGAGCTTTTTCTTCTGGAGTCCATTCACTTTTAGCCTTGACCACATAATGTTCAGGTACTGTATCTGTTCGTTCTACAATCCTTGTAGGAATATATGGTCCATCACGAATCCTGTCCAAATAGTCAGGATCCATAGCCTCCAGGTACATCAGCATCTTTACCCTCCATGTTGGATATTCTGATTTCTTCAAGATGGGAATCTTCATGCTTTCATACTTAGTTGTCGACATCTTTAGATCGTATCTGATTCAGAATTAAATCAGTTTGCTCTGATACCAATTGTTGCCCAGTAATAATCTATTGTAGAAGGGGGTTGAATACAATAGATAAGATAATCGACTTCTTAATGTATATATCACAAATATGAAAGAAAGATAACAGCTTTATTAAATCTGATATAAAACTGTTACAAACTCTCTCAAGAAATTCTGATGTTCTTGAGAGCTGCTAGCTTACAAAAACTCTCTCAATAATTCTATGTTCTTAAGAGCTTCTATTCGATTTTGTTCACTTCATAAATCGAAACCAAAACTGTGTTTATATACTACACAGCTTCTCTATCAATGATAAGTCCTAATCAATTACAAAGATTGAAATCTATCCATAATTTATAGCTACATCCTACAAACCAGGAACCGACAGAATAAACTTCCATGTTTAACTAGACTCCAAATATAACTCGAAGTAGGAATCCTGATCAGCTTCCAGTCCTGATGATCAATCCTGATCCCAGTCCTGATATGTATATTGATCATGACGACCATGTAATCCTGATGACATCAGCAATCCTGATCAGTTGAGTCTAGCTCCTGACGATCATTGAATCCTGAACTAACACATTTTGTTTTTATCTATACCCTCTAGTTCATGTATATTAGAATCGAGATAATTTAAAATACATTGAAGGAAACGAGGATAAAAGATTTCATTACCTCTACCACGGACTGTCCTCCCTAGCCTTTGAGCCAATTCCTCGAGGACTATTGCTCCAACGTTTATCTCCTGATTGTGGGCTAGGGAATAGGCTAGCTTCACAGCGATGTGACTGATGTGGTCCCATCCTGTCTTCCTGCATAAAAACACCTTTTGGAGTGTATCAAAAAGAAACGACCACTCCCTCCTGACATGCTTCTTGTTCAACTTTGCCATGTCAATTTCATCTGCATACTTGATGAAATCCAGGAAGGCAGCCATCTCACTATCACTGGCTTCAGTATCATGGCCCTCAACCTTGAACCCCAGGGCCTCGTTAATCTCCTTCTCCCCAAACTGGAAGGACTTGCCCCCAATTGTGCAACTCACTTCCTGAAACGAAGTCCCGTCTTCCTTTACCATTGTTGCAACCAACGTTGTTCTCCAGAACCCTTCCAATACATCGACATACAGAGTTGGGTTAAGGGTCAAGGCTTGGCGGAGGTAGGAGGTGTTTAAGAACTGTACAAAACACTTGTACCTTGGGTTTGCCTCCGCCTCTGAGGGTATTGAGAGTAGGTTTGTTTCTTTGGGAATTGTTAAAGGAATTGAGGATGATACTGTTTGAGATTTGGGTGCCATTTCGAGATTGAGAGTGAAGAAGAGAGTAGAAAATTTGAGTTTAGGTTTGAGAATTGAGAGAGTAGACAAGATGAAAAGTTGTGAACGGTTAGGAAAGAGTATTTATATGATAGAGACACTACGATATGGAGTTATGAATATGTACAGACTAATTGTATGTCGCGAAGTCTCAAAATGGCCTGTACCGTAAAGTCTGGCAAAGTATATCGCAGAGTCCTGAATTGAACTATGTCGCAAAGTCTTGAAGATAAAAGAATTTGGATGACTTTGCGATATAGTGAAAATACCATGTCTAAAACTCTCTTTTTGAAATTTTAAGTATTTGTCAGACTTAAATCAAAAATTGAAATAAAATAAATTTAAATCAAAATCCTGTCAAATATAGAGACTTGTCGATATAGTTATTCTAAGTCGCGAAGTCATAAAATGAACTATGTCGCAAACTCATGAAATGAACTATATCGCAAAGTCTCACAATTTTAACAGTTTGCGATATAAGTCTGTTTGATTTGAACTAAGTCGTGAACTCTCAAGATCACCTATGTAGAGATGTCTTAAAAACTCATAACTTCTCAGAATAGTATGATTTGAAAAATATGCAGTAAAATACTGAAATATTTATAAATCATATCTCAGCTAGTTTTCACTCCATATGAATAGAGCATTTAAATACAGTGAAAATTTACTGCTGCAACAATTACCTAGCATACTTACTTGGAACAACTAAATGAAGGATTAAGCATTCCAATTTCACTCACAAGTCTGTTGAAGACAGCTTCATTTAGAGGTTTAGTAAAAATGTCAGCTAATTGTTTCTCAGTTGGAACATAAGAGACTTCTATGGTACCATTTGCAGCATGTTCCCTAATGAAATGGTACCTGATCTCAATGTGCTTTGTAGTAGAATGATTTACAGGATTGGCAACTATGGATATTGCACTAGTGTTGTCACACATCAGAGGTATGTGTTCCAATACCAGTCCATAATCCATAAGTTGATTTCTAATCCAAAGCAATTGAGCACAGCAACTTCCAGCAGCAATATATTCAGCCTCAGCTGTGGATGTTGCTGTGGATTGTTGTTTCTTACTCAACCATGACACTAACCTTTGACCTAAGAATTGGTAGCTTCCAGAGGTGCTCTTCCTGTCAATTCTGCATCCAGCATAATCAGAGTCTGTGTAGCCAACCAGGTTGAACCCAGTGCCTTTTGGATACCATAGCCCAAGATTAGGAGTCCCTTTCAGATACCTGAAGATTCTTTTGATAGCCATCATGTGAGATTCCTTGGGATCAGATTGGAACCTTGCACATAAGCATGTGGCAAACATTATAGCAGGCCTGCTAGCTGTGAGATAGAGTAATGATCCAACCATGCCTCTGTAAACCTTGATGTCTACTCTTTTGCCTTTCTTGTCTTCATCAAGCTTGACAGCAGTGGACATGGGAGTTTTTGCAGGGGATGAGTCTTCTAAACCATATTTCTTCAAAAGATCTTTGACATACTTTGATTGGTTTATGAAGATGCCATCCTCCTTTTGATGTACTTGCAAACCTAGAAAGTAGGTTAACTCTACCATCATACTCATCTCATATTTGCTCTGCATCAACTTAGAGAACCTTTCACAGAGTTTTTCATTTGAAGAGCCAAAGATGACATCATCCACATAGATTTGAACCAGAATGATATCATTTCCATGCTTCTTGAAGAATAGAGTTTTATCAATTGTACCCCTGATAAATTGATGCTCAAGAAGAAATTGAGATAGAGTTTCATACCAGGCTCTAGGTGCCTGTTTGAGTCCATAGAGTGCCTTGAGCAGTCTATATACAAAATCTAGGAAATCTTCATTCTCAAAACCAGGAGGTTGGGATACATAAACTTCTTCAGCTAGATCACCATTTAGGAAGGCACTTTTCACATCCATTTGATACACCTTGAAATCTGAGTGAGCTGCAAAAGCCAAGAATATTCTGATGGCTTCCAGTCTTGCTACAGGTGCAAATGTCTCATCATAATCAATACCTTCTTGCTGACAGTATCCTTTGGCAACCAACCTTTCTTTGTTTCTAATCACCACTCCTTCTTCATCCATCTTGTTTCTGAACACCCATTCGGTGTCAATAACATTCTTTCCTTCTGGAGGTGGCACTAGCTCCCAAACTTTGTTTTTCTCAAATTGATTCAACTCTTCTTGCATGGCAACAATCCAGTCAGAATTCTTCAAAGCTTCTTCAATTACTTTAGGTTTCTCTTGTGACAGAAAGCAGCTATACAGACATGTATTCAGAGTTGCCCTTCTTGTTCTCACTCCCTCACCAGGATCTCCAATGATTTGATCCCTAGTGTGGGCTCTGTCCCATTTCCTTGTGTGACCCTGTTCATTTCCTTGACCTGTTCCAAGCTCATTTTGATTGACAGTTGCATTCTCTTCTTCTCCCCCTGTGTTTGTGAACCCTTGCACAGGTGTTTGAAGAAGATCATCAACTTCAAGAATTTCATTTTCTGGAACAGTTTGAACAGGTGGTTCATCCTCACTTTCAGAATCCTCAAGATATCCTTGATTTTCAAATCTTAATGGCACACTGTCTTGATCACTTGTTTTAAGTCCAGGAGTTTTCTTGTCATCAAAGGTAACATCCATGCTTTCCATGACTTTGTGTTGCTCAGGTATAAACACCCTGTATGTTGTCCTTTCCAGAGAGTATCCAATGAAAATACCTTCAAATGCCTTAGCATCAAATTTTCCAACATGCTCAGAGGTATCTTTCATCACAAAGCACTTGCTTCCAAACACATGAAGATGCTTGAAGGATGCTCTTTTTCCAGTCATTAATAGCATGCTGTGTTAACAGCATCAGCCCAAAAGCTAGTAGGTAACTTTGCATCCAACATCATTGTCCTTGCAGCTTCAATGAGAGTTCTATTCTTTCTCTCAACTACTCCATTTTGTTTAAGAGTTCTAGGAGCTGAAAACTGTTGAGAAATTCCTTTATCTTTGCAAAACTCATACAATGTTGAATTTCTGAACTCAGTCCCATTATCACTTCTCAAAGTAACTACAGAGGAACCAGTGCTTTGTGCTTCTCTATCAACTCTCTTGATATGCTCTATAATAACTTGAGGTGCTTCATCCTTGGAGAATAGGAATTCCACCCAAGTGTATCTTGAATAATCATCAACCATCACTAGAGCATATTTCTTCTTGGAAAGATACATTACATTCACAGGGCCAAACAGATCCATGTGAATTAACTGTAGAGGCTTTGAGTTTGTATTGAACAATTTGTTCTTATGACTTGATCTTTTGATCTTCCCTTTTTGACAAGCTTCACATGCTCCATCTTGCACAAACTCCAAGGCAGGCATATCTCTTATGAGTTCTCTCTTTGTCAGAGAGTTCATTGCATGTACATTCAAGTGAGACAGTTTCTTGTGCCATAGCCAGAATTCTTCATTTGTGGCCTTAGTGTAGAAACAACAAATTTCTCCCTTGTCTACAGTCTTGAGATTAGCTACAAACAAGCTTCCTTTTCTTCACACCAGTTAAAACAACTTCACCACTTCCTCTTTTTGAGATTAGACAATGATCTTCATCAAATTCCACTTTGAAACCCATGTTGGTGAATTGTCCAATACTCAAGAGGTTATGCTTCAGTCCTTCAACAAATGCTACATCTTTAATAATGACATTTCCAGATTTGACACTGCCATATCCCATGGTATAACCAATGTTGTCATTTCCAAAGGTTACTGATGGGCCAGCCTTTTCCTCAAATTGTGATAGCAGGGCTATATCACCAGTCATGTGACTTGAGTATCCACTGTCCAAGATCCATATGACTCTTTTATTCCTGTTGCCTTGCATTCACAAAGTAACTAAGTTGTTTTTGGTACCCACACTTGGTAGGGTCCAGTTGATTTAGAAACATTTTTGTTAACAATTCTTCTGTCATAAATTGCATTCTTCACAGTAGGAGACTTCACTTTGTCTGTGGCTTTGGAGTTTACACTCTTGGGCTCACATGAAGTTTTCACCCTCTCAACCCTGATTGGGGATCCTGTCCTGTGAGTGTGCATATGTGTGTGTGATTCACAAGATTGTGCAGAATCCAGTTTATGCTTAAGAGATAAACAGTTAGCAATCACAATCACATAGCATGTCATGCAGTTTGAATTACCACAGAAAGAATCATGAATAGAATTTAAACCTGCAGAATGGTTACTTAGGTTATCAGCTTCAACATTTACTTGTTTGTTACACTTATGAGTCAAATGATTAACAGATAGGCATTTCTGACACTGTTTCCTAGGAGCATTTGGCACATAAGCATAGTTGTTACTCTTGTTGACACCTATTTTACCATTTCTGTTTTGTTTCTTTTTCTTAACAACTTCTTTCTTGACTTTAGGACTCTTGACAAAGTTGTCTTTGGTCTCTTTCTGATCAACAGATTTAGGAGAGGAAGAAGTGTCTTTAGCAGCCTCATCTTCTTCAAGAAGTTGTTGTTTGATGATCAAAAGTTCTTCATCAAACTCAACAACACTCTTTTTTAAAATGGGCTTTTCAACACTTGACAGAATGGTTGGGGCATTTTTGTTTGTAAAAGATTCTTTTCCTTTGCCCTTTCCCTTCTTCCTTCCTTTATCATTCTCATAGTCAAAACCAACTCCAACCTTGTAGTCTTCAGTGTGTTCCTTGTGATAGGTTTGAATAAGCTCAGATGAGTTTTTGAAACTTCTTAGCTTTAATTCATTTTCAGCAATTTGCTCTCTAAGAGCTTTTTCTATTTGTTCAGCACAAATTACTTTGTTTTTGAGATACTCAACCTCTTTTTTCAAACCATCAAGGCTCACAACCATTAACTCAAGTTCCTCATTCTTTCCTGTAAGCTCAAGATTTCTAGCAGTTAGTCTATCAATTTCTTCATTTGCTACTAACATGCTAGTATGAATATTGAACATTTCAGTGCTCATATCTTCAACAGTTTTCTTATATTGAAAGGGAGTCATATCAAGAGAAGTAAAAATAGGTACCTGACTTGAGGAATCACCATCATCAGAAAATGCCATCAAGGCATAGTTTGAGTACTCTTGTTCTTCTTCTTCATCAGAGTCATCCCAGCATTTTCCCTCAGCAATAAAAGCTTTACCCTGTTTTTTCTTGAGTAGAGCTTCATACTTGGCTTCAAGCTCTAAGTATGCTTTGTCCTTTTTGACTTGTTTAGGCTTCTTGCACTCTGTGGCAAAATGCCCAAGTTCATTGCAGTTATAGCACCTTATCTTGGTTCTATCCACACTTCCAGACTTGTATCCACACTTCCAGACTTCTATCCCTTTATTGAAGGTGTATGAGCTACTAGTTCCACCAGCATTTCCAGCATTGAACTTGGATCTAAATGGCTGCTTCCTTTTAAACCTTATGTTAGGATACCTCCTAGGCATATAGGCAAAAGATTTGTTTTCCATTTTTTCCAGTTCATCTAAGCTGTAAAACTCATCATCCTCAGGCAAATCATAGACAACTTGAGTCTCATCACCAGTGTCTTCAACTTCCAGTTCCTCAATCTTAACCTGACTGACTTTAAGAGACTCCATTCTTTGACCTAGATTGTCAGCAATAAGGGCACAGGAAGTGTTTGCCATCAATCCTTGCTTAGCTTGAATAGATCTCTTTTGAAACAACTCTAGCTCATAAGTTTTCAAAACACCATACAGCACATCAAAACCAATCTTTGTTAAATCTCTTTCTTTGAGGGAAGAGATTCTTGGTTCCAAATGATCTGGCAGAGTTAGCAAGAACTTCATGTTGAGCTCTTCTGTCTCATAGTGTTTGTCATAGAGTTTGAGCTCATTTACCAGGTTGTTGAACCTTTCAAATACTTCTATGATTCCCTCCTTTGGCTGAGCCATGAATGCTTCATACTGTGAAACAAGAATCTGTTTCTTATTCTTTCTTACTTCAGGAGTTCCTTCACACAGCACTTCTATGAGATCCCACATCTTCTTAGCACTTGTACAGTGAGCCACAGTGCCATACATGTTGAAATCCATGGATTCACAAATAATAAGTTGAAGATGTCCATCCAGTGTTATCTTCTCCTTTTCAGGATCAGTGTATTTTGAGGGGTCTTTGGGCACATGCCTGGCTGGTATTATCTCAGTGCCAACAGTTGTTTCACCAATCTCGATCATTGGAATAAAGGGACCATGCTTTAGAATGTCTAAATACATGGGGTTAGAAGCTTTGATGAAGAGTAACATCTTCTTCTTCCATAAGCTGTAGTGCTCCTTGTTGAAGGGAGGAATCTTGATACTGCTTAGTTTCTATGAACTCATTCTTGATCTTTTCCTGTTTGTACATTAACAGCCTTCTCTCTGATACCACTTGTTAGAAATGAATACCACTAGAAACTAGACAGAGGGGGGTGAATGGATAGTTTGATGTTTTTCGATTCTTGAAACACAAGATAAACTGTATATGATTATGCTATGTAATATGCGGAATATAAACAACACACACAATCACTTTAATCTACTTTGTATTGAGTAAATTAAATACTACAGCTTTCCAGAAATTCACAACGGATTTTCTGGCTTCTAAACAAGAACAGTTTGTAACTTGTATTTGCTTGCAGAGAAAAGAGTGCTTAAGATAAAACTATGTGTATCTCTCTTACAGCTTACAGTGGTGTGTGTTTGATATATATATTCACCTATACAAACTGTGCACACCACTATTTACCCAGTTACCCCTAGCTGAAAGTCCAACTTGTTCTGCCATAAGAGGTTAACTGTGTCAGGAAGGACCACCAGCTTTTCGGAGTCTTTTCCCGTTTCTGTAGCTGCTTGTCTCTTATCTTTCTCTCCAAGTTTAGCTGTAGATTTGCCATCTGTTCTTTGGACCACCTTTCCAGAACAAATGCTTCAGTATTTGTCTCTTTTGATTCTTGATTCTGTACCTTGATTTGTCTTGTTGTAAACGGCTAAGTGTTGATATCGTGAACTCCTCTTCATTCCAGACTTCGCGATGTCCCTTGTGAAGACAATGCGGTATGACCTTTGAGGACTTTGCGACATAGGTCATTTTAGGACTATGCGACATAAGTCATTTGAGGACTACGCGACAAAAGTCATTTGAGGACTATGCGACATAAGTCATTTGAGGACTATGCGACATAAGTCATTTGAGGACTACGCGACATTAGTCATTTGAGGACTATGCGACATAAGTCATTTGGGGACTTCACGATCTAGGCATCTTTGACTTTGCTGACTTCAACACTTCACGACATGAGTCTTGAGGACTTCACGACATAGTACAAAATGGACTATGCGATCTAGCACTTCTCAACATGGATATTGGTGACTTCACGACATAGCTTTATTCTGACTTTGCTATATAATGCCTTAGACAAATTTCTGCAACTTATTTCTTCAGGGCCTTATTCATCTCTATCCTGCTGCATGAACAAAACTGAACTTCTACCAGGACAATTATTTAATGGCCTATATACATTCTAGTTGCAAGAAGCTTACTAAGCTCATTATACTTCTGAGCATACATGACCAAGCTGATGTTCATGAGAACAAGACAAGTACATAGAGAGACCTATACTATATCCCAGTGATAGAATTCACTAGGTCATGTAGTGTGACATAGTCACATAGCTTAGGCTTGTTAATGGTGGTATTCAGACATGTCTTGAGCCTAACAGAGTACGAGTTAGTAAACTTGCCTTTGGTCCTTCGTTATTACGTAAAGCTGAAGTACTATGATTCTCATCTTCTTCTATCTTATGTCATCACAATTCTCTATTATGATAACTCTTGGTTCCGATGCATATGCGGTTGCTACGAGTCTGCACTACCGAGATCGTGCCCGCCAACTATTCACTAGTTAAATATAAGATATACTTTAGCCTTCAGACTCAACTCTACTTAATTTAAATGTTTATAAACTTAAGAGAATATATTTTCTACGGAAAATTGGGCATGACCTATTCGTAAAGTGGACGTTGCCCTACTTTAAAACACCAAAATTTTCTAACTCAATCATCCACAACCAATCCACAATTTATTCAATACTTCAATCATCTGCCTTGACTTGCAGTAAACATATAAGAAAATAATTCTGCATTGACTTGCAGTAAACATATAAGAAAATAATTCTGCATTGATTTGCAGTAAACATATAAGAAAATAATTCTGCATTGACTTGTAGTAAACATATAAGAAAATAATTCTGCATTGACTTGTAGTAAACATATAAGAAAATAATTCTGCATTGACTTGCAGTAAATATATAAGAAAATAATTCTGCATTGACTTGCAGTTACTTTATCCAGAAATAAACCATCTCGTACAACATTTATCACGTACCAAGTCAAATAACTAATTCACATAATTTCATATACTTCAAGTAATACATATCACATGTTTTATTCACGTAACCATTTAAACTAGCATATCATATCATATACAATTGCCAAATAATAATCATTTAATAGTCCTACTGGAAATTCGGCAGCACTTACTCTATTTATATAACAACCCACCTGTTTTAAACTAATACCAACAATCAAGAATCAAATTACAACTAACATATTCATATAACTTAACTTAATCAACCTGAACTCACAACTATAAAATAACATACTCAACCCGATATACCATTTAAACACATAGAAATTATCAACTCATATGCCATTATACGATACCAAACTTATTATCATACTATCCGAATTAAAATCAGATTTAACTAGTTAGAAAGATGGAAAGTTTATAGCATAAAGATAAACTCAGATGAAAACGTGTAAAACATAAAAATTGTAGAAACTCCGAGACCTTTCCAGAATGGTAAGGCTCGTTAAAAATGAGCAAGTAACGAGTTCAGAAACTTTAAAACAGGCTGCTGCAGAAGCAGACCCAGCACTGTTCACACAAGTAATACAACATTCGAGACTCCAAAATCAAATAATTTGTTGATGGAATGTAAACGATAATTGTAAAGCTTGAAAATATCTTTTCATATTGATATAACTAATCAACATATAACTGCACATAGCATTTAATCACGCATTTATATTTATTTATAGAATACAAGACATAAACAATCATTCATACTTTAAATCCGATTCACTAGTTCAAATAGAATTAATCAAAATCAACCAATTCAATAAATCAAGCAATTAATCAAATCAGGTAAATAATAAAACAATTTTTGAAAATATTAATTAAATTTGATTTAAAATTAATCAAGATTAAATAATAATTAATTAATAAAATTCACCAATTAACTACTCAGTTAATTGATCAATTACATCAATTACATTATTATTTAAAACCGATTAAAAATAATCAAATCTAATTATTCCACAAGATACCAATAATAAAATACAAATAATAAGTATATAAATTTTTACAAAATTTCGGCATGACCCGTTCGTAAATAGGACTAGCCAAAATTTTGCATGTACTATGCTGTGCCCCCAGTCACAGGACGGACAACACAGTACAGCACGACAACAACCTGTATATTCAATCACTTAACAAACTACAATAATCTTCAACAGCCAGCGAACTTTAACAAAATCTTAAAGTTCACAATTTAACAAAATAAACCAACACGAATATCAAAATCAAATCTTTACACTAAAACCACTCCACAATAATTAACATTTATAAAAACGGGACTAACTAATATTAACTTACCAATAATTTACTCACTAAATCAACTTGTACTAACTCCAAAATTAAATAGTGCCATCGAGAATTAAACGCCACAACAATACACCAACACTTGATTAGAAATTTACAATCACAAAAATCTCAACTAACAATTTAATTTCAACTCTATTTCAAATAAAACACAACACCACCACTTACATACATAAACTACAATTCGCATGGATTATCACAAAAAGAACAATTAAAATAGAAATTAAATTTGTCTTACTCTCCGAAACAAAAAAAATGAATTATTAATTTATACCCAAGTAAGAAAACGAATTATTAACTGATTTATACCAAAAACGTTTTCACAAATGACACAGATTAATAAAAATGAATTATGTAATTATCACATAATCAATAAACAAAACGAGTTTATAAATACACACATAAATAAAAAAACGAAATCCAAATTACATATAACTATTAACAAAAAAACGGATTATTAACTGAGGTTTT
Organism: Heracleum sosnowskyi; assembly: GCA_030848705.1. NCBI lineage: Eukaryota > Viridiplantae > Streptophyta > Magnoliopsida > Apiales > Apiaceae > Heracleum > Heracleum sosnowskyi. The sequence goes on along the minus strand of CM061238.1, from coordinate 53,901,990 downwards.
GATTTATACCCACAAAGATTCACAATCGGGAAGAAGTACTGGCCGGAAAATGGCGGTGGAGGGCGGCGACAGCGGTTGGCGCAGGCGGCGGCGGTTGGCGCGCGAAGAAGGACGGGGGGGTGTTTTTTCTTTTATCCAATTTTCTTTCTTATCTCTTTCTCTTCTTTCTCTTTCTTTTCTTTTGTTTTTGTGTGCCTGAGCGTGAGTCTGTGTATATATATATATATTTAGTAATTAGTTTAGTATATTTAGGAGATAATGTTAGGTAGTAACCTTAACTAACCCAACCGACTGCATCTAATGTTATTTAGCCCGGTACTGAACGATCTTCAACGAACGAAAACTCTAAAAATAAATATACATGGTAATAAAAAAAAAATCGACCACTAAAATATTTTTAGCACGAAATTATAACTTCCATTCAATTAGCGGATAAATATAAAAAATATTATTTACTCTAAAAATTGAAATAATTATGCACAAAATTTTTATAAAGCCCGGATTTTACAGAATTGTAAAAATATTGAATTTTTGAATACTTATTACTCACCCAAATACTAATGGGGCACAGATAAGATACCAGGTAAAATTTTGGTACTAGTAAAATACCGCTTTGATACCAAAAATTCCCAAAAATTCTAAATCTTCCAGAAATGTAAAAATACTAACTTTTTGAACATTTTTATAATTTAAACAAAATAAAACCTTGAATTCGATTAGAATATCGGATAAAATTTTGGCGCAACTGAAATACCAGTTCGATCCCCAAAATTTTAAAACAAACTCAATTCGACAATATCGATAAAATAATCAGCTTTCACAAAAATTTTAAATAAAATACACATAATTCCATTCCTCCTCTTTTGAGAAAAGCAATAAAAAAATTTAAATAATAATATTAATAAACCCTGAAAATTCGGGTTACTACAGTATGTGTCTGCCTTAGATTCATATGATTGCAGTAATAGGTTTCATGATGTAGATATGATTAAAGATTATAATAAGATGTATAGGGTAAAAGCCCCTTTAAAACTTGTTCCTGCCGGCCCCGGTGACCGTTCATGTCACTGGCAGTCAAATGCTTTGTGTATTTATAGGGATGCTATAGTTGCCGGCCTTAGGTTCCCCTTTAATGAGTTTATACCTAGGCTCTTGGCCGATATTCAAATAAACCCCAGCCAATTACCCCCAAATGCTTGGAGGATAATCCACTGTTTTATGGTTTTATGCCTTCGAAATAATCTTCCACTTTCTGTACCTTTGTTCAGAAAGATTTTTCAATTCAAGAATAGTTCTGCCAACAACTTGGGTTGGGTATACATTAGCCATAGGGTTGGCTTCCCTTTTATCTTCCACCCAAAGTCTATCCCAGATAACAACCCTAGGTGGAAGAACGAGTTTATGTACCTTGTCTGGGAAGGTGGGGACTGGGGAACCCTGTTCCGTAGATCTTTTGGGAGAGTTTCAGATGGTAGTCCCAACAATATTGACTTGAATGAGGAGGAATCTCATGCCTACTCGGTGCTAATCAAGGATAATGGGACTACCGTGGCTTGGGAACTACTGGACGAGTTTGTCCTCAAGTCTGTCCATCTCTCAACTGTTTCTGATAAGGGTACTTTTACTTATCCCTTTTCGTTGTGTTTATTTTCCTGTTTTTCAGAAAATTTCTTCTAACCATTCTTTGGTTTATGTTTTAACAGCTGCGACCTTTATCAACAAGACTAATGAGCCCAAGGATGTGGAGACATCCAGGATGAAGAGGGCTAGGCTTGGAGATGATCCAAGGGGGAAGCCTAGTGTTCCCAGCTTTTTGATCCCCTCTGAGATCCCTGTGGGCGAGGCAGACATTCCTATGTCTACCAAGTCTTCAGTGTGGCGCCCCAACTGGGGTATTAGGAAGAGGGACACCATTACTGGGGTGTCCAAACATGATGTGGATTGGTCATACCATTCCCTTACTCCTTGCGATTACAAGGATTTCGTTGCAGATTCCACCCTCGAGGGTGTTGAGCATTTAGGAGCTCAGGCTATTGCTGCGGTATTTTTCTTACCTTAGCCCTTCTTTTTCTTTTAAGTCTTTGCTTAATTTTTCTAACTTTTATCTTTTGGCAGACCAATGCCAACTTCCAGGGGGCATTGTTCCAAGCTAAGGCTTGGCGTACCTCTTCTGAGGCCAACCGGCTCAAGTTGGAGAGGTCTGAAGAGGAGGTTAAGTCTCTTAAGGAGACTCTTGCTAGGAGGGAAAAGGAGCTTGCTGACGCTCAGGCTGATCTTGTTGAGCTGAGGAAGAGCAAGGATGATTGCATCGACGAGTACCTTGACTCTCAGGAGTATAAGGACTTGATCGAGAAGCATGACGAGATTCTTTTCCCAGTCCAACATACATCAGGATGGGAGGATGTTGTTCGGGCTATTTTGGCCAAGCATCCCGGGGTTTTTGACGCTGCTGACTTTCCAGATCCTCACCCTCCTACTCCCTTGGAGCGTATCTTGGCTGGAGTTGATGACATGGAGAAGGATGCTAGGATTTTAGATCCAGTGCATTCATCACCCCTTGGTGACACTTTTGCTGATGATGCTGATGAGCATTCTTCTGGCTCTAGCTCAGGGGAGGAGACAGATGTTGTTGACAAGGGGGTGAAGCATAGTTTGTAGTTTGTTTGTGGCCATTCATGGCTTTGTACTTTTTATGTATATTCAGCCTTCGGGCTTAACTTAAACTTTTTATAAGTTTAGTTTTATTTGTGTTTTTTGGCCATTCATGGCTTGTATTGTTTTCTTGATTCTTGACTTTGCATGCTTAGTTAACATGTCTATCAGAATGCAATGCACATATAATGAAAACATAAGAATATGGAATTCATAACTTTGAGAATGGGTTCAACCCTTACATAATACTCAAGTTTAAAAACTTGGGTTGGTTTTATCAAACCTTATTTCTAGTAGTGAGTCCACTTAGGAAACACCTTAAACATAATAAACTTTCAAATTGGAGGAATGCCAAGTCCTTGGCACCTCATGCCCTTCAAGGGTTTCTAGCTTGTACGAGCCTCGACCAAATACGTTCTTGACGCGATATGGTCCTTCCCAATTTGGGGCCATCTTGCCTTTTTGTCCGACCCCGGATGCCTCAATCTTTCGGAGGACTAAGTCTCCTTGTCGAAAGAACCTTTCTTTAACCCTTAGGTTGTAGTAGAAAGATGCCTTCTTTTGATGTTCAACTATCTTGGCATTTGCCTCATCTCTAACCTCGTCAATCAGGTCTAAGGCCAGCCTCAAGCCTTCCTCATTTGTTTCTGGCTCATAAGTCTCAATTCTTGGAGACGTGTGAGTAATCTCCACTGGAACCACTGCCTCTGCCCCATATGCCAACAGAAAGGGGGTAGCTCCAGTGATGACTTTGCAAGTAGTTCGATATGCCCATAGTATGGGGAGCAATTCGTCTACCCAAGTGTTTCTGGAGCGTTAAAGTCTTTTCTTCAGTCCATCTAGGATAATTCGATTTGCAACCTCAGCTTGCCTATTTGCTTGAGGATGGGCAACTGAAGTGAAACGCAACTTGATATCATTCTCATCACAATACTTCTTGAACTCATCATTGTTAAACTGAGTTCCATTGTTTGTGACCAAGATACGTGGAATCTCGTATCTGCATATCACATTTTCCCAGAAGAAATGCATCACTTGCTTGGTGGTTATCTTGGCTAATGGTTTAGCCTCAATCCACTTGGTGAAGTAATCGATTGCGACTATCAAGAACTTTCTTTGCGCACTTGCCATTGGAAAAGGTCCAAGTATATCCATTCCCCACATGGCAAATGGAATCGGTGAGTTAATGGATGTCATCATCTCTGGTGGTTGTCTAACCACTGGTGCATGTTTTTGGCACCGTTCACACTTCTTCACATAGCTTTTAGCATCTGCAAGTATGTTTGGCCAGTAGAAACCTAGACGAGTGATTTTATGGGCAAGGGCTCTGCCCCCCAAGTGCTGCCCACAAATTCCTTCATGTACTTCTTTTAGGGCCAATTATGCCTCTTGGGGTCTCAAGAACTTTAAGTATGGAATGATGAAAGACTTTTTGTATAGGATTCCCTCAATTAGGGCATACCTTAGTGCTCTGACGTATAGCTTTCGTGCTTCTGAAGTGTCGTTGGGTAACCACCCAGTTTCTAGATGAGATTTGATGGGATCCATCCAACAACTGCCAACATCAATGGATGCTACCAACTTTCCGTTGATGCTTGGGGTCTTCAAGACTTGGAAGTATACACTCCCTGCATAGTTTTCAATTTCAGAAGAGGCAAACTTAGACAAGGCATCAGCCTTCACATTCTCTTCCCTTGGAATGTATTCCACATAGCATTCATCAAACTGAGTCATGATGGCCTTAACAAGTTTTAAGTACTTGGCCATGACTTCATCTCTAGCTTCAAACTCCCCATTTACTTGGAAGACCACTAGCCTCGAATCTTGATGTGCTAAGAATAAACATTTCAGTATCGCAAGCGCACGATCACCGTTTTAATATTTATGATTCGATCCACAGAGACTATTTTATTTTTTGCAACTCCTTAATTTCTAATTTAGGCGGACTAGAACAATTAATTTTGAGGATAGATTTTTGATTAATTAACCATCGAAGGAGACATGAAGAGAAATTCTAGATTTAATAAAACATTTAACAATTACCAATTAATTATCTAATTATTAATTATAAAATGATTTATCTAATTAAATTTTTTTTTAATTTAAAAGAAACATTTTAGATCTAACTAAAAAAAATGAAAATTGATAAACATAAAACAAAAAAAAGTAACAGAAAACACACCAAAAAAATAAAAACAAAATAAAACAAAAAAGAAACAAACGCAAAAACAGAAAAAGAAAACAAAGAAAAAGACAAAACATAAAAAAAACAAACCGGCAAAATGAAAAGAAACATGTGAACAAAAAGAAAAGAAACAGGCGCGGGAAAGAAAAATTGGAGGAAGGCGCGGCTGATGACCGGAAAATTGTGGGAAAAAAAACTGTTGCGGTTGCTGCGCAGAATTGAGGCGGAGGAGGGGCAGAAATAGCTCAAAAACTGGGCTTCTACCGAGCAAATTGACCGGAAAAGTAACTCAAAACGGAAAAAATAAACCACCAAAAATTAAGATTAGTCCCTAAACAAAATAAAAAAGCTTACTTTAACACTACCAACATCAAAATTTCATTAAATTATCACACCCATTTCATATCTAAAGGACAAACTCAAACATAAAAATTAAACCCAAAAGTGAATCTACAACCTTTCTTCATCCACCAAAATCAAAATTAACACCAAACAAGCTATTTAAAATTAGATCTAGCAATTAAAGGTCCTAACTTTAACACTAACTATTAGATCAGGATTCAATGATCGTCAGGATCTAGACTTCAACTGATCAGGATTGCTGACATCATCAGGATTGCATGGTCGTCAGGATCAGAATGAATATCAGGACTGGATCAGGATTGATCATCAGGACTGGAAGCTGATCAGAATTCCTACTTCGAGTTATATTTGGAGTCTAGTTAAATAAGGAAGATTATTCTGTCGGTTCCTGGTTTGTAGTAATGAAGCTATCGATTAAGGATAGGTTTCAATCTTTGTAATTGATTAGGACTTATCATTGATAGAGAAGTTGTGTAGTATATAAACACAATTTTAGGATTTGGTTCGGAGAGAATAAAACGCATAGAAGCTCTCAAGAACATAGAATTTCTTGAGAGAGTTTTTTTGTAAACTAGCAGCTCTCAAGAACATCAGAATTTCTTGAGAGAGTTTTGTAACAGTTTTATATCAGATTTAATAAAGCTGTTATTATTCTTTCATATTTTTTATTCATATCTTATTAAGTCGAGAATCTTATACAATTGTATTCAACCCCCCTCTACAATTGTTTATTACTGGGCAACAATTGGTATCAGAGCAAACTGATTTAATTTTGAATCAGATACGATCTAAGATGTCGACAACAAAGTATGAAAGCATGAAAATTCCCATCCTGAAGAAATCAGAATATTCAACATGGAAGGTTAAGATGCTGATGTACCTGGAGGCTATGGATCCTGACTATTTGGACAGGATTCATGATGGACCATATGTTCCTACCAGATTCGTAGAAAGAACAGATACTGTACCTGAACATTATGTGGTCAAGGCTAAAAGTGAATGGACTCCAGAAGAAAAAGCTCATGTACTCAGGGAACCAAAGATAAAGAATATACTGCACAATAGTCTTGATGTTGTCATGTCAAACAGAGTGATTGCATGCAAGTCTGCAAAAGAAATCTGGGATACATTGGAAACTCGGCGTCAGGGATCTGCATCTGTCAAGAAGAACAGAAGGGCTCTCTTGATTCAAGAATATGAACAATTCGATGCTAGACCTGATGAGAGCCTAACTGATTTATATGATAGATTTCTGACACTCCTTAACGACCTATCTTTAGTTGGCAAGGAATATGAAACTGAAGATTCAAACACCAAGTTTCTAAAAGCTTTACCAGAAGAATGGGATACACAGACATCAATCATTAGACATCAGTATGATCTCAACACTGTGTCTCTTGATGAAGTCTATGGAATGCTAAGAACTCATGATCTTGAAGTTCAACAGAGAAAGAATAAGAAAGGCAGCAAGGCAAAATCTATTGCTTTGAAGGCAGAGGCTAAATCAAAAGGAAAAGCTGTGGAAGTCTCAAAAAGGAAAACTCGAGTAGCCGAGTCAGATCCTGATGTCTCTTCATCAGATACTGATGGCAATCCTGATGCCAATACTGATGATGACTCTTCTGACTCAGACATTGAAGAGATGGTTACTATGATTGTCAGAAACTTCAAAAGGATGAAGTTCAGGAAAGCTAGGAGACAAGGCAACTACCAGAAAAGGATCTTCAATGCAGAAAAAGACAAGAATATCAAAAAGGATAGAAAAGGTAGCAAATTTGACAAGTCAAAGGTTAGATGTTACAAGTGTAATGGTATGGGTCACTTTGCTTCTGAGTGCAAGAAGACAAAAGCACTCATCACATCAAGCAAGGACTGGATGGACTCTTCCTCAGAATCTGATACTGAGGTGGTCAACTATGCACCAATGGCCAATACTGATGATACTGCTATTCCTGATGATAAGGTACTTAATACTGTCTTTGATTTTGACACTGATAATGCTTCTGAGTTAAGACGTTTTCTAAAGTCATTGCATATTAGCTTTAGAAGTCAAACTGCCGAGAATACTAGAATCTTATCTGAGATGTCTGAACTTAGGAAAAGGAATGAGCATGTAGAAGCTGAATTTTCTCTAATGCAAAAAGTACAGATAGAATGTGATAATGCTAAACACATGTATCTAGAGATGAAACTTAAATGTACTACTCTTGAAAAGGAACTTGAGCATGCTAATGAGAAAATCAGAACCTGGACAGATTCTGGTAGAAAATTTCATGAGATTAATACCTCTAAGAATTGGAAAGAGTGTCTAGGGTATAAGTCAGATGAGGATAAGAAACTTAAGGAGAAAATTGTTATTGATGAGACAGTTAGTCCAAAAACCTATAGACATGTTATAGACAAAACCAAATCTAAGATTACTCCTATTAATTTTGTTTTTGGTAAAGATTCCAATTCAACTTTTGAAAAGGGATCTACTTCTGTTCAAAATATTAAAGATATTAAGTCTAAACCTGTCTTAAGTAAAGTCACTAAGAATGTAGGTTTACTGTCTCAGAAACAACTTAAGGATAAAATCTGTGAGGTTACAGATAGGAAAAATGAAGCTATTGTTAAGAGAAACAGGAATGGTAAAATTGGGATCAATAAAGAGAATGGTTATAAGTATATCCCAAATGCACCTAGGAAATGTTGTTTTAACTGTGGTAACTCTAATCAACTTGCTATAGATTGTAAAAAGAGTTTAAAGAAAAGTACTGAAATTCCTATTTCTGATGTCAGGAGTAGATCAGTATTTTATAAACCACAGAAGTCTTGTTTTCATTGTGGTAGTATATGACATTCTATTTATACTTGTAAAGATTATCATGATTTGTACTATAACTTTTATGATCCATTGCCTAAGTTTGATCATAGTACAAAGTCTGATAAAATTGATAATGTCATAGTGAAGCATGCGTTTGTTAATACTAAAACTGACAAAGCAAATCCTGATGGAGTGAATCCTGTCAGGACTGCTAAAGTCTTAAAGTCTTCTGCTGCTAGAATTAATAAATTGCATGGAAAAGGAACCCAACAAGTATTGGTTCCTAAATGTTCTAACTAGTGTGTTTCTATTCTGATTGCAGGGAAAAAGGAAAAATGTGTTAGTCATGGATAGTGAATGTTCTGTGCACATGACTGGAAACAAAACCCTATTATCAGAATATGAGGAAAAAGCTGGCCCGACTGTGTCTTATGGAGATGGCAACATTGGACAAACTTTGGGATATGGCAATATAATCATTGGAAATGTCATCATTGAGAAAGTAGCTCTAGTGAAGGGACTAAAACACAACATGTTGAGTATTAGTCAAATCACTGACAGAGGTTATCATGTAAACTTCTATTCCACACATTGTGAAGTAGTCAGCAAAGAAACAAAAAAGATTGCATTGACTGGCTACAAGCATGGTAACATTTATGAAGCCAACATTCTCTCAAATACTGATGACTCCCCTACATGTCTCATCAGTAAAGCATCAGTAGATGAAAGTTGGAATTGGCACAAGAAGCTTTCTCATCTCAACTTCAGCAATATCAATGAGTTGGTTAAGAAAGATTTAGTGAGAGGATTACCTAAAGTTTTATATACTCCTGATGGACTCTGTGATGCATGTCAAAAGGCTAAACAGAGAAGGACATCATTCCAGAGTAAATCAGAATCCTCTATTGAAGAACCATATCACATGCTGCATCTTGATTTATTTGGACCAGTCAACATTATGTCCATCAGTAAGAAAAAGTACACTCTTGTAATTGTTGATGAATATTCTAGATTCACCTGGGTGTATTTTCTGCACAGAAAAGATGAAACTCCTGAAATACTGTTGGATCATGTGAGGATGATTGAGACAACCACAAAGTACAAAGTCAAGATTCTGAGAAGTGATAATGGTACTGAATTCAAGAATTCAAAGATGGAAGAGTTCTGCAAATATAAAGGAATTATTCAACAATTCTCTGCTCCTGGCACACCTCAGCAAAATGGAGTAGTTGAAAGGAAAAATAGAACTCTTATTGAAGCTGGAAGAACTATGTTGGAAGAAGCTAAGTTACCTACATATTTCTGGGCAGAAGCAGTCAACACAACATGCTATACTCAAAATCTCACATTGATAAACAAACGTGGTGTTACTCCTTATCAATCTCTCAAGGAAAAGAAACCAATTTTGAAGCATCTGCATGTGTTTGGCTGTAAATGTTTTGTTCTCAGAACTCATCCTAAACTGCTAGGAAAATTTGAAACTAAGGTTGATGAAGGAATTTTCATAGGCTATCCTGCATCAAGAGCCTTCAAAGTTTTTAATTTGAGGACAAGGACTGTCATGGAGTCAATACATGTATCTTTTGATGATAAAAAGATAATAGGCTTGAATGAAGACTCACATGATAGACTGACTTTTGAAAATGAAGCTACCAAGGAACCTGAAGAAACTGAATCAGATCCTATCAGTTCATCAAATCTTGATGACACTTCAAATCCTGATGTTACACCAAATTTTGATGGTGCTAACTCTGATGATACAAATAATGGAAATCCATCTTGTAGTGCAAATGTTGAGGGGGAGCAACAGCATTCTACTACAAGTTCAGAGTCAACTCAATCATCAGGACAGAATTCTTCAGATACTGATTCAAATGATGATCCTGATAATTCATCAGGAGGAGATAGTAATACTTCAGGGGAGCTTCTAATGGACCAAATTCTTCTAATCAAGATAATACCAATTTAGGGGGAGCATCTACATCAAGGAATGACTTACCATCTGCAAGGAAATGGACTGCAAGTCATACTCCTGATTTAATTATTGGAGATCCTGATGCAGGTGTTCAGACAAGAAGTGCAACTCAAAATGAATGTCTATGTAATAACTTTCTGTCAAAGGAGGAGCCAAAGAAAGTTGAAGATGCACTCAAAGATGCTGATTGGGTTACTGCAATGCAAGAAGAATGGAATGAATTTGAAAGGAATGAAGTCTGGAAACTAGTACCAAGACCAAAGAACGGGTCAATTGTTGGTACAAAATGGATTTTCAAGAATAAGACTGATTCAGATGGTGTAATTATCAGAAACAAAGCAAGACTAGTTGCAAAGGGGTATTCTCAACAAGAAGGAATTGACTATGATGAAACTTTTGCTCCTGTTGCAAGACTAGAGGCCATCAGGATCTTTCTGGCATATGCAGCTCATAAGAAAATCAAGGTTTTCCAGATGGATGAGAAAAGTGCTTTCTTAAATGGTGAACTGGAGGAAGAAGTCTATGTTGAACAACCTCCTGGTTTCATTGATCCAAAATATCCAGATCATGTTTACAGATTGGATAAGGCACTTTATGGACTAAAGCAAGCTCCAAGAGCATGGTATGAAACCTTAGCTCAATTCTTACTGGAAAGTGGATTCAAAAGAGGTACTATTGATAAAACTCTATTCTATTTGAATCATGGTAAGGATTTGCTTTTAGTTCAGATTTATGTGGATGATATCATTTTTGGGTCAACAAACAATAAGATGTGTGAAAAGTTTTCCAAGCTTATGCAGTCAAGATATCAAATGAGCATGATGGGAGAAATGAGTTATTTTCTTGGTCTTCAAGTTAAACAGACTGATGATGGCATTTTTATCAATCAGTCTAAATATTCAAGGAATTTACTAAAAAGGTTTAACATGGAAGACTGTGCTACTGCAAGTACTCCCATTGCTACAGCTACCAAACTTGATCCTGATCAAGGTACTGAGGTAGATGTAACTCACTACAGAGGAATGATTGGCTCTTTATTGTATCTCACTGCAAGTAGACCAGATATAATGTTTGCAACCTGTCTGTGTGCAAGATTTCAAGCAAAACCTAGGGAACCTCATCTGATTGCAGTTAAAAGAATTTTCAGATATCTTAAAGGCACTCCTTCACTTGGCCTTTGGTATGCAAGGGAATCAGATTTTGGTTTGTGTGGTTATTCAGATGCTGATTTTGCAGGATGCAAAATAGACATGAAAAGTACTTCAGGAAGCTGTCAGTTTTTGGGTGGTAGACTAGTTTCATGGTTCAGCAAAAAGAAAAAGTCTATCTCTACTTCAACAGCAGAAGCTGAGTACATTGTTGCAGGAAGCTGTTGTGCTCAGATAATGTGGATGAGAAATCAGTTGTTAGATTATGGCATGTCATACTCAAAAATCCCTATTTATTGTGATAACCAAAGTGCTATTGCAATGACAGGAAATCCAGTTCAACATTCTCTTACTAAACACATCAGTATTAGATATCATTTCATAAGAGAACAGGTTCTGGAAGGAACAATTGAACTTCACTTTGTTCCTACTGATCAACAACTAGCTGATATATTCACCAAGCCACTACCTGAAGCTACATTCAATAAGTTGGTGAATGAACTTGGAATGATGAACTTCGAGAATTTCTGAGAAAAGCTACAGAGAAGAGATCCTGATGACTATCAAATCCTGATGGTCATTCAGAAAGGTATGTATTTTTGATTGAATCCTGATAGGACTCTTTCCTGACAGGAAGTCAACTAGTCAATCCTGATGCTCAGATACTGAAGCTGGTGTGAAAACCAGAGGTTTTTTAAGACAAATTGGACAACAACAGTGCTGGTATTCTCTGGAAAATATAAGCAATACTTAGTTACTGATTAAGTATTATGTCTTATTTTTACATCTCAAATTATTGTCTAAGAGATTACTATTTATCATGATATGTATCAAATGCATTGTTACTAACAATTTTTGCAGGACAGTTAAGTAGGAAAAGAACAATTGAGAAAATTAAAAATTTCATTAAATCTTGAAGATTCATTACAAATGAAAAAGGAAATTACATATTCTTTTCCTAGTCTATTGTTCTACTCAAGAACATGTGCCCTGCAAATTAGCATGAATGCTCCTGAGCAGCTTCACAGTCCATCAGGATTGGAAGGTCTCTTGTTCCATCCTTAAAGGACGAGAAGAGGAGCTGATGCACTTGAAGGCGGATCGTCACCGTGTCCACCAGGACTCTTCCGTGCCTCCACCTTGCATGAAGCACATGCATCAAGCACTCTCTTTCTTCTTCTCTCAAGCTCTTGTACGAGCTCCTCATCCTCTTCATCATCCTCATCGTCTTCATCCTCTTCATCTTCGTAGATGAGGTTTTCAAGAGGATTCCAATCAGGATTTGCCTGATGGAAGTTATGAAAGAGAACATCAACCATGGCATTCACAAATGCCTCATGTTCCTGAGGATCAGGAATTGTTTGTGGCTCTTCGTTTTCAGCAATTTCAGCAAGAGCCTCCTCCATCTCTTGCCAAATTATATCAAGATCTGCATCAGGTAAGTTGTTTGGTTGATGGTTAGCAGCCATGGAGAAAAGAAGGAGGTGAAAGGTTTTCGTAAGTTTTTCTTTCTGTGGAGAGGGTTTGTGTATTTGGTAAATGATAATACTGTTTAAAACTCTCTTTTATAGAGATTATTTGATCAGCTGTAGTTCATTTGCTTATTCTCGAGACGACGGTTCAGTTTTCCATGACTATTTTGCTTTGATAAATGGTAAGAATGTTTTAGTGGGTTCTACATCATTAATTTGGTGATTTTAAAATAAATCAAAAACATTTTTTCAGGATTAGTAAAATAAAATTTTGTTTTCTTAAATGAAATTTTATTTTTACTTCAAATAGACATTTTTTTTAATCCTGATAAGGCAAATGGTTTTATTGGTAATGCTTTTATTCCTGATGAGGTGAGGTTTTTCTTACATCAGAAAATGTCTACTTGTTATGGATTGCTTGCTCATGCTATGGGGCAAGGTCAATCACACCTTGTTCCTAACCTCAGCATACCACCTAAACAGTCCAAACAGTCAACAGCCACCTCTAATGTCTCTCAAAAGACTTTAGTTGTAAAATCAAAGAAATCAGCTAGGACTGATGTGTCTGGAAGGAAATCAGGTTCAAAGGATTTTTCCTCTACACCACTCACTAAAAAGAAGTTACAAGGGGGTGTATAAGGGGTCCTGGTGAAGAAAGCTGCTAAGGGTGTTGAGGCTGTTTCTGTTAAAAGAAAGTTAGTGCTCAGGGATGAGACTGATTCAGAGGATGATTTACCTATATCCTCTATAATGAATGTGAATAAGGAAGTTGTTGATACTGCTATTGAAGCTGTGGTACCATCATCAAAACCACAGAAGAAAAGGACATTATCGAAAAGCAGGTATCATATTCCTTTGAAAGTGCAAATGAAGGATACCAATATTCAGACATCAAATCCTGATGAGTCATCTACTCCTGATGCTCTAGCAAATCCTGATGTTGGTATTCCTGATGCAAAAACGAAAGTTGTATCTATCTTAGACTCTCCAGCAAAGGCTTCTCCATCTGCAAAGATTGTTGAAATTTCATGGGAGAAGGTTGTTGAGACTGCTTCAAAGCTTGGATTTTCCTATCCATTAGAGAAGAAAAGGAAAGCAATAGAGATAGTTTACGAGAGACAAAAGAAGCTGAAAGGATCTAGCCCACAAGAACCTGAATCTCAAAGTGATTCAGCAGCTCAGACTGAAGATCCTGCCACACAAGAACCACTCAATCAAAGTTTGGGTGAAGGCTTAGCTATTGGAATGGTCCCACAAGAACCACTTTCTCAAAGGGAGAGTGAAGACATCAACATTCCAGTCACACAAGAACCATCTTCTCAATGTGAAGATGCAGGCAAAGCTATAGCTTCTGAGGAATTTCCTGACAATGCTCAAGGGATTTCTGGTGCAGATGAAAGTGAAAGATTGGTCGAGGACACTGTCAATGAGGGAAGTACACAAGAACCTTTAACTCAAAGTGTTGAAGCAGCTTCAGAACCTCATGCTACACAAGAACCATTAGTAGAAAATACTGATGCAAGCTTATCAAATCCTGATAGTGTTCATCCTGATGCTAGTGGTGCTCCTGATGCTGAGCCAATTTTGATTCAACCACTACGATCAAGACCAATGGACCATCCTATCACAGATTCACAGGATAAACTGAAAGGTATAGATATTCCTGATCCTGATGTTACTCATCATGATGATGATTCTGATGATAGTGATGACGAAAATAATGACGAGAAGGAACAACTTGCCAGAGTTCTAAAATCTAGTCTTGGAACTAATTTTGGTTCATCAAGCACATTCATGGCTTGCAAGGCTTCTACTGGAAAAGACTTCAGACAAGACTTTTCTATTCCTTGTGAGATCAATCCTGCTGAGTAGTTGAAAAGGCATCAATGGGAAAATGAATGGTATAGGTCTGATGAATCTGTCAACTATCCATATGCCTTGGATCATGCTTATGATGCAGTGAAGATGATAGAGAATCCAGATTTGAAGAATCATCTGAAGGCTACAACTCTTTTATCTAAAAGCCTGAAACATGAAATTGATTTTGTCAAAGCTGCAACTGAGTTGGTGAGGGACAATATTTCTATGAGTTTTACAAAGGTGCCTACTGTTCTTCAACTAAGGATAGTGGAATCTCAAGTGAAATATGTTGTTTCTGAACAAACCTCCATCAACAGAAGGATTGATTCTTTTGATACAAAGGTAACTGACATTCAAACCTCTCTTGCCTTAATTTTGAATATATTGTCAAATGCTGATGTCAAAAAGGGGGAGAAGGTAAGTCAGACAAAATGTACACCTGATCTAGTATTAAGAAATAATGATGATGATGATAATACTGGAAATGATGGTGGTGACAAAATTCTACAAGGAGAAACATCTGATGCTGCTGTTATGAAGACAATTCAAACTTCTCAAAGTCAAACAACGCAGTCAACTCATGTTTCTGATTCTGGAGTAAGGACAGTAAGAACAATGGTGCAATCTCAGATCCTGACGGAAGAACAAATACTGACAGGTGATCAAATCATGATGCCTGGTCATGAACAAACTCTTGCTACAATTCCTGAAGGTGATGAAGATGTGATTATTGATAATCTTGAAGATGCATCAAATCTATTCCAGAAGTTCTCTACAAAAGATGGCAGAATTGTTACTCTATATCACACTGATAAAAGAGTTCAACAATTATTTACAAGAAAATCACTCTCTACAGCAAGTGAAGAATATCTTGATCTCTCACATGAAAAATTCTTAAGACAACAGAGAGAAATGATGGAAAGCTTTAATAACCCTGCTCCTACTAGAGGTAGAGGTGAACAAAAATTGAAAAGAGAGGGATACGGGTTACCTAAGCAAGCTTCCAAAATTCTTCGAGTTTTTAGCACGTCTCACCAAGTTCCCCGAATGCTCAATTTCCAACTAATAAAGCAAGTAAAAAAAACTAATCTGAAAAACTAAAAATTAAGGCGCGAAAAATAATTATAGTCCCCGGCAGCGGCGCCAAAAACTTGATGTGCTAAGAATAAACATTTAAGTATCGCAAGCGCACGATCACCGTTTTAATATTTATGATTCGATCCACAGAGACTATTTTATTTTTTGCAACTCCTTAATTTCTAATTTAGGCGGACTAGAACAATTAATTTTGAGGAGAGATTTTTGATTAATTAACCATAGAAGGAGACATAAAGAGAAATTCTAGATTTAATAAAACATTTAACAATTACCAATTAATTATCTAATTATTAATTATAAAATGATTTATCTAATTAATTTTTTTTTTAATTTAAAAGAAACATTTTAGATCTAACTAAAAAAATGAAAATTGATAAACATAAAACAAAAAAAAGTAACAGAAAACACACCAAAAAAATAAAAAAAACAAAAAAGAAACAAACGCAAAAACAGAAAAAGAAAACAAAGAAAAAGACAAAACATAAAAAAAACCGACAAAATGAAAAATGAAAAGAAACAGGTGAACAAAAAGAAAAGAAACAGGCGCGGGAAAGAAAAATTGGAGGAAGGCGCGGCTGATGACCGGAAAATTGTGGGAAAAAAAAACTGTTTAACACCAAAAACTGGGCTTCTACCGAGCAAATTGACCGGAAAAGTAACTCAAAACGGAAAAATTAAACCACCAAAAATTAAGATTAGTCCCTAAACAAAATTAAAAAGCTTACTTTAACACTACCAACATCAAAATTTCATTAAATTATCACACCCATTTCGTATCTAAAGGACAAACTCAAACATAAAAATTAAACCCAAAAGTGAATCTACAACCTTTCTTCATCCACCAAAATCAAAATTAACACCAAACAAGCTATTTAAAATTAGATCTAGCAATTAAAGGTCCTAACTTTAACACTAACAACACCAACTTAAGCTCTAAACTAACAAACCCACCACATCTAAGCACCAAATCCAAACGCCCAACATCAAATCTACCATTAAATCACCAAAACCAACTACAAAATCACACCAATTACAACAAGAAAGATAAATCATAAGCCCTAATCATCAAACCCAACATTAAAATCAAATTTAAAGGGGTTTGACTCAAGAACACAATAACAAGTAAATCTAGAGATTAAACACTACAAAACATTAAATTAAAAGGCTCCTTTACACCTCAAGTGGTAGCACAAAGGCTATTTGACCCACTTTATTGGATTTACAAAAGTTCATAGCCAAGAGATAAAGTAAAAGACTAGAGATGAAGATAAAAAAGAAACTTTCATTAATTTAAAAAGAGATGTTTACAAAATTTAAAGCTACTACAAGGAGAGAAAAAAAACTAGATCTAGGAAATTGAAAAGGAGGCTACTTCTAAAAATTTAGGTTAAGCTAAAACTAGGGTTGGTTACAAAGGGGAAGGAGGGGGGTATTTATAGGGGAAAATTAGGGTTTTGGGGAAAGGTTGGGTTAATCTTGACCCTTCATCTTGAAATCTAATCAACCAACACCTTATTTTGTCTTTTTCTTCCATCCTTGATTTTTCTTTTCCACTTTTGCCCTTCCTTGTCCCTTTTTCTTCTTTTTTCTTCTTTTTTTTATTTTTCCAAATATCTACAAAATATGAAAATACAACTAGTTAATTTATTTAAAAATACGAATGCCTCTCGGAGGTGCTCTATGTGATCGGCCTTATCGAGGCTCTTGACTAGCATGTCATCTACGTAGACCTCCATGGTTTTTCCAATTAGGTGTCCAAAAATTTTGTTCACCAACCTTTGATATGTTGCCCCTGCATTCTTAAGTCCAAATGCCATGACTAGATAACAGAAAACACCAAAGTCAGTGATGAATGATACCTTGGAGATGTCATCCTTGTGCATTTTAATTTGGTTGTATCCGCTGAAGCCATCCATGAAACTGAGCATCTCGTGTCCAGCTGTAGCATCTATTAATGCATCAATCCTTGGTAAGGGAAAACAATCCTTAGGACATGCATCATTCAAGTCAGTGAAGTCCACACACATCCTCCATTTTCCATTGGCCTTTTTGACCATCACGGGGTTAGCTAACCATTCCGGGAATTGTATCTCTTCAATGAATCCGGCCTCCAGAAGCTTTTCTACTTCTTGTTTAATGGCCTCTTGTCTTTCTGGAGCGAAATTTCTCTTCTTTTGTTTCACCGTCTTTCTTTCAGGATCCACATTCAACTTGTGGGTTATCAGTTGGGGATCAATCCCTGGCATGTCAGCCGTTGTCCAAGCAAAAACGTCATTGTTCTCTTGAAAAAAAGATATGAGCTTACTTTTCAATGGTTCAGGCAATAGTGCTCCAACATAAGTCACCTTCTCTGGTTCACCAGGGACTAAGGGAATTGGGATTAAATCCTCAGCTGGTTTCCCTCTTCGATCCTCATTATCACTAGTATCCATGTCTTCAATTGGGAGAACCTGCCCCCCGATTCCATCAGGCCTTAACGCGGCTACGTAACAACTTCTAGCCATCTTTTGGTCTCCCCGTTCTTCACCAATTCCATTCCTCATAGGGAACTTGATTTTCAGATGATAGGATGAGGCAACGGCCTTGAACGCATGAAGACCAGTCCTTCCCAGGATTGCATTGTAGGTCGAAGTTGCCTTTATAACTATGAAGTTTAACATCTGAGTAGACGTATTCGACCCTTGCCCCATTGTCATTGGGAGTTCGATAGTGCCTTCCACCTTTGACTCCACTCCATTGAATCCATATATGGGCATATTCGAGGGTGTCAACTGAGAGTCAGTATAGCCCATCTTGATAAAAGCGTCATGGAACAAGATGTCCACTGAAGCTCCATTGTCGACCAAAACTCTCTTGGTTTCAGAATTTCCTATCACAGGATCGATGACTAAGGGATCATCGTGGGGAAACTTCACTCCCTCCAGGTCTGAATCATCAAAACCTATTGATATTTCTGTTTGGGCACGCTTCGGTGCTTCTCCGACCACAGTCATTACTTCTCGAGCATAAGCCTTTCTTGAGTTTCTAGAGGACCCAGCAGCAGTTGGCCATCCGAATATCATGTTGATAACTGGCCCTCGGGGCTTGGGATTTCGATCTTGATCGTTGTCCCTTCTGTCATAGTCCTTCCTTTCATAGTTTCCTCTTTGACTCCCTTGATTTCCATCCTTGGTGAATTTGCTGAGTTTTCCTCTCCGTATCAGAAATTCAATCTCATCTTTCAATTGCCTACAATCGTCGGTGTCATGACCGACTTCCTTCTGGAACCTACAGAATTGGTTTTGGTTTCGTTTGGACATGTCAGCCCTCATTGGCTTTGGCCATTTGAGATCTCCTTCCTTAGCTATTTCCATCAGAATTTGACTCTTGGGAGTGTTCAATCTTGCATACTCCGTGAATTTTGGCCCAAAATTGTTTCTTTTGGGTGGAGAATCAGAGTCCTTTGACGTTCTGAGAAACTTTTCCTTGACGTCGTACTCCTGAGTTTCCTTTCTTTTCTTTGAGTTTCCACTGCCACCAGCAGTGGGTTCATACTTTCTCATGTTTTCGTCAGCCTTGATGTACTTTTCGGCTCTATCTTGGAGCTTCAGCATGCTCTCGGGTGGATGTTTTGCCAATGACCTTTTGAAGTGGTCATTAGTAGTTCCTTGTTTGCAAGGCTATCATAGCCACTCTGTCCTCTAAGTCCGGGACTTTTAGAGCCTCCCGGGTGAATCGATTGATATAGTCCCTTAGGGCTTCATTCTTTCCTTGCTGGATTGCCATGAGCGATGTAGAGCTTTTCTCATGCACCCTTCCACTAATGAACTGATTGATAAAAGCTTTGCTTAGTTCCTTGAAAGACCCAATAGAGTTGGGAGGAAGACGGCTATACCAGCGTTGGGCCATGCCCGCCAAGGTTTGTGGAAACGTCCTACACTTGACCGCATCATTAGTTGGCTGCAACAGCAGTGCATTGGAGAAGGTCCTTACATGATTTGCGGGATCCCCCGTTCCATCATAAGCCTTGATCGTTGGCATCTTGAATTTTCTGGATATGGTGGCTTTCATGATGTCTTGAGTAAACGGTGGTGTAGGATCATCAGGATCTCCTAGGGGCAACAAAAACTAGGATCACCCCTTGGGGCTTCAGCCCTCTTAGTCCTTTTTGGTGTCGGGTCCAGGTTGATTATCGGGACCCTTCCAGTTGATCGGCCTTGAGATTGAGCGGCCTCCTCCTCAGCAAGGAGTTTCTTGAGTCTTGCATTGTCTGCCTCATGGGCTGCAATTTTCTCCTTAGTAGTTTGGGGTTGTTCCCGATTTGTTTGGGAAGAACGCTTCCTCCTTGGGGCGACATCCCTCTCTTCCCCAGATGTATAATCCTCGTCCTCGGTATAGGGACCCGAGTAATCTTGAATCAAAGGGGTCCGTCGAGTTTGTTGATTTTGAGGTCCCAGACCTTGTATATAAGGGGGGGACATATGCTTCATGGTAGATTGGGTTGAGACCACTACCGCCCGCCATGGGTCGAGGGGGCATGCCATAGCTGGGCATCCCCAAAGTTTGAGTAGTGTATCGGGGGAGATCAGTAGTGTGGAGTTGAAGACCACTTGGTGCATTCATGAGAAGCGGGGAGGTCGTGATTGGTTGCTGGTGAGCGGTCTCTTGTGGATTAGATCCATGAATGACCATCTGCAGGGGATTCGTCCCTTCAACCGAAATTGGGATCTCCGGTCCTTGAGTATTGGTGGGGATATTCGCCCCTTCAATGCCGGTAGTTGGCGGTGGTTGATTTCCGAGAGTATCAGCCTCAGAGGTGATAGGAAGCTCCTCAGAAACTACAGTACCTCGAGTCGTTCTTCGTGTGTTTGCCATGGTTGATGTTGTTTTCCCACAGACGGCGCCAAATGTTGTGGATTAAAAAACGTGCTTGTATATTAATTGCTAGGAGTTATGAGCTTTTAAGCTTTAATGGCTGCACTTGTGTTTCGAGACTAAATTGGTCCTCACAAGATGTCTACGTATCTCAATTAATGTTGAGAATCAAGCCAAAGACGTAGTTCTGATTGTAGGATCAGGGACCTTATATAGGCGTCTGGAGCCTAGTATTTATGGTATGTTTAGGAGTCTTAGCGAATAAGTCTCCTTTTTGATATTGGATAAACATTGTATTTCTTGCAGGATAAGTCTTTTCCTTGTTGATAAAGGCTGTGACTCATTATTTCTTTTTGATTGGGATTCTGGATCATTCTTTGACGAATTTACCATATTTTGGCCTTCTTTCCTGAGCTGTATATTTCCCTTATTTATTAATTACGAAATTAATAAATAATCAGGGTTTCGGGCCTTAAATATTGGGCCGTGTTCTTGGACCAATTCAGGTCTAATTAATATGTCATTAATTATATTTTTAGGCTTATATTTCAGCCCATATCAATAGGGATGTCGGCTTTTAGGAACATTATTTAGGTAAATTTAATATTTATAAGTTTTGATCATAAAAATTACGTTCATATTCTAATTGTATTTTTCATGTTTATGATTTTTTTAAAATAATTAAAATTTAGATATATAATTAGATTATTTTTTCAACTAATATTTCTTGTAAACTATATCAAATCTGTTTTTTTCAAAAAATTCTTAAATCAGCTATCAATATTTTTTAAATAAAAATTTATATTACTACAATATTTTTAATATTTAAAAGTAAACATTTATAAATCACACGAAGCGCGGATGAGTTATCTGATCTACTTTTTAGGACTTCAACATAGAGCACAAATGATAAATTGATCATTTAAAATGTAATAAACATCAATTTTAAAACTAAAAGTAGTTAATTAATATAATCATAAATAGTTTTGAAAAATCCAAGTACGATTGAGAAGTTTTTATAAAACTAAAATTTATATATGTATATAAATGCGATTCGAATTGAAAACAAATTAATATCAACCTACCATTGGCAAAATCCTAAAATATTTACACAAGAGAACCATATTTTAATGATCTAAAAAAAATTCCAAAATAAATAGCATGCCTGCTATTATGGCAGTATCAAATATTTTAATTGACCTTATTAATTTGAATATAAAAGATCTACTTGTATTTAATTTAATTATAACAAATCTATCTATCTATACAATATTATTAAAACCGAAACATTGAAAGTTTTATTATAAAATAATATTAATAATACCTCATTTATCTTCCTCAGCCCTATCTGTATTTTTTAATATTTTTCTATGTTCCAATTAATATTTAAGTTTCTCATTTTATAATTTATCATATTAATTTTTTACTTTTATTTTAATATTAAATTTTTTAATTTATTATTTTTTAAAGTCTGTGCTTTGCACGAGTTATTGGCTAGTATTACAAATAATATTTTGTAAATATTTTTGGAACCGATTTATATCCCTTATATTTATCTATTTTAATTTGAATTTGAATGGGTTAAAAATTGAAATTATGGTGTTTAAACCAAACGCGAGGGTGGCACAAATTTGGAATGTGTGTGTTTGATTGAGGACAGAAGGTGAAAGGGGCCGGGCTAGGTATGAGAGCGGCCCAATCCAATTGTTGTATAAGAGTATAATTGCGAAATAGAGAGGTGAGAGTCAACAATACAAAAAGGAAAAAGGAATTGGGGGTTTAGGGTTAGATCTGAAAAGGAGGGGATGGGGCGTCGCAGTGAGTGTTCAAGTGATGATGATGATGATGTTAAGATTAAGAAGAATAAAAGAGGCAGAGAAGAAGAAGAAGAGAAAGATTATTCTGATGATGATAAGGTCGTTGAGAGGGATCGACAGCGACATGATAGGCGAGGTAAATCAACAAGAGATAGATATCCAGATACAGATAAAGATCGAAAACGTGTTTATGGCCACCGTGATCGTCGACATAGTAGAATTGATGCTAGGTATTCGGAAGGGCAGATGAGAGATGATGAGAGGAGGAGTGAATTACGAAATATGAAGGAGCATGTTAGTGAAGGAGCTGCTGCTTCTTCCAGACACAAAGGGGGGGAGCAAAGGAAAGGAGGAGGAGGAGGCGAGACGGCTAATGCTCTTCCTCCTCCCCCTCCCCCTCCCGGAAGAACAGGCGGGGTTTATATCCCGCCATTCAAGTTAGCTAGAATGCTCAAACAAGTTGAGGATAAGACTAGTGTTGAGTATCAGAGATTGACATGGGATGCCTTGAGGAAGAGTATTAATGGTCTTGTCAATAAGGTTAATGCTACCAACATTAAGAATATCATCCCTGAACTCTTTGCTGAGAATCTCATTAGAGGTAGAGGATTGTTTTGTCGTTCTTGTATCAAGTCTCAGATGGCTTCTCCTGGTTTCACTGACGTCTTTGCTGCACTTGTTGCTGTTGTCAACACTAAATTCCCCCAAGTCGGTGATCTTCTTTTGAGGAGAATTGTTCTTCAGTTACAAAGGGCATATAAGAGGAATGACAAGGTACCTTAATTATTTCTGGTTTCTTTTCAGATACATAATTTACAACATTCTATGCCTAACTCATTTATCTTTTGCCTTCTGTCTTCTTTTTAGCCCCAATTACTAGCTGCTGTCAAATTCATAGCACATCTTGTCAATCAACAAATTGTTCACGAGCTTGTAGCTCTCGAACTACTCACAACACTGTTGGAGAATCCTACTGACGATAGTGTAGAGGTTGCTGTTGGCTTTGTTACCCAATGTGGGTCGATCCTACAAGACCTCTGTCCCCGAGGTTTGCATGGTTAGTATCTAATCACTCATTATTATTCCGTGCACATTGGGTTTCTGCTGCAAAAACTATTCTATAAGTTCTTTTTAATCCAATTCTTTAATATCAACTGTTATGTTGAAATTACGATATTGTGAAGAGTCGTTTCGAGTCTAATTTGTAATGCTCATACATTAAACAATCAAATAAATAAAAAAAACAAATTATTGAGTTTAATTATAGAACTAGTGGTCAAAACTCATGCACGGAGTTTTTTTTTTATAAAAGGAGAGTAGAATGATTGTCCTGTATCAATCAATTAAAACTTATATTTTTATTGTCAATCAGTTAAAACTTATCTTCTTATTGTTTTCCTTTGTTTCAATCATTGTCCTGCATAAATTATATTTTTAACATTGTTCGTTAAAATTATAAGTATATAATATGTATAGGCCATATATGCTTAGATCCGATGTTACAGCTTGCAACATAGCTCCGCTCTTGGTTATATCATTCCTTTTGTTTTAGAATGTTACCTGGTTTCTGTGTCGTTTAGCCTCTGCTTCAGTTGTGTTTTTCAGAGTTTTTTTTAAAATGTTATCTGTGTAGATTGAAGATTAAATACACTTATTTACACAATTAGGGAAAGCTGGTAAAATGTTTTGTATAAACCCGCAGCACTTTATTTTACCTGTTAACAGTGCAAGTTTGTAATATCATTCTTTGTGAATTGTATGTAGGTATTTTTGAACGTTTCCGTGGGATTCTTCATGAAGGAGAGATTGACAAGCGGGTTCAGTTTTTAATTGAAGGTTTATTTGCCATACGAAAAGCCAAATTTCAGGTGCAATTTAGTTAATTGCAATTCTGTTGTGATGTCTTCTAATGGTGATATGCTGGTCAATAATTGATACGAGCAACTCTTTTTTACAATTACAGGGTTACCCAGCTATTCGTCCGGAGCTAGACCTGGTTGAGCAAGAAGATCAGCTGACCCATGAAATATCACTTTTAGATCAGATAGATCCTGAGATTGCACTGGGTAACCACTTGTATTTTACTTTGTTTAGCTATTTAGTGGACCTAATTTTTTTTTGCAGGACTCTGATGCTTATTTATTATGCACCTCAGATATTTTTAAGCCAGATCCACAATTTATTGAAAATGAAAAACGTTATGAAGAACTGAAGAAAACTCTGCTTGGAGAAGAGTCCGAAGATGAAGCCGACTCAGATGCAGGAACAGATAATGAAGATGATGAGGAGGATGAAGATGATGAATCTGATGAAGAGCAGATGAGAATAAGAGATGAAACAGAAACGAATCTTGTGAATCTTCGAAGGACTATTTACCTAACAATTATGTCTAGTGTTGATTTTGAAGAAGCTGGTCATAAGCTTTTGAAAATAAAGCTAGAGCCTGGACAAGAGGTATATCTATTAGTTATCATTATCCTCTTAGTTTAGTTGAAGTTGCCTTGGTTATATGTTCAATACAGTATAATGAAATGTGCTTAGAGCAACTCCAATGCAACACTATAACACCAAAACGGTGTAACTTTTAGTGTAAAACCCACTCCAATGACACACTATAATAGTGTTGAAATTACACCAAATGAATAGTGTGACACCAAATTTGGTGTCAAAAGTACATTTGGTTTAATTTTTACACCAATTTGGCATCTTTCATAATTCCCATTATGCCCTCGTATTAGTTAACAAAAACAAATATATTCCTTTCATACCCTATTAATATCCTATTATATCCCCAACAAGATACTTCTTTGAAAAAGTGAAAATAATGTCTTCTTTTAGACTTTTAGTGTAAGATATAGCGTAAATGAGTTGGAGTTGTTTTTGTGGATGGTGTTATTTGCACACTAAAATAGTGTAAAAGCTACACTATTTTGGTGTTATGCATTGGAGATGGTCTTAGCCCATATGTTTTTTGCTGAATTTTCAACATGTAATTAACAACATTAAACACGGGGACTCTTAAAATGACTCTAAATTTTTGTTTCTGTGTTGTCCAAATAATGCTCAAGGTATTTACCATTAAGGAGTCAAAAAAGATACCCAAAGTTGGTTTTTGTGTGTGTTGAGTTGTTTAATTGGTATAAAATTTTATTTATGTTTGTAACTTTAAATGCTTAGCAAGTCGAAAACCTTCTTTTCATAAATATCTTTTGGTTATGTATACAACATCCATATTTTAAAAATTATAAAGAACAAAAAAGTGATAAAATTCATGGTTTGTCCTGGTTGCATAACAAATATGCCATTTGACTCAAAAAACATTTCACTACCAGGTTATGACTTCAGTTTTCTGTTTCTGTTCTTTCGTTCCTTCTAGTATCCTTGTTAAGGAATGTATTGTTCCTTTTTTGTTAAGCGCATGTTTCTCTTGTTCAGTGCTCATGTTTCTTTGGGTTGTTTCTTGGTGTTCTAATTAGTGTACCATTCTTTGGTGTTCGTAACCTGTAAATTAAATATTTATCAAGTGTTAACTTACTTTGCAGATGGAGCTCTGCATTATGTTGTTAGAATGCTGCAGCCAAGAAAGAACTTATCTCCGTTATTATGGTCTTCTGGGTCAACGATTTTGCCTAATTAACAAGATTCATCAAGAAAATTTTGAAAAATGCTTTGTGCAGCAATATTCAATGATTCATCGGCTCGAAACAAATAAGTTACGTAATGTGGCAAAGTTTTTTGCACATCTTCTTGGGACCGATGCTCTACCTTGGCATGCTCTAGCTTACATCCGGCTGACCGAGGAGGATACTACTTCCTCGTCTCGTATTTTCATTAAGATTCTTTTCCAGGTAAATACATAAATTTTGTAACTGTAGTGAAAGGTTGTCACCATTAATTGCCTGATTTAAATGTTTTTGTAAAGGCAATACTCCCATATTTGTACTATTTCTTTAGGGTTGGTTGAGATTTCTGGTTTGGTTGAAATTCCTTGGCATTAAGTTGTTTCCTTGCAAGGGTATTTATTTTCATCTCACATAATTTTATTTTCAATGCGGTTCAGGAATTATCGGAGCACCTAGGGATTCGCCTTCTGAATGAGAGGCTCAGCGATCCCACAATGCAGGACACGTTCGAGTCAATTTTCCCGAGAGACAATCCCAAGAACACGAGATTCTCAATCAACTTTTTCACGTCCATTGGGCTTGGTGGCATCACTGAAAATTTGAGGGAGTATTTGAAGAATATGCCCCGCCTTATCATGCAGCAGCAAAAGCCAGTTTCTGAATCTGAAGATGACTCTGACAGCACTAGTAGTGCTGATTCAGATGCATCTAGTTCTGATTCAGAATCAGGTTCATCGAGCGCCAGTGAAAGCGAAAGTGATGATGACAGGAAAAAGAAGCGGAGGAGACGATAGAGAAGACTGTTTTTTGAATATGAAATGGAATATTGAGGTTAATGATTACTGTTTTAAGCCTGGTCTCTTATTAAATTTTTTTGCAAAGTCAAGCCATCCGTATTGCACCTTGGAGAGTGATCTCATAAAGTGGGGATTAGATGAAAGAATGATGACCAGTGTCCGTCCTCAGTTTCTAGTTTTGAGCAACTTGTATGAGGTGGTAATTGCTGCATAGCGTTAGCAGTCTGAAGTAGATGCTCGCTCATGGAAACCCCCCCCTTCATCAGCTTAGTGTGATTTGTTTCCTTTTTAATCAGAGTTGCTTTATTTCTGAAGACGTTTGAAATATGTGATTTGCTATATTTTTTTTTAAACTATTTTTGGAATGTCCAGTGTTTTCGAATGAGTTGTTTATGGGAGGGGGGAATAATTGAGTATTACATGTACAAGTTTCATAGTCATTTTAACTGCCGACTGCTGCCATTTAGTTTTATCTGATGCTGATATATAGTTTGATTGGATACAATCTACTCCAGTAGCCATACAATACGATGTTCTTTTGCATGATGTATAGTAGTAGTGGATTGGACATTGAAAGTGGTGAATTGAACATTAAGTGTAATGTATTTTTAAATCATTCCACCAATTAACTCCTTATATATAATAAGCGTAAGGGAGATCTTATTCAAAATTTTGGTTGATCACTGTACTTCAAATCGATGAGGACCGTCAAATATAATATTAAAAACTGTATTTGATTATTAATAGGATAGTATTTAAATACTAAAAAATGTATTTTGATAATTTAAACCAATTATAAATAGGTTTACCATCATTAAATTAAAGACAATTTTGTAAGCTTCGCGTGGGCTGTAAAATCGTTAAAATCTGTTGTCTAAAACTCAAGATAGAACCCAAACAGTAAAGTTATTATCTAAATTTTAATAAATATATTTTTATTATTTTAGCACCAATTTAATTTTTTTTCCTAATTTTTTTAAATTTATAAATTCTATGTTTATTTCAATAAAATATTAAAACCAATTTAAGAAAAAATTAAAATCGATCGTCCGTATACGATTACGACCAAATTAATAATTATAGTTAGATTTTAAATAGATCGATGAGAATTGTTAGATCTAATATTAAAAAGTGTATCTGATTAATAATATAATTATATTTAAATACTAAAAAGTGTATTTTGATAATTTAAAAATTTTCTATGTAAAAATTCTTAACTATCTTTTCTCTTGAATTTATGTATAGTTCCAGTTAGATAATAATTGTTAAACCAAATATCAAGATAACAATTAATATCGATTACAATGATACACGTGGACCCTAGTTCTGTACATGAATAAATTTAAAGACTTTTTTTTCTGATAATTTTGAATATAATACTTATATTAAAATGTGTATTTGATCAAAGGTATGATTATATTTAAATACTAAGAAGTGTGCTTTGATAATTTAAACCAATTATGAATTGATTTTTTATATTGAATTGAATTCTTTATGTAAAACTTCTTAACCATCTTTTCTTTTCAGTTTATTTTATGAGTAGGTCAACTGGTCAAGTTATATAATAATTATTAAATCATCATTAAATTAAAGATAATTTCGTTGAGCGCGATGAGATAGCTCAAGTGGTAAAGAGCTTATCTCTTGTCGTCCCAGGTCCTGGGTTCGATTCTCGCTCACCCCGAGATTTCTGAGAACACATACTCACATGTAAAGGCATATAAGCCTAATTAGTCAAAAAAAAGAGATAATTTTGTTAGTTTCGCATGGGTTGTAAAATCATCAAAATTGAATTTCTAAAACTCAGGATAGAACCCAAATAGTAAAGTGTGTATCTAAATTTTAATAAATATTTTTTTATTATTGTAGCACTAATTTATTTATTTTCCCACTAATTCTTTTAAATATAGAGAAATTTTATGTTTCTTTCAAAAAAGTATCAAAATTAATTAAGAACAAATTCAAATCGATAAAAAATATAATAATATGAGAATAAAATTTCATATAATCATAACATAATTTTTAAGTAATAATGTATTTTAAAATTTTATATACACTGTAAATAAAACCGAAACATTAAAAGTAAAAGCAGTTAGTAAGATACTTATATCAGTATATACTTGATATCCTTATTATATTAAATCCTTATATATAATAATCATAATAGGGATTTTATCCAAAATTTTGGTCGTAGACAACCAAATTAATAAGGACCATTAGATATAAATGAAAATCGTTAGATCAAATATTTAAAAAGTATATTTTATTAATAATAGGATTATATTTAAATTCTAAAAGGTGTATTTTGATAATTTAAACTAAATATACCAAATATAAATAAGTTTTCTATATTGAATATAATTCTCCATGTAAAAAATTCGTGACTTTCTTTTCTCTTCCATGGACAATTCAGTTAGATAAAAATTGTTAAACCATCATTTAATTAAATATAATTTAGTTATCTTCATGTGGGGTATAAAATCGTCAAAATCTAATTTTTAAAACACAAGATAAAGCCCAAATTAGTAAAGTGAATATTTAAATTCTAATAATAATTATTATGTCATCATTATTTTAACACCAATTTAATTACTTTTTTCTAACTATTTTAAATTTAGAAATCTATGTTCAAAAATTAAAATCAATCTAAGAAAAATTCAAATCAACAAAGAATATAATAATACGAGGATAAAATTTTATAAAATTGTGCATATTTTTAATCCTATTTTATTAAGTTTTAGATCATAACTAATCAAATATTATTTATTATTAAATAGAAAATTATACGTAAATGGTGATTTTGTTTTATAAGAACTCATGGATACCTAATTTCATTGTTAGCACGGCTATATTCATATTAAAAAAACCGTATTTTGAAATTTTAGACTCAGCTACAGAGGCCAAACTTTTTTAACATATATACATTGTAAATTATTAAATTCGAAACTTTAAAAGTTTCTTAATCAATTAGTATAGTACTTTTATGAAAAATCGTACTTTACAAAAAATATTATCAAATAACCTATGTCTGCAAAAAAAATGAAAAAATTCTGTATTTAAAAAAAACCTATAAATTTTAATATGTTGTTGGTAGATTCAAACCTTAGATCATTCTACATGATAATTTTACTGTTAAATCTAACGTTTTTCAACAATTTAATTTGAAAGATCCAACGATTATGGATTGAGTGATCAAACAAAAACAAAGCGACCAAACTTATAAGGAAGCTTTCATTATTTAGTCTTTAATATAATAACATAAATATTTATAGGATATACTATAAAAAATGAATTTTATACAGAATTTTGATCGTCACGGTGTACTACTTCTACTTTAAAAGAAGAACTATTACAAAAAAATTATATTTTAATTGATAATTTATTTTCTCAAAAGTTCAAAGTTCCCGCATTTTTAACATATTACAAAAAAGAGTATATTATATTTTAGCAATAAATATTTAAAAAAATTAAAAATTAAAAAAATTATAAATATTAAGAAAAATTAATGATGTTATCATCGTAGTTTGTTTCTAAATACCGCCAAAACATTCTCAACCGCTAGATCCAATACTTTTAAAAATAGATGATCAAGATTATATCATATAAAAAGAAGTTATTATCTAAAAAAGATATAAGTTAAAAGATATTATATTAGGATTGGATTTTCTAAAAAGTCAAAACATAAAAATAGTTGTAATTAAATAAGGAAACTCATTTAATACCAAAATAATAAAAATCGTTTAATGTTAAATAGATAGGTGAAAACTGTTAGATTTAACATTAAAAACTGTATTTGGTTAATAAAGGGTATTCTAATAATCTAAACTACATATAAGTAGATTTTCTAAACCGAATAGAATTCTCAACATAAAATTTCATCACTTTATTATCTTTTTAGTTTTAGAATAGTTTAGCGTGTACAATATAATAAATATCAAATTTTTAACTATAATTTTTTTGGCTAAATCTTTTTTAACAATAATTTAATCATGTAAACTAATAACTTTTAAATATTAAAATATTTATAAATAAATATAATTATAAATATTTAAAAAACAATTATGTGTTGCATGGATAATAAAAATATAATTATAAACAGAATAATTATAAATAAAATTTAAATCACATCTTAGAAAGATTGAGTACTTGTATATAGGTAGGTGTTGGTCATTAGGATAGAAAGACGTCGATGTTGACAAAGGGAAGAAATACGTAAAAGATGAAAAAGAAATCCAAATAAATTAGTAAGACGTGAATATAACTTTGGAAAATTTAATGATTTAGATGTTAATAATTACACCACCAACACCTAAATACAGTAGTAGTAAGTAGGGTAACAAATAGAAACAATTAATTAATGTGGTCCAATTGAAACATCTCTTCCACCTACCCTTCTCTTCTCATCCTTCCCATGAACTATAATCCCACACACATTGCAATATGGCCGCCGGCGCAGCACCCCATACTTACTGTTCACTATCTACTAATG
The DNA here is from genome assembly GCA_030848705.1 of Heracleum sosnowskyi. Classification (NCBI taxonomy): domain Eukaryota; kingdom Viridiplantae; phylum Streptophyta; class Magnoliopsida; order Apiales; family Apiaceae; genus Heracleum; species Heracleum sosnowskyi. Next base: position 53,870,851 of record CM061238.1, on the reverse strand, counting down.
CTAAAACATTTGCACCTAGACGGGGACGACCAAATCATTTTCAAACTTATTCACCAACATTGAGCAACAACTGTGGTTTAAGTAGTGATCACTACTTTTCCGACTTGCATTTTAGCAAACCCAGATTTGTTAAATGTTCTACCCAAGGAACCATGTATGTGCTCTATCTCGTGAATTTATGCTCATATCATAAGCTCTTATGCTCTCTGCGGAGTCGGAGACAATGTTTATGTTGGTTTTTTACTTTGTTTCTGATTAACCTTATTGGTTTTTGCTCACAGTGTAATAGCCGACACTTCCGATGACATACCTCAAACTCCTAGTGTCCAAACCGAGCTTATAAGGCTTTCTTTACCAGCTATTGCAGGGCAAGCAATTGAACCCCTGTCACAACTTATGGAGACAGCTTATATTGGTAGACTAGGTAACTCAGTTTCTATGTGTTCCTGTCAAACATCACAACACTAAATATTGATTACTCCAACACTTGAGCAGCACCCCTGGATTCTTTTTTTAACAATGTCACTAGTGCGCTTGTAATAAGGGTTTGTGCGAAATTACATGTTTTAGCCGTTTGTAAATCCATGGAAATGGATACTACTTTGTGCAAGAATCCTATAACATATCTTGTTAAAGAATAACTACAAGCCCTTAATATAGGATATCCTATAAGTGAGAATTAAGAGAACAATAATTACCTTTTTAGTTATTTATTATCGAAATGGTCAATCGCAGCCCTCCAAAAATTATGTACTCACACGCACATACCCAGCAAAGGCTGGAAACATCAACATCTTGTTCTCCTGAGAGAAGAGGGGTATCAACTAGGCTAGCCAAGTAGATACAAAATCTTTTCATTTGCCGAAATATTGCTACACTCATAGAGTCAAAATTTGAAAAACAAGATTCATGCTACATGACATTGTTTATTTTATCTTTATTGTGCATTATATATCATGTCTTTATACAGGTTTTTGATTTTTGACAACCATAATGGAAGAGAAAACTCAATATCCAGGGAACTATTTAAGCTACATCACAAAATGAACTTTTGCTTTTCCTAATCACCCATTATAAGAAACTAACTCGTTGCTACATCATGCTGGTTTCATGAAGCATGATCATTAGTAATCACCTTCTCGTTTATTCATGCATTGCGCGTCTCTTGTGGAAACAACATTGACAACAGCAATAATAGTATGCTTCAGATTTTGTTTGGTCAAGAGTTAGGTTTCAAATTTGAATTTATATTATTATCTTTCCTCGTAAAATACATTTTATATTATCAAATCCAATTTTTCAGACACTGCTTGACGGGTTCTTATATAGATGACTCCTGTTTATAGGTTCCCTGGAGTTGGCATCAGCTGGTGTTTCCATATCAATTTTTAACATAATATCCAAGGTTTTCAATATTCCTCTTCTTAGTGTTGCAACTTCATTCGTAGCTGAAGACATCTCCAAGCACTCAACCGAAGGTTTTAGCTCAGGTAAAAGTAGTTCAGTCTTTTTAGAAAATTTCGCTTTAGACCGGAGGGTTACAGGTTACTTCTGCACGGAGAGAAAAACAATGTGACGTGAAGTTGTTTGACAGATGAGAGAATGCAGTTGCCCTCAGTTTCTACTGCATTAGTGTTATCTATTGGAATTGGTATACTTGAGGCCACGGCATTATATGTAGGATCTGGAATGTTTCTTAGCATCATGGGCATATCAACTGTAAGTAGCAACTCAAATGAAAAGTGATCGTAGTCAAGCTATGTTTACTTTGGCTGTGCTTGTCTGTGCTTGTCTGCTGTAACTTTTTATGTGATTAGAGGTTCTCATCTATAAAGTTTAACCTGGTCTCGGCTGATTTGGTGGGCGGTTTTGATTAATTGACCTTGATGCTCTTTTGACAGGCATCACCGATGCGCATTTCAGCACATCACTTTCTTCAACTTAGAGCACTTGGTTGCCCAGCTGTTGTACTTTCTTTGGCTATTCAAGGCATCTTCCGTGGTTTCAAAGACACCGAGACTCCTGTAAAATGTCTTGGCAAGTATTTGTTTCCCAGTATATGATTTACACTTCATCATTTTTTACAACACATGTTAACTCATCCTGTAAATATTTTAACATGAGTAGTTTACAGTTCTTCTATGTTAATTCATCTTTACAACAATGCATTTAGAGTAAATATCGTTTAATAATATTAACAGAACAAAAGGTCTCATACTACAGTAAGTTAGGATCGCTTAATAGTTAAATTTCAAATTTTTTAGTTCCATAAAGGTAATGGTAAGTACCTTAATAAATGAAACTATTAATTGTTAAGATGATGTAGACCACTATATCAGCCCATTAACTTAGCACTACAATTTCATCACTGTATCATACTTGGGGGCAAAAGTTCTTTTTAAGAGCTTATTCTCTCTTTTGCATAACTGTCATATACAAACAATACAACTTCGGCTGCTTGTCTCAGTGATTTTATTGCTGATTCCTCTCTTTCCAAATTAATAATATATACAGATATATAGAGTCCCACTCTAATGAGGACTGAGAACTGGTAATGGTGATTTGGATGCAAATCACTACTGATTTATGTGATTATAAGTAGCGATTTGTATTCAAATCGCGACTAACAGTTTGCATCCGATTCACCAGATTAAGTTATACAAATTAGCCACTCATAGTTCTCTTCATTTTGAGTTGTTCTTCATAGTGAGATAGTATCAGGGCATGTTTCATAATATACAGAAAGAAGTGATAATTTCTTGGTGAAACTCAATGTTCATGAGGATCCTCTGACTTTAAACAATCAGCACCTCAAATGAAATCCAACCAAGCTACAAACACATACAGGTCAAGAACAACCACTGGCAAGCCACTTGAAATAATTTAGGCTGCAAACTCTCATTCACACGCTGGCCATACATTTTTAAATAGCGGCATGTAGGCTTACTCATTCAGGGCAACTTGTTCGTCTTCTCAGATCAAGTCAACCCTGTTAATTTGGTCGCATTCTAATATCTTATTAGCCTATATTTGGGATGTTATGTGCAATAAATATTCTAAAAAGTGTAAGGTTTGCTGTAAAATGAGACAAAATACATATTTAGTGGCTTGGCCTTGTTAGATCCGAAATATTTGTAATGTTGGGTATTGTAAATACCTTGGTTATGAGTTCTGATACTATGCTAAGTGGTGGTAAGATCAGATCTAGGGGGATACCATTTGTGAGTCCTAAGTTCGATGGTATATTTTTGAAATTGTTGGAATCATGTCCTTTGGCATTTAAATTGCATGAGATGATAAAATATGCCACTTACCTACTTCCTTCAAGATATGAAACGAGCACTTGATGATCATGAAACCAGCATAAGTGAGTTTTGGCTGGTACAACCACTCTATGGTCCACTGGTTGTATTGGCTGCAAACGGAAGTAGGCGCTTTAGGTGTCTATCGGCAAGTGTTACAGTGATCCTTTGGTAAAAGAGTTAAATGTACAGTCAATCCACAGAAAAAGGTTAGGGACATATATGGGGTATATTTTAGTTTGAATCTTTAGCTGTTCAAGTATGTTAAATTGCAATAACTCAGGCTGTTCAGTAAATATATAATGGGCTTTTTGGTTTATACTAACAAATGACTATATTCCCAGAAGTAAACATATATTTTTGTTGCTGAATTATTTTACCTACAGTTTTGTCCCCCAACCCCAAGTTACTAACCATGTCTAACTTATATATCTGCTTCCCGAGTAGTATTAAATGACAGAACTTACTACTGACATGAACAGTTAATGTGCAGCACTTGGAAATACGGCAGCAGTGTTCCTTTTCCCTACACTTATGTATGTATTACACTTAGGAGTAACTGGTGCAGCCATTTCCTCAATTTTATCACAGTACGTGCTTAAATGGTTATTCAGTTATACTAATACGACCCTGACTACTTTTATGAGGTTGATGTACCTGCAGTTGATCATGACATTTCCTATATAATTTCTCAGATATATAGTGACACTTTCCTTGATATGGCATCTTAATAAGCGAACTGTACTCGTACCGGATCTGGAAAAATTGCAGTTTGGTGGCTATCTAAAATCGGGTAAGTGTTTGTAGATAAACATCTACTTGGCCAAGACTAAGTTGGTATACAAAGGTATCACGACATTACATTTTGACGACTGCAGCTTTTTTCATGTTATTAAGTGTTAAGTTTTTATTGATTAGTGTTTTAATGGTAGGTTCTTGCTTATCCACTTTTTTCATTGCGCATCTCAAAACTTGCCTGACAACTAAAATTCTTTTCCGACTTGAAAAAATTGACCTTGAGCCATGTTATTTAGCCAATTCTTCCAAAATCTCAAAGTGTAAGGAGTAGAGTCTAAAAGTATATATGCATCTGATGACTATATAGCAGAGACATGTTTTCATTTTAGTTCCTGCACTGACATTTGAAAACTGAAACTCTACATTTTGTTGAGTGAATTAAATTTAAAATGTTAGCTTGGACAATTATCACAATAGATGTTAATTAATATCTTGGTCCAATACTTTCCCCATATGCTCTCTCCTTAGCAAGAGGGTGAGCGTAAAGGGGCTGAGAAACACATTAATCGGGTTAAATGGCTAATTCATCACTGTAACTAGTAATAACTTGCAAGTGAGTCACCAAGTTAAAAACGTTTTCAATCACATCACGAAGTTACAATTAGCTTGCAATCACAATACTGAACCGTAAAATATTTTCACACCCGTTAAAATGCATTGACTTTTAACTGCTCTCCCTTAAAAGTCGACACATTTACGGTTAGGTCAATGAACTATGTTCTAATTTTCGGTTAGGTCACTGACTGAAAAAAAGTTAAATATTTTGAAAATATCAAACGAAATTAATTTTTTTAAAAGATTACGAGTTTTTAAATTTAAATTGTAATCATTCAAAAAAACTTTACGCTTTTGGTATCACTTTTTAATATCGAAAACATGATATTTTTGTATATATTTGTTTGCTTTTACCGATTTACTAGCATATGAAATAAAGGGATATGTTCAATTCCAAATTTAATTAAATTACAATCACTCGAAAAAATATTAACAAAAATCATTATTATTGAAAAAATGTCTTGTATCGATTTATAAGCATATGAGTTAAAGCGGTATCTTCAAATTTAAATTTAATTAAAGTGTAATTATTTGGAAAAAATGTAAATATTCAAAAAAAAATTACCTTTGGTACAAATCATCATTATCGAAAAAATAACTTCTTATTTTTAACTATTCGTTCACTTGTATCTATTCATAAACATATTTATTGAATCGGTAAAAATCATTCGAAAAAAGTTTAAAATTCAAAAAAATTATAATTTTGGTACGATTTATCAATATCGAAAAAATTTGAGTTTAAAGATGTGGTATTTTTTCTTTGTATATGAATTAAATGGGTATGTTCAATTTTCAAATTTAAGAAATTAAAAATTAAAATTAGCTAATGACCAAATTGAAATTTTTTACAAAGTCGAGTGATGAATTAGTAACTACACTTAATTTTATTGTGCCATGTGAGCATCCACATCATTTTTCCGTTAGGGTTTTTAACGGAACTGACGGCAATGACCAATTTGTAAGTTTTTAAGTACTTCATTAGTTGACTGAAAACTTTTTTAACTTTGTGACTTACTTGCAAGTTACTATCAACTACAGTGATGAATTAACCATTTAACCCCACATTAATCACAACAACAAATTTTTGGGAAAGGTAAAGTCTATCTCTAAACTTCATTTAACACTCCAAGACGACTCCACTCAGTTACATGATCTTGAGTGTTAAGTTACTAGCATTCCTATATCTTTACACTCCCTCTCACTTGATCTTTTGGGGCAATGTTTACTTTGGTATCCATATAAAATAATTGAGAATATGCAACCATTTGGATCCAGAAAGATAAGGTTTCAATATTGTCGGATAATATATGGTCTATTTAAGGCTTCCCCCGAACACCTTAAGGTTTAGATGAGTTGTTTGCTTAACATGGTATTAGAGCTCGGTTTAGGGAGAGGTTTCAGGTTCGAGTCGTCTGCTATATGTTTGTTTAATCTTACGATTGAGGGAGAGTGTTAAATAGTATATGGTTCATTTAAGGACTCCCTCTAGCACCTTAAGGTTTTAGATTATCTGTCATTGTCTCTAACATGCTTTCCAGATAAGTTGGGTGCACAAATATATTAATTTATATGTAATCAAGTATAAGCACCAAAGGGGAGCTTAGTATGGAATCAAATAACATTAAGATACATGAAAGGGACACGTGTGACTCAAACATTGTTTAATTCATTCTGTGTGAGGGACCCTCCAGGAAGCATATTTATACTTCAAATTAGTACATAGTATTCTTCCAATAAAAAGAACAAATTATTCAGGTATCATGTCCCATGTAGTTATCCTCATTGTCACTATATGGATTGCAATCATCCCCATCTTCACACCAAAAACGTGGCAACATCTTCTTGCAAATTTTATTTTCAGGTGGTTTTCTTCTTGGAAGAACTCTTGCTGCTGTCATGACTGTTACTTTAAGTACGTCAATGGCTGCTCGTCAGGGACCATTGTCCATGGCTGCCCATCAGATTATTCTGCAAGTATGGTTGTCTACGTCTCTCCTTGCAGATGCCCAATCTTCATCTAGTCAGGTTGCAATTTGTTAACACTGAATTATCCTCACAATATATATTGGGAAATGTTATTTCCAGAGCAGTTTTTTTTAATTTCCAGAGCTATATGTGTTGCATATACCCCTGCATTCACAATTTGTAGCATATTCTAGTACAATATGCTACAAATAGCTCTGGAAGTAAAAAAACAGCTCTGGAAATAACATTTCCCTATATATTACAGTTTGTAGCATGCTACCTTTTTAAGATACGGAGATCAAGATAGGTTTTGTGATTAAGGTTTGTATATCAAGAACCGATCTACACTCTAAACAAGGATAGTGGGATATAAAGAATTATATTGATTTAGGCGCATGGCCTGTAGTGTCCTTGTCAACATAGCAATTGATGATTCTAAATCTAAGAAGCTGAGATATGCAGTCCCCAAAAATATGTACTTGTGGATCAAGCAAGTTTTGAACTCGACTCTCGTTTCCTAGTATAGCTCTTTCGTATTTATTGTGAATCAGAAATCTCTGATTAAAGATTTTACAGAAGCTTCCTGTTTTGAGTTCATGGCAAGTCAATTTATAAACAGTCAATTACAAAAAAGCTAAGTTGTTTATATTAAGTGCTTCTTATTTTTATATTTATTCGCTTTCACATTTAACCTTTAGGCTCTAATTGCAAGTTCATTTGCAAAAGGGGACTACAACAGAGTTAGAGAGATCACTTACATTAGCATAAAGGTAAATCAATATTCCTCTCCCATTTTGTTGAGTCTCTTTTGTTATTTCTTTTTCTAATCTAAATTCAAACTTCCTTTCACTGTTAAGATTTTTGAGGAAATACTAGTATATGTATCAGTCCCATTTGTTGTCGAAGTTTAAAAGAAAAAAGACATTCTTTGTGTTCTTGTAATTTTCTGTGCAGTTCTATGCTATTGGTCATACTTTTAACTGATATTGATTTTGACCCAGGCAGGACTGTTTACTGGCATCTTGTTAGCTATCATATTGAGTTTGTCTTTCGGTTCGTTAGCTACTTTGTTCACCAAAGATGTAGAAGTGCTAAACATTGTTAGATCTGGGTTACTGGTAAGTATGCGTATACTGCATGGGTAGGGTCCATAGTGAACATCTACTTAATTGTGTTGTATCTATGTTTTCGCAGTTTATCAGTGCCAGTCAGCCTATTACTGCTCTTGCTTATATTTTTGACGGTCTCCACTATGGTATTTCAGATTTCATGTTTGCTGCTTGCTCAATGGTAAATTTCTCCTCTCAATGTAGCAGTGAATTCTGTACTAACCTCACTGATAAATAACTTTTTTCTAAAGATGGTGGTTGGGGCATTGTCGTCTGTATTTCTGCTATGGGCCCCTCCACTAATAGGTCTTTCAGGAGTTTGGTCAGGTTTGACTCTCTTCATGACCTTGCGTACTGTGGCTGGATTGATGAGGTATTATTATACAGTACCATGTTAAAATTTTATCTGGAGATGATATATATATATATATATATATATATATATATCCCATGAATCTTCTTTTTCTGTATCTGGTTAAGCAAAGATTTTCAACCCCTCACTTGGCACTCTAAAAAAAGTAAATTGAAATGAAATCCTGAAAAGAAGTTTAAAAATGATCATAATGGCTAACATTTTGAATGTACGTTTTTTTTAATTCAACCGAATAGATCATTCAGTAATTTCGCTCTCTCTTGGAGTCAAACCCAGATGTCACAGAACCTTAATCAACTACAGAACTCCACCATCAGAAACTACAAATTTTTGAACTGATGTTCATTATTAGCTAATATTCAACTTTCTTTTTTCTCTCCTGTACTCTTTTTCTTTAGCAAATTTCATTTTTTACTAGCTCTGTAATTGAGCTTTACTTTTTTTTTTTGTTGCAATATGGCAGAATATAACAATGTGTCAAATAGTAGCGTGTGCATACAGTTACATTGTGTGCTTGTTTCGATTAATTAATGCTTGGAGACATAATTGTTCGATGGTATAATGGGCGGTGAAGTTAGTACGAGTGTTAATATGAAATGAGGTATTTTGTTTTGTAGATATTAGAACTGCTCAATGTAACTACAGTACACCAGTACCTATGAAAAAACCTTGTATGATGAAAATTGTGGTTGCATTTATAATCTTGATTTGAGGAAGCATACATATGTTCTAGTGTTAGATCATGTTCATTTTGGAGTTGTTTCCCCCAACAATGTGGCCTTTCTGAAAATGTGTTCTTCCTTAACATTGCTCGAAATTTGTTCAAGATATAAAATGACCCAATTAAACTGTCTTCCTAACATCGCCATGTTTTATTAGAATGTCATCCCAGCTTAAGGTTCTAAAAGAGCCGTCTGCTTTTTCATGTATGTTTTTTAACCAAAAAGAATGACTAGAATAGCCCAAATTTTCTTGATTTCTTTTATATAAAAATAAATTTATGTTTTTCATAAGATCATTTCTTGTCAGACTGTCTTCAAAGAATGGCCCCTGGAGGTTCTTGCAGGACATTCATGGAACTGAGGTTTGTTTTATGGTGTTCTCTGTAGAGCAAACATAACATTCTGCTAGTTTGCCTGATCCTCTTGCTCCACTTTCTGCATGAATACAAGCACATATATGTTGTGTTTGGTTGGGGGAGAATGGGATGGAATGAGTAAAATAAATAGGAAATAATGGAGTTTGGAGGGAGATTCGAAAAAAATGAGTGAGTGCAAATTTGTGAAGAAAATGGGTATGAAGAGGAGTGAAGCATTCCTTCTCAAAATGGGGTGTTTGAGCTTTAGTTTAGGTGATTATGAATGAAAATTGAGGAAAGAATGAAAAATACGAACAATCACACACATTTTAATTCAAATTTCATTTCATTCCTTCCATTTTCATTTATTCCAACCAAACACAACAATATAATCTGTTTAATGTGTGGTGAACTCTCTTGCTTGCAGGTTGCTGTTTGACACAAGATATGATTGATTCAGTGACAATTGCAATTCTGCTCAGAAACTAGGACCAGTATATACATTCGGCTTAAATATGTAATAGAGCCATTTACTTACCTCCAATCAATTGTTCTTCTGATTTTGTCAAAATTATATATATAATTACATCCCTTTGGAAGCCTAATTGAAATCCGTCTTTCTTTTTGACAAAATTGATATCCGTCTTTTAAGAGGTCAATAAACAGAGTTTCACCCCCACTCCAAGTATTAAAAACTGAGAAAAGTAAGTTTTCAGAAAATAAAGTACTTTTATTCCAATTTCAAAAGTGCTTGTTCATCAATGTAATTGTTATTCTCAGATAATGAACCAAGATTATAGAGGGGGATTGAATACAATCTTTAAAAATTCTTTAGTTCTTGACAAAAAAGATACTCCCTTTGTCCCTCTCATTTCTTTACACTTTCCTTTTTGGTACGTCCCTCTCGTTTCTTTACATACCGAAAATAGTAACATTTTATAATATAAAATCCAATCACATTCACTGCTAGGGCTGAGCATTCGGTCGGTTCGGTCCAGAACCGGACCGAACCGAATAGACCGAGAACCGAATTATCATTTTTTTCCGGACCGAACCGAACCGAAGTTTTATTTTGGACCGGAACCGAACCGAACCGAAATAATGCTATTCGGTTCGGTTCTTTCATAAAAGAACCGAAATTTTTTCAAAAAAAAAATTTATATTTCAAAAAAAGCCAAAAAATATGATTTTTCTAAAAATAAAAATATTAGCTAATGAAATACAAGTATGAAATGTAAATATAATAGTTCAAACTTCAAATCTCGAACCAAAAATAAGCCATGCAAAATTTTGAATATATACATACATATAAAATTAATATATTATACGTATAAAAATTATATAAATAAAAAATAAAAAAAATTCGGTCTATTCGGTTCAGACCGATTTTTTTTTGAAAGAACCGAACCGAACCGATATTTATTTCGGTCTATTCGGTCCGGACCGAAAAGACCGAATTTTCAGAAAATTAGAACCGAACCGAACCGAAATTATACTATTCGGTTCGGTTTTTCGGTTCTGGTTCGGTTCTGCTCAGCCCTATTCACCGCTTTCATCCACTATACCTACTTTATATATTAAATATTGATTGGTCCCACCACTTTACTCATTTTTCCCTATTAATTTACACTTTTTCTTAACCTCCGTGTCGTCCCCTCAATGTAAAGAATTGAGGGGGACGGAGGGAGTATGAAAGTAAATTCAAGAACAGAAAAACAAACAAGATAAGATAACACAAGAATTAAAAATTCAGGTGGATTGATTTATCCACCTGAGAGATTTTTATTAGAAAAAATCTCTGTGATGTTTATGAATAAACACACAGTTGCATACACACTATTCTAGCTTCTGCAATTTACAAAGGATATTTTGAGCTCTCTAAATTGCCTAACTGATTTCTCAAGTTCTAGAATAATGCTACACTTGGTTATATATCCTAAGTTTACAAGATATTTCGAACATCTAATAATACAAAAAGTAAATCTGTTCAAAATCCTTATTTCTCCATTCTGAGTAGTGGTCCATGTGTTGGTAGCTTGTCTTTCTTGGCTGATTGTCTTTTATAGAAATGCTACTTTTGACCAGACAAAACAGAATGCTTCTTATTCTCATGAGTTTACCAGAAATGCTGGTTTCCATGCTCTGTAAAAACTGTCAACCCATATATTAGTCATAATAGAATTTTTATTTACAATAGTCTCTTTGTAACCGCTAGAACTTTATTGAGACCGTTTGTCAGGTTGGTTGGTCCTCTAAATGCTTTTTATGTTAGCTCATTATTTCCTTGTTTCATTCCTTTTAGATATTTCTATGTTATCATCTATCTACTGCTCCTTAGCCAGTTAGCCTCCAAGTAACCTGCTTGTCTACTAAGAGCAACTCCAATGGGACACTAAATCACTATAATAGTGATAGGTATAGTGTCAAAACAACTCCAATGGGACACTAAAATAGTGACCCAAGGTCACCAAATGAGTTTTGGGTCACCAAATTTGGTGACAAAAGTACATTTGGTGATCCTTGGACACCAAATTTGGTGACTTTCAAAATTCCAACAATACCCCTATGTTTGTTAACAAAACAAATTTCTTCCATCTATGTCCTACTAAAGTTAATTGTTTTTATAAATTTTAACTTAAGATTTTATCAATTGAAACTTCTTTTTCTTCTTAACTCATATTAATTCTAAAATATTTTTTTGTATCTTTTTATTCTAATTTTTAAAATTTTATTTTTAAATTTTTTTTACTTTAAACTTTCACAATTTTTTTTAAATCATGAATTATAAACAACACACTAGATTTAATTATAAAAATAAAATCATAAATTCATAATGATAAATAAGAAGTTATTTATAATATAAAAAATGAACAAAGTTAGAAAATTCTATTTTATAGGTGAAAGATTCTTTAGAATATTCTATTTTATAGGTGAAAGATTCCTTTTAGTGACAATTATAGTGTCCCTTGGTTGGAGTTCATTTTATGGATGGTGTCTTTTTGACACCAAAATAGTGTTATAGTGACACTATTTTGGTGTCCTTGGTTGGAGATGGTCTAATGGGCACATGCTTCCGCCACACTGGCTCCATAAAGATACATCTGCCTCCTTTCCAAAAGAGGATGCTCCATAAAGATACACACATATTAAACTAATAGAATATTCTTAAACCATCACATATACATGAAAGAAATAGAAACATTGAAAGTGAGTCATTTAGCAAGAGTCTCATTCTAGGAAGAACTCGTTAAATAGAGTCCAATAGAGAAAAATAATCCTAGCCATCCATTTTTTTAACGCTCCAGATTAGAGTGGCAGAACTGTAAATTAGTGTAACGTTTTGGACATTATATAACTAATAAAACATTCCGTTGTACGCGAGATACACACCTCATCTCAAATACACTGCAATATCCACACATATACATACAACTTTCACCGACGAGAGAGTAAAGAACGGGCATGCGACGATTATTTCAGTATTAATGGATGATTACATCTTCAGATCGAGATTTTCTTGTCAATTGTAGAATCAGTAAGGTAGAGATTATGTAATTTGGTCTATTTTAATTCATAATCTAATTATCATTTTATATAATTTCTTCACGTTAATCTCAACTGGGTAGAGACTAATTTTCCGAGAATAGGTATTATTACTTATTTTTGCACAAAATAAATGTATATGCATCTGTATTTTGTAGATGTAAGTCATAGTTTCTTGTTTGTATATGTAGTTTTAAACTTTAATTCTACAATAGAATGCAAATTTAGTAGTTGAACTTCTTTCGCGAAAAATTAGCAACTGGATATGATTTATAGTTACATATAGCTTTTATAGTATAATCATATGATTTTTTTAATATATTAGTATATCTGAATTTTTAATCATGTGTATTTGTAGTCGTGTGTATTTTTTATTCTATAGTACAAGTATATTTATATTTTGCGTTCTGTAGTAGAAGCATACTACGTGGGCATTTGGGGTATCAAACAAAAGTTGACTTATAGCTTAAAATGAGTAAGTGTTTTATAAGTGATAAGTTGATGGATTCTTATAAGTGTTTAAGTGTTTGGGAGAACTTAAAAAAGTGAACTTATGTCTTAAAATGAGTAAGTGCTTTATAAGTGATAAGTTGATGCAAACTTATAAGTTACGTAAGTGTTTGGATAAATTTACTTATAAGTTAATAATTTTTTTGTTAAATTAAATTGAAAAAATAATTAATTAATATAATGATCTCGATAAATACATTTTAGATTAAAAAACATTTAAAAGTATAAATATAAAAATATAAACTACTAAATAGATAAAGAAATCATGAAAAATGAAATAAGTTGAGCAAAATGTTAGTATTTTCTAACATTCAACTTATCATCTTATAAGTTATAAGTTAGATTATAAGTTGGGTAGACAAACACCCCCCATAAGTCATAAGCTAAAAAAATAAGTTATAATTTATAAGTTGATGAAATAAGTTGAGTACACAAACACCCCTCATAAGCTGAAATGAGTTTATAAGCTATAAGCTTATAAAAATAAGCTTGGTCAAACAGGCCCTACATCCAATTCTAGTGTTGTTCATGTTCTACGGTAGAATCATACATATGAATTTGATATATGTGTTCTATAGTAGAAAGCATAGTTTTTAAGTATTTTTAGAATATTTGTGTAGTGTTATAGTTCTATAGTAGAATCAAATATATGTATTTCTCTTTATATCTAATAAAGAAGATTAAAAAGAAGAATAAATTTGATTTTAGTTTATGTGTTTTACTGTAGGAGCATATTGTAGAAGCATATTTATTATTGTATTGTTGTGTGTATATTTTGATTCTACTCATATTGGTGCTTGTAATAGTGTGTAGTTTTCTTGTAATAGTGTGTAGTTTTTAATTCTACTATAGAAGTATATTTGTTTGATTGTGGTAGTGTGTAGTTTTTGATTCTACTATAGAAGTATATTTGTTTATGTGTAGTTTTTGATTCTCTTATTGAAGGATATTTGTACTTGTAAATGTGTGTTTGATTCCACTCTAGATGCATATTTATATTTGTAATTCTCATATAGTTTTTAGTTTTGAGATTATAGTAGAATAAAAAGGTAAGATAACCATAGTAAATCTGATATTTAGTTTTCAACTTACTTAAATTTTATATTGGAATTAAAATTGTTGTTATTTTTTGTGTTGATACATTACAAAATTGAAGTTAAGTATATTCTTTATTAGAATAATAAAAAGAAGTTAAATATAGTAGATTTGACTAGTAGTTTTCAAGTTAACTGTATTTTATATTAAAATAAAAATTATGTAATCTATGCATAGGTTTGTGGACTTTGGTTTACTCTATCGCATGAGAAAAAAACATGGGCATGCAATGCTAGACATAGGCTAGCGTCTATAATATAGTAGTTCACCCCCACGGAGCCCGGACTCAGGGGATGAGGTAATGATGGTACAATCTTGCCCCGAGCAGATCATAAGCTTTAGCAAGGATGACTTCGAAGGAATAAACCCAAATCACAATGAAGCACTTGTGGTGACACTGGATATTGCTGATAATGAGGTCAGAAGAGTCCTGGTTGATAACGGCTCTTCTGTCAACATTTTGTTCAAACACACAATGGATCGAATGCAGCTGAGGAGTGTGAAGATGAATGACTGTAGAGAGGACCCACTCTATGGATTCGGGAACAATTTGGTTCCAATCCAGGGAACTCTATATCTCCCAGTACTATTTGGCACTTTCCCGAAGCAGGTTAGCAACCTGGTCAAATTCTATATCATAAACACCCCCTCCTCCTATAATGTTATTTTGGGGAGGCCAGCCTTGACAAAACTCCAAGTTGTAACATCAACCCCCCATCTAAAGTTCAAGTTTCCTACACCCGGAGGAATTGGCGAAGTCCGGGGAGATTTCGAAATGGCTAGCCGATGCTATGGTCAGGCTTTGGTCATGGCTGAAACTGACCCGGAAAACAAAAGAAAGGCAAATGCTTACCAGAAGAACATCAGCAGAAAGAAGCACAGGTACAACCAGAAAAAAGAATCTGGCAAGGAAGTCCAAAACATAGAAAATACATCAGCCCAGACTTACCTTGACCAGGTGGTGCAAGCCCGGGTTCAACAATATGTTTCAAAATCAGAGATGGAAAAAGTGGAAGCTGCTGTTGAGCTAGAAACCATTGAGTTAGAAGAAGGAAACCCGGAGAGGAAGGTTAAAATTGGAACCGGGCTGGGCACCGTATTCAAGAAGGAGTTAACTGAGTTACTCCGGGAGTATGCAGACGTTTTCGCTTGGAGCCCGGACGACATGCCCGGACTCCAGGAGTCAGTTGCTATGCACAGCTTAGATGTGGATCCTAGAAAGAAGCCAGTAAAGCAGAAAAGGAGAAACTTTGCCCCAGAAAGACAAAAGGCAATCGATGAAGAGGTTGAAAAACTTCTCAAAGCCGATATAATTTGTGAAATAAAATATCCGGAATGGCTTGCGAACGTAGTCTTAGTCAAGAAACCAAATGGAAAGTGGCGAATGTGTGTGGACTACACTGATCTAAATGCTGCCTGTCCAAAAGACCCTTACCCACTTCCAAGTATCGACCAGCTCATAGACGCAACAGCCGGGCATGTCATGCTGAGCTTCATGGATGCTTTCTCTGGCTATAATCAAATTAAAATGAACCCGGCTGATATAGCCAAGACTGCATTCATCACACACCGGGCTGTTTATGCCTACAAACTCATGCCATTCGGACTAAGGAACGCTGGATCCACATACCAGCGAGCTATGGTGGAAATATTCAAGAGTCAGCTAGGAAGAAACCTGGAATCCTACGTTGACGACATGATAGCAAAATCCACCAAAGTTCAGAACCACATTGCTGACTTGAAGGAATGTTTTGACAACCTAAGGAAGCAAGAGATGAAGCTGAACCCGGAGAAATGCACTTTCGGGGTGGAGGCTGGAAATTTTTTGGGATTCATGATTAGTCAAAGAGGAATTGAAGCTAACCCGGAAAAGATCAAGGCCATAAGAGAAATGAAGGAACCCCGGACTCAGAGGGACATACAGAAGCTAGCCGGGTCCCTGGCGGCTTTAAGAAGGTTCATCCCTAAACTTGCTGAGCGCTGCTTACCTTTCTTTACACTGCTTAAAGGAGCTCAGAAGAAAAAGGAGATTATTTGGAGTTCGGAGTGCCAAAGCTCTTTTGAATCAATTAAAGAATACCTAGCCGAACCACCAGTCTTGACCAAACCAGAACCTGGAGAGCCACTTAGCCTCTATCTCTCTGCAGGAAGCCTGGCTGTTGGAGCAGCCCTAATCCGGGATCATGAAGGCCAGCAGAAACCAGTCTACTATGTGAGCCAAGTGCTTAAGGATGCTGAGACACGTTATCCGAACCTTGAAAAATTTGCTTTTGCTTTGGTCACTGCATCTCGCAAATTGAGACATTATTTCCAAGGGAGAGAGATTAAAGTAATCACTGATCAACCACTCAGGAAAATCATTCACAAACCTGATATCTCGGGAAGATTGGTTAACTGGGCTGTTGAGTTAAGCCAATTCTCCCTCACCTTTGTCCCAAGAACATCAATCAAGGCCCAGGTTCTAGCCGATTTTATTGTGGAATGTTCTTTTCCCGAGCCTGTTCACACTTCAATGGAGACAGAACCCGGGGAAGAGCCCACACATGATCATGAAACCTGGATGTTGCATGTAGACGGATCATCAACAAGCGAGAGATCGGGAGCCGGACTTGTACTCAAGAGCCCGGACGGTTTTAAGATAAAGCAAGCAATCAGTTTTCAATTCCAAGCAACAAACAATCAGGCGGAGTATGAAGCTATTTTAGCCGGACTCCGTCTAGCCCGAAACCTGAGAGTGAAAAAGCTAAGGATTTTCAGCGATTCCCAAATAGTGGTCAAACAAACAACTGGAGATTATGTCGCCAAAGACCCAATTTTGGGAAGGTACCAAGCCCTGGTTCAAGGACACCTAGCTGTGATACCACAATTTGAAATAATCCAAGTGAGTAGAGAAGATAACATTGAGGCCGATATTCTATCCAAACTAGTCCAAAATTCAGCAGAATTGGATAGTTCGGTCTATTTTGAAGAATTAGAAAAACCCACAATTGATAAGGAAGAAGTAATGCAGATAGACGACCAGCCTAGTTGGATGACTCCCATAGTCGTATATCTGGACAAAGGAGAACTCCCTTCTGACAAGAACCAAGCTCAAAGGTTGAAGGCCAAGGCTGCTAAATTCTTTCTGGAAGATGGAACGCTTTATCGCCGGACTTACTCTGCACCAATTCTGAAGTGCGTTGGTCCGGTGGAAGCTACATATTGTTTAGAAGAAGTCCATGAAGGCATATGTGGTGACCATATGGCTGCCAAAGCCCTGGCACACAAGATTATCAGACAAGGTTACTACTGGCCAACAATACACAATGATGCTGTGGATTTCGTGAAAAGGTGTAAGAAGTGCCAACTGTTCAGTAATGTACCACGACAGAGCCCGGTCTTACCATCCTCAGTCCTGTCTCCTATCCCGTTTGCAGTTTGGGGTATTGATATCATGGGTCCGTTTCCCCGGGCTAAAGGTGACCTGAGATATTTGCTGGTGGCAATTGATTACATGACCAAGTGGGCTGAAGCTAAGGCAATGAGAACAATCAACCAACAAGATTGCATCCGGTTTATGGACAATATACTGATGAGGTTCGGGCTACCAATGGTTCTAGTTTCTGATAACGAGCCACAATTTGTGGGGTCCGATTTCGAAGCCTACCTGAAAGAAAGAGGAATCAAGCATAAAAAATCATCTGTTGCATACCCAAGAGGAAACGGCCAAGTTGAAGTTACAAACCGGATTTTGCTTAGAGGAATTGAGAAGAGGTTACAAGAAAGCAAGAATAAGTGGCCTGAGGAGTTGCCAAATGTGTTATGGGCATACAGGACTAGTCCCCGGACTAGCACTGGCGAAACCCCATTCAAACTCGCCTACGGCACTGAAGCTTTATTACCAATTGAAGTTGGGAATCCCTCCCACCGAGCGATAAATTTTGAAGAAGTGGCTAATGACTAACCTGATATTGATTGACGAGGTCCGGGATCAAGCTATTAAGAGGATGGAAAAATACAAGGAAAAAACTAGAGAGTACTTTGGGAAGAAGGCCCGGGTTAAGAACTTTCAAGTTGGAGACCTGGTCCTTCGTGATACTGAAGCTTCCGACCCTACTAATACTGGAAAGCTCATGCCAAAATGGGAAGGACCCTACAAGATAAGGGAGGTACTCCGGCCTGGAACATACAAGTTGGTTCATATGGATGGTTCTGAGGTCCCCAATACTTGGCATGGCCTTAGACTCCGAAAATTCTACCAGTAAGAAGATTGCAGCGACCGGATAAAGAATAAGGAGCTCCCAAAAGCCCAGATTAGAATAAGAGCTTTGTATTCCTGATTTTTCTATAAATAAAACCGGTCTTGTTGTTTTGTTTTCTTTTGATCTTATCTTGTATATTTTAACTTCCAGTAAATTTCAATTTTTTGTAATAACCCGAGCCCAAAGCTATAGGCATAACAGGTAGCCCGGGTCCCCAGCAATAAGCAAAATAGTAGCCCTGGCTCGGAGCCATAGGCAAAAATTATAGCCAGGGTCCCCAGCAATACGCACCAACAAAGAGTCCGGTTCAGAACCAAGCCATGAGACCGGACTCACGAGCAATATGCATCAAATGAAAATCTTAGATTCTATTCTAAGTATAAAACAAAGAGTCCGGCTCAGAATCAAGCCATGAGACCGGACTCACGAGCAATATGCATCAAATGAAAATCTTAGATTCTATTCTAAGTACAAAATCAAGAGTCCGGCTCATAACCAATCCATGAGACCGGACTCACGAGCAATATGCATCAAATGAAAATCTTAGATTCTATTCTAAAAAAAAAACAAAAAAAAAAACAAAGAGTCCGGCTCAGAACCAAGCCATGAGACCGGACTCACGAGCAATATGCATCAAATGAAAATCTTAGATTCTATTCTAAGTATAAAACAAAAAGTCCGGGTCATAACCAAGCTACGAAACCGGACTCACGAGAAATATAAGTTTAGCAGAACAAAAGAATGAACAGTGAAAGAGTTGAATTGCAAACGATTACAGAAACAGGGACCCGGGGTGGCCGTACAACCCGGAAACATCCCCAACGTGAGCAGAAACAAAACGAAGTTTACGGTTACAGATATCAGATATCAAATGTTCAAAAGGTACAACAAAGAACTAGAAACCATAATCATCCGGGTTGGACGAAGCCGGAAGGAAGCTCGGAACAGGGCCATTGAAAGGCTGAGGCTCCCCTTTACCTTCCTCGATGGCGAGCTTTGCAGCCAAAAACTCACCAACAAAAGAATCCCAGTTGGCATTGGGATCAGTCTTAACATGGCGTTCGGAAACAAGCCAAGCTCGTTGAATCTCGGGAGCAGCAACATCAGCAACATCCTGGTCATACTCCGGACCACCTTTGAAATCGGATATAATAGAATCACGAGTCTTGGCATTTTCCAGAACAAGTTGCTTGTTGACCTCATCCAGGTCATTAGCCCTTTTCTCCACCGAAACAATTTCATCTTGAAGCCTGGATAACTTGGATGCGGATTCGGACTCCTTCTCAGCATTTTGTGTTTTCAAAGAAGCAACTTCAAGTTCAAGGTCTCGAACCCGGGCATCCTTTTCATTAGCAAACTCCAGTGCAGTTTTCCGCTCAGTAATGATAAGACTGGCAAGTGCGCTAATCAAGCTACCGGTCTGCAAAAGAATAATCAAAAATCAACAAAGGAAAAGACAGATTTACAAAGAATAAAGACAATTTTCAACAGGAAACTACTTACATGTGCCCAGTGGCCAACAAGGCGTTTCAGGCAAACATTACTCCCAGCATCTTCCATCTCTTCGAAGTCCGAATCCGTGGGGATATCGGCGCACATTCCAGCAAGTTGCTCCAGAGTGAGATTTCCAATTCGGATAGGCTCTCTATCCGGACCCTTCCCATCACCATCGGCAACAATTTTATTGACGGTGGCGTTCGCCTTGGCAGGTGGTTTCTTTCCACCATGAATTTTCCTTTTCTTCACAGACCGCTGCTCCAGGCCTTCTACAATTTCTACATCAACAGCATCAACCACAGGTTCGGGCTTATGGACATCCGGAGCAACAAATTCGGCACCTCCCTCCTTTAGTGCGCTGGAACCGGACCCTCCAACATCGCCCGGACTTTTGGTACTGTGGACACCACCAAGCTTCCTAAAAGATGCAGCAAGAGCATTGGAAGACATGATTCCGTACAGCTCGGGTTGAAAGTAAGGCAAACCTGTACAAAGGAAAAGGAAATATCAGTATATCAAAGGAATTAGTCCGGTTCACAAAAAGAAGAATTACAACAACTTACATCCAAGCTCAAACAACTTATCATGTTTCATGAAACTATCCTGAGTCATTTGAAACCCGAGGCACTCACAAAACCGATGAATCTGGGCTAAGGCCTCTCCTCCAAGCTTATAAGTATCAAATACTTCTGCTTCAACTCCAGAAACTATATAAGGCAGGAATTCCAAATCCAAGCCTTTCAAAAATATCAACTCCCCACCCCAATACTTCAACGTAGATTACTGTATGACGGGTTTGGCAGTTCCAGATGGATAACCGCAATCTTCAGCCCGGAACCGGATCTCATATAAAGGTTCTTTGTTAGATTGGACTAGTTTAAAAAGTTGGTGGAAGAGTCGCAATGTGGGCTGATACCCCATCTTATTGCAAGCAGAAAGGAACCAGGTCATCCACTTAACCCCGTTGGGGGTAATTTGCATTATTGAAATTTTATATACATACTTACACAGGTGTTTTATAAATTGATGGCATCGGGGGTTCCACCCGGACCTAAGGGTCTCCAACCAGACACCAACATAACCATCTACAGGTCTATGGTAAATCCTCTCCCCGGGCTGAGGCCATCTCCAGCTAATTTCAGGCCCTAAATGAAAAGCGACCCGGACCAGTTTGTCCATCTGAGCATCCGGAAGACTAGCAAATTTTTCTTTCAAAGGATAAGGAGCATCACTAATACCCATTTTAGCAAAAGCAGCATCAAATTCGGATTCATTGTATGGCCCTGGACGTCCGAATTCTTGTCTGCTTCTGTAACAAATACTAAGATCCCTATAATAAAACTCCTCCTCTATAGCCGGATCCTTCTTTACGAAGAAGTAGCTGGTATCCGACCAAAACCCGTCCGGAGTACTGAGCACACCGCCAGAGGGAGGTTCATGAACAAAAAGTTGGGTTACTAGAGGTCCGGATTGTTTCTTCTTCTTAGCCATTTTACACCAATATAGTTCTATTACTTCCGGATTACTAGAGGGTGAAGGCTCACTACAAGAAGAAGGGTCAGAGAGGGAAATAAGTACGCGACGGGCACGAGCCTTAGTCCGAACCATAAACCTAGAAAGATCAATTTGAAGTAAGTTCTACTATCTTAACCCGGATTATATGCTCCAAATTATAAACATATATGTTACCCTGCCAGCTATCATTCAAACCCTAATTTCTACCAAATCCGGAATACATATATTAGCCATGTTATAACCAAAAATATTCCATCAATATCCTAAATCATAAAACCAAGACGGCCCGGATCGTAAAACAATCCGGGTTACTTGAAAACAGCCAGGAACCCAAACAGCCGCAAACAATTTCTATCAAAAACAAAACTCAAAAACAAGATCGAAAACATATACACACAACAATACATACAAAGATAAACCAAGAACCACCAAGAACAGTCATCAAACCCAGAAATGAAAAACACAAATCCAACACATGCAAGGCTACTTACAACTCAAAAAGCAAACGCACACCATCACAGTCAAAAACCAACATCTCTATCAAACAAAACCAAAAATTTCTCGAAACCCCCAAATCTAAGTATGAACAGTTAACACAAAGGGGAAAATGGAGAACCGAAATGAAAAACAAGGAGTAAAAAGCGAAGGGCATAGAGCACTTACAACTGACAGGAGAGGTTGGCGGCGTCGCGAGATGTAAACCAAGTTCGCCGGAAGAAGAAATCAAGAAAAGAGGAAAATAGTTCAGGCAAGGTAAAAGTGAAAAAGAAGGGAAATGAGGGTTTTTATAGAGGGTTAAAAAAGTAATCCCCAATGGACAGATGGCACGACACTATTGGGTTGGAAGATCCAAAAAGAAAAATGAAAAATAGAAACAGACAGTGTAATTATTACTGACAGGAGGCGAACGCAATTTCCAAGGAAAAATTGGGGTAGCGCCTTTTCAAAAGAAAAGGGGGGAAAACTGGAATCGTTTCATATTCCAGAACGAAAAATAAGCAACTCAGTCCGGATTATGGCTAAGAAAGAACCAGGACTGACTCTTAACCCTGGATTTCCATCGTTGATATCAATCCGGGTTGGGGGCAACAATCAAGCCAAGAATTTTTTCTAAGTTACCCAAAGCCCAACAGCTTTGGACTTGAGAAAGAATCAAGGATAACTCTCAACCCCGGATTGCCACCTTTGATAACAATCCGGGTTAGGGGGCAACAATCAAGCCAGAAATTTTTTCTAAGTCACCCAAAGCTTCACAACTTTGGACTTGAGAAAGAATCAAGGATAACTCTCAACCCCGGATTGCCACCTTTGATAACAATCCGGGTTGGGGGGCAACAATCAAGCCAGAAATTTTTTCTACGTCACCCAAAGCTTCACAGCTTTGGACTTGAGAGAGAATCAAGGATAACTCTCAACCCCGGATTGCCACCTTTGATAACAATCCGGGTTGGGGGGCAACAATCAAGCCAGAAATTTTTTCTAAGTCACCCAAAGCTTCACAGCTTTGGACTTGAGAAAGAATCAAGGATAACTCTCAACCCCGGATTGCCACCTTTGATAACAATCCGGGTTGGGGGGCAACAATCAAGCCAGAAATTTTTTCCAACAATCCGGGTTGGGAGGCAACAATCAAGCCAATAAATTCGTCCAAGCTACCTATTTAGGAGTCTATACTCCCCCATCCAGAAAATCTGCATAAGGGAGTGGGGGGCAAATGATAGGCTATGTTAGCCCGGACCTATACAGGTCCCTGGACCACTCTCAAACCCGGATTCATATTTGAGTCCTGGCTCACCAGGTAGTCTAGATTCATACCCTGAGTTAGGGCTCACCTATTGATCCGAACTCATATGGGAGTCATGGCTCACTTGCAAATCCGAACTCATATTGGAGTCCTAGTTCATCAACAGGTCCGAACTCAAGTTGGAGCCCGGACACACCTACAAACCCGAACCCACAATTAGAATACGGCTCAATCCCAAAGTCTAATCCATCCCTGGCGACAAAGGCAATAACTCACATGAAGACTACACATTGGTACATGACGTGGTTAGGTCATGACTGATGGCCACGCCTGGTGACGACACGTAAAGATTCCTAGTGATTGGGATAATTATTTCCCATTTAAACCACACGCCAGCAGGAGCCTGGCACACGATGCCACAATCCTTCACCTGGACACGTGCAATCCATCAACATCACCCAGGTGTCCTACCTACCTAGGATTCAACGCTCATGATTGCAGGTACAACCCCTAACCCTAATCCTGGGCCTATATATAGACCAAGGAGGAAAGGTGTAGGGGTTACATTCTCTTTTACACACCTAACCTATACACACACCCTCCATATTTAAATTTCTCTATATTCCTGTCTCCCTTTCCAAAGCCGTTACTTATTCTCACGCCGGAGGCGCCGCCAGGGTCCAAACCCCCCTCCGGTGTTGTTTTGCAGAGTCCCAACCGCAGCGACACCGCTTCCAGGCGTGGGATCGGCCGGGAAGGACCTAGATCGGGATCTGGAGTTATCAGTGTGCCTATGTATGTAGTCGCTTGTGAGAAGCCGTGTCATTTATGGTTGTTGGTTCTTTACTAGTGGAGAACCGATCGAGCTTACTACTACTACATCCGGTGCTGCAATCATTTTAGGAATCATATATTTTAATCATAATAATGTATTGCTGTTATTTAGTGTTGCATAAATCTAAAGATATATAATGAATACTGGTTATGATCAACTAGTAGTAATATGGTCATGATATAATAATATACTTTTATTTTATTTTGATACAGTCATCCTCGCTGCAACTTGTGATATTAGAATATGTGTTTGCCAATTTTGTAACAGACCACCTGGAATGCCTTATTCATTGTGTTTTACTATACAGGTCATGTGAAGTTACAAGGTCCTAGCTAGATCCACGACCCTTATATGAAAAGTTGACAATGACAAGAGAACATGTATACAAATGTTAGTTTCGTTAACAAAATAATTTAGTTTTTTTTCTTTTTTTAAATTTAAATGGGATTCTATATGATAATCATTTCATAGATTTTTTTATTGACCTAATTTTGCAAATTTCTCAACTCTACTCTGGTCAATACTTCTACAATGGACATCAAGATTGATGCAAAACCTGGCCTCCAGAATCATCCAAGGAGTATCTCCAAAATTATTTGGCAAGTATGGAGACTCCGCATGCCTTTTAGGATATCTAGGTTGAACGTATTTGGTTGCAAAATATCCGGATTCTACAAACCTCGCGCGATGTACATTTATGTTGTGTTTGGTAGGGGTGATTGAAATGGAATGGAATGAAATGAGATTTAAATGATAAAATAGTTACATCCTCGCAACTTTCATTCTTAACTCATTCCATTCTTAATTATATACATTATAATTCAAACACCCCAATTTGAGATGAAATGCTTCATTCCTTAACTCATTCATTTTCTTCACAATTCTTATCATAACAATTTTGCACTATCTCATTTTTTTCAAATCTTCCCTCCAACTCACGTTACTTTCCTTTAATTTCATCCATTCCATTTTATTCCATTCCTTTCATCGTTGTGTTTGGTTGGGGTGATTGAAATGGAATGGAATGGAATAAGATTTAAAGTATAAAATAGTTACATTCTCACAACTTTCATTCTTTAGCTCATTCCATTCTTAATCACCTACATTATAATTCAAACACCCCATTTTGAGATGAAATTCTTCATTCCTTGACTCATTCATTTCTTCACAATTCTTATTATAACATTTTTGCATTATCTAATTTTTTTTAAAATCTTCCCTTCAACTCTCATTACTTTCCTTTAATTTCATCCATTTCATTCATCCTAACCAAACACAACATTAAGTGAAATATCAAATTTGATTCAATTCGCTAATTTTTTCTTAAACTGCAAACTTTCAAACCTCGCCAAAAGATGGTATATTATGAGAATGTATTATCGTTTATATTTCATGAATATTAGAAGTCAAATCTATTTGAATTACAACTTTTTGATTCATTCTAAGATAATTTGTTTATTGCCATTTTAATTATTTACAAGTGTTAGTGAATGATCTTTTCGAATTGATATTGATAAAATTTTCTCGGCGTGACATCATCAAAAACTGACGTGTTATATTCTCTTCGAATTGCTTACATCATTTTGACTATCTCCTTTCTGCTAATTTATACAAATACCTTATATTATTTTCTTGTTATTTCCAAAATAACGACCTTGTCTTTTAAGGTGGCCTCGCCCTCCTTGATGTTGAGAAAAGGAAACCTGGGTTAATAAGCCTTTGAGATAGTAAAGAATCTTTGATGGGCCTAATCCATTTATTTACCAATTTCATTCTAATTGGGGCAAGAATTACATATGATCTGGGTCTAATCCGATCATTCTCGTTCAGTACATATTCTCGCCCACAATCCAGGTGAAGGTTTCCGTTGATACTTGCTAGCCAACCTCGCCCTACGGAGACCTCGCCTCAGAGTAATCTCGCCCTCAAGCAATCTCGCCCTCCTTAGGCTTGAAAGTAACTTCGCCTAAAAATGGTTTGAAGGCAATTTCGCCTAGAAAGGTGGAGAATCTTACTTAGAATAAATATGATTGTTCAATTAATGACATCCAGGTCGGTGGACTTTACTAGGAAAGTTTTGGGATATTTCCGCTTTTATTACGCATAGAGCTGGTCTTTCGCTATCTCTTATTAGATAAGCATAGACCCCGATAATCTCGGGTCAATTATTGTCTTATCCTATTCCGAGATAATAGCAAGACCATGACAGCTCATAATGACGTATCAAAAGTGGTGATCCTAACCTTTGTTAAAGAAGGAAACTCGGCCCATGGGTTACTTGCTCTCCAAGAACTACGTTTGGCTTGATCCCTATAAATAAGGGTACGTAGGCACATTGTATGACACGATGCAAACTTGCAAACAAGAGAGAATTCAATATTCAATCTTAATTGCGACCTATTCTCACATACAATCTCAGCCACCCCCAAATCATAAACCCTAACCCTTTAAACCTACATTACATATCATCAGTCTTTACCACAATTCCAGCAACCCTCCCCGAATTGGTTATCACCAAATTCCTCCGTTAACAATTGGCGCTAGAAGGAGGGGCTTTGACATCTCTGGAGGAAGGATGTCGCATCATACCGAAGAACCAGCTAATGTAGGCAACGACGCAAGAGAGGTTGAGATCCATACAACAGATCTACCTCCACCACCACCACAACCATCAAATCAGAGAGAAGCTTCCACACCAAACCAGACAAACCCGACTCCTCGCCTTGGAGGGGATCCTCCTGTCTTGATGAGCAATACTGAGCTGTTGAGTCAAATTGCTCATATGGGAAACATGGTGAATAGAATGGCAGAACGTATGGAGTCACTTGAAAGAGAAAGAAGGTTACCTGAACGAGCCCGTCGAAGCCCAGATAGACGACGTACCTCAGTTAGGGATATGCGTCCCCCACGCACCAACAGCCGACATCAGTATACAGCTAGAAGGCTTCATCGCCCCGGGAAAGAACCTATCACCGACCATAGACGATCTCCGAGGAAGGATACTCCTCCCGAGAGAGAAATCCGCACAGTTGAGGAAACCCATCGGAACCGAAGATTTCAAGCTGTGACCCCAAGGGAATTGACCTATGAAGATAATCTCACTCCGTACGTGGAGTTCCCCCCTGATCGTCCCAGAAACCACTCACGACCTCCTACCCCAAGAAGTCAAGATCCGGGTGAACTAAGAATCGAACCGTATGGACGACGCTCTAGACCGGTTTCACCTGATGACCCACATAGAAGGATAGAGATCTACCGAGCAAGATATGGTGGAGAGCGACACTCTCCACCATGGGTGAGAACAGACAATCAAGTGAGAGATCGTCCTAGAAATTCCCAGTCTGATGACGATGTTATGATAATAGATCCGATTCAAACTATCTATAGGGGCGGACATGTGAATCAGGGAACCCAGGATTCCAGGAGACCTCGCCCTCAGGAGGATCAAGCTTTAAATCAAAGGAGAGAAGGTGAGCGCGGTCCCTCATATGAAGGAATGGGAGACAGAGATATAATTCTTTCTCAGCACAACCAAGGCGGACGTCATGTTAATCATGGTAGTGACCGGCGATATCAGAGGGAACCTACACCCCGAGAGCCAACCTATCATCAGAGGGAACCTACACCCCGAGAGCCAACCTATCATCAGAGGGAACCTACACCCCGAGAGCCGACCTATCATCAGAGGGAACCTACACCCCGAGAGCCAACCTATCATCAGAGGGAACCTATACCCCGAAGACCTATACCTCAGCAAGGACATAACCCTTACTTACCAATGCCCGGTCTCCTGCAACGGGAACCTACACCTCATGCAGAACTAGGAGATAGAACTCAAACAATCCTAGGCTTGGAAGGCATCAATGTGAGTGCACTACGAAGGCTTATTGCTCAGTCAGAAGGTCAGAGAGGGGCGATACCTGATTCAGCACCTTCTCCTTTTTCTGCTGCTGTACGAGAGGCTCCTCTTCCACTGGCATTTAGAGGTACAGGAGATCTTCGCTTTAATGGAAGCACAGACCCCGCAGAGTATATAGGTAGGTTTAATACAGAGATGGAACTCTATCAAGTGGAGGACTTAACGAAGTGTAGACTCCTTGCCTCAACATTGAGAGGGAATGCTCACCAATGGTTTCAAAAGCTGGGACCTGCATCAATCACATCCTGGGAACAAATGCGTAAGATGTTTTTAATCCAATTTCAGTCTTCAATTCATTATGCTCCACCTGTTACAACTTTAGCTAACATCAAACAACGAGATGGAGAGACTCTCCAAGAATACTTCAAACGTTTCAATGCAGAGGTCCCTACTGTGCGGGGGGCATCCGAGGAAACCATTAAGAACTTTTTGATTGCTGGGGTTCGTGTGGGAACTGATTTTTGGAAAAATCTGCAAAGAGAGGAACCCTCAACATTAGTTGCCTTGTACCTGCAGGCCGAACCTTTCAAACGAGAGGAAGAGGCTTTGAAGAGGAGTGACTATGGAGATGCACCTCGACGAAATAAACGAAAAGAGAGATCTCCTAGCCCCAAAACAGAAAAAAAGAACGGTAGAGGAGATGTGAATTTAGTTGAGGATGGCGAGCCAACTCGTTTGAACTCCCTCAGTCCGAAGGGGAACAAAGGAAGAGATAGATTCATCAGATCTCGATCACCTAGCCCTCCAAGTTGTCCACCTCCGCCTCCGAATCGACGAGAAAATCAAACTATGCCCCGCAAGTATTACACTCCTCTCACATCATCTATTGACTACATCTATGAGATTACCAAGAGTCAAGGCCTATACAAGAAACCTGCACCGTTGTCGAGATTCGCTATGAAAGATAAAGGCAGGTATTATGCATATCATGAGTCTCATGGACATCACACTTATGCTTGCAGACAGCTGAAAGAGGAAATTGAAAAACTAATAAAGGAAGGAAAGCTTACTGACTGGGTAGTCAAGGAAGTGAAGAAATATAAAGAAGAGGTTCCAATTAAGGTGACCGAGGTTATTGAAGGCTCTACGGAAGGAAAAGAACTTGAGAAGCCTGTGTTCGTAAGAGAGGAAATCATACACACTATCTTTGGAGGACCTCACATTGGGGGAAACGGGAGAAATGCAATGGAGAGATACGTTCGGGAAGCTCAACATCCGCCTCTGACCAATGTCAACCATCTATCAGAAAGACCTCCCAAGTTATTTAAGGGAGAAGACATTCAAATAATTTTCTCTGAAGAAGATGCTAGGTGGGTGCATCATCCTCACAGTGATGCTCTGGTGGTTAATGTTCGAATTGGATCTAGGAATATCCATCGTGTGTTCGTTGATACAGGGAGCTCGGTAAACATTCTCTACTATGGGACGTATATGAAGATGGGATTGCTAGATAAAGAGTTGACTCAAGGAACAACTCATATCTATGTCTTTACAGGGGACTCCGTTCGAGTTAAAGGAACAATCAGGCTACCACTTACCTTAGGGGAAGGTACTCTCTCAGCCACACAAGTCTTCGATTTCTTGGTTGTCGATCAACCAACGCACTATAATGCCTTGTTAGGGCGACCGGTCCTAAAGGAAATGCGGGTCGTCACCTCAATTTATCATCTATCCATGAAGTTTCCGACCCCAAATGGTATAGGTTGCATTAAGGGATGCCAATACGATTCTCGTGACTGCTACAGTAGAATGATCAGATCATCTCACAAAGGAAGTAAGGGAGTAGGAGAGGACTCCGATATGTCTGACTTTGATCAAGAAAGTACGAAAGAAACCCAAACATCTTTCAAACCCCCGTATGCCAGCACTAATATGGTTTATTCAATCGAGTTCCCGGAGGAAGAAAGGCTTCAGGATTATGAAGCTTTGGCAAGAAATGGAATTCCAATTTTCTTTTTGGAAGCCCCACTACCTGTGGATGAAACCGCTGACATGTTGAACACAAAAGAGGTTTTGAAAGAAGACAAGATTCCTTTGAACCAGAAGCATGGGGTGCTAATGATTGAAGCTCCCCCACCAAACCCATTTTATGAGGGAATTGTAGAAGACGCCAGTGATGATGAAGCAGATCAACGTAGTCTACGGGCAAAGAAAGGTAAAATGGTCATGGAAGATGACTTGGAACCCTTGATAGAATTCCCTGCAGAATTATCGGAAGCATTGTCCCCTCAGTTACCTAGGAAGGATGAAGTAGTGTCTGTGCAAGAAGTAGGAGAATCTAGCGGCGCAACAGATGTCGAAGTTGATTTAGATCCTCGTCTTCCTGAGAATGACAAAAAGCTAGCACCAGCAGAAGATACCCTCTCAATTTTGATGGAGGAAACGGCCTCCCCCAAGGTGCTTCAGATAGGGGCTAGGCTTGAGCCAGGCTTGAGGGCGAGGTTGATTGAGTTCCTGAAGAAAAATTTGGATGTTTTCGCCTGGAGTCACGCTGATATGGTAGGAATCGATCCAGAAGTTATGTGTCATCATCTCAACATTGACTGTGACACCCCCAAACCAGTGTCACGAACATTTACATAATATAACATAATATAACATACAGCCTAGGCATGCATCTAATAAATGGAAACCATACCCCAAGCCAAGATCGCTACCAGGTCGAAGTATGAAACAACATATCTAAGTTCCAACATTTAAATGAGTTACTAATTAAGTTTTACAAGTCTAAACGATTTAAATATTACAACTTAAACCAAATGTCTTAAGTCTATTAGGAAATCAAAAGTACTTAAGCATCTAAAACCTGTGCATGGGTCGGGAACCCAAACCACGGGCCGCTCCTAGCAGCAAACTCTCTAGCAAAAGACTTCCTAGCAGTGCAGAAGGTACGGACCATCTTCTGACTTCACTGAAAGGTTAAGGTAAAAACAAGAAAATGAGCCAAAGAATGCTCAGCAAGTATAATCAACAACATATGTAACTAGAAATCCATTAGTGATCAAATGGTAATCAACTGGTAGTCAAATGGTAATTAAATGGTAATCAACTGGTAATCAATAGTTTCAAGATATACATTTCTATTCAAAGGAAAAGATTTAAGGAATGGAATTGGAACTTCCAGTAAGACGGTACGAGCTATATGGGTGATCAGCCACATAAAGCTCCAGACCAGGTTTTCACCAGGTCCTAACATTCAGGATCCATAGGCACACATTGGCCTAAAAATACATACATAAGTAACCAGGACCGCCGCCACGGCCAAAGTTTGTTCCATTCATGAGTAATTCAAACAAAAGGATTAAATGAACAAGAGGCTTTTAACATTTCCGATATACATTTCAGGGCATAAGCTATTTCAAGATTTTATTGCAGGGGCTTAAAGAATGAACAATTGAAAGGCATGGTAAATAAGTGAACAAAGGAATAAGTATGCTCCGGGTATTCAAAAGTTAACAGAGGTCAACAAAGTATAAGTCAAGGAAAAGGGCTCATATGGACAAAGCAAGGTTAAAGGAACAATTGTAGGTTTTATAAAAAGGGTAAGGTGAAAAGGGATACAATAACGTAGTATGGAAATTGATTGCATAATAATAATTTAAAGGACAAGTAAGAGTTTAACGTATACTTGCCTTAAGTAGACAATATCTCAGTATCTGAATCTCAGGGTTCCAACTTCACTTCCACTGGCTCTTTGCCTAGCCTTCTACTGGAACCTATACAAGAATATAATACTGTCTTAGTCTCTAATTCTTAGTACCTCAGCTTTGTTTACGTATCTCTAAGTATTTCTACCCCATCGTTATACAATCATATATTCTTATATATATATATTTAACCAAGTAATCACTTAGGAAGCACATAATACTTTAACGACTCAATTAACATTAATCATGAAGTCACTTAACATCACATGACATCCTTAACACTTAATCATATAAGCCATGTATACACTTAAGATTGAACCAAAACTATGTCATTACAATACCACCATTTACACCTTCCTCCCTTCTTCCCTTCTCCTTCTCGGCCTCTCGGCCTCTCCCTCTTTTCTCAATCTCCCTCGGCCTTATACTAACACCAATCACACACGAACAAGTACACACACACATGGACACAATGGTGAAAACATTTTAAAAGACTACGCACACACACACATACACTAACCCAAATTACACAACCTTTGCGAAAACACACATTACCCAAGTTTACATTTTTAATCCTTACGCTCACTTTTAAAATCACTCTTTTAGTCACTCACACCTAAATTACATTTTTAGACTAACACACTCCTAAGAACACATTTTGAAAATACACACACCTATGATCACATTTTGAAAATACACACTCCTATGAACACATTTTGAAAATACACACACCTATAATCACATTTTGAAAATACACATTCCTATGATCACATTTTGAAAATACACATACAAAAATCCATTTTTCTAATCACACTCTCAAGCTCACAATTTAACACTCAACTCCTTCCCTTCCATCTCTCTCTCGGCTCACCCTCAACCTCTCCTCATTTCTCCCTCTCGGCCTCTCTCTCCCTCACTCGACCTCTCTCCCCCTCTCGGCTTCTCCCTTTCTCTCGGCTTCTCCCTCTCTCTCATTCTCTTTCTAACCTCCTTCCACCTTAACTCCCATCTTCCAAACCATAAATCATTTCAATCTCAACCCAAAGCTCAATCAACAACTTTCAATTGTAACTAACATTTATAAATAAAAATCATACTTTCTCTTAAACTAACATGCAACTCACAATACATTTAATTAACATATATACAAGTTCTATTTCATCTTGAAATTAATAACCCATCAAACTTTAATACCAAAATCACTAAGATCTTCAAGAATCCCTTACATGCAACCAATAATATTTCAAATTTCTACTACCCATATTACATACAACATATATAATGAATAAAAATTGAAACCCACTAACAAACTTTAATCAAAACCATCACGGATCATAAAATTAGTGACATGCATCAACAAAATGAACTTGAGTTCAACTTTTAAACATAAAAATCAAGACCATGGCTCACAAGGATCATTGCCATGGTCGGGTTTCTTCTCGGATGAGCCCAAAACAATGGGTCTCATCGAGAATGACCCTAAATACACACAATCGACCTTTGCATGTAAGCTTTATGCATAAAGACCCTTAAATCCGAAAATTCCAAATTTTGAAATCATGATAAAACTCGAAATTAGTACAAGAGGGTTGTAGAGATTTGAGAGAGGAGTGTTTTGGTTACTCACACTTGTAATTTGGGTGAGAGAAACACAAGTTATGGTGGTTTTAATTTTGTAAGAGATGAAGAACAAGAGAGAGAAATGGGTGTTGGGGAGAGAAGAAGAAGAAAGAAGAAGAAGAAGAGAGAGAACGGGTGGGGGAGCCAATGGGGGTGGGTAGGGGTTTTTATAGGGGAGTTAAAGTAATGTAAAAGTAAACACTTTTTAGTTATTTAATTATTAAATGACAAAAATGTCCAATTAAATAAAATACTAACATGATAAGAATCAAGGGCTTTCATGTAAATTCATAATCCCATTTCTAGATTCAATAGAAATATTATTCTACAAATAACTTTTGTAGATTAGTTAAATAAAATTACATTTACAAAGAATAATCAAATAAAATGTCTTTTAATCTCAAAAATAAATTTTAAATAGAATCTTACCATTCACTAGGTAAATAAATAAATTACCTATTGAAAATAAATAATCTAGAAGGTGTAGCATCTCTCAAAATAATTAATTAAAATAATGAAGTGGTTATAAAAATTTTAATCATGAGTTTAAAACTAAATTAAAATATAAATAATGCTAAGAAATATTTTATGCTACTTAATTAAATAATTTAGCATACTCTAAATTTATTATAATTAGTATATGACTTAAATAAATTTACAGAGCACTTAAATAAAATTTAGAAACCAGATACGAAATTAACTAATTACTCACAAAGTGAATAATTCACAATTCTAAGCACATAACAATTATTGCACATAATAAACACCTAACAATAAAATGTACGTTTCATTAAAATATTTAAGTCGAAATTTAGAATCGTTACATCATCCCCCCCTTAAAAGGATTCTGTCCTCAGAATCTATTACGTAAACAGCTGAGGGTACTTTTCTAACATTTCGCTTTCTAACTCCCAAGTTGATTCTTCAACCTTGGGGTTCCTCCACAATACTTTCACTAATACAACTGTTTTATTTCTAAGTACTTTCTCTCTACGATCTAATATCTCGATTGGTTGCTCTACATAGGACAAATCTGTCTGAATTTCTACCGGTTCATATTCAACTACATGCTTGGAATCAGGATGATACTTCTTGAGCATCGAAACATGGAATACATTGTGGATGTGCTGCATATGGGGTGGTAAAGCTAGTTCATACGCAACTTTCCCTATACGTCTTAGAATTTCAAAAGGGCCGACAAATCTCGGACTAAGCTTTCCTCTCTTTCCGAATCTAGTCAAACCTTTCCATGGTGACACCTTTAGTAACATAGGTTCACCTACTTCAAAATCTACATTCTTTCTGGCTGGATCTGCGTACTTCCTTTGTCTATCTTGAGCAGTTATCAATCTCTTCTGGATGAGTTCCACAGTTTCTTTCGTTTGCTGAATCAATTCTGGTCCAAATATCTTGCGCTCTCCAACTTCGTCCCAACATATTGGCGATCGACATTTTCTTCCATACAAAGCTTCGTAGGGAGGCATTCCGATACTGGCGTGGTAACTGTTGTTGTACGAGAACTCTACTAGAGGCAAATGTTCGTCCCAACTACCTTCAAAATCCAGGGCACAAACCCTTAGCATGTCCTCAATTGTTTGAATGGTTCTTTCGCTTTGACCGTCAGTCTGTGGGTGGTAAGCTGTGCTCATCTTTAGTTGAGTCCCTAAGCATTCTTGAAATTGTCTCCAAAACCTTGAGTTGAATCGGGGATCTCTGTCTGATACAATAGACACGGGAACTCCATGGCGTACCACTATCTCCTTCAGGTACAAGTGAACGAGCTTATCCATTGAGAATCTTTCGTTGATCGGAAGAAAGTGAGCTGATTTCGTCAGTCTATCCACGATAACCCAAATAGCGTCGTGATTTGATTTAGTTCTCGGTAATCCTACGATGAAGTCCATCGCAATGTGTTCCCACTTCCACTTGGGAATCTCTAGTGGTTGTAGCAATCCGCTCGCTCTCTGATGTTCTGCTTTGACTCTTTGACAAGTGTAACATTTACTAATCCATTATGCAATTTCTCGCTTCATGTCAGGCCACCAAAAGTTTTCCTTTAAGTCATGGTACATCTTAGTGCTTCCGGGATGAATTGAATACTTCGAGTTGTGAGCCTCGTGCAAAATCTCGCTTTTCAGTTCTGTCACATTGGGTATCCAAATTCTTGAAGAAAATCTCAAAATTCCCTTATCATCTTTTTGCGTGCACAATTCTTCTCCGGTCAAATCATTGACCTCATGGTTCATCACTTCTTCTTGGCATATTCTAATCTTCTCCAATAGTTCTGGTTGGAATGTCATGGTATAAAGCATCTCACTGGTAGATCCTGGGGCATAAACTTCTAAGTTCAACTTCTCAAATTCTTTAGACAACTCCTTGGTCATGGTCAACATGTTCAATCTTTCTTTTCGGCTTAACGCATCCGCTACCACATTCGCCTTGCCCGGGTGATAATTGATGGTGCAATCGTAGTCCTTGATCAGTTCTAACCATCTTCTTTGTCTCATGTTCAATTCCTTTTGGGTGAAGATGTACTTCAGGCTCTTGTGGTCGGTGAAAATCTCACATTTTTCTCCGTAGAGGTAGTGTCTCCAAATCTTTAGCGCAAACACTATAGCAGCTAGTTCCAAGTCATGTGTGGGATACTTTTGCTCATGGGGTTTTAATTGTCTAGAAGCATACGATATCACCTTGTCACGTTGCATCAATACGCATCCCAATCCTTTATGCGAAGCATCACTGTAAATCACAAAGTTTCCTTGGTCATCAGGTTGTGCTAAAACAGGTGCAGTCACCAATCTTTTCTTTAGTTCTTGAAAACTCTTTTCACACTTATCACTCCATTCAAACTTCTGATTCTTTCTGGTAAGCTGAGTCAAAGGTGTGGCTATCTTGGAGAAGTCCTTAACAAATCGTCGGTAGTATCCGGCTAATCCCATGAAACTTCTTACTTCGGTCGGGGTTCTTGGTCTTTCCCAATTTACCACTGCTTCTATCTTGGCTGGATCCACTCTTACTCCTTCACTGCTGACTATGTGCCCGAGAAACTGCACTTCTTTCATCCAAAACTCACACTTAGAGAACTTTGCGTACAGCTTCTCCTTTCTCAAGATATCCAGAGCTATCCTTAAATGTTCAACATGTTCTACTTCCGTCTTAGAATATATCAGTATGTCATCAATGAATACGATCACGAACTTGTCCAAATACTTCTTGAAGACTCGGTTCATTAAGTCCATAAAAGCAGCAGGTGCATTAGTTAATCCAAAAGACATCACTAAGAATTCATAGTGTCCATACCTTGTTCTGAAGGCTGTTTTTGATATGTCTTCGGGTTTGATCTTCAGCTGATGATATCCGGATCTTAAGTCGATCTTGGAAAAATATGATGCTCCTTTCAGTTGGTCAAACAAGTCGTCTATCCTGGGAAGAGGGTACTTATTCTTGATTGTCAACTTGTTCAATTCTCGATAGTCGATGCATAACCTCATACTTCCATCCTTCTTCTTTACAAATAACACAGGTGCGCCCCACGGGGAAACACTTGGCCTTATGATGCCTTTATCCAAAAGTTCTTGCAGTTGGGTTGACAATTCCTTCATTGCTATGGGTGCTATTCTATAAGGAGCTTTCGAAACTGGTTCCGCGCCGGGTATTAATTCGATGGCGAATTCCAATTGCCTGTCAGGGGGTAATCCTGGAAGTTCTTCTGGGAATACGTCGGGAAACTCATTGACCACTGGGATCTCTCCCATACCTAGTGTTTCTTTCCTTGTATCTACCACGTGTGCAAGATAGGCTTCACAACCTTGTCGTAGCAATCTCTTCGTCTGAATGATGGTGAGAAAGGTCTTGGTCTGTTTCTGACCCTTAAATACTACGGTGTCGCCAGTCGGAGTTCGCAAGGTCATTTTCTTATTCCTACAATCGATCTGCGCTTCATTTTTAGCCAACCAATCCATTCCTAGGATTACATCAAACTCTCCTAACTTGAAAGGTATCAAATCCACAAGAAAAAGAGTTCCAGAGATAACTATCTCACAACTGGGGCAAATTTGATTTACGGGTATGCGATCTTGATTAGCTATCACAATATCTAAGGACTTGTTTAATACTTGAGTTTCACAATTCAATTTAGCAGCGAATTCCTTAGAAATGAAAGACCTAGTAGCACCAGAATCAATTAACACGTTGGCACTTATGGTGTTGACGAAAAGCGTACCTGCAACTACATCTGGGTTCTGAACTGCATCTCTGATATTCAAATTGAAAGTCCTTGCTTGAGCCTGATTAGGCGGAGGAGGCGCTGTTAGCCTTAACAAATTCCCACTTTGAACTGGAGTCTTACATTCCCTGGCAATGTGTCCGACCTTTCCACACTTGTTACACGTGACGTTCGGTCTCGGGTTGCGGCATTCGTTAGCAAAGTGGCCCTTCTGGTTGCATCTATAGCACACCATGCTAGGTTTGTTACAAACTCCGGCGTGCTTCTTCCCACAAGTCTTGCATTCCATTATTGGAGGTCTTGGTAATCTTGGTTGCTCGGTATTCTGTGGTCGGTTTTGTGGGTGGTTCTGTGGGCGATTCCCTGGGTTCAAATTTCCCCCTTCTTGCCTTCGAAAGGGTGCTCCTCTGTTCTGCTGAAATCCAAACTTTCTGTCCTTGTTTTGGAAACTTCCTTGTCCTTGATCTAACGGACCTGTCTTCCTTTTCTTGCTTTCTTTTTCCTTCTGGGAGTACTCACTCTCGCTCTCCACAATACTTGCCTTCTGAACCACTCCCGCATATGTGTTTAATTCAAAAACTGCCACTCTACTGCGGATCCACGGTTTAAGTCCTTGCTGAAATCTTTTAACTTTCTTTTCCTCAGTATTCACATACTCGGGTACAAATCTTGCTAACTCCGTAAATTTCTTCTCGTATTCTGCGACGCTCAAGTTTTCTTGCCTAAGTTCGAAAAATTTCAACTCCATCTGATTTTGAATGTACCTTGGAAAGTACTTGTCTAAGAACAACTCGGTGAACCTATCCCATGATATCACAGCAGTTCCTTCTAAAGCGCTAACAGATTCCCACCAATAAGTAGCTTCTCCCTTCAACAAGTAACTAGCGAATATCGTCTTCTGGTCAGCTCCAACATTCACTAAGGCAAAAGCTTTTTCTATTTCTTTTAACCAAGTTTTGGCTGCAATTGGGTTAGTGGTACCTTCAAATTCTGGGGGTTCAACACCTTGGAAAGTCTTGAAGGTTACAGTCTGTGCAGGTGGTGGTTGATTTTGTTGTGGTTGTTGCTGAAACTGTTGTTGAAGTAGTTGTTGTTGTTGGGTTAGGGAAGCTGTTTGTTGTCGGAGAAGTTCCATCATTCCAGCCATGTTGGGGTTGTCTTGCCCCTCTGGCGGGTTCTGGTTTCTGGTACGGGTATTTCTTCTTGGAGGCATCTTACTGATAAGAGGAAAATAGTTGATTATACAGTTCTATAATATCGAAATTTGGCAGTATATAAGCAATATGGTACTGGAATGTAAACAGGATGTCGATATATAGAGGTATGTATGGGTACGATAAAAAGGAAATCACATAAATAAACCATTAACTGATAAACAGTCACCAATAATACGAATCTGATACAGAGTACGAATAAAAGAGTCAACGATAATAGTACAACCCATAAATAATGTCTAATACGATGGCCATGCCACCAAACAGCTAATCATAACATAAAGTAAATAGGTTTGCCACTAAACAACTATGGCAACCTCACAGCAGCATCAGAAACCATCTCTAGTCATCGGCGGTCGAACCCTCTCCTGCCAAAGTCCTAGCTATCCTAGTCAACAAGAAACGAACCATCCTGACAATCTCATCAAAACCTCTATCCCTGTCGGCGCAAGTCTCAAGTCCACGAAGTCCACGGTTAGTCACATCCACTAATGACTGGAGTCTAACACCTAACCCTGAGAAAGGAGATGGTGCAGGGGCTCCACCCACTAAGGAGTCGACCAAAGTACGGACCTCTGAATCCCGTCCAAAGAGAGTATCACTCTGACGAGCTAACAGCACATAGACGCTATGCGGAACACTAGTGTGGCTGGATGGATGAACAGGAACTCCATGCAAAACTGATGGGGAAACAACAGGTGGTGACGGTGATCTAGCAACTCGGGGAGGTGGCTGGAACACTAGCTCAGTCTCAGACTCATCAGAGCCATCAAAGGATGAATCATCAAATGGATCGGTCTCAGCATCAGAATCAACCTCAAGTGGGGTATCTGGGGATCCCCCTCTCCTACGACGTCTCTCTGACTCATCTATACTAGCATCCGGGTACTGCAATAATAACGTAACACATACATAATAATAGTTACTGCGCTAATAATAAAATCCTACCTAAGTGATAACCTTTATCTAACCTATCCTTAAGTGATAAATCCTATCCTTGATAATCTATCTAACTTAGTATGACTTATAGCTAATTCCTATCTTTAGTGATCTATAATTCCTATCCTATGTTCAATTTTCCTACGTTGTTTCAGTGACTTCAACCTGTAGCTCTGATACCAAACCTGTGACACCCCCAAACCAGTGTCACGAACATTTACATAATATAACATAATATAACATGCAGCCTAGGCATGCATCTAATAAATGGAAAGCATACCCCAAGCCAAGATCGCTACCAGGTCAAAGTATGAAACAACATATCTAAGTTCCAACATTTAAATGAGTTACTAATTAAGTTTTACAAGTCTAAACGATTTAAATATTACAACTTAAACCAAATGTCTTAAGTCTATTAGGAAATCAAAAGTACTTAAGCATCTAAAACCTGTGCATGGGTCGGGAACCCAAACCACGGGCCGCTCCTAGCAGCAAACTCTCTAGCAAAAGACTTCCTAGCAGTGCGGAAGGTACGGACCATCTTCTGACTTCACTGAAAGGTTAAGGTAAAAACAAGAAAATGAGCCAAAGAATGCTCAGCAAGTATAATCAACAACATATGTAACTAGAAATCCATTAGTGATCAAATGGTAATCAACTGGTAGTCAAATGGTAATTAAATGGTAATCAACTGGTAATCAATAGTTTCAAGATATACATTTCTATTCAAAGGAAAAGATTTAAGGAATGGAATTGGAACTTCCAGTAAGACGGTACGAGCTATATGGGTGATCAGCCACATAAAGCTCCAGACCAGGTTTTCACCAGGTCCTAACATTCAGGATCCATAGGCACACATTGGCCTAAAAATACATACATAAGTAACCAGGACCGCCGCCACGGCCAAAGTTTGTTCCATTCATGAGTAATTCAAACAAAAGGATTAAATGAACAAGAGGCTTTTAACATTTCCGATATACATTTCAGGGCATAAGCTATTTCAAGATTTTATTGCAGGGGCTTAAAGAATGAACAATTGAAAGGCATGGTAAATAAGTGAACAAAGGAATAAGTATGCTCCGGGTATTCAAAAGTTAACAGAGGTCAACAAAGTATAAGTCAAGGAAAAGGGCTCATATGGACAAAGCAAGGTTAAAGGAACAATTGTAGGTTTTATAAAAAGGGTAAGGTGAAAAGGGATACAATAACGTAGTATGGAAATTGATTGCATAATAATAATTTAAAGGACAAGTAAGAGTTTAACGTATACTTGCCTTAAGTAGACAATATCTCAGTATCTGAATCTCAGGGTTCCAACTTCACTTCCACTGGCTCTTTGCCTAGCCTTCTACTGGAACCTATACAAGAATATAATACTGTCTTAGTCTCTAATTCTTAGTACCTCAGCTTTGTTTACGTATCTCTAAGTATTTCTACCCCATCGTTATACAATCATATATTCTTATATATATATATTTAACCAAGTAATCACTTAGGAAGCACATAATACTTTAACGACTCAATTAACATTAATCATGAAGTCACTTAACATCACATGACATCCTTAACACTTAATCATATAAGCCATGTATACACTTAAGATTGAACCAAAACTATGTCATTACAATACCACCATTTACACCTTCCTCCCTTCTTCCCTTCTCCTTCTCGGCCTCTCGGCCTCTCCCTCTTTTCTCAATCTCCCTCGGCCTTATACTAACACCAATCACACACGAACAAGTACACACACACATGGACACAATGGTGAAAACATTTTAAAAGACTACGCACACACACACATACACTAACCCAAATTACACAACCTTTGCGAAAACACACATTACCCAAGTTTACATTTTTAATCCTTACGCTCACTTTTAAAATCACTCTTTTAGTCACTCACACCTAAATTACATTTTTAGACTAACACACACCTAAGAACACATTTTGAAAATACACACACCTATGATCACATTTTGAAAATACACACTCCTATGAACACATTTTGAAAATACACACACCTATAATCACATTTTGAAAATACACATTCCTATGATCACATTTTGAAAATACACATACAAAAATCCATTTTTCTAATCACACTCTCAAGCTCACAATTTAACACTCAACTCCTTCCCTTCCATCTCCATCTCTCTCTCGGCTCACCCTCAACCTCTCCTCATTTCTCCCTCTCGGCCTCTCTCTCCCTCACTCGACCTCTCTCCCCCTCTCGGCTTCTCCCTTTCTCTCGGCTTCTCCCTCTCTCTCATTCTCTTTCTAACCTCCTTCCACCTTAACTCCCATCTTCCAAACCATAAATCATTTCAATCTCAACCCAAAGCTCAATCAACAACTTTCAATTGTAACTAACATTTATAAATAAAAATCATACTTTCTCTTAAACTAACATGCAACACACAATACATTTAATTAACATATATACAAGTTCTATTTCATCTTGAAATTAATAACCCATTAAACTTTAATACCAAAATCACTAAGATCTTCAAGAATCCCTTACATGCAACCAATAATATTTCAAATTTCTACTACCCATATTACATACAACATATATAATGAATAAAAATTGAAACCCACTAACAAACTTTAATCAAAACCATCACGGATCATAAAATTAGTGACATGCATCAACAAAATGAACTTGAGTTCAACTTTTAAACATAAAAATCAAGACCATGGCTCACAAGGATCATTGCCATGGTCGGGTTTCTTCTCGGATGAGCCCAAAACAATGGATCTCATCGAGAATGACCCTAAATACACACAATCGACCTTTGCATGTAAGCTTTATGCATAAAGACCCTTAAATCCGAAAATTCCAAATTTTGAAATCATGATAAAACTCGAAATTAGTACAAGAGGGTTGTAGAGATTTGAGAGAGGAGTGTTTTGGTTACTCACACTTGTAATTTGGGTGAGAGAAACACAAGTTATGGTGGTTTTAATTTTGTAAGAGATGAAGAACAAGAGAGAGAAATGGGTGTTGGGGAGAGAAGAAGAAGAAGAGAGAGAACGGGTGGGGGAGCCGATGGGGGTGGGTAGGGGTTTTTATAGGGGAGTTAAAGTAATGTAAAAGTAAACACTTTTTAGTTATTTAATTATTAAATGACAAAAATGTCCAATTAAATAAAATACTAACATGATAAAAATCAAGGGCTTTCATGTAAATTCATAATCCCATTTCTAGATTCAATAGAAATATTATTCTACAAATAACTTTTGTAGATTAGTTAAATAAAATTACATTTACAAAGAATAATCAAATAAAATGTCTTTTAATCTCAAAAATAAATTTTAAATAGAATCTTACCATTCACTAGGTAAATAAATAAATTACCTATTGAAAATAAATAATCTAGAAGGTGTAGCATCTCTCAAAATAATTAATTAAAATAATGAAGTGGTTATAAAAATTTAAATCATGAGTTTAAAACTAAATTAAAATATAAATAATGCTAAGAAATATTTTATGCTACTTAATTAAATAATTTAGCATACTCTAAATTTATTATAATTAGTATATGACTTAAATAAATTTACAGAGCACTTAAATAAAATTTAGAAACCAGATACGAAATTAACTAATTACTCACAAAGTGAATAATTCACAATTCTAAGCACATAACAATTATTGCACATAATAAACACCTAACAATAAAATGTACGTTTCATTAAAATATTTAAGTCAAAATTTAGAATCGTTACATTGACCCCTTGCGGAAGAAAGGATTCAGGCAAAAGAGGCGCCCGATTAGTGGAGAAAGAGCAACGGCTTTGAAAGAAGAGGTTGATCGACTTATGCAAGTCGGTCTGGTTAAAGAGTCTTTCTATCCTAACTGGCTGGCAAACCCTATTTTAGTGAAGAAACCTAATGGAAAGTGGAGAGTTTGCATAGACTTCACAGATTTAAACAAAGCATGCCCAAAGGATAGCTTCCCTTTGCCCAGAATAGATCAAATGGTAGATGCCACAGTTGGGCATGCTCTTCTCAGTTTTATGGATGCTTATTCGGGGTACAATCAGATTCCAATGTATGAACCAGATCAGGAGGACACCTCTTTTATCATAGATAGGGGGTTGTACTGTTACATAGGAATGCCCTTTGGATTGATTAACGCAGGAGCTACTTACCAGAGATTGGTCAACATGATGTTCAAAGAGCAGATTGGAAAGACAATGGAGGTTTATGTAGATGACATGCTTGTAAAATCTAAACGGGCAGAGGATCACATAGTTCACCTGGATGAAACGTTTCAGATATTGAGAAAGTACAGAATGAAGCTCAACCCTCAGAAATGTGTATTTGGGGTGGAATCTGGGAAATTTTTGGGATTTATGGTGAATCGCCGAGGAATAGAGGCAAACCCAGCAAAGATACAAGCTCTTCTAGACATGAAGTCACCCAGAACGGTGAAAGAGGTTCAAAGTTTGACTGGCAGGGTGGCAGCGTTGAATCGTTTCGTATCCAAATCTTCTGATAAGTGCCGAGAATTCTTCAAAGTTATCAAGGGTGCAGGAAAGAGGTTTGAATGGACAGTTGAATGTGAAGAGGCCTTTCAACAGCTAAAGGACCACATGGGATCGCCTCCTCTCTTATCTAAGCCTTTGGAAGGTGAGACCCTTATTTTGTATCTGGCTGTTTCGGAATATTCAGTAAGCGGAGTCCTGGTTAGGGAAGAAGGCGAGGTTCAGTTCCCAGTCTATTATGTGAGCAAAAGGTTATTGGATGCAGAGACTAGATATAACAATATGGAGAAGCTTGTTTATGCTTTGATCTTAGCTTCCAGAAAATTGAGGCCTTATTTCCAGGCACACAAGGTAGAGGTCCGAACAGCATATCCTTTGAGGCAGGTGTTGCATAAGCCGGAGACTTCTGGGCGTATGCTCCGGTGGGCCATTGAGTTAGGACAGTTTGATGTGGAATACAAACCTCGGAATTCTATCAAGGGCCAAGCCTTGGCTGATTTCATTTTAGAGTTCCCTCTGGAACGAGAAGGTGACAACCTCGCAATAGTCTTAATTCCTTTGCCCGAGGCCGAAGTTG
This sequence comes from Heracleum sosnowskyi, assembly GCA_030848705.1. Taxonomy (NCBI): domain Eukaryota; kingdom Viridiplantae; phylum Streptophyta; class Magnoliopsida; order Apiales; family Apiaceae; genus Heracleum; species Heracleum sosnowskyi. Next base: position 53,826,062 of record CM061238.1, on the reverse strand, counting down.
AACATGATAACTCGTCCCCATGGTGGACTCTGTATGTTGATGGTGCTGTCAATAATGAAGGAGCTGGAGGAGGAATAGTTTTGGTTACTCCTGAAGGGCATCATTTACAAAGCGCCATCCACTTCACCTTCTATGCTACAAACAATGATGTAGAGTATGAAGCTCTAATTTCTGGCTTGAAACTTGCCCTTGAGATGAAAGTGGAGAATATCAATGTCTGGAGTGATTCTATGTTAGTCGTACACCAGGTCAACGGGGGGTTTCAGGCAAGAGGACCCCGTACGGAGTTATACATGAGATGCACTCAACGGTTGATGAACTTGTTTAAGGAGGCTAGGTTGGAACAGCTTCCTAGAGACGCTAATGTAGAGGCGGACGCTTTGGCTAAGCTAGGATCTCAAAAAGGTGCTGCGCTCTTGGGGGTCATTCCTTTGGAAATAAGAAGGCAACCTAGCGTGCCAGAAGCTGATTTGATGCAAGTGGAGGAACCTGTCCTCCTCACCTGGAAAACCCCGAGATTTGGGAGTATCTGACGAAGGGAACTCTTCCTGAAGACAAGGGAGAGGCTCGAAGGGTACGGTACAAAGCAGCCCGATATGTCAACTATGAAGGGGTTCTTTATAGGTGAGGCTTCAATCAACCTCTTCTTAAGTGTCTGGATGGTGATGAATGTACCTACGTTCTTCGAGAGGTCCATGAAGGTATTTGTGGCAATCACTCGGGGGGTGGATCCTTAGCTCAGAAGGTATTGCGGCAAGGGTACTTCTGGCCTACATTAAAGGATGATGCGTCTCAGTTTGTCCAGGCTTGTGACAAATGCCAAAGGTATGCTAATTACATTCATAACCCTGCTGCTCCACTTACTTCTATCACTAGTCCTTGGCCTTTCTCAATGTGGGGGATTGATTTGATTGGAGAATTACCTAAAGGGAAGGGAGGTGTTAAGTATGCTGTGGTTGCCGTGGATTACTTTACCAAGTGGGCAGAGGCCGAGCCTTTGGCTACGATTACTGCCAAGAAGTTGGTAGATTTTGTGTATCGTTCAATTGTTTGTCGGTTTGGAATTCCTTATAAGCTCATATCTGACAATGGGAAGCAATTTGATAGTAAAGAGATGTGTGAGCTATGTGATAACCTTGGCATTGTGAAGAGTTTCTCTGCTGTTAGTCATCCTCAGACTAATGGTCAAACAGAAGCGGTCAATAAGATCATCAAACATACTTTGAAGGCGAAATTGGAATATAGCAAGGGTAGCTGGCCTGAGGAGTTGCCTAATGTACTTTGGAGTTACAATACCACTCCCAGAACCACAACAGGGGAAACTCCTTTCGTTTTGACTTATGGGTGTGAGGCTATGGTACCAGTTGAGCTTGGAGCAGGATCGTTTAGAAGGGATCATTTTCAGCCAGAAGTTAATGAGGTAAATCATCGTCTCTATCTAGATATGGTGGAAGAACTCAGGACTACCTCTCAGACTAGGTTGGAAGCTTATCATCGAAGGGTGGCTAGGCATTACAATACCAAAGTAAAGGCGAGGCCTCTTAAGATCGGTGATTATGTCCTGCGACGGGTTATGCCTAACACCAAAGTTCACAATCATGGAGTTTTTGGAGCAAACTGGGAAGGACCTTACCGAGTCCGAGCCGTGTTATGGAGTGGAACTTACTATCTTGCCGATCTGAATGGAAAAGATATCCCTCGTGCCTGGAATATGGAGCACCTCAAGAAGTACTATCAGTAGTGTACGCTATTCTAACTATATCATGTAGACTTTTTCTTAATTAAAATGGCAATAAAGTCTAGGGGGTAGTGCATGTACTCCTCCTTTGACAAGATCTATCTTATATTTATGAATAAAACATGCATTTATCCTTTCACATAATTCTTTTCTTGATTCTTGATGAAACCTATCTGTTATGCCTTACAAAAACCTTGGTAAACCCGTACTTCCGGGGTGCTTATCCGTACTTCCGGAAAGCTCACCAAGAAGATTACCTTCTCCCCCTAAAATTCTGCTAATGCATAGAATAAAAAGGTGGGCGAGATTACCTTCTCCTCCCTAAAATTCTGCTAAGGCATAGAATAAAAAGGTGGGCGAGATTACCTTCTCCTCCCTAAAATTCTGCTAAGGCATAGAATAAAAAGGTGGGCGAGATTACCTTCTCCCCCTAAAATTCTGCCAAGGCATAGAATAAAAAGGTGGGCGAGATTACCTTCACCCCCCTTAAAATTCTGCTAAGGCATAGAATAAAAAGGTGGGCGAGATTACCTTCTCCTCCCTAAAATTCTGCTAAGGCATAGAATAAAAAGGTGGGCGAGATTACCTTCTCCCCCTAAAATTCTGCTAAGGCATAGAATAAAAAGGTGGGCGAGATTACCTTCACCCCCTTAAAATTCTGCTAAGGCATAGAATAAAAAGGTGGGCGAGATTACCTTCTCCTCCCTAAAATTCTGCTAAGGCATAGAATAAAAAGGTGGGCGAGATTACCTTCTCTTCCCTAAAATTCTGGTAAGGCATAGAATAAAAAGGTGGGCGAGATTACCTTCTCCTCCCTAAAATTCTGCTAAGGCATAGAATAAAAAGGTGGGCGAGATTACCTTCTCCTCCCTAAAATTCTGCTAAGGCATAGAATAAAAAGGTGGGCGAGATTACCTTCTCCCCCTAAAATTCTGCTAAGGCATAGAAGGTGATGCCAAGGTCCTGTCTACCTGATCAACCTCGTCTGTCCTCCTTTTCTCCTCAGCTGCAGATAACTCGGCTCTTATCTTCTTTTGAAGGTCTTCCTCGACCTCCTTAATAGCCGCGACATTCTCGGCCTTGAATTTGGTCATATAGGCAGAGGTAGAGGGAGCAAAGTGTGCAGACCAGTCATAGTCGGGGTCGGTCGCCAGAAAATTTCGAAGATAGCCGAGGAATCCCATGATATAGGCCTCGCTAAGCTCTTTATCCTTGCTTTCCTTGACATCCCGCAATTCTTCCTTCAAGACGACGATCTCTTTCTCCAAGGCCTCGCCAATTTCCTTTGCCTATGAAGTAGTTACCTGATTTAAGGAAACTTGTAGCCTCTCAGCCTCGTCTCCTTTGGCTTTGACCTCGTCGTTGCATTTTCTTTGTACTTCAGATAGCTTAGCATTGAAAGAGGAGGCTTCTCCTTTCATCTTCTTCAAGGTTTCATCTTGCTCCTTGATACGAGCATTCTTCTGGGCGAGAACAGACAGCCCGTGGACAAAAGCGTCGCCCAAACCGATTTTAAAGCTCATTTCATCATCCTCCTCTTTCCGGGCGAGCCATGTCTGTGCATCTTGGTCAGAATAATTGTCAGAAGCAATAGAGCCGAAAAGTGAGGCCACCGAGTCAACAGGCGCGTCCTCTGTAGCAATATTTTTGAGCTTCTTTTGAGGATTCTGAACATTTCCCCCCCCCTCCTCGTTTCTTATGCTTCTCAACATTATGGACAGGAGGAGGAGGTGGAAATTTTGTTAAGTTTGAAGCAAAAGGGCGAGACTGGCTAGCTGTGGTCGTAGCTGGCGTAGCAGTTGGTTTTGAAAAGGGGTTCTTGCCGAAAGGAAGGGCGGCCATTAGTCCTGAAAATAAATAAAAAAATATGTCAAGATAATGTGCAATATAGAATGGAAAGCCATTGCGAATTCTAGTAAACAGGCGAAGTAAATCAATATTACAAGAGGGCGACGCTGTTACCTTTCCAAGTTAAGTTTTCAGTTTGTTTTTTGCGAATTCTTCTTGATGAATTCTTTACGAATTTGATTGGTGCGAGTTGTCCATACCCCGCGTTATAAAATCCATGGGCGAGAAGGTTTTCAGACGTGACTAACAGGTTTAAGTCTTTCTCATCTCGAGAAAGGTTGCCAATTGTTTGAGCTCTTAGGAAGGCCTCGCCCTTGAGCTCAACTTGGGAAGGCTTAACTAAAAGAAGGCGAGATTGACAATAAAATAGTAAATAACTAAGTAAAAAGAAGGCGAAGATTCATTTGAGGAAGAGGATCGAAAGATACTTACAAGCTTCTAAATTAAATTGAGTTCTCGTCCTTGGAACATCGTACAAATAAAAGAATCCGTCTTTCTAGACCTTCATGTTGCTCGGATTTCCAGTAGCAAACCCCTTCTTGTTGTGCTTCGCCCAGAAAGCGAGGTAGTAGAAGCCTAGGTCTTTACCACTGTTCCTCAAAGATATAAAGTGACTAACCTCGCCCATAGATGGAGCTTCGTATCCACTATTTCTATACATCATGTATAGTCCAATGGCTGCTCTATAGCTGTTGGGCAATAATTGAACTGGGGCGATGTTGTAGTAGTCTATTAAATTTTGAAGGAAGGGATGCATAGGCCATCCTACACCTAGTTCGACCAATTTGTTTGTCAGAACCATTCTCGGAGTAGGAAGTCCTACTGAGTCAAATATGTGCATCCTCATAAATGAGCGAGGTCTTAGCCATCTTCCTGCCAAGTTGTAGTATTCGATTAAATACATGATCTCTTCGGACGAGATTCTTGATCTAAGACCTGCACAGGAAATGATTCTTATTTCAGAACGAGCGTCGGCTTTTTCTTTTTCTGAGAATTCTTCCCCAAAATCTAGGTCTAGCTCATGTTCGAATACTGGAGCTTTATAAGGATTATGTTGAGGAGAAGGAAGCTCCATGGCATATCGAATTGGAGAAACAGAAAGAATCTCGTCCTCGTCTTCGACCTCGCCCTCAGAAGATTCATATTCTTCGCCTTCGCTATTGTCATCCTCGCCTTCGGGATCAGGTTGGTCACGGATAAGTGCCTCATATTTGGCCAAATCTTTCCCTCGTCCCTTCTCTAATCTTGAAGGATCAATTTGTGGTTGGTCGAGGTCCGCAAATAAATCATGGAGGTCGTCGTCATTGTCCTCCCCCATTTCTCCTGCGTGAAATGTACTTGATAGATCTTCTATGCCCTCGCCTGTGTTTACATCCTCGGACAGTTCTATGATCTCGGTATCATGGAGTTGAATCTTCGTAGAGTTATGATTTCTTTGATGGGCTCGTAACCACTGGGGATTTAGGTATTGCTGAAATTTAACTTCTTCTCGATTGGAAGATGACGTTTTCGATGGCAACGACGATTGATTCCCAGCGAGCGAGTCTTCATCCGACATCTGAAATAAAGGGCGATGACATAATTAGAAAGAGGCCAGAAGAGAGATTGAGAAGGGAGATTTGGAAGGAAGGTTACGAAATGGGTAAAAGAAAGGGGTTTTAGTGTCCTCGCCCAATCAGATGAAGAAGGCGTCCTAAAACTATTTACATCCTATTCTAGGTTCGATCTAAAGGAATCTCGCCTATTTTGCGATATAAATAATACAATGATCAAATTAAAAGAGCGCAAGAGAATGTACCTTATTGAAGTTGGAAGGATCGCCTTTGCAAAAAGTAGGAGTCGCCTTGTGATTTGTGACTCTCGCCTTTCAAAAAACAGAGCCTCGCCTTCTTCGTACAGGGAAAATTTTGACAGCGTTTTGATAGATTTTACCAAGTTAAGATGAAATGAAGGAAATTTTTTGGGTTTTTTATAGGCAAACGGAAAAGTTACCACGTGTCCATCTCTGATTGGTTGTTGGGTTTTTTTTTACCGTTGGTGAGAAAATTGCTATTTATCGAGAAAAATAATTTGTGCGAATATACAAGTGTATGCTGACAGGGGAAAGAATTACAAATCAACCTCGCACTCCAAGGGAGAAAATATTCCAGAAAAGGGGTGACATCAATAAAAGACTCGTCCGATAAATTTTCTTTTACGAATTCTCGTTACAAGAAATTGGGGGGTAGTTGTTATTGCCAAAATAACGACCTTGTCTTTTAAGGTGGCCTCGCCACCTTATCTTTTAAGGTGGCCTCACCCTCCTTGATGTTGAGAAAAGGAAACCTAGGTTAATAAGCCTTTGAGATAGTAAAGAATCTTTGATGGGCCTAATCCATTTATTTACCAATTTCATTCTAATTGGGGCAAGAATTACATATGATCTGGGCCTAATCCGATCATTCTCGTTCAGTACATATTCTCGCCCACAATCCAGGTGGAGGTTTCCGTTGATACTTGCTAGCCAACCTCGCCCTACGAAGACCTCGCCTCAGAGTAATCTCGCCCTCAAGCAATCTCGCCCTCCTTAGGCTTGAAAGTAACTTCTTCGCCTAAAAATGGTTTGAAGGCAATTTCGCCTAGAAAGGTGGAGAATCTTACTTAGAATAAATAAGATTGTTCAATTAATGACATCCAGGTCGGTGGACTTTACTAGGAAAGTTTTGGGATATTTCCGCTTTTATTACGCATAGAGCTGGTCTTTCGCTATCTCTTATTAGATAATCATAGACCCCGATAATCTCGGGTCAATTATTGTCTTATCCTATTCCGAGATAATAGCAAGACCATGACAGCTCATAATGACGTATCAAAAGTGGTGATCCTAACCTTTGTTAAAGAAGGAAACTCGGCCCATGGGTTACTTGCTCCCCAAGAACTACGTTTGGCTTGATCCCTATAAATAAGGGTACGTAGGCACATTGTATGACACGATGCAAACTTGCAAACAAGAGAGAATTCAATATTCAATCTTAATTGCGACCTATTCTCACATACAATCTCAACCACCCCCAAATCATAAACCCTAACCCTTTAAACCTACATTACATATCATCAGTCTTTACCACAATTCCAGCAACCCTCCCCGAATTGGTTATCACCAAATTCCTCCGTTAACATTTCTATATCCATTTTACTAGTTTATTTGCTTTTGCTCTCTATTAATTGAAATCCCACTAATAGACTAATCATGTCTTATCCTCGGTTATTATTTAACTAGCTTTATAACCCGTGCGAGGCACGGGTATGATCTAAACTTATATTTCATTGGACTACTTACATGTTTTAAAAACGAACTATTTGTCATGTTAGATATTTTTTATTTTGATTTTAATAGGACCTACTCCTATTTATAGAAAAGGTAAATTAAAAGAACTTTGAAGTTTTGAATTTTGCAGTAGTCGTGATTGAGTATGGACGTCCATTAGTTTGGAAGAGACAATCAATAAATTAAGAAGAAATTGAGTTGATTTACATCAGTTGTCTTAATTTTATATGTTGTGTGTATAATATACACGCTAGTAGTTATCTCTTTCATTAATTTTATCAAATGTGTGATAGTCAACCACCTGCACGGTTCAGAACGTATGTTTTTGGTTTTGACGTAAATAAGGTGTAATACGACATGACTATATGGATGTTGATGGAAATGAACACATGAACACACACTTAATCCGATAATCATGATTACAAACGGTAAACCTAAGTTGTTAGCTTTATAACCCGTACGAGGCACAAGTATGATTTAATTTTTTTTATTGGACTGTTTACATGTTTTAGAAATGAACTATTTATCATGTTAGATGTTTTTCATTTTGATTTGTAATAGGACCTACCTCTATTTATAGAAAATGTAAATTAAAAGAACTTTGAAGTTTTGAATTTTGCAATAGTTATGATTAAGTATGGACGTCCATTGGTTTGGAAGAGACAGTCAATAAATTAAGAAGAAATTGAGTTGATTTGCATGAGTTGCCTTAATTTTATATGTTGTGTGTATAATATACACGCTAGTAGTCTTTTTCATTAATTTCATCAAATACGTGATAGTCAACCACCTGCACAGTTTAGACTATATGAATGTTGATGGAAATGAACACACGCTTAATCCGATAATCATAGTTACAAATGGTAAACCTAAGTTCTTAATTTAGACACTGTCTTAAAATTATGTTCTTGAGTCCCAAATATTACGAAGATAATTCTAAGTAGCTAGATAATTTTGTTATTGATGTTCATTGACCATATTGGTTGCACGATGCTTTTTGTTTTAAGCGATTTTTGGTTTCTTTTTCGAACCTACCTCATCATTGGGAGTAGTAATTGACGCCGTAGATATTGAGTTTATGTGCACTATAGTTTATATGTCATGTCCATCTAGATTGTAGGAGGTACTTTGCACTTCGAATATACATTCCTTGCCTACGATGTTGTTGACCATTTGAGTAATATTCTTGGTGGTTTTGTCTGTGTGTTGACGGGTGTTTATTAGTTTGATCATCACGTTCAAATTATTAGTGCGTGTAGTATTTATTTGTCTTAAGTGATCCGACCCGATAGTTTTTTAATATTTTGAGTTAACGATATAGTTTATAGATATACATGCATGTATTGACATATTAATTCTGAAATATTATTAAGTAATAATGAGTTAGATATAATTAGAGATATTAGTTATCTAATCATTTAAGTATTAATAGATATATAAATATAATTATAAATTACAAACATATTATGATAAGAGTAATAAATATAGAGATAATAGTGATGATTAATGAGTTAGATATACTTAATATATGCATTAATTACAAAATTATTATTATATAATAAATAGGGGTAATTTAGTAATTTCAAATCGAATAAATTGTCCCAATGAACCCCCTTGTTGCTCTATTATATATATAATAATAGATTCTCTTTCATTTTCCGATCTATTTCTTTATAGTCTAATTTCTTAATCGTATTTTATTTTTCATCAATACTTATTAATTTATTTTATATTTAGTAATTTATTATGATCAAGATTATTCAATTTTTTAAAAATACTATTTTCATTTTACATAATTAAGATTTATTTATACTTATTACGAACATATTCAATGTACATGTGATATATAATCAAAATTAATTATATTAATTATCTTTATGCACCTAATTAACTAGAAATATCGAATAATGACATTTTCCCAAATCAAATCAAATCAAATCAATATAGTTGTTATTTAAATTAATGTATTTAACAAAGTTTATAATATAATATATCACTTAGATTACTAAAATTAGAAAAAAATCTTAATTAATGATATATATTAAAGTTATCAAAAACACTGTGCTTTCTAATTATATAATATAGGGTCATTTTCTTTGTAGAACCCTTAACGTAAGAAAAACTCTAACTTATATATTTTAAAATAATATATATTTATTATATGTAGACCATGGGCAAAGTTATCCAAAAATACAAAATACACAATTTAGAGCCAATTAATATTTGATTGATAATTATAATCATACATCGATATCGATCACAAAATTCTCCATTATCATCATAAAATTCCCCCATTATTTTTATCATTTTTTGTGAAAATATTCAAGTTGGTATAAACATAAAATGAGATATTAGTGTTCAACAGTTAAACATTTAAATACAAGTAAGTTCAGTTGTAAAACTTTAAAATTAATGCGCTTGACTTCAAATTCGATTGCATAACTTTTATGTTCAGCGATATAATACGAAAGTTATGGTATGAAAATAATATAAATAACATTGTTCAACAGTCGAACATTATAAAAAAAATCAAGTTCACTTGTAGAACTTTGTGGAAAAAAATAAGTTCAGAACTTTGAAGTTCATGTGCATAATTTTTAAAATTCAGTAGCAGAAAACTGTATTTATACTACGAAACAAAATAGGTTCTGCAGTAGAATACTTTTATATATCTTAGAAATTCTTTTCTTATATAAAATTTTGGATAAAATAAATAAATAATTTTTAAGAAAAAAAGTAAAATTGAAAAAACAACCAAAAGATATGTGAGATAAAAAATTAAAATAGAAAGAGAAGAATTTAAAAAATGAGTAATTGATTAAACTTCTTTATTTAAATTAATTGTACTATTGGTGTAGTTATTTTATTTCAACAATACCCTTATAAGGATTTTGTATATAAAAATGAGTTGAATCTGGACAGTTGATCTAGTAATAATCCAACGGCTTATTCCTTTTTAGTGATAACCGATTGGTTATCTCTTGATCCAAACCCATATATATTATTATATCTTTATATATAATTTGAGCAAATGGGCTAAATGGTATGGTATGGTATGGCATGGCGTGGTCGTCACTGTCATACATTAGCTAAAGCACGTACTATCCAGCATCAACTAAAACACAACTTAATAAAAAAATATCAACTAAAACACAACTTAATAAAAAAATATGAGAATATTTTATAAATGTGAAAATTAAAAGTGACCTATATTAAATAAATTTTTTAAAAAACAAATTTAGATTGCATTTTAAATATTATTTTACAAAAAAAAGGAAATAAGAGTTGCAAATAAATTAAAAAAATCAATTATAAGAAATCAATTTCGTGTAAAAGATACAATAAAAATTTAAAAATAAATTAATTAATTTTATGTTAGTAGAAAACATTTCATCAATTTGAATTATTACTACTATATGTTAGGACCAAAGTATCGTAGAAGGGGGGTTGAATACGATACTCACAAATTATTCGATTTCGTTCGCGGATAATTAATTGTGTTCTTGTCTAAAATCAAAATTACCAAATCAAAACACGATTCGGGGAATATATCGTTTTATAAATATAAACCACGAAGGGTGCTACAATTCTAATCCGTAGGATTAGCTTCAATGAGTTCATGGTACACAAAATTAATACAATGACAAAATTTAAAGCACTATTAATTTCTCTGTGAATTTTTCAAGCTCTTAACTCTCTCTCGTAAATGATCTTCTGCAACCAACAACTGAAGAAGAAACTTCTTCAACTCTGTAATTGTAGTCTGTAGGAAAACTATCGAAGGCCAAGGATGAATCCTAGCCGTCCATTTCCTTGATTAACCTCACAAGAGAAATACTTTTCACCTATTCCCTGAATTAAAAACTATCGAAAACAAGATTTTATTTTACCTTCGATAGATTTTAATAAAATCTATCGAAGAGAAATCTTGTTTCTTTTAAAAAGAAATTCGATGGTTTTTATTTAAACCTCATTCATCTCTTTCGATAGTTTTTCATAAATGAAAACTATCGAATGTCTTTTAATTGCATTTTGATCCTTGAAGGTTCTCTCTTTTTGCAGCAAGCATATTATACTTCCAATTAAACCTGAACATACCTTATAATATTCTTTTCACTTCCAGGATGTTTCAGATCTGACTTAAATCAATTTCTTCCGAGACGATAAACATCTTGATCTTTTTAGTGCTGACAACTAGTGCAACTGGTCTGGTTCACAGATGACTAACACTTGATCAATACCTCTACGTCTTTAATACAATACCGTTGATAAGTCATTTGTCGTTCTGGTTGCTTCATTCAAATCACTGAAATCCTCTGGTACTAACTCTTTATCATTCAAATACTTCTGTAGTCTTGAAAGTCTTGTTTCTTTATTTGTCACTGAGGCATGAACATATTAATGAACTTCTTTCCGTGACCTGTTTACGGACTTCAAGAATACATAAGAATTGTGAAGAAAATGAATGAGTTAAGAAATGAAGCATTCCATCTCAAAGTGGTGTGTTTGAATTATAATGTAGGTGATTAAGAATGGAATGAGCTAAAGAATGAAAGTTGTGAGAATCTAACTATTTTATACTTTAAATCTCATTCCATTCCATTCCATTTCAATCACCCCAACCAAACACAACGATGAAAGGAATGGAATGGATGAAATTAAAGGAAAGTAATGTGAGTTAGAGGAAAGATTTGAAAAAAATGAGATAGTGCAAAATTGTTATGATAAGAATTGTGAAAAAAATGAATGAGTCAAGGAATGAAGCATTCCATCTCAAAGTGGGGTGTTTGAATTATAATGTAGGTGATTAAGAATGGAATGAGTTAAGAATGAAAGTTGTGAGGATGTTTTATACTTTAAATCTCATTCCATTCCATTTCAATCACCCCTACCGAACACAACATAAGAGTTTACCGTATACTAGTGTCTGAGTCCCTTAACTTGATACTTTGTAAATTTCTTTAAGTTTTGATCTCGAGTTCAGATGTATAGTTAATGTAATTTTTGTCAGGCATGTAGTCTAGGTTCATGTATATTCTCAACATATATATAGTTCAAGACTTAGATGAAAGTATTTTTTTGACAAATAGATGACAATAATATGGATGGATTTTTTTCTTCTCATTTCCCTTATTTGCATCTCAAGTAATCCATTTTAATGTAATATATATACCACTGGGTATAAAACCTGAAATCATGAGTGTGTAATTCAAGTTTAAATATTTTAACTAGTCTCATGTTTGTATTTTGCTTGGGAGTTGACGCGAGTAAATCAGGTTTGCTTTTGAGTTTAGGAGTAAAGTTTATGTAACTTGTTTTTTGGACATCATATATCATCTACATAACAATGAGACTGTAAATTTTAATATGAATATCTTATAAAGGATTGTAGTAAGAAAAATTTGGGAGATTAGCCATGTAACAAGTATAAAGGATGTTATTAGAGAGTTTGGGAAATGTTGCAGCAGTAGATTTAAGACCAGAATGTGCTTAAAAAAAGGCATTTATTAATGTAAAATTTTTGTCCCGTAACAGAGCAATGCTAATTCGAATATTGAAAACTATTATTTTATTTCACTGAAAAGGAAGTCATTATTAGCAGAGACAAAATTTCTCAAAATTAACTTGATATCATCCGAATAAAACTCTAATGTTGTGTTTGGTTGTGATGAAAGGAATAGAATGAAATGGATGAAATTAAAGAAAAGTAATGTGAGTTAGAGGGAATATTTGAAAAAAAATGAGATAATGCAAAATTGTTATGATAAGAATTATGAAAAAAATGAATGAGTTAAGGAATAAAACATTTCATCTCAAAGTAGGATGTTTGAATTATAATGTATATAATTAAGAATGGAATAAGTTAAAAATGAAAGTTGTGAGAATGTAACTATTTTATACTTTAAATCTCATTCCATTCCAATCACCCCTACCAAACACAACATTAATGAATCATCTATGACTGATGTTTGGGAGTAAGTTAACGAACTGTAACAGTAGCTGTACAGACCAATCCGCTATTAAAAAAAAACTCCTTTTTAATTAGGGAATTTTTATTCTAGTTAAAATAGATAAAATAGGAACAACCATTTACCAAATAATTTCATTCAAAACAATTAATCCAATCCACCAGTCAAAACATTTAATTTCAATCCGTTAGTCAAAAAAATTAACTCAATTAACACAATATTTTTTGCTTTTTGAACTGAGATTAACTCTACACTGTTTTGTAAAACAAATGTCCCTTTTTTTTTGCTAAATAAATGTCCTTTTTTACACAAGATACAAGTAAAGGGATTGTTTTTCTCCTGATTCATGCATCAGCAATCAGACTATCAAGTCTGGAGCTATTGCAGCTGGTCCTATGTATAAACATACACTTTGTTCATCATGTGTGTCACGAAAATGAGAATCGCGAAAAAAGTGAGAGGCCAGAACTTGTAGCATCAGTTGCTGGGGTTGATTGGGCTTCGGTCGAAGATCGGTACGCTTGTTGACACTTTTGCATCTGAAGTTGAAGTTAAAAATGCCAACATTCAGTATTTTTAAACCAAGTTATGGTTTCTGTACTCTTTAAGATAACAAATGTTTACTACTTCCCCGACTCCCCAAACATCATTTAATCATATTTCAGAAAGGATTTCAATTTGTAAATCAGTAGAACTGTCCAACTAAGGATTTGTATTCTAAACAAATTTCAGTCTGGATTTAAATTTTTGTCTGGTATTTTGGGTCAACCGGAAACTGACCCGATTTTTGTCAGGATAAATTTTTACCCAACCCGAACCCGAACCCGAAACACTAGATCCCAGTTCGTACATTTTCATGTCGCGTTTCCAGTCGTGTCAAATTTTTTCACCCTTACTTGAGGACTACATTCTTATTGTGTACTTCAAACATGCAGGCTCATGCACGTTTCAGTTGTGAGTTCACACTACATATTTTTTTTTGAGGTAGAGTTCGATGCTCCCAATAAACAAACAGGCTGTCATATCCACTAGTTATCATATACTTCAAATATAAAAAGAAGGCATTGGTTAGTAATGCACCTCTTCGGGACTAAACTGAAGGAGCATTGCAACCACAGGTAGCAGAGCACCCACCTCACCTATGAACAGAATAGTTGTGGTTAAAATTTATTGAATAGGCAATCACCATATTCGTTGTTTTCTTACTTCATGAAATCTTTATCAGAGAAGGAGACAACTAAATTGAACCATTTTCCAGGACTTTAACGTGTTACAGGTCTACCTGTTTCAAGAAGCTTTAAAATAACATTTTTAAGGTATGTCATATCTACTCCTCCCCTCTTCTGCATTCTTTCCATGTTTCGCACTTCTTCTTTCAACATAGATTCCTGCACTCATGGCAAATTAAGTCCAAAGAAAATACGAGTAGATATGTACTTGGTAAAACACTTAAAGACATAGTGAGATGAGTTCTATTGAATTATATTTTTGTTAATTATGCAACTGAGTACTCGTGATTTTCTATAGAATTCGTACTGCTGTAGAGAGATTCCTTATGCTTAAAATTACTATGCTAAAGTTGGGCTAAAATAAATTGCAGCAGAATACTTTCCCTACCCAAGTAAGGAATAACAGATATCCCAACTCATATATACCTGTTGGGTATGCAGACGATTTTCTCGTTCAAGCTCCTCAATTTCCTCCTATAGAAAAATACATTAGTACCTGCCAAAGATATACAACATATAATAAAAATCAGTTACCTGAAGTACAAGAATGTGCCTTTGGGATTGAGCAAGCTCCTCTTCTCTCTGAGCTTGTTGTCGTGCCAGAATCTGTTAAATGTAAATAAATATAAGTGTAAATTAGACTCTCAACTTGAGGCTTCTCACCCATAACTAGCCAGCTGCATGTAGGACTTTTCCACCAAACTAGAGGCATTTATACCATCAAGAAGGTAATAGTGAAAATTAAATTCTAGCAATTAACTGGACCATTTTCTATCTAGTTGCCTTGTTTGTTTCAGGGCATTTATGCTAACTTGTCTTGTTTGCATGTAATTGCTAGAACCTCCTATTGGCGAAAGAATAGTAGATATATCAACATGTGTGCAGCAGTACTAATAAGGGATCGCTGGCCTCCTAATTGTAATTAAGAGAACAGTTGTGACCATTGCCTCGTCTAATATGTCTATCTACAGAGATTATCTATTCTCTTTAGAAAACGTTCCATTTAAAGAATAAAGTAAGCTCCAATTTCCTTGAAGGTTAAAACCATTTTATTAGCTTTGTATTCACCTAATTTTCTCTATCGAGTCCCCAAATGTGTCCTTTTTATTATAAAACTGAAAAAGACTAATAAGAGATGCTTCTCGTGTTGTTTGCGTCACAGGTATTTGGACTAAACTATGCAATGAATTAAAACACAAATCTCAAGAAAATAATAGGCCTTTATAATATATAGGTCATTGCTCCATGAAGAACACTGTTATAATAAAGATCATAGATTCTAATTTTCACAACAAAAAGTTTTTTTTTAGTTTTTATGAATCAAAATAGAATCTAACAAAAATTTAAGATCATATATAACATGATTTTTTCATTGTTACAAAAAGTATATAAGATTCTATGACGGATTCTACTGGATTGTATGTTACATATAATTTTTAAAATTTAGATAAGATTCTATCTTAGATTCGATATGTTAAGCTTAATTGTTGTTGAATTTTGTGATTCTAATCCTAACAATCAATTTTTTATGAAAAAAAAGTGATATGATGATGTTCTTCCGTGTTCTTTACATAAGGGTGTTCTTTCTGTAGTGCAACCCTATGTATATATAAAAGATATATACTGGCTTACTAGAATCTGATGTTCCGCAGCTGAGGTGCTTAAATTTTGTACATCCTGTTTCTGTGGAACTGTAATAGCCACAAAGTAAAACAGAATTAGTATGACAATAAGGACATTCCTTGTAATCTTTTTAACCATCACACAAGACTATGAACCTTTAAAT
The DNA here is from genome assembly GCA_030848705.1 of Heracleum sosnowskyi. Lineage (NCBI taxonomy): Eukaryota > Viridiplantae > Streptophyta > Magnoliopsida > Apiales > Apiaceae > Heracleum > Heracleum sosnowskyi. The sequence goes on along the minus strand of CM061238.1, from coordinate 53,810,185 downwards.
ACCATACCACTGAAAAGGTCAGAGTGACATAAAGAGAGTTCATACCTGTGTCCTGGTTATCAATGCTGTTGACCTAAAATTTTAGCAAATAGTCAGGTCATTTCTATCTTCATGAAGAAACCAGTGACCATGGAACACCATGGGTACATATGCACCCATAGGATTTCCGCACGCGCATAAATATTCACTTGCATGTAAATAAGAGGATGAGGAGATATATACCAATGTTTTAGAAGATAGTGACTGATGAAGGTTCTTGTTATCGTTCAAAAGCCTAGAAATTTCTGTGTCTTTCTCTTCAATCATTTTATCAGCGAGATCGCGAAATGCATCATGTTCTTCCTACAAGTAACAAAGCCTGTTAACAGACAAATAAAACAATATTGACAGTCCTTATCAAAGTTAACCTTCATACTTTCAATTTTTTATAATGCAACTTGAGGCTCTCCATTTCTTTCTGAGGATTTTCACTGGAGGCCAGCTGGTTTTGAGCCTTCAATGCTTCATATCTCACTGTAAAATTGCATCATCAAATTACAAGATTTCTGTTTAAACACTATGTAACCGTATATGAGTAAATGGGAAGGAAAAAAATGAATAGAACATATTCTTTAGTACATCTCCAAGCTTCTTCTAGATTTTGCTGATTCTTCTCCCACGTATCTTTTTCTGATGCGTGGCTAAAAAGGAGAGAATTCAGCTTTTTTTCCATGTTCTTGATCTGCTGCTCTGCCTTGGATAGGGCTAAATCTCTAGACAATTATGGAATTTAACTTAATTAGAAGATTATTTAACCAACCAGAGTAAAATGAGCCTAAAATAGGAACAAGTACAACGAAATACAGATAAACACGAACATGATATTACTAGCTTTATACCCGTGCAATGCACAAGATACTTTATAAATATTAGGGAAATTATTAATAGTACCCCTCTCGTATTGACTTATGAATGGTACCACTTCGTACTTTTGACTTACAAACGGTACCATTGTGTATTTATCTATCCATTAAAATAGCATTCTGTCAATCCAAACGTTAACTAAACGTTAAATCATTAAAAAAAACTAAATAAAACTTGGGAAATTATTAATAGTACCCCTCTCGTATTGGCTTTTATGAATGGTACCACTTCGTACTTTTGACTTACAAACGGTACCTGATAGGTCCATAATTTAATACATTTTTAATACATATTTTATGTTCGTTTTTGTAATTTTATTATTTAATAAATTGATTTCTTTTGTTTTGTAGGAAAATAAATAAAATCAGATTTTAAACAGAAAAAGGTGAAAAAAGGCAAGAGAGGAGAAAATAACAAAGAAGCAAAGAACAATTAAACTCTAGGTGTCTCAGATACAAGAGAGGAGATCCATATATATATAGGGAAAAATAATGGGTTTGGGCTCTTTGATTACAAATCGGATTATAAAAATATTTTCTCAATTCTCTTTTCTTCTCCGATAAGTTTTCCAATTTTTCTCCAATTTCCTTTTGACTTCCAGTATTTCCACCTCCTTGCTTTTTTTCACCTTTTTCTGCTTAAAATCTGATTTTATTTATTTTCTTACAAAACAAAAGAAATCAATTTATTAAATAATAAAATTACAAAAACGAACATAAAATAGGTATTAAAAATATATTAAATTATGGAACTATCAGGTACCGTTTGTAAGTCAAAAGTACGAAGTGGTACCGTTCATAAAAGCCAATACGAGAGGGGTATTATTAATAATTTCCCAAGTTTTATTTAGTTTTTTTTAATGATTTAACGTTTAGTTAATGTTTGGATTGATAGAATGCTATTTTAATGGATAGATAAATACACAGTGGTACCGTTTGTAAGTCAAAAATACGAAGTGGTACCATTCATAAAAGTCAATACGAGAGGGGTACTATTAATAATTTCCCAAAATATTATTTATCAAAATTTTGATATCTTTCAACAAATTATTTTTTTAAGTTTTTGGAAAAATTACAAAATAATATCTGCAAACCTTATTAAATTGATGATACTTATCTTATTAACATGAAACTTTATTATTTTAGTTGTTATTGTACTTTTTTCCATAATATTTTATAGTTTCCTAATTTTAAAAATCATTAGATTTAAAAACTTTTATATATATTTTCACTAAATAACTTTTTATACTATATATATATATATAAAAATATATATATTTTTTATTTTTTTGAACAAATTGTAAAATAATATTTACAAACCGCATTCACAATTTTTGCAATAAGGTGTACAATTGGATAATATTTCTAATTTCCATTTAACATTATTTGAAAGACTAATTAATTACTAATATTACTTGTGAAATGACATGATTGCCCCGGACGACCAAACCACAAGAACTATCTTAGGCTCATTATATATAGAATACAGTTTGAAAAACAGAGAGAGAACTTTCCGGTAAAACTATTGATATTAAAAATAAAAGTACATAAAATGAAAAATAACTTATGTAAAAATTATTAATACATCACTTCTTCGCTAATTATACATTATATTTCTATTTTAATATTTTAGTAATCACATCTTAATGTTTAATATTTATTTTTGTTCTTTACATTAGCTTTTGTTTTATTTACATAATGTAAGATTATATAATTATATTTCAGCTTCTTTATTAATCAGTTGTAGTAGGGTCAAAATGTCAGGATAGGCATATATTAGTATTAGTACTTACCAGGAGTAGCTTGAGATATTAAGTAATTAGTAGCCAGTATTGAGTCGGAGCAGTTATGTCTTTCCGGAAGTAGTTACAAGTTAGCAGAGTCTGTAAAGTCTATAAATAGATCTACCAGTTGTAATTTCAGATTAACTTTGGAATATATGAAATTGGCAGTTTGCCTCCCAACCTCTTTCTCTCTCTATAACAGAATCCCTCTCTCTCTCTAGGGTTTCTTTCTCTCTCTCATCTAAACTCTGATTCTGATCTGATTTCTCATCTATTTCTTCTGATTCTCATCTCATTTTCTTCTAATTCTCTGTTAAATCACTATCCTTTACGGTTAATTGTCATTCCTAAACAGAAAATACCAAAAATAGTTGTAAAACAGGTCAAGAACTCACTAGTTCCTGACAGAAAACCCTAACTGACCACTTTTTCCCCAGCTATGTCCAAAATGCCTATTGGCAATAGGTCCTGCCCAAAATGTCTACAGGACACGCCTTACGAGATGACGTGTCTACCATACACGTCCATGACATGGGCATAACAGCTTAAAACGCCAACAATAGTAGGTTATCCAATCACAACACGCAACTAACAGTGACGTAATCAATTTGAAACACCGACTTCTAAAACACATGGGTGCATCTTTCTCACTTTTTTAACTAGGAAAATTTTGGAACTTAGCTTTTAAGCATTTGTTTAGTCCAAGCTTGGGCTACCAACAAAACAGCTCATTAATTGTAGATATAAAAACATCTGGTTAACTTAATTATATATGTAAGTAGTTGACTCCTTTTACTACTATCATGTGCTTGATGCGAGTCCCTTTCTTATCATGTGCTCTCGGTTTGTTTGTTGCCCAACTTTAATCAGTTTGGTGCTTCTATTTGCTTTTATAAGGTAGAAAGCCAACTCCACCTCATCTTAAGTTCATGTTAGAAGAGTGTTTATAGTCAAATATGCCATCTGTAGAACGTAAATCATTAAATATTGGATACGCCTTCCAGCTAGGCGTAACAGGTGGGTAGTTTGGACGCTAAACACGCCAACGGGTAATTTGGGCACACTGAACTTAAAAATGGTTTATTTTGGGCAATTTCTCATTGTAGTATGTTCTTTTAAATATTTGCATCTTGTAAAATTATTAAAATATTATAATAGCCTTTTTTTCTATTAGTTGATTCTTATATGAAATAAAAATACAGTATATCATTAGCTTTTCTCAGTTATGTATGTTTTGTACCTGACAATCAAGATAACCCTAAACCTTGTTTTAGTACCTATATTTTAGCTGTGGGACTGTGATGACTGACGACCAAACCACCCTAAGTCACTTACGCTAATTATATATAGGATATAATGTATCTGAAGCCTTCAATTTCCATTACCAGAAAATATTTTGAGCAACAAAAACATAAGAAAGCAAATCGTATTACCTAAAACACACATAACTGAGAAATTTCCGCCTGTCTCAGACATTTCAAGTGATAAAATTACCTTGTAGAAATTTCCTTATCATGATTATCCAGAGCATTCTTTAGATCTTGAAGTGCCTTATCCCTCTCAGCAGATGCCGATAAGATTTCTTTCTCTGCCTCCTACAGCAGAACAGAATAGTAAGTATGAATTATTACAAAACCCCAGAAAACCAAGCTAGCATACATATGAAAAGATAAATGCCTCATAATTACTTTCAGTGCTTCTTCCTGATCTCTGAGTAGTTCGTTATTTTTTGCAGCCTCCAGCTCCGCATCTTTTCTCTGAAGAAGTGCATGTGCACGCACCTTATAAGATGCAAATTCACTTCCCAACCGCGTGATCTGCAAGTTAAAATCGTAAGACAATATACAAATAAGAAGCAGGCTAGAAAAGTATATTTCATCACATCAATATACTGCACATAGCTTTAGCCGTGTTTGATAGAGTATATATTCATATATATATAGGGTAGCCTTCTATAGCACACCCTCTTATATATATATATAGGGTAGCCTTCTATAGCACACCCTCTTATATAGACTCCTGTAGCACACCATAATAATAATACATATAATACATATATTTATCATAATTTTAATTAAATATAATTACAAACTTTAATTTAGTAAATCAAAAACAAAATCCTACAACTTTTTTCTTTCAAAAATCATTGAAAATTATAAAAATATTTTGGCATGATTCTACAACAGAATCAAAATGATCCAAAATGGCTCTACTATAGAACCAAATTTAAAATCAAACTTTTTGCTCACGTTTTAAGTGATATTTTTTTTTTATAAAATATATATATCTTAGTATTCTATATGAGAATCAAAATTTATATTTTGTGAAACAATAATAACGATATTCCATAATAGAATCAATGGCGTGCTACTAGACTCTATATAAGATGGTTCTCTCTGGAAGAATGATCTATATATTATATGATTTATTCCTCATATTTCTTATATTTTGCAGTTTATTGAATTCTTATTGAATAGATTTTAATGTTTTATCGTAGGAAGCAAGGAATTCCTAAACTTGAAACGATTGGAAATTAAAGAGCTTAATTTGGAGATTTATTAGAAGAAAATTCAAATTCTTGGGCTACACACGTGTACTTTACTGTTTCGGCAATTGGACGATTTAACGACCCATGCGAAGATAAAGGTTTCTCTTTCATTCTAAATTATCCCAAGTATATCTATTCCCGAATGGAGATTGTGGATAAAGGGCCAGATCTCAGTGGTTTGCATATAAACTATCAAGTAAAGAGAATTTCTTAGCAAGTGGGAAGACATTTTTGTGACCTGGAGCTTGATAGGTTTGTTGGACAATGATAAAAAGGTCACTTCTTGGAACTATTTCACGCATAATATAACATTCTCCACTAAGATCCTGGCTAATGGCAAAGCGGTTTGCTCGTACTCTACGTTTTACACTAAAAGGGGCTAGTAGAAATACCAGAGGCTGGAATGATATACAAGTACCTACCACCTATATGCTATGTTACTCGGACTCGGCTAGAAGTGTCGGACATGGATACGTGTCCAAGTACAGGACTCGGCAAGATTTTGAAAAATATGCATGTTTTTGGCCTAAATAAGGGGTTAAATATCAAAGTGGTCACTGAAGTGAAGATCAGATATCACTTTCATCACTGATCTTAACGAGGTATCACTTTAATCACTAAAGTCATCATAAATATCAAACGGATACCTCTAAATATGTGTTTGAAAAGTAAAAATAATTTATATCAAGTTCTACACATATTTCTTGAATGCTACCGCAATCAAATGAAAAGTTATGAACTCTAGTATTTATGATATTATATTTAGATTTTAAAAAAAATTAATTACTATTTATTTTTAATTTTTATAGTTATTTACTTTGATTTAATTAAAAATAAATAGTAAATGATTTTTTTTAAATCTAAATAAATTATCTGAAATACTAGAATTCATAACTTTTCATTTGGTTGCAGTAGTATTGAAGAAATATGTGTAGAACTCGAGAAAAGTTATTTTTACTTTTCGAACACATATTTAGAGTTATCTCTTTGATATTTATGATGAGTTTAGTGATTGAAACGATACCCCGTTGAGATAAGTGATGAAAATGATATATGGTGTTCATTTCAGTGACCACTTTGATATTTAACCCCCTAAATAAGTGTCCGAGTCCGAGTATCCATGTCCGAGTGTCGAGTGTCCGACACGGGTACTTGAAGGTAAAATGAAGAGTCCGAGCAACATAGCCTATATGGATGAATCATTGGAAGGTGTATGAAGGGTAGAGTTAGCTAGAGCAATATGTATGTCTTGCATCCAAACTAGTTGATATCTGCAGCGTATTGTTTTTCTTTTTTCTTGGATCTCTTCCTCTTTAATTATGAGGAATAAAATACTAACAGACATTGCACATATTTTTATCGTTATCATGTATACAATATATGTGTGCATTTTCTCATATATAGGACCAGTCAAGCTATTAGATTTTATAAGTTTCAAGTGTTAATATTATGACCACAGTTTTCTCCTGTAAGCTGCATTTAAGCATTTCAATTCGACTTACCAATTACGTGTATAATTTAGCAAAAGCTTATACGAATCGCTTCAACGAGGTGCTTAGGCTCCAGGGTCTTGCGCCAACGTGCGCCCTTCGCTAATGATAATACCGGTTGATGTATTTACTTAAGGCCTATATAAGAATATTACTATAAGATAAGAGTAATATTCCTCTTAGATACATATTTTGTATTTATTTAGGTTGTTTTAAAAATCCCAGAGTACATATGGGCCTTAGTCCTTTAATACTTTTATTAAGGTTTTTGAATCCTATAAAAGTATTGTATTCCACACATTGTAAAAGATGATAGAACTGATTATTGGACATTGAGATTTTCTCACCTTATGGGTTGCAATCCATTCAAAATTTTCTCTTCTGCCATTCACAAACCACTGTGGTAATTGCTATGCGGTTAGTTCACCCAAGCATATCCTTTTTATTGTATTATTCAATAAATCATAATTTTTATTATTATTGTCCAACATGAAATTGGTATCAAAATGTAGGTTTCTCTGACAATTCGTTAATTGTGGAAAGATCTAGAGTTCGTCAAAAAATTGTTCATCATGACATTCTTCATCACAACATTGCAGTATTTTTCACCGGAAAGAAAAAACCCACGGTCAACACACACAACACCACAGTATACCCACCTCCTTGTTTATGACTTAATTATTGGAGTTAATCAAATACTTGCTTGCACGATGCCAAATTTATAGTTTGAGTATTAGAAAACATGGTGAAAGAAGATGGCTGAGAACAAAAGAAAAAGCTGATAAAATTTATTACTATTCAGATTCCTCTATTTATGGATTGTATTTGTGATCGATACAAATTCCTCTCTCGTGCTGCGACTGATGAATCCTTGAGGTATCGAAATTATAACAATTAACCCACCCAAATGTATATCCTTTTCATAATTATATTCCATAGATCTTTGTTTTTCTAGACTGGAGGTCAACACTAAAGAGTTGTTGCGTACCAAGATTCCAACCCTAGAGGTTACATGCACAAATGAAGGTGGAAAAGGTGTTTGGCACTCATCTCCAATATCTGACAGAAGGACAAGGTAGAAGGAATATAATTTGGAAGTTATAGTGACAATCAAAGGAGGAGACAAAATAAGCAAAACTTATCACAAGTACAGCCCAAAAGGCCAAAAACATTCCCGTTCTCCCTAGTTATAAATTATAAGGCTGATACATTAAATGAATAGATGATTTAACTGCACATAAATGTATAGATATATATACACGAATATCTCAGGTGCATGCAAAAAGAAATATCCGGAAGTCTAATCTTTAATGCTTCAATTCAAGCATGAATCAGATTATTATTCTAAAATGCTATTGTTTTCTTCTTCATCAATACCTAACTTTTAGGGATCGTACAGAGTTCTGCATCCTTTCACTTTGATATTGTTAGCACATAAATGTATAGATATATATACACGAATATCTCAGGTGCATGCAAAAAGAAATATCCGGAAGTCTAATCTTTAATGCTTCAATTCAAGCATGAATCAGATTATTATTCTAAAATGCTATTGTTTTCTTCTTCATCAATACCTAACTTTTAGGGATCGTACAGAGTTCTACATCCTTTCACTTTGATATTGTTAGAACATTCAAAATAAGTTTTGCAACAAGAAAGTAGAACCTTGGGTATTTAATATTTGAATTAAAATATAGATTTTATTACAGTAAAGATTAAAATTTTAAAATAGGATCATACATAATACATAACTACATCGATATGTACTACTCTTTAAAAGTCTTTCGGGTATAAATATTTTTGGTTTACAAGTGTATGATTTCTTAGCATTAGAATACCTAACCTAGCAGTCTAGCATAAACCCTTACATGCAGTATTTACATAGGTAGACCTCATACGATACGTCCCAAGTATTGGAAGGAGATTCACACATCCTGTAGTCTATACTCCACTAGTTCCCGATCAATAAATTTAAAAAGATGGTATGTGTCATTTAAAAGGGAAAATGAAAAAGGTATTACATAATTGGCTACAACCAAACGAACATAACTACCATATTGCAGTCAGCATCGGCAAGTATAATATTTAAAAGAGTTGAATACCTCCTCTTTTACAGTCAATAATTCAGTGTCTCTCATGTTTAGCAACCGAGTCTTGGCAGACAACTCCGATTCCAGCTGACCTGTCAAAAGAGAAGGATTACACAACAGTTTCACACCAAGGAATTGTACAAAAGATTCAGTATGATATAATACTTTTCATTTTAGCTGCTTCAATTTCAGCACGAATACAATTACTCTCTGCAACCTCCAGCTTCAAATTGAGTGGCTGCAAGGTGGCCTGCCAACTCTCCTTTTCTTTCTCCTGAATATATGAAATTAATGAATTAAATCTGCACATTTGTATGATATAACATTCTTTGATTACAACTATCCAAAGAATATGGTTCACCATTTAATCATTTTAAGCTTCATCAGATAACAACATTGTGTTGAAAACAGCATTTTATTATTACTCCCTCTGTTGTTCACGTAATATGAACGGTAATTTTGAAAAAAAAAACTAATTAGGTTTCACATAATATTAATTTTGTACTACGAGTTATAAAATTCTTTATATCTATAATTAGCATTATCACCCAGAAATGGGCAGCGTGTCACAAGGTACCATACTCTGATTCCTTTCCTGTGCAACTTAAATTCCATAAACAGCAAGTATGCCAACATGAATCCGGTTGGCATTATCAAACTAGAAGAACATACAACAACATTTAGAGCTATAATAAAATAAAATTATGTCAACTAGTACTTGAATACTTAACAACATACATGCTCTTGATTAAGTTGAATAAGTTCTCCCTTTACAGTTTCCATAGCAGCTCTAAGTCGCGCTACTTCACCGCTTGAAGCTGCATCCATATCTGCTATTTTTGACTCCCTATCTGCAACCATTTTCTGGATGATGAAGAAGTGTTTTTATTAAGATTACGTTAATTAATTAGAAATTCGTATGCACTTAACATCTTAAGTTGATACACTACGAACCCATGTAAAGAATGTAACTAATAGTTAAGCAAAAAGGTAGTGGGCCTTCTGGCATGTGTTCATGTTACCACTTCACTTTCCACTTATTTCTAAAGCAATATAAACAGAATAAAACCGATGAAGTGATGACAGCATATACCTGCAAAGTAGAGATAGTTTCGGTTGCTTTGCTTCTTTCTGATATCATATCAGCAAGTTGAGCTTCATAACTTTCTATATGCTGAAAAGGCAAAACACGAGAAGGTGTATAAATATATATAGATTTAAGTGGATTCCTGGTATTAAAGCATGCAAATCATTACGTATAAAGAGCCAAATATCATATATAAGGTAATTGACCATTTACCTTTCGGTGTTTAGAAGAGAGTTCAGCCGTTGAAGCTTGCCTTTTCTCTTCAGCTGCTTTTAGTAGCTCTTGCATATTTTCCAAAAGCTGAGGATGATTGAGGTTATAAATTTCCTAAAGTTAATAAAATTCATACCAAAGATGTGCTTTTTTATGTATGAAAGGCGTTGCATATTATTTATACCAAAGTAGTTCTGTATTATGCACAGTTGTGAAAGAAATATATTTTTATATTTATTTTTATTTCAAAATTTATTTGGAACATATAATTAATATGTTATGTTCATATCTCATTTTTATCGGAATAACATATGTATTTTACAACTTTCATCATAGTTATTTACCATTCCACGGAATCTTATTTAAATTAGACATGCTTAATTGTTACCATTTCAATAAATATGCTTTTTATGTTACTAATTTGTGCAACATATGAATATTCATATACTCGAAATTATCTTCAAAGTAGAGATAAAATAAATAAATTAGTAGAGCATATATATTAGCTGATAATATTTTTACTCTTGTGTTGTCAACGGCGTAAAATGAAATTTAATAAATAATAGTTTTTTAAAAATTTATACTTTTAATTGAAAATAATTTTAGAGAAGTTGATGTAATTGTTTTTTTATAAATATAAAGAGATAAAAAAAAGATGCCTACGTGAGTAAGAGAGGTTGAAAAGATAGAATTGGTATATCATGTTTAACTAGTATGGAGAGAGAATTATTTGAGATAGTGATGATTTCAACTTTTAATTTGAAAATAATTAATATATGATTTTAAAGTTTGTAACTATATATTTTACAATTTTAACACAGGCTTCGGCTTTTTTTAATGTTTACGACAAGAATATAGGAGTCCTTAGTGCAATAGGTGTAAAAGTAGTGAAGCTAAGAGCTCAAATATTTATTATAGCTACACTTAGATTATGAATAGGTTGAATAACGAATAAAATGAAAATATAAAAATGAGCACAATGATCATATAGCAAAAAAGATTAACTTAAAACTGAGAAAATAGATTGAATAGTCAATTCTGAGGCTAAAATATAGTTGGCATGTGGAGAAGATGATATCACCTATACTTGGCTAAAGTTATAGCTAAGATAAGAATATTGTCAATAGGTATTGAAAATGCAGGCATTGCCTAAGCAATGTTCATGGGGTCATCCTTCATAAAAAGGAACAATAATCATGCATCTGTTTTAAAGAAAAATCTAACATGTTTTGTTTCAATCTTGTTTAATTAGGACAACTTCATGTCTATGTTAGCGATTAATACTCATATCTCTTATATTTACATATATTTATTCATGTGGGTATGCTTGAGACAACCTGAACCACTATGCTAGAGACACATTTTGATAAAATAAAATAAAAATCACTATCTATGCTAGAGTATTAATTATTTTTTGGTTTCTTCCTGTAATCTACTTAAATATAGAAAATTTATCTACACAAGTGCCTTAAAATCATATATAACATTTTTTTGCAAATCTAACGATACTAGAAGAAAAGACCGCGTAAAAATAAGCAGGTACACAAATGTTAAAAAATTTACCCATAAAAAATAGGATTATTTTAATATTGGAAATTATTTTTATCTGCATTAAGTATATAATGACTGAGAGTTTATACCTATAGATTACGAATCGCATCGTCTACGATACCAATTTGTATGCAATCTTATGGTTAGGTCTATGATTTTTTTTAAAACAATAATAATGTGAATAATCGAATAAATCGATTTGGACTCTATATCAATCATCACTTGAATAATTAGATAAAATACACACACATATATAGTTATATATATATAATCAAAGTTAAAATACATCACTGTGAGTGATGTGATGACCATACATAAAATAATTGGATTAAAATTTGTAATTGTAATAATAAGATTAATTAAGAATAAGACTATAGCTACTATATATAAGATTATTAAAATGTATAGTTGTGTCATATTAAAAAAATTAAATAGTAGTCGATATAACTACATAAGATATGATAACTGATTCATCGAATTCTAAGATTATAAAAATATTTGACGAATATAATAGGTATCGACTATACAATTAGATATATATAACTGGTTAGCGTACGATTTATTTCATAAGATTTTTCTAAGGTGTAGTAAATTATATAAGATTATTGATACTATAATTTTTTTGACGATACTATAATTTTTTTGACAAGATAGATACTATAAATTATATAAGATGTTATTTTGAAAATGCAATATTATATTTGTATATTACCACAAAACATGTAATGATCGTTAAATTAATTATAATTTGTGAAAAAAATTTAATTTAAAACGATAAATTCTAAAAAAACAAGTCTTGTGTTGCATATGAAAATTAAATGCATTAAGATTTAAAATAACTTATTTTTGAATATAAGACAATATGCAATATACATCTATAATATTGGATTATTTGTGCAGCTAAATTCAAAAACAGTAAATATAGAATCAAGTAAAATATATGAAAAATTATACACGTCATACTTATCAATTTTTTGGTGATAAAATTTTCATATTTACTATAAATAAATCTGGTTAAAGATATTTTTAGCTTAACAAATTGGTTCCTAGAATAATTTAAATAAGTTCGGTTTTAAATGTAAAGTTTTGAATGCAATACACAAATAATCAAATTAAAGTATAGATTTTGGTTAACGTATAATATTTAAAAAGGGTAAATGCCCTTTCTACCCGTTTTTCAACAGAGTGTCCAAAATAACTCCTCGGGAAAAGTGACTAAAAATACGATTATTATGTGCATTGTCAATATGAGTAGGTGCCACACCCGCATTCTATGTGTACGTAGGACACACATTTCATGCGCATTTCCACGTGTGTTTGTTGTTACTAAATATTTTTATATTATATTTTCAGTTACAAGTTGCGCATTTATGGAATGTGTGTTCTCTTTAATTGGGTCCCGCATCACCACATTTTCTCCTCTCCCTAGATTATACATCAACACATATATACGTATACATAGGTGTATTTCTTCCTCTTTTTCCAGGTTTTTTTGTCAGACCTTTTCCAATTTCAATATAAAATAATAACACTTTCATACCCCGACTGTACATGCAAATAAACGATTATATTACCTACAATTCCTTCTTCAAAACGAGTCTAGTAGTGTTAGGGTTTATTGGGTTTATTTCACATTTGCAGAAATTCGAATTTGGGGTTCTAATTATAATGGAAAATTAATAGAGAAGGGTGTCACAATATGGCGTGAAGTTGCCATATGTACTGCCCTGCCCTGGGATGGTTTACCTGTGGATTAAGCTTGGGTGTGTGAGTTTGTATTTATATTTACATATCTATAGATGAATTGTATGTGATTGTGAACGGAAGAGGGATTGGAGGTGGTGTGTTTGTTGTCCACGTAGAGGGGAGAATAAAAAGTTGTTAGATGTTTGGAGGTTGGTGTCGAGTATGCATCAATGCAGATATGTGTGTGTTAATGTTTTTACTTTTCAACAGTACACGCATCCAAAATATGCGCATCGGACTGGGTAAAATGTGCACTTCACACACAAGTGATAATTTGGGGCATCTATTCTTCCAAATTATGATATTATAATCATTTTCTCATTTAAAAATAGGATAGTAAATTTTATAAAGTACTACAATTAATTAGTCCAAATATGCTTCAAATAAAAGAATCAAATCAAAGGTTAAAAAATAGTTTCATAAATTATAACTTAGTAAATATTGTGTAAATGTGTTTCAAAGTTTAAAAATTAACTGAATTTGTTTAAATGTATACATAGTGTACATGTGTTTCAACAAATTAATTATCATTCGTTTAGAAATATTTAAATTTGAAATATAAGATCACTCGGGCAGTTAAATCAAATTTGTACTATTTATTAAAATAAATTTAAAAAATTTGTATCATCAAATTTGAGTTGAGCTTTTAAATGGTCACGTAATCAAACTCTAATTTGAAAATTGATTTTGTGAAATAAATTATAAAAAGAAATTTATTTAAAAAATTTCCAAAAAATAAATATGTAATAAGAAATTTTAACGAAAAAAATTTAATCACAATAAACAATATAGCGAAAAATACAATTTAAATAACAGGTCCATGCAAAGAACGGGCTTGTACGCTAGTTATAATTACATAACAAAATGTTTTTGTAACTAAGGATAGTACAAAAGTGTAAAAACTAAAGACGGAAGTGGCTAAATGCATTTCAATAAAACTCCATCTGAAAGCCTTGTGTCCTCCATCTGAAAGATCTTAAATGATGGGGAACGAAAGTAATGAGTTTTTATATATATCATTAATCATTTTAAATACATTTAATGTAGAAGAAAATAATGTATATATATATATATATATTTTATATGTGATGCTAGGAGTTTCCTAGATAACTAGTTTATTTATAATAAAGCCCAAATTGTTTACGGGCCTTCGTCCATTAGATTATATTTTAGGGGTGTCAATCCTATACAAGTCATGTAATCCCCTTTGATTTGATTATTAGAATATTGTTCAATGTCGAAATTAGGGCTCGGGTTGCGATCCATAGATGTGCGGTTTATCCACCCAAGTTTTTTGTTAATCTTGTTTTTAGTTCATAATAATTCGTTTACCATCTTGTACTCAACAAAAGTGTATACTTTATATATATATATATATATGGGGAGGGTTCTGTGGGTAACCATTTTATTGTAGTAACTAACTAACTTTAACATAATTGGTACAGATGTAAAACACACGTTCATCATCAGTTAACGTCGTTTAGTCTGTTAACAACACACGGCTGAGATGTTCATTTTCAGTCTATATAATCTAGAGCAGTTACACACTTGAGAGGAGCAGTTGAAATACATTAACATTCATTATAATAGATTATATGTTACGAAGACAACATATACAGAATTAAAGAACATAGCACATGTACACAACAAACTACAGAATGTAATAAAATTATACATAATCAACGTTCTACAGAACATGCAATACAAAACAGGTACAAATAACATGAAAAAGATTTACAGGACAAAACCAAAAAAAGAAAGAAATAAATTACAGAATTTGTACTTGTTTTACTAAAAAAGACATAATAAATATACAGAACGTCAAAATATGATTAAAAAATAGATTCTAATTTATAAAATGATACATAACACAACAAAAATAATACATAACACGACAAAAAAAAAACTATTCTCATGTTCTGTATTTTTGTTATGTACTTTATGATTAATATGGTCCATTTTGGAGTATTATTCCCTAATTTTACGTTCATATTTTTAATATTTCTTATTCTTTTTATATACTATTTTTAATAAGTTTAGTGTATTTTTTCTTATTCTTATTTCAGGAAATAATATGTATTGTAAAGTAAAAAGAAAATAAAAAATATATGGGTTCCGTAAAAAATAAAAACTATATTATTTATATCTTCTGTAAATTTTTTGTGTTCCACAAAAGTTACACTTTTGTTAGTTTTATGTTATGTAAAATAATAATGTTTTTTTAAAAATATAATACGATTTAATTAATATTATCTTATATTTATAATGTGTTCTATTATTTAATTTTTATGATTCGTAGAATTACATATGTGATTTGTGATTTTTATTTGTATACTTGTGTACTAAACTTATATAAAAATATAAGACACGTATAAAAGATTAAAAATGACAAGTTAGAAGGTACAAAACATAATTAAGCAAGCGTTTTCTGTAATAAAAAAGTGAGTTCACTATTAATCAAGAATGTTCGATATAATTTTTTTCTAGAAATAATATGTTCTGTAAAACAATAAAAATATATATATATGGCATCTGTAGAAAAATAAAAACTATATTATTTATATGTTCCGTAAATTTTTTGTGTTCGAAAGTAACACTTTTGTTAGTTTTATGTTCTGTAAAATAACAATGCTTTTTTAAAAATAATATAATTTTATTAATATTATCTAATATTTATAATGTGTGATTATTTATAAATGGGAAAAAGAAAAACACATCTCATGTGTATTAGGGTAAGTGTATCAGGCAGTTAAAACACAAGTTGATGATTAGTTTGCTGACGGGCGTTATGTACACGTGTCACCATGTACTTGAGTTCCTCGGTTACTCGATAAAATGAGTTCCTCATTGAACCATTCTCTCTCTCTATATATATATATATATATTAAGTGTAGAGTTAAATAATATATTTTATATGTGGGCTTAAAATTTATTAAATATGTTATAAGTCATTTATAATAAGCCCAGGCGTTAGTCCATTAGGTTTACTACTACGATTTAATTTTTCTCTATAAGTAATGTGTAATGTAATCCCCAACATATTACTTAGGCAAGTTTATCAAATATGTTATCTGCCATCTATAATACGCCCAATTGTTAAGGAGCCTTAGTCCATTAGGGTTTAGTACTAGGGTTTAATTTTCTTCATAAGTGTGATGTAACCCCCACATATGCTTAGGTTTCGATTTCTAAATTGTTGGGAGAACTTGGATTCTGGGGAAAAAAAACCTGTTCACTACCGGAAAAGTTACCATTCATTGCCGGAGTAATGTTCATCCCGAAGTTACTGTTCTCCAGCAGATTAAAAATAAAAATCAGAAGAACATAAGAACATCTTATAAAGAGGTCACAGAAGAACGAAGGCAAGAAGAAGAAATATAAAGAGGATGCAACGTCTCTCTATTAGAGGCTGTTGTTTTTTGGAAAAAGGGAAAACCCTGATTCTCTTCTTCATATATTTTGTATTAGGTACCTTGAAGTTTTTGAAAATTACAAATCAGTCCTTAAACTTTTCTGATATAACCAATCTGCCCCTGAATTTTTTAGAAATTACAATCCCTTTGCTGAACTTTCCAGAAAATACAAAACAATCTCTGAAATTTGCAGGTTTTTCGTATCAGTCCCACTACTTCAAAAATTTGACAGTTTAACCCCTAGAGTTTTTAATTTCTGACATCCCAGCCCTTGCAACTTCTATAATTGAGAAAATAAGCCCTATTGCGTGAATTAAATTAAGTCTGAACACATAAAGTTTGCAATTGAGGGAGTAAAATATAATATTTGTTGTCTTGAAGAGGAATTTGATGTGTTTCACTACAAAGTCTAGTTTGTCATCATGAACGTATATTACTTGGATATGAGCTTTGATTGAAACTGTTAGATAATCAAATATGCTGATCTTAAAAGTTTGGAGAAGAGGTACAAAATTGAGTTTGAGTAAACAGAGGTATAAAATTGAGTTTGAGTAAACAAAGGTACAAACGTGCACCTGAGGAATAAAAGAGGATTCTTGAGACTCTTATATCTCAACTTCAAAGTCTTATAGCAGGGAACATGTTAATGAAGGGAACATGCTAATGAAGATGTTTCATGAAAGATGTTTATGATGAAGAATCTCATGTGGAGCAAGTTTCGCTTGTTCAAGAAAAGCAAAAGATTAATGATATTATTGAGGTTGAGCATCTCGACTTAAGCCTCCTTTACTTTTCTAGCAGTCTTCGGAGTTCTTTGCATCTCAGTCCTTCTTCAAGTGGAAAGAGTTTCTCTTCATTCTAGCTCAATCTTGCATTCTACAAAACTCGTGATCAAGTTTTCTCCAACAAGGGGAGAATGATGATAGGGAACAAAAGTGTAAAATTTACATGTGTTATTTAATAATGTATATATATTAAGAGGGTGTTTGGCAATGGCTTTAAGCCATGGGCTTAAAGTCATTACATATAAAATATACTGATAAATATATTATTTATCTCTACACTTACAGCCCGTTTGGGTGAGCTTAAACTTTTTGCTTATGACTTAAAGTTACTTAAAGTCATATGTGAAAAGTGAAAATTTCAAGTTAAAATATGTTTGGATAATTTTGTATTATGGATAACTTGTGAGTTATTAAAAATGTAAAAAATAAAAAAGGCTTGATAAATAGTACATTTGAATGATGGTATTAACTTTTATCAAATAACATCACTTAAATAAAATAAGTTGTTTAAAAAAGTATCTCCTACCAACTTCTGACTTTAAGCTGTTTTTTTAACTTTAAGTCATTTTTTAACTTATTACACAAGCATACATTTAGGGTTAAAAGTTTATAAAATACGTTATAGGTTATTTAAAATAAGCCCAATTGTTAAAGGACCTTAGTCCATTAGGTTTATACTAGGGTTTATTTTTTTATGAGTTATGCAATCCCCCATTTATTACTTACGCATTGATTATACTTTTTTTTTGGGAACAATATCCATTAATGATTCTTCGGATACCATATATTTCTGCTTAATTAATACTTCTAAAATATTGTCTTGCATCACTTTTTATGTTGACATTTTCCCCTAGAGTAAATGGGATAAATAATCTTACTTTTACTACTGACATTTCCCCCATAGTAGTATATAGGATTAATAGGAAATTCTTGGAATTAAATTTTCTCAATAAGCACTAAAAATAAATATTCATATCAGGAAACACACACATCCATATGCATTTTGAAATAAAATAAAATAGACAGTCAGCTGTTGATATCCCATGGCAACTATATAAGGCTTTTCAAATAGCTTATCCTAGTTCAAAAAGTAGAGAGTGTTATATTACCTGTTCTTTCTCAAAGACTGAATTTTGTAACGTTCCAATAGCATCTTCTTTGGGTTGAACAGAACGACGCAACTCTTCAAGATTATCTCGAAGCCTGTATGTCATGTTTTTAGAATGCATATTGGAAAAACAATACTAAGAGAGAAATTTTAATTGGAAACAAATTAACAGCTATTAGTTTCCTTTTATAACTCTTTTTACAAGCATGATTTGATTCAATTTTTTAGAGTCCTGCCTAATAATAGAAAATCTCTATGGAAAAAATTTAAGTGATTTCTTTAACAATATGATGCATGAAAAATAAACACAGACCAAAGTAATAGACTTCCGATAAAAGCTACAAACAGGAGGTAGAACCAGGGTAGACCTGTCACTGGATCGGATATCCGATCCAATTCAGAGTGATTTAAATGGATATGGATGCATGAAAAATATCTGATACGATACGATAAGAATGATCCGAATAATAAATGGATTGGATATGGATTTAGGCTGATCCGATCCGCTTATCCACGACCCGATCCGTTTATCCACAACCCGATCCGTTTAACTATATCTATCTATAGGCAAGTGATCAAATAGAAATCAAATTTAAAATAGAAACTAGAAACTAATTCAATCTCTTAGATCAATCTAATCTCATGGCCCCCTAAAGGCATCATACACAACTAAAATACACCCTCCCATACACAATCCGACTTCACTATATTTTTCTCCATCTCCCAATGATCAATTTGCATACCATATATGATATATTTCGACGCGATTCAAAAAAAAAATTATTTAGTTTCTAGTTTCTAGTCTAAGAGGGGTTTCTAAACCCTCTATATATATAGTCTAGTGATCAAATAGAAACCAAACTTAAAATAAAAACTAGGAACTAATTCAAACCCTTACATCAATCTAATCTAATGGCCCCCACAGGCACCACACACAACTAAAATACACTGTCCCATATACAACCACACCTAATCCCCTCCGTTTTTAATTTGAATTTTCCCGTCAATCGGTGAGCTTTTTTTAGTGATTTCTGTAAGAATAAATAGTGATTTCAGCATAAATATAGCGATTTATTCTTATATGTGTATAGATCTAGTGATTTTGCGGTACAAAATTTGTGATTTAGGTATAGTCCGAAGAATAAATTACTAGATTTACGCTGAAATCACTATTTATTCTTACAGAAATCACCAACATTTTAGTGATTCTCATACGCATAAATAATGATTTATCACCAGAATATAGCAAATATGGTATGCAAACTGATTGTTGGGAGATGGAGAAAAATACAGTGAAACAAAAGTTAAAAAAAGCTCACCGATTGATGGAAAAATCTAATTAAAAATGGAGGAGAATAGGTGGGAGGGTGTATTTAAATTGTGTGTGGTGCAGTTTCTAGTTTTTATTTTAAATTGGTTTCTATTACAGTAGGACTCTCTCTATATATATATATTATAATAATATCGTATAGTATATAAAATATATTATATGATGAAGACAAGGAATTAAAACATTAATTTGTTTTTATTTTATGTTATTAATAAAGAATATATTTGATTGTAATTTATTAGGTATTAGTTATATTAGATAATAGATTAGAATATTCTAGATAATTACAGGAATAGAATAATAAAAGAGGATTTTTTTTCCTTTATTAGAAGAATTTTACTTGGTGAATAAGTTTAGGGATTTAGTTCTATATAACATGTAATCTTTTCCTATTAAGAAGACTTTGATTGATTAATGAATTGAGATTGTTCTCTCTCTTGATATGGGTTGCGATCCTAATAAACTTCTCTTCTGTTGTTGAGAAATCATAAGGGTATCACCTTTGAGCATGGATTTTCTGCAGTTAATCCACTTAATTCTATCTTTTTCCTTATTTTTATTGTTGTCCTACATCATTATATGTATAATATATAATATTATACACAAAAAATATTTAGCAAAAAACATTATATATAAATATTTTATACTATAATAGGTTAAGTTACGTGAAAACCCAATGCATAATACCTAATCTTATATCTCCCTACCAGTCTTCTAAGTTCCATGGAGAGATTCAAAGTTTAACGTTATTAAATTTTCTCTTGATTTAGTATTGTGTTCAAACACGGAAATTATTGAAGTATTATGGATTGCTACTTAAATTTTACACATTGGAATATTAGATCGTAACTTTTCAAGTGTTACTAATTTTCTTTAAAATGGTGAATGATATATACATAATTAATTTTTTTATATTTTAAATATAAATGGAGTAATGGATATTCGAAATCCGATCCGTTTATCCACTAAACTAAATGGATTGGATATGGATTGACCTCTAAAATATCCGAGGTGTGATCCGATCCGATCCTAATCCAATATAATTAAATTGACTCGGATATGGATTTAGGTCGATCTGGTCTGTATCTGATCCATTAACAGGCCTAAACCAGAGTTATGGTTATTTCAGCTATAATTATTGGGTATCAAATAATAAAATGTCGGTTCTAGTACAAGGATAACTCTGCATTCACACACGTTCACACAGGTTGTGCATATATAATATACCTAATCAAGCTTTTTGAAAACACTTAATATTATGAAATGTTTGACTATTGTCTAGTAGCAGGGGTATTAAAGGTCATCTATCCTGGGATGCATGCCTTCAAAATTAATAAAATAGATTCAGGTATTATAGTCATGCTGAAATGAAACATATAAATGCTTATGCAAAAATTAAATCAAATTCCGATAGTATCTAGACACTTTACTTATTGTTTGCGCTTCTCAATTGTTGCCTCTCAATATCCATAACTTTCAGTGTTTCATTAGCTTGTTGGCGTGTGCGCTCCAGTTCCTCCTGCAATGTAGACTGTTGCAACAATGCTCGCTCAGACTTTTCATTGACATCACGAAACTGAGCTTCAAGATCTTCTTTTTCCTGGACAGACAAACTCGTAAAGACAACTTCAAATTAACATAGGGAGCAAAACATACTATTTTTACCTTTAAAATATACAAATGCAAATAAATAATGAAAGAGAATAGGAAAATAAAGCTTAGATTATGCCCCAGGTGTCAAGACGTGAGCAGTAGCAGCTTAGTAGAACTATTTTGTATCATTACACAAAGATGAAGCAGAAAGGAACAGATGAGAATGTCAATTTGAAAAGGGGGATCAAGTATTTATCAAACTACGACCTGACAGGAACGAAGCTGTAGCCTGTAAAACCGACTACACGGTTGTTAAGATAAGACCCCTTTTTCTGGTAAAGGTCAATACAGAAAATTATGTACTCATACAAAAATGCCTTAAAACTGACACTTGAATCCTCGACTTCTTGTTAACAAAAGAAGAAAGGGGTCCACTAGGCTATAATGCCAGGCGTAGTTGTTTAGGCGTCACCTATGTCACACCTTTGTGACAAGGCGCTAAAATTTGGAAAGGTGCCCACATCACCTAGAATTTAGTAGTCTAGGCAACGTGAGGCGATGACTAGGCATGCTTAACAGATTCTTGCTGCCTTTATTTAATCTTGGCATCACAAATAGTTCATATATATACAAATTACAAATTTTTGTTTCTGTATTCAGTATTCACAAATAATATTCTTTTCTCAAAATTTTAATATTTTATGTGCTTTTTAAAAAGAATCTTGCTTTCTTTCCTCGTTGCTTTTACATTTCTTTTGGCTCACAAATGACTTTTTCTATATATATAACTTTCTAAAATTATATAATTGCGCACAATACTAATATATATTGTTTGAGCAGAACAATTGAATATATATTTTTTATTAAATGCTGATTCATCTAAGCTGTTTAGACTTTACTAACTTAGATCTTCCTTCTCTAAAGTACACACTAAATTTCATGTGTCTTGGCTAAACAAACATATAGAAACACTTATAGCTCATACTTAGCATCCTTGAGTGAAGGCTTCATGTTTCTGTCATAAGTCCATAATGGTATCTTTTCAGAGGAAAATATTCAGGAAACTAAAATAGGTGAACAAGCATTTGATACGGCTTAAGGGATGCAAAATGCTATCAGTATAAGTGGAAGGAGGAAAATTAGGATTACGAGGAGTTACTTAAAGCCGATCGTCCAAAATTAATTTTGGCCTCAAAAGTAAATGTGTTCATGTGCAGAAAAAAGTGATGTTAGACCACAGGCCTGCTAGTTCTATATGAGTGGGTGCTGGCTTATGATAGTTAAGTACAAGACTTGCCGCTTATGAAAAAGAATTTTTTTGAAGGAGGTAGAAAATACTGGGTACTCTGTTATTGTCATCGAGCAATCATATTAGGAAACTGGACTCGGAGCTGACCCCATTTTATTTTTTCCTCTCAAGCTTCTATCAATCTATTCTCAGCTTTTCTCTTAACACTTCCTGATATATACTCTTATCTGCCTATGCCCTGAATTCTATCTTCCTCCTGATTTATATTATGTTACTGCTTGTCCTGACAGCTTTTCATGAGGAATGGGATTGAAGAATTTTATATATGTTATTAATTAGTTTATATGTATTTACTTCGGAGAGAACTAATAATAATTTACATGTTTTATATGTGAAGCTAGGAGTTTAATTAATAACTAGTTTATTTATAATAGAGCCCAATTGTTTGTGAGTCTTAGTCCATTAAGTAATTTTACTAGGATTTCTATTCCCTATATAAGCATTGTAATCCCCCACATCTTTTATTAGACTCGACATAAAGAGATTTTGATATCAATATTAATTTGGGTCTTGTATATGAGTTGTGATCCATAGTTATTCTCCCTTCAGCGCTTGGGAAACCCTTAGAGTAGTGGGTGTTCTGTGGTTCATCCACGCAAGTTTTATCTTTTACTATTTTTAATTTCATATCTCGTTGTTTTTTAAAAGTTGTCCTACATCAGCTTTTGAATGAAATATTTACCTATCATTGCTGACATAGTATGAGATTAACAAAGCCGCCCGGTTAGTAAAATACATGTGACTATAGATCCACTATTAATTCTGAAAATAGGGTTCCAACTTTCAAGCGAGGGAGATTGTTAAAGGTATAATAAGATCAATTTAGTGGCTTTTCAGAAAACTTTAAGGTTTTGGAAGGGTTGGTCATCTAACACATTGATATATATGCATCCAAATAGTATCTTCAGAGCAGCAGTACCATGAGAGGCATTCTATTTTAAAATTCTCTCCTTTTCTTCTGAAAGATATAAGACTGAAGATCTAACTGTAGTACAAACAATCAGGCTTGATCTTTGAGTTCATGGTACAAAGGTTAAGATACATAAAGATAGAGAAGACCATTTGCATAGATACAACTTACAGCACACATTATAAAAAAACCTAGAGACTGATTTACCTTTTGAACCTCTTGAATACGCTGTTTAGCTCGTTTGTGAAGCCTACTAAATTTGGAATCAAGGTCAGAATACTTTACATCTCGCTCTTTTAGTTGTTCATCCATCTTCAATTGAGCTAGACAAATGAAACATAATATAATTTAAGTTTGAAAGAATATAATATAGACTCGCGAACAAATGGAAACTGGGATTGTGACTGTAGTATAGATAGATGGATGTAAAACCTTCAGCAAGTTTAGCAGAAAGCTCTTGCGACTTGGCATCTGCTTCTATATAAAGAGCTCGAAGATGCTTCAGAGCCTCCTCAGCAGCACCTCCTGTTTGTCTTTCTTCAAGAAGTTCTCTATTTAAATTATCTAACTTTGCATGTAGTGTCTTCACGTACTCATATGCCTCCTCATCCTGATGAATTCCTCTCTCTAATTGATTACGACCACCAAAATCCGATTGGACGTTATTCAACTCCTTAAAATGAGATTTCATGTAATCGATCTGAAAAGAAAGTTCTAAAACCATTTCCAGAAGTGGGTCTTGTGAGTTGATATCACGTGGTCTAGTATCTTGTAATCCATTCTCCTTGGGTAGATCTGCATCATTCTTTTGATTCATGGCAATTGGTTTTCTTTCCGTTTTTGTATCATCTTCTACAAGATATTCATTCTCTGTGGGTGGACCAGCATCATTCTCACAACTAGAACCAGTAAATTCCTTCTCACCTTTTATAATATATTCCACATGACTATCATTCTTCAAGGGAAGATGTTCAACATTTTCATTATTTATGTCAACAGAATCAGAGTCTAAGGATTCTATTGAAGGCACTTCCAGCATCATACTATCTTCAAAGTTCCCTGATGACATTTTTGCATTCTCAAAATCTAAGAGATGCCTGCATGCTATCTTCCCCGTGTTTTTTCATGAACTAATAACTGTAACCAACTCACTAGTAGTACCGGAAAAACAAAAAATGTTAAGCCCATTGTGAGATAAGAAAAAGTTTATCAACTGTACAATATATCAACTGTACATGATCATAAATGACAACCAACTAATTAAGTGAACGGGGATGAGTTAACCAGCATATATCAACTTGAGCACATTGTAAAATTTAAAGAAAAATGCAAAAAAGCCCTCTACAAGACTACAACGAAGCAATAAATGAAGAGCGATTCTTCATCATCAAAGACATAATGCATTCAAAAAGTTAGGTTTAGAGCAGGGCTCACAGGGAAACCCGTGTGAAATATGTAGTGTATAGATTACTTAGTTATGCATGAATTTAGTAAGATTAGTAAAATTTGAATCAGGAGATATACTAGGTAGTTATCTAAAAAGAGGGAGACAGATATTTGACATAAAGGTACAAAATTAAAGCTCCAATGCTATTAGCACGTATAGTTTGAATTACAACACAACTGCTTGTAATTGTTGAGAAGCAGAAATTAATCAATGAGAAAAGGAGCATCGAAAAGAAAAAACACGATTCATGAATTCAAATAATAATGGATTAGTACATAAAGTAACATGAGTACATATGAAACAACTAGTGGAAGCACATCAATTGAGAGATAATTAGCATACATATCAAGTGTGGGAGTGATGATAATTAGGAAGAGAAAGAGGGACCTTTTTAATTGGGAATCAGGGAGATTGTGAGTGATTAATAGTAACGGTGTATTCAGATTTGAGTTGATTGCTTGATTTAGGAGGACTTGCTCAAAGCTGCAGATCTATCTATCTATCTATCAAGTGCAAAATTTATATATAATAACTGAGAGAGATCGCGAGCGGGAGCTGTTCTCTCTCGTTTTTTAACCGGTGCCAAGGGGGGTTAACTACTGCACAATGTCGCTTTACGTAAGTGAACCATTATGTGTCGTTTATTGTTTATATAAACACTAACTTTATAATTTATTTATTATAAATATATTTTTTTCAAATCCTCTTCTATCTTCTATTTAACTCCTTATATATAATAAGTGTAAGGAAAATCTTATCCAAAACTTTGGTTGGTCACTGTACTACCAAAAGTATACGATCCGTTGGATTATTAAATTATAAATCTTCAAATCAATGAGGACCGTCAGATATAATATTAAAAATTGTATTTGATTATTAATAGGATAGTATTTAAATACTAAAAGATGTATTTTGATAATTTAAACCAATTATAAATAGGTTTTTTATATTGAATAGAAATCTTTATGTAAAAATTCGTAATTATATTTTCTCTTCAGTTTATGGATAGTTCCAGTTAGATAATAATTATTAAACCATCATCAAATTAAAGATAATTTTGTAAGCTTCGCGTGGGCTGTAAAATCGTTAAAATCTGTTGTCTAAAACTCAAGATAGAGCCCAAACAGTAAAGTTATTATCTAAATTTTAATAAATATATTTTTATTATTGTAGCACCAATTTAATTTGTTTTCCTAATTCTTTTAAATTTATAAATTCTATGTTTATTTCAATAAAATATTAAAACCAATTTAAGAAAAAATTAAAATCGATCGTCCGTGTACGATTACGACCAAATTAATAATTATAGTTAGATCTTAAATAGATCGATGAGAATTGTTAGATCTAATATTAAAAAGTGTATCTGATTAATAATATAATTATATTTAAATACTAAAAAGTGTATTTTGATAATTTAAAATTTTTCTATGTAGAAATTCTTAAATATATTTTCTCTTGAATTTATGTATAATTCCAGTTAGATAATAATTATTAAACCAAATATGAAGATAACAATTCATATCGATTACAATGATACACGTGGACCCTACGTGGAGAACTCCTGAATAAATTTAAACACTTTTTTTTCTAAAGTAACATAACAATTTGATTAATACAAATTATAATTATATTATTTTACATATAACAAACATAAAAGGATAATATCAAAATATTATTAAAATATTAAGGTTTTCATATTCATAAACGATAATTTTGAATATAATACTTATATTAAAATGTGTATTTGATTAAAGTTAGGATTATATTTAAATACTAAGAAGTGTGCTTTGATAATTTAAACCAATTATGAATTGATTTTCTATATTGAATTGAATTTTTTATGTAAAACTTCTTAACCATCTTTTCTTTTCAGTTTATTTTATGAGTAGATGAACTGGTCAAGTTATATAATAATTATTAAACTATCATTAAATGAAAGATAATTTCGTTAGTTTCGCATGGGTTGTAAAATCGTCAAAATTCAATTTCTAAAACTCAGGATATAGCCCAAATAGTAAAGTTTGTATCTAAATTTTTAATAAATATTTTTTTTATTATTGTAGCACCAATTTATTTATATTTCCACTAATTCTTTTAAATATAGAGAAATTTTATGTTTCTTTCAAAAAAGTATCAAAATAAATTAAGAACAAATTCAAATCGATAAAGAATATAATAATATGAGAATAAAATTTTATATAATCATAACATAATTTTTATTCTGTTTAATAATTTCTAAGTAATAATGTATTTTAAAATTTTATATATAGTGTAAATAAAACCGAAACATTAAAAATAAAAGCAGTTAGTAAGATACTTATATCATTATATACTTGATATTCTTATTATATTAAATCCTTATATGTAATAATCATAATAGAGATCTTATCCAAAATTTTGGTCGTAGATAACCAAATTAATAAGGACCATTAGATCTTAACTAGATAAATGAAAATTGTTAGATCAAATATTTAAAAAGTGT
Source organism: Heracleum sosnowskyi (assembly GCA_030848705.1). Taxonomy (NCBI): domain Eukaryota; kingdom Viridiplantae; phylum Streptophyta; class Magnoliopsida; order Apiales; family Apiaceae; genus Heracleum; species Heracleum sosnowskyi. The sequence continues at coordinate 53,782,397 of CM061238.1, read as the reverse complement.
ATTTTATTAATAATAGGATTATATTTAAATTCTAAAAGGTGTATTTTGATAATTTAAACCAAATATACCAAATATAAATAAGTTTTCTATATTGAATAGAATTATCCATGTAAAAAATTCGTGACTTTCTTTTCTCTTCCATGGATAATCCCAGTTAGATAAAAATTGTTAAACCATCTTTTAATTAAATATAATTTAGTTATCTTCATGTGGGGTATAAAATCGTCAAAATCTGATTTTTAAAACATAAAAATTGTTAAAACATCTTTTAATTAAATATAATTTAGTTATCTTCATGCGGGGTATAAAATCGTCAAAATCTGATTTTTAAAACACAAGATAAAGCCCAAATTAGTAAAGTGAATATTTAAATTCTAATAATAATTATTATGTCATCATTATTTTAATACCAATTTAATTACTTCTTTCTAACTATTTTAAATTTAGAAATCTATGTTTAAAAATTCAAATCAATCTAAGAAAAATTTAAATCAACAAAGAATATAATAATACAAGGATAAAATTTTATAAAATTGTGCATATTTTTAATCCTATTTTATTAAGTTTTAGATCATAACTAATCAAATATTATACGTAAATGGTGATTTTGTTTTATAAGAACTCATAGATACCTAATTTCATTGTTAGCGGGACTATATTCATATTTTAAAACAAAATCGTATTTTGAAATTTTAGACTCAGCTATAGAGGCCAAACTTTTTTAACATATATACATTGTAAATTATTAAATTCGAAACTTTAAAAGTTTCTTAATCAATTAGTATAGTACTTTTCTGAAAAATCGTACTTTACAAAAAATATTATCAAATAACATATGTCTGCAAGGAAAAAAATGAAAAAATTCTTTATTTTTAAAAAAAAACCTATAAATTTTAATATGTTATTGGTAGATTCAAACCTTAGATCATTCTACATGATAATTTTACTGTTATATCTAACGTTTTACAACAATTTAATTTGAAACATCCAACGATTATGGATTGAGTGATCAAACAAAGCGAACAAACTTATAAGGAAGCTTTCATTATTTAGTCTTTATTATAATAACATAGATATTTATAGGATATACTATAAAAAATGAATTTTATACAGAATTTTGATCGTTACAGTGTACTACTTTAAAAGAAGACTATTACAAAAAAAATTATATTTTTATTGATAATTTATTTTCTCAAAAGTTCAAAGTTCCCGCATCTTTAACATATTACAAAAAAGAGTACATTATATTTTAGCAATAAATATTTAAAAAAATTATAAATATTAAGAAAAATTAATGATGTTATCATGGTAGTTTGTTTCTAAATACGGCCAAAACATTCTCACCCGTTAGATCCAATACTTTTAAAAATAGATGATCAAGATTATATCATATAAAAAGAAGTTATTGTCTAAAAATGATATAAGTTAAAAGATATTATATTAGGATTGGATTTTCTAAAAAGTCAAAACATAAAAATAGTTGTAATTAAATAAGGAAACTCATTTAATACCAAAATAATCAAAATCGTTTAATGTTAAATAGATAGGTGAAAACCGTTAGATTTAACATTAAAAACTATATTTGGTTAATAAATGGTATTCTAATAATCTAAACTACATATAAGTAGATTTCCTAAATCGAATAGAATTCTCAACATTAAATTTCGTCACTTTATCCTCTTTTTAGTTTTAGAATAGTTTAGCGTGTAAAATATAATAAATATCAAATTTTTAACTATAATTTTTTTGGCTAAATCTTTTTTAACAATAATTTAATCATGTAAACTAATAACTTTTAAATATTAAAATATTCATAAATAAATATAATTATAAATATTTAAAAAACAATTGTGTGTTGCATGGATAATAAATATATAAGTATAAACAGAATAATTATAAATAAAATTTAAGTAACCGTGTATCGCACGGGCTATAAACTAGTATATATAATAGGAGAACACGAGCATATTTTAGGGGTATTTTGAGCAAATAAACCCCCCATGAAATTACCATATTACCCTTATATATTATGAAATTACATGACATGCCACTACTTTCTTATCTAAAAACAAAATTGAATAAATAATGTTTTTGTGATGGATCGAACACTTGACCTTCTGTACAGAAGACATCCTTATAACCATTGAGCTATACGATTTATTTTGATTTTAAGTTAAAATCATATTACATGAACCCCACATCTTTCTTTATCCAATATTTATTGTTATTTAAACTTTTGAGTACATATAAGGGTGATTTATAAGATTTATTAAACTTAATTTTTTTAATTCTGTATCATAAATAACTATATATATTATCAATCTTATAAAATTTTAATATTAAGTTTTAGAAACAATATAATGTCTGGTGAAATTTTATCTATCTTTTAGTTTAACAAATATTTCGTATATGTAACTTAACTGTAATATATTCTATTCTCTTACATAAAGGTCTAACTTTTCTTGTACTACACAATATATTTGAGTTATTAGATATTTAATATATAAAATGTATTATAAAACGTTGATATAACATAATTAACATATCACAAGTAGTTTATTTACATATTTATTAATTATTTATTTTTCAAACTAATGAAAATTAGTGTTAAAAAATATTTCAAAATTAGACAATAATTTAGGTATGGGTGATCAGTCACTTCGGGATCGGGGAGTTTTATCCCCTCCCCCGATCCCCGAACTCGTCTCGATCCTCAAGAGACGATTGTATTACTTATCCTAACAATAACCATTGTTAAATAGCACATATCGAACATGTATACATGATATTTATGATTATTCTTCTTATCTATACAAGCATAGAGTCGGTGCGATGAATGAGTGACTTTTAAGTTTGTCATCTTAATTGTATTAATATTTTATTTTACATTTATATTTACTTTTTCTGAAGATGATCTTAAATTTGAATTATTTTATGTGATTGTTGAACTCGATGTTAAATTGACTTGTGTTTCTGTGTTTGAACGTGATTAAATTGTGTTTTAAGAATTTTGTTGTTATGGATTAAAAAACGTACTTGTATATTAATTGCTAGGATTTATGAGCTTTCGAGCTTTAATTGCTGCACTTGTGTTTCGAGACTAAATCGGTCCTCACGAGAATTGAGTTGAAATTAGGTTGAAAATTTTTTAATTCGAATTTTAGAATTATTATCAAAAATTTTGAATTATTATTTGAATTTTGGAATTATTAATTCGAATTTTGAATTATTATTCGAATTTTGGAATTATTAATTCGAATTTTGAATTATTATTCGAATTTTGGAATCATTAATTCGAATTTTGAATTATTATTCGAATTTTGGAATTATTAATTCGAATTTTATAATTTTAAATTCGAAATCTTGATTAAAAAAAATAATCTTTGCATACTTTTATATATGTATAAAACCCCTCTTGTTATTACATACTTTTATATATGTATATAACCAACTCTACCATAAAAAAACAGTCTTTGCATATTGGGTTATTGAATTTTTGCTTTTTTCTTACATGGGTTGTTGATTTATAGAATTGGGTGTCAAAAAGTTTGTATCTTTGGGATAGATTTATGTATGTTAATCAGAGTATGAAATAATCTTGAAAGTTATTAGCTTTTTGGTGTTTAATTGGGTTCTTGATCTTTTAAATTTTTGTTTAGCATATGTTTGAGTTCATATTTTAGCTATATTGGAATTTAAGTTCTTGAATTATGGTGATTGGAATTTTCCTAGAATCTTGTAAATTGGAAATTGATTGATATTGGGCCATGCTTGTTCAAATCATCATTGTTTTGTTTGGCACTTAGGCTACATCTTTTTTATTAGCTAGGGTTGAAGACTTTTAGTTTACTTGAGCAGTGATTGTGGAAATTGTGCTTGTCTGATTGGAACACTTTTCAATTCCTACAAGATCTTAAATTTCGAGAATTTTGTGTCCTGTACTTTGTTGATTACCAATTTAGTGAATTGGGTAGACAACACTTTTGGTTTTGGTTGTGAGAATTGAGATAGTTTCGCAATTCTTTTCGTTGTGGAAGATGAAGTATGTATATAAGGTATTATCACTGAGAAGGGCAGTAGTTTTGTTCATTTTGTTGTTGTTGGTTCAGTTGCCAGCAGTACTTTCCTCGAGGTTGATTCAATCAGCTTCATGTGGTACATATAGTGTTAGTTCTGTAAGTAATTCTGGTCATGAGTTGTTTTACGTAAATGACAAATTAGTGGACAGACATTTATTCTGCAAAACCCTGAAAATCTATATGTCAAACCATTGCTTTAGCCGTACAAAAGTTGTGAATCGTTACTGTTGGTTGAATCTTGCATTAGGTATCCACTATGGTTGATTTGTTTTAAAATATCTTTTGAATGTTTCTACTTCGAAGTACTGGTCTCATTGTCCAGTCATTTTGTATATGTAAATGTATTTGATCTGTTGCTTGGTAGTGCATGTGTTCAGGTAAATATGTATCAGCTCTATCAGTCGTAAGTCATTTTAATGCCTTCTAGATGGATTTATCATTTTAGTGCATTTTCGAGTTTTTCGGCTATGTAATTGGACAATTTTGTAAACATTCATATTTTGAACCAATTTTATTGTTTGGAAATATTTATTGTGTTTATTTAGATGTGTTCTTGACAAAAATAGCTTGATTGTTACTTGCTTTTGTTTTGTTTTTATGTAATATAAATGTATAAAATGTGTCTAATTTCTTGATTTTGCACGTTGCAGATATTATGGATATAGAGTGCGGGCCTCTCGATAAATCGCTCTTGACCAAGTAGGACGACCATATTAGCAGTGTGATATGGCAGGGGGAGCGAGGGATAAGTTGGATGTCAGACCGTATACAGCTAATTGGGAGAAGTGGAAGCTTGATGATCGTCAGAAAAGTTTGCTGAAGGACTGGGGTTTTGGGGTGTTTACTAACAACCAGTCAATTCCTCAAAATGACATACATTTGATCACGGCCTTGGTGGAGAGGTGGAGGCCGGAAACCAACACTTTTCATTTCCCATTTGGTGAGTTGACCATCACCTTGGAGGATGTTTATATGATTATGGGTTTGCCTGTTCGTGGTCGTGCTCTTACATATACGGAGCTGAAGACTCCAAGACAGTACTGGGTTAAGCAGTGGAAGGATTTGAGATTGAGTGAGAAAGCTCGTGAAGAAACGTATAAAGACGGGGTAAAATTGAGTGCGCTGAAGGAACAATATAAGGAGAAGCCAACGAATCCTTCTCCAGAGTTTATCGGGGAGGATGATGTAGTGTACACCCAGGCTTATCTTCTTTAAGTCATTGGGGGTGTGTTGTTTCCCACATCGAGTCGGAACGTTGTCCATCCTAGGTATTTCATACCTTAGTTTCTCATTTCTTGCATATGTTTCCTTAATTTGTTTAATTCTTGATAATATCCCATTAATTTGTTTAATTCTTGATAATATCACCTTAATTCCTCTATTTTATCCTTGAAATTCACATTAATTGCATTTTATCATTAATTTTTTTAATTATTGATAATGTTATTCCCAGAACAATGCAACCTAGATTGTAGAAGGGGGGGGGGGGGGTTGAATACAATCTAGTTAATTTTACAAAACTTTTTCAAACTTTTTACAGTATGAACATATGTGCTTGTAAATTAACTAAGAATTGAGTCAAGCCGTGAACATAAATGAATTCTTCGAGTTAAAAAAGAAATGCAGGAGACAAGCAAACTTTTTAAACTTTTCAGGTGGGTTTCTCGGAAAAAGCTCACCTGAGGTGTATATTGAAGAATTCTCTGGTTTTGTTTTTCAACAAACTCCAACTGCTTACACAGATGATGAAAGAGAGCCTAAGTGTTTTACATTCAGCTTTGTGCTCTCTTCACATACATTTCTATATTACTCCACACAGTCTTATATACATCGACTGTGTGTTACAAACAAAACCTACAACATAATAAAATATTACATTTTTGGTTCTGCTTGATCACATGCTCGTCTCAGAAACTATCCTATTCGGGGAATGCCTTGGCTGGTATCACAGATAAACTTGTATTATCCCAAATGGTGCTTTCTGATTGAGTGTGCTGCTCTCTTCAAAAAAATTACTAAGTCTATGCAATTGACCTAGCTTCCAAGCCCTTGTGACATCTGCATGAAAGAGACCTTTCCTTGGTTACCCGACTGTCAAGTCACTATCAGCTGAGATAAGTGAACATGTAGTATTGCAAATAGGTCTTCATGCTTGTCAAGCTTTTCCTTTGTGTTCAGTTAGAAGGTAAACTTCTAGGTAGATGCCTTAACTCTTATTTATCCATCGAGACATAAAAGACAATAGATGACTTCACATTTCACTTGTAGGAATTTGAGCCTTCGAATATTTACAATTTTGACTCCCTATTCCATACATCTTTTGCGTCGTTATCCAACATCTCTTAGTCACGGGTGTGTAATGATGATCTCTGAGACTTTCCTCCATTCAACCCGTTAAATAAAGAAACCTTCAAAAGATTCCGTTACATAGACTTGATTTCATGTTGAATGAGATGAACATCAGTAGGCGTATTAATTCCTTATCTGTAGACTGCCATTCTACGACAATTATCCATAGAAGGGTAATCTCAGAATATCCGTAGAAGTAATATTCCATAACTGTATCCATAGAAGGGACATAACATTCTTGGTTGTATCCATAGATAGACGGTGACCTCCTTAACTGCATCCATAGATAAAACATGACATCCTCAGGCGTATCTGTAGATCGACTTCGTTCAGCTTTTGTCCTTAGAAGTGATGTCCTTAGCTTTTATCCGTAGATGAGATAAGATGTTCCCAGCTTCTATCCGTTGATGAGATAAGATGTCCTCAGCTTCTATCCGTTGATGCCATATGATGTTTTCAGCTCGTATCCATAGATGAAATAAGATTTCATAGTTTGATCCGTAGAATGGATACACTTAGCTTCATCTCTAGATAAAAAATCTTTTCATCTTTATTGATTCACCATTACTGAGTTGTTTAGACAGGCTTACCACTGAAACACTTGGTGCTTGATTAGACGTCCGTTGGCTTGCTTCTGAATTGCTTCCTAACTTGATGACAAAATATCTTCCAATCATTTGATGTGGCTTTTAGACTTTGGATAGATAAAATGCCTTCTAGTTATCTTCCTGATTTATCAGCTTCTGTGAACTGACTTTCTGACAATCAGCTTCGGTATCAAGATTAAATTCTTGTCTTGAGCATTTTGTTATCATCATTCCAAATGTGTCAACCCTAACAATCTCCCCCTATTTATGACTGTTAGAACTGGCATAAATCCTTAAGTTGATGATAACAAAACCCTTCAATGTTCTCAGTGATCCTCATATAGAGATTAATACTGGACAGAATTTGATGATGCTGCAAAAACAAAAATTACAACTTAAAACTTTCAGATTCCATATATTTTCTTGTAACTTAGTCTATACCTGCTTCTAAGGGGTTCCAATAGATTGTAATCGAGAGTAGAGAAATTTTGAAGTATGAGATCTCCTTCTAACTCCCCTTGAGAACAACCTATCTTCTCTAACTTCTCCCCCTTTTTGTTATCAGCAATTAGGATAGAAGAGGCATTAACTTAGTTACTGAATAAGATATTTGGGTACAGGAATCCAACAGTTCAAGGATCGAAAGATTTCTCTCAGGAATCTCTCTATTCTTGCATCAGGATCTCATCCTGGCTCACTTCACACAACTCACCTTCCCTTACTAAATGGGTACTCAAAAACTCTCCTTTTGCCATGCTGGAAGAATTAGCATGCCTCTCATTCTCTCCCTCTCCTTTTGCCTGGTCTCAAGCCAGTCACTCCACTATCTCCCTTCCCACAAACCTATAGATGTCTCAACTATATTGAATTCCTTGATACTCAGTTGGAATGAGCCGAAATGTTTTTCAAGAAGGAGTCATGGAAATCAATATTGTTGGTCTACGGATAATCGCTGGTTAGGCTTATCCGTAGATTGAGAGACACCTTTCTACGGATGAAGGATATCCGTAGAGGATTTTGAAGAATGGGCTTGTGAAGTAGAAATTGATGTAAGTTCTGTGAAGATTGAATGTGACATATAAGTGCACAGTGCTTACATCAAGATCATCAAAAAGAGACTAGTGATCCAACGAATTCTCTGAAAGAGAATGATCACTAGGTGAATGGAGCTTCTCCAAGAGTTCAGAAAATGGAGAATCAAGTACTGATGAGTTGAATGCTGCAGTTATCACTTAATGAGATGAAATGGACTAGGGACTGCATCCTCACATTTGAAGAAGATGCATCAAACTGAATTTAAGAATAGTGTGTGCTCCTCATGTGCCTGTGCATATATTTTCTTTCTACTTCAAGAAACAGAAATGATAATAAACCACATTATGCACACAGTGTTCCAATCCCTCATTAGTTCTCCTGGATCAGAGCATTTTTCAATGATCATAGTCTTTTGAGAGACTACAACTAGAAAAGAGCTAATCCTTTTTTAACCATTATGCCTTTTTGAGAAGACATAAGGCAGTTTGGCTGGTAATCTCACCCTCACCTTTCTTCAAGTGGTTTCTTGATGTTCACCACTGCCCTCACCCTCACTTAACTCCTTTATCACTCCTTTATCAAGCACTTGTCTTTTCTGAAATCTACATTGTAGCCTTTATCACAGAATTGACTGATACTTAGAAGATTGTGCTTTAGTCCTTCAACAAGAGAGATGTTTTCAATGATGACATTCCCAACTTTCAATTTACCATATCCCGTAGTGAATCCTTTGCTGTCATCTCCAAAGGTTACAATCGGGCCGGTCTTCTTAACCACCTCTGTAAGCAGGGACTCTTCACCTGTCATGTGTCTAGCCACTATCCAGAATCCACACGACCTTTGAGCTTTTAACCTTACCTTGCAATCACATATTGATTAAGCGGACTTTGGTACCCAAAATTGTTTGGGTCCTGAAGGTTTAGATACTTTGACAGGAGTAACATTCAATTTAGTCTTACCATGTTTGATATTCATAGTATCTGTGGATTTAACATTAATAGTGCTTTTGCTACTGTCATTCATCAACTTAAAATAAGCATGCATGATGTTGTACTTACATAGCAAACACTCTTTCTTTCCACAAGGTTCATGAAGATCAGGCATGTCAGACATGTTATGCATTTCAGAAGTATTAGCAGTTTCTACTTTAACCTTTTTACATGCATGTGTAAGGTGTCCAGCAGAATTACAAATAGTGCACAACTTCCTAGATGCAATGGGAGAAAATGGAACAATTTCCTGATTAACAATCTTCTTTTTCCCATTCCTGTTCTTTTTAGCATTACTAACTAAGTCACCTACTTCAGTTTTAGGTATTACAGTTTTTACTGATTTCCTAGGCAACTTAGTCTTTACCTCTTTTTCCTTCAATAAATCCTCCTCAAGCAATTCTTGTCTTATGAAAAGGTCATCCTCATTAAAAGATTCTGAGAAGGGCTTGACAAAGACTGGACTGACCACATTCTTAAGAATATGTGGAATATCCTTCTTGACAACAGAAGATGTCACAGGAAATTCCAGAGTCCTTTTCCCAGCCTTTTTGGAATAGTCAAGTCCTATATCAGTTTTATTACCCTGGGTCTGAGTATCAATGATCTCCTTAGCAATTAGGGCGGAATTCTTAAAAGCATTCAGCTTCAAATCTAAATCTGAAATCTGCTTCCTGAGGATAGTCTCTATCTCATCATTACACTTGACCTTGTTCTCTAAGTACTCATTCTTTTGCTTAAGATCTTCTAATGTGACAGCTACAAGCTCTAGTTCTTCATTTTTAGATCCTAATTTTTTTAATCTTAAGAACTAGTTTAGCATTCTCCATTTCAGATGCTAGCATGCTTGTGTGTACATTAAACAATTCTACACTTAGATCTTGCACAGTTTTCGTGTACTCAGAGTTAGACATATCAATTGTAGTTAAGATAGGTACCTGAGATAATTGTGGTGATTCCTCTGAAGAGTCAGCCATTAGGGCAACATTTACATATTCATCCTCTTCATCCGAATTAGTATCATCCCAGTGTTTCCCCTCTGCTATATAAGCCTTCCCTTTCTGCTTTCCAGACAATGCCTCCAGTTGCTGTTTCAGCTTGGCATTCTCCTCTTCAAATCCTCATACGAGTCTTTCCTTTCATAGACCTCTTTCTTGTCTCTTGCTTGACGAGGCTTCCGACATTCAATGGTGAAATGCCCTAACTCATTGCAATTGTAGCATCTTGATTTGCTTCTATCAATCATGCCAGTCTTGTAGCCTCCCTTAAAGCCTGTACTAGGTGCATACTTGCTCTTCTGGAATCTGTTGGTTGAGCCCTTGAACTTGTACTTAGGGTTTCTCTTGAAACGAATATGACTAAATTTTGCAGCTAAGTACGCCATGGTTTTGTCTTCCATTTGCTCAAGCTCTTCTAGGGTGTAGTAATCACTTTCATCAACACCCAGATTCACAGAATCCATCTCAGCTTCTATGATCACCTCCTTTCCAGCTCTAGGGGTTTGAACCTGAATATCAGAAGTTGTTGGTTCATCCACTACAAGTGCTGCTGATCTCACAAGTGCATTGTGCTTGTTATCCACTGTCCCTGGTCCGTAGATTATCACTCGTTGTTCTTCCTCCATCTCATAAGTCTTCAACTTGCCATAGATCATCTCTAATGACATCTTTGTGAAGTCAATTCTTTCCCTTATGGATGAGGACTTGTGTTCTACATGATGGGGCAGCGTCATCATGAACTTCCTGTTGGTTTCTCTTAGTGGTTAGGTCTTCCCTTTCATTGCCAATTCATTTAGACGCTTAGTATATTTCTCAAAGACCTGAGTTATACTTTCTCCTGGAAGAGGCCTAAACGCTTCGTATTGAGAATTCAGGATGTCCAATCTGTTTTCCTGCACGTCTTCAGTTCCTTCCATTATCAAGTTAATGGTATCCCACATATGTTTCCCGCTTGTACAGTTCATCAACTGATAGCTCATTTCTTTGTCTGCGGAGTCTACTAATATCAACATCAAACCTGTGTCCAATCGAATCAGTTCTTTGTCAGAATCTGTATACTCAGTGATATCCTTAGGTTGGGTGCCTTGAGGAATCCTGCTACCATCAGGAGCTGTAGATTCACTAATTGGTTTCATTGGTACAAACGGTTCATTCTCTAATATGCCAATATACAACGGATTAGATGCCTTGATAAATAACAGCATCTTCATCTTCCACAAACCGAAATCATCTCTTGTAAACGGGGGAACTTTAATACCAGCGGTTGTCTTTGGAGCACTCATGGTTTCTGAAAATTTCAAATTGCTTAAAATTCAAGAAATTCAAATTAAATGAAAAAATTTGAAAGTTAAAAAATTTGCTTCGAATTTTCACGCTACGTTTGATTTTGGTCTCATTCACCGGATCTGATTTGTACGTCAATCAAGTAGCTCTGATACCAATTGTTAGGTCCAAAGTATCGTAGAAGGGGGGGGGGGGGGGGTTGAATACGATACCTACAAATAATTCAATTTCGTTCGCGGATTAATCATTTAGTTCTATAACGAAATCAAACACACCAAACAAACCAAGAGTCGGGGAATATATCTTCTTATAAATATAAACCTCGAGGGGTGCTACAATTTTTAATCCGTAGATTAGCTTCAATGAGTTCTAGGTTATTCACAATCAATACAATGATAGAAATCTGAGCAATATTAATTTCTTAAGTAATCTCTCTGGCTCAAACTCTCTCTTAGTAATTGCTACTATAAATGAACCTCGAATGAAGAAGACACACTTCCTCTGTAGTAATTGTAAGCTTTGTGTTTTGAAAAATTGTTAGGAATATGTTGATCTTGATGATAATTATAAAAACACTTAGTAGATTTTGTATTAAGTCATTTTGTAACTGTCAACGGAATGGCATGCTTTGCAGTGTTTCGTTGACAGGAAGCTCATCAACGGAATGAGTGTTGTAGCAATTGCACTGTATAATACTTCACAGTTTGATATGCATTTGATGTATATTCTAGATAGGTTTTCTAAGTCATGTTGACTAAGTACTAGATAGGCAAAATAGGTTGGTTAATTGTAAGTATATCATGCCTTGTAATTTTGCCTAAGTGAAGACATGTCAACGGTATGAAGATTACTCTATCAACGGAACAAGGATACACCATCAACGGAATGAAGTTTACTCATCAACGAAATGGAGAATAAAGCTATCAACGAAACACATCTCCCTGCTATCAACGAATCACTATTGCTTTTTGAACAGTTGACAAAGTGATAGTGACAGTTTACTGAACAGATCTAAAGGAGATATGGAAGTGTACTTTGCATTGGAAGCCATCAAAATGGTTACTGGAAATAAGGAAACATTCCAATTTCCAATAAGGCTCTTGGGAATGATTAAAATAAGCATGAAGACAAAAGCAAAGATCTCCAAGGACCATTGGACAAAAGGAATGAAAAGCAAGCTACTGATGGTTACTACTATTGTTCTTTAGTTTAGCCAAACGTAGAATTGTAAACTTGGGTATATATAACCAAGTGTAGCAGTTACTTTAGAGTGAGAGAAGAAAAACAAATAGTTTGTATTAGCTATCTTTGAGAGCATTCTTCTCTACAACCTTGTAACTGAGCAGTTGTGTACTTTTGTATCACAGATTATTTCCGCAATAAAAATCACTTCAGTTGGATCATCAAACAATCCAACTGAAATTATTAATGTGCTTGTGATTTTTACTTTAAGTTCAGTTTTATTTTTAAGTTGTTTTTAAGTTTAAGAAAATATCAAGAATTGTATTCAACCCCCCCCCCCCCCTTCTACAATTCTATTAGGTCATTTGGGATTAACAATTGGTATCAGAGCGAGCTTCTAACATACAAGAAGTTTAAAGATCAAGACCAAAAACAGAAACCATGGTGAAGAAGGATGCAGGTGTGAAGATACCAGTTCTTGATAAGGACAATTACTTTCACTGGAAAGTAAAGATGCATTTACATCTCATGTCTATGGATGAGAGATATGTAGACTGCATTGAGAAAGGTCCACACGTTCCCATGAAGTTTGCATCTAGAGTTGGACTGCCAGATGATGCTCCTGATGTGGATATTCCAAAACTTGTCTCAGAATGGACTATTGAAGACGTTGCAGAAGTCCATAAAGATAAAAGAACCATGAACATTCTGTTTAATGGTTTGGAGCAAGAGATGTTTGACAATGTCATAAACTGTACAACCTCCAAAGAAGTATGGGACACTGTCAGAACACTATGTGAAGGAACTGAGCAAGTAAGGGAGAACAAAATGCAACTCCTTATACAATATGAGCACTTTCACTTTAAAGCTGGTGAAACCCTAAATGACACGTTTAGTAGGTTTCAAAAGCTTTTGAATGGATTAAAGTTATATGGGAGGATCTATCAAACCAAGGATTCAAACCTTAAATTTCTTAGAGCTCTTCCAAAAGAATGGAAGCCTATGACTGTTTCTCTAAGAAACACTCAAGAGTACAAAGATTACACTCTTGAAAGGCTGTATGGAACATTAAAGACATATGAGTTGGAAATGGAGCAAGATGAAGAAATTGAGAAGGTACAGAAGAAGGGTGGATCTATTGCATTGATTGCATCTGTAAACCAACTGGAAGATGACACTGAAGATGCTGCAAAGGCCACAACTAGTCGAGCTAGTTGTAGAAGTGATGTTAGCAAAGGTAAAGGTAAGATGACAGAAGAAGAAGAACCAGAACCAGCCAACTTGGATGACTTAGATGAGATTGATGAACACATTGATTTTCTGTCAAGAAAATTCTCTAAGTTCAAGTTCAAGAGAAACTCAGAAGCAAGGCCACCAAGGAGAGACTTTCAACCTAACAAAAGTAACTGGATTGAAAAGTCTAAATCTAAATGTTTCAATTGTGGAATGCTTGGTCACTTTGCTGGAGACTGCAGAAAGCCCAAGATTGAGAAGAGCAACAGGAAATTTGAGCCTGTTGATTATAAAAAGAAATACTTTGAACTTCTCAAGCAAAAAGAAAAGGCTTTCATGTCTCAGGAGTATGATTGGGCTGGTAATGGTGAAGATTCTGATGATGATGTTGAATATGTCAACTTGGCTTTTATGGCTAACAATCATGAGCAGGAAGCAAGCTCCTCAAGCAACCAGGTAACAATTACTAATCTTTCTGAGCTTTCTAAAGAGGAATGCGATAGTGCAGTAAATGAAATGTCTACTGTATTATATAATTTGCGTGTTACTCTTAAATCACTTACCAAAGAGAATTCAAGAATAAAAGAGACTAATTTGCTCTTAAGTGATAGGAATGCAATGTTAGAAGCACAGCTCATTGAATTTGAGAAAATGAGATGTGTTAGTAGGGATGCTAAGAAGGAACTTGAGAACGTGTTACAAAGGGAAGAAATTCTTAAGACACAACTAGAAATAGAACAAAATGTGATTTCTAAATGGAAAGATGCCAGGAATGTTGCTACCAACATCATTAATGTTCAAGGTATGAAATCTTTCTGTGAACAATCATGGAAAAAGAACAAAGAGAAACTAGGGTATGTTTGTGAAACCTTAGAATCAGAAACAGAGTCAACAAACAACAATGATCATTTGTTGAAGGTTGATATGTCAACGGAATGCAATGTTTCGTTGACAGATGAACCATCAACCGATCAGGGTGTTTCGTTGACAGAGAAAAGAAAAGATGAACTCACTAGACTTAATAATAAGTATGGTCCTGTCACCAAGAACTTTGTTCAAGGTGAGTCTAGTAAATCAAAGAAAGTTGAGAAGCCTGTTGAGAGAGCTAATGTAGGTCACTTGTCCAACAAGCAATTGAAAGATAAGTTAGAGAATGTTCAAGTTGAGGCTAAGGGAAATAAAAAGAATAACAGGAATGGCAAAGTAGGAATTAACAAACACAACAATTACACACCTGATAAATATGCTCCTAGAAAGACATGTGTTAATTGTGGAAGTGTTAGTCATTTATCTACTAACTGCAAATCTGTTAAGAAGACTGTTAAAGTGAAAATCCCCAAGCCTGCAATGAATAGTTCTATGCCTACAATGCCTGTTATGCCTAACATGTTTGCTCCATATGCACAATTTCAAAATCCATATGCCAGCATGCCATTTGTGTCTAATCCATACATGAATATGTTTAATGTGCCACAAATGCCATGGAATATGAATAACATGTTTGTTCCTCCAATTATGCATGTTGTGAATGAAAATGTGAGCAATCCTCAGAAATTAACACCAAGGATAAAGATTGATTTAAATCAATCTGAGCCCAAGGTGAAAAATGATATAAAAGGAAAAGCAAAGGCTAACAAAACAGGACCCAAGGAAACTTGGGTACCAAAATCGACTTGATTTGGTTTTATTGTGTGCAGGGAGACAAAAGGAATCTTTGGTACTTGGATAGTGGTTGTTCAAGACACATGACTGGTGATTCTACCCTGCTCACAGAGTTTCAGGAAAGAGCTGGCCCTTGTATTGCTTTTGGAGATGACAGCAAAGGCTACACTAAGGGATATGGCTTGATTTCAAAAGAGAATGTCATCATAAATGAAGTTGCATTGGTGGATGGTCTTAAGCACAATTTGCTTAGTATCAGCCAACTTTGTGACAAAGGATTTTTAGTTACTTTTTCTAAAGAAGCCTGTGTTGTTTCTAAAGGAGGAAACAACAATGTGGTAATGACTGGATTCAGAAGAGGGAATGTGTACATTGCTGACTTTAGTAGCACAAGTCCAGAGACCATCACTTGCCTTTTCAGCAAGGCAAGCAAAGATGAAAGTTGGCTATGGCACAAGAAATTATCTCATCTGAACTTTAAAGTTATGAATGATTTGGTGAGGAAAGATCTTGCTAGAGGAATTCCACAAGTGGAGTTTTCCAAGGATGGTTTGTGTGATGCCTGTCAAAAAGGGAAACAAAAGAAGGCATCATTCAAAAGCAAGACAGAGTCATCAATTGTCCATCAGCTTGAGTTGCTTCATATGGATTTGTTTGGCCCTGTAAATGTCATGTCTATTTCAAAGAAGAAATATTGTCTTGTGATTGTTGATGATTTTTCTAGATTTACATGGACTTTCTTTTTGCTCTCCAAAGATGAGGCAAGTGAAATCATTATCAATCACATCAAGATGGTAAAAAATCATCCTGACTTGAAAGTGAGAAGGATTAGGAGTGACAATGGGACAGAATTCAAGAATTCAAGCATGAAGGTGTTCTGTGAAGAAAATGGTATTTTGCATGAGTTTTCAGCAGCAAGGACACCACAGCAAAATGGTGTAGTTGAAAGGAAAAACAGAACACTTATTGAAGCTGCAAGGACAATGCTAGATGAATCAAAGTTACCAACTTATTTTTGGGCTGAGGTAGTTAATACAGCTTGCTTCACTCAGAATATTTCTTTGATTAATCAGGCCAAAGGAATGACCCCTTATCAGCTACTCAAAAGAAAGAAGCCACTATTGGATTTTCTTCATGTCTTTGGATGCAAGTGTTTTGTTCTGAGAAATCAAGCTGAGCACTTGGGGAAATTTGAAGCAAAGGCAGATGAAGCAATATTTGTGGGTTATGCAGCAGGGAAAGCCTACAGAGTCTACAATCTCAGAACCAACATTGTTATGGAATCTGTACATGTTGTTTTTGATGATCTCAAAATTCAGGGTCTCTGTGATGAAGGTTTCCATGAAAGTCTTTCTTTTGAAAATGAGGAAGGAGATCAAATGAATCATGTTAAGGCTACTGAGAAATAGCCTAAAGTTGTTGTATCTAGCACAAATGAAAGCAGCAGTGAAGATGAAATTGCTGCATTAAGATTGAAAAGAATAGCTGCTAGTAGACCAAATGGACATTCCGTTGACAGTCAGAATGAGCGTTTCGTTGACAGTCAAAATGGACAATCCGTTGACAGTCACAGAAATGCTTCCAGGAGTGATCATTTAGGGACAACAAACTCAGGGGGAGTTTCTCAAGGACAAATATCCAATCAATGCAATCATGATCATGAAGCTACCTCTTCAAGAGCAAATCTACCTCCCTCAAGGAAATGGACTAAAGATCATCCCTTTGAACTTATTATAGGTGATGTGTCTTCAAAAGTCCAAACTAGAAGAGCAACTCAAGAAGAATGTCTATATAGCAGCTTTCTGTCTCAAGATGAGCCAAAGAAAGTTGAGGATGCACTTCTAGATCCAGATTGGGTCTTGGCTATGCAAGAAGAACTAAACCAATTTGAAAGGAACAATGTTTGGAAGCTGGTGCCCAAGCCTAAGGACAGGAGTGTCATAGGCACAAAATGGGTGTTCAGAAACAAGATGGATGAAAATGGCATAGTCACAAGGAACAAAGCTAGATTGGTTACAAAAGGCTATTCACAGGAAGAAGGAATTGATTTTGATGAAACCTTTGCTCCTGTTGCAAGACTAGAAGCAATAAGGATTTTCCTAGCCTATACAGCCCATGCCAATTTCAAAGTCTATCAAATGGATGTGAAGAGTGCTTTTCTGAATGGGGAATTGGAAGAGGAGGTGTATGTAAGTCAACCTCCTGGTTTTGAAGATGATGATTTTCCAGAATATGTATACTTTCTTCTCAAAGCACTCTATGGTTTGAAACAAGCACCTAGAGCCTGGTATGACACACTTTCACAGTTCCTCCTTGAGAATCACTTCACTAAAGGTATTGTAGATAAAACTCTTTTTCACAGGGTTGTGAATGGTTCTACTATACTTGTTCAAATTTATGTAGATGACATAATCTTTGGGTCTACAGATGTGAAACTTTGTCAAAAGTTTGCCAAGATTATGCAAAGTAAGTATGAAATGAGCATGATGGGAGAGTTAACTTATTTTCTTGGTCTTCAAGTAAAGCAAGTTAATGAAGGCATTTTCATTAGTCAAACCAAGTACATTAATGATTTGTTAAAGAGGTTTAACTTAATGGAATGCTCTCCTGCCAAAACTCCCATGCCTACTGCCACCAAACTTGAATTGAATACTAAGGAAAAATCTGTGGACATTTCAGGTTACAGAGGCATGGTTGGCTCACTTTTATATTTAACAGCTAGTAGACCTGATATTATGTTTGCTACATGTCTATGTGCTAGATTTCAGGCTGATCCTAGGGAATCCCATTTAGTTGCTATTAAAAGAATTTTCAGATATCTCAAAGGAACACCAAACCTTGGCATTTGGTATCCTAGAGAATCTGGTTTTGAACTAATTGGTTATTCAGATGCAGATTTTGCAGGATGTAAAATTGACAGGAAAAGCACAACAGGCACCTGTCAATTCTTAGGAAACAAGCTTGTCTCATGGTTCAGCAAGAAACAAAACTCAGTTTCTACCTCCACAGCTGAGGCTGAGTATATTGCAGCTGGAAGTTGTTGTGCACAGATTTTATGGATAAAAAATCAACTACTTGATTATGGAATAAGAGTTGAGAAAATTCCTATTTTCTGTGACAACACTAGTGCCATTGCCATTACTGAGAATCCAGTGCAGCATTCAAGGACCAAGCACATTGACATCAAGTACCACTTTATTAGAGAACATGTTATGAATGGTACTGTGGAGTTACATTTTGTTCCAAGTGAACAACAACTTGCAGACATCTTTACCAAGCCACTTGATGAATCCACATTCTCAAGATTAGTAAGTGAGCTAGGTATGCTAAATTTCTCTTAATTATTTTGAGATTTTTGCAAGTTAAAATGCAGCCAGGAATTTGCTATAATTTTTATGTGAATTGATTTTCTCAGGAAAAGGTGAAATTTTGTCTAAGTCAAAATTACTATGTCAACGAAACGAACCATTTCGTTGACAGTCTTAGCATTTTTCTGGGTGTTTCGTTGATAGCTCTTTTATATCAACGAAACGCAGCTTTATCAACGAAATAAGACGGGACTTTAACCGCCCAATCCTGATTCGTTGATGTAGCGCTTTTTAATCTGAACCGTTGAAACTGCACGTTCTTTATCACGATCTATGCATACACCCCTGTAAGTATAAATCGTGGTAATATTTAATTCTAACGGTTACTTTTTAAGCCAATCAGGTAATTTAGATTAATTATTGGACTTAATTTCTGAGAATTTTTGGGGGAGTATTTAAGAAATTTCAATTTCTTTATTTCATTTCTACCTGTTCTCAAAAATTCCAAAAGTTTTTCTATCTTCTTCTCTCTCACAAGCAATTCAGCTCGAAGCTTTTCCTCACTCAACAATGGCACCCATAGTCAAGCTTATGTCTGCTGGTGGGTTCATCTATGAGAAGAACAATTCTATTCCATTTGTTGTTAAGGAGAGTCCGAACAACATCTTTTTCAAGATGATGGACTTCATGAGGAACTGTAAGTTGGCCTATGCGATGTTTCACTCTACACCACTCTACAATGAAATAATCGAGGAGATTTGGACCTCATGTGAGTATAGTGGAACAAACTGCACACTGCAATTCACTCTTCAAGGTAATGAGTACATAGTTAATTCTGATGTTTTGCAAGCATGTTTACATATTCCTGATAATAACTGTGATGCTTTGCCTACTAACACTGAAATAACTACCATGCTAAATTCTATAAACTACTCTTTGCCTACTGATAACTTGGGTAAGATAATTAGGAGAGGTTTGGTTAGGGAATACAGTTATTTAGCTGATGCATTCATTAAGGTCTTTTCTGGAAAGATTAGTAATTTTGATGCATTAACTAACTCTATGTTAATTCTCCTAACCATGCTTCTAAATGATAGATATTACAACTTTAGCACCCAACTTATGTATGAAATTGGTGCTAAGTTGGGTGATAAGGCAAATAGGAAGAAAAATATCTATTATGCAAGGTTTCTGATGATGCTGGCTAATCATGTTAGTCCAGCACCATTAGTTATCTCTAACCCTATTGCCAGGTTTGAGTGCTTTGTGCAAGAGAAGAGAGTATTGACAGACATACTGAGGCTGAACCACAATGGTGATGTTCCAGTGGTGTATCTGCCAATCATTGAGGTAACTACTGCTATCCCTGTTAGTATAGCTGTTACTTCCATTGTCTCATCCAACCCAGTTGCTATGGAGTCTGTAGCTGTGACCCAACAGGCTCCTGCCCCAGCAACAAAACCAAAATCTAAGAAATCCTCCAAGCCAACCTCAGGTGCTTCTCAAAAGGCACCTGTTGTAAAAACTACCACACAACCTAAGGGGAGTGAGTCTGGAGTTGTGAGAGGTGAGGGAAGGGGTGAACATAAAAGAAACCCCAAGAATAAGGAAGGTGAGGTAAGTGTTTCCCAGCCTAGCCCCATTGTGTCTTCCCAACAAGGCACAATGAGTAAAATGGATTGAAACACAAGTCTAATTGCATCCTCTCAAAAGGATGTGATTATTGAAACAAGCTCTCAACCTAGAGCACAGTCCAAAAGGGTAAGGGACACTTCAAGCCCACAGTCTACATTTTCCCAATACCAAAGGAGAGTGAAGCAAAAGTCCAAGGGTTCACAGGGTGCACACACACTGGAAGCAACACTTCCAATTTCTCAAATTCAGTTTGATGTAACCCCTATTATCACTCTGGGGTTACAGTCCCATTCTCTAAACATCAACCTTGAACTATCTCCATCAAATTCACCAACTCTATCTCTAGATGTGGACATGATCCATACATCTATTCCTGATTCTCCAACTCTAATCTTGGAGAAGCCCCACTCTGAAGCTGGTGGCCATCACTTGTTAAGTGATTTGTTGGGCCATCAACCAATTTTTTCTGAAGTTGCAAGGGGATCTGTGGACCAATCTCTCAAATCAATCACCACAGACTCTACTGTAATTTCTCATTCTCAAAGTGCTTTCTTGACTTCATCAACGAAACAGTCTATTTCGTTGACAAGTGTTTCTCCATCAACGGTATCCATACCGTTGACAGTTCAAACTACCATTCCGTTGATAGGTCATTCTACACCCCTTATTGAAAATCTAGTTGTTTCCACAACTAGTGTAGATGACCTGGTGGTAGTTGAGACACTTTTAGGATTGAGAGGGAGTGAAACTGAGAGGCTGGCTTGCAGCCAGGCAAAAGGAGAGAATGAGAGTGAGAGGCTGGCTATTTCTTCCAGCCAGGCAAAAGGAGAGTTTGAGAGTTCCACCTTAGTAGGTGAAGGTGAGGTTGTGAGAGGTGTGAGCCATGGGGAGCCCATGATGCAAGAAAATAGAGGAGAGAGAGAAGGGACTACAGGAGTCATAAGGGAGGAAGCAGCCATTGCTAGTGAGTCAATGGAGGTCAATGAGGGAGAAAGGGAACTTACCTTCCAAGAGCATTATCAACAAACTCTGGATAGTATTTCCCCGGATCCTGAGACCTTTACTCATCCTGTGTTAGCCTATCAAGTTTTGGCTCAACAGGGCAATGTGGAGGCAGAGAGGTCACTACAACTAATTCATACAACTGCATCAATGCAAAGAGCAAAGGATGCCTTGACCAATCTATCTCCAGGAGCTGCAGCAAGTGGTGAGTTTGATTTCTCTGATGATGAGGACAACTTTGGTGACAATCAGGTGGCCACTACTTCACAAACTGGGACTTCTGTGGTGCCTCCTACACCAAACTGGCTTTCTCAAGATTTACAAGGAAGGATCTCCCTGGATGCTGCAATCACAAGGCAGTACAATGAGGCCTATCTGGCTCATGAGTCTGCAAATGCCAATGACAAGAAATTCTACAAGGCTATTATGGATTCACTGGAAATCCAAAGGCTACAGATGATGCAGACAAGGATTGAGGCTAGAGAAATCAAGGACTCAATTAGCAATCTCAAGGATGCTAATGACAGGAGGCTGGATGAAAAGCTTCCTCTTCTCACTGTGTCCAAGATGAACAGGTTTTTCTCTAAGGAACCTGAGGTGACTACCTCCTTGAAGACTCTCTCTTCTAGAGTGGACAAGGTGGAAGCTACTTTATCTCAGATGCAAAAGGAACAGGAGAAGCAGACACAACTGTTGTCCCAGCTAGTGGCAGCTCAAGGCCTCCCAGTCATCTCTCTTGATGATAACAAAAAGGGGGAGAAATCTAAGGAGCTAGACATTCAAATCACAAAGGTTATGGTCCCAGCCATTTCCCTGCCAAAGGAGCCACTAGCTATGGGGGAGTCAGGAAAAGCTAAACTGGACAGCATTGACCTGATTCAGCAAGCATCTATGAAGCTACAACTTGCTGAACAAATTAAAGACCACTGGTCCAGGATAGATGAAAGAATCAAGAAGTTAGCTGATTCTTCAAAGACTTCAGATCCATCAACGAATCAAGCTTCTTCTAAAGAGCCATCAACGG
This sequence comes from Heracleum sosnowskyi, assembly GCA_030848705.1. Lineage (NCBI taxonomy): Eukaryota > Viridiplantae > Streptophyta > Magnoliopsida > Apiales > Apiaceae > Heracleum > Heracleum sosnowskyi. The sequence continues at coordinate 53,760,030 of CM061238.1, read as the reverse complement.
ATGCCATGGTTTTAGTGTCAACGGAATGGGAGCCACAGACCAATTCTTTCTATAAGGTAGAGCCTCTTCTACATGGAGTCACTCAAGGATCAAGGAAGGAGAAAGGACAAACTTCATGCATTAGGGATGTGGAACAAGCTACATTGCAAAAAAGCTTATCTCCCAAGTCTCCTGCTAAACCAAAGGGCAAAAATACAGAAAGGACTTTCTATCCTGCACCTTATCCAGATGAGCTCAAGCTTCTTGGTCTACTCATCACAAAAAGCAAGGAAAGCAATGATTCTGAGGTAAGGAAGCAAAGGGCAATTGTCTACAGGAATGGACAACAAATCTGTGTTTGGGCTGGTCACCCAAACTTTGCTGAAGCTAAGGCTGAAGAGTTAGAAAGAGCAGCAATGCAAGCACTTGCAGTTGCTCAATCTCTTGATGAAGAAGAAAGACAACAAGAAGAAAAAGCCAGAGAGGAAAGGAGTGCAAAGAAGAGCACAAGGCAACCAAAGGCAAGAGCTAGGAGAAATATAGCCTTTGAGAATGATGACTCTCAGAGTATTGCATCAGACTCTTCTGTACCAACTGCACCTCCAACAATTCCTGATCCAGCTCTAGGGGAAAAGTTAGCCTTTGATCCTAAACATCCTGTTAATTTCCATGATCAGCCAATTGAGCCAAAGGAAGAGCCAATTGAGTTTGATGAGGCCAACTTTCCAAAATTCCTCTTTGAGATGGATCCAAAGAAGAAATCTAAGCAAAGGGCTACCAAGGCTAAGCCAATTCTAGTAAGGAGACCACAAGCTGAAAAACCTCCTACCAACCCAGAAGACTTCATCTACATTGCTGATATCAGGGAGGAATCTGACCTACATATCAATCTGGATGACCTAGTTGAAGTGAGAGGAATAGCAGCTTCTTACAAACTACCAGAGAGATTGGTGTTTGTCTACAAGGGTGGGAGAGAACAGGTTTGGCCTCTACATAGAATTCTGGGAGAAGACTATCAGACACTGTTATCTGTGTTTAAATGCCTGAAGAAAGATTTTGGTTTTACCAAAACAGCTAAGTCTGAAGTTGTTTCCAAAATCTGCCAAATCAAAGCTAGCTGGAATAAGCCTGGTGCACTTCCCAGAGTATTGAAGGTCCCTCAAACAGGAAAGAAAATTCATCTCCAACCTTTTTGGATGATGGAATTCAGAGACAAGGACAACTGTATAAGATTCTTCAGAATAGAAGACCAACTGGAGAAGGCATCCAATGAAACTCTAAGATTAATGCAATCCAAGTTGGGGAATCAAGATGAAGAAGAGAAGATTTTCTACAGAAGACTTCAAGCTCAGATTGAGGAGAACAATGCAAGAAAAGGGAAGAAAACAAGACCACAAAGGCAAAGATGAAAAATCTGCTCAGTCTAGAGGAGCAACTCTGTGCACTTGTTTTGTAAGATTTTCTACTTTGTATTTTAATTAAATTCAATGAAGCTCAATGCAATTTCTACTTTTATCATGTGTAATTTGACTGAGTGTTTTTGTTATCATCAAGGCTCTTGATTTATGGTTGTTATTCTATCAGTCATAAATTGGGGGAGATTGTTAGGAATATGTTGATCTTGATGATAATTATAAAAACACTTAGTAGATTTTGTATTAAGTCATTTTGTAACTGTCAACGGAATGGCATGCTTTGCAGTGTTTCGTTGACAGGAAGCTCATCAACGGAATGAGTGTTGTAGCAATTGCACTGTACAATACTTCACAGTTTGATATGCATTTGATGTATATTCTAGATAGGTTTTCTAAGTCATGTTGACTAAGTACTAGATAGGCAAAATAGGTTGGTTAATTGTAAGTATATCATGCCTTGTAATTTTGCCTAAGTGAAGACATGTCAACGGTATGAAGATTACTCTATCAACGGAACAAGGATACACCATCAACGGAATGAAGTTTACTCATCAACGAAATGGAGAATAAAGCTATCAACGAAACACATCTCCCTGCTATCAACGAATCACTATTGCTTTTTGAACAGTTGACAAAGTGATAGTGACAGTTTACTGAACAGATCTAAAGGAGATATGGAAGTGTACTTTGCATTGGAAGCCATCAAAATGGTTACTGGAAATAAGGAAACATTCCAATTTCCAATAAGGCTCTTGGGAATGATTAAAATAAGCATGAAGACAAAAGCAAAGATCTCCAAGGACCATTGGACAAAAGGAATGAAAAGCAAGCTACTGATGGTTACTACTATTGTTCTTTAGTTTAGCCAAACGTAGAATTGTAAACTTGGGTATATATAACCAAGTGTAGCAGTTACTTTAGAGTGAGAGAAGAAAAACAAATAGTTTGTATTAGCTATCTTTGAGAGCATTCTTCTCTACAACCTTGTAACTGAGCAGCTGTGTACTTTTGTATCACAGATTATTTCCGCAATAAAAATCACTTCAGTTGGATCATCAAACAATCCAACTGAAATTATTAACGTGCTTGTGATTTTTACTTTAAGTTCAGTTTTATTTTTAAGTTGTTTTTAAGTTTAAGAAAATATCAAGAATTGTATTCAACCCCCCCTTCTACAATTCTGTTAGGTCATTTGGGATTAACAAAAATATCGAACCATAATTGAAGAATCAATCCTGGCCGTCCAATTTCCATCAACCTGTCAAACAAAATAAAACTTTTCACCTCCTCCAATTTGAAAACCATCGAATGTGTAAAAGTAATTTACCATTCGATAGTTTTTAATTCAAAACTATCGAAATGTAAATTACTTTACATTTGAATTCTGATGGATTTCTTAAATCATATTCGATGGTTTTCTAAATAGAAAAACCATCGAACCATTTCTTGTCCTTGATCTTTTTAGTAAATCTTCTGAGCTCCAGGGTGTTTCAGTTTTAGACTGTATCAATTTCTTCTGAGACGATAAAAACAACTTGATATTTTAAGTATCGTCAACTAGTGCAACTGGTCTGGTTCACAGATGAATAACACTTGATCAATTCTTCTTTTATGTCTTCAATTCAATGTTGCTGATAAGTCCTTTGTCGTTCTGGTTGCTTCATTTAAATCACTGGAATCCTGTGGTACTTAACCCTAAATCATTCACATACTTCTGTCATCTTGAAAGTCTTGTTTCTTTTGCTGTCACTGAGGCTTGAACATTTTCATGAACTTCTTTCCGTGACCTGTTTACGGACTTCAAGAATACATACCGTATTTTGATTTTTTTAGTTTACCTTTTCTTCTTTGATTCTGGATTCCTGTGCTTCTGTTAATATGTTAGGCCGAATACACAATATATAATCAAGTAGATGTATGAGAATAACGATAAGAACACTGTTTATGAATAATAAACTAAATGGAATTAAAAACTCCTCTCTCAGTGATGTAAAATATCACAGAGAGCTGCTAGGTTACAAGAATAATGTATTCAGTATTCGTGCATCCCTTTTAGGGTTAACCTATCTGTGTTTATATAGTACACAGCTACGTACAATCTTCTAATTGATATTCCTATAAATCAGCTATACAATTAATATCAATCTAGAATTGCTTCTGTCTTCTGTTCCGTTTCCTTAGCCATCTCGATATCTCTTTGCTTCTTTCCATCTTCAAAGAATATCCCTTCTAGAATGTTCATTGAATTGCACCGACTGCTAAGCAAACTCTGACCATCAGACTTTAACAAACTCTGACTGGTCCTCCAGCTATACTCTTGACTAGTCCTCCAGCTAAACTCTGAAAGTTTCCTGGTACTTAAACACTGATAAACAAACATCAGCAATTATATCTAACAATCTCCCCCAACTTGTTCATACTAAAATGTACAAGTTAACAGATAATTGATGATGTCAAAACATATAACAAATGCAGTGTTTATAAAATCACAGAGTTTATACTTTTACTTAGAACAGAAAACTTTAAAAACTTACAGACTTCAGTTACTTAATCTCTTCAATGTCAGGTACAGTTCTGATGTAGTCCACAAGTAGTTTTCTCTCAGCTCTCTCTAGCTCAGCTACCATTATCTTCTTTATCTCCCTTAACTTTGGATCACTTTCTCCAGTTTGGTAGATAGCCGCCCTTAGAGCATAAATGCTGTTTTTCCTCATATCATTTCCTAGCTTTATTATGAAGGATTTATCTGATTCCAGATTAAATTCCAACACTTTTATACCAAGATCTGTTCTGAGTCTTGCACGGTTCCTTTGCATCTCAGCAAGCTTTCCATTATAATCTTTGTACTTCGGTATGTAAGCACTAGCAGTCTTTAGGCCACAAAGAGCTCTAGCTTTAACCATTCTACTTCTTAATACCTCAGATGCTTGATGAGTTCTTTGATTTTTGACTTTCAGTAGATACAGCACATACTCTAGTTCTTCTTTCATCTTTAATCCTATATCAGCTTCACCAACTCTGTATATTCTGCCATCAGCCTTGAAGTATAACAGAAAATCCTTCTTCAATCCTTTATGATGTATTAACTGAACCGACTCTAAAGCATCAAGATTTTCTTGAGTCACACCAACACCTGGTTCAGCTAATGAAGTTTGATCCACAAGACTGTTATTCACTCTCTTTTCTCTATAAGATCCCAGTCCAGATTTATCTCTTGATTCCTTTCCCATGATAGTTCTGCTTTGGAGAATATTTACATTTGCTGGAATCAAAGAATGTTGAACAATGATTGGCTTAGCAAAAGTTCTTTGTAATTGTGAAGATAAATGAGTCTGTACAACTTGAGTAGTATCAGAGGTTGTCACAGCTTCCAATGTTTTAACAACTTGAGCATTGTCAGAGGTTGTTTGAGCTTTCTTCTGTACTGATTCTTCAACTAACTTCCCTTTACCCTTATCAAGTCTAGTTTCTTCAGCCTTCTTTGCTTGTTGTAAACTTTGTTGAGAGTTTACATTTTCCTTGATTACAATTCCTTTCTCTTTAGGTCTTGAAACCTTTACAACTTTCTTTACTTTCCCAGACTTTAGATTCTGCTCATGCTCTTTAGCTAACATCAATTCTTCAGCTTGGATATCTTGTATGGTTGCATCAGCACCATGTTCTTCTAGAAACAGCTGAGCAGCAATCTCTTCATCAGTAACTGGATGAGAAGTAAGCAATAAACTTCTAGCTCTTGAAGAAGATTGAGCACCAGTGTTTATCCGTTCAGAGTTTGTAGCATCAGAGTTTGATCTTAGCTTTCCTTGCTTTAGAGTAGATTTAGATTTGAAATCTTTTCCCTTTGCACCACCATCAGTAGAATCATCCTGTCTACTCAGAGTTTGAGACTTTTTGCATTTGTCTTTAAGTACTCTCTCCCCCTTTTTGACATCATCTTGAAGTAATACTGATGTGAGCAATTCTATTGAAGCAGCAATGGAATCAAGCTTATCAGACATTACAGTCTGATTTTCTTCAACTGTAGTCAGTCTGTTCTTGAGAACTTCTTGATCCTTGACCAGAGTAAGCATCATAGACTTATCTTGCTTTAGAGACATATCTCTAGCAACCACATCATTTCTCAACCCAGTAACTGACTTCTGAGTTTCATCAAAACTATTATGAAGAGATTTGACTTGAACAATAGTTGCCTTGAGATGTGTAAGAAGTTCTGGATTTGTAATTGATGCAGCAGAGTTTGTTACAAAGTCAGCAGCCCTTTGATCAGTGAATATACAATCCTTGTTTGACCACTTGGAAAAGTACATATTCTGATAATGAAGTTCAGTGGCATGCTGAATATCCTTTGAATTTTGTTGAGCAGAAAGTCTTTGAGAAGATGAATCAGCTTGATCATCATCAGACTTTGTAGCTTGACCATCATCAGACTTTGTAGAAGACTTAGCATTTGAAGAATGAGGAATAGTCTCAGCAAATGTTTCCTGAGCATCAACATTTGCAAGCTTCTCAGAGTTTATATTATCTTGAGCATTTTCTTCATTTTCAGCATGAACAGCAGTAGATTCAACAACAATCTCTGCAATTTCTTCAACATTATTCTCTGCAGTTTCTTCAATAATATTTTCTGCAGCTACAGCCTTTGCTGTCTGATCAATCTCATCACCTTTCTCAAGTACCTGGTGATTGACAGAGAGAACCTCTGTATGAGTAGCTAGTGACTCATCTATTATGAGTGTAGGTTGATCATCTGCCACATCCTCTGTTTCATTAATACTGCCAAACTCTTCTAGAGTTGCAGAAGGATGTGCTTCAACTTCATCTTCAAAATCCATCTCCAAGATGGGTTCAAGAAAATCATCATTGATAGCATCATTATTATCAGTGTCTACTCTGGCTTCTTCAGGCACAATAGCATCTTCAATTACAACCTCAGGAGATTCAATAGGTGTAGAACCAGGAATCAATCCATCAAATAAATAAGCAGCAACAAGCTTCCTTTTCTTAGCATTAGCAGATTCTGGTTCATCAGAAGGTATATTTTCATCAGAAACAGGTCTGTGTGCCCTCTTCTTTCTCCTTGAAGTACCAACAGATACTGGAACATCATCAGTATTTAGAGATTTAGAAACTTTAAAAGCCCTATGCTTTGATCTACCCCCAACCTTTGGTTTTTGAGATGTAGATGGAAGAGGTTCAGAGTTTAGAGGCTGAATTGGTTCTGGTTGTGCCTGTGGTTGTGGTTGAGGGTTTAAAAACTGTTGGACTGAAGCAGGAAGCATCAAGTCATCAACATTCCCTTTCTTAACATCCTTGTTTGTGAGATCAGAGAATATTCTCTTATGTAATTTAAATGAGGGAATGACATCCTCCTCAGCTATCTCAACCCCATCAACACACATAGAAAAGATTAATTGACAGAAACGAGAAAAGTAAACAACACTCCTATTCTCTGTCATCTTTTCACCTATGTTGTTCAAAACAAGTCTAGCATAGTCAAAATGAGCACCATAGAGAAGATAATACCCAATTTGTAGACTGTCGATTGGAATTGCATCCCAATTTGTACACTTCTTCCCGAACGCCCTTGTAATGCAATCGAAGAAGAAACTCCACTCCTTCCTCAAGAACGGTCGCTTCAAATTTCCTGTTCTTGCTAAAGACCCAGAATAACCAATCTCCCTCATCATACGCTGAAGATCAGAATCACCAACAGAAATGGTGAACGCATTGAAATCTTCACATCCAAGAGCATCTCTTACAGTAGTTGGAGTAACTACATACTCTTCTTCAGCAAATTCAAAGATTATAGAAGGAGTGCCTGATTCACCTCCATCATCATACACGCATGTCTCCCAGAAGGCTTTGATTTGAGAACCAGATAACTTTGCTGGTGCCACTAGTGCATGCCCAATATCAGATTGAGCAAGAAAGTTCTGAAAAAGATGAAACGCCTCTGGGACATTCTCAGTAGATAGTGGTGCTGCATAGTTGTTAGGAACAAATTCGAGACCAAAAGATTGAAACATGGTAGTTGCCATTAGAAAGCTTTGAAATACATCATAGTTTAAGCTTAGAAAAGTGTTTGAGAAAATGATGCAGAAAAGTGTTTGTGAATATGCTTATGTGAAAATGTCCTGTGAAAAGAGTAAGTCTGTAAAAATTTGAAACGTTGTGAGTTTAATGATTAATTATGAATTAAAAACTGAAGAGTTTTAATCATTAAGATGCACAACAGGCTTACTCGTGAAGTGTGTGAGTGAGACAGTTGTCACACATGCATTAACTGACACATTAATCACGGTAGTTTTCAACACGCATGCGCAGTAAAAGGCACTAATTACTGCTACTTTCTAGACACCTTTTATCATTTTCAAAACTCAACAAACCGTTATCAATCATAATCTCTATTTTCCAAAAATAATGTTCCTCAATAATTATGAAATGTCTGAAACACCCTTATTTATTTTAATCATCAGAGATTAAAAATAAATTACCTCGGCGTAGAGTACACAGTTCATCAGTTTTTATCAATTCTCCTCCTTCATTAATAATCTCTTTTCTCTAAGTGCACGGTTGTGAGAAATTGTGTGTGAATAGCAGAGTTTACTGAATATAAATATTTAGATCATCTCAAAGTCCATAAAATCCACAAAATAAATCAGTAAAAACTGGTTGCCCAAACTCTCATTTATAAACAAAATCTGATATTGTCTAAACTCTGTACGTATAAATTTATTATTTTCACCCCCTTTGATTTTTTTTTTATTATTATTTTTCCAGTAATCAGTGGTTGGCACTAGTGACCAAAAATCAAAAATTTTAGCCCTTATTTCATACAATAAGTTCATGGGTCTTCCTAGGCACAACTTGATCTCAAAGGAATTTGTGCATATTTTTGCATCTTTTGATTTGAGGGTGAAATATGAGCTACTAATTACCAGAGTTTAGACTTTCATCAGTTAATACAATTAATTTATGAGAGAAAGTGCAAACAGCTAATACAGACTCAGTGTATAGGATCAATAAACTAAGAGATGCTATAAATATAGAGACAGTATCATGCTGTGTAAAATTTCTGCACACATTTGAGATCAGAATTTATATCACTCAGAAGGATTCATGATTACTTACTGAGAATCATGCTTCATCCAATTTTCTTCATCGGTACATATGTTTCAGACAAAATCACAATCAGAGTTTAACATCAGAGTTTAGCATCAGAGAATAACTGACAGAGTTTAACATTATGACAGAGTATGACTTCAGAATTTTGACAAACTGGTATGAATAACAGTTAACATATGCAAAGAATCATGAGCAACAAATCACAGAATGAGAAATTTTGAGTCTCACCAATATCTCTAGTCAAAACCAGAGATCATTCCAAGTTCATTTACCAGCCTTGTAAAGGTAGCTTCACTCAAAGGTTTGGTGAAGATATCTGCAAGCTGTTGGTCTGTAGACACAAAATGAAGCTCAATATTTCCTTCTTCCACATGCTCCCTGATAAAATGATACCTTATGCTGATGTGCTTGGTCATGGAATGCTGTACTGGATTACCTGTCATAGCAATAGCACTCTGATTATCACAGAAAATAGGTATTTTAGAGTACCTTAATCCATAATCCAGCAATTGATTCTTCATCCACAAAATCTGTGCACAACAGCTACCAGCAGCAATATACTCTGCTTCTGCTGTGGATGTGGAAATTGACTTTTGTTTCTTGTTGTACCAAGAACCTAATCTGTCACCTAAAAATTGACAGCTTCCACTTGTGCTCTTTCTATCAATCTTACAGCCTGCAAAATCTGCATCAGAGTAACCAATTAATTTAAACTCTGATTCTCTAGGATACCACAAACCAAGAGGTATGGTTCCTTTAAGATATTTGAAAATTCTCTTCACAACTGTTAGATGAGGCTCTCTGGGATCTGCTTGAAATCTTGCACACAGGCAAGTTGCATACATGATGTCTGGTCTACTTGCAGTTAGATAAAGAAGAGACCCTATCATCCCTCTGTAGTTTGTCATATCTACTGAGGCTCCTGTGTCTTTGTCTAGCTTTGTTTCAGTTGCCATAGGAGTTGTTGCAGATGAACTATCAAGCAAACCAAATTTTTGAGAAGATTTCTGGTATATTTTGCTTGATTGATAAAAATCCCATCATCTGTTTGCTTTACTTGTAAGCCTAGAAAATAACTAAGCTCTCACATCATGCTCATTTGGTATCTCGACTGCATAAGCTTTGCAAACTTCTTACAGAGTTTATCATTAGTAGACCCAAAAATTATGTCATCCACATAGATTTGAACTAACAGCAGATCATCACCAGAATTAAAATAGAACAAGGTTTTGTCAATTGTACCTCTAGTGAACCCACTTTCTAAAAGAAATTGAGCCACAGTTTCATACCATGCTCTAGGTGCCTGCTTTAATCCATATAATGCTTTGTCCAATCTGTAGACATAGTCTGGATGCTTAGGATCCACAAACCCTGGTGGTTGTTCAACAAACACTTCTTCTTCAAGTTTCCCATTTAGAAAAGCACTTTTCACATCCATCTGAAAGACTTTGAACTTTTTGTGAGCAGCATATGCTAGAAAAATCCTTATGGCCTCCAATCTTGCAACCGGAGCAAAGGTTTCATCATCGTCAATTCCTTCCTGCTGTGAATAGCCTTTAGCCACAACTCTAGCTTTATTCCTTGTAATCACTCCATCACTGTCTGTTTTGTTTCTGAAAACCCACTTTGTACCAACAATAGATCTGTTTTTAGGTCTTGGTACAAGAGTCCATATTTCATTCCTTTCAAATTCATTTAACTCTTCCTACATAGCTGTTATCCAGTTTGCATCTTGAAGAGCTTCTTCCACTTTCTTGGGCTCAGTTTGAGACAAGAATGCATGAAACAGACATTCATTAGTTGTAGCACTTCTAGTTCTTACACTAGCTTCTGGATCTCCAATTATCAAGTCAGGTGTATGGGCTTGTGTCCACCTTCTTGCTGTAGGTAATTGGCTTCTATTATTATTATTAGATCCTCCCCCTTGATCCATGCTTTCCTGATTTTCTTCTTGACCATTTGCATTCTCTGAGGCTCCCCCTGAATTTGACTGTTCAGTATTTGAACTTTCAGAGTTTAACCCAGAGTTTCTATTTGATTCTTCAGCTGACTCACTTTCAGAATTTGAGTCATCATTTTGAGATGTTACTGAAGTATCGTCATGCTCCCCCTCAACTGGCTCTCTATTTTGTTCAGTCAGAGAAATTTCCTCAGTGTTTACCAGTAGAGGTTCAGAGTATGCTTCATCAGAGTTTGTTGGATTTGCTTCATCAGAGTTTACGTCATCAGAGTTTAGATCTTCATTTCCAAAGCGAAGTTGATCATGATATTCTTCATCTTCTATTCCAGTTATTTTCTTGTCATCAAATGACACATGTATTGATTCCATGATCACTTTAGTTCTCAGATTGTAGACTCTGAATGCTTTAGTTGACAGCGGGTATCCAACAAAAATTCCTTCATCAGCTTTTAAGTCAAACTTGGTCAACTGTTCAGGATGAGTTTTCAGCACAAAGCATTTGCATCCAAAAATATGAAAATATTTCAAATTTGGCTTCTTTTCTTTCACCATCTCATATGGTGTTTTCCCATGCCTGTTGATCAGTGTTGCATTTTGAGTAAAACAAGCAGTTTGAACAGCTTCTGCCCAGAAATAAGTTGGCAATTTTGCTTCAGCAAGCATTGTTCTGGCAGCTTCGATTAAGGTTCTGTTCTTTCTTTCAACTACACCATTTTGCTGTGGAGTCCCTGGTGCGGAAAATTCTTGCTTCACTCCTCTTTCTTTGCAAAATCCTTCCATTATTGCATTTCTAAATTCAGTACCATTATCACTCCTGATAATTTTCACTTTATACTGTGATCCTTTGTCCAGTAGCTTTACACGATCCATCAGAATTAAAGCAGTTTCATCCTTTTTTGCTAACAAATACACCCAAGTGTACCTAGTGTACTCATCAACAATGACAAGAGCATATTTATTTATGCCAAGAGACATTATATTGACTGGACCAAATAGATCAACATGAAGAAGATGATAAGGATCCACAACTGAAGATTCAGACTTACTCTTGAAAGATGACTTCCTTTGCTTGGCCTTTTGACAAGAATCACACAGACCATCTAAGCTGAGTATTGACTTTGGAAGTCCCCTTACAAGATCTTTTCGAATTAGCTCATTGATGTTGTTCAAGTTTAGGTGAGAGAGCTTCTTATGCCATTTCCAACTCTCTTCATTTGACATATTTGCAGACAGACACACAGCTTTTCCTTCAGAGCTTGTTACCAAACTTGCTTCATAGATATTGTTACGTCTGTGTCCAACTAGAACAACTTTCCCTGTAGATTTACAAACAACCTCACAGTATTCAGGTTGAAAATCTACATGATATCCTCTGTCACAGATTTGACTCACAGATAGCAGATCATGCTTGAGTCCTGGGACAAGAGCTACATTTGTGATGATGACACTTCCAAGATTGATATTGCCATATCCCATAGTACGTCATATGTTGCCATCTCCATAGGAAACTTTTGGGCCAGCCTTCTCCTCATAGTCTGATAGCAGGGCTTTATTTCCAGTCATGTGTCCTGAACATCCACTGTCCAAGATGAGGGTACTTTCCCTTATGCCCTGCAATCACAAACAATTACAAAGAGTTAGATTTAAGGATCCAGACTTGCTTGGATCCTTTAGCTTTCTTAACATAGTTAGCTTTTGCAGCAGAAAAACTTTCAACAGAGTTTGAGCTAACTATGTCAGACTTTACACTTGCAGAGTTTGCTCTCACCCATTTCAAGTTGGGTTTTAACTCATAATAGTTGTGATAAATGGCATGATAGCTATTACAAGTATAAATGGAATGCCAAGTGCTCCCACAGTGTGTGCATAAAGTCTGTGGTCTAACCCTAACAAAATCATTCTTCACTCCAGACTTGGAGGGTAAAGAATTAATATCTTTGTTTTTCGTGCAGAAACTTGCCAGATGGTTAGTACTACCACAACTATGACATGTCTTTCTAGGAGCATCAGAATTAGGCAGATAATCATTTCTTTTATTAATGCCTACTTTTCCATTCCTATTTTTCCTGGACACTTTCTGTTTTTCAACAGACTTTACCTCTTTGAGCTTATACTTGAATTGTTTCTCTGTCATTAGACCAACATTCACCTGTTTAACACAAGTTTTTACTGATTCTTTAACAGCTTCTGTTTCAAGTACAGAGGTTTGCTTACTTGATTCAGAGACAAATTTCACAGGTTTAAGTTGTGGTTTAACTTTAACTTTATCTTTAAACCTTAGTTCATCTTTTTCACAGTAACCTAACCCAACTGTATCTGTTTGAAAAACTTGATGTGTGTCTTTTCCAGAATTAGTCCAGGTTTTAATTACCTTCCTCTCTTTCTCCAAATCAGATTCTAGTTGTTTAAATCTCTTTAACAACTCTTGCTCAATATAAACAACATCATCTCTTTCCTTTTGAACTTGTTGCATGTTAACAAGCTCTTCTTCAAGAAATTTATTTCTATCTTTAAGCTTAAGATTCTCAGTTTTAATTCTCTCATTTTCTAAAGTCTGATCTCTATAACTAACATGTATGCTTTTAAGATAAATTCTCAATTCAGATATATTATCAATATCATAAGCATAAGTTGTTAGGGGTACCTTATTCTCAGATGTCTCAGATTTATCTTCAACAGTTGCCATAAGAGCATAGCTGACATCTTCATCAGAGTCTGAAGTGTCTGCCCAATCTTTTCCTTTAGTAATGAGTGCTTTCTCAGATTTTCCTTTCTTGCACTCTGGAGCATAATGACCCATCTCTTTACACTTGTAGCACTGGATCTTAGACTTGTCTTTCTTTCCATACTTGGTATCCCTTCCTTCAGACTTTCTGAAACTCTTTCTTTCAGAGTTTGAATCTTTCCTCGAGAATCTTTTTCCCTTCTTGAAGTTCTTAAAACCCATCTTCTTGAAGGTTTTCACCATCAATGCAGCCATTTGCATCAGTTGTTCTTCATCATCCTCAGATTCAGAAGTAGCATCAGAGTTTGAATCACCATCAGAGTTTGATGACTCACTTTCAGAGTTTATGACCAAAGCTTTTCCCTTAGTTTTCTTCTTTGATGTTTCTTTCTTCATGAGTTTTTCTTCAACTTTGAGAGCTACAGATTTTGTCTTCTTTCCAGACCTTTTGTTTCTTTGTTCTATCTCAAGTTCATGAGTTTTAAGCAACCCATAAATTTCATCAAGATCTGTTTCTGCAAGATCATAATTATCTCTTATTGATGTTGCCTTTAAATCCCATTTTTCAGGTAGGGATAGTAGAAACTTGAGATTTGACTCTTCAAGATCATATTCTTTATCAACAAGAGACAAATCATTCAACAATTTACAGAATCTGTCATATGTATCTGTCAAAGTTTCATCAGATCTAGAGTCAAAGTGTTCATATTCCTGTGTTAAAATAGTCTTCCTATTCTTCTTTATAGCACTTGTTCCTTGACACCTGACTTCTAAAGCATCCCAGATTTCTTTGGCAGTTTTGCAACCAATAACTCTGTTAGACATGACATTATCTAAGGCACTATGGAGAAGATGTCTAACTTTTGCATCCTTCGCAATTGATGAGATGTCCTCAGGAGTCATATCTTTCTTTTCCTTCGGAACAATTTTTTGTTCTTGACCAGCAACTACAGGAGACAGTTTAGTTGGCATATGAGGACCATCATAGATTCTATCAAGGTATTCTGGATCTGTGGCTTCTAGAAACATGGTCATCTTAACCTTCCAAATTGGATATTCCACTGGTTTGAGCATTGGAACCCTGATTGATTCATATCGACTTACAGAAGCAGATTGAACCTTTTGAGAACTAGAACCTTCCTGAGAGTTTTCAGTCATGATTATACTTGTGTTTTAGATCAATAAACTGTATATATTAAACAGCCTTGGCTCTGATACCAATTGTTAGGCCGAATACACAATATATAATCAAGTAGATGTATGAGAATAACGATAAGAACACTGTTTATGAATAATAAACTAAATGGAATTAAAAACTCCTCTCTCAGTGATGTAAAATATCACAGAGAGCTGCTAGGTTACAAGAATAATGTATTCAGTATTCGCGCATCCCTTTTAGGGTTAACCTATCTGTGTTTATATAGTACACAGCTATGTACAATCTTCTAATTGATATTCCTATAAATCAGCTATACAATTAATATCAATCTAGAATTGCTTCTGTCTTCTGTTCCGTTTCCTTAGCCATCTCGATATCTCTATGCTTCTTTCCATCTTCAAAGAATATCGCTTCTAGAATGTTCATTGAATTGCACCGACTGCTAAGCAAACTCTGACCATCAGACTTTAACAAACTCTGACTGGTCCTCCAGCTAAACTCTTGACTAGTCCTCCAGCTAAACTCTGAAAGTTTCCTGGTACTTAAACATTGATAAACAAACATCAGCAATTATATCTAACATAATACTATTGTCTGTCTTGTCCTTTGTTGAGTTTTAGTTATCTCTTTTACATCTTATGTAACATTATGCTTTACACTTTCCCCGTACTTTCTTGAAATGTCCACTTGACCCTTTATCCATCCTCTGATTCTGCTTTGGTCTTCTGCACTCTGTAGCAAAATGACCAAGCTCATTGCAGTTGTAACACCTGAACTTGGATCTGTCCACCATCCCTGTTTTGTAACCACCTCTTGTGGCACCACCTTCAACCTTAGAAGAGTTCCCTCTGCTAAACCTTGATGTTTGACCCTGAGGCTTAAATGGCTTGTTTCTTTTGAATCTTATGTTTTTGAATTTCTTGGCCATGTAAGCCATAGTTGGATTATCCATCTTCTCCATTTCTTCTAAGGAGTAGAAGTCTTCATCCTCAACATCAGTTATCTACAGTACAACAACTTTCTCCTCATCATCCACAACCTCTTCGATCTTAAGAGAGAGTACTGAAGCAGGTTGAGTGATTTGAGCTTCTTCACTAGGTTGAGTGATTCTTGGCACATGAGCCACTAGAGCACCTGACATATTAGCCATCTTTCCTCTGGATCCAGCTAGAATAGCTCTTTTCTGGAAAAACTCAAGCTCATATGATTTAAGCACACCATATAGAGTTTCAAGAGAGATATTGTTAAGATTCCTTCCTTCTCTTATGGCAGTGACTTTGTGCTCAAGATGCTCAGGAAGTGTGAGTAAGAACTTGACATTTAGCTCCTTCCTATCATAGTATTTGCCATGTATCTGTAGCTCAGTCATAAGTTTGCTAAACCTTTCAAACATTGTTGTTAGGTCTTCTCCTGACTTTGCCATGAAGGCTTCATACCGTGAGATAAGAATTTGTCTTTGATTATCTTTCACTTCTTCACTTCCGTCACACAGCAGCTCGATCTTATTCCACATATCCTTGGCTGATGAACACCCAATGACATTCCCACACATGGCTTTGTCCAAAGTGAGAGCATCCAGTAAGATGAGTTGCAAGTAATCATCCAAGCCCACCTTCTCTTTTTCTGGCTCCAGAAACTCCGAAGGTAATTTGTTGACCCAGTAGGCTGGAATAAGAACGCCGTCCATAGTTGAGGCTTCAATTTCTTTTCGTGGAACAAATGGACCATTTTGGAGGATACCAAAGTATAATGGATTCGCAGCTTTGATAAACAACATGATCTTTCTTTTCCATACATTGTAGTTCTCTTTATCAAATGCTGGAATCTTTATGTGTTAGGCAGAATACACAATATATAATCAAATAGATGTATGAGAATAACAATAAGAACACTGTTTATGAATAATAAACTGAATGGAATTAAAAACTCCTCTCTCAGTGATGTAAAATATCACAGAGAGCTGCTAGGTTACAAGAATGATAATTCACGTATTCGCATCCCTTTTAGGGTTAACCTATCTGTGTTTTTATAGTACACAGCTACGTACAATCTTCTAATTGATATTCCTATAAATCAGCTATACAATTAATATCAATCTAGAATTGCTTCTGTCTTCTGTTCCGTTTCCTTAGCCATCTCGATATCTCTTTGCTTCTTTCCATCTTCAAAGAATATCGCTTCTAGAATCTTCATTGACTTCACCGACAGCTGATAGAGTATATATTTATATATATTTTATAGGATTTTATTCTCATATTTTTAGTGTTTTATTAATAATTGGTTATTATTAATTAGAGTTTAATGTTTTATGACAGGAAATAAAGAATTCCAAAACTTGGAAGGAATTGGAGTTATTTGGACATAAAATACAAGGAAATTCGGATTTATTGGTATACACGCGCATACATCACTGTTTGGGCCATAACCGGAGTTCTAGACATCAGAATTGGACGATCTTACAGCCCCTGCGAAGATAACAGAATTATCTACAACCCAAGGGTGGTCCAGCATCAAGATTCTAACTAGAGCAGACCCGAAACAGGCCTGAAAGACAGATTACGAATTTGACATTCAGAATCCAATTTATTTTGGGAAATTACTTATATTTTCCTAGAGAGCATTAAAAACTCTTTTATATTAGGTTTATATACATCTTGTAGAGGGAAGACCAGAACATATTATAAAATAGAATTAGATATAGTCGTATTCTTGAGAGAGAAGGGAGAGAAACAACTTGAGAGAGAGATTGGGAGAAGGAGTGAAGGGATTCATCCGGATTTCGAAGGAACTTGTAAAGTTGTATTCTTCGTGCTTAAACTCTTATGCTCATGATTTGTGATATTAATTTATATATGTGTTATTCAATCATGAATAGTTAATCCCTTGATCCAAGGGTTGGGTAGTATTCATTGGCTTATTATGCTTGTTTGATAATATTGTGATTTTCTTGTGATTGCTAATTTGTCATTGAGGGCTTAACACAATTAGAGGAGTCGCGAACCTTTGATTGTATCTATAGGAATTATAACGAATCGGGAGATGAGTTATTATTCTAGTACATGATATGATAGACACAATTTAAGTATTAGATCGGGAGATTGATATGCGAATTGTGAAACTAATAATCCTTGGTTTTTAATAGTCTATGGTTGTGCTTTGTATGACCATGGGAGTGACATTCAAGGAATAATTGTAGGCACTATAATCTACCTTGGGAGAGGATTTTATAAATATAAGAAGGATTGTTTTTAGCAAACAAGAGACACAAATTAGACATTCATGATAGCCAATTGAAGAACCCTGATTCTTGGATTGTTTTCTCTCACATATATTATATAGGTTTTAACTGTTTACTAGTTAATTAGTAGATAGTCACACACCACTAAATTATTCTCCACACTTCTGAATTGTAAGAGGCAAAAGACTTGGAATTGGTATTGATATCAGTCCTTCCCTGCGAACGATACTCTAAAAATACACATCAACAAATTAGCGCCGCTGCCGGGGAAGGCTGAAATATCGATTTTGAGATAATTGTTTCTTGTAGTTTGGATTTTATCTCTGTACATAGTTTTTGTTTCCTTCTTTTGTATTTTTTTTTGTGTCTACAGGTTTCTTTGAAGTAGACTCCAGAAAGTTTTGAGTTGAAGAGACATGGACAACAGTTTTGGTTGGAATAACGCTCAAGAAATCTTTTGTAGTCAAGAACGATATCAAGATTTTAATTCTTATCAGGATTTCAATGCATATCAGGTGAACTCGTTCGATTGCTATGACTCATATTATGCCCCATTTCCTAGCAGTGATTTTTCATATTCTTTTGAAAATCAATACCATGATTCTTATGTATGCAATGGTGTTGATAAGAGTTTAAATCATTCTAATCCTTCTTTACTTTCTTTGGGACTTTTTAAACACTTTGATGACCCAACTTTTGAGATTGCTAATAAGAGTGATATGTCATGTGAAGTAGAATCAATAGGTTGGTATGAGGAGAATGCTAAAAGAAATAGTTTTATTATGGAAGTTCAACTTGTGATGCATAACGGTTGTCTTCAAGTTCCTCCTTGTGTCAATTTTCCAACGATCCATGATTTTTATTTTGCAGTTGATGAAAATTTTGTGTTTGATGAGTCTAGTTGTTTACTTGATACTTGTCCCATGCGTGAGAATGATAATTTGGATGCAATTGAAATTCTACCAAATTTAGAAAATATTGTTGAGCTTAATGAATTGGTAGACGAGATAAAAATTGATGAGTGTCCAATTATAAATGAGGAGGAGTTTAAGATTGATGAAATTGAAAATCTTGCTTTAAGATATAAGGATCCAATTTGGGAGGAGTTTATGAGCCGTACTTATGATGATTATTCTGACGACTTTTCTAGCTACTTTGATTTTTCCAAGTCTCTTGAACAGGTGAGGATCATAAAAAGTTTCTTATATTTTTATGGATCTAAGGTATATATGCACATCATGATTTTAATACTCATTCGTAGGTATGTGCATTTGTTTGCCTTTTCACCTCATTAGTTAAGTTACTTGTATGTATAAGTCGAGCTAACGACGTTAAAGAAGCGCTTCTTGGGAGGCAACCCAAGGCTATCATATTAGGTTTTAGTAGATTTTTTTTTACTCCCACAATTTGCCTTGACTTGTTTGTTTGTAGTGAAAAATTCGCAGAAATTTTTCTGGTTGACTTAGCTGTCTTGTGTTTGCGTTTCCCGGATTTCCAACAGTCGGATCGCCCTGAATTTTGGACAGTGACTTCCTTACTCCAGTATCTAAGTTCTGAACGGTGGAGATTGGATTTGGAGGTCCAAAAGTTCATTTATTAATGTCAGGGCAGAGATTATTGCACCACGGTGAGGATTAAGCTCCCCGTGGTAAGGCAACTTGGACTCGGTTTTTTGGCAAGGATCATGGACTTCATGCTTATGCATAGGGGAGTATTTCTTTCTTTCTTTTGTATTGTAAGATTATAGTTAGTGTGTCATTGAGGACATTGACCCATTTAAGTGTGGGGATGTGTTTTCAATAGTTGTATATAGAGTCATAAAATAAAAAAGTAAAAAAAAATCAAAAAATTTTAAAAAACCAAAAAGAATTCTAGCCTTGTGAAGATTGCTTGTTGTAAGTTGGCTTGATGCATCCTTACATGCTATAGTAATCTTGTGTTTTGGATGCTTTTGATTGAGAAGTGATATGCTATGTTCTTGTGCACACACATACATTAGCAAGTTGAAACTAGTAAACTTATTGAATCTGATAAGTAGTTAACAGGACATGAATATGTGCAAGATGATTTGGTTTGCATGCTTTGAGTACAAGTTGGTGCATTAGAGAGACATGTTACTTGGGATTGATTGTGTTCCATCACCGAGTGAGAATTTGAGCTTATATGCATATCTTTTGCATTTTACATTCGTTTGTTTGAGTGTCCACATGTTGTTTGCATTGCTAGCACTTGTTTGAGACCTTTCTGGAGATACATGACATTATTTGGTGATAAAATGATAAAGGCATTTAGGGATAACCTCATATTTCCTATATTACCACACCATTTATACATGATCAATTAGTTACCCCGTTGAGCTTAATCTTATTTTTTTCGGTGACACGCCACATTACTTGCCTAGACCTTTTTCTTGTATTGGCCTTACTTTAACTTGAACCCAAATTGTCAAAGGCTAGTAGAGTACTTGAGGGAGTAATAAGGTGTGCAAAATGGGGTGGGGGTTTATTGATGATCATTACTTTGGGAAAATATCGGGTTTGGTTGTTTACTTGTTAGTCGAGTTTCATAAGAATATTGGGGGGTCATTGTACTTGTTTATCTATTAGTTCCTTAGCTCTCGGAACTAAATAAAAAATTACAAAAACAGAAAAAAAAGAAAAAAAAAAAGAAAAAAAAAAGAAAAAAAAAATATTGATTATCTATATGAGAGCATAGCTATGTTTGTGACCCTTGGTTGTTCGACTAATCAAGTTAGTTGATGAGAGAAAATAAAAAAAATTCAAGTGTGGGGATATTCGAAAGGGAGTTGAGTGAATTATTATGGAGCTTACTAGCTTTTGACACTTCACCGTATTTGGCTTTACTTGACATACCTTGTCCCTAGCCCCGTTACAACCCGAATAAAGACCTTTTGATTATCATCATTGATGTAAGTTGTGTCAAAGTTAGATTGATACCAAGTGTGAATGCATGCTTATGACTTTGTTGGAATTGAGTGATACACCTACCCTTGTTCTTGAGTGAATATTCTTTGTGAGTGAAAGGTGAGTTATTACTTGTTTTTGCATATGAGATCCCAAGTTTTGACTCAATGGTGTATTCTTGTGGGCTTAGCATGATTACTAACATATTTTTGCACTTGACATGGACTTTTGAGGACTTATGCATATTTATTTGAGTAGACTATGTGAATACTTGCACTTTCAACACCAAGACATTGCATATTCACTTAAGTTGATGGAACATGAGAGGACTTGTATGTGTGGCGTTGCATTGGCTTACAATCTTTTACATGAGCTAGATGGATTTTGTGGGTTATCTTCTATAAACCCTCACGAGACCTTACTCGTCCACTAGGGCTACCTAGGCGTTTAAAGGGCTTGTTGCATATGCCAAATGCAACTGTGATCACCTACGGAAGTGGTATTAGTTAGTAGTTAATAGTTATGTTATATTAGTTTGCACGAGGACGTGCAAAGTACTAAGTGTGGGGATATTTGATAGAGTATATATTTATATATATTTTATAGGATTTTATTCTCATATTTATAGTGTTTTATGACAGGAAATAAAGAATTCCAAAACTTGGAAGGAATTGGAGTTATTTGGACATAAAATACAAGGAAATTCGGATTTATTGGTCTACACGCGCATACATCACTGTTTGGGCCATAACCGGAGTTCTAGACATCAGAATTGGACGATCTTACAGCCCCGCGAAGATAACAGAATTATCTACAACCCAAGGGTGGTCCAGCATCAAGATTCTAACTGGAGCAGACCCGAAACAGGCCTGAAAGACAGATTACGAATTTGACATTCAGAATCCAATTTATTTTGGGAAATTACTTATATTTTCCTAGAGAGCATTAAAAACTCTTTTATATTAGGTTTATATACATCTTGTAGAGGGAAGACCAGAACATATTATAAAATAGAATTAGATATAGTCGTATTCTTGAGAGAGAAGGGAGAGAAACAACTTGAGAGAGAGATTGGGAGAAGGAGTGAAGGGATTCATCCGGATTTCGAAGGAACTTGTAAAGTTGTATTCTTCGTGCTTAAACTCTTATGATCATGATTTGTGATATTAATTTATATATGTGTTATTCAATCATGAATAGTTAATCCCTTGATCCAAGGGTTGGGTAGTATTCATTGGCTTATTATGCTTGTTTGATAATATTGTGATTTTCTTGTGATTGCAAATTTGTCATTGAGGGCTTAACACAATTAGAGGAGTCGCGAACCTTTGATTGTATCTATAGGAATTATAATGAATCGGGAGATGAGTTATTATTCTAGTACATGATATTGTTGGGACGTATGATTAATGTTCTGCGTTTTACTATATGATTGATTATGAGTTCGAAAAGAAAACTTTACCTTAATCGCTACGATTCAGATCCACGTCTTCTACTGAATTCCTTGATTCTCTTCGAGCGAAGTGCGGCCTTCGATCTCCCAAAGTTTCCTCTCCTTAAAGCCTCGAAATCCCAAAACCCTAGCTCCTTGCGGCTGCCCTAGGTTTTTAATCTCGAATTCTGCTCTTTGCAGCTTTAGGAGAACAAGAATATATATAGGCTCCAGTAGGGATCATGGACAATTAGGTCGGGCCTCCCAATGACATTCTGGGTCAAGCCCAATGTCATTAAATATTAATTCTATCCACTAACGAATTAATATTTGCACTACCTTTCCTAATACCGTAATTATTTTATTATTAAGTTCGGCTCCTATATTATTTGCTTATTAAATTCCCCATGTTTAAGATATCGTATGTCCATTAATTAAATTAATTTCTGATAATTAATTTAATTAATATCTTTTTATCCTTGATCATCCACTCAACCTTATAATTATGCAAGAACAAATCTGCCTGCAGGACTAAAGCAAAATTATCTTTATGAGCTTTCAAGAGGACATCATCAACCCGAATATTATCAGGACATGGTTTCCTTATGTAATTAATATCCCACTCTGCATGCAATGTCATTGCTCAATACATAATATTATAATTAACAATTAATTACATCACATATGAATCAAAGCATGTGCATTGCATACAAGTGTCAATCACTACGCTTGGATTGAGAACCTAAGCATTAATAATATCATAGAATCTTAGTTCTTCTTTATTGTCAGAATAGAAGAACAATTCTAATATTTCGATCCTGTTCAATATACACAAAGTATACAAGTATTATTTAATAGTCAAGATAAACTATTCCCAAATAATACTTCAGTTATTCCAGTGGTTTGTCTAATTCCACTTAAACTGTGAACCCTTTTATATTATATATAGACACTGATAATTTAATCTTCTGTTATCCCATTTGATACTAAATTATCCACAATATATAATAAACAGAAAATGTAAAAATATGCAATCAAGATTCTCAATAAAATGGACAATGTTTATATACTACAAATGAATAGTTTAGTATAAAACCCAACAATCTCCCACTTATACTCAAGCTATTCTTTGAGTATATCAGTGTTTATTAATATAATCCGCTACCAGTTTAAATAACTATTCTGTGACCAGACATCTGACTCCTATCGCCTCCACGTGTTCTTCAAAAACCTTAGCTGGTAAACTCTTCGTGAAAGGATCAGCCCGGTTGTCCTTTGATGCTATATCAGTCACAATAATATCTCCTCACTTAACGAACTATCGTATGAGGTGATACTTACGCTCAATGTGTTTTGCTGCCTTATGTTCTCGTGGTTCCTTTGTATTTGCAACAACACCAGTATTATCACAATAAATTGTGATTTGCCGTGGCAAATTAGGAACTACATTCAAATCCAGCAGGAAATTCCGGAACCATATAGCCTCCTTGGCTGCCTCAGAGGCTTCCACATATTCAGCTTCCATGGTTGAGTCTGCGATGCATTTCTGCTTCACACTCCTCCATATTACAGCTCCACCTCCTAAAGTAAAAACACACCCCGAGGTTGACTTCCTCTTATCCCTATCTGTCTGGAAATCTGAATCGGTATATCCCACAGGAAACAAGTCTGAAGCCTTGTAAATTAACATATACTTCTTAGTCCTTCGCAGGTACTTAAGTATCGTTTTTACTGCACTCCAATATTCCTGACCTGGATTGGACTGATATCTACTGACCATGCCTACGGCAAAGCAAATATCAGGTCTCGTGCATAACATAACATACATTAAGCTTCCACATGCTGAAGCATAAGGAACTGCTTTCATGTTCTCTATCTCCTTAGGTGTCTTAGGACACTGCTCCTTTGATAGAGAGACTCCATGTCTAAAAGGTAAATTACCCTTCTTAGAGTCCTGCATGTTAAAACGAGCCAATACCTCATCAATGTACGGTTCTTGAGATAAAGCCAACGTTCTTTTCTTGCGATCTCTTATAACTTTGATCCCAAGAATGTATGCGGCTTCACCTAAGTCTTTCATTTCAAATTGTTTGAACAACCATGCCTTAATAGATGACAACATCTCTACATTGTTTCCAATGAGCAAAATGTCATCTACATATAGTACTAGAAAAACCACTGCATTTCCTTCACTTTTCCTATACACACATGCTTCGCTTGGACTCTGATCATAACCATTTGACTGGACGACCTGATCAAAACGAATGTTCCACTCCCTGGAAGCTTGTTTCAGTCCATAAATGGACTTCTTAAGCTTACACACTAGATGCTCTTGGCCCTCTTTGATGAATCCCTCTGGTTGCTGCATATGGATGTTTTCATCAAGACTTCCATTTAGGAAAGCTGTCTTGACATCCATTTGCCAAATCTCATAATCGAGATGAGCTGCTATAGATAAAAGAATCCGGATTGACTTAAGCATGACTACCGGAGAAAAGGTTTCCTCATAATCAATTCCTTGTTTCTGAGTATACCCTTTCGCAACAAGTCTTGCTTTCCAGGCTTTCACCTTTTTGTCAGATCCTCTTTTTCTTTTGTAGATCCACTTGCATCCAATGGGTTTTACACCATTGGGTGGTTCCACGAGATCCCATACTTCATTGGAATACATAGATTCCATCTCAGATTGCATAGCCTTTTGCCAAAGATCTGCATCCTTATCTTGCATTTCTTCTTCGTATGTCCTGGGATCCTCATCATGTTCACCAGAGACTAAGTCCGAAGACTCTCCCAAAAACATGAACCTCTCAGGTTGTTTAACAACCCTCCCACTACGACGAAGCATTGGTGTGGTATTAGTGATAGGTTGTTCATTTACTTGTGGTTGTTCTACTTGTACCGGTGGCATATTAGAATTATCTTGTCATCCCACTATTTCCTCTAAAACAACAGTACTCATGGGTTTGTGATTCATTCTATAGTCTTCCTCTAAGAATCTAGCATTGGTGCTTACAATGATATCCCGATCCTTAGGACTATAAAACAAATACCCTTTTGTTCCCTTGGGATAACCCACAAACAGCCTCACTTCTGTACGAGAATCTAACTTAGTCACGTTCTTGTTCAGCACATGTGCTGGACAACCCCAAATCCGAATGTGTTTCAAACTAGGTTTGGTACTAGTCCACAATTCTTTTGGAGTTTTTGGAACTGACTTAGAAGGTACCAAGTTTAGAAGATAAGCCGCTGTTTCTAGAGCATGCCCCCAAAACGACTTGGGTAAATTCGAATAACTCATCATCGATCTAACACTCTCTAAAAGAGTCCGGTTCCTTCTTTATGCTACACCATTCTGCTGAGGTGTGCCGGGTGCAGTCAACTGGGATGAAATCCCATGTTCTGATAAATATTCTCTAAATTCTCCAAGTAGGTATTCGCCCCCATGATCTGATCGTAGTGACTTGATACATTTTCCTGAATGTCGCTTCTCCGCACTTGCTTTGTACTCTTTGAATTTTTCAAAGCACTCAGACTTGCGGTGCAACAGATAAATGTATCCATATCTCGAATAATCATCAATGAAAGTGACAAAATATTCATACCCACCTCTCGCTTGGATATTCATAGGTCCACATAAATCAGTATGAACCAATTCTAACACATCTTTGGCTCTATTTCCTTTTGCCTTAAAAGGTCTACTGGTCATTTTTCCTTCCAAGCAACATTCACAGACTGGAAATGGCTCCACTGCCAACGAGCCTAAAGGCCCATCTACTACCAATCTTTGAATCCTCCTCAAGTTAATATGACCTAATCTCAAGTGCCAAAGATATGTTTGGTTCAATCCAGAAGGTTCCTTTCTTTTACTAGAGGTAGAAAATGTATTATTAATTTCACTTGGTTGCAGCATTGGTTCTATAGGATCAATAATATATAAATTGTCTTGCAATGTACCAGAACATATAACTCGTTTATTCATCATAATGGAAACATTACGATCCAAACAAACATTATAACCATCCATAGCAAGTTTAGAAACCGAAATTAAATTCCTTCTAAATGAAGGTACATAAAGACAATTATTCAAAACCAAGATCCTATCATAACCAAAAGATAAAGAAATAACTCCAACTGCAACTACTGCTACTTTCGTAGCATCTCCCATGAACACATATATCTCGCCATCTCTAAGCAGCCTGGTTTTCTGGAACCCCTGCATGGAATTACAAACATGATCAGTGGCTCCTGTGTGTACACACCAAGTGCTCGTAGACCTAGCCGCTATATATGTTTCCGTAACAAGAGAAAGAGACATACCAGCATTGTTCTTCTTAGAAAGAGGACAATCCTTTTTCCAGTGACCCGACTGCTTGCACTTGAAGCACTTGCCCTTAGGCTTCTTCACTGAATTCTGAACTCCCAATGGTTTCACAACTTTCTGTGTCTAAACCTTCTTCTTCTTCTTTCCTTTCGGCTTTGAAGAAGAAACTTTCTCAGCCACATTTACCTGAACATGCTGCTGAAATAATGATTCCGCTGCCTGAAGCTCTGTCAGAAGTTCTGCAAGACTATACAACTTCTTGTTCATGTTGTAATTCAAGCGAAACGGCTCAAAGCTTTTGGGCAAACTCATAAGTATGATATCGACCTGCGTTTCCGCATCAATATCAGCACCAAGGACCTCTAGTTCATTTATATGAGACATCATCAGAAGAACATGGTCCCTTACAGGTGTTTTTTCAGCCATCTGAGTGTTCATTAGAGACTTCATTGCTACTTGCCTAGCAGCCCTATTCCGATCTCCGAAAAGCTCCTTGAGATTATAGAGCATATCTGCAGCAGTGGTCATGGCCTGATGCTGATGTTGCAAAACACCCGACATTGCTGCCAGAATGTAACATCGCGACATCTCATCTGCCTTAGTCCACTTCTTAAAATACTCTTTTTCCTCATCCGGAGCATCGGCAGCAGGCTGTTCCGGTTTGGGTTCAATAGTACAAAATTTGAACTCTTCAGCAGTCAACACTATGTCCAAATTGCGTTTCCATTCAATATAGTTAGGTCCGGTAAGTTTGTTATCCTTAAGTATGGTGAAAAGTGGATTAAAGCCCATTCTATCCTGAGAATCATGCATATATAACACTTAATCAGAAAATTGCATATATCTTAAAACCTATTTGTTTCCTCTAACAATTAATTAAAATTAATGCACTAATATTTAAATTCCATAAATATCTGTTATGCCATGATGGGTGACATATATACCATTTAAATTTAAATATTACTTCGGTCCCACTACTAAATAATACGCCACGTTAGGGTGGACTATATATTATCTTTCATAGCTAAGTGTATACCATTATTTAGATCTTAAGTTGCCTTTAGTCAGACCCATCCGTTCGATGTATCAATGGATAAATCCCAGGTGTTTTCGGTGAAGTCACAGACGGACTCGCTTAAGAACACAACCCCTAAGACAGAAATATCCATTATCAACATCAATCAAGGAATGTCCAACTTTTTTCTCGAATTCTATGAAACTTGGTATGTCACGATGGGGTGAGCTTACCTTTCAATATTCGTGATTAACTTAAGAAGATTGTCCTAGTAATATCCTTAACACTACCCATACGTCATAAATCATACGCCACGATGGGTGACATATATCCAATTCATAATCGTCCTAGTGTTAAATTACATACAACCAATAATGGATGACCATGGGATCTAATATGAAATTAATTCCCTCTCCCACTTAGTATTTTACTTTGAGGATTTTTTTTTATATCTACATGCATCATCCTATGTTAATTCTTCGAGGTCCACATGTTATCATAATAACAAGACAAAGAACACATAACATAGAAGAACATGGCATGACGATCAACATAATTAAAGCATAGCATATAACCCTATGTCCATGTCGTTCTAGCATACTAAGGTTAGTATTGCATGGCATGATAATCACGTAAGGTTAGTATTATGTAAAAAATAATAAAACACATCCACTATTATGGCCCCAGAAAATTAGCTTCGAATTCTTTCGTTGAAAATTTCCCGAAATCTTCAGGAGCCCGTTTGGAGGCCTAAACAGCGTCAGAATGGGTCGAAAAATTGGGGAATTGTAATATCCGTGAATTTTATTATTTGATTAAATGATATATTTAATCTAAAATATTTATTGTGGAATATTGGAATATTATTAAATGATAATTATTGTGTGATTATGTGCTAAATGGTGAGTCGAAAGCCCCTTTCAAATATTTCGTCAATTGGAATTTTCTTCAAATCTGAGCCCCGTTTTGATAATTGAAGGGCCCCATTGGAATTTCGTACATTAATTATTATCTCTTCGTCTTTCGTATTCGAATCATTATCGGGAGAGATATTCGTATCATTTCATTCCTACCTATTTGATTCTGCAAGAATAATTCGTTTTGTTCAAAAAGGGGAAAAAATTGTTCCGAACCCTAATTGCTTAAGGGGACGGATATATCGTTTTATATCAGTATTTCATTTGTTATAGCCCCAGTATTCTTGAGCATTAGTTATATAATGATATGTATTGATTTGGATAATTATCAATCCTTGTAGATAATTATCTTCTCGTAAAACGTATTTTTAACCTAATTAGGGTTTTTAAACGATCCAGTGGATCTATAACGATCCAAAAGTGTTCCTTAGGGTATTATTTTTCCAAAAATATATAAACACGAATCGTACCTTATAACCTTCACAATCTGCATTGCGTATTATCAAAAAGTAAAAATTCCCGAAATGTGTTCTTCGTGTTCTTGATCTTAGATCCATTCGTTCGAGGTGTTATTGAAATCCAAATCTGAAGTTCTTGTACTCAAATTAAAGCTCTTGATCTCTAGTTTCAGAATCTTCCAACCTCATCATCATCTGGTAATTTTTCGATTTATTATGAATTTTTCAATAATCGAATTTAATTAGGGTTCTTGATTAATTTGGGGATTTTCATTCTGTTGATTCTCCGTTCAATTGGTTGCTTCTAACATGTTCCTAGGGTTCTAATTAGCAAGAATCCATGCTTTAATTTCATGTTTAAGTTCAATTTAGTCGGGTTTGATTTTCGGGTTTTGACCCGAATTCTTCTTTTGCTTCGTTCGTTCTTGTTGTTGATCTGACATTGATTATGATATGGGGCTTTGATTGTATGAGTTATAAGCTTCATTTTGGTATATTAATCTTTGAGTTTCATGTAGAATTAAAGTAGATCGGGTTTCCGGCCGAAGTCGTCGCCGGCGAATTCTTTGAACGAATTCTGGGCACGATTCCGGCATGGGACAGATGTGTTTGTATGTGGGTTATGTTTGTCTTGAAAAAGCGAACAAAAGCCCTATGGTTTGGTTTGGTTTTGATCGGAAATGGCGAAGTCCGGCCACCGGACGCCGGCCGGATTCTGGAAAACCCAGATTCCGGCGGGTTGTTCTTGGTGACTCGGATTTGTTCTTCCCGACACGTTTACCCGATTTTTCGACCCGGTTTCAATCTTCAAAACCCTAATTCATTTTCTAAAAACTGTTTTTGGATTTTATTTTTAAAAATTAATTCGAAAATAGTTTAAAAACTTTAAAAATTCATATTTTTATTTTAAAAATATATTTTAATATCAGAAAAATTCTGATAAATTATATTTATTATTTTAAATCCGAAAATTGATTAAACTTAATTATTTTAATTATTTTTAATTAATAATTAATTTATTAATTAATTGGTTAATTCTTTTAATCAATTAATTCTTAAAAATTAATTATTAATTAGATTTAATTAATTAAAAATTCAGTTTAATTATTTTCAAGCCTATTTATTTATTTAAAAATAGTTGGAGTATTTAAAGAGTGTCAATTAATTTTATTAATTGATTTATTTGCATTTAAATGTTTATATTGGATTTAAAAATCCGATTTTCGATTTAAAAATTTGTAATAACTTATTAAAAATTCAAATAAGTTTCGTATGATGTTTTAAAAATGTTTATAAGTGCTATATGGTTCATATTAATTGTGTGTTGTGTTCTATAGTCTGTATATGCCCGTACTAGGGCAAATATCTGAGTTTTAAATATCGTAAATTATACCGGACGTCCGATACGTAACCGGTTACTTGTTTAAATGCGATTATTGATTGAATAAGTGTCGAGAGTAGAACGAGAATAGTTAGACTTATTGTGATGAGTTGTTTAATTATAGAATCGAGTTCCCGGAGCAAGGGAAAGGGAAAAGTAGAGTGAGCAGAGTCGATCCGACAGCAGCTTAGACCAGACAAGTATCTGTGCCTTTACTTGAGATAAAATTTATTATTGTCTTGATTACTTGAATACCGTTATCCCCAGAACAATTCAAATTATCAATCCTTTAACCGCATTTGGACAACTGATTCCATTTCCTTAGAGATTCTTGATTCTTTGATTTGATCTGCATCGGAAACCCTTATTTCCAATTCACTTGATTATTGTTTACCACCTATTGTTATTGTTTATCATCCTTTGATTATCATTGACAACCATTGATTATTTGACTTCCATCTTGACTATTGATTACGGTCATTGATTATCGACTACCAATATTGATTCCCTTATTGAATGAGTACACTATACCATTGAAATTACTCCATGATTATTTCTCGATCTTCATTTGATACTGAACAGTTGAAGCTCTTTTGCAATTACTATACATTCAGTTTATCTTATTGAGCATGTTATTGTTTATACCCTATTATAGATTTGGCATGTGTTTTTAAAAATGGACCAGTAATTGGTCGGGCCATATTTATGGTCAGAATAACTTAAGGCCCAAATTGGCCTGGGATCCAGTAGAGGACTATGTCATGAGCTAGTCCGGGGTTGATGCGTGGCTGGCCAGCAACACAACCTTTGATTTGAATAAAATGTATAAGCCAAATTCTAATTCTTTTCTTCAATTGTTATTGATACAAAGCATGTGTTAGCTAAATATTGTTGATTCTGATATCATAAATTCATATCCTTACAACTGTGAAAGAAATGATTCATTGATGTTTGCTGAGCAATTTTGGCTCACTCTTGCTTGTTGTTTTCTAACCCTATTCCAGTGAAGCGAGAGTATGAGTCGGCATAGCGTGACCGATAGTTCACCAGCAGCCAGGAGAGCCCCTCGAGTCATTGTCATTGGCAGGGTAGTTGTTGTTTTGCTTTTCTAGATTAGATGTCTAGATTTGAACTTTGGTTGTGATGTAATAACACTGATAAAACTGGTATTGTATTAATAAAAGATTGTAGTAGCTTATGTTCATTGCCATAATCTGGATGCGGTCTTGGTCAAGGGGTATTTGTGTCTTTATATATATTATGCATGTGTTAAATAGTATTCCGTTGGTCGGATGACTCCTCAAATCTGTACCCCGGGTTTGGAGGGCGTCACAGTTGGTATCAGAGCAACAGGTTATGGCATTTGAAACAAGTTAGGACTTAGGGTCCAGGATAACATAGAGAGTTAGGAGTTCATGTAAGGATATTAGGAGGTCAACTAGGGATATTATGCGTAGTGATTAAATGTGGTTATAATTGCAGCCCCCTAGTTCTAGTTCAGACTCAGACCCTTCCGAGGATACGATAGCAGAGATACCTACACCCGTTGAGAGAGCAGGACCGTCTCAGCCAGTGCGATATCAGCCTAGGCATCAGGACCCAGTGGTCAGGAGAGATCAGATACCTTGTCCTATTCCACTCCGACAAGTAGCCCCAGCACCAGTGTCTCAGGCATCAGTTTGTGGGCCTTTGTATCAGTTATGTGAGCCACCAGTTCCACACCATGTGTATCAGAGGGTGAGTAGAGAGAAGGAGTACCTTTATGGACAGGTTATGGAGATGGGTAGGGTTCGTTCGATCGAAGCAGCCGCTGTCAGAGAGAGAGACAGACTTAGAGATCAGATGAGAGACATTCAGATGAGGTTTAGGGTTACGAGGACCTTGGTTGAGACTCGATTGCACGGATTAGCTTCTAGTCGAGAGGGAGAGACAGTAGCAGGGATCAGACAGATTTTGGATTATGCGATGAGTGAGATTGCAGAGATTTCAGGACCCCCGTTATGGCCGGCATGAGCAGGTGATCTGTGAGCAGGTATTAGTAGCAGACAGATGTGACGTGGATGTATGGTCTCTAGATAGTTAGTATATAGATGCATATTGTAGAATCAGCAGTGCACCGGGCTTATAGGAACGCCTCGGGTTGTTGTTGCATTTTTGTTGTATTGCTGGTCGGCAGTTGTGGTTCAGCCATGATGTATATTTTCTTTTGAAGCGTTCTACGCTTGTACTAACTCTATCTATATATATATATGATAAACCTCTTTTATAGAACTGTATTTATTCCCCTGTCATTCATTTTCAGCATCATAACTGTTATTCTACGTGTTGCAACGAGTGTATCCATACATCATTGAGAAGATCTGTAAACCTTCGAGATATCAATTGTGATCCTTCCTTCTCTTATATGGACTGTTTGATTAAGCCAATTATTGTTTATTCATCAGCGATATGGCTCATAGACGACAAACCCATTCGACTGATACCTCTGACCAAGAGGGTCAACAAAATACACCTCCCACGGGCCGCATGGACCCGATGGTAATCCAGTTGTTAAATACTCTTACTCAACAGACTGCCGCATTAGCACAACAGCAACGAGCATTTCAGCAACAGCTCTTAGAACAGCAGCAACAACATCAGCAACATCAGCATCAGCAGCATCAACAACAGCACCAGCAAGCAGCACCGGCGGTTACGTTCAAATCTTTCCAGGCAGCAAAACCTCCAGAATTTAAAGGATCAGCAGACCCTGTAGAGGCAAAGGCATGGTTGAAAGAGATGGAAAAGGCTTTTGCCTTGATAGAGGTGACAGAAGATAAGAAGACGGAGTATGCAAGCTATTTTCTGAAGAATGAGGCCAGTTATTGGTGGGAAACGAGTAGGGCTATGGAGCCCGAGGGATTGATTACGTGGGCAAGATTTACAGAGTTGTTTTTGGAAAGGTATTTTCTGGACTATATGAGAGATCAGATGGAATTAAAGTTTTTGGAATTAAAGCAGGGAAGCATGACAGTGCCCCAATATGAAACAAGGTTTACAGAGTTGTCAAGGTTTGTTCCAACCTATGTGGATACGGAAAAGAAGAAGGCCAAGAGGTTCCAGCAGGGACTGAGGTCTTGGATTCATAGTAAGTTAGCTGTGTTGGAGTTGGACACCTATGCAGCGGTGGTCCAAAAGGCAATGATTGCGGAGACAGAGAGTGATTCTTACATGAAAGAGAGGGAGAACAAGAAAAGGAAAGCAGGGATACCCGATAAGGGACAGCAGCAGGGAAGTTTTCAAGGGCAAGCAAATAAGAAACTGGGATTTCAGCACGGAAGGAATACGAGTTTTAGGAAACCAGATACCGGAAGCGTAGGATAAGATAACCGTCTACTAACTGGCAGTCAGCAGGGACTTTCTAGACCCCCACTACCAGAATGCAAGACATGCGGGAAGCGACATCTAGGGATATGCCATCGATTGAATGTCACATGCTTTAAATGCAATCAGAAGGGACATTATTCCCGGGATTGCAAGATGGGCATTGTGTGTCATCGGTGTAAGAAACCAGGTCACATGATTAAGGACTGCAGAGCACCAGCAACTGTGAACAATATGATTCGGGCAATTGAAGCACCCCCAGTTGTTAACGTCCAGCCGTTAGCCAGGACCTACAATATGTCAATGGGAGAAGCAGTGAGAGATTCCGACGTGGTGGCAGGTACACTTCTAGTAAATTCTATTCCTGCACAAGTGTTAATAGATTCGGGAGCGACGAAGTCTTTTATTTCTGAAACGTTTGCTCGTAGATTGAATTGCGTAATGAAACCTTTAAGTGGAATGTTGACTATAGAGATAGCTAATCAGGATCGTATCGCAGTCAGTTCATATTATCCTCGTTGTGAGATAGAGATTTTGGGAAATCGTTTTTATGTTGACTTGTTACCTTTTAAGTTAGGTGAATTTGATGTGATATTAGGGATGGATTGGTTGACTGAGTATGATGCAAGTATTGATTGTAAGAATAAGAGGGTTACTTTGG
Organism: Heracleum sosnowskyi; assembly: GCA_030848705.1. Lineage (NCBI taxonomy): Eukaryota > Viridiplantae > Streptophyta > Magnoliopsida > Apiales > Apiaceae > Heracleum > Heracleum sosnowskyi. Next base: position 53,725,957 of record CM061238.1, on the reverse strand, counting down.
TTACCCTGGAAAAGAAAGAAATAATATTTAGAGGAGAGAAACAAAGAAAGAGGTTCCTGACAATGATTCAGGCTAAGAGGTTATTAAGGCAAGGTTGTGAGGCGTATTTAGCTTATGTGATAGATATAGATAAGGAAGTTTCTAAGTTAGAAAATATTCCAGTCGTAAATGAGTTTCCAGATGTTTTTCCGGAAGAATTACCAGGTTTACCTCCCGATAGAGAGATTGAATTTGCGATAGACTTAGTACCAGGCGCGGAGCCAGTATCTAAGGCCTCTTACAGAATGGCACCAGTGGAGATGAAGGAATTGGCTGATCAACTGCAAGATTTGCTAGAAAAAGGAATTATTAGACCCAGCGTTTCACCGTGGGGAGCACCAGTACTGTTTGTCAAGAAAAAGGATGGAAGCATGAGATTGTGTATAGACTATCGGGAGTTGAACAAGCTGACCATTAAGAACAAGTATCCGTTACCTCGAATAGATGATCTGTTTGACCAGCTGAAAGGAGCGGTACATTTTTCAAAGATTGACCTACGGTCAGGATATCACCAATTGAAGATTAGACCAGACGACATACCGAAGACAGCCTTTCGAACAAGGTATGGGCACTATGAATTCTTAGTAATGGCGTTTGGACTAACGAATGCACCCGCAGCTTTTATGGATCTAATGAACAGGATTTTCAAGAGATATTTAGACAAGTTTGTAGTGGTATTCATCGACGACATCTTGATATACTCAAGGACAGAAGAAGAGCATGCAGACCAATTGCGAATTGTGTTAGAAACGTTGAGACAAGAAAGACTATACGCGAAGTTTTCCAAGTGTGAATTCTGGTTGAAAGAAGTTCATTTCTTAGGACACGTGGTGAGCAGCGAAGGCATCAAAGTGGACCCAGCAAAGATAGAGGCAGTGAAAGATTGGGAGAGACCAAGAACACCGACTGAAGTCAGAAGTTTCTTGGGATTAGCCGGATACTACCGGAGATTTGTGCAAGATTTTGCGAAGATAGCTACTCCAATGACCAAGCTGACAAGGAAAAGCGAGCGATTCGTATGGAACGATAAATGCGAAGAAGGCTTCCAAGAGTTAAAGAAAAGACTAACTACGGCACCGGTATTGATGCTACCAGACGATCAAGGTCATTTCGTAATCTATAGTGATGCGTCGTACAAAGGATTGGGATGCGTACTTATGCAACATGACAAGGTGATTGCTTATGCGTCAAGACAGTTGAGACCTCACGAACAGAAGTACCCTACACACGATTTAGAGTTAGCAGCTATTGTGTTTGCTTTGAAGATATGGAGACACTACTTGTATGGAGAGAGATGTGAAATTTACACCGATCACAAAAGTTTGAAGTATATCTTTACTCAGAAAGAGCTGAACATGAGGCAACGAAGATGGTTAGAACTAATCAAGGACTACGACGTTTCTATCAACTATCATCCCGGCAAGGCAAATGTGGTAGCAGATGCATTGAGCAGAAAAGAGAGATTGAATACACTGACGATGACCAAAGAGTTGTACAAGGAATTTGAGAAGTTAGAAATCGAAGTAATTAATCCGAAGGACGCGACGGAAATGATTTATACCATGACGTTTCAACCTGAATTGTTGGAGAAGATACAGAAGTGCCAAGAGCGAGTTATGAATGATGATGTGAGTAAAATGACAGGTGAGGAAATATGTAGCCAACCGGACGACAAAGGGATCTTGAGATTTGCTTCTCGGATATGGATACCTAACGTAACGGAACTGAAAAGTGAGATTTTGCACGAAGCACATAACTCAAAGTATTCAATTCATCCAGGGAGTACGAAGATGTATCGAGATCTTAAGACAAACATTTGGTGGCCAGATATGAAGAGAGAGATTGCGGAATGGGTAAGTAAATGCTTTACGTGTCAAAGAGTTAAGGCGGAACATCAGAGGCCAAGTGGATTACTTCAACCATTGGAAATTCCCGAATGGAAGTGGGAACACATTGCGATGGACTTTGTAGTAGGATTGCCTAGAACAAAAGCTAACCATGATGCCATCTGGGTTATCGTGGATCGATTGACGAAATCTGCGCATTTTCTTCCGATTAACGAGAGATTCTCGCTAGATAAGTTAGTTCATATTTATATAAAAGAAATCGTAGTACGACATGGAGTTCCAGTATCGATAGTGTCTGATAGAGACCCTCGATTCAATTCAAGATTTTGGAGGAGTTTTCAAGAGTGTTTGGGCACCGAGTTGAGAATGAGTACGGCTTATCATCCGCAGACGGACGGTCAAAGCGAAAGGACAATTCAGACTATTGAAGATATGCTTAGGACATGTGCACTTGACTTTGAAGGCAGTTGGGACGATCATCTACCCTTGGTGGAATTTTCATATAATAATAGTTTTCATGTGAGCATCGGAATGCCACCTTACAAAGCTTTGTATGGACGAAAGTGTCGATCTCCAGTATATTGGGAAGAAGTTGGTGAACGGAAAATGATAGGACCAGAACTAGTGCAACGAACAAAGGAAGTGGTTCAATTGATTCAGAGAAGATTGATAACAGCTCAAGACCGACAGAAAAAGTATGCGGATCTAGCCAGAAAGGATGTGGGATTCGAAGAAGGAGAGCAGGTGTTACTAAAGGTTTCACCATGGAAATGATTAGTTAGGTTTGGAAAGAAAGGGAAGTTGAGTCCGAGATATGTTGGGCCGTTTGAGATTTTGAAGAAGGTGGGCGAGGTAGCTTACGAGTTGGCATTGCCACCCCATATGCAGCACGTTCATAATGTATTTCATGTATCTATGCTTAAGAGGTATCGACCAGATTCGAATCATGTAATAGAGTATGAACCCATAGAGGTCCAGGCAGATTTATCATATGTAGAACGACCGATTCAGATATTGGATCGTAAGGAGAAAGTACTAAGGAATAAGACAGTAGCGTTAGTGAGAGTTTTGTGGAGGAATCCTAAAGTAGAAGAGTCTACCTGGGAGTTAGAGAGTGAGATGTTAGAGAAGTATCCCCAGTTGTTTCCTTGATCTGATTCTGAGGACAGAATCCTATTAAGGGGGGAAGGATGTAATATCCGTGAATTTTATTATTTGATTAAATGATATATTTAATCTAAAATATTTATTGTGGAATATTGGAATATTATTAAATGATAATTATTGTGTGATTATGTGCTAAATGGTGAGTCGAAAGCCCCTTTCAAATATTTCGTCATTTGGAATTTTCTTCAAATCTGAGCCCCGTTTTGATAATTTAAGGGCCCCATTGGAATTTCGTACATTAATTATTATCTCTTCGTCTTTCGTATTCGAATCATTATCGGGAGAGATATTCGTATCATTTCATTCCTACCTATTTGATTTTGCAAGAATAATTCGTTTTGTTCAAAAAGGGGAAAAAATTGTTCCGAACCCTAATTGCTTAAGGGGACGGATATATCGTTTTATATCAGTATTTCATTTGTTATAGCCCCAGTATTCTTGAGCATTAGTTATATAATGATATGTATTGATTTGGATAATTATCAATCCTTGTAGATAATTATCTTCTCGTAAAACGTATTTTAACCTAATTAGGGTTTTTAAACGATCCAGTGGATCTATAACGATCCAAAAGTGTTCCTTAGGGTATTATTTTTCCAAAAATATATAAAGACGAATCGTACCTTATAACCTTCATAATCTGCATTGCGTATTATCAAAAAGTAAAAATTCCCGAAATGTGTTCTTCGTGTTCTTGAGCTTAGATCCATTCGTTCGAGGTGTTATTGAAATCCAAATCTGAAGTTCTTGTACTCAAATTAAAGCTCTTGATCTCTAGTTTCAGAATCTTCCAACCTCATCATCATCTGGTAATTTTTCGATTTATTATGAATTTTTCAATATTCGAATTTAATTAGGGTTCTTGATTAATTTGGGGATTTTCATTCTGTTGATTCTCCGTTCAATTGGTTGCTTCTAACATGTTCCTAGGGTTCTAATTAGCAAGAATCCATGCTTTAATTTCATGTTTAAGTTCAATTTAGTCGGGTTTGATTTTCGGGTTTTGACCCGAATTCTTCTTTTGCTTCGTTCGTTCTTGTTGTTGATCTGACATTGATTATGATATGGGGCTTTGATTGTATGAGTTATAAGCTTCATTTTGGTATATTAATCTTTGAGTTTCATGTAGAATTAAAGTAGATCGGGTTTCCGGCCGAAGTCGTCGCCGACGAATTCTTTGAACGAATTCTGGGCACGATTCCGGCATGGGACAGATGTGTTTGTATGTGGGTTATGTTTGTCTTGAAAAAGCGAACAAAAGCCCTATGGTTTGGTTTTGTTTTGATCGGAAATGGCGAAGTCCGGCCACCGGACGCCGGCCGGATTCTGGAAAACCCAGATTCCGGCGGGTTGTTCTTGGTGACCCGGATTTGTTCTTCCCGACCCGTTTACCCGATTTTTCGACCCGGTTTCAATCTTCAAAACCCTAATTCATTTTCTAAAAACTGTTTTTGGATTTTATTTTTAAAAATTAATTCGAAAATAGTTTAAAAACTTTAAAAATTCATATTTTTATTTTAAAAATATATTTTAATATCAGAAAAATTCTGATAAATTATATTTATTATTTTAAATCCGAAAATTGATTAAACTTAATTATTTTAATTATTTTTAATTAATAATTAATTTATTAATTAATTGGTTAATTCTTTTAATCAATTAATTCTTAAAAATTAATTATTAATTAGATTTAATTAATTAAAAATTCAGTTTAATTATTTTCAAGCCTATTTATTTATTTAAAAATAGTTGGAGTATTTAAAGAGTGTCAATTAATTTTATTAATTGATTTATTTGCATTTAAATGTTTATATTGGATTTAAAAATCCGATTTTCGATTTAAAAATTTGTAATAACTTATTAAAAATTCAAATAAGTTTCGTATGATGTTTTAAAAATGTTTATAAGTGCTATATGGTTCATATTAATTGTGTGTTATGTTCTATAGTCTGTATATGCCCGTACTAGGGCAAATATCTGAGTTTTAAATATCGTAAATTATACCGGACGTCCGATACGTAACCGGTTACTTGTTTAAATGTGATTATTGATTGAATAAGTGTCGAGAGTAGAACGAGAATAGTTAGACTTATTGTGATGAGTTGTTTAATTATAGAATCGAGTTCCCGGAGCAAGGGAAAGGGAAAAGTAGAGTGAGCAGAGTCGATCCGACAGCAGCTTAGACCAGGCAAGTATTTGTGCCTTTACTTGAGATAAAATTTATTATTGTCTTGATTACTTGAATACCGTTATCCCCAGAACAATTCAAATTATCAATCCTTTAACCGCATTTGGACAACTGATTCCATTTCCTTAGAGATTCTTGATTCTTTGATTTGATCTGCATCGGAAACCCTTATTTCCAATTCACTTGATTATTGTTTACCACCTATTGTTATTGTTTATCATCCTTTGATTATCATTGACAACCATTGATTATTTGACTTCCATCTTGACTATTGATTACGGTCATTGATTATCGACTACCAATATTGATTCCCTTATTGAATGAGTACACTGTACCATTGAAATTACTCCATGATTATTTCTCGATCTTCATTTGATACTGAACAGTTGAAGCTCTTTTGCAATTACTATACATTCAGTTTATCTTATTGAGCATGTTATTGTTTATACCCTATTATAGATTTGGCATGTGTTTTTAAAAATGGACCAGTAATTGGTCGGGCCATATTTATGGTCAGAATAACTTAAGGCCCAAATTGGCCTGGGATCCAGTAGAGGACTATGTCATGAGCTAGTCCGGGGTTGATGCGTGGCTGGCCAGCAGCACAACCTTTGATTTGAATAAAATGTATAAGCCAAATTCTAATTCTTTTCTTCAATTGTTATTGATACAAAGCATGTGTTAGCTAAATATTGTTGATTCTGATATCATAAATTCATATCCTTACAACTGTGATAGAAATGATTCATTGATGTTTGCTGAGCAATTTTGGCTCACTCTTGCTTGTTGTTTTCTAACCCTATTCCAGTGAAGCGAGAGTATGAGTCGGCATAGCGTGACCGATAGTTCACCAGCAGCCAGGAGAGCCCCTCGAGTCATTGTCATTGGCAGGGTAGTTGTTGTTTTGCTTTTCTAGATTAGATGTCTAGATTTGAACTTTGGTTGTGATGTAATAACTCTGATAAAACTGGTATTGTATTAATAAAAGATTGTAGTAGCTTGTGTTCATTGCCATAATCTGGATGCGGTCTTGGTCAAGGGGTATTTGTGTCTTTATATATATTATGCATGTGTTAAATAGTATTCCGTTGGTCGGATGACTCCTCAAATCTGTACCCCGGGTTTGGAGGGCGTCACAAGAATGGTTCTTTATATTCATTCCAGCCTGTTCGTCTCGTTCTGCCGTTTCCGAAAAGTGCTTATTCGCCCAAATCGGACATCGTATGCAAAATCTGCAGCCAAAAGAGCGAAGCTCCCACGAAAATAGTATGGCGCAGCGGAAGAACCCTGTTTCTCGTATCTCCGATGTTTAAACGATTACATACAACATAATACAGCAAAACAAACCTATTCTATTACATACATCTGATCATAATCTTAACTATAACGATAAACCCTCGTGATTTACAACAATCAAACATCCACGATAAACCACGTGGGATCCAATCACATAATCAAATGAAACATGACCATAATAGTGGATTACAACCTGCATCACAGAATCAATACAAGCAACCACCATATACATGCATATATAATTACGACATGGACATCATATCATAAAACGCAGAACTGCATAACCAGGCTCTGGTGCCAATTGTTGGGACGTATGATTACTGTTCTGCGTTTTACTATATGATTGATTATGAGTTCGAAAAGAAAACTTTACCTTAATCGCTACGATTCAGATCCACGTCTTCTACTGAATTCCTTGATTCCCTTCGAGCGAGGTGTGGCCTTCGATCTCCCAAAGTTTCCTCTCCTTAAAGCCTCGAAATCCCAAAACCCTAGCTCCTTGCGGCTGCCCTAGGTTTTTAATCTCGAATTCTGCTCTTTGCAGCTTTAGGAGAACAAGAATATATATAGGCTCCAGTAGGGATCATGGACAATTAGGTCGGGCCTCCCAATGACATTCTGGGTCAAGCCCAATGTCATTAAATATTAATTCTATCCACTAACGAATTAATATTTGCACTACCTTTCCTAATACCGTAATTATTTTATTATTAAATTCGGCTCCTATATTATTTGCTTATTAAATTCCCCATGTTTAAGATATCGTATGTCCATTAATTAAATTAATTTCTGATAATTAATTTAATTAATATCTTTTTATCCTTGATCATCCACTCAACCTTAAAATTATGCAAGAACAAATCTGCCTGCAGGACTAAAGCAAAATTATCTTTATGAGCTTTCAAGAGGACATCATCAACCCGAATATTATCAGGACATGGTTTCCTTATGTAATTAATATCCCACTCTGCATGCAATGTCATTGCTCAATACATAATATTATAATTAACAATTAATTACATCACATATGAATCAAAGCATGTGCATTGCATACAAGTGTCAATCACTACACTTGGATTGAGAACCTAAGCATTAATAATATCATAGAATCTTAGTTCTTCTTTATTGTCAGAATAGAAGAACAATTCTAATATTTCGATCCTGTTCAATATACACAAAGTATACAAGTATTATTTAATAGTAAAGATAAACTATTCCCAAATAATACTTCAGTTATTCCAGTGGTTTGTCTAATTCCACTTAAACTGTGAACCCTTTTATATTATATATAGACACTGATAATTTAATCTTCTGTTATCCCATTTGATACTAAATTATCCACAATATATAATAAACAGACAATGTAAAAATATGCAATCAAGATTCTCAATAAAATGGACAATGTTTATATACTACAAATGAATAGTTTAGTATAAAACCCAACATATATGATAGACACAATTTAAGTATTAGATCGGGAGATTGATATGCGAATTGTGAAACTAATAATCCTTGGTTTTTAATAGTCTATGGTTGTGCTTTGTATGACCATGGGAGTGACATTCAAGGAATAATTGTAGGCACTATAATCTACCTTGGGAGAGGATTTTATAAATATAAGAAGGATTGTTTTTAGCAAACAAGAGACACAAATTAGACATTCATGATAGCCAATTGAAGAACCCTGATTCTTGGATTGTTTTCTCTCACATATATTATATAGGTTTTAACTGTTTACTAGTTAATTAGTAGATAGTCACACACCACTAAATTATTCTCCACACTTCTGAATTGTAAGAGGCAAAAGACTTGGAATTGGTATTGATATCAGTCCTTCCCTGCGAACGATACTCTAAAAATACACATCAACAACAGCTAAGTAAACTCTGACCATCAGACTTTAACAAACTCTGACTGGTCCTCCAGCTAAACTCTGATAGTTTCCTGGTACTTTAAACATTGATAAACAAACATCAGCAATTATATCTAACAATCTCCCCCAACTTGTTCATACTAAAATGTACAAGTTAACAGATAATTGATGATGTCAAAACATATAACAAATGCAGTGTTTATAAAATCACAGAGTTTATATTTAATTTAGAACAGAAAACTTTAAAAACTTACAGACTCCATTTACTTAATTTCTTCAATATCAGGTACAGTCCTGATGTAGTCCATAAGCAGTCTTCTCTCAGCTCTCTCTAGCTCAGCTACCATTATCTTCTTTAGCTCTTTCAACTCTGGATCACTCTCTACAGTTTGATAAATAGCAGCCCTTAGAGCATAGATGTTGTTCTTCCTCATATCATTTCCTAGCTTTATTATGAAGGATTTATCTGATTCCAGATTAAATTCCAACACTTTTATACCAAGATCTGTTCTGAGTCTTGCACTGTTCCTTTGCATCTCAACAAGCTTTCCACTGTAATCTCTGTACTTTGGTATGTAAGCACCAACAGTCTTTAGGCCACAAAGAGCTCTAGCTTTCACCATTCTGCTTCTTAATACCTCAGATGCTTGATGAGTTCTTTGATTCTTTACTTTCAGTATATACAGTACATACTCCAGCTCTTCTTTCATCTTTAATCCAATATCAGCTTCACCAACTCTGTATACTCTGCCATCAGCCTTGAAGTATAACAGAAAATCCTTTTTCAGTCCTTTATGATGAATTAACTGAACCGACTCTAAATTATCAAGATTTTCCTGAGTCACACCAACACCTGGTTCAGCTAATGAAGTTTGATCCATAGGACTATTGTTTACTCTCTTTTCTCTATGAGATCCTAAACCAGATCTATCTCTTGATTCTTTACCCATGATGGTTTTGCTTTGAAGAAAATTGACATTTCCAGGAATCAGAGTTTGTTGAGCCATGACTGGTTTAGCAAAAGTTCTTTGAAGTTCAGAAGAGAGTTTAGTCTGTACAACTTGAGTAGTATCAGTGGTTGTCACAGCTTCCATTGTTTGAACAACTTGAGCATTGTCAGAGGTTGTTTGAGCTTTCTTTATTAACTGATTTTCTTCCACAAGCTTTCCTTTGCCTTTATCAAGCTTAGTTTCTACAGCCCTCTTTGCTTGTTGTAAACTCTGTTGAGAGTCTACATTTTCTTTAATGATAATTCCTTTTTCTTTAGGCCTTGTAATCTTCACAATTTTCTTCAACTTCCCAGACTTTAGATTCTTTACATGCTCTTCAGCTAGCATCAATTCTTCAGCTTGAATATCTTCTATGGTTGCATCAGCACCATGTTCTTCTAGAAATAGTTGAGCTGCAATCTCTTCATCGGTTATTGGTTGAGAAGAATGCAATAAGCTTCTAGATCTTGAAGAAGATTGAGCAACAGTGTTTATCCTCTCAGAGTTTGTAGCAACAAAGTTTGATCTTAGCTTTCCTTGCTGTAGAGTAGATTTAGATTTGAACTCTTTTCCTTTTTCACCACCATCAGTAGAATCATCCTGTCTACTCAGAGTTTGAGACTTCTTGCATTTGTCTTCAAGTACTCTCTCCCCCTTTTTGACATCATCTGGAATCAATACTGATGTGAGAAATTCAAGTGAAGCAGCAATGGAATCAAGCTTGTCAGACATTACAGTCTGATTGTCTTCAACTTTGGTCAGTCTGTTCTTGAGAACTTCTTGATCTTTGACCAGAGTAAGCAGCATAGATTTATCTTGCTTCAGAGACACATCTCTAACAACCACATCATTTCTCAACCCAGTAACTGACTTCTGAGTTTCATCAAAGCGATTGTGAAGAGACTTGACTTGAACAATTGTTGCCTTTAGATGTGTAAGAAGTTCTGGATTTGTAATTGATGCAGCAGATTTTGTTACAAAGTCAGCAGCCCTTTGATCAGTGAATATGCAATCTCTGTTTGACCACTTTGAAAAGTACATATTCTGAAAGTGAAGTTCAGTGGCATGCTGAGTTGAACCTCCAACATCAGTTTCCTTTAGATTTGGTTGAGCAGAAAGTCTTTGAGAAGATGAATCAGCTTGATCATCAGACTTTGCATCAGACTCAGCACTTGAAGAATGTAAACTATTCTCAGCCAATGTTTCTGGAGCATCTTCATTTGCGAGCTTCTCAAAGTTTATATTTTCTTGAACATTTTCTTCTTGTACAGCCTCAGCAACAGGCTCTGCAGTAGCTTCAATAACAATCTCTGCATTTGCTTCAAAATTATTTTCTACAGTTTCTTCAAGATCAGTTTTTGCAGCTACAGCCTTTGATGTCTGATCAAACTCTTCACCTTTTTCAAGTACCTGGTGATTAACAGAGAGAATCTCTGTATGAGTAGCTAAGGACTCATCAAGTATGACTGTGGGTTGATCAGCTGCCACATCCTCTGTTTCATTAATATTACCATACTCTTCTAGAGTTGCAGAGGGATGTGCTTCAACATTGTCTTCAATATCCATCTCCAATATGGGTTCAAGAAAATCATCATTAACAACATCATTATCATCAGTGTTTGCTCTGGCTTCTTCATGCACAGTAGCATTTGCAGAATGATCTTCAATCATTCTGTTCAGGATCAGTTTTTGCAGCTACAGCCTTTGCTTCAACTGTTCAGGATGAGTTTTCAACACAAAGCATTTGCACCCAAAAATATGAAAATATTTCAGGTTTGGTTTCTTATTCTTCACCATCTCATATGGTGTTTTCCCATGCCTGTTGATTAGTGTAGCATTTTGAGTAAAACAAGCAGTTTGAACAGCTTCTGCCCAGAAATAAGTTGGCAATTTTACTTCATCAAGCATTGTTCTGGCAGCTTCGATTAAAGTTCTGTTCTTCCTTTCTACTACACCATTTTGCTGTGGAGTCCCTGGTGCAGAAAATTTTTGCTTCACTCCTCTTTTCTTGCAAAATTCTTCCATTGTTGTATTTCTGAATTCAGTACCATTATCACTCCTGATAATTTTCACTTTATACTGTGATCCTTTGTCCAGTAGTTTTACATGTTCCATAAGAATTAAGGCAGTTTCATCCTTCTTTGCTAGAAAGTATACCCAAGTGTATCTAGTATACTCATCAACAATGACTAGAGCATATTTCTTTCTTCCAAGAGACATTATATTCACTGGACCAAATAGATCAACATGAAGCAGATGATAAGGATCCACAACTGAAGATTCAGATTTACTCTTGAAAGATGACTTCCTTTGCTTGGCCTTTTGACAGGAATCACACAGACCATCTAAGCTGAGTATTGATTTTGGAAGTCCCCTTACAAGATCTTTTCGAATTAGCTCATTGATGTTGTTCAAGTTCAGATGAGAGAGTTCTTATGCCATTTCCAACTCTCTTCATTAGACATTTTTGCAGACAGACACACAGTTTTTCCTTCAGAGTTTGTTACCAAACTTGCTTCATAAATATTATTCCATCTGTGTCCAACTAGAACAACTTTCCCTGTAGATTTGCTGATAACCTCACAGTATTCAGGTTGAAAATCTACATGATAACCTCTGTCACAGATTTGACTCACAGATAGCAAGTCATGCTTGAGTCCTGGAACTAGAGCTACATTTGTGATGATGACACTTCCAAGATTGATATTGCCATATCCCAGAGTACGTCCTATGTTGCCATCTCCATAGGAAACTTTTGGGCCAGCTTTCTCCTCATAATCTGATAGCAAGGCTTTATTTCCAGTCATGTGCCCTGAACATCCACTGTCCAAGACTAGGGTGCTTTCCCTTATGCCCTGCAATCACAAACAATTACAAAGAGTTAGATCTAAGGATCCAGACTTTCTTGGATCCTTTGGCTTTCTTAACATTGTTAGCTTTTGCAGCGGAATTCTTATCAACATAGTTTAAGCTAACAGTATCAGAGTTTACACTTGCAGAATCAACTTTAACCCATTTCAAATTTGGCTTCAACTCATAATAGTTGTGATAGATGGCATGATAATTCTTGCAAGTATAAATAGAATGCCAAGTACTCCCACAGTGAGTGCATAAAGTCTGTGGTCTAACCCTAACATAATCATTCTTAACTCAAGACTTGGAGGGTAAAGAATTAATATCTTTGTTTTTCTTGCAGAAACTTGCAAGATGGTTAGAACTACCACAATTATGACATGTTTTTCTTGGAGCATCAGTGATAGGCAAATGATTATTGCTTTTATTAATGCCTACCTTTCCATTTCTATTCTTCCTGGACACTTTCTGTTTTTCAACAGACTTTACCTCTTTGAGCTTATATTTGAATTGTTTCTCTGTCATTAAACCAACATTAACCTGTTTAACACAAGTTTTTACTGGTTTTTGCTCAACAGTTTCTTTTTCAAGTACAGAGTTTAGCTTACTGGATTCAGGAACAAATTTCATAGGTGGAAGATGTGTTCTAACTTTAACCTTATCTTTAAACCTAAGTTCATCTTTCTCACAGTAACATAACCCTACTGAGTCTGTTTGAAACACCTGATGTGTGTCCTTACCAGAGTTTGTCCAGGTTTTAATTACCTTTCTTTCTTTTTCCAAATCAGATTCTAGTTGCCTTAATTTCTTAAGCAACTCATGTTCAACATAAACAGCATCATCTCTTTCCTTTTGAACCTGTTGCATGTTAACAAGTTCTTCTTCAAGAAATTTATTTCTCTCTTTAAGCTTTAGATTCTCAGATTTAATTCTCTCATTTTCTAAAGTCTGATCTCTATAACTAACATGTATGCTTTTAAGATAAATTCTCAATTCAGATATATTATCAATATCATAAGCATAAGTTGTTAGAGGTACCTTGTTTTCAGATGAATCAGATTCATCTTGGACAGTTGCCATGAGAGCAAAGTTGACATCCTCATCTGAATCTGAAGTGTCTACCCAGTCTTTTCCTTTAGTGATGAGTGCTTTTTTAGATTTTCCTTTCTTGCACTCTGGAGCATAGTGACCCATCTCTTTACACTTGTAGCACTGGATCTCAGACTTGTCTTTCTTTCCAGATTTGATATCCCTTCTTTCAGACTTTCTGAAATTCTTCCTTTTAGAGTTTGAATCTCTCCTTGAGAATCTCTTTCCTTTCTTGAAGTTCGTGAAACCCATCTTTTTGAAAGTCTTCACCATCAAAGCAGCCATTTGCATCATTTGTTCTTCATCATCCTCGGATTCAGAAGATTCATCAGTGTTTGAGTCATCATCAGAGTTTGATGACTCACTTTCAGATTTTATGACCAAAGCCTTTCCCTTAGCTTTCTTCTTTGATGTTTCTTTCTTAAGAGGTTTTCCTTCAACTTTGAGAACAACAGATTTTGTCTTCTTTCCAGATCTTTTGTTTCTTTGCTCTATCTCAAGTTCATGAGTTTTAAGCAAACCATAGATTTCATCGAGATCTGTTTCTGCAAGATCATAATTATCTCTTATTGTCGTTGCCTTCAAATCCCATCTTTCAGGTAGAGATAGAAGGAATTTGAGATTCGACTCTTCAAGTTCATATTCTTTATCAACAAGAGATAAATCATTCAACAGTTACAGAATTTGTCATATGTCTCAGTCAAAGTTTCATCAGGTCTCGAATCAAAGTGTTCATACTCCTGTGTAAGAATAGTCTTCCTGTTCTTCTTTATAGCACTTGTTCCTTGACATTTGACTTCTAAAGCATCCCAAATTTCTTTGGCAGTTTTGCAACCAATAACTCTGTTAGACATAACATTATCTAAAGCACTATGGAGAAGATGTCTAACCTTTGCATCCTTTGCAATTGATGAGATGTCTTCAGGAGTCAAATCTTTCTTTTCTTTTGGAACACTCTTTTGTTCTTGACCAGCAACAACTGGAGACAGTTTTGTTGGCATATGAGGACCATCATTGATTCTATCAAGATATTCTGGATCCGTGGCTTCCAGAAACATGGTCATCTTCACCTTCCATATTGGATACTCCACTGGTCTGAGAATTGGAACCCTAATCGTCTCATATCGACTCACAGAAGTTGGTTGAACCTTCTCAGATTTAGAACCTGCTTGACTATTTTCAGCCATGATTATAACTTGTGTTTGGATCAAAAACTGTATATATTAAACAGCCTTGGCTCTGATACCAATTGTTAGGCCGAATACACAATATATAATCAAATAGATGTATGAGAATAACAATAAGAACACTGTTTATGAATAATAAACAGAATGGAATTAAAAACTCCTCTCTCAGTGATGTAAAATATCACAGAGAGCTGCAAGGTTACAAGAATGATAATTCACGTATTCGCATCCCTTTTAGGGTTAACCTATCTGTGTTTTTATAGTACACAACTACGTACAATCTTCTAATTGATATTCCTATAAATCAGCTATACAATTAATATCAATCTAGAATTGCTTCTGTCTTCTGTTCCGTTTCCTTAGCCATCTCGATATCTCTTTGCTTCTTTCCATCTTCAAAAAATATCGCTTCTAGAATCTTCATTGACTTCACTGACAGCTAAGTAAACTCTGACCATGACTTGAACACAAGTAGACACACGAGTAATTCTCACAAAATAAATGTTTTATTTATTTTGCAATGGGTTGCTACAACTTCAAGAAAATGTTTGTTTTCTTGAGCTTCGGTTTCTCGAGTGATTACAGAGAATGAATTGAGAGATAGACTAAGTAGGCTAAACCTATCACTTTCAATCACGGGTCTTGTGAAGCTGCTGTCATTTTCAAGTGGCAACTTCTTACAATTTGCCTGCCCGTGATTCTTTCCTAAATTGCTATACAGACAGCTTATCAATACATAGCAAAGCAATCTAGAAACATTCTATTTTAAGCTAACACAATTCAGTAGACGTAGATTTGTTGTGACGCCCTCCCAATCTGGGGTCATGATTGGGGGAGTCACTACAACCTCTATACTTATAAACCTGTGAATAATAATATAAACATGCAGACGCGACCCCAACTTTAACCTGGATCTTTAACAGGTAATGGTATGAAACAAGCATCAACTATCTACTTCATTTTATTACATAATAAAAGTCTCAAAAGTTATTACAACCGTGCCTCAAAATCACTACGTTCCCTATTACAAAACACCTTCTACAAGTCTTCATCACCTGCCCGAGCTGGCATCCCAAAAATAACCCTATATGAAGACTTCCTAGCTGACTGAAAAGAGCGTACCATCTTCTCTTTTAACTATGGGTTAGAACAGGGGAAAGAATGAGCCAAATGCTCAGCAAGTAATAATATATCCAAATAGTTAACCACTGTGAAACAGTTTCCAATATCAATATGTATGTCATGGGTATAGCAGAATCCATGTCAAGGGATTATCAGAACAATGAAATGAATATACAATTTCAAAGGGTAAACCAATTTCCTTATAAAAATATATGATTTCAAGAAAATCAATAAGTAATTTGGAGATTTTTCACAACGCACCGGACAATACGGGTGATCAGCCACGTAAAGTCCCCATACCGGACACACAGTCCCTCTGGTCCTTGTATTGGGTCCCAATAGGCACACATTGGACTTTAGACTAGTCCATCCCTAGTCCATTTATTATAATAAAAAAAAATGCTGGGCCGGCGTCACTCGGCCTCTTACGCCTCCAATCTTAGAAATCCGTGGAAACCATAAATCGGAATTTAAACGAATCCAAACTTTGAAACTTCCTTTCTTTTAAAATATTTCTTATGAAAGAAATCCTTTGTAAATCATTGGATGTGTGTTTGTATAGTACCCAAGAGAAGGTTCATGTATTCTCAATTTCAAGTAAGTATGTGATTCATAGGTACAAGTTCAAATCTGATGCAATAGCATCTCAGGTTAAAATGTAAGTATAATCAAAGGATAATGATAAGGTCTGAAGAAAAGTTTAAGCAAGATATGGTTCACAATACATTGTGTTGTGTCTATAATGTTTGTATATAAAAGAGTCTTTTGGGAATTGGATAAGTTCAATCTGATCAATCTGGATTTCTATCAATGGGAAATCAAGAAGTAAATGTCATAGGTATGTTTTGGATATGTACTAAAATGTGAGTTCTGGTATATTCACCTTTGGGTGTAAAGGTTCAAAGAAAGAACTAAACATAGTATGGTGTATGAACCAACAAGGTCTATGAACAGAAATAAGGATTTCTAAATGAACATGATATGTTTTCAGGATTAAAAGGGTATATAAACAAGATAGCAATTCATATATGTCAAAATGAAAGAATGGAATTTAGAAGCGAAAGCAAGTCAGAATTACTTGCCTTAAGTAGCTAATAAGTAGCTAAAAAGAGTAATCAGATTCACTAGTTCTCCACCTTTGTCTTGCCTTTATTTCTAGGCTCTACTTCTTTGGATTCTTAAGTAGCTTTTATAACAAACCGTACTCACTGAATTTCTGCCTTCGCCTTGCCTTTATCTCTATGTTCCACGTCTCGCAACTCTACAAAAGAGTATATACTATTTCAGAATGATCCTCTCAAAATTCTAATCCTTATTCTAAACTACCACACGTTCCCTAAACGCGTAAACACATAATATTTATATCACTTATAATCTCTTATCCATATGATAAGCACAAAACTCACATAAGCGCACATTGCCATTCAAGTTCACATAATATACTCCTTTAATATATATATGTATATAATCTAACTTTCAAATCATACCACACTTGGTTATCCCTTTAAATCAACTTGACCAATGCTAACCATATCCTTAACACCTTTACAAGCAATGTTTTCATCTCAAAAAGCTGAAAAATCTGCTGCGCATGCCTTACCAAAACATTTATCATAAATCCAAAAATAATCAAACAAATACCACATTTGACAGGTTATTTACTGAATACTAATCCAACTTAGCATAAAAGTGTCAACTTCAGAACAATTCATTTAGATTAAAAACGAACTGTTTAAAGTAGGCACTGAAGCGCAGAAAATTCCTGCTGCACAACTTTACTAAAACATTTTTCATAAATCCAAAACTAATCCAATAAATACCATATTTGACAGGATACTTCCTGAATACTAATACAAATCAGAATAAACATTCCAACTTCAAAACATTTTATTTAGACTAAAAACGAACAGATTAAAGTACGTACTTAAGCACAGAAAAATCCCTGCTGCGCAACTTTTAGTAAAACAAGCATAACGTTTTATTCGTTAACTCTATCGATACAAGGTTTGCGCGTGCACAAACTAGACTCCAATGAGAACAGTTTCATCCTAGACTTTCTGTCTAAAACAGGCAGAAACCATTCGTAAATAACCAAAACAGAACAGGTAGTTTCTGGAAATCCAACATGCTGTTCATCTATTCAAAATCAAACACAAACAAAATCCCTACTACAACCAATCATCCAATATCAAAACTAAAACTCCTCCTTAGCTGAAAAGGTTTTACAAATTAAACTCATGTCCTCAAGAAATTACTAAAAATCTATACATGCAATTACCAAATACCACAATTAACTAATCAACAATCCATATACTTTGAATTCAACAAAATCCCCAAATCAAAACCTCCAACTTAAAATCAAATATCAACATATAAAATCCAAAATTCTCTAAACTTAACACAATAATTAACATGCAATCACTATAAACTTGAGATATAATCAATCATCAACACCAAAAAGTTTCAAACCAATTTTACAAAAGGGGGAAATCAAAAATACATACATGCTTTTCGATTTCTCAACATGCAATCCAAATTACATCTAAATATAGCTATTAATATACAAATTGGTCTCAAGAACATTATCATCGTCCCCGTCGGCTCGCCGGAGCTCATTGCCGATGGCGGCATGGTTTGGAGGTGCCCAGAATTCGGGTTTCCTTCACAAACCTCACCAATTAGCAATTTAAAACAAGCAAATAATCACGGAATCATCACAAAACAATATTTCGGTAATGAATTAAGATCAAATCACCAAAACCCCTTGCATGCAAAACTGATACACACACATATACACACGGCCATACACACACACACAACCACGATCGTATATGTATGTATATATATATATATATATATATATATATATATAACAATCAATTGTGTGAAGAGAAAAGAAGAGAGAGATGAAGATTTTTACAGATAATGAGAATAGCCGAGAGAGAACAGCAAAAGGGAGAGAACAGATGTGTCGACCAAATTAAGAAAAGGGGGAGAATGCTGGGCTTGAGGGTTTTATAACCCCCAAGGGCAAAACAGTAACTTCACAATTAAAAATCTGATTTTTAATAAAAGAAAACCAATATAATGCCTTTCTAAAATTCGAAATAAAATGAAGATAATATCTAAAAATCAAAATTTTATTTTTAAAACAGAGAATACGAATTTACAAGCTCACTTATATTTTTAAAATATTTTTATGATCAAAATTGAATTAGATATGAATTTTCAAAGTTTTGATCACATAAATGACATTTAACTCATAAAATCAGTTTTAAATCCTTAACCCCAAAAATAAATTCCTCCTCTAATTTTAGAAAATAATAGAATATAAAATAAATGTTGTGAAAAAGATTTCATAATAAAATGAATCTCTGATGATTTTATAAAATTCCCGGAAGGTCAAAAAGAACTAATTTTTAATAAGAAATTCATATAAAATGCAATTAAAAGCATACACATATATTTTAATCCATACCATTCAACAAGTAAACATCTAATCATCACATTTTCAAATATCCACCTTTCACACAATATTCACATATCATAGATCTCAAATATTATTAAATATTAATATTGTACAAGCGTTTTTCTGAGTCGTTATAACCTTCCACCCTTAAAAAGATTCTGTCCCCAGAATCTAACCTTATGAAAACAGATGTGGATATTTTTCCAGCATCTCGCTCTCAAGTTCCCAAGTCGATTCTTCAACTTTGGGATTCCTCCACAAAACCTTAACTAACTTAACAGTCTTATTCCTTAATTTCCTATCCATACGATCCTGAATTTCTACAGGTTGTTCTTACATAAGATAAATCTGGCTCAATCTCAATAGGCTCATATTCGATCACGTGATTTGTATCAGGATTAAATCTCTTAAGCATCGATACATGAAAAACGTTATGAATGTGCTCCATGTGTGGTGGTAACGCTAGCTCATATGCAACTTTTTCCAATACATCTCAGTATCTCAAACGGTCCTACATATCTCGGGATAAGTTTCCCTTTCTTGCCGAATCTCGTAACTCCTTTCCATGGCGACACTTTTAGCAACACTTGGTCTCCTTCTTCAAAGCTTAGATCCTTCCTGTCTTGGTCAGCGTACTTCCGTTGTCTGTCTTGTGCCGTAACTAGTCTTTTTCGAATGATTTTAATCTTTTCCTTCGTTTGTTGTACTAGCTCGGGTCCCAAAACTTTTCGTTCTCCCATTTTTTCCAATACAAAGGTGACCTATATTTCCTTCCATACAATGCTTCATACGGGGGCATTCCAATACTTGCGTGATAGCTTTTGCGGTAAAAGAATTCCACTAATGGTAAATGATCACCTCAATTGCTTTCAAAATCCATCGCACAAATTCTAAATATATCTTCGATTATCTGGATAGTCTATTCACTATGACTATATGTTTAAGGACGATAAACGGTACACATATTTAACTTGGTTTCTGAGCATGTCAAAAACTTTCTTCCAAATCTTGAATTAAATTGAGGGTCTTGGTAAGATTCGATTGATACTTGGACCTCATGCTTTACTACTATCTCTTACAGATAAAACGAATTTATCCAATGAATGTTTCTCGTTGATGGAAAAAGGAAATGTACCGACTTGGCATCATGAGATGTTCCTATTTCAACTCGGGAATTTCTACTGGTTGTAATTATCCGCTAGGTCTTTGATGTTCAGTTTTAAATCTCTGACAGGTAAAACACTTAATCACTCATCTAGTAATATCTCTTTCATATATGTCCACCAAGATTTTCTTTTAAGCCTTGTTACATCTTCGTACTTCTGGGATGGATTGAATACTTCGAATTCACGTGCATCATTTAGTATTTCATTCTTTAACCATGTCACATTGGGTATCCAATTTCTAGAGAAAAACCTAAAAATTCCTTTATCATCCTTTTGACTCCTTATACTTTCTCCTGTAAAGTTACTCATGCTATCGTTCATCACTTCTGCTTGACAGTTTTCTACTTTTCTCTAGCAGCTCAAGTTGAAAAGTCATTGTATATATGTTTATCATCTCCGTCGCTTGATCTGAAATACGAACCTCGATTCCTACTTTCTCAAATTCCTTGATCAGTCCTAACCATTTCCTCTACCTTATGTATACAGCTCCTTTTTGGTGAAAATATATTTCAAATGCTTATGATCCAAATAGATTTCATACTTTTCTTCATACAGGTAGGCCTCCAAATCAATGCGAAGACTATTGTGGCTAATTCTCAGTCATGTGTCGGGTGTTTCCACTCGTGGTTCTTCAGCTGTCTAGAAACATATACAGTCTTCTCAACATGTTAAATCAGTCTTGATTCTTAACACAAAGTTGTGTTCTCAATTTAGTTGTTGATTGTCCTAAGGTACATGAGTCATCATTTCCGGTAAAAATGAATCTATTTTACCATTATGGCTCGACTAAAGAGTTCCGTTCCTCTAGCAATTTAAATACTTCCTTTTCCATTTATCTTAACTCTTGGATGCTTTCTAGTAAGCTTGGTTAATGGTGTGGCTATCTTGGTATAATCCTTGAAAAACCTTCGATAATCTCCATCCAATCTCATAAAACTTCTAACTTTTGTAGGTGTCTTAGGCCTTACTCAATTCATTACCGTTTCAACCTTAGCTGGGTCCACTTGGATTCCTTCTCTACTAATTACCTGTCCTAGTAATTGTAATTCTTTCAACCAAAACTCGCACTTAGAAAACTTTACGCACAATCTCTTTTTTTTCTTAAAATTTCTAGGGTTATTCTCAAATGATCTGTATGCTCTTCTTCCATCTTTGAATACCTTAAGATGTCGTTTATGAAAACAATTTCAAACTTATCCAAATATTTCTTAAAATTTCTATTCATCATGTTCATAAAAGTGGTAGTTGAATTCATCAAACCGAACTCCATCACTAAGAACTCATAGTGTCTATATACATCATGTTCAAAACATCGTCTAAGGAATATCTTCGAGTTTTTTTTTAAATGACAGTAACCAAATCATAAATAAATTTTGAAAAGCACAATGTGTTCTTTAACTAGTCAGATCATCAATCCTTGACCATGGGTATTTGTTCTTAATGGTCAACTTGGAGCACCCAATAGGAATACACTAGACCTTATAACTCCCTTTTTCCTAAGATCTTGCAATTGAATTGCTAACTCTTTCATTTCTACTTATGCCATTCTATACGGAGCCGTCGAAACTGGTTTTGTCCCGGGTGCTAAGTCTTCAACAAATCTACTTCCCTGACGGGAGGTAAACCTAAAAGATTGTCAAGTAATACAATTTGAAATTCGTTAGCTACTAGAATCTTCTCTATCCAAGGTGTTTATTTCCTAACATTTACCTCGTATGACGATAAGCTTTTCAACCTTGACACAATAATCCTTTACCTATTTGATAGTTAGATACCTCTTCGTCTGCTTTCGGCCTCAGATAACAACTTTTACATTATCTAGGGCTCGAAATTTCCATTTTCTTCATACTCTGTTAACCAATCCATTCTTAGAGTTTACATCAGATTTCTATTATATCAATCTCACAGTGAGGACAAGCTAGATTAATCGATATATGCTCCTGAGTAGCTATTCATGTAGTCAAAACTTTACTTAACCGTTGCGTTTTACAGTCCAACTTACGAGCAAATTCTCTGAAAATAAAATACTTTGTGGCTTCGAATCCGTTAACACTTTGGCACTTATGTAGCTAATATGAAACGTATCCGCAACCACATCCTTGTTCTTTACTGTATCACTCATGGTTATATTGAGGATTCTTGTCCTTGGTTACTTAGTGTGTAATGGTCATGTTACCCTTAACATATTGCTTACTGGGTCTAGTGCTTGTAATCTCTTAAGGAACGTCATACCTTCCTACACTTGTTACACGTAACTCTTGCCTTCAGTTTATGGCTCTCCTTGGCATAGTGTCCTGTCTGAGTACACTTGTAACGTACCATATTGATCTTATTACAAACTCCCAGTTGATTCTTTCTACAAGTTCTATATTCTGGTATCGGAGGTTTCGGAGGTCTTGGTTAATCCATATTTTATGGACGGTTCCCTTGCTTATCATTTCCAGTTTCTGGTCTTCAAAATCCAACATTCCTATTTGACTGAAACTCAGGCCTTATATTGAAATGGTTCTAAAAGTTCCCTATTTGTTGGTTTCCTTCCGGTGTCTCTGGCTTCCCTTTTTTTTTTCTTTTCTAGCTTCTTCTATTTGTGATCAATCACTTTATTTCTTACTTCAACATGATTAGTATTCGTATATCCTTGTTACCTTCTCCTTATCCATACCAAACTCTCGGTAATAATAAACCTTAACATCGTGTTGTAAGTCTAATGAGTAATTTACTCGACATCCAATCCCTCCTTTTAAAACAATTTCCCATTTTTGATCAAAACAGTTTCCCGTCAATATAAGTACAGCTTGACACTCATAATACCGTCATTCGCCTTTGAAATTTCAAATCGCTGATACCTCTAAGAGTTTCCGACAGAATGAATCAATAGATATGAAGGTGTCAATATATATGGATATATGACAAGTATGTTTAGTAAGAATTTCTGGTAAAAAGAATCAAACTAAGAGATCAAAATGATCATCGAACTTTATCAGGTTGCATTTGTCAATTTAAACTACAAGGTACAGAAGGTGGCCAACCTTTAGTACTTCCATGACAAACACCACTGGTGGCGTCCCACCAGACTTCTATCACCCAGATAGAAAGTCCCTGAATCCCCTATATAGGTCATCTCAGTTACAACAAGGAGTATCAAAAATTTAAGAGGAACATATGAAAAGTTTAAGAGTTTCAAAAGTTTATGTTATATATATATATATTATATATATATATATATATATATATATATATATATAATATTGGATCAATTAGCCTCTGAACAATAGAGGTATTTCGTAAAGAATAAAATAATAGAAATGAAAAATTGAATATTTTAAAAAGGTAAATTGAATAAAATCAATGGCTAGTTATGAACCGACTTATCCTTACATCGAACGTATGGAGATAATCATGCCTTGTCTCATATAGATGGTCCTTAGGGGAGTTAATTTCTAGTTTGAGGTTATAGGTATGTCCCGATAGTAAATCAACTGTACGTAATCTTGAATAAAGAAAGAATCTACACTTAGGCCACTTCTCTGGGAAAATGTCCCTATCGCGGGGGAAAATCGTTATTATATCGTAAAGAATCTATCTAAGTGTTTCTAGACGTTATCTTGGGGATTCTACTCTCGCTCAACTCTAACCACACTTGATACGACACCTGGCGTGGTGTTTCCTATTGCTTCCGCGGTGCAGCCGAAGTTGCAGATGAAATTCTGTAAAGTACATAAGGATCTACATGTGATGTCTCCCAAACTGGTAGTCTGACTCTCCGATTGATTCCTCCAGCTTCGAATTAGTTTCCTCGTCCGTAACCCGATCTTCAGATGGTTCCAGCGTATACTCTCTCGATATGTCAGAATACTATATAACATGAAAGTGCGTAACTTAAGCTAATATTTCTGTAGAAAATTCAGCATGACCTATTCGTAAAATGGACTATGCCCTGTTTAAAAAATATCTCAAATACTAACTCAATCATCCACACATAATCCATAATCCATTCAATATTCCATCCATCTCTAATCCCTTTCATTTTATACGAAAAATAAATAAATTTGCCTTGACTTGCAGCTATACCATCAGAAAAGAAATTTACCCAAAGGGTAATGGAAATCTCCACTTGGCCGGGTGCATGCACTGATACTGATATTGACGACTCTGACTTGGGAAAAGGAATCTCAAATGAAGGTTAATCTCTCGAAATAGCCATTATCTGCAACAACACAATAATAAACCAAGAAGATACTAAAACGGTAAAGGGTTATCTTAATTCTACTAATACTCATCCTAAAGGTAACCTACATCTACAAATCCTATCTTACCTATGAAGCTTAAGTCCTACGTCTCACCTTAAATTCTCTCATTATTGTTACACCTAATCCTGGCTTGTTTCATTGACCAAAAACTGACCGCTCTGATACCAACCTGTGACGCCCTCCCAATCTGGGGTCATGATTGGGGGAGTCACTACAACCTCTATACTTATAAACCTGTGAATAATAATATAAACATGCAGACGCGACCCCAACTTTAACCTGGATCTTTAACAGGTAATGGTATGAAACAAGCATCAACTATCTAATTCATTTTATTACATAATAAAAGTCTCAAAAGTTATTACAACCGTGCCTCAAAATCACTACGTTCCCTATTACAAAACACCTTCTACAAGTCTTCATCACCTGCCCGAGCTGGCATCCCAAAAATAACCCTATAGGAAGACTTCCTAGCTGACTGAAAAGAGCGTACCATCTTCTCTTTTAACTATGGGTTAGAACAGGGGAAAGAATGAGCCAAATGCTCAGCAAGTAATAATATATCCAAATAGTTAACCATTGTGAAACAGTTTCCAATATCAATATGTATGTCATGGGTATAGCAGAATCCATATCAAGGGATTATCAGAACAATGAAATGAATATACAATTTCAAAGGGTAAACCAATTTCCTTATAAAAATATATGATTTAAAGAAAAGCAATAAGTAATTTGGAGATTTTTCACAACGCACTGGACAATACGGGTGATCAGCCACGTAAAGTCCCCATACCGGACACACAGTCCCTCTGGTCCTTGTATTGGGTCCCAATAGGCACACATTGGCCTTTAAAGTAGTCCATCCCTAGTCCATTTATTATAATAAAAAAATAATGCTGGGCCGGCGTCACTCGGCCTCTTACGCCTCCAATCTTAGGAATCCGTGGAAACCATAAATCGGAATTTAAACGAATCCAAACTTTGAAACTTCCTTTCTTTTAAAATATTTCTTATGAAAGAAATCCTTTGTAAATCATTGGATGTGTGTTTGTATAGTACCCAAGAGAAGGTTCATGTATTCTCAATTTCAAGTAAGTATGTGATTCATAGGTACAAGTTCAAATCTGATGCAATAGCATCTCAGGTTAAAATGTAAGTATAATCAAAGGATAATGATAAGGTCTGAAGAAAAGTTTAAGCAAGATATGGTTCACAATACATTGTGTTGTGTCTATAATGTTTGTATATAAAAGAGTCTTTTGGGAATTGGATAAGTTCAATCTGATCAATCTGGATTTCTATCAATGGGAAATCAAGAAGTAAATGTCATAGGTATGTTTTGGATATGTACTAAAATGTGAGTTCTGGTATATTCACCTTTGGGTGTAAAGGTTCAAAGAAAGAACTAAACATAGTATGGTGTATGAACCAACAAGGTCTATGAACAGAAATAAGGATTTCTAAATGAACATGATATGTTTTCAGGATTAAAAGGGTATATAAACAAGATAGCAATTCATATATGTCAAAATGAAAGAATGGAATTTAGAAGCGAAAGCAAGTCAGAATTACTTGCCTTAAGTAGCTAATAAGTAGCTAAAAAGAGTAATCAGATTCACTAGTTCTCCACCTTTGTCTTGCCTTTATTTCTAGGCTCTACTTCTTTGGATTCTTAAGTAGCTTTTATAACAAACCGTACTCACTGAATTTCTGCCTTCGCCTTGCCTTTATCTCTATGTTCCACGTCTCGCAACTCTACAAAAGAGTATATACTATTTCAGAATGATCCTCTCAAAATTCTAATCCTTATTCTAAACTACCACACGTTCCCTAAACGCGTAAACACATAATATTTATATCACTTATAATCTCTTATCCATATGATAAGCACAAAACTCACATAAGCGCACATTGCCATTCAAGTTCACATAATATACTCCTTTAATATATATATGTATATAATCTAACTTTCAAATCATACCACACTTGGTTATCCCTTTAAATCAACTTGACCAATGCTAACCATATCCTTAACACCTTTACAAGCAATGTTTTCATCTCAAAAAGCTGAAAAATCTGCTGCGCATGCCTTACCAAAACATTTATCATAAATCCAAAAATAATCAAACAAATACCACATTTGACAGGTTATTTACTGAATACTAATCCAACTTAGCATAAAAGTGTCAACTTCAGAACAATTCATTTAGATTAAAAACGAACTGTTTAAAGTAGGCACTGAAGCGCAGAAAATTCCTGCTGCACAACTTTACTAAAACATTTTTCATAAATCCAAAACTAATCCAATAAATACCATATTTGACAGGATACTTCCTGAATACTAATACAAATCAGAATAAACATTCCAACTTCAAAACATTTTATTTAGACTAAAAACGAACAGATTAAAGTACGTACTTAAGCACAGAAAAATCCCTGCTGCGCAACTTTTAGTAAAACAAGCATAACGTTTTATTCGTTAACTCTATCGATACAAGGTTTGCGCGTGCACAAACTAGACTCCAATGAGAACAGTTTCATCCTAGACTTTCTGTCTAAAACAGGCAGAAACCATTCGTAAATAACCAAAACAGAACAGGTAGTTTCTGGAAATCCAACATGATGTTCATCTATTCAAAATCAAACACAAACAAAATCCCTACTACAACCAATCATCCAATATCAAAACTAAAACTCCTCCTTAGCTGAAAAGGTTTTACAAATTAAACTCATGTCCTCAAGAAATTACTAAAAATCTATACATGCAATTACCAAATACCACAATTAACTAATCAACAATCCATATACTTTGAATTCAACAAAATCCCCAAATCAAAACCTCCAACTTAAAATCAAATATCAACATATAAAATCCAAAATTCTCTAAACTTAACACAATAATTAACATGCAATCACTATAAACTTGAGATATAATCAATCATCAACACCAAAAAGTTTCAAACCAATTTTACAAAAGGGGAAAATCAAAAATACATACATGCTTTTCGATTTCTCAACATGCAATCCAAATTACATCTAAATATAGCTATTAATATACAAATTGGTCTCAAGAACATTATCATCGTCCCCGTCGGCTCGCCGGAGCTCATTGGCGACGGCGGCATGGTTTGGAGGTGCCCAGAATTCAGGTTTCCTTCACAAACCTCACCAATTAGCAATTTAAAACAAGCAAATAATCACGGAATCATCACAAAACAATATTTCGGTAATGAATTAAGATCAAATCACCAAAACCCCTTGCATGCAAAACTGATACACACACATATACACACGGCCATACACACACACACAACCACGATCGTATATGTATGTATATATATATATAACAATCAATTGTGTGAAGAGAAAAGAAGAGAGAGATGAAGATTTTTACAAATAATGAGAATAGCCGAGAGAGAACAGCAAAAGGGAGAGAACAGAGGTGTCGACCAAATTAAGAAAAGGGGGAGAATGCTGGGCTTGAGGGTTTTATAACCCCCAAGGGCAAAACAGTAACTTCACAATTAAAAATCTGATTTTTAATAAAAGAAAACCAATATAATGCCTTTCTAAAATTCGAAATATAATGAAGATAATATCTAAAAATCAAAATTTTATTTTTAAAACAGAGGATACGAATTTACAAGCTCACCCATATTTTTAAAATATTTTTATGATCAAAATTGAATTAGATATGAATTTTCAAAGTTTTGATCACATAAATGACATTTAACTCATAAAATCAGTTTTAAATCCTTAACCCCAAAAATAAATTCCTCCTCTAATTTTAGAAAATAATAGAATATAAAATAAATGTTGTGAAAAAGATTTCATAATAAAATGAATCTCTGATGATTTTATAAAATTCCCGGAAGGTCAAAAAGAACTAATTTTTAATAAGAAATTCATATAAAATGCAATTAAAAGCATACACATATATTTTAATCCATACCATTCAACAAGTAAACATCTAATCATCACATTTTCAAATATCCACCTTTCACACAATATTCACATATCATAGATCTCAAATATTATTAAATATTAATATTGTACAAGCGTTTTTCTGAGTCGTTATATTTGTCATACTCTGGAATTGGTGAGCTTTGTCATGTGATCTCTCAAGCTTCAGTCGTAGTCTTGCAGATCTGTTATAGTGTTGGGATACTGCAACACGCCTGTTTCTTGAACATCCAAACTGTCATGAGTTTGACTGGGTTGTTTACCAATACAAATGTTATCCCTTCATGACAGTATCCTGATGGCTAAGCTTGCTGTCACAGGAATGTGCTTTTGGTGACAGTAAGAAATCCCCGCTGAAGGTGCTGTCAGGATTTCCAAGCTTGCTGTCAGGCTAAGGTAAAGTTGCTGTCAGAGGGCTTCCGCCAATGTTGCTGTCAGAGTGAATGTACTTGTTATGGAATGAAAAGTAGATTTAGATGTTGACGGCTGTATTCAATGAATGATGGTGGACAATCGTGTCTTTATGGCTGCTCTCGTGGTTCGTGACTAAACAGGTCCTCACAAGATGCCTACGTATCTCTGTTATGTAGAGAATCAAGCCAAAAAACGTAGTTCTAGAATGAAGGACGAGGGTCCTTATATAGGCGTCAGGAGCCTTGCATTTAGAGTAGAAGAAGGTGACTTGGGGGCCAAGTAGCCTTCTTAGATCAGGATTGTGAATCCTATTTCGTAGGAGGCTGACTCCTAGTTGATTTGTGTATCTTGATTGCTGATTCTTGAAGAATTTAATATGCTTTGGACTTATTTAATGAGCTGGTAATTTCCCTTATTTATTAATTACGAAATTAATAAATGATTAGGGTTTCGGGCCTTTTTATCGGGCCTAATTCTTGGACCGAACTAGGTCTAATTAATATATCATTAATTACATATCTAGGGTTATTTTTAGCCCATATCATTTGCCCCCCAATTTCTAGGAAAACTTTTCAAGTTTTCGTAGAAATTATATTGACCTTTTTCGAGATTCGGGGTCTCTTTATCCTTTACCTAGGACTTTATTTACACCAGTGTTTCACAAGTATCGCCTTATTGCAAAGTGTGGAGCGACCTACACATTTACGACGATTGTTGCCTTATTCGAGGCTAATTTGACATTTATATGAAATATTCCTAATATTTAAGAAATTTCCATGTACCCTCAGGTATTTTTAATAATTATTCCTAATATTTTAGGAATTTGCATGTACCCACAGGTATTTTTAATAATTATTCCTAATATTTTAGGAATTTGCATGTACCCACAGGTATTTTTAATAATTATTCCTAATATCTTAGGAATTTGCATGTACCCACAGGTATTTTTAATAATTATTCCTAATATTTTAGGAATTTGCATGTACCCACAGGTATTTTTAATAATTATTCCTAATATTTTAGGAATTTGCATGTACCCACAGGTATTTTTAATAATTATTCCTAATAGTTTAGGAATTTTCAGAGTATTTTCGATCAGAAATTAAGCCAATTTCGACCAGGAAGTCAAGTCAATTTCGACCAGGAAGCCAAGTCAATTTCGACCAGGAAGTCAAGTCAATTTCGACCAGGAAGCCAAGTCAATTTCGACAAGGAAGTCAAGTCAATTTCGACCTGAACTGGAATGAGGTCGATTAGTTCGACCAGGAAATTTAGGTCTTTTTCGACCTCAAATTTTCGACCTCATCTCTTTGCATTTTCGAGCAGGATTTTTCGACCAAGAATCCTAGGTCATTTTCGACCAGGATTTTTCGACCAGGACTGGGGTGAGGTCGAATGGTTCGACCAGGAATTTTAGTATAAATTCGACCAGGAATTTTCGATCAGGAATCCAGGCTATTTCGACCTGGATTTTTCGACCAGGAATCCTAGGTCTTTTTCGACCTGGATTTTTCGACCAGGAATCCTAGGTCATTTTCGACCAGGATTCTCCAGGCTATTTTCGACCAGGAAGGGGGACAAGGTCGAACATGTCGATCAGGAATTACAGTGTATTTTCGAGCTCAAAGTTTCGACCTCAACCTCGTGTAATTTCGACCAGAAACTTTATTCAGTTTTTCGACCTCAAACTGTCTTCAGATCGAACATGTCGAACTCATTTTTTAGTTCGTTTTCGAACAGGTTTGTTCGACCAGGATGCAGTGTAAATTCGACCTGGAATTTGGGTCGTGTGTATACTGATACATGATTTTGCTTGTATTCTGATACATGATTTTGCATAATTTTCCGCGGGTTAGGGCTTTGTTTTAATTTGTGCTTTTTCGACCTTGGTCGTTCGATCTCAAACCCAGTCTCCTTCGACCTCATTTTTGAGGTATTTTAGACCTCATTTTTGAGGTATTTTAGACCTCAATTTGGTCCCAGGTCGAACAATTCGACCTTATTTTTCCGTGTGTTTTTTTTTTTTTTTTTTTTTTTTTTTTTTTTTTTTGACCTCAGCCTTTCGACTTCAGTGAAGGGTTTCTTCGACCTTGGTTGGCTCCAACAACGCCATACGTGGCTTATAGATACAAGAACTAAATTGAGTTCTAACACCTTAGACCTCATTTGAGGTTTCAACAACGCCAAACGTGGCTTATAGGTACAAGAACTAGCTTGAGTTCCAACACCTTAGACCTCATTTGAGGTTTCAACAACGCCAAACGTGGCTTATAGGTACAAGAACTAGCTTGAGTTCCAACACCTTAGACCTCATTTGAGGTTTCAACATCTTAATTTTCACATTGAGAGGTCTTCATGAACGAAGATAGACGTAACGTTTCACTCGTTTCTTTAATTTGAGCTTCCAGTATATCGAATCGAAGCTCGTTCTGAGCTCTACTTCCTCGAATTTTCAGGGGTTTCAACCCTTCACCCTTCGGGGTTCGTTGTATTCAACTCTATTTGTGTAGTTGACATGCATATTTTGTATGTTTTCCTTTGCAATAATTTGTAGTTTGTCTTGGCAAAGCTTTTGAGGATGTTTCTACCAATCAAAACGGGCTCAATCCTTCATTTGCTTTCCGGGAAGCTCATGATTTCATCGAATCTTATTTCTACTTGTCCTACTAGCGGATCCTTTTAGGATGCACTAAACATAGTTAACTTTCAAGTTTGAGGCATGCCAAGTTTTTGGCACCTCATGCCCTTCGAGGGTTTCTAGCTTTTACGAGCCTCGTCCAAACACGTTCTTAACGTGATATGGTCCTTCCCAATTTGGGGCCAACTTGCCTTTTTGTCCAACTCCGGATGCCTCAATCTTTCGGAGGACTAAGTCTCCTTGACGGAAGAATCTCTCTTCACACTATTTCTTGGACTCATCATTGTTGAATTGAGTTCCTTTGTCCGTAACAAGGACTCGGGGAATTCCATACCTGCATATCACATTTTCCCAGAAGAATTGCATCACTTGCTTGGTGGTTATCTTGGCTAAAGGCTTAGCCTCAATCCACTTGGTGAAGTAATCAATTGCCACTATCAAGAACTTTCTTTGAGCACTCGCCATTGGAAATGGCCCAGGTATATCCATTCCCCACATAGCAAAAGGGATAGGAGAGTTAATGGATGTCATCATCTCAGGTGGTTGTCTAACCACTGGTGCATGTGTCTGGCACCGTTCACATTTTCTCACATAGCTTTTAGCATCAGCAAGTATGCTTGGCCAATAGAAACCTAGACGGGTGACTTTATATGCAAGGGCTCTGCCCCCCAAGTGTTGCCCACAGATTCC
This sequence comes from Heracleum sosnowskyi, assembly GCA_030848705.1. Lineage (NCBI taxonomy): Eukaryota > Viridiplantae > Streptophyta > Magnoliopsida > Apiales > Apiaceae > Heracleum > Heracleum sosnowskyi. The sequence goes on along the minus strand of CM061238.1, from coordinate 53,693,717 downwards.
TTCACGTACTTCCTTTAGGGCCAATTCTGCCTCTTGGGGTCTCAAACACTTCAGATAAGGAATGATGAAAGACTTCTTGTATAGGATTCCCTCAATTAGGGCATACCTTAGTGCTTTGACATATAGCTTTCGTGCTTCTGAAGTGTCGTTGGGCAGCCACCCAGTTTCCAGATGAGCTTTGATGGGATCAATCCAACAACTGGAAATACCAATGGGTGCTACCAACTTTTCGTTGATGCTTGGGGTCTTCAAGACTTGGAAGTATAGTTTTCAATTTCAGAAGAGGCAAACTTAGACAAGGCATCAGCCTTCACGTTTTCCTCCCTCGGAACGTGCTCTACATAGCATTCATCAAACTGAGTCATGATGGCCTTAACAAGTTTTAAGTACTTGGCCATGGCTTTATCTGTGGCCTCAAATTCCCCATTTACTTGGGAAACCACTAGCCTCGAGTCTCCACCTACTTTCAGGGTTTTAACTCTCAATGCTCCAGCCAGCCCTAAGCCAGCTATCAAGGCTTCATACTCAGCCTCATAGTTTGTCGTTGGGAAGTCAAGTTTTAGTGTATACTCTATGAAAAATCCATCAGGACTTTGTAACACTAAACCTGCTCCGCTTGATTTTGTTTTTGATGGTCCATCAAAATAGAACACCCAACTTCGGGTATTCATGGGGTATTATCTCTTGCCCCCCGACTTCTTGGTTGTTAATGGTAAATTCAACCACGAAGTCAGCTAATGCCTGGGCCTTAATAGCCGTTCGAGGCTTGTATGAGTCCGAGACCACTGATGACTTCATAGAGGACTTAGATGCCCCTCGTGGGGATGCCCTTGTTCTTGACAAGGACCCGCTGATGACTTAGAGTAGATTTTATGGGCCCTGCGTGGCTCTCTATATCTTGTTTTTATTTAAGGTCCTTTTATGGACTTTAAGATTTTATTTGGCGTTTGTAACATAACTCTTTGATCCTTCGGGACCTTCCATCCATGCATGCTATTTATGTTATATCTGTTTTGTTTGCTCACTTATATTTATTTAACTTATCTTTTGTAAGGCAATTCCTAGTACTTGGCCTCTTGAATGGGCTGGCACTTTAATCAAATGCTATTGGTACAACTTGCTCTTTAACAAAACGATAAGGAAATGCTCAAACACAGATAAGTAATAAAATAGTGAAAAAGATCTTGAAAAAAGAGGGTTCAACCCTTACATAGTGCTTTACTTTCTATTTAAGAGCTGAAAAGCTCATAATGGTTTCGTCGACCTTATTGCTACTTGTACTATTAGGAAACAATTAAACATAATAAACTTTCAAATTTGGGGCATGCCATGTTCCTGGCATCTCAGTCCCTTATTTCTTCGTCATCTCTTGAATCCATAACCTCGATTGGGAGAACCTGCCCCCCGACTCTATTAGGCCTTAACGTAGCAGCTGGTCCTCCATATATCATATTGATAACAGGCCCTCGGGGCTTAGGATTATGATCTTGGTCGTCGTCCCTCGTATCATAATTTTTCCTTTCATAGTTTCCATGCTGATTTCCTCGATTCCCATCCTTAGTGAACTTATCGAGTTTTCCTTTTCGGATTAAGAACTCGATCTCATCCTTGAGTTGCCTACAATTATCAGTATCATGGCCCGAGTCTTTATGGTACCTACAGTACTTGTTCTTGTTTCGCTTCTCAGGATCTCCCCTTAGTGGCTTCGGCCATCGAAAGTCCCTATCTTTCTCAATGTCAAAGAGGATTTGACTCCTTGGAGCATTCAACCTTGCATATTCGGTAAATTTCGTGTCTGAATCAGAGTCTCTAGTCGTACGAGGATATTTGTCCTTGACATCATACTCTTGCTCCGTCTTTCGCTTATTCGAGCCAGCATTATTTCCACCACCTGTGTCAGTTTTCTTCATGCTTTCCTCAGCTTTGATGTACTTTCCAACCCTTTGTTGGAGCTCAGTCATGCTCTCAGGGGGGTGTTTAGCCAATGACATCTTGAAAAAGACATCTGTGGTTCCTTGTTGAAGGGCTATCATAGCTACCTTGTTATCTAGATCAGGTATGTTTAATGTCTCCTTGGTGAAACGTTTGAGATAATCTCTCAACGTCTCGTTCTTTCCTTGAGTTAAGTTCATGAGTGAAGCAGAGCTTTTTTCATGTACCCGTCCACTAATGAACTGACTGATGAAGGCCGTGCTCAAATCTCTGAAACAACTGATAGAGTTGGGCGGCAAGCGGCTATACCATCTTTGGGCCATGCCAGCCAGGGTTTGAGGAAACGCTCTACATTTAAGAGCATCAGTGACTGGTTGCAGCAACAGTGCATTCGAAAAAGTCCTCACATGGGTTGCGGGATCACCCGTTCCGTCATATGCCTTGATAGTAGGCATCTTAAATTTCCTTGATACATGAGCGTCCATTACCTCTTCAGTAAAAGGTGGAATAGGATCGTCTGGGTCACCCAGCTGTGTCAAAACACGGGGATCTGACCTGGGAATCTCCGTCCTTGGAGCCCTAGCTCCTTCTTGCCTCCTTGAAGGTGTTCCTAAATCAATTATGGGGACATCTCCTGCCCCTTGATTCGAAGGCTGAGTCTGCCTCCTTTGTTGCTCTATCTCTATGTTTTTCTTTAGTTTCTGGATCTCGGCCTCATGAGCCCTTATCCTTTCCATGGCAGTCATAGGTGTCCTTGTAGTTGCCCCCCGATTCCTTCTTCCAAGGGGCTCTTTGCTGGCTCTTCTTCTCCTGGGTGCTCGATCTCGTCCTTCATCAGACGAGTAGTCATCAGAGTAGGGCCCAGAATAATCCAAGTATCTTCCTTCAGGGACAGGTCCCAATCCTCGAATGTAGGGTGGTTCGTATGGTTCATGAATTATAGGGGCATGGCCACTCCCTCCGGCTTCAGGGGGATAGTTGGGCAGTCCGTACGCTGGATTGGTGCTTATAGGAAGCACGGTTGTGGAGATCTGTGCTCCATGGGGAAGGTTATGGTCGAGGGGCGAGACAACCATCTGAAGAGGGTTCGTCTCGTTCTGAGGTATGGAAGCTTGGGGATTCGTCCCTTGTGGTTGAGGAACCACTGTCGTGAGGGGTAGCGACCCTGGTTCCGTGGTGGTTGGAACAGTGGTGGTGACAGTTGATTCAGTAGCGGTTGCTGTTCTTCGTGTTCTAGCCATGGTTGATGTCGTCTTCCCACAGACGGCGCCAAATGTTATGGAATGAAAAGTAGATTTAGATGTTGACGGCTGTATTCAATGAATGATGGTGGACAATCGTGTCTTTATGGCTGCTCTCGTGGTTCGTGACTAAACAGGTCCTCACAAGATGCCTACGTATCTCTGTTATGTAGAGAATCAAGCCAAAAAACGTAGTTCTAGAATGAAGGACGAGGGTCCTTATATAGGCGTCAGGAGCCTTGCATTTAGAGTAGAAGAAGGTGACTTGGGGGCCAAGTAGCCTTCTTAGATCAGGATTGTGAATCCTATTTCGTAGGAGGCTGACTCCTAGTTGATTTGTGTATCTTGATTGCTGATTCTTGAAGAATTTAATATGCTTTGGACTTATTTAATGAGCTGGTAATTTCCCTTATTTATTAATTACGAAATTAATAAATGATTAGGGTTTCGGGCCTTTTTATCGGGCCTAATTCTTGGACCGAACTAGGTCTAATTAATATATCATTAATTACATATCTAGGGTTATTTTTAGCCCATATCAGTACTGTCGTGACTCGCAACATGCTGTCTTCTTGTAACCTTATTGTCAGCGCTGTGACAGTAATCTTTATTCTTGCTGTCCATCTTGAGTACTTCTTGAGGCTTGAACAAATGAATGAACTTCTACCAAGATGCACTAGAATCTTATTTGTACTAAATAAAACGGTTACAAAGACATACTCTGGTTGTGACAGTATGTTCATACTTAATAAAAATTAAGTAAATAAAGTATCTAGTTAAGTTGCCTCATAGCTATCACCCATAAATCCTAACAGATATGTAAGAGAGTAAGAAACCATTACCTACCAAACTCATTTGTCAACTCAAGTGAGTTGCTGCATTAAGAGCATTGGCAAGATATCTGGTTAAATGTTGTTCCCTTAGAACACAGTGTAGTTCCACTACAACATGCACATCACTTCTTCCAATAGCATGGTGCATGAGGTTTATGTACTTGACTCTTTTGAGAAATGATTGGATGCTTCAGCTACATCTTTTGATTTGTCCTTAAGCTAAGCATTTCTTCTGAGCCATGACCTGAACTCATTTCCTTAGGGTTGGCATGAATTGTGCTATGTCTTCTTGATTAGGAGATTATCCTGCAAGTATCAACATCTAGACAACCAATTAGAGCATAGCAAGTGTCTCTTGGATTATCAAGTACTGAATGGTTGATAATCTTTTGAGATACAACAAAGATTCCAAGAAAAGTAAAGGTACTAGTACATAAACAAGTGGTTAACATAATTTCCAGCATTCTGTTACTTAGTCATGAGGGAGATCACCAATTAACTTTTCAAAACTTGAATTTCCTACCAAGGCATTCAATTCAGTTGTGTCAATAATTGGTATGAGAATTCTTAAAAGAATACTCACTTATATCCTCAGAACTACTTTGCATGAGCCTTTCAGCTTAGCAGCAAAGCTACTGATCAGTGATGCTAGATATTACGTAAACTACATGTATCTCAGCTAAAGATATATGATTTACAAAGGCTGAGATTTAGATTTTAATTTTCTACAGATATAGACACTGCCTTTTTGCACTATCCGTAGAGGAGCAAAAGTAGTATCCATAGATGTAGAAAATTATCTACGGATGATCAGTATCCATAGACAAAGCAAAGAAACTAATCCAGTATTATGAATGACTATCTACGGATCCTTTATCCATCGATAAAGTAAATTTTGACTTAGACAAAATTTTCACTTTTTCTGGAAACCTTAGTTTTCAAGAAAGTCATTTGAACACTGGCTACATATGAGACATCAAGAAAAATAAGGAAGTTTATTCGTACCTCACTTACTTACCATTCTGGAGAGGATGATTGACAAGTAGCTTGGTACTGATGTCTTCTTTACTGAGTCACACTTGGATCAAAAAGTATTTCCACTGTACTGTCCAACACAAAATCCCTTTAGAGAAAGTCCTTGAAAAACCTGATCTGAGCACAGTAGATTTAGAGATTTGCAAGGCAGATGTTCCACTCATTTCTTTAACCGAGACTTTAACTCAAGGAGAAAGATTAGATGTCCAGGAAGTAGACATGGAGAATCGTAGGAGCTAGAAAATCTTGCCTTGATCCAAGTGAACACCTTATTCCTTCAACCCAATAGATGTCTTCAAGAGGACTTTCTTCTGGATTTTTGGAATAAGCTTCTTATGGTAGGTGCAGGTCTTGAAGATGTAATAATATTCTCATCAGTATGACTATGTGAGGTTGATCTTTGACTCAGAGAAACTCCCCCTATGATCATTGGGGTGATAACTCAGAGTTCTGATTCACCTACGGATGCTTCATTGTGGCTTCCTACGGATGCTCCATTTGGCTTCTAATCAGATGCTTTCCATAGATGACTCATTTGGGCTTGAATCATTCATAGTCTAGACAAACACTCATGGAGGTGCTGATTCATCCACATAATCATCATCTTCTTCATACCAAAAACCACCTTCCATTTCAAACTTAAATCTGAGAACTCCAGATAATCTCTCATCAATAAGCTTGATTTATCTGGCATCATCAGAAACACCCTGTATAGACTCCATAACAGTGTTGATTCAGTGACTTAAAGCCATGTAGGCTTTTCCAGCTACATGCACTCTTTTTGAGTTGCATACCCAACCTGGGCTTCTGAGTAGATAAAAGATTCGATCTTTGACAGGATGTCTTCTTGAAGTTACAGAAGTAGATTAACACTTTCTGAGAAATGCTCCCCCCGAGTAGATGTTTCATACAGAAAACCCTTCAGGAAAGAACATAAAATATCATGGTTGGCTGCATATTTTCCTCTACAAGTGGTTGTCATTTCTCATTGAAGATTGTCAGAAATGCACATAGAAGAAACCACCATTCTCAGCTTCATCACTACTTCCACTAGCAAAGATCCTTTCTTCCACTCATAAATTATTTGAGAACTTTTATCCAGATGTTAGTTAAACTTAACAATCAAGACATAGTTAGGTCTTCAATCATGGACTAAATGTTCTTCAAATAATTTCCCACACAGATTCCCTTATCTCCTTTAGCTAAGCTTCTATTACTTCCTTGGCTAAGGAATGTGATAAGAGAAAACTGTTGGCTACACTTATTCACACAGTTTGATGATTCCTCCTTCAGGTGCTTGAAAGATCAAGAAAACATTCTGGCTGCAATAAGTAGCACCAACCACAACTTTCCAGAGCTCAAAGAGTTATCCTGATTTTTCAAGCAAAGTCTCTGCAGATATTGTCATTTGTTTCATAAGACCTCTTCACAACGAATTCTTGAGCTAAATCCTTTGAGGAGATTTCGTGTGCAGTGGCTGAAGGAGCTTATCAAACGTATGATCTGTCCCGTTCTTGATAGAGGTCTTCTATTGCTTCCCTTGATGGCATGCATCCTGTAATCCATCCTTGGCAAAACTTGGGGTTCCTCTAATCAAGACTCTTCCATCAGACAGCTTCTTATACACTGGTTATTATTGTCCTGATTTTGCCTTGTCACAAAGAGGTCAAGATATACAGTCCTCCAAGGCAGTATTCAAAACAGCTACATACACTTTTCTATCAAGTGTCCAGTGCTTACCACTTCATTGTCTTTCTCTTGATAGACAATGCAGGCTACGTATACAAAGTTTCCTTTGTCACATGCTGGATTGATACATAGAAAGTTATGCTTATATCCATCAACTAGTGCTACAACCCTAACTGATGATATTGTTTGCCAAAGTCATGCTTCATTACTTAATCATGACTACAAATATCATCTCTACATATCAGTAGAGGGGCTACGTTCCTCTGAGCAATCAGTGAGCAGGACAGAAACTCTAGTAAGAATCTAGAGCTCCCGTATCTTCCTCCTGCACACTTTCAAAACCGAATCAAGCAGGCTTAGGTACCCAAGTTTCCTTGAGCTTTGGCTTCTTAGATTTTATGACTGTCATATTCTCTTTCTGAATTTTGGGCCTCAAAGGATTCAAACCATTTTCATCCCTTGGTTCTGACTTTGAAAGATTGGCATCCACATGTTGCTCTTGAATATCAAAATTTGATGCTCGGCAAGGGAATGTGTGAGCATACAGATCATTCAAGTCAAGAATGCTCTATGACATTTGAGGCATATTGAATTCATACCAATATGGATGAGGAAGAAATGGCATGTTAGCATATCTTGTTGAATCTCGAGCATTGTGAGCAAAAATGTGATGCATGACAGGCATATCAGTCATAGGCAGTTGGGTAGATCTTGTTTGAACAAATCTGCAAGAAGTATACAAGTGATTAACTCTACCACATCGAATGTAGGGACTTCTGGAAGTACTTTCTTTTGATGGGTAGCTGCTACTACAGTCAATCATTGTTGGTTCATTCATGTTTTCCTCTTCATCTGCCTCTGACTCTTCTTCCTTGATGGTTTTGCTTCTTAGTGATTGAACATGGTTCTTGAAACCTGGTCCAACCTTATTGCTCAGTTTCTCTAGAGTCTGATTACTCCTAAATGGTTTTACCATCTTTGGAGCAGTCTCCACATCCTCTAACTTCTTGTTATTGCAAGTCCAGGTCTCTTTACAAAATGTGTCCATTCCTTGAGATTTGATTATGTTGGACACAATGTAACTGGAATTATTCCATCTTTCAATAACCTCTTGTTCCTTTCTCAGCTGCACTTTCAAAACCACTTCTCTTTTTAACACAACCTCAAGTTCATGTTTAGCATTCATGCATTCAACAAGTGTTTCCTCAAACTCAGAGACTTGAGTTTCCAACATAGCATTTATCTCACTAAGCATAACATTAGTTGCTTTGAGTCTGACATTTTCTTCAATGAGATTGCTAAAGGAAATACACACAACATGTAATTCATCAAATAAACTCATTGCAGTGCTGCAACATACATCTTTAACATGCTTAGTTGGCTCCAGAGAAAATACCTGATTTCTGGTTGAACTTGCTTCTTGATTGTCATAGGCTGTGGGTACAAGGTTGATAGATTCCTCTGTTGATGTTGAACAACCCTCTTCAGTTGAAACCCTTCGCTCTATAATGACTTCATCTTCTAGTGCCATTCCTTCCTTGCCCTTGTATGATGTGGTTTTGATACATTCACAGATCTTCAGGTTGAATGTTGAGCTTGCTGCTTCTGTTCTCTCCTCTTCTTTCAAATCCTGGTCGGAGATGACCACATCTCTTGTTTCTGTCTCCCCTTCTTTACTGATAATCTTTGCATCCTGCATAGCCTCAAGATTAGAGCATTCAAGAGTGCTTAGCAGACTACTAAGATTTAGATCTTTGGACTCAGGGGTATTTTTGATAGACACAGAGATATGCTTCCATTTTCTGGATAGAGAGTTTACAAACACCAACTTTGAGTCCTTGTTTGACAACTCCTTCCCAGCTTCTTCGTTGTCACCTCTCTCCATGGTTGTAGTTGCTTTTGATCTTTAAACTTTAGGTATATTTGAAGTTTGCTCTGATACCAATTGTTATTCCCAGAACAATGCAACCTAGATTGTAGAAGGGGGGGGGGGGGGGGTTGAATACAATCTAGTTAATTTTACAAAACTTTTTACAGTATGAACATATGTGCTAGTAAATTAACTAAGAATTGAGTCAAGCCGTGAACATAAATGAAGTCTTCGAGTTAAAAAAGAAATGCAGAAGACAAGAAAACTTTTTAAACTTTTCAGGTGGGTTTCTCGGAAAAAGCCCACCTGAGGTGTATATTGAAGAATTCTCTGGTTTTGTTTTTCAACAAACTCCAGCTACTTACACAGATGATGAAAGAGAGCCTAAGTGTTTTACATTCAGCTTTGTGCTATCTTCACATACATTTCTATGTTACTCCACACAGTCTTATATACATCGACTGTGTGTTACAAACAAAACCTACAACATAATAAAATATTACATTTTTGGTTCTGCTTGATCACATGCTCGTTTAAGAAACTATCCTATTCGGGAAATGCCTTGGCTGGCATCACAGATAAACTTGTATTATCCCAAATGGTGCTTTCTGATTGAGTGTGCTGCTCTCTTCAAAAAAATTACTAAGTCCATGCAATTGACCTAGCTTCCAAGCCCATGTGAAATCTGCATGAAAGAGACCTTTCCTTGGTTACTCGACTGTCAAGTCACTATCAGCTGAGATAAGTGAACATGTAGTATTGTAAATAGGTCTTCATGCTTGTCAAGCTTTTCCTTTGTGTTCAGTTAGAAGGTAAACTTCTAGGTAGCTGCCTTAACTCTTATTTATCCATCGAGATATAAAAAGACAATAGATGACTTCACATTTCACTTGTAGGAATTTGAGCCTTCGAATATTTACAATTTTGACTCCCTATTCCATACATCTTTTGCGTCGTTATCCAACATCTCTTAGTCACAGGTGTGTAATGATGATCTCTGAGACTGTAACAGCCCCAAATCCGGGGTCAGGGATTTAGGGTTGTCACGATCCATGTACTCCTTGCCTTACCTGTATTACTCACACCATTCATAATTCTCCTGCTCATGACCCCACAATATATGTCTCACACGCACACACACATGTTAGAGTCTCAGAAACGACACACTACAACAACTGCGGAATAAATAATTCTTATTATTACAATACCCAAATGTCTTTTGAATCTGTTACTGATACAATTTCTAAGTATTGTTACATTACCAACTTAGCCTTCTGATGCTCACAATCCTCTAATACCATTCAGGTCTATACATAAGTGGAATACCAAAAGCCGTAGCCTGATTCGATTGGTTCGTACTACTCCCGGGATCACTGCTAGAAACTGTTTATGGAAACGCCTTGCGAGGTATGTGCCGTCCCATTGGCATCCTGTTTCGCTGCTATATAATATATATAAAATAATAGAAAGAGTGAGCTATAGCTCAGCAAGGTAATGAAAGTATGGCATAATTCTGCCTTTAATTCAACCCAGAAATAAAGCGGGTATAAGACAATAATTTGTCAAAATATCTCGATACTGAAATCATTTCCTTAGCGGAATGTATTCCCAAAAATACCATTGTTGTATTTCAAATATCATCTTTCATATCAAACATTTATCTCATATCATATTCTGGAAATAAAGACAAGGCAAAATATTTCCAATCCACTTTCTAAACTTGAATAAACTTGCATGAACTTGAATAACTTGAATAGCTTGAATAAACTTTTCTTTTCTGGAAACCTGCTTAAAACATGTTCTTTCATCTGATAACTTGCATAAAACATTTTCTTTCATGGATGATGAACTGTAGACGGAGATTCTGGGCGACAGGGATACCTCTACGATGATCAGTCGCAAGGCAAATCCCCACTGCTGTTTTTCTACGTAGAAGGGAAAATAGGGCAGACGCTAACTGACCTACCTCCCCGCCTTCGGTTGTAGGGGGAAGAGCAGACCCGTTCATAGACTGCCGGTCTGATACTCTTCTCTTACCCTACGGTCGGGCACTATCTGATAATCTAAGGGAAGAACAAACCCGTTCATAGACCGTCGGTCTACGCGTAATTCCCTTAGGGGACAGGCGCCACTCAGTCCCTTACATATTCTCCGAGTTCAAGAAAATCCATAATTCTGAAACATAAAGTTCCTTTCCCTTTTTTCCTTAGAAAGGGAAATTCACCCATATTTCCCAAGCTGATGCTTGTTCATGGATACTACTTATTCCACTGATCTTACTCCTCGAGTCTTGAGGAAGTAATCAAAATCATTGTGATGGTAGCATACAAAGTTGTTAAATGAATAGTTTCGAAAAGATTTAGGACCGGGCAGTCCACTTGAAACAAACATAAAAACTTGAGAAAGATCCCCTGAGTCTTTGTAGTTTGAGCGAACATTTAAGTCTTTCAGAATATAGACTTAAAAAGGAAAATAGATTTGGGAACCTTCTCTAATTATATTTATAATTGTCTGAATAAAACTTTATTAGTTATCTAGGGTTAAAGAATAATTTCACAAAATACTTCCTTAAAAAGTAGGGCTTTAAATAATTAATGGAAACTATATTTAATAAAGAATATTTATTTAGAAGTAATTCCCAAATACTTTCTTAAGAAAATAATGGATAATAGTATAATAATATAACCCTAGATAACAACTGATACCATTCCCGGTCCGTAGAATAAATATAGAGTATATACCCCCCTACTGAGGGATTTTCTTAACATATCAGCTCCAAAAATATTGCTAGAACCATAGCTTATAAGTCCAACTTAAATCATCATATGTATCAATTTGAACTCATGAAAACGTACATATATCTCATACTCCAAATCCAATTACATTTGGAAATCATACCATATGCAGTTGTTCAACAACATACATGCATCATATATATATATCATAAAACTGTTTATAGCATTTCATGCCTTTTACTCTAAACATGCTTTCAAAATATGTATTATATCATCACAACAACAGTTTACAAAAAGGGTTTGAAAACTTGCATGCATCTATCATATGCATATATTACGTCTCAACATTTTTAATACCATTACATCTATATACGATGTAAGGTTTGAAAACATGCATAATATCATATCGTATGCATCATTAGTATAATTAATGAGAAACATAGCATGGAATAAGAAAACTTGCATCTAGTATATGCATACTTCAAAATATGGTTTTAGAAACTTGCCTGATGCTCGAGAGGTGATAGGATGCTCGAGAGGTGATAGGGCTCGGGACAATGTCGAACAATCTAGACAAAGTCAAACGAAAATACACGGTTAATCCCCTCGATAAACCACTTATACTCAATGCTTACACACGTAAGCGAAACACAACCAAGGAATTACTAGCTCGTTATAGGCTCATACTAAGTCCACGTTATTCGTCAAATACTTATATCATAAGTTTGGTTCGAAATCCATCCTCAAATCCAAGTTATTCTTAACCATTTGGAACCTTGGTTTCTAAGTCTCGTTTTCAGTGGTTTTCACTTGCGCGACCTCGACTAAAACATTTTTATAAAATCGAAAAATAATCTTTTTAATCCGAATCTTAAAGGTCTTTGACTTAGCATCAAAGTGGTTACATTTCTGCGATGAAACCTCCCGAACCACGATTACTAAAACTAGCATAACTCTTAAACCGTTCGGCCAAATTAGGCGAACCACATATCATTACGAAGCTTATAACATAAAATACACAATCATGGGCAGTAGGACTCAAGGGTCGAGCTCTAACAGAGGAAAAACAGGGAACCAATCAGTAGGTAAAAATTTGGGCATTACGACGGCTATAACTCGGATATTCCCAAATTTCAAATCATCCAAAATGCATATCGATCACTCCACACAACACATACATCTTATATAACATAGAACTGAGGTCAAGCAATACCTTTCCGTTCATATAACTCATTATAACTTAGATCAAAGCCCATTCATAACAACTAAGGCTATAAACATGCATAAACACCATTAATCATCCATAACTCTCATAATATTTCAAGGGTTTCAAGACTTATACCTTCTCCAAGCTTGCTTGCTGCTATATTCCTTATGTAACCTTAGATCCTTGCTTAATACAACCTTTGGAAGCCACAAACTTAATATCCAAAAACAAAACAAAACACAAGTTACTATTCATCATTACTTTGTAAAATCCATATAACATCGAAGAACAAGAGTTTGGTTCTGAGCTTTTTACCACACCTTCTACTCTTCAAGGGCTTTCTTTTGAGTCCTACCTCATCACCAGGGGATGCTTGAAGTTAGACTTATCGGCTTTCTAAGGTGAGTGGTCGAAACTGGAAAAGCAGGACAGTTTCTGTTCTCCGACTTGGGGAAGGGATTTGACTAGGCTACACTTCTTTTTGGGCCATGAAATTTTGAGCGAACGTTGCCCATGGAGTGGAGAAGCTATGGTTAAAATTTGGTGATTTAAGGATGGATAGAAATGGAGTTATGGATTTGTCTTTCCTTGATGCTCCTGCTGGGCAGAATTCTGGAAAATGGGGGAGAGTTTCTCTTCCTTTCTTTTTCTTCTTATCTTGTTTAATTTAATAAAAGTGCTGATATTTATTGGTTAAGGGGGTGAGTCATCACCTTCTTGTCTCATCTTTTGACACTTGGCAAACATGCACTGGCTTAGATAAAGTAACTTTACTGGTTCGATTTCTTTTACATGTATGATCCAAATGTTGCATTCCTCGAATTAATCTTGTTCCATGTTATTTCCATGTCTATATTTAATCCTGTAAATGTTGTCTTGTTCCTCTTAAAACGATTCGAAATATTTCCTAAAGAGAGCGAATAAAACTCTACGCGATTCTCGCAGTGAATAGTAACTATTCACTATTCATTCCAACAATTGAATCCTTAAATCGACTTTAATAAAATAATAAAATTCAAAAATATTAAATCCTCAAATCCTCAATTTTAATATCTCATTTCTTGAATATAATAACATATAATTCACTGCCCGGTCAAATACTACACCAAAATAAATTTTGGAATTTCTGAATTCCGATCGTCTTTGCATTCACTTATTTACTCCGTAGATCACTAATATGACTTCGGAATATCCACACTACGTCTCGTACATAGGTGGCATGAAAAATTTTCTTAACCCTCAAAATCACTATTCATCCACCAATATCACTATTCACTGCTGCACTTAATCATAATAAGAAACGTTTTAAATTTTTCCAAAAATTCGGGTTATTATAGAGACTGTCCTCCATTCAACCCGTTAAATAAAGAAACCTTCAAAAGATTCCGTTACATAGACTTGATTTCATGTTGAATGAGATGAAAATCAGTAGGCGTATTAATTCCTTATCCATAGACTGCCATTCTACGACAATTATCCGTAGAAGGGTAATCTCAGAATATCCGTAGAAGTAATATTCCATAACTGTATCCATAGAAGGGACATAACATTCTTGGTTGTATCCATAGATAGACAGTGACCTCCTTAACTGCATCCATAGATAAAACATGACATCCTCAGTCATATCTGTAGATCGACTTCGTTCAGCTTTTGTCCTTAGAAGTGATGTCCTTAGCTTTTATCCGTAGATGAGATAAGATGTTCCCAGCTTCTATCCGTTGATGAGATAAGATGTCATCAGCTTCTATCCGTTGATGCTATATGATGTTTTCAGCTCTTATCCATAGATGAAATAAGATTTCATAGCTTGATCCGTAGAATGGATACACTTAGCTTCATCTCTAGATAAAACATCTTGTCATCTTTATTGATTCACCATTACTGAGTTGTTTAGGCAGGCTTACCACTGATACACTTGGTGCTTAATTAGACGTCAGTTGGCTTGCTTCTGAATTGCTTCCTAACTTGATGACAGAATATCTTCCAATCATTTGATGTGGCTTTTACACCTTGGATAGATAAAATGCCTTCTAGTTAGCTTCCTGATTTATCAGCTTCTGTGAACTAACTTTCTGACAATCAGCTTCGGTATCAAGATCAAATTCTTATCTTGAGCATTTTGTTATCATCATTCCAAATGTGTCAACCCTAACAGATAATATCCCCTTAATTCCTTAATTTTATGACTTAAAATTAACATTTCTTGAATTTTACCCTTAATTTGTTTAATTCTTGATAATAACACTTAATTCCTCAATTTTATGCTTTAAAATTCACATTAAATGCAGTTTATCCTCAATTTGTTTAATTCTTGAAAGACATATGTATAGGCCTATTTATAAACACCGAGGATTCTACTCAACATAAACTAAGATGTAATAAGTAAATAATATATTCATATGTCACAGGAATCTCAGAAGATAATATCTGTCAAGAGAATGAAGATTAATGTCATCTACAGTCTTGAAGTAATTCTACATTGAAAGAAGTTCAATTTATTGATCAAGCCTCAGTGAAGTATTCAAGGAAGTGGAACTATTTAAAAGTGACAGAGATTTCAGAAGTATGACAGGAAACGTACAGGTTACAGTCCTTTGTTAAGTAGAAGGAGAAAGAAACACAACTTAAAGTCAAAAGATGAAGATCAGTCATTAAAGTTAGTCACTCATGAACCAGACAGTACATGAAGTGTCAACGTCATTCAGTGGAAGTTCGTCATCAATTTAAGTGGTTCTTAGAATTAGTTTTAATTCTCCTTTAATTTGTTCTATAAGTTAATTAATTTAATCTATAAATTAATTCTTCCAGGATTAATTTATATCTTAAATTAATTAATCTAGATCTTAAGTAATTTTATTTATAAATTAATTCTCAAGAATTAATTTATTTATTGAATTATTTAAGTCAATAACTTGATTTATTTAATCTATAATTTAATTCGTTTAGAATTAAGTTATTTATTAAATCAATTAAGTAAATAAATTAAATCAAAATATATTTAATTCTAAAATTACTTTCACTTAGTACTAGTAGTACTATCAAATACTCTAGCAGTATTATCAGCTATTAGTACTACCGATAGTACTACCAAGTCAATTGGTTAGTACTACCGATAGTACTACTAATTGATTTGGATAGTATTGTCAATAACATTTGTATTTAAATGAAATGGTTGGCGCGTGAAATGGTTTTATGTTGACTTGTTTTAAAAGAAGAAAGTGTGATCAAAACAAAGACAGGCAGAAAGTAATCAAGACAGAAAGAAGCATAAAACATTCTATCATTCAATTTCTTCTGCTAGTGAACCAACCAACCGCAAAGCTTTCAATTTGAACATTGTAATCAATTCTAGTCATTACTGTTATATCCAAACGACTAGAATTCAAGTACTTGTATTGCTTTGACAATCTAGCGGATCATAATCCCTAGAAATTATATCGAACTACTTTTTAGTATTCGATCCTTTTATTACAAAAATAGATAAATTCATGTCGAATTTATTCTAGATTTGTTTTAACAAGAACTCTGTAATCTGTACTCAAAATTGTAACACCCTTCAAGTTTAATATAAGTTATATTTAACTTGAATATTGTTTCAGTTTATTCCGCAATAATTTGTTCTTGAATTATTGAATCTTTAAAAGAACAAATTCGATAAAACGGTATAGTTTGTATTCAACCCCCCCTTCTACAAACTTATTGGGACCTAACAATTGGCATCAGAGCCTTTTGATTGATACACAAATCAAAGATCCATTTTTTGTGATTTTTTCTTAACTCTGAAATTTTAATTCTTCATCAAAAATCTCAAAAATGTCTACTACACAGAAAGTTGGTATAGTGAAAATCCCCATGTTCAGTATGGAGCATTATCCTATGTGGAAGAAGAAGATGCTCCTGTTTCTTCAAGTGGCTAATTATAAATATCCTGGAGTGCTTAAAAATGGCCCAAAACTTCCTATGATTGTTGAGGAAGAGCAGATAGAGAACAATGTTATTACCAGAGCTGCTAGGATGTACCCCAAGGATCCCAAGGACTACACAGCTGATGAGAAAGAGGATGCTTCCCTGGATGCCTATTATAGTTGATTCTGGTTGATTGTCTTGATCCTATCATGCATAATCATGTTCTAAACTGTGTTACGGCCAAACACATTTGGGATACGATTGAGATTATCAATGAAGGGACAGAGGAAGTTAGAGAGAATAAGATTGAAATTCTCACCTCTTCATATGAACATTTCAGATCAAACCCTGGTGATGGTATCTCTGTGGTTTTTGAGAGATACAATAAATTAATCAATGATCTGAATCTCCATGGAAAACACTATACTATCAAGGAGATTAACAAGAAGTTTCTTCTGACACTTCCATCTCATCTGGAGCACATAATATCAGCAATTAGAGAAGCCATAGATCTTGGTGAGATTTCTTTGGAAAGACTCTATGGTGTTCTGAAGACCTATGAGCTGGAGCAGATTCAACAGAAGGAGATATATGGAACAGGAAAGATAGTCAGTACTTCTACTGCATTAGTGGCAGAAGTCCCACATCAATTGGAAGTGAAGGTTGTTCAACCTTCCAGTTTTGACATGGATGTTACTGTGGCTGAATATGGCTTAACATACACTGGTCAATCTGGTGGTGACTTCTATTCTATGGAAGAACTTGAACAGTTGGAGGATGAGTCGATGGCATTGATAGTTGTAACACCCCCAAATCTAAACTAACATAATAATTACAATTATATAATAAAGACGGGTGATACATCCACAAAATATAATACCACAACCCCACAACCTAGGATGCCAACAGGTTCAAGTATGAAAACAATATCTACCGTTATTACAACCCGCTATTACACTTCCAAATGTTTACATCCTGACAACTAGAGTGATCTAATCTGCTGCTAACACCCTACCTGTCTCACCAACTGATCTCGTAATGCTCTACCAGTCCCACCGGTTCTCTTTCGGGCAGTACGGTAAGTTTGCACCATCTTCTAGACTAGCTGAAAAAGGTTAGAAAGCAAGGTAATGAGCCAAATGCTCAGCAAGTGCGAATATAAAATAACAAGCTATAAAACGGCTCAAAGTGTGACAGTGACACAGTTGTCAGATTTCACATGAATCTAAAACGAGGTTTCCAACAGGAATAATAATGGAGTCTGAATTTCAATTCTGAAGAGGCAACCTTAATATACATAAGTTAAACGAATATAGTTTCGAAAATACAATAATCAGAGTTTTTGATATTAATCAGCACTTTTAAATTTACAATTAAAGTTTTGGGATTTCAATCGATCGCCACGAGCTAGCCGGGTGATCAGCCCGCGAATAGCTCCGGATATCACACCCTTACGTGTGATTCCTCCTTTATTTTGGGATCCCTAGTTAGCACTTATTGACATTGGCCATGGCTCAGTAAAGCCATAAAATTAACAGACCGGCGTCACGGTCTAAAACATTTTGTTTTTATCCCATAGTTTCAAAAATCCATTTTAAACATTTTTCAATCACTTTCAGTATCAAACCGCATGGCCTTCCTTATACTTACTGACAAAAGATCAGCCTATCATAAGGGGTTTTATCTTATAAAACATGATGGAATTAAACTATACAATTTCTTCCAAGTATTAAGGTATAACTGTTCAAATGGGTCGAGATAGTGATCACAAAGTATTATATCATATTAAAATGATCGATCAGGAAGATGACAGAATCTATATCAGCAAGTAAGGAATTGTCCATCTGGTTTATAACCAAGTATAGTTTTCACAATCAGTGTGAGGGGATATTTAAAAGGTTATTCAAAGGAATTCAATACATTGATCGAAGATATTATCCTTATGGAATTTATCAAGCAAGGTATAACAAATTTATCATTTGAAACCGATTCAAGAGTATATCAAAGGTATTACAGTAGGGTGTGAACACAATATGATAGCAATATGGAAATCTCAGGGTTATCAGGGTTCACATGATCTCAGGGTATATTTCAAATGATTTGAGCAATAGCAATATGAAACTTGAGAATTCGAATTTGTTTCCAAGGGTTTAACAAAGGTATTATGACATGGCAATGACATGGTATGATAGCAGTGCATTATACTTATAATTATCAACCAATAAGGGGGTTAAAGTGATCACTTGCCTTAACAGGCTGTTTCACTTCCGACTCTTGGTGTTCCTTACTGACTCAACTGCTATTTTCTTTCCTGGTCTGCGTCTGCTCGGACCTATTATCGAAAGGTAATACTTCGCGTTAGTCTCTCTTGCCTTGCCGTAAATCCTATACCTATGTATATACATATATAATTACACCTTTACACATAAGCAATTAGCACACAACACATTTAATGTGCTATAGTACTCTGATTGATAACCAAAGACTTAAATTGAGAATGGCGCCGATAAGGTTTTTAGAAAGGTTTGTAGTTATAGAAATTTCGGCAGCACTTCCTCTATTTATAGTCTAACCAGTCGAGGATACATCCGACTAACCACCAAACAAACATAATTAAACTTAAATATTTATAAACCAACTCAAGTATTCCACTTATTAGACAACAAGTATACCTTACCTTACTAACCCTAAGCCTAATAGAACCATACACAATACCACACGACCGATACACTTGATATTACCAATGATCAGTTCTGCAAGAAGTTCAATTTACTCTAACAAGACAATCTCAAATTGAAACGTACCGAACACAAAACTCGAAGGAAATTCCGAGACCTTTCCAGAATGGT
Organism: Heracleum sosnowskyi; assembly: GCA_030848705.1. Lineage (NCBI taxonomy): Eukaryota > Viridiplantae > Streptophyta > Magnoliopsida > Apiales > Apiaceae > Heracleum > Heracleum sosnowskyi. The sequence continues at coordinate 53,674,420 of CM061238.1, read as the reverse complement.
AAGGTTCGTTAAAAATGGATAAGTAATGAATTCTGAAACAATTAAAAAGTGGACTGCTAGAACAGAGTCAGAACATATGCACACTAGTATTTCTAAGTTTAGTATACTAAAATCACAAAATCTGGAAATGAAATGTAAATAATAATTGTAGGTTTCGAAAAGAGATTTCCAGAATGATATGGCTCAGAAAATTTGAATGTACGATCGATTTACTATGAATTTTTGAAAACAGGGCTCACAATGACTAAACACTTCTGGTCGAATTTTTAAAGTGCAGAAATCTCAAATTTCGGATTGGAATTTCAGCAAACATATAAAACGAAACTTGTAGACAATTGCAATACCTGTCTAATGACTTATAAACGAACATCATCGGATTAAAACTCGATTTTATACAATTTATACAAGGCAGCAGATCACTATAATTGTCAACAAATTCACTACAAAAAGAAACATCACTTAACAACTTAAGATTTGAACTTAATAAAATCTGGAAATTTACAAGATCAACAAGAAAACCACATGCAAGTTTCTTTCTTTAACAAAATCAACTAAGGACATCCATTCAAGCATAACCCACTTTATGAACACCATTTACAAGCTATACAACTTAAGATCCTTGAATAAAAATCACATGCAACTTAATTAAATCATACATACACTTACTACTTTATCAATCAAGCATAATAACATCAAAATCATCATCATCAAGCCCACCGGATCATCTTTGGAATCATTTCCGATGGGGTTTTGGTTCGATGGTAGCCATAGGATCGGCACCCCGACACAAATCACCTTCAAACTTCGAATTTCTTGCAACCCATCCATTAACAACCTTCATTAAGCTATTAAATCTTATTGCATGCAAGGTTTGAGTTCTCTATGACACACATATACTTACACCCGAATATATACTTGCATGCAACCAACAAAACTCAAGGAAAAGCTCAACCCATCAACACTTAACACTTAAACAACCTTTAACACCCAAGAAATTTCATAAAACTTGCTTAAAAGAATCAAAGAAATGAAAAGTAAAGGGGGAGGGAGCTCACGGGGTTGAGAGAAAAAAAAAAGAGAGAGAGCTGGTGGAATGAGGAAGAAAGAGAGAAAAAAGGCTTTTATCACTTGCAAGGGTAGTCTTGTCCTTTCACACCTCACTTTCCACTTAAACACTATTTTAATAGCCATTTAAATCAAAATAAATGGGTTTTGTATAAATTCTGAAATTTTAAAATTTTAAAACAAAATACACCTAATGAGGTTCACACACATATTTTTAAAATATTTTTAGGGCTTATATATATTGAGATATGAATTTTACAAGAAGTACACTTTAATTCGAAAGTTGCTATATAAAATCATTTAAAACTCCTTAAAACCCGAAAATAAATAAACTTTCATTTTTATAACCAAGAATATAAAATTAGGAACACATACATATGAAGATCATATTTTTGTGACTTATAGATATTTAACTAGAGATTTTACAGTTTAATACATCTTTAAGGAAAATCATGATTTAAAAAAAATCATAATAAATCATTGGTGCCCAATTAAAATAAACTTATATTTTTAAAAAGTCTCCAAATATAACATAGACATTATAGAGAAGGTTTTTATGATTTATAGACACTCTGATGATTTGATAAAAGTCCAACAGTGCTTTTAAAATGACTCTAAGATACAAATTACTCACTTAAACATTTCAATTCACACAGTTACGCATTCAAATCATACAAGCACGTAAATCCATACTGACTTACACAGATAGCGTTGACTCGTCAACTAGAGTACATATATATATATATATACATCTATATATCCCAACTGTACTATATTTTCGCCGCACACGATACTCAAGCAATATAATATTATTAAAATACCTTGGTCTATTACAATCTACCCTCCTTAAAAGGATTCTGTCCCCAGAATCAAGTTAATACAAACAACTGAGGATACCTATCTCTCATCTCATCTTCTAGTTCCCAGGTGAACTCTTCAACCTTGGGATTTCTCCATAATACTTTTACAATAGCTACTGTTTTATTTCTAAGTACTTTCTCCTTCCTATCAGTTATCCTAACAGGATATTATTCAAAAGATAGATCTGGCTGGATTTCCACTGGCTCATATTCTATGACACAATTTGAATCTGGTATGAATCTATTTAGCAATGACACATGAAAAACATTATGCACGTGCTGCAAACTTGGAGGTAACGCCAATTCATAGGCAACCTTTCCTATACGTCTCAATATTTCAAAAGGTCCTATATACCTCGGACTGAGTTTTCCTTTCTTTCCAAACCTAGATAATCCTTTCAACGGGGATATCTTAAGTAACACATTCTCTCCTTCTTCGAATTCTATCGGTCTTCTAGCAAGATCCGCATATTTCCGTTGTCGATCCTGGGCCACTTCTAATTTCTTACGAACTATCCTCACCACTTCTTCAGTTTGCTGAATCAATTCTGGACCAACTACTTTTCGTTCTCCGACTTCTTCCCAAAAGATTGGAGATCTACATTTTCGACCATATAGAGCTTCGAACGGCGGCATTCCAATACTCGCGTGATAACTATTATTATAAGAAAATTCTATTAAGAGCAAGTGTTCATCCCAATTTCCTTTGAAATCCAAAGCACATGCTCGTAACATATCCTCTATGGTTTGTATTGTCCGCTCACTTTGTCCATCTGTCTGAGGATGATACGCCGTACTCATTCGCAATTGAGTTCCTAAACACTCTTGAAATTGTCTCCAAAACCTTGAGTTAAAACGAGGATCTCTATCTGACACAATCGACACTGGTACTCCATGTTTACTCACAATCTCATGTAGATACATATGAACCATCTTGTCTAGAGAATATCTTTCGTTGATAGGCAGTAAATGTGCTGACTTCGTCAGTCGATCAATAATAACCCAAATGGTGTCGTGGTTTGACTTAGTCCTGGGTAAGCCTACAACAAAATCCATAACAATGTGTTCCCATTTCCATTCTGAGATCTCCAATGGCTGTAACAATCCGCCAGGTCGATGATGTTCTGCTTTCACTCTTTGATATGTATAGCATTTATTAACCTAATCTGCATTCTCTCTTTTCATATCTGGCCACCAAAAATTTCTTTTCAAGTCATGATACATCTTGGTACTACCAGGGTGAATAGAATGTCTAGAATTGTGTGCTTCATGCAATATCTCAGCTTTCAACTCTGGTATATCTGGAATCCAAATTCTTGAGCCAAATCTCAAAATGCCTTGATCATCCTTCTGAGTACAAATCTCTTCTCCTGTCAGTTCATTCATCTTTTGATCCATTATTTCATCTTGACTTTTCTTAATCTTCCCTAGCAATTCTGGTAGAAACGTCATAATAAAATTCATCTCATTTTCAGCACTTGACTGACAAATCTCTATCTCCAGTTTCTCAAACTCTTCCGACAATTCCCTAGCCATCGTTAGCATATTCAATCTTTCTTTTCGACTTAACGCATCTGCAACCACATTTGCTTTTCCTGGGTGATAGTTAATCGTACAATCATAATCTTTTATCAATTCTAACCACCTTCTCTGCCGCATGTTCAACTCTTTCTGTGTGAAAATATACTTCAAGCTTTTGTGATCGGTGTAGATTTCACATTTCTCCCCATAAAGATAATGTCTCCATAGCTTCAATGCAAACACAATAGCCGCTAGTTCTAAATCATGCGTAGGATATCTCTGTTCATGTGGCTTGAGTTGACGGGAGGCATACGCGATTACTTTGCCATGCTGCATCAAAACGCATCCTAATCCCTTAAGTGACGCGTCGCTGAATATCACAAAATCTCCTTTATCATCAGGCAACACTAACACTGGAGCTGTTACCAATCTTTGCTTAAGTTCTTGGAAACTATCCTCACATTTATTATTCCACTCAAACTTCTCATTCTTCCTGGTCAACTTGGTTAATGGCACTGAAATCTTTGAAAAGTCCTTTACAAATCTATGATAATATCCTGCCAATCCTAAGAAGCTTCTGACTTCAGTCGGTGTCCTTGGTCTTTCCCATTTCATCACAGCTTCGATCTTGGCTGGATCCACTTTTACACCTTCACGACTAATTCTATGTCCAAGAAACTGTACTTCTTTTAACCAAAACTCGCATTTAGAAAACTTCGCATATAACTTCTCTTTCCTCAAAATCTCTAACGCCAACCTTAAATGTTCCTCATGTTCCGCTTCCGTCTTTGAATAAATCAATATATCATCGATGAACACTATCACGAATTTATCTAAATATTTCTTGAACACCCGGTTCATCAAATCCATAAAAGCTGCGGGCGCATTTGTTAATCCAAAAGCCATTACTAAAAACTCATAATGCCCGTACCTAGTTCTGAACCCTGTCTTAGGCACATCTTCTTGCTTAATCTTCAGTTGATGATATCTTGAGCGTAGATCAATCTTTGAGAAACTTGTTGCTCCTTTTAACTGGTCAAACAAATCATCAATCCTTGGCAACGGATACTTGTTCTTGATAGTTAACTTATTCAACTCACGATAATCTATACACAACCTCATGCTTCCGTCCTTTTTCCTTACAAACAAAACTGGAGCTCCCCAGGGTGATGAACTTGGCCTTATAACTCCTTTATCCAACAAATCTTGCAACTGCGATGCTAGTTCTTTCATTTCCGCTGGAGCCATGCGATACAGCGCTTTCGACACTGGTTCTGAACCTGGAGCTAATTCTATCGAAAATTCGATCTGTCGGTCTGGAGGTAAACCTGGTAACTCATCGGGAAAAACGTCTGGAAATTCGTTAACTACAGGAATATCTTCTAGCTTAGGTCCTTCCTTACTCTTATCTATCACATACGTAAGATAAGCTTTACACCCATGTCTCATTAATCTTCTAGCTTGCATCATAGTAAGAAACAAATTTTTCTACTTCTGTCCTTTAAATACCACTTTCTTTCCTTTTGATGTATGTAGAATTACTTTCTTATTCCTACAATCGATTTGTGCATTATGCTCTATCAACCAATCCATTCCCAGTATAACATCAAATTCCCCTAACTGGAAGGGTATCAAATTTACAGGGAAAGGATAACCTTCTATACTAACCTCATATTTCGGACAAACTTGATTCACTTGTACTTGCTCCTGATTGGCTAATACTATATTAAACATACCTTCTAACCTTAAAGTCGCACAACCCAATTTTACGGCAAACTCTTTAGATATAAATGACCTAGTCGCACCGGTATCAATCAATACTTTTGCTGAAATAGAATTAACAAGAAGCGTACCTGCTACTACTTCTGAACTCTGCACAGCGTCTGTCATGCTCATATTCAAGGTTCTGACCTGGTCTGAAGGAATGGGGTCTTGGTAGCCTAAGAGTCGTTGTCCTGGAGCTTGAGGCACGGAATCATAACTAACCATTGACGGAGCTGGTTGGACAAAATATGGTGTTGGGGCTGTCGCCATCCTCATCAAATTGTTGTTCTTCACCGGGACCTTACAGTCCTTAGAAATGTGTCCCACTTTCCACACTTGAAACATGTCACATTGGTTCTCTGAACTTGACTAGCATTTGGGCATTCTTTGGAGTAGTGTCCTCTCGCATTACACTTATAACACACTATACCCGCTTTCCTGCATTCTCCCGTGTGTTTCTTCAAACAAATCTTACATTCAGGGACCACCATCTGCTGAGTCTTTTGCTGTTGCCCTTGAATTTGCATCCTGTTTCCTTGGTTTCTATTATTGTTATTCTTCTGAAATCTTCCTACTCCACTGGGTATCTGGATCCCTGACTTTTTCACAAACTTATTTGTCACCACATCCTGGCTTGATCCTTCATCCCTTTGTCCAAATTTCCTTTTCTTATCAAATTTTTCCTTTGGACTCTGATCACTTTCACCTTCTACAATAATCGCCTTTTGCATCACCTCTGCATATGTATTGAGTTCTAACATAGCTATTCGTCCTCTAATCCATGGTTTCAATCCTTGTTGGAATCTCCTTGCCTTCTTTTCTTCCGAATCCACATACTCTGGCACAAATCTTGCCAACTCTGTAAACTTCCTCTCATATTCAGCCACACTCATATTATTCTGTTTCAATTTGAAAAACTTTAACTCCATCTGAGCCTTCATATACCTTGGAAAGTATTGCTCCAAAAACAACTGCTTAAATCTATCCCAAGTTACTAATTCCTCTTCTTCTAATGCCTTAGTTGCTTCCCACCAATAATTGGCTTCACCTTTCAACATATAGCTGGCGAAGTTCATTTTCTGTTCCTCACTAACCTGAATTAACACGAACGCTTTCTCAATTTCCTTTAACCATTTCTGAGCTTCAGTCAGATATGTCGATCCTTGAAATTCGGGAGGTTTAACCGCTTGAAATGCCTTGAAGTTTACTACAGGCTGATTAGGTGGTTGCTGTTGCAATTTCTGCTGTTGTGTTTGGATAATTTGTTGTTGTTGGGCAAGAGTAGCAGTCTGTTTTTGTAGAAGCTGTACAAACTGGGTTAATTCTACCTGAGGATTTTCAGGATTATGAGGGTTATCTCGATTTGAGGTGGCGGAATGAGCTGGAGCTCTTGTGGTTGTTCTCTTTCTGGGCGGCATGATCTGATGGTAATAAAAAAAAATCAATACAGGTTTACAAAATTGACAATATATGTTTGGCAAGCATCAAAAATCGAAACATTTGTTTAGATAGTTAGATGCAGGATATAAATGTATACTAGGAACAAAATATACGTTATGAAATTATGGAAGTGTGAATATTGAACAACAGATTATGGAATCTGGGGAAACTATCCCACAATTACTGAACTCATGATAAAGTCTAATAGAATTTAACAACCCAAAAGTTTGCACGATAAGGTTTAGCAGAATACAACAACAACAGTAGCATAAATCCGACATCAATGGTAGATGCGAGGAAAATGATAGCTAGGCTATCCGCTATTCTAACATCGATATAACTAATAACACGATCGTCTACATCTGGAGCTGGTCCACTATGCTCTGAAGCTCGTCAGTCACCATCTGGCACACCATTAATGCCTTACCAAACTTCACGTTCGTAGGGGGAGGCATCTCATCCATCCGGTTCCTCACAATCTGGATCAGGGTTTGGAGCCTAGTGACAATGACTGGATCCTGAGGCTGCTCGCGCATCCTATCCGTATACGTGTCCATCATGGACCTCAGCTGGTTGTTGTAATCATGCACATTATCACATTCCTTACACATAGCCTCATAAACCGAAACTGGGACCATCTCTAGAGAACCCGAAACACTAGAACCAGAGGCCATAGTAGGGATAGCACAGGCAGATCGAGAACGAGACTGAATACCCAAAATCCCTAAGCCGGGTGGGGAATCAGGAGATGAAGACCTACGAGATCTAGCATAACCACTCGAACTACCAATCTCTCGACCAGCCATGGAACCCGAGTGCACAAGAATATGGCTATCAGAATCTGAATCGTCAGAAGGTACGGGAGAGGGAACTCGCCGAGCTTGCTGCTGTAAAAATACATATATATACATATATATATATACTATACATTAGTATTCCCACAATTACACCTTACAACCTACCTATCTTGGTCACGAGGTTTAAGGTTACGAAAAGTTCTAACGACTCACCCTTAAGGTCTAGTCCTTTTTATTACACTCATCCCAAGTATTAATTCTAATCCCGTTAACTTAAAACCTATATTGCTTCAGTGACTCGAACCTGTGGCTCTGATACCAACTTGTAACACCCCCAAATCTAAACTAACATAATAATTACAATTATATAATAAAGACGGGTGATACATCCACAAAATATAATACCACAACCCCACAACCTAGGATGCCAACAGGTTCAAGTATGAAAATAATATCTACCGTTATTACAACCCGCTATTACACTTCCAAATGTTTACATCCTGACAACTAGAGTGATCTAATCTGCTGCTAACACCCTACCTGTCTCACCAACTGATCTCGTAATGCTCTACCAGTCCCACCGGTTCTCTTACGGGCAGTACGGTAAGTTCGCACCATCTTCTAGACTAGCTGAAAAAGGTTAGAAAGCAAGGTAATGAGCCAAATGCTCAGCAAGTGCGAATATAAAATAACAAGCTATAAAACGGCTCAAAGTGTGACAGTGACACAGTTGTCAGATTTCACATGAATCTAAAACGAGGTTTCCAACAGGAATAATAATGGAGTCTGAATTTCAATTCTGAAGAGGCAACCTTAATATACATAAGTTAAACGAATATAGTTTCGAAAATACAATAATCAGAGTTTTTGATATTAATCAGCACTTTTAAATTTACAATTAAAGTTTTGGGATTTCAATCGATCGCTACGAGCTAGCCGGGTGATCAGCCCGCGAATAGCTCCGGATATCACACCCTTACGTGTGATTCCTCCTTTATTTTGGGATCCCTAGTTAGCACTTATTAACATTGGCCATGGCTCAGTAAAGCCATAAAATTAACAGACCGGCGTCACGGTCTAAAACATTTTTTTTATCCCATAGTTTCAAAAATCCATTTTAAACATTTTTCAATCACTTTCAGTATCAAACCGCATGGCCTTCCTTATACTTACTGACAAAAGATCAGCCTAGCATAAGGGGTTTTATCTTATAAAACATGATGGAATTAAACTATACAATTTCTTCCAAGTATTAAGGTATAACTGTTCAAATGGGTCGAGATAGTGATCACAAAGTATTATATCATATTAAAATGATCGATCAGGAAGATGACAGAATCTATATCAGCAAGTAAGGAATTGTCCATCTGGTTTATAACCAAGTATAGTTTTCACAATCAGTGTGAGGGGATATTTAAAAGGTTATTCAAAGGAATTCAATACATTGATCGAATATATTATCCTTATGGAATTTATCAAGCAGGGTATAACAAATTTATCATTTGAAACCGATTCAAGAGTATATCAAAGGTATTACAGTAGGGTGTGAACACAATATGATAGCAATATGGAAATCTCAGGGTTATCAGGGTTCACATGATCTCAGGGTATATTTCAAATGATTTGAGCAATAGCAATATGAAACTTGAGAATTCGAATTTGTTTCCAAGGGTTTAACAAAGGTATTATGACATGGCAATGACATGGTATGATAGCAGTGCATTATACTTATAATTATCAACCAATAAGGGGGTTAAAGTGATCACTTGCCTTAACAGGCTGCTTCACTTCCGACTCTTGGTGTTCCTTACTGACTCAACTGCTATTTTCTTTCCTGGTCTGCTTTTGCTCGGACCTATAATCGAAAGGTAATACTTCGCGTTAGTATCTCTTGCCTTGCCGTAAATCCTATACCTATGTATATACATATATAATTACACCTTTACACATAAGCAATTAGCAGACAACACATTTAATGTGCTATAGTACTCTGATTGATAACCAAAGACTTAAATTGAGAAAGGCGCCGATAAGGTTTTTAGAAAGGTTTGTAGTTATAGAAATTTCGGCAGCACTTCCTCTATTTATAGTCTAACCAGTCGAGGATACATCCGACTAACCACCAAACAAACATAATTAAACTTAAATATTTATAAACCAACTCAAGTATTCCACTTATTAGACAACAAGTATACCTTACCTTACTAACCCTAAGCCTAATAGAACCATACACAATACCACACGACCGATACACTTGATATTACCAATGACCAGTTCTGCAAGAAGTTCAATTTACTCTAACAAGACAATCTCAAATTGAAAAGTACAGAACACAAAACTCGAAGGAAATTCCGAGACCTTTCCAGAATGGTAAGGTTCGTTAAAAATGGATAAGTAATGAATTCTGAAACAATTAAAAAGTGGACTGCTAGAACAGAAACAAAACATATGCACACTAGTATTTCTAAGTTTAGTGTACTAAAATCACAGAATCTGGAAATGAAATGTAAATAAGAATTGTAGGTTTCGAAAAGAGATTTCCAGAATGATATGGCTCAGAAAATTTGAATGTACGATCGATTTACTATGAATTTTTGAAAACAGGGCTCACAATGACTAAACACTTCTGGTCGAATTTTTAAAGTGCAGAAATCTCAAACTTCGGATTGGAATTTCAGAAAACATATAAAACGAAACTTGTAGACAATTGCAATACCTGTCTAATGACTTATAAACGAACATCATCTGATTACAACTCGATTTTATACAATTTATACAAGGCAGCAGATCACTATAATTGTCAACAAATTCACTACAAAAAAAAACATCACTTAACAACTTAAGATTTGAACTTAATAAAATCTGGAAATTTACAAGATCAACAAGAAAACCACATGCAAGTTTCTTTCTTTAACAAAATCAACTAAGGACATCCATTCAAGCATAACCCACTTTATGAACACCATTTACAAGCTATACAACTTAAGATCCTTGAATAAAAATCACATGCAACTTAATTAAATCATACATACACTTACTACTTTATCAATCAAGCATAATAACATCAAAATCATCATCATCAAGCCCACCGGATCATCTTTGGAATCATTTCCGATGGGGTTTTGGTTCGATGGTAGCCATAGGATCGGCACCCCGACACAAATCACCTTCAAACTTCGAATTTCTTGCAACCCATCCATTAACAACCTTCATTAAGCTATTAAATCTTATTGCATGCAAGGTTTGAGTTCTCTATGACACACATATACTTACACCCGAATATATACTTGCATGCAACCAACAAAACTCAAGGAAAAGCTCAACCCATCAACACTTAACACTTAAACAACCTTTAACACCCAAGAAATTTCATAAAACTTGCTTAAAAGAATCGAAGAAATGAAAAGTAAAGGGGGAGGGAGCTCACGGGGTTGAGAGAAAAAAAAAAGAGAGAGCTGGTGGAATGAGGAAGAAAGAGAGAAAAAAGGCTTTTATCACTTGCAAGGGTAGTCTTGTCCTTTCACACCCCACTTTCCACTTAAACACTATTTTAATAGCCATTTAAATCAAAATAAATGGGTTTTGTATAAATTCTGAAATTTTAAATTTTAAAACAAAATACACCTAATGAGGTTCACACACATAGTTTTAAAATATTTTTAGGGCTTATATATATTGAGATATGAATTTTACAAGAAGTACACTTTAATTCGAAAGTTGCTATATAAAATCATTTAAAACTCCTTAAAACCCAAAAATAAATAAACTTTCATTTTTATAACCAAGAATATAAAATTAGGAACACATACATATGAAGATCATATTTTTGTGACTTATAGATATTTAACTAGAGATTTTACAGTTTAATACATCTTTAAGGAAAATCATGATTTAAAAAAAATCATAATAAATCATTGGTGCCCAATTAAAAATAAACTTATATTTTTAAAAAGTCTCCAAATATAACATAGACATTATAGAGAAGGTTTTTATGATTTATAGACACTCTGATGATTTGATAAAAGTCCAACAGTGCTTTTAAAATGACTCTAAGATACAAATAACTCACTTAAACATTTCAATTCACACAGTTACGCATTCAAATCATACAAGCACGTAAATTCATATTGACTTACACAGATAGCGTTGACTCGTCAACTAGAGTACACATATATATATACATCTATATATCCCAACTGTACTATATTATCGCCGCACACGATACTCAAGCAATGTAATATTATTAAAATACCTTGGTCTATTACAATCTACCCTCCTTAAAAGGATTCTGTCCCCAGAATCAAGTTAATACAAACAACTGAGGATACCTATCTCTCATCTCATCTTCTAGTTCCCAGGTGAACTCTTCAACCTTGGGATTTCTCCATAATACTTTTACAATAGCTACTGTTTTATTTCTAAGTACTTTCTCCTTCCTATCAGTTATCCTAACAGGATATTATTCAAAAGATAGATCTGGCTGGATTTCCACTGGCTCATATTCTATGACACAATTTGAATCTGGTATGAATCTCTTTAGCAATGACACATGAAAAACATTATGCACGTGCTGCAAACTTGGAGGTAACGCCAATTCATAGGCAACCTTTCCTATACGTCTCAATATTTCAAAAGGTCCTATATACCTCGGACTGAGATTTCCTTTCTTACCAAACCTAGATAATCCTTTCCACGGGGATATCTTAAGTAACACATTCTCTCCTTCTTCGAATTCTATCGGTCTTCTAGCAAGATCCGCATATTTCCGTTGTCGATCATGGGCCACTTCTAATTGCTTACGAACTATCCTCACCACTTCTTCAGTTTGCTGAATCAATTCTGGACCAACTACTTTTCGTTCTCCGACTTCTTCCCAACAGATTGGAGATCTACATTTTCGACCATATAGAGCTTCGAACGGCGGCATTCCAATACTCGCGTGATAACTATTATTATAAGAAAATTCTATTAAGGGCAAGTGTTCATCCCAATTTCCTTTGAAATCCAAAGCACATGCTCGTAACATATCCTCTATGGTTTGTATTGTCCGCTCACTTTGTCCATCTGTCTCATTCGCAATTGAGTTCCTAAACACTCTTGAAATTGTCTCCAAAACCTTGAGTTAAAACGAGGATATCTATCCGACACAATCGACACTGGTACTCCATGTTTACTCACAATCTCATGTAGATACATATGAACCATCTTGTCTAGAGAATATCTTTCGTTGATAGGCAGTAAATGTGCTGACTTCGTCAGTCGATCAATAATAACCCAAATGGCGTCGTGGTTTGACTTAGTCCTGGGTAAGCCTACAACAAAATCCATAGCAATGTGTTCCCATTTCCATTCTGAGATCTCCAATGGCTGTAACAATCCGCCAGGTCGTTGATGTTCTGCTTTCACTCTTTGACATGTATAGCATTTATTAACCCAATCTGCAATCTCTCTTTTCATATCTGGCCACCAAAAATTTCTTTTCAAGTCATGATACATCTTGGTACTACCAGGGTGAATAGAATGTCTAGAATTGTGTGCTTCATGCAATATCTCAGCTTTCAACTCTGGTATATCTGGAATCCAAATTCTTGAGCCAAATCTCAAAATGCCTTGATCATCCTTCTGAGTACAAATCTCTTCTCCTGTCAGTTCATTCATCTTTTGATCCATTATTTCATCCTGACTTTTCTTAATCTTCCCTAGCAATTCTGGTAGAAACGTCATCTTAAAATTCATCTCATTTTCAGCACTTGACTAACAAATCTCTATCTCCAGTTTCTCAAACTCTTCCGACAATTCCCTAGCAATCGTTAGCATATTCAATCTTTCTTTTCGACTTAACGCATCTACAACCACATTTGCTTTTCCTGGGTGATAGTTAATCGTACAATCATAATCTTTTATCAATTCTAACCACCTTCTCTGCCGCATGTTCAACTCTTTCTGTGTGAAAATATACTTCAAGCTTTTGTGATCGGTGTAGATTTCACATTTCTCCCCATAAAGATAATGTCTCCATAGCTTCAATGAAAACACAATAGCCGCTAGTTCTAAATCATGCGTAGGATATCTCTGTTCATGTGGCTTGAGTTGACGGGAGGCATACGCGATTACTTTGCCATGCTGCATCAAAACGCATCCTAATCCCTTAAGTGACGCGTCGCTGAATATCACAAAATCTCCTTTATCATCAGGCAACACTAACACTGGAGCTGTTACCAATCTTTGCTTAAGTTCTTGGAAACTATCCTCACATTTATTATTCCACTCAAACTTCTCATTCTTCCTGGTCAACTTGGTTAATGGCACTGAAATCTTTGAAAAGTCCTTTACAAATCTATGATAATATCCTGCCAATCCTAAGAAGCTTCTGACTTCAGTCGGTGTCCTTGGTCTTTCCCATTTCATCACAGCTTCGATCTTGGCTGGATCCACTTTTACACCTTCACGACTAATTCTATGTCCAAGAAACTGTACTTCTTTTAACCAAAACTCGCATTTAGAAAACTTCGCATATAACTTCTCTTTCCTCAAAATCTCTAACGCCAACCTTAAATGTTCCGCATGTTCCGCTTCCGTCTTTGAATAAATCAATATATCATCGATGAACACTATCACGAACTTATCTAAATATTTCTTGAACACCCGGTTCATCAAATCCATAAAAGCTGCGGGCGCATTTGTTAATCCAAAAGCCATTACTAAAAACTCATAATGCCCGTACCTAGTTCTGAACGTTGTCTTAGGCACATCTTCCGGCTTAATCTTCAGTTGATGATATCCTGAGCGTAGATCAATCTTTGAGAAACTTGTTGCTCCTTTTAACTGGTCAAACAAATCATCAATCCTTGGCAACGGATACTTGTTCTTGATAGTTAACTTATTCAACTCACGATAATCTATACACAACCTCATGCTTCCGTCCTTTTTCCTTACAAACAAAACTGGAGCTCCCCAGGGTGATGAACTTGGCCTTATAACTCCTTTATCCAACAAATCTTGCAACTGCGATGCTAGTTCTTTCATTTCCGCTGGAGCCATGCGATACGGCGCTTTCGACACTGGTTCTGAACCTGGAGCTAATTCTATCAAAAATTCGATCTGTCGGTCTGGAGGTAAACCTGGTAACTCATCGGGAAAAACGTCTGGAAATTCGTTAACTACATGAATATCTTCTAGCTTAGGTCCTTCCTTACTCTTATCTATCACATACGTAAGATAAGCTTTACACCCATGTCTCATTAATCTTCTAGCTTGCATCATAGTAATAAACAAATTTTTCTGCTTCTGTCCTTTAAATACCACTTTCTTTCCTTTTGACGTATGTAGAATTACTTTCTTATTCCTACAATCGATTTGTGCATTATGCTCTATCAACCAATCCATTCCCAGTATAACATCAAATTCCCCTAACTGGAAGGGTATCAAATTTACAGGGAAAGGATAACCTTCTATACTAACCTCATATTTCGGACAAACTTGATTCACTTGTACTTGCTCCTGATTGGCTAATACTATATTAAACATACCTTCTAACCTTAAAGTCGCACAACCCAATTTTACGGCAAACTCTTTAGATATAAATGACCTAGTCGCACCGGTATCAATCAATACTTTTGCTAAAATAGAATTAACAAGAAGCGTACCTTCTACTACTTCTAAACTCTGCACAGCGTCTGTCATGCTCATATTCAAGGTTCTGACCTGGTCTAAAGGAATGGGGTCTTGGTAGCCTAAGAGTCGTTGTCCTGGAGCTTGAGGCACAGAATCATAACTAACCATTGACGGAGCTGGTTGGACAAAATATGGTGTTGGGGCTGTCGCCATCCTCATCAAATTGTTGTTCTTCACCGGGACCTTACAGTCCTTAGAAATGTGTCCCACCTTTCCACACTTGAAACATGTCACATTGGTTCTCTGAACTTGACTAGCATTTGGGCATTCTTTGGAGTAGTGTCCTCTCGCATTACACTTATAACACACTATACCCGCTTTCCTGCATTCTCCCGTGTGTTTCTTCAAACAAATCTTACATTCAGGGACCACCATCTGCTGAGTCTTTTGCTGTTGCCCTTGAATTTGCATCCTGTTTCCTTGGTTTCTATTATTGTTATTCTTCTGAAATCTTCCTACTCCACTGGGTATCTGGAACCCTGACTTTTTCACAAACTTATTTGTCACCACATCCTGGTTTGATCCTTCATCCCTTTGTCCAAATTTCCTTTTCTTATCAAATTTTTCCTTTGGACTCTGATCACTTTCACCTTCTACAATAATCGCCTTTTGCATCACCTCTGCATATGTATTGAGTTCTAACATAGCTATTCGTCCTCTAATCCATGGTTTCAATCCTTGTTGGAATCTCCTTGCCTTCTTTTCTTCCGAATCCACATACTCTGGCACAAATCTTGCCAACTCTGTAAACTTCCTCTCATATTCAGCCACACTCATATTATTCTGTTTCAATTCGAAAAACTTTAACTCCATCTGAGCCTTCATATACCTTGGAAAGTATTGCTCCATAAACAACTGCTTAAATCTATCCCAAGTTACTAATTCCTCTTCTTCTAATGCCTTAGTTGCTTCCCACCAATAATTGGCTTCACCTTTCAACATATAGCTGGCGAAGTTCGTTTTCTGTTCCTCACTAACCTGAATTAACACGAACGCTTTCTCAATTTCCTTTAACCATTTCTGAGCTTCAGTCGGATATGTCGATCCTTGAAATTCGGGAGGTTTAACCGCTTGAAATGCCTTGAAGTTTGCTACAGGCTGATTAGGTGGTTGCTGTTGCAATTTCTGCTATTGCGTTTGGATAATTTGCTGTTGTTGGGCAAGAGTAGCAGTCTGTTGTTGTAGAAGCTGTACAAACTGGGTTAATTCTACCTGAGGATTTTCAGGATTATGAGGGTTATCTCGATTTGAGGTGGCGGAATGAGCTGGAGCTCTTGTGGTTGTTCTCTTTCTGGGCGGCATGATCTGATGGTAATAAAAAAAAATCAATACAGGTTTACAAAATTGACAATATATGTTTGGCAAGCATCAAAAATCGAAACATTTGTTTAGATAGTTAGATGCAGGATATAAATGTATACTAGGAACAAAATATACGTTATGAAATTATGGAAGTGTGAATATTGAACAACAGATTATGGAATCTGGGGAAACTATCCCACAATTACTGAACTCATGATAAAGTCTAATAGAATTTAACAACCCAAAAGTTTGCACGATAAGGTTTAGCAGAATACAACAACAACAGTAGCATAAATCCGACATCAATGGTAGATGCGAGGAAAATGATAGCTAGGCTATCCGCTATTCTAACATCGATATAACTAATAACACGATCGTCTACATCTGGAGCTGGTCCACTATGCTCTGAAGCTCGTCAGTCACCATCTGGCACACCATTAATGCCTTACCAAACTTCACGTTCGTAGGGGGAGGCATCTCATCCATCCGGTTCCTCACAATCTGGATCAGGGTTTGGAGCCTAGTGACAATGACTGGATCCTGAGGCTGCTCGCGCATCCTATCCGTATACGTGTCCATCATGGACCTCAGCTGGTTGTTGTAATCATGCACATTATCACATTCCTTACACATAGCCTCATAAACCGAAACTGGGACCATCTCTAGAGAACCCGAAACACTAGAACCAGAGGCCATAGTAGGGATAGCACAGGCAGATCGAGAACGAGACTGAATACCCGAAATCCCTAAGCCGGGTGGGGAATCAGGAGATGAAGACCTACGAGATCTAGCATAACCACTCGAACTACCAATCTCTCGACCAGCCATGGAACCCGAGTGCACAAGAATATGGCTATCAGAATCTGAATCGTCAGAAGGTACAGGAGAGGGAACTCGCCGAGCTTGCTGCTGTAAAAATACATATATATACATATATATATACTATACATTAGTATTCCCACAATTACACCTTACAACCTACCTATCTTGGTCACGAGGTTTAAGGTTACGAAAAGTTCTAACGACTCACCCTTAAGGTCTAGTCCTTTTTATTACACTCATCCCAAGTATTAATTCTGATCCCGTTAACTTAAACCTATATTGCTTCAGTGACTCGAACCTGTGGCTCTGATACCAACTTGTAACACCCCCAAATCTAAACTAACATAATAATTACAATTATATAATAAAGACGGGTGATACATCCACAAAATATAATACCACAACCCCACAACCTAGGATGCCAACAGGTTCAAGTATGAAAACAATATCTACCGTTATTACAACCCGCTATTACACTTCCAAATGTTTACATCCTGACAACTAGAGTGATCTAATCTGCTGCTAACACCCTACCTGTCTCACCAACTGATCTCGTAATGCTCTACCAGTCCCACCGGTTCTCTTACGGGCAGTACGGTAAGTTCGCACCATCTTCTAGACTAGCTGAAAAAGGTTAGAAAGCAAGGTAATGAGCCAAATGCTCAGCAAGTGCGAATATAAAATAACAAGCTATAAAACGGCTCAAAGTGTGATAGTGACACAGTTGTCAGATTTCACATGAATCTAAAACGAGGTTTCCAACAGGAATAATAATGGAGTCTGAATTTCAATTCTGAAGAGACAACCTTAATATACATAAGTTAAACGAATATAGTTTCGAAAATACAATAATCAGAGTTTTTGATATTAATCAGCACTTTTAAATTTATAATTAAATTTTTGGGATTTCAATCGATCGCTACGAGCTAGCCGGGTGATCAGCCCGCGAATAGCTCCGGATATCACACCCTTACGTGTGATTCCTCCTTTATTTTGGGATCCCTAGTTAGCACTTATTGACATTGGCCATGGCTCAGTAAAGCCATAAAATTAACAGACCGGCGTCACGGTCTAAAACATTTTGTTTTTATCCCATAGTTTCAAAAATCCATTTTAAACATTTTTCAATCACTTTCAGTATCAAACCGCATGGCCTTCCTTATACTTACTGACAAAAGACCAGCCTAGCATAAGGGGTTTTATCTTATAAAACATGATGGAATTAAACTATACAATTTCTTCCAAGTATTAAGGTATAACTGTTCAAATGGGTCGAGATAGTGATCACAAAGTATTATATCATATTAAAATGATCGATCAGGAAGATGACAGAATCTATATCAGCAAGTAAGGAATTGTCCATCTGGTTTATAACCAAGTATAGTTTTCACAATCAGTGTGAGGGGATATTTAAAAGGTTATTCAAAGGAATTCAATACATTGATCGAAGATATTATCCTTATGGAATTTATCAAGCAAGGTATAACAAATTTATCATTTGAAACCGATTCAAGAGTATATCAAAGGTATTACAGTAGGGTGTGAACACAATATGATAGCAATATGGAAATCTCAGGGTTATCAGGGTTCACATGATCTCAGGGTATATTTCAAATGATTTGAGCAATAGCAATATGAAACTTGAGAATTCGAATTTGTTTCCAAGGGTTTAACAAAGGTATTATGACATGGCAATGACATGGTATGATAGCAGTGCATTATACTTATAATTATCAACCAATAAGGGGGTTAAAGTGATCACTTGCCTTAACAGGCTGCTTCACTTCCGACTCTTGGTGTTCCTTAATGACTCAACTGCTATTTTCTTTCCTGGTCTGCTTCTGCTCGGACCTATAATCGAAAGGTAATACTTCGCGTTAGTCTCTCTTGCCTTGCCGTAAATCCTATACCTATGTATATACATATATAATTACACCTTTACACATAAGCAATTAGCACACAACACATTTAATGTGCTATAGTACTCTGATTGATAACCAAAGACTTAAATTGAGAAAGGCGCCGATAAGGTTTTTAGAAAGGTTTGTAGTTATAGAAATTTCGGCAGCACTTCCTCTATTTATAGTCTAACCAGTCGAGGATACATCCGACTAACCACCAAACAAACATAATTAAACTTAAATATTTATAAACCAACTCAAGTATTCCACTTATTTGACAACAAGTATACCTTACCTTACTAACCCTAAGCCTAATAGAACCATACACAATACCACACGACCGATACACTTGATATTACCAATGACCAGTTCTGCAAGAAGTTCAATTTACTCTAACAAGACAATCTCAAATTGAAAAGTACCGAACACAAAACTCGAAGGAAATTCCGAGACCTTTCCAGAATGGTAAGGTTCGTTAAAAATGGATAAGTAATGAATTCTGAAACAATTAAAAAGTGGACTGCTAGAACAGAGTCAGAACATATGCACATTAGTATTTCTAAGTTTAGTGTACTAAAATCACAGAATCTGGAAATGAAATGTAAATAAGCATTGTAGGTTTCGAAAAAAGATTTCCAGAATGATATGGCTCAGAAAATTTGAATGTACGATCGATTTACTATGAATTTTTGAAAACAGGGCTCACAATGACTAAACACTTCTGGTCGAATTTTTAAAGTGCCGAAATCTCAAACTTCGGATTGGAATTTCAGAAAACATATAAAACGAAACTTGTAGACAATTGTAATACCTTTCTAATGACTTATAAACGAACATCATCTGATTAAAACTCGAATTTATACAATTTATACAAGGCAGCAGATCACTATAATTGTCAACAAATTCACTACAAAAAGAAACATCACTTAACAACTTAAGATTTGAACTTAATAAAATCTGGAAATTTACAAGATCAACAAGAAAACCACATGCAAGTTTCTTTCTTTAACAAAATCAACTAAGGACATCCATTCAAGCATAACCCACTTTATGAACACCATTTACAAGCTATACAACTTAAGATCCTTGAATAAGAATCACATGCTACTTAATTAAATCATACATACACTTACTACTTTATCAATCAAGCATAATAACATCAAAATCATCATCATCAAGCCCACCGGATCATCTTTGGAATCATTTCCGATGGGGTTTTGGTTCGATGGTAGCCATAGGATCGGCACCCCGACACAAATCACCTTCAAACTTCGAATTTCTTGCAACCCATCCATTAACAACCTTCATTAAGCTATTAAATCTTATTGCATGCAAGGTTTGAGTTCTCTATGACACACATATACTTACACCCGAATATATACTTGCATGCAACCAACAAAACTCAAGGAAAAGCTCAACCCAT
This sequence comes from Heracleum sosnowskyi, assembly GCA_030848705.1. Lineage (NCBI taxonomy): Eukaryota > Viridiplantae > Streptophyta > Magnoliopsida > Apiales > Apiaceae > Heracleum > Heracleum sosnowskyi. The sequence goes on along the minus strand of CM061238.1, from coordinate 53,653,851 downwards.
CAACACTTAACACTTAAACAACCTTTAACACCCAAGAAATTTCATAAAACTTGCTTAAAAGAATCAAAGAAATGAAAAGTAAAGGGGGAGGGAGCTCACGGGGTTGAGAGAAAAAAAAAAGAGAGAGAGCTGGTGGAATGAGGAAGAAAGAGAGAAAAAAGGCTTTTATCACTTGCAAGGGTAGTCTTGTCCTTTCACACCCCACTTTCCACTTAAACACTATTTTAATAGCCATTTAAATCAAAATAAATGGGTTTTGTATAAATTCTGAAATTTTAAAATTTTAAAACAAAATACACCTACTGAGGTTCACACACATATTTTTAAAATATTTTTAGGGCTTATATATATTGAGATATGAATTTTACAAGAAGTACACTTTAATTCGAAAGTTGCTATATAAAATCATTTAAAAATCCTTAAAACCCGAAAATAAATAAACTCTCATTTTTATAACCAAGAATATAAAATTAGGAACACATACATATGAAGATCATATTTTTGTGACTTATAGATATTTAACTAGAGATTTTACAGTTTAATACATCTTTAAGGAAAATCATGATTTAAAAAAAATCATAATAAATCATTGGTGCCCAATTAAAATAAACTTATATTTTTAAAAAGTCTCCAAATATAACATAGACATTATAGAGAAGGTTTTTATGATTTATAGACACTTTGATGATTTGATAAAAGTCCAACAGTGCTTTTAAAATGACTCTAAGATACAAATAACTCACTTAAACATTTCAATTCACACAGTTACGCATTCAAATCATACAAGCACGTAAATCCATACTGACTTACACAGATAGCGTTGACTCGTCAACTAGAGTACACATATATATATACATCTATATATCCCAACTGTACTATATTATCGCCGCACACGATACTCAAGCAATGTAATATTATTAAAATACCTTGGTCTATTACAATAGTGAAGAAGTTTGGGAATTTCAGGTTCAGAAGGAACCCTAATCTTAAGTTCAAGCCTAGGTTTCAGAGAGGTGGTTCTTCTTCCTCAAGTAGCACAAGGGGTGGCTATAAAACTGGAACCGTGGACAGAAGCACAATCAGGTGCTACAATTGTAATGAGTTAGGTCACTTTGCTGCAGAATGCAGAAAGCCAAAGCAAGTGAGAAGGAACTCATATGATTCTAGCAAGAAGAAAAAGATTGGAAAAGCTTATGTTGCCGAGGGAAAGAGTTGGGATGATACGAATAGTGATGAAGAAGCTGGTGAAGTTGGAAATCTAGCTTTAATGGCTAATGAAGGCAGTACTTCATCATTAATGTCAGAGGTAAAGTTTACTGATTCTGAAATGATCTATCATCTTAGTAGTACTGTTTCTTGTGCACGTAGTGAAAATGATAGAATAATTCTTTTGAACACTGCTCTTGAAAAGGAGGTAAAAGAATTAAGACTTGTGCATGTTAATCAGGATGATCTCACTAAGAAGATAGCATTTCTTGAGAATAGGGTTAATTGTTATATTCAATTGGAAACCATTCTTAAGGATCAGATCAGTGAACTTGAAACCAAGGTAAATGCTTACTATAATTCTTGTAAGACTGCTAAAGAAATCTTCAATAAACAAATTATTGGTCAAACTGTTGGAATAGGTTATGACTATAATGAGTCTATTGGAGAATTAAGCATAAACACCCCTAATAGAGTCAGTGTTGAAGAAAGGGGTGTACCATATGTGCTTAAGGGTATTGATAAACCTTTATTTAGAGAATCCTTGGCAGAACCTCTGAATGAATATTCCATTATTATCCAAGAGGAAATGCGTGTTGAGGATCTTGCTTTTGAACTTGCTCAGTCCAATAAATGTATGTCTGAGAATAATGTCAAAGTTGTTTCAGCAACGGAGACTAAGTCAGACATTCATAAAGTGGATCATAACAACAATAGAACTAACATGCCTGCTATTAATCTGTCTCATAAAGCATGTGGTGTGGTTAATTGTATGTCTTGTGCATTTAATGTTATGTATGCTTATTTTAATAGTAAGCATGTATCTGATGATATGACTGCTCCACGTCAACATGTTAATAATAACAAGACAATATTCAGCCCCTAGAACTCCTCAACAGAATGGAATGGTAGAAAGGAAGAATCGTACATTGATTGAAGCTGCAAGGACTATGTTAAGTGAATCAAGACTTCCAATGTACTTCTGGGCTGAAGCTGTAAATACTGCTTGTTATACTCAGAATCGAACTTTAATCAACAAGGAATTAATGAAGACTCCGTATGAGATCATGAACAACAATAAACCAACTCTCAAATACTTTCATGTATTTGGGGCAAAATGCTTTGTGCTTAAGGATGGAGATGTTAAACGTGGCAAGTTTGAGGCCAAGGCATATGAAGCTATATTTGTTGGTTATTCCAGAAGATCTTACAGGGTGTACTTGATTGACAATCACCACGTGAAGGAAAGTGTCAATGTTACATTTGATGACACTAAGCTCCCTAGTATCCAAACAGAAGATTCATCTGAAGAACTGAAGTTTGATAACTTTCCAGACTCAGAATCAGATGATGAAGCCCCACCTGAGATTGTTGCTGGTAATGATAATAATAATGATGATAATGATCATGGTGGTGGTGGTGGAAACATTGGTAACAATGGAGATACCACCAACATTGGAGAAGAATCAGCAAGGGACTCAAGCAACAACTCAGGGGGAGGAAATGAAGGGTCAACTAGTCATTCACAACACCAGGATGAATTTCAAGGCGAATCATCAAGATCAAATCTTCTTGGTGATCGAGGTGTTGGAGTTAGAACTAGGAGTGCTACTCAGAATGAATGTCATTATTCAGGGTTTCTGTCTGAGATGGAACCAAAGAAGACTGAGGAAGCACTGAGTGATCCAGATTGGGTGATTGCTATGCAAGATGAACTCAATCAATTTGAAAAACAGCAAGTCTGGAAGCTGGTACCTAGACCAAAGAACAGGAAAGTAGTTGGTACAAGATGGGTATACAGAAACAAGCTAGATGAGGATGGTATTGTTACAAGGAACAAAGCAAGATTGGTTGCTCAAGGGTATTCACAAGATGAAGGCATTGATTATGATGAAACCTATGCACCAGTGGATAGACTTGAGCCCATCAGGATGTTCTTAGCATTTGCAGCTTACTCTAATTTTAAAGTCTATCAAATGGATGTTAAGAGTGCATTCCTGAATGGTGAGCTAGATGAAGAAGTGTATGTTGAACGACCCCCTGGCTTTGAAAATCAGGAGTTGCTGGACTTTGTGTACTTTCTCTTCAAGGTAATCTATGGTCTCAAACAAGCCCCAAGAAAATGGTATGACACTCTCTCTGGTTTTCTTATAGAAAATGGTTTTGTTAGAGGTATCATAGACAAAAATATTTTTTCTAAGAAACACAAAAATGATATGATATTAGTCCAAGTCTATGTGGATGACGTCATATTTGGGTCTACTAATGATGATCTTTGTAAGAGATTTGCTAAGCTAATACAGAGTAAGTTTGACATGAGTATGATGGGTGAGCTGAAGTTCTTTCTTGGATTACAAGTAAGTCAAATGTCAAATGGTATATTTATTTGTCAATCCAAGTATCTCAAAGAACTCCTCAAGAAGTATCACATGGAGGATTCAGCATCAGCAAGGACTCCATCTTCAACAGCTGTCAAACTTGGGGCTTGTGATAATTCTATCAAGGTAGATGTTACAAGCTACAGAGGTATGATTGGCTCCTTACTCTATCTTACTGCAAGAATGTATGCTACATGCTTGTGTGCAAGGTTCCAAGCGGACCATAGAGATTTACATCTCGTTGCTGTTAAAAGAAACTTGAGATATCTTAAGGGTAAACCTAATTTAGGTATCTGGTACCCTAAAGATTCTGGTTTTAATCTTGTTGGATATACAGATTTTGATTATGCAGGTAGTGTTGTGGATAGAAAGAGTATCTCTGGGAGTTGTCAATTCCTGGGAGGTAGATTGATTTCCTGGTAAAGCAAGAAACAACAAACAGTTTCCAATTCAATAGCAGAAGCTGAATATATTGCTGCTGGAAGCTGCTGTACTCAGATATTATGGATAAGGAATCAATTGAATGACTATGGCTTTGTATTAGACAAAATTCCTATTTTATGTGACAATATTAGTGCCATAGCAATCTCCAACAACCCTGATCAGCACTCGAGGTTAGTTGGTAAATTGGGTATGTTGAACAGTCTTAGTGATTAACTGTATCTCTGTTATGTTTGTTATTAGCTAAAATCATTTTCTCTTGCTGATATTAAATGATAAATATTGCCAATTCTTGTTTGATGTGAAAAGCTTGTTAATTTAAATGTTTTTGAATAATCTATTTTCTTTAAAAATACTTTTCTCATATTTTTTAAGTGGAGAAATTTATTTTTATTGAAAATTTAATTATTTGGTATTATTTAAGTTACTTTCAGATTGTATAAATTGTTGTTTGAATTTTTCTACAGGTTTATATGTTAATCCCAAATGACCTAACAGAATTTTAGAAGGGGGGGGGGGTTGAATACAATTCTAGATATTTCCTAAACTTAAAACAACTTTAAAAAAAAAATACTGAAAATACAAACACAAGCAAATATAATATTTCAGTTGGATGTTTTGAGGATCCAACTGAGATGTTTTTATTGTGGAAATAATCTGTGTTACAAAAGTATCACAGCTGCTCAGTTCCTGATTTGGAGTGAGAGTGCTCTTGAAAGAAGCTAATACAAACTATTTTTATCTCACTCACATATCTTAAAAATGAACTGCTACACTTGGTTATAAAACCCAAGTATACAATGCTATTTTTGGCTACACTAAAATACACTATAGGTAACCGCCAGTAGCTTGCTTTTCATCCCTTTTGTCCAATGGTCCTTGGATATCTTGTCTTTTGTCTTTATGCTTATTATGATCCCACTCAAGAACCTAATTGGAAATTGGAATGTTTCCTTATTCCCAGTGTCCATTTTGATGGCTTCCAATGCAAAGTACACTTCTACATCACCTTTTGATTTGTCAGAAAACTGTCACTATCACTTTGTCAACTATTCAGAAAAGTGATAATGATTCGTTGATAACAGGAAAATGTGTTTCATTGATAGCTTTATTCTTCATTCCGTTGATGGTATATTCTTCATTCCGTTGATAGAGTAATCTTCATTTCGTTGATAGACTAATCTTCATTCCGTTGATAGACTAATCTTCATTCCGTTGACATGTCTTCACTTAGGCAAAATTACAAGGCACAATATATTTACACTTAACCAACCTATTTTGCCTATCTAGTACATAGTCAACATGACTTAGAAAACCTATCTAATACCTACAACAAATGTGTATCAACCAGTGAAGTATTGTACAGTGCAGTTGCTACATCACTCATTTCGTTGATGAGCTACCTGTCAACGGAAGCTGCAAAACATACCATTCCGTTGACAGTTACAAAAGTGACTTAATACAAAATCTACTAAGTGTTTTTATAATTATCATCAAGAACAACATATTCCTAACAATCTCCCCCAATTTATGACTGATAGAATAACAGCCATAAATCAAGAGCCTTGATGATAACAAAAACACTTAGACAAATTATAAATTACAAAAGTAGAATTTGTATTGAGCTACATGATTTATTGAAAATTGACTGAACACAAATTAGAAATTCTTACAATACAAGTGCACAGAGCTGCTCCTCTAGCCTGAGCAGATTTATCAACTTTGTCTCTATGGCCTTGTTTTCTTCCCCTTCCTTGCATTGTTCTCCTCAATCTGAGCTTGGAGCCTCCTGTAGAAAATCTTCTCTTCTTCATCTTGTTCACCCAACTTGGATTGCATGAATCTTAGAGTTTCATTAGATGCCTTTTCCAATTGGTCCTCCATTCTGAAGAATCTTCTACAGTTGTCCTTGTCTCTGAATTCCATCTTCCAAAAGGGTTGGAGATGAATTTTCTTTCTTGATTGAGGGACCTTTAGAACCCTGGGAAGTGCATCAGGCTTGTTCCAGCTAGCTTTGACTTGACAAATCTTGGAGACAACCTCAGACTTGGCAGTTTTGGTGAACCCAAAATCTCTCTTTAAGCATTTGAACACCACCATCAATGTCTGATAGTCTTCTCCTAGAATTCTGTGCAGAGGCCAGATTCTTTCCCTTCCACCCTTGTACACAAACACTAATCTCTCTGGTAATCTCTGAGTGGCTGCTATCCCTCTCACTTCTACCAAGTCCTCAAGATATAGGTTTAAGTCAGACTCCTCCTTTATGTCAGCAATGTAGATGAAGTCCTCTGGGTTTGTTGGTGGTTTCTCAACCTGTGGCCTCCTCACAAAAACTGGCTTAGCCTTAGAAACCTTCTGTTGTGATTTCTTCTTTGCATCCATCTCAATTAGAAATTTGGGAAAATTAGCTTCATCAAACTCAAAAGGCTCTTCCATTGGCACAATTGGTTGATCATGAAAGTTAACATGATGTTCAGGATCACAAGCTAATTTTCCTGCAATGCATTGATCTGAAAAAGTTGAAGGCACAGCTGTTACAGGGGCATCTGTTACAGTGTCTTGAGAATCATCCTTATCAAAGGCCAAGTTCCTTTTAGCCCTTGCCTTGGGTTGCCTTGTACTTTTTCTCTTTTCCTTTGCATCCTCAGCTTCAACCCTAGCTCTTTCTTCTTGCTGTCTTTCCTCTTCATCAAGAGCTTGGGCAACTGCTAGAGCTTCCATGTCTGCCCTAGCTGATTCCTCAGCTTTAGCTTCAGCAAAATTTGGGTGACCAGCCCAAACACAAATCTCTTGCTCATTCCTGTAGATTATTGCTCTTTGCTTCCTTATCTCAGGCATATTGCTTTCCTTGCATTTTATGATAAGTTCACTCAGAATCTTGAGCTCATCTGGGAATGGAGGTGGAAAGAATGTCCTTGCAATATTCTTGCCCTTTGGTTTAGCTGGGGATTTTGGAGATAAGCATCTCTGAAGAGTAGCTGAGTCCACATCTCTAATACATGAAGTTTGTCCCTTTTCTTTTCTTGGACCAGTAATCACTCCATGTAAAAGAGGCTTTAGATCATAAGAAGATTTAGTCTGTGGCTCCAATTCCGTTGACACTAAGACCATGGCATTCGTTGATGATGGGATGGGCGCATCCGTTGATGTAGAAGTAGCTTGATCCGTTGATGGATGTTTGTTTCTTGCAGTTTCAGCTATCTTCTTAACCCTTGCATCAATGCTAGACCATTGTTCTTTAATCTGTGCAGCAAGTTGTATCCTCATAGATGCCTGTTGAATCAGGTCAATGCCATCCAATTTATCCTTTAGTGACTCCCCCATAACTAATGGCTTCTGTGGTAAAGAAATGGCTGAGACCATAACTTTCGTGACTTGAATATGAAGCTCCTTAGATTTCTCCCCCTTTTTCTTATCATCAAGAGTAATAACATGGAGACCTTGAGCTGCCACTAGCTGAGTCAAAAGTTGAGTTTTCTTCTCCTGTGCCTGCTGCATTTGAGTTAATGTGGCTTCCACTTTGTCCACCCTAGAAGTAAGAGTTTTCAAGGTAGTTGCCACCTCATTATCCTTGTTGAAGAAGGTGGTCATCCTGGCAACAGTGAGAAGTGGGAGTTTTTCATCAAGCCTCCTATCTGTGGAGTCCTTTAGATTTGCAATGGAGTCCTTGATTTCCCTAGCTTCAATCCTGGTCTGCAGCATCTGTAGCCTCTGAATCTCCAAAGAGTCCATTATAGCCTTGTAGAATTTCTTGTCATTGTCATTAGCAGACTCATGAGCCAGGTAAGCCTCATTGTACTGCCTAGAAATTGCAGCATCCAGGCTATGATTTCCATGCAAGTTTTGAGAAAGCCATCTTGGAGTATGAGGCACCACAGAAGTCCCAGTCTGTGAAGAAATAGCCACATGTAGATCAGCATCCTCATCACTTGAAGAATCATCATACTCAAAACTTCCACCAGCTTCTGGAGACAAATTGGCAAGTGCATCCTTAGCCCTCATCATGGATGCAGTTGTATGAATAAGATTAAGCGACCTCTCTGCCTCCACATTGCCCTGTTGAGCCATTAGTTGATAGGCTGGCACAGGATGAGTAAAGGTTTCAGGATCCAGAGAAATACTATCCAGAGTCTGCTGATAATGCTCTTGGAAAGTCATTTCCCTTTCACCCTCATTAACCTTCATTGACTCACTAGCAATGGCTGCTTCCTCCCTTATTTCTCCTGTAGTCCCTTCTCTCTCTCCACTCTTTTCTTGCATCATGGGCTCCCCATGGCTCACACCTCTCACACCCTCACCTTCACCTACTAAGGTGGAACTCTCAGTCTCTCCTTTTGCCTGGCTGGAAGAAATAGCCAGCCTCTCACTCACATCCTCTCCTTTTGCCTGGCTGCAAGCCAGCCTCTCAGATTCACTCCCTTTCAACCCTAGAAGTGTTTCAACTACCACTAGATCATCTGCACTAGTTGTGTGAACAACTTGATTTTCAATAAAAGGTGCAGAATGAACTATCAACGGAATGGTAGTTTGAACTGTCAACGGTATGGATACCGTTGATGGAGAAACACCTGTCAACGAAAGAGACTGTTTCGTTGATGAAGTCAATAAAGGATTTTGAGAAAGTGAAATTATAGTAGAATCTGTGGTGATTGATTTTAAAGATGGTTCCACAGATCCTTTTGTAGCTTCAGAAAAAGATGATTGGTGGCCCAACAAATCACTTAACAAGTGATGACCACCAATTTCAGAGTGGGGCTTCTCCAAGAATAGATTTGGAGAATCGGGAATAGATGTATGGATCATATCCACATCTAATGACTGTGTTGGTGAATTTTGTAGAGGTGTCTCAATATTAATATTGAGAGAGTGGGACTGTAACCCCAGAGTAAAAATTGGGGCTACATCAAACTGAATTTGAGAAAATGGAATTGTTGCTTCCAGTGTGTGTGCACCCTGTGTGACCTGGGATTTTTGTCTTACCCTTCTTTGGTATTGGGAAATAGCTGTTTGGGGGCTAGATGTGTCCCTTACCCTTTTTTGGTGTGTGCTCTTGGAGGAGAGCTTGGTTCAATAACTACATCCTTTTGAGAGGATGTAGTTAGACTTGAGTTTAAATCCTTTTTACTCATTGTGTCTTGTTGGGAAGACACAATAGAGCTTGGGTGGGTCTCACTTATCTCTTCCACCTTATTCTTAGGGTTTCTTTGATTTTCACCCCTTCCCTCACCTCTCACACCATCTGCACCACCCCACTTAGGTTTTGTAGTGGATTTTACAATAGGTGCCTTTTGAGAAGCATCTAAGGTTGGCTTGGAGGATTTCTTAGATTTTGGTTTTGTTGTAGGGGCAGGAGCCTGTTGGGTCACAACTACAGACTCCATAGTAACAGAAATGGGTGAAATAGTAGAAGTAATAGTTAAACTAACAGGGTTAGAAGTGGTTACCTCAATTATGGGCAGATACACCACTGGGACATCACTATTGTGATTGAGCCTCAGGATGTCTGTCAAGACCCTCTTCTCTTGTACAAAGCAGTTAAACCTGGAATTTGGGTTAGAGATAACCAATGGTGCTGGACTAACATGGTTAGCCAACATCATTAGAAATCTAGCATAATAGATATTATTTTTCCTATTAGCCTTATCACCCAACTTAGCACCAAATTCATACATAAGTTGGGTGCTAAAGTTATAATATCTATCAGTTAAGAGCATGGTAAACATAATTAAAATTGAGTTACTTAATGCATCAAAATTACTGATTTTACCAGAAAAGACCTTAATGAATGCATCAGCTAAGTAACTATATTCCCTGACCAAACCTCTCCTAATTATCTTACCCAAATTATCAGTTGGCAAAGAGTAATTTATAGGATTAAGCATGTTAACAATTTCAGTATTTGAAGGTAAAGCTAAGCAGTTATTCTCAGGAATGTGAAGGCATGCTCGAACTTTGTTTTGCTTTGAGAGAGAAGAAGTAAGAAATCCTTTGGAAATTTTGAGAGCAAGGTAGAAAAGAATTAAAGAAAACAAAATTTCTCAAAAATTAAGTCCAATAATAAATATAAATTACCGGATTGGCTTAAAAATATAACCGTTACAATTAAAATATTACCATGATTTATACGTACAGGGGTGTATGCATAGATCGTGGTAAAGAGACGTGCAAATTCAACGGTTCAGATTAACCATGCTATATCAACGAATCAGAATTGGGCGTTTAAGGTCCCGTCTATTTCGTTGATAAAGCTGCGTTTTGTTGACATAAAAAGTGCTGTCAACGAAACACCCAGAAAAATGCTAAGACTGTCAACGGAGTGAGGCATTAGTTGACATAGTAATTTTGACTTAGACAAAATTTCACTTTTTCCTGAGAAAATTAATTCACAGAAAATCATGGCAAATTTCTGGCTGCAAATTAACTTGCAAAAATCTCAAAATTAATTAAGAGAAATTTAGCATACCTAGCTCACTTACTAGTCTTGAGAATGTTGATTCATCAAGTGGCTTGGTAAAGATGTCTGCAAGTTGTTGTTCACTTGGAACAAAATGTAACTCCACAGTACCATTCATAACATGTTCTCTAATGAAATGATACTTGATGTCAATGTGCTTGGTCCTTGAATATTGCACTGGATTCTCAGTAATGGCAATGGCACTAGTGTTGTCACAGAAGATAAGAATTTTCTCAACTCTTAATCCATAATCAAGTAGTTGATTTTTCATCCATAACATCTGTGCACAACAACTTCCAGCTGCAATGTACTCAGCCTCAGCTGTGGAGGTAGAAACTGAGTTTTGTTTCTTGCTGAACCATGACACAAGCTTGTTTCCTAGGAATTGACAGGTGCCAGTTGTGCTTTTCCTGTCAATTTTACATCCTGCATAATCTGCATCTGAATAACCAATTAGTTCAAAGCCAGATTCTCTAGGATACCAAATGCCAAGCTTTGGTGTTCCTTTGAGATATTTGAAAATTCTTTTAATAGCAACTAAATGGGATTCCCTAGGGTCAGCCTGAAATCTAGCACATAGACAAGTAGCAAACATAATGTCAGGTCTACTAGCTGTTAAATATAAAAGTGAGCCTACCATGCCTCTGTAACTTGAAATGTCCACAAATTTTTCCTTAGTATTCAATTCAAGTTTGGTGGCAGTAGGCATGGGAGTTTTGGCAGGAGAGCATTCCATTAAGTTAAATTTCTTTAACAAATTATGACTATATTTTGTTTGACTAATGAAAATGCCTTCATTAACTTGCTTTACTTGGAGACCAAGAAAATAAGTTAATTCTCCCATCATGCTCATTTCATATTTACTTTGCATAAGCTTGGCAAACTTTTGACAAAGTTTTTCATCCGTAGACCCAAAAATTATGTCATCTACATAAATTTGAACAAGTATAGTAGAGCCATTCACAATCCTATGAAAAAGAGTTTTATCTACAGTACCTCTAGTGAAGTGATTCTCAAGGAGGAATTGTAAGAGTGTGTGATACCAGGCTCTAGGTGCTTGTTTCAAACCATAGAGTGCTTTGAGGAGGAAGTACACATATTCTGGAAAATCATCATCTTCAAAACCAGGAGGTTGACTTACATACACCTCCTCTTCCAATTCCCCATTCAGAAAAGCACTCTTCACATCCATTTGATAGACCTTGAAATTGGCATGGGCTGCATAGGCTAGGAAAATCCTTATTGCTTCTAGTCTTGCAACAGGAGCAAAGGTTTCATCAAAGTCAATTCCCTCTTCCTGTGAGTAGCCTTTTGCAACCAATCTAGCTTTGTTCCTTGTGACTATGCCATTTTCATCCATCTTGTTTCTGAACACCCACTTTGTGCCTATAACACTCCTGTCCTTAGGCTTGGGCACCAGCTTCCAAACTTTGTTTCTCTCAAATTGGTTTAGCTCCTCTTGCATAGCTAAGACCCAATCTGGATCTAGAAGTGCATCCTCAACTTTCTTTGGCTCATCTTGAGACAGAAAGCTACTATATAGAGATTCCTCTTGAGTTGCTCTTCTAGTTTGGACTTTTGAAGAAACATCACTTATAATGAGTTCAAAGGGATGATCTTTAGTCCATTTCCTTGAGGGAGGTAGATTAGCTCTAGAAGATGTAGCTTCGTGATCATGATTGCCTTGATTAGATATTTGTCCTTGAGAAACTCCCCCTGAGTTTGTTGTCCCTAAGTGATCATTCCTAGAAACATTTCCATGACTGTCAACGGAAAGCCCGTTTTGACTGTCAACGAAATGCTCATTTTGTATGTCGACGAATCTTCCACCATTACTGTCAACGGAATGACCATTTGGTCTGCTAGCAGCTATTCTTTTCAATCTTAATGCATCAATTTCATCTTCACTACTGCTTTCATATGTGCTAGACACAACAACTTTAGGTTGTTTCTCAATAGCCTTAACATGATTCACTTGATCTCCTTCCTCATTCTCAAAAGAAAGACTTTCATGGAAACCTTCATCACAGAGACCTTGAATTTTGAGATCATAAAAAACAACATGTACAGATAACATAACAATGTTGGTTCTGAGATTATAGACTCTGTAAGCTTTCCCTGCTGCATATCCCACAAATATTGCTTCATCTGCCTTTGCTTCAAATTTCCCCAAATGCTCAGCTTGATTTCTCAGAACAAAGCACTTGCATCCAAAGACATGAAGAAAATCCAATAGTGGCTTCTTTCTTTTGAGTAGTTGATAAGGGGTCATTCCCTTGGCTTGATTAATCAAAGAAATATTTTGAGTGAAGCAAGCTGTGTTTACTGCCTCAACCCAGAAATAAGTTGGTAACTTTGATTCATCTTCTGTTTTTTCTTTCAACTACACCATTTTGCTGTGGTCTCCTTGCTGCTGAAAATTCATGCAAAATACCATTTTCTTCACAAAACATCTTCATAGTTGAATTCTTGAATTCTGTCCCATTGTCACTGCTAATCCTTCTTACTTTAAAATCAGGATGATTGTTTACCATCTTGATGTGATTGATAATGATTTCACTTGCCTCATCTTTGGAGTGCAAAAAGAAAGTCCATGTAAATCTAGAAAAATCATCAACAATCACAAGACAATATTTCTTCTTTGAAATGGACATGACATTTACAGGGCCAAATAGATCCATATGAAGCAACTCAAGTTGTTGGACAATTGATGACTCTGTCTTGCTTTTGAATGATGCCTTCTTTTGTTTCCCTTTTTGACAGGCATCACACAAACCATCCTTTGAGAATTCCACCTGTGGAATTCCTCTAGCAAGATCTTTCCTCACCAAGTCATTCATAACCTTAAAATTCAAATGAGACAATTTCTTGTGCCATAGCCAACTTTCATCCTTGTTTGCCTTGCTGAAAAGACAAGTGATGGTGTCTGGACTTGTGCTATTAAAGTCAGCAATGTACACATTCCCTATTCTGAATCCAGTCATTACCACATTGTTGTCTCCTACTTTAGAAACAACAGAGGCTTCTTTTGAAAAAGTAACTAAAAATCCTTTGTCACAAAGTTGGCTGATACTAAGCAAATTGTGCTTAAGACCATCCACCAATGCAACCTCATCTATGATGACATTCTCTTTTGAAATCAAGCCATATCCCTTAGTGTAGCCTTTGCTGTCATCTCCAAAAGCAATACAAGGGCCAGCTCTTTCCTGGAACTCTGTGAGCAGGGTAGAATCACCAGTCATGTGTCTTGAACAACCACTATCCAAGTACCAAAGATTCCTTTTGTCTCCCTGCACACAATAAAATCAAATCAAGTTGATTTTGGTACCTAAGTTTCCTTGGGTCCTGTTTTGTTAGCCTTTGATTTATTCTTTACATCATATTTCACCTTGGGCTCAGATTGAGTTAAATCAACCTTTACCTTTGGTGTTGATTTCTGAGGGTTGCTCACATTTTCATTCATAGCATGCATATTTGGAGGAACAAGCATGTTATTCACATTCCATGGCATTTGTGGCACATTAAACATATTCATGTATGGATTAGGACTTCTTAACAGATTTGCAATTAGCAGATAAATGACTAACACTACCACAATTGACACATGTTTTTCTAGGAGCATACTTATCAGGTGTGTAATTGTTATGTTTGTTAATCCCTACTTTGCCATTTCTGTTATTCTTTTTATTGCCCTTAACCTCAACTTGAATTTTCTCTAACTTGTCTTTCAATTGCTTGTTGGACAAGTGACCTACATTCGCTCTTTCAACAGGCTTCTCAACTCTCTTTGATTTACTAGACTCACCTTGAACAAAGTTCTTGGTGACAGGACCATACTTGTTATTAAGTCTAGTGAGTTTTTCTTTCTTTTTCTCTGTCAACAAAACAGCCTGATCGGTTGATGGTTCATCTATCAATGAAACCTTGCATTCCGTTGACGTATCAACCTTCAACAAATGATCATTGTTGTTTGTTGACTCTGTTTCTGATTCTAAGGTTTCAACAGCATACCCTAGCTTCTCTTTGTTCTTTTTCCATGACTGCTCACAGAAAGATTCCATACCTTGAACATTAATGATGTTGGTAGCAACATTCCTGGAATTTTTCCATTTTGAAATCACGCTTTGTTCTATTTCTAGTTGTGTTTTAAGAATCTCTTCCCTTTTTAATACTTTCTCAAGTTCCATCTTAGCTGTTAGTGTTAGTGCCCTAGAGAAAATACAATTGTACTTCTGGGAAACACTATTTTGTTATTTAATAATGATTATGTTCTATTGATTATTCGACAACAATTATTATGTCTTTATTTACTGCGATATTAATGTTAGAGTAATAAATGTCCTTGGAATATCGAACACGTATTCTATATCTTTAAGTATGTGACTTAAAAATGAGATTATATGAATAGTGTTTATATTCCTAAAATATCCCTAATTAAGCATTATGAATTGGGACAATTATGATGCATAAAGATTAGTATGATCGTTGACTAAATGACCACATCTCATTGGTCATAGGTATAGTGATACTAAAGTCAAGAACATAGGTGCATGTAATATTCTACATGGCACCGGATTGACCCAGAGTGAAATTCTACATGGTAATAAAGTCATTAGAATAGCTCACAGTGATAATGGTGTAATGATCCTTAGACTTGAGATCATTATATTTCTATACGAGGATTAATATACTTTGATTACATTAAAAGTTACCTTTGACCGGGTGATGATAAAAGTGGACATCGGGTATATTATGAGTCGTATGAGAAATATGAATGGTAGATATAGGATTTAACCCTCCTATTATTAGGAGAGATATTATTGGCCTCTTGATTGAGTGAGACTATGAAAAATGCATGGCCATGCTCAAATATTGATTTGTTTTAATAGTCTACTCATTGATCAAGGAAACCTGGATTAAATGTTGAAGAGGATGACTAATAACATGCCTCGAGTTTAATCTATAATATTTGGTTAAAGGGATTATATTACACGGAAACATTAGTCACGAAAGGTTTAATTGGATCACCAATTATTATTATTACTTGGGTAGCAATGATGTATTACTAGATGCCGCTCATTGTTTATAATTTTATTATGAGATATTAAAATTATTGCCAACGTAATAATAACCTAAAGGGTTACACATAAAGAACGTTTTAAACGGAGCATTAATTAAATTTCGAATTTAATTAAATTATTATTATTATTGAATTATTGGATTAATTAAGTAGGACTTGATTAATTATATAATAATTCGAATATAATAAATAATACTACTAATAATCAGATTGGGTTTTGGAAGCCCAATCAGATTAAGTATAGGCCCAAAGTTCTCTTTCAATAAATACATTATGATGTATTGTTTTAGGTTAAGTGAAAAATTCGTTTTCAGAAAAAAACCCTAGCAGCTCTGCATATTAGAGAGGCTAGAAACAGAGAGAGAAAGTTTTTTGAGGGCGTTTTTATTTGGCTAGTACCAACTCCGTGATCGTTGGACGATCGAGCGTTCGTGTGGACTACTTTGGCGACGCAGATCTTGAACAAGGGCTGCGTGGTGGTTACAACAAGGACCTCCATCTTTCTGAATATTATAAGCTCAATTAAGGTATGATTTCGTTTCTCCATAATCAGCCATGTCTTGTACACGGATCCTAGGGTTAGGGTTTCGGATTTTTATTGTTTTACGACTGTTTTCGCTGCGTATGATGCCCCGAAACCCAACAATGGTATCAGAGCTACGTGTATAAGGGGCTGATTTGGTTATGTGTTTACTGTATTCGATGCATGTATGCATGTTTTATGAATCTACCTTGATACAGTTATGAGATATATCAATTATAATATGTTATATCGCTTATATATGATACTGTTATGCTTAATATAGTGATATGATTGATTAATATGCGATGATTGTATGTTATGTATGTTGTCTGGTTTATATAGGGATATAAACTGTGAGACAGATCATGTTTGGACACGATCTGCAAACTGGGATATGTCTGTATGTATATGATACATGCTTCCGGAACTGTATATGATGCAGTGGCGGCAGAGACTATAAGATATGATCTGAGATTCTGAAATCGATGATTTTTGAATAGCACTAGTCTTCCGCCAGGGGGCGGCCCCTGACCCCCGCCCGGGGGCTGCCGCCCCCGGACCCCCGCTTTATTATTTTTTTGTGTTCGTAATTGTGTATTTGAGCATGGTGCTGGTTATGGCCTTAAGACCCGTAGTTTAATGGTTTATGGTTTTGGTTTTATAAATACGACTTGCATGTCGTTTTCTTCATTCTTGTAATTGTTTAACCTCGAATGTAAATCGAGTTTTATTATGTAAGTACATTAGTATAGGTTGGATTCAATTGTTCAATGTAATGTACTTGAAGATTGAAGGACGATCCAAGAGGAGGTGCATTCAAGGGAACAAGGAGAATGAAGACATGTAATTGTATTTATGTTTTTCCACCATAGATTGACCTTGATCCTTTCATTAGCTTGAAAGGATCATATAGGATAAAGGCCATAACCAAACACGTTTACATACTGCACTTTACATATTGATGTATGATTGCATGTGTAGGATACAATGAAGATGCATGCTTTTATTAGATTAATCATGTATTAATGTATGTATTAGATACATCACCCATGTCATGCCTGCTAAACAAGATAAAAATCTGTAACGATTCAAGATTTTAAAATTGAACAAAACGAACATGAGATTCATGTGTTTATGAAACACGGAAATAAGTGTGAATTTTCAATTTTTTGATATGGGGCGATTTTGACAAAAAATACAAGCAGCGCTTGTAAGAAAGGTGGATTTTAAGTGAGACCACTGTGACTCCTCCGCTGGACTGGAAATCAAACCATTGATGAATTTTGAATTGAAGTACTTAGTTCAAGGAAAAATTGGGAATCTCTTGATGATGGGATCATGGTCGTTTTAATAATAAAATCCCTAAATTTAAAATATTAAGTCACTTAGATGCCTTCCAATGGGCAACACTCGTCAAGACCTAGATCGAGAAATAGTGGGTTCGCCAAAGCGAAGCACTCCAATCTATCGTGGTAAGGCGTGATGAAGTAAATGTGATACTTATCTGTTAGACCATTGGGTTAGACTTAACTAAGTTACCACAATAGGATTGTGAACTTAGAGGCATGGAGTTTGGTAAGATTTATTGGATAAATACGTACAATTGTTGTTCTACCAAACTATCCAAGAGTTATATAAGATATAATTGACAAAAGTTGTCTACCTAAATAATTGTGTTTTTGGAGTAAAGCCAAAGCTGACCTTAAGCATGATGAAATATGGATCTTGGCTCGCTAGAAAGGTTTAAAGAAACTTTTCCGAATTGATAGATAGGGCTATTAATTTGATAAAAATAGTGGGTGATATATATTATGAATATATATGAATAATCACTTGAACATTATCTATTAAATCCGCAGACTAACTTATTTTATGCATTTTTTTAACATTGTAGATATTTAATGGCAAATAACTCAAATAACTTCTCTGTACGATCAGTCCTTGAGAAGGACAAGCTGACAGGAACAAACTTCCTCGACTGGCAAAGGAATTTGAGGATTGTCCTCAGGCAAGAGCGAAAGCTCTATGTCATTGATATTCCTCGCCCTGAACCTCTGCCTGAAGGTGCATCGGTTGCTCAACAGAATGTTTATCAGAAACATATAGATGATGACACAGATGTTACCTGTCTTATTCTTGCGACTATGAGTCCCGAGCTTCAGAAACAACATGAGCATATGGATGCTTATGTGATGATTGAGCACCTTAAACGTATGTTTGAAGGACATGCTCGTCAGGAGAGGTTTGATACAAGCAAAGCCTTGTATGCCTGCAAATAGGGTGATCGTGATCCAGTTGCACCGCATGTTCTAAAGATGATTGGATATATGGAGTACCTTGCTACTCTGGGTTCAACCATCGGTGAGGAAACCTAGATAGATCTAATCTTGCAATCTTTGAACAACAGCTATGCTCAGTTTGTAATGAATTACATCATGAATGAGATAGACAAGACACCTTCCGAATTGTTGGCAATGTTGAAAACTGCTGAGACCAATATTCAGAAGGCATCCCCTAACGCCATTATGATGGTCAATAAAGGGAATGCCAAAGAACAGGGTAAAAGGAAAGGCAAGAAGAAGATTGGATCTAAATCTGCTAATCCAAAACCTGCTTTTAAGAAGGCTTTGAAGCCTACAGGAGATGTTACAAAAGGTGCTGCAAAGGGTGATTGTCACTATTGCAAGAAACCGGGTCATTGGAGGAGAAACTGTCAAGCTTACTTGGAGGATTTGAATAAAATGAAGTCTGTAAAGATTCCAGATTCAGGTATTTATGTTATAGAAGTCAATTTGTCTACTTCTACATCATGGGTATTAGATACTGGATGTGGTTCTCACATTTGTATAAATGTGCAGGAACTTCGAAGGAGTAGGACTTTGGCGAAAGGTAAAGTCAACCTACGCGTTGGCAATGGAGCAAAGGTTGCTGCTTTGGCTGTAGGGACTTATAATTTATCATTGCCCACATGGCTTATTTTAGAACTTGAGAACTGTTTTTACGTGCCTGCGATTTGCAGAAACATTATTTCTGTTTCTTGTTTGGACAAGAAAGGTTTTTCCTTTACAATTCAGAACAATAGTTGTTCCTTTGGTTTGAATAATGTTACCTATGGGGTTGCACGTTTATTTAATGGTTTATATGTTCTAGATCTTGATACTCCTGTCTATAATATAAATAATAAACGTATTAAAGCTAATGACTCAAATCAAACATACCTTTGGCATTGTCGTTTAGGCCATATAAATGAGAAACGCATTTCCAAGTTACATAAGGATGGATACTTGGATAAGTTTGATTTTGAATCATACGAAGAATGCGAACCTTGTCTCATTGGAAAAATGACTAAAGCTCCTTTTACCGGAATTGGTGAAAGGGCCACCGAACGATTAGAGCTTATACATAGTGATGTATGTGGTCCAATGCGTACGATGGCAAGAGGTGGTTTTTACTACTTCATAACCTTTACTGATGATTTTAGTAGATACAGATATGTGTATCTTTTGAAGAACAAGTCCGAATCATTTGAAAAATTCAAAGAGTACAAGGCAAAAGTGGAAAAGCAAATAGGCGGAAGTATTAAAACTCTACGATCTGATCGTGGAGGTGAGTACCTAAGCTTAGAATTTAAGAATTTCTTAAAGGAGTGTGGTATTGTATCACAACTCACACCTCCTGGAACACCACAGTGGAATGGTGTAACTGAAAGGAGAAATCGTACCTTGTTGGACATGGTGCGATCGATGATGAGTCTAGCGGATCTTCCAATTAGTTTCTGGGGCTATGCCCTAGAGACGGCTGCACAAACACTAAACCGAGTTCCTTCAAAAACGGTTCAAAAGACTCCATATGAGATATGGACTAAGAAACGTCATAGCGTGTCATTTATGAAAATTTGGGGATGCGAAGCGTTTGTGAAACGTTTAACCTCAGACAAGCTAGGACCAAAATCAGATAAATGTAATTTTGTGGGATATCCAAATGAAACCAAAGGGTATTACTTCTATAATCCTTCAGAGAACAAAGTGTTTGTTGCTCGAACAGCTGTGTTTCTTGAAAGAGAATTACTTTCTAAGAAAAATAGTGGGAGGACAATAGATCTCGATGAGGATCGAGAACCACAGATTAACGTTGAACCAGAGTTTGAAAATGAGCAGAATGTGACTGAAAATGTTGAGGACAACATTGCTCAAGAAACACAGGTCGTTCGTAGATCTAGTAGGATTCGTCATGAGCCAGAGAGATATTATGAATTTCTGCTGACTCAAAATGGCGATGTAATGCTTGTAGATAATGATGAGCCTCTTACCTACAAAGATGCTATGAATAGTCCAGATTCTGAGAGATGGCTGGAGGCCATGAAATCTGAGATGGATTCCATGTATGAAAACAAAGTATGGACTTTGGTTGAACCACCTGAAGGGGTAAAACCCATCGAGTGCAAGTGGGTTTTCAAGAAGAAAACTGACATGGATGGTAATTTACAGACCTACAAAGCTAGACTAGTGGCGAAAGGTTTCAAGCAAATTCATGGTATTGACTATGATGAAACTTTCTCACCGGTGGCTATGGTCAAATCCATCAGGATTTTACTTGCAATATCAGCTTATTATGACTATGAAATCTGGCAAATGGATGTCAAGACTGCTTTCTTAAATGGGAGCTTAGAAGAGGATGTGTACATGACACAACCTGAGGGTTTTGTCGATCCAAAATTTGCTAGGATGGTCTGTAAGTTACTACGATCCATTTATGGGTTGAAGCAGGCCTCGAGGAGATGGAACATTCGTTTTGATGAAACAGTCAAAGAGTTTGGTTTCATACAAAATAAGGATGAACCGTGTGTTTACAAGAAGGTTAGTGGGAGCCATGTGGCATTCCTAGTATTATATGTAGATGACATATTGCTAATAGGGAATGACATTACTTCTCTACAGGCTGTGAAGACTTGGTTGGGAAATAATTTCTCGATGAAAGACTTAGGCGATGCTTCCTACATATTAGGGATCAGGATCTATAGAGATAGACCCAGAAGATTGATCGGCTTAAGTCAGAGTACATACATTGACAAGATATTGCATCGTTTCGGGATGCAAGAGGCTAAAAGGGGCTACGTCCCAATGTCTCATGGGATAACGATCTCAAAAGAAAACTGTCCTAAATCATCAGATGAGAAGGACCGTATGAATAAAGTACCATATGCTTCGGCAATTGGTTCTATAATGTATGCAATGATATGTACTCGTCCCGATGTCTCGTATTCTTTGAGCATGACGAGTAGATACCAGTCTAATCCAGGTGAAAGTCATTGGACAGTTGTCAAGAACATTCTTAAGTACCTTAAGAGGACTAAAGATTCTTTCTTGATATATGGAGGAGATGAGAAACTAGTTGTAAGAGGTTACACTGATGCTAGTTTCCAGACAGATAGGGACGACACCGTGTCTCAGTCTGGATTTGTGTTTTGCCTAAATGGAGGTGTTGTAAGCTGGAAGAGTTCAAAGAAAGAAACAGTAGCTGATTCTACAATGGAAGCTGAGTATATTGCAGCCAGTGAAGCAGCCAAAGAGGCTGTTTGGATTTAGAATTTTATTACGGGACTTGGAGTGGTTCCATCGATCGCAGACCCAGTTGATCTATATTGCGATAATAATGGAGCCATTGCGCAGGCTAAGGAACCAAGATCCCATTCCAAGGCAAAACATATACTTAGGAGATATCACCTTCTTAGAGAAATAAATAATAGAGGGGATATACATATATGTAAAGTGCATACTAATGATAACGTTGCGGACCCACTGACTAAGGCTTTGTCGCAGCAGAAGCACGATTGTCACACTAGTTCCATGGGTATTAGATACATGGGTGATTGGCTCTAGTGCAAGTGGGAGATTGTTAGTGTTAGTGCCCTAGAGACAATACAATTGTACTTCTGGGAAACACTATTTTGTTATTTAATAATGATTATGTTCTATTGATTATTCGACAACAATTATTATGTCTTTATTTACTGCGATATTAATGTTAGAGTAATAAATGTCCTTGGAATATCGAACACGTATTCTATATCTTTAAGTATGTGACTTAAAAATGAGATTCTATGAATAGTGTTTATATTCCTAAAATATCCCTAATTAAGCATTATGAATTGGGACAATTATGATGCATAAAGATTAGTATGATCGTTGACTAAATGACCACATCTCATTGGTCATAGGTATAGTGATACTAAAGTCAAGAACATAGGTGCATGTAATATTCTACATGACACCGGATTGACCCACAGTGAAATTCTACATGGTAATAAAGTCATTAGAATAGCTCACATTGATAATGGTGTAATGATCCTTAGACTTGAGATCATTATATTTCTATACGAGGATTAATATACTTTGATTACATTAAAAGTTACCTTTTACCGGGTGATGATAAAAGTGGACATCGGGTATATTATGAGTCGTATGAGAAATATGAATGATAGATATAGGATTTAACCCTCCTATTATTAGGAGAGATATTATTGGCCTCTTGATTGAGTGAGACTATGAAAAATGCATGGCCATGCTCAAATATTGATTTGTTTTAATAGTCTACTCATTGATCAAGGAAACCTGAATTGAACGTTGAAGAGGATGACTAATAACATGCCTCGAGTTTAATCTATAATATTTGGTTAAAGGGATTATATTACACGGAAACATTAGTCACGAAAGGTTTAATTGGATCATCAATTATTATTATTACTTGGGTAGCAATGATGTATTACTAGATGCCGCTCATTGTTTATAATTTTATTATGAGATATTAAAATTATTGCCAACGTAATAATAACCTAAAGGGTTACACATAAAGAACGTTTTAAACGGAGCATTAATTAAATTTCGAATTTAATTAAATTATTATTATTATTGAATTATTGGATTAATTAAGTAGGACTTGATTAATTATATAATAATTCGAATATAATAAATAATACTACTAATAATCAGATTGGGTTTTGGAAGCCCAATCAGATTAAGTATAGGCCCAAAGTTCTCTTTCAATAAATACATTATGATGTATTGTTTTAGGTTAAGTGAAAAATTCGTTTTCAGAAAAAAAAACCCTAGCAGCTCTGCATATTAGAGAGGCTAGAAACAGAGAGAGAAAGTTTTTTGAGAGCGTTTTTATTTGGCTAGTACCAACTCCGTGATCGTTGGACGATCGAGCGTTCGTGTGGACTACTTTGGCGACGCAGATCTTGAACAAGGGCTGCGTGGTGGTTACAACAAGGACCTCAATCTTTCTGAATATTATAAGCTCAATTAAGGTATGATTTCTTTTCTCCATAATCAGCCATGTCTTGTACACGGATCCTAGGGTTAGGGTTTCGGATTTTTATTGTTTAACGACTATTTTCGCTGCGTATGATGCCCCGAAACCCAACATTAGCATCCCTACTAACACACCTCATTTTCTCAAATTCAATGAGCTGTGCTTCTAACATGGCATTTCTATCACTTAAGAGCAAATTGGTCTCTTTAATTCTTGAGTTCTCTTTGGTAAGTGATTTAAGAGTAACACTCAAATTATACAGTACAGTAGACATTTCATTAACTGCACTATTGCATTCCTCTTTAGAAAGCTCAGAAAGATTAGTAATTGTTACCTGGTTGCTAGAGGAACTTGCTTCTTGCTCATGATTGTTAGCCATTAGAGCCAAGTTGACATACTCAATATCATCATCTGAATCTTCACCATTACCAGCCCAATCATACTCCTGAGACATGAAAGCCTTTTCTTTTTGCTTGAGAAGTTCAAAGTATTTCTTTTTATAATCAACAGGCTCAAATTTCATGTTGCCCTTCTCAACTTTGGGCTTTCTGCAATCTCCAGCAAAGTGACCAATCATTCCAAAGTTGAAACATTTAGACTTAGACTTTTCAATCCAATTATTTTTGCTAGGTTGAAAGTCTCTCCTTGGTGGCCTTGCTTCTGAGTTTCTCTTGAATTTGAACTTATAAAATTTTCTTGAAAGAAAAACAATGTGTTCATCAATCTCATCTAAGTCATCCAAGTTGGTTGGTTCTTCTTCTTCTTCTGTCATCTTGCCTTTACCCTTGCGAACATCACTCCTACAACTAGCTCGACTAGTTGTGGCTTTTACAGCTTCTTCATTGTCATCTTCCAGTTGGTTCACAGATGCAATCAATGCAATAGATCCACCTTTCTTTTGTACCTTCTCAATTTCTTCATCTTGCTCCATTTCTAGCTCATATGTCTTTAAGGTTCCATAAAGCCTTTCAAGAGTGTAGTCTTTGTACTCTTGAGTGTTTCTCAGAGAAACAGTCATAGGCTTCCACTCTTTTGGAAGAGCTCTAAGAAATTTGAGATTTGAATCCTTGGTTTGGTAGACCCTCCCATACAACTTTAATCCATTCAAAATCTTTTGAAACCTACTAAACGTGTCATTTAGGGTTTCACCATCTTTAAAATGAAAGTGCTCATATTGTTGTATGAGGAGTTGCATTTTGTTCTCCCTAACTTGCTCAGTTCCTTCACAAAGTGTTCTAACAGTGTCCCATACTTCTTTAGAAGTTGTACAATTTATAACATTGTCAAACATTTCTTGCTCCAAACCATTAAACAAAATGTTCATGGTTCTTTTATCTTTATGGATTTCTGCAATATTTTCAACAGTCCATTCTGAGACAGGTTTTGGAATTTCTACATCTTCAGCATCATCTGGCAGTCCAACTCTAGATGCAAACTTCATGGAAACGTGTGGACCTTTCTCAATGCAGTCTATATATCTCTCATCCATAGACATGTGATGTAGATGCATTTTTACTTTCCAGTGAAAGTAATTGTCCTTATCTAGAACTGGTATCTTTACACCTGCATCCTTCTTCACCATGGTTTCTGTTTTGGCCTTGATCTTTAAACTTCTTGTAAGTTAGAAGCTTGCTCTGATACCAATTGTTAATCCCAAATGACCTAACAGAATTGTAGAAGGGGGGGGGGGGGGTTGAATACAATTCTAGATATTTAAAACAACTTTCAAAAAAATAATACTGAAAATACAAACACAAGCAAATATAATATTTCAGTTGGATGTTTTGAGGATCCAACTGAGATGTTTTTATTGCGGAAATAATCTGTGTTACAAAAGTATCACAACTGCTCAGTTCCTGATTTGGAGTGAGAGTGCTCTTGAAAGAAGCTAATACAAACTATTTTTATCTCACTCACATATCTTAAAAATGAACTGCTACACTTGGTTATAAAACCCAAGTATACAATGCTATTTTTGGCTACACTAAAATACACTATAGGTAACCGTCAGTAGCTTGCTTTTCATCCCTTTTGTCCAATGGTCCTTGGAGATCTTGTCTTTTGTCTTTATGCTTATTATGATCCCACTCAAGAACCTAATTGGAAATTGGAATGTTTCCTTATTCCCAGTGTCCATTTTGTTGGCTTCCAATGCAAAGTACACTTCTACATCACCTTTTGATCTGTTAGAAAACTGTCACTATCACTTTGTCAACTATTCAGAAAAGTGATAATGATTCGTTGATAGCAGGAAGATGTGTTTCATTGATAGCTTTATTCTTCATTCCGTTGATGGTATATTTTTCATTCCGTTGATAGACTAATCTTCATTCCGTTGATAGACTAATCTTCATTCCGTTGACATGTCTTCACTTAGGCAAAATTACAAGGCACAATATATTTACACTTAACCAACCTATTTTGCCTATCTAGTACATAGTCAACATGACTTAGAAAACCTATCTAATACCTACAACAAATGTGTATCAACCAGTGAAGTATTGTACAGTGCAGTTGCTACATCACTCATTTCGTTGATGAGCTACCTATCAACGGAAGCTGCAAAACATACCATTCCGTTGACAGTTACAAAAGTGACTTAATACAAAATCTACTAACTGTTTTTATAATTATCATCAAGAACAACATATTCCTAACATTATATTATTTTATTGCACGTCTATAATTTTCTGCATATTTTTCTGGTATTTGTGCATTTTTCTGTGAATTTTCTGAACTTGTACATATTTTTTATGCATTTTTAGACAATTTCTGTGAGGTTTTATTAATTTTCAGCATTTTCTAGTAATTAAAATCTGTTTCTTTTTCTAGTTTATTTCCTATTTTTCGTTAGCATTACTAGTTTTGTACTAGTAGTACTATCGGTAGTACTATATAAGTACTACTGACAGTTTCTTTTTATTTCTTAGTTCTTTTTCTTTTCATTTTCTTAGTACTGCTAGTGTAATTTTTCAGTAGTACTTTCGGTAGTACTATCTGTAATAACCCCAAATTTTGGACTTAGTTAAAAAAAAAAAATTTGATGAATAGTAAATGTTGATGAATAGTGAATTTGCTGATGAAAAATATTTCAGACCACACTATATGGAAGACATGGAATGAATGTTTCGAAGTTATATTAGTGATGTATAAGGAGAATAAGTGAATGTAAACGCGATCAGAATCGGGAGATTCCAACTTTAAATTTTGATCACTATTCATCGGACAATCAAGGATGTATTGATTTGATTGTTTTGAGAAAGTATGTCGAGTGAGAAATCCATGATCATATCTTAAGCCAAGGTAAGAAATATAGGATCATATATTAAACCAAGGTAATGGAAAGATCAAGGAAGTATCTCCTAACATTGGTACAGAGAAACGTTTTCAAAATCACTTGAACCTATCGCGAAACAAAAGCGTAACGAATTATGGATTAAACCCTAACCGAAGGGGAAGTATCATATAAGATCATCAAGTGCATCATATAAGAGGATTGATGATACGAGAAATGACATAAGCATGACACAGGAGGATGACATAGGTGATGACAAGGTGATGAATCACCACATTGTCACCACTTTCACCACAACACCACAACACCACAACAAGATGACATGTGTCCATGGGATGACAAAACTCAACCTAAACCACACAAAATGGAAGCATCCATTTAGCATTATTTGACAAAAAGAAAAGAAAAGAAAAATCAAAACAACTACCACATTCTTCATTCATCAAACTTTCGGCCAAAACAAGTTCTTCAAGTTCTTAAAAATTTTGCTACCACTTCCACTCCACCAAAAATCATGGTTATGGATTCTAAAGCTTCCATATTTCTAAACTAAGGTAATCTCTAAATCCTAGCTTCATCCATGGATTGCATCATGTTCAAATCTTGATTAAAAGATGAGCATGAATAGTGAAATGAATAGTAACTTATGATTTTCTTGATTTGTTCTTGAAGTTTTGAGCTTGTAAAGGATAATCAAGGAGCAAGGAAGGGCATACTAACCATTGCTAGACTATATTAAGTACCAAGGAAGGTATAAACCCTCTCACACTTGTGTTTATACTTTGATTTTAGTGATTTAAATGATAGTGACTAAGGATAGTGTGTTGTAGAAGTGTTTTGCATGATATGTATTATGTTTAATGGATTAAATGATGGTTGAACTTGTGATTAAGGTGATGGGCTTGTTTAGACAGAAATAAGTTTGTTTGGATGAGATCCTTGAGTTGTGATTGTTTGGTTGTGGATTGGTGAAATTGATTAGAGTGTTTTAAACACGGGAATCACGTTTAAGTGTCGTTACCATGTCGGATTTCACTTAGGAAGTTTGGACAGAGACCACGGTTACCTTCTAGGCATAACCTGTTACGCCATAATTTCGGTTGCCTCAATTATCTCCTAATTTCTCAATATTGATCTAATAATAATTATTGCTTAACCACTAAGTAATATCCTCTCTCTGAAACGAGGAAACAATCAATCAATTACTAAAAAATATATCCAAACGATTCTTTCAAATCAGGAAAGAATCACAACGCTAATATAACTCTAAAAAGATAAAATCAACTAATCTCAACATATCCTTTAACAATCACAGGGATTAAAAATACTATCCTATCACAAAACTGCGTTGGCTTGATCCCTATATATAAACAGGGTACGCAGGCATCTTGGAATAGGATCCGACAAATCTAACAAGTCGAGACACCTTTCAAGTCCAGCCCCAAAAATCCAAAAACCCAAAATCCCTCATCATCACAATTTCGTTATTTCAGAAATCCCCGAAATTTGTTATCACCAAATTCCTCCGTTAACAATTGGCGCTAGAAGGAGTGGATACTTTTTTATTGTGGAGGACAATCAATCTATACAATACGCATGTGGGGTTATTATGGATCTGGAGCGGCTTTAATGGAGGAGCTAAACGGTGGAAGCGGTGGTTCGTGGTTATGTTCAAAATTAAGATAAGTTTTCTTATGATTTTGTCCGTACAAATAAGCTATCTTATAAAATTCGTAGTAAATTTATTACATGTTAGATTTTGATGATTTTTTATTATCCGGAAAGCTTTTGTGATTTCCTACAACTTTCGTTCTTGGTGTTTTCTGAGATTATGTTTCGATCTATTCTCGAAACCACAAAACATAATCAGATCCCGTTTTTCAGTATTGAGAAGTTAATCAGCAGACGTTTTATTTGATTCCCGATTCGTTATAAGTCCGTTTATGACGAGCCATATATCATCGGAAAGCTGTTTTCGTTTCCTGCAACTTTCATGTTTTGTGTTTTACAAGAAAATATCATTTACAGGGCCAAAAAGGTAAAACAAACGGATCTGGACAGAATCTGAATAATGGAGATGTTAAAGAATTGTGATACAATATTCGTAGCACATGATTTGATTACTTCACTAGCTCGTGCATGGACAAAAATATGTGTGGAAGGTCCTCATCGAAGAAGGATAATATTTTTGAAGACACTCTTTCAAAGAGGAAATTATTTTTGAAGACCCTCTATTGAAGATGTTAATATTTTTGAAGGCCCTAAGTGGTGATTGTCTTTTGAAGGCCCTTCGGGGTAATCTTGTTTTGAAGGCCCTGCATCATTCGCATCATGCATTCATTAATCATCATGTGCATCATTCGCATCATTCGCATCATGCATTCATTCATATCATCATGTGCATCATACATTTACTCGTAAACATTGGACATTCTTAGATTTTGTGTTTGTCTCCGTGTGATATTTTTGAAGGCCCTTCTTTAAGGTGTTGCTTGGAAATTATTTTTGAAGGCCTTTCTTTAAGGTGTTGCTTGGGAATTATTTTTGAAGGCCCTTCTTTAAGGTGTTGCTTGAAAATTATTTTTTAAGGCCTTCTTTATGAAGGTGTTGTTTGGAATTATTTTGAAGGCCCTTCTTTGTGGAAGGTGTTGCTTGGAGTACCTTGGTAAACCCGTACTTCCGGGGTGCTTATCCGTACTTCCGGAAAACTCACCAAAAAGAGAGTTCTACCTCTTAAGAAGGCGAGGGTACACTTCCCTTTTCTTAAACTCTGCTTTGCATAGAGTGTATAAGAAGGGGAGGTTACACTTCCCTTTTCTTAAACTCTGCTTTGCATAGAGTGGATAAGAAGGCGAGGTTACACTTCCCTTTTCTTAAACTCTGCTTTGCATAGAGTGGACAAGAAGGCGAGGTTACTCTTCCCTTTTCTTAAACTCTGTTTTGCATAGAGTGTATAAGAAGGCGAGGTTACTCTTCCATTTTCTTAAACTCTGCTTTACATAGAGTGTATAAGAATGCGAGGTTACTCTTCCCTTTTCTTAAACTCTGCTTTGCATAGAGTGTATAAGAAGGCGAGGTTAATCTTCCCTTTTCTTAAACTCTGTTTTGCATAGAGTGTATAAGAAGGCGATGTTACTCTTCCCTTTTCTTAAACTCTGCTTAGCATAGAGTGTATAAGAAGGCGAGGTTACTCTTCCCTTTTCTTAAACTCTACTTTGCATAGAGTGTATAAGAAGGCGAGGTTACTCTTCCCTTTTCTTAAACTCTGCTTTGCATAGAGTGTATAAGAAGGCGAGGTTACTCTTAACTAATTTTTAAACTCTGTTTTTCATAGAGTGTATAAGAAGGTGAGGTTACACTTCCCTTTTCTTAAACTCTGCTTTGCATAGAGTGTATAAGAAGGCGAGGTTACACTTCCCTTTTCTTAAACTCTGCTTTGCATAGAGTGTATAAGAAGGCGAGGTTACTCTTCCCTTTTCTTAAACTCTGCTTTGCATAGAGTGTATAAGAAGGCGAGGTTACTCTTCCCTTTTCTTAAACTCTGCTTTGCATAGAGTGTATAAGAAGGCGAGGTTACTCTTCCATTTTCTTAAACTCTGCTTTGCATGAGTGTATAAGAAGGCGAGACATATTACGGGCACATCATGTTGTCTCTCTCGATTTTACAGGCATATTACGGGTAATTATCTTCTTCATATTATCTGCTAATCTTCTACTCCTAGTTGTTTCATTGACTCAGGAATTGATGGAACGGATGATTACTGTTCTGCGTTTTACTATATGATTGATTTACGAGTTCGAAAAGAAAACTTTACCTTAATCGATACGATTCTGATCCACGTCTTCTACTGAATTCCTTGATTCCCTTCGAGCGAAGTGTGGCCTTCGATCTCCCGAAGTTTCCTCTCCTTAAAGCCTCGAAATCCCAAAACCCTAGCTCCTTGCGGCTGCCCTAGGTTTTAATCTCGAATTATGAAAAACCGAAAAAACGTTTTCAGCCTTTAGGAGAACAAGAATATTTATAGGCTCCAGTAGGGATCATGGACAATTAGGTCGGGCCTCCCAATGACATTCTGGGTCAAGCCCAATGTCATTAAATATTAATTCTATCCACTAACGAATTAATATCTGCACTGCCTTTCCTAATACCGTAATTGCTTTATTATTAAATTCGGCTCCTATATTATTTGCTTATTAAATTCCCCATGTTTAAGATATCGTATGTCCATTAATTAAATTAATTTCTGATAATTAATTTAATTAATATCTTTTTATCCTTGATCATCCACTCAACCTTATAATTATGCAAGAACAAATCTGCCTGCAGGACTAAAGCATAATTATCTTTATGAGCTTTCAAGAGGACATCATCAACCCGAATATTATCAGGACATGGTTTCCTTATGTAATTAATATCCCACTCTGCATGCAATGTCATTGCTCAATACATAATATTGTAATTAATAATTAATTACATCACATATGAATCAAAGCATGTGCATTGCATACAAGTGTCAATCACTACACTTGGATTGAGAACCTAAGCATTAATAATATCATAGAATCTTAGTTCTTCTTTATTGTCAGAATAGAAGAACAATTCTAATATTTCGATCCTGTTCAATATACACAAAGTATACAAGTATTATTTAATAGTCAAGATGAACTATTCCCAAATAATACTTCAGTTATTCCAGTGGTTTGTCTAATTCCACTTAAACTGTGAACCCTTTATATTATATATAGACACTGATAATTTAATCTTCTGTTATCCCATTTGATACTAAATTATCCACAATATATAATAAACAGACAATGAAAAATATGCAATCAAGATTCTCAATAAAATGGACAATGTTTATATACTACTAATGAATAGTTTAGTATAAAACCCAACAATCTCCCACTTATACTCAAGCTATTCTTTGAGTATATCAGTGTTTATTAATATAATCCGCTACCAGTTTAAATAACTATTCCGTGACCAGACATCTGACTCCTATCGCCTCCACGTGTTCTTCAAAAACCTTAGCTGGTAAACTCTTCGTGAAAGGATCAGCCCGGTTGTCCTTTGATGCTATATCAGTCACAATAATATCTCCTCGCTTAACGAACTGTCGTATGAGGTGATACTTACGCTCAATGTGTTTTGCTGCTTTATGTTCTCGTGGTTCCTTTGTATTTGCAACAGCACCAGTATTATCACAATAAATTGTGATTTGCCGTGGCAAATTAGGAACTACATTCAAATCCAGCAGGAAATTCCGGAACCATATAGCCTCCTTGGCTGCCTCAGAGGCTGCCACATATTCAGCTTCCATGGTTGAGTCTGCGATGCATTTCTGCTTCACACTCCTCCATATTACAGCTCCACCTCCTAAAGTAAAAACACACCCCGAGGTTGACTTCCTCTTATCCCTATCTGTCTGGAAATCTGAATCGGTATATCCCACAGGAAACAAGTCTGAAGCCTTGTAAATTAACATATACTTCTTAGTCCTTCGCAGGTACTTAAGTATCGTTTTTACTGCACTCCAATGTTCCTGACCTGGATTGGACTGATATCTACTGACCATGCCTACGGCAAAGCAAATATCAGGTCTCGTGCATAACATGGCATACATTAAGCTTCCACATGCTGAAGCATAAGGAACTGCTTTCATGTTCTCTATCTCCTTAGGTGTCTTAGGACACTGCTCCTTTGATAGAGAGACTCCATGTCTAAAAGGTAAATTACCCTTCTTAGAGTCCTGCATGTTAAAACGAGCCAATACCTCATCAATGTACGGTTCTTGAGATAAAGCCAACGTTCTTTTCTTGCGATCTCTTATAACTTTGATCCCAAGAATGTATGCGGCTTCACCTAAGTCTTTCATTTCAAATTGTTTGAACAACCATGCCTTAATAGATGACAACATCTCTACATTGTTTCCAATGAGCAAAATGTCATCTACATATAGTACTAGAAAAACCACTGCATTTCCTTCACTTTTCCTATACACACATGCTTCGCTTGGAGTCTGATCATAACCATTTGTCTGGACGGCCTGATCAAAACGAATGTTCCACTCCCTGGAAGCTTGTTTCAGTCCATAAATGGACTTCTTAAGCTTACACACTAGATGCTCTTGGCCCTCTTTGATGAATCCCTCTGGTTGCTGCATATGGATGTTTTCATCAAGACTTCCATTTAGGAAAGCTGTCTTGACATCCATTTGCCAAATCTCATAATCGAGATGAGCTGCTATAGATAAAAGAATCCGGATTGACTTAAGCATGACTACCGGAGAAAAGGTTTCCTCATAATCAATTCCTTGTTTCTGAGTATACCCTTTCGCAACAAGTCTTGCTTTCCAGGCTTTCACCTTTTTGTCAGATCCTCTTTTTCTTTTGTAGATCCACTTGCATCCAATGGGTTTTACACCATTGGGTGGTTCCACGAGATCCCAGACTTCATTGGAATACATAGATTCCATCTCAGATTGCATAGCCTTTTGCCAAAGATCTGCATCCTTATCTTGCATTGCTTCTTCGTATGTCCTGGGATCCTCGTCATATTCACCAGAGACTAAGTCCGAAGACTCTCCCAAAAACATGAACCTCTCAGGTTGTTTAACAACCCTCCCACTACGACGAAGCATTGGAGTGGTATTAGTGATAGGTTGTTCATTTACTTGTGGTTGTTCTACTTGTATCGGTGGCATATTAGAATTATCTTGTCCTCCCACTAGTTCTTCTAAAACAACAGTACTCATGGGTTTGTGATTCATTATATAGTCTTCCTCTAAGAATCTAGCATTGGTGCTTACAATGATATCCCGATCCTTAGGACTATAAAACAAATACCCTTTTGTTCCCTTGGGATAACCCACAAACAGCCTTACTTCTGTACGAGAATCTAACTTAGTCACGTTCTTGTTCAGCACATGTGCTGGACAACCCCAAATCCGAATGTGTTTCAAACTAGGTTTGGTACTAGTCCACAATTCTTTTGGAGTTTTTGGAACTGACTTAGAAGGTACCAAGTTTAGAAGATAAGCCGCTGTTTCTAGAGCATGTCCCCAAAACGACTTGGGTAAATTCGAATAACTCATCATCGATCTAACACTCTCTAAAAGAGTCCGGTTCCTTCTTTCTGCTACACCATTCTGCTGAGGTGTGCCAGGTGCAGTCAACTGGGATGAAATCCCATGTTCTGATAAATATTCTCTAAATTCTCCAAGCAGGTATTCGCCCCCACGATCTGATCGTAGTGACTTGATACATTTTCCTGAATGTCGCTTCTCCGCACTTGCTTTGTACTCTTTGAATTTTTCAAAGCACTCAGACTTGCGGTGCAACAGATAAATGTATCCATATCTCGAATAATCATCAATGAAAGTGACAAAATATTCATACCCACCTCTCGCTTGGATATTCATAGGTCCACATAAATCAGTATGAACCAATTCTAACACATCTTTGGCTCTATTTCCTTTTGCCTTAAAAGGTCTACTGGTCATTTTTCCTTCCAAGCAAGATTCACAGACTGGAAATGGCTCCACTGCCAACGAGCCTAAAGGCCCATCTACTACCAATCTTTGAATCCTCCTCAAGTTAATATGACCTAATCTCAAGTGCCAAAGATATGTTTGGTTCAATCCAGAAGGTTCCTTTCTTTTACTAGAGGTAGAAAATGTATTATTAATTTCACTTGGTTGCAGCATTGGTTCTATAGGATCAATAATATATAAATTGTCTTTCAATGTACCAGAACATATAACTC
Source organism: Heracleum sosnowskyi (assembly GCA_030848705.1). Lineage (NCBI taxonomy): Eukaryota > Viridiplantae > Streptophyta > Magnoliopsida > Apiales > Apiaceae > Heracleum > Heracleum sosnowskyi. Next base: position 53,619,395 of record CM061238.1, on the reverse strand, counting down.
GTTTATTCATCATAATGGAAACATTACGATCCAAACAAACATTATAACCATCCATAGCAAGTTTAGAAACCGAAATTAAATTCCTTCTAAATGAAGGTACATAAAGACAATTATTCAAAACCAAAATCCTATCATAACCAAAAGATAAAGAAATAACTCCAACTGCAACCACTGCTACTTTCGTAGCATCTCCCATGAACACATATATCTCGCCATCTCTAAGCAGCCTGGTTTTCTGGAACCCCTGCATGGAATTACAAACATGATCAGTGGCTCCTGTGTCTACACACCAAGTGCTCGTAGACATAGCCGCTATATATGTTTCCGTAACAAGAGAAAGAGACATACCAGTATTGTTCTTCTTAGAAAGAGGACAATCCTTTTTCCAGTGACCCGACTGCTTGCACTTGAAGCACTTGCCCTTAGGCTTCTTCACTGAATTCTGAACTCCCAATGGTTTCACAACTTTCTGTGTCTGAACCTTCTTCTTCTTCTTTCCTTTCGGCTTTGAAGAAGAAACTTTCTCAGCCACATTTACCTGAACATGCTGCTGAAATAATGATTCCGCTGCCTGAAGCTCTGTCAGAAGTTCCGCAAGACTATACAACTTCTTGTTCATGTTGTAATTCAAGCGAAACGGCTCAAAGCTTTTGGGCAAACTCATAAGTATGATATCGACCTGCGTTTCCGCATCAATATCAGCACCAAGGACCTCTAGTTCATTTATATGAGACATCATCAGAAGAACATGGTCCCTTACAGGTGTTTTTTCAGCCATCTGAGTGTTCATTAGAGACTTCATTGCTACTTGCCTAGCAGCCCTATTCTGATCTCCGAAAAGCTCCTTGAGATTAAAGAGCATATCTGCAGCAGTGGTCATGGCCTGATGCTGATGTTGCAAAACACCCGACATTGCTGCCAGAATGTAACATCGCGACATCTCATCTGCCTTAGTCCACTTCTTAAAATACTCTTTTTCCTCATCCGGAGCATCGGCAGCAGGCTGGTCCGGTTGGGGTTCAACAGTACAAAATTTGAATTCTTCAGCAGTCAACACTATGTCCAAATTGCGTTTCCATTCAATATAGTTAGGTCCGGTAAGTTTGTTATCCTTAAGTATGGTGAAAAGTGGATTAAAGCCCATTCTATCCTGAGAATCATGCATATAACACTTAATCAGAAAATTGCATATATCTTAAAACCTATTGGTTTCCTCTAACAATTAATTAAAATTAATGCACTAATATTTAAATTCCATAAATATCTGGTACGCCATGATGGATGACATATATACCATTTAAATTTAAATATTACTTCGGTCCTACTACTAAATAATACGCCACGTTAGGGTGGACTATATATTATCTTTCATAGCTAAGTGTATACCATTATTTAGATCTTAAGTTGCCTTTAGTCAGACCCATCCGTTCGATGTATCAATGGATAAATCCCAGGTGTTTTCGGTGAAGTCACAGACGGACTCGCTTAAGAACACAACTCCGTAGACAGAAATATCCATTATCAACATCAATCAAGGAATGTCCAACTTTTTTCTCGAATTCTATGAAACTTGGTTTGTCACGATGGGGTGAGCTTACCTTTCAATATTCGTGATTAACTTAAGAAGATTGTCCTAGTAATATCCTTAACACTACCCAGACGTCATAAATCATACGCCACGATGGGTGACATATATCCAATTCATAATCGTCCTAGTGTTAAATTACATACAACCAATAATGGATGACCATGGGATCTAATATCAAATTAATTCCCTCTCCCACTTAGTATTTTACTTTGAGGATTTTTTTATATCTACATGCATCGTCCTATGTTAATTCTTCGAGGTCCACATGTTATCATAATAACAAGACAAAGAACACATAACATAGTAGAACATGGCATGACGATCAACATAATTAAAGCATAACATATAACCCTATGTCCATGTCGTTCTAGCATACTAAGGTTAGTATTGCATGGCATGATAATCACGTAAGGCATATAAAATTGCAATAATTAAAATAAATAGCAGAAATTATGTAAAACATAATAAAACACATCCACTATTATGGCCCCAGAAAATTAGCTTCGAATTCCTTCGTTGAAAATTTCCCGAAATCTTCAGGAGCCCGTTTGGAGGCCTAAACAGCGTCAGAATGGGTCGAAAAATCGGGGAATGGTTCTTTAGATGCATTCCAGCCTGTTCGTCTCGTTCTGCCGTTTCCGAAAAGTGCTTATTCGCCCAAATCGGACATCGTATGCAAAATCTGCAGCCAAAACAGCGAAGCTCCCACGAAAACAGTATGGCGCAGCGGAAGAACTCTGTTTCTCGTATCTCCGATGTTTAAACGATTACATACAACATAATACAGCAAAACAAACCTATTCTATTACATACATCTGATCATAATCTTAACTATCACGATAAACCCTCGTGATTTACAACAATCAAACATCCACGATAAACCACGTGGGATCCAATCACATAATCAAATAAAACATGACCATAATAGTGGATTACAACCTGCATCACAAAATCAATACAAGCAACCACCATATACATGCATATATAATTACGACATGGACATCATATCATAAAACGCAGAACTGCATAACCAGGCTCTTGATGCCAATTGATGGAACGGATGATTACTGTTCTGCGTTTTACTATATGATTGATTTACGAGTTCGAAAAGAAAACTTTACCTTAATCGATACGATTCTGATCCACGTCTTCTACTGAATTCCTTGATTCCCTTCGAGCGAAGTGTGGCCTTCGATCTCCCGAAGTTTCCTCTCCTTAAAGCCTCGAAATCCCAAAACCCTAGCTCCTTGCGGCTGCCCTAGGTTTTAATCTCGAATTATGAAAAACCGAAAAAACGTTTTCAGCCTTTAGGAGAACAAGAATATTTATAGGCTCCAGTAGGGATCATGGACAATTAGGTCGGGCCTCCCAATGACATTCTGGGTCAAGCCCAATGTCATTAAATATTAATTCTATCCACTAACGAATTAATATCTGCACTGCCTTTCCTAATACCGTAATTGCTTTATTATTAAATTCGGCTCCTATATTATTTGCTTATTAAATTCCCCATGTTTAAGATATCGTATGTCCATTAATTAAATTAATTTCTGATAATTAATTTAATTAATATCTTTTTATCCTTGATCATCCACTCAACCTTATAATTATGCAAGAACAAATCTGCCTGCAGGACTAAAGCATAATTATCTTTATGAGCTTTCAAGAGGACATCATCAACCCGAATATTATCAGGACATGGTTTCCTTATGTAATTAATATCCCACTCTGCATGCAATGTCATTGCTCAATACATAATATTGTAATTAATAATTAATTACATCACATATGAATCAAAGCATGTGCATTGCATACAAGTGTCAATCACTACACTTGGATTGAGAACCTAAGCATTAATAATATCATAGAATCTTAGTTCTTCTTTATTGTCAGAATAGAAGAACAATTCTAATATTTCGATCCTGTTCAATATACACAAAGTATACAAGTATTATTTAATAGTCAAGATGAACTATTCCCAAATAATACTTCAGTTATTCCAGTGGTTTGTCTAATTCCACTTAAACTGTGAACCCTTTATATTATATATAGACACTGATAATTTAATCTTCTGTTATCCCATTTGATACTAAATTATCCACAATATATAATAAACAGACAATGAAAAATATGCAATCAAGATTCTCAATAAAATGGACAATGTTTATATACTACTAATGAATAGTTTAGTATAAAACCCAACAATTCGGAAGATCAAAGCACGCTTAGTTCTCCAGTCCATCAAGCTGCATTGAAGAACTAGGGGTAGTTGTTACGCCATAATTTCGGTTGCCTCAATTATCTCCTAATTTCCCAATATTGATCTAATAATAATTATTGCTTAACCACTAAGTAATATCCTCTCTCTGAAACGAGGAAACAATCAATCTAAATCAATCAATTACTAAAAAATATATCCAAATGATTCTTTCAAATCAGGAAAGAATCACAACGCTAATATAACTCTAAAAAGATAAAATCAACTTATCTCAACATATCCCTTAACAATCACAGGGATTAAAAATATTATCCTATCACAGAACTGCGTTGGCTTGATCCCTATATATAAACAGGGTACGCAGGCATCTTGGAATAGGATCCGACACATCTAACAAGTCGAGACACCTTTCAAGTCCAGCCCCAAAAATCCAAAAACCCAAAATCCCCCATCATCATAATTCGTTATTCCAGCAAATTCCCCGAAATTTGTTATCACCAAATTCCTCCGTTAACAAGTCGAGACACCTTTCGAGGCATCTTGGAATAGGATCTGTTAACATAACCATAAGGCTTTCTGACCATGATCATGTAGACTCTGTTTTTTAGTTTGTTTTAGCGAAAGAATCGTATCGTTTCGATTTACGGTTTAGGACAAACATCCGTTTTAGTGAAAGCGGTTTCAGATAACTAAGTAGTTCACTGCATGAACTTTGAGATTGTGATCAAACCCTTTAAAAATGGAATTGGGTCGAGATATTAATGTGGATACTAGTATGGACAGTTAGGAAGGGAACCGAGGAGGTTTCGTGTTAAAATGATGATTTTTCGATTTTATAAAAATGCAGGAACAAAAGTTGCGCGAGTTAAATACCCTTAAGGGGATGGTTAAAAACATTGAGTTAGCAATGGTAAAGTACTTGGGTTTTGAGAATAGATTTCCACCCAAACTTTTGACTTAAGAGTTTACGGAATGTCATGAGGTTATAAGTGACCAAGAGCGAGACATTTGATGTTCGTTAATAGAACGTTAGTGCTTAAGTTAAATGCACTTTAAATGATTAAGCCGGGAACTGATCAAATATTTCTTTGTTTATAGATTCCCGACAAATCCTCGAACCCCTAACAACCAAGGACCCAAGGAAAGTTTTCTCATTCCATGCTGTTTTCCATTACTTATATTGATGATGCATATGATATTATATCATGCATGCTTTCAAACCTTACATCGTATATAGATGTAATGGTAATAAAAATGTTGAGATGTAGTATATGCATATGATATTATATCATGCATGCTTTCAAACCTTACATCGTATATAGATGTAAGGGTAATAAAAATGTTGAGATATATTATATGCATATGATAGATGCATGTCAGTTTTCAAACCCTACATCATATAAGTGATGTTGTTGTGATATATTCAGCTTTAATGCTGTGAAAATATTTATAAACTATTTACGCTTTTGATAGAGAGCTTTATAAGATATAAGGGTTTATATGCTATGTAAATATGTTAGGCCGAATACACAATATATAATCAAATATACGTATGATAATAACAATAAGAACACTGTTTATGAATAATAAACTGTATGGAATTAATAACTCCTCTCTCAGTGATGTAAAATATCACAGAGAGCTGCTAGGTTACAAGAATAATGTTTTCACGTATTCGCATCCCTTTTAGGGTTAACCTATCTGTGTTTATATAGTACACAGCTACATACAATATTCTAATTGATATTCCTATAAATCAGCTATACAATTAATATCAATTTAGAATTGCTTCTGTCTTCTGTTCCGTTTCCTTAGCCATCTCGATATCTATTTGCTTCTTTCCATCTTCAAAGAATATCGCTTCTAGAATCTTCATTGAATAACACCGACTGCTAAGCAAACTCTGTCTGTCAGAGTTTAACAAACTCTGACCAGTCTTCCAGCTAAACTCTGATAGTATCCTGATACTTTAAACACTGATAAACAAACATCAACAATTATATCTAACAATCTCCCCCAACTTGTGCATACAAAAATGTACAAGTTAACAGATAATTGATGATGTCAAAACATATATCAAATGCAGTGTTTATAAAATCACAGAGTTTATATTTAACTTAGAACAGAAAACTTAAAAACTTACAGACTTCAGTTACTTAATCTCTTCAACTTCAGGTATAGTTCTGAGATAATCTGTAAGCAGTCTTCTTTCAGCCCTCTCAAGCTCAGCTACCATTATCTCCTTCAGTTCCTTTAACTCTGGATCACTCTCTCCAGTTTGGTAGATAGCAGCCCTTAGAGCATAAATATTATTTTTCCTCATTTCATTTCCTAGCTTTATTATGAAGGATTTATCTGACTCCAGATTAAATTCCAACACTTTTATACCAAGATCTGTTCTGAGTCTTGCACTGTTCCTCTGCATCTCTACAAGCTTTCCATTGTAATCTCTGTACTTTGGTATGTAAGAACCAGCAGACTTTAAGCCACAAAGAGCTCTAGCTTTCACCATTCTGCTTCTTAATACCTCAGCTGCTTGATGAGTTCTTTGATTCTTGATTTTGAGTAGATACAGCACATACTCCAGCTCTTCCTTCATTTTTAATCCAATATCAGCTTCACCAACTCTGTATACTCTACCACCAGTCTTGAAGTATAATAGAAAATCCTTTTTCAACCCTTTATGGTGAATTAACTGAACCGACTCTAAAGTATCAAGATTTTCTTGAGTCACACCAACACCTGGTTCAGCTAATGAGGTATAATCCATAGGACTATTATTCACTCTCTTTTCTCTATGAGATCCTAGTCCAGATTTATCTCTAGATTCTTTTCCCATTATAGTTCTGCTTTGAAGAATATTTGTATTTCCAGGAATCAGAGAATGTTGAACTGTGATTGGTTTAGCAAAAGTCCTTTGGAGTTGTGAAGATAGTTGAGTCTGTACAACTTGAGTAGTATCAGTGGTTATCACAGCTTCCAATGATTTAACAACTTGAGCATTGTCAGAGGTTGATTGAACTTTCTTCAGTATTTGTTGTTCTTCTACAAGCTTCCCTTTGCCCTTGTCAAGACTAGCTTCAACATGCCTCTTTGCATATTGTAAACTCTGTTGAGAGTTTACATTTTCTTTGATGATAATTCCTCTTTCTTTTGGCCTTGAAACCTTCACAGTCTTCTTTATCTTTCCAGACTTTAAATTCTTCTCATACTCTTCAGCTAGCATCTTTTCTTCTGCTTGAATATCTTCAATGGTTGCATCTGCACCATGTTCTTCCAGAAACAACTGAGCTGCAATCTCTTCATCAGTAATTGGTTGAGAAGTAAGCAATAAGCTTCTAGCTCTTGAAGAAGATTGAGCACCAGTGTTTATTTTCTCAGAGTTTGCCCTAGCAGAGTTTGTATAACGACTCAGAAAAATGCTTGTACAGTATTAATATTTAATAATATTTGAGATCTATGATATGTGAATATTGTGTGAAAGGTGGATATTTGAAAATGTGATGATTAGATGTTTACTTGGTGAATGGTATTGATTAAAATATATGTGTATGCTTTTAATTGCATTTTATATGAATTTCTTATTAAAAATCATTTCTTTTTGACCTTCCGGGAATTTTATAAAATCATCAGAGATTCATTTTATTGTGAAATCTTTTTCACAACATTTATTTTATATTCTATTATTTTCTAAAATTAGAGGAGGAATTTATTTTTGTCCTTAAGGATTTAAAACGGATTTTATGAGTTAAATGTCATTTATGTGATTTAAACTTTGAAAATTCATATTTAATTCAATTTTGATCATAAAAATATTTTTAAAATATGGGTGAGCTTGTAAATTCGTATTCTCTGTTTTTAAAAAATAAAATTTTGATTTTAGGTATTATTTTCATTTTATTTCGGATTTTAGAAATGCAATTTAATGGTTTTCTTTTATTAAAAATCAGATTTTTGAATTATGAAATTACCAAACTGCCCTTGGGGTTATAAAACCCTTGTCACCAGTTCTTCTTCCCCATTTACTTTGCTCGACTCTCTCCTCTCTGCTGTTCTCTCTCTCGGCCATTTTTCTTTTTGTAAAATCTTCTTCCCTCTCTTCTTTTTTCTCCACACAACCGATTGTTATACATATATATATATACATATATATGATCGTGCTTGTGTGTGTGTGTATGGCCGTGTGTATATGTGTGTGTATCAGTTTTGCATGCAAGGGGTTTTGGCGATTTTGATCTTAATTAAATCCTGAAACCTTTGTTTTGTGATGATTCTGTGATAAGTAGATTGTTTAGATGGCTATTGGTGAGGTTTGTGATGGAAACCCGATTTTCCGGGCACCTCCAAATCATGCCGCCGTCGGTAATGAACTCCGGCGAGCCGACGGGGACGATGATGATACTTTTGAGTCCGATTCTTGTATTAATAATAGTATTTAGTTGAGTTATGGGTTGCATGTTGAAAAATCGAAATGCATGTGTGAACTTTCGATTTTCCCCTTTTGTAAAATTGGTTGAAACTTGTTGGTGTTGATGATTGATTGTTAATCTCAAGTTATGGTGATTGCATGTTAAATTATTTGTGTTAAGTTTAGAAAGTTCGGATTATATATGTTTGATATTTGATTTTAAGTTGAAGGTTTTGATTTGTGGAATTTGTTTGATTAGAAGTGTAGTACTTAGTGATTGTTGATGCTAGTTGATTTTAAATACATAAATTGAGTATTTTTTCTTAAGGTTCTGATTTGTGAGTATTGTGGCAGCCTAAGGAGTTAAGAATGGTTGCTTAGTTGGTTTATATGATATGTAATAAGAATTGATGGTGATTAAAGGTTTATGTTAGAGAATGTTGGATTTCCAGAAACTGCATGTTCTGTTTTGGTTATTTGCGAATGGTTGCTGCCTGTTTTAGACAGAAAGTCTAGGATTAAACTGTTCTAACTGGAGTCTAGTTTGTCCACGCGAAAACCTTGGGTCATTTTATCTATCGAGTAAAGAGTTATGTATGTTTTACTAAAGGTTGTGCAACAGGATTTTATGTGCTTCAGTACCTACTTTAACCTGTTCGTTTTTAGTCTAAATAAACTGTTCTGAAGTTGAAAGTTTTATGCTAAGTTGGATTAGTATTCAGTAAATAGCCTGTCAAATATGGTATTTGTTTGATTACGTTTGGATTTATGAAAAATGTTTTAGTAAAGTATGCGCAGCAGATTTTTCAGCTTTTTGAGATAAAAACATTGTTTGTAAAGGTGTTAAGGATATGGTTAGCATTGGTCGAGTTGATTTAAAGGAATAACCAAGTTTGGTATGATTTGAAAGATAGATTATATACATATGTATTAAAGGAGTATATTATGTGAACTTGAATGGCAATGTGCGCTTATGTGAGTTTTGTGCTTATCATATGGATAAGAGATTATAAGTAATATAAATATTATGTGTTTACGCGTTTAGGGAACGTGGGGTAGTTTAGAATAAGGATTAGAATTTTGAGAGGATCATTCTGAAATAGTATATACTCTTTTGTAGAGTTGCGAGACGGGGAACATAGAAATAAAGGCAAGGCGAAGGCAGAAATTCAGTGAGTACAGTTTGTTCTAAAAGCTACTTAAGAGTCCAAAGAAGTAGAGCCTAGAAATAAAGGCAAGACAAAGGTGGAGAACTAGTGAATCTGATTACTCTTTTTAGCTACTTATTAGCTACTTAAGGCAAGTAATTCTGACTTGCTTTCACTTCTAAATTCCATTCTTTCATTTTGACATATATGAATTGCTATCTTGTTTATATACCCTTTTAATCCTGGAAACATATCATGTTCATTTGGAAATCCTTATTTCTGTTTATAGACCTTGTTGGTTCATACACCATACTATGTTTAGTTCTTTATTTGAACCTTTACACCCAAAGGTGAATATACCAGAACTCACATTTTAGTACATATCCAAAACATACCTATGACATTTACTTCTTGATTTCCCATTGATAGAAATCCAGATTGATCAGATTGAACTTATCCAATTCCCAAAAGACTCTTTTAAATACAAACATTATAGACACAACACAATATCTTGTGAACCATATCTTGCTTAAACTTTTCTTCAGACCTTATCATTATCCTTTGATTATACTTACATTTTAACCTGAGATGCTATTGCATTAGATTTGAACTTGTACCTATGAATCACATACTTACTTGAAATTGAGAATACATGAACCTTCACTTGGGTACTATACAAACACACATCCAATGATTTACAAAGGATTTCTTTCATAAGAAAGATTTTAAAAGAAAGGAAGTTTCAAAGTTTGGATTCATTTAAATTCCGATTTATGGTTTCCACGGATTCCTAAGATTGGAGGCGTAAGAGGCCGAGTGACGCCGACCCAGCATTTTTTTTAATTATAATAAATGGACTAGGGATGGACTAGTCTAAAGGCCAATGTGTGCCTATTGGGACCCAATACAAGGACCAGAGGGACTGTGTGTCCGGTATGGGGACTTTACGTGGCTGATCACCCGTATTGTCCGGTGCGTTGTGAAAAATCTCCAAATTACTTATTGCTTTTCTTGAAATCATATATCTTTATAAGGAAATTGGTTTACCCTTTGAAATTGTATATTCATTTCATTGTTCTGATAATCCCTTGATATGGATTCTGCTATACCAATGACATACATATTGATATTGGAAACTGTCTTGAAATTGTATATTCATTTCACTGTTCTGATAATCCCTTGATATGGATTCTGCTATAACCATGACATACATATTGATATTGGAAACTGTTTCACAGTGGTTAACTATTTGGATATATTATTACTTGCTGAGCATTTGGCTCATTCTTTCCCCTGTTCAAACCCACAGTTAAAAGAGAAGATGGTACGCACTTTTCAGTCAGCTAGGAAGTCTTCCTATAGGGATTATTTTTGGGATGCCAGCTCAGGCAGGTGATGAAGACTTGTAGAAGGTGTTTTGTATAAGGGAATGTAGAACTTTTAAGACACGGTTATAATAACTTTTGAGACTTTTATTATGTAATAAAATGAAGTAGATAGTTGATGCTTGTTTCATACCATTAACTGTTAAAGATCCAGGGTAAAGTTGGGGTCGCGTCTGTATGTTGATATTATTAATCACAGGTTTATAAGTATAGAGGTTGTAGTGACTCCCCAATCATGACCCCAGATTGGGAGGGCGTCACAGGTTGGTATCAGAGCGGTCAGTTTTTGGTCACTGAAACAAGCCAGGATTAGGTGTAACAATAATGAGAGAATATAAGGTGAGAAGTAGGTCTTAAGCTTCATAGGTAAGATAAGATTTGTAGATGTAGGTTACGTTTAGGATGAGTATTAGTAGAATTAAGATAACCCTTTACCGTTTTAGTATCTTCTTGGTTTATTATTGTGTTATTGCAGATAATGGCTGTTTTGAGAGATTAACCTTCATTTGAGATTCCTTTTCCCAAGCCAGAGTCGTCAATATCAGTATCAGTGCATGCACCCGGCCAAGTGGAGATTTCCATTACCCTTTGGGTAAATGTCTTTTCTGATAGTATAGCTGCAAGTCAAGGCAGATTTATTTATTTTTCGTATAAAATGAAAGGGATTGGAGATGGATGGAATATTGAATGGATTATGGATTATGTGTGGATGATTGAGTTAGTATTTGAGATATTTTTAAACAGGGCATAGTCCATTTTACGAATAGGTCATGCCGAATTTTCTATAAAAATATTAGCTTAAGTTACGCAATTTCATGTTATATAGTATTCCGACATATCGAGCGAGTATACGCTGGAACCATCTGAAGATCGGGTTACGGACGAGGAAACTAATTCGAAGCTGGAGGAATCAATCGGAGAATCAGACTACTAGTTCGGAAGACAGCACTTGTAGATCCTTATGTACTTTACAGAATTTCATCTGCACCGCGGAAGCTATAGGAAACACCACGCCAGGTGTCGTATCAAGTGTGGTTAGAGTTGAGTAAGAGTAGAATCCCCAAGATAACGTTTAGAAACACTTAGATAGTTTCTTTACGATATAATAACGATTTCCCCCCGCGATAGAGACATTTGCCCAGAGAAGTGGCCTAAGTGTAGATTCTTTCTTTATTCAAGATTACATACAGTTGATTTACTATCGGGACATACCTATAACCTCAAACTCGAAATTAACTCCCCTAAGGACCATCTACATGAGACAAGGCATGATTATCTCCATACGTTCGATGTAAGGATAAGTTGGTTCATAACTAGCCATTGATTTTATTCAATTTACCTTTTTAAAAGATTCAATTTTTCATTTCTATTATTTTATTCTTTACGAAATACCTCTATTGTTCAGAGGATAATTGATCCAATATTATATATATAATAGAAACTTTTGAAACTCTTAAACCTTTCATATGTTCCTCTTAAATTTTTGATCCTCCTTGTTGTAACTGAGATGAACAACCCTATATATATAGGGGATTTAGGTACTTTCTATCTGTGTGATAGAAGTCCGGTGGGACGCCACCAGTGGTGTGTTTGTCATGGAAGTACTAAAGGTTGGCCACCTTCTGTACCTTGTTGTTTAAATTGACAAATACAACCTGATAAAGTTCGATGATCATTTTGATCTCTTAGTTTGATTCTTTTTACCAGAAATTCTTACTAAACATACTTGTCATATATCCATATCTATTGACACCTTCCTATCTATTGATTCATTTTGTCGGAAACTATTAGAGGTATCAGCGATTTGAAGTTGCAAAGGTGAATGACGATATTCTAAGTGTCAAGATGTACTTATATTGACGGGAAACTGTTTTGATCAAAAATGGGAAATTGTTTTAAAAGGAGGGATTGTATGTCGAGTCAGATTGCTCATTAGACTTACAACACGATGTCAAGGTTTATTATTACCGAGAATTTGGTATGGATAAGGAGAAGGTAACAAGGATATACGAATACTATTCATGTTGAAGTAAGAAATAAAGTGATTGATCACAAACAGAAGAAGCTAGAAAAAGGGAAGTCAGAGACACCGGAAGGAAGCCAACAAATAGGGAACTTTCAGAACCATTTCAATATAAGGCATGAGTTTCAGTCAAATAGGAATGTTGAATTTGGAAGACCAGAAACTGGAAATGATAAGCAAGGGAACCGTCCATAAAATATGGATTAACCAAGACCTCTGAAACCTCCGATACCAGAATGTAGAACTTGTGGAAAGAAGCAACTGGGAGTTTGTAATAAGATCAATATGGTACGTTACAAGTGTACTCAGACAGGACACTACGCCAATGAGAGCCATAAACCGAAGGCAAGAGTTACGTGTAACAAGTGAGGAGAGGTGTGACGTTTCTTAAGAGGTTGCAATCGTTAAGTCCAGTAAGCAATATGTTAAGGGTGACATGACCACGACATACTAAGTAACCAAGGACAAGAATCCTCAATATAACCATGAGTGATACAGTAAAGAACAAGGATGTGGTTGCAGATACGTTTAATATTAGCTACATAAGTGCCAAAGTGTTAACGGATTCGAAGCCACAAAGTATTTTATTTTTAGAGAATTTGCTCGTAAGTCGGACTGCAAAACGCAACTGTTAAGTAAAGTTTTGACTACATGAATAGCTACTCAGGAGCATATATCGATTAATCTAGCTTGTCCTCACTGTGAGATTGATATAATAGAAATCTGATGTAAACTCTAAGAATGGATTGGTTAACAGAATATGAAGAAAATGGAAATTTCGAGCCGTAGATAATGTAAAAGTTGTTATCCGAGGCCGGAAGCAGACAAAGAGGTATCTACCTATCAAAGGTAAAAGATTATTGTGTCAAGGTTGTAAAGCTTATCGTCATACGAGGTAAATGTTAGGAAAGAAACACCTTGGATAGAGAAGATTCTAGTAGCTAACGAATTTCAAATTGTATTACTTGACAATCTTTTAGGTTTACCTCCTGCCAGGGAAGTAGATTTGTTGAAGACTTAGTACCCGGGACAAAACCAGTTTCGACGGCTCCATATAGAATGGCATAAGTAGAAATGAAAGAGTTAGCAATTCAATTGCAAGATCTTAGGAAAAAAGGGAGTTATAAGGTTTAGTGTATTCCCATGGGGTGCGCCAAGTTGACCATTAAGAAAAAAAAAATACCCATTGTCAAGGATTGATGATCAGACCAGTTAAAGAACACAGTGTGCTTTTCAAAATTTATTTATGATTTGGTTACCATCATTTAAAAAAAACCCGAAGATATTCCTTAGACGACGTTCTGAACTTGATATATATGGACGCTATGAGTTCGTAGTGATGGAGTTCGGTTTGATGAATTCAACTGCCACTTTTATAAACATGATGAATAGAAATTTTAAGAAATATTTGGATAAGTTTGAGAATGTTTTCATAAATAACATCTTAAGGTATTCAAAGATGGAAGAAGAACATACAGATCATTTGAGAATAACCCTAGAATTTTAAGAAAAGAGAGATATTGTGCGCAAAGTTTTCTAAGTGCGAGTTCTGGTTGAAAGAATTACAATTACTAGGACATGTAATTAGTAGAGAAGGAATCCAAGTGGATCCAGCTAAGGTTGAAACTATAATGAATTGAGTAAGGCCTAAGACACCTAAAGAAGTTAGAAGTTTTATGAGATTGGATGGAGATTATCGAAGGTTTTTCAAGGATTATACCAAGATAGCCACACCATTAACCAAGCTTACTAGAAAGCATCCAAGAGTTAAGATAGATGGAAAATGAAGTATTTAAATTGCTAGAGGAACGGAACTCTTTAGTCGAGCCATAATGGTAAAATAGATTCATTGTTACCGGAAATGATGACTCATGTACCTTAGGAAGATATCAATAACTAAAATTGAGAACACAACCTTGTGTTAAGAATCAAGACTGATTTAACATGTTAAGATGACTGTATATATTTCTAGACAGCTGAAGAACCACGAGTGGAAACACCCGACACATGACTGAGAACTAGCCACAATAGTCTTCACATTGATTTGGAGGCCTACTTGTATGAAGAAAAGTATGAAATCTATTCGGATCATAAACATTTGAAATATATTTTCACCGAAAAGGAGCTGTATACATAAGGTAGAGGAAATGGTTAGGACTGAACAAGGAATTTGAAAAAGTAGGAATAGAGGTTCGTATTTCAGATCAAGCGACGGAGATGATAAACATATATACAATGACTTTTCAACTGGAGCGGCTAGAGAAAAGTAGAAAACTGTCAAGCAGAAGTGATGAACGATAGCATGAGTAACTTTACAGGAGAGAGTAGAAGCAGTCAAAAGGATGATAAAGGAATTTTTAGATTTTTTCTCTAGAAATTGGATACCAAATGTGACATGGTTAAAGAATGAGATACTAAATGAGGCACGTGAATTCGAAGTATTCGATCCATCCCAGAAGTACGAAGATGTAACAAGGCTTAAAAGAAAATCTTGGTGGACATAAATGAAAGAGATATTACTAGATGAGTGATTAAATGTTTTACCTGTCAGAGATTTAAAACTGAACATCAAAGACCTAGCGGATAATTACAACCAGTAGAAATTCCCGAGTTGAAATAGGAAAATCTCATGATGCCAAGTCGGTACATTTCCTTTTTCCATCAACGAGAAACATTCATTGTATACATTGGTTTTATCTATAAGAGATAGTAGTAAAGTATGAGGTTCAAGTATCAATCGAATCTTACCAAGACCCTCAATTTAATTCAAGATTTGGAAGAAAATTTTTGACATGCTCAGAAACCAAGTTAAATATGTGTACTGTTTATCGTCCTTAAACATATAGTCATAGTGAATAGACTATCCAGATAATCGAAGATATACTTAGAATTTGTGCGATGGATTTTGAAAGCAATTGAGGTGATCATTTACCATTAGTGGAATTCTTTTGCCGCAACAGCTATCACACAAGTATTGGAATTCCCCTGTATGAAGCATTGTATGGAAGGAAATGTAGGTCGCCTGCATATTGGAAAAAAATGGGAGAACGAAAAGTTTTGGGACCCGAGCTAGTACAACAAACGAAGGAAAACATTGAAATCATTCAGAAAAGACTAGTTACGACACAAGACAGACAACGGAAGTACGCTGACCAAGACAGGAAAGATCTGAGTTTTGAAGAAGGAAATCAAGTGTTGCTAAAAGTGTCATCATGGAAAGGAGTTACAAGATTTGGCAAGAAAGGGAAACTTAGCCTGAGATATATAGGACCGTTTGAGATACTAAGACGTGTCGGAAAAGTTGCATATGAGTTAGCGTTACCACCCCACATGGAGCACGTTCATAACGTTTTTCATGTTTCGATGCTTAAGAGATTTAATCCTGATACAAATCACGTGATCGAATATGAGCCTATTGAGATTCAACCCGATTTGTCATATGTAGAACAACCTGTAGAAATTCAGGATCATATGGATAGGAAACTAAGGAATAAGACTGTTAAGTTAGTTAAGGTTTTGTGGAGGAATCCCAGAGTTGAAGAATCGACTTGGGAACTTGAGAGCGAGATGCTTGAAAAGTATCCGCATCTATTTTCATAAGGTTAGATTCTGAGGACAGAATCTTTTTAAGGGGGGAAGGTTATAACGACTCAGAAAAACGCTTGTACAGTATTAATATTTAATAATATTTGAGATCTATGATATGTGAATATTGTGTGAAAGGTGGATATTTGAAAATGTGATGATTAGATGTTTACTTGGTGAATGGTATTGATTAAAATATATGTGTATGCTTTTAATTGCATTTTATATGAATTTCTTATTAAAAATCATTTCTTTTTGACCTTCCAGGAATTATATAAAATCATCAGAGATTCATTTTATTATGAAATCTTTTTCACAACATTTATTTTATATTCTATTATTTTCTAAAATTAGAGGAGGAATTTATTTTTGTCCTTAAGGATTTAAAACGGATTTTATGAGTTAAATGTCATTTATGTGATTTAAACTTTGAAAATTCATATTTAATTCAATTTTGATCATAAAAATATTTTAAAAATATGGGTGAGCTTGTAAATTCGTATTCTCTGTTTTTAAAAAATAAAATTTTGATTTTAGGTATTATTTTCATTTTATTTCGGATTTTAGAAATGCAATTTAATGGTTTTCTTTTATTAAAAATCAGATTTTTGAATTATGAAATTACCAAACTGCCCTTGGGGTTATAAAACCCTTGTCACCAGTTCTTCTTCCCCATTTAATTTTCTCGACTCTCTCCTCTCTGCTGTTCTCTCTCTCGGCCATTTTTCTTTTTGTAAAATCTTCTTCCCTATCTTCTTTTCTCTCCACACAACCGATTGTTATACATATATATATATATATATATATATATACATATATATGATCGTGCTTGTGTGTGTGTGTATGGCCGTGTGTATATGTGTGTGTATCAGTTTTGCATGCAAGGGGTTTTGGCGATTTTGATCTTAATTAAATCCTGAAACCTTTGTTTTGTGATGATTCTGTGATAAGTAGATTGTTTAGATGGCTATTGGTGAGGTTTGTGATGGAAACCCGATTTTCCGGGCACCTCCAAATCATGTCGCCGTCGGCAATGAGCTCCGGCGAGCCGATGGGGACGATGATGATACTTTTGAGTCCGATTCTTGTATTAATAATAGTATTTAGTTGAGTTATGGGTTGCATGTTGAAAAATCGAAATGCATGTGTGAACTTTCGATTTTCCCCTTTTGTAAAATTGGTTGAAACTTGTTGGTGTTGATGATTGATTGTTAATCTCAAGTTATGGTGATTGCATGTTAAATTATTTGTGTTAAGTTTATAAAGTTCGGATTATATATGTTTGATATTTGATTTTAAGTTGAAGGTTTTGATTTGTGGAATTTGTTTGATTAGAAGTGTAGTACTTAGTGATTGTTGATGCTAGTTGATTTTAAATACATAAATTGAGTATTTTTTTCTTAAGGTTCTGATTTGTGAGTATTGTGGCAGCCTAAGGAGTTAAGAATGGTTGCTTAGTTGGTTTATATGATATGTAATAAGAATTGATGGTGATTAAAGGTTTATGTTAGAGAATGTTGGATTTCCAGAAACTGCATGTTCTGTTTTGGTTATTTGCGAATGGTTGCTGCCTGTTTTAGACAGAAAGTCTAGGATTAAACTGTTCTAACTGGAGTCTAGTTTGTCCACGCGAAAACCTTGGGTCATTTTATCTATCGAGTAAAGAGTTATGTATGTTTTACTAAAAGTTGTGCAACAGGATTTTCTGTGCTTCAGTACCTACTTTAACCTGTTCGTGTTTAGTCTAAATAAACTGTTCTGAAGTTGAACGTTTTATGCTAAGTTGGATTAGTATTCAGTAAATAGCCTGTCAAATATGGTATTTGTTTGATTACTTTTGGATTTATGAAAAATGTTTTAGTAAAGTATGCGCAGCAGATTTTTCAGCTTTTTGAGATGAAAACATTGTTTGTAAAGGTGTTAAGGATATGGTTAGCATTGGTCGAGTTGATTTAAAGGAATAACCAAGTTTGGTATGATTTCAAAGATAGATTATATACATATGTATTAAAGGAGTATATTATGTGAACTTGAATGACAATGTGCGCTTATGTGAGTTTTGTGCTTATCATATGGATAAGAGATTATAAGTAATATAAATATTATGTGTTTACGCGTTTAGGGAACGTGGGGTAGTTTAGAATAAGGATTAGAATTTTGAGAGGATCATTCTGAAATAGTATATACTCTTTTGTAGAGTTGCGAGACGGGAAACATAGAAATAAAGGCAATGCGAAGGCAGAAATTCAGTGAGTACAGTTTGTTCTAAAAGCTACTTAAGAGTCCAAAGAAGTAGAGCCTAGAAATAAAGGCAAGACAAAGGTGGAGAACTAGTGAATCTGATTACTCGTTTTAGCTACTTATTAGCTACTTAAGGCAAGTAATTCTGACTTGCTTTCGCTTCTAAATTCCATTCTTTCATTTTGACATATATGAATTGCTATCTTGTTTATATACCCTTTTAATCCTGAAAACATATCATGTTCATTTGGAAATCTTTATTTCTGTTCATAGACCTTGTTGGTTCATACACCATACTATGTTTTGTTCTTTATTTGAACCTTTACACCCAAAGGTGAATATACCAGAACTCACATTTTAGTACATATCCAAAACATACCTATGACATTTACTTCTTGATTTCCCATTGATAGAAATCCATATTGATCAGATTGAACTTATCCAATTCCCAAAAGACTCTTTTATATACAAACATTATAGACACAACACAATGTCTTGTGAACCATATCTTGCTTAAACTTTTCTTCAGACCTTATCATTATCCTTTGATTATACTTACATTTTAACCTGAGATGCTATTGCATTAGATTTGAACTTGTACCTATGAATCACATACTTACTTGAAATTGAGAATACATGAACCTTCACTTGGGTACTATACAAACACACATCCAATGATTTACAAAGGATTTCTTTCATAAGAAAGATTTTAAAAGAAAGGAAGTTTCAAAGTTTGGATTCATTTAAATTCCGATTTATGGTTTCCACGGATTCCTAAGATTGGAGGCGTAAGAGGCCGAGTGACGCCGGCCCAGCATTTTTTTTAATTATAATAAATGGACTAAGGATGGACTAGTCTAAAGGCCAATGTGTGCCTATTGGGACCCAATACAAGGACCAGAGGGACTGTGTGTCCGGTATGGGGACTTTACGTGGCTGATCACCCGTATTGTCCGGTGCGTTGTGAAAAATCTCCAAATTACTTATTGCTTTTCTTGAAATCATATATCTTTATAAGGAAATTGGTTTACCCTTTGAAATTGTATATTCATTTCATTGTTCTGATAATCCCTTGATATGGATTCTGCTATACCCATGACATACATATTGATATTGGAAACTGTCTTGAAATTGTATATTCATTTCACTGTTCTGATAATCCCTTGATATGGATTCTGCTATAACCATGACATACATATTGATATTGGAAACTATTTCACAGTGGTTAACTATTTGGATATATTATTACTTGCTGAGCATTTGGCTCATTCTTTCCCCTGTTCAAACCCACAGTTAAAAGAGAAGATGGTACGCACTTTTCAGTCAGCTAGGAAGTCTTCCTATAGGGATTATTTTTGGGATGCCAGCTCAGGCAGGTGATGAAGACTTGTAGAAGGTGTGTTGTATAAGGGAATGTAGAACTTTTAAGACACGGTTGTAATAACTTTTGAGACTTTTATTATGTAATAAAATGAAGTAGATAGTTGATGCTTGTTTCATACCATTAACTGTTAAAGATCCAGGGTAAAGTTGGGGTCGCGTCTGTATGTTTATATTATTAATCACAGGTTTATAAGTATAGAGGTTGTAGTGACTCCCCAATCATGACCCCAGATTGGGAGGGCGTCACAGTTTGACCTTAGTCTCCCTTGCTCTTGAGTAGATTTTGACCTTAACTCTTTTCCTTTTGCACCACCATCAGTAGTATCATCCTGTCTACTCAAAGTTTGAGATTTCCTGCATTTGTCTTTAAGTACTCTCTCCCCCTTTTTGACATCATCTGGAATCAACATTGAGGTGAGCAACTCTAGAGAAGCAGCAATTGAATCAAGCTTGTCAGACATGACAGTTTGATTTTCTTCAACTTTGCTGAGCCTGGTTTTTATAACCTCCTCCTCTCTAGAGAAAGAAAATTTTTCTTGCGTTAAAGTCAGCTCCCTTGAAGCCACATCATTCCTCAACCCAGTAACATCTTTCTGAGTTTCATCAAAACGATTGTGAAGAGACTTTACTTGGACAATTGTAGCTTGAAGATTAGTAAGAAGCTCAGGATTAGTGATAGTAGAAGCAGACTTTTTCACAAAATTAGCTGCCCTTTGAGAAGTGAAGATACAGTCATGACTTGACCAATTTGCATAATACATATCTTGAAAATGTGCTTCAATAGCATGATTAGATGTACCACCAATATCAGTCACCTTAGGAATGTTTTGACCAGAAATCCTTGTAGAAGAAGAAGAATCAGCTTGAGCATCAGACATTGCTGTAGATTCTTTACTTAGAGAATTTGGAATATTCTCAGCAAAAGTTTCTTGTGCATCTTCATTTGCAAGCGTCTCAGAGTTTAAATTCTCAACTACAGTTTCTTGAACAGCCTCAACAACAGGCTCTGCAGTAGCTTCAAAAACATCTTCTGCAGCATCTTCAATAACAGTCTTTGCAGTAGCTTCAAGAACATCAGCCTTTGTTGCCTGATCAACCTCTTCACCTTTATGAATTACCTCGTGAGTAACAGAGAATACCTCTGTATGAGTAGCCAAAGACTCATCAAGAATTACTGTGGGTTGATCAGCTGCCACATCCTCAGTTTCACCAACACTGCCAAACTCTTCAAGAGTTGCAGAAGGATGTGCTTCAACATTTTCTTCTATGTCCATTTCCATAATAGGCTCAGGCTGTTCATCATTAAAATCAGCCATCTCATCAATATTTGCTCTGGCTTCATCAAGCACAGTAGCATTTTCATGAACATCTTCAGAAACAATCTCTGGAGCTTCAGCAGGTGTAGAATCTGGGACCAAACCATCAAATAGATAAGCAGCAACTCGCTTCCTCTTTTTGGTGTGTATAGACTCATTTTCATCAGAAGGAGGTCTATTTGCCCTCTTCTTTATCCTTGAAGTACCAACAGACCTTGGTAAATCATCAGCATTTGAAGGTTTAGCAGCCTTGACAGCCTTGAAAGCCCTATGCTTGGTTCTACCCCCAGCTTTTGGTCTTTGAGAAGTAGGTGTAGGTTCAGTGTTTAAGGGTTCAGGATTTGGTTGAGGTTGTGGTTGTAAAAATTGTTGGACTCTCTCAGGAAGTAACAAATCCCCAACATTGCCTTTCTTAACATCCTTGTTTACTAAGTCAGAGAATATTATCTTATGCAACTTAAACGAAGGAATTACATCATTATCAGCAATCTCAACCCCATCAACACAAGCAGAAAATATTAATTGACAAAACCGAGCAAAATATACTACTCCTCTATTTTCTGTCATCTTGTCTCCTATGTTATTTAGAACTAGTCTAGCAAAATAAAAGTGAGTACCATAGAGAAGAGAATACCCGATTTGCAGACTGTCAATCGGAATAGCATCCCAATTGGTACACTTCTTCCCGAACGCTCTTGTTATGGAATCAAAGAAGAAACTCCATTCCTTCCTTAAGAGCGGCTGCTTCAATTTACCTGTCCTTGCCAAAGACCCAGTGTAACCAATCTCTCTCATCATCCTTTGAAGTTCAACATCACCAACAGAGATTGTGTACGCATTGAAATCCTCAAAACCAAGAGCATCACGAACAGTGGTTGGAGTGACCAAAAACTCTTGTTCTTCAAATTCGAATACAATCGAAGGAGTTCCAGACTCTCTTCCATCATCATAAACACCCATCTCCCAAAAAGCTTTGATTTGCAATCCAGAAAGCTTTGTTGGTTCCACTAGAGCATACCCAATGTCTGACTGAGCAAGGAAATTTTGAAACAAATGAAACGCCTCTGGTGCGTTCGCAGTACTTAAGGGTGCTGCATAGTTGTTAGGAACGAACTCTAACCCAACAGAATGAAATACTGTGGTTGCCATTAGAAATGATTTGAAAATTATCAGAGAATAAGCTTTGAACTTTCAGAGAATATTGGATGCAGAAAAGTGTTTGTGAAAATGTTTTGTGAATAGAGTAAGTCTGTAAAGAATATGAATGTTGTGTGTATAATGGTTAAATATGAAACACAAAAATTAAAACTGAAGAGTTTTAATCATTAAGATACAGAACAGGCTTACTCGTGAAGTGTGTGATTGGGACAGTTGTCACACATGCATTAACTAACAGCATTAATCATGGTAGTTTCCAATACGCATGCGCAGTAAAAAAAGGCACTAATTACTGCTATTTACACGCTTCATCATTTTCAAAACACATACAAACCGTTGTCAATTATACTCTCTATTTTCAAAAATAATGTTCCTCAACAATTATGAAATGTCTGAAACACCTTTATTTATTTTAATCATCAGAGATTAAAAATAAATTACCTCGGCGTAGAGTACACAGTTCATCAGTGTTTATCAATTCTCCACCTTTATTAATAATCTCTTTTCTCAAAATGCACAGTTGTGAATATTTGTGTGTATAACAGAGTTTACTGAATATAAATATTTAGAGCATCTCAAAGTGCATAAAATCCACAAATTAAATCAGTAAAAACTGGTTGCCCAAACTCTCATTTAGAAAACAAAATCTGATGTCATCTAAACTCTGTACCTTTATATGTATATATTTGTTTTCACCCCCTATCTAAATTGTTTTTTTCTTTTCCAGTAATCAGTGGTTGACACTAGTCACCAAAAATTTCAAATTTTAGCCCTTATTTCATACAATAAGTTCCTGGATCTTCCTAGGCACAACATGATCTCAAAGGAATTTGTGCATTATTTATGCATCCTTTTCTTGGGGGTGATGTAGTAGCAACTAATTATAAGAGTTTAGACTAACATCATTTAGCGCATATCATTTATGAGAGAAAGTGCAAACAGCTAATACAGACTCAGTGTATAGGACCAATAAACTTAGAGATGCTATAAATATAGAGACAGTATCATGCTGTGTAAAGTTTCTGCACACATTTGAGATCAGATCATATATAACTCAGAAGGATTCATGATTACTTACTGAGAATCATGCTTCATACTATTTTCTTCATCGGTTTTTATGTTTCAGAATATACCACAATCAGAGTTTAACCATCAGAGTATGCTAACAGAGTTTAGCAACATGATTTGCATGACAGTTAACATATGCATAGAAACATGAGCAACAAATCACAGAAGAGTTAATTTTGAGTCTAACTAGTGTCTCTAGTCGAAACCAGAGATCATTCCTAGTTCATTCACCAGTCTTGTAAATGTAGCTTCACTCAAAGGCTTGGTGAGGATATCTGCAAGCTGTTGATCTGTAGACACAAAATGAAGCTCAATATTTCCTTCCTCCACATGTTCCCTGATAAAGTGATACCTTATGCTGATGTGCTTGGTCATGGAGTGCTGTACTTGATTTCCTGTCATAGCAATAGCACTTTGATTATCACAGAAAATAGGTATTTTAGAGTACCTTAACCCATAATCCAGCAATTGATTCTTCATCCACAGAATCTGTGCACAACAGCTAGCAACAGCAATATACTCTGCTTCAACAGTAGATGTGGAAATTGATTTCTGTTTGTTGCTGTACCAAGAAACTAGTCTGTCACCTAGAAATTGACAGCTTCCACTGGTGCTCTTTCTGTCAATCTTACAACCTGCAAAGTCTGCATCAGAGTAACCAACAAGCTTAAACTCTGATTCTCTAGGATACCACAAACCCAAGGTTATGGTTCCTTTGAGATATTTAAAAATCCTCTTCATAGCTGTTAGATGAGGCTCTCTGGGATCAGCTTGAAATCTTGCACAAAGACAGGTTGCATACATGATGTCTGGTCTACTTGCAGTCAGATAAAGAAGAGACCCTATCATGCCTCTGTAGTTTGTCATATCTACTGAAGTTCCTATGTCTTTGTCTAGCTTTGTTGCAGTTGCCATAGGAGTTGTTGCAGATGAACTATCAAGCATACCAAATTTCTTGAGAAGATTTCTGGTATATTTTGCTTGATTGATAAAAATCCCATCATCTGTTTGCTTTACCTGCAAGCCTAGAAAATAACTAAGCTCTCCCATCATGCTCATTTGGTACCTGGACTTCATAAGCTTGGCAAACTTCTTACAGAGTTTATCATTAGTAGACCAAAAGATTATATCATCCGCATAGATTTGAACTAAAAGCAAATCATTACCAGTATTGAAATAGAACAAGGTTTTATCAATTGTACCTCTAGTGAACCCACTTTCTAAAAGAAATTGAGCCAGAGTTTCATACCATGCTCTAGGTGCCTGCTTTAGTCCATAAAGTGCTTTGTCAAGCCTGTAGACATAATCTGGGTGCTTGAGGTCCACAAACCCTGGTGGTTGTTCAACAAACACTTCTTCTTCAAGTTTCCCATTGAGAAAAGTACTCTTCACATCCATTTGAAAGACTCTAAACTTTTTGTGAGCAGCATATGCTAGAAAAATCCTTATGGCTTCCAACCTTGCAACTGGAGCAAAGGTTTCATCATAGTCAATTCCTTCTTGTTGTGAATATCCTTTTGCCACAAGTCTAGCCTTGTTCCTTGTAATTACTCCCTCACTGTCAGTCTTGTTCCTGAAAACCCACTTTGTACCAACAACAGATCTATTCTTAGGTCTTGGTACAAGTGTCCAGACTTCATTTCTTTCAAACTCATTCAATTCCTCCTGCATTGCTGTTATCCAGTTAGCATCTTGAAGAGCTTCATCCACTTTCTTAGGCTCTGTTTGAGATATGAATGCATGAAATAGACATTCATTTGCTGTAGCACTTCTTGTTTTCACACTTGCATCTGGATCTCCAATTATCAGATTAGGTGTATGAGCCTTAGTCCACTTTCTTGCTGTAGGTAAGTGGCTTCTTTCATCATTATTGGATCCTCCCCCTTGATCCATGCTTTCCTGATTTTCTTGTTGACCATCTATATTCCCTGAGGCTCCCCCTGAATTGGACTGCTCAGTGTTTGAACTTTCAGAGTTTGAACCAGAGTTTGTGTTAGATTCTTCAACTGACTCACTTCCAGAATGAGAGTCATCATGTTGAGATGTTCCAGAAGTATCTTCTTGCTCCCCCTCAACTGGTTCTCTATTCTGTTATGTCAGAGAAACTTCCTCAGTGTTTACCAGTAGAGGTTCAGAGTATGCTTCAACAGAGTTTGTTGGATTTGCTTCATCAGAGTTTACGTCAACAGAGTTTAGATCTTCATTTTCAAAGTGTAGTTGATCATGATTTTCTTCATCTTGAAGTCCAATTATTTTCTTGTCATCAAATGACACATGTATAGATTCCATGATCACTTTAGTTCTCAGATTATAAACTCTGAATGCTTTAGTCGACAGTGGATATCCAACAAAAATTCCTTCATCAGCTTTTAAGTCAAACTTGGTCAACTGTTCAGCATGAGTTTTCAACACAAAGCATTTGCACCCGAAAATATGAAAATATTTCAGGTTTGGTTACTTTTTCTTCACCATCTCATATGGTGTTTTCCCATGCCTGTTGATCAGTGTAGCATTTTGAGTAAAACAAGCAGTTTGAACAGCTTCTGCCCAGAAATAAGTTGGCAATTTTGCTTCAGCAAGCATTGTTCTGGCAGCTTCGATTAAAGTTCTGTTCTTTCTTTCAACTACACCATTATGCTGTGGAGTCCCAGGTGCAGAAAATTCTTGCTTCACTCCTCTTTCCTTGCAAAATTCTTCCATTGTTGCATTTCTGAATTCAGTACCGTTATCACTCCTGATAATTTTCACTTTATCCTATGATCCTTTATCCAGTATCTTTACATGTTCCATCAGAATTAAGGCAGCTTCATACTTCTTTGCTAGAAAGTACACCTAGGTGTATCTAGTGTACTCATCAACAATGACTAAAGCATATTTCTTTCTGCCAAGAGACATTACATTCACTGGACCAAATAGATCAACATGAAGAAGATGATAAGGATCCACAACTGAAGATTCAGACTTACTCTTGAAAGATGACTTCCTTTGCTTGGCCTTTTGACAAGAATCACACAGACCATCTAAGCTGAGTATAGATTTTGGAAGTCCCCTTACAAGATCTTTTCGAATTAGCTCATTGATGTTGTTCAAATTTAGATGAGAGAGCTTCTTATGCCATTTACAACTCTCTTCATTAGACATCTTTGCAGACAGACACACAGCTTTTCCTTCAGAGTTTGTTACAAAACTTGCTTCATAGATATTATTACGTCTGTGTCCAACTAGAACAACTTTCCCTGTAGATTTGCTAACAACCTCACAGTATTCAGGTTGAAAATCTACATGATAACCTCTGTCATAGATTTGACTCATAGATAGTAAGTCATGCTTGAGTCCTGGGACAAGAGCTACATTTGTGATGATGACACTTCCAAGATTGATATTGCCATATCCCAGAGTACGTCCTATGTTGCCATCTCCATAGCAAACTTTTGGGCCAGCCTTCTCCTCATAATCTGATAGCAGGGCTTTATTTCCAGTCATGTGTCCTGAACATCCACTGTCCAAGACTAGGGTACTCTCCCTTATGCCCTGCAATCATAAACAATTACTGAGAGTTAGTTTTAAGGATCCAGACTTGCTTGGATCCTTTGGCTTTCTTAACATTGTTAGCTTTGCAGCGGAATTCTTATCAACAGAGTTTAAGCTAACAGTATTAGAGTTTACACTTGCAGAATCAACTTTAACCCATTTCACATTGGGCTTCAACTCATAATAGTTATGATAAATAGCATGATAATTCTTGCAAGTATAAATAGAATGCCAAGTACTCCCACAGTGAGTGCATAAAGTCTGTGGTCTAACCCTAACATAATCATTCTTTACTACAGTCTTGGAGGGTAAAGAATTAATGTCTTTGTTCTTCCTGTAGAAACTTGCAAGATGATTAGTACTACCACAATTATGACATGTTTTTCTAGGAGCATTAGTAATAGGCAAATGATTATTACTTTTATTAATGCCTACTTTTCCATTTCTGTTCTTCCTGGACACTTTCTGTTTCTCAACAGACTTTACCTTTTTGAGCTTATACTTGAATTGTTTCTCTGTCATTAAACCAACATTAACATGTTTAACACAAGTTTTTACTGGTTCTTCCTTAACAGTTTCTTTTTCAAGTTCAGAGTTTAGCTTACTGGTTTCAGAAACAAATTTCATAGGTGGAAGATGTGTTTTAACTTTAACTTTATCTTTAAATCTAAGTTCATCTTCCACACAGTAACCTAACCCAACTGTATCTGTTTGAAACACTTGATGTGTATCTTTTCCAGAGTTTGTCCAGGTTTTAATTATCTTTCTCTCTTTTTCCAATTCAGATTCTAATTGCCTAAATCTCTTAAGCAACTCCTGTTCAACATAAACAGCATCATCTCTTTCCTTTTGAACTTGTTGCATGTTAACAAGTTCTTCTTCAAGAAATTTATTTCTCTCTCTAAGCTTTAGATTCTCAGATTTAATTCTTTCATTTTCTAAAGTCTGATCTCTATAACTAACATGTATGCTTTTAAGATAAATTCTTAATTCAGATATATTATCAGTATCATAAGCATAAGTTGTTAGGGGTACCTTGTTTTCAGATGATTCATATTCATCTTTAATAGTTGCCAAGAGAGCATAGTTGACATCCTCATCTGAGTCTGAAGTGTCTGCCCAGTCTCTTCCTTTAGTGATGAGTGCTTTTTCAGATTTTCCTTTCTTGCATTCTGGAGCATAGTGACCCATCTCTTTACACTTGTAGCACTGGATCTCAGACTTGTCTTTCTTCCCAGATTTGGTATCCCTTCCTTCAGACTTTCTGAAACTCTTCCTTTCAGAGTTTGAATCTCTCCTAGAGAATCTCTTTCCTTTCTTGAAGTTCTTGAAACCCATCTTCTTGAAGGTCTTCACCATCAAAGCAGCCATTTGCATCATCTGTTCTTCATCATCCTCAAATTCAGATGATTCATCAGTGTTTGAGTCATCATCAGAGTTTGATGACTCACTTTCAGAGTTTATGACCAAAGCCTTTCCCTTAGCTTTCTTCTTTGATGTCTCTTTCTTAAGAAGTTTTTCTTCAACTTTGAGAGCAACAGATTTTGTCTTCTTTCCAGATCTTTTGTTTCTTTGTTCTATCTCAAGTTCATGAGTTTTAAGCAACCCATAGATTTCATCAAGATCTGTCTCTGCAAGATCATAATTATCTCTTATTGTTGTTGCCTTTAAATCCCATCTTTCAGGTAGAGATAGAAGAAACTTGAGATTAGACTCTTCAAGATCATATTCTTTATCAACCAGAGATAAATCATTCAACAGTTTACAGAATCTATCATATGTCTCAGTCATAGTTTCATCAGGTCTCGAGTCAAAGTATTCATACTCCTGTGTAAGAATAGTCTTCATGTTCTTCTTTATAGCACTTGTTCCTTGACATCTGACTTCTAAAGCATCCCAAATTTCTTTGGCAGTTTTGCAACCAATAACTCTGTTAGACATGACATTATCTAAGGCACTATGGAGAAGATGTCTAACTTTTGCATCCTTTGCAATTGATGAGATATCTTCAGGAGTCAAATCTTTCTTTTCCTTTGGAATAGTCTTTTGTTCTTGACCAGAAACAACAGGAGATAATTTAGTTGGCATATGAGGACCATCATTGATTCTATCAAGATATTCTGGATCTGTGGCTTCCAGAAACATGGTCATATTTACCTTCCAAATTGGATATTCCACTGGTTTGAGAATTGGAACCCTGATTGTCTCATATCGACTCGCAGAAGTTGGTTGAACCTTTACGGGATTAGAACCGGCTTGGATATTTTCAGCCATGATTATACTTGTGTTTGGATCAAGATAAACTGTATATATTCAACAGCCTAGGCTCTGATACCAATTGTTAGGCCGAATACACAATATATAATCAAATATACGTATGATAATAACAATAAGAACACTGTTTATGAATAATAAACTGTATGGAATTAATAACTCCTCTCTCAGTGATGTAAAATATCACAGAGAGCTGCTAGGTTACAAGAATAATGTTTTCACGTATTCGCATCCCTTTTAGGGTTAACCTATCTGTGTTTATATAGTACACAGCTACATACAATATTCTAATTGATATTCCTATAAATCAGCTATACAATTAATATCAATTTAGAATTGCTTCTGTCTTCTGTTCCGTTTCGTTAGCCATCTCGATATCTCTTTGCTTCTTTCCATTTTCAAAGAATATCGCTTCTAGAATCTTCATTGAATAACACCGACTACTAAGCAAACTCTGACTGTCAGAGTTTAACAAACTCTGACCAGTCTTCCAGCTAAACTCTGATAGTATCCTGATACTTTAAACACTGATAAACAAACATCAGCAATTATATCTAACAAAATATTAGATATAAACCGAGGTGTTATAGAGGCTCTAAGGGTAGAGCGCTCGTACGAGTATTTTAAAACTTAGACCGGGAGTCAAATTAGTATTTTGGTCTTGATTATACTGTCAGAAGCTGGAGGGTTCCAGGGACAGTTATATTTTAAAATGTTGATTAAATATTCCAATATATATATTACTGGATATTTAATGTGAGATGTTTAAATAATATTATTATAAATATTATTTTGAATATTTATTTAATTAAGTGAATATCATTTTGAATATTCACTTAAGTGGAATCTTATTGAATGATAATTCAACATTTATTATTTAAATAATTATTTAACTAAGTGAATATTATTTTGAATATTCACTTAAATGGATTTATATTGAATAATAATTCAATATTTATTATTTGAATATTTATTAAATATTCCAAAAATGATTTAAAAATCATAGAACCTTATTTAAATATTACGTAAGGTTCCAATAGTTATTTAAAATATTTTCTGATCTCAAAAGAAATTTATGTGACTATAGTAGGGGTTCCCAACTACTTTTAAATTATTTATCCCAAATGATGATTAAGGTTTTGGACTTATCAAAAATTGGGAATCCATCTCAGAAAGTGAATATATGATTTCACTTGCCCCTTTCATTAAAAATGATATAGTTTGGGTTTCTGAATTATCAGAGCTAAATATATTTTACAAAACTCACAAGTCGTGATTTTGAAATGTTTTACTCGAGGATCGAGGTCAGTTGACAACGGTCAACCCACATTGTGACTTACTTCTGATATAATCCGGAAGTAAGGGTATTTTTACAAAACCTATCAACAAGCTTATGCTTGGGGGAAACGACATTTTCGCGTAAGTGGCCGAGTAACGAACGATCCCGCAAATAAAAACTATTTTGCTGGCCTTGATGTCGCTAGGTGGAAATATAATAAGAGGTTGGGTGATGCCAGTCCAGTGGAATCCGTTGGCAGGGAGCGGGTCCACTTGTGTAGCCTTGATGTCTCCATGTGGTTACTAATGTGTAAGAGGTCGAGTGACACCGGTCCAACCTAAAAGCCCGTATGCGGCTAGGGTAATGACCTTCGGGATTATCCATCTACTAGTAGAGAATCTTTGGTATGATGACTGATCATCGTATACCAGTGCGTAGCCCTGTACAACTCCCCATGTTCTTCCAAGGATTGGAATTTCAGAAACGTTTGGTAACTTGGGTTAAATACCGGTTACGGATACTTGTTAATAATATTTTAACAAAGTACTATACCTCATACACTATTTGTACTGTATGGCATGTTTTGATGAAAAGGAAAGTAAATATATCATTCTGTATATGAATGAAGTTTTAAAGGTTTTCCCTTATGATATAAGCTTATATATATGCTTATGCTGCTATATCTTATTGTTGAGCTTTAGTGCTCACTCTTGCTTCTTATATATATCACAACACAACATATTCGAAAGTGTTCATGACTGATATTTTACAGTACTTTGAACAGTATGAGATATCTATATACATGTGTATATATATTGAGAAGATATTTAAGATATACGGTATGTTGAACTGTATAGTATTTTGAATCAATGGTTAGGATTTAAGCCTTGATTCCAATATTTGATATCTATTTTAAAGATATGTTTTGAATCTTGGTTCATTATATCGATACCAAGGATTTCTAAATGATTCACGAAAAGTATTTGAGTATGATTATAAGTCATACGGTATTTTGAACTGTGACGCCCTCCCAATCTGGGGTCATGATTGGGGAGTCACTACAACCTCTATACTTATAAACCTGTGAATAATAATATAAACATGTAGACGCGACCCCATCTTTACCCTGGATCTTTAACAGGTAATGGTATGAAACAAGCATCAACTATCTACTTCATTTTATTACATATTAAAAGTCTAAAAAGTTATTACAACCGTGTCTTAAAAAGTTCTACATTCCCTTATACAAAACACCTTCTACAGGTCTCCATCACCTGCCTGAGCTAGCATCCCAAAAATAACCCTATAGGAAGATTTCCTAGCTGTCTGAAAAGTGCGTACCATCTTCTCGTTTAACTGTGGGTTAGAACAGGGAAAAGAATGAGCCAAATGCTCAGCAAGTAATAATATAACCAAATAGTTAACCACTGTGAAACAATTTCCAATATCAATATGTATGTCATGGGTATAGCAGAATCCATATCAAGGGATTATCAGAACAATGAAATGAATATACAATTTCAAACGGTAAACCAATTTCCTTATATAGATATATGATTTCAAGAAAAGCAATAAGTAATTTGGAGATTTTTCACAACGCACCGGACAATACGGGTGATCAGCCACGTAAAGTCCCCATACCGGACACACAGTCCCTCTGGTCCTTGTATTGGGTCCCAATAGGCACACATTGGCCTTTAGACTAGTCCATCCCTAGTCCATTTATTATAATTAAAAAGTGCTGGGCCGGCGTCACTCGGCCTCTTACGCCTCCAATCTTAGGAATCCGTGGAAACCATAAATCAGAATTTAAATGAATCCAAACATAGAAACTTCCTTTCTTTTAAAATCTTTCTTATGAAAGAAATTCTTTGTAAATCATTGGATGTGTGTTTGTATAGTACCCAAGTGAAGGTTCATGTATTCTCAATTTCAAGTAAGTATGTGATTCATAGGTACAAGTTCAAATCTGATGCAATAGCATCTCAGGTTAAAATGTAAGTATAATCAAAGGATAAGGATAAGGTCTGAAGAAGAGTTTAAGCAAGATATGGTTCACAAGACATTGTGTTGTGTCTATAATGTTTGTATATAAAAGAGTCCTTTGGGAATTGGATAAGTTCAATCTAATCAATCTGGATTTCTATCAATGGGAAATCAAGAAGTAAATGTCATAGGTATGTTTTGGATATGTACTAAAATGTGAGTTATGGTATATTCACCTTTGGGTGTAAAGGTTCAAAGAAAGAACTAAACATAGTATGGCGTATGAACCAACAAGGTATATGAACGGAAATAAGAGTTACCAAATGAACATGATATGTTTTCAGGATTAAAAGGGTATATAAACAAGATATCAATTTATATATAATGAAAGAATGGAAGCGAAAGCAAGTCAGAATTACTTGCCTTAATAGCAAAAAGGGTTATGAGAAATCACTGGTTCTCCACCTTGGTCTTTCCTTTATTTCTAGACTCTACTTCTTTGGATTCTTAAGTACCTTTTAGAACAACCGTACTCACTGAATTTCTGCCTTCGCCTTTCCTTTATCTCTATGTTCCACGTCTCGTGACTCTACAAAAGAGTATATACTATCTTAGAATGATCCTCTCAAAATTCTAATCCTTATTCTAAACTACCCAACGTTCTCTAAACGCGTAAACACATAATATTTATATCACTTATAACTCTTAACCATATATTAAGCACAAAACTCACATAAGCGCACATTGCCATTCAAGTTCACATAACATACTCCTTTAATACATATATATATTATCTAACTTTCAGATCATACCACACTTGGTATTCCTTTAAATCAACTTGATCAATGCTAACCATATCCTTAACACCTTTACAAACAATGTTTTCATCTCAAAAGCTGAAAAATCTGTTGCGCAAGCCTTACCAAAACATTTATCATAAATCCAAAAATAATCAAACAAATACCATATTTGACAGGCTACTTCCTGGTTATTAATCCAACTTAGCATAAAACTTTCAAATTCAGAACAGTTCATTTAGACTAAAAACGAACAGGTTTAAAGTGTATACTGAAGCACAGAAAATCCTGCTGCGCAACCTTTAGTAAAACATGCATAACTCTTTATTCGTTAAATTAAATGACACAAGGTTTTCGCGTGGACAAACTAGACTCCGAGTAGAACATTTACATTCTATACCCTCTGTCCAAAACAGGGAACAAGCAGTCACGAATTACCAGAGCAGAACAGGGCAGTTTCTTGACAACCCATCATGATTCTCATCATCTTTTTAATTAAAGTCCAAACACTAAGACCCCTAACACTTATCATTATTATAAAAACTGATTTCTCTGCTAAGACCAAACTAATAACCACTGAAATATTAACATGCAATTCATAAGAACTCAAAATCATTCACAATCTTCCATTTACACATCAATTCCGGTCAAAGAATTCACATGCAAACTGAAATTGTTCACATAACATAAAAAAAACTAACATGCAAAGTTAAAGACATGGATTAAAATCAAGATAGAGCTATTTAACTTCAAACCCAGGCCACCGGCTCACTTCCGATCACCGCCGGTGGCGGTGGTTCACGGTGATGGCCGGAATGGGTCCACACAACCGCACACCACCCCCAATCACAATATCCGTCCTTATTCCTCCACCAATTCACTCAAACACTACCTCTTCACCATTGCATGTCACCCTCCACCTTACACACATCTCGATACATACATATACACACACTCACACACACATACATGTATACATGGTCATATATATATATATCAATCAATTATGTTGAGAGAAAAGAGAAGAGATGAAGGTTTTTTTCTGAAAAGAATTATGGCCGAGAGAGAACAGCCAGAGAGAGAGAGCAGAGGTGTCGACCAAAATAAGAAAAAGGGAGAATGCTGGGCTTGGGGGTTTTATAAGCCCCAAGGGCAAAATAGTAAGTTCACAATTCTAAATTCTGATTTTTAATAGAAGGAAACCAATATAATGCCTTTCTAAAATCCGAAATAAAATGAAAATAATATCTAAAAATCAAAATTTTATTTTTAAAAAAGATAATAAAAATTGACAAGCTCACACATATTTTTAAAATAGTTTTATGATCAAAATTGAATTAAATATGAATTTTCAAAGTTTAGATCACATAAATGACATTTAACTCATAAAATCGTTTTTAAATCCTTAAAGCCAAAAATAAATTCCTCCATTAATTTTAGAAAATAATAGAATATAAAATAAAGGTTGTGAAAAAGATTTCACAATAAAAAGAATCTCCGATGATTTTATAAAATTCCCGGAAGGTCAAAAAGAACTAATTTTTAATAAGAAATTCATATAAAATGCAATTAAAAGCATACACATATATTTTAATCCATACCATTCACCAAGTAAACATCTAATCATCACATTTTCAAATATCCACCTTTCACACAATATTCACATATCATAGATCTCAAATATTATTAAATATTAATACTGTACAAGCGTTTTTCTGAGTCGTTATAACCTTCCCCCCTTAAAAAGATTCTGTCCCCAGAATCTAACCTTATGAAAATAGATGTGGATACTTTTCAAGCATCTCGCTCTCGAGTTCCCAAGTCGATTCTTCAACTTTGGGATTCCTCCACAAAACCTTAACTAACATAATAGTCTTATTCCTTAGTTTCCTATCCATATGATCCTGAATTTCTACAGGTTGTTCTACATATGACAAATCGGGTTGAATCTCAATAGGCTCATATTCGATCACGTGATTTGTATCAGGATTAAATCTCTTCAGCATCGAAACATGAAAAACGTTATGAATGTGCTCCATGTGGGGTAGTAACGCTAACTCATATGCAACTTTTCCAATACGTCTCAATATCTCAAACGATCCTACATATCTCGGGCTAAGTTTCCCTTTCTTGCCAAATCTCGTAACTCCTTTCCATGGTGACACTTTTAGCAACACTTGATTTCCTTCTTCAAAGATTAGATCCTTTATGTCTTGGTCAGCGTACTTCCGTTGTCTGTCTTGTGCCGTAACTAGTCTTTTCCGAATGATTTCAATCTTTTCCTTCGTTTGTTGTACTAGCTCGGGTCCCAAAACTTTTCGTTTTCCCACTTCTTCCCAATATGCAGGCGACCTACATTTCCTTCCATACAATGCTTCATACAGGGGCATTCCAATACTTGCGTGATAGCTGTTGCGGCAAAAGAATTCCACTAATGGTAAATGATCACCTCAATTGCTTTCAAAATCCATCGCACAAATTCTAAGTATATCTTCGATTGTCTGGATAGTCTATTCACTATGACTATATGCTTAAGGACGATAAACGGTACACATATTTAACTTGGTTTCTGAGCATGTCAAAAACTTTCTTCCAAATCTTGAATTAAATTGAGGGTCTTGGTAAGATTCGATTGATACTTGGACCTCATGCTTTACTACTATCTCTTACAGATAAAACGAATTTATTCAATGAATGTTTCTCGTTGATAGAAAAAGGAAATGTACCGACTTGGCATCATGAGATGTTCCTATTTCAACTCGGGAATTTCTACTGGTTGTAATTATCCTCTAGGTCTTTGATGTTCAGTTTTAACTCTCTGACAGGTAAAACACTTACTTACTCATCCAGCAATATCTCTTTCGTATATGTCCACCAAGATTTTCTTTTAAGCCTTGCTACATCTTCGTACTTCTGGGATGGATCGAATACTTCGAATTCACGTGCATCATTCAGTATCTCATTCTTTAACCATGTCACATTGGGTATCCAATTTCTAGAGAAAAATCTAAAAATTCCTTTATCATCCTTTTGACTCCTTCTACTTTCTCCTGTAAAGTTACTCATGTTATCGCTCATCACTTCCGCTTAACATTTTTCTACTTTTCTCTAGCAGCTCAAGTTGAAAAGTCATTGTATATATGTTTATCATCTCCGTAGCTTGATCTGAAATACGAACCTCTATTCCTACTTTCTCAAATTCCTTGATCAGTCCTAACCATTTTCTCTACCTTATGTATACAGCTCCTTTTCGGTGAAAATATATTTCAAATGCTTATGATCCGAATAGATTTCATACTTTTCTTCGTACAAGTAGGCCTCCAAATCAATGCGAAGACTATTGTGGCTAGTTCTCAGTCATGTGTCGGGTGTTTCCACTCGTGGTTCTTCAGCTGTCTAGAAACATATACAGTCATCTTAACATGTTAAATCAGTCTTGATTCTTAACACAAGGCTGTCATCTCAATTTTTAGTTATTGATATTGTCCTAAGGTATATGAGTCATCATTTCCAGTAACAATGAATCTATTTTACCATTATGGCTCGACTAAAGAGTTCCGTTCCTCTAACAATTTAAATACTTCCTTTTCCATTTATCTTTTTCTTTAACTCTTGGATGCTTTCCAGTAAGATTGGTTAATGGTGTGGCTATCTTGATACAATCCTTGACAAACCTTCGATAAACTCCATCCAATCTCATAAAACTTCTAACTTCTGTAGGTGCATTAGGCCTTACTCAATTCATTACCGTTTCAACCTTAGCTGGATCGACTTTGATTCATTCTCTATTAATTACCTGTCCTAGTAATTGTAATTCTTTCAACCAAAACTCGCACTTAGAAAACCTTGCGCACAATATCTCTTTTCTTAAAATTCTAGGGTTATTCTCAAATGATCTGTATGTTCTTCTTCCATCTTTGAATACCTTAAGATGTCATTTATGAAAACATTCTCAAACTTATCCAAATATTTCTTAAAATTTCTATTCATCATGTTCATAAAAGTGGCAGTTGAATTCATCAAACCGAACTCCATCACTACGAACTCATAGTGTCCATATACATCAGGTTCAGACCGTCGTCTAAGGAATATCTTCGGGTTTCATAAATAAATTTTGAAAAGCACACTGTGTTCTTTAACTGGTCTGATCATCAATCCTTGACAATGAGTATTTTTTTTTTAATGGTCAACTTGGCGCACCCCATGGGAATACACTAGACCTTATAACTCCCTTTTTCCTAAGATCTTGCAATTGAATTGCTAACTCTTTCATTTCTACTTATGCCATTCTATATGGAGCCGTCGAAACTGGTTTTGTCCCGGGTGCTAAGTCTTCAACAAATCTACTTCCCTGGCGGGAGGTAAACCTAAAAGATTATCAGGTAATACAATTTGAAATTCGTTAGCTACTAGAATCTTCTCTATCCAAGGTGTTTCTTTCCTAACCTTTACCTCGTATGACGATAAGCTTTACAACCTTGACACAATAATCTTTTACCTTTGATAGTTAGATACCTCTTCGTCTGCTTTCGGCCTCGGATAACAACTTTTAAATTATCTAGGGCTCGAAATTTCCATTTTCTTCCTACTCTGTTAACCAATCCATTCTTAGAATTTACATCAGATTTCTATTATATCAATCTCACAGTGAGGACAAGCTAGATTAATCGATATATGCTCCTGAGTAGCTATTCATGTAGCCAAAACTTTACTTAACCGTTGCGTTTTACAGTCCGACTTACGAGCAAATTCTCTGAAAATAAAATATTTTATGGCTTCAAATCCGTTAACACTTTGGCACTTATGTAGCTAATATGAAACGTATCCGCAACCACATCCTTGTTCTTTACTGTATCACTCATGGTTATATTGAGGATTCTTGTCCTTGGTTACTTAGTGTGTAATGGTCATGTTACCCTTAACATAATGCTTACTGGGTCTAGTGCTTGTAATCTCTTAAGGAATGTCATACCTTCCTACACTTGTTGCTCTTGACTCTTGCCTTCGGATTCAGACTCTCATTGGCGTAGTGTCCTCTCTGAGTACACTTGTAACACACTACATTGATCTTATTATGAAATCTCGGTTGCTTCTTTCCATAAGTTTTATATTCTGGTATCGGAGGTTTCAGAGGTCTTTGTTGATCCAAATCTTGTGGACGGTTCCCTTGCCCATCACTTCCAGTTTCTGGTCTTCCAAATCCAACATTCCTATTTGACTGAAACTCATGCCTTATATTGAAATGGTTCTAAAAGTTCCCTATTTGTTGGCTTCCTTCCGGTGTCTCTGGCTTCCCTTTTTTTTTGTTTCTTCTGTTTGTGATCAATCACTTTCACTTTTGATTCTCATAGCCTTCCATACCACAACTGTATAAATAGTCAAGTCAATTACAATCACTTTACTCCTAATCCACGACCTCATTTCCCCTGTTGAAGTCTCTTAACTCTCTTCTCATCAATATTCACGTATTCGGACACAAACCTGGCCAAATCTATAAATTTTGGTTCAAACCATGTTACGCTCAAGTTATCATGCTTCGGTTCTAAAATTTATGTACAACATTTGGTCTCAAGACGTTCAAAACCTTGTAATGTTTTAACTACTATATCCAAAGTGAAATATAGGATAAACAGGTGCCTATATATACTTTTCTGACAAGTAGAATAACAGTCTTTCATCAACAATAATCAACTCCTTTTTAGTATATCCAATATCACTTTACTTCATACTTCAACATGATTAGTATTCGTATATCCTTGTTACCTTCTCTTTGTCCATACCAAACTCTTAGTAATAATAAACCTTGACATCGTGTTGTAAGTCTAATGAGCAATTTACTCGACATCCAATCCCTCCTTTTAAAGCAATTTCCCATTTTTGATCAAAACAATTTCCCGTCAATATAAGTACAGCTTGACACTCAGAATACCGTCATTCGCCTTTGCAATTTCAAATCGCTGATACCTCTAAGAGTTTCCGACAGAATGAATCAATAGATAGGAAGGTGTCAATAGATATGGATATATGACAAGTATGTTTAGTAAGAATTTCTGGTAAAAAGAATCAAACTAAGAGATCAAAATGATCATCGAACTTTATCAGGTTGCATTTGTCAATTTAAACAACAAGGTACAGAAGGTGGCCAACCTTTA
This sequence comes from Heracleum sosnowskyi, assembly GCA_030848705.1. NCBI lineage: Eukaryota > Viridiplantae > Streptophyta > Magnoliopsida > Apiales > Apiaceae > Heracleum > Heracleum sosnowskyi. The sequence continues at coordinate 53,579,855 of CM061238.1, read as the reverse complement.
GTACTTCCATGACAAACACACCACTGGTGGCGTCCCACCGGACTTCTATCACACAGATAGAAAGTACCTGAATCCCCTATATATATAGGGTTGTTCATCTCAGTTACAACAAGGAGGATCAAAAATTTAAGAGGAACATATGAAAGGTTTAAGAGTTCCAAAGGTTTGTATGTATATAATTTTGGATCAAGTAGCCCCTGAACAATAGAGGTATTTTGTAAAGAATAAAATAATAGAATTGAAAAATTGAATCTTTTAAAAAGGTAAATTGAACAAAATCAATGGCTAGTTATGAACCGACTTATCCTTACATCGAACGTATGGATATAATCATGCATTGTCTCATGTAGATGGTCCTTAAGGGAGTTAATTTCTAGTTTGAGGTTATAGGTATGTCCCGATAGTAAATCAACTGTATGTAATCTTGAATAAAGAAAGAATCTACACTTAGGCCACTTCTCTGGGCAAATGTCCCTATCGTGGGGGAAAATCGTTATTATATCGTAAAGAATCTATCTAAGTGTTTCTAGACGTTATCTTGGGGATTCTACCTCGCTCAACTCTAACCACACTTGATACAACACCTGGCGTGGTGTTTCCTATAGCTTCCGCGGTGCAGCCGAAGTTGCAGATGAAATTCTGTAAAGTACATAAGGATCTACTAGTGATGTCTTCCGAACTGGTAGTCTGATTCTCCGATTGATTCCTCCAGCTTCGATTTAGTTTCCTCGTCCGTAACCCGATCTTCAGATGGTTCCGGCGTGTACTCGCTCGATATGTCGGAATACTATATAACATGAAAGTGCGTAACTTAAGCTAATATTTCTGTAGAAAATTCGGCATGACCTATTCGTAAAATGGACTATGCTCTATTTAAAAATATCTCAAATACTAACTCAATCATCCACACATAATCCATAATCCATTCAATATTCCATCCATCTCCAATCCCTTTCATTTTATACGAAAAAAAAAATAAATCTGCCTTGACTTGCAGCTATACTATCAGAAAAGAAATTTACCCAAAGGGTAATGGAAATCTCCGCTTGGCCGGGTGCATGCACTGATACTGATATTGACGACTCTGGCTTGGGAAAAAGAATCTTAAATGAAGGTTAATCTCTCGAAACAGCCATTATCTGCAACGACACAATAATAAACCAAGAAGATACTAAAACGGTAAAGGGTTATCATAATTCTACTAATACTCATCCTAAAGGTAACCTACATCTACAAATCCTATCTTACCTATGAAGCTTAAGTCCTACTTCTCACCTTATATTCCCTTATTATTGTTACACCTAATCCTGGCTTGTTTCAGTGACCAAAAACTGACCGCTTTGATACAAACCTGTGACGCCCTCCCAATCTGGGGTCATGATTGGGGAGTCACTACAACCTCTATACTTATAAACCTGTGAATAATAATATAAACATGTAGACGCGACCCCATCTTTACCCTGGATCTTTAACAGGTAATGGTATGAAACAAGCATCAACTATCTACTTCATTTTATTACATATTAAAAGTCTAAAAAGTTATTACAACCGTGTCTTAAAAAGTTCTACATTCCCTTATACAAAACACCTTCTACAGGTCTCCATCACCTGCCTGAGCTAGCATCCCAAAAATAACCCTATAGGAAGATTTCCTAGCTGTCTGAAAAGTGCGTACCATCTTCTCGTTTAACTGTGGGTTAGAACAGGGAAAAGAATGAGCCAAATGCTCAGCAAGTAATAATATAACCAAATAGTTAACCACTGTGAAACAATTTCCAATATCAATATGTATGTCATGGGTATAGCAGAATCCATATCAAGGGATTATCAGAACAATGAAATGAATATACAATTTCAAACGGTAAACCAATTTCCTTATATAGATATATGATTTCAAGAAAAGCAATAAGTAATTTGGAGATTTTTCACAACGCACCGGACAATACGGGTGATCAGCCACGTAAAGTCCCCATACCGGACACACAGTCCCTCTGGTCCTTGTATTGGGTCCCAATAGGCACACATTGGCCTTTAGACTAGTCCATCCCTAGTCCATTTATTATAATTAAAAAGTGTTGGGCCGGCGTCACTCGGCCTCTTACGCCTCCAATCTTAGGAATCCGTGGAAACCATAAATCAGAATTTAAATGAATCCAAACATAGAAACTTCCTTTCTTTTAAAATCTTTCTTATGAAAGAAATTCTTTGTAAATCATTGGATGTGTGTTTGTATAGTACCCAAGTGAAGGTTCATGTATTCTCAATTTCAAGTAAGTATGTGATTCATAGGTACAAGTTCAAATCTGATGCAATAGCATCTCAGGTTAAAATGTAAGTATAATCAAAGGATAAGGATAAGGTCTGAAGAAGAGTTTAAGCAAGATATGGTTCACAAGACATTGTGTTGTGTCTATAATGTTTGTATATAAAAGAGTCCTTTGGGAATTGGATAAGTTCAATCTAATCAATCTGGATTTCTATCAATGGGAAATCAAGAAGTAAATGTCATAGGTATGTTTTGGATATGTACTAAAATGTGAGTTATGGTATATTCACCTTTGGGTGTAAAGGTTCAAAGAAAGAACTAAACATAGTATGGCGTATGAACCAACAAGGTATATGAACGGAAATAAGAGTTACCAAATGAACATGATATGTTTTCAGGATTAAAAGGGTATATAAACAAGATATCAATTTATATATAATGAAAGAATGGAAGCGAAAGCAAGTCAGAATTACTTGCCTTAATAGCAAAAAGGGTTATGAGAAATCACTGGTTCTCCACCTTGGTCTTTCCTTTATTTCTAGACTCTACTTCTTTGGATTCTTAAGTAGCTTTTAGAACAACCGTACTCACTGAATTTCTGCCTTCGCCTTTCCTTTATCTCTATGTTCCACGTCTCGTGACTCTACAAAAGAGTATATACTATCTTAGAATGATCCTCTCAAAATTCTAATCCTTATTCTAAACTACCCAACGTTCTCTAAACGCGTAAACACATAATATTTATATCACTTATAACTCTTAACCATATATTAAGCACAAAACTCACATAAGCGCACATTGCCATTCAAGTTCACATAACATACTCCTTTAATACATATATATATTATCTAACTTTCAGATCATACCACACTTGGTATTCCTTTAAATCAACTTGATCAATGCTAACCATATCCTTAACACCTTTACAAACAATGTTTTCATCTCAAAAGCTGAAAAATCTGTTGCGCAAGCCTTACCAAAACATTTATCATAAATCCAAAAATAATCAAACAAATACCATATTTGACAGGCTACTTCCTGGTTATTAATCCAACTTAGCATAAAACTTTCAAATTCAGAACAGTTCATTTAGACTAAAAACGAACAGGTTTAAAGTGTATACTGAAGCACAGAAAATCCTGCTGCGCAACCTTTAGTAAAACATGCATAACTCTTTATTCGTTAAATTAAATGACACAAGGTTTTCGCGTGGACAAACTAGACTCCGAGTAGAACATTTACATTCTATACCCTCTGTCCAAAACAGGGAACAAGCAGTCACGAATTACCAGAGCAGAACAGGGCAGTTTCTTGACAACCCATCATGATTCTCATCATCTTTTTAATTAAAGTCCAAACACTAAGACCCCTAACACTTATCATTATTATAAAAACTGATTTCTCTGCTAAGACCAAACTAATAACCACTGAAATATTAACATGCAATTCATAAGAACTCAAAATCATTCACAATCTTCCATTTACACATCAATTCCGGTCAAAGAATTCACATGCAAACTGAAATTGTTCACATAACATAAAAAAAACTAACATGCAAAGTTAAAGACATGGATTAAAATCAAGATAGAGCTATTTAACTTCAAACCCAGGCCACCGGCTCACTTCCGATCACCGCCGGTGGCGGTGGTTCACGGTGATGGCCGGAATGGGTCCACACAACCGCACACCACCCCCAATCACAATATCCGTCCTTATTCCTCCACCAATTCACTCAAACACTACCTCTTCACCATTGCATGTCACCCTCCACCTTACACACATCTCGATACATACATATACACACACTCACACACACATACATGTATACATGGTCATATATATATATATCAATCAATTATGTTGAGAGAAAAGAGAAGAGATGAAGGTTTTTTTCTGAAAAGAATTATGGCCGAGAGAGAACAGCTAGAGAGAGAGAGCAGAGGTGTCGACCAAAATAAGAAAAAGGGAGAATGCTGGGCTTGGGGGTTTTATAAGCCCCAAGGGCAAAATAGTAAGTTCACAATTCTAAATTCTGATTTTTAATAGAAGGAAACCAATATAATGCCTTTCTAAAATCCGAAATAAAATGAAAATAATATCTAAAAATCAAAATTTTATTTTTAAAAAAGATAATAAAAATTGACAAGCTCACACATATTTTTAAAATAGTTTTATGATCAAAATTGAATTAAATATGAATTTTCAAAGTTTAGATCACATAAATGACATTTAACTCATAAAATCGTTTTTAAATCCTTAAAGCCAAAAATAAATTCCTCCATTAATTTTAGAAAATAATAGAATATAAAATAAAGGTTGTGAAAAAGATTTCACAATAAAAAGAATCTCCGATGATTTTATAAAATTCCCGGAAGGTCAAAAAGAACTAATTTTTAATAAGAAATTCATATAAAATGCAATTAAAAGCATACACATATATTTTAATCCATACCATTCACCAAGTAAACATCTAATCATCACATTTTCAAATATCCACCTTTCACACAATATTCACATATCATAGATCTCAAATATTATTAAATATTAATACTGTACAAGCGTTTTTCTGAGTCGTTATATGAACGGTATACTATTTTGGGGTCAAACCCTAGTAGTTTTTAAACATGGATCCTATATGGATTATTTACCTTAAAGGTTTAAAGATTTAAACTGGGATAGATTCTTGCTGAGCGCTATTAGCTCATTCTTGCTTTATTAAAACTTTCAGAATGAAGAAAACATTGTCGATTCACCTCGTGTTACGAGAGGAAGGAAATGGAGAGACCACCCTTGAGTTAGTTCAGCAGGATGGATACTGCCGGTGTGAGCAGAATAGTTGCAGACTGAATTAGTAAGAATTGTTTTCGAGTAGGTTTGTATTATTAAACCTTGTATAGAACGGTGAGGTCTATTATTGTAACTTCAGGTAGAGGTTGTAAATAATAGATGAGATCCTGGATAGTACATTTGAGTTGTAATAACAAATGTTACTTTTGTTGCTCATTTCCAAGGCTATAACTTGTGTGTGTGTGCGTAAGTGATTGGGGTCTTTGGAGTTGTATTATTAGAATGTTGTAAGTAATGCAGGTATTGTATAATTGATGGAGTGTGACAGCCCAGATTCCTGACCCCGGATCTGGGGGTGTTACACTATCCTTTGATAGTATTACCAGCTAGTTTTTCTGTTTTTTCCTTTTTATTTGTTAGTACTACCGAGTTTTTTTTCCCAATAGTACTACCGATTTTTTACCTCAGTACTATTAGTTCTATATATATATATATATATATATATATATATATATATATATAACTGATTATATATATTTACTGTTTTTTTTAAACTTTTACCATTGTCCTACCAGTTCATGTTTTCACATAACTGATTATTCTCTTCGTTTTTATTCTACTTAGTAATGAGCTGCTGCCAAATTCTTTTTCAATTTCTGAATTCGATTCTTGTTCTTTTTAAAAACTGAAACCATCACTAAACTCGTTTTCTCAAGCCCATTAATTCGAGCTCTTAAAACTCAAGTTTCGTTTAGTTTTAAGTTTTTGAGTTTTTGAATTCAAAAGGTTTCTTTAATCGTTTTTGGTAATTGATATTGAGTTTTTGGATTCTAAAAATTGCAGTGTGTGTGTTTTGTGATAAGGATTAACATACTAAAATTTGGTAATTTTTGGAGAACTTTGAAAATTTGGATTTTTTTAATTAATTTTAAAATCCTTAAATTCGAATTATTCAAAATTATTTGAATTTTTGATCTTTGTGTTAATTTTTGTTTAGTAAATTATGGCTCAGAATTTTGAGGTCGTTAAAAACAATTATAATGGGTATTTTGATCCTTTGAAATGCCCTGTTGATCGTTTTCGACCTTGGATTCAGTTTTTAAATACGCAGTGTTGTGTCAGTCGTGCTATTTGTCTATCTGCTGATTTAAAAATTGAACCATTGAGGTTACTATGTTCTAGTGCTGTGATTTCTGATAAGTTTAGGTCTATAACTTTCACAACTGAGCACACACAGCTAGGGGTGAACACGGGTTGGGTCGGTCGGGTTAGAGGCAATAAAACAACCCAACCCAATTAGTTCGGTTTTTGAAAATCTCAACCCATTAACAGGAAAATATATTTCCAACCCAACCCTATCTTTCGTATATTGGTTTGGGTTGGGTTCACGTTCACGTAGACAGGTCTTACCAAATTAACTCAGTTATTCACAAAGTTCTTTATGTTTTGTGTGAAATTGAGATCACTACCCTTATTTACATATTTAAAGCTATCTATACAAGCATACAAACATTAAAATAAAACTGATAGCAACGAATTACAGCTCAACAACTAACTCATAAGCAACCTAGCTAGCTACATGAACTATCAAGCATCAAAACTAAAGTAGTACCGATACATTGCATAACCAGTTGCTATGATATTGGCCAACTGATACATAAAAAAATTAAAGAAATCAATATTTACTTAGATAAAGGTTAAACTACTAATGGACTGGACTATATTATAATGGACGAGGCAATATACAACAAACGGGTTGGGTTGGGTTGGTGAGGGTTAAAATTTAATAAACTCTGACCCAACCCAACCTATTCGGGTTTATAAAAAGATAACCCATTCCAACTTCAGTTTCGAATGGTCCGGTTTGTTCGGTTTATAATAGGGGTGGGTTGGGTCGGGTTTTGCGGTTTGGTCGGGTTTTGTTCACCCCTACACACAGCTATTACTGAGGATCTGTTTTGTGAAGTTTTTCAACTTCCTAGGGTAAACTTTGATAGGACTCCCTCTGATTAGGGCTAGCAATTTCGGGTTCCGGGTCGGGTTCGGGTCGGGTTGATAGACTCGGGTCACAAATTTGACCCAACCCGAACCCGACCCGAAATTTTAATGGGTCAGAATACTCAACCCGAACCCAACCCAAAAATTTATGAATAACCCGAACCCAACCCGAAATAATTATTATTTATTTAATAAATATACCTTATATATTATAAATAATAACTAAATTATATTTTGATCATATAAATTAATTTTAAAATTATTGAATTAGAATATATATTAATTTAAATAACAAATAATATAAAATAATATAAAATAAAGGTATTTTCAGAATATATTTCATTTTATATTATATAAATATTATTTCGGGTAATTTCGGGTAAGTTTCGGGTAACCCGAAAATGACCCGAATTTTTTGGGTCAGTTTTGGGTCAACCCGAACCCGAAAAACTCCAACCTGAATTCGTACTCTTCGGGTCGAATTCGTGTCGGGTTGTCGGGTCGGGTCTGATTTTGCCACCCCTACCTCTGATATTGAATTAATTTAGTTTTTCAACAGAATTCATTATCAAGGTCATTTGGAGTTTCCCAAACTCAGTAAAGCTAATTTGGTCTGTGAATGAGATGTTTTCTTTGATACATTGGCAAAGGTTTTCAGCAACTGTACTAAAAGCAATTTTCAAAATATTCTATCTTTGTTACAGTATATTGCTTATGTTGTTGTGTTTAATGTTAGACTTAACATTGGTCATCTTATTTCGAGTCTTATAGTTAGAAGAGTAGCAAATGCCAGGATTGATCATGATAGTGATAGGAAAGTCAAATGTTTCTATCCTCGATTTCTCACTATCTTAATCAATCATGTGCTATCCGATGCTCATAAGGAGATGTTTAGAAATGCTTTATTTGTTTCTTCTCCCACTTCTAATCGTAAGTTCTATCAAAGACTCCACACTTCTCTTAAATTGAACATCACTCCAGTGGTAGTCACCCCATTCATGGCACAGTTCATTCAACTTCCTACTTTTCAACCTTTTGTTCCTGAGCAACAGTTAGTCATTGCAGCTGGAACTTTAGAGGCACTGCCAATATAGGTAATTCATCATATCTCTGGATCATCTGACACCTCTGCTGAAACTCGAGTGGTTGATAGGGCTGACCAAGAGGTTGTAGAACCACAATCTCTAACCCAGGTCATAGAGCCAAACACATTGTCAAATCCTTTAACCCTTCAACCTGAAACTGCTTCTCTTGTCAGACAAAGGTCAAGTAGTGAACAAACATTGAGTGCACCCACAACTCTGTCTCCTCCTCCAAAGAAAAGAAAAACCTATAGGGAGGCATCTGTTAGCCCATCCTTATCCTCCCAACAGGATATGGACTTTGAAATGGCCACTGAACCATCTCTGGAGACATCCTCTCAACAGGATTAATCTATTGAAATTCGCCATCGGGCCCTGGCAACCTGTTATGAGTCCCCTGGCAACCTGTAATGAGTCAAGCACACTCCCATTACTCACAATGGGAGAAGACATTCAAATAGAAGAAACTCAGGACACGTTGTTAGGAGAGCACTTAGGATCTGACACAGTGCCTGCCATAGTTACGGTAGAAGTGCCTTCACAGGCATCAGAGGGAAAATCTGATTCTTTGCCCCTTTTAATAGAATCATTTTCTCCCCTCCCAGAGGGAACATCTCTGGCTCCCTTAGGGGATTTTTCACTCGCAGTTTACACTGGAGAAAGTGAAAGGCAACCATGTGAGTCTGTCACTGAAGCAATTCAGTTTACAATGTCAAATATTTTGACAGACTCAACCAGGGATTGGGATTTGCGAACTCCCATTGCACCACCACTGACCTCTCTTGAAGGGGCTAGGGTGATTTCTTATGCATGTACATCATCTCCAAATATGGATAGACAACTAGTGATTAGAAATGAGAATCAAACACAGAGTGATACACAAGCACGTGAGGTGAGTGAAACACCACTGAGAGAAATTGAGGTGAGTGCATACACTAACACAAACACTGCTTCGTTGTTAGCTCAGATAGCTGTTCTACAGAAACAACTCTTGGAAACCCATGCTGAAAAAGATCTTCTCAAAGAACAAGTGGTTGAACGGTCTTCTTCTTCCACCTCTGTAACTAATCAGCTGGGTACTATAAAGGATGATATTGAAGGTCTGAAGATTACTCTCCTACCCAAGATCAATGCAATTCAACAATCTCAAGTACTTGTGGCTTCGGACGTCTCTGATCTTACAACTTCAAATGCTCAGTAGATTGCTTCCATTTCTACTCAAGTGGACTACATTCAACAAACGGTTGATGAAAATCAGTGGTTTAATGAACAAAGGTTTGCAAAGATTGAAGGTGGAATGGAGCATCTCAATGAAGGGATGAAGCATCTGTACTATATGATCAAGAATTCACATCAACCCACTACTCAACAGAAAACATTCTTTGAGGGTGATGATGAAGATGATGTTGATCAAGGAGGAAATAGAGGAGATATAAGGGGAACAAGTGAGGTCAATCCTGAAGCTGTCAAATTTACATCTGTAGAGGATTCCTCAACTAAGGGGGAGAAGAAAGGAGGTGAAGGAGAAGCTGGAGGAGCTTCTGGAAAAGATAAGGGGAAGGGTAAGCAGAAACAGTCAATGGAGGAGTCTACTTTTGATGATGCTTTCTACTACCATGGTGAACAAGATGATTTTCAATTTGATATGTCTGGTGATCTGGAGGAGACTATCCCTGAAGAAACTATTGGTGTGGAGGAGGTTGAAGAAGTGGCCAACTTTGATGACTGGGAAGATGAAGATGAGATGTACACTCCTGATCCCTTATTTTAGAAAGAATTGAAGAAACAACAAGCAGATCTGAGAAGAAAGGAAGATGAAAATGCCAAGGTCTCAGACATTATATCTCAAAAGGTTAAAATTCAAAAAGCTGAACATGAAGACAAACAACGTCTTCATAGTATTCATGTGAAGGAAAGGAGATTAGATGTCAGGATGAAGATGGGAAGCAAGTGGGATAGAGCAAGGGAGATGTTTGATATCCCTCAGAGAGGCACAAACTATGATCGTACTTTTCTTAAATTGCTTGAGAAGATCAGAACAGTTAATCCAGATAATTCATTATACATGAAGGCTTTGAAGGAAGATATCTTAAGGATTACATCTGCATTTGATCAAGTCAGACAGGAATTGTATATCTATGTTTTAAGTGTCCTTGAAGGGTCATTCACAGTTTCTCTTGACCTCCTTGAAAGAAGATCTCTGTCAGAGCTTTGGTTTCTGATGAGTAAAGTGAAAAGATCTTCCTGCTTGAATGAACTTCTTTATGACCGACTTAGAGATTCTGCTATGAAGGCCAGCCCTCAAGTTGTACACTTTTCGTATGAAGTTAAAATCTATAGAGGTACAACTCTGGAGATAGTTAGGCTGGATCCTGATTCTTTGAAGTTACAAACTGCTATGCAACTGGTGAAGTTGGAGAATCTTCTGAGAACTTCTGGGTTTACTACTGAAGCAAAGTCTGAAGTTGCTGATATGATTTCAGACTACTGCAATGAAAATGTTCCCAGGTATTCTCAGTTGAAGAACAGATTAAAGAAATTCACTTCTCAACCAGTCAAGCCAAGTGGTGTTGTTTCAGAAAGTGATCGTGTCCTTGATAAAGATCTTCTAAACACCTTGCAAGTTGTTGAAGAAAGTGAGATTAGAGATTAAGGCAAGAAAGAGAGCTCAGTTTTTATTATAATATGTTTAGAGCATAGGTGAATCAAGATAGGAAAATGTAATCACATGTTCAGTCTAGAGGAACATCTATCTTGTATTTATCTTAATTGTTTGAATCTGGAAATTGTTAAATATAATCCAGAACTTTTTATTATTTACTTGGCTCTTAAAAGTCTTATAGTTTCTTGTTTTAGTTGAGTTATCCTCTAGAGGTATTTGATTTTTATTTTCTAACAAACAAATAGGGGGAGATTGAAAGGCATATGTATAGGCCTATTTGTAAACACTGAGGATTCTACTCAACATAAACTAAGATGTAATAAGTAAATAATATATTCATATGTCACAGGAATCTCAGAAGATAATATTTGTCAGAGAATGAAGATTAATGTCATCTACAGTCTTGAAGTAATTCTACATTGAAAGAAGTTCAATTTATTGATCAAGCCTCAGTGAAGTATTCAAGGAAGTGGAACTATTTAAAAGTGACAGAGATTTCAGAAGTGTGACAGGAAACGTACAGGTTACAGTCCTTTGTTAAGTAGAAGGAGAAAGAAACACAACTTAAAGTCAAAAGATGAAGATCAGTCATTAAAGTTAGTCACTCATGAACTAGACAGTACATGGAGTGTCAACATCATTCAGTGGAAGTTCGTCATCAATTTAAGTGGTTCTTAGAATTAGTTTTAATTCTCCTTTAATTTATTCTATAAGTTAATTAATTTAATCTATAAATTAATTAATCTAGATCTTAAGTAATTTTATTTATAAATTAATTCTCAAGAATTAATTTATTTATTGAATTATTTAAGTCAATAACTTGATTTATTTAATCTATAATTTAATTCGTTTAGAATTAAGTTATTTATTAAATCAATTAAGTAAATAAATTAAATCAGAATTTATTTAATTCTAAAATTACTTTCACTTAGTACTAGTAGTACTATCAGCTATTAGTACTACCGATAGTACTACCAAGTCAATTGGTTAGTACTACCGATAGTACTACTAATTGATTTGGATAGTACTGCCAGTAGCATTTGTATTTAAATGAAATGGTTGGCGCGTGAAATGGTTTTATGTTGACTTGTTTTCAAAGAAGAAATTGTGATCAAAACAAAGATAGACAAAAAGTAATCAAGACAGAAAGAAGCACAAAACATTCTATCATTCAATTTCTTCTGCCATTGAACCAACCAACTGCAAAGCTTTCAATTTGAACATTGTGATCAATTATTCTAGTCATTACTGTTATATCCAAACCACTAGAATTCAATTACTTGTATTGGTTTGACAATCTAGCAGATCATAATCCCAAGAAATTATATCGAACTACTTTTTAGTATTCGATCCTTTTATTACAGAAATAGATAAATTCATGTCGAATTTATTCTAGATTTGTTTTAAAAAGAACTCTGTAATCTGTACTCAAAATTGTAACACCCTTCAAGTTTAATATAAGTTATATTTAACTTGAATATTGTTTCAGTTTATTCCGCAATAATTTGTTCTTGAATTGTTGAATCTTTAAACAAACAAATTCGATAAAACGGTATAGTTTGTATTCAACCCCCCCTTCTACAAACTTATCGGGACCTAACAATTCTTGATAATACTTCTGGTAATTTGTTTCATTCTTGATAATATACCCTTAATTCCTCAATTTTATCCTTAAAATTCACAATAATTGCATTTTATCCTTAATTTGTTTAATTCCTTATAATATACCCTTAATTCCTTAATTTTATGACTTAAAATTAACATTTCTTGCATTTTACCCTTAATTTGTGTAATTCTTGATAATAGCCCTTAATTCCTCAATTTTATGCTTTAAAATTCACATTAATTGCATTTTATCCTCAATTTGTTTAATTCTTGATAATATCCCATTAATTTGTTTAATTCTTGCATATGTTTTTTAAAGTTGTGTAACTCTTGCATTTTATAACATAATCTTTTATTTTTTGCAGGTATTTACAGTTTATCCAGAGGTCGTATGAGATTTCTTCCTATGTTTGGGGAGCCGCGGTATTAGCGTATTTGTTCAGGGGTTTGACCAAGGCTGCTCACAAGTCCACCAAAGCTATTAACGGGTGCACCATGCTTCTACAGCTTTGGTGCTATGAGAGGTTGTTACCCGGTGCTCCGGTTATTGCACCTTGTCATGAGTTTTTTTGGCCGAGGGCACTGGCTTGGGTTGAGCCTACAGAGAGGGTTAACCCCCACCACTATACAGGTATGTACCGAGGGGACTTCGACAGCTTTGAGCTTTGTTGGCTGACATGGCAGCCTTATCAGAGATTTTATGACCGGCAAGATTATATGGGGGATTATGATTTCGCTATGATGGATGCGGTGTATAGGGCTCTCGTTCGTGTCCCTCTTGTGGCCATGGAGATTATCGAGTATGTCATGCCAGATAGAGTCCTGAGACAGTTTGGAGTACTACAACATATCTCACAGGACCCGATTGACATGACTTCTCTGCGGATGAAGCGGTTATCTTAGTGGCAGCGGGAAAAACATGTTTCATTGTTCAGCCATTACATAGAGGAGTGGGATGCCTTTAATGATGGCTTGATACCTGTCGTCGAGGAGGGGGATTACGTATCCACTGAGGAGTACATGTATTGGTATAGACGTGTAAGAAAGCTGAGGATTGCTCCGTTCAGACTACGCACCCCACGAAGATAGTGCCTTGTGACTGGTACCCCCAATAGGACATGGATGATGCGGTATGCTTTTAGACCTTAATATATCATTTAGACCTTAATCTGTCATATTCTTGCACTTTAGAACTTAATTTGGCATCTAAATGCAGCTGGACTGTGGCATGAGGACATTACATGCTATGCACCTCCATGACCCCCCCTCGACTGGTTCTATGATATCATCCCTGACTTTTTGGGTCGTTACGATCGGATCAACGTCGAGTGGAGGGGTCTTGCATTTAGTAGGCCTAGTTTTGATAGACCCTCGCTTGCACATGATACTGATATTGATCTCAGCGTTCTTTCATCTTCGCAGCAGCCTCCATCTGTCTCTCAGAAACGTCCGCGTGAGGTACTAATCTTTTTTGTTGTACTTTAGAGAATAGTTTATTGAATATATGTATGATTGTTGCATTACCATGTTATTATAGGTTGAGACTACTAATTCTCCTGCTTCACCTACGCACAATGTCTCCTATAAACATCCCTTCAAGTAATAATCTATAATTCTAGGTTTATTTTGAGTCACTGGCCATGTAAATATGGCACTGATTGGTGTATTGACATGTAATTGCAGGTTGAGAGTTCAGCTGATCATGTTATACAGCCGACGCCAGTATCTGGCCCCCTTCTTGTTCACATTGAGGTACAAATCCTTTTTGTTTTACTTTAGAGAATACTTTTTTTTAATATTTGAATTAGGTTTGTATCTGAATGTAATATTAGGTTGGAAATAGTTCTCATTCTCCTTCACAGCCGACCCTGGAATCTACCCCCTATTCCTCCTACACAACAGGTATCAGAGCGGTCTTATCCACCGGTTGTTGAGGTGCTTCTTCTTGTTGTTTATCTTTATTTTCAACTCCATTATAACTTCCTGTGGATAATCCAACATTGAATATGACACATAATGTATTCATAACATTGCAGGTTACCACTATTCCTCCTGTTACACAGCTGGCCCCAGAATCCGTCCCCCATATTTCTCCTACCATACAACATGTGGATGACCAGCCTTCCCCACTGGTTGTTGAGGTACTTCTTCTTCTTGTTTAGTTGTATTTGTAGTGTAACTTCTTGTATATAATCCAACATTGAATATGGCACCTAATGTATTCATAACTCATTTGGTTGTAGGTTAGCGATATTCCTCCTGATTCACAGCTGACCCCTGTATCTGTCCCCCCTATTTCTCCTACTACACTGTAGGTATAACTTCTTGCATATGTATTTTAGTGTTATCTTCAATTCCAATATAACTCCTTGTATATGTATCTGATTCTTTTATTTAATTGAATTGTAGGTTCGCATCGTTACTCCTCCAGAGTTTGCCACTACCAGTGATGCTGTAGTTGCTGCTGTGAGGTTAACGAGACTACTTGGTGTACATATCTTGAATCATGTTTTCATTTTTATTACTATTTTTCCTTTTTATTATGAATATTTGTCTAATTCGGGTTATTGACATGTATTTGCAGAGGGAGACAAACGAAGATATATACAAGGACATGCAGAGGCGGGGTGGTGTTAGTGGTGATCTGACGAGGCCACTGAAAAATCGGAAAATTGACTTGCTGTATAGGGTTTGGTGGAGTGAGAAGCACAATTATGTTTGGTTGGACCATGAGATGACTTTTAGACTTGCTTGGGAGAATGTCCAATGCCTAAAACGCGATCGAGATCTGCAGAGCAGTGTTGTGGATTGTTATGTTCGGGTGTTGAAGCGTAGGGAGTACGACTACACTCTTAGTAGAACGCTAGTCCCTCCCTGCAAGAAGTTTTTCATGTGCGTAGCTGGCACTCACATTAAATACATGGAGGTAAATTTCTCAAATTTATGCCTTAACATTTAAATTTCTTGGTTTTCAATTAAAATTCACATTAATTGCATTTCCTCCTTAATTCCTCAAATTTATCCTTAAAATTCACATTAATTGCATTTTCCTCTTAATTTGTTTAATTCTTGATAATATCCCCATAATTCCTCAATTTTATGCTTTAAAATTCACATTAATTGCATTTTATCCTCAATTTATTTAATTCCTGATAATATCCCTTATTTTTTGCAGATGCATCCATCATGTAGAACACCTAAGGAGTTGGCTTCACTGGAACATTTCTACACTACTTATGGAAAATAGGATTGTGGGCTCATGGTAGATTGTGATTATGCTTTCTTCCCCACGTGCACAGGATCTCATTGGATTTTGTTTATTGTGGACCTTAGAAAAATGAAAGTCAATTTAATCGATCCTCTATGAGATGAGATTAATCGTAACTTTCGGGTGACATACTCAAAGGAATTTTATATCATGGTAACCTATGCTTTTTAGATTAACAAAGTTAGTTTTATTCATAATGTGTTGTTACTAATTGTATGTAAATTTTGTAGGAAAAACTGTTGTCGTGTATGCTTCATTACTTGGATAAGCAGCGATTTATGGAAGACAATTTGATGCTTGTTAAGTATGTTAAAGAGCGACCGAAGAAAGTAGGTGACTCTGATTGTGGTGTGTATGTTTACAAGTATATGGATGCTATACTTAACGGCATACCATTGTACTTGACGGTTTCGACCCCACCAGATGATATCATTACCTTCCGGTATCGCATTGTTTGGGAGATTTTTAAAGGGAAATCTCGAAAGATTGCCGAGGATGGGATTAATCGGAGGAACGAGGGCCATTAGCATAGTTTGGAGATTTGATTTGATTGTATTTGGTTTTATGCTAATTACTTGTTGTGTTGTTGATTTTAAATTTGATTTGTTTGTATTGGTTTTGAATTAGTTTATTATCATTTAAGCGTTTAGATTATTGGTTTTGATTTGGTTGAAGCAGAACAAGTTTTTATTGGTTAAACAGGTTTGTAGTTGTTAAACAGGTTTTTATTGGTTAAACTTGAAGCATAAAGCTGCTACACAGTTTTTTCCAGGCACCCCGCAATGACTCATTGCGACAGTCACAAGCCCCGCAATGACTCATTGCGACAGTCCACAGTTACTTCCTTTTTAATTCGAAAAAATTCAATTTTTATCTTGTAAAATTGATTTAAAAAAATAAATTTAAAAATAACTAGAACATAATAATAAGCATATAAAAATAATAAAATTAAGAAAATTAATTGACATATTAATTTTTTAATTTTTTAATTAAAAATATGAAATTTTCTAATTTTAAAAGGAAAATTCGAAAAAATTGAGTAAAAATTGAATTTTTTATTATTAAATTGAGTCACAATTTTAGAATTATATACTTAATATTTTTCATAAATGATAGATGTGACATTCCTGGACGAGTGGTAATATATCGATTAAAACTCAAAATTTGAGCGTGCTCGGAACGGAGCACTACTACGATGGGTGACCCACTGGGAAGTGTTTTTTCTTTTTCTTTTTTTCCCCTTTAGATTTCAATTTTTATATTGTAAAATTAACATAAATTTAAAAATAATTAGAACATAATAATAAGCATATAAAAATAATAAAATTAAGAAAACTAATTAACATATTGAGTTATTATTTTTTAATTAAAAATATGAAAATTTCTAATTTTTAAAGGAAAATTCGAAAAAATTGAGTAAAAATTGAATTTTTTATTATTAAACGAGTCGCAATTTTAGAATTATATACTTAACATTTTCATAAAGAATAGATGTGGCATTCCTGGCCAAGTGATAATATATCGATCAAAACTCAAAAGTTAAGCGTGCTCGGGATGGATCACTACTACGACGGGTGACCCCATGGAAAGTGTTTTTTTTTTCTCTTTTTTTCCCTTTAGATTTCAATTTTTATATTGTAAAATTGATTAAAAAATAAATTTAAAAATAATTAGAACATAGTAATAAGCATATAAAAATAATAAAATTAAGAAAACTAATTAACAAATTAATTTGTTATTTTTTAATTAAAAAATATTAAAATTTCTAATTTTTAAAGGAAAATTCAAAAAAATTGAGTAAAAATTGAATTTTTTATTATTAAATTGAGTCACAATTTTAGAATTATATAATTAACATTTTTACAAAGGATAGATGTGGCATTCCTCGCCGAGTGGTAATATATTTGTAATATCTAGAAATTTATGAAAAATATATTTTAATAATAATAATAATAATAATAATAATAAAAACAACAACAATAATTATAAATTTGGATTAGAATTAGAGTTGGTGGTAAATTTATATTTGTTAATTGGAAGAAAAGAATGATAAGTGTTTAATTATTTATTAAAATTCTAATTTTAATATTGTAGAATATTGTGTATATATATACTATTTGACTTGTTAACGAAACCTAAAAAGAAGGGACATACAATAGAAGCAATAGAGGCCGCGGCAAGAAAAGAGTGGAGAAAAAGCAAGGCCAACAACGTACCGGAGGATTACTACTAATGGCCTAATGGGTAATTACTCAAGTTCAAATCTTTGTGGTTATAAATTTCATATAGAATCATGGTTATTAATAGTTCAAATAACAATTTAATTAACATAATAACATGTGTGTAGTTGACAGATATGTAAATTTTACCATTATTATGGCTTATACAGTAGGTTAATAAATCGGGAACAAGTGCAGGTAGTATTAAACTATTAATAGAGATGGTAGTCCCTGGTTTTATTGGTAGCTAGGATGAACATACTTACTAATTGATTGGTTAATTAACTGGTGGGTTAATTAAAGTTAAAGTTAGATTTTTACTTGGATGTATAGTAATGATCAGTACAGGTCAATTCCTAACTAATTAATTTGTATAAATATATCATATGAGATAATGCTTTAGCCATCACATAAATTGGTACGGGTCATTAACATCAATATTTGTATGTTAAGCATATTAAACAAAACAAGTATTCTTACTAATGTAATTTAATTTGCAATCACAATATAATAAATTTTTCCTAATAATAATAGGACATCGTGTAACAATTTATATAAATCCTATATAATGATATTTAATTAATTATGTATTTAGATGGGAGGCCGCAAGTTTAAGAGATCGCTTTCAAGTTTATTAGAAGTTATATACTCGTTATTCGCATTTGCGAGGTACGGATTCTCTCCCTTTCATTCAGCGCTACTCATATTAAGAACTAGTATATTTGTTTTATTCAGTTCTAAAATCGATTCTAGTATTATCCGTTTTGACTCTTTAAAGTTATTTCAAAAACTATTTTGCAATATTTAGAAAAATCAGTTTTTGGGGTTTTCTAAGAAAATTTGCATCTTAAATTATCATTTTAGAATATCAGAACAGCTCGCTCATTTCCATTCCAAAATATTAAAATATTTGTTTTAGTTCTGTTTCGAAATATTTATATATTTGTCTCAGTTCTGTTACGAAATATCTCAATATCTGTATCAGTGATTTTTAGAAAATTGTGAATATTAAATATCTGCTTCGAGTATTTGTCTCTCTAAAATAAATATACTTTTAGCTTGTGTGAAATATTTTATTTGAACCCTTAGTGATATAGGGTATACCGAGTTAACCAACTGTAGGGGTACTACAGCCATGTCATTGCGGCACCAGTGACATGATACTTCCATGGCAGTGTGATTGGTCATGGCGTATCCTTCTGATAGCTCAGGAGGCGAGCTTTTGCGCATTTTGATATTTGTTTGAGGATACGTGGGTGCACCCAGAGTTTGATTTGATTTGTGATTTGATTTGGCGGTGACGATGTATATGCCGTACACGTTATCCGGTTTATTGCATACATTACGGTACCCTATGATGTATGTATCTGTATTTGTTCTGTTCTAATCTCGGTATGAAATATCCTACCCTTTCGTTGCTTCAGCCATACTTATTTTTAAAATGATTGTTTTATTATAAATTATCAATTATGTATATCTGTTTTCTATTATATAATCTGTATTCCAAATCCGTACGGGGCGTTTGGCTCATGCCGTATTCTTTTTCTGGCAGGTGCTTAGGGGGATCTGGGACTGTGTGAAGGAGAGATACCCTCTATTTCATTGATTAAGATTATGGACTTCTAGAATTATTTAGTGTTTAATTATTATTTAAGAGATTTTAGTGATCTGTATACATGGTTATAGTTTAATAAGTAGCCCCTCATTTATTTATAGATGGGGGTGTTACAATATCGATCAAAACTCAAAAGTTAAACATGCTCGGTATGCCGCACTACTACGATGGATGACCCCCGGGAAGTGTTTTTTCTTTCTCTTTTTTTTCCTTTAGATTTCAATTTTTATATTGTAAAATTTATTAAAAATAAATTTATAAATAATTAGAACATAATAATAAGCATATAAAAATAATAAAAATTAAGAAAACTAATTAACATATTAATTTATTAATTTTTAATCAAAAAATATAAAAATTTCTAATTTTTAAAGGAAAATTCGAAACAATTGAGTACAAATTGAATTTTTTATTATTAAAATGAGTCACAATTTTATAATTATATACTTAACATTTTCACAAAGGATAGATGTGGCATTCCTCGCCGAGTGGTAATATATCGATCAAAACTCAAAAGTTAAACGTGCTCGGTATGCAGCACTACTACGATGGGTGACCCTCGGGAAGTGTTTTGTTTTTTGTTTGTTTCCTTGATTTCAATTTTTATATTGTAAAATTGATTAAAAATAAATTTTAAAATAATTAGAACATAATAATAAGCATATAAAAATAATAAAATTAAGAAAACTAATTAGCATATTAATTTATTATTTTTTAATCAAAAAATATATAAATTTCTAATTTTTAAAGGAAAATTCGAAACAATTGAGTAAAAATTGAATTTTTTATTATTAAATTGAGTCATAATTTTATAATTATATACTTAACATTTTCATAAATTATAGATGTGGCATTCCTGGCCGAGTGGTAATATATCGATGGGTGACCCACTGGGAAGTGTTTTTTTTCCTCTTTTTTTTTCCCTTTAGATTTCAATTTTTATATTGTAAAATTGATTAAAAAATAGATTTAAAAATAAATTTAAAAATAATTAGAACATAATAATAAGAATATAAAAATAATAAAATTAAGAAAACTAATTAACATATTATTTTATTATTTTATAATTTAAAAATATGAAAATTTCTAATTTTTAAAGGAAAATTCGAAAAAATTGAGTAAAAATTGAATTTTTTATTATTAAACTGAGTCACAATTTTAGATTTATATACTTAACATTTTCATAAAGAATATATTTGGCATTCCTGGCCGAGTGGTAATATATCGATCAAAACTCAAAAGTTAAGCGTGCTCGGGATAGAGCACTACTACGATGGGTGACTCCCTGGAAAGTGTTTTTTCTTTCTCTTTTTTTTTTCCCTTTAGATTTCAATTTTTATATTGTCAAATTGATTAAAAAATAAATTTAAAAATAATTAGAACATAATAATAAGAATTAAAAAATTAAAAAATTAAGAAAACTAATTAACATATTAATTTATTATTTTTTAATTAAAAATATGAAAATTTGTAATTTTTAAGGGAAAATTCGAAACAATTGAGTAAAAATTGAATTTTTTATTATTAAATTGAGTCACAATTTTAAAAATATATACTTAAAATTTTCACAAAGGATAGATGTGGCATTTCTCGCTGAGTGGTAATATATTGATCAAAACTCAAAAGTTAAGCGTGCTAGATTTCAATTTTTATATTGTAAAATTGATTAAAAATAAATTTAAAAATAATTAGAACATAATAATAATCATATAAAAATAATAAAATTAAGAAAACTAATTAACATATTAATTTATTATTATTTAATTAAAAAATATAAAAATTTCTAATTTTTAAAGGATAATTCGAAAAAATTGAGTAAAAATTGAATTTTTTATTATTAAATTGAGTCACAATTTCAGAATTATATACTTAACATTTTCATAAAGGATAAATGTGTCATTCTTGGCTGAGTGGTTACATATTGATCAAAACTCAAAAGTTAATCGTGCTCGGGATAGAGCACTACTACGATAGGTGACTCCCTGGGAAGTGTTTTTTCTTTCTCTCATTTTTTTTCTTTAGATTTCAATTTTTATATTGTAAAATTGATTAAAAATAAATTTAAAAATAATTAGAACATAATAATAAACATACGAAAATAATAAAATTAAGAAAACTAATTAACATATTAATTTATTATTTTTTAATTAAAAAATATGAAAAAAAGGAATATTATATCATAAAAACAGGGGAGAAACAGGGGAAAACTACTGGAGTTAACTCCCCCCGCAATGCATCATTGCGGGAGTCAGCTAATTGCCGCAATGATGCATTGCGGGGGGTTAGGTTCTGGTACGTTTCCTCTATTATCCCCTGTTTTCCCCCCTGTTTTTAAGGTAATTTATTTTTTTTTAAAACAAAAATAAAAATGTAATATTTTTACATTTATGTAATATATTGACGCGTAATATTCACTATCTTTTAGTTTTATTTTATTCATTATTTTTCAATTATAATTACTATTTTTTGGGAATATTTACATGAATTGAATTTAGCTTTAATACGAAATTGTACTCTATAATATTGAATATTTAAAATTAGGTTCAAATTATGTTCAAATATTACATAATAAAATTTGGTCTACTTGAATTGACCAGGTTCAAAAGTACAATTTCTTCTATCATGTTTTACTCCTATCAACCCACATTTTCTGCACTTTCTTTGCTTGGTATTTGAAGTTGACGTTTCAATACCACTTTTATATCTTCCTTGCTTCTTTCGTCCCTTAGTTTGTGACATTAGAGGATCGAAAATCGGATCATATTGGTAGTCTTCTTGACGAAATGACTCATGCGTTCTTTCATTATGTTCTTCTTGCGGAAAAATATTGTTCACGTTACACTTCTCTCTTTCAATCACATTCATTACATACTTGAAGCGCGGGACGGAACAACTACCAATAGCACCTAAACTTTGAAAAGATTTACACAATGCACTATACCTTGAGGTTTGTGTTTCACCAACATTAGCAAGAACGGGAGGGGTGTACGGTAAAGGTTCCACAATTTTGTTGCCATTCCTTGTCCACCTAGGCATGATGTAATCACTTGGTATTTTGGTTCTATCTTTCTTGGCTAGGTAATGAATGATGTGTTTACAAAGCATTCCGGAATGCTCAAATTTCTTACAAGCACATTCAATCGTTCCTTCACTAGAAACCAATATCCGAAACCTTCTTCTACAATTCTCCGACAATGTAGACTTCTCAACCAAGTACATTTTTAACCAACTTCCACTATCTTGAGCCCTTTTCATAATATAAGATGCGTTTTTTACCAACTCATTTTGAAAACACTTAAACATATCTTTCGTGTAAATTTTGGATGCATCAATTTCCAAGGATGAGCGCAATACTAATCTCTTTGCCGTTTCTTCGGTATCGTAGTCGCCTTTAACCTCCCTAAGATATTGTGCCTCCAAAGCCTTTTGTGAGTTCTCAATGAATTCTTTCAACCCGGTAGATTCTTGCACATATTCATCAAAAAAGCATTCATGGATTCGCTCCTTGAGGTAGTGGTCATACCGGTGGCAAAATATTGTTTTGTATTTCGCAACCAAATCTTCCCACCTACCTTCGAATTCCGTGGGTGTCAACGACTTGTACACACATGCATTAAAATCCATTTTGAATTCCGGATAATTGGTGTATAAAGTAGATAGCTTCTCTGGAAATTTACTACTTATATGCCATGTACAATATGTATGTTTTGTTTGTGGCATAACCTCGGCAATAGCATTCCCCAAAGCAACGTCTTGATCGGTAATAATTGCAGTGGGCGGTTTGTTGTCTACGACTTCCAACCATGTTTCTAAAACCCATTTATAAGATTCCTATTTCTCATCCCTTACGAGTGCAAATCCAAAAAAGATATTTTGGTAGTGGTGGTTCACCCCCATGATAGGTATGAAAAGCATAAAATATCGGTTCATCCGATAAGTTGAGTCGAATGTAACCACATCGCCAAAATTCTTGTAAGCGTTCATGGATCAAGGATCAACCCACACCAAACCCCTAACACAATTCTCGTCATCCACATCCACACGATAGAAAAATTCACCATTAATACTTTCTTGTTGTAATTTCTGTAACAAGACCAAACCACACTCCGCATCACCTTCATCAAACACTCGGTGCCGAATATCATGTATGACATTACGTATGTCTTGATTAGAAAACCTTAGATTTTGAACACCGCCACTTGACTCACTAAGTAATCTCATAATTTTTGACGTCTCGATCCCCGATTTGTTAAACAACTCAATCAATGATCGGGTGATGGGATCTATGTTGTGTGGCCATCTAAAAAATTGTGTTTTATCTGGTGTCACCATAGCATGATTGTGCTTCAACTTGATCGAAGTTATTTTCCATTTGTTCATTTTCACTTGATGAGCAACACACATTCTGAAGGGTTTCGGGCATTAAAACATAGCGGAAAAACGCGTAAAACAGAAAAATTAACGAAACCCTCCGCAGGATCCATGCAAAACACGATATTTAATTCATGAACATAACTGTTTACCTTTTAAGAAGGTTTACGATTGGTTGACAGATGGAGGTCTTTTGCTATGATCACCATGTATCCCGCCTTGCGATATACGTCTCTAATCAGTCCACACGAATGCCCGATCGTCCAACGATCACCGGAGTTTGGTACTAGCCAAGAAGCAGCCTCGAATCTCTCTCTCTCTCTCTCTAGCCTCTCCTTGATGTAGAGCGGCTAGGGTTTTTTTTTCTAAAAAAAACAATAATGAATATTAATTCCTAAAATAATACATCCTTATGTATTTATAGGGAGAGAAGAGTGGGCTGAACCCTAATCTAATTGGGCTTCCAAAACCCAATCCGATTATTGGTTGTATTATTATTAAATTCTAATTATTGTTTAATTAATCAAGTCCCACTTAATTAATTCAATAATTCAATATAATAATAATAATTTATTTAAATTTGTAATTTAAATAAACCTCCATTTAAAACGTTCTATGTGTGTGACCCTTTAGGTTATTATTACGTTGGCAATAATTTTAATATCTAATAATAAAATTATAAACAATGAGCGGCATCTAGTAATACATCATTGCTACCCAAGTAATAATAATAATTGGTGATCCAATTAAAATTTCGTGAATAATGTTCCATGTAATATAATCCTTTTAACCTTATATTATAGATTAAACTCGAGGCATGGTTTGTGTCATCCTCTTCATCATTTAATCCTGGTTTGTTTGATCAATGAGTAGACTATTAAACAAATCACTATTTGAGCATGATCATGCATTTCATAGTCTCACTCAATCAAGAGGCCAATAATATCACTCCTAAAATAGGAGGGTTAAATCTTATATCTATCATTCATATTTCTCATATGATTCATAATATACCCAATGTCCACCTTTATCATTGCCCGGTCAAAGGTAACTTTGAGTAGAATCAAAGTTTATTAATTCTCATATAGAAATATAATGATTTCAAGTCTAAGGATCATTACACCATTATCACTGTGAGAATTGCTTATGACACTTGATAACATTTACCATGAAGAATTCACACGGTGGGTCTATCCAGTGTCGTGTTCTGCTAACATGCACTTATGTCTTTGACTTTAGTATCACCATACTTATGACCAATGAGATGTGGTCATCAATCAACAAACATACTAGTCTTAATGCATTATTATTGTCCTCAAATAATAATACCCGACTAGGGATCTTTTAGGATTATAAACACTACTCTAATAATCTCATTTCTAAGTCCCATACTTAGAGATATATAATTCATGCTTATATTCCAAGGACATTTATTATTCTAATATTTATATCACAGTTAATAAAGACATAATAAATAATTAAAGAAAATCCATAGAACATATTTATTAATAATCAAAATGTCTTCCCTAAGTACATTATAGTATTGTCTCTAGGGCACAAATACTAACAATCTCCCACTTGCACTAGACCCAATCACCCATGTATCTAATACCCATGGAACTAGTGTGACCTTCGTGCTTCTGCTGCGACAAAGCCTTAGTCAGTGGGTCTGTAATGTTATCATTAGTATGCACTTTACATATATGTATTTCTCCCCTCCTTGTAATCTCTCGAAGTAGATGATATCATCTAAGTATATGCTTTGCTCGGGAATGGGACCTTGGTTCCTTAGCCTGCGCAATAGCTCCATTGTTATCGCAATAAAGATCAACTGGATCTGCGATCGATGGAACTACTCCAAGTCCCTCAATAAATTTCTGAGGCCAAACAACCTCTTTGGCCGCTTCACTGGCAGCAATATACTCAGCTTCCATTATAGAATCACCTACTATCTCTTGCTTCGAACTCTTTCAGCTTACAGCACCTCCATTTAGACAAAACACAAACCCAGATTGAGACACAGTATCGTCTCTGTCTATTTGGAAACTAGCATCAGTGTAACCTCTTACAAATAGCTTCTCATCTCCTCCATATACCAAGAATGAATCTTTAGTTCTCCTGAGCTACTTAAGAATATTCTTGACTGCCGTCCAGTGACCTTCACCTAGATTAGACTGGTATCTGCTCGTCATGCTCAAAGCATACGAGACATCATGTCGAGTACATATCATTGCATACATTATAGAACCAATTGCTGAAGCATATGATACCTTTTTCATACGGTCCTTATCATCTAATGATTTAGGACAGTTTTCTTTTGAGATCACTATCCCATGAGACATAGGGACAAATCCCCTTTTTGCCTCTTGCATCCCAAAATGATGCAATACTTTGTCAATGTATGTACTCTGACTTAAGCCGATTAATCTTCTAGATCTATCTCTATAGATCTTGATCCCTAATATATAGGTAGCATCGCCTAAGTCTTTCATTGAGAAACTTTTTCCCAACCAAGTCTTAACAGCCTGAAGAGAAGGTATGTCATTCCCTATTAGTAATATATCATCAACATACAATACTAGGAATGCCACTTTGCTCCCACTAACCTTCTTGTAAACACATGGCTCATCTTCATTTTGAATAAAGCCAAACTCTTTGACTGTTACATCAAAACGAATGTTCCAACTCCTTGAGGCCTGCTTCAATCCATAAATAGATCGTAGAAGCTTACAGGCCATTCTAGCAAATTTCGGATCGACAAAATCTTCTGGTTGTATCATATACACATCCTCTTCTAAGCTCCCATTTAAGAAAGCGGTTTTGACATCCATTTGCCAGATTTCATAGTCATAGTAAGCTGCTATCTCAAGAAAAATCCTGATGGATTTGACCATAGCTACTGGTGAGAAAGTTTCATCATAGTCAATACCATGAATTTTTTTGAAACCTTTCGCCACTAGTCTTGCTTTGTAGGTCGTTACATTACCATCCATGTCTGTTTTCTTCTTGAAAACCCATTTGCACCCAATAGGTTTTACCCATTCAGTACTTTGTTTTCATACATGGAATCCATCTCAGATTTCATAGCTTCCAGCCATCTCTCAGAATCTGGACTATTCATAGCATCCTGATAGGTAAGAGGCTCATCATTATCCATAAGCATTACATCGCCAGTCTGAGTTAAGAGAAATCCATAATATCTCTCGGGCTCGTAGCGAATCCTACCAGATCTACAAACAACCTGTGTTTCTTGAGCAGTAACATTTTCATGTACATCCTGCTCATGTTCCAACTCTGGTTCAATGTCATTCCGTGGTTCTTGAACTTCATCGAGATCTATCATACTCCCACTGTTTTTCTTATAGAACAGTTCTCTTTCAAGAAATACAACAGTTCGAGCAACAAACACTTTGCTCTCGGTACGATTATAGAAATAATACCCTTTTGTTTCTTTTGGGTATCCCACAAAATTACATTTGTTTGATTTTGGTCCTAGCTTGTCAGTAACTAAACGTTTCACAAACGCTTCGCATCCCCATACTTTCAAAAAGGACATGCTATGACGTTTCTCAGTCCATATCTCATATGGTGTAGTTTGAACCGATTTAGTAGGAACTCGGTTAAGTGTATGTGTAGCCGTTTTTAGAGCATAACCCCAGAAACTAATTGGAAGATCCACTAGACTCATCATCGACCGCACCATGTCCAACAAGGTACGATTTCTCCTTTCAGATACACCATTCCACTGTGGTGTTCTAGGAGGTGTGAGTTGTTATACAATACCACACTCCTTTAAGAAGTTCTTAAATTCTAAGCTTAGGTACCCACCTCCACGATCAGATCGTAGAGTTTTAATACTTCCGCCTATTTGCTTTTCCACTTCTGCCTTGTACTCTTTGAATTTTTCAAATGATTCAGATTTGTTCTTCAAAAGATACACATATCCGTATCTACTAAAATCATCAGTAAAGATTATGAAGTAGTAAAAGCCACCTCTTGCCATCGTACGCATTGGACCACATACATCATTATGTATAAGTTCTAATCGTTCGGTGGCCCTCTCACCAATTCCGGTAAAAGGAGCTTTAGTCATTTTTCCAATGAGACAAGGTTCACATTCATCGTATGATTCAAAATCAAACTTATCCAAGTATCCATCCTTATGTAACTTGGAAATGCGTTTCTCATTTATATGGCCTAAACGACAATGCCAAAGGTATGTTTGATTTGAGTCATTTACATTATATACAGGAATATCAAGATCAAGAACATATAAACCATTAAATAAACGTGCAACCCCATAGGTAACATTATTCAAACCAAAGGAACAACTATTGTTCTGAATTGTAAAGGAAAAACCTTTCTTGTCCAAACAAGAAACATAAATAATGTTTCTGCAAATCGTAGGCACGTAAAAACAGTTCTCAAGTTCTAAAATAAGCCCAGTGGGCAACGATAAATTATAAGTCCCTACAGCCAAAGCAGCAACCTTTGCTCCATTGCCAACGCGTAGGTCGACTTCTCCTTTCGCCAAAGTCCTACTCCTTCGCAGTTCCTGCACATTTATACAAATGTGAGAACCACGTCTAGTATCTAATACCCGTGATGTAGAAGTAGACAAATTGACTTCTATAACATAAATACCTGAATCAGAAATCGTCACAGACTTCATTTTCTTCAGATTCAGATCCTCCAAATAAGCTTGACAGTTTCGCTTCCAATGACCCGGCTTCTTGCAAAAGTGACAATCACCCTTTGCAGCACCACCTTTTGAAACACCTCCAGTAGGCTTCAAAGCCTTTTTGAAAGCAGGCTTCGGATTAGCAGATTTAGATCCAATCTTCTTCTTGCCTTTCCATTTCCCTTTTCCTTTGGCATTCCCTTTGTTCACCATCATTATGGGAGCAGGGTTAGCCTTTGACATATTGGTTTCAGTGAGTCCTCAATAATGCCAACAGTTCGGTAGGTGTTTTGTCTATCTCATTCATAGTATATTTATGACAAATTGAGTATAGTTGTTGTTCAAAGACTATAAGATCAAATCTATTTGGTGTTCCGGTAGAACCGGGTAACCCAAACTCTCAAGGGTTTCCAAATACCCAATCACCTTTAGAACATGCGGTCCAACCGGGTCACGATCTCCCTGTTTGCAAGCATACAACGCTTTGCTTACATCAAACCTCTCTTGACGAGCTTGACCCTCAAACATCATTTTGAGGTGCTCTATCATGTCATAAGCGTCCATACGCTCATGTTGTTTCTGAAGCTCAGGACTCATAGTCGCTAGCATCAAACAACAGACATCCGTAGAATCATCAAGATGCTTTTGATAAGCATTTTGTTGAGCCTTGGTTGCTTCAGCAGCAAGATGTCCAGAGTGAGGAATATCAAGGACATACAGCTTTCGCTCCTACCTGATGACAATCCTCAAATTCCTTTGCCAATCAAGGAAGTTGGTTGCTGTCAGCTTTTCCTTCTCAAGGACTGATCGCACAGAGAAATTGTTTGAGTTTGCCATTATAGATATCTACAATGTTAAAATGCATAAAATAAGTTAGTTGCAGATTTATTAAATTATGTTCAAGTGATTATTCATATATATTCACAATATATATCTCCCACTATTTTTATCAAATCAATAGCCCTAACTATTAATTCGGAAAGCATTTCTCTAAATCTTTCTAGTGAGCCAAGATCCATATTTCGTCATGCTTAAGGTCAACTTTGGCTTTACTCCCAAAACATGATTATTTAGGTAGACAACTCTTGTCAATTATATCATATATAACTCTTGGAAAGTTTGGTAGAACAACATTTGTTCACATTTATCTAATAAATCATACCAAACTCTATGCCTCTAAGTTCACAATCCTATTGTGGTAACTTCGTTAAGTCTTACCCAATGGTCTAACAATTTAATTATCACATTTACTTCATCGCGTCTTACCACGATAGATTAGAGTGCTTCGCTTTGGCGAACCCACTCTTTCTCGATCTAGGTCTTGACGAGTGTTGCCCATTGGAAGACATCTAATTGACTTAATATTTTAACTTTAGGGATTTATTATTAAAACGACCATGATCCCATCATCAAGAGATTCCCAATTTTTCCTTGAACTAAGTAATTCAATTCAAAATTCATCAATGGTTTGATTTCCAGTCCAATGGAGGAGTCACAGTGGTCTCACTTAAAACCCGTCTTTCTTACAAGCGCTGCTTGTATTTTTGTCAAAATCTCCCCATATCAAAATTTGAAAATTCATACTTATTTCTGTGTTTCATAAACACAAGAATCTCATGTTCGTTTTTGTTCAATTTTAAAATCTTGAATCGTTACAGATTTTATCTTGTTTAGCAAACATGGCATGGGTGACATATCTAATACATACATGTTTAATCTAATTAAAGCATGCATCATTATAACTACACATACATATCATCATCACATGCATCATTTATGTAAAGTGCGTAAAGTAAACGTGCTTGGTTATGGCCCAATCCTATGTGATTTTTCCAAGCTAAAGGAAAAATCGAGGTCAATCTATTTTGGTATGAAATACAACATAATAAATAAAACATGTCTCCATGCTTCCTTGTAATGACTCCTTTGAATGCCTCCAAGTCTTCATATCTTTATGTCTCCATGTCTTCAATTACATTACATAATATGAAAGTATCTATACTAAAGAACATACACGTGGAACTCGAGTTACATTCGAGATTTAATCATTACAAGAATAAACGACATGCAAGTCGTATTTAAAAACCAAAACCATAATCAAAATCTCTAACCTATGGGTCTTAAGGCCATAACCATACATCATGCTCATATAACAATTAAGAACTTCTCATATTGCATCAACATATCACACCATATCATATTTTTCATGATCCAATCACAAAATCAAATAAAGTGTAAATTAGAAAATTAAAATTAGAATTCTGAAAACAATAAATCGCTGTTTACAGATAGTAAACGACGTCAAATGCCTTAAAGATGAACGAGTGACTCAGTCAGTATTGTTCATACGCCCGTTTCCCTTTCCCAAAAGGTTTTTTCGGCGAAATTCTGAGAGAGTATGCAAATTTCACCAAATCTGCGCAGCCAGTCAGAAATCGTATCAAATACGATTCTCATAACAAGAACAAAAATAAATCATGTATATATCAATATACATACAGATTATATGATTATCATATGATCATCTCAATCATCATTAATGTACAATTTATGTATATACATCAATACAATATTCATGTTATCATAAAAACAACGCATCAATCATGATAGTCGCAGACATGCTTTCATCATCAAAAAAGTAAACATATAAACGAATTAAACATTTTTCGCAAGTAGCTCTGATACCATTGAAGGGTTTCAGGCATTAAAACACAGCGGAAAAACGCGTAAAACAGGAAAATTAACGAAACCCTCCGCAGGATCCATGCGAAACACGATATTTAATTCGTGAACATAACTGTTTACCTTTTAAGAAGCTTTACGATTGTTTGAAAGATGGAGGTCCTTTGCTATGATCTCCACGTATCCCTCCTTGCGATATACATCTCTAATCAGTCCACACGAACGCCCGATCGTCCAACGATCACCGGAGTTTGGTACTAGCCAAGAAGCAGCCTCGAATCTCTCTCTCTTTAGCCTCTCCTTGATGTAGAGCGGCTAGGGTTTTTTTTCTAAAAAAAACAATTCTGAGTATTAATTCCTAAAATAATACATCCTTATATATTTATAGGGAAAGAAGAGTGGGCTGAACCCTAATCTGATTGGGCTTCCAAAACCCAGTCCGATTATTAGTTGTATTATTATTAAATTCGAATTATTGTTTAATTAATCAAGTCCCACTTAATTAATTCAATATAATAATACTAATTTATTTAAATTTGTAATTTAAATAAAGCTCCATTTAAAACGTTCTATGTGTGTGACCCTTTAGGTTATTATTACGTTGGCAATAATTTTAATATCTAATAATAAAATTATAAACAATGAGCGGCATCTAGTAATACATAATTGCTACCCAAGTAATAATAATAATTGGTGATCCAATTAAACCTTTTGTGAATAATGTTCCATGTAATATAATCCTTTTAACCTTATATTATAGATTAAACTCGAGGCATGGTTTGTGTCATCCTCTTCATCATTTAATCCTGGTTTGTTTGATCAATGAGTAGACTATTAAACAAATCACTATTTGAGCATGGCCATGCATTTCATAGTCTCACTCAATCAAGAGGCCAATAATATCACTCCTAAAATAGGAGGGTTAAATCCTATATCTATCATTCATATTTCTCATATGATTCATAATATATCCAATGTCCACCTTTATCATTGCCCGGTCAAAGGTAACTTTGAGTAGAATCAAAGTTTATTAATTCTCATATAGAAATATAATGATTTCAAGTCTAAGGATCATTACACCATTATCACTGTGAGAATTTCTTATGACACTTGATAACATTTACCATGAAGAATTCACACGGTGGGTCTATCCAGTGCCATGTTCTGCTAACATGCACTTATGTCTTTGACTTTAGTATCACCATACTTATGACCAATGAGATGTGGTCATCAATCAACAAACATACTAGTCTTAATGCATTATTATTGTCCTCAAATAATAATACTCGACTAGGGATCTTTTAGGATTATAAACACTACTCTAATAATCTCATTTCTAAGTCCCATACTTAGAGATATATAATTCATGCTTATATTCCAAGGACATTTATTATTCTAATATTTATATCACAGTTAATAAAGACATAATAAATAATTAAAGAAAATCCATAGAACATATTTATTAATAATCAAAATGTCTTCCCTAAGTACATTATAGTACTGTCTCTAGGGCACAAATACTAACACATTCTTGCATGACAATCCGTTCGTGGAATCACATCTCTAATTCGTTTTCCTTTACCATTAGATGATGTCTATGAGTATTCCTAATTATAATATTGAATCCGACATTTCGACCATAATCCCTATAAAACTTTTCCGCCTCATCTAATGTATCAAAAATCATACCAACACAAGGCACACTATCATTGATATTCGAAAATGTAAACTCACAATCATTATCATCATCCATATCATTATCATCATCATTTTCCTCCATCATAATATCCTCTTCTTCTTCATCATTAAAATCACAATCATTTCCACCAACATTATCATCACCATCAACATCTATAGTTTCATCCATATTCATTTTTTGTTTACCAACATTATCATTAATATCAACATCTATAATTTCATCATCAACAAATAATTTACGAAAAGCACGATTTTTTGTAACGGGCGGTGTATAATAATCGTAACCATACTAGAATCACCAAATAAAAATGAAGCCATACTAATTAATAATTAGAGAACTAACCTTGATTTTTGTAGTTTTTGAGCTCCAAAGTGATTGAAAATAAGGGGGCTGTTGAGAAAATGGGGGGAAGAGAAAGTGCTAGAAAATAACTAGTTGTCGGGTTTAAGGAAAATGTGAAACGTCCTCCCGCAATGATTCATTGCGGGATGGGGTTTATTTATTGCAGCCCCGTAATGATTCATTGCGGGAGGGGGTTCATTTATTGCTGCCACCAACCAAACAACTATGCATTTAATGGTGGTTTGTGTTATTCCCTCTGCAATGCTTCATTGCTGGGGGAACTTTTTATTTTTATTTTTTTTCGTTTTTTGGCTTTTAATAATTAAAAATGTAATCAAAAATTAAAATAAATTCATAAAAAATCCTAAATATCCTTTATACTTTATGATATATAGTTTTTATTGCATTTACCACTTTTAATTATAATTTTTAGGTCGAATTATAGTGAAACACATGTTAAGTCATAGAGATAGTTACTCGTTCGAAAAAAGTTGTGTATTATTGTTAGTTTTTTTATTTTTATTTTTTAAAATAATAAAATTATTTCTAAGCAATCTTTTCAAATATTTTACCTTATATTTCTAATTTTTGCTGTTTTTGAGATTGAATAATATTTTTTTAATCAATTTTTTGCAATTATTTTACATTTTATTAATATTTTCTCTTTTTTCTCATTTTTTATAAATAATTTTTTTTTTATCCAATACTTTATTCTCTCATTACTATTTTTTTTATATATTCTTATTTAAAAAAAATATTATTTATTACATCAAAATAATGGAAAGTTCTAATTTATATATAAGCCCAAATATAATTCATGATACAACTCACATTTTCAAGCCCATCCAATGCTTTAGGTTTTTCTCTCATTACTATTTTTGTGATATTTTTTAATTTTAAAAATAAAAATATATTTATTATTTAGTTACAAAATAATGTAAAGTTCAAATTTATATTAAGCCCAAATAAAATTGATGATCCAATATAACTTTTATTTTCAAACCCATTTTATTGAAGGCCCAGTGAATAACCCAAAATGCAAGGAAGCCCATTTTATTAAAGCTCATCCAATTATGGCCCAAAATGCAAGGAAGGGTAGTTTTGTAATAAAAAAAATATATAGCCTCCGCAATGTTAGCTCGCGGCTTCCGCAATGATATGTTGCGGGGTGGGGGCATTTTGGTAATTTTTACCACCACAATGGTTGGTTCCGGGAGGATAGATTTGGTGGTTGTGGACCAAAACCCTTTATCAAATTTTTTGTTTCTTTTTAAAATGTTGTTAAAATAAAAATAAACCGCCTTTTAATTTTTAACTATTAGAAATGTTTGCGCTAAATTGAACCTTGAACCCATTATTAAATAACAATGCTTCTAGAATGATTATTATACCTCTGACCAACAAACTACAAAAATTCTCTTATGCTAATCAATATAGTTATATAAAGGAGAAGGCGGGAGCTGTGAGGTGACGACAAGTAAGGTTCGTTTATGATAGGTCCCAAATGTGGGTGAGATAAGGTAAAAGGGGGGGGGGGGTTGAATAAGTTATCACCTTTTTAAAAGTTGAGCTTAGAGTTTTAAGATTTTCTTTCTCCTTTTAAAAATTAATTACTTAGAAATAAGTAATGTAAAATGTAGAATGTAAAAGAGAGAAAGATAAAGAGTACGACACAATCGATTTTATCCTTGTTCGCGATGTCGCAATCCCCTAACAGATTCGAACACCCCTACTCCAGTCCCTGAGCTCCTCCCCGGACTCGACATTTCTTCCGCTATAAGTGAAACACTCCTTATAGTAAGCGAAAAAGTCTTTGTAACAACTATATATTTATCTTAGAGCCTAACTACATGTTATCTCCTCAAAATAATATAGTATACCTGTTAGGAACTATGTTGTTTCTTGATGATAACTAGATTAACTTAGTGAAAATTGTATAAGTAAAATGTAGCCTTGAACGGATAACATGCTTTTGCAGTATCCGTAGAAGGGTAGCTTATCTACGGGTAAGACTCAGTGTAACATGTTTGTGTAATTCTGATGAACATTCCTGATATGCAATCCTGATATGCAATCCTGAGGAACAATCCTGATGAACATTCTTGATATGCAATCCTGATATACAATCCTGATGTATAATCCCGATGTGCAGTCCTGATGTGTATTCCTGATGTTGAAGTTGAAGTATTAGTTTTTAGGCTGAATAAGTCATGTTGACTATTAATGGATATGTAGAATAGGGAGGCTAATTGTAAATAATCTATGCCTTGTAATTTTACATAAGTGAAATTGACTGTGTACGGATAGCAACATTAGCCTTCTACGAATGTGGACAATGTACTGTCTACGGATAGCAGTACTAGCTGTCTACGGATGTGATCAAGATACTCTCAACGGATACAACTCAAATAGCTTCTACGGATACACACTGTACTTTGTGAAAGGGACAGTTCAGACAGTACACATGGGTTGACAAATTTCACAGAGCATGGAAACCAGCATTTCTGGTAAACTCACGAGAAGAAGAAGCATTCTGTTTTGTCTGGTCAAATGTAGCATTTCTATAAAAGACAATCAGCCAAGAAGGGCAAGCTAGCAACACATGGACCACTACTCAGAATGGAGAAACAAGGATTTTGAACAGATTTACTTTTTGTATTATTAGATGTTCGAAATATCTTGTAAACTTGGGATATTTAACCAAGTGTAGCATTATTCTAGAATGTAAGAAATCAGTTAGGCAATTTAGAGAGCTCAAAGCAATATCCTTTGTCACTTGCTGAAGCTAGAATAGTGGGTATGCAGCTGTTTGTTTATTCACAAACATCGCAGAGATTTCTTCTAGATAAAATCTCTTAGGTGGATAAATCAATCCACCTGAATTTTTAATTCTTGTGCTAGTTTTATTTATTTGTTTTTCTGTTCTTGAATTTACTTTCATATCTCTACTGTCAAGAACTAATTTTTTTAAAGATTGTATTCACGCCCCCCCCCTCTACAATCTTGATTCACTGTCTGGGAATAACAATTGGTAATCAGAGCAACCTTCTAACACACAACAAGTTTAAAGATCTAAAGACATCTGAATCATGGGTCAGAAGGATTATGTAGTCAAAATACCAGTTCTTGATAGAGAGAATTACTTTCACCGGAAAGTAAAGATGCGTC
Organism: Heracleum sosnowskyi; assembly: GCA_030848705.1. Classification (NCBI taxonomy): domain Eukaryota; kingdom Viridiplantae; phylum Streptophyta; class Magnoliopsida; order Apiales; family Apiaceae; genus Heracleum; species Heracleum sosnowskyi. Next base: position 53,543,410 of record CM061238.1, on the reverse strand, counting down.
TACATCTAATGTCTATAGATGACAGATATGTAGAGTACATAGATCATGGCCCTCATATACCAATGAAGCCAAACACCTCAATAGCTCAAGCACCTGCAGGAGCTCCAAGCACCATTCCAAAGTTACCTTCAGAATGGACTCCTGAGGACAACATTACAATTCATAAAGATAAGAAGGACAAGAATATTTTGTTCAATGGTCTTGATTCTGACATGTTTAACAATGTTATTAATTGTTCTACAACAAATGAGATTTGGGACACTGTCTAGAGCATCTGTGAAGGGACTGAGTAGGTAAGGGAAAACAAGATGCAACTTCTCATACAACAGTATGAACACTTTCACTTTAAGAGTGGAGAATCTTTGAATGACACTTTTAGTAGATTTCAAAAATTGATGAATGGATTGAAGTTGTATGGGAGGGTCTATCAAATCAAAGATTCAAATCTTAAATTTCTCAGAGCCTTGCCAAATGAGTGGAAGCATGTGACTGTTTCCTTGAGAAACACTCAAGAGTATAAGGATTTTACTCTTGAAAGGCTGTATGGAACCCTAAAAACATATGAGTTGGAAACGGAGCAGGATGAGGAAATTGAGAAGGTCCAAAAGAAAACTGGATATGTTGCCTTAGTAGCAAGTGTTGAAAAGGCTGAGGACATGAAAGAAGAAACTGCTGAAACTACACCAAGCACAAGTGCTTATGAAGGTAGGACTGAATCAAGAAAGTGCAAAGGAAGGATGATTGAAGAAAGTGAGCCTTCTAATCAAGATGAAATGGATGAGCTAGATGAACATTTAGCTTTCTCTCAAGAAAATTCTCAAAGCTCAAGTTCAAGAGAAACCCTGAGGTGTCCAAACCATTCATAAAGGACTTTCAATCAAACAAAAACTAAGTTGAAAGGTCCAAGTTTAAATGTTTCAATTGTGGAATGGGAGGTCACTTTGCTAATGAATGCAGAAAACCAAAAGCTGAGAAGAGTGACAGGAAGTTTGAGCCTGTTGACTACAAGAAGAAATACTTTGATCTTCTCAAGAAAAAGGGTAGAGCATTCATAACTCAGGACTATGACTGGGCTGAAGATGGGAATGATTCTGAGGAGGACACTGAATTTGTGAACCGTGCGCTGATTCAAGTGAGCAGGAGGCCAGTTCATCATCCAATCAGGTAATTACCACCAATCTCTTTGAGCTTTCTACTGAGGAATGCAATAGTACAATTAATGATATGTCTACTGAATTTTACCATATGCGTATTTCTCTTAAATCACTTACAAAAGAAAACACCAGGATTAAAGATGCTAATCAGTTTTTGAGTGATAGGAATGCTGTTCTAGAAACTCAATTTATTGAGTTTGAGAAAATGAGATTAGAGTATCAAGTTGCCAAGGATGATTTGCTGACTGTGCTAAAAAGAGAAGAAATTCTCAAAGCACGGCTAGCTAAAGAACAGGAAATAATAGCTAGATGGACTGATTCCAGGAATGTTGCCACAAACATTATTAAGGCTTAAGGTGTGGATACATTCTACAAGGAATCAGCAGGAAAAGATAAAGAGAAACTAGATGTTGAGAATCTAGGAGATGACACCTCTACAGATAGTGAGCATCCGTTGATGGCTAATAACTCTACGGATAGTGAGCATCCGTTGATGGGTAACACCTCTACGGATGAGACCTGTCCAAAGAAGTGTACATCTAGTGTAAGTAAAGAAAAACTTGAGAAGCTGAACAAAAAGTATGGTCCAACCAACAAAAATTTTGTTCAGGGAGAATGTAGCAAATCCAAAGCCAAGGATGTCAACATAGGTCACTAGTCCAACAAGCAATTGAAGGGCAAGTTAGAAAATATAGAGGTCAAGGCTGAAGGGAAAAAGAAAAAGAACAGAAATGGTAAGGTAGGGATTAATAAGCATAACAACTACACACCTGACAAGTATGCTCCTAGGAAAACTTGTGTAAAGTGTGGTAGTGTTAATCATTTATCTACCAATTGCAAAACTGTTAAAACTTCATCTGTTCAAATGCCAATGCATGTACCCAATATGCACAACCTGTAGGAAAAATGTAGTGTGGTGGACTTCGATGAGAAGAACGCTGATCATATCACACTATGATGAGATTTTTCCAGAACTGCAAGCTATCCAAGGCAATGTTCGAAGCCCCCAAACTGTACTTTGAGGTGATTGAAGCCATTTGGGAATCTGTTGTGTTCGATTCTATCAATGCTAAAATCACTTTTGTTCTTCAAGGTAAGGAATATGTGATAAATAGTGATGTAATTACAACATGCTTAAACTTGCCTGAAAATAATAGGTTAGAAAAGCATAGTGATACTGATATTGTTAACATGCTGAATTCGATTAACTATGCTTTGCCTACGGGTAATTGAAGTAAGATTCAGAGAAGAGGTATGGTCAAGGAATGGAGATTTTTCTTTGATGCCATCCTTAAGGTTTTCTCTGGTAAAATTAGCAACTACGATGCAGTTACATTTTATATGCTTGACATTGCCTATATGCTTCTAACTGACATCTATTATAACCTAGGATCCCTAATTATATTTGAACTAGGTGCTAAGCTAGGAAATAAAGCATCTAGAAGTAAAAATGTATACTATGCTAGATTTATCATGTTGCTAGCTAACCATGTAGAGAGTAACATGGTGGTCCAATTCCCTGCAAACTCCAAAGATTGTTGGGTTCAAAATAATAGAGTCCTTGAGGACTTGAATAGGCTGAACCACAACAAGGAGGTACAATTGGTGTATCCACCAATTTTCACTGCAGCTCAGGAGGCACAGGTAAGTCAGGTAATCTCCTCAACTGTACCTTCCTCCATTGTTATTTCTTTGATTTCTAGTGCCACCATGGAGGCTGGAACTGTCCAACAGCCTCCTACCCAAGTGGCCACCTCTAAAATTCCAAAATCCAAATCCAGAAAGCCAACCTCAGGTGTCTCTCAAAAGCCAATTTTGTGAGATTAGTGTGTCCCAGCCAAGCCACCATGTATCTTCTCAAAATGATACAGTGGTTGAAAAGGAAGTTATCACATCCCTAGTGGCATCCTCCCAAAAAGATGTTGTTATTGAAAATAGTCCCCAACCAGGGACACATCACAAGAGGGATAGGGACACCAGAAGCTCCGCAGATACAACCAAGGCCTATGAAAGGAGAAAGAGGTCTAAAACATCTGGGGTTGCACATGGATCACACCCAGTGCAAATGGCACAATCTTAAAGTCAGTTTGATGTGGCTCCAGCAAATGTGGAGTCATATCCCCATTCTTTACTTATTCAAACTGACACAGAAATTCCAAGCTCACCTACTCTCTTTTTAGATATGGATATGATTCACACATCAATTCATGATTCTCCATCTTTAACCTTCTTGGAGAAGCCCCACTCTGAAATTGGTGGTCATCATCTTATTGATGATCTGTTGGACCACCAATCTATCATTTCTAAGACTTTGGCTTCATCTGTGGCTCTCAATTTAAAATCAATCTCCACAGATTCAACCATAGTCTCAATTTCAAAAGCTACTTCTTTTTCTTCATCTACGGATATCTCTCATCCGTTGATGGGTGTTTGTCTGTCTACGGATATGCCTCAACTCAGCTATCCGTTGACATATACTTCTACTACCTCTACGGATACTCCTTCCACACTTGCATTTCCAACTTCAAATATTACAACTTCAAGTGTGGATGAGTTACTAGTAGTTCAAACACTCTTAGGATTGAGGGAAGGGAGTGAAGCTACTGAGAGTGAGGGGCTGGTTTGCAACTAGGCAAAAGGAGAGGGAGAGAAAGAGGGACATACTATTTCTTCCAGTCTGGTAAAAGTGAGCTATGAGAGTTCCACCTTAGTAGGTGAAGGTGAGGGTGTGAGGGGTGTGAGCCAGGGGGAGCCCCTGATGCAAGAAAAGAGAGAAAATGAGAGAAAGGCAGGTACATGAGAGATAAGGATGGAAGACACAACCATTGCAAGAGAGTTAATGGATGTCAATGAGGCAGACATGGAGAGGCTGTTCCAACTTGAATATCAACATGAGTTGGATCAAGTCAACCTGAATGCTGAGACATTTACTCATCCTAATCCAGCTTATCGAGTCTTGGTTGGACAGGGCAATGTGGAGGCAGAAAGGATGTTGCATTTGGTACACTCTACTGAATCAATGTCTAGGGCAAAAGAAGCAATTCAAAATCTGCCTCCAGGAGCTAGTGAAGACTTTGAGTATGATGAAGACAGTGATGATTCTGAGAGTGGTGAAGGAGGAGATGAAGGCCCTTCCACTCTCCAAGAGATGCCTCCTTGGTTGTTTTCAAACTCCTATGTTCACAATGACACCAAGGCAGTCATTCTCAAGAATTATCAAAGGGCACATGGTGAAGCTCAAACATCCAATCCCTTGCATGCCACCACTGTTCAGAATTTTGTGGCATCACTTCAGCTTCATTAGGCCCACATCCTTCAGCAGAGAGCTAACACTGATGACATCAAAGGCCATCTTGATGGGGGTAAAGGATGCTTTGGAAAGAAGAGTTGATGTTGTTGCTCCTTCTACCTCTCAAAGATTTAAGCAAGATAAGCTGGTGAAGGATGTGGCTGCCCTTACTGTGAGGATGGATAAGATGGAGAAGCAAATGGACACCTTCCTGGCTAACCAAAATCTACAGACTCAGCTTCTGTAACAGTTACTGCGGGCTACTGGTGTTACTCAAACCTTTGATGATAAAAAAGGGGGAGAGTGCACTATAGTTAGGTCCAAAGTATCGTAGAATGGGGGGGGGGGTTGAATACGATACTCACAAATTATTCAATTTCGTTCACGGATAATTATTTCTGTTCTAGTCCGAAATCAAATATACCAAATCAAAACATGAGTAGGGGAATATATCATTTTATAAATATAAACCACGAAGGGTGCTATAATTCTAATCCGTAGGATTAGCTTCAATGAGTTTAGGTTACACAAAATCAATACAATGATAGAATTCTAAGCACTATTAATTTCTCTGTCAGTTTCTCTGGCTCAAACTCTCTCTTCGTAAATGTTCTTGTGAAAACATTGTATTCTTTCTTCAAATTGTAGACTTGAAAACTATCGAAGCATTTTAGGAATGATCCTGGTCGTTCAAGTTTTCATCAACCTGACAAAGATACAAAGTTTTCACCTGCTCCTTAATTTAAAAACTATCGAAGGAACTAATTTTTCTTTCCTTCGATAGATTTTAATAAAATCTATCGAATGAAAAATCAGAGTCCTTCGATGGTTTTTCATTCAAATCTCCTTGATCAATTTCTATAGTTTTTCTTAAAAGAAAACAATCAAATGTTTTCTAATGCAATTTGATCCTTGAAGGTTCTCTCCTTTTTCAGCAAGCATATTGTACTTCCAATTAAACCTAAACACACCTTGTAATATTCTTTTCACTTTTAGGTTGTTTCATATTTATGACTTAAATCAATTTCTTTCGAGACGATAAAAATCTTGATCTTTTAGGTGCTGACAACTAGTGCAACTGGTCTGGTTCACAGATGACTAACACTTGATCAATACTTATATGTCTTCAATTCAATGTTGTTGATAAGTCCTTTGTCGTTCCGGTTGCTTCAGTAAAATCACTGAAATCCTATGGTACTAACTCTTAATCATTCAAATACTTTTGTAGTCTTGAAAGCCTTGTTTCTTTATTTGTCACTGAGGCTTGAACATATTAATGAACTTCTTTCCGTGACCTGTTTACGGACTTCAAGAATACATACCATATTTTGATTTTTTGAGTTTACCTTTTCTTCTTTACTTCTGGATTCCTGTGCTTCTGTTAATATTACAGTCTGTCTTGTCCTTTGTTGAGTTGTAGTTATCTATGTTACATACCATGTTACATTATGCTTTACAATCTCCCCCTATTTGATTGTTAGAGTTCGACAAGCAAATACCTTGAGGATAACTCAACTAACTAAGGAAACATGAAACTAATTAAAGTAAGACAGATTGATAATATTAAATGCATTTTGGATTAAATATTTACATTTCCAGATTTCTAATTTACAAAGAACATTAAAAATTATACAATGAAGTTGATCCTCTAGCCTGAGCAGACTGTTCTTTGCTTCATCTTCAGTCCAATAAAATCTCACCTTCTTCAGCTACAGGATTGGAATTAGCAGCTTGATAATCAATTACTGATGGATAGTGCAGTGGTTCTCCAGGTTTAAGGATTGCTCCTATGATGTGTCTTCCAATATATTAAACATGTTGACCCACTCCATCCCACAACCATGCAATGTTAACATCTTTCTGATTTTTCTTTGGCATGTTTGGTAGTCTGGGATGCACTTCCAATCCTCTTTCCACTCTCTTCCTATAATAGGGCACATTCTCCATAAGATATCTTCTTAGAGTGTCTGCTACTTTGTCCTTCTCAGTAGTCATGAATCCAGTGGATCTCAGATACTTCTCAACTGATATTAGATAGTTGTTTGGATAATCTTCAGTTTATCCTCCGTTAGATAGCAGATTCTGAACAAGTCACTTTTCATGAATCTTACCATAGGAGGATTTTCAGATATCTCTGGACTGACCTTCATTAAGATCTCCTTAACATGCTCACGGAGCAGTTCATTTAACCTTGTAGTTCTTTGGATCTTAATGAACATCACCTGCAATTCTGTGTAAGTTCTCTGTTCGAAAAACTTTGCGGAGATCACAAATGTACCTCTATCAATGAAATTGATTACTATGTTCCAGACACCATTTGCTTTCACCCCAGCCTTCAGGTAGATAAGAGAATGTCTCAATGCAGTGAAATAAGTATGATCTTCTTGATTTGCACTTCTGATGTCTTGAATGATAACTTCCACATCAGCATTGTCGTTGACTTCTAATCCGTCTTCAACTCCGCAAAAAGTGTTGTAAGCTACCTCCCATTCCTTTCCATGCTTCTGTGCCAAATCTATCATCTTCTTCTTCCTTATTTCATTGTACATCTTAAAACTTTTCAGCTTCTCGCTTCTTTGAATTGCTTGGTGTGTCTCTTTTTCAGCTTGTCTGGCATCTCTTTCTGTTTTCTCAGCTTTCAATCTTTCCAAGGCAGCTTCTTGTTCTATTGACAGAGGATTTGCTTCATCCATATTATCATCCAAGATAGGATGTTCAATTGGGTCTGGATAATATGATTCATGCTCTTTCATTGGTTGTTGCTCATGCATGATCTCAAATCCCTCTTCAACTTGCTCTTCTTGTACAAGATCTTCAATCCAGTACTGTCTCACTGGAATAGTGGTTGTTTCAGTTGTTTCCCATTTTCCCCATCCTTTATCCCCCTTAGTTGAGGAATCCTCCATGTAGTAATCATCAGCATAGTAGGTTGAAGGACCAGGTTGTTGGTTTCTCATCATATTCCATATGGACTCCGGACCATTACCTTGATTTTCCGTGAATAGAGCAATGTCAGTGGTCATTTCGTGCACAGAAGCTATCTTTTGATCAATGTCATTCAATCTTGAGTTGGTAGTCTTCTCGATTCTGTCCAATCTCTTGTTGAGGCGAGACTCTACTCTTGACAATGTATTCATAGCATCTTTGACCCTTGCTTGACTATCCCGGATAACCGTCTTCAGATAAAGCTTCTTGACCTTGTTGAATAACATGCACTTTATTCACAAATATGTATCTTAGGTCTTTGACGTCTGCTCTTAATTCGACCAGTTCTTCCAAAGCTTCCTTCTTCAGGGAGTCCACTGCCTGCTTTGTACTCGTTATAGTGCCAGATGCACTGCTCAAAGCTCTGTAAGTTCTTCGGGAATCAGCTGCAGCCAAGTCAATCTGTGATTGTATTGAAGTTAAAGAACCATCAACTTGACTGGAGGAGACCCCTTGGGCAAAAGAAGGTCTCAGAGGGACTTTGAATAGTGGATTTCCCTCTCTATCATGAACTATCATATCTTTGAGAGTGGATTGTACTTGTATCTCTCTATATATTGGTTGTAGCAGATCATCTATATTTGGTAGGGTTTGGGTGTCACTCCTCACATTTGGCTCTGGGTGTTCACTCAACGTTTCTGTTGGTGTTTCACTCATTTTACCATTCCCACTCAGGCCATGTGTAAGTGTTTTTGTTTCACTCATTCCCATCTTGCTTTGTGTACCTGCAAAAGAAGTCACCGTAGCCATCCTTAAGGAGGTCACCTGTGGTGCAATGGGGCTTCGCAAGTCCCCGTCCTTGGTTGTACCAAGTTGCTGATCATCCTTAGATGATTTATCCTTAATAGGATCTAGAGTTTGAATCTCTAGGGGGTTAGAATCAGGCTCTATTAACAGCAGAGATCCTGAAACTTCCCTTAAAGTCTGTGAAGACATTTCCTCAGGTAACTCTTCAATTGAAATTGATTCATCGTTACCGAGTTGCCGATTTGCACCTACGTCAGACCCTGTACCCGCAGGATCCAGATATGTTCCATCTGGGGAGCTAGGTAATGACCCTTCAAATTGTGCATTTGGGTCAGAACCTTCTCTCGACGTCTGTGAAGACTCTTGGTTCATTAAAGAACCTTCAACTAGTGGTCCTAACCGTAAAATGGTCGGAGAACTAGTTGCTTCCGTCAATTCTTCCTTACTTGATTGGGGTAGGGGTTCAGATATAGCTTTGGTAAGAGTTGCCCAATCAGCATCAGAAAAATCAGTAAAGGGCTCTTTGGATGATTGAAATGAAGTATCAACAGTTGCCTCGGTTTCTATTCTTCTCCTTTTAGAGGAAGGTAGAACTGCTGTTGAAGGGCGTATCTCCTTATGTGGTGCTGCTAAGGCACTATCTCCCTCTACACTCACAGTTGTTTGAATGATAGGTATAGTAGGGGTAGGAGCTTCAGTTATTGTTTCATTTGGCTCATGCAAAGGCTATGTGACCGTGGTTAAAGGTTGTTGGTTTTTAACCTCCTGGTCAGGAATGGCTACTGAGGGCTCTGGATCAATATCCACTACACCATAGATTGCATATTGCAACAACACAAATATATTGCCTTAAGGCCTATAATTTTTGCATTTGACTTAATTGCAACGAATATCCAAAATTTCACCGTTGCATCCGCCCCTGTTGCAATAGAGCCATTTAGCAACGATTTTAGCTCCATATAGCAACGTTAAAAATCATTGCAATACAGGCATGTAGCAACGTTTTATGGTCTTCAGCAACATTTAAAAATCATTGCAGTAGCAAATGGTTGGCAAACAAGTCACTTTAAGGCAACAAATATTAGTCCAATTGCAATGAATTTATTAGACAAATTGCAACCGTTTAAGCCCTTATTGCAAAAAATTTATAGCAGTTTTAACATTATTTGCAACATCTTTTTGGCACAATTGCAACAAAATTTAAAAATAAAATTGTGTGGTTCCATTTGAATATTAAACTAGCTAGGCATAAAAGCCACAAATCCAAGCAACACCAAACATCAATGTCATTTCATTAAAACTACTAATGCCAATAATTTAAAAGTAGCACCAACATCGTCATAGAAACCATCCAAAAGGTAAATCAAGACAAAACGACAAAGTCTTGTCGCATAAACTTAATTAGTTAACAAAACAACCAAGTAACATATACTTCAAAAAAACTTAAATAAACTCCACAACCCATGGTTTATACACATTACTTAGGTACTAAGACTCCACAACCCTTGAACTTCTGACCCCCACCCTGAAAACGCAGCACACCAGATGACCACGGATCCCATCTAACAACACAAAACAAACCAGCAAAAGTACGAAAATCATTGTTCGGCCAAGCTAAAGGTTGACTTGATCTTCTGAACTGATCAATGTGTTAAAGACCTTATTTAATGCAACTCTGCATCCGGTGAAATCATTGATTGTAGTTTGCTGTCTTCCATTTTTCTGAACGTGTGTGACATCCTGCACCTCAAAATGTCGAATAGAAATGACCATTCATGTCAAAAATTATGACTTTGACAATAGTGCTTAACAAGACAATCAGAAACACAGATATGAACCTATTAATAATATAGAATCATGCGTGGATATACCTTATACACTATCTTTTGTAGATAGTAAAATTTTGAATAAGAATTTAGGCCATTTTTATTGTTTAAAAATAGAGCCCAAATGTTAGAATGCATCATAAGAAATCAATTTACTGTATATCTTAAAAATCGTGTTTAAAATGTAACTAAAATGGTGAGATATAATTAGCAAACTTACATCTTTATCTGTATGAGCATCTCTAACAAAGTTGGAGTAGTACTCGATAGACTTTGACACAGAGTCACTATTAAGAAGTTTCAGTATCCTTCTAAAAGTGTTTGGAAGTGATTCTTTTGCAGTTTCTATGAGTTCCAACTTTACGTTCGTTCCCTGTTAAATAAGAAAAAGAAAACACTTAAAACTTGTCCACTTATCAACAATTGCTCCAATTTTGACCAAGTCTGTAGCATGCAGATCATTTAGCTGTAACTGATGAATCGATATCGGACTCAACCCTCTTTTGATATGTTTCACAATCTTAACTCCATGTTTATCAACTCTTGTTAAGTAAACAATAAGAGTCGATAAAACCACGGATACTAGAGGTGCAATGGCTGGTAACCAGAAGAGTTTCTTGTTTCTTCTCCCCTGAATTATATAACAAATTTATTTATGAAATTTTTGAATTTTGAAACACCGTGGTAAAAGTATAAGAAAATTCTGATTCTGCTTACGTACCACAATCCTCTTAAGTAGTAGGAAACACAAAAAGGAGCATCCAAGGACAAAGTTATAAGGACTCAACTGTCAATAAAATGACAAAAATGTCAATCATTCATGCCAATAAGCCTACTCGAAAAAGGTAAGTTAAATAACAGGAGATTCATAAAACAAATAAATAAGTTTATATAAATAACAAAAAGTTGAATGCTACAACTTCCGGTCATTTGAAGTTGATAACTTGAAACACATGTGTAGAACCAAATAGGTGGTGGCTGGTGAGGAGGACATCTACCACATGATATTATTTGGAGTTGCACATAATACTTTCATGTCTACAAAATAGTCTGATCATCATAGAATTTTTCTCACCTTTTCATAATCCCATATGTTCAGACAACCATCCTCTGCAGAGCTTCCAAAAACAGATGACTTGTCTGGGCACCACTGAACATTAATCAAGCATTTCAGTCAACTATTATTTATGTTAGTTAATATTTAAAAACAACATTTCCAAACCTTAGAAATGTAGATAAAATTTGAAGTATAGAATGAATAAGTTTACCACCTGAACACAGAGAACTGCTGCTTTGTGATCTTCAAACTTATGAACAGGAGAACCCAAATTACGGCGATCAAACATGCAAACAGAATGATCTGCAGACCTAAAATAATTCACAGAACAAAAAAAACACCTAAATCTTGCATAAACATGTGCAAGGGACAGTGACAATCACTGGCAACGCAGATCACTGCCATAAGCCCATAAGAAAAACACATCAATTTCAAAAGAAAAATCAAGAGGGAACAGAATATCTAGATAAGACAAGATTATACCCAGTTAAAATGAGGTATATATCAAGAGGATTCCAATCAACACAGTGAACATCAACATTGTGGGCCTTTTCAACCTATTCACCAAAAGCAGAGCATTGCCACTAAAATTAGGAAAAATCAACAGAAAAAATAAAATCTGCAAGTGCATACAGTTTACAACAATAACAACATGTGATAGAAAATCTACTAGAAAACCCAACCTGCATACAATATCTTATCACATATAAATCTATACTGAGCTAGAATGTATATAGATCATTTAGCTTTATGTAGATGCAAACTTTCCGGTGCTTATGAATTAATCTGAATTAAGTTGGCAGGAGGTGAAGAAGATAAACCTCAGCAGGCCAAATGCAGCTTGAAAGATTCCAGTATAAAGGGTTACATTAAATACAAGATTCCTATAAGCAACTGGATTGGCCTCTAAGATTCCAGTATATAGATCATGTCTACACATCACATATTGACAATTTAGTGAAGAGAAAGACATATTGCTACTCATTACAAACAGCAGACGAAGTTGACAAAAAATATTACGAATGATATAGTATGATACAAGTGTTCCATGTAAGTATCTTTTTTTCTTTTATACATGCAAGAATTCTAGTTTTCAAAACTTAAAAATTCATTCAAATTACCTTTTAAACACAAAGAATGCTCATCCTGAATTAACTAAAGCTTTGAAGAAAAAGAATCTTATTTCTGCATGCTAATTAATGTCAAGATAATAAAACTAGAGATAGTTCACATGCCTTGCCTGCTAGCACATCAGGATCACCAGTCAGTTTTACAGCTTCAATATAGACTACATAGTCATCTGACTTGATCTTTAAAAGATCCTCCAGTTCACCATCCTTGTGCCACTGGCCATACTTGCGCGTGCTCTGAATAACTTCCGTAACGATGTAACCATTTGAGCACGTATACAACCCTAAGAATGTATAATCAATCTAGTTATCTTTAAAAAACACACAAGTCTTAAATGATGAAGTGACTGGGATTGGAAGCAAAAGTAGTATGACACAAGAATGAGTTCATAGATTTTAGAACACAAACACTTCAAATGAATGTTATCCCACACTCTACCAGTTAGAGGATCAGACGATGTTGGAACATCAATGCGACCAGATAGGCTAGGTTGCTCATTTCGGGCTTGACAACGGATAACTGACCAGAATTTATCTAGATCTTCCTTCTGTTACATGTGTATTGCTTCAGTTAAAGAATTACCAGTAATTCATTATTTAACTGAAAAATTTTATGCAATAAAAACCTGTCCCAACTCGTCATGGCGCAGCGTTGCAATCCTATACAAGGATAGAAGATTTCTTAAACCAAATCAGCAATGACTAGTCTAAATTAAAAGATGTACACTTTAATATATGCAAACAATCTTATTATGAGAAACACAAAGCATGAAGTTGTAGATGATTCAAAAAGTTTTCTGAAATGCTAAGACTTGTAGCAAATGAAGACGTAAGGAGTTCAGAAACAATTAAAATGTGGTTGCTAGTTCAGAACCAGCCCCTGACCTGAAGACATTTTAACATTTTAGCACTAGTAAAGGACTGATTTTACAAACAGACCATGAACGAAAGTTGTAGGTCTCGAAAATATCTTTCTAAATTGATAAGGCTCAAAATTTTCAGATTTGTTTTCAATTTACTACGAGGTTTTGAACAGGGCTGACTCTTACGAAACAAAACAGAATTTTCAGAGAATCAAAGAGCCAAGAATACTCTACATACAAGCATTACATACATAGTAAATTGGATAAACCCACACAACTAATTAATATGCTAATAAAAAGGACTAAATGATTTGGATGATTCTCAATAATCAAATAGTTAAGTGCTAATGAAATCAAAATAATTTCACTGCATACATACATACCTATTTCAATATCTTTCACGAATATACATACATATCCCTATATCTATACCCATAAACACAAAACTAACACCAAACGCAAACAAAACTCCTAATTAAACAATTAAAACTGAAAACCCCTAATTTGAAACCCCTAATTTTAAATATCGACTTAAACAAAATCACAATGTAACCGTAATTAACAAAATAAACCTAATTGATACATCTAAAATCGATTTTAAAAAAGCACATATTAACAAGAAAACCCCTAATTCATACATCTAAAATCGATTTTAAAATCGATTTGGGGAAATAAAATACCTTTTTTGAGCTCGAGTGTTCTTTGATCTTGAATCTTCAAGCATGAGTGTTCGAGCTTAAGTGTTCTTCGAGCTTCAATCTTTTCTCTGTCGTCTTCTCTAGCTGGCTTGTCACTATGTCTGTGTGTGTTATGTCGTGTGTGTTGTGTTTTTTTAGTCAAATGTTGTGTTAGAAAGCCCGAGAAAAAGAAATTGGAAACCCGCTTCTTTCTTTAGCACAGCCCGCTTATTTTTTTAGCCAGCCCGCCAAAACTTTACCCCAAAATTTTGAAGTTATTGTAACGTTTATTTATATTCATTGCAATATAATTTAATTTTTGTATAACTGAAATCCAGTTGTAACGATTTTAAAAAGCATTGCAATACTTGTAAACTTGTCAAAACTTCTCATTAAATAGCAACAATTTTAAAGCAATTTTTTCAGTGAGAGTTGCAATAGCCAATCTATGGTGTAGTGATCCATTGGTTCCGGTTGAGGAGCAATTACAGGTTGAGGAATATTACCTTGATTTACTTGTTCCCCTGGGGGTAGAAGTGGTAGGGGTACCGTTCTAAGATAGTCTGTGAGAACAGTAGGCACCCCTGAAAGATGATTCTTCTTTATTAGAGTTGTTATGGCATTGCTCTTCATCTTCATGTAGTCCATTATCTCCTCATCCGCAAAGATGTCTCTTTCTTCATCTGTTAACATATCATTGAGAATTAACTGTAGGAACCTTGGATAAAAACAAAGCACATCATCTATGCATGTTCTTTCTTCCAGTGGTCCCATGCACAGAATGATCTGTTCAATCACAAGTCTTCCTATGTCAATATGCCTATGGTTAACAATAGCAAACCCTAGCTTCTGAAGAAACAGAGGAATACCATGCAGATTTGTAAGCTTAGCAGTAAAAACATGGATTAGAGTGTGAAAGAAGAAATTCCATGGCTTAGTTAGGTAATGCTTCAGAAACTCTCCCACAAAGAAGTTACGTTGTTGACTTCTAATGAGAGTGAAGAAAGCATGTATTTCTTCAGTGGTGGGATCCGGAACAAGATTTTATGTTGGAAAATGTAAAATTCTATTCAAGTCATGTTCTGTCACCCTTATTGTTCGGCCCCCTGGCAAAACAAAACTGAAGGACAAGATGTTGTTCTCAGATGTGTTAGTGGTTGTAGTGTACAGTGCAGTCAATTGATCAATACAAAGGACCGCAGGAGTACTTAAAGCATATGCCACTAATGAGCGTATGTTCAAAAATTGTGCCCATGCACGAAACTGGAGGTTCGCAATGGATTGCACATTTTGAAACGAGACATGGTTTGTTTTGGTAATCACAAATTCTCCGGCCATTATATTTTCAAAAATTCCAGAAAATTAGAATTAAAACTAAAACTACCTTAATTAATTATTCCTAATTAATTAACTTTTAAAATAACCCTTTTTCTTAATTTAAAATTCAAACCAAAAAAAAATTCCTAAATTAAGAACCCTAATTTGTAAATTGATAACTTTCGAATTAGCTTCAAACTTAAGAAAATGATTGTTTAAACAATACAATCTCAAGCAAGTTCTGTATTATCAAATTACTAAGGTCCAGAAGTCACTATCAATGGTTTTCTCTTAAAACCGATTAAAAATTCAAAAGAACACCAATATACAGCAATTTCACGGTTGAAATGAAATGACTGTGGTAAAAATGGATTCTTTAAAGTGAATATCAGTGAAAAGATCAAGAAACTATCGAGTTTTTCTTGTTCTTGGCCGTGTGTATTTTGTAAGTATATGTAAAAGTCCTTAGATCTGAGAATAATGAAAAAAAACGTCTAAGGAGCTGTTATATACTCTTTAAAATGCAGGGGTATTTTTGTAATTTCACCTTCGATAGTTTTTAAAATTGTACTATCGATAGTTTTTCTGAGGGGCATAAAAGTCTAATCACACTTCGATAGTTTTTTGAAAAACTATCGAAGTTGATAAAATAGGAATTTAAATAGACTTCTATGGAAAACTATCGAAGGTTTTTAACTTTCAAAACCAAAAACTATCGAGAATTTGTACTGTATGAAATCAATCAAGAATTTTAAATATTAAAGACCTAAATTCTTCCGATAGATTTCATTTCCTTTCTCAAAAACCATCAAGATATTTGTTCGATAGTTTTTCTTTTCTTTAACAAAAACCATTGAAATATTCTTTCGATACTTTTTGTTTAATACTTATAAAAACCATCGAAATATCATTTTCGATAGTTTTTGCTACAAAGTTCATTTTTCAAACCTGTTCTTGTTTAAAAATTGAACCTTTCTTTTTCTGTTTTCTGTTAAACTTAGAATCTGTTTTAAATCAACAATTTCACCAAAAATTCAAAGCCAACAGCAAACTCACAATTTTCTTAGAATAAAATCGACTAAATACCATTAACTGATATAAACCAATTAAAATCCAATAAATTTCATAATTCGAATTAAATAAATGCTTAAATATTTAGAACAAATAATAACACTTAAATAATTTCATAATTATTAACTATTTAAATGTCAGAAGATATATCATCCATAAATATGACATAAAATTAGTACAATAATTCTAACTTATGAGAATTGTGTTAGTATTAGTGCTCTAGAGACAATACTTTTATGTTTTAAAGAAAACATTTTATTATTATAAATTATGTTTTATTGATTATTGTTATTATTTTATTATGTCTTTATTTAGTGCGTTATAAATGTTAGCATAATAAATGTCCTTGGAATTATGATACGTATTCGATATCTTTAAGTATGTGACTTAAAAATGAGATTATATGAATAGTATCTTTATTCCTAAATATCCCTAGCCGAGTGTTATTATTTAAGGACAATAATAATGCACAGAGACTAGTATGTTTGTTGACTGATGACCACATCTCATTGGTCATAGGTATTGTGATACTAAAGTCAAAACATAGGTGCATGTAAGAGTACATGACACTGGATTGACCCACCGTGAGATTACACATGTTAATAGTGTCATAAATAATTCTCACTGTGATAATGGTGTAATGATCCTTAGACCTGAAATCATTATATTTTTATACGAGAATTAATATACTTTGATTACATTAAAAGTTACCTTTGACCGGGTGATGATAAAAGTGGACATTGAGTATATTATGAATCGTATGAGAAATATGAATGATCTAGATGGGATTTAACCCTCCTAATTTTAGGAGCGATATTATTGGCCTCTTGTTTGAGTGAGACTAAGAAATGCACAACCGTGCTCAAATGTTGATTTGATTTATTAGTCTACTCATCGATCAAGAAAACTAAGATTAAATTACGAAGAGGATGACACTTTACATGCCTCGAGTTTAATCTATAATATTAAGGTTAAAGGGATTATATTACATGGAACATTATTCACGAAAGGCTTAATCGAATCACCGATTTAATTATTATTACTTGGGTGACAATGATGTATTACTAGATGCCGCTCATTGTTTACAATTTTAATTAGTTATTAAAATTGTTACCAACGTAATAATAACCTACAGGTCACACACAAAGAACGCTTGAAGGACAAATAATTTAAATTATGAATTTAAATTTAAATAAGTAATTTATTCTATTTATAATATTAATTAAGTATGACTTGATTAATTATTTAAATAGAAAATGGAATTACTTAAACTAATTCTGAAATTAGTTATTAATTAATTAAGTGCGACTTAATTAAATAATAAATTGGAATTTCGGATTAGTATTTTATTATAATTGGATTATAATTAGAAAACTTATTTTCCTCTCTATATAAACTCTCAAAGAGGGCTGATTTTAATGTGGAAAAACGTTTTTATATTAAAACCCTAGCCACTTATGAGAGCAAGAAAAGAGAGAGAGAAGCAGTTTTCGGGTGCTAGTACACATCAATCCTTAAAGAAAAGCGTTCGTGTGGATACTGTAGAGCGTAGATCGCGAGAGCGGGATACGTGGTGATTGAACAAGCTTTGGATCTCCATTAATCTTCCATTAATGAACTGTTAAAGCTTCTTAAGGTATTTGTTCTTAATCTCCGAATTAAATCTTTTGTTTTCGCATGGATCCTGCGGAGGGGTTTCGAATTTTGATTTATTTTTACGTTTTCCGTTGCGTTTATGTGCTCGAAACCCTTCAATGGCATCAGAGCTACTTGCGAAAATGTTTTAATTCGGTTATATGTTTAAAGTTTTGATGTATATACAAGCATGTTTGCGATTATCATGATTGATGTGTTGTTTTGATGATAACATTGAAGTATATGCATAAAATTTACATTAATGATGATTGGGATGATCATATGATGATCATATAATCTGTATGTATACTGATATATGATGTAAATATAGATAGTGCACACAATAACACAAAAGTGTGCACATAATAAGATGAGTTTGTTAGATTGATGAGCTGGATTTAGCTAGAGTTAGTTAGAGTTCATAGATACAGAATCTGTATGTACATAGAGAAGAATCTCTATATAAACACCTCACTGTAAACACAATCATTCATTCAGTCTTTCTATACATTTCTAAACTGCTTTCTTCATTACTTTACATCACTAATCTCCAGTTATGGAGTTGACATGGTATCAGAGCGAGAAGCTCTTTCCGCTGCATACATAGTCTTTCTTTCATTGCAATTTGTAATCTCTCTCTGCAAATTTCATAGAGATTGCTTGATTTCATCATCTCTACAATTTAAGTGTATCTCATATGGCATCATCTCCATCATACTTGAATTTAGCAACTGGCGCATCAATGTCGACTGTAATTGATGCAAATCATCCGCTTTATCTCCATCTGTCTGATCATCCAGGTTTAATACTACTTACTATTACTTTGAATGAGCAAAACTATAATCAATGGTTTCGATCGATGAAAATTGTGTTATCTTCAAAGTTGAAATTAGGTTTTGTTGACGGTTCTTATGTTAAACCTGATAACAATGCTAATCTGCTACTGTATTGGAATCATTGCAATGATATTGTGATTTCTTGGATTCTTAATACTGTTTCTCCTGAGATTCGTCAAAGTGTACTCTATATGACTGTTGCGAAGGACATTTGGGATGATTTTTATATACGATTTGCCCAGACAAATGTTCCTAAGCTGTTTAATCTATGTAAGGAGATTGCCTTTCTAAATCAGGGTAACTTGTCAATTTCTGCCTATTTTACCAAATTTAGAGCACTTAATGATGAATTGGATGCACTAGCTGCAGTGCCTTACTGTGATTGTGGTAAATGTTCTTGTGCTGTTAATACTAAACTAGAGAATTTTAGTAAAAGCACAAAATTGTCACAGTTTCTTATGGGATTAGGTGAACAGTATACAACTATTAGAGGTCATATTTTGTTAATGAATCCCATCCCAACGCTGAGTGCTGCTTATAGTCTTCTAATGCAAGAAGAAAATCAGAGAGAACTTGGTGTTAATGTTCCTGCTACAGACTCAATTGCTTTATCAGTTAAGGGTTCAGAAACTTCAAATGGGAATTCTGGTTCATATTGTTCTACTAAGTTTGGCAGACAGTATACTGGTGGCAAAAAGTCTGTTACAGATAGTTCTGTTATATGTGATGTCTGTCATTTAACTGGACACACTCGAGAGAAGTGTTTCTGTTTTCATGGTTATCCCTCTTGGCATCGTCTCTATGGCAAACCTAAACCAAGACCAAAATCTCAAGTTAAATCTGCACATGCCTATAATGTCATGACTGGAATTACTGACACAGATGCTACAGTCAATACATTTGATCAGAATGGTACAGATGCTACCCCTGCTATCCCTACTGCAGGTTTCACTAATGCTCAGTGTCAACAGTTAATGTCTATGATACAGAGTGGTTTTAAAGAATTATCCACTGGATCATCAACTGCTGCATCCTCATCTGGTACTTCTGGATTTCCTTTTCAGTGGAACTCTACTCATATGGCTAATAATGCTTCTTCTTCCACTCAGATGTCTGGTAATTCTCTGCACTTTGTGTGTCATACAAATACTAAATCAGTTTTAGGTGCAGACATGTGGATTTTAGATTCGGGTGCAACTGACCATATTACACCTCATTTTCATTTATTAACAAATGTGCACAAGCTACATTCTGTGTTGCATTTACCCAATGGTCAAAACTCAACTGTTACACATGTTGGTACTGTTTATTTACATGCTAACATTGTCCTAACAGATGTCCTATATGTGCCAAGCTTTAATTACAATCTTCTTTCTATTCCCAATCTTACTTCCACAAATTCTTGTAATGTCTTCTTTACTAAAGATGCTTGCTATATTCAGGACCTTGTCTTGAAGAGGACCACAAAGATTGGTGAACTTCAAGATGGACTCTATCGTCTTCATCATCCCATGTCCAGTCCTGAACAGTTACCAACTATTCCTCATAATGAGTCTGCTTGTAATAATGTTTCTAAATTTGTAGTTTTTTCGAATCTGTGGCATGCTCATTTAGGGCATCCATCTGTTTCTTCAATGAAATATCTTCCTAATTCAATGTATAATAACTCAGTTACATTCAATGAATGTGATACTTGTCATTTAGCCAAGCAAAATCGTTTGAAATTTTTTGATAGTACCACTACCAGTACTATACTATTTGATCTTATACATGTTGATGTTTGGGGTCCCTACAAGTATAAAACTCATGGTAATTGTAGCTATTTCCTAACTATTGTTGAGGACTTGTCTAAATCTACATGGGTTTTTCTGTTTTCTGATAAAACTCAAGTACCTAATCTTCTTCAAAATTTCATCACTTATGTTCATACTCAATTCACATGTCATGTTAAAAAGCTTCGTTCTGATAATGGTTCAGAATTTTTGAGTCTAGCATTTCAATCTTATCTAGCTACTCGTGGCATTATTCAGCAAAAGAGCTGCACTTATACTCCACAACAAAATGGCGTTGTGGAGCGAAAGCACAAAACTCTTCTAAATACAGCTCGAGCATTACGCCTTCAAGCCTCCCTTCCTATTTCGTTTTGGGGTGACTGTATTCTTACAGCCACATATCTCTTAAACAGAACTCCTGTCCAAAGTCTCCACGGTGTATCCCCTTTTCAGTTACTTTTCTCACAGACTCCATGTTATACTCACTTGCGAGTTTTTGGCACTCTCTGTTATGCTACTAATGTGTTACCTCACAAAGACAAATTTGGTCCACGTGCTACTAAGTGTTTATTTCTAGGCTATCCATTTTCTCAAAAAGCCTACAAAGTAATGGATCTTGATACACGTAAAGTCTTTGTGTCACGAGATGTCATTTTTCATGAAAATGTCTTTCCTTTTAAACATATAGATTCTCCTCCTTCATCACCTCATTTATTCAATTCACACATCACTGTTCCTGAGGATCCTTTTTATGAATCAAGTTCTGAGTCTATATCAACTAGTCATTCTCCTATATCACCATCTGTTCCACAGTCTCATATATCACCATCTGTTCAAAATTCTCCTATATTACCATCTGTATCTGAAGAAACTAGTTTTATCTCTCCTATCACAACTGTCACAACTGTGCCTAATTTAAATCAACGACACAGTACTAGAGTTAAAACTGTGCCTGCAAAATTTCAGGACTTTGTAGGTCTTCCAACTACTTTAAATCCATCAAGTAATACAGTATTTTCTCCTACATATCACTCTTTTGTTGCAAATATCACTCATGTTCCCGAGCCTACTTCATATAAAATTGCACGCCAACATTCTGTTTGGTGTGAGGCAATGGCATGTGAACTAGCTGCACTGGAAGCAAACAAAACTTGGAAAATTGTTCCACTTCCTATTGGTAAGAAGGTTGTAAGCTGTAAATGGCTATATAAAGTGAAATTCAACTCAGACGGCACTGTGGAACGCTATAAAGCTCGATTGGTGGCCCGAGGTTTTACCCAAACTGAGGGTTTGGACTACTTTGACACTTTTGCACCAGTTGCCAAGATGGCAATAGTGCGTGTCTTGCTGTCTCTTACAGCTGTTAGTAACTGGTCAGTTACTCAAATGGACGTTACAAATGCGTTTCTGTATGGTGAGTTACAAGAAGAGGTGTACATGTCCATTCCACAAGGATATACTTTACCTGCTGAGTTTGCCAACTACTCTTCTACAGTACCACTGGTTTGCAAGTTAATAAAATCTCTTTATGGTCTCAAACAATCTCCTCGAAAGTGGTTTATTAAGTTTAAATCAGTGCTCATTCCCTATGGTTTTAAACAGGCCAGCTCCGATCACAGTTTGTTTATTCTTGCCACTCCTGCTAGTTTTTTTGGCTATACTTGTCTACGTTGATGACATCCTAGTTGTTGGAAATGTTCAGGCTACTATACAGCATCTTAAAGCGCATCTTGCCAGTCATTTCAAGATTAAAGATTTAGGACCAGTTAAATACTTTTTAGGGATTGAGGCTGCTCGTTCAGACAAGGTATCTACCTCAATCAAAGGAAATATACTTGGGACATTATTAAGGATGTCGGCTTTGAAAGTGCTAGCATTGCTACAGTTCCAATGGAACAGAATCATACACTGCTAAGTAACACCACATCCCCATTTTTGTTCAATCCTGCCCCGTACCGTCGGCTAGTTGGACAGTTGATTTACTTGACAATCACACGCCCTGATCTCTCTTATGTTGTTCATGTTCTATCTCAGTTTCTTTCATCTCCTCGCCAATGTCATTTGGATGCTGCATTTCGGGTGGTTCTTTATCTTAAGCATACATTTGGCCAAGGACTTTTACTGTCCTCTACTAGTTCCTTGAAGCTGTGTGCATATGCTGATGCAGATTGGGGTGGGTGTCCCCTTACTCGACAGTCACTTACAGGATATTGTGTTACTTTTGGCTCGTCGTTGCTTTCTTGGAAATCTAAGAAACAACACACTGTTTCGCGATCGTCCGCTAAGGCTGAATACCGTGCGTTAGCAGATGTCTTCTGTGAAATTACATGGCTTTTGAGTTTGTTTCAATAACTTGGGGTTTCTTCTCTCAAGCCAGTGTCTCTCTTTTGTGATAACCGTTCGGCCATGTACATTGCTGTCTTTCATGAACGAACTAAGCACATTGAGATTGATTGTCATCTAGTTCGTGAAAAACTTCAAAAAGGCTTCATTACTACTGCATATATTGCTTCAAAGGAGCAACCAGCGGACTTGTTTACAAAAGCTATTTCCTCTCATTCCATGGTGTATTTGTTGTCCAAGTTTGGAGTGCTCAACTTGTATTCACCTCCAACCTTGAGGGGGGATGATGTAAATATAGATAGTGCACACAATAACACAAAAGTGTGCACACAATAAGATGAGTTTGTTAGATTGATGAGCTGGATTTAGCTGGAGTTAGTTAGAGTTCATAGATACAGAATATGTATGTACATAGAGAAGAATCTCTATATAAACACCTCACTGTAAACACAATCATTCATTTAGTCTTTCTATACATTTCTAAACTGCTTTCTTCATTACTTTACATCACTAATCTCCAGTTATGGAGTTGACAATATATACATGATATATGTTTGTTCTTGTTATGAGAATCGTATTCGATACGATTTCTGAACACGCTGCGCAGATTTAGTGAAATTTGTATACTGTGTCCGATTTTCGTCGAAAATACCGTGTCGGAAAGGGAAACAGGCGTCTGAACAAAACTGACATAGTCACTCGTTCGTCTGTAAGGCGTTTGACGTCGTTTACTGTCTATAAACAGCGATTTAATGTTTTTAGAATCCTGATTTTGATTTTCTGATTTACACTTTATTTGATTTCTATGATTGGATCATGAGAAATATGATATGGTATGAAATGTTAATGCAATATGAGATGTTCTTAATTGTTATATGAGCATGGTGATTGGTTATGGCCTAAAGACCCATAAGATAGTGGTTTTGTTTTAATGGTTTGGTTTCTAAATACGATTTGCATGTCGTTATTTCTTGTAATGTTTAAATCTCGAATGTAACTCGAGTTCTACTTGTAAGTTCAGTAGGATAGGTTGTTTTATTTATGTAATATATATGAAGACATCCAAGATGGAGAACCAAGGAAGCATTACAAGGAGGCAAGCAAGGAGGCAAGTTAAAGCTTGAAGACTTGTAACATTGTATTGTATTTTGTTACCACCATAGATTGACCTTGATTTTTCCATTAGCTTGGAAAGATCACTTAGGTGGGGCCATAACCAAACACGTTTACTTTATGCACTTTACATATATGATGCATGTGATGATTATATGTATGCGTAGTTATAATGATGCATGCTTTAATTAGATTAAACATGTATGTATTAGATACGTCACTCATGCCATGTTTGCTAAACAAGATAAAATCTGTAACGATTCAAGATTTTAAAATTGAACAAAAACGAACATGAGATTCCTGTGTTTATGAAACACGAAAATAAGTATGAATTTAAAATTTTGATATGGGGCGATTTTGACAAAAATACAAGCAGCGCTTGTAAGAAAGGCGGGTTTTAAGTGAGACCACTGTGACTCCTCCGACGGACTAGAAATCAAACTATTTATGAATTTTGATTTGAAGTACTTAGTTCAAGGAAAAATTGGGAATCTCTTGATGATGGGATCATGGTCGTTTTAATAATAACAAATCCTTAAAGTTAAAATATTAACTCAATTAGATGTCTTCCAATGGGCAACACTCGTCAAGACCTAGATCGAGAAAGAGTGGGTTCGCCAAAGCGAAGCACTCCAATCTATCGTGGTAAGACGCGATGAAGTAAATGTGATACTTAACTGTTAGACCATTGGTTTAGACTTAACTAAGTTACCACAATAGGATTGTGAACTTAGAGGCATGGAGCTTGGTATGATTTATTAGATAAATGTGAACAAATGTTGTTCTACCAAACTTTTCAAGAGTTATATATGATATAATTGACAATAGTTGTCTACCTAAATAAATCATGTTTTGGGAGTAAAGCCAAAGCTGACCTTAAGCATGACGAAATATGGATCTTGGCTCACTAGAAAGATTTAAGAGAAATACTTTCCGAATTAATAGTTAGGGCTATTTATTTGATAAAAATAGTGGGAGGTATATAATGATATACCATAATCACTTAAACATAATAATTAATAAATTTGCAACCTAGATTAATTTTATGCACTTTAATATTGTAGCTATCAAATGACAAATAACACAAACAACTTCTCTATGCGATCAGTCCTTGAGAAGGACAAGCTGACAGGAACAAATTTCCTCGACTGATATAGGAGCTTGAGGATCGTCCTCAGGCACCACGATGTTAGTCAAATTCTTCCCTTACCTTTTAGCTGAGAATGTAACATGTGCCGAACATAATGCTTATTGGAAGCAAATTGATGATTCGACTGATGATGCTTCATGTCTCATGCTTGCAACTATGAGTGTTGAGCTTAACAATATGAGCATATGGATTCTTATGAGATATTTGAGCACCTTAAAAGATGTTTGAGGAAAAGGCTCGTCAAAAGGGATTTGACAATAGCAAGACACCATACACCTACAAGTAGGGAAAGTGAGATTCGGTTGGTCCAGATGTTCTAAAGATGATAGGGTATAATGAGTACCTCGATTATTATTTTTTGGGTTTCAAGATTGGTCTAGAGACTCGGAATGATTTGATCATACAAATCTTTGAACAATAACTATTCTCAATTAGTTAGTGAACAACGAAATAAATGAGATAGACATAACACCCATTAAGTTGTGAAGCACGTTGAGAACTGCTGTAAGCAACATGATAAATGCATGGACTACTCCCATAATGATGGTGAATGTAGGAATGTTTTGGGAAAGGAAAATGGAATGGAAAGAAGAAGATTTGATCTAATTCTATAGCCATATTAAACTCCAATCCCAAAGAGGTTTTGTCGCCTAAAGGAGGTGTTGCTAATTAAAAAAGACGATTGTCGCTTCTGTGGAAAACCGAGAGATTGGAAGTTAAACTGTCATGCTTATTTGGAAGATCTAAGAAGAAGACCGGCGAGGGTCAAGCTTCAGGTTTCGGGTTAGAATTGGAGCAAAAGTTGTTGCTCTAGTTGAAGTAACTCGTTACTTAATTTTGCCTGTAAGGCTAAGTTTATAACTTGATAATTGTAACTACGTGCCTCTAAGAGTAGAGACATTATATTGGTTTCTTGCATGGACAAGAAAGGTTTTTCATTTTAATTGGATATATAACAATTGTTGTTTATTACATTTCAATGAAAAGGTTAATGATGTTGCACAATTAGTTAACAATTTATATGTTCTAAAATGACTCAAATCAAACATTACCTTTGGCACTGTAATTAAGGCCATATTATAAGAAACGCATTTCCAATTTACATAATGATGGATGATTGGATAAGTTTGATTATGAATCATACGAAGAATGTGAATCTTGGTTTATTTGTCAAAAGGACAAAAACCTCTTTTACTGAAAATGGTGAAAGGGCCATCGAATGATTAGGACTTATACATGGTGATGTATGTGGTCATATACGTACGATGGCAGGAGTTAGATTTCACTACTTCATAACGCTCACTGATGATGTCAGTAGATACGGATATAGATATCTTTTGATGAACAAATCTGAATTGTTTGAAAAGTTCAAAGAATATTAAGCTGAAGTAAAAAAGGTTCAATGAAAGGAGTTTCTATGAGCTGAAATCACATTATATTGGACATAGTGCGATGGATGATGAGTCAAGTGGATCTTCCAATAAGTTTATGGGGTTATACCCTAGAGACAGGTGCATATACACTAAATCGTGTTCCTACTAAAATGGTTCAGGAGACACCATATAAGATGTGGACTGAGAAAAGTTATAGCATGTCATTTATGAAAATTAGGGGATGCAAAGCATTTGTAAAACGTTTAACCTCTGACAAGCTAGGACCAAAATCAGATAAATGTAATTTTGTGGGTTTACCAAATTAAAACAAAAGGGGTATTACTTCTTTAATCCTCCAGAGAACAAAGTGTTTGTTGCTCGGACTGCTGTATTTCTTGAGAGAGAATTTCTTTCTAAAAGAAATAGTGGGAGGAAAATAGATCTCGATGAGGATCGAGAACCACGAGATAACATTGAACCGAAGTTGGAACAAGAGCAGAATGTACAAGAAAATGTTAATGACAATACTGCTCAAGAAACACAGGTTGTTCGTAGGTCTGGTAGGATTCACCATGAGTCTGAGAGATATTATGAATTTCTCTTGACTCAGGATGATGATGTAATGCTTGTGAATAATGATAATAAGCCTATTACCTACCAAGACACTATGAAAATTCCAAGATCTAAAAGTTGGCAGGAGGCCATGAAATCTAAGATGGATTCCATGTATGAAAAACCAAGTATGGACTTTTGTTGATCCACCTAAAGGGGTAAAACCTATAAGGTGCAAGTGCGTTTTCAAGAAGAAAACTGACATGGATAGTAATACAGACCTATAAGGCACGACTGGTGGCAAAAGGTTTCAAGTAAATTCATGGTATTGACTATGATGAAACTTTCTCACCAGTGACAATGGTCAAGTCCATCAGGATTTTGCTTGCTTACTATGACTACGAAATTTGGCAAATGGATGTCAAGACTACTTTTTTAAATGGGAGCGTAGAAGAGGTTGTGTACATGACACAACCTGAAGGTTTTGTAGATCCAAGTTTTGCTAGAATGGTTTATAAGATAATTCGATCCATTTATGGATTAAAGTAAGCCTAGTGGATATGGAATATACGTTTTGATGAAACAGTCAAATAGTTTGACTCTATTCAAAATGAAGATGAACCGTGTGTTTACAAGAAGGTTAGTGGGAGCCATGTGGCATTCCTAGTATCATATGTAGATGATATATTACAAATAAGGAATGACATTCTTTCTCAACAGACTGTTAAGACTTGGTAGAGAAATAGTTTCTTGATGAAAGACTTAGGAGATGTGTCCTATATCTTAGGGATCAGGATCTATAGAGATAGATCACGAAGATTTTTCGGCTTAAGTGAGAGTACATACATTGACAATGTATTGCACCAATTAGGGAAATGTTCCCATGTCTATGAGATAGTGATCTCAAAATAAATGGTTTAAAATCATTGGATGATATGGACCACATTAGTATAGTTCTATATGCTTCGGAAATTGGTTTCATAATGTATGTGATGATATGTACTCGTCATGTTGTCTCGTATGCTTTAAGCATGACGAGCAGGTACTAGTCTAATCCAAGTGATGGTCACTTGATTGGAATCAAGAATATTCTTAAGTGCCTGAAGAGGACTAAAGACTCATTCTTGGTATATGGAGGAGATGGGAAGCTGGATGTAAAATGTTACACGGATGTTAGTTTCTAGACAAACATGACGGTTTTTGTGTCTTAGTCTAGATTTGTGTTTTGTCTAAAAAGATGTGTTGTAAGCTAGAATAGTTCACAGCAAGAACTGCAAATGATTCTACAATCGAGGATTAGTATATTGATACTAGCGAAGTAGCCAAAAAGGATGTTTTGGGAATTTACTAAGGCGATATCACCTTATTAATGAGATTAATGATCAAGGAGATATACTTATATGTAAAGTGCATACTATTGATAATATTGCAGAACCACTGACTATGGCTTTGTCACAGCAGAAGCATGTAAGTCACACTAGTTCCAAATGTATTGGATACATGGGATATTGGCTCTAGTGCAAGTGGGAGATTGTTAGTATTAGTGCTCTAGAGACAATACTTTTATTTTTTAAAGAAACCATTTTATTATTATAAATTTTGTTTTATTGATTATTGTCATTATTTTATTATGTCTTTATTTACGGCATTATAAATGTTGGCATAATAAATTTCCTTGGAATTATGATACGTATTCGATATCTTTAAGTATGTGACTTAAAAATGAGATTATATGAATAGTATCTTTATTCCTAAATATCCCTAGACGAGTGTTATTATTTAAGGACAATAATAATGCACAGAGACTAGTATGTTTGTTGACTGATGACCACATCTCATTAGTCATAAGTATTGTGATACTAAAGTCAAAACATAGGTGCATGTAAGAGTACATGACACTGGATTGACCCGCCGTGAGATTACACATGTTAATGGTGTCATAAGTAATTCTCACTGTGATAATGGTGTAATGATCCTTAGACCTGAAATCATTATATTTTTATACGAGAATTAATATACTTTGATTACATTAAAAGTTACCTTTGACCGGGTGATGATAAAAGTGGACATTGAGTATATTATGAATCGTATGAGAAATATGAATGATCTAGATGGGATTTAACCCTCCTAATTTTAGGAGCGATATTATTGGCCTCTTGTTTGAGTGAGACTAAGAAATGCACAACCGTGCTCAAATGTTGATTTGATTTATTAGTCTACTCATCGATCAAGAAAACTAAGATTAAATTATGAAGAGGATGACACATTACATGCCTCGAGTTTAATCTATAATATTAAGGTTAAAGGGATTATATTACATGAAACATTATTCACGAAAGGCTTAATCGAATCACCGATTTAATTATTATTACTTGGGTGACAATGATGTATTACTAGATGCCGCTCATTGTTTACAATTTTAATTAGTTATTAAAATTGTTACCAACGTAATAATAACCTACAGGGTCACACACAAAGAACACTTGAAGGAGAAATAATTTAAATTATGAATTTAAATTTAAATAAGTAATTTATTCTATTTATGATATTAATTAAGTATGACTTGATTAATTATTTAAATAGAAAATGGAATTACTTAAACTAATTCTGAAATTAGTTATTAATTAATTAAGTGCGGCTTAATTAAATAATAAATTGGAATTTCGGATTAGTATTTTATTATAATTGGATTATAATTAGAAAACTTATTTTCCTCTCTATATAAACTCTCAAAGAGGGCTGATTTTAATGTGGAAAAACGTTTTTATATTAAAACCCTAGCCACTTATGAGAGCAAGAAAAGAGAGAGAGAAAGAAGCAGTAATCCTTCAAGAAAAGCGTTCGTGTGGATACTGTAGAGCGTAGATCGCGAGAGCGGGATACGTGGTGATTGAACAAGCTTTGGATCTCCATTAATCTTCCATTAATGAAATGTTAAAGCTTCTTAAGGTATTTGCTCTTAATCTCCGAATTAAATCTTTTGTTTTCACATGGATTCTGCGGAGGGGTTTCGAATTTTGATTTATTTTTACCTTTTCCGTTGCGTTTATGTGCTCGAAACCCTTCAAATTGCTCCTGAAAATAAATTCAGAAGTCCTAAGGATATAGAAATTCTTAAACTCATGTATTTACTAGGACTATCTTGCAGTTACTAACTTCTAATTAAAATCAATTAGAAAGATTTAACATCCCAAGTTCACCAACCAGCTTAGAAAAAGTGGATTCATCAAGCGATTTAGTAAAGATGTCTGCAATTTGTTCCTCTGTGGGTACAAAGTGTAACTCCACAGTTCCATTCATGACATGCTCTCGGATAAAATGATACCTGATATCGATTGCTTGGTCCTCGAGTGTTGCACTGGGTTGTTGGAGATTGATATGGCACTTGTATTGTCGCAGAATATTGGAATCTTAGTCAACAAAAGCCCATAGTCACGGAGTTGGTTTCTCATCCACAAGATTTGAGCACAACAGCTACCAGCAGCTATGTATTCAGCTTCATCTGTTGATGTGGATACTAAGTGCTGCTTCTTGCTATACCAAGAAACTAACCTTCTTCCAAGAAACTGACAGCTTCCTGAAGTACTCTTCCGATCAATCTTACAACCTGCAAAATCTGAGTCTGTATATCCAATAAGATCAAATCATGTATCTTTAGGGTACCAAATTCCAAGATTTAGGGTTCCCTTAAGATATCTAAATATTCGCTTAACAACTATTAGATGAGATGCTTTGGGATCAGACTGAAACCTAGCACACAAGCATGTTGTAAACATTATATCTGGTGTACTTGCAGTGAGATATAGTAAGGAGCCTATCATACCTCTGTAGTTTGTGATGTCAACTTTCTTACCAGTTTCATCCTTATCAAGCTTAATGGCAGTTGGCATTGGAGTCTTTGCTGTAGATGAGTCTTCCATTTGATACTTATTCAGAAGATCTTTGATGTACTTGGACTGGCAAATGAATATTTCATCTTTCCTTTGATACACTTGCAGTCCAAGAAAGAATGACAATTCACCCATCATGCTCATTTCATATCGACTCTGCATTAACTTAGCAAATCTCTTGCATAGATCATCATTAGTAGAACCAAATATTATGTCATCAACATATACTTGCACTAATATCAAATCATTTTTGTGCATCTTGTAAAAGAGAGTTTTATCTACGACACCTCTAGTAAAGTTATTTTCAAGTAAAAATTCAGAGAGAGTGTCATACCATGTCCTTGGAGCTTGTTTGAGTCCATAGAGAGCTTTGAACAGAAAGTATACAAAGTCTGCCAGATTTGAATCCTCAAAGCCTGGAGGTTGTTCCACATACACTTCTTCCTCTAGCTCCCCATTCAGAAATGCACTCTTCACATCCATTTGATATACCTTGTAATTGGAATGTACTGCGAATGCCAGAAACATCCTGATAGCCTCAAGTCTTGCTACTGGTGCATAGGTTTCATCATAATCTATACCCTCTTCTTGAGAGTAACCTTTAGCAACCAGTCTGGCCTTGTTTCTCGTTACAATGCCATCTTCATCCAATTTATTTCTGAATACCCATCTTGTTCCTATAACAGATTTTCCTTTAGGCCTGGATACTAGCTTCCAAACTTTCTGCCTTTCAAACTGATTGAGTTCATCTTGCATTGCAATCACCTAATCTGGATCTTCTAGGGCATCTTCAACTTTCTTAGGTTCTGTTTCTGAAAGAAACCCGGAATAGTGGCATTCATTTTGTGATGTCCTTTTAGTTCTCACTCCTGTGTCCGGATCACCAATGATCAAGTGAAAGGGATGATCTCTACTCCATACCCTTTGTCTTGGCAGATACGATCTTGATGATTCTCCTTGTTCAAAATTTTGTTGAGTGTGACTAGATGATCCTTCTCCTGCTCCCCCTGAGTTGTTGCCGGTGTGAACTGTTGACCATGTTGTTTGACTAGTGGATGAAGTAGTTTGAGGATCTCCACCATTGTCACCACTTGGTCCAGAATCATTATCATTATCATTATCACCAGGAACAACTATAGGTTCTTCTTCATTATCAGAGAGATCTCCTGATAGATTTTCAAATATCAAGGATTCAGAGTTCTCTCCTGTTTGCAGGCTTGGCCTTTTGGTGTCATCAAATGTTACATTAAGGCTTTCCAACACCTTCTTATCTTCAATCACATAAACCCTATAAGCTTTAGATTCTAGAGAATAGCCTAGAAAAATGCCTTCATCTGCTTTGGCATCAACCTTGCCTAGATGTTCTCCATCTTTCAATACAAAGCACTTTGCACCGAACACATGAAAATACTTCAGTGTTGGTTTCTTGTTGTCCATTAACTCATACAGGGTCTTTTCATGATCTTTATTAATCAGGGTACGATTCTGAGTGTAGCAAGCTGTATTCACTGCTTCAGCCCAAAAGTAAGTGGGAAGTTTTGATTCGCTTAGCATAGTCCTTGCTGCTTCAACCAAGGTTCTGTTCTTCCTTTCCACTACTCCATTTTGTTGAGGAGTTCTTGGTGCTGAATACTGTCTTGATATTCCTTTCTCTGAGCAGAAATCATTTAGAACTGCATTCTTGAATTCAGTTCCATTGTCTGACCTGATTGTCCGCACAGGTAGCTTAGCTTCCACTTCTATCTTCTTAATGTGATCAATGATTAGTTGTGTTGCTTCATCCTTTGAATGTAAGAATAACATCCACGTGTACTTGGAGTAGTCGTCAACCATCACTAATGCATATCTTTTTCTTGATACTGACATAACATTCACTGGACCAAATAAATCCATGTGAATCAGCTGAAGAGGTTCAGAAATGCTTGTCAGTTCTTTGCTTCTATGTGATGCTTTCTTAGACTTCCCTTATTCACATGCTTCACATAGTCCCTCCTGATAGAATTCCATCAGGGGCAACCCTCTCACTAACTCTCTTTTTACCAAAGAGTTCGTAGTTTTGAAGTTCAAGTGTGAGAGCTTCTTATGCCATAACCAACTTTGTTCTGATGAAGCCTTGCTGTAGAAACATTTAACTTCTCCATCGCTGGTAGAACCTAAGTCAACTATAAACAAATTTCCTTTTCTTACTCCCAGTAGAGAAAGCTTCTCATCTTTCCTGTTTGTGATCAAGCACTTGCCTTTTCTGAAGTCTACATTGTATCCTTTGTCACAGAATTGACTGATACTTAGTAGGTTGTGCTTTAATCCTTCAACAAGAGAGATATTTTCAATGATGACATTCCCAATTTCCAGATTCCCATATCCCGTAGTGAATCCCTTGTTGTCATCTCCAAAGGTTACTATTAGGCCGGTCTTCTTAACCACATCTGTAAGCAGAGACTCTTCTCCTGTCATGTGTCTAGAACAACCACTATCCAGAATCCACACGACCTTTGCTTTATTAACCCTACCCTGCAATCACAGATTGATTAAGCAGAATTTGGTACCCAAACTTGTTTGGGTCCTGAAGGTTTAGATACTTTAATAGGAGTAACATTTAAATCAGTCTTAACCTGCTTATCTTTCATGTTAGCTGTGGCATTAACATTTTCAGTACTAGTGCTACCAGATGCATTCATTAACTTAAAATAAGCATGCATGATATTGTATGCACAAAGTAAGCAATCTTTCTTGCCACAGGGTTCATGAAGATTAGTCATGTCAGACATGTTATGCATTTCAGAAGCAACAGTAGTTTCTACTTTAACCTTTTTACATGCATGTGTAAGGTGTCCAGCAGAATTAAAAATAGTGCACAACTTCCTAGATGCAATGGGTGAGGATGTACTAACATTCTGATTAATAACACCTGATTTCCCATTCCTATTCTTTTTAGCCTTTCTAACCTTATTGCCTATCTCAGTTTTAGGTAATTCAGTTTTTACTGATTTCCTAGGCCATTCAGTTTTTATCTCTACTTCCTTCTTTAAATCCTCCTTAAGCAATTGTTGTCTTATGATTAAGTCTCCTTCATTGAAAGGTTCTGAAACAGGCTTAATAAAAACTGGACACTCAACATTCTTAAGAATGTGTGGAATATTCTCCTTGACAACTGGAGGTGCCACAGGGAACTCCACTGGCTTCTTTCTAGTTTTCTTGTTGTAGTCAAATCCTATAGCAGTTTTATTCCCTAAGGTCTGAGTATCAATGATTTCCTTAGCAATTAGGACGAAGTTCTTATATGCATTCAGTTTCAACTATAGGTCTGAAATCTGCTTCCTAAGGATAGTCTCTATCTCTCCATTACACTTGACCTTGTTCTCTAAGTACTCATTTCTCTGTTTAAGATCTTCTAAGGTGATAACTACAAGCACTAGTTCTTCATTTTTAGATTCTAGATTTTTAATCTTAAGAACTAGTTTAGCATTTTCAATTTCAGATGCTATCATGCTTGTATGCACATTAAACAATTCAACACTTAGATCTTGCACAGTTTTCTTGTACTCGGAATTAGACATGTCAATGGTTGTTAAGATAGGTACCTGAGATGATTGTGGTGATTCCTCTAAAGAGTCGGCCATTAGGGCAAGATTTACATACTCTTCCTCTTCATCCGAATCAGTATCATCCTAGCTTTTACCCTCTACAATATAAGCTTTTCCTTTCTGCTTTCCAGATATTGCTTCCAGTTGCTATTTCAGCTTTGCATTCGCTCTCTTCAAATCCTCATAAGAATCCTTCTTCTCATAGACATCTTTCTTGTCTCTTGCTTGACGAGGCTTCTGGCATTCAGTGGCAAAATGCCCTAACTCATTGCAATTGTAGCATCCTGATTTGCTTCTATCAATCATGCATGTCTTGTAGCCTCCCTTAAAGCCAGAGCCTGAAGAATACTTGTTCTTCTGAAATCTATTTGTTGAGCCCTTGAACTTGTACTTAGGGTTTCTTTTGAAACGAATGTGTCTAAACTTTGCAGCTAAGTACGCCATGGTTTTGTCTTCCATTTGCTCAAGTTCTTCAAGGGTGTAGTAATCACTTTCATCAACACCCAGATTTGCAGAATCCATTTCAGCCTCTATAATCTCTTCATTTCCAGCTCTAGGGGTTTGAACCTGAATATCAAAAGTTGTTGGTTCATTCACTACAAGTGCAACTGATCTTGCGAGTGCAGTATTTTTGTTGTCCACTGTCCCTGGTCCGTAGATTATCACTCTTTGTTCTTGCTCCATCTCATAAGTTTTAAGCTTGCCATAGATCATTTCCAATGACATCTTAGTAAAATCTATTCTTTCCCTTATGGATGAGGACTTGTGTTCTACATGATGGGGCAGTGTCATCATGAACTTCCTGTTTCTCTCTCTCAGAGCATAGGTCTTCCCTTTCATAGATAATTCATTTAATAACTTAGTATACTTCTCAAAGACCTGAGTTATACTTTCTCCAGGAAGTGACCTAAACGATTCATATTGAGATGTCAGGATGTCCAATCTATTTTCTTGCACGTCTTCAGTACCTTCCATTATAAGATTAATGGCATCCCACATTTGTTTCCCACTTACACAGTTCATAATCTGATAACTCATTTCCTTGTCTGCAGAGTCTGTCAATATCAGCATCAGACTTGTATCCAATCGAATCAGTTCCTTATCTGTATCTATGTACTCAAATGGTTCCTTTGGGGTTGAACCTTGGGAAACTCTAGTACCTTCAGGAGTTGTCAATTCGCCAACTAGTTTCATTGGTACAAACGGTCAGTTCTCTAAAATGCCAATATACAACGGATTAGATGCTTTGAGAAATAATAGCATCTTCATCTTCCACAGACCGAAATCATCTCTAGTAAAGGGGGGAACTTTGATACCAGCAGTTGTCTTTGGAGCACTCATGGTGTCTGAAAATATCAAACTATTTAAGATTCAAGAAATTCCAGTAAAATGAAAAATTTTGAAAATTAAAAAATTTGCTACAAATTTTCAAGCCTTGTTTGATTTTGGTCTCATTCACCGGATCTGATTTGTACGTCAATCAAGAAGCTCTGATACCAATTGTTAGGTCCAAATTATCGTAGAAGGGGGGGGGGGGGTTGAATACGATACTCACAAATTATTCAATTTCGTTCGTGGATAATTATTTATGTTCTAGTCCGAAATCAAATATACCAAATCAAAACACGAGTCGGGGAATATATCGTTTTATAAATATAAACCACGAAGGGTGCTACAATTCTAATCTGTAGTATTAGCTTCAATGAGTTTAGGTTACACAAAATCAATACAATGATAGAATTCTAAGCACTATTAATTTCTCTGTCAATTTCTCTGGCTCAAACTCTTTCTTCGTAAATGTTCTTGTGAAAACTCTAACTGAAGAAGACATTGTCTTCTTTCTTCAAATTGTAGACTTGAAAACTATCAAAGCATTTTAGGAATGATCCTGGCCGTTCAAATTTTCATCAACCTGACAAAGATACAAAGTTTTCACCTGCTCCTTAATTTAAAAACTATCGAAGGAACTAATTTTTCTTTCCTTCGATAGATTTTAATAAAATCTATCGAATGAAAAATCAGAGTCCTTCGATGGTTTTTCATTCAAATCTCCTTGATCAATTTCGATAGTTTTTCTTAAAAGAAAACTATCGAATGTTTTCTAATGCAATTTGATCCTTGAAGGTTGTCTCCTTTTTCATCAAGCATATTGTACTTCCAATTAAACCTAAACATACCTTGTAATATTCTTTTCACTTTCAGGATGTTTCAGATTTATGACTTAAATCAATTTCGTCCGAGACGATAAACATCTTGATCTTTTAAGTGCTGACAACTAGTGCAACTGGTCTGGTTCACAGATGACTAACTGTAACAGCCCCAAATCCGGGGTCAGGGATTTAGAGTAGTCACGATCCACTTACTTCTTGCCTTGCCTGCTTTACTCACAATAGACACAATTCATCTGCTTATGACCCCCACAATGTATATATTTCCCACACACACACACACACAGGTTAGAGTCTCAGAAACGACACAAATACCACAATTGCGGAATAAATAATCTTTATTACAATACCCAAATGTCTTTTGAATTTGCTACTGATACAACTTCTAAGTAATGGTACATTACCAACTTAGCCTTGTAATACTCACCACCCTCTCATACCATTCATATCTATACATAAGATGAATACCAAAAGCTCCAGCTTGATCTGACTGGGTCACACTACTTCCAGGATCACTGCTAGAAACTGCTCATGAGAATGCCTTGCGCTTACCACTCGCCTGAGGGATGTGCGCCGAATCCTTGGTATCCTACTTCGCTGCTATATAATATTTATAAAACAATAGCAAGAGTGAGCGATAGCTCAGCAAAGTAATAAAAGTATGGCATAATCCTGCCTTTAACTCAACCTAGAATAAAGCAGGGGTATAAGACCATAATTTGTCAAAATATCTCGATACTGAAATTATTTCCTTATCGAAATGTATTCCAAAAACAGTACCATAGTTGTATTTCAAATATCATTTTCATAATATTTCTGCAAACTTTTACTATATTAAGAACAAAGTTCTAGTATAAAAGATGAGGTTTCAAAGTAAACCAATATAACCTTTCCGAAAAATATCTGCTATGTAAGCAGAATATCAACATATAACTTAAAAGATGAAGTTATAAGGTGATTCAGTATAAACAACTCCCTTACCATAACTCATGTTATGTAAGGTATCCACAGAGTCATATGATATAAAAGATGAAGTTACGAGGAAAATTCAATATAAGGTTTCCGTAACCCAAAATCCACTTATGCATATATAATCTGAGTAAGGTTTTATCAGAGTCATAACTCATAAAATAAAAGATGAAGTTGCAAGGATTTATTGTAACTCTATTTTTGAACACTTTTCGACCCTCTGCCAACATGATCGGTAAACCTGTACTAAGGGGGCTACCCTTAGTCCCGTTCAATAAATGTTGCAGAATTATCCAAATTGGATGATGAACCAATACCGGAGTTACTACCGCGCCCGTCGTACCAACCTTACTATGATCAGTAGCAGGTTGTACAACAAAAATATGTTCTCTACATGTAGATGGAAGAATCACGACAGCCTGACATTGTCTACCGCCTTTCCGGATCTCCCGGCCCATTTGGGGCAATAAAATGGATGGGTCGGCGCAACTGGACCTCTTACACCACTCCTAGTTCAGATGAAATCCATGACTCTGAAACGTAAAGATCGTCCTCCTTTCCCCAAGTGTAATACTTGTTGATACAACTCCACTAAGTAGTTATATCTAGGTTGGAAAGGAAGATTCTCCAATATTTCCCAAGCTATTACTTGTTAATGGATATCGACTTGTTCCATAAATTTACCCCTCGATCGTTGAGGTGGTAACACAACATTTGACTTGCAGTAATTAAATTGCTCCGAGAAAATATCTATCCCCTGACAGTTTTGAGTTGAGAGTTTAAAATGAGTGGCAGTCACTTAAATCGGGTTTCCCATATTTTTGGTAATTGAACGAGTATTTAAATCCTCTTTAAAAGATAGAATTAAAGGGAAAAACAGTGTTTGGGAACCTGCCCTTGATTTTAAATAATTAATAATACAACTTAGAATATCCTTCAAAATTATTGAAGGTCGAGGATAAACTTTAAATAATACAACTCATTTTAAAACGTGTTAAAAGTATATAATAAATAATCAAATAATATTTATTAAATAAATAAACTTTAAATGAATTTTCAAAAATAATATTCATTAAATAAATAGTGATTGAATGAATATTCAAAATAATATTCATTAAATAAATAAACCTTGAATGAATATTCAAAATAATATTCATTAAATAAATATTGATTAACTGAATATTCAAAATGATATTCATTAAATAAATAAGGATTAAATGAATATTCAAAATAATATTCATTAAATAAATAATGATTAAATGAATTTTCAAAATGATATTCATTAAATAAATAAGGATTAAATGAATATTCAAAATAATATTCATTAAATAAATAATGATTAAATGAATATTCAAAATGATATTCATTAAATAAATAAGAATTAAATAAATATTCAAAATAATATTCATTGAATAACTAAGCCTTAAATGAATATTCAAAAATAATATTC
The DNA here is from genome assembly GCA_030848705.1 of Heracleum sosnowskyi. NCBI lineage: Eukaryota > Viridiplantae > Streptophyta > Magnoliopsida > Apiales > Apiaceae > Heracleum > Heracleum sosnowskyi. The sequence continues at coordinate 53,504,459 of CM061238.1, read as the reverse complement.
ATTAAATAAATAATCATCGAATAACAGTTACCCGATAGCTTTATCGGAAAAATAATCTTTAACATATACAAGAAATATAACTACTTCTGGTCTAAAGAATAAAAATCATACGCCCTTTACCTAGGGCATTTATAAAAACCTGGCTTCTAACTAATATCCCATATCTAGCTTAGAAGCCCATAATCAAATCATAAAGCAAGTATCACAATATACTTTCGAAAACAGTTATGTCTTCCATTAGCATATATAACGGAAATAGTATTCAAATAGTATTTCTCGACTGAGATAATACTTAAATAACATTCCTTGAAAGATATAGTAAGCAAATATCATTCCTAGAATGATATCATACTGAAATAACAATCCTCAAAATGCATAGTATTCTGCCGATGGAATCCCTCCGGGTTTCCACGACTATCTACATATCTCAAAATACCGACTCCCGATTTAGAGTCGAAAACAATGAATATGCTCTTATATTTAGAGCTACCAGGTAAACCGGTTCATAACTACTTAACTCAGAAGATTTTATATAATCCAAAGGTCAAATCTATTCCAACAAGAAATAAGATATATCGCAAAATTGTCCAAATTTTTATACATGGCAAAAGCAGTATTATATAGTCAATACTTCAAAGTATAGATTTAGAAACTTGCCTGATGCTCGAGAAGTGATAGGGGTTCGCGACGATGTCGGATAATCTAGACAAAGTCAAAGAAAACGCACGATTAATCCCCTGGATAATCCACTTGTACACAATGCTTAAACACGTAAGCGAAACACAACCAAGGCATTACTAGCTCGTTATAGGCTCATACTAAGTCCATGTTAATCGACAATTACTTAAGTTGTAGTTTTAGTCCGAAATCGATCCTCGAATACAAGTTATACTTAACCATTTACAACATTGGTTTCTAAGTCATGTTCTTAGTGGTTTACACTTGCGCAACCTCGGCTAACACATTTTCATAAAATCGAAAAATAATCTTTTGGACTCGAAACCTTCGTATAAACTTTCGTAACTGACCTTGGCACTTCAATACAAAATTTCATATTTTAAAACAACTCTTATGGGTCTCAAACATAGCCACAAAGTTGGTACATTTCTGCAATCTCATTCCTTGAACCACTTTCACTAAAATGGTCATATCTCATAAACCGTAAGTCGTAATGACATGATTCTTACGCTCACGTAAACTAGAAACAAAGCTCTACACACTCATGTTCATAACTGAACCAAAATAGGCAGTTAGGTTTTCGGATTCTAGGCAGTTTTTAGAGTTAACGAGAATCGGGCATTACGACGGCTTAAAACTTAACGTTTTCCATTTTCAAAACACAACCAAATCAATACCAATCAATCCCAAACTCACCATCCACCTTATACTCCCTCATCTCAGTCAAATACTCCATAAATATTCAAGATAATTTCATAACCCATCCTCCAAACTCAACCAACAATTCATCTAATCACTTAAAACATCAACCCATTACATATACTACACATACATGCTTTCAAACTTAAATTATAAACACAAAACTTTTTGAAAACACTATTCATCATCTTTTTCCTATCAAGAAAAGATCATGCTAGAGTTAGTGGGTATGGGAGATGTTACCTTAGTTAGAACAAGCTTGATTTACTCTTTCTTTTAAGCCTAAGAACTCAAGGATTGGTGGAGGTTTGCTAACTTTGCCATCTCCTTTCTTCATCTTGCTCTCCATTCGGGTTTTCTTCAAGAAATGGGGGAGGAGGCTGTTGATTTTTGTGTAGGAGAAGTGTGGCACATGTGTGGTTATAAGGTTTAGATATTTGTTTGCCAAAATGCAAGTTAGTCACTGCAAACTAGTCCCTCAAGTTTGTTAAGTTACAAAGCTTCTTCCACCCACTTTTTCCACCCATTCTCTTTCTTTTAATACATATCTTCTCCTTTATTTCCTAAGTTATAATATGTCCAAGATTGCTCCTTCGAACGGATTTTCGATTCTCGTTTTCGTTTGCGATTTCTGACTACGCGATTAGTAACCGTTTATTATTCCTGAACTTCCGCTGAAATATGGAATCAATCGGAGACTATAAAATTTTACTATTCACCTTGGAGTACTATTCATCAGTGTTACTATTCATCCTTATTTTTGTTCCTCTTGCAACGATTCGAAAATATTTCCTAAAAAGAGCAAATAAACTCTACGCGATTCTCGCAGTGAATAGTAACTATTCACTATTCACTCCAACAATCGAATCCTTAAATCGACTTTAATAAAATAATAAAATTCCAAAATATTAAATCCTCAAATCCTCAAATTTAATATCTCATTTCTTGAATATAATAATATATAATTCACTGCCCGGTCAAATACTACACCAAAATAAAATTTGGAATTTCTGAATTCCGATCGTCTTTGCAATCACTTATTTACTCCGTAGATCACTAATATGACTTCGGAATATCCACACTACGTCTAGTACATAGGTGGCATGAAAAATTTTCTTAACCCTCAAAATCACTATTCATCGATGCACTTAATCATAATAAGAAAAGTTTTAATTTTACCAAAAATTCGGGTTATTACAGTCTCCCCTCCTTACAAGGATTCCGTCCCGGAATCAGCTTAGGAATAACTGTTGGGTTTCGTTGCATCGTACGCAGCGAAAACAGTCATAAAAACAATAATAATCTGAAACCCTAACCCTAGGATCCGTGTACAAGACATGGCTGATTATGGAGAAACGAAATCATACCTTAATTGAGTTTATAATATTCGGAAAGATGGAGGTCCTTGTTGTAACCACCACGCAACCCTTGTTCAAGATCTGCGTCGCCAAAGTAGTCCACACGAACGCTCGATCGTCCAACGATCACGGAGTTGGTACTAGCCAAATAAAAAAACGCCCTCAAAACTTTCTCTCTCTGTTTCTAACCTCTCTAATATGCAGAGCTGCTAGGGTTTTGTGTGAAAACGAATTTCTATCACTTAACCTAAAACAATACATCATAATGTATTTATTGAAAGAGAATTTTGGGCCTATACTTAATCTGATTGGGCTTCCAAAACCCAATCTGATTATTAGTAGTATTATTTATTATATTCGAATTATTATATAATTAATCAAGTCCTACTTAATTAATCCAATAATTCAATAATAATAATAATTTAATTAAATTCGAAATTTAATTAATGCTCCGTTTAAAATGTTCTTTATGTGTAACCCTTTAGGTTATTATTACGTTGGCAATAATTTTAATATCTCATAATAAAATTATAAACAATGAGCGGCATCTAGTAATACATCATTGCTACCCAAGTAATAATAATAATTGGTGATCCAATTAAACCTTTCGTGACTAATGTTTCCGTGTAATATAATCCCTTTAACCAAATATTATAGATTAAACTCGAGGCATGTTATTAGTCATCCTCTTCAACGTTTAATCCAGGTTTCCTTGATCAATGAGTAGACTATTAAAACAAATCAATATTTGAGCATGGCCATGCATTTTCATAGTCTCACTCAATCAAGAGGCCAATAATATCTCTCCTAATAATAGGAGGGTTAAATCCTATATCTATCATTCATATTTCTCATACGACTCATAATATACCCGATGTCCACTTTTATCATCACCCGGTCAAAGGTAACTTTTAATGAAATCAAAGTATATTAATCCTCGTATAGAAATATAATGATCTCAAGTCTAAGGATCATTACACCATTATCACTGTGAGCTATTCTAATGACTTTATTACCATGTAGAATCTCACTGTGGGTCAATCCGGTGCCATGTAGAATATTACATGCACCTATGTTCTTGACTTTAGTATCACTATACCTATGACCAATGAGATGTGGTCATTTAGTCAACGATCATACTAATCTTTATGCATCATAATTGTCCCAATTCATAATGCTTAGTTAGGGATATTTTAGGAATATAAACACTATTCATATAATCTCATTTTTAAGTCACATACTTAAAGATATAGAATACGTGTTCGATATTCCAAGGACATTTATTACTCTAACATTAATATCGCAGTAAATAAAGACATAATAATTGTTGTCGAATAATCAATAGAACATAATCTTTATTAAATAACAAAATAGTGTTTCCCAGAAGTACAATTGTATTGTCTCTAGGGCACTAACACTAACAATCTCCCACTTGCACTAGAGCCAATCACCCATGTATCTAATACCCATGGAACTAGTGTGACAATCGTTCTTCTGCTGCGACAAAGCCTTAGTCAGTGGGTCCGCAACATTATCATTAGTATGCACTTTACATATATGTATATCCCCTCTATTATTTATTTCTCTAAGAAGGTGATATCTCCTAAGTATATGTTTTGCCTTGGAATGGGATCTTGGTCCCTTAGCCTGCGCAATGGCTCCATTATTATCGCAATATAGATCAACTGGGTCTGCGATCGATGGAACCGCTCCAAGTCCCGTAATAAAATTCTGAATCCAAACAACCTCTTTGGCTGCTTCACTGGCTACAATATACTCAGCTTCCATTGTAGAATCAGCTACTGTTTCTTGCTTTGAACTCTTCCAGCTTACAGCACCTCCATTTAGGCAAAACACAAATCCAGACTGAGACACAGTGTCGTCCCTATCTGTCTGGAAACTAGCATCAGTGTAACCTCTTACAACTAGTTTCTCATCTCCTCCATATATCAAGAAAGAATCTTTAGTCCTCTTAAGGTACTTAAGAATGTTCTTGACAGTTGTCCAGTGACTTTCACCTGGATTAGACTGGTATCTACTCGTCATGCTCAAAGCATACGAGACATCGGGACGAGTACATATCATTGCATACATTATAGAACCAATTGCCGAAGCATATGGTACTTTATTCATACGGTCCTTCTCATCTGATGATTTAGGACAGTATGTACTCTGACATAAGCCGATCAATCTTTCATCCCGAAACGATGCAATATCTTGTCAATGTATGTACTCTGACTTAAGCCGATCAATCTTCTGGGTCTATCTCTATAGATCCTGATCCCTAATATGTAGGAAGCATCGCCTAAGTCTTTCATCGAGAAATTATTTCCCAACCAAGTCTTCACAGCCTGTTGAGAAGTAATGTCATTCCCTATTAGCAATATGTCATCTACATATAATACTAGGAATGCCACATGGCTCCCACTAACCTTCTTGTAAACACACGGTTCATCCTCATTTTGTATGAAACCAAACTCTTTGACTTTTTCATCAAAACGAATGTTCCATCTCCTCGAGGCCTGCTTCAACCCATAAATGGATCGTAGTAACTTACGGACCATCCTAGCAAATTTTGGATCAACAAAACCCTCAGGTTGTGTCATGTACACATCCTCTTCTAAGCTCCCATTTAAGAAAGCAGTCTTGACATCCATTTGCCAGATTTCATAGTCATAATAAGCTGCTATTGTAAGCAAAATCCTGATGGATTTGACCATAGCCACCGGTGAGAAAGTTTCATCATAGTCAATACCATGAATTTTCTTGAAACCTTTCGCCACTAGTCTAGCTTTGTAGGTCTGTAAATTACCATCCATGTCAGTTTTCTTCTTGAAAACCCACTTGCACTCGTTGGGTTTTACCCCTTCAGGTGGTTCAACCAAAGTCCATACTTTGTTTTCATACATGGAATCCATCTCAGATTTCATGGCCTCGAGCCATCTCCCAGAATCTGGACTATTCATAGCATCTTTGTAGGTAAGAGGCTCATCATTATCTACAAGCATTACAACGCCATTTTGAGTCAGCAGAAATCCATAATATCTCTATGGCTCATGACGAATCCTACTAGATCTACGAACGACCTGTGTTTCTTGAGCAATGTTGTCCTCAACATTTTCAGTCACATTCTGCTCATGTTCCAACTCTGGTTCAACGTTAATCTGTGGTTCTCGATCCTCATCGAGATCTATTGTCCTCCCACTATTTTTCTTAGAAAGTAATTCTCTTTCAAGAAACACAGCTGTTCGAGCAACAAACACTTTGTTCTCTGAAGGATTATAGAAGTAATACCCTTTGGTTTCATTTGGATATCCTACAAAATTACATTTATCTGATTTTGGTCCTAGCTTGTCTGAGGTTAAACGTTTCACAAACGCTTCGCATCCCCAAATTTTCATAAATGACACGCTATGATGTTTCTCAGTCCATATCTCATATGGAGTCTTTTGAACCGTTTTTGAAGGAACTCGGTTTAGTGTTTGTGCAGCCGTCTATAGGGCATAGCCCCAGAAACTAATTGGAAGATCCGCTAGACTCATCATCGATCGCACCATGTCCAACAAGGTACGATTTCTCCTTTCAGATACACCATTCCACTGTGGTGTTCCAGGAGGTGTGAGTTGTGATACAATACCACACTCCTTTAAGGAATTCTTAAATTCTAAGCTTAGGTACTCACCACCACGATCAGATCGTAGGGTTTTAATACTTCCGCCTATTTGCTTTTCCACTTCTGCCTTGTACTCTTTGAATTTTTCAAATGATTCGGACTTGTTCTTCAAAAGATACACATATCTGTATCTACTAAAATCATCAGTAAAGGTTATGAAGTAGTAAAAACCACCTCTTGCCATCGTACGCATTGGACCACATACATCACTATGTATAAGCTCTAATCGTTCGGTGGCCCTTTCACCAATTCCGGTAAAAGGAGCTTTAGTCATTTTTCCAATGAGACAAGGTTCGCATTCTTCGTATGATTCAAAATCAAACTTATCCAAGTATCCATCCTTATGTAACTTGGAAATGCGTTTCTCATTTATATGGCCTAAACGACAATGCCAAAGGTATGTTTGATTTGAGTCATTAGCTTTAATACGTTTATTATTTATATTATAGACAGGGGTATCAAGATCTAGAACATATAAACCATTAAATAAACGTGCAACCCCATAGGTAACATTATTCAAACCAAAGGAACAACTATTGTTCTGAATTGTAAACGAAAAACCTTTCTTGTCCAAACAAGAAACAGAAATAATGTTTTTGCAAATCGCAGGCACGTAAAAACAGTTCTCAAGTTCTAAAATAAGCCCTGTGGGCAATGATAAATTATAAGTCCCTACAGCCAAAGCAGCAACCTTTGCTCCATTGCCAACGCGTAGGTCGACTTCACCTTTCGCCAAAGTCCTACTCCTTCGAAGTTCCTGCACATTTATACAAATGTGAGAACCACATCCAGTATCTAATACCCATGATGTAGAAGTAGACAAATTGACTTCTATAACATAAATACCTGAATCTGAAATCTTTACAGACTTCATTTTCTTCAAATCCTCCAAGTAAGCTTGAGAGTTTCTCCTCCAATGACCCGGTTTCTTGCAATAGTGACAATCACCCTTTGCAGCACCTTTTGTAACACCTCCTGTAGGCTTCAAAGCCTTCTTAAAAGCAGGTTTTGGATTAGCAGATTTAGATCCAATCTTCTTCTTGCCTTTCCTTTTACCCTGTTCTTTGGCATTCCCTTTATTGACCATCATAATGGCGTTAGGGGATGCCTTCTGAATATTGGTCTCAGCAGTTTTCAACATTGCCAACAATTCGGTAGGTGTCTTGTCTATCTCATTCATGATGTAATTCATTACAAACTGAGCATAGCTGCTGTTCAAAGATTGCAAGATTAGATCTATCTGGGTTTCCGTACCGATGGTTGAACCCAGAGTAGCAAGGTACTCCATATATCCAATCATCTTTAGAACATGCGGTGCAACTGGATCACGATCACCCTGTTTGCAGGCATACAAGGCTTTGCTTGTATCAAACCTCTCCTGACGAGCCTGTCCTTCAAACATACGTTTAAGGTGCTCAATCATCACATAAGCATCCATATGCTCATGTTGTTTCTGAAGCTCGGGACTCATAGTCGCAAGCATAAGACAGGTAACATTTGTGTCATCATCGATATGTTTCTGATAAACATTCTGTTGAGTAACAGATGCACCTTCAGGCAGAGGTTCAGGGCGAGGAATATCAATGACATGGAGCTTTCGCTCTTGCCTGAGGACAATCCTCAAATTCCTTTTCCAGTCGAGGAAGTTTGTTCCTGTCAGCTTGTCCTTCTCAAGGACTGATCGTACAGAGAAGTTATTTGAGTTATTTGCCATTAAATATCTACAATGTTTAAAAATGCATATAATAAGTTAGTCTGCGGATTTAATAGATAATGTTCAAGTGATTATTCATATATATATATATTCATAATATACATCACCCACTATTTTTATCAAATTAATAGCCCTATCTATCAATTCGGAAAAGTTTCTTTAAACCTTTCTAGTGAGCCAAGATCCATATTTCATCATGCTTAAGGTCAGCTTTGGCTTTACTCCAGAAACACAATTATTTAGGTAGACAACTTTTGTCAATTATATCTTATATAAATCTTGGATAGTTTGGTAGAACAACAATTGTACGTATTTATCCAATAAATCTTACCAAACTCCATGCCTCTAAGTTCACAATCCTATTGTGGTAACTTAGTTAAGTCTAACCCAATGGTCTAACAGATAAGTATCACATTTACTTCATCACGCCTTACCACGATAGATTGGAGTGCTTCGCTTTGGCGAACCCACTATTTCTCGATCTAGGTCTTGACGAGTGTTGCCCATTGGAAGGCATCTAAGTGACTTAATATTTTAAATTTAGGGATTTTATTATTAAAACGACCATGATCCCATCATCAAGAGATTCCAAATTTTTCCTTGAACTAAGTACTTCAATTCAAAATTCATCAATGGTTTGATTTCCAGTCCAGCGGAGGAGTCACAGTAGTCTCACTTAAAATCCACCTTTCTTACAAGCGCTGCTTGTATTTTTGTCAAAATCGCCCCATATCAAAAAATTGAAAATTCACACTTATTTCCGTGTTTCATAAACACAGGAATCTCATGTTCGTTTTGTTCAATTTTAAAATCTTGAATCGTTACAGATTTTATCTTGTTTAGCAGGCATGGCATGGGTGATGTATCTAATACATACATTAATACATGATTAATCTAATTAAAGCATGCATCACATTGTATCCTACACATGCAATCATACATCAATATGTAAAGTGCAGTATGTAAACGTGCTTGGTTATGGCCTTTATCCTATATGATCCTTTCAAGCTAATGAAAGGATCAAGGTCAATCTATGGTGAAAAACATAAATACAATTACATGTCTTCATTCTCCTTGTTCCCTTGAATGCACCTCCTCTTGGATCGTCCTTCAATCTTCAAGTACATTACATTGAACAATTGAATCCAACCTATACTAATGTACTTACATAATAAAACTCGATTTACATTCGAGGTTAAACAATTACAAGAATGAAGAAAACGACATGCAAGTCGTATTTATAAAACCAAAACCATTAAACTACGGGTCTTAAGGCCATAACCAGCACCATGCTCAAATACACAATTACGAACACAAAAAAATAATAAAGCGGGGGTCCGGGGGCGGCAGCCCCCGGGCGGGGGTCAGGGGGCGGCAGCCCCTGGCTGGGGTCGAGCTAGTGCTATTCAAAAATCATCGATTTCGGAATCTCAGATCATATCTTATAGTCTCTGCCGCCACTGCATCATATACAGTTCCGGAAGCATGTATCATATACATACAGACATATCCCAGTTTGCAGATCGTGTCCAAACATGATCTGTCTCACAGTTTATATCCCTATATAAACCAGACAACATGCATAACATACAATCATCGCATATTAATCAGTCATATCAATATATTAAGCATAACAGTATCATATATAAGCGATATAACATATTATAATCGATATATCTCATAACTGTATCAAGGCAGATTCATAAAACATGCATACATGCATCGAATACAGTAAACACATAACCAAATCAGCCCCTTATACACGTAGCTCTGATACCATTGTTGGGTTTCGTTGCATCATACGCAGCGAAAACAGTCGTAAAAACAATAATAATCCGAAACCCTAACCCTAGGATCCGTGTACAAGACATGGCTGATTATGGAGAAACGAAATCATACCTTAATTGAGCTTATAATATTCGGAAAGATGGAGGTCCTTGTTGTAACCACCACGCAACCCTTGTTCAAGATCTGCGTCACCAAAGTAGTCCACACGAACGCTCGATCGTCCAACGATCACGGAGTTGGTACTAGCCAAATAAAAAAACGCCCTCAAAACTTTCTCTCTCTGTTTCTAGCCTCTCTAATATGCAGAGCTGCTAGGGTTTTGTGTGAAAACGAATTTCTATCACTTAACCTAAAACAATACATCATAATGTATTTATTGAAAGAGAATTTTGGGCCTATACTTAATCTGATTGGGCTTCCAAAACCCAATCTGATTATTAGTAGTATTATTTATTATATTCGAATTATTATATAATTAATCAAGTCCTACTTAATTAATCCAATAATTCAATAATAATAATAATTTAATTAAATTCGAAATTTAATTAATGCTCCGTTTAAAACGTTCTTTATGTGTAACCCTTTAGGTTATTATTACGTTGGCAATAATTTTAATATCTCATAATAAAATTATCAACAATGAGCGGCATCTAGTAATACATCATTGCTACCCAAGTAATAATAATAATTGGTGATCCAATTAAACCTTTCGTGACTAATGTTTCCGTGTAATATAATCCCTTTAACCAAATATTATAGATTAAACTCGAGGCATGTTATTAGTCATCCTCTTCAACGTTTAATCCAGGTTTCCTTGATCAATGAGTAGACTATTAAAACAAATCAATATTTGAGAATGGCCATGCATTTTCATAGTCTCACTCAATCAAGAGGCCAATAATATCTCTCCTAATAATAGGAGGGTTAAATCCTATATCTATCATTCATATTTCTCATACGACTCATAATATACCCGATGTCCACTTTTATCATCACCCGGTCAAAGGTAACTTTTAATGAAATCAAAGTATATTAATCCTCGTATAGAAATATAATGATCTCAAGTCTAAGGATCATTACACCATTATCACTGTGAGCTATTCTAATGACTTTATTACCATGTAGAATCTCACTGTGGGTCAATCCGGTGCCATGTAGAATATTACATGCACCTATGTTCTTGACTTTAGTATCACTATACCTATGACCAATGAGATGTGGTCATTTAGTCAACGATCATACTAATCTTTATGCATCATAATTGTCCCAATTCATAATGCTTAATTAGGGATGTTTTAGGAATATAAACACTATTCATATAATCTCATTTTTAAGTCGCATACTTAAAGATATAGAATACGTGTTCGATATTCCAAGGACATTTATTACTCTAACATTAATATCGCAGTAAATAAAGACATAATAATTGTTGTCGAATAATCAATAGAACATAATCTTTATTAAATAACAAAATAGTGTTTCCCAGAAGTACAATTGTATTGTCTCTAGGGCACTAACACTAACAATAACTGGGGGTACTTCTCTCCCGTTGCACTTTCTAACTCCCAAGTGGATTCTTCCACTTCTTGATTTTCCACAAACCTCTCGCTAGCTTGGCAACCTTGTCTCTTAGCACTTGCTCTTTTCTTTCCGTGATTTCCACAGGTTGTTCTTTGTAAGTCAGACCAGGTTGTATATCTACCTGTTCGTACTCTAACATATGTCGGGCATCTATAGTATACTGACGTAGCATTGACACATGAACCCCGTTATGACCATTCTACAAGTTTGGGGGGGTAAGGCTGGTTCGTAGGCCACCTTCCTAACGCGTCTTAAAATCCCAGATGGCCCAATGAATCTCGGGCTCAACTTCCCTTTCTTTCCAAATCTCATTAATTCCTTCCACGAGGATATCTTTTAGCATCACGAATCTCTAACCTCATATTCTCTATCTTGTTTGTACAGAAAATACACCAACATAAACTTGCTTGTCATCCATCAACATGCCATTTAGCTTATCAATAGCAGTACTATCTCTATACTCGCGGGCTTAGTCCGCATACTTTCTCTGTCTGTCTTGGCTGTCACTAGCCGCTTGTTGGTGAAATCTTTTGTCTTTCTAATTCGTTGGACTAACTTGGGTTTTGTGTAAAATTTCATCCTGGGGAGGGTTATACAACTGGGGAGGATGTCGCCCCAAGAAGGAGATGTTCTTCCCAGACAAATCGGGAGCCACCCCAAACTACTAGGGAGAAACTTGCAGCCCATGAGGCAGAGACTGCAAGGCTCAAAAAACTCCTTGCTGAAGAAGAGGCCGCTCAATCTCGGGGCCGAACGACTGAAGGAATCCTGATAATCAACTTGGATCCACCAAGAAGGACCAAGAGGGCTGAAGCCCCAAGGGGTGATCCTAGTATTCTGTTGCCCCTAGGAGATCCTGATGATCCTACACCACCGTTTACTCAAGACATCATGAAAACGGCTATATCCAGAAAGTTTAAGATGCCTTCGATCAAAGCCTATGATGGAACGGGAGATCCCGCAAATCATGTAAGGACCTTCTCAAATGCACTGCTGTTGCAGCTTGCCAATGACGCTGTAAAGTGTAGGGCGTTTCCACAAACCCTAGCGGGCATGGCTCAACGTTGGTATAGTCGCCTTCCGCCCAATTCTATTGGATCCTTCAAAGAGCTAAGTAAGGCGTTCATCAATCAATTTGTTAGTGGGAAGATACATGAGAAAAGTTCCGCCTCTCTTATGGAGATTCGACAAGGCAAGAATGAAACGTTGAGAGAATACTTGAGTAGATTCACTAAGGAGGCTATAAAAGTCCCAGATTTGGAAGATAAAGTGGCTATGATAGCCCTACAGCAAGGAACTACCGATGACCACTTCAGGAGGTCTTTGGCTAAACATCCCCCCGAAAACATGTTGTTACTACAAGATAGAGCCGGAAAGTATATCAAGGCTGAAGAAAGCATGAGAAAGTATGAACCCATTGTTGAGGGAAGTGAAAACGGAAAAAAGAGAAAGGAGACTCAAGAGTATGACGCTAGGGACAAATATCCCAGGACAGCGAAAGATTCCGACTCTCCACCTAAAAGGAACAACTTCGGACCCAGGTTCAATGAATATGCAAGGTTGAACACCTCAAGAAGTCAAATTCTGATGGAAATTGAGAAGGAAGAAGATCTTCGATGGCCAAAGCCGCTAAGATCCGACTTAGAGAAACGAAACAAGAATCAATTCTGCCGTTTCCATAAAGAAGTTGGTCATGACACCGACGATTGTAGACAACTGAAAGATGAGATCGAGTTCTTAATCCGAAGAGGAAAACTCGATAAGTTCACTAAGGATGGGAATCGAGGAAATCAACAAGGAAACTATGAAAGGAAAGACTACGATAGGAGGGACAACGACCAAGATCGTACTCCTAAGCCCCGAGGGCCTGTACATGATATTTGGAGGACCGACTGCTGCTGGGTCCTCCCGAAACTCAAGGAAAGCTTATGCCCGAGAGATAATGACTGTTGTAGGAGAAGCACCGAAACGTGCCAGGGCAGAAGTGGCTATTAGCTTTGATGATTCTGATCTTGAAGGGGTGAAGTTCCCCCATGACGACCCGTTGGTCATTATACCTGTAATAGGCAACTCTAAAACTAAGAGGGTTCTGGTAGATAATGGAGCTTCCGTGGACATCTTGTTCCATGACGCCTTCATCAAGATGGGATACACCGATTCACAACAGACTCCTTCAAACATGCCCATATATGGGTTCAATGGGGTTGAATCCAAAGTAGAGGGAACTATTCAGCTCCCTATGACAATAGGGCAAGGTTCACAAACAGCAACTCAAATGCTGAACTTCGTGGTGATAAAGGCAACCTCGACTTATAATGCAATCCTTGGTAGGACAGGCCTTCATGCATTCAAGGCTGTTGCCTCAACTTACCATTTGAAAATCAAGTTCCCAACAAGGAACGGGGTCGGTGAAGAACAAGGAGATCAAAAGATGGCTAGGAACTGCTATGTAGCCGCGTTAAGGCCTGATGGAGTCGGGGGGCAGGTTCTCCCAATCGAGGTTATGAATTCAAAAGACAATGAAGAAAGAAGGGGAAAGCCGGCCGAGGATCTAATTCCTATTCCCCTAATCCCGGGAGAACCAGACAAAGTTACTTACATTGGAGCATTGTTGCCTGAACCCTTGAAGGGACTGAGGTGCCAAGAACTTGGCATGCCTCAAATTTAAAAGTTTATTATGTTTAAGTGTTTCCTTAAGGGATCCACTAATAGTACAAGTAGCAATGAGGTCGACGAAACCATTCTGAGCTCTTAAGCTCTTAGTAGGAAGTAAATCACTATGTAAGGGTCGAACCCTCTTTTTAAAAGGAAATATTTCAAGTTCTCATTCACTATTTTATTACTTATCTTTGTTTGAGTATTTCCTTATTGTTCTACTAAAGAACAAGTTGTACCAATAACACTTGATCAAAGTGCTAGCCCATTCAAGAGGCCAAGTACTAGGAATTGCCTTACAAAAGATAAGCTAAATAAATATAAGTGAATGCAAGAGCGAAGAAACATAATATGCATAAATAACATGCATGGATAGAAGATCCCGAAGGATCAAAGAGTTATGTTACCAGCTCAACTAGAAGCCTTTGAGTCCCTGAAGAAATACATGGCTGAAAGAATTGAAAGTGCAGAAGCCCGTCTACTATGTGAGTAAGATTCTTCATGGGGCAGAAATAAACTACTCTACCATAGAGAAGTTTGCCTTAGCCTTGATAATGGCCTCAAGAAAGCTACGCCCATACTTCCAGGCTCACAAGATAGAAGTCTTGACTGATCAACCTTTAAGAAACATCTTGCATAGCCCTCAAGTTAGTGGAAGATTGATCAAATGGGCCATTGAATTGGGCGAATTCGACATCAAGTATAAGCCTCGAACGGCCATAAAAGCTCAAGCACTTGCTGACTTCATGGTTGAATGTACCATTGACAACCAAGAAGTCGGGGGGCAGGAAGCAATAATGGAAGACAAGGAAGTTGGAGACATAATGTTGGGTGCTCTATTTTGATGGAGCATCAAAAACAAAATCAAGCGGAGCCGGTTTAGTGCTACAAAGCCCTGATGGATTCATCATAGAGTATGCACTAAAACTTGACTTTCCAACGACAAACAATGAGGCTGAGTATGAAGTTCTGATAGCTGGCCTAGGGCTGGCTGGAGCCTTGAGAGTCAAAACTCTAAAAGTATGTGGAGATTCGAGGCTAGTGGTTTCCCAAGTGAATGGGGAATTTGAGGCCGGAGATGAAGTCATGGCCAAGTACTTGAAACTTGTCAAGCCCATCATGACTCAGTTCGATGAATGCTATGTAGAGCACATTCCAAGGGAAGAAAATGTGAAGGTTGATGCCTTGTCTAAATTTGCTTCTTCCGAAATTGAAAACTATGCAAGGAGTGTATACTTCCAAGTCCAGAGGACCCCAAGCATCAACGGAAAGTCGGTAGCACCCATTGATGTCGCTAGTTGTTGGATATATCCCATCAAGGCTCATCTGGAAACTGGGTGGTTACCCAATGACACTTCAGAAGCATGAAAGCTATACGTCAGAGCACTAAGGTATACCCTGATTGAGGGAATCCTATACAAAAAGTCTTTCATCATTCCATATCTGAAATGTTTGATACCTCAAGAGGCAGAATTAGCCCTGAAGGAATTTGTGGGCAGCACTTGGGGGGCAGAGCCCTTGCCCACAAATCACTCGTCTAGGTTTCTATTGGCCAAACACACTTGCTAATGATAAAAGCTATGTAAAGAAATGTGAACGGTGCCAGAAACATGCACCAATGGTTAGGCAACCACCAGAGATGATGACGTCCTTTAACTCACCCATCCCCTTTGCCATGTGGGGAATGGATATACTTGGGCCATTTCCAATGGCATGTGCTCAAAGAAAGTTCTTGATAGTAGCAATCGACTACTTCACCAAGTGGATTGAGGTTAAGCCATTAGCCAAGATAACCACCAAGCAAGTGATGCATTTCTTCTGGGAAAATGTGATATGCAGATACGGGATTCCACGTATCTTGGTCACAAACAATGGAACTCAGTTTAACAACGACGAGTTTAAGAAATATTGTGATGAGAACGATATCAAGTTACGCTTCACTTCTGTCACCCATCCTCAAGCAAATGGGCAAGCTGAGGTTGCAAATCGAATTATCCTAGATGGACTGAAGAAAAGAGTTGAACGCTCCAGAAACACTTGGGTGGACGAATTGCTCCCCATACTATGGGCATATCGTACTACCTGCAAAGTCACCACTGGAGCTACCCCCTTTCTGTTGGCATATGGGGCAGAGACAGTGGTTCCAGTGGAGATTACTCACACGTCTCCAAGGATTGAGGCTTATGAGCCAGAAACATATGAGGAAGGCTTGAGGCTGGCCTTAGATTTGATTGATGAAGTTAGAAATGAGGCAAATGCCAAGATAGTTCAGCATCAGAAACGAGCATATTTCTATTACAACCTAAGGGTTAAAGAGAGATTCTTTCGACAAGGAAATTTAGTCCTCCGAAATATTGAGGCATCCGGAGTTGGACAAAAAGGCAAGTTGGACCCAAATTGGGAAGGACCATATCGCGTCAAGAACGTATTTGGCCGAGGCTCGTACAAGCTACAAACCCTCGAAGGGCATGAGGTGGCAAGGACTTGGCATGCCTCAAATTTGAAAATCAATAATGTTTAAAGTGTGTCCTGATTGGACTCACTACTAGGACAAATAGAAATAAGGTTCGATGAAATCATGAGCTTCCTAGAAAGCAAATGAAGGGTTGAAACCCCAGAAACCTAAGACATTCAGTCCAAACCCCATCATTCGATATACTGGAAGCTCAAATTAAAGAAACAAGTGAAACATTATGTCTGTCTTCGTTCATGAAGACCTCTCGATGTGAAAATTAAGATGTTGAACCTCAAAATCAGGTCCTCGACCTATAAGCCACGTTTGGCGTTGTTGAAACCTCAAATGAGGTCTAAGGTGTCAGAACTCAAGTTAGTTCTTGTATCTCTAAGCCACGTTTGGCGTTGTTGAAACCTCAAATGAGGTCTAAGGTGTTAGAACTCAAGTTAATTCTTGTATTTATAGGCCACGTTTGGCGTTGTTGAAATCTCAAATGAGGTCTAAGGTGTTAGAACTCAAGTTAGTTCTTGTATCTATAAGCCACGTTTGGCGTTGTTGGAGCCAACCGAGGTCGAAGAAACTCTACACTGAAGTCGAAAGACCGAGGTCGAAAAAACACGGAAAAATGAGGTCAAATTGCTCGACCTGGGACCAAATTGAGGTCTAAAATACCTCAAAAATGAGGTCTAAAATACCTCAAATTGAGGTCTACAGGGTTTGAGATCGAACGACCGAGGTCGAAAAAACACGGAAAAATGAGGTCAAATTGCTCGACCTGGGACCAAATAGAGGTCTAAAATACCTCAAAAATGAGGTCTAAAATACCTCAAATTGAGGTCTACAATACCTCAAAAATGAGGTCGAAGGAGACTGGGTTTGAGATCGAACGATCGAGGTCGAAAAAGCACGGAAAAACGAGGTCGAAGACTTCGACCTGGGACCTTTTGAGGTCGAAAATGAGGTCGAAAACGACTGGGCTCGAGGTCGAAAATGAGGTCGAAAACGACTGGGCTCGAGGTCGAAAATGAGGTCGAAAACGACTGGGCTCGAGGTCGAAAATGAGGTCGACAATACCTCAAAAAATTGAGGTCGAAAATACCTCAAAATGAGGTCTAAAATACCTCAAAATGAGGTCTAGAAAACCTCAAAATGAGGTCTAAAGTATCTCAAAATGAGGTCGAAACTACCCTTAAAAAATTGGGTAAAATAAATATTATTATTCAATAATATTTAAAAAAAAAAAAACATTTCAGTCGACCTCAAATGAGGTCGAAAGTGAGACCCCTCAAATGAGGTCGAATGCTTCGACCTGGCTGCCAAATGATACTAAACTGCCGAACTGCAGTTTAGTACCCCAAGTTCTGAGTAGTTCACAAATTCTTCCCTGAAGTTTAGAAATTGACAAATTCTCCACTGAAGTTTCAAATATGACAAATTCACCCCTGAGCTTTGGAAATTCTTAAAATATTAGGAATAATTATTAAAAATACCTGTGGGTACATGAAAATTCCTAAAATATTAGGGATAATTATTAAAAATACCTGTGGGTACATGAAAATTCCTAAAATATTAGGAATAATTATTAAAAATACCTGTGGGTACATGAAAATTCCTAAAATATTAGGAATAATTATTCAAAATACCTGTGGGTACATGAAAATTCCTAAAATATTAGGAATAATTATTAAAAATACCTCTGGGTACATGGAAATTCCTAAAATATTAGGGATAATTATTAAAAATACCTGTGGGTACATGAAAATTCCTAAAATATTAGGGATAATTATTAAAAATACCTGTGGGTACATGAAAATTCCTAAAATATTAGGGATAATTATTAAAAATACCTGTGGGTACATGAAAATTCCTAAAATATTAGGGATAATTATTAAAAATACCTGTGGGTACATGGAAATTCCTAAAATATTAGGGATAATTATTAAAAATACCTGTGGGTACATGGAAATTCCTAAAATATTATGGATAATTATTAAAAATACCTGTGGGTACATGAAAATTCCTAAAATATTAGGAATAATTATTAAAAATACCTGTGGGTACATGAAAATTCCTAAAATATTAGGAATAATTATTAAAATACCCGTGGGTACATGGAAATTCCTTAAATATTAGGAATATTTCATATAAATATCAAATTAGCCTCGAATAAGGCAACAATCGTCGTAAATGTGTAGGTCGCTCCACACTTTGCAATAAGGTGATATTTGTGAAACACTAGTGTAAATGAAGTCCTAGGTAAAGGATAAAAAAGACCTTGAATCTCGAAAAAGGTCAATATAATTTTTACGAAAGCTTGAAAAGTTTTCCTAGAAATTGGGGGGCAAATGATATGGGCTAAAAATAACCCTAAAAATGTAATTAATGACATATTAATTAGACCCGAATTGGTCCAAGAACACGGCCCAATATTCAAGGCCCGAAACCCTGATTATTCATTAATTTCGTAATTAATGAATAGGGAAAATATACAGCTCATAAAAAGAGTCCAAATTATGGCAAATTGGTCAAAGAAGGATCCAGAATCCCAATTAAAGGCAATTAATGAGTCATAGCCTTTATCGACAAGGAAAAGACTTATCCTGCAAGCAATACAATGCTTATCCAATATCAAAAAGGAGACTTATTCGCTAAGACTCCTAAAACATACCATAAATACTAGGCTCCAGACGCCTATATAAGGTCCCTGATCCTACAATCAGAACTACGTCTTTGGCTTGATTCTCAATTACGAATTGATGTAACGATTCTAAATTTCAACTTAAATATTTTAATGAAACGTACATTTTATTGTTAGGTGTTTATTATGTGCAATAATTGTTATGTGCTTAGAATTGTGAATTTATTCACTCTGTGAGTAGTTAGTTAATTTCGTATCTGGTTTCTAAATTTTATTTAAGTGCTCTGTAAATTTATTTAAGTCATATAATAATTATATTAAATTTAGAGTATGCTAAATTATTTAATTAGTAGCATAAAATATTTCTTAGCATTATTTTTATTTTATTTTATTTTTAAAACTCATGATTTAAATTTTTTATAACCACTTCATTATTTTAATTAATTATTTTGAGAGATGCTACACCTTCTAGATTATTTATTTTCAATAGGTAATTTATTTATTTACCTAGTGAATGGTAAGATTCTATTTAAAATTTATTTTTGGGATTAAAAGACATTTTATTTTATTATTCTTTGTAAATGTAATTTTATTTAACTAATCTACAAAAGTTATTTGTAGAATAATATTTCTATGGAATCTAGAAATGGGATTATGAATTTACATGAAAGCCCTTGATTTTTATCATGTTAGTATTTTATTTAATTGGACATTTTTGTCATTTAATAATTAAATAACTAAAAAGTGTTTACTTTTACACTACTTTAACTCCCCTATAAAAACCCCCTACCCACCCCAATCGGCTCCCCCACCCGTTCTCTCTCTTCTTCTTTTTTTCTTCTTCTTCTTCTTCTTCTCTCCCCCAACACCCATTTCTCTCTCTTGTTCTTCATCTCTTACAAAATCAAAACCTCCATAACTTGTGTTTCTCTCACCCAAATTACAAGTGTGAGTAACCAAAACACTCCTCTCTCAAATCTCTACAACCCTCTTGTACTAATTTCGAGTTTTATCATGATTTCAAAATTTAGAATTTTCGGATTCTTCTTCCTTTTGTGTAAAACTTACATGCAATGGTTGATTACTAGTTATAGGGATGATTCTCGGTGAGATCCATCATTTTGGGCTCATCCGAGAAGAAACCCGACCATGGCAATGATCCTTGTGAGCCATGGTCTTGATTTTTATGTTTAAAAGTTGAACTCAAGTTCATTTTGTTGATGCATGTCACTAATTTTATGATCCATGATGATTTTGATTAAAGTTTGTTAGTGGGTTTCAATTTTTATTAATTATATATGTTGTATGTAATATGGGTAGTAGAAATTTGAAATATTATTGGTTGCATGTAAGGGATTCTTGAAGATCTTAGTGATTATGGTATTAAAGTTGGATGGGTTATTAATTTCAAGATGAAATAGAACTTGTATATATGTTAATTAAATGTATTATGAGTTGCATGTTAGTTTAAGAGAAAGTATGATTTTTATTTATAAATGTTAGTTACAATTGAAAGTTGTTGATTGAGCTTTGGGTTGAGATTGAAATTATTTATGGTTTGGAAGATGGGAGTTAAGGTGGAAGGAGGTTAGAAAGAGAATGAGAAAGAGGGAGAAGCCGAGAGAAAGGGAGAAGCCGAGAGGGGGAGAGAGGTCGAGTGAGGGAGAGAGAGGCCGAGAGGAAGAAATGAGGAGAGGTTGAGGGTGAGCCGAGAGAGAGATGGAGATGGAGGGGAAGGAGTTGAGTGTTAAATTGTGAGCATGGGAGTGTGATTAGTGTTAGGCCGAATACACAATATAATCAAGTATGTATGAGAATAACAATAATTAATAACACTGTTTATGAATCAATTAAACTGTAATCTTATTAACAGCTTCTCTCTTTATGATGTTAATGAATCATAAAGAGCTTCTAGGTTACACAAAAAATATCTCAATGATCGCATCCCTTCTAGGGATAACCTATCTGTGTTTATATAGTACACAGCTATATACAATCCTTCTCTAATTGATATTCCTACAAGTTAGCTATACAATTCATATCAATTAAGGATTGCTTCTTATCTTCTATCCTGTTTCCTTAGCTGTATCAATATATTCTGCTTCTTTCCATCTTCAGAATGTATTGCTTCTAGAATCTTCAATTCTGCACCGACAGCTAATTCAACTATCACCTTGTCAGACTTTAAATAAACTCTGACCGGCTTCCTTTAAACTCTTCACCCTATCAGAGTTTAACTAAACTCTGATCGGCTTCTGATAAACTCTTGTCAGTACCTGTTGCTTAAACACTGATAAACAAACATTAGCAATTATATCTAACAATCTCCCCCAACTTGTTCATAATAAAATGTACAAGTTAAACATATAATTGATGATGTCAAAACCTTTTAACAAATGCAGTGTTTAACATATAACAGAGTTTAATTTAAAAACAGAGTTTAAATTTAACTTAGAATAGAAAATATTAAAAACTTACAGTCAGACTTTATTTGATTTCTTGAATATCAGGCACTGTCCTGAGATAATCAATTAGAAGTCTTCTTTCAGCCTTTTCCAGCTCTTCAACCATGATTTCTTTCAGTTCCTTGAGTTCTGGATCAGATTCACCAGTCTGATAAATAGCAGCTCTCAGAGAATAGATGGAATTCTTCCTCATCTCATTCCCTAGCTTAATAAAATGTGCTTTATCAGATTCTAGATTGAATTCTAAGACTTTAACTCCCAGATCAGTCCTTAGTCTTGTACTGTTTATCTTCATTTCTATAACATTTCCATAAGCATCTCTATACTTAGGAATGTATACCTTTGAAATTCCTCCTCCAAGCATCACCTTAGATCTTTGCATCTTTTGTCTGATAAATGTAGCAGCATTGTGAGTGTTTCTGTTTTTGACTTTTAACAAGTACAGAACATACTCCAATTCTTGATAAGATTTGAGATCTATATCAGACTCTGCAACTCTGTAAACTCTTCCATCATTCATAAAATACAACAGAAAATCTTTCTTCAAACCCTTGTGAAATATCAATTGAACAGAGTCTAGCATATCAAGATTCTCTTGAGTAATAGTGCCAGATACTGCCAATGATGATTGATCTCCAGATCTGTTGTTTATTCTCTTCTCCCTATGTGAACCTAAACCAGCTTTATCAAAAGTTTCTTTTCCAAGTACAGTCCTGGTTTGAGAAAAATCCACAGGTTGAAGTGTCAGAGCTTCAGATAGTACAGGTCTTCTAAAAATACCTTGGAGTTGTGGAGCTAGCTGAGTTTGCACAGCTTGAGCCTTGTCAGAGGCTGGCTTAATTTCAATAGTATTATCAACTTGAGCAGCGTCAGAGGTTGATTTTGATAATCTTGTTTCAACTTGAGCAATGTCAGAGGTTGAATATTCTTTCTCCTTCAGGTTAGACTTTTCAATCATTTTGCCTTTACCCTTATCAGAGTTTCTAATCATAGGCCTCCTGGTGTATTGTATACTCTGTTGAGTATTTTCTTTAATAATAATTCCAGTTTCTTTCTTTCTAGGAGCCTTGATTTCTTTCTTTTTGTATATCCCAGCTTCAAGATTCTTCCTGTGTTCTTCAGCAAGCATTTGCTCTTCAGCTTGGATATCTTCAATTGTAACATCTTTTCCGTGTTCTGCTATAAATAATTTAGCAGCAACTTCTTCATCAGTGCTAGGCTTATCAGTGTTTATCAAACTTTTGAGCCTTGAACCACTGGCAGAAATTACTTTTTCCTTACCAGAGTTTGATCTTCTCTCAGAGTTTGATCTTGATCTTGGTCTTAAGCCTAAACTCTTTTCAGATTCACCTCCCTTGCTTCCACCATCATTACCATCATCCCTCCGTCTCAGAGCTTGAGTGTCTTTGCATTTGTCACTTGGTACACTCTCCCCCTTTTTGACATCATCAGAAAGTAGTACTGATGTCAGCAACTCCAGAGCATTAGAAATTGAAGTTAGTTGAGCAGACATAGCAGTCTGATTCTCCTCAACTTTCGACAATCTAGAATTGAAAGTCTTTTGCTCTTTACACAAAGAGATGTATAGAGATTTGTCCTTCTGCTGTGTAAGCTCTCTTGTAGCTATATCATTCCTTAACCCTTCAATCATCTTATCAGAAGCATCAAAACGATTGTTTAATGATTTGATTTGAACAACAGTCGCTTTGAAATGACTGAGAAGTTCAGGATTTGAAATCTCTTTAACAGAGTTAGCAGTTAAATCAGCAGCCCTTTGTGAAGTGAAAATACAATCTGCTGCTGTCCAGTTGTTAAAGTACATCTCTTGAAAATGTTCTTCAGTAGCCCTATTGAACTCTCTTTCTTCATCAGAGTTGGCTTGAACGTCAGATATGTGTGTAGGTGAATGAGCAGGACTAGCATTAACATTGTCATCCTCTCTTGCAATCTCTTCAGGAACATGTTCAGCAGTGACTTCATCATTGACTTTCTCTGCAACAGTTTCAGGAATATCAGAGTTTGCTTTAGCAAGTACCTCTGCTTCTCGCTGAACAATGTCAACAACTGATTGTTGTAGAGCTTCAAGAACAAGAGCATCTTCAGAGTTTGAAACAAACTCTGCTGCTACAGGAACATTCTCTGTTGCATCAGCAGATTCAGCAACAGCTTCTGTAGGATGATCAATTCTAATCTGATCAACTTCCTCACCGTTCTCAAAATCAAGAGAAATGATTTCTGTGTGGGAAGCAATAGTTTCTACCAATTCTGTAGTAGCTTGATCAGCTTCTCTTACATTTTCTTCAAGATCAAAAATTCTGCTGTCAGAATGAGCAGCAGCTTCCTCAACTACATCATTAGCATTTGATGTAGGAGCTTCTCTATCAAAATCCATTTCAATATCATCAGTATTTAGCCTGTCTTGATTGACAGCTTCTGGATTTGCAGCTTCCTCCTGAACAAAAGCTTCAGGAGCTTCATTTTCCTCAGGAACTTTGTTCATATTGGCAATAATATCACCAAAAAGTTGATTAGCAACTAATCTTCTCTTTCTCTGATGAAGATTTTCTTCATCAGCTTCAGTATCTGAGTCTGCAACAGAATCAGCAGCAACAGTCTTTGGTCGTTGGGCTCTCTTTTTCTTCATTCTTTTTCTCTGAGGCACAGCATCAACATTTGATACCTCAGCTTCAGGTTGTTGCAAGTTAGACTTAACTGCTCGAACTTTAGATCTCTTTGACCTCTGTGGTTGAAATACAGAAGGTCCAGCTTCAGCAGTTGAGACATTTTGCTGTTGTAAGTTGTCAAGAAATTGTTGCACAGAAGCAGGTAACATTAAAGGACCAACTTCTCCTTTCTTGTTGTCCTTGTTGATAAGATCAGAGAATATACGTTTGTGTAATTTAAACGAAAGAATTACATCCTCATCTAAAATCTCAACATCAGGGCAGCAATGATTGAATATCAATTGACAAAACCTAGAGAAGTAAACAACATTTCTATTCTCTAGCATTTTCTCACCAATATTAGTTAAAACTAATCTAGCAACATCAAATTGACTGCCATAGAGAAGAGAATACCCGATCTGTAAACTATCAGTGGGAATTGCATCCCAGTTTGTGCACTTTTTCCCGAACGCTCTTGTAATGCAGTCGAAAAAGAAACTCCATTCCTTTCTCAAGAGCGGTCGCTTCAATTGACCAATCTTAGTCAGTGGTCCAGAGTAACCTATTTCTCGCATCATTCTAACTAACTCAGAATCTCCAACAGCAACTGTGAACGAATTGAAATCTTCAAGACCCAAAGCATCACGAACAGTAGTAGGAGTAACAGCATAGTCATTGTCCTCATATTGAAAAATGATAGATGGAGATCCAGACTCTCCTCCATTATCATACACACCTGTCTGCCAAAAAGATTTGATTTGTGTTGCAGACAGCTTCGACGGTGCGGTGAGAGCAGTGCCAATATCAGAGTTTGACAAGAAACTCTGAATCAAATGAAACGCCTCCGGTGCGTTCTCATTTGCTACAGGAGCGGAGTAGTTATTTGGGACAAATTCTAATTCAGAAGCAATAAACGCTGTAGTTGCCATTTGTAAGATTTGAAAACAAAAAGTACAGGGCTTTGAAAGTGTTTGAGTGTTTGTGTGTGAGTAAAATGTTATGAGAAGATGAAATGCGTAAAAGATTGAATCGTGTGTATGTAGTGTATTAAATAATAACTGTAAAGATTAGAAGTATGTTAGTGGGACAGATGTCAAACGTGAATACGCTGACAGCTGTATCTAACAACTTCCTATACACACGTGCAAACGTGGAGACACCTGTCATCACATATAACACTCAAAATATTCGTTAAAAAAAAAATCAATAATAATAAAATTATCAATTTAAATAATAAAGTACAAAGAACTCAACAGTCAAAATAATAATGACTGTCTCGAAACTCCGCACCTTAGTATCCCAAGCGCTTCGAAAACCTTTCAATCTCCAAGAAAAACCTTTCAGATACCCTGTTTGAATGCTTTAAATACCAAAGCAATGTAACAACAGGCTTCATATCTTAAACTTACTATACACCAAAATGGCTGGAACTTTCGAATTCCTGGATGTGGAAGAGTTTTTGAACATGAACTGGCAGCAACAAGAAAACTATCTTATCGATGAGTTTCTTGTTCTCTCATTCTTGAATGATGAAGGCCTTATCGTAGATGATGAAATAGCCGAAGGGCCTTTCTCCAACCCTCATGTATACATCTTCCGTCCAGGGCCATATGATGCACCAATCCTCGCAGATGAAGATGCCATGGAGATCTGCTTCATGCTTTTTCAACTGAGTTTCTTGTCGGGTTCAAAAGAAAACCTCTTCTTAGAATCCTGCAAGCTGCAAAGCAGAAAGAGATCCCGAGAAGATGATGATGATGATTCATCATTAGGAGGATTTCAAGCTATCCCAAATGGTATAATGACCAGATGAGCAACTGGGTAGCTATCATCAGAAGTAGTAGAGCACAATAGCTTCTGGCTCTAGCTCTTCTGCTTCGATGTTGGATAGCATTCAAGTACTTGTCCTGGTTAAATAGATTTTCTCTTTTGTAACCATAGTGATTAGTATGTACCAGAAAGATTAGCTAAGCATGAGTATGTAATTGACTGAATGTAACAGAGTTTGAATCAATTAATGAAAAAGACTCATTTTATTGCTTTACTTTCAGTATTATCAATTTTACCTAGTAATTGGAAAGACAAAAAAACTTTAACCAATTAACTAACATACTCAGCAGCAATACAAATCACAAACAGGACTTAATAAACATACTCAATAACATTGGTCAATCACTATCAAACAAGTTCTATCTTTTCTCTGTTCAATCACACTTTTTCGAAAAACAAATGACTAAGCCCAAAATCATAAACTGTCTGAAACAAGGAAATTATTTTAACCATCAGAGATTAAAATAAAGTAACCTCGGCGTATTTCACACAAAACATCAGTGTTTACCATTTGTCCTTCTTTGTCAATTAAACTCTTTTCTCAATCTGTACAGTTGTGAAAATATGTGTGTGTAGTAGCAGAGTTTACCGAAATCAGTATTTAGACCATCTCAAAGTGCATAAAATCCACAATCTAAAGTAGTAAAAACTGGTTGCCTAAACTCTCATGTATAACATAAAATCTGATTTTATATCTAAACTCTGTATTACTGATATCCTTTCATTTGGATATGTCTTTTATTTTTCACCCCCTTTATTAATTAATTTTTTTTTTTTTTTTTTTTTTTTTTTTTTTTTTTTTTTTTTTTTTTTTTTTTTTTTTTTTTTTTTTTATTTTTCCAGTAATCAGTGGTTGGCACTAGTCACCAAAAATCAAAGATTTTAGCCCTTATTTCATACAATAAGTTCCTGGATCGTCCTAGGCACAACATGATCTCAAAGGAATTTGTGCTCTGTTTGGCATCTTTTGAATTTGAGGGTGAATTATTTGAAATTAATAATCAGAGTTTAGACTTTTTATCAGTAAATATAATTAACTTATGAGAGAAAATGCAAACAGCTAATACAGACTCAGTGTATAGGATCAATAAACTAAGAGATGCTATAAATATTGAGACAGTATCATGCTGTGTTAGCTTACTGCACATTTTTGAGATCAGAGTCTATACAACTCTTAAGGATTCACAGTTACTTACTGAGAATTATGCTTCATACAAATTTCTTCATTGGTCCATATGTTTCAGACAAAATTACAATCAGAGTATAGCATTTAAACTGTAATTATCAGAGTATGACCAACAGAGTTTATCTTCAGAGTATGCTTTCAGAGTATGACTAACACTTCACAGAGTTTATCATCAGAGTTTAACATGCTGGTTCACATAACAGTTAACACATGCAAGGAATCATGAGCAACAAGAATTAAACATGTATAAATTTTGAGTCTGACCCGTATCTCTAGTCAGAACCAGAGATCATTCCAAGTTCATTTACCAATCTTGTAAAAGTAGCTTCACTCAAAGGTTTGGTGAAGATATCTGCAAGTTGTTGGTCTGTAGACACAAAATGAAGCTCAATATTCCCTTCTTCCACATGTTCTCTGATAAAATGATATCTTATGCTGATGTGCTTGGTCATGGAATGCTGTACTGGATTTCCTGTCATAGCAATAGCACTTTGGTTATCACAGAAAATAGGTATTCTAGAGTACCTTAATCCATAATCCAGCAATTGATTCTTCATCCATAAAATCTGTGCACAACAGCTACCAGCTGCTATATACTCTGCTTCAGCTGTGGATGTAGAAATTGATTTCTGTTTCTTACTGTACCAAGAAACCAATCTGTCACCTAAAAATTGACAGCTTCCACTTGTACTTTTTCTGTCTATCTTACAGCCTGCAAAATCTGCATCAGAGTAACCAATCAACTTAAACTCTGATTCTCTAGGATACCACAAACCCAAGGTTATGGTGCCTTTGAGATATTTGAAAATCCTTTTTACAGCTGTTAGATGAGGCTCTCTAGGATCTGCTTGAAATCTTGCACAAAGACATGTTGCATACATGATATCAGGTCTACTTGCTGTAAGATACAGTAAAGACCCTATCATTCCTCTGTAGTTAGTCATATCTACTGAGGCTCCTGTGTCTTTGTCAAGCTTCGTTGCTGTAGCCATGGGAGTTGTTGCAGATGAACTATCAAGCATACCAAATTTCTTTAGAAGATTTCTGGTATACTTTGCTTGATTGATAAAAATCCCATCATCTGTTTGCTTGACCTGTAAGCCTAGAAAATAACTAAGCTCTCCCATCATGCTCATTTGATACCTGGATTGCATAAGCTTTGCAAACTTCTTACAAAGTTTGTCATTAGTAGATCCAAAAATAATATCATCTACATAAATTTGAACTAACAGCAAATCATCACCAGAATTGAAATAAAACAAGGTTTTATCAATTGTACCTCTTGTGAACCCACTTTCTAAAAGAAATTGAGCAAGAGTTTCATACCATGCTCTTGGTGCTTGCTTTAGTCCATATAATGCCTTGTCAAGCCTGTAGACATAATCTGGATGCTTGGGATCTACAAATCCTGGTGGTTGTTCAACAAATACCTCTTCTTCAAGCTTCCCATTGAGAAAAGCACTTTTCACATCCATCTGAAAGACTTTAAACTTCTTGTGTGCAGCATAGGCCAGAAAAATCCTTATGGCCTCCAGTCTTGCAACTGGAGCAAAGGTTTCATCATAGTCAATTCCTTCCTGTTGTGAATAACCTTTTGCCACAAGTCTAGCCTTATTCCTTGTAATCACACCATCACTGTCAGTCTTGTTTCTAAAAACCCACTTTGTACCTACAATTGATCTGTTCTTTGGTCTAGGTACAAGTGTCCAGACTTCATTTCTTTCAAATTCATTTAACTCTTCTTGCATTGCTGTAATCCAATTAGCATCTTGAAGAGCTTCCTCCACTTTCTTTGGTTCAGTTTGAGACAAGAAAGCATGATACAGACACTCATTATTTGTTGCACTTCTGGTTCTTACACCAGCATCAGGATCTCCAATTATGAGATCAGGTGTGTGTGCCTGTGTCCACTTTCTTGCTGATGGTAAGTGGTTTCTTGCATCATTGTTGGATCCTCCCCCTTGATCCATGCTCTCCTGATTCATATGTTGACTTTCTACATTCTCTGAGGCTCCCCCTGAATTTGATGACTCAGAGTTTGAATTGTCAGAGTTTGAATCAGTTTCCTCAACTGACTCACTTGCTGTGTCATGTTGAGCTTCTTCACGCTCCCCCTCAACTGGTTCTCTATTTTGTTCAATTTGAGAATTATTAGTTTCTCCAGTATTTACCAGTAGAGGTTCAGAGTATGCTTCGTCAGAGTTTGTCAACCCTGCTTCATCAGAGTTTATATCATCAGAGAATAGATCTTCGTTTTCAAAACGTAGTTGATCATATCCATCCTTGTCTTCAAGTCCAATTATTTTCTTGTCATCAAATGACACATGTATGGATTCCATGATCACTTTAGTTCTTAGATTGTAAACTCTGAATGCTTTTGTTGACAGTGGATAGCCAACAAAAATTCCTTCATCAGCTTTTAACTCGAACTTTGTCAACTGTTCAGGATGAGTCTTCAACACAAAGCATTTGCATCCAAATATATGAAAATATTTCAAATTTGGCTTCTTATTTTTCACCATCTCATATGGTGTTTTCCCTTGCTTGTTGATCAGTGTAGCATTTTGAGTAAAACAAGCAGTTTGAACAGCTTCTGCCCAGAAGTATGTTGGTAATTTTGCTTCTTCAAGCATAGTTCTGGCTGCTTCAATTAAAGTTCTGTTCTTTCTTTCAACTACACCATTTTGCTGTGGAGTGCCAGGTGCAGAAAATTCTTGTTTCACCCCTCTTTCCTTGCAGAAAGCTTCCATGAATGAATTTCTGAATTCAGTTCCATTATCACTCCTTATTATTTTGACTTTGTGCTGTGATCCTTTGTCCAGTAGATTTACATGATCCATTAGAATTTGAGCAGTTTCATCCTTCTTTGACAAGAAATACACCCATGTATATCTAGTATATTCATCAACAATTACTAGAGCATATTTCTTTCTGCCCATTGACATTATATTCACTGGTCCAAAGAGATCAACATGTAGAAGATGATAAGGTTCCACCACTGAAGATTCAGACTTGCTTTTGAAAGATGACTTCCTTTGTTTGGCCTTTTGACAGGAATCACATAGGCCATTTAGACTGAGTGTTGATTTTGGGAGTCCTCTTACAAGATCCTTTCTTATCAGCTCATTAATGTTGTTCAAATTGAGATGAGAGAGCTTTTTATGCCAATTCCAACTCTCTTCATTTGACATTCTTGCAGTCAGACACACTGTTTTTCCATCAGAGTTTGTTACCAAACTTGCTTCATAAATATTGTTGCGCCTGTGTCCAACTAGAACAACTTTTCCAGTAGATTTACTGATAACTTCACAGTATTCACTATGAAAATCTACATGGTTTCCTCTGTCACAGATTTGACTCACAGATAACAGATTGTGCTTGAGTCCTGAGACTAGAGCTACATTTGTGATGATGACACCTCCAAGATTAATGTTGCCATATCCCAGAGTATGTCCTACGTTGCCATCTCCATAGGAAACTTTTGGGCCATCCTTCTCCACAAAGTCTGATAGCAGGGCTTTATTTCCAGTCATATGTCCTGAGCATCCACTGTCCAAGATAAGTGTGCTTTTTATTATACCCTGCAATCACAAACAAACACTAAGTGTTAGTTTTAAGGATCCAGACTTGCTTGGACCCTTTGCCTTTCTTAACAGTGTTAGCTTTTGCAGCGGAATCAACTTTCTCAGAGTTTAAACTAACATTGTCAGATTTTACACTAGCAGAGTTTGCTCTAACCCATTTCAAGTTGGGTTTTAGCTCATAGTAATTATGATAAATTGCATGATAACTCTTACATGTGTAAATAGAATGCCAAGTGCTCCCACAATGTTTGCATAAAGTCTGTGGTTTTACTCTAACATAATCATTCTTTACTTCTGAAGTAGAAGGTAAAGAATTAATATGCTTGTTCTTAGTGCAAAATCTAGCAAGATGATTAGAACTACCACAACTGTAACATGTTTTCCTTAAAGCACCAGCATTAGGCAAATAATTATTTCTATTGTTTATGCCTATTTTTCCATTCCTATTTCTCTTGGACCCTTTAGGTTTCATGGCAGACTTAACCTCTTTGAGCTTATGTTTAAACTGTTTTCCTGTCATTAAACCAACATTAACCTGTTTCTCACAGACTCTTATTGGTTCTTTAACAGCTTCTAACTCAACAGGCTTCTCTGTTTTAGATTCAGTATCTACTTGTTCAACACAAGTTTCAACTGGCTCCATAACAGTTTCTTTCACAACTGCAGATTTTAACTTTCCAGATTCAGGAACAAATGTTACAGGAGTTGAATATGAACTTGTGAAAGCTCTAAACTTAATTTTATCTTGAAACCTAAGTTCATCTTCCTCACTGTATCCTAAACCTACAGCATCTGTTTGAAAAACTTGATGTGTATCTCTGCCAGAATTAGTCCAAGTTTTAATTATTTTTCTTTCCTTCTCTAAATCAGATTCTAGTTGCCTATACCTTTTAAGCAACTCCTGTTCCACATAAACAGCATCATCTCTTTCTTTTTGAGTCTGCTTCATATTCTCAAGTTCTCTTTCAAGAAACTTGTTTCTTTCTTTAAGACTAAGATTCTCAGATTTAATCCTTTCATTCTCTAAAGTCTGATCCCTATAACTAACATGTATGTTCTTAAGATAAATTCTTAATTCAGAAATATTATCAGTATCATACGCATAAGTAGTTAGGGGTACCTTATTTTCTGATGATTCAGTCTCATCTTTGACAGTTGCCATAAGAGCATAATTTTCTCCATCATCAGAATCTGAAGTATCTGCCCAGTCTTTGCCTTTAGAGACGAGTGCTTTTCCAGTTTTTCCTTTCTTGCACTCTGGAGCATAGTGACCCATCTCTTTGCACTTGTAGCACTGGATCTCAGATTTGTCCTTCTTACCAGACTTGGTATCCCTTCCATCAGACTTTCTGAAATTCTTCTTCTCAGAATTTGAATCTCTCCTTGAGAATCTTTTACCTTTCTTGAAGTTCTTGAATCCCATCTTCTTGAAGGTCTTCACCATCAATGCCGCCATTTGCATCAACTGTTCTTCATCATCCTCAGAGTCAGAAGCTTCATCAGAGTTTGAGTCATCATCAGAGTTTGATGACTCACTTTCAGATTTAATGACTAAAGCCTTTCCCTTGGCTTTCTTCTTTGATGATTCCTTCTTTTCAATGGGCTTCTCCTCAACTTTGAGAGCAACAGATTTTGTCTTCTTGCTTGATCTTCTGTTTCTTTGATCTATCTCAAGTTCGTGAGTCTTTAACAAGCCATAAATCTCATCAAGATCTGTATCTTCAAGATCATAATTATCTCTGATTGAGGTCGTCTTCAGATCCCATTTTTCAGGTAGAGATAAGAGAAACTTGAGATTTGACTCTTCAAGATTATATTCTTTGTCAACCAGAGACAGATCATTCAGTAATTTACAAAACCTGTCATAAGTCTCAGTCAAGGTTTCATTAGATCTTGAATCAAAGTGCTCATACTCCTGTGTGAGTATTGTCTTCCTGTTCTTCTTTATAGCAGTGGTTCCTTGACACCTTACTTCCAAAGCATCCCAGATTTCCTTTGCCGTTTTGCAGCCAATTACTCTGTTAGACATAACATTATCTAAAGCACTGTGGAGTAGATGTCTAACCTTTGCATCCTTTTCAATTGATGAGATGTCTTCAGGAGTATAATCTTTCTTTTCCTTTGGAATCAGTGTCTGTTCTTTATCACCAACAGCAGGAGATAATTTAGTTGGCTTATGAGGACCATTATTGATTCTGTCAAGATATTCTGGATCTGTAGCCTCCAGAAACATGGTCATCTTCACCTTCCATATTGGATACTCTATTGGCCTGAGAATTGGAACCCTGATAGTTTCATATCGACTCACAGAATTTGGCTTAACCTGTTCAGCCGCAGGAGGAACTTGATTTTGATTTTCTTCAGACATGATTATTACTGTGTTTTAATCGTAAAACTGTATATATTAAACAGCCTTGGCTCTGATACCAATTGTTAGGCCGAATACACAATATAATCAAGTATGTATGAGAATAACAATAATTAATAACACTGTTTATGAATCAATTAAACTGTAATCTTATTAACAGCTTCTCTCTTTATGATGTTAATGAATCATAAAGAGCTTCTAGGTTACACAAAAAATATCTCAATGATCGCATCCCTTCTAGGGATAACCTATCTGTGTTTATATAGTACACAGCTATATACAATCCTTCTCTAATTGATATTCCTACAAGTTAGCTATACAATTCATATCAATTAAGGATTGCTTCTTATCTTCTATCCTGTTTCCTTAGCTGTATCAATATATTCTGCTTCTTTCCATCTTCAGAATGTATTGCTTCTAGAATCTTCAATTCTGCACCGACAGCTAATTCAACTATCACCTTGTCAGACTTTAAATAAACTCTGACCGGCTTCCTTTAAACTCTTCACCCTATCAGAGTTTAACTAAACTCTGATCGGCTTCTGATAAACTCTTGTCAGTACCTGTTGCTTAAACACTGATAAACAAACATTAGCAATTATATCTAACAATTAGAAAAATGGATTTTGTGTGTGTATTTTCAAATGTGTTCATAGGAGTGTGTATTTTCAAAATGTGATCATAGGTGTGTGTATTTTCAAAATGTGTTCATAGGAGTGTGTATTTTCAAAATGTGTTCATAGGAGTGTGTATTTTCAAAATGTGTTCTTAGGTGTTTGTTAGTCTAAAAATGTAATTTAGGTGTGAGTGACTAAAAGAGTGATTTTAAAAGTGTGCGTAAGGTTTAAAAATGTAAACTTGGGTAATGTGTGTTTTCGCAAAGGTTGTGTAACTTGAGTTAGTGTATGTGTTTGTGTGCGTATTCTTTTAAAATGTGTTCACCATTGTGTTCTTGTGCGGGTGTACTTGTTCGTGTGTGTGGTTAGATGTTAGTATAGTGAGAGAGTGAGAAAAAGGAGAAAGGCCGAGAGGCCAAGGAGGAGAGAAAAGAAAGAAAAGAGGGAGGGGCCGAGAGGCCGAGAAGAAGAAGGGAAGAAGGGAGGGAGGTGTTGATGGTGGTATTGTAATGTCATAATTTTATTTATCTTAAGTGGTATACATGGTCCCTTCTATGCTAATTGTTTAGTTGAACCTTAATTGAGATAGGTTGTCGTTAATGGAATAAGTATGTGGTATAATTCTTGAGGTACGTATACATGGCTTATATGATTAAGTGTTAAGGATGTCATGTGATGTTAAGTGACTACATGATTGAATGAAGTATTATGTGCTTCTTAAGTGATTACTTGGTTAAATATATATATAAGAATATATGATTGTATAACGATGGGGTAGAAGTACTTAGAGATACGTAAACAAAGCTGAGGTACTAAGAATTAGAGACTAAGACAGTATTATATTCTTGTATAGGTTCCAGTAGAAGGCTAGGCAAAGAGCCAGTGGAAGTGAAGTTGGAACCCTAAGATTCAGATACTGAGATATTTTCAGCTTAAGGCAAGTATACGTTAAACTCTTACTTGTCCCTTATTTATCATTATGCAATCGATTCCCATACCATGTTACGGTGTTCTTTTTCACCTTACTCTATATAAAACCTACCATTGTTCCTTTACCTTTGCTTTGTTCACATAAGCCCTTTTCCTTGACTTATATTTTGTTGACCTTTGTTAACCTTTGAATACCCGGAGCATATTTATCCCTTTGCTCACTTACTTACCATGCCTTTCAATTGTTCATTTTTTAAGCCCCTGCAATAAAATCTTGAAATAACTTATGCCCTGAAATGAATATCGGAAATGTTAAAAACCTCTTGTTCATTTAAACCTTTTGTTTGAATTACCCATGAATGGAACAACTTTGGCCGTGGCGGCGGTCCTGGTTACTTATGTATGTATTTTAAGGCCAATGTGTGCCTATGGATCCTGAATGTTAGGACCTTGTGAAAACATGGTCTGGAGCTTTATGTGGCTGATCACCCGTATAGCTCGTACCGTCTTACCGGAAGTTCCAATTCCATTTCTTAAATCTTTTCCTTTGAATAGAGATGCATATCTTGAAACTATTGATTACCAGTTGATTACCATTTGATTACCGGTTGATTACCGTTTGATTACCAGTTGATTACCATTTAATTACCATTTGATTACTAATGGATTTCTAGTACATATGTTGTCGATTATACTTGCTGATTATTTGGCTCATTTTCTTGTTTTTACCTTAACCTTTCAGTGAAATCAGAAGATGGTCCGTACATTCCGCACTGCTAGGAAGTCTTTTGCTAGAGAGTATGCTGCTAGGAGCGGCCCGTGGTTTGGGTTCCCGACCCATGCACAGGTTTTAGATGCTTAAGTACTTTTGGTTTCCTAATAGACTTAAGACATTTGGTTTAAGTTGTAATATTTAAATCGTTTAGACTTGTAAAACTTAATTAGTAACTCATTTAAATGTTGGACTTAGATATGTTGTTTCATACTTCGACCTGGTAGAGATCTTGGCTTGGGGTATGGTTTCCATTTATTAGATGCATGCCTAGGTTGTATGTTATATTATGTTATGATATGTAAATGTTCGTGGCACTGGTTTGGGGGTGTCACAGGTTTGGTATCAGAGATACAGGTTGAAGTCACTGAAACAACGTAGGAAAATTGAACATAGGATAGGAATTATAGATCACTAAAGATAGGAATTAGCTATAAGTCATACTAAGTTAGATAGATTATCAAGGATAGGATTTATCACTTAAGGATAGGTTAGATAAAGGTTATCACCTAGGTAGGATTTTATTATTAACGCAGTAACTATTATTATATATGTGTTACGTTATTATTGCAGTACCCGGATGCTAGTGTAGATGAGTCAGAGAGACGCCGTAGGAGAGGAGGATCCCCAGATACCCCACTTGAGGTTGATTCTGATGCTGAGACCGATCCATTTGATGATTCATCCTTTGATGGCTCTGATGAGTCTGAGACTGAGCTAGTGTTCCAGCCACCTCCCCGAGTTGCTAGATCACCATCACCGCCTGTTGTGTCCCCATCAGTTATGCCTGGAGTTCCTGTTCATCCATCTAGCCGCACTAGTGTTCCGCATAGCGTCTATGTGTTGTTAGCTCGTCAGAGTGATACTCTCT
The DNA here is from genome assembly GCA_030848705.1 of Heracleum sosnowskyi. Taxonomy (NCBI): domain Eukaryota; kingdom Viridiplantae; phylum Streptophyta; class Magnoliopsida; order Apiales; family Apiaceae; genus Heracleum; species Heracleum sosnowskyi. Next base: position 53,467,934 of record CM061238.1, on the reverse strand, counting down.
TTGGACGGGATTCGGAGGTCCGTGCTTTGGTCGACTCCTTAGTGGGCGGAGCCCCTGCACCATCTCCTTCTTCAGGGTTAGGTGTTAGACTCCAGTCATTAGTGGATGTGACTAACCGTGGGCTTCGTGGACTTGAGACTTGCGCCGACAGAGATAGAGGTTTTGATGAGATTATCAGGATGGTTCGTTTCTTGCTGACTAGGATAGCTAGGACTTTGGCAGGAGAGGGTTCGACCGCTGATGACTAGAGATGGTTTCTGATGCTGCTGTGAGGTTGCCATAGTTGTTTAGTGGCAGACCTATTTACTTTATGTTATGATTAGCTGTTGGGTGGCATGGCCATCGTATTAGACATTATTTATGGGTTGTACTATTATCGTTGACTCTTTTATTCGTACTCTGTATCAGATTCGTACTGTTGATGACTGTTTATCAGTCAATGGTTTATTTATGTGATTTCTTTTTATCGTACCCATACATACCTCTATATATCAATATCCTGTTTACATTTCAGTACCATATTTCTTAGATACTGCCAAATTTCGATACTATAGAACTGTATAACCAACTATTTTCCTCTTATCAGTAAGATGCCTCCAAAAAGAAATACTCGTACCAGAAACCAGAACCCGCCAGAGGGGCAAGACAACCCCAACATGGCTGAAATGATGGAACTTCTCCGACGACAAACAGCTGCCCTTACCCAACAACAACAACTACTTCAACAACAGTTTCAGCAACAACCACAACAAAATCAACCACCACCTGCACAGACTGTAACCTTCAAAACTTTCCAAGGTGTTAAACCCCCAGAATTTGAAGGTACCACTAACCCAATTGCGGCCAAAACTTGGTTAAAAGAAATAGAAAAAGCTTTTGCCTTAGTGAATGTTGGAGCTGACCAGAAGACGATATTCGCTAGTTACTTGTTGAAGGGAGAAGCTACTTATTGGTGGGAATCTGTTAGCGCTTTAGAAGAAACTGCTGTGATAACATGGGATAGGTTCACCGAGTTGTTCTTAGACAAGTACTTTCCAAGGTACATTCAAAATCAGATGGAGTTGAAATTTTTCGAACTTAGGCAAGAAAACTCGAGCGTCGCAGAATACGAGAAGAAATTTATGGAGTTAGCAAGATTTGTACCCGAGTATGTGAATACTGAGGAAAAGAAAGCCAAGAGATTTCAGCAAGGACTTAAACCGTGGATCCGCAGTAGAGTGGCAGTTTTTGAATTAAACACATATGCGGGAGTGGTTCAGAAGGCAAGTATTGTGGAGAGCGAGAGTGAGTACTCCCAGAAGGAAAAAGAAAGCAAGAAAAGGAAGACAGGTCCGTTAGATCAAGGACAAGGAAGTTTCCAAAACAAGGACAGAAAGATTGGATTTCAGCAGAACAGAGGAGCACCCTTTCGAAGGCAAGAAGGGGGAAAATTGAACCCAGGGAATCGCCCACAGAACCACCCACAAAACTGACCACAGAATATTGAGCAGCCAAGATTGCCAAGACCTCCAATAATGGAATGCAAGACTTGTGGGAAGAAGCACGCCGGAGTTTGTAACAAACCTAGCATGGTGTGCTATAGATGCAACCAGAAGGGCCACTTTGCTAACGAATGCCGCAACCCGAGACCGAACGTCACGTGTAACAAGTGTGGAAAGGTCGGACACATTGCCAGGGAATGTAAGACTCCAGTTCAAAGTGGGAATTTGTTAAGGCTAACAGCGCCTCCTCCGCCTAATCAGGCTCAAGCAAGGACTTTCAATTTGAATATCAAAGATGCAGTTCAGAACCCAGATGTAGTTGCAGGTACGCTTTTCGTCAACACCATAAGTGCCAACGTGTTAATTGACTCTGGTGCTACTAGGTCTTTCATTTCTAAGGAATTTGCTGCTAAATTGAATTGTGAAACTCAAGTATTAAACAAGGCCTTAGATATTGTGATAGCTAATCAAGATCGCATACCCGTAAATCAAATTTGCCCCAATTGTGAGATAGATATCTCTGGAACTCTCTTTCTTGTGGATTTGATACCCTTCAAGTTAGGAGAATTTGATGTAATCCTAGGAATGGATTGGTTGGCCAAAAATGAAACACAGATCGATTGTAGGAATAAGAAAATGACTCTGCGAACTCCGACTAGCGACACCGTAGTATTTAAGGGTCAGAAACAGACCAAGACCTTTCTCACCATCATTCAGACGAAGAGATTGCTACGACAAGGTTGTGAAGCCTATCTTGCACACGTGGTAGATACAAGGAAAGAAACACTAGGTATGGGAGAGATCCCAGTGGTCAATGAGTTTCCCGACGTATTCCCAGAAGAACTTCCAGGATTACCCCCTGACAGGCAATTGGAATTCGCCATCGAATTAATACCCGGCGCGGAACCAGTTTCGAAAGCTCCTTATAGAATGGCACCCATAGAAATGAAGGAATTGGCAACCCAACTGCAAGAACTTTTGGATAAAGGCATCATAAGGCCAAGTGTTTCCCCGTGGGGCGCACCCGTGTTATTTGTAAAGAAAAAGGATGGAAGTATGAGGTTATGCATCGACTATCGAGAATTGAACAAGTTGACAATCAAGAATAAGTACCCTCTTCCCAGGATAGATGACTTGTTTGACCAACTAAAAGGAGCATCATATTTTTCCAAGATCGACTTGAGATCCGGATATCATCAGCTAAAGATCAAACCCGAGGACATATCGAAAACAGCCTTCAGAACAAGGTATGGACACTATGAATTCTTAGTGATGTCTTTTGGATTAACTAATGCACCTGCTGCTTTTATGGATTTAATGAACCGAGTCTTCAAGAAGTATTTGGACAAGTTCGTGATCGTATTCATTGATGACATACTGATATATTCTAAAACGGAAGTAGAACATGTTGAACATTTGAGGATAGCTCTGGATATCTTGAGAAAGGAGAAGTTGTACGCAAAGTTCTCTAAGTGTGAGTTTTGGATGAAAGAAGTGCAGTTTCTCGGGCACATAGTTAGTAGTGAAGGAGTAAGAGTGGATCCAGCCAAGATAGAAGCAGTGGTAAATTGGGAAAGACCAAGAACCCCGACAGAAGTAAGAAGCTTCATGGGATTAGCCGGATACTACCGACGATTTGTTAAGGACTTCTCCAAGATAGCCACACCTTTGACTCAGCTTACCAGAAAGAATCAGAAGTTTGAATGGAGTGATAAGTGTGAAAAGAGTTTTCAAGAACTAAAGAAAAGATTGGTGACTGCACCTGTTTTAGCACAACCTGATGACCAAGGAAACTTTGTGATTTACAGTGATGCTTCGCATAAAGGATTGGGATGCGTATTGATGCAACGTGACAAGGTGATATCGTATGCTTCTAGACAATTGAAACCCCATGAGCAGAAATATCCCACACATGACTTGGAACTAGCTGCTATAGTGTTTGCGCTAAAGATTTGGAGACACTACCTCTACGGAGAAAAATGCGAGATTTTCACCGACCATAAGAGCCTGAAGTACATCTTCACCCAAAAGGAATTGAACATGAGACAAAGAAGATGGTTAGAACTAATCAAGGACTACGATTGCACCATCAATTATCACCCGGGCAAAGCGAATGTGGTAGCGGATGCGTTAAGCCGAAAAGAAAGGTTGAACATGTTGACCATGACCAAGGAGTTGTCTAAAGAATTTGAGAATTTGAACTTAGAGGTTTATGCCCCAGGATCTACCAGTGAGATGTTGTATACCATGACATTCCAACCAGAACTATTGGAGAAGATTAGAATATGCCAAGAAGAAGTGATGAATCATGAGGTCAATGATTTGACAGGAGAAGAATTGTGCACGCAAAAAGATGATAAGGGAATTTTGAGATTTTCTTCAAGAATTTGGATACCCAATGTGACAGAACTGAAAAGCGAGATTTTGCACGAGGCTCACAACTCGAAGTATTCAATTCATCCCGGAAGCACTAAGATGTACCATGACTTAAAGGAAAACTTTTGGTGGCCTGACATGAAGCGGGAAATTGCAGAATGGATTAGTAAATGTTACACTTGTCAAAGAGTCAAAGCAGAACATTAGAGACCGAGCGGATTGCTACAACCACTAGAGATTCCCGAGTGGAAGTGGGAACACATTGCGATGGACTTCATTGTGGGATTACCAAGAACTAAATCGAATCACGACGCTATTTGGGTTATCGTGGATAGACTGACGAAATCAGCTCACTTCCTTCCGATCAACGAAAGATTCTCAATGGATAAGCTCGTTCACTTGTACCTGAAAGAGATAGTGGTACGCCATGGAGTTCCCGTGTCTATTGTATCAGACAGAGATCCCCGATTCAACTCAAGGGTTTGGAGACAATTTCAAGAATGCTTAGGGACTCAACTGAAAATGAGCACAGCTTACCATCCACAGACTGACGGTCAAAGCGAAAGAACCATTCAAACAATTGAAGATATGCTAAGGGTCTGCGCATTGGATTTTGAAGGTAGTTGGGACGAACATTTGCCTCTAGTAGAGTTCTCGTACAACAACAGTTACCACGCCAGTATCGGAATGCCTCCCTACGAAGCTTTGTATGGAAGAAAATGTCGATCGCCAATATGTTGGGACGAAGTTGGAGAGCGCAAGATATTTGGACCAGAATTGATTCAGCAAACAAAAGAAACTGTGGAACTCATCCAGAAGAGATTGATAACTGCTCAAGATAGACAAAGGAAGTACGCAGATCCAACCAGAAAGAATGTAGATTTTGAAGTAGGTGAACCCGTGTTACTAAAGGTGTCACCATGGAAAGGTTTGACTAGATTCAGAAAGAGAGGAAAACTTAGTCCGAGATTTGTCGGCCCTTTTGAAATTCTAAGGCGTGTAGGGAAAGTTGCGTATGAACTAGCTTTACCACCCCATATGCAGCACATTCACAATGTATTCCATGTTTCGATGCTCAAGAAGTATCATCCTGATTCCAAGCATGTAGTTGAGTATGAACCGGTAGAAATTCAGACAGATTTGTCGTATGTAGAACAACCAATTGAAATATTAGATCGTAGAGAGAAAGTACTTAGAAATAAAACAGTTGTATTAGTAAAAGTATTGTGGAGGAACCCCAAGGTTGAAGAATCAACTTGGGAGTTAGAAAGCGAAATGTTAGAAAAGTACCCACAGCTGTTTACGTAATAGATTCTGAGGACAGAATCCTTTTAAGGGGGGGATGATGTAACGATTCTAAATTTCAACTTAAATATTTTAATGAAACGTACATTTTATTGTTAGGTGTTTATTATGTGCAATAATTGTTATGTGCTTAGAATTGTGAATTTATTCACTCTGTGAGTAGTTAGTTAATTTCGTATCTGGTTTCTAAATTTTATTTAAGTGCTCTGTAAATTTATTTAAGTCATATAATAATTATATTAAATTTAGAGTATGCTAAATTATTTAATTAGTAGCATAAAATATTTCTTAGCATTATTTTTATTTTATTTTATTTTTAAAACTCATGATTTAAATTTTTTATAACCACTTCATTATTTTAATTAATTATTTTGAGAGATGCTACACCTTCTAGATTATTTATTTTCAATAGGTAATTTATTTATTTACCTAGTGAATGGTAAGATTCTATTTAAAATTTATTTTTGGGATTAAAAGACATTTTATTTTATTATTCTTTGTAAATGTAATTTTATTTAACTAATCTACAAAAGTTATTTGTAGAATAATATTTCTATGGAATCTAGAAATGGGATTATGAATTTACATGAAAGCCCTTGATTTTTATCATGTTAGTATTTTATTTAATTGGACATTTTTGTCATTTAATAATTAAATAACTAAAAAGTGTTTACTTTTACACTACTTTAACTCCCCTATAAAAACCCCCTACCCACCCCAATCGGCTCCCCCACCCGTTCTCTCTCTTCTTCTTTTTTTCTTCTTCTTCTTCTTCTTCTCTCCCCCAACACCCATTTCTCTCTCTTGTTCTTCATCTCTTACAAAATCAAAACCTCCATAACTTGTGTTTCTCTCACCCAAATTACAAGTGTGAGTAACCAAAACACTCCTCTCTCAAATCTCTACAACCCTCTTGTACTAATTTCGAGTTTTATCATGATTTCAAAATTTAGAATTTTCGGATTCTTCTTCCTTTTGTGTAAAACTTACATGCAATGGTTGATTACTAGTTATAGGGATGATTCTCGGTGAGATCCATCATTTTGGGCTCATCCGAGAAGAAACCCGACCATGGCAATGATCCTTGTGAGCCATGGTCTTGATTTTTATGTTTAAAAGTTGAACTCAAGTTCATTTTGTTGATGCATGTCACTAATTTTATGATCCATGATGATTTTGATTAAAGTTTGTTAGTGGGTTTCAATTTTTATTAATTATATATGTTGTATGTAATATGGGTAGTAGAAATTTGAAATATTATTGGTTGCATGTAAGGGATTCTTGAAGATCTTAGTGATTATGGTATTAAAGTTGGATGGGTTATTAATTTCAAGATGAAATAGAACTTGTATATATGTTAATTAAATGTATTATGAGTTGCATGTTAGTTTAAGAGAAAGTATGATTTTTATTTATAAATGTTAGTTACAATTGAAAGTTGTTGATTGAGCTTTGGGTTGAGATTGAAATTATTTATGGTTTGGAAGATGGGAGTTAAGGTGGAAGGAGGTTAGAAAGAGAATGAGAAAGAGGGAGAAGCCGAGAGAAAGGGAGAAGCCGAGAGGGGGAGAGAGGTCGAGTGAGGGAGAGAGAGGCCAAGAGGAAGAAATGAGGAGAGGTTGAGGGTGAGCCGAGAGAGAGATGGAGATGGAGGGGAAGGAGTTGAGTGTTAAATTGTGAGCATGGGAGTGTGATTAGAAAAATGGATTTTGTGTGTGTATTTTCAAATGTGTTCATAGGAGTGTGTATTTTCAAAATGTGATCATAGGTGTGTGTATTTTCAAAATGTGTTCATAGGAGTGTGTATTTTCAAAATGTGTTCATAGGAGTGTGTATTTTCAAAATGTGTTCTTAGGTGTTTGTTAGTCTAAAAATGTAATTTAGGTGTGAGTGACTAAAAGAGTGATTTTAAAAGTGTGCGTAAGGTTTAAAAATGTAAACCTGGGTAATGTGTGTTTTCGCAAAGGTTGTGTAACTTGAGTTAGTGTATGTGTTTGTGTGCGTATTCTTTTAAAATGTGTTCACCATTGTGTTCTTGTGCGGGTGTACTTGTTCGTGTGTGTGGTTAGATGTTAGTATAGTGAGAGAGTGAGAAAAAGGAGAAAGGCCGAGAGGCCAAGGAGGAGAGAAAAGAAAGAAAAGAGGGAGGGGCCGAGAGGCCGAGAAGAAGAAGGGAAGAAGGGAGGGAGGTGTTGATGGTGGTATTGTAATGTCATAATTTTATTTATCTTAAGTGGTATACATGGTCCCTTCTATGCTAATTGTTTAGTTGAACCTTAATTGAGATAGGTTGTCGTTAATGGAATAAGTATGTGGTATAATTCTTGAGGTACTTATACATGGCTTATATGATTAAGTGTTAAGGATGTCATGTGATGTTAAGTGACTACATGATTGAATGAAGTATTATGTGCTTCTTAAGTGATTACTTGGTTAAATATATATATAAGAATATATGATTGTATAACGATGGGGTAGAAGTACTTAGAGATACGTAAACAAAGCTGAGGTACTAAGAATTAGAGACTAAGACAGTATTATATTCTTGTATAGGTTCCAGTAGAAGGCTAGGCAAAGAGCCAGTGGAAGTAAAGTTGGAACCCTGAGATTCAGATACTGAGATATTTTCAGCTTAAGGCAAGTATACGTTAAACTCTTACTTGTCCCTTATTTATCATTATGCAATCGATTCCCATACCATGTTACGGTGTTCTTTTTCACCTTACTCTATATAAAACCTACCATTGTTCCTTTACCTTTGCTTTGTTCACATAAGCCCTTTTCCTTGACTTATATTTTGTTGACCTTTGTTAACCTTTGAATACCCGGAGCATATTTATCCCTTTGCTCACTTACTTACCATGCCTTTCAATTGTTCATTCTTTAAGCCCCTGCAATAAAATCTTGAAATAACTTATGCCCTGAAATGAATATCGGAAATGTTAAAAACCTCTTGTTCATTTAAACCTTTTGTTTGAATTACCCATGAATGGAACAACTTTGGCCGTGGCGGCGGTCCTGGTTACTTATGTATGTATTTTAAGGCCAATGTGTGCCTATGGATCCTGAATGTTAGGACCTTGTGAAAACATGGTCTGGAGCTTTATGTGGCTGATCACCCGTATAGCTCGTACCGTCTTACCGGAAGTTCCAATTCCATTTCTTAAATCTTTTCCTTTGAATAGAGATGCATATCTTGAAACTATTGATTACCAGTTGATTACCATTTGATTACCAGTTGATTACCGTTTGATTACCAGTTGATTACCATTTAATTACCATTTGATTACTAATGGATTTCTAGTACATATGTTGTCGATTATACTTGCTGAGCATTATTTGGCTCATTTTCTTGTTTTTACCTTAACCTTACAGTGAAATCAGAAGATGGTCCGTACATTCCGCACTGCTTGGAAGTCTTTTGCTAGAGAGTATGCTGCTAGGAGCGGCCCGTGGTTTGGGTTCCTGACCCATGCACAGGTTTTAGATGCTTAAGTACTTTTGGTTTCCTAATAGACTTAAGACATTTGGTTTAAGTTGTAATATTTAAATCGTTTAGACTTGTAAAACTTAATTAGTAACTCATTTAAATGTTGGACTTAGATATGTTGTTTCATACTTCGACCTGGTAGAGATCTTGGCTTGGGGTATGGTTTCCATTTATTAGATGCATGCCTAGGTTGTATGTTATATTATGTTATGATATGTAAATGTTCGTGGCACTGGTTTGGGGGTGTCACAATTGAGATACGTAGGCATCTTGTGAGGACCGATTTAGTCTCGAAACACAAGTGCAGCCATTAAAGCTCGAAGCTCTCTAACCCTAGCATTAAATTCGCAAGCTCAGTTTTTATTCCACAACAGTAAGGTATCCACAGAGTCATATGATATAAAAGATGAAGTTACGAGGAAAATTCAATATAAGGTTTCCGTAACCCAAAATCCACTTATGAATATATAATCTGAGTAAGGTTTTATCAAAGTCATAACTCATAAAATAAAAGATGAAGTTGCAAGGATTTATTGTAACTTTATTTTTGAACACTTTTCGACCCTCTGCCAACATGATCGGTAAACCTGTACTAAGGGGCTACCCTTAGTCCCTTTCAATACATATTGCAGAATTATCCAAATTGGATGATGAACCAATACCGGAGTTGCTACCGCGCCCGTCGTACCAACCTTACTATGATCAGTAGCAGGTCGTACAACAAAAATATGTTCTCTACATGTAGATGGAAGAATCACGACAGCCTGACATTGTCTACCGCCTTTCCGGATCTCTCGGCCCATTTGGGGCAATAAAATGGATGGGTCGGTGCAACTGGACCTCTTACACCACTCCTAATTCAGATGAAATTCATGACTCTGAAACGTAAAGATCGTCCTCCTTTCCCCAAGTGTAATACTTGTTGATAAAACTCCACTAAGTAGTTATATCTAGGTTGGAAAGGAAGATTCTCCGATATTTCCCAAGCTATTGCTTGTTAATGGATATCGACTTGTTCCATCAATTTACCCCTCGACCGTTGAGGTGGTAACACAACATTTGACTTGCAGCAATTAAATTGCTCCGAGAAAATATCTGTCCCCTGACAGTTTTGAGTTGAGAGTTTAAAATGAGTGGCAGTCACTTAAATCAGGTTTCCCATATTTTTGGTAATTCAGCGAGTATTTAAATCCTCTTTAAAAGATAGATTTAAAGGGAAAAACAGTGTTTGGGAACCTCCCCTTGATTTAAAATAATTAATAATACAACTTAGAATATCCTTCAAAATTATTGAAGGTCGAGGATAAACTTTAAATAATACAACTCATTTTAAAACGTGTTAAAAGTATTTAATAAATAATCAAATAATATTTATTAAATAAATAAACTTTAAATGAATATTCAAAAATAATATTCATTAAATAAATAGTGATTGAATGAATATTCAAAATAATATTCATTAAATAAATAAACCTTGAATGAATATTCAAAATAATATTCATTAAATAAATAATGATTAAATGAATATTCAAAATGATATTCATTAAATAAATAAGGATTAAATGAATATTCAAAATAATATTCATTAAATAAATAATGATTAAATGAATATTCAAAATGATATTCATTAAATAAATAAGGATTAAATGAATATTCAAAATAATATTCATTAAATAAATAATGATTAAATGAATATTCAAAATGATATTCATTAAATAAATAAGAATTAAATGAATATTCAAAATAATATTCATTGAATAACTAAGCCTTAAATGAATATTCAAAAATAATATTCATTAAATAAATAATCATCGAATAACAGTTACCCGATAGCTTTATCGGAAAAATAATCTTTAACATATACAGGAAATATAACTACTTCCGGTCTAAAGAATAAAAATCATACGCCCTTTACTTAGGGCATTTATAAAAACCTGGCTTTTAACTAATATCCCATATCTAGCTTAGAAGCCCATAATCAAATCATAAAGCAAGTATCACAATATACTTTCGAAAACAGTTATGCCTTCCATTAGCATATATAACTGAAATAGAATTCAAATAGTATTTCTCGACTGAGATAATACTTAAATAACATTCCTTGAAAGATATAGTAAGCAAATATCATTCCTCGAATGATAACATACTCAAATAACAATCCTCAAAATACATAGTATTCTGCCGATGGAATCCCTCCGGGTTTCCACGGCTATCTACATATCTCAAAATACCGACTCCCGGTTTAGAGTCGAAAACAATGAATATGCTCTTATATTTAGAGCTACCAGGTAAACCGGTTCATAACTACTTAATTCAGAAGATTTTATAGAATCCAAAGGTCAAATCTATTCCAACAAGAAATAAGATATATCGCAAAACTGTCCAAATTTTTATACATGGCAAAAGCAGTATTATATAGTCAATACTTCAAAGTATAGATTTAGAAACTTGCCTGATGCTCGAGAAGTGATAGGGGTTCGCGACGATGTCGGACAATCTAGACAAAGTCAAAGAAAACGCACGATTAATCCCCTGGATAATCCACTTGTACACAATGCTTAAACACGTAAGCGAAACACAACCAAGGCATTACTAGCTCGTTATAGGCTCATACTAAGTCCATGTTAATCGACAATTACTTAATTCGTAGGTTTAGTCCGAAATCGATCCCCGAATACAAGTTATACTTAACCATATATAACATTGGTTTCTAAGTCATGTTCTTAGTGGTTTACACTTGCGCAACCTCGGCTAACACATTTTCATAAAATCGAAAAATAATCTTTTGGACTCGAAACCTTCGTACAAACTTTTGTAACTGAACTTGGCACTTCAATACAAAATTTCATATTTTAAAACAACTCGTATGAGTCTCAAACATAGCCACAAAGTTGGTACATTTCTGCAATCTCATTCCTTGGACCACTTTCACTAAAATGGTCATATCTCATAAACCGTAAGTCGTAATGACATGATTCTTGCGCTCACGTAAACTAGAAACAAATCTCTACACACTCATGTTCATCACTGAACCAAAATAGGCAGTTATGGTTTCGGATTCTAGGCAGTTTTTAGAGTTAACGAGAATCGGGCATTACGACGGCTTAAAACTTAACGTTTTCCATTTTCAAAACACAACCAAATCAGTACCAATCAATCCCAAACTCACCATCCACCTTATACTCCCTCATATCAGTCAAATCCTCCATAAATATTCAAGATAATTTCAAAACCCATCTTCCAAACTCAACCAACAATTCATCTAATCACTTAAAACATCAACCCATTACATGTACTACACATACATGCTTTCAAACTTAAATTATAAACACAAAACTTTTTGAAAACACTATTCATCTTCTTCATATCAAGAAAAGATCATGCTAGAGTTAGTGGGTATGGGAGATGTTACCTTAGTTAGAACAAGCTTGATTTACTCTTTTTTTTAAGCCTAAGAACTCAAGGTTTGGTGGAGGTTTGCTAGCTTTGCCATCTCCTTTCTTCATCTTGCTCTCCATTCGGTTTTTCTTCAAGAAATGGGGGAGGAGGTTGTTGATTTTTGTGTAGGAGAGGTGTGGCACATGTGTGGTTATAAGGTTTAGATATTTGTTTGCCAAAATGCAAGTTAGTCACTGCAAACTAGTCTCTCAAGTTTGTTAAGTTACAAAGCTTCTTCCACACACTTTTTCCACCCATTCTCTTTCTTTTAATACATATTTTCTCCTTTATTTCCTAAGTTATAATATGTCCAAGATTGCTCCTTCGAACGGATTTTCGATTCTCGTTTTCGTTTGCGATTTTTGACTACGCGATTAGTAACCATTTATTATTCCTGAACTTCCGCTGAAATATGGAATCAATCGGAGACTATAAAATTTTACTATTCACCTTGGAGTACTATTCATCAGTGTTACTATTCATCCTTGTTTTTGTTCCTCTTGCAACGATTCGAAAATATTTCCCAAAAAGAGCGAATAAACTCTACGCGATTCTCGCAGTGAAAAGTAACTATTCACTATTCACTCCAACAATCGAATCCTTAAATCGACTTTAATAAAATAATAAAATTCCATAATATTAAATCCACAAATCCTCAAATTTAATATCTCATTTCTTGAATATAATAATATATAATTCACTGCCCGGTCAAATACTACACCAAAATAAAATTTGGAATTTCTGAATTCCGATCGTCTTTGCATTCGCTTATTTACTCCGTAGATCACTAATATGACTTCGGAATATCCACACTACGTCTCGTACATAGGTGGCATGAAAAATTTTCTTAACCCTCAAAATCACTATTCATCCACCAAATTCACTATTCACTGATGCACTTAATCATAATAAGAAAAGTTTTAATTTTACCAAAAATTCGGGTTATTACACTAACACTTGATCAATACTTCTATGTCTTCAATTCAATGTTGTTGATAGGTCCTTTGTCATTCTGGTTGCTTCATTAAAATCCTATGGTACTAACTCTTAACCATTCAAATACTTCTGTGGTCTTGAAAACCTTGTTTCTTTATTTGTCACTGAGGCTTGAACATATTAATGAACTTTTTTCCGTGACCTATTTATGGACTTCAAGAATACATACCATATTTTGATTTTTTGAGTTTACCTTTTCTTCTTTACTTCTGGATTCCTGTGCTTCTATTAATATTACAGTCTGTCTTGTCCTTTGTTGAGTTGTAGTTATCTCTGTTACATACCATGTTACATTATGCTTTACAATTAGTGGTCTCTGAAACAGTAACCTCTTCAGCCAAAGGTATTAATCCAGGGGGAGCCACCTCAGATCATAACAAATCCAAGTGAGTTTCAACTCACAAAAGTGGTCTCTCCTTAAGCTAAGGATACTCAAACCTTCCTCAATTCAGAGAGGTTAATCTAAGAATCCATTTTCAAGGCTGTGACTTCATCATCAACAAAATCAGTGCATGTCCACACAACCATCCTGAAAGTTCTCATTCCTGATACCATTATTCTGCAAAAGGAATATGATGTTGAACACTCAAGTGTTAAGGAATTTGAACCATTATTCAGTAGCAGGACTGGTTCTCCACCAAGACATCATGTGTTAGATATAATTGCTGACGTTTGTTCATCAGTGTTTAAGTACCAGGTACTCATCAGAGTTTACTGGAAGCCAGTCAGAGTTTGTTAAAGTCTGACGGGGTGAGAGTTTGCCTTAGCTGTCGGTGCTAATATAAAGATTCTAGAAGCAATATATCTTGAAGATGGAAAGAAGCAAGATATATTGAGACAGTTAAGGAAACGGAACAGAAGACAGAAGCAATCCTAATTTGATATGATTTGTATAGCTAATTTATAGGAATATCAATTAGAGATTGATTATGTAACTGTGTATTATATAAACACAGATAGGTTAACCCTAAAAGGGATGCGAATACAATATACATTATTCTTGTAACCTTGCAGCTCTCTGTGATATTTTACATCACAAAGAGAAGAGTTATATATATAATTCAGTTGTTGATTCATAAACAGTGTTCTCAATTGTTATTATCATATTTATATTGATTATATATTGTGTAATTCGGCCTAACAATTGGTATCAGAGCCAAGACTGATTAGTATATACAGTTTATCGATCCAAACACAAGTATAATCATGACTGACAACTCTCAGGAAGGTTCTAATGCAGGTTCTAATGCTCAGAAGGTTCAACCTACTTCTGTAAGTCGATATGAGACTATAAGGGTTCCAATTCTCAGACCAGTTGAATATCCAATATGGAAGGTGAAGATGACCATGTTTCTGGAAGCCACAGATCCAGAATACCTTGATAGAATCAATGATGGTCCTCATATGCCAACTAAATTGTCTCCTGTTATTACTGGGCAAGAACAAAAGACTGTTCCAAAAGAGAAGAAAGATTTGACTCCTGAAGACATCTCATCAATTGCAAAGGATGCAAAGGTTAGACATCTACTACACAGTGCCTTAGATAATGTCATGTCTAACAGAGTGATTGGCTGCAAGACTGCCAAAGAGATTTGGGATGCTTTGGAAGTCAGGTGTCAAGGAACAAGTGCTATAAAGAAAAATAGGAAGACTATTCTAACACAGGAGTATGAACACTTTGACTCAAGATCTGATGAAAGTTTGACAGATACATATGACAGATTTTGTAAATTGTTGAATGATTTGTCCCTGGTTGATAAAGAATATGAACTTGAAGAGTCAAATCTCAAGTTTCTTCTATCCCTACCTGAAAGATGGGATTTAAAGGCAACAACAATCAGAGACAATTATGATCTTGTAGATACAGATCTTGATGAAATCTATGGGTTGCTTAAAACTCATGAACTTGAAATAGAACAAAGAAACAAAAGATCTGGAAAGAAGACAAAATCTGTTGCTCTTAAAGTTGAAGAAAAGCCTGTCAAGAAGGAATCATCAAGAAAGAAAGCCAAAGGAAAGGCTTTAGTCATTAAATCTGAAAGTGAGTCATCAAACTCTGATGATGGCTCAAACACTGATGATGAAGCTTCTGATTCTGAGGATGATGAAGAAGAGATGATGAAAATGGCAGCTTTAATGGTGAAGACCTTCAAGAAGATGGGATTCAAGAACTTCAAGAAAGGAAAGAGATTCTCAAGGGAAGATTCAAATTCTTATAAAAGAAAATTCAGAAAGTCTGATGAAAGAGATACCAAGTCTGGAAAGAAAGACAAGTCTAAGATCCAGTGCTACAAGTGTAAAGAGATGGGTCATTATGCTCCAGAGTGCAAGAAAGGAAAATCTGAGAAAGCACTCATCACTAAAGGCAAGGACTAGGCAGACACTTCAGACTCAGATGAGGGAATCAATTATGCTCTCATGGCAACTGTTAAAGATGAAGCTGAGTCATCTGAAAACAAGGTACCCCTAACAACTTATGCTTATGATACTGATAACATATCTGAATTAAGAATTTATCTTAAAAGCATACATGTTAGTTATAGGGATCAGACTTTAGAGAATGAAAGAATCAAATCTGAAAATCTAGGTCTTAAAGAAAGGAATAAATTTCTTGAAGAGAAACTTGTCAACATGCAACAAGTTCAAAAGGAGAGAGATGATGTTGTTTATGTTGAACAGGAATTGCTTAAAAGATATAGGCAAATAGAATCTGAGTTGGAAAATGAGAGAAAAGTGATTAAAACCTGGACCAATTCTGGAAAAGACACACATCAGGTTTTTCAGATAGATACTGTAGGCTTAGGTTACTGTGAGGGAGATGAACTTAGGTTTAAAGATAAAGTTAAAGTGAAACCACAAATTAAACCTGTGCAATTTGTTCCTGAATACAGTAAGCTAAAGTCTGTTGTTGTAAAAGAAGCTGTTATGAAGCCAATTGAAACTTGTGAAAAACAGGTTAATATTGGTTCAATAACAGAAAATAAGATTGAGGTAGAAGCTATTAAAGAACCAGTAAAAATCTGTGATAGACAGGTTAATGTTGGTTTAATGACAGAAAAACAATTCAAACATAAGCTCAAAGAGGTAAAGTCTGTCAATAAACAGAAAATGTTTAAGAAGAATAGGAATGGAAAAGTAGGCATTAATAAAAGAAATAATTATCTGCCTAATTCTGCTGCTCCTAGAAAAACATGTCATATTTGTGGTAGTACTAACCATCTTGCCAGGTTTTGCAAGAAGAACAAAGATATTAACTCTTTACCCTCCACATCTGGAGTAAAGAATGATTATGCTAGGGTTAGACCACAGACTTTATGCACACACTGTGGGAGCACTTGGCATTCCATTTATACTTGCAAGAGTTATCATGCTATTTATCACAACTATTATGAGCTAAAACCCAACTTGAAATGGGTTAGAGCAAACTCTGCAAGTGTAAAGTCTGGCAATGTTAGTTTAAACTCTGTTGATAATGATTCCGCTGCAAAAGCTAACAATGTTATGAAAGCCAAAGGATCCAAGCAAGTCTGGATCCTTAAACCTAACACTTAGTGATTGTTTGTGATTGCAGGGCATAAAAGAGAGCACTCTTATCTTGGACAGTGGATGCTCAGGACATATGACTGGAAATAAAGCCCTGCTATCAGACTATGAAGAGAAGGCTGGCCCAAAAGTTTCCTATGGAGATGGCAACATAGGATGTACTCTGGGATATGGTAATATCAATCTTGGAAGTGTCATCATAAAAAATGTAGCTCTTGTCTCGGGACTCAAGCATGATCTGCTTTCTGTGAGTCAAATCTGTGACAGAGGATATCATGTAGATTTTCATACTGAACATTGTGAAGTTATCAGCAAATCTACAGGGAAAGTTGTTCTAGTTGGACAGAGGCACAATAACATCTATGAAGCAAGTTTGGTAACAAACTCTGAAGGAAAAACTGTGTGTCTATCAGCAAGAATGTCTAGTGAAGAGAGTTGGAAATGGCATAAGAAGCTCTCTCATCTAAACTTGAACAACATCAATGAGCTGATTCGAAAAGATCTTGTAAGGGGACTTCCAAAGTCAATACTCAGCTTAGATGGTCTGTGTGATTCTTGTCAAAAGGCCAAGCAAAGGAAGTCATCTTTCAAGAGTAAATCTGAATCTTCAGTTGTGGATCCTTATCATCTTCTACATGTTGATCTTTTTGGTCCAGTAAATATAATGTCATTGGGCAGAAAGAAATATGCTCTAGTCATTGTTGATGAGTACAATAGGTACACATGGGTGTACTTCTTAGCAAAGAAGGATGAAACTGCCTCAATTCTAATGGATCATGTAAAACTACTGGACAAAGGATCACAGTACAAAGTGAAAATTCTAAGGAGTGATAATGGTACTGAATTCAGAAATTCTGAAATGGAAGCTTTCTGCAAGGAAAGAGGAGTGAAGCAAGAATTTTCTGCACCTGGAACTCCACAGCAAAATGGTGTAGTTGAAAGAAAGAACAGAACCCTAATTGAAGCTGCCAGAACGATGCTTGATGAAGCAAAATTGCCAACTTATTTCTGGGCAGAAGCTGTTCAAACTTCTTGTTTTACTCAAAATGCTACACTGATCAACAAGCATGGGAAAACACCATATGAGATGGTGAAGAATAAGAAGCCAAATTTGAAGTATTTTCACATTTTTGGATGTAAGTGCTTTGTGTTGAAAACTCATCCTGAACAGTTGACCAAGTTTGACTTAAAAGCTGATGAAGGAATTTTTGTTGGATACCCACTATCAACTAAAGCATTCAGAGTCTACAATCTAAGAACTAAAGTGATCATGGAATCTATACATGTGTCATTTGATGACAAGAAAATAACTGGAATAGAAGATGAAGAATATCATGATCAACTTCGATTTGATAATGAAGAGTTAAATTCTGATGATGTAAACTCTGATGAAACAAATCCAACAAACTCTGACGAAGCATACTCTGATCCTCTACTGGTAAACAATGAAGAACCAATTTGTATTTAACAGAGGAGAGAGGTTAATTGTCTAGGAAAGTGTAAAAGGCGGTAATTATTGCTGTTTTTACTGCACATGCGCATTGGAAACTGTCAATTACTGTTGTCAGTCATTGCATGTGTGCCACGTGTCCCACTCACACAGTTAACGGAGTAAGACAGTTGTGTATTAATGATTAAAAACTGTTCAGTTTTTAATTTTGAATTTCATATTTAAACAATACACACACATACGTCTAAACCTTTCACATCTTACTCCAATTCACATCTATTGTCACACACACATATTCACAAACACTTTTCTACTTTCAAACTCTTTCGAGCTTTTGCACCTGATTTTCTGTTATTCTTTCAAATCTTACTAATGGCGACTACGGCTTTTGTTTCTTCTGGGTTAGAGTTTGTTCCAAACAATTATGCAGCACCACTAAATACTGCCAACGCACCAGAGGCGTTTCATATGATACAAAAATTTCTTGCTCAGTCAGCGATTTGGCGTGCTCTAGTCGAACCAACCGTACTTTCTGGTTCACAAATCAAGGCCTTCTGGGAGACAGGTATGTATGATGATGGTGGTGAATCAGGTAACCCATCAATAATCTTTGAATGTGAAGAAGCAGAGTATGTAATTACTTCTGGTACCATTCGGGCTGCAATGGGGTTTCCTGAGTTTTCTTCCTATACCATTGGAATGGGTGACAATGATTTGCTGCGGATGATGAGAGAGATTGGGTATTCTGGACCCTTGACTAAGATTGGACAGTTGAAGCGACCGTTCTTGAGGAAGGAGTGGAGCTTCTTCTTTGATTGCATCACAAGAACGTTCGGAAAGAAATGCACCAACTGGGATGCTATTCCCACGGACAGTCTGCAAATCGGGTATTCTCTGTTATATGATAATCATTTTGATTTTGCACGACTTGTCTTAAATAATTTAGGGGAGAAAATGACAGAGAATAGAGGAGTAGTATACTTTTCTAGATTTTGTCAGATTTTATTCTCTAACTGTGTTGAAGGGGTAGAAATAGTTGGTGAAGATGTTATCTCTTGTTTTAAATTACACAAGAGGATATTCTCTGATCTTATCAACAAAGATGTTAAGAAAGGGGTTGTTGGAGATTTGTTACTGCCTGCATCTATGCAGCAGTTTGTAAATGATCAAGTTAATTCACCAACACAAGCTCCTTCTCAGCCAGAACCTCTACAAACAGAGCTTCCTCCATCCACATTTGTCAAACCTAAATCCAGTGGTAGGACTAAGCATGTGTAGGGTTTGACCGGATGTTCAACCCAATATGGTAATATGAATTTGGGTGATTAAGACTGTTTTGGTAATAATTGTATGGGTAGACAATTATTATATATGGTAATAATTGTATGGATAGACAATTATTATATATGGTATGTCTTGGTCATGATTAAATTAGGGAATTAGGTACCAAGAATAAAAAGTCTTGTATAACAAGTATGGTAAGTCTTGTAAAACAAGTATGACAAGTCTTGGTGGCTAAGTTTTGGATGGCTATATAAACATAGTCATATTGTATTTGTTTGATGTGTGCTTAAGAGATGTAATCGTCTTAGGTATTTTTTGAGAGATGTTTGAGCATTGTTTGGCTCAAGTATCGAGTTTGAGACACCATTGAGGTGTTATTGTTTTGATTGTATTATTGATAACTGTTTTGATTAATAATACAAGTTGGGACGTGGGTGTTTCCACGTCATATATGTTTTGTGTGTGTTTGTTACTTGTCAACTAATCGATTGGTTGTGTGTGCTCTCTGCATTGGTGTGTTGTGAATCTCAAAAGTGTGAAGCCCCTAAACCTAACAAGTGGTATCAAGAGCCAAGGTTCGTGATTCGTGATGGATGGGGTTAGAGGAAAGATCGAGATTCAATTGATATAGCGGAGTACAATGAAGGATTTGCTGACAAGATGCCTACTAACGAGGGATGAGGCAAAGTTACGTGCGGTGTGACGGTTGACTTGCACCGTTGATCAATTTGTTCGGGCTTGAGATGGAAGAAGATTGAAGAGATCATCGCAATTGTTTCAATGGCTTGATCAACCAGGTGAACGAGTTGGATGATACTAGCGACGTTCTTCAAGCAGCCAAAATATTGAGAAAGCAAGGATCAGGTGACTCAACTGATGGAAGGGCACTCGTGATGGATGATGCACGTGATTTTGTAGATGGATACATCGTTCTGCTGAAGAACGATGGTTTGAAGGTCACTATACGGGTTTTAGTGATTCTCAAGATTGGAAAAGCAAGATGATGAGATTCTTGTTCGAAGGGAGGCATGGCGGATGAACGTCGATGTCATTGATGGTACAAGATTGAGAGGTTCTTGTTCGAGGGGAGGCATGACGGACGGACGTTGATGTCTCTGATAGTTACCGTTCAACCTGATATGGGTATTGGGTTGAAGGGGAGGATTGTAGGGTTTGACCGGATGTTCAACCCAATATGGTAATATGAATTTGGGTGATTAAGACTGTTTTGGTAATAATTGTATGGGTAGACAATTATTATATATGGTAATAATTGTATGGATAGACAATTATTATATATGGTATGTCTTGGTCATGATTAAATTAGGGAATTAGGTACCAAGAATAAAAAGTCTTGTATAACAAGTATGGTAAGTCTTGTAAAACAAGTATGACAAGTCTTGGTGGCTAAGTTTTGGATGGCTATATAAACATAGTCATATTGTATTTGTTTGATGTGTGCTTAAGAGATGTAATCGTCTTAGGTATTTTTTGAGAGATGTTTGAACATTGTTTGGCTCAAGTATCGAGTTTGAGACACCATTGAGGTGTTATTGTTTTGATTGTATTATTGATAACTGTTTTGATTAATAATACAAGTTGGGACGTGGGTGTTTCCACGTCATATATGTTTTGTGTGTGTTTGTTACTTGTCAACTAATCGATTGGTTGTGTGTGTGCTCTGCATTGGTGTGTTGTGAATCTCGAAAGTGTGAAGCCCCTAAACCTAACAGCATGTTGGTACTAAACCTGCAAGGTCTGTTAGACCAGCTACTGCAGTGGTGATGTCCAAGTCTACTGATGAGCCCAAGGGTCATTATAAGAAGAGGAGAGCCAATAGATCAAATGCTAATGATGAGGATGATGTTGACAATGAAACTCTTCATAAGAGAAAAAGAAGATTAGTAGCCACTTATCTTTTTGATAATGTGGATGAGTCTACACCAAACACTGAAGCTGTTCAGCATGAAGCTCTAGAAGATTTTGTTGAGGAGCCTGTTGTAAATAATGCTAATGAGGACAGGGTTTTTGTGGATAATGAAGCTCCTAAAGTTTTTATTCAGGAGGCTACTGCAGATTTTGAAGCAGCCACTGTGCCTGACATGGCAAATGCTGATATAGAGGTTGAAATTTTTGAGCAAGATACTTTACTTGCTGATCTTGCTATGGATAATATTCTTGAAGCACATCCTAGTATCAGTGTTTGTGATACTGAGGATGTGGCAGCTGATCAACCCACCCAAATTTTAGATGAGTCATTTGCAACTCACACAGAGCTCCTCTCTGTAAATAATCAAATTCCTGAATTGGGTGAGGAGGTTGATCAGGTAGTTGAAGCTGTTGTCGAGAACTTGGTTGAAGCTACAGCAGAAGAAGTTCGAACAGAAGAAGTTGTTGCAGAGTCAGTTCCTGTGGAAACAGAGGTTTTTATAAATACAAACTCTGAGATAAATGTTGAGGCTACTGCAGACAATGTTCATGAAGAAATTGCAGAGCAGATAGAAGAAAATGCTAATAATGCTGATCACACATCTGTACACTCTGATCATGCAAACTCTGAGGTTAATCCTACACTTTCAAACTCTGATAGTCACGAGTCACTACCTTTTCTAAGGGATCCTACTACAGAGTCTATCAAGGAAAACCAATATGCAACTGAAGTTCACTTCAGAGAAATGCATTATGCTAATTGGTCTGGAGCAGACTGCATTTTCTCTACTCAAAGGGCTGCTGATTTTGTACAAAAGTCTGCTGCAGAGATTTCTAATCCTGAGCTGTTAGCTCATTTTAAGGCGACCATTGTTCAAGTCAAGTCATTGCACAATCGCTTTGATGAGACAAACAAAGTTGTTCTTGGGTTGAGTAATGATATTGCTCTTACGGATTTAGCAATGAAGCAAGATAGAGCTAGATTTTCATCTTTGGTCAAGGATCAAGAAGATATCAAGCTGAGGCTAACCAGGGTTGAAAGCAATCAGGCTGAAATATCTACTAAGATTGACTCTATTGCTGCATCACTTGAGTTGCTGACATCAGTTTTTATTCCTGATGATGTCAAAAAGGGGGAGAAGATACCTAAAGACAAATGCAAAAGGACTCCAACTTTGAGACTGAGGGATGATTCTAATGATGGTGGAAGCCGAGGAACAGAGAAAAGGTCAAAGTCTTCTCAAGAGCAAGGGAGACTTCGGTCAAACTCTGCTAGACAGACAAACTCTGAGAGGTTAAATTCTGGTGGTCAATCTTCTTCAAGACTTAAGAGTCTAGTGATTTCATCAAATCCAACTACTGATGAAGAGATTGCTGCTAAGCTTTTCATGGAAGAACATGGTGGTGAAGCCACAATGGAAGATTTGGATACTGAGATGAAGCTTCTTGCTGAAGAACACCAGAAAAAGATTGAAGTTGGTACTTATAAGAAGAAATTTGTAAAGGCTCCTAGATTAAAGGAAAAAGGAATTATCATCAAGGAAAATACTCAACAGAGTATACAATACACAAGAAGGCCTATAGTAAATGTTTCTGGAAAAGGAAAAGGTATACTGGTAGAAGAAGGGCAGTTACCAAAGAAGAATTATTCAACCTCTGACGTTGCTCAAGTTGAATCAAGGATAAATAAATCAACCTTTGACGTTGCTCATGTTGATATTTCTACTAAAGTTGTGACAACCTCTGACAAGGCTCAAGTTATACAAACTCAGCTAGCTCCACAACTCCAAGGTTTCTTAAGACCTGTACTTTCTGAAACTCTGACGCTAGAAGCTGTGGACTTTTCACAAATCAGAACAGTACTTGGAAAAGAATCTTATGATAAGTCTGGTTTGGGTTCACACAGGGAGAAAAGAATAAATAACAGACTTTTTGATCATTCATCACTGGCAGAACCTGGTGTTGGAGTATCTCAAGAGAGCCTTGATAAACTAGAATCTGTTCAGATGGTCTATCATAGAGGGTTGAAGAAAGAGGTGATGTTATATTTTATGTCTGACGGAAGAGTATACAGAATAGGAGAAGCTGATGTTCATTTGAAACTATGGGAAGAGCTTGAGTATGTTCTATATCTTCTCAAAATCAAAAATAGAAGTACTCATGATGCTGCTCTAGTTCTAAAAGACAGAATGATGAAGTCCAAAGTTCTTCTTGGAGGAGGTGTTTCCAGTGCATATATTCCTAAGTACAGAGATACTTATGGAAAGATTGTTGAAATGAAGAGAAACAGTGCCAAGCTCAATACTGCACTGGGTATAAAGGTTTTAGAATTCAACCTAGAGTCAGACAAATCATACTTTATCCGGCTAGGGAATGAAATGAGGAAGAACAGCATTTATTCTCTGAGAGCTGCTATCTACCAGACTGGAGAAAGTGATCCAGAGCTTAAGGAATTGAAAGAAATCATGATGAAAGAGCTGGAAAAAGCTGAAAGGAGGCTTCTCATCGATTATCTCAGGACAGTACCTGATATTGAAGAGATTAAGTAAAGTCTGACTGTAAGTTTTTAAAGTTTTCTGTTCTAAGTTAAAGTTAAACTCTGTTATATTTTAAACACTGCATTTGTTATATGTTTTGACATCATCAATTATCTATTTAACTTGTACATCTTCATTATGCACAAGTTGGGGGAGATTGTTAGATATAATTGCTGACGTTTGTTCATCAGTGTTTAAGTACCAGGTACTCATCAGAGTTTACTGGAAGCCAGTCAGAGTTTGTTAAAGTCTGACGGGGTGAGAGTTTGCCTTAGCTGTCGGTGCTAATATAAAGATTCTAGAAGCAATATATCTTGAAGATGGAAAGAAGCAAGATATATTGAGACAGTTAAGGAAACGGAACAGAAGACAGAAGCAATCCTAATTTGATATGATTTGTATAGCTAATTTATAGGAATATCAATTAGAGATTGATTATGTAACTGTGTATTATATAAACACAGATAGGTTAACCCTAAAAGGGATGCGAATACAATATACATTATTCTTGTAACCTTGCAGCTCTCTGTGATATTTTACATCACAAAGAGAAGAGTTATATATATAATTCAGTTGTTGATTCATAAACAGTGTTCTCAATTGTTATTATCATATTTATATTGATTATATATTGTGTAATTCGGCCTAACATCATGGAAAGAACAAATTAGAGGTGGATTATCCATTCCCCAAGCCTGATGATTCTAAGGTGTTAGCAGTTCTTATCAGGAATCTCAAGACTACTAATGACATAGAGCTGAGACAAGGGTTGGCTGTTATCTATAGAAATGGTAAAGAGATTCACATCACAAGCAGCCATCCCAGGTTCAATGAAGCCAAAGCAGAAGAGATTTCCAGATTAAGGAGAGAAGCCAATCCCCAGGGCTATTAATCTACTCCTGAGAAACAGGCTAGATTGGCCCAAGAACTAATGAGGGAGATGGAGGAAGAAAGTAGTGAGGCTGTAGAGAAAGAGGCCCCTACTAAAAGAAAATTGAAGAAAAGGAAGACAGTGCCTAAGGCCAAGCCTACCAGATGGAAGCAAAGATCACATAGGCCCGTCTCTCCTGAGAAAGTGGAAGAGAAAAGAGATACATGGATGAGAATTATTGTAACAACCCGGATTTTCAGGAATTATTATTATTATTTAGATATCTTATTGATTCTCAATAGAGGAGGTGTTAAGAAATAAGACTTTAGTAAATATTTTGTGGAAGAATCATAAGGTTGAAGAGTTAACCTAGGAACCTGAAAGCGAAATGTTTGAAAAGTATCCTTACGTGTTTAGATAGGCTTATTCTGAGGACAAAATCCTGTTAAGGGGCAAAGAATGTAACAACTGCGAATTTTGAGGTATAAATATTTTGATGATTAATATAAATTAGTACGCGTTATTCCACTTTGGTACATTTCCGTCTTTAAGTAGTATAATGGTTCGTTATGTGGTACTATGTGATACCGTCTATTCTATTCATTAGTTATTTTTAAAAATTGATCGTTTTATCAATATTATCAAGCTGAGTTTGTTTTATGATTTTATGGATCAATACGGTATTTTATTTGTGCCAAATTTTATTTGTACAAATTACAAGAAATTTCCAAAATATTGCATTCTCAAAATTTTAATAAATTTTAAAATTTTAAAATATTTGAGAATACTTATTTTAAATATTTGCAAACTAAAAATTTATTATTTTACCTCTAGTTATTTAATTAGCAATTTTGGAGCTAATCAAGTAAGACAGGTGTCAAAATAATTTTGGGAAGTTATTTTTAGAAAATATGAAGAGTTTATATTTTTAAGAAGAAATGAAAATTATTTTATAATTATCTTAACATCATTTTGGGGTAAAATGATTTTTATTATTTTAGGAAATAGATTTAAGAATTATATATCCTAGAAAATAGAAAATAGAAATAGAATTATTAAAATTAAAATATTGGAATTTTAGATTTTGAATTTTATAAACTAGAATTTGGATATAAGCAGTGTTCTAAAAGTCGGCAATTAATCGCTAGACGGTGGACCACCGAACTGATTAAGCGAAAATCGGTCAATTAATCGTTTTTGCATAAAAACGGTAAAAAATCGGCTGAATCGGTCAAAAATCGGACTACTTATTAAAAAATAGTAAAAGATAGTTAAAATTAAAAAAATAATAAAAAATTTAAAAGGTAGAAACTTGATTAAACAATAGGAAAAAACATTATTTTTGTACATATAGTTATAATTTTAGATGGCTAAATCGTAAATTCTCTTAAGTTTTCCTCTTAAATTGATCTCTAATTGAAAAGTTAAACATTCAAAATTTTATTTATTATAATTATATAACATTTTTAACATATTTACAGAAATATATAATAATAACATATGTTTAGTTGAAATAACGGAACAATTTTATAATTGTATATAAAAAATATTATTAAATTTATTCCGATTAATGATCCGATTAATCATTCCGATTAATCCCCGATTACCCGATTAATCCCTGGACGGTGCATTCACCGATTAATTCTGATTCCCGCTTTTTACAACACTGGATATAAGAAGTAGTAGGCTTATATTAGAAGCTTATAATTAATATAAATTATTTAGCCAAACTTAGGGGTTAAGTTTAGCTTAAAAAAAAAAAAAAAAAAAAAATCAGACATCATCTTCTTTTTCTTCATTCCAGCCGAGAGAAAGGTTGTTTTTATTTGATCATTCCTTAGTATAAAAGCTTGCAAAATCATACCCATCTCTTAAAACACTTGCCCACAATTTTATACTTTGTTTCATCCATCAAAACCCACCAAAACACAAAGATTACACTCATAATTTCTTGAACAAAACTCTGGTAAGAAGGCTGGTTATTAGAGAGTTTGCCTTGCATGGTAGGAGCTAATCAATCGATGGATCGTTAGTATTTTCGTTTATAACCTCGCAATCTCGTAATCGTAGTTTATATTTGGTGATTTGGCAAAGTTTTGATTATGTGATTGGGTTGGGTTTGTTGGATGAATTTTATAATTAGTTATAAGTTGAATTATGAGTTGAACATGATAAATAAAAGATGTTGGAGTCGAAATGAACATGAGAATTAGCTAGCGTCCTTATGATTGTCGATTTCATTCTAGCTACTACCCTATTTTGTATGTTAAATTCGGAAGCTTTAATAGTTTAATTAGATAATGGTTAAAACATAAAAGTTGTGGGGATGTATGCTTTGTAGTCCTGCAAAATTTTGTAGCTAATGGACATGTATAGGAAGAGTTATGAAGGATAAACTGAACACTTTTGTGAGGAGATTCTGTTTTCTGGATAGAAACTGCCCTGTTCTGGTCAGGCAGTTCTGAGTCAGTTATACCCTTTTCTGGACAGAGAGTATGGTGTTAAAATGTTCCTTATGGTTTGTAGTTTATTTGGGCGCTAATTTTACGTTGATCGGACTTACGAGTCAAACGTTATGACAATTTTAGTAAAGGTAGTGCGGAGAAGGATTTTTTGTATTCCGGCACTGTTTTGAATCAATTCTTTTTATAACCAAATGAAATGTTTTGGAGCTGAAATTTTTACGGTAGGTTCAATGGACTTTAAAAATGATCTCTGAAAAATTTGGTATTAAAATTATGATTTTACGATTTATCAGAATTGTTAGAGTTCAGGTGGTCAGGGGTGGTCAGGCAGAACTAACAAAAATGATTTATACTGAGTTTAGGTTGGTATTTGGTATAGTTAGATTACTCATTTCAAACAAAAACTTTTATGATGGGTAGAAATAGCATTCGATATGGTATTAGAAAATGTTTAGTGTCAAAGTGTTGAATTTTCAATTTATTAAAAATGTTAGTGTACGCTATGTGCTAAACGTGGCTACTTGAAATGGCACAGTATCTTATCGGAGTTGTAGTTGAAAATGATAGATGATTGATGGTTGTATATGGAATGGAGTCAGGGACTATCGATTAATAATGGGAGATGTTGTGGATTGTTATAGATAAATTGTGATTTGTATTTGAGATGTTTTTAAACAGGGCAAAGTTCATTTTACGAAAAGGTCATGCCCAATTTTATGTAGAAAATACATTCGCTTAAGTTTATAAACATTTATATTATGTACAAACTGAATTCCGAAGACTAAAGTACATCTTATATTTAACTATAGGAATAGTTGGGCGGGCACAATCTCGGTAGTGCAGACTCGTAGCAACCGCATATGCGCCGGACCCAAGAGTTATCAGAATAGAAGATTGTGATGCCGTGGGACGGAAGAAGAAGAGAGTCGTATTACTTTAGATTTACGTAATAGTTAAGGACCAAAGGCAAGTTTACTAACTCATACTCTTTTGTTCGGAGTATCATAACAAGTTTTATACCCTTCACTTATTGTTAAGTGACATATTCTTCCACGATTATGCTAATATTATTCTCAACCCATATTGCAAGTTTTATATCTCTCACTTATTATTCAAGTGATATGATTCTACAACATTATGCAAGTATTATTTTCAAATCATATTGCAAGTGACATTCACTATTACCTTTATTTTCAAATACATGAATTACGATGCATGATTAAATATTCTGAACTTTACCGTTCATCTATATACTCTTTTGAAATGATTAATCTCTTGATACAAAGATTGAGAATTTTACTGTTATGCTACAAATGGTATTTAGGCCCAAAACTTTTATACATGTAATTGTTGAGAATGAATTCTTTAATGATAAGAAAGATATTGGATTAGTAGGTTAATATACAACCATTGCTTAAAATTGTTTTTATACGAAGTTGGATGGAACGTGTAAGAGGTCTGTTAGCACCAGCCCAGCACATATATATTTTTTAATTGGAGCCAATGTCAATAAGTGCTTCGAGATCCCCATTTGTTCTATTATAAATGATCATTTGTCATAATGACATCGAGATATTGGAGCTAAAGATTGACTGATCATCATCTTTAGTTTGTGCTTTAGATTCCACTTCGCTTAATAAAAATGGGCCGATGTTTTGATAAGAAAAGAAATGCATGATTTTTCAAAAGAATACCTTATATTCCATTCCTGATTTCATGTCTAAGTATATGTAAATTACTACCATGATCGTTGGTTTACAAATGTGAAATGTGCAATTTTACTTAAAAGTTTTATTCATCAAAAATATGAAAAATTTCTAAAAGTGGACAATGTTTATCATCAAAGCACCTTTATTATTGTATCATATTATTATCACTTGCTGAGCATTTCTTCCGCTCATACTTGCTTGTTTCACCTTTTTAACCCTCAAGTGAAAGATAGAGTGATATGATTTAATCCTATAAGTTTGGAATGCGAAAAGACGAGATGCCGTTATGAAGATGAATTGATGCAGAGTATCTGGATCTAGTGTAAGGTTATTTATTTGTATAAATTTCATTTCTATTAAATATTATTATGTATAATATTGGTTTGTCCAGGCACACTTCTTGTCGAAGCTGTCCCAGTGATTTTAGACTTGAGTAAATAGAATATTGTAAAAGGAAATTAAAGTTTGTTAAATTTTGGATTCTTGTTTCTAGCACTATAACCTAAAAGATCTTGCTATAGTTGGGGTCGCAGATGTTATATTTGAATTGATTTAATATTAAACAGGTTATTTAAATTGAGATTTTAGTGTGACGACCAAATCCTCTGACCCTGGATTTGGGGGCGTTACAATTGTCTTTGAAGACCCCATTCCAGCTTCATCTCAATCTCAAACCACCTTCCATGAGACTCCTGTAGAGCCTAAAGAAGATCCTGTTGAGTTTGAAAACTTGGTTTTCCCTAAGTTCATCATTGAAGCTGAAAAGAAGTCAAAGAAAAGGGAACAAGTCAAGAGAGCTCAACAAGGACCAATCAAGCTGAATGTTGCACCAAAAGTTGCCAAGCCAGTTGAGAACAAGGCAGAGTTTTTGTACATTGCAGAAATACAGGAGTACTCAACCATGGATCTTTTCCTTGATGAAGTTAGTGAAATAAGAGGCACAAACAAATTCAGAGATCTGCCTGAAAGACTAACCTTTGTCTACAAAGGGGGAATGTGAGAGCATGACCCTTGCAACAAGTGCTTAATGAAGGATATTCCACCTTGGTTAAAGTCTTCTCAGGATTCAAGAACACAAGGGGATTTTCTGAGGTTGCAAGAAGTGCCACTCTGAAGAAGATTGAAGAAATCAGGAGCAGCTGGAATTCTCATGATAGTTTGCCAAGAAAGTTGAAGATCCCTTACAATGGACAAATAATCCATCTCCAACCTTACTGGATGATGGAATTCAAGGATGAAAAGGGCTTTAGAAGATTCTTCAGGATTGAAGATCAATTGTCTAAGGCTAGCACTAAGTACCTTAGATGGTTGCAAGGCAAGCTGGATCCAAAAATTGCCGAGGAAGATGCATTCTACAGAAAGCTTCAAGATCAAATCAAGGCAACCTATTCTAAGGAATGGAGACAAAAGATTCAACCTCCAAGAGAGAAGAAAAGGAATTAAACATGCTCAGTCTAGAGGAGCACTCTCTATGTAACTATCTCTACTCTTCAGTATTTCCATAATGTAGTTTAATACAATTTTTATTGCTTACTGTTTATTTGTTAGAAGTGGTTTTGTTATCATCAAGACTCTTAATTTATGTTTGATTCTCAACCATGCATAAATTGGGGTAGATTGTTAGGAACTATGTTGTTTCTTGATGATAACTAGATTAACTTAGTGAAAATTGTATAAGTAAAATGTAGCCTTCAACGGATAGCATGCTTTTGCAGTATCCGTATAAGGGTAGCTTATCTACGGATAAGATTCAGTGTAACATGCTTGTGTAATCCTGATGAACATTCCTGATATGCAATCCTGATATGCAATCCTGAGGAACAATCCTGATGAACATTCCTGATATGCAATCCTGATATGCAATCCTGATGTACAATCATGATGTGCAGTCCTGATGTGTATTCCTGATTTGTAATCCTAATGTTGAAGTTGAAGTATTAGTTTTTAGGCTGAATAAGTCATGTTGACTATTAATGGATATGTACAATAGGGAGGCTAATTGTAAATAATCTATGCCTTGTAATTTTACATAAGTGAAATTGACCGTCAACGGATAGCAACATTAGCCTTCTATGGATGTGGACAATGTACTGTCTACGGATAACAGTACTAGCTGTCTACGGATGTGATCAAGATACTTTCAATGGATACAACTCAAATAGCTTCTACGGATACACACTATACTTTGTGAAAGGGACAGTTCAGACAGTGCACATGGGTTGACAGATTTCACAGAGCATGGAAACCAGCATTTCTGGTAAACTCATGAGAAGAAGAAGCATTCTATTTTGTCTGGTCAAATGTAGCATTTCTATAAAAGACAATCAGTCAAGAAGGGCAAGCTACCAACACATGGACCACTACTCAGAATGAAGAAACAAGGATTTTGAACAGATTTACTTTTTGTATTATTAGTTGTTCGAAATATCTTGTAAACTTGGGATATTTAACCAAGTGTAGCATTATTCTAGAATGTAAGAAATCAGTTAGGCAATTTAGAGAGCTCAAAACAATATCCTTTGTAAATTGTTGAAGCTAGAATAATGGGTATGCAGCTGTGTGTTTATTCATAAACATCGCAGAGATTTCTTCTAAATAAAATCTCTCAGGTGGATAAATCAATCCACCTGAATTTTTAATTCTTGTGCTAGTTTTATTTGTTTGTTTTTATGTTCTTGACTTTACTTTCATAGCTCTACTGTCAAGAACTAGAGAATTTTTAAAGATTGTATTCACCCCCCCCCCCCCCCTTCTACAATCTTGATTCACTGTCTAGGAATAACAATACTCCTTACAAGATTATGTTGAAGAGTAACTCTCTGTTACCTTCTCAAATGCTATGTAAGTAACCATTTACCCTTGCATAGACTTCGTATCTACACCCTTTGCCGATCTTGGATCTTAGATATTAGATCTTGGATCTTTTCCCCTCTTCACTGTGCAAAGATACCCAACTTTCCATCAGCGTATCTAAGACTTGGGTCTTAAAGCGAGAATCACCTCGACTCACGTCAAAGAATATAATACAAGTACTTCGACTTGACAAATTCCTTTTTATGAAAGGTTTAAATTGAACTGGTATAATATAGATTAAGAAGGCATGTATAAATATTAACAAGTTCAACAAGTTAATATGAATAAAAGCCAAGTATATTAATTTATATAAATATTTGATTTTGACCGAATATAAATTAAATTAAAATATACACTTACTTGTGTTTTAATAACACAAATAACTATGAGATAGAGCGAGTTATAAATATTTTAAGAAATATTAAACAAGCTACTAAACTCAACAAATATAAGGGTAAAAACTCCCGTATAAATATTATAAGGTTGAGAGTAACAACTCTTATAAAATGATCGAATAATATGTCTAGTATTATAACTTGACTTTCACCACACTATTATGCGTTAAACTAATTATTCGACTCACAAGTGTGAGGACCGTATTAAATCGCTGTTATGCGACACCGTAGTGCGAAAAAAATATAAAAGTCGGGAGAAGTCACAAGTAGGACTTTTCACACAAGCGATGCAAGACAAGAAATTAAACATGAATGCAACTCACATGTACGAAAATTAAATCACACACTAAGATAAGATTTGCACCTTGAGGACGCTACTATGCGTTAAGCTAGGCAAGAAAATATATAAACACATAAATGAACTATTCGTCCAAATATAATGAGAAAAAAGTTGAATGGTTCTTGAACTTGATTTCTTCAAAAAAACACTAAGTTCGATATACCTTGATTAAGTCCTTAAAATATTTGAGCTCAATTAAATTCAAGGGACTTGTATGACCAAGGTACTAAGAAACTTTCCTTTGTTTATTAAAAGTTTAAACCACTTAAGGTAAAAACTAGTTTATGACATATGAAGTCACTAATCAAATAGAAAGTTTCTTATTGCCTAGCAACCAATTGTCAATCAAGAGGTTATCAAGGACTTAAGAAGAGCTAAAGATGTTTAAGAGCTCCTCTTTTAACACCTTGTATTTGTCAATATACACTACACGAAAATATTCAAGAACAAGTGGGTACTTTGTGACAAATTCAAGAGTGCTTTAACAAAAGTGTATACGTAAGTAAATCTAAAAATAACAAGCACAAATATACACTTTGCAAACAAATAACTAGTTTATGAATCTTAACCTTACAAATACTCAAACGTCTCTTCTCACAAGAGTAAGTTACAAGAGATACGAGTTAGGATCGAAGCCTAAACTACACCAAAAACAAGGCTGAATCGAGCACCTGAAGAGAGGTATTCAAGGTGGGTTCTAAGGTGACTCAAAGACATATAAAACAACACTTGGGGGCTTCAAGAAAACAAGAAAGGGGCTTCCTAAAAGTGGTTGGCCGAATGGTGTGTAGAAGAGCAAGAAATGGAGATGAAAACCAGGCTTAAAAGTGTTGAAAAGTGGAGGAACAAAACTTCGTTATCCAAATCTTTTTGAAGGCTTTGGCTCTTTGAAATGGTGGGTTTCTAGAGAGAAAACACTAGCACTTCTTTGGCTCAAAAGGTTTGAAGAAAATAGTGTGGGATTAGGGGGTATTTATAGGTGGAAAGTGGGGTTTTTTGTTAGGTAGAAAGGGACAAAGTTCCTTAAAATAAGGGGGAATGTTGAGAATGTTTCCTAGGCTCCAACAACTGTCACAAAATTTAAAAAATGCATAGAAAAATGTGCCCACGCGTTTTTACCATTTAGAAATCAATTAAAAACCCGTGACTTTTCGAAACGACCCATTTTTTGAAATAAATCGAAAAATGCTTAAAAATTATAAAATATTGGGAGCTCCCTGAAAATATTCCTGGAGGATTATGGTCAAAATTTTACCTTGAAATACATTGGCCATCTATGACATTTAAGCGACCAAAAAATCAATTACGTGTCGATTTTAGAGGTCACGGGAAAAAATTCATGCAAAAAATATGAAACTAATACCAATTAGAATTAGAGAGATACTAATGACAAATCTCATATTTCAAGTCAAGAAAATGTTTAGAAGTATTCTTTTGGATTTTTGGAATGTTAAAACATCCTTCCGGAGCGACCGAAAAAATTCTTTTGTCTTCACGGACAACTTAGACAAAAGTTTTGACTTGACACATATTCAAAAGTCCAAGGAATATTTTCATTTGAATTTTAAATGATTTTATCCGGATAAATAGGGAATTAAGGGTATTTTGGAATAAAATCAATTTTGTGTGATTGCCATGACTTTTTGGCAAGGAAATTTGATATTAAATATTTAATAAATATATCAAATATATTTTAGTTGATTTTGGTGGATTGTGAAAATTTTAAAATTAAATTTGTATATGTGGAGGTTGCATGCAGTTGCATATATGGTTGTAGACAGATGGATTGTGAAATTTTTAAAATTGAATTTGCATGTGCCTGCGCAGCAGGTTGAACGCAGTTGTATATGTGGTGAATTGTGTAAAATTTAAAATTATGCGGCAGGTCGCATGCAGTTGTATATGGTTGTAAAAGGTGATATTTGGTTGATTTGGTTGCATAACATATTTTTGCAAATAAATTTTAAAAGATGGTATTTTCGCAAAAAAAATAAATTTTTGAAAAGACATTTTTGTAAAAAGATTTTTGGGATTGGATATTTATGAAAAAAGCCCAAATAATAATAAAATAATTAGGGACAGAATCATCAATATATATATATATATATATATATATATATATAAAGATACGCGGGAGGTTATGTGGCGCCTCTAAGATTTTCTCAATTTATTTTTCTAATTTTCTAGAATTTTTGAATTTTAAATAAATATCATTTAACCTATTAAAAATAGAATATGTGTTCGAATTTATTGAGAAGAAGAGTTCGAATTTATAGGAAAAACATATAAATAAAAGTTTGATTTAAAGTAGAATAGGTGTTCGAATTTATAAAGGAGAATAATGCGAATTTATAGGTAAGACATAGAATTAATTTTTTTTATGTACAGTAGAATATGTGTTCGAATTTATAGAGGAGAAGAGTTCGAATATATAAGAAATACTTGCTAAAAGTTCTATCGGAAGTAGAATAGACATTTGTAAGACATAAATAAAAGTTCTATTGGACGTAGAATAGGTGTTCGAATTTATTTATAGAAGAGAAGAGTTCGAATTTATAGAGACTTTATAGGTTAGACATATAATTAAAAGTTCTATGGAAAGTAGAATAGATTTTCGAAATAGAGCAGAAGAATTCAAATTTATGAGAAATACATATTAAAAAAAAGTTATATCGGAAGTAAAATATGTGTTTGTAAGGCATATATAATTAAAAATTCTATTGAAAATAAAATAGGAGTGCGAATTTATATTAGTATTTTTTCAACGAGAGAGTGACTCATTAGAAAAGAGTATGTTAACAAGAAAATTAATATATAAGACAAGTATTCAATGTATAAAATTTGCGATTTCGATCTTAACAACGAAAACGTGTTTAACGGGAGGATGGCTTATTAGGGAGAAATGAGTGATTATTGTAATTTTATACATAGAGTTTTTTCTTAAAAAAATTATAACGCCGTCGCGAATCACGATTTTGTCAATTTGTAGGTTAGACATATAATTAAATGTTCTATCGATAGAATAGGTTTTCGAATTTATAAAATAAAAAAGTTCGAGTTTATAAGAAATACATATAAAAAAAGTTCTATCAAAAGTAAAATAAGTGTTTGTAAGACATAACATAATTAAATGTTCTAGTGTAAGTAAAATAGAAGTGTGAATTTATATAGATGTTTTTTCAACGAGAAGATGACTCATTAGAAAGGAACATGTTAATATGAAAATTAATATGTAAGAGAAGTATTCTTTTTTTTTTTTGAAAAAATGTAAGACAAATATTCAATATATAAAATTTGGGAGTTCAGTCTTAATAAAGAAAATGTGTTTAACAGAAGGACGGCTTATCAGGAAGAAATGAGTAATTGTTACAATTTTATATATAAAGTTTTTTTAAAAAAATTATAACACCTTTGCGGTTTTGTCTAGTTTATTTTTAAAAGAAAGAGCATCAAAAACAAGTAATAATAAAAGAAATACAAAAAATAAAACAAATGTACTTTGAATTTGTTTTATTGTTGGCACACAAATTTGATTCTACCGGGGCCTCCAATATGTCAGCCCTCGCTGTAATATCCATAATGTAAATTAGAAACAGAGAAAAGTAATTCTTATTGAGAACATCCAATACAAGACAAACAAGGTGACATGGGATGAGGGGAAGTGGGAACACAAAACAGTGCTAGTAATTCAGTAATTCTCACTTACCAAGTGAAATGCTAATTTAGATGCAAGCCAGCATGTTTTTTTGGTAGAATATAGAAAATCACACCTGAATAAGTGACGGAAAAAAAAAACTTATGATGGAAAATAAAGCAACTAACTTTATCCTTGACCATAACTGTGTAATCATTATCATTGTCCTAGTACATGGTACCAGTCACCAGAAGATTCAATATTTAGAAGGGAAAAGTACGAAAGTTCCAACTGGGATGATAGGTACATAAGATGATTATGAGAGAACAATAATAGGTGTAACTTGTAGCTTCTAGTGATCTACTGGTCATAGTTACAGAGCAACTCACGATATATGTTGCAGTTGAAGATGCGCTGGTATATGCCTTTGCTGATAATTGATATGTTCATCAGCATGCACTGAGTTCTCAAGGTGGTCAAATCTTAATCCAGTTATGCAAAACCTGAATTTTTTGCAGATCAACTGATAGAGGTATCGAGAGCCTGACAGTCCGTCCTGAAAAGAGTTTATAGGCTATCACGCTGATGAGTCGAGCTTTCTATCAGATAAACTTCGCCGCCTGGGGAGCAATTTAAGCAGCTTGATCAGCTCATATGTACGTATATCTTGACCAGAGTAGAGGCAAAGTTCGAGTGGGATTAAACCTTCCTGAAAAGAAAATAAGTAATTAAGTACATAAGTTAACATTTAGAAATTAGTTTACACCAGTTGCTTCCACTTTAGCAGGCTAGCAGCTACTAGTAAATTTCAATAATACTAAAATAATATGATGCAACGATACAACACCAAAATCACAAGCGTACAGCTAATATGTGGTGCTCTAACATTATATCTGATACTTATTGGCTATTGCTCTAATATTACAGGTCCATTAAATAGTTATACGAAGTACTGATTATCATAAACATCACATGTTCAAAAATATCTGCAACATAATCCCAGGGCAGCTTTTTTTAATTATCTAAGGTAAGGGACTAGTACGTGCTCATTATCTTTATCAGGATAACCCTTCTACCCTACCTTATCATGGAACAAAACAAACAACTATCTTTCAACCATCTAAAAGAGCATATATGACAGCATAAGGGAGGTCTCGGAAAAAAAAACAAAAGCAGACGCCATTCCAGAGAGAATTTCAAGAGCCGGAATATTTAATCAACTGCTCTAAACAATAAATGAAACAGACAAGTACCCGGTTCTTTAACGTCTTGTCAGCTCCCTTAATTAATAAAAGCCTCACAATATCTGTCCTGCGGGACTGCACGGCCAGATGTAATGGCGTCCAACCATTCTGCAAAGACCACAAGAAGACACTCATTAAATCACAAGTATGATCAAGGACATATTAATTACCAGCAGATATAGAAAAGCTGTCGACAGTTACATTGTCCTGGAGGTTAATATCAACATTGTAAAGGAGCAGAATTTTTATCATCTGACTTGATGCCGTGCGCACAGCATAATGCATAAGTGTAGCCCCCTCCTGGCAACCACAAAGTTGATAATTGAGAAACAATAATAGCTAACCACAAACAAGGTTATGCAACCAATTTTAGTGTTAGGATTCAGCTTAGTAGTGGTCTATAGTAGCATTGGATAGTAGGAATAGTAAGGGTATATGTGTCATTGACTGAGTTAGTTAGTCTGGTAGCCTATATATAGCAAGACTTGTTTGTATTTCAGGATATGCATTATGAATATATGAAAAGGGACATTGTTCCACAACTGTTCTCTCCCTTCTCTCTAGGGTTTCTCTCTCTAGAAACCTATCTTTCTCTACAAATTTCTAAATGAATTCTCTCTCTATCCTCTACATTTCTGATCTGATTCTATCTGTTCTATCTCTAAATCTCTCGTCTTACTCTATTTCTCTCCTAAAACTGCTCTATTTCTATCATTTCTATCCTTACAATAGTGTAATTCGGCTTATATTCTCATAAAATACCAAAAATACTTGAAAACTCAATTCAGGAACTAGAGGTTCCTGAGCTATATATTTCGATCGACTACTGCTTCGATTGTGTTGTGCACTCTAATCCGAGCTGTGCGAGCTTAGATTCACAGTAATCACATCTCAAAGTTCAGAACTTTAGTTTTCTCATTCAGGTGCACTGTTTTGATCTCTATTTGCAGATCTGTTCTTAATCTGTGAAATTCAGTTAAGAATCATTTTGTTATTGCTTATTCAGTTGCTTTTATACCTAATTAGTGTTAGTAGTTGCTGTTGTTGAAGAAAACACACAAAAAATTAGGTTAAATTCTACTTTAGAGCTCTACAGTTGATATTGTTCTACTGTTTGGGAGAATTGGAGATATTCCTTGCATCTGTGAAGTACTTGAGATTGTGATTTGTAAGGAGTTCTGTGTAGCAGGTTGTGACAGTTGAGATTGTGATATGTTGTGTTGTGAAGAGTGAATTTTTTTGAATCACAGTTGAATCCAAGAAGTTGTGAGTTACGCACATCAGGTGTTTAATCTCTGGTCTGAACTAGTTGAATTCATTGTTTGTTGAGGTTTCTTAGTTGATTACTTTCGTTTTGCATAGATTTAGTAGTTTTGTTTGATATTATTGAGAAAAATCACAAAAATATTAGATCTGTAGAGTTTTTAGTTCTCTTCAGCTTGTTATTGATCTGCTCTGTTTCTGTTAGAAGTGAGACGGTGTAGTTGTGTAAGGTGATATACTGGTGGATTGTTGATATTGTACGGTGGATTGTTAATATTGTGTGAAGTTGTTGAATTTGAAGATTGTGTATTGAGATTAAAAGGAGAACTGTGACTCAGTAGTTGGAGCAGTGAACTTGTGCTGTAACATACATATTACTCTGTAATATTGTGCAGTTCTGGTTGTTGATTGTTGAAGTGAATCACCGGAGATTTGTAAAGTTGTGTAGTGATCGCGAAGAAATTGAGTTTGAGAATTAATACTGTTTCTGATGTTTCTGAAGGAGTGAAAATATTGGTCACTGAATTGCTGTATAAGGCTGGAGACACAGAAGTAGTGTACACTTGAAGTGTTTGCTAAATTGACTATGAGAATTTAGATTGCTCTGTTTTTTGAACATACTTGAGAATTTTTTTTAGCATTTGCTTGAGTAATTTGGATCTGGAAAGGTATGGCCTATATAAGTCATCTAGGAGATGAGGATACATTCAGGCAAGGAGATGAGGCCTATAATGCATTAATGCAAGAGGTGCAACAACAAATTCTGTTGTACAAGGAGTGTACTAATAAGAAATTGCAGAAAATGGAGGAATTGATTGAAGTTTCTG
The DNA here is from genome assembly GCA_030848705.1 of Heracleum sosnowskyi. NCBI lineage: Eukaryota > Viridiplantae > Streptophyta > Magnoliopsida > Apiales > Apiaceae > Heracleum > Heracleum sosnowskyi. The sequence continues at coordinate 53,428,504 of CM061238.1, read as the reverse complement.
TGGAAAAAATGAACCTCCTGAAGCAGATGCAAGCTGAGAAAAGAGGGAAAAGATGTGTAAATCCTTTTGGTTGGAAGGCCAAAGATAGGCGAGATAGTATTGGGCAACAACCAGGTGTTATAACAGATTCAGTGTGTCATCTTGAGCCAAGAATTCCCAGGTTTGAAGGAGCAGAAGTCTCTGATGGTTTACAGGACGGTGAGCACCAGTTGGCTGATTTTGGCATAGGTTATAAGACACGGGAATGGCCAAACCCTGCAGAGGAAGAAAATGCACGTGCTGCTTATACAGGGGTTCCTATCTATGATGAAGAACAAGGTGAGGGCCAGGAGTGCTGGCCAGAGCAGGAGTTTATCTTAGCAGCACTAAACAGAGAAGAGGTAGATATGCCTACTGTTGGAAACAACTCTACTGGGAAGTTTGAGTTAAATGGACACTCCCCATTCTTGAATGGAAAAAGTATCTACAATGACTTACGAAACCTTCCTGAACTTAGTATGCCAACTAAGGAAGGTGTTCATGATTTAAAGTCAGTGAGTATGCCTGAAAGTGCAAATCTTTTGAAGCTTAATGATCTCAGCACCATATTAAGTTGTCTTTCTAGTGAGCTTGAATGGATAAAGGGTGACATGAAGTTGTGGTTCTTAACAACGGCAAATTCTCAAGGTTTTGAAAGTTTAACAATTTACTGTCAGAACCATTGTGAGAACCATGTGCTCATCTTTGATCCTGGTGGTGGTCAGGTACAAAACCCGCACTTGAAAGTTTACAATAACAAGTTCGAAGACACGATCAGGAGTGAGGTGAAACTGGAAGGAGGGGTAACGAAAAACACTGCTGGCAGTCAACTTAGGCATTGCCAGACCATTGATTTTCTGGCAATCGAGCAGCTAGTGAAGGAACCTTCTCAGTTGCTGATGAAAGCGTTTATCATTGAGATTGAGAATTCGATTAGATTACAAGGTCAAGGCCAGAAAATTCAAAACAAGACCGACAGACTTGACAAAATTACAAGTGAGATTAATCAACAATGTGTTGATTATGTAAGAGTCGGCTTGAATGTGCTAACCTACAAGTACAAATACATTGTGTTCAGGCAATGCAGCCCTGAAATGAACGAGTCAATGAGACTTGCATACCATGAAGCCTCAAGGAAAAGTATTATTATATACATATTTGATCCCGGAGGAGATTCAAGTTGTCTCCATGGTGTTTCTATTGGAAGTTCAAGTTCTCAACAACTCCTACAAGATGTTCTTCATGGAAAAGAGCTATAAATGAAAGGAAACGACTACAAAATAGCAGCAATGTACTTGATTTAGGTGGACAGAAGATGAAGATGCCATGTAAAGAACAACCATGAGGACATGATTAATTTTCAAATGGGGTAGAAATGTTAGGATTCAGCTTAGTAGTAGTCTATAGTAGCATTGGATAGTAGGAATAGTAAGGGTATATGTGTCATTGACCGAGTTAGTTAGTCTGGTAGCCTATATATAGCAAGACTTGTTTGTATTTCAGGATATGCATTATGAATATATCAAAAGGGACATTGTTCCACAACTGTTCTCTCCCTTCTCTCTAGAGTTTCTCTCTAGAAATCTATCTTTCTCTACAAGTTTCTAACTGAATTCTCTCTCTATCCTCTACATTTCTGATCTGATTCTATCTGTTCTATCTCTAAATCTCTGTTCTTACTCTATTTCTGCTAAAACTGCTCTATTTCTATCATTTCAGCTTATATTCTCATAAAATACCAAAAATACTTGAAAACTCAGTTCAGGAACCTCTAGTTCCTGACATTTAGTCAATGGATGCAGAAGCAGTATGATATGTATTCTATTACATTTTTTATAAGTACTATCAGATAATGATTAACTTGATTGACAATAGCGCATTTTCTAAAATTTAAATATATAGTCTCTGTATGAAGTTAATAGTCGATGAAGCACTAACAGTCTAACACTATGGCAACATAGGGGTAGAGCATAAATTTGACCAGTAGAATGATAAAAGAGCCTCTCATCCACATATAACACTGGTATCATGAGTCAAATGCGATAACAAAAATGGCTGACCTTTGGGTAAACAGAACAAGGGGACCAATATTCACAGAGAAAAAAACTATAAAACCGAATCCTGGTATAAATATATCCAAGGTGACCACTCTTTGGAACATTTTAACACTATGAAAATAAAATGCAAGTATATAAGTTTCTTGGAACATTTTAACACTGTGTTTGTCAGCACAGGCAAACAACGAAAAGCAATTTGTCAGTATGCACTCACTTCATCACGAACAAAAGGATTAGCTGATTCTCTGAGAAGAATATTAAATATAGCTTGCTTTTTTCCAAGTATTGCTCTGTGGATCGCAGTCAAACCAGTCTGTGATTAAATAATGAATCAGGGCTGCGAACATGCAGTAAAAACATAAAACTAATACCAGTATTTTGATAGTGATGTAAAAACACAAAGCATAAGTAATGATATAGAAGATAAAATATGTACAATAATGTGATCTTGATTCCAAGTTCCAACAGACCTTATCTAGAACATTGATATCAACGTTATGCTTCAACAACTCCGTTAGAAGGTAAAATTCTCCAGATGCGGCAAGTGTATGTAGAGGCTGCCATTTCCCCTGAAACCATTCCATAAAACTTATAAACTACAATGCCAGCTCGGACGTCGGACACCAGATTGGCAGATGCAAAAGTCTTAAATTTGTATCCCGCGATAAAAAAATGAGGTAAAAAACGGCTAGTCATCAATCGATTTTCAGATGTTGTTCTACTGGGAGGGGAAAGGGGAAAAAGTCCAGAAGTCACACAACATCTGAACAGTCAATGGGTAGCAGTGACTCCTTGAAAGCCAAATATATCACATATTAACTAGAAAGTGTTAATCACAAAGTAGCAATACCTCTGATTGTAAGAGATTAAGTAAAAACATTTTGAGCTGCACTTACAGAAGTAGCAGATGCCAAATCGGGAACCCGCCTATTCAGTAGGAATCTTTCCTCCTTTGTGAACAGCTTACGAGGACCTACTCGTTTTGAAGAAATAAATAAACTGATAAACCTCAAAGCTTATACAAAATATTTGTTAAGAAAAGAAAAGCAAGCGACAACGCAAATCAACCAAGTAAAATAATAATGGCTAAAAAAAGTAGACACCATTTTAGTTTTAGGAGATGGAGTCTAGCATAAAAGTCTACAACGACATTTCTGTAAACCATGCTTATTACGATATCAGTCCACAATAACAAGGAAATATACATAATATTAAGAACCTGAAGGTAAAAGCATCACTTACTAATTTTCAAATGATATAACTACATCAAAATAAATTACTATTTCCTTTTAAAGTTTAAACTATACGGGTTTCAGGTTTGAACTAAATGTTGCTAAAATCACACACTTAGGACCAAACAACCAAGCTTAAAGAGAAGATATCCAAATTTGCTAATTTGGAACAGAGGGAACAACACATGCTCTTTTAGCACAGGAAGCTAAACCGGCAGTTGCAACTTCTTTTGTGTCCTACTACAACCGGGAACCTTGCAACTTGAACCTAGACGCCTAGTTGTTAGGCAAACCGCACCCTAATGGACCAGAGCTTTTATAGCAATGGACCAAGAAACGACACAAATGATTGAATGAAGATGACAAAGTAACAGCTTTAGCTAAACCCTGTTGGTTTATAAAAGATGCAAGACACTTTCAAGATCAGTTGACTGCTTCATCATTTACTGCAAATGTTTACAAGTAGCAAAAGTTTTTGTCCTCCAATGAAACCAACAATTATGCGCATCAGATTGTATCTACGTAAATACTTAGTGCTTTGGAATAGATATCCTTTAATATGTATTAGACAATCATAGAAATTGTCGGATGCAGATTGAAGGACAAGATACAGCTAACAAAGTATTTCCGAAAGCAACCTGTTAACGGAGGAATTTGGTATTAACAAAGTTTGAGGTTCATCGCCGGAATCAAGATCTATGATGGTGGTTCTTTGCCGGAAAGTCGCCGGAGTATGGTGGTTGTGATGAATTGGGGATGAGATTGTAAGTGTTTTTGTGGTGGTGGCTCGCTGAGCTCTTCGCTTCCAACCCCTTACAATGTGCCTACGTACCCCGTATTTATAGGGGATCAATTCCTACGTAGTTCTTGGGGAGCAAGTAACCTATATGGGCTGGTTTCTGATTTCCGAGGCCCACTAGGATACCTGATCCATCTTCTAGAATTGGTCTTCGACTCGCTTTAGGAATGTCCAACGATGAAGCCTAGTCGCAAAGGCCCAAGGCTCAACTACAGTCTAGGGACTTCATGGATACGGCATCGACCCAACTTAGGAGCCGACATTAACCGCTACCAGCTGTCTCCCTGACCAAAGTAGTTGCAGGTATAGCCATGACTTACCCCAAATGTCAGACGCATCCTTGTCCCCCGAATGAAAAGCACCCACCAGATAGATTGCAGGACAAGTGATCCCAAGCGTTTGGGTGCAAAGTGCAGGATTACTCCAAAGTTCTCCAATGAGTACGCGTCCATTGAGTACAGGAACAGAGCTCCCAAAGCACAAACCAAGATTCACCCCACATCCCCAATGAGGACGCGCCCATTGAATACAGGAGTAGGTCTTCAATACACAAGCATACCCCTGGAGGCCTTCAACCACGGACATTCCCCTCCTAGGGCACATCCTAGGAAGGAATTCTTCAATCAACCCCTGGAGGCCTTCAACAACGGACATCTCTCCCTTATGGCGCATCCTAAGGGAGAAGTCTTCAATTCCATATCAACGTAGCTATTCTTCAATATCAAGTCATCACTTCGTACCATGAGGGTGCGCCCTCTAGGGGTGGACGGCCAGTGGGCGTGCCCTTTCCCCTATTAAGGGCAAGCCCTAAGCTTCCTTGTGTCGGTCCAATTCCTAATTGCATCTTGGATATTTCCAATTGATTATTACTTGACCCGAATCTACCCTAAAACCCGATACCGAATTTTGGCTATAACACAACCATATTGTAATACTGCCATGGTGTGATGGTGTGACTGGTGTCAGGTTTGTAAATAAAGGCCATGGTTTACTATATATTTAAAAATCATGTAATCAGAGAATAATACATGTAGACATGGTATTTTTTTCATACATGAAGCAAATAATTAGCAAATAGATAGAGTAAAAATATATTTAGGTGCAGCAGAATTACCATCTAAATTTTTGGGAGCAGAATCAGGATGATAATCCCTGGTTTTCAAAAACTCGGAAACATCATCCAAGCTGCCACGATATACATCCATCCTAGGATTCCTGGGCTTAGCTCTACCGTCCGACCTATTATCTGTGTCCATACTCAATTTATCATCATCACTACTATCACCCACATTATCATAATCCGAAAAAGTAGGATTATCGAGAACAATCGGCCTCAACTGAGAAAGCTTAGAATTTCTATAAACCACATATTCGTTCTCCACTTGATCATTAGTTTTAATAGGTTGAAGCAATTCTTTTCTCTTGTTCAATTTACTACCGAATTGAAGTTGTTGAGCAAGCTTCCTTCTTTCTTGCTTAGTAATGTTATAAGCTTGTTGGGCTTGTTTCCAATCCTCAGGAATTAAATTCTGAGGTTCAATTTGGGGTTGGGTAGTGGGTAGTGGTTTATGAATAAGAGAAGAAGAGGGGTTTTGAAGATTAGGGTCATCGAAAATACCTTGTTCGAAAACAAGACAATCTCCAATGACATGTTCTTCTTCATCTTCAGATTCAGATTCATGTTGATAATTGAATTGTGAATGTTGTTGATAAAGGGATGAGGAAATGGAGAATGTTGAAGAGCGGGTTGGAGAGAGGAGTGAGAGAGTAGTAGTAGTACACAAGGTGGTGGGTAATGAGGAAAATGGAGTTTTGGGGTTGAGTGGTTGCAGGAGAAGGAGAGGACTTAGCAGGGAGGAGGAGGAGTAGGACATTGTTTGTACCTTGTCGTCTGTATCATGTATGTACCTTACCTTTTCTCGGTCGCCCAAATATTGAAATGGAAATTGTTAAAAATCGGTAAATATTGATTCGTTTGAAATTCAAATTGAAATATTAATAGAGCTCGATTAAATTTTAGATAAATAGTCATACGATAATAATTTCATGATTAATTTTCATGGCTGAAATATTAATATTGTTTTTAATGGCGTGATATCAAATTGAACATTTGACTATAATATAAATAAATTTTTAGTAAAATTATTTGTAAATAACATTGGCTTTTGTAAACTCATGTGATTTTAACACAGTTAGAGTATATTTGTAAAAAGTTCGATATATAAGTAAGGCTGAGACAGTTTACGAAATTTATTAATATTATGTAAAAGTTATCCCTCCGATGTATATATATATATATATATATATATATATATATAACAAAAATAGTAATGAGAGAATAAAGTATTGGATAAAAAACTATTTTTTTATTTATAAAAAAATGAGAAAAAAAGAGAAAATAGTAATAAAATGTAAAATAATTACAAAAAATTGATTAAAAAAATATTATTCAATCTCAAAACAGCAAAATTAGAAATATAAGGTAAAATATTTGAAAATATTGCTTAGAAATAATTTTATTATTTAAAAAAAACTAGCAATAATACATAACTTTTTTCGAACGAGTAACTATCTGTATGGTTTAACACGTGTTTCACTATAATTCGACCTAAATATTATAATTAAAAGTGGTAAATGCGATAAAAACTATATATCATAAAGTATAAAGGATATTTAGGATTTTCTATGAATTTATTTTAATTTTTGATTACATATTTAATTATTAAAAGCCAAAAAACGAAATAAAAAAATAAAAAGTTTCCCAGCAATGAATCATTGCGGAAGGAATAAACCAAACCACCATTAAATGCGCATCAGTTTGGTTGGTGGCTACAATAAATGAACCCCCTCCCGCAATGAATCATTGTGGGGCTGTAATAAATGAACCCCTCCCGTAATCTCCCGCAATGAATTCATTGCGGGAGGACGTTTCACATTTTCCTTAAACCCGACAGCTGGTTATTTTCCAGCACTTTCTCTTCCCCCATTTTCCCAACAGCCCCCTTATTTTCAATCACTTTGGAGCTCAAAAACTACAAAAATCAAGGTTAGTTCTCTAATTAGTAATTAGTATGGCTTCATTTTTATTTGGTGATTCTAGTTCATCTAGTGAGCATAATGGTTACGATTATTATACACCGCCCGTTACAAAAAATCATGTTTTTCGTAAATTATTTGTTGATGATGAAATTATAGATGTTGATAGTAATGATAATGTTGGTAAACAAAAAATGAATATGGATGAAACTATAGATGTTGATGGTGATGATAATGTTGGTGGAAATGATTGTGATTTTTGAAGGGTTTCGGGCATGAAAACGCAACGGAAAAATGCGTAAAACAGAAAGATTAACGAAACCCTTCGCAGGATCCATGCGAAAAATGATATTTAATTCGTGAATAGAATCGTTTACCTTTTGAAGTTTTACGAACGGCTGACTAATTGGAGGTCCTTTGATATGATCACCATGTATCCCGGCTTGCGATATACGTCTCTAATTAGTCCACACGAACGCCCGATCGTCCAACGATCACCAGAGTTTGGTACTAGCCAAGAAGCAGCCACGAATCTCTCTCTCTCTCTAGTCTCTCCTTGATGTAGAGCGGATAGGGTTGTTTTTTTCTAAAAATTCTGAATATTAAACCCTAAAAATAATACATCCTTATGTATTTATAGGGAGAGAAGAGTGGGTTGAACCCTAATCTGATTGGGCTTCCAAAACCCAGTCCGATTATTGGTTTTATTATTATTAAATTCGAATTATTGTTTAATTAATCAAGTCCCACTTAATTAATTCAATATAATAATAATAATTTATTTAAATTCGTAATTTAAATAAAGCTCCATTTAAAACGTTCTATGTGTGTGACCCTTTAGGTTATTATTACGTTGACAATAATTTTAATATCTAATAATAAAATTATAAACAATGAGCGGCATCTAGTAATACATCATTGCTACCCAAGTAATAATAATAATTGGTGATCCAATTAAACCTTTAATGAATAATGTTCCATGTAATATAATCTTTTTAACCTTATATTATAGATTAAACTCGAGGCATGGTTCATGTCATCCTCTTCAACATTTAATCCTGGTTTACTTGATCGATGAGTAGACTATTAAACAAATCACAATTTGAGCATGGCCATGCATTTCATAGTCTCACTCAATCAATAGGCCAATAATATCACTCATAAAATAGGAGGGTTAAATCCTATATCTATCATTCATATTTCTCATATGATTCATAATATACCCAATGTCCACCTTTATCATTACCCGGTCAAAGGTAACTTTGAGTAGAATCAAAGTATATTAATTCTCATATAGAAATATAATGATTTCAAGTCTAAGGATCATTACACCATTATCACTGTGAGAATTTCTTATGACACTTGATAACATTTACCATGAAGAATTCACACGATGGGTCTATCAAGTGCCATGTTCTGCTAACATGCACTTATGTCTTTGACTTTAGTATCACAATACTTATGACCAATGAGATGTGGTCATCAGTCAACAAACATACTAGTCTTAATGCATTATTACTGTCCTCTAATAATAATACTCGACTAGGGATCTTTTAGGATTATAAACAGTACTCATATAATCTCATTTCTAAGTCACATACTTAGAGATATAGAATTCATGTTTATATTCCAAGGACATTTATTATTCTAAAATTTATATCGCAGTTAATAAAGACTTAATAAATAATTGAAAGAAAATCCATAGAACATATTTATTAATAAACAAAATGTCTTCCCTAAGAACATTATAGTATTGTCTCTAGGGCACAAGCACTAACAATTTTAATGATGAAGAAGAAGAGGATATTATGATGGAGGAAAATGATGATGATAATGATAGGGATGATGATAATGATTGTGAGTTTACATTTTCGAATATCAATGATGTTGTTCATTGTGTTGGTATGATTTTTGATACATTAGATGAGGCAGAAAAGTTTTATAGAGATTATGGTTGAAATGTCGGATTCGATATAATAATTAGGAATACTCATAGACATACACATAGCCATGATCCATCATCTCGTATGTTTATTTCTAAGAAAGGTGGAAGATTGGCACCGGAATCTCATGGTAAAGGAAAACGAATTAGAGATTTAATTCCACGAACGGATTGTCATGCAAGAATGTGTGTTGCTCATCAAATGAAAATGAACAAATGGAAAATAACTTTGATCAAGTTGAAGCACAATCATGCTATGGTGACACCGGATAAAACACAATTTTTTAGACGACCACACAACATAGATCCCATCACCCGATCATTGATTGAGTTGTTTAACAAATCGGGGATCGAGACGGCAAAAATTATGAGATTACTTAGTGATTCAAGTGGCGGTGTTCAAAATCTAGGGTTTTCTAATCAAGACATACGTAATGTCATACGTGATATTCGGCGCCAAGTGTTTGATGAAGGTGATGCGGAGTGTGGTTTGGTCTTGTTACAAAAATTACAACAAGAAAGTATTAATGGTGAATTTTTCTATCGTGTGGATGTGGATGACGAGAATTGTGTTAGGGGTTTGGTGTGGATTGATCCTCGATCCATGAACGCTTACAAGAATTTTGGCGATGTGGTTACATTCGACTCAACTTATCGGACGAACCGATATTGTATGCCTTTCATACCTATCACGGGGGTGAACCACCACTACCAAAATATCTTTTTTGGATTTTCACTCGTAAGGGATGAGAAATAGGGATCTTATAAATGGGTTTTAGATACATGGTTGGAAGCCGTAGACAACAAACCGCCCACTACAATTATTACTGATCAAGACGTTGCTTTGGGGAATGGTATTGCCGAGGTTATGTCACAAACAAAACATACATATTGTACATGGCATATAAGTAGTAAATTTCCGGAGAAGTTATCTACTTTATACACCAATTATCCGGAATTCAAAATGGATTTTAATGCATGTGTGTACAAGTCGTTGACACCCACGAAATTCGAAGGTAGGTGGGAAGATTTGGTCGCGAAATACCAACTTCAAGATCATGTTTGGCTAAAACAAATGTTTCGTATTAGAGATCAATGGATTGATGCTTATACAAAATAATATTTTGCCACCGGTATGACCACTACCTCAAAGAGCGAATCCATGAATGCTTTTTTTGATGAATATCTGCAAGCATCTACCGGGTTGAAAGAATTCATTGAGAACTCACAAAAGGCTTTGGAGGCACAATATCTTAGGGAGGTTAAAGGCGACTATGATAACGAAGAAACGGCGAGGAGATTAGTATTGTGCTCATCCTTGAAAATTAATGCATCCAAAATTTACACGAAAGAGATGTTTAAGCGTTTTCAAAATGAGTTGGTAAAAAGCGCATCTTATATTATGAAAAGGGCTCAAGATAGTGGAAGTTGGTTAAAAATGTACTTGGTTGAGAAGTCTACATTGCCAGAGAATTGTAGAAGAAGGTATTAGATATTGGTTTCTAGTGAAGGAACGATTGAATGTGCTTGTAAGAAATTTGAACATTCCGAAATGCTTTGTAAACACATCATTCATTACCTAGCCAAGAAAGATAGAACCAAAATACCAAGCGATTACATCATGCCTAGGTGGACAAGGAATGACAACAAAATTGTGGGACCTTTACCGTACACCCCTCCTGTTCTTGCTAATGTTGGTGAAACACAAACCTCAAGGTATAGTGCATTGTGTAAATCTTTTCAAAGTTTAGGTGTTATTGGTAGTTGTTCCGTCCCGCGCTTCAAGTATGTAATGAATGTGATTGAGAGAGAGAAGTGTAACGTGAACAATATTTTTTCGCAAGAAGGTTCGGGTTGACCCAAAACTGACCCAAAAAATTCGGGTCATTTTCGGGTTAATTTCGAGTTACCCGAAACTTACCCGAAATTACCCGAAATAATATTTATATAATATAAAATGAAATATATTCTGAAAATACCTATATTTTATATTATTTTTGTATTATTTGTTATTTAAATTAATATATATTCTAATTCAATAATATTAAAATTAATTTATATGATCAAAATATAATTTATTTATTATTTATAATATATAATTTATATTTATTAAATAAATAATAATTATTTCAGGTTGGGTTCGGGTTACTCATAAATTTTCGGGTTGGGTTCGGGTTGAGTATTCTGGCCCATTAAAATTTCGGGTCGGGTTCAGGTTGGGTCAAATTTGTGACCCGAGTCTGTCAACCCGAACCCGACCCGCAACCCGAAATTGCCGGCCCTACCAACATGATCCGATTTTCGATCCTCCAATGTCACAAACTAAGGGACGAAAGAAGCAAGGAAGATATAAAAATGGTATTGAAACGTCAACTTCAAATACCAAGCAAAGAAAGTGCAGTAAATGTGGGTTGATAAGAGGAAACCATGATAGAAGAAATTGTACTTTTGAACCTAGTCAATTCAAGTAGACCAAATTTTATTATGTAATATTTGAACCTAATTTTAAATATTAAATATTATAGAGTACAATTTCATATTAAAGCTAAATTCAATTCATTTAAATATTCCCAAAAAATAGTAATTATAATTAAAAAATAAAGAATAAAATAATACTAAAAGATAGTGAATATTACGCGTCAAAATATTACATAAATGAAAAAATATTACATTTTTATAATTAAAAAATTAGTTTTCTTAATTTTATTGTTTTTATATTCTTATTATTTTGTTTAAATAATATTTAAATTTATTTTTTTTTATTTTTATGATATATTATTCCTTTTTTTCGAGTTAAAAAATTAAAAATAATATTTATAGTTAATATTTTTTTTGAACTATATACTTAACGTTTTCATAAATGATAGATGTGGCATTCTTGGTCGAGTGGTAATATATCGATCGAAACTTTAAAGTTAAGCGTGCTTGGAATGGAGCACTACCAGGTAATTTTTTTATTTTTATATTCTTATTATTATGTTCTAATTATTTTTAAATTTATTTTTTAATCAATTTTACAATATAAAAATTGAAATCTAAAGGGGAAAAAGAGAGAAAAAAACACTTCCCAAGGGGTCACCCATCCTAGTAGTGCTCCATCCCGAGCACGCTTAACTTTTGAGTTTTGATCGATATATTACCACTCGACCAAGAATGCCACATCTATCCTTTATGAAAATGTTAAGTATATAATTATAAAATTGTAACTCAATTTAATAATAAAAAATTCAATTTTTACTCAATTTTTTCGAATTTTCCTTTAAAAATTAGAAATTTTCATATTTTTTAATTAAACAAATAATAAATTAATATGTTAATTAATTTTATTAATTTTTTTTTATATTCTTATTATTATGTTCTAATTATTTTTAAATTTATTTTTTAATCAATTTTTACAATATAAAAATTGAAATCTAAAAATTACAATATATTAATGTGAATTTTAAGGATAAATTTGAGGAATTAAGGGGAAAATTCAATTAATGTGAATTTTAATTGGAAACCAAGATATGTAAATGTTAAAGCATAAATTTGAGAAATTTACCTCCATGTCTTTAATGTGAGTGCCAGCTACGCACATGAAATAGCCGAAGGAAAAGAAAAACTTTTTGCATGGAGGGACTAGCGTTCTACTAATAGTGTAGTCGTACTCCCTACGCTTCAACACCTGAACATAACAATCCACAACACTGCTCTGCAGATATCGATCGCGTTTTAGGCATTGGACATTCTCCCAAGCAAGTCTAAAAGTCATCTCATGGTCCAACCAAACATAATTGTGCTTCTCACTCCAACAAACCCTATACAGCAAGTCAATTTTCTGATTTTTCAGTGGCCTCGTCAGATCACCACTAACACCACCCCGCCTCTACATGTCCTTGTATATATCTTCGTTTGTCTCCCTCTGCAAATACATGTCAATAACCCAAATCAGACAAATATTCATAATAGAAAGGAAATATAGTAATAAAAATGAAAACATGATTCAAGATACGTACACCAAGTAGTCTCTAAGAACCAGCATACTAATATTCACCTCACATTTACCGCCTCTAAGAACCAATAGCTTTAAGCACTCAATTGCTACAGAACTATACATTAGAAGGTAAGACATTTCTTTGATTTTAATACCATCATTAATAATTCGAATTTAAAATTTTAAAATTTGAATGAATAATTCATATTTAATCAATATTTCAAATTTAAAATTTTAAAATTCGAATTAATAATTCCAAAATTCGAATAATAATTCAAAATTTCTGATAATAATTCTAAAATTTGAATTAAAAAATTTTCAACCTAATTTCAACTCAATTGGGGATAAAACCCTAATTTCAACTCAATTAAAGATAAAAGCCCTAATTTCAACCTAATTGCAACAAAAAACGAACAAAATCGAACGATCCACGACTAAAATCATACAAAAACATGTATTTATAACCAGAATATGAACCCTAGTAGTTCAAACGAAGCACATCACCACAATCCACACTAAAATCGAAGAAAACACGTATGAATAACCGGATATAGCAGGTGTAGAAGATACCTGGATGAGAAGAGATGATGATGATGACAATGTGAAGAAATCGCTTAAAAATCGACAGAGAAATGAATTTACTTTGTTTGGATATAGAATGATTCGAATTAGGAGGAATCAGGTCTAATTTCGGGTCACGACTACCGCAATGAAACATTGCGGGAGTGTTTAAGGGTAGAAATGTAATTTCACATTTCGCCTCCTCCCGCAATGTTTCATTACGGTACCGCATTGTGTTAGGGTTGACATATTTGGAATGATGATAACAAAATGCTCAAGATAAGAATTTGATCTTGATACTGAAGCTGATTGTCAGAAAGCTAGTTCACAGAAGCTGATAAATCAGGAAGCTAACTAGAAGGCATTTTATCTATCCAAGGTCTAAAAGCCACATCAAATGAATGGAAGATATTCTGTCAACAAGTTAGGAAGCAATTCAGAAGCAAGCCAACAGATGTCTAATCAAGCTCCAAGTGTTTCAGTGGTAAGCCTGCCTAAACAACCCAGTAATGGCGAATCAATAAAGATGACAAGATGTTTTATCTAAAGATGAAGCTAAGTGTATCCGTTCTACGGATAAAGCTATGGAAATCTTATTTCATCTATGGATACGAGCTGAAAACATCACATGCCATCAACGGATAGAAGCTGAGGACATCTTATCTCATCAACGGATAGAAGCTGGGAACATCTTATCTCATCTACGGATAAAAGCTAAGGACATCATTTCTAAGGACAAAAGCTGAACGAAGTCGATTTACAAATACGACTGAGGATGTCATGTTTTATCTATGGATGCAGTTAAGGAAGTCATGGTCTATCTATGGATGCAGCCAAGAATGTCATGTCTCATCTATGGATACAGTTATAGAATATTACTTCTACAGATATTCTGAGATTACCTTTCTACGGATAATTGACGTAGAATGGTAGTCTACGGATAAGGAATTAATACGCCTACTGATGTTCATCTCATTCAACATGAAAAACAAATCTAAGTAACGGAATCTTTTGAAGATTTCTTTATTTAACAGGTTGACTGGAGGACAGTCTCAGAGATCATCATAACACACCCGTGACTAAAAGATGTTGGATAATGACACAAACGATGTATGGAATATGGAGTCAAATTGTAAATATTCGAAGGCTCAAATTCCTACAAATGAAATGTGAAGTCATCTATTGTCTTTTATGTCTCGATGGATAAATAAGAGTTAAAGCAGCTACCTAGAAGTTTATCTTCTAACTGGACACAAAGGAAAAGCTTGACATGCATGAAGACCTATATGTAATACTACATGTTCACTTATATCAGCTGATAGTGACTTGACAGTCGGGTAACCAAGGAAAGGTCTCTTTCATGCAGATGTCACATGGGCTTGGAAGCTAGGTCAATTGCATGGACTTAGTAATTTTTGAAGAGAGAAGCACACTCAATCAGAAAGCACCATTTGGGACTATACAAGTTTATCTGTGATGCCAGCCAAGGCATTTCCCGAATAGGATAGTTTCTGAGACGAGCATGTGATCAAGCAGAACCAAAAATGTAATATTTTATTATGTTGTAGGTTTTGTTTGTAACACACAGTCGATTTACATAAGACTGTGTGGTGTAGTATAGAAATGTATGAGAAGAGAGCACAAAGCTGAATGTAAAAACACTTAGGCTCTCTTTCATCATCTGTGTAAGCAGCTGGAGTTTGTTGAAAAACAAAACCAGAGAATTCTTCAATATACACCTCAGGTGGGCTTTTTCCGAGAAACCCACCTGAAAAGTTTAAAAAGTTTGCTTATCTCCTGCATTTCTTTTTAACTCGAAGAATTCATTTATGTTCACCGATTGACTCAATTTTTAGTTAATTTACAAGCATATATGTTCATACTGTAAAAAGTTTGAAAAGTTTTGTAAAATTAACTAGATTGTATTCAACCCCCCCTTCTACAATCTAGGTTGCATTGTTCTGGGAATAACAATTGGTATCAGAACAAGCTTCAAACATACCTGAAGTTTAAAGATCAAAAGCAACTGCAACCATGGAGAGAGGTGACAACGAAGAAGCTGGGAAGGAGTTGTCAAACAAGGACTCAAAGTTGAAGTTTGCAAAATCTTTACCCAGAAAATGGAAGCATATCTCTGTGTCTATCAAAAATACCCCTGAGTCCAAAGATCTATATCCTAGCAATCTGTTAAGCACTCTTGAGGGCTCTAATCTTGATGCTATGTAGGATGCAAGGATTATCAGTAAAGAAGGGGAGACAGAAACCAGAGATATGGTCATCTCCGATCAAGATTTGAAAGAAGGGGAGAGAACAGAAGCAGCAAGCTCAACATTCAACCTGAAGATCTGTGAATGTATCAGAATCACATCAGACAAGGGCAAGGAAGGAATGGCACTGGAAGATGAAGTCCTTTTTGAGCAAAGGGTTTCAACTGAATAGGGTTGTTCAACATCAACAGAGGAATCTATCGACCTTGTACCCACGACCTATGACAATCAAGAATCAAGTTCAACCAGAAATCAGGTATTTTCTCTGGAGCCAACTAAGCATGTTAAAGAAGTATGTTGCATCACTGCAATGAGTTTATTTGATGAATTACATGTTGTGCGTATTTCCTTTAACAATCTCATTGAAGAAAATGTCAGACTCAAAGCAGCTAATGTTATGCTTAGTGAGATAAATGCTATGTTGGAAACTCAAGTCTCCGAGTTTGAGGAAACACTTGTTGATTGCATGAATGCTAAACATGAACTTGAGGCTGTCTTAAAGAGAGAAGTGGTTTTGAAAGAGCAATCTAGGTTGCATTGTTATGGGAATAACACATTGTTTCATTGCGGGGGTGTTTAATCCAGTCCGTTTATTTTCAAAATCGATGGCTAGGATATGGTGGTTACAATCCCCTTCCAACCAACTGTGGTTGTGGAAGCGGACCCAATATATATACTATTATATTAAAGACGAAACATTGAAAGTTTTGTAGTTTGGTCTTGAAAGTTTTTGTAGTCTGGTTACTCAATTCATAGCCGTTAGATATTTCTGATCAAATCGATGAGAACCGTTAGATAAAATATTAAAATTATTATATATAATATCTTTTCTATTTTTCCTAACTAAAACATCTCATTTTCCAAAAATATCACAGACAGTTTCATTTAATAAAATAACATAATAAAGTTATAATTGCTAATAGCTTATCCATTACCTTTTTTAGCCAAAGTGTATATTCTTTTTTATATTTTCTAACTAAAATTTCTATTTTTTTATTTTTTTAACTAAAACCTCTCATTTTCCAAAAATATCACGGACAGTTCTATTTAATAAAATAAAATAATAATATTATAATTACCAATGACTAACCTGATTAGCTTTTTTTCCAAAACGTATTTTTTTTATATTTTGTAACTAAAATTTCTCATTACTAAATGCTCAAAAATATCAGGGACAATTTTATTTAATAACATAAAATACTAATAATTAACTAAATACCTTTATTAGCCAAAGCGTATATTCTTTTTATAACTGAAATTTCTAGTTTTTTATTTTTTCTAACTAAAACCTCTTATTTTCTAAAAATATCACGAGCAATTCTATTTAATAAAATAAAATAATAATATTATAATTACTAATAAATAACTAATTAGGTTTTTTTGTCAAAGTGTATATTCTTTTTATATTTTCTAACTAATATGTCTCCTAGCTAAAATCTCAAATTATCATTTACCTCGAATACAACACTGAACGCTGAAAATTAGACAAGGACAATCTTATATATTATTAAATCACGTCGAGTCAAATAAATATTCATTATAATTTTTTAACAATTTAATATAGCAAATGAATGTATAAATTAATCATCAAAATATAAAAGCAAATAAGACAACATATTAAAATTATTATTTATAATATTAATTTTAAAAAATATAAATAAAGATTAAATTTCGTCAATTATATTAAAGACGAAACATTGAAAGTTTTGTAGTCTAGTCCTCCAAAAGTTTGGTCACTCAATTCATACTCGTTAGATATTTTTGATGAAATCGATGAGAACCGTTAGATAAAATATTAAAATTATTTTATAGAATATCTTTTCTATTTTTCCTAACTAAAACATCTCATTTTCCAAAAATATCGTAGGAAGTTTCATTTAATAAAATAACATAATAAAAGTATAATTTCAAATAACTAACCCATTATCTTTTCTGGCCAAAGTGTATATTCTTTTTTATATTTTCTAATTAAAATTTTTACTTTTCTATTTTTCCTAACTAAAACCTCTCATTTTCCAAAAATATCATGGACAATTTTATTTAATAAAATAAAATAAAATAATAATATTATAATTACTAATAACTAACCGATTAGCTTGTTTTCCAAAACGTATATTTTTTTATATTTTCTAACTAAAATTTCTCATAACTAAAACTTCTAAGATATTAGTGGCAATTTCATTTAATAACATAAAATACTAATAATCAACCAATTACCTTTATTAGTCAAAGCATATATTCTTTTTTACAACTAAAAGTTTTACTTTTTTATTTTTCCTAACTAAAACATCTCATTTTCTAAAAAAATCACAGGTAGTTCTGTTTAAAAAAATAAAATAATAATATTATAATCACTAATAACTAATCGATTAGCTTTTTTTTGCTCAAGTGCTTATTCTTTTTTATATTTTTTAACTAATATGTCTCCTAACTAAAACCTCAAAAATATCACGGGCTATTCCATTTAGAAGCATAAAATATTAATATTATAAATACCAATAATTAACCGATTACCTTTATTAGCCAAAATGTATATTTTTTTATATATTCTAACTAAAATTTCTCCTTTTTTAAATTATCACAGACGACATATATATAATTATCAGTTAACTCGAATGCGCCACTAAACGCTGAAGATTAGACAAGGACAGTCCTATAAATTATTAAATCATGTTGAGTCAAATAAATATTCATTATAATTGTTTTTAACAATTTAATATAGCAAATGAATGCATAAATTAATCATCAAAATATAAAAGCAAAAAAAACAACATATTAAAATTTTTATTTATAATATTAATTTTAAAAATATAAATAAAGATTAAATTTCGTCAAATATATAGTATTATACTTTTCTTAAAATAAATAGATCAACTGTATCCTATATATAACTAACAAAAATTGAAATTAAAAAACTAAAAATTAAGTAAGAAAATATTTAAAAGTAACATTTGCAAAAGAAAGTTTTATTAGTAGTTTGGTTAGTCGTTATTTAATTTGTAAATTCAATAATTAACATATTTATATAAAAAAATAACTATGCTAATTAGAACGCATCTCTTAAACCTATTTATTTGGGTTGTGTGATGAGCTTATACTTTATAAGTCAATATACTTGGACCAATTTACAGTCATATTTATTTAAAAATATTTTAGTACATCTCTAAATATATTTATTTAATCATAATTATTACATATCAATTGAAATAATATACTAATAAAGTATTTTATTTTTAATTAGTATAATATATTGTAATTAATTATCACAAATTACTCTAATTATTTTAAAAGTAGGCCTAATTATTTGAAAAACTTATTTAAATAGTCCTATTTATTTGGAAATGTTATTTATTATTTTTAACATGTCTTATTATTATAATTATAAATAAAAATAAAAATATATTTAGAGACCTACTTAGTTTTTTAACAAATTCATTTAATATCTAACTAATAAAAATATTATACACAAATCTATACTATATTATAATATACCTTGTTTTTTAGTACCTGTTTTTTGGTACTTTGTGATTTTACTTAATTATCCTTACTTGTCTATAACAAAAAATTATTAAATAATAAGACATATTTATAACCAGTTACCTTTTTTCAGTTAAAATTGTTAGGAATATGTTGTTCTTGATGATAAACATAAAACACTTAGTAGAATTTGTGTAAAGTAATTTGTAGCTGTCGACGGAATGGTATGCTTTGCAGCAATCCGTTGACAGGTAGCTCATCAACGGAATGAGTGATGCAACAACTGCATTGTACAATACTTCATAGTTTGATATGCATTTTGTTGTAGGTATTAGATAGGTTTTCTAAGTCATGTTGACTAAGTACTAGATAGGCAAAGTAGGTTGGTGAATTGTAAATATATTATGCCTTGTAATTTTGCCTAAGTGAAGACATGTCAACGGAATGAAGATTACTCTATCAACGAAATGAGGAATACACCATCAACAGAATGAAGAATAAAGCTATCAACGAAACACATCTCCCTACTATCAACGAATCATTGTTGCTTTTCTGAATAGTTGACAAAGTGATAGTGACAGTTCTCTAATTGCTCAAAAGGTGATGTAGAATGGTACAGTGCATTGGAAACCATTAAAATGGACATTAGAAATAAGGAAACATCCCAGTTTCCAATTGGGTTCTTGGAATGAACTATTATAGACAAAAGACAAAGATCTCCAAGGACCACTGGACAAAGGGATGAAAATCAAACTTTTGGCGGTTACTCATTGTACTTTTAGTGTAGCCAAAAATAGAGTTGTAAACTTGGGCTTATATAACCAAGTGTAGCAGTTACTTTAGAAGAAAGAGAAGAAAAACAAACAGATTGTATTAGCTATCTTTGAGAGCATACTTCTCTACATTCTTGTAACTGAGCAACTATGTACATCTTTGTATCACAAATTATTTCCGCAATAAAAACACTTCAGTTGGATCATCAAACAATCCAACTGAATTATTTACTTCTTGTGTTTTTATTTAATCAGTTCAGTTTTCATTATTTAATTTTAAGTTCAAGAAAATATCTAGAATTTTATTCAACCCCCCCTTCTACAATTCTGTTAGGTCATTTGGGATTAACAATTGGTATCAGAGCAAGCTTCTAACATACAAGAAGTTTAAAGATCAAGACCAAAACAGAAACCATGGTGAAGAAGGATGCAGGTGTGAAGATACCAGTTCTAGACAAGGACAATTACTTTCACTGGAAAGTAAAGATGCATTTACATCTCATGTCTATGGATGAGAGGTATGTAGACTGCATTGAGAAAGGTCCACACGTTCCCATGAAGTTTGCATCTAGAGTTGGACTACCAGATGATGCTCCTGATGTAGAAATTCCAAAACTTGTCTCAGAATGGACTATTGAAGATGTTGCAGAAATCCATAAAGATAAAAGAACCATGAACATTCTGTTTAATGGTTTGGAGCAAGAGATGTTTGACAATGTCATAAACTGTACAACCTCTAAAGAGGTATGGGATACTGTTAGAACACTCTGTGAAGGAACTGAGAAAGTTAGGGAAAACAAAATGCAACTCCTTATACAACAATATGAGCATTTTCATTTTAAAGCTGGTGAAACCCTAAATGACACGTTTAGTAGGTTTCAAAAGCTTCTGAATGGATTAAAGTTGTATGGGAGGATCTATCAAACCAAGGATTCAAACCTTAAATTTCTTAGAGCTCTTCCAAAAGAATGGAAGCCTATGACTGTTTCTCTCAGAAACACTCAAGAGTACAAAGACTACACTCTTGAAAGGCTTTATGGAACCTTAAAGACATATGAGTTGGAAATGGAGCAAGATGAAGAAATTGAAAAGGTACAGAAGAAAGGTGGATCTATTACATTGATTGCATCTGTGAACCAACAGGAAGATGACAATGAAGAAGCTGCAAAAGCCACAACTAGTCGAGCTAGTTGTAGGAGTGATGTTAGCAAGGGTAAAGGCAAGATGACAGAAGAAGAAGAACCAGAACCAGTCAACTTGGATGACTTAGATGAGATTGATGAACACATTGCTTTTCTTTCAAGGAAATTCTCTAAGTTCAAGTTCAAGAGAAACTCAGAAGCAAGACCACCAAGGAGAGACTTTCAACCTAGCAAAAATAACTGGATTGAAAAGTCAAAGTCTAAATGTTTCAATTATGGAATGATTGGTCACTTTGCTGGAGATTGCAGAAAGCCCAAGGTTGAGAAGGGCAACAGGAAATTTGAGCCTGTTGATTATAAAAAGAAATACTTTGAACTTCTCAAGCAAAAAGAAAAGGCTTTCATGTCTCAGGAGTATGATTGGGCTGGTAATGGTGAAGATTCTGATGATGATGTTGAGTATGTCAACTTGGCTCTTATGGCTAACAATCATGAGCAGGAAGCAAGCTCCTCAAGCAACCAGGTAACAATTACTAATCTTTCTGAGCTTTCTAAAGAGGAATGCGATAATGCAGTAAATGAAATGTCTACTGTACTATATAATTTGCGTGTTACTCTTAAATCACTTACCAAAGAGAATTCTAGAATAAAAGAGACTAATTTGCTCTTAAGTGATAGGAATGCAATGTCAGAAGCACGGCTCATTGAATTTGAGAAAATGAGGTGTGTTAGTAGGGATGCTAAGAAGGAACTTGAGAACGTGTTAGAAAGGGAAGAGATTCTTAAAACACAACTTGAAATAGAACAAAGTGTGATTTCAAAATGGAAAGATTCCGGGAATGTTGCTACCAACATCATTAATGTTCAAGGTATGGAATCTTTCTGTGAGCAATCATGGAAAAAGAACAAAGAGAAGCTAGGGTATGCTGGTGAAACCTTAGAATCGGAAACAGAGTCAACAAACAATAATGATCATTTGTTGAAGGTTGATATGTCAACGGAATGCAAAGTTTCGTTGACAGATGAACCATCAACCGATCAGGCTGTTTCGTTGACAGAGAAAAGAAAAGAAGAACTCACTAGACTTAATAACAAGTATGGTCCTGTCACCAAGAACTTTGTTCAAGGTGAGTCTAGTAAATCAAAGAAAGTTGAGAAGCCTATTGAAAGAGCTAATGTAGGTCACTTGTCTAACAAGCAATTGAAAGACAATGTAGAGAAAATTCAAGTTGAGGCTAAGGGCAATAAAAATAATAACAGGAATGGCAAAGTAGGGATTAACAAACATAACAATTACACACCTGATAAATATGCTCCTAGAAAGACATGTGTTAATTGTGGAAGTGTTAGTCATTTATCTACTAATTGCAAGTCTGTTAAGAAACCTGCTAATGTGAAAATGCCTAAGTCTACATTGAATATTTCTATGCCTGCAATGCCTGTTATGCCTAACATGTTTGCTCCATATGCACAGTATCAGAATCCATATGCTAGTATGCCATTGGTGCCTAACCCTTACATGAATATGTTTAACATGCCACAAATGCCATGGAATAACATGTTTGCTCCTTCAACTATGCATGCTGTGAATGAAACTGTGAGCAACCCTCAAAGATCAACACCTAAGACAAAGGTTGATTTAACTCAATCTGAGCCACAAGTGAAAAATGATTTGAGAGGGAAATCAAAGGCTAACAAGACAGGACCCAAGGAAACTTGGGTACCAAAATCAACTTGATTTGGTTTTATTGTGTGCAGGGAGACAAAAGGAATCTTTGGTACTTGGATAGTGGTTGTTCAAGACACATGACTGGTGATTCTACCCTGCTCACAGAGTTCCAAGAAAGAGCTGGCCCTTGTATTGCTTTTGGAGATGACAACAAAGGCTACACTAAGGGATATGGCTTGATTTCAAAAGAGAATGTCATCATAGATGAGGTTGCATTGGTGGATGGTCTTAAGAACAATTTGCTTAGTATCAGCCAACTTTGTGACAAAGGATTTTTAGTTACTTTTTCAAAAGAAGCCTGTGTTGTTTCTAAGGTAGGAAACAACAATGTGGTCATGACTGGATTCAAAAGAGGGAATGTGTACATTGCTGACTTTAGTAGCACAAGTCCAGACACCATCACTTGTCTTTTCAGCAAGGCAAGCAAGGATGAAAGTTGGCTATGGCACAAGAAATTATCTCATCTGAATTTCAAAGTTATGAATGATTTGGTGAGGAAAGATCTTGCTAGAGGAATTCCATAGGTGGAATTCTCCAAGGATGGTTTGTGTGATGCATGTCCAACAGCTTGAGTTGCTTCATATGGATCTATTTGGCCCTGTAAATGTCATGTCCATTTCAAAGAAGAAATACTGTCTTGTGATTGTTGATGATTTTTCTAGATTTACATGGTCTTTCTTTTTGCACTCCAAAGATGAGGCAAGTGAAATCATTATCAATCACATCAAGATGGTAAACAATCATCCTGATTTCAAAGTAAGAAGGATTAGGAGTGACAATGGGACAAAATTCAAGAATTCAAGCATGAAGATGTTCTGTGAAGAAAATGGTATTTTGCATGAGTTTTCTGCAGCAAGAACACCACAGCAAAATGGTGTAGTTGAAAGGAAAAACAGAACACTTATTGAGGCTGCAAGGACAATGCTAGATGAATCAAAGTTACCAACTTATTTTTGGGCTGAGGCAGTTAACACAGCTTGCTTCACTCAAAATATTTCTTTGATTAATCAGGCCAAGGGAATGACCCCTTATCAACTACTCAAAAGAAAGAAGCCACTATTGGACTTTCTTCATGTCTTTGGATGCAAGTGCTTTGTTCTGAGAAATCAAGCTGAGCATTTTGGGAAATTTGAAGCAAAGGCAGATGAAGCAATATTTGTGGGATATGCAGCAGGGAAAGCTTATAGAGTCTATAATCTCAGAACCAACATTGTTATGGAATCTGTACATGTTGTTTTTGATGATCTCAAAATACAAGGTCTCTATGTTGAAGGTTTCCATGAAAGTCTTTCTTTTGAGAATGAGGAAGGAGATCAAGTGAATCATGTCAAGGCTATTGAGAAACAGCCTAAAGTTGTTGTATCTAGCACAGATGAAAGCAGCAGTGAAGATGAAATTGCTGCATTAAGATTGAAAAGAATAGCTGCTAGCAGACCAAATGGTCATTTCGTTGACAGTCATGATGGTGGTTTCTATGACAGTCAGAATGAGCGTTTCGTTGACAGTCAAAATGGTCATACCGTTGACAGTCACAGAAATGCCTCTAGAAGTGATCAATTAGGGACAACAAACTCAGGGGGAGTTTCTCAAGGACATTTATCCAATCAAGGCAATCATGATCATGAAGCTACTTCTTCAAGAGCAAATCTTCCTCCCTCAAGAAAGTGGACTAAAGAACATCCCTTTGAATTGATTATAGGTGATGTGTCTTCAAGAGTTCAAACTAGAAGAGCAACTTAAGAAGAATGTTTATATAGTAGCTTTCTGTCTCAAGATGAGCCAAAAAAGTTGAGGATGCACTTCTAGATCCAGATTGGGTTTTAGCTATGCAAGAGGAGCTAAACCAATTTGAGAGAAACAATGTTTGGAAGCTGGTGCCCAAGCCTAAAGACAGGAGTGTCATAGGCACAAAATGGGTGTTCAGAAACAAGATGGATGAAAATGGCATAGTCACAAGGAACAAAGCTAGATTGGTTGCAAAAGGCTATTCACAGGAAGAAGGAATTGATTTTGATGAAACCTTTGCTCCTGTTGCAAGACTAGAAGCAATAAGGATTTTCCTAGCCTATGCAGCCCATGCCAATTTCAAAGTCTATCAAATGGATGTGAAGAGTGCTTTTCTGAATGGGGAATTGGAAGAGGAGGTGTATGTAAGTCAACCTCCTGGTTTTGAAGATGATGATTTTCCAGAATATGTGTACTTCCTCCTCAAAGCACTCTATGGGTTGAAGCAAGCACCTAGAGCCTGGTATGACACACTTTCACATTTCCTCCTTGAGAATCACTTCACTAGAGGTACTGTAGATAAAACTCTTTTTCACAGGGTTGTGAATGGCTCTACTATACTTGTTCAAATATATGTAGATGACATAATCTTTGGGTCTACAGATGTGAAACTTTGTCAAAAGTTTGCCAAGCTTATGCAAAGTAAATATGAAATGAGCATGATGGGAGAATTAACCTATTTTCTTGGTCTTCAAGTAAAACAGGTTAATGAAGGCATATTCATTAGTCAAAAAAAATATATTCATGATTAGTTAATGAAATTTAACTTAATGGAATGCTCTCCTGCCAAAACTCCCATGCCTACTGCCACCAAACTTGAATTGAATACTAAGGAAAAATCTGTGGACATTTCAAGTTACAGAGGCATGGTAGACTCACTTTTATATTTAACAGCTAGTAGACCTGATATTATGTTTGCTACATGTCTATGTGCTAGATTTCAGGCTGATCCTAGGGAATCCCATTTAGTTGCTATTAAAAGAATTTTCAGATATCTCAAAGGAACACCAAACCTTGGCATTTGGTATCCTAGAGAATCTGGCTTTGAACTAATTGGTTATTCAGATGCAGATTATGCAGGATGTAAAATTGACAGGAAAAGCACAACTGGCACCTGTCAATTCCTGGGAAACAAGCTTGTGTCATGGTTCAGCAAGAAACAAAACTCAGTTTCTACCTCCACAGCTGAGGCTGAGTATATTGCAGCTGGAAGTTGTTGTGCACAGATTTTATGGATGAAAAATCAACTACTTGATTATGGATTAAGAGTTGAGAAAATTCCTATTTTTTGTGACAACACTAGTGCCATTGCCATTACTGAGAATCCAGTGCATCGTTCTAGGACCAAGCACATTGACATCAAGTACCATTTCATTAGAGAACATGTTATGAATGGTACTGTGGAGTTACATTTTGTTCCAAATGAACAACAACTTGCAGACATCTTTACCAAGCCACTTGATGAATCTACATTCTCAAGATTAGTAAGTGAGCTAGGTATGCTAAATTTATCTTAATTATTTCTGAAATTTTTGCAAGTTACAATGCAGCCAGAAATTTGCTATGTTTTTCTGTGAATTAATTTTCTCAGGAAAAAGTGCAATTTTGTCTAAGTCAAAATTACTATGTCAACGAAACGCACCGTTTCGTTGACAGTCTTAGCATTTTTCTGGGTGTTTCGTTGATAGCTATTTTATATCAACGAAACGCAGCTTTATCAACGAAATAGACGGGACCTTAAACGGCCAATTCCGATTCGTTGATATAGCGCTTTTAATCTCAACCGTTGAAATTACACGTCCTTTACCACGATCTATGCATACACCCCTGTAAGTATAAATCATGGTAATATTTTAATTGTAACAGTTATATTTTTAAGCCAATCCAGTAATTTTCATTTATTATTGGACTTAATTTCTGAGAATTTTTGGGGGAGTATTTAAGAAATTCTATTTTCTTTAATTCTTTTCTGCCTGTTCTCAAAAAAATTCCAAAGGCTTTTCTTTCTTCTTCTCTCTAACAAGCAATTCTATTCCATTTGTCAAGCTTATGTCAGCAGAAGACATGTCAACGGAATGAAGATTACTCTATCAACGAAACGAGGAATACACCATCAACGGAATGAAGAATAAAGCTATCAACGAAACACATCTCCCTACTATCAATGAAACATTGTTGCTTTTCTGAATAGTTGACAAATTGATAGTGACAGTTCTCTGACTGCTCAAAAGGTGATGTGGAAGGGTACAGTGCATTGTAAACCATTAAAATGGACATTGGAAATAAGGAAACATCCCAGTTTCCAATTGGGTTCTTGGAATGAACTATTATAGACAGAAGACAAAGATCTCCAAGGACCACTGGACAAAGGGATGAAAATCAAACTATTGGCGGTTACTCATTGTACTTTTAGTGTAGCCAAAAATAGAGTTGTAAACTTGGGCTTATATAACCAAGTGTAGCAATTACTTTAGAAGAAAGAGAAGAAAAACAAACAGATTGTATTAGCTATCTTTGAGAGCATACTTCTCTACATTCTTGTAACTGAGCAGCTGTGTACATCTTTGTATCACAGATTATTTCCGCAATAAAAACACTTCAGTTGGATCATCAAACAATCCAACTGAATTATTTACTTCTTGTGTTTTTATTTAATCAGTTCAGTTTTCATTATTTAATTTTAAGTTCAAGAAAATATCTAGAATTGTATTCAACCCCCCCCCCCCCCTTCTACAATTCTGTTAGGTCATTTGGGATTAACAAAAACACATTACCTTTTCAATTTTTTTGAACAAAATCATTTTTTTTTCAAAAAATATCACGGGTATTAGCTTTTTTAACAAAAATATGTTACATTTTCTATTTTAACTTTCTAAACACATATTGTTTTAACAAATACAATTAATAAAATATTATAACGTAAATAATCAAATAACAAATATTAAAAACAATTTGTGCATCACACGGGTTTACCTTTTCTATTTTTCCATACTAATACCTCTCATTTTTCAAAGATATCACGGGCAACCTTTACTTATTTTCTATTTTTCCTAACAAAATACCCTCCTCTTTCAATAATATCACGGACAATTAACTTTTTCAACTAAAAAATATTCTTATTTATAACCAATTACATTTTTCAGCTACTTTTTCTATTTTTCTATAAAAATCTCTTTTTCCAAAAATATCAAGGTCAATTACATTTTTCAACTAAAACACGTTACCTTTTCTATTTTTCCTTACTAAAACCTCTCATTTTCCAAAAATATCTCAGACAACCCTTTATTATTTATTTTAAAACTATTTTACTGCTTTTAATTATTTAAAAAACTTTACTTGTTTTAACATACCTACTATATCACGACCAATTACACTTTTCAACTAAATTATGTTATATTTTATATTTTTTTTGCTAAAATCTTTCTTTTTCCAAAAATATCACGGACAACCTTACCTATTTATTTTAAATTCTATTTTAATACTTTTAATTATTTAAAAATTTTACCGATTTCAACATATGTACTTATTTTTTTAACGAATATAATTAATAAAATATTAAAATATAAATAATAAAATAATAACTAAATAATCCGTGCATCGCACGGGTTTTAAGCTAGTATATTATTAAACACGAAACATTTAAAGTTTTGGTCAGACGGTCGGTCGGTATTTGGGCCGGGCCTATCTATAATTTGGGCCGGGCCTATCTATAATTTGGGCCGGGCCTATCTATAATCAATTTATTTATAACCAATTATTTTTTTCAGCTAAAACACATTACCTATTTTATATATTTTTCTAACAAAAACAACTTATCTTCTAAAAATAAAATAGGTAATATATATATAAAATGGTAATATTATTACATATTTATAACTCATTACCTTTTTCAACAAAAACACATTATATGTTCTACATTTTCTAAACAACTCATCTTCTAAACATAACACATGGAAAATAAATATGTAAGGGTAATATTGTTATATATAATTATTAATAAATAATCACTTATCGTTTTCAGCTAAACACATAATCTTTTTAATTTTTTTCTAACTTAAACAACTAATTTTCTAAAAGTAACACGAGCAACATATATATAGAAAGGTAATATAATTTTCTATTTTATAATTTAAACAACTAATTTTCTAAAAGTAACACGGGCAACATATATATATAAATGTAATATAATTTTATATAATTATTAATAAGTAACTAACTGTCTTTTTAAGGACATTATCTGTTTTATATTTTTTAATTGAAACAACTCATATTCGAATTAGAAAAACACCACAATATAGAAATAATGAAAATATTATTATATTAAACTTATAAAATCCATGTTTAATATATATTTTTATAATATTCAATTAAAATAAGATAAGTAATAAAAAATAAAATTAATAGCATATGTTAAAAGAAACTCGGCACATTACATGACACATATTTTGTTATTTGCACTTTAGTCACTCTTAGATTTTTTAAGAGCAAATAAATATGAACCGTTAAATCTATTATTTAAAAATACTTTTCTATTTTAATATCTAAAATTCTACTAAATATTACGTCAACAATTTATTAAATAAAAATACGTATTGTTAGATATGAATATCACTAGGAAACTAGACAGAGGGGGGGGGGGGGTGAATGGATAGTTTGAAAGTTTTTCGTTTTCTTGAAACTTAGTAGCTGTGTTAGATTGTGTAGTATGAAAATGCGGAAATAAAATAAGCAACACACACACAATCACTTTAATCTACTTTGTATAAAGTAAATCAAATACTACAGCTTCCAAAATTTCACAAGTGAAATTCTGGCTTCTAAACAAGAACAATGTTTTCTTACAGAAAAAAGAGTGCTTGAATAATTCTATGTGTATCTCTCTTGCAGCTAACTATAGGGTATGCACAATATATATATATATATATATATATATATCTTATACAAACTGGTGCACTCCTATTTACACAGCTACCCCTAACTGTAACTCCAACTTGTCCTTTCATAAGAGGTTAATTGTGTCAGGAAGGACCACTTGCTTTCTATAGTCCTTTCCCGTATCTGTAGCTGCTTGTCTTTATTCTTTCTCTCCAAGTTTTGTTGTAGATTTGCCATATGTCTTTGGACCATCTAACCATAACAGATGCTTCAGTATTTGTCTCCTTTGAACTTTGATTATGTACCTTGATTTGTCTTGTTGTAAATCGCCTAAGTGTTGACATCGTGAACTCCAACATATTCCTTATCATGTGACTTGTCGACATAGAGCATTTGACACTTTTCTATATGAGGACTTTGCTATATGAGTATTTTAGGAGTATGCGATATGGCATATTTCTGACTTCAAGATATAGCCTTTGAGGACTTCACGATATATGCTTTTTGAGGACTTCACGATCTAGTACATTCTGACTTTGCGATCTCAACACTTCACGATATGAGCCTTGAAGACTTCACGACATAGTTCATTTTAGACTATGCGATCTCAGTACTTCACGACATGGATATTTGGGGACTTCACGACATAGCTCATTCTGACTTCACAATATGGGGACTTAGACAAATTTCTGCAACTTATTTCTTCAACGCCTTATTCACATCCTGCTGCATGAACAATTTGAACTTCTACCAGGACAATTATTTCATGGCCTACGTACATTCTAGGTGCAGGAAACTTACTAAGCTCATTATAAACTTGAGCATACAGAATAGAGCTAAGTACATGAAAACAAGACAAGTACAATAGAGACCTATACTATATCCCAGTGATAAACTTCACTAGGTCATGTAGAGTGACATAGTCACAATGTGTAGGCTTGTTAATAATGGTATTCAGATATGCCTTGAGCCTAACAATCTCCCCCAAATTGTGAGTAAGAAACTTACATAAAAAGGAAACATACTTCAGAGAAAATAGCAGATGAACATTATGAACAAGATTTGATTACAAATAAAAAGTGATAGCTTACAGATGATTTTTCTGTTACTGAGCAGCTTCAGATTCCATTTGCTTTTCAGGATAATCATCATAAACCTTCTTCTTTCTAGCTTCTTCCCTTATGTTCATTTCTGAAATGGCTTCCAGAATTTCATCCCTTGCAATCAGTTCTTCTAAGAGAGGAGAGTCTTCTAGATCTTCAACAGCAGTCCTCAGGGCACTTTCTACATAAGAGTCCAGGAATTCCATCCTTATTTTGCTTATTCCTCCATTTTTATTTCTGTACTCCACCACAGAAGGATTTAGCTTCACTTTGTATAGCCCTTTCGTTCTTAACTCCTTAGCCTTCTCTTCCATTTCTGCCATCTCCTTTTCTTTATGAATTTTCTTCTCTTCATTCCACTTCCTTAGTTCTTCTTGATAATCAGATTGCATTTTCAAGTACCTGGCAATTTCTATCTTCCACATTCTTTCTTCCTTTTCTTCAAAATTCAGCAATTCATTGATCCTTTCTAGTTCATAGATTGGGAAGTATTGCCAGCTTCCAGTTTTCATCTCTTTCTCCCTTCCATCAGTGTATTTGATCTCTAGATGATCTTTTATCACTTTGACTTCAAAGATTCTTTGGGCTCTTAGGAATGCTAGGGTTTCTTCATCATAGTCTTCATCTAGAGGAGGTACATTCAGCCCTAGAACATTTGTGATCACTTCATTCCTCTTTGTTATCCTTGTTCTTTTGGCCACACTTTTGATTTTCCAGTGCTTTACTTGTGGCGGCTTTTTTGAACAAGGAGATTTAGCCTTCAGTGCCACATCATTTGGAAGTAGTTTTAATCATTTCCATTTGATCCACTACAACACTCCACTAGTTGTGACTTTGTGGAAGTGTCTTTTAGACTTTGTTGTTGTGGCTTCTCTTTTCTTCTGTGGCAAATCAGTTTCAGAAGCCTTGGATCTAGATTTTGGAGGATCATTACCAACAGTATCCACCCTAGACTTAGAGTCTTGTTTTGTGGTTAAGATACTGCTAGCAATGTCATTGGCTTGCTGATTTCCACCTTTTCTCTTTTCAGTTTCTTTCTTCCTTTGAGTGTCCTTCTTGTCTTTGTCAGCTTCTTTAGATCTTTTGGATGATTTGCTTCTGCTGCTTTCACTTTTCTCATCCTTATCACTCCGTTGTTGACTTCTTCTCTTGCTACTCTTATCTTCATCATCCTTATCATCTTTCTTTTCATTTCTTGCTTTGATTGATTTAGGTATTCTGCCATAAGTGAGAAATGTTTGCAGAATTTGAATTATCTCTAGCTCTTCTGTAGTCCTGAACCCCCTCTTTGCTCTCAACATTTGAACCACTTGATTGATCTTGTCTTTGTTCTTCATGTCCAATTGAGCAGGAATCACCAATTGATCAATGGAGTTTGCCTTGGAGAGACTTTGGAATATTATGGTTCTTGGATTAGAAATGACCTCAGGCAGCCTCAGGAATTGATCTCTTTTCAGTTCATCATATAGCATCTTGGTGTTATCCCCTTTTATTTCAATAAGCTCCAGTAGAGTATCCAGTTCAGTGTACTTTAAGTTGTCAAGAGTTTCAAGAGACAAATGCCAGATGCAATTGCCTTTGGAGACCATGATTATCTCTCTCAGGTGCATATCTTTCACTCTCCTGACTACTACTGTGAGATATTTGATTTCTGAGTTTGAGACTGAAAAGAGGGAAAAGATTTGAAATTAGGTTTAAGAGTTGAGAGTAATAGACAAGATGAAAATATGTGAAAGTGTTTGCAAAAAGTATTTATATGACTGAGACAGTGCGATATAGAGATATGAATGTGTACAGACTATTTTGATGTCGTGAAGTCTCAAAATAGACTGTATCGCGAAGTCTTGAAAAGTAGATCGCAAAGTCTAGAAATGAACTATGTCGCAAAGTCTGTGAAGGGTTTCGGGCATGAAAACGCAACGGAAAATGCGTAAAAACAGAAAAATAACGAAACCCTCCGCAGGATCCATGCGAAACATGATGTTTAATTCATGAACAGAATTGTTTACCTTTTAATGAGCTTTACGAATGGTTGACAGATGGAGGTCCTTTGCTTTGATCACCACGTGTCCAGCCTTGCGATACACGTCTCTAATCATTCCACACGAACGCCCGATCGTCCAACGATCACCGGAGTTGGTACTAGCCAAGAACAGCCCTCGGAACACACACACTCTCTCTCTCTAGCCTCTCTTTGATTTAGAGCTGCTAGGGTTTTTAAGAAAAACGTTTTTTTTTCAAATTAACCCTAAAATAATGCATCATAATGTATTTATATGGAGAGAATTTTGGGCCTATACCTAATCTGATTGGGCTTCCAAAACCCAATCTGATTATTAGTAGTATTATTTATTATATTTGAATTATTATATAATTAACAAAGTCCTACTTAATTAATCCAATAATTCAATAATAATAATAATTCAATTAAATTCTAAATTTAATTAATGCTCCGTTTAAAACGTTCTTTATGTGTAACCCTTTAGGTTATTATTACGTTGGCAATAATTTTAATATCTCATAATAAAATTATAAACAATGAGCGGCATCTAGTAATACATCATTGCTACCCAAGTAATAATAATAATTGGTGATCCAATTAAACCTTTAATGAATAATGTTCCATGTAATATAATCCTTTTAACCTTATATTATAGATTAAACTCGAGGCATGGTTTATGTCATCCTCTTCAACATTTAATCCCGGTTTACTTGATCGATGAGTAGACTATTAAACAAATCACAATTTGAGCATGGCCATGCATTTCATAGTCTCACTTAATCAAGAGGCCAATAATATCACTCCTAAAATAGAAGGGTTAAATCCTATATCTATCATTCATATTTCTCATATGATTCATAATATACCCAATGTCCACCTTTATCATTAACCGGTCAAAGGTAACTTTGAGTAGAATCAAAGTATATTAATTCTCATATAGAAATATAATGATTTCAAGTCTTAGGATCATTACACCATTATCATTGTGAGAATTGCTTATGACACTTGATAACATTTACCATGAAGAATTCACACGGTGGGTCTATCCAGTACCAAGTTCTGCTAACATGCACTTATGTCTTTGACTTTAGTATCACCATACTTATGACCAATGAGATGTGGTCATCAGTGAACAAACATACTAGTCTTAATGCATTATTATTGTCCTCAAATAATAATACTCGACTAGGGATCTTTTAGGATTATAAACACTACTCATATAATCTCATTTCTAAGTCACATACTTAGAGATATAGAATTCATGCTTATATTCCAAGGACATTTATTATTCTAATATTTATATCGCAGTTAATAAAGACATAATAAATAATTGAAAGAAAATCCATAGAACATATTTATTAATAATCAAAATGCCTTCCCTAAGAACATCATAGTATTGTCTCTAGGGCACAAGAACTAACAATCTCCCACTTGCACTAGAGCCAATCACCCATGTATCTAATACCCATGGAACTAGTGTGACCTTCGTGCTTCTGCTGCGACAAAGCCTTAGTCAGTGGGTCTGCAACGTTATCATTAGTATGCACTTTACATATATGTATATCTCCCCTCCTTGTAATCTCTCGAAGTAGATGATATCGTCTAAGTATATGCTTTGCTCGGGAATGGGACCTTGGTTCCTTAGCCTGCACAATAGCTCCATTGTTATCGCAATAAAGATCAACTGGATCTGCGATCGATGGAACTACTTCAAGTCCCTCAATAAATTTCCGAAGCCAAACAACCTCTTTGGCTGCTTCACTGGCAGCAATATACTCAGCTTCCATTGTAGAATCAGCTACTGTCTCTTGCTTCGAACTCTTCCAGCTTACAGCACCTCCATTTAGACAAAACACAAACCCAGATTGAGACACAGTATCGTCTCTGTCTGTTTGGAAACTAGCATCAGTGTAACCTCTTACAACTAGCTTGTCATCTCCTCCATATACCAAGAATGAATCTTTAGTTCTCTTGAGGTACTTAAGAATATTCTTGACTGCCGTCCAGTGACCTTCACCTGGATTAGACTGGTACCTGCTCGTCATGCTCAAAGCATACAAAACATCAGGTCAAGTACATATCATTGCATACATTATTGAACCAATTGCAGAAGCATATGGTACCTCTTTCATACGGTCCTTATCATCTAATGATTTAGGACAGTTTTCTTTTGAGATCACTATCCCATGAGACACAGGGACAAATCCCCTCTTTGCTTCTTGCATCCCAAAAAGATGCAATACTTTGTCAATGTATGTACTCTGATTTAAGCCGATTAATCTTCTAGATCTATCTCTATATATCTTGATCCCTAATATATAGGTAGCATCGCCTAAGTCTTTCATTGAGAAACTTTTTCCCAACCAAGTCTTAACAGCCTGAAGAGAAAGTATGTCATTCCCTATTAGTAATATATCATCAACATATAATACTAGGAATGCCACTTTGCTCCCACTAACCTTCTTGTAAACACAAGGCTCATCTTCATTTTGAATAA
The DNA here is from genome assembly GCA_030848705.1 of Heracleum sosnowskyi. NCBI lineage: Eukaryota > Viridiplantae > Streptophyta > Magnoliopsida > Apiales > Apiaceae > Heracleum > Heracleum sosnowskyi. The sequence continues at coordinate 53,393,233 of CM061238.1, read as the reverse complement.
AGCCAAACTCTTTGACTATTATATCAAAACGAATGTTCCAACTCCTTGAGGTATGCTTCAATCCATAAATAGACCGTAGTAGCTTACAGACCATTCTAGAAAATCTCGGATCGACAAAACCTTCTGGTTGTATCATATACACATCCTCTTCTAAGCTCCCATTTAAGAAAGCGGTTTTGACATCCATTTTCCAGATTTCATAGTCATAGTAAGCTGCTATCGCAAGCAAAATCCTGATGGACTTGACCATAGCTACTGGTGAGAAAGTTTCATAATAGTCAATACCATGAATTTGTTTGAAACCTTTCGCCACTAGTCTTGCTTTGTAGGTCGTTACAATACCATCCATGTCTGTTTTCTTCTTGAAAACCCATTTGCACCCAATAGGTTTTACCCCTTCAGGTGGTTCAACCAAAGTCCATACTTTGTTTTCATACATGGAATCCATCTCAGATTTCATAGCTTCCAGCCATCTCTCAGAATCTGGACTATTCATAGCATCCTGATAGGTAAGAGGCTCATCTTCATCCATAAGCATTACATCGCCAGTCTGAGTTAAGAGAAATCCATAATATCTCTCAGGCTCGTGGCGAATCCTACCAGATCTACGAACAACCTATGTTTTTGAGCAGTAACATTTTCATGTACTTCGTGCTCATGTTCCAACTCTGGTTCAATGTCATTCTGTGGTTCTAGAACTTCATCGAGATCTATCATACTCCCACTATTTTTCTTAGAGAACAGTTCTCTTTCAAGAAATACAGTAGTTCGAGCAACAAACACTTTGCTCTCGGTACGATTATAGAAATAATACCCTTTAGTTTCTTTTGGGTATCCCACAAAATTACATTTGTCTGATTTCGGTCCTAGCTTGTTAGTGACTAAACGTTTCACAAACGCTTCGCATCCCCATACTTTTAAAAAGGACATGCTATGACGTTTCTCAGTCCATATCTCATATGGTGTAGTTTGAACCGATTTAGTAGGAACTCAGTTAAGTGTGTGTGCAGCCGTTTCTAGAACATAACCCCAGAAACTAATTGGAAGATCCGCTAGACTCATCATCGATCGCAACATGTCCAACAAGGTACGATTTCTCCTTTCAGATACACCATTCCACTGTGGTGTTCCAGGAGGTGTGAGTTGTGATACAATACCACACTCCTTTAAGAAATTCTTAAATTCTAAGCTTAGGTACTCACCTCCACGATCAGATCGTAGAGTTTTAATACTTCCGCCTATTTGCTTTTCCACTTCTGCCTTGTACTCTTTGAATTTTTCAAATGATTCGGATTTGTTCTTCAAAAGATACACATATCCGTATCTACTAAAATCATCAGTAAAGGTTATGAAGTAGTAAAAGCCACCTCGTGCCATCGTACGCATCGGACCATATACATCACTATGTATGAGTTCTAATCGTTCGGTGGCCCTCTCACCAATTCCGGTAAAAGGAGCTTTAGTCATTTTTCCAATGAGACAAGGTTCGCATTCTTCGTATGATTCAAAATCAAACTTATCCAAGTATCCATCCTTATGTAACTTGGAAATGCGTTTCTCATTTATATGGCCTAAACGACAATGCCAAAGGTATGTTTGATTTGAGTCATTAGCCTTAATACGTTTATTATTTACATTATAGACAGGAATATCAAGATCAAGAACATATAAACCATTAAATAAACATGCAACCCCATAGGTAACATTATTCAAACCAAAGGAACAACTATTATTCTAAATTGTAAAGGAAAAACCTTTCTTGTCCAAACAAGAAACAGAAATAATGTTTCTGCAAATCGCAGGCACATAAAAATAGTTTTCAAGTTATAAAATAAGCCCAGTGGGCAACGATAAATTATAAGTCCCTACAGCCAAAGCAGCAACCTTTGCTCTATTGCCAACGCGTAGGTCGACTTCTCCTTTCGCCAAAGTCCTACTCCTTCGCAGTTCCTGCACATTTATACAAATGTGAGAACCACATCCAGTATCCAATACCCATGATGTAGAAGTAGACAAATTGACTTCTATAACATACATACCTGAATCAGAAATCTTCAAAGACTTCATACCCTTCAGGTTCTGATCCTCCAAATAAGCTTGACAATTACGCTTCCAATGACCCGGCTTCTTGCAAAAGGGCATATATCACCCTTTGCAGCACCTTTTGCAACACCTCTAGTAGGCTTCAAAGCCTTTTTGAAAGCAGGCTTCGGATTAGCAGATTTAGATCCAATCTTCTTCTTGCCTTTCCATTTCCCCTTTCCTTTGGCATTCACTTTATTCACCATCATTATGGGAGCAGGGTTAGCCTTTGACATATTGGTCTCAGCAGTCCTCAATAATGCCAATAGTTCGGTAGGTGTTTTGTCTATCTCACTCATAATATAGTTTATAACAAATTGAGTGTAGTTTCTGTTCAAAGACTGCAAGATCAAATCTGCTTGGTGTTCCGGTAAAACCGGGAAACCCAAATTCTCAAGGGTTTCCGTATACCCTATCATCTTTAGAACATGCGGTCCAACCGGGTCACGATCTCCCTGTTTGCATGCATACAACGCTTTGCTTACATCAAACCTCTCTTGACGAGCTTGACCCTCAAACATCCTTTTGAGGTGTTCAATCATGTCATAAGCGTCCATACGCTCATGTTGTTTCTAAAGCTCAGGACTCATAGTCGCTAGCATCAAACAACAGACATCCGTAGAATCATCAAGATGCTTCTGATAAGCATTTTGTTGAGCCTCGGTTGCTTCAGCAGCAAGAAGTCCAGGGTGAGGAATATCAAGAACATAAAGCTTTCGCTCCTGCCTGAGGACAATCCTCAAATTCCTTTGCCAATCAAGGAAGTTGGTTCCTGTCAGCTTTTCCTTCTCAAGGACTGATCGCACAGAGAAATTGTTTGAGTTTGCCATTCAGATATCTACAATGTTAAAATGCATAAAATAAGTTAGTTGCAGAATTATTAAATTATGTTCAAGTGATTATCCATATATATTCACAATATATATCTCTCACTATTTTTATCAAATCAATAGGCCTAACTATTAATTCGGAAGGCATTACTCTAAATCCTTCTAGTGAGCCAAGATCCATATTTCGTCATGCTTAAGGTCAGCTTTGGCTTTATTCCCAAAACATTATTTATTTAGGTAGACAACTCTTGTCAATTATATCATATATAACTCTTGGAAAGTCTGGTAGAACAACATTTGTCCACATTTATCCAATAAATCATACCAAACTCCATGCCTCTAAGTTCATAATCCTATTGTGGTAACTTAGTTAAGTCTAACCCAATGGTCTAACAGTTAAGTATCACATTTACTTCATCGTGCCTTACCACGATAGATTGGAGTGCTTCACTTTGGCGAACCCACTCTTTCTTGATCTAGGTCTTGACGAGTGTTACCCATTGGAAGGCATCTAAGTGACTTAATATTTTAAATTTAGGGATTTTATTATTAAAACGACCATGATCCCATCATCAAGAGATTCCCAATTTTTCCTTGAACTAAGTACTTCAATTCAAAATTCATCAATGGTTTGATTTCCAGTCCAACGGAGGAGTCATAGTGGCCTCACTTAAAACCCGCCTTTCTTACAAGCGTTGCTTGTATTTTTGTCAAAATCGCCCCATATCAAAAAATCGAAAATTCATACTTATTTCCGTGTTTCATAAACACAGGAATCTCATGTTCGTTTTGTTCAATTTTAAAATCTTGAATCGTTACAGATTTTATCTTGTTTAGCAGGCATGGCATGAGTGATGTATCTAATACATACAATCATTATAGCTACGCATACATATTGTCATCACATGCATCATATATGTAAAGTGCGTAAAGTAAACGTGCTTGGTTATGGCCCAATCCTATGCGATTTTTCCATGCTAAAGGAAAAATCATGGTCAAACTATGGTGGTATGAAATACAACATAATAATATATGTCTTCATGCTTCATTGTAATGACTCCTTTTGATCGCCTCCTTGGTATGCCTTCAAGTCTTCATATCTTTATGTCTCCATGTCTTCAATTACATTACATAATATGAAAAAGCTAATCTAATAAACTTACAAGAAAAACTCGAGTTACATTCGAGATTTAATCATTACAAGAATGAACGACATGCAAGTCGTATTTAAAACCAAAACCATAATCAAAAACCACTAACCTATGGGTCTTAGGGCCATAACCATACACCATGCTCAATTAAAAGTTAAGAACATCTCATATTGCATCAACATATCACACCATATCATATTTTTCATGATCCAATCACAAAATCAAATAAAGTGTAAATCAGAAAATTAAAATCAGAATTATGAAAACAATAAATCACTGTTTACAGACGGTAAACGACGTCAAACGTCTTACTGATGAAAGAGTGACAACGTCAGTATTGTTCAGACGCCCGTTTCCCTTTCCGAAAAGGTATGTTCGGCGAAATTCTGAGAGAGTATGCAAATTTCACCAAATCCGCGCATCCAATCAGAAATCGTATCGAATACGATTCTCATAACAAGAACAAAAATATATCAGTATATATACAGATTATATGATCATCATATGATCATCTCAATCATCTTTAATTATACAATTTATATATATACATCAATACAATATTCATGTTTTCATAAAAACAACGCATCAATCATGATAGTCGCAAACATGATTTTATCATCAAAACATTAAACATATAAACAAATTAAACACTTTTCGCAAGTAGCTCTGATGCCATTGAAGGGTTTCGGGCATGAAAACGCAACGGAAAATGCGTAAAAACAGAAAAATAACGAAACCCTCCGCAGGATCCATGCGATACACGATGTTTAATTCGTGAACAGAATTGTTTACCTTTTAATGAGCTTACGAATGGTTGACAGATGGAGGTCTTTTGCTTTGATCACCACGTGTCCCGCCTTGCGATACACGTCTCTAATCAGTCCACACGAACGCCCGATCATCCAACGATCACCGGAGTTGGTACTAGCCAAGAACTGCCCTCGGAACTCTCTTTCTCTCTCTCTAGCCTCTCTTTGATTTAGAGCTGCTAGGGTTTTTAAGAAAAACGTTTTTTTTTTCAAATTAACCCTAAAATAATACATCATAATGTATTTATATGGAGAGAATTCTGGGCCTATACCTAATCTGATTGGGCTTCCAAAACCCAATCTGATTATTAGTAGTATTATTTATTATATTCGAATTATTATATAATTAATCAAGTCCTACTTAATTAATCCAATAATTCAATATAATAATAATTCAATTAAATTCTAAATTTAATTAATGCTCCGTTTAAAACGTTCTTTGTGTGTGACCCTTTAGGTTATTATTACGTTGGCAATAATTTTAATATCTCATAATAAAATTATAAACAATGAGCGGCATCTAGTAATACATCATTGCTACCCAAGTAATAATAATAATTGGTGATCCAATTAAACCTTTAATGAATAATGTTCCATGTAATATAATCCTTTTAACCTTATATTATAGATTAAACTCGAGGCATGGTTTATGTCATCCTCTTCAACATTTAATCCCGGTTTACTTGATCGATGAGTAGACTATTAAACAAATCACAATTTGAGCATGACCATGCATTTCATAGTCTTACTCAATCAAGAGGCCAATAATATCACTCCTAAAATAGAAGGGTTAAATCCTATATCTATCATTCATATTTCTCATATGATTCATAATATACCCAATGTCCACCTTTATCATTACCCGGTCAAAGGTAACTTTGAGTAGAATCAAAGTATATTAATTCTCATATAGAAATATAATGATTTCAAGTCTAAGGATCATTACACCATTATCATTGTGAGAATTGCTTATGACACCTGATAATATTTACCATGAAGAATTCACACGGTGGGTCTATCCAGTGCCATGTTCTGCTAACATGCACTTATGTCTTTGACTTTAGTATCACCATACTTATGACCAATGAGATGTGGTCATCAGTCAACAAACATACTAGTCTTAATGCATTATTATTGTCCTCAAATAATAATACTCGACTAGGGATCTTTTAGGATTATAAACACTACTCATATAATCTCATTTCTAAGTCACATACTTAGAGATATAGAATTCATGCTTATATTCCAAGGACATTTATTATTCTAATATTTATATCGCAGTTAATAAAGACATAATAAATAATTGAAAGAAAATCCATAGAACATATTTATTAATAATCAAAATGCCTTCCCTAAGAACATCATAGTATTGTCTCTAGGGCACAAGAACTAACAATCTCCCACTTGCACTAGAGCCAATCACCCATGTATCTAATACCCATGGAACTAGTGTGACCTTCGTGCTTCTGCTGCGACAAAGCCTTAGTCAGTGGGTCTGCAACGTTATCATTAGTATGCACTTTACATATATGTATATCTCCCCTCCTTGTAATCTCTCGAAGTAGATGATATCGTCTAAGTATATGCTTTGCTCGGGAATGGGACCTTGGTTCCTTAGCCTGCGCAATAGCTCCATTGTTATCGCAATAAAGATCAACTGGATCTGCGATCGATGGAACTACTTCAAGTCCCTCAATAAATTTCCGAAGCCAAACAACCTCTTTGGCTGCTTCACTGGCAGCAATATACTCTGCTTCCATTGTAGAATCAGCTACTGTCTCTTGCTTCGAACTCTTCCAGCTTACAGCACCTCCATTTAGACAAAACACAAACCCAGAATGAGACACAGTATCGTCTCTGTCTGTTTGGAAACTAGCATCAGTGTAACCTCTTACAACTAGCTTGTCATCTCCTCCATATACCAAGAATGAATCTTTAGTTCTCTTGAGGTACTTAAGAATATTCTTGACTGCCGTCCAGTGACCTTCACCTGGATTAGACTGGTACCAGTTCGTCATGCTCAAAGCATACAAAACATCAGGTCAAGTACATATCATTGCATACATTATTGAACCAATTGCAGAAGCATATGGTACCTTTTTCATACGGTCCTTATCATCTAATGATTTAGGACAGTTTTCTTTTGAGATCACTATCCCATGAGACACAGGGACAAATCCCCTCTTTGCCTCTTGCATCCCAAAATGATGCAATACTTTGTCAATGTATGTACTCTGATTTAAGCCGATTAATCTTCTAGATCTATCTCTATATATCTTGATCCCAAATATATAGGTAGCATCGCCTAAGTCTTTCATTGAGAAACTTTTTCCCAACCAAGTCTTAACAGCCTGAAGAGAAAGTATGTCATTCCCTATTAGTAATATATCATCAACATATAATACTAGGAATGCCACTTTGCTCCCACTAACCTTCTTGTAAACACAAGGCTCATCTTCATTTTGAATAAAGCCAAACTCTTTGACTGTTATATCAAAATGAATGTTCCAACTCCTTGAGGTCTGCTTCAATCCATAAATAGATCGTAGTAGCTTACAGACCATTCTAGCAAATCTCGGATCGACAAAACCTTCTGGTTGTATCATATACACATCCTCTTCTAAGCTCCCATTTAAGAAAGCGGTTTTGACATCCATTTGCCAGATTTCATAGTCATAGTAAGCTGTTATCGCAAGCAAAATCCTGATGGACTTGACCATAACTACTGGTGAGAAAGTTTCATAATAGTCAATACCATGGATTTGTTTGAAACCTTTCGCCACTAGTCTTGCTTTGTAGGTCGTTACAATACCATCCATGTCTGTTTTCTTCTTGAAAACCCATTTGCACCCAATAGGTTTTACCCCTTCAGGTGGTTCAACCAAAGTCCATACTTTGTTTTCATACATGGAATCCATCTCAGATTTCATAGCTTCCAGCCATCTCTCAGAATCTGGACTATTCATAGCATCCTGATAGGTAAGAGGCTCATCTTCATCCATAAGCATTACATCGCCAGTCTGAGTTAAGAGAAATCCATAATATCTCTCAGGCTCGTGGCGAATCCTACCAGATCTACGAACAACCTATGTTTTTGAGCAGTAACATTTTCATGTACTTCGTGCTCATGTTCCAACTCTGGTTCAATGTCATTCTGTGGTTCTAGAACTTCATCGAGATCTATCATACTCCCACTATTTTTCTTAGAGAACAGTTCTCTTTCAAGAAATACAGTAGTTCGAGCAACAAACACTTTGCTCTCGGTACGATTATAGAAATAATACCCTTTAGTTTCTTTTGGGTATCCCACAAAATTACATTTGTCTGATTTCGGTCCTAGCTTGTTAGTGACTAAACGTTTCACAAACGCTTCGCATCCCCATACTTTTAAAAAGGACATGCTATGACGTTTCTCAGTCCATATCTCATATGGTGTAGTTTGAACCGATTTAGTAGGAACTCAGTTAAGTGTGTGTGCAGCCGTTTCTAGAACATAACCCCAGAAACTAATTGGAAGATCCGCTAGACTCATCATCGATCGCAACATGTCCAACAAGGTACGATTTCTTCTTTCAGATACACCATTCCACTGTGGTGTTCCAGGAGGTGTGAGTTGTGATACAATACCACACTCCTTTAAGAAATTCTTAAATTCTAAGCTTAGGTACTCACCTCCACGATCAGATCGTAGAGTTTTTGTGACGCCCTCCCGATCTGGGGTCATGACCGGGGAGTCACTACCACCTCTATACATATTAAACCCATAAACAATAATAATAAAAGCATGCAGACTTGACCCCAACTCTACCCTGGATCTTTAACAGTTGATGGTGTGAAACAAGCATCCACTATCTAATTCATTAATACATAAGTCTCAAAAGTTATTACAACCAAGTCTTAAAAGTTCTATGTTCTCTATTACAAAACACCTTCTAGATATGGCCATCACCTACCTGAGCTGGCATCCCAAAAACAACCCTATAGGAAGACTTCCTAGCTGTCTGAAATGTACGTACCATCTTCTCGTTTCACTGTGGGTTAGAATAGGGAAAAAGAATGAGCCAAATGCCCAGCAAGTAATAATAATATGACCATACAGTTATCCACTGGGAAACAGTTTCAATATCAATATGTACGACATGGGTATAGCAAGATCCGTATCAAGGGATTATCAAAACAATGAATTGAATATATAGCTTCAAAACAGTTTCCAATATCAATATATATGGCATGGTTGTAGCAGAATCCACATTAGGGATTTATCAGAACAATGGCATAAATATGCAATTTCAAAGGGTAAACCAATTTCATTTTCAAGATATCCGTTTCAAAAACAATAAGTAATTTTGGAGATTTTTCACAACGCACCGGACAATACGGGTGATCAGCCACGTAAAGTCCCCATACCGGACACACAGTCCCTCTGGTCCTTGTATTGGGTCCCATTAGGCAACACATTGGCCTTTAGACTAGTCCATCCCTAGTCCATTTATTATAATTAAAAAGTGCTGGACCGGCGTTACTCGGCCTCTTACGCCTCCAATCTTAGGAATCCGTGGAAACCATAAATCAGAATTTAAATGAGTTCAAACTTTTATTCCTTTTTAAAACATCTTCAGATATAAAGAAGTCCTTTGGAAATCAGATAAGTTCAATCAAAGCACTTTGGATTTCTATTAGTGGAATATAAGAAATATTTATACTTGGGTATGTTCTGGAAATGTACTAAAATGAGAGTTAGGTGTATTCACTTTCAGGTATAAAAAGGGAATGCATAAGTATATGATCAAATTCAGGTTATAGAATCATGGGTCATCAGGTTTCAATTCATGGACATGAACATGGTATAGAGGTTTAAGGATAAAGAATAAACAAAGCATGGTATTCAGTTCAACATGGTATATATGAACAAAGGTAAGGGTTATCAATGAACAATAAGTGTTTTTAGAAATTAAAGGTATATCAAGATAAGGTAACAATTCATATATGTCAAAATGAAACAATGGAATCGAAATACGAAAGCAAGTTTGGATTACTTGCCTTAAGTAGATAAAGGGTAATGAGCAATCACTGGTTTTTCCACCTTAGTCTTTCCCTTGTCCCTAAGTTCCACTTCCTTGAACTCTCTAAGTTCCACTTCCTTGGACTCTACAAAAGAATATATATTCTATCTTAGTAGGTCCTCACTAAACCGCTAATCCTTTATTCTAAACTACCCAACGCATCCTATACGCGTAAACACATAAGAGTTATACCACAAAATAATTATAACCACGTAATAGGCAATCAACCATATAAATGCACATTGTCATTTAAATACACATAACATGCTCCTTATACATATATACATATAATAATATAGTTTTCAAATCATACCACACTTGGTATCCCTTAAATCAATTTAACCAATGCTAACTATATCCTTAACACTTTTACAACAATGTTTCATCTCAAAAAGCAGAAAATCAACTGCGCATACTTTACCAAAACATTTTTCATAAATCCAAAAATAATCAAACAATTACCAAATTTGACAGGCTACTTCCTGATTACAAAACCAACTTAGCATAAAAGTTTCAACTTCAGAACACTTTATTTAGTATAAAAACGAACTGTATAAAGTAGGTACTAAGCACAGAAAAATCTCAGCTGCGCAACTTTTAGTAAAACATACATAACTTTTTATCCGTAAATCCTATCGACACAAAGTTAGCACGTGCACAAACTAGATTCAATTTAGAACATTGACATCCAAAGACCTCAGTCTAAAACAGGCAGCAACATTTCGAAATTTAGCAAAACAGAACAGGGCAGTTTTCTGGAAAATTCAGCATGGTGTTTTTCTTTATAAATCATTCCAAACACAAACTCATTCACAATCCAACTATCCAATATTACAACTAAGACTCATGTTCTCAAGAATCACTAAACTTATACATGCATTTATCAAATAAACAAGTTAACAATTCCATTACTTGGAGTTTCACTAAAATTCCCAAATCAAACTTTTAATTATCCAAAATCTCACACTAACCACACTTAACACAATAAATCAACATGCATTCATTATAAACCGAAGTTAACAATTAAACAACATCATAAACAAATTTCCAAAACCGAATTCTAAAAAGGGGAAAAATCGAATTTTGAACATGCATTGCAACTCAAAATCGAACTAAATATAGGTATTAACACAATAATCGGACTCAAAAGCATCATCATCGTCCCCGTCGGCTCGCCGGAGCTCATTGCCGACGGCGGCAATGGTCGGAGGTGCCCGGAAAATATGAAAAACCCGGGTTTCCTTCACAACCTCACCAATAAGTAATATTAATCAACCAACTAATCACAAAATCATCACAAGCAAGCTTTTGGGTTCGAATTAAAACAAAAATTTCCGAAACCCCTTGCATGCAACAATCGGTACACACAATACACACGGCATACACATACACACACGATTACACATATATATATATGTATGTATAATCATAATCATCAATATAGTTGATAGAGAGAGAGAGAGATTTTACAAAGAAAATCGAGAGAGAGAGATAGCCGAGAGAGAGAGAAGTCGAGAGAGAAAAGAGAGAAAAGAGAGATGATCGGCAAAGTGAGAAAAGGGGAAATGGGTGCAGGGGTTTTATAAGCCCAGGGGTATTTTAGTAACTTCATAATTACAAAATCTGATTTTCTAATAAACAAAACCAACACAAATGTTTTTCTAAAATTCGAAATAAACTGAAGGTAATGTCTAAAAATCCAAATTTTATTTTTAAAATAAAGAATACGAATTTACAAGCTCACCCATATTTTTAAAATATTTTTGTGATCAAAATTGAATTAAATATGAATTTTCAAAGTTTTGATCACTTAAATGACACTTAACTCAAAAAAAATCAAATTTAAATCCTTAAAGCCAAGAATAAATTCCTCCACTAATTTTAGAAAATACTAGAATATAAACTAAAGGTTGTGAAAAAGATTTCACAATAAAAAGAGTCTCCGTTGATTTTATAAAATTCCCAGAAGGTCAAAAAGAACTAATTTTTAATAAGAAATCCATATAAAATGCATTTAAAAGCATACACATATATTTTAATCCATACCATTCACCAAGTATACATCTAATTATCAAATTTTCAATTATCCACCTTTCACACAATATTCACATACCATAGAACTCAAATATTATTAAATATTAATATTGTACAATCGTTTTTCCGAGTCGTTATAACCTTCCCCCCTTAAAAAGATTCTGTCCCCAGAATCTAACCTTATGAAAATAGATGCGGATACTTTTCAAGCATCTCGCTCTCAAGTTCCCAAGTCGACTCTTCAACTTTAGGATTCCTCCACAAAACCTTAACTAACTTAACAATCTTATTCCTTAATTTCCTATCCATATGATCCTGAATTTCTACAGGTTGTTCTACATATGACAAATCAGGTTGAATCTCAAAAGGTTCATATTCAATCACTAGATTCGCATCAGGATTAAATCTCTTAAGCATCGAAACATGAAAAACGTTATGAATATGCTCCATGTGTGGTGGTAACGCTAACTCATAAGCAACTTTCCCGATACGCCTTAGTATCTCAAATGGTCCTACATATCTCGGGCTAAGTTTCCCTTTCTTGCCAAATCTTGTAACTCCTTTCCATGGCGACACTTTTAACAACACTTGATCTCCTTCTTCAAAATTCAGATCCTTCCTGTCTTGGTCAGCGTACTTCCGTTGTCTATCTTGTGCCGTAACTAGCCTTTTCCGAATGATTTCAATCTTTTCCTTCGTTTGCTGTACTAGCTCGGGTCCTAAAACTTTTCGTTCTCCAACTTCTTCCCAATATACAGGCGATCTACATTTCCTTCCATACAAAGCTTCATACGGTGGCATTCCAATGCTTGCGTGATAGCTGTTGTTGTACGAAAACTCGACTAACGGCAAATGCTCGTCCCAACTTCCTTTAAAATCCAGTGCACAAGCTCTAAGCATGTCTTCAATGGTTTGAATTGTTCGTTCACTCTGGCCATCAGTTTGTGGATGATAAGCGGTACTCATCTTAAGCTTGGTACCCAGACATTCTTGAAATTGTCTCCAAAATCGGGAGTTAAACCTTGGATCACGGTCCGACACAATGGTTACTGGAACTCCGTGGCGTGTCACAACTTCCTTCAGATATAGATGTACTAACTTATCCAGTGAAAATCTTTCATTGATTGGGAGAAAATGTGCAGACTTAGTCAGACGGTCTATAATTACCCATATGGCATCGTGATTAGCTTTTGTCCTTGGCAGTCCAACAATAAAGTCCATAGCAAGATGTTCCCACTTCCATTCAGGAATATCCAATGGCTGCAATAGTCCGCTCGGCTTTTGATGTTCGGCTTTAACTCGTTGACAAGTATAACACTTACTTATCCATTCGGCAATTTCTCTTTTCATATCAGGCCACCAGAAATGTTCCTTCAAATCTCGATACATTTTCGTGCTACCAGGGTGAATTGAGTACTGTGAACTATGGGCTTCCCGCAAGATTTCATTCTTCAATTCTGTCACATTTGGAATCCATATCCTCGAAGAAAATCTCAAAATTCCTTTGTCGTCCCTTTGGGTGCAGATCTCTTCACCAGTCAATGTGTTCATTTCTTGATTCATAATCTCCTCCTGACATCTTCGTATCTTTTCCAACAGTTCCGGTTGAAACGTCATAGCGTGGAAAACTTCGTTGGTAACTTCCGAATCATAGACTTCTAGTTTCAACTTCTCAAATTCTTGAAGCAATTCCTTAGGTATCGTGAACAAATTCAATCTCTCCTTTCGACTTAACGCATCCGCCACAACATTCGCTTTTCCCGGGTGATAGTTAATACTACAATCATAGTCCTTGATTAGCTCCAACCATCTCCGTTGCCTCATGTTCAATTCCTTCTGAGTGAATATATACTTTAAGCTCTTATGATCCGTGTAGATTTCACACTTCTCTCCGTATAGATAATGTCTCCAAATTTTCAGTGCGAACACAATAGCTGCTAATTCCAAATCGTGAGTTGGGTACTTTCGTTCGTGCGGTTTGAGTTGTCGTGAAGCATACGCGATTACTTTTCCATGTTGCATTAAAACACATCCCAATCCTTTGTGTGAAGCATCACTGTAGATAACGAAATTTCCTTGACCATCTGGTAAGACTAACACTGGTGCCGTCACTAATCTTCCTTTCAGCTCTTGGAAACTTTCCTCACATTTCTCAGTCCAAACAAACTTCTCATTCTTCCGAGTCAGTGCAGTTAACGGTGTAGCTATCTTTGAAAAATCTTGAACAAATCTCCGATAGTATCCAGCTAATCCGAGAAAACTTCTCACTTCAGTAGGGGTCCTTGGTCTTTCCCAATTAACCACAGCTTCAATCTTGGCAGGGTCTACTCTCACTCCTTCTCGACTAATAACGTGTCCAAGAAATTGTACTTCCTCTAACCAGAATTCACACTTTGAAAACTTTGCATATAACTTTTCCTTTCTCAGGACTTCCAACGCAATCCTTAGATGTTCCGCATGATCTTCCGAAGACTTTGAATATATCAAGATGTCATCAATAAATACAATCACAAACTTATCCAAATACGTTCGAAACACTCGGTTCATCAAATCCATAAATACAGCCGGGGCATTAGTTAATCCAAATGGCATCACTAAAAATTCGTAATGTCCATATCTCGTGCGAAAAGCAGTCTTCGAAACGTCTTCAGGCTTGATTTTCAGTTGATGGTATCCAGATCTTAAATCAATCTTTGAGAAATAGGCTGCTCCTTTGAGTTGATCAAATAAATCATCGATTCGCGGTAACGGGTACTTATTCTTTACCGTCAACCTGTTAAGTTCTCGATAATCTATACACAATCTCATACTTCCGTCCTTCTTCTTGACAAACAAAACTGGCGCTCCCCATGGCGATATACTAGGCCTTATCACTCCTTTATCCAAAAGATCTTGTAGCTGCGTAGCCAATTCCTTCATTTCTGCCGGTGCCATTCTGTAAGGTGCCTTTGATACTGGTTCCGTTCCAGGTGCCAAATCAATCGTAAATTCTACTTCTCGATCTGGAGGTAATCCGGGTAGTTCGTCAGGAAAAACTTCAGGGAACTCATTTACAACCGGTATCTCCTCCATCTTCAATACTTGCTTCTCCACATCTACAACATGAGCCAAATAAGCTTCACAACCTTGTCGAAGTAGTCGTGTCGTTTGCATAAACGTTAAGAATTTCGTAGTTTGTCTTTGACCTTGAAATACCACTTCTTGATCTTCGCCCACACGCAATCTTACTTGCTTTTTCCTACATTCAATCTGCGCATCGCAATCTACTAACCAATCCATTCCTAGGATAACATCGAATTCTCCCATTTTGAACGGTATCAAATCCGCATGAAAAAGATATCCACCGATCTCTATTTTACAATTAGGACACACTTGGTTTACGGGAACTCTATCCTGGTTCGCCACTTCTATTACTAACGTCCTTTCCAATGGTTTTATCTCACATTTCAATTTATCAAGGAATCTTTCAGATATAAAAGATCTAGTTGCTCCAGAATCAATTAACACTTTAGCTTTAACAGAATTCACAGGAAGCGTACCTGCTACTACATCTCTGTCCTGAACCGCTTCATTGATTGACATATTAAAAGTTCTCGCTCGAGGTTGAGATGACTGTGACCGTGTTGGTGGTGCAGTGAGTCTAAGTACATTAGCAGACTGGACCGGTTCCTTACATTCTCGCGCAAAATGTCCCGCTTTTCCACACTTGAAACATGTTAGTCCTCCTAGTTTTGAACTTGGACATCCATCAGCATAGTGTCCTTTCTTGTTGCATTTAAAACATGTGATGTTCAACTTGTTACAGATTCCCGAATGTCTTTTACCACACGTCTTGCACTCTGGTATAGATGGTTTTCCCGTGATAGTTGGCGGCTTCCCTCCTTGAGGTTTCTTGTCTGAACTTCCAAATCCACTCCTCTGCTTCTGAAAATTCCTATCTCCTCCTGATTGATTTCCAAATCTTTTCCTATTCTGAGAACTCCCTTGTCCTTCATCACCTTGGCTTCTTTCAGATCCTCCAAATTTTCGTTTCTTTCCAAATTTCTCCTTTTGAACTAATTCGCTTTCGCCCTCAATGATCATCGCTTTCTGTACTACCGCAGTATAATTCCTCAATTCAAAAGCTGCAACTCTACTCCTTAACCATGGCTTTAATCCGTGCTGAAACTTTCTAGCCTTACTGACATCATCTCCTACGTATCTAGGTGCAAATCTTGCCAATTCAGTAAATTTGGCTTCGTATTCTGCCACACTCATCCCTTCTTGTTTTAGTTCTAAGAACTGAACTTCCAACTGATCCTGTAGGTACCTTGGTAAATACTTCTCCTGAAATAGTTCCGTAAATCTTTGCCAAGTAATTTCTCCTTCTCCTAACTTCACAGATTCCCACCAAAAATTAGCTTCCGCCTTCAAGTAGTAACTAGCAAATTCAGTTTTCTGATCCTCCCCAACCTTAACTAACGCAAACGCTTTCTCAATGTCGATTAACCATGATTTTGTTGGGTTTTATACTAAACTATTCATTAGTAGTATATAAACATTGTCCATTTTATTGAGAATCTTGATTGCATATTTTTACATTGTCTGTTTATTATATATTGTGGATAATTTAGTATCAAATGGGATAACAGAAGATTAAATTATCAGTGTCTATATATAATATAAAGGGTTCACAGTTTAAGTGGAATTAGACAAACCACTGGAATAACTGAAGTATTATTTGGAATAGTTTATCTTGACTATTAAATAATACTTGTATACTTTGTGTATATTGAACAGGATCGAAATATTAGAATTGTTCTTCTATTCTGACAATAAAGAAGAACTAAGATTCTATGATATTATTAATGCTTAGGTTCTCAATCCAAGTGTAGTGATTGACACTTGTATGCAATGCACATGCTTTGATTCATATGTGATGTAATTAATTGTTAATTACAATATTATGTATTGAGCAATGACATTGCATGCAGAGTGGGATATTAATTACATAAGGAAACCATGTCCTGATAATATTCGGGTTGATGATGTCCTCTTGAAAGCTCATAAAGATAATTATGCTTTAGTCCTGCAGGCAGATTTGTTCTTGCATAATTATAAGGTTGAGTGGATGATCAAGGATAAAAAGATATTAATTAAATTAATTATCAGAAATTAATTTAATTAATGGACATACGATATCTTAAACATGGGGAATTTAATAAGCAAATAATATAGGAGCCGAATTTAATAATAAAGCAATTACGGTATTAGGAAAGGCAGTGCAGATATTAATTCGTTAGTGGATAGAATTAATATTTAATGACATTGGGCTTGACCCAGAATGTCATTGGGAGGCCCGACCTAATTGTCCATGATCCCTACTGGAGCCTATAAATATTCTTGTTCTCCTAAAGGCTGAAAACGTTTTTTCGGTTTTTCATAATTCGAGATTAAAACCTAGGGCAGCCGCAAGGAGCTAGGGTTTTGGGATTTCGAGGCTTTAAGGAGAGGAAACTTCGGGAGATCGAAGGCCACACTTCGCTCGAAGGGAATCAAGGAATTCAGTAGAAGACGTGGATCAGAATCGTATCGATTAAGGTAAAGTTTTCTTTTCGAACTCGTAATCAATCATATAGTAAAACGCAGAACAGTAATCATCCGTTCCAACAATTGGCATCAAGAGCCTGGTTATGCAGTTCTGCGTTTTATGATATGATGTCCATGTCGTAATTATATATGCATGTATATGGTGGTTGCTTGTATTGATTTTGTGATGCAGGTTGTAATCCACTATTATGGTCATGTTTTATTTGATTATGTGATTGGATCCCACGTGGTTTATCGTGGATGTTTGATTGTTGTAAATCACGAGGGTTTATCGTGATAGTTAAGATTATGATCAGATGTATGTAATAGAATAGGTTTGTTTTGCTGTATTATGTTGTATGTAATCGTTTAAACATCGGAGATACGAGAAACAGAGTTCTTCCGCTGCGCCATACTGTTTTCGTGGGAGCTTCGCTGTTTTGGCTGCAGATTTTGCATACGATGTCCGATTTGGGCGAATAAGCACTTTTCGGAAACGGCAGAACGAGACGAACAGGCTGGAATGTATCTAAAGAACCATTCCCCGATTTTTCGACCCATTCTGACGCTGTTTAGGCCTCCAAACGGGCTCCTGAAGATTTCGGGAAATTTTCAACGAAGGAATTCGAAGCTAATTTTCTGGGGCCATAATAGTGGATGTGTTTTATTATGTTTTACATAATTTCTGCTATTTATTTTAATTATTGCAATTTTATATGCCTTACGTGATTATCATGCCATGCAATACTAACCTTAGTATGCTAGAACGACATGGACATAGGGTTATATGTTATGCTTTAATTATGTTGATCGTCATGCCATGTTCTACTATGTTATGTGTTCTTTGTCTTGTTATTATGATAACATGTGGACCTCGAAGAATTAACATAGGACGATGCATGTAGATATAAAAAAATCCTCAAAGTAAAATACTAAGTGGGAGAGGGAATTAATTTGATATTAGATCCCATGGTCATCCATTATTGGTTGTATGTAATTTAACACTAGGACGATTATGAATTGGATATATGTCACCCATCGTGGCGTATGATTTATGACGTCTGGGTAGTGTTAAGGATATTACTAGGACAATCTTCTTAAGTTAATCACGAATATTGAAAGGTAAGCTCACCCCATCGTGACAAACCAAGTTTCATAGAATTCGAGAAAAAAGTTGGACATTCCTTGATTGATGTTGATAATGGATATTTCTGTCTACGGAGTTGTGTTCTTAAGCGAGTCCGTCTGTGACTTCACCGAAAACACCTGGGATTTATCCATTGATACATCGAACGGATGGGTCTGACTAAAGGCAACTTAAGATCTAAATAATGGTATACACTTAGCTATGAAAGATAATATATAGTCCACCCTAACGTGGCGTATTATTTAGTAGTAGGACCGAAGTAATATTTAAATTTAAATGGTATATATGTCATCCATCATGGCGTACCAGATATTTATGGAATTTAAATATTAGTGCATTAATTTTAATTAATTGTTAGAGGAAACCAATAGGTTTTAAGATATATGCAATTTTCTGATTAAGTGTTATATGCATGATTCTCAGGATAGAATGGGCTTTAATCCACTTTTCACCATACTTAAGGATAACAAACTTACCGGACCTAACTATATTGAATGGAAACGCAATTTGGACATAGTGTTGACTGCTGAAGAGTTCAAATTTTGTACTGTTGAACCCCAACCGGACCAGCCTGCTGCCGATGCTCCGGATGAGGAAAAAGAGTATTTTAAGAAGTGGACTAAGGCAGATGAGATGTCGCGATGTTACATTCTGGCAGCAATGTCGGGTGTTTTGCAACATCAGCATCAGGCCATGACCACTGCTGCAGATATGCTCTTTAATCTCAAGGAGCTTTTCGGAGATCAGAATAGGGCTGCTAGGCAAGTAGCAATGAAGTCTCTAATGAACACTCAGATGGCTGAAAAAACACCTGTAAGGGACCATGTTCTTCTGATGATGTCTCATATAAATGAACTAGAGGTCCTTGGTGCTGATATTGATGCGGAAACGCAGGTCGATATCATACTTATGAGTTTGCCCAAAAGCTTTGAGCCGTTTCGCTTGAATTACAACATGAACAAGAAGTTGTATAGTCTTGCGGAACTTCTGACAGAGCTTCAGGCAGCGGAATCATTATTTCAGCAGCATGTTCAGGTAAATGTGGCTGAGAAAGTTTCTTCTTCAAAGCCGAAAGGAAAGAAGAAGAAGAAGGTTCAGACACAGAAAGTTGTGAAACCATTGGGAGTTCAGAATTCAGTGAAGAAGCCTAAGGGCAAGTGCTTCAAGTGCAAGCAGTCGGGTCACTGGAAAAAGGATTGTCCTCTTTCTAAGAAGAACAATACTGGTATGTCTCTTTCTCTTGTTACGGAAACATATATAGCGGCTATGTCTACGAGCACTTGGTGTGTAGACACAGGAGCCACTGATCATGTTTGTAATTCCATGCAGGGGTTCCAGAAAACCAGGCTGCTTAGAGATGGCGAGATATATGTGTTCATGGGAGATGCTACGAAAGTAGCAGTGGTTGCAGTTGGAGTTATTTCTTTATCTTTTGGTTATGATAGGATTTTGGTTTTGAATAATTGTCTTTATGTACCTTCATTTAGAAGGAATTTAATTTCGGTTTCTAAACTTGCTATGGATGGTTATAATGTTTGTTTGGATCGTAATGTTTCCATTATGATGAATAAACGAGTTATATGTTCTGGTACATTGAAAGACAATTTATATATTATTGATCCTATAGAACCAATGCTGCAACCAAGTGAAATTAATAATACATTTTCTACCTCTAGTAAAAGAAAGGAACCTTCTGGATTGAACCAAACATATCTTTGGCACTTGAGATTAGGTCATATTAACTTGAGGAGGATTCAAAGATTGGTAGTAGATGGGCCTTTAGGCTCGTTGGCAGTGGAGCCATTTCCAGTCTGTGAATCTTGCTTGGAAGGAAAAATGACCAGTAGACCTTTTAAGGCAAAAGGAAATAGAGCCAAAGATGTGTTAGAATTGGTTCATACTGATTTATGTGGACCTATGAATATCCAAGCGAGAGGTGGGTATGAATATTTTGTCACTTTCATTGATGATTATTCGAGATATGGATACATTTATCTGTTGCACCGCAAGTCTGAGTGCTTTGAAAAATTCAAAGAGTACAAAGCAAGTGCGGAGAAGCGACATTCAGGAAAATGTATCAAGTCACTACGATCAGATCGTGGGGGCGAATACCTGCTTGGAGAATTTAGAGAATATTTATCAGAACATGGGATTTCATCCCAGTTGACTGCACCTGGCACACCTCAGCAGAATGGTGTAGCAGAAAGAAGGAACCGGACTCTTTTAGAGAGTGTTAGATCGATGATGAGTTATTCGAATTTACCCAAGTCGTTTTGGGGACATGCTCTAGAAACAGCGGCTTATCTTCTAAACTTGGTACCTTCTAAGTCAGTTCCAAAAACTCCAAAAGAATTGTGGACTAGTACCAAACCTAGTTTGAAACACATTCGGATTTGGGGTTGTCCAGCACATGTGCTGAACAAGAACGTGACTAAGTTAGATTCTCGTACAGAAGTAAGGCTGTTTGTGGGTTATCCCAAGGGAACAAAAGGGTATTTGTTTTATAGTCCTAAGGATCGGGATATCATTGTAAGCACCAATGCTAGATTCTTAGAGGAAGACTATATAATGAATCACAAACCCATGAGTACTGTTGTTTTAGAAGAACTAGTGGGAGGACAAGATAATTCTAATATGCCACCGATACAAGTAGAACAACCACAAGTAAATGAACAACCTATCACTAATACCACTCCAATGCTTCGTCGTAGTGGGAGGGTTGTTAAACAACCTGAGAGGTTCATGTTTTTGGGAGAGTCTTCGGACTTAGTCTCTGGTGAACATGATGAGGATCCCAGGACATACGAAGAAGCAATGCAAGATAAGGATGCAGATCTTTGGCAAAAGGCTATGCAATCTGAGATGGAATCTATGTATTCCAATCAAGTCTGGGATCTCGTGGAACCACCCAATGGTGTAAAACCCATTGGATGCAAGTGGATCTACAAAAGAAAAAGAGGATCTGACAAAAAGGTGAAAGCCTGGAAAGCAAGACTTGTTGCGAAAGGGTATACTCAGAAACAAGGAATTGATTATGAGGAAACCTTTTCTCCGGTAGTCATGCTTAAGTCAATCCGGATTCTTTTATCTATAGCAGCTCATCTCGATTATGAGATTTGGCAAATGGATGTCAAGACAGCTTTCCTAAATGGAAGTCTTGATGAAAACATCCATATGCAGCAACCAGAGGGATTCATCAAAGAGGGCCAAGAGCATCTAGTGTGTAAGCTTAAGAAGTCCATTTATGGACTGAAACAAGCTTCCAGGGAGTGGAACATTCGTTTTGATCAGGCCGTCCAGACAAATGGTTATGATCAGACTCCAAGCGAAGCATGTGTGTATAGGAAAAGTGAAGGAAATGCAGTGGTTTTTCTAGTACTATATGTAGATGACATTTTGCTCATTGGAAACAATGTAGAGATGTTGTCATCTATTAAGGCATGGTTGTTCAAACAATTTGAAATGAAAGACTTAGGTGAAGCCGCATACATTCTTGGGATCAAAGTTATAAGAGATCGCAAGAAAAGAACGTTGGCTTTATCTCAAGAACCGTACATTGATGAGGTATTGGCTCGTTTTAACATGCAGGACTCTAAGAAGGGTAATTTACCTTTTAGAAATGGAGTCTCTCTATCAAAGGAGCAGTGTCCTAAAACACCTAAGGAGATAGAGAACATGAAAGCAGTTCCTTATGCTTCAGCATGTGGAAGCTTAATGTATGTCATGTTATGCACGAGACCTGATATTTGCTTTGCCGTAGGCATGGTCAGTAGATATCAGTCCAATCCAGGTCAGGAGCATTGGAGTGCAGTAAAAACGATACTTAAGTACCTGCGAAGGACTAAGAAGTATATGTTAATTTACAAGGCTTCAGACATGTTTCCTGTAGGATATACCGATTCAGATTTCCAGACAGATAGGGATAAGAGGAAGTCAACCTCGGGGTGTGTTTTTACTTTAGGAGGTGGAGCTGTAATATGGAGGAGTGTGAAGCAGAAATGCATCGCAGACTCAACCATGGAAGCTGAATATGTGGCAGCCTCTGAGGCAGCCAAGGAGGCTATATGGTTCCGGAATTTCCTGCTGGATTTGAATGTAGTTCCTAATTTGCCACGGCAAATCACAATTTATTGTGATAATACTGGTGCTGTTGCAAATACAAAGGAACCACGAGAACATAAGGCAGCAAAACACATTGAGCGTAAGTATCACCTCATACGACAGTTCGTTAAGCGAGGAGATATTATTGTGACTGATATAGCATCAAAGGACAACCGTGCTGATCCTTTCACGAAGAGTTTACCAGCTAAGGTTTTTGAAGAACACGTGGAGGCGATAGGAGTCAGATGTCTGGTCACGGAATAGTTATTTAAACTGGTAGCGGATTATATTAATAAACACTGATATACTCAAAGAATAGCTTGAGTATAAGTGGGAGATTGTTGGGTTTTATACTAAACTATTCATTAGTAGTATATAAACATTGTCCATTTTATTGAGAATCTTGATTGCATATTTTTACATTGTCTGTTTATTATATATTGTGGATAATTTAGTATCAAATGGGATAACAGAAGATTAAATTATCAGTGTCTATATATAATATAAAGGGTTCACAGTTTAAGTGGAATTAGACAAACCACTGGAATAACTGAAGTATTATTTGGAATAGTTTATCTTGACTATTAAATAATACTTGTATACTTTGTGTATATTGAACAGGATCGAAATATTAGAATTGTTCTTCTATTCTGACAATAAAGAAGAACTAAGATTCTATGATATTATTAATGCTTAGGTTCTCAATCCAAGTGTAGTGATTGACACTTGTATGCAATGCACATGCTTTGATTCATATGTGATGTAATTAATTGTTAATTACAATATTATGTATTGAGCAATGACATTGCATGCAGAGTGGGATATTAATTACATAAGGAAACCATGTCCTGATAATATTCGGGTTGATGATGTCCTCTTGAAAGCTCATAAAGATAATTATGCTTTAGTCCTGCAGGCAGATTTGTTCTTGCATAATTATAAGGTTGAGTGGATGATCAAGGATAAAAAGATATTAATTAAATTAATTATCAGAAATTAATTTAATTAATGGACATACGATATCTTAAACATGGGGAATTTAATAAGCAAATAATATAGGAGCCGAATTTAATAATAAAGCAATTACGGTATTAGGAAAGGCAGTGCAGATATTAATTCGTTAGTGGATAGAATTAATATTTAATGACATTGGGCTTGACCCAGAATGTCATTGGGAGGCCCGACCTAATTGTCCATGATCCCTACTGGAGCCTATAAATATTCTTGTTCTCCTAAAGGCTGAAAACGTTTTTTCGGTTTTTCATAATTCGAGATTAAAACCTAGGGCAGCCGCAAGGAGCTAGGGTTTTGGGATTTCGAGGCTTTAAGGAGAGGAAACTTCGGGAGATCGAAGGCCACACTTCGCTCGAAGGGAATCAAGGAATTCAGTAGAAGACGTGGATCAGAATCGTATCGATTAAGGTAAAGTTTTCTTTTCGAACTCGTAATCAATCATATAGTAAAACGCAGAACAGTAATCATCCGTTCCAACAGATTTCGCCTCAACAGGGTTTAGAGTACCTTTGAATTCAGGTGGGTGGACAGCTTGAAATGATTTAAAAGTTGTCAATGGTTGAACATTTTGTTGTTGTTGTTGTTGAGTCAAGGCAGCAGTTTGTTGTTGGAGTAATTGAAGTATCTGAGTGATAGTTGGGTCTACCGGGTTCTGGGCCTCGGTATCAGTTGTTTGTTGAGTAGAAGCAGTAGTCTTTTTCTTTGGTGGCATTTTTCTGATAAGAGATAAGCAATTTATGAAACAATATGCATATATATACCACAATGTAAACTCTTTTTGAAAATGTTTATAAAACTGTATGTAACATAAAGAAAATTTAAAACTTTTAGCCATATTGTTAGATAACTTGCTCGTCTCCGTAACAGGGTAAACAGGGTAAACATAGGTATTATAGGAACAGGTTAACAATAAATGGTATAACAGTTTAAAACAAGGTATAAGAAAAGTACGGGCATAATATAAAGATTTGAGTCAAGTATAATAGATGACAGGGTACATGATCACCCCATAAGTCATAGCAAAGTCAATGTCAAAGCAGATAATATAATAATGTCTACTAGGAAAAAGGGAAAATATCCTAATAGCGAGTAGTCAAACATGCAAATGATCAATACTAAAACCAATGGGCTCTAACAGATGTTCCACTCTCAGAATCCAACCATAGCTAATCTCGTCCACCACGAACAGCTCTCAGCTCACACAGCATCCAGCTAACAATCCTAGTCACTCTCCTGGCCTCCTCTAAAGCATCAACAGTGAATGGTCCCTCAGCTAGGCGCTTTCGCGCTGACTCCTCTACAGTACGGATCCTATCCTGCCACTCCGCCTCAGTAACAGCAACACAACGGTCTGCCTCATCCGACATCCGATCTACAAGGGCCTGAAGCTCGGCATTCTGTCCTGAAAGGGTCTCTAGATCTCTAGCAAGGTCTACATGTGCATGAAGAAAAATAGGTGCAGGATCTCCCATGACTGAAACACGAGAATCAACAGATGCTGCTCTCCAGGGGATAGTAGTCTGAACAGGTACAGGTGCAAATGGTGTCTCAACGGACTGAACACTAAGACTACCTATCTCCACTGGGTCAGATAATGTGATAGAGGGGTGAGGGGGTGTGTCTCCACCGACAACGTCCATCTCCTGCGATAACAATATAGATATAGATACTTATATAATAACAGGTTATCTTAATCCTAAAGACTTAATCTTAAAAGAAAGTACTTACGCCTACCGTGGCTACTTAGCATCTATCCATCTAATATCCTAACAGATTCCTACTCCTTACATAACTATCTTAATCACCTTTTATTAATAGGGATCCTAATCTTTTATTAATAGGGATCCTAATCCTGGCTTGTTTCAGTGACCAAAAACTGACAGCTCTGATACCAACCTGTGACGCCCTCCCGATCTGGGGTCATGACCGGGGAGTCACTACCACCTCTATACATATTAAACCCATAAACAATAATAATAAAAGCATGCAGACTTGACCCCAACTCTACCCTGGATCTTTAACAGTTGATGGTGTGAAACAAGCATCCACTATCTAATTCATTAATACATAAGTCTCAAAAGTTATTACAACCAAGTCTTAAAAGTTCTATGTTCTCTATTACAAAACACCTTCTAGATATGGCCATCACCTACCTGAGCTGGCATCCCAAAAACAACCCTATAGGAAGACTTCCTAGCTGTCTGAAATGTACGTACCATCTTCTCGTTTCACTGTGGGTTAGAATAGGGAAAAAGAATGAGCCAAATGCCCAGCAAGTAATAATAATATGACCATACAGTTATCCACTGGGAAACAGTTTCAATATCAATATGTACGACATGGGTATAGCAAGATCCGTATCAAGGGATTATCAAAACAATGAATTGAATATATAGCTTCAAAACAGTTTCCAATATCAATATATATGGCATGGTTGTAGCAGAATCCACATTAGGGATTTATCAGAACAATGGCATAAATATGCAATTTCAAAGGGTAAACCAATTTCATTTTCAAGATATCCGTTTCAAAAACAATAAGTAATTTTGGAGATTTTTCACAACGCACCGGACAATACGGGTGATCAGCCACGTAAAGTCCCCATACCGGACACACAGTCCCTCTGGTCCTTGTATTGGGTCTCATTAGGCAACACATTGGCCTTTAGACTAGTCCATCCCTAGTCCATTTATTATAATTAAAAAGTGCTGGACCGGCGTTACTCGGCCTCTTACGCCTCCAATCTTAGGAATCCGTGGAAACCATAAATCAGAATTTAAATGAGTTCAAACTTTTATTCCTTTTTAAAACATCTTCAGATATAAAGAAGTCCTTTGGAAATCAGATAAGTTCAATCAAAGCACTTTGGATTTCTATTAGTGGAATATAAGAAATATTTATACTTGGGTATGTTCTGGAAATGTACTAAAATGAGAGTTAGGTGTATTCACTTTCAGGTATAAAAAGGGAATGCATAAGTATATGATCAAATTCAGGTTATAGAATCATGGGTCATCAGGTTTCAATTCATGGACATGAACATGGTATAGAGGTTTAAGGATAAAGAATAAACAAAGCATGGTATTCAGTTCAACATGGTATATATGAACAAAGGTAAGGGTTATCAATGAACAATAAGTGTTTTTAGAAATTAAAGGTATATCAAGATAAGGTAACAATTCATATATGTCAAAATGAAACAATGGAATCGAAATACGAAAGCAAGTTTGGATTACTTGCCTTAAGTAGATAAAGGGTAATGAGCAATCACTGGTTTTTCCACCTTAGTCTTTCCCTTGTCCCTAAGTTCCACTTCCTTGAACTCTCTAAGTTCCACTTCCTTGGACTCTACAAAAGAATATATATTCTATCTTAGTAGGTCCTCACTAAACCGCTAATCCTTTATTCTAAACTACCCAACGCATCCTATACGCGTAAACACATAAGAGTTATACCACAAAATAATTATAACCACGTAATAGGCAATCAACCATATAAATGCACATTGTCATTTAAATACACATAACATGCTCCTTATACATATATACATATAATAATATAGTTTTCAAATCATACCACACTTGGTATCCCTTAAATCAATTTAACCAATGCTAACTATATCCTTAACACTTTTACAACAATGTTTCATCTCAAAAAGCAGAAAATCAACTGCGCATACTTTACCAAAACATTTTTCATAAATCCAAAAATAATCAAACAATTACCAAATTTGACAGGCTACTTCCTGATTACAAAACCAACTTAGCATAAAAGTTTCAACTTCAGAACACTTTATTTAGTATAAAAACGAACTGTATAAAGTAGGTACTAAGCACAGAAAAATCTCAGCTGCGCAACTTTTAGTAAAACATACATAACTTTTTATCCGTAAATCCTATCGACACAAAGTTAGCACGTGCACAAACTAGATTCAATTTAGAACATTGACATCCAAAGACCTCAGTCTAAAACAGGCAGCAACATTTCGAAATTTAGCAAAACAGAACAGGGCAGTTTTCTGGAAAATTCAGCATGGTGTTTTTCTTTATAAATCATTCCAAACACAAACTCATTCACAATCCAACTATCCAATATTACAACTAAGACTCATGTTCTCAAGAATCACTAAACTTATACATGCATTTATCAAATAAACAAGTTAACAATTCCATTACTTGGAGTTTCACTAAAATTCCCAAATCAAACTTTTAATTATCCAAAATCTCACACTAACCACACTTAACACAATAAATCAACATGCATTCATTATAAACCGAAGTTAACAATTAAACAACATCATAAACAAATTTCCAAAACTGAATTCTAAAAAGGGGAAAAATCGAATTTTGAACATGCATTGCAACTCAAAATCGAACTAAATATAGGTATTAACACAATAATCGGACTCAAAAGCATCATCATCGTCCCCGTCGGCTCGCCGGAGCTCATTGCCGACGGCGGCAATGGTCGGAGGTGCCCGGAAAATATGAAAAACCCGGGTTTCCTTCACAACCTCACCAATAAGTAATATTAATCAACCAACTAATCACAAAATCATCACAAGCAAGCTTTTGGGTTCGAATTAAAACAAAAATTTCCGAAACCCCTTGCATGCAACAATCGGTACACACAATACACACGGCATACACATACACACACGATTACACATATATATATGTATGTATAATCATAATCATCAATATAGTTGATAGAGAGAGAGAGAGATTTTACAAAGAAAATCGAGAGAGAGAGATAGCCGAGAGAGAGAGAAGTCGAGAGAGAAAAGAGAGAAAAGAGAGATGATCGGCAAAGTGAGAAAAGGGGAAATGGGTGCAGGGGTTTTATAAGCCCAGGGGTATTTTAGTAACTTCATAATTACAAAATCTGATTTTCTAATAAACAAAACCAACACAAATGTTTTTCTAAAATTCGAAATAAACTGAAGGTAATGTCTAAAAATCCAAATTTTATTTTTAAAATAAAGAATACGAATTTACAAGCTCACCCATATTTTTAAAATATTTTTGTGATCAAAATTGAATTAAATATGAATTTTCAAAGTTTTGATCACTTAAATGACACTTAACTCAAAAAAAATCAAATTTAAATCCTTAAAGCCAAGAATAAATTCCTCCACTAATTTTAGAAAATACTAGAATATAAACTAAAGGTTGTGAAAAAGATTTCACAATAAAAAGAGTCTCCGTTGATTTTATAAAATTCCCAGAAGGTCAAAAAGAACTAATTTTTAATAAGAAATCCATATAAAATGCATTTAAAAGCATACACATATATTTTAATCCATACCATTCACCAAGTATACATCTAATTATCAAATTTTCAATTATCCACCTTTCACACAATATTCACATACCATAGAACTCAAATATTATTAAATATTAATATTGTACAATCGTTTTTCCGAGTCGTTATAACCTTCCCCCCTTAAAAAGATTCTGTCCCCAGAATCTAACCTTATGAAAATAGATGCGGATACTTTTCAAGCATCTCGCTCTCAAGTTCCCAAGTCGACTCTTCAACTTTAGGATTCCTCCACAAAACCTTAACTAACTTAACAATCTTATTCCTTAATTTCCTATCCATATGATCCTGAATTTCTACAGGTTGTTCTACATATGACAAATCAGGTTGAATCTCAAAAGGTTCATATTCAATCACTAGATTCGCATCAGGATTAAATCTCTTAAGCATCGAAACATGAAAAACGTTATGAATATGCTCCATGTGTGGTGGTAACGCTAACTCATAAGCAACTTTCCCGATACGCCTTAGTATCTCAAATGGTCCTACATATCTCGGGCTAAGTTTCCCTTTCTTGCCAAATCTTGTAACTCCTTTCCATGGCGACACTTTTAACAACACTTGATCTCCTTCTTCAAAATTCAGATCCTTCCTGTCTTGGTCAGCGTACTTCCGTTGTCTATCTTGTGCCGTAACTAGCCTTTTCCGAATGATTTCAATCTTTTCCTTCGTTTGCTGTACTAGCTCGGGTCCTAAAACTTTTCGTTCTCCAACTTCTTCCCAATATACAGGCAATCTACATTTCCTTCCATACAAAGCTTCATACGGTGGCATTCCAATGCTTGCGTGATAGCTGTTGTTGTACGAAAACTCGACTAACGGCAAATGCTCGTCCCAACTTCCTTTAAAATCCAGTGCACAAGCTCTAAGCATGTCTTCAATGGTTTGAATTGTTCGTTCACTCTGGCCATCAGTTTGTGGATGATAAGCGGTACTCATCTTAAGCTTGGTACCCAGACATTCTTGAAATTGTCTCCAAAATCGGGAGTTAAACCTTGGATCACGGTCCGACACAATGGTTACTGGAACTCCGTGGCGTGTCACAACTTCCTTCAGATATAGATGTACTAACTTATCCAGTGAAAATCTTTCATTGATTGGGAGAAAATGTGCAGACTTAGTCAGACGGTCTATAATTACCCATATGGCATCGTGATTAGCTTTTGTCCTTGGCAGTCCAACAATAAAGTCCATAGCAAGATGTTCCCACTTCCATTCAGGAATATCCAATGGCTGCAATAGTCCGCTCGGCTTTTGATGTTCGGCTTTAACTCGTTGACAAGTATAACACTTACTTATCCATTCGGCAATTTCTCTTTTCATATCAGGCCACCAGAAATGTTCCTTCAAATCTCGATACATTTTCGTGCTACCAGGGTGAATTGAGTACTGTGAACTATGGGCTTCCCGCAAGATTTCATTCTTCAATTCTGTCACATTTGGAATCCATATCCTCGAAGAAAATCTCAAAATTCCTTTGTCGTCCCTTTGGGTGCAGATCTCTTCACCAGTCAATGTGTTCATTTCTTGATTCATAATCTCCTCCTGACATCTTCGTATCTTTTCCAACAGTTCCGGTTGAAACGTCATAGCGTGGAAAACTTCGTTGGTAACTTCCGAATCATAGACTTCTAGTTTCAACTTCTCAAATTCTTGAAGCAATTCCTTAGGTATCGTGAACAAATTCAATCTCTCCTTTCGACTTAACGCATCCGCCACAACATTCGCTTTTCCCGGGTGATAGTTAATACTACAATCATAGTCCTTGATTAGCTCCAACCATCTCCGTTGCCTCATGTTCAATTCCTTCTGAGTGAATATATACTTTAAGCTCTTATGATCCGTGTAGATTTCACACTTCTCTCCGTATAGATAATGTCTCCAAATTTTCAGTGCGAACACAATAGCTGCTAATTCCAAATCGTGAGTTGGGTACTTTCGTTCGTGCGGTTTGAGTTGTCGTGAAGCATACGCGATTACTTTTCCATGTTGCATTAAAACACATCCCAATCCTTTGTGTGAAGCATCACTGTAGATAACGAAATTTCCTTGACCATCTGGTAAGACTAACACTGGTGCCGTCACTAATCTTCCTTTCAGCTCTTGGAAACTTTCCTCACATTTCTCAGTCCAAACAAACTTCTCATTCTTCCGAGTCAGTGCAGTTAACGGTGTAGCTATCTTTGAAAAATCTTGAACAAATCTCCGATAGTATCCAGCTAATCCGAGAAAACTTCTCACTTCAGTAGGGGTCCTTGGTCTTTCCCAATTAACCACAGCTTCAATCTTGGCAGGGTCTACTCTCACTCCTTCTCGACTAATAACGTGTCCAAGAAATTGTACTTCCTCTAACCAGAATTCACACTTTGAAAACTTTGCATATAACTTTTCCTTTCTCAGGACTTCCAACGCAATCCTTAGATGTTCCGCATGATCTTCCGAAGACTTTGAATATATCAAGATGTCATCAATAAATACAATCACAAACTTATCCAAATACGTTCGAAACACTCGGTTCATCAAATCCATAAATACAGCCGGGGCATTAGTTAATCCAAATGGCATCACTAAAAATTCGTAATGTCCATATCTCGTGCGAAAAGCAGTCTTCGAAACGTCTTCAGGCTTGATTTTCAGTTGATGGTATCCAGATCTTAAATCAATCTTTGAGAAATAGGCTGCTCCTTTGAGTTGATCAAATAAATCATCGATTCGCGGTAACGGGTACTTATTCTTTACCGTCAACCTGTTAAGTTCTCGATAATCTATACACAATCTCATACTTCCGTCCTTCTTCTTGACAAACAAAACTGGCGCTCCCCATGGCGATATACTAGGCCTTATCACTCCTTTATCCAAAAGATCTTGTAGCTGCGTAGCCAATTCCTTCATTTCTGCCGGTGCCATTCTGTAAGGTGCCTTTGATACTGGTTCCGTTCCAGGTGCCAAATCAATCGTAAATTCTACTTCTCGATCTGGAGGTAATCCGGGTAGTTCGTCAGGAAAAACTTCAGGGAACTCATTTACAACCGGTATCTCCTCCATCTTCAATACTTGCTTCTCCACATCTACAACATGAGCCAAATAAGCTTCACAACCTTGTCGAAGTAGTCGTGTCGTTTGCATAAACGTTAAGAATTTCGTAGTTTGTCTTTGACCTTGAAATACCACTTCTTGATCTTCGCCCACACGCAATCTTACTTGCTTTTTCCTACATTCAATCTGCGCATCGCAATCTACTAACCAATCCATTCCTAGGATAACATCGAATTCTCCCATTTTGAACGGTATCAAATCCGCATGAAAAAGATATCCACCGATCTCTATTTTACAATTAGGACACACTTGGTTTACGGGAACTCTATCCTGGTTCGCCACTTCTATTACTAACGTCCTTTCCAATGGTTTTATCTCACATTTCAATTTATCAAGGAATCTTTCAGATATAAAAGATCTAGTTGCTCCAGAATCAATTAACACTTTAGCTTTAACAGAATTCACAGGAAGCGTACCTGCTACTACATCTCTGTCCTGAACCGCTTCATTGATTGACATATTAAAAGTTCTCGCTCGAGGTTGAGATGACTGTGACCGTGTTGGTGGTGCAGTGAGTCTAAGTACATTAGCAGACTGGACCGGTTCCTTACATTCTCGCGCAAAATGTCCCGCTTTTCCACACTTGAAACATGTTAGTCCTCCTAGTTTTGAACTTGGACATCCATCAGCATAGTGTCCTTTCTTGTTGCATTTAAAACATGTGATGTTCAACTTGTTACAGATTCCCGAATGTCTTTTACCACACGTCTTGCACTCTGGTATAGATGGTTTTCCCGTGATAGTTGGCGGCTTCCCTCCTTGAGGTTTCTTGTCTGAACTTCCAAATCCACTCCTCTGCTTCTGAAAATTCCTATCTCCTCCTGATTGATTTCCAAATCTTTTCCTATTCTGAGAACTCCCTTGTCCTTCATCACCTTGGCTTCTTTCAGATCCTCCAAATTTTCGTTTCTTTCCAAATTTCTCCTTTTGAACTAATTCGCTTTCGCCCTCAATGATCATCGCTTTCTGTACTACCGCAGTATAATTCCTCAATTCAAAAGCTGCAACTCTACTCCTTAACCATGGCTTTAATCCGTGCTGAAACTTTCTAGCCTTACTGACATCATCTCCTACGTATCTAGGTGCAAATCTTGCCAATTCAGTAAATTTGGCTTCGTATTCTGCCACACTCATCCCTTCTTGTTTTAGTTCTAAGAACTGAACTTCCAACTGATCCTGTAGGTACCTTGGTAAATACTTCTCCTGAAATAGTTCCGTAAATCTTTGCCAAGTAATTTCTCCTTCTCCTAACTTCACAGATTCCCACCAAAAATTAGCTTCCGCCTTCAAGTAGTAACTAGCAAATTCAGTTTTCTGATCCTCCCCAACCTTAACTAACGCAAACGCTTTCTCAATGTCGATTAACCATGATTTCGCCTCAACAGGGTTTAGAGTACCTTTGAATTCAGGTGGGTGGACAGCTTGAAATGATTTAAAAGTTGTCAATGGTTGAACATTTTGTTGTTGTTGTTGTTGAGTCAAGGCAGCAGTTTGTTGTTGGAGTAATTGAAGTATCTGAGTGATAGTTGGGTCTACCGGGTTCTGGGCCTCGGTATCAGTTGTTTGTTGAGTAGAAGCAGTAGTCTTTTTCTTTGGTGGCATTTTTCTGATAAGAGATAAGCAATTTATGAAACAATATGCATATATATACCACAATGTAAACTCTTTTTGAAAATGTTTATAAAACTGTATGTAACATAAAGAAAATTTAAAACTTTTAGCCATATTGTTAGATAACTTGCTCGTCTCCGTAACAGGGTAAACAGGGTAAACATAGGTATTATAGGAACAGGTTAACAATAAATGGTATAACAGTTTAAAACAAGGTATAAGAAAAGTACGGGCATAATATAAAGATTTGAGTCAAGTATAATAGATGACAGGGTACATGATCACCCCATAAGTCATAGCAAAGTCAATGTCAAAGCAGATAATATAATAATGTCTACTAGGAAAAAGGGAAAATATCCTAATAGCGAGTAGTCAAACATGCAAATGATCAATACTAAAACCAATGGGCTCTAACAGATGTTCCACTCTCAGAATCCAACCATAGCTAATCTCGTCCACCACGAACAGCTCTCAGCTCACACAGCATCCAGCTAACAATCCTAGTCACTCTCCTGGCCTCCTCTAAAGCATCAACAGTGAATGGTCCCTCAGCTAGGCGCTTTCGCGCTGACTCCTCTACAGTACGGATCCTATCCTGCCACTCCGCCTCAGTAACAGCAACACAACGGTCTGCCTCATCCGACATCCGATCTACAAGGGCCTGAAGCTCGGCATTCTGTCCTGAAAGGGTCTCTAGATCTCTAGCAAGGTCTACATGTGCATGAAGAAAAATAGGTGCAGGATCTCCCATGACTGAAACACGAGAATCAACAGATGCTGCTCTCCAGGGGATAGTAGTCTGAACAGGTACAGGTGCAAATGGTGTCTCAACGGACTGAACACTAAGACTACCTATCTCCACTGGGTCAGATAATGTGATAGAGGGGTGAGGGGGTGTGTCTCCACCGACAACGTCCATCTCCTGCGATAACAATATAGATATAGATACTTATATAATAACAGGTTATCTTAATCCTAAAGACTTAATCTTAAAAGAAAGTACTTACGCCTACCGTGGCTACTTAGCATCTATCCATCTAATATCCTAACAGATTCCTACTCCTTACATAACTATCTTAATCACCTTTTATTAATAGGGATCCTAATCTTTTATTAATAGGGATCCTAATCCTGGCTTGTTTCAGTGACCAAAAACTGACAGCTCTGATACCAACCTGTGACGCCCTCCCGATCTGGGGTCATGACCGGGGAGTCACTACCACCTCTATACATATTAAACCCATAAACAATAATAATAAAAGCATGCAGACTTGACCCCAACTCTACCCTGGATCTTTAACAGTTGATGGTGTGAAACAAGCATCCACTATCTAATTCATTAATACATAAGTCTCAAAAGTTATTACAACCAAGTCTTAAAAGTTCTATGTTCTCTATTACAAAACACCTTCTAGATATGGCCATCACCTACCTGAGCTGGCATCCCAAAAACAACCCTATAGGAAGACTTCCTAGCTGTCTGAAATGTACGTACCATCTTCTCGTTTCATTGTGGGTTAGAATAGGGAAAAAGAATGAGCCAAATGCCCAGCAAGTAATAATAATATGACCATACAGTTATCCACTGGGAAACAGTTTCAATATCAATATGTACGACATGGGTATAGCAAGATCCGTATCAAGGGATTATCAAAACAATGAATTGAATATATAGCTTCAAAACAGTTTCCAATATCAATATATATGGCATGGTTGTAGCAGAATCCACATTAGGGATTTATCAGAACAATGGCATAAATATGCAATTTCAAAGGGTAAACCAATTTCATTTTCAAGATATCCGTTTCAAAAACAATAAGTAATTTTGGAGATTTTTCACAACGCACCGGACAATACGGGTGATCAGCCACGTAAAGTCCCCATACCGGACACACAGTCCCTCTGGTCCTTGTATTGGGTCCCATTAGGCAACACATTGGCCTTTAGACTAGTCCATCCCTAGTCCATTTATTATAATTAAAAAGTGCTGGACCGGCGTTACTCGGCCTCTTACGCCTCCAATCTTAGGAATCCGTGGAAACCATAAATCAGAATTTAAATGAGTTCAAACTTTTATTCCTTTTTAAAACATCTTCAGATATAAAGAAGTCCTTTGGAAATCAGATAAGTTCAATCAAAGCACTTTGGATTTCTATTAGTGGAATATAAGAAATATTTATACTTGGGTATGTTCTGGAAATGTACTAAAATGAGAGTTAGGTGTATTCACTTTCAGGTATAAAAAGGGAATGCATAAGTATATGATCAAATTCAGGTTATAGAATCATGGGTCATCAGGTTTCAATTCATGGACATGAACATGGTATAGAGGTTTAAGGATAAAGAATAAACAAAGCATGGTATTCAGTTCAACATGGTATATATGAACAAAGGTAAGGGTTATCAATGAACAATAAGTGTTTTTAGAAATTAAAGGTATATCAAGATAAGGTAACAATTCATATATGTCAAAATGAAACAATGGAATCGAAATACGAAAGCAAGTTTGGATTACTTGCCTTAAGTAGATAAAGGGTAATGAGCAATCACTGGTTTTTCCACCTTAGTCTTTCCCTTGTCCCTAAGTTCCACTTCCTTGAACTCTCTAAGTTCCACTTCCTTGGACTCTACAAAAGAATATATATTCTATCTTAGTAGGTCCTCACTAAACCGCTAATCCTTTATTCTAAACTACCCAACGCATCCTATACGCGTAAACACATAAGAGTTATACCACAAAATAATTATAACCACGTAATAGGCAATCAACCATATAAATGCACATTGTCATTTAAATACACATAACATGCTCCTTATACATATATACATATAATAATATAGTTTTCAAATCATACCACACTTGGTATCCCTTAAATCAATTTAACCAATGCTAACTATATCCTTAACACTTTTACAACAATGTTTCATCTCAAAAAGCAGAAAATCAACTGCGCATACTTTACCAAAACATTTTTCATAAATCCAAAAATAATCAAACAATTACCAAATTTGACAGGCTACTTCCTGATTACAAAACCAACTTAGCATAAAAGTTTCAACTTCAGAACACTTTATTTAGTATAAAAACGAACTGTATAAAGTAGGTACTAAGCACAGAAAAATCTCAGCTGCGCAACTTTTAGTAAAACATACATAACTTTTTATCCGTAAATCCTATCGACACAAAGTTAGCACGTGCACAAACTAGATTCAATTTAGAACATTGACATCCAAAGACCTCAGTCTAAAACAGGCAGCAACATTTCGAAATTTAGCAAAACAGAACAGGGCAGTTTTCTGGAAAATTCAGCATGGTGTTTTTCTTTATAAATCATTCCAAACACAAACTCATTCACAATCCAACTATCCAATATTACAACTAAGACTCATGTTCTCAAGAATCACTAAACTTATACATGCATTTATCAAATAAACAAGTTAACAATTCCATTACTTGGAGTTTCACTAAAATTCCCAAATCAAACTTTTAATTATCCAAAATCTCACACTAACCACACTTAACACAATAAATCAACATGCATTCATTATAAACCGAAGTTAACAATTAAACAACATCATAAACAAATTTCCAAAACCGAATTCTAAAAAGGGGAAAAATCGAATTTTGAACATGCATTGCAACTCAAAATCGAACTAAATATAGGTATTAACACAATAATCGGACTCAAAAGCATCATCATCGTCCCCGTCGGCTCGCCGGAGCTCATTGCCGACGGCGGCAATGGTCGGAGGTGCCCGGAAAATATGAAAAACCCGGGTTTCCTTCACAACCTCACCAATAAGTAATATTAATCAACCAACTAATCACAAAATCATCACAAGCAAGCTTTTGGGTTCGAATTAAAACAAAAATTTCCGAAACCCCTTGCATGCAACAATCGGTACACACAATACACACGGCATACACATACACACACAATTACACATATATATATATGTATGTATAATCATAATCATCAATATAGTTGATAGAGAGAGAGAGATTTTACAAAGAAAATCGAGAGAGAGAGATAGCCGAGAGAGAGATTTTACAAAGAAAATCGAGAGAGAGAGATAGCCGAGAGAGAGAGAAGTCGAGAGAGAAAAGAGAGAAAAGAGAGATGATCGGCAAAGTGAGAAAAGGGGAAATGGGTGCAGGGGTTTTATAAGCCCAGGGGTATTTTAGTAACTTCATAATTACAAAATCTGATTTTCTAATAAACAAAACCAACACAAATGTTTTTCTAAAATTCGAAATAAACTGAAGGTAATGTCTAAAAATCCAAATTTTATTTTTAAAATAAAGAATACGAATTTACAAGCTCACCCATATTTTTAAAATATTTTTGTGATCAAAATTGAATTAAATATGAATTTTCAAAGTTTTGATCACTTAAATGACACTTAACTCAAAAAAAATCAAATTTAAATCCTTAAAGCCAAGAATAAATTCCTCCACTAATTTTAGAAAATACTAGAATATAAACTAAAGGTTGTGAAAAAGATTTCACAATAAAAAGAGTCTCCGTTGATTTTATAAAATTCCCAGAAGGTCAAAAAGAACTAATTTTTAATAAGAAATCCATATAAAATGCATTTAAAAGCATACACATATATTTTAATCCATACCATTCACCAAGTATACATCTAATTATCAAATTTTCAATTATCCACCTTTCACACAATATTCACATACCATAGAACTCAAATATTATTAAATATTAATATTGTACAATCGTTTTTCCGAGTCGTTATAGTTTTAATACTTCCGCCTATTTGCTTTTCCACTTCTGCCTTGTACTCTTTGAATTTTTCAAATGATTCGGATTTGTTCTTCAAAAGATACACATATCCGTATCTACCAAAATCATCAGTAAAGGTTATGAAGTAGTAAAAGCCACCTCGTGCCATCGTACGCATCGGACCATATACATCACTATGTATGAGTTCTAATCGTTCGGTGGCCCTCTCACCAATTCCGGTAAAAGGAGCTTTAGTCATTTTTCCAATGAGACAAGGTTCGCATTCTTCGTATGATTCAAAATCAAACTTATCCAAGTATCCATCCTTATGTAACTTGGAAATGCGTTTCTCATTTATATGGCCTAAACGACAATGCCAAAGGTATGTTTGATTTGAGTCATTAGCCTTAATACGTTTATTATTTACATTATAGACAGGAATATCAAGATCAAGAACATATAAACCATTAAATAAACGTGCAACCCCATAGGTAACATTATTCAAACCAAAGGAACAACTATTATTCTAAATTGTAAAGGAAAAACCTTTCTTGTCCAAACAAGAAACAGAAATAATGTTTCTGCAAATCGCAGGCACATAAAAATAGTTTTCAAGTTATAAAATAAGCCCAGTGGGCAACGATAAATTATAAGTCCCTACAGCCAAAGCAGCAACCTTTGCTCTATTGCCAACGCGTAGGTCGACTTCTCCTTTCGCCAAAGTCCTACTCCTTCGCAGTTCCTGCACATTTATACAAATGTGAGAACCACATCCAGTATCCAATACCCATGATGTAGAAGTAGACAAATTGACTTCTATAACATACATACCTGAATCAGAAATCTTCACAGACTTCATACCCTTCAGGTTCTGATCCTCCAAATAAGCTTGACAATTACGCTTCCAATGACCCGGCTTCTTGCAAAAGGGCATATATCACCCTTTGCAGCACCTTTTGCAACACCTCCAGTAGGCTTCAAAGCCTTTTTGAAAGCAGGCTTCGGATTAGCAGATTTAGATCCAATCTTCTTCTTGCCTTTCCATTTCCCCTTTCCTTTGGCATTCACTTTATTCACCATCATTATGGGAGCAGGGTTAGCCTTTGACATATTGGTCTCAGCAGTCCTCAATAATGCCAATAGTTCGGTAGGTGTTTTGTCTATCTCACTCATAATATAGTTTATAACAAATTGAGTGTAGTTTCTGTTCAAAGACTGCAAGATCAAATCTGCTTGGTGTTCCGGTAAAACCGGGAAACCCAAATTCTCAAGGGTTTCCGTATACCCTATCATCTTTAGAACATGCGGTCCAACCGGGTCACGATCTCCCTGTTTGCATGCATACAACGCTTTGCTTACATCAAACCTCTCTTGACGAGCTTGACCCTCAAACATCCTTTTGAGGTGTTCAATCATGTCATAAGCGTCCATACGCTCATGTTGTTTCTAAAGCTCAGGACTCATAGTCGCTAGCATCAAACAACAGACATCCGTAGAATCATCAAGATGCTTTTGATAAGCATTTTGTTGAGCCTCGGTTGCTTCAGCAACAAGAGGTATAGGGTGAGGAATATCAAGGACATAAAGCTTTCGCTCCTGCCTGAGGACAATCCTCAAATTCCTTTGCCAATCAAGGAAGTTGGTTCCTGTCAGCTTTTCCTTCTCAAGGACTGATCGCACAGAGAAATTGTTTGAGTTTGCCATTCAGATATCTACAATGTTAAAATGCATAAAATAAGTTAGTTGCAGAATTATTAAATTATGTTCAAGTGATTATCCATATATATTCACAATATATATCTCTCACTATTTTTATCAAATCAATAGGCCTAACTATTAATTCGGAAGGCATTACTCTAAATCCTTCTAGTGAGCCAAGATCCATATTTCGTCATGCTTAAGGTCAGCTTTGGCTTTACTCCCAAAACATTATTTATTTAGGTAGACAACTCTTGTCAATTATATCATATATAACTCTTGGAAAGTCTGGTAGAACAACATTTGTCCACATTTATCCAATAAATCATACCAAACTCCATGCCTCTAAGTTCACAATCCTATTGTGATAACTTAGTTAAGTCTAACCCAATGGTCTAACAGTTAAGTATCACATTTACTTCATCGTGCCTTACCACGATAGATTGGAGTGCTTCACTTTGGCGAACCCACTCTTTCTTGATCTAGGTCTTGACGAGTGTTACCCATTGGAAGGCATCTAAGTGACTTAATATTTTAAATTTAGGGATTTTATTATTAAAACGACCATGATCCCATCATCAAGAGATTCCCAATTTTTCCTTGAACTAAGTACTTCAATTCAAAATTCATCAATGGTTTGATTTCCAGTCCAACGGAGGAGTCATAGTGGCCTCACTTAAAACCCGCCTTTCTTACAAGCGCTGCTTGTATTTTTGTCAAAATCGCCCCATATCAAAAAATCGAAAATTCATACTTATTTCCGTGTTTCATAAACACAGGAATCTCATGTTCGTTTTGTTCAATTTTAAAATCTTGAATCGTTACAGATTTTATCTTGTTTAGCAGGCATGACATGAGTGATGTATCTAATACATACAATCATTATAGCTACGCATACATATTGTCATCACATGCATCATATATGTAAAGTGCGTAAAGTAAACGTGCTTGGTTATGGCCCAATCCTATGCGATTTTTCCATGCTAAAGGAAAAATCATGGTCAAACTATGGTGGTATGAAATACAACATAATAATATATGTCTTTATGCTTCATTGTAATGACTCCTTTTGATCGCCTCCTTGGTATGCCTTCAAGTCTTCATATCTTTATGTCTCCATGTCTTCAATTACATTACATAATATGAAAAAGCTAATCTAATAAACTTACAAGAAAAACTCGAGTTACATTCGAGATTTAATCATTACAAGAATGAACGACATGCAAGTCGTATTTAAAACCAAAACCATAATCAAAAACCACTAACCTATGGGTCTTAGGGCCATAACCATACACCATGCTCAATTAAAAGTTAAGAACATCTCATATTGCATCAACATATCACACCATATCATATTTTTCATGATCCAATCACAAAATCAAATAAAGTGTAAATCAGAAAATTAAAATCAGAATTATGAAAACAATAAATCACTGTTTACAGACGGTAAACGACGTCAAACGTCTTACTGATGAAAGAGTGACAACGTCAGTATTGTTCAGACGCCCGTTTCCCTTTCCGAAAAGGTATGTTCGGCGAAATTCTGAGACAGTATGCAAATTTCACCAAATCCGCGCAGCCAATCAGAAATCGTATCGAATACGATTCTTATAACAAGAACAAAAATATATCAGTATATATACAGATTATATGATCATCATATGATCATCTCAATCATCTTTAATTATACAATTTATGTATATACATCAATACAATATTCATGTTTTCATAAAAACAACGCATCAATCATGATAGTCGCAAACATGCTTTTATCATCAAAACATTAAACATATAAACGAATTAAACACTTTTCGCAAGTAGCTCTGATGCCATTGAAGGGTTTCGGGCATGAAAACGCAACGGAAAATGCGTAAATACAGAAAAATAACGAAACCCTCCGCAGGATCCATGCGATACACGATGTTTAATTCGTGAACAGAATTGTTTACCTTTTAATGAGCTTACGAATGGTTGACAGATGGAGGTCTTTTGCTTTGATCACCATGTGTCCCGCCTTGCGATACACGTCTCTAATCAGTCCACACGAACGCCCGATCATCCAACGATCACCGGAGTTGGTAGTAGCCAAGAACTGCCCTCGGAACTCTCTTTCTCTCTCTCTAGCCTCTCTTTGATTTAGAGCTGCTAGGGTTTTTAAGAAAAACGTTTTTTTTTTCAAATTAACCCTAAAATAATACATCATAATGTATTTATATGGAGAGAATTCTGGGCCTATACCTAATCTGATCGGGCTTCCAAAACCCAATCTGATTATTAGTAGTATTATTTATTATATTCGAATTATTATATAATTAATCAAGTCCTACTTAATTAATCCAATAATTCAATATAATAATAATTCAATTAAATTCTAAATTTAATTAATGCTCCGTTTAAAACGTTCTTTGTGTGTGACCCTTTAGGTTATTATTACGTTGGCAATAATTTTAATATCTCATAATAAAATTATAAACAATGAGCGGCATCTAGTAATACATCATTGCTACCCAAGTAATAATAATAATTGGTGATCCAATTAAACCTTTAATGAATAATGTTCCATGTAATATAATCCTTTTAACCTTATATTATAGATTAAACTCGAGGCATGGTTTATGTCATCCTCTTCAACATTTAATCCCGGTTTACTTGATCGATGAGTAGACTATTAAACAAATCACAATTTGAGCATGGCCATTAATTTCATAGTCTTACTCAATCAAGAGGCCAATAATATCACTCCTAAAATAGAAGGGTTAAATCATATATCTATCATTCATATTTCTCATATGATTCATAATATACCCAATGTCCACCTTTATCATTACCCGGTCAAAGGTAACTTTGAGTAGAATCAAAGTATATTAATTCTCATATAGAAATATAATGATTTCAAGTCTAAGGATCATTACACCATTATCATTGTGAGAATTGCTTATGACACCTGATAATATTTACCATGAAGAATTCACACGGTGGGTCTATCCAGTGCCATGTTCTGCTAACATGCACTTATGTCTTTGACTTTAGTATCACCATACTTATGACCAATGAGATGTGGTCATCAGTCAACAAACATACTAGTCTTAATGCATTATTATTGTCCTCAAATAATAATACTCGACTAGGGATCTTTTAGGATTATAAACACTACTCATATAATCTCATTTCTAAGTCACATACTTAGAGATATAGAATTCATGCTTATATTCCAAGGACATTTATTATTCTAATATTTATATCGCAGTTAATAAAGACATAATAAATAATTGAAAGAAAATCCATAGAAC
The DNA here is from genome assembly GCA_030848705.1 of Heracleum sosnowskyi. Lineage (NCBI taxonomy): Eukaryota > Viridiplantae > Streptophyta > Magnoliopsida > Apiales > Apiaceae > Heracleum > Heracleum sosnowskyi. Next base: position 53,349,675 of record CM061238.1, on the reverse strand, counting down.
ATATTTATTAATAATCAAAATGTCTTCCCTAAGAACATTATAGTATTGTCTCAAGGGCACAAGCACTAACAATCTCCCACTTGCACTAGAGCCAATCACCCATGTATCTAATACCCATGGAACTAGTGTGACTTTCGTGCTTCTGCTACGACAAAGCCTTAGTCAGTGGGTCTGCAACGTTATCATTAGTATGCACTTTACATATATGTATATCTCCCCTCCTTGTAATCTCTCGAAGTAGATGATATCGTCTAATTATATGCTTTGCTCGAGAATGGGACCTTGGTTCCTTAGCCTGCGCAATAGCTCCATTGTTATCGCAATAAAGATCAACTGGATCTGCGATCGATGGAACTACTCCAAGTCCCTCAATAAATTTCCGAAGCCAAACAACCTCTTTGGCCGCTTCACTGGCTCAAAGCATACGAAACATCAGGTCGAGTACATATCATTGCATGCATTATTGAACCAATTGCAGAAGCATATGGTACCTTTTTCATACGGTCCTTATCATCTAATGATTTAGGACAATTTGCTTTTGAGATCACTATCCCATGAGACACAGGGACAAATCCCCTCTTTGCCTCTTGCATCCCAAAACGATGCAATACTTTGTCAATGTATGTACTCTGACTTAAGCCGACTAATCTTCTTGATCTATCTCTATAGATCTTGATCCCTAATATATAGGTAGCATCGCCTAAGTCTTTCATTGAGAAACTTTTTCCCAACCAAGTCTTAACAGCCTGAAGAGAAGGTATGTCATTCCCTATTAGTAATATATCATCAACATATAATACTAGGAATGCCACTTTGCTCCCACTAACCTTCTTGTAAACACAAGGCTCATCTTCATTTTGAATAAAGCCAAACTCTTTGACTATTATATCAAAATGAATGTTCCAACTCCTTGAGGTCTGCTTCAATCCATAAATAGATCGTAGTAGCTTACAGACCATTCTAGCAAATCTCGGATCGACAAAACCTTCTGGTTGTATCATATACACATCCTCTTCTAAGCTCCCATTTAAGAAAGCGGTTTTGACATCCATTTGCCAGATTTCATAGTCATAGTAAGCTGCTATCGCAAGCAAAATCCTGATGGACTTGACCATAGCTACTAGTGAGAAAGTTTCATCATAGTCAATACCATGAATTTGTTTGAAACCTTTCACCACTAGTCTTGCTTTGTAGGTCGTTACATTACCATCCATGTCTGTTTTCTTCTTGAAAACCCATTTGCACCCAATAGGTTTTATCCCTTCAGGTGGTTCAACCAAAGTCCATACTTTGTTTTCATACATGGAATCCATCTCAGATTTCATAGCTTCCAGCCATCTCTCATAATCTGGACTATTCATAGCATCCTGATAGGTAAGAGGCTCATCTTCATCCATAAGCATTACATCGCCAGTCTGAGTTAAGAGAAATCCATAATATCTCTCAGGCTCGTGGCGAATCCTACCAGATCTACGAACAACCTGTGTTTCTTGAGCAGTAACATTTTCATGTACTTCGTGCTCATGTTCCAACTCTGGTTCAATGACATTCTGTGGTTCTCGAACTTCATCGTGATCTATCATACTCCCACTGTTTTTCTTAGAGAAAGGTTCTCTTTCAAGAAATACAGCAGTTCGAGCAACAAACACTTTGCTCTCAGTACGATTATAGAAATAATACCCTTTAGTTTCTTTTGGGTATCCCACAAAATTACATTTGTCTGATTTCGGTCCTAGCTTGTCAGTGACTAAACGTTTCACAAACGCTTCGCATCCCCATACTTTCAAAAAGGACATGCTATGACGTTTATCAGTCCATATCTCATATGGTGTAGTTTGAACCGATTTAGTAGGAACTCAGTTAAGTGTGTGTGCAGCCGTTTCAAGAGCATAACCCCAGAAACTAATTGGAAGATCCGCTAGAGTCATCATCGATCGCACCATGTCCAACAAGGTACGATTTCTCCTTTCAGATACACCTCCATTGTGGTGTTCCAGGAGGTGTGAGCTGTGATACAATACCACACTCCTTTAAGTAATTCTTAAATTCTAAGCTTAAGTACTCACCTCCACGATCAGATCGTAGAGTTTTAATACTTCCGCCTATTTGCTTTTCCACTTCTGCCTTGTACTCTTTGAATTTTTCAAATGATTCGGATTTGTTCTTCAAAAGATACACATATCCGTATCTACTAAAATCATCAGTAAAGGTTATGAAAAGCCACCTCTTGCCATCGTACGCATTGGACCACATACATCACTATGTATGAGTTCTAATCGTTCGGTGGCCCTCTCACCAGTTCCGGTAAAAGGAGCTTTAGTCATTTTTCCAATGAGACAAGGTTCGCATTCTTCGTATGATTCAAAATCAAACTTATCCAAGTATCCATCCTTATGTAACTTGGAAATGCGTTTCTCATTTATATGGCCTAAACGACAATGCCAAAGGTATGTTTGATTTGAGTCATTAGCCTTAATATGTTTATTATTTACATTATAGACAGGAATATCAAGATCAAGAACATATAAACCATTAAATAAACGTGCAACCCCATAGGTAACATTATTCAACCCAAAGGAACAACTATTGTTCTGAATTGTAAAGTAAAAACCTTTCTTGTCCAAACAAGAAACAGAAATAATGTTTCTTCAAATCGCAGGCACGTAAAAACAGTTCTCAAGTTCTAAAATAAGCCCAGTGGGCAACGATAAATTATAAGTCCCTACAGCCAAAGCATCAACCTTTGCTCCATTGCCAACACGTAGGTCGACTTCTCCTTTTGCCAAAGTCCTACTCCTTCGCAGTTCTTGCACATTTATACAAATATGAGAACCACATCCAGTATCTAATACCCATGATGTAGAAGTAGACAAATTGACTTCTATAACACACATACCTGAATCAGAAATCTTCACAGACTTCATTCCCTTCAGGTTCAGATCTTCCAAATAAGCTTGACAATTACGCTTCCAATGACCCGGCTTCTTGCAAAAGTGACATACATCACCCATTGCAGTACCTTTTGCAACACCTCCAGTAGGCTTCAAAGCCTTTTTGAAAGTAGGCTTCGGATTAGCAAATTTAGATCCAATCTTCTTCTTGCCTTTCCATTTCCCCTTTCCTTTGGCATTCCCTTTATTCACCATCATTATGGGAGCAGGGTTAGCCTTTGACATATTGGTCTCAGCAGTCCTCAATAATGCCAATAGTTCGGTAGGTGTTTTGTCTATCTCACTCATAATATAGTTTATAACAAATTGAGTGTAGTTGTTGTTCAAAGACTGCAAGATCAAATCTGCTTGGTGTTCCGGTAAAACCGGGTAACCCAAATTCTCAAGGGTTTCCATTTACCCTATCATCTTTAGAACATGCGGTCCAACCGGGTCACGATCTCCCTATTTGCATGCATACAACGCTTTGCTTACATCAAACCTCTCTTAACGAGCTTGACCTTCAAACATCCTTTTGAGGTGCTCAATCATGTCATAAGCGTCCATACACTCATGTTGTTTCTGAAGCTCAGGACTCATAGTCGCTAGCATCAAACAACAGACATCCGTAGAATCATCAAGATGCTTCTGATAAGCATTCTGTTGGGCCTCGGTTGCTTCAGCAGCAAGAGGTCCAGGGTGAGGAATATCAAGGACATAAAGCTTTCGCTCTTGCCTGAGGACAATCCTGAAATTCCTTTACCAATTAAGGAAGTTGGTTCCTGTCAGCTTTTCCTTCTCAAGGACTGATCGCACAGAGAAATTGTTTGAGATTGCCATTTAGATATCTACAATGTTAAAATGCATAAAATAAGTTAGTTGCAAATTTATTAAATTATGTTCAAGTGATTATCCATATATATTCACAATATATATATCTCGCTATTTTTATCAAATCAATAGCCCTAACTATTAATTCGGAAGGCATTACTCTAAATCCTTCTAGTGAGCCAAGATCCATATTTCGTCATGCTTAAGGTCAGCTTTGGCTTTACTCCCAAAACATGATTTATTTAGGTAGACAACTCTTGTCAATTATATCATATATAACTCTTGGAAAGTTTGGCAGAACAACATTTGTCCATATTTATCCAATAAATCATACCAAACTCCATGCCTCTAAGTTCACAATCCTATTGTGGTAACTTAGTTAAGTCTAACCCAATGGTCTAACATCTAAGTATCACATTTACTTCATCGCGCCTTACCACGATAGATTGGAGTGCTTCGCTTTGGCGAACCCACTCTTTCTCGATCTAGGTCTTGACGAGTGTTGCCCATTGGAAGGCATCTAAGTGACTTAATATTTTAAATTTAGGGATTTTATTATTAAAACGACCGTGATCCCATCATCAAGAGATTCCCAATTTTTCCTTGAACTAAGTACTTCAATTCAAAATTCATCAATGGTTTGATTTCCAGTCCAACGGAGGAGTCACAGTGGTCTCACTTAAAATCCGCCTTTCTTACAAGCGCTGCTTGTATTTTTGTCAAAATCGCCCCATATCAAAAAATCGAAAAATCATACTTATTTCCGTGTTTCATAAACACAGGAATCTCATGTTCATTTTGTTCAATTTTAAAATCTTGAATCGTTACAGATTTTATCTTGTTTAGCAGGCATGGCATGGGTGATGTATCTAATACATACATGTTTAATCTAATTAAAACATGCATCAATATAGCTACGCATACATACCATCATCACATGCATCATATATGTAAAGTGCGTAAAGTAAACGTGCTTGGTTATGGCTCAATCCTATGCGATTTTTCCAAGCTAAGGAAAAATCAAGGTCAATCTATGGTGGTATCAAATACAACATAATAAATTACACATGTCTTCATGCTTCCTTGTAATGTCTCCTTTGATCGCCTCCTTGGCATGCCTCCATGTCTTCATATCATCAATTACATAATATGAAAAGCTAATCTAATAAACTTACAAGAGAAACTCGAGTTACATTCGAGATTTAAACATTACAAGAATGAACGACATGCAAGTCGTATTTAAAACCAAAACCATAATCAAAAACCACTAACCTATGGGTCTTAGGGCCATAACCATACACCATGCTCAATTAACAGTTAAGAATATCACACCATATCATATTTTTCATGATCCAATCACAAAATCAAATAAAGTGTAAATCAGAAAATTAAAATCAGAATTATGAAAATAATAAATCGCTGTTTACAGATAGTAAACGACGTCAAACGCCTTACAGATGAAGGAGTGACATAGTCAGTATTGTTCAGACGCCCGTTTCCCTTTCCGAAAAGGTATTTGCGGCGAATTTCTGAGACAGTATGCAAATTTCACCAAATCTGCGCAGCCAATCAGAAATCGTATCGAATACGATTCTCATAACAAGAACAAAAATATATCATGTATATATCAGTATACATACAGATTATATCATCATCATATGATCATCTCAATCATCATTATTATACTATTTATGTATATACATCAATACAATATTCATGTTTTCATAAAAACAACGCATCAATCATGATAGTCGCAAACATGATTTTATCAACAAAACAGTAAACATATAAACGAATTAAACACTTTTCGCAAGTAGCTCTGATACCATTGAAGGGTTTCGGGCATGAAAACGCAACGGAAAAACGCGTAAAATAATCAAAAACAGAAACCCTCCGCAGAATCCATGCGAAAAACGATATTTAATTCGTGAATAGAATCGTTTACCTTTTGAAGCTTTATGAACGGCTGACTAATGGAGGTCCTTTGATATGATCACCACGTGTCCCGCCTTGCGATACACGTCTCTAATCAGTCCACACGAACGCCCGATCGTCCAACGATCACCGGAGTTGGTACTAGCCAAGAACTGCCCTCGGAACTCTCTCTCTCTCTAGCCTCTCTTTGATGTTGAGCAGCTAGGGTTTTTTTTTAAAAACGTTTTTTCAATTTCTTAACCCTAAAATAATACATCTTAATGTATTTATATGGAGAGAATTCTGGGCCTATACCTAATATGATTGGGCTTCCAAAACCCAATCTGATTATTAGTAGTATTATTTATTATATTCGAATTATTGTATAATGAATCAAGTCCTACTTAATTAATCCAATAATTCAATATAATAATAATTCAATTAAATTCGAAATTTAATTAATGCTCCGTTTAAAACGTTCTTTGTGTGTGACCCTTTAGGTTATTATTACGTTGGCAATAATTTTAATATCTCATAATAAAATTATAAACAATGAGCGGCATCTAGTAATACATCATTGCTACCCAAGTAATAATAATAATTGGTGATCCAATTAAACCTTTAATGAATAATGTTCCATGTAATATAATCCTTTTAACCTTATATTATAGATTAAACTCGAGGCATGGTTTATGTCATCCTCTTCAACATTTAATCCCGGTTTACTTGATCGATGAGTAGACTATTAAACAAATCACAATTTGAGCATGGCCATGCATTTCATAGTCTTACTCAATCAAGAGGCCAATAATATCACTCCTAAAATAGAAGGGTTAAATCCTATATCTATCATTCATATTTCTCATATGATTCATAATATACCCAATGTCCACCTTTATCATTACCCGGTCAAAGGTAACTTTGAGTAGAATCAAAGTATATTAATTCTCATATAGAAATATAATGATTTCAAGTCTAAGGATCATTACACCATTATCATTGTGAGAATTGCTTATGACACCTGATAATATTTACCATGAAGAATTCACACGGTGGGTCTATCCAGTGCCATGTTCTGCTAACATGCACTTATGTCTTTGACTTTAGTATCACCATACTTATGACCAATGAGATGTGGTCATCAGTCAACAAACATACTAGTCTTAATGCATTATTATTGTCCTCAAATAATAATACTCGACTAGGGATCTTTTAGGATTATAAACACTACTCATATAATCTCATTTCTAAGTCACATACTTAGAGATATAGAATTCATGCTTATATTCCAAGGACATTTATTATTCTAATATTTATATCGCAGTTAATAAAGACATAATAAATAATTGAAAGAAAATCCATAGAACATATTTATTAATAATCAAAATGTCTTCCCTAAGAACATTATAGTATTGTCTCTAGGGCACAAGCACTAACACATAGTCTCACTCAATCAAGAGGCCAATAATATTACTCCTAAAATAGGAGGGTTAAATCCTATATCTATCATTCATATTTCTCATATGATTCATAATATACCCAATGTCCACCTTTATCATTACCCGGTCAAAGGTAACTTTGAGTAGAATCAAAGTATATTATTTCTCATATAGAAATATAATGATTTCAAGTCTAAGGATCATTACACCATTATCATTGTGAGAATTGCTTATGACACTTGATAACATTTACCATGAAGAATTCACACGGTGGGTCTATCCAGTGCCAAGTTCTGCTAACATGCACTTATGTCTTTGACTTTAGTATCACCATACTTATGACCAATGAGATGTGGTCATCAGTCAACAAACATACTAGTCTTAATGCATTATTATTGTCCTCAAATAATAATACTCGACTAGGGATCTTTTAGGATTATAAACACTACTCATATAATCTCATTTCTAACTCACATACTTAGAGATATAGAATTCATGCTTATATTCCAAGGACATTTATTATTCTAATATTTATATCGCAGTTAATAAAGACATAATAAATAATTGAAAGAAAATCCATAGAACATATTTATTAATAATCAAAATGTCTTCCCTAAGAACATCATAGTACTGTCTCTAGGGCAGAAGAACTAACAATCTCCCACTTGCACTAGAGCCAATCACCCATGTATCTAATACCCATGGAACTAGTGTGACCTTCGTGCTTTTGCTGCGACAAAGCCTTAGTCAGTGGGTCTGCAACGTTATCATTAGTATGCACTTTACATATATGTATATCTCCCCTCCTTGTAATCTCTCGAAGTAGATGATATCGTCTAAGTATATGCTTTGCTCGGGAATGGGACCTTGGTTCCTTAGCATGCGCAATAGCTCCATTGTTATCTCAATAAAGATCAACTGGATCTGCGATCGATGGAACTACTCCAAGTCCCTCAATAAATTTCCGAAGCCAAACCGCCTCTTTGGCTGCTTCACTGGCAGCAATATACTCAGCTTCCATTGTAGAATCAGCTACTGTCTCTTGTTTCGAACTCTTCCAACTTACAACACCTCCATTTAGACAAAACACAAACCCAGATTGAGACACAGTATCGTCTCTGTCTGTTTGGAAACTAGCATCAGTGTAACCTCTTACAACTAGCTTCCCATCTCCTCCATATACCAATAATGAATCTTTAGTTCTCTTGAGGTACTTAAGAATATTCTTGACTGCCGTCCAGTGACCTTCACCTGGATTAGACTGGTATCTGCTCGTCATGCTCAAAGCATACGAAACATCAGGTCGAGTACATATCATTGCATTCATTATTGAACCAATTGCAGAAGCATATGGTACCTTTTTCATACGGTCCTTATCATAGTATTGTCTCTAGGGCACAAGAACTAACAGTCTGGAGGGTAGGAAATTTAAGGAGACTTAGCGATATAGTATAAATACCTTGTCGAGAACTATCTTTTGGAATTTCAATCAATTTGTCAGACATACATCAAAATCTTGAAATAAAATCAATTTAAATCAAAATTCTGTTAATGTGCGAGGACTTGTCGATATAGTTATTATGTGTCGCGAAGTCCACTAAGTAGATCACAAACTCGAGAATTGAACTATATCGCGAAGTCTCACAACTTTAACAGTTTGCGATATAGGTCTGTTTATTTTGAACTATGTCGTGAACTCTCAAAATCACCTATATAGAGATGTCTCAAAAGCTCATAACTTCACAAACAAATATGATTTTGAAAAATATGCAGTAAAAATACTAAAATATTTATAAATCATATCTCAGCTAATTTTCACTCCAATCAAATAGTGCATTCAAATACAGTGAAAATTTACTGCTGCAACAATTAACTAGCATAATTACTTAGAACTACTAAATGAAGGATTGAGCATTCCAATTTCACTCACTAGTCTGTTGAAGACAGCTTCATTCAGGGGTTTAGTAAATATGTCAGCTAATTGTTTCTCAGTTGGAACATAAGAGACTGCTATAGTACCATTTGCAGCATGTTCCCTAATGAAATGGTACCTTATCTCAATGTGCTTTGTAGTAGAATGATTAACAGGATTGGCAACAATGGATATTGCACTAGTATTGTCACACATCAGGGGAATGTGTTCCAACACTAGTCCATAATCCATGAGTTGATTTCTAATCCAAAGCAATTGAGCACAGCAGCTTCCAACATCAATATATTCAGCCTCAGTTGTAGATGTTGCTGTGGATTGTTGTTTCTTACAGAACCAGGTTGAACCCAGTGCCCTTGGGATACCATAAACCAAGATTAGGAGTCCCTTCAGATACCTGAAGATTCTTTTGATTGCCATCATGTGAGATTCCTTGGGATCAGATTGAAACCTTGCACATAGACATGTGGCAAACATGATGTCTGGCCTGCTAGCTGTGAGATAGAGTAAAGATCCAACCATGACTCTGTAAACCTTGATGTCAACTCTCTTGCCTCTCTTATCTTCATCAAGCTTGATTGCAGTAGACATTGGAGTTTTTGCAGGGGATGCATCTTATAAACCATATTTCTTTAAGAGATCTTTGACATACTTTGATTGATTTATGAAGATGCCATCCTCCCTTTGATTTACTTGCAGGCCTAGGAAGTAGGTTAACTCTCCCATCATACTCATCTCATACTTGCTTTGCATCAACTTGGAAAACCTTTGACAAAGTTTTTCATTTGAAGAGCCAAAGATGATATCATCCACATAAATCTGAACTAGAATGATATCATTACCATGCTTCTTGAAGAATAGATTTTTATCAATTGTCCCTCTTGTGAATTGATGCTCAAGAAGAAATTGAGAAAGAGTTTCATACCAAGCTCTAGGTGCCTGTTTGAGACCATAGAGTGCCTTAAGCAATCTGTACACAAATTCTGGAAATTCTTCATTCTCAAAGCCAGGAGGTTGGGACACATATATACTTCTTCAGCAAGATCACCATTGAGAAAAGCACTTTTCACATCCATTTGATACACCTTGAAGTCTGAATGAGCTGCAAAGGCAAGAAATATTCTGATGGCCTCCAGTCTAGCTACAGGTGCAAATGTCACATCATAATCAATGCCTTCTTGTTGACAGTATCCTTTAGCAACCAACCTTGCTTTGTTTCTCACAACCACACCTTCTTCATCCATTTTGTTCCTAAATACCCATTTGGTTTCAATGACATTCTTATCTTCAGGAGGTGGTACTAATTCCCAAACTTTGTTCTTCTCAAATTGATTCAACTCTTCTTGCATGGCAACAATCCAGTCAGAGTGCTTCAAAGCTTCTTCAATTACCTTTGGTTCTTCCTGTGACAGAAAGCAACTGTACATGCATGTATTCATTGTAGCTCTCCTTGTTATAACACCCTCACTAGGATCACCAATGATTTGTTCCCTAGTGTGGGCTCTGTCCCATTTTCTTGTATGACCCTGTTCATCTCCTTGGCTTGACTCAGGGTCATTTTGATCACCAACATTGGAATTCTCTTCTTCTCCCCCTGTGTTAGTGTTCCCTTGCACAGGTGTTTGAAGGTGATCATCAACTTCATTTATTTCATCACGGGGAACATTTAGAACATGTGTCTCATCTTCACTTTCAGAATCTTCAAGATATCCTTGATTTTCAAATCTCAATTGCACACTGTCTTTTTCACTTGTTGCAAGTCCAGGGAATTTCTTGTCATTAAAAGTAACATCCATGCTTTCCATCACTTTATGCTGCTCAGGTACAAACACTCTGTATGCTGTCCTTTCCAGAGAGTATCCAATGAAGATACCTTCAAAAGCCTTTGCATCAAATTTTCCAACATGCTCAGATGTATCTTTCATCACAAAACACTTGCTTCCAAAAACATGAAGATGCTTGAAGGATGCTCTTTTTCCAGTCATCAAAGAGTAAGAAGTTTTTCCATACCTCTTATTGATCAATGTTCTATTTTGCACATAACATGTTGTGTTAACAACATCAGCCCAAAAGCTAGTAGGTAGCTTTGCATCCAACATAATTGTTCTTGCAGCTTCAATGAGAGTTCTATTCTTTCTTTCTACAACTCTATTTTGTTGTGGAGTTCTGGGAGCTGAGAATTGTTGAGAAATGCCCTTGTCTTTGCAGAACTCATACAATGTGGCATTTCTGAATTCAGTTCCATTATAACTTCTCAAAGCAACCACAGAGGAACCAGTGTTTTGTGCTTCTCTATCAACTCTCTTGATATGCTCTACAATGACTTGAGGAGCTTCATCCTTGGAAAATAGGAATTCCACCCAAGTGTATCTTGAATAGTCATCAACCATAACTAGAGCATATTTCTTCTTGGAAAGAGACATTACATTTACAGGGCCAAATAGGTCTATGTGAATTAACTGCAGAGGTTTTGAGTTTGAGTTGAGCAGTTTGTTCTTGTGACTTGATCTTTTCAAGTGAGACAGTTTCTTGTGCCACAGCCAGAATTCTTCATTTGTGGCTTTTGTATAGAAACAACAAATTTCACCCTTTTCTGCAGCCTTTAGATTAGCCACAAACAAGCTTCCTTTCTTTACACCAGTTAAAGCAACTTCACCACTTCCTCTTTTAGAGATTAGACATTGATCTTCAACAAATTCCACTTTGAAACCCCTATTGGTGAATTGTCCAATACTCAAGAGATTGTGTTTCAGTCCTTCAACAAATGCTACATCTTCAATTATGACATTCCCAGATACAACACTGACATATCCCATTGTATAACCAATGTTGTCATTTCCAAAGGTTATTGATGGGCCAGCCTTCTCCTCAAAATGTGATAGCAGGGCTATATCTCCAGTCATGTGACTTGAGCATCCACTGTCCAAGATCCATATGACTCTTTTATTCCTGTTGCCCTGCATTCACAAAATGACTAAGTTGTTTTTGATACCCACACTTGGTAGGGTCCAGTTGATTTAGAAACATTTTTGTAATTGATTCTTCTATCATAATCAGCATTCTTCACAGTAGGAGACTTCATTGTGTTTGAAACTTTAGAGTTGACACTCTTAGGCTCACATGAAGTCTTTACCCTTTCAACCTTGATTGGGGATCTTGTCATGTGAGTGTGCATATGTGTGTTTGATTCACATGATTGTGCAGAGTCAAGTTTTTGCTTCAAAGATAAATAATTAGCAATCACAGTCACATAGCATGTCATGCAGTTAGACTTACCACAGAAAGAATCATGGATATCATTCATGCCAACAAAATGGTTGCTCAGATTATCAACTTCATTGTTAACAAGTTTATTACACTTATGAGTCAAATGATTAACAGATAAGCATTTTTGACATTGTTTCCTAGGAGCATTTGGCACATAAGCATAACTGTTACCCTTGTTGACACCTACTTTTCCATTCCTGTTTTGTTTCTTTTTCTTAACAACTTCCTTAGTGACCTTAGGACTCTTGATAAGATTGTTTTTGGTTTCTTTCTGATTGCCAGATTTAGGAGAGGAAGAAGTGTCTTTAGCAGCCTCATCTTCTTCAAATAACTGTTGTTTGATGACCATTGATTCTTCATCAAACTCAACAACACTCTTTTTGAAGATGGGCTCTTTGACACCAGACAAGATGGTTAGGGCATTTTTGTTTACAAAAGATTCTTTTTCCTTGCCCTTAGCCTTCTTCCTTACCTTGTCATTCTCATAATCAAAACCAATTCCAACCTTAATGTCTTCAGTGTGTTCCTTGTGATAGGCTTGAACAAGATCAACTGAGTTTCTATAGCTTCTTATCTTTAATTCATTTTCAGCAATTTGTTCCCTAAGGGCTTTTTCTATTTGTTTAGCACAAACAACTTTATTCTTAAGATACTCAACATCCTTTTTCAATCCATCAAGGTTCACAACCATTAACTCAAGTTCCTCATTCTTTTCTATAATTTCAATGTTCTTAGCAGTTAGCCTATCAATTTCTTCATTAGCAACTAACATGCTAGTACGAATATTAAACATCTTTGTACTCATATCTTCAACAGTTTGCTTGTATTGAGAGGGAGTCATTTCAAGAAAAGTAAGAATAGGTACCTGATTTGAAGAATCACCATCATCAGGAAAAAGCCATTAAGGCATAGTTTACATACTCCTGTTCTTCTTCTTCATTAGAATCATCCCAGCATTTTCCTTCTGCAATAAAAGCTTTGCCCTGCTGTTTTTTGAGTAGAGCTTCATACTTTGCTTCAAGTTCTAAGTATGATTTGTCCTTCTTGACTTGCTTGGGCTTCTTGCACTCTGTAGCAAAGTGCCCAAGTTCATTACAATTATAGCATCTTATCTTTGACCTATCCACACTTCCAGTTTTGTAACCTCCCTTTGCAGCACCAACAGTTCCTTTCCCTTTGTCGAAGGTGTTTGAGCCACTTGATGAATAGCTGTTGTAATATCCCAAATTTTTTGTAATATTTGAAACCTTGATGAATAGTAAATTTGCTGAAGAAAATATTTTTCAGACCACACTATGTGGATGACATGGAATGAATGTTTTGAAGTTATATTATTGATGTATAAGGAGAATAAGTGAATGCAAACGCAATCAGAATCAGGAGATTCCCATTCGAATTTTAAATCACTATTCATCGAACAATCGATGATGTATTGATTTGATCGTTTTGAGAAGGTATGTAGAATAAGAAATCCATAATCACATATTAAACCAAGGTTATGAAAAGATCAAGGAAGTATCTCCTATCATTGGTACAGAGAAACGTTTTTAAAATCACTTGAACCTATCGCGAAACTTAGCGACAAAACAAAAGCGTAACGAATTATGGATTAAACCCTAACCAAAGGAGAAGTATCATATAACATCATCAAGTGCAACATATAAGAGGATTGAAGATACAAATTATGACATAAGCATGACACATGAGGATGACATAGGTGATGACAAGTGATGACAAGGTGATGAATCACCACCTTGTCACCACTTTCACCCCAAAACCACCAATGCTTGACATGTGTCCATGGGATGACAAAATCAATTAGAGACCACACAATTAAATGGCATATATTTAGTTTTAATTAGACAAAAAAGAAAAGAAAAGAAAAATCAAAAGAGAAGCATCAAAGAAGAGCTCAAAACTTTCGGCCATTTCTTGTTCAACAAAGCTTAAGAAATTTTCTAGAAGTTCTCCTCCACCATAAATCATGATCTTGGGCTCTAAATCACCCTCATCCATAGAATAAGGTAAATCCTTGATCCTAGCTTCATCCATGGTTGTTATCATGCTCAAATTATGAGCTAAAGTTGATGATGAATAGTGAAATGAATAGTAATGTTTGATTTTCTTGTTTTGATCTTGAAGTTTTAGGCTTGTAAAGGATAATCAAGGAGAACGGAAGAGTATACTAGCCATTTGTAGTCTATATTAAGTACCAAGGAAGGTATAAACCCTCTCACACTTGTGTTTATACTTTGATATTAGTGATTAAATTGTTAATGATTAGTGATAGTGTGATGTAGTGATTTGCATGTTAAGTATGATGTTTAGTGGATTGGTTTATGGTTGAACTTGTGAATAATGTTATGAACTTGTTTAGAAAGAAATAAGTTGGTTTAGATGAGAACCTTGAGTTATGATTGCTTGGGTATTGATTGGTGGATTGATTGGAGTGTTTTAAACATGGGAATCACGATTAAGCGTCGTTACCATGTCGGATTTTCCTTAGGAAGTTTGGACAGAGACCACGGTTATCTTCTAGACATAACCATAAGCCTTTCTGACCATGATCATGTAGGTCTTGGTTTGTAGTTTTTTTTGGCGAAAGAATCGTATCGTTTCGATTTACGGTTTAGGAGAAACACCCGTTTTAGTGAAAGCGGTTTCAGATAACTAAGTAGTTCACTATATGAACTTTGAGCTTGTGATCAAACCCTTTTAAAATAGAATTGGGTCGTGATATTAAAATAGATACTAGCATGGACAGTTAGGAAAGGAACCGAGAAGGTTTCGTGTTAAAAAGATAAGTTTTCGATTTTATAAAAATGCGGGAACAAAAGTTGCGCGAGTGAAATACCCTTAAGGGGATGGTTAAAACGATGAGTTAGCAATGGTAAAGTACTTGGGTTTTGTGAATAGATTTCCACCCAAACTTTTGACTTAGGAGTTTACGGAATGTCATGAGGTTATAACTGACCAAGAGCGGGACGTTTGATTTTCATTAATAGAACTTTAGTGCTTAAGTTAATAGCACATTGATTGGTTCTAGGGGACTGATTGTGTATTGTGTATCTTATTATAGATCGACGAGCACACTCCCAAGCCCCCACTTCCACTTCACCGAGACACCAAGGCAAGTTTTCAAACCCTACATCTTATAGAGATGCTGTTGTGATTTAATGTTGTGCTTGTGATATATTCTGCTTTAATGCTGTGAAAAGAATTATAAACTGATTACGCTTTTGATAAAAAGCTTTGTGAGATATAAGGTTTATATGCTAAGTAAATACTAGATATAAAACAAGGTTTTTTTTAAAGGCTCTAAGGGTAGAGCACTCGTACGATGATTTTAAAACGTTAGACCGAGAGTCCAATTTATTATTTTGTCTTGATTATACTGTCAGAAGCAGGAGGGTTCCAAGGACAGCTATATTTTAAAATGTTGATTAAATATTCCAATATATATATATATATTATTGGATATTTAATGTGAGATATTTAAATAATATTATTATATATTATTTGAATATTTATTTAATTAAGTGAATATTATTTTGGATATTCACTTAAGTGGAATTATATTGAATAATAATTCAATATTTATTATTTGAATATTTATTAAATATTCCAAAAATGATTTAAAAATCATAAGAACCTTATTTAGATATTACGTAAGGTTCCAACAATTATTGAAAAGATTTTCTGATCTTAAAAAGATGGTTTACCAAACTCCCGGGTTGTGATTGCGAAATGATTTACTCGAGGATCGAGGTCAGTTGACAATAGTCAACCCACATAGTATTATCACTTCCTCAACATTTCCAGAAGTAAGTATGGTAATAAGTTCATACCTATCAACGAGATAGTTTACGCTCGGGGAACAACGATTAAGTTCGGTTCCAGTTTAAAGGATAGGATTCATCATGGGACTGGAAGGGCTTACACAACAATGAAACAGGTGCCGGGGTAGTGACCATAATTATCAAGGCTTTCCCGGTGATTAAACAGGCGCCGAGGTAGTGACCTTGCGTGCAAAGGCTTTCACGACAATGAAACAGGTGCCGATGTAGTGACCTTATAGCACAATGGGCCCGAATGCGGCCAGGGTGATAACCGAACATGAAATCGTCCTTCTACCAGTAGAAAAGTTATGTTACGATACAACGGCTGATCACCGTGTATCGGGTGTTCCAGAATGTCCCCTTCTTTCACTTGGAATTGTGCTGCACATTGTAACGAAAGCCTAGGTGCTGAGTTACCGATAATGTGACAGTAATTGAACAATGATGTTCCGTGTATAGCATTTGAACTGTATGATATGTTTTGACGAAAAGGATATTTCACTATATCATTCTGTATACGAATGAAATTTTAAAAGTTTTAAATTATGATATAAGATTACATATATGATTATGCTACTTTATATTATTGCTGGGCTTAGTGCTCACTCTTCACAACAGCTAGAGTAGATGGTCAGGATTCGCCATACCGCTCGGAAGCACGTCTGGGCCGCGCAGACCGCCCATAGGATGGCAGTTGCAGCACCTCTGGTAGAAGTACTGAGTTGGTTCGGAGTGCAACTCTTGTTGCTCCGGTTTATTTATAAGTATCACTTATGTATATTAATGAACAAGAACAAACGTTTGCGCTACCTTTCTGGTTTCAAGTAGAAATCATACTGGTAGTAGGTTTCGAGCATTTTACTTTTGGGTTGTAATAACTTTAACTTATGGATCATATGACTACTGTTTTGCAATTTCTTTTCTGAGACATAACTGGCGTGAGTATATTGATGGTGGGGTCACCATGTGTGTTGATTTATTTTATTATCATTCAAGTATCAAGTGTTTGTATGGAATAAGGAATGTGACAACCTGGATCTCTGACCCCGGATCTGGGGGTATTACAGTTGTGTTAGATTGTGTAGTATGAAAATGCGGAAATAAAATAAGCAAGACACACACAATCACTTTAATCTACTTTTTATAAAGTAAATCAAATACTACAGCTTCCAAAATTTCACAAGTGAAATTCTGGCTTCTAAACAAGAACAGTGTTTTCTTGTTTTCTTACAGAGAAAAGAGTGCTTGAATAATTCTATGTGTATCTCTCTTGCAGCTAAATATAGGGTGTGCACAATATATATATATATATATATATATATATATATATATATATCCTATACAAACTAGTGCACACTCTTATTTACACAGCTACCCCTAACTGTAACTCCAACTTGTCCTTCCATAAGAGGTTAACTGTGTCAGGAAGGACCACTTGCTTTCTGTAGTCCTTTCCCGTATCTGTAGCTGCTTGTCTCTATTCTTTCTCTCCAAGTTTTGTTGTAGATTTTCCATCTGTCTTTGGACCACCTAACCATAACAGATGCTTCAGTATTTGTCTCCTTTGAACTTTGATTCTGTACCTTGATTTGTCTTGTTGTAAATCACCTAAGTGTTGACATCGTGAACTCCAACATATTCCTTATCCTGTGACTTGTCGACATAGAGCATTTGAGACTTTGCTATATGAGGACTTTGCTATATGAGTATTTTAGGAGTATGCGATATGGCATATTTCTGACTTCACGATATAGCCTTTGAGGACTTCACGATATATGCTTTTTGAGGACTTCACGATCTAGTACATTCTGACTTCACGATCTCAACACTTCACGATATGAGCCTTGAAGACTTCACGACATAGTTCATTTTGGACTATGCGATCTCAGTACTTCACGACATGGATATTTGGGAACTTCACGACATAGCTCATTCTGACTTCACGATATGGGGACTTAGACAAATTTCTGCAAATTATTTCTTCAAGGCCTTATTCACATCCTGTTGCATGAACATTTTGAACTTCTACCGGGACAATTATTTCATGGTCTATGTACATTCTAGGTGCAGGAAACTTACTAAGCTCATTATAAATTTGAGCATACATAATAGAGCTAAGTACATGAAAACAAGACAAGTACAATAGAGACCTATACTATATCCCAGTGATAAACTTCACTAGGTCATGTAGAGTGACATAGTCACAATGTGTAGGCTTGTTAATAGTGATATTCAGACATGTCTTGAGCCTAACACGTATATTCTATATAAATCCAATTTATTATATACACATATAAATATATATTAAAATTTCATCAAAAAAGATATAATTACAAAAATTTAAATAAAAAATAATAAAATACTAAAAAAAATCGTGCATCACACGAGATATAAGCTTAAAACCCGTGCGATATTGCACAGATTGTTAATTGTTATTTTATTATTATTTGTAATTGTATTTGTTAAACAAAATAAGTAGGCAGGTTAAAATAGCTAAACACTTTTAATTAATTAAAAATATTAAAATAGATTTTAAAATAAATAAGTAAAGGCTTGCTCGTTATATATTTGGAAAATGAGAGGTTTTAGTAAGGAAAAATAAAAAATGTAACATATATTTAGTTTAAAAAGGTAAATGTCCGTGATATTTTTGGAAAATGAGGTTTTAAAATTTAATAATTAAAATATTTAAAGACCTTTTAAAATAAATAAGTAAAGGGTTTCTTGTGATATTTTTAGAAAAAGAATGGATTTTAGTGAGAAAAATTGAAAAAGTAAATTGAAAAAGGCAATTTCCCGTGATATATTTAGAAAAGGAGGGATTTTGTTGGAAAAAATCTATAATGTGTTTTAGCTGAAAAGGTAATTGGTTATAAATAGATATTTGATTATTTATATTTTAATATTTTTAGTAATTGCATTTGTTATGAAAAATAAGTAGGCATGTTAAAATAGGTAAACTTTTAAAAAATAATTATAATATTAAAATAGGTTTAAAAATAAATAACTAAAAGTTTGTCCGTGATATTTTTGGAAAAGGGAGGTTTTAATAAGGAAAATAGAAAAACTAACATGTTTTAGTTAGAAAAAGTAATTGCCCGTGATATATTTGAAAAAGTAGGGGAATTTGTTAAAAATATAATGTATTTTACGTGAAAAAAGTAATTGGTTATAAATAGGTAATATTATTATTTAATAATATTTTTCTATAAATAAGTAAGGTTGATTAAGTAAAAACACGAAGTACAATTAAGTAGGGGCAATTAAGTAAAATCACAACGTACAATACCGACCGACCAAACTTTTAATGTTCCGTCTATTATATAATAGTATTGATAGTATATATATATATATATATATATATATATATATATATATATACACTATCAATACTATTATATTAATAAACTTTCAAACTCAAATGTTTAGTTTTAGTCTAATATTTATTACACGGTATCAAAGTTCTATTTTAAAATTTTGGTAAATTAAAATATTTTTATCTTATAATTTTGAATTATTATTTAACTCAACTTTAAATATCCCAAATATTTTGATCAATGTAAAATATGATTCAACACTAAATCCTATTTATGTAAAATATTTTGTAATATTTATGATTCAAAAAATCACATCTATTTTAATTTAATACTGAATATTAATTACATTATTTTCTACATATATCAAAAATCTAATTTTTGGTGTTCTCATCTTTTTAACATAAATTCAATTATTTTCGTATATTTTTTAATATTTCTGTGTTTTAGCCAAATCATACATTTAAATCCCTAGAAGTCTAAATAGTTCATAGACCAAAATTCTCTAATATGACTTACATTTTTACAAATTGTATATACCTAAAATTTATATGATGCAATTATTTATTTTGTATGATTTGATAAATAAAATTTGCATATTTCTTAAAACCAAATCTTATTGTTTACATCAATAATTTAATATTTACATGGAGACAAATGTAAATAAATTCATATTATTTTTCCGAACTCGGTTTCATTTATGTATAATCTTAAATTTTATCTTGAAATTTTCATTTTTTATATCAATCATTTAAAATAGTAAAAGAGAATTATAGAGTGTGCTCAATCCATTAAATTATTTTTTGTAATTATATATTATGCAATATTCTAGAAATAATATAAACCAACATTTTATTTACTCAAAAATAAAAATAAAAAAAAGATGGGTGAAATCAACAATTCATCTACTCTTTGCATAAATATCAAAAGGGTGGTGATTTTGTAATTTTTTAATATATAGGGCCAACATTGTAATTTCACAAGTATTAAAATGGTATATATCAAGCATTTAAAATAGCAAAAGAGAATTATAGAATATGGTCAACTGCTCAAAATACTTTTTGTAATTATATACTATGCAATTTTCTAGAAATAATGTAAATCAATTTTTTATTTTACTCAAAAATAAAAAATAAAAAAAGGAAAAGAGATGATTTATCTAATAAAACTTTGAAAGAAAGCTCAAAGCAAATTGTAGCACAATGTTTATGATATGAACTTGATTGAAGAAGGTTAATGGTTTGATTTTCAATACTAATATTATTTAAACCTACTTTTGCATAAATATTAAATTGGAGGCATTTTTGTAACTTTTCAAATTTTAAGGGCAAAATTGTAATTTTGCAGGGATTAAAATGGATTTTTTTGCCATTGTATTGTGGTTTAATATATAATAATAAATAGATTGAACCAAAAATATTGTATTAGTTAATTAAAATGTTTTTATATATTTTATATCTTATTTTAAAATCTACAAATATTAATATATTTTAAAAATACAAATAGTGAAATATATATTATATTTTTTTGGGCTTAACGTAACTTATTAGATAGGGTCTTAGTATCAATTACTATCTATGGTCTATACTTTACATGAGTGTATTATATTTACAGTAGCAAGCTAACTCATATTGGTTTTGAAGTAGTTGTTAGGTCCCGTAAACGAGCTATTTTAAGCTAGAAGAGAGGTTGAATAGCTTAATTACCAATTTAAAAATTATTATGACATTTTAAAAATATTTATCCCTTTTTAAACATTTTATTGAGTTGTTATTCAATCAATAAGTGCGGAAATAAAAGACAAGGGAAGAAAATACCACACGAGCGATTTTATCTGTGACGCCCTCCAGACCCGGGGCACAGGTCTGGGGAGTCACTCGACCAACGAAACACAATATACATGTATATAACACATGCTTAATAATATTGTTAGGCTCAAGACATGTCTGAATACCACCATTAACCAGCCTACACTATGTGACTATGTCACACTACATGACCTAGTGAAATCTATCACTGTGATATAGTATAGGTCTCTCTATGTACTTGTCTTGTTCTCATGAACATTAGCTTGATCATGTATGCTCAGAATTATAATGAGCTTAGTAAGTTTCTTGCATCTAGAATGTATATAGGCCATTGAATAATTGTCCTGGTAGAAGTTCAGAATTGTTCATGCAGCAGGATAGAGTTGAATAAGGCCCTGAAGAAATAAGTTGCAGAAATTTGACTAAGGCATTATATAGCAAAGTCAGAATAAAGCTATGTCGTGAAGTCACCAATATCCATGTCGAGAAGTGCTGGATCACATAGTCCATTTTGTACTATGTCGTGAAGTCCTCAAGACTCATATCGTGAAGTGTTGAAGTCAGCAAAGTCAAGATGTGCTAGATCATGAAGTCCTCAATCAGCCTATGTTGCATAGTCCTCAAATAGTCTATGTCGCATAGTCCTCGAAAAGGCTAGATCGCGAAGTCCTCAAATGGCCTATGTCGCAAAGTCCTCCAAGGCCATATCGCGTAGTCTTTACAAGTGACATCGCGTAGTCTGGAATGAAGTGGAGTTCACGATATCAATACTTAGCCGTTTACAACAAGAGAAATCAAGGTACAGAAACAAGAATCAATGGAGACAAATACCGAAGCATTTGTTCTGGCAAGGTGGTCCAAAGAACAGATGGCAAATCTACAGCTAAACTTGGAGAGAAAGATAAGAGACAAGCAGCTACAGAAACGGAAAAGACTCCGAAAAGCATGTGGTCCTTCCTGACACAGTTAACTTCTTATGGCAGGACAAGTTGGACTTTCAGCTAGGGGTAACTGTGTAAACAGGGGTGTGCCTAGTTTGTATAGGTGAATATATATCGTGCACATCCTACTGTTAGCTATAAGAGGGATACACATAGTTTTATCTAAAACACTCTTTTCTCTGTAAGCAAAAACAAGGTACAAACTGTTCTTGTTTAGAAGCCAGAAATTCTGTTGTGAATTTCCGGAAAGCTGTTGTATTTAATTTACTTAATACAAAGTAGATTAAAGTGATTGTGTGTGTTATTCATTTTCTGCATATTACATAGCATAATCATATACAGTTTATTTTAAGCTTCAAGAATCGAAAAATATCGAAACTATCCATTCAGCCCCCCTCTGTCTAGTTTCTAGTGGTATTCATTTCTAACAAGTGGTATCAAAGCAAGACTGTTAACGTACAAACATGAAAAGATCAACAATGAGTTCACAGAAACTGAGCAGTATAAAGATTCCTCCCTTCAACAAGGAGCACTACAGCTTATGGAAGAAGAAGATGTTACTTTTCATTAAAGCTTCCAATCCCATGTATTTAGATATTCTAAAGCATGGTCCCTTTGTTCCAATGATTGAGATTGGTGAAACAACTGTAGGCACTGAGATAATACCAGCAAGGCATGTTCCTAAAGACCCCTCAAAATACACTGATCCTGAAAAGGAGAAAATAGCACTGGATGGACATCTCCAACTTATCATCTGTGAATCTATGAATTTCAACATGTATGGCACTGTTGCTCACTGCAGTAGTGCAAAGAAAATGTGGGATCTTTATAGAGGTACTATGTGAAGGAACTCCAGAAGTAAGAAAGAAAAAAAAGCAGATTCTGGTTTCCCAGTATGAAGCTTTCATGGCTCAGCCAAAGGAGGGAATCACAGAAGTGTTTGAGAGGTTCAAAAAGCTGATAAATGAACTCAAACTCTATGACAAACACTACGAGACAGAAGAGCTCAATATGAAGTTCTTACTAACTCTTCCAGATCACTTGAAACCAAGAATCTCTTCCCTTAACGAAAGAGATCTAACAAAGATTGGTTTTGATGTGTTGTATGGTGTTTTGAAGACATATGAGCTTGAGTTGTTTCAAAAGAGATCTATTCAAGCAAAGCAAGGATTAATGGCAAATACTTCCTGTGCCCTGATTGCTGACAATCTAGGTCAAAGAATGGAATCTCTTAAAGTCAGTCAAGTCAAGATTGAGGAACTGGAAATTGATGACACTGGTGATGAAACTCAAGTTGTTTATGATTTGCCTGAGGAGGATGAGTTCTACAGCATAGATGAGCTGGACAAGATGGAAAACAAATCTTTTGCATATATGGCTAGGAGATATCCTAACATTAGGTTTAAGAGGAGGCAGCCATTCAAGTCCAAATTTAATAGTGGAAATGCTGGTGGTTCTAGTGGCTCAATGAAAGGCATATGCTATAGCCTATTTGTAATTCGAGGATTCTACTCAACTTAAACAAGAATGTAATAAGTAAATATTAGATTAAAGGTCACAGGAATCTCAGAGAGTTTTATCTGTCAAGAGAATGGAGAATTAAAGTCATCTACAGACTTGAAGTTATTCTACATTGAAAGAAGTTCAATTTATTGTTCAAGCCTCAGTGAAGTATTCAAGGAAGTGGATTTACTACAGTGACAGAGATTTCCAGTTGGTGACAGAAGAAGTACAGGATACAGAGTTTATTCAGAGCTAAAGAAAAGAAGCCACAACGTTAAATGTTTTATAGATGAAGAATTATCATTGAAGTCAGTTATTCATGAAACCAGACAGTGCATCGAATGACGACATCAATCAGTGGAATTAAATCATCTATATTCAGTGGTTTTCAGAAGATAGAGGAATGCAATGATTTTAAGTTATCTTCTTTTAATTAATTAAATTATTAATCAATTTAATTAATAAATTGATTCTTTCAGAATTAATTAATTTATTAAATTAATTAATTTAGTTGTTTAAATTATTTATTAAATTAATTCTAGAAAAGAATTAATTTAATTCAGAATTTAAATTAACTAATTTAATTAAAGGAAATTAACTTAATGGTATAACAAAAGGTCATACCGAATCATTTTAAGGTCATACCGAATAATTTGAGGTCATACCGAGTCATTTATAAGGTCATACCGAATCATTGCTCAGCACTTTGGTAGGTCATACAGAATGATTTCTTAGGTCATGCCGATTACTTTTCTCAGGTCATACCGACACATTGATTACTTTTCTAAGATTCTACCGAAAGTTGGTAGAAGTATGCTTGGTCATACTGGACACTTTCTGCAGGTCATATTGATGAAGCTTGGTTCTACCGAGCAGATTATCTCAGGTCATACAAGTGTGTTGATTGTTTAATTAAGTCATTATGATTTAATTAACAGGTCATACAAGGCTAATGAAATTGTGATATATCAACTCGGCTGGATAGAAAAGAGACAGAACACTGAATTATCAAACACACAGACATTTCTCTCTCAAGAACGAAGAAGCCATTTGATCTCATTTCTTCTCAAGCAATTAATTCTAGTTTGTATTGTTAAATCCAAACCACTAGAAGTTGATTACTTGTATTGCTTTGATTATCTAGCGGATTTATATCCCTAGAATTTATCTCGAACTTTGCTTTTAGCATTCGATCTTTTTATTACAAATATTAGAAAAGTTCATGTCGAATTTATTCTAAATTTGTATTAATTAGTTTGAGATAAATACTTTGTAATCCGTACTGTATTTGCAACACCCTTCAAGTTTAATATAGTTTATATTTAACTTGAATCTTGTTTCATTTATATTCTGCATTAATTTGTTCTTAATTGTTAAATTATTCAAAGGACAAATTCGATAAAACGGTATAGTTTGTATTCAACCCCCTTCTACAAAGTTATCAGGACCTAACAATTGGCATCTGTTGCCCAGTAAATAACAATTGTAGAAGGGGGTTGAATACAATTGTTTAAGATTCTCGACTTTATGTAACACAAATATGAAAGATCAATAACAATAACAATAACAGCTTTATTAACTTTGATATAAAACTGTTACAAACTCTCTTAAGAAATTCTGATGTTCTTAAGAGCTGCTAGCTTACAAAAACTCTCTCAAGAAATTCTGTTCTAAAGAGCTTCTCTTCGATTATGTTCTCTCTCTAATGAATACATAAATCGAAACCAAAACTGTGTTTATATAGTGCACACAGCTTCTCTATCAATAACAAGATAAGTCCTAATCATAATAAAGATAGAAACATAACTTTAATCGATAGCTGCATTCTACAAACCAGGAACAAATAGAATAAACTTCCATGTTTATCTAGACTCCAAATATAACTCGAAGTAGGAATCCTGATCAGCTTCAAGTCCTGATGATCAATCCTGATCATAGTCTGAGTAGGAATCCTGATGAACAATAAGATACTAACGCTTGATCAAATACTGATGACCATGCAATACTGATGACGTCAGTAATCCTGATCAGTTGAGTCTAGCTTCTGACGATCATTGAATTCTGATCTAACAATCTCCCCCAATCTCATACTTTGTAAAATAAAGTATAGATTCCAAATATTCAATGATGTCAAAAACATGTATCAAAATGTACGAGTATCTTCAGAAACAACTTATCTGTTTAAGCTTTTTGATAGAACAGATTCATCTTCAAGAAGTTGGATAATAAACTTTTTTCTTTTTCTTCAAGAATTTGAATCAGTCTTTCCTTAAGATTTCTGAGTTCTTCATCTTCCTCATTAATCTGGTAGATAGCTGCTCTGAGATTCTGTATGGAGTTTCTCTGTAGACTGTGCTCTTCAAGCAAAAGATAAGCAATTTCCTTCCCATCAGGACTGAGAGAAAGATGAGTCATGCCAAAATTTACTTCTTTAACAGCAGTACCCCTTTGCATTTCCACATCCTGACCTCTTTGATTTAAGTACATGGGAGTATAATTACCATCGAAATTACTGTTTCCATCCAGTCTTCTTCTTATAGTTGACAAAATCATGTCACTCCATTCTTTGTACACTTGGTTCTTCCATCTTAACAGATAGTGAACATATTTCAGTTCCTGTGTAGTTTTCATCAGCAGATCTTGAATAGATAGAATCTTCACACTACCATCTTTCATGAAGTACAGAAGCTTTTCTTTCTTTTCAAAACCATCATGACAATCTATAACTATATCAACAGCTAATAAATTGTTCAGGTTTTCAGAAGTTAAAGTACCTCCAATTTCTGTCAAGGAGTAAGGATCAACATATGACATATTCAGATATTCACCATCTCTGTGTCCAATACCTCCTCTTGAATTACTTGACAATTGCTTCAGATTTGAAAACATCTTTAACCAGAGTGTTTTTGATCTAGCCATATCAGACAAATCAACAACACTTGAAGCGCTTGTAATAATTCCACCAGACTGAAAATTGATAGGTGTATCACAACTTAATGTGCTAATATGTTTCCACTTCTTGTATTTCTCCTTTTCATGAGCGTAGCTTCTTTCAAGTAAAGATTCTTGTCTGCTTGAATTTCTCCATTGTCTTTCATTTGAAACTTTAAGCCTTTGTAGATAGAGATTGAAATCTTTATTTGTTCTTCTTGTAATATCTCTTCTTCTGGCTTCTTCTTCTTCATCTACTTCTTTGTTGTGACAATCAACAACAGTAGATAAGATTATCAAATCAACCTCTTGCAGAATTTCAGATTCGTCAGGATCTTGAATATTGTCAGGATTAGAATCTTCAATTTGATTTGTATTGCTGAGAGTTGATTTACTTGATTTTCTTTTCAATTCAGGTTCTTCTTCAACAAATTCCTTGTCTTCTTTCTCCATGATATCCTTGATAACAGGATCTATTAGATTTTGTGAAGCTTCAGGAATTTCTTCAATTCTTAACCCTCTAGACCTTGTCTGTCTAGGTACTGTTTGAGTTGAAGAACCTCTTCTATTTCTTCTAGCACCTCTCCTACCTCTGCTTCCTCTACCTCTAGCAGGAGCAGTATAGCTTTCCATTGTCTCTCTTTGTAGTCTCAAGAATTCTTCATGTGAGAGATCTGGATATTCTTCACTTGCTGTAGAGAGTGCTTTTCTGGAAAATAATTGTTGAACTCTTTTATCAGTGTGATAAAGAGTAACAATTCTACCGTCTTTTGTAGAAAACTTCTGGAATAAATTTGATGCATCTTCAGGATTATCAATAATTACATCTTCATCACCTTCAGGAATTGTAGCAAGAATGTGTCCATGACCAGGTGTCAGGATTTGATCTTCCGTCAGGATCTGAGATTGCACCAATGTTCTTACTGTCTTAACTCCAGAATCAGAAACATGAGTTGACCGCGTAGTTTGACTTTGAGAAGTTTGAATTGTAGACTTCAAAACCGCAGTATCAGAGGTTTCTCCTTGTATCGCTTTGTCACCACCATCATCTCCAGTATCATCATTATTATGTCTTAATACTAGATCAGGTGTACATTTTGTCTGAATAACCTTCTCCCCCTTTTTGACATCAGGATTTGACAATAATTGCAAAATTAAGGAAAGAGAGGCTTGAATTTCAGTTACCTTAGTATCCAGAGAATCAATTCTTTGTTTGATTGAGGTTTGTTCTGAAACAACAGATTTCACTTGGGATTCCACTACCCTCAGTTGGAAAGTAGTAGGCACCTTTGTAAAATTATTAAAGATATCAGTCCTCACTTTGTCAGTTGAACCCTTGATAGAATCAATCTCACTTTTCAGACTTTTGGATAACAGAGTTGTAGCCTTCAGATGATTCTTCAAGTCTTGATTCTCTATAGACTTCACTGCATTATAGGCATGTTCAATAGCAGAAGAAAAACTGATAGATTCATCAGATTGATGCCATGAATTGTTCCATTCATTCTGTCTAAATGCCTCTGCAGGATCAAAGGAAGGAGTAGAAAAATCTTGTCTCTGATCTTTCCCAGTGAAAGCATTGCTAGCCATATATGTACTTGATGAACCAAAATTAGTTCCAAGACTAATCTTGAGTGCTGTAGCAAGCTGTTCCTTCTCTTTTCTATTCTCATTATCATCATCACTATCATCATCAGAATTATCATCATCAGAACCATGAGATTTATCAGGATCAGGAATAGCAATACCTTTCAGTTTATCCTGTGATTCTGAGATAGGATGATCCATTGGTCTTGAACGAAGTGGCTGAATCAAAATAGGTTCATTATCAGGAGCACCACTAGCGTCAGGATGAACATCGTCAGGATTTGATATGCTTGCATCAGTATTTGCTACCAATGGTTCTTGTGGAGCTTGAGGTTCAGAAGCTGCTTCAACACTTTGAGCTAAAGGTTCTTGTGTGCTTCCCTCATTGACAATGTTCTCGACCAATCTTTCAACAGAAGCTGTAGCTTTGCCTGCATCTTCACTTTGAGAAGATGGTTCTTGTGTAGCTGGAATGTTGATGTCTTCATTCTCCCTTTGAGAAAATGGTTCTTGTGTGACCATTCCACTAGCTAAGCCTTCACCCAAACTTTGATTGAGTGGTTCTTGTGTGGCAGGATCAACAGTAGCTGCTGAATTACTCTGAAATTCAGGTTCTTGTGGGCTTGATCCTTTCAGCTTCTTCTGTCTCTGATAGACTAACTCTTCTGCATTCCTCTTTTTCTTTGATGTAGGTGTAAGACCAACCAAGGAAGCAGTTGTAGATACCTTCTCCCAAGAATGTCCTCGAATCTGAGATGGAGAGGCTGGAGAGTCTGATATAGAGACAACTTTTGTTGTTGCATCAGGAATACTAACATCAGGATTTGATGTCTGAATATCAGTATCCTTCATTTGCACTGTCAAAGGAATATGATACCTGCTCTTTGATAATTTCCTTGTCTTTTGTGGTTGTGATGAAGGTACCACAGCTTTAGTAGCAGTATCAGCAACTTCCTTGTTCACATTCATCACAGAGGATATAGGTAAGTCATCCTCTGAATCACTTTCATCAATCAACCTTAACTTCCTTTTCACAGGAACATTCTTAACAACCTTATCAGCTTTCTTCACCAGGACCCCTTGTACACCCCCTTGTATCTTCTTTTTAGTGAGTGGTGTAGAGGAAAAATCCTTTGAACCTGATTGCCTTCCAGACACATCAGTTCTAGCTGATTTCTTTGATTTTACAACTAAAGTCTTTTGAGAGACAGTAGAGGTGGTTGTTAACTGTTTAGACTGTTTAGGTTGCATGCTTGTGTCAGGAACAAGGTGGGTTGGGCCTTGTACCATAGCATTAGAAAGTAGTCCATAACAAGTAGGCATTTTCTGATGTAAGAAAAACCTAACCTCATCAGGAATAAAAGCATTTCCTATAAAACCATTTGCCTTATCACTGTTGACTAAGGACTTAATATTATTCTCAGTAATTCTACATATTGGTAGAACCAATTTTAAGAGATCCTGATGGAAGAGCATCAAAATTTGATGTCTTGTTCAGGAAACAGCGGCTGATTGTATCAAAGAAGAAATTCCATTCCTTCTTAAGCTTTGTCCTAAAGAGATTTCCATATCTCTTTACTTCTCCATTGTAGCCCAGTTTCTTGACAAACTCAAATAGAGCAGAGTCTGAAATCACCCTAGGAACTTTTTCACCCAGAATAGGCAAATGCAATGCCTCTTCAATAACAGCAGGGGTGACATGATGAGTTACCCCATTTGATTCGAACTGCATCAGAATGGTTCCTGTAGAACTTTGACCAAAAACAACTGTGTTCCAAACCTGCATTACAGACTTAAAAGAAACACTTGCAGGCTCTGTTAAAGCATACTTCAATGGGCTTGAAGTAAGAAAATCTTGAATTATATGGAACTCAGTAGGCAATTCTTGATGGTCTAGTATGGCTACAAAGTTATTAGTGGCAAAAGTAATATCACGAATTACTGTTTGTTTGTTCATGAAAGATGAAGACGCCATTGTAATGCTTTTGAAAACTCGAGAATTAAGATTTGAAGCAATTAGGGTATGAAAGCACAGAGAGAGATAAAAACGAAAAACTGATGATGAGAGAGTAATGAAAGATGTAAAACAATGAAAAGTATTTCGTTAAAACAAAATATTACTCTCAATGACAGGTGGCAAAATATGATTTGTGTATAACTAATTAGTGGACAGATTACGTGTGTCATTAAATAAAACTGCACCGCTTTTTATGTGTATGTATAGATATATCTATAATAGAGCAACACACGCGCGTATACAGTTGTCCTACTAAAACTCAATCGTCCATTAGCAGATACGGACGAAAAATTAGGCACAAATTAAGTAATGAAATACTGACCTGTACATCAGGATTGACCAGTTGACTTCCTGTCAGGATTGAGTCCTATCAGGATTTGATCAAAGATACATACCTTTCTGAATAACCATCAGGATTTGACAGTTATCAGGATTTCCTCTCTGTAGCTTTTCCTCAGAAATTCTCAAAATTCATCATTCCAAGTTCATTCACCAACTTATTGAAAGTAGCTTCAGGTAGTGGCTTGGTGAATATATCAGCTAGTTGTTGATCAGTAGGAACAAAGTGAAGTTCAATTGTTCCTTCCAGAACCTGTTCTCTTATAAAGTGATATCTGATACTGATGTGTTTAGTAAGAGAATGCTGAACTGGATTTCCTGTCATTGCAATAGCACTTTGGTTATCACAATAAATAGGGATTTTTGAGTATGACAGGCCATAATCTAACAACTGATTTCTCATCCACATTATCTGAGCACAACAACTTCCTGCAGCAATGTACTCAGCTTCTGCAGTTGAAGTGGAAATAGATTTCTGCTTTTTACTGAACCATGAAACTAGTCTTCCACCCAAAAACTGACAACTTCCTGAAGTACTTTTCCTGTCTATTTTGCATCCTGCAAAATCAGCATCTGAATAACCACACAACCCAAAATCTGATTCCCTTGCATACCAAAGGCCAAGTGAAGAAGTGCCTTTGAGATATCTGAAAATTCTTTTGACTGCAATCAGATGTGGTTCTCTAGGTTTTGCTTGAAATCTTGCACATAGACAGGTTGCAAACATGATATCTGGTCTACTGGCAGTGAGATACAATAAAGAGCCAATCATTCCTCTGTAGTGAGTTACATCTACCTCTTCACCTTGATCAGGATCAAGTTTGGTAGCTGTAGCTATGGGAGTTGAAGCAGGAGTACTGTCTTGCATGTTAAACCTTGTCAGTAAATTCCTTGTGTATTTAGACTGATTAATAAAAATCCCTTCATCAGTCTGTTTAACTTGAAGACCCAGAAAGTAACTCATTTCTCCCATCATGCTCATTTGATATCTTGACTGCATAAGCTTGGAAAACTTTTCACACAGCTTATTGTTTGTTGACCCAAAAATGATATCATCAACATAAATCTGAACTAACAGCAACTCCTTACCATGATTCAAATAAAATAGAGTTTTATCAATTGCACCTCTTTTGAATCCACTTTCCAGTAAGAATTGAGCTAAGGTTTCATACCATGCTCTTGGAGCTTGCTTTAGTCCATAAAGTTCCTTATCCAGTCTGTAGACATGATCTGGATATTTAGGATCAATGAAACCAGGAGGTTGTTCAACATAAACTTCTTCCTCCAGTTCACCATTTAAGAAAGCACTTTTAACATCCATCTGGAAAACCTTGAATTTCTTATGTGCTGCATAAGCAAGAAATATCCTGATGGCTTCTAGTCTTGCAACAGGAGCAAAAGTTTCATCATAGTCAATTCCCTCTTGTTGGGAATACCCCTTTGCAACTAGTCTAGCTTTGTTTCTGATAATGACTCCATCAGAATCAGTCTTGTTCTTGAAAATCCACTTTGTACCAACAATTGATCTATTCTTTGGTCTTGGTACCAGTTTCCAGACTTCATTCCTTTCAAATTCATTCAGTTCTTCTTGCATTGCAGTAACCCAATCAGCATCTTTAAGTGCATCTTCAACTTTCTTAGGCTCCTCCTTGGATAGAAAGTTATTATATAAACATTCATTCTGAGTTGCACTTCTTGTTTGAACACCTGCATCAGGATCTCCAATTATCAAATCAGGAGTATGATCTTTTGTCCATTTCCTTGCTGGTGTCAAATTGTTTCTTGAAGTAGATGCTCCCCCTGGATTGGTGTTATCTTGATTGAAAGAATTTGATTGATTTGAAGCTCTCCCTGAATTATTGTTATGCCCTCCTGATGTGTTATCAGGATCTTCACTTGAATCAGTATCTGAAGAATTCTGTTCTGATGATTGAGTTGACTCTGAACTTGTAGTTGAATGCCGTTGCTCCCCCTCAACATTAGCACTACTAGTTGTATTACTGTTGTTTGCATCATCAGTATTAGCACCATCAGTACCTGGTGAGTCATCAGGATTTGGTGACCCGTCAGTACTGGATGAATGGACAGCTTCTGATTCACTTTCTTCAGGTACCTTGGAAGCTTCATTTTCAAATAACAATCTATCATGCGAGTCTTCAATGATTCCAGTTATCTTCTTATCATCAAAAGATACATGTATTGACTCCATGACAGTTCTTGTTCTCAAATTAAAAACTCTGAAGGCTCTTGATGTAGGATAACCTATGAATATTCCTTCATCAGCCTTTGTTTCAAATTTCCCTAGCTGTTCAGGATGAGTTCTGAGAACAAAACATTTACAGCCAAACACATGCAGATGCTTCAGACTTGGCTTCTTCTCTTTGAGAGACTGATAAGGAGTGACACCATGCCTGTTTATCAATGTAAGATTTTGTGTATAGCATGCTGTGTTGACTGCTTCTGCCCAGAAATATGTAGGTAATTTAGCTTCTTCCAACATAGTTCTGCCAGCTTCAATAAGAGTTCTATTCTTCCTTTCTACTACTCCATTTTGCTGAGGTGTGCCAGGAGCAGAGAATTGTTGAATGATTCCTTTGTATTTGCAGAACTCTTCCATCTTTGAATTCTTAAATTCAGTACCATTATCACTTCTCAGAATCTTGACTTTGTACTTTGTGGTTGTCTCAATCATCCTCACATGATCCAACAGAACTTCAGGAGTTTCATCTTTTCTATGCAGAAAATACACCCAGGTGAATCTAGAATATTCATCAACAATTACAAGAGTGTACCTTTTCTTACTGATGGACATGATGTTGACTGGACCAAACAGATCAAGATGTAGCATGTGATATGGTTCTTCAATAGAGGATTCTGATTTACTCTGGAATGATGTCCTTCTTTGTTTTGCTTTTTGGCATGCATCACAGAGTCCATCAGGTGTATATAAGACATTAGGTAATCCTCTTACTAACTCTTTCTTAACCAACTCATTGATGTTGCTGAAGTTGAGATGAGAAAGCTTCTTGTGCCAATTCCAACTTTCATCTACTGAAGCTTTACTGATGAAACATGTAGGGGAGCCATCAGTATCTGAGAGAATGTTGGCTTCATATATGTTACCATGCCTGTAGACAGTTAGTGCTATCTTCCCTGTTGCTTTACTGACTACTTCACAATGTGTGGAATAGAAATTGACATGATAACCTCTGTCAGTGATTTGACTAATACTCAACAAGTTGTGTTTTAGTCCCTTCACTAGAGCTACTTTTTCAATGATGACATTTCCAATGATTATATTGCCATATCCCAAGGTTTGTCCAATGTTGCCATCTCCATAAGACACAGTTGGGCTAGCTTTTTCCTCATATTCTGATAACAGGGCTTTGTTTCCAGTCATGTGCACAGAACATCCACTATCCATGACTAACACATTTTTCTTTTTACCCTGCATCAGAATAGTAAAACACTAGTCAGAATGTTTAGGAACCCACACTTGTTGGATTCCTTGTTCATGCATTTTATTAAATTTAACAGCAGAAGACTTTTTGACTTTAGCAGTCCTGACAGGATTTACTCCATCAGGATTTGCTTTGTCAGTATCAGTATTAACAAAAGCATGCTTCACTATGACATTTTCAGTTTTATCAGACTTTGTACTACTTTCAAACTTAGGCAATGGATCATAAAAGTTATAGTACAAATCATGATACTCTTTACATGTATAAATAGAATGCCATAGACTACCACAATGAAAACAGGAATTCTGTGGTTTGTAAAATACTGATCTATTCCTAACATCAGACTTAGGAATTTCAGCAATTTTCTTCTTACTCTTTTTACAATCAATAGCAAGATGATTAGAGTTATCACAGTTAAAACAACACTTTCTAGGTGCATTTGGGATATATTTATAACCATTCTCTTTATTGATCCCAACTTTACCATTCCTGTTTCTCTTAACAGTAGCTTCCTCTTTCTTATCTGTAACCTCATAGATTTTATCTTTAAGCTGTTTCTGAGACAATAGACCTAGATTCTTAGTGACTTTGTTCATGACAGGTTTAGACTTTATAATTTTAATTCCTTGAGTAGAAGAAGATCCCTTTTCAAAAGTAGAATTGGAATCCTTACCAAAAACAAAATTAACAGGAGTAATCTTAGATTTGGTTGAGTCTATAACATGTCTATAGGTCTTTGGACTGACTGTCTCATCAATGACAATTTTCTCTGCTAATTTCTTATCTTCATCTGACTTATATCCTAGACACTCTTTCCAATTCTTAGAGGTATTAATCTCATGAAATTTCCTACCAGAGTCTGTCCAGGTTCTGATTTTCTCATTAGCATATTCAAGTTCTTTTTCAAGGGAAGTACATTTAGATGTCATCTCTAAGTGCATGTGTTTAGCATTATCACATTCTTTTTGTACTTCTTGCATACGAGAAAATTCAGCTTCTAATATCTCATTCCTTTTTCTAAGGTCAGACATCTCAGATAAGATTCTAGTATTCTCAGCAGTTTGACTTCTAAAGCTAATATGTAATGACTTTAGAAAACGTCTTAACTCAGAAGCATTATCAGTATCAAAATCAAAGATAGTATTTAGTACCTTATCATCAGGAGCAGCAGTTACATCAGCATTGGCCATTAACGCATAGTTGACTACCTCAGTATCAGATTCTGAGGAAGAGTCCATCCAATCCTTGCTTGATGTGATGAGTGCCTTTGTCTTGTTGCATTCAGAAGCAAAGTGACCCATACCATTACACTTGTAGCATCTAACCTTTGACTTGTCAAATTTGCTACCCTTGCTGTCCTTTTTGATATACTTGTCTTTGTCTGCTTTGAAGGTCTTTTTCTGAAAGTTGCCTTGTCTTCTATTCTTCCTGAACTTCATCCTTCTGAAGTTTCTGACAATCATAGCAACCATCTCTTCCATGTCTGAATCAGAAGATTCATCACCAGTATTGGCATCAGGATTGCCATCAGTATCTGATGAAGAGTCGTCAGGATCTGACTCAGCTACTCTTGCTTTCCTTCTAGAGACCTCCATAGCTTTCCCTTTTGATTTTGCTTCTACATTCAAAGCAATTGACTTTGCCTTGCTGCTTTTCTTGTTCTTTCTCTGTTGAACTTCAAGATCATGAGTTCTTAGCATCCCATAGATCTCATCAAGAGACACAATGTTCAGATCATACTGGTGTCTAATGATTGAGGTCTGAGTATCCCATTCTTCAGGTAAAGCTCTAAGAAATTTGGTGTTTGAATCTTCGGTTTCATATACTTTGTCAACTAAGGATAAGCTGTTCAATAGTGTCAGGAATCTATCATATAGATCAGTCAGGCTCTCTTCAGGTCTTGCATCGAATTGTTCATATTCTTGAATCAATAGAGCCCTTCTGTTTTTCTTGACTGATGCAGATCCCTGGCACTGAGTTTCCAAAGTATCCCAGATTTCTTTTGAAGACTTGCATGCAATCACTCTGTTTGACATAACAGCATCAAGGCTATTATGCAAGATATTCTTTATCTTTGGTTCCCTGAGTACATGAGCTTTTTCTTCTGGAGTCCATTCAGCTTTAGCTTTGACCACATAATGTTCTGGTACTGTATCTGTTCGTTCTACGAACTTTGTTGGTATATATGGTCCATCACGAATCCTGTCCAAGTAGTCAGGATCCATAGCCTCCAGGTACATCAGCATCTTTACCCTCCATGTAGGATATTCTGATATCTTTAAGATGGGAATCTTCATGCTTTCATACTTGGTTGTCGACATCTTTAGATCGTATCTGATTCAGAATTTAAATCAGTTTGCTCTGATACCAATTGTTGCCCAGTAAATAACAATTGTAGAAGGGGGTTGAATACAATTGTTTAAGATTCTCGACTTTATGTAACACAAATATGAAAGATCAATAACAATAACAATAACAGCTTTATTAACTTTGATATAAAACTGTTACAAACTCTCTTAAGAAATTCTGATGTTCTTAAGAGCTGCTAGCTTACAAAAACTCTCTCAAGAAATTCTGTTCTAAAGAGCTTCTCTTCGATTATGTTCTCTCTCTAATGAATACATAAATCGAAACCAAAACTGTGTTTATATAGTGCACACAGCTTCTCTATCAATAACAAGATAAGTCCTAATCATAATAAAGATAGAAACATATCTTTAATCGATAGCTGCATTCTACAAACCAGGAACAAATAGAATAAACTTCCATGTTTATCTAGACTCCAAATATAACTCGAAGTAGGAATCCTGATCAGCTTCAAGTCCTGATGATCAATCCTGATCATAGTCTGAGTAGGAATCCTGATGAACAATAAGATACTAACGCTTGATCAAATACTGATGACCATGCAATACTGATGACGTCAGTAATCCTGATCAGTTGAGTCTAGCTTCTGACGATCATTGAATTCTGATCTAACAGCATCAGAGCCTTTTGATTGATATACAAATCAAAGATCCAATTGTTTTGAGATTTTTCTTAAACTCTGAATTTTTTATTATTCCTAAAAATCTCAAAAGATGTCTACTACACAGAAAGTGGGTACAGTCAAAATCCCCATGTTCAGCAAGGAGCATTATCCAATGTGGAAGAAGAAAATGCTCCTATTTCTTAAGGTTGAAAATCCTAAATACATTGATGTGCTGAAGAACGGTCCCAAAGTCCCTATGACTATTGAGGGAGAACTCACAGAGAATGATGTTGTGACTAGGGCTGCTAGGATGTACCCTAAGGATCCCAAGGATTACACTCCTGGTGAAAAAGAGGATGTTACCTTGGATTCATGTCTTCAGTTGATTCTTGTTGATTGTCTTGATCCTATCATGCATAATCATGTCCTAAACTGTGATACTGCCAAACACATTTGGGAAACCATAGAGATAATCAATGAGGGGACAGAGGAAGTTAGAGAGAATAAGCTGGAAATTCTCACCTCTCAATATGAGCATTTCAGATCAAACCCTGGTGAAGGTATCTCTGAGGTTTTTGAGAGATACAACAAATTAATCAATGATCTGAATCTCAATGGGAAGCACTACACTATCAAGGAAATTAACAAGAAGTTCCTACTTACACTTCCACGTCATTTGGAGCACAGAATATCTGCCATTAGAGAAGCAAGAGATCTGGGAGAGATTGCTTTGGAAAGACTGTATGGTGTTCTGAAGACCTATGAGCTGGAACAGATTCAACAGGATGAGTTATATGGAACTGGGAGGATAGTTAGTACTTCTACTTCATTGGCTGCTGAAGTCCCACAGAAACTGGAAGTGAAGGCTGTTCAACCTTCCAGTTCTAACATGAATGTTATTGATGCTGAATATGGCTTAACATCCATAGATCAATCTGGTGGTGACTTCTATTCTTTAGAGGAACTTGATCAGCTGGAGGATGGTGATTTGGCAATGATAGTGAGGAAATTTGACAAGTTCAGATTCAGGAGAAATTCCAATCTTAAGTTTAAGCCTAGGTTTCAGAGAGG
The DNA here is from genome assembly GCA_030848705.1 of Heracleum sosnowskyi. NCBI lineage: Eukaryota > Viridiplantae > Streptophyta > Magnoliopsida > Apiales > Apiaceae > Heracleum > Heracleum sosnowskyi. The sequence continues at coordinate 53,311,582 of CM061238.1, read as the reverse complement.
TGGTTCCTCATCTACAAATAGCACAAGGGGTGGCTATAAAACTGGAACTGTGGAAAGAAGCACAATCAGGTGCTACAATTGTAATGAGTTGGGTCACTTTGCTACTGAATGTAAAAAGCCAAAGCAAGTGACAAGGAACTCATTTGATTCTAGCAAGAAGAATAAGATTGGGAAAGCTTATGTTGCTGAAGGAAAGAGTTGGGATGACACTGACAATGATGAAGAAGCAGGTGAGATTGAGAACCTTGCTTTAGTGGCTAAAGAGGCAAGCACTTCATCTACATACATGTCAGAGGTAAAGTTCACTGACACTGAAATGATTCGTCATCTTAGTGGTACTATTTCTTGTGCACACACTGAAAATGATAGAATAATTCTGTTGGGATTTATGGGTGATAGCATAGGAACAACTTAACTTTGTATATACTTAATTTTTAATTAAGTAGAACATACTGTCACAGCCAAAGTATGTTCTTGTAATCAGTATGCAATGTTATTTTAATTGTGTAATTTGGAAGAAGTTCACTTTCTGTGTTCAAGCCTCAAAGAACGCATATTAGATGACAGCATGAATAAAGGTTACTGTCATAAGCATTGACAGTAAGATTACAAGAAGACAGAATGTTGCAAGTCAAGACAGCATATTCACTCTGACAGCAACATTGGCGGAAGACTACGCGACAACAACTTTAGCCCTCGACAGCAAGTTTGGAAACCTCGACAGCACACTATGCGGGGAACTCCTACTGTCACCAAAAGCACATTCCTGTGACAGCAAGCTCTGCGGCAAAAGTAATTGTCTCGAGAAAGATCCTTGTTCTAGGTATCTTTCTCAGTCAAACCCCGTGACAGTTTCAATGTTCAAGAAACAGGCGTGTTGCAGTATCCCTAAGCTGCACCAAGTCTGCAAGACTACGATAGAAGCTTCAAGCACTGCAAACAAAAGCGAATCAATTCAAGAGCAAGGTCAAGTCTCTATTTGCTGAATTGTTTTAGCTAGAGATAGAATGAATCTAGGTTGCTTTCTTTGTAATGTATATCTGACATTGTTAGCAATTTAGGAAAGTCACATGGGTAGACACTTTGTAAGAAGCTGCCACTTGATAATGACAGCAGCTTCACAGAACCGTGTTGATAGTGATAGGATTAGTTTTATACTTAGACTATCAATTCATTCTAGAGAAGTAACGAAGACAAGCAAGTGTCTTGGAGAAGAACGAAGCTCAAGAATTCTCTCTTGAGGTTGTAGCAACACTTTGCAAAATAAATAAAACATTTATTTTGTGAATCCTGTCTTCTCTATTATACTGTTTGTGAATGCATACATATTATTGATAACATTAAATCTTAGTTTTAGTTGTTGAAACTGAGATTGAATTTTATCAGTATTGCATTCATCCCCCCCCTTCTGCAATACACAAGGACCAACAACTGGTATCAGAGCGATCAGATTAACATACATATCTGAGATCCCGACGACAATGCAGAAATCAAACAGTATCAAGATCCCAGCTTTTGATAAAGAGAACTACAGCATTTGGAAAAGAAAAATTTTGTTGTTTATCAAAGCTGCGAATCCACTATACCCAGGTATACTCGAGAATGGTCCTTTCATACCAAGGAAGGAAATTGAAGCCACAACAGTAAATGGTGAAATCATTCCTGCACATTGGGTTCCCAAAGATCCCTCAGAATTTTTGGAAACTGAGAAGGAGAAAATGGTGCTAGATGATCACTTGCAACTCATCTTGCTCGATTCTCTCACGTTGGATAAAGCCATGTGTGGAAGTGTGATAAACTGCACATCAGCCAAGGAGATGTGGATCAGGTTAGCCTTACTCTGTGAAGGAAGTGAAGAAGTTAAAGGCAACCAAAGGCAAATACTTATATCTCAATATGAGGCATTCATGGCCAAGCCTGGTGAAGACTTAACCTCCATGTTTGAAAGGTTCAGTAAGCTCTTAACTGAACTGCAGATACATGGCAAGTACTATGACAGAAAAGAATTGAATGTCAAGTTCTTGCTTACACTGCCTGATCATCTTGAACACAAGACAACAGCCATACGAGAAGGAAGAGATCTCAACAATATAACCTTTGAGACACTTTATGGCATTCTGAAATCTTATGAACTTGAACTCTTTCAAAAGAGAGTCATACAAAGTGGAACAAGGAACAAGATGGCTAACATGTCAAGTGCCCTAGTAGCACAAGTGCCAAGAATCACACAACCTAGTGAAGCACTACAAATCACTCAACCAACCCCTGTACAATCCTTGAAGATAGAAGAGGTTGTTGAAGATGATGAGAAAGTAGTACTACAGCTTAAGGATGTGGAAGATGAAGACTTCTACACTATGGAGGAACTGGAAAGCATGGACAATCCTACTATGGCTTACATGGCCAAAAAGTTCAAGAACTTTAGGTTCAAGAAGGATAGGTCATTCAGGCCCCAAGGCCAAGCATCCAAGTTCACCAAGGGAAGCTCATCAAAGGCTGCTGTGGGAAGCTCATTTAAAGGAGGATACAAGACTGGATTTGTGGATAGATCTAAATTCAAGTGTTACAACTGTGGTGAACCTGGTCATTTTGCTACTGAGTGCAAAAGACCCAAACAGGTTCAGAGATTTGAGAAAGGAACTGGTGGATACTCTAAGAAGAATCAAGGTAGAGCCTATGTGGCTGAAGGAAAGTGTTGGGATGAGTCTGATGATGAAGATGAAAAAGAATATGTCAACCTAGCTCTCATGGCTAGCACTGATGAAGTAACATCAACATCTTCAAGTCAGGTACCTTCACTTGTCTTACTTGATATGTCCATTGATGAGTATAAGAAAACCATTAAAGACTTAAGTGCTGAAATGTTCAATGTCCATACTAGCTTATCTGCTGCCAATGAGGAGATCACTAGGCTGAGTAAGCTAAATGAAACACTAAAGTCTGAAAATGAATCTCTTGTTCTCAAAACCAGTTCACTAGACTCTTTAGCTCAGGAGAATGCTAAACTTAAAAATGAATTGAAATGTGCTAAAGAGGTTGAGGAATTCCTGAGAAATGAGATTGCTGAAAATGAATTTAAAATCAAGGCTTATAAAAACTCATCTAAGATAGTTCAGGATTACAATGATAAGCATACAGAAAATCAGTCAGTTGGTATAGGTTTTTCATATGGTAGAAGACCTGGAAAGGAAACTGTGATTCAAGATTGTTCTGGAAATGCTGCTGTCAAACCCACCATTCTCAAGAAAGTTAAAACTCCCATTTTCAAAGCTGCATAAACTGAGTTTGATGAAGAAGCCATCCTCATCAAACAAGAAATTCTTGATGAGGATGAAGGTGTTGACAACACATTCAAGGATGGAAAGGATACTGTCACAATCCCCAAGACAGTAAACTTACCAAGAAATCAGACAGCAAGTTCAAAAGATACTGTCACAGTTGGCAAGACAGAATCTTCCAAAGATACTGTCAAGAATGGTTCCAAGACAGTAACTTTAAAACCTTCTGTCAAGACAGTAGGAATAAAAGATACTGTCAAGGAAAGTTCGACAGCAACTTCTGAACATACTGTCAATCCAGTAACTCCCAAGTCTAAGAATAGGAATGGAAAGGTAGGAGTCAACAAAGGAAATGGATACACTAATGTTGGAGGTGCTTCTAGGAAACTATGCAATAACTGTGGATCTACTTATCACTTAACACATGTTTGTAAGAAACCAATTGAGGATAAGGTCAATGCAACTGAACTCAATGGTAACTTACACAGAACCCCCCTTATGCATAGAACTATGAGTGTCTGTAATAACATTGAATGTATGCCATGCAAAATTACTGCCATGAGTACATGCTTTAACTTACCTATTCTCACTACTGAAAAATGTTCATACATAAACACTTTTGAGACTTCTGAGCCTGCTGGCAACATCAAAAAGGCTCCATCCACTAAGAAAAGGACCAAGTCCAATTCTAAACCTAGGTGGGTGAAAAGAGAAGTCAAACAGGAGATTACTGATAATGCTTGTGACTTTATGACTGAAAGAAACTCAGGAGACACTAAAACTGCAGGACCCAACAAGGATTGGGTACCATATGCATCTTAGACACATTCTGTTTTGCAGGGCAAGAAAAAAGATCAAGTCATGTGGATCATTGACAGTGGTTGCTCAAGGCACATGACAGGTGATAAAGCCCTGCTATCACGTTATGTTGAGAAAGCTGGCCCAATCATAACCTTTGGAGACAACAGCAAGGGTTACACAATGGGATATGGTTGTCTAGAAATTGGAAATGTTGTCATTGAAGATATTGCTCTTGTGGATGGATTGAAGCACAATCTACTCAGTGTCAGCCAATTCAGTGACAGAGGATTCAAGGTTGATTTTGATATGATGCTGTGTAACATCTATCACAAGAAGAATAGTAGCCTCTCTCTAAAAGGGGTTAGAAAATGAAGCTTGTTTGTTGCTGACTTCAATTCAACAAAGAAGGATAAGGTTTACTGCTTTTACAGTAAAGCTACTGTTGGTGACAGTATGCTTTGGCACATGAAGCTCTCACATCTCAACTTCAAGACAATGAATATTCTGATGAAGAAAGAGTTAGTGAGAGGTTTGCCCCAACAGGAATTCTGTCAAGAAGGACTGTGTGAAGACTGTCAAATGGGCAAACTGAGAAGAGCTGTGCACAAGTCCAAGCAAATGAACACCAACATTGAAGCACTCAAGTTGATACACATGGATCTCTTTGGACCAGTCAATGTACCATCAATGGCCAAGAAGAGATATGCCTTAGTAATGGTGGATGATTACTCAAGGTACACTTGGGTGAAGTTTCTTGAATCCAAAGATGAAACTGCTCAAGTGATTATTGATCAAGTCAGAGTTCTTGATAGAACTCCAAACTCAAAAGTTCAAATCTTGAGGAGTGACAATGGTACAGAATTCAGAAATGCCACTCTTGGAAATTTCTGTAAAGATGAAGGAATTGTACAACAATTCTCTACTGCAAGAACTCCACAGCAGAATGGAGTTGTAGAGAGAAAGAACAGGACTCTCATTGAAGCAGCTAGAACTATGTTGCATGATGCCAAACTGCCAACATATTTCTGGGCTGAAGCTATCAACACAGCCTGCTATACTCAGAACAGAACCATGATCAACAAGACTCATGCAAGTACACCTTACTGTCTGTTAACTAGAAAGAAACCTACTGTCAAATATTTTCATGTGTTTGGGAGCAAATGCTTTATGATGAAGGATAACCATGAGAAGAAAGGAAAATTTGACACCAAGGCTTTTGAAGGACTATTCATGGGTTACAGCACAGAAAGGACTGCCTACAGAGTTTATGTTATGGAACACAGGATTATTGAAGAAAGTGTTAATGTCACATTTGATGAAACCAAGTTTCCAGGACTGCATGAAGAAGGAAAGATGCAGACATTCAGATTTGAGAATCAAGGATACTTAGAAGCTGAGGAAATTGTGGATGAAGAACCTAGCTTCACTCAAATTGTTGAAGTTGATAAAGATACTGTCAATACCACTACTATCAACCAAACTCCAGCTCAGTCACAAACCATAACCTCTAATATTCATAACAGTGGTGACTCTGGAGACAATGAAGAACATGGTGAAGACAATGGGATTGGTGATCATTCAACTCAACAAACTGAAGCAAATGTTCCTGTACAGTCAAGTAGCTTGCCCAGAATTACCAAATGGAACAAGGATCACTCAAGTGACCTCATCATTGGTGACCCTAATTCTGGAGTGAGGACAAGGAACAAAGTCTCTGCTGACAGCATGTTTTCATGCTTCCTGTCTCAAATGGAACCCAAGACAACTGATGAAGCATTGTTGGATTCTGACTGGGTGATAGCCATGCAAGAAGAGCTAAATCAGTTTGAAAGGAACAATGTATGGAAGCTAGTTCCAAGACCTAAGGGAAAGTCAGTCATTGAGACCAAGTGGGTTTTCAGAAACAAGCTTGATGAAAATGGATCAGTGACAAGAAACAAAGCAAGGCTAGTAGCTAAGGGTTACTGTCAACAGGAAGGAATAGATTATGATGAGACATTTGCACCTGTTGCAAGACTTGAAGCTATAAGAATCTTTCTAGCCTATGTTGCACACTGCAACTTCAAAGTATTTCAGATGGATGTCAAAAGTGCCTTCCTAAATGGAGAATTGGAAGAAGAAGTGTATGTTGAACAGCCACCAGGGTTTGAGGATGCTGAAGTGTATGATTTTGTATACAAACTTTTCAAAGCTTTGTATGGACTAAAACAAGCACCCAGGGCTTGGTATGACACACTCTCCACTTTTCTCTTGGACAATCAGTTTACTAGAGGAGTTGTGGACAAGACACTTTTCTACAAACACCATGGCAAGGACATCATTCTGGTACAAATCTATGTGGATGATATCATTTTTGGTTCAACAAATGAGAGGCTGTGTGAGAAGTTTTCCTCTCTCATGAGTAACAAATATGAGATGAGTATGATGGGAGAATTGTCATTCTTTCTGGGATTACAAATTCTTCAACAATCTGATGGAATCTTCATTTGTCAAGCTAAATACATCAAGGAACTTCTCAGAAAGTTCAACTTGGAAGATTCATCACCTGCAAAGACACCAATGTCCACCTCAACCAGTCTGTATCTTGATCCTAAAGGGAAGAAAATTGACTCAAGCACCAATAGAGGCATGGTAGGATCTCTCCTATACCTAACTGCTAGCAGACCTGACATCATGTTTTCTACATGTCTCTGTGCAAGGTTTCAGAGTGATCCAAAGGAGTCTCACTTAGTAGCCATCAAGAGAATCTTTAGATACCTAAAAGGCACTCCTAACCTAGGTCTTTGGTATCCCAAGAACACTGGATTTGATCTAATTGGCTACTCAGACTTAGACTATGCTGGATGCAAGATTGACAAAAAGAGTACTACTGGTAGCTGTCAATTTCTTGGTGGAAGATTGGTCTCATGGTTTATCAAGAAGCAGCATTCAGTTTCTACCTCAACTGCAGAAGCTGAGTATATTGCTGAAGGTAGTTGCTGTGCACAAATTCTATGGATGAAGAATCAACTTCTGGATTATGGTCTAGTGTTAAGTGAAATTCCAATCTACTGTGACAACACTAGTGTCATAGCCATTTCAGACAATCCAGTTCAACACTCTAGGACAAAGCACATTGATATAAGACATCACTTTATCAGAGAGCATGTTGAACAAGGAACTGTGAAGCTGATCTATGTCCCAACTGACAAGCAACTTGCTGACATCTTCACTAAGCCATTGGATGAAGCAACCTTCAACAGGTTGGTAAGTGAATTGGGAATGCTGAATCTGGTATGTTGATTTACTCAGTTTACTATAATTCAAAATTCTCTAATGAAGCTCATGACAGCAACTTCAAACCTGTTGTCAAGAGAAGTTACTGTCTACTTGGTCTATGTCTGTTATGTGACAGCATGTGTTGATTTGACTTTTCATGTCAGTATTTTGTGCCAGTCTCATACTTTTAGACCGTGTATGACATTAATGTGGTTACTTGTTAAGTTTGAGAGATAAAAATCTGTTCCATTGGACTTTCACACCGTTTTGCATTAATCTGTAGGATTAAAGGAGGACACGACCATTAATTACTTTTGTGGTAGTTGTATGGGTACTCTAACTGTTGACCATTAGACTTTAATCCTTAGACGGTTTTGCCTATAAATTAACCTTAGGTTTCACCAGTCTGCTCTCAGTTTTAAAGTAAATAATGGAAAACAAAGTAGGAATTGAAGTAGGGCTAAAACGGTGCGATAGTGAACCCGACAGTGAAGAGATCGACGAACTCTTCGAGATGCTGTTGGACGGAATGGATGAGATCGAAGAGGAAAAGAAACAGGAAGAGGAGGCCAAGGCTCAGGAAGAAGAGAAGGAGCTTCAGGCACTTCTTAAAAAAGAAGGTCGCTCTGAAGAAGAGATTAAAGGAAGTGCTTTTAGGACTAGTTGATAAGATCATAGAATAATGTACTCCATGTTCTATTTTTTGATTTTATCAATAATAATAATAAAAGTTCTTCTTCTTGTGTTTATGATTTGTCTGTGTTAATTGCTTAATATCTGTGTTCAAAAGATTACATTGCTAAATCCATAATGTGTCAATATTAAGTTAAGTATATGAATAAATCATTCTAATAAGTTCATGACAGAACCAATTCCCAATCGAAGTTACTGTCGTTAAGAAGAATACTGTCGTGTGTTTCTTGACAGCAACCTTCTTGACAGCAGGGAAAGACTTTCTGTCAAGACTTGTAAAGGATACTGTCATTCATATGCTTAACGGTGACAACAAGTTTTTGCGCAATAGTTGCTGTCGCGCAAAACCTACTGTCACCACCTCTTATTACTGACAGATTGTTTCTAGCGCACAGGTTACTGTCAACAATAGTGGACCGTTGAAATTGGATATTCATCCCACGTTGGTCAGTGAATAACGGGCAGTAACTGACGTGTTATAAGAGTGGGTTAAGACACGTTCTTTAATTCCACTTTTTGTGCACAACGTTTGCGATACCTCTATTTATTCCCCAGTTACTCAGACATATCACTCTCATCGAACTCAAGGCAATATATTTTTCTTCAAGCAAAAAGCCACTTTCTTACTTTCTTCTTTTCTTGAAATCTCCATGGCATCCAAACAGACTCTCTCTCAAACAAACTTTGCTGGCATCTTTTACCCAAATGATGCTGGTGAAGGCTTCAAAGGACTCGTGTTTTTCTTGAACAAGTCCTATCTCGGTTATGCCATCACCTCAACCCCCATTCTAGACTTAGACCGAATTGAGGCGTTTTGGCAAACTGCTGTTGCTCAAACTGAGGGTGAGAACCCGGGTATTCAATTCACAATCTCTGGGCAACAATACACTCTTACAACTGAGGTCATCAACACTGCTCTTGGAATTACCCTGGAAGCAAGACAACAATTTACTGAACTTGCAAATGATGACACTCTCAAGAAGCTCTTCTTGAAGATTGGGTATGCAGGCCCTATTCTCGAAGAGGGGACTACCAAGTGGTATCCAACTGGTGAAATGGATAGGAAGCATCTGAGAAAGGAGTGGAGCATGATATTTGATGTGATGGTCAAGGTGTTCTCTACCAAGTCCACATGCTGGAATGGAATACCCTCCTACATCAAGAAACTGACACATTCTCTTGTTCATGGATACAAGGTGAATGTTGGAGCTCTCCTCATGGCACACCTACAAGCTGCCATAGGTAAGAAGGTATCAATCTACCCTCGCTTTCTTATGATGTGCATTAATTCATTCTGTGATTTTAATGATGGCGCCCCTCGTTTAGAGGCTTGCTCAGTTTTGAAAAAGAACACACACACACTGTTATCTTCACAAAATCTCAATGCACATATTCCACTTTGTTTCACTCAGCACATGGTTGATCAAGTGTCCAACCCTGATTTACCATTACCATCTGATTATGATTCTTTCACTCTTGAGAATGAAACTGAATTAGACCCAAATTCAGTTAACCCACATTCAACACCATACACTCAGCCTAGGCCCTCTAGACGCTCCAAAGCCCAAAAAGAAGCCTTGCAAGAATCCAGAAAAAGGTCCTTAGAAGCTGATGTTGGTGGTAGCTCTGTTGGTCAAGAGGGAGACACTGCACCTAGTGCAGCAAATAAGGAAGGTAGTCAAACAGAACCCACAGTGGTTCCCCCTGAGCCCAAGAAGAAGAGAGCTAGGAGGACCAAAACCAGTGTTACCCAAGCTGCAGTTTCTCAACAAACTGTAGTTACTGAAAGGGACTCAAACACCTCCCTAGATGTGCCTTCTCAACAAGGTGCATCTATTGAAATTGGCCTGTCTCCCAAGGCACCCTGTACAGAGTCTGCACAAACTCATGGTTCACAACCTGAGATACCCCCACTTGTAGAAACACACAGTGAGTTAGGGCACAGTGAGGATTTCTCTACTCCAATTGATGGTTCACATGTTTCATCTGTGAATCAGCCCCCACTCTCTGCTACACTTTCACCTTCTTCCTTCCCTACACATTCTTTTGTTTCTTCTCCACAACCTAGAGAAGGGGACAGTCCCAACCCTTCAGGTTTTGATCATCCATCTCCAATCATGGATGAGCCCCCATCTAGTGGTCCACAAGAACCCATTTCTCAAAGTGAGATGGACACCACTCCTCCAAACACTGAGCTAGGGCAAAGTGGAATTTTGTCAGAAAATGAAACAGCCAACACTTTGTCTGAACTCCAAGGAGCATCTTACCTTCAGGAAGATGCTGTCACAGCCTCTGTTGCTGTCAAAGACACTGGCAATGTTGCTGTCCTGGACACAGCTGCTGTCATGGGTGGAGAGAAAGATACTGTCACTACAGAACCTACTGTCACTCCACCTCCCAAAGTTGCTGTCATTCCAGAACCTGCTGTCCAGACTCCAACTGACAGTAACATTCCTGCCACAGATGATGTCCAGTCCTCTCAGCCTGATTTTGAAGCCGTAATCATTGAGGATGCCTCTGATGATGATCTCCCTCTTGCCAAACTCTTAAAGGTACATTCTAAATCTACTCCTTCCATGCATGTTAGTACTACTCATACCCATGCATCTAGGTTGAGTGAGGGTGTGCAAAAGAAAAGAGAGATAAAAGAACATAGAGGTGAGCATAAAAATGAGAGGCAGCCAAATGTGCTGGCAAAAGGAGAGGGACTTGAGCATGTCCAGAGAGACTTTGAGGGAGCCCACACTATTCAGGCATTAGGCCTTGAGAGTAAATCTGTGAGGGGTGATGAGATCACTCAAAAACACCCTGAGAGTGTGAGAACCCCCATAGCCTCCAAGCCCCTTTCTTTTCCTTCCCCTCCAAGAAGGTTTAGGTCTGGTGGCCCCTCTGCTACTTTTGGTAACAGGATTGCAGCTCTGGAAGGACAGTGTGCTACTTTGAACTCCAAGATGGACTCTCTCTCTCAACTGATGGTTGATGGTTTTGCTGCTACTCAGCTCTCTATCCAGTTCCTCACTGACCTAGTAGCTGCCAACTCAACTAAGGGGGAGAAGGTAGCAAGATCAGAATCAATATCTATTCAGGAATCAGGTGGAACTCAAGGGGAGCCAGTAGCTATGAAGACCAAAGGGGGAGCTAAGGGGAAAGCAATATCTAAGGGGGAGCAGGTCAAACCAAGCAGTGTACAACCAAAGGATAAAGCTGAAGAGCTTGTTGAAGTTGACTTGGATGGAGAAAGAGTACTGATGTCTAAAGCAACTCAAGATGCAATGCAAAGAAGACCTGCATCTAGACATCCAATTCTACCTCCTGTGATAATCAGAGAGCCAACTCCAGCAACTCAAGAATCTGCTCTTCAAAGAAGATGGAGAGAAATGGAGGAACAGAATAAGTCTGGGAAAGGTAAAGGGAAACTGCCTGAATCCATCCATAAAGGAAATACTTGGTCCAATGGTACTGAGTATGATCAAGAAGAAGCCAATACTCTAATGGTGGATTACAGGGAGAGTACATTACACAATCATGACAGTGAATTTAGCAGTTTGGTGGAAGAAGCAATGAATGCTCCAAGCAACCGTCCAACCAACACCACAAAACTGTTAAAGGATCAAATCACCAGTGTCAGTGTAATGATTAATGATGAGAAAAGATGGGCTGTAAGTATCTATTTCACTTCTGGCATATCTTATTTCATCACAATGCAGTTATTGCAGAGTCTTCCAGCAAAGGTGTTGTGTGATTTGAAGGGAAAGATCAGGGCAACTCAAACACCATTCAATGAAATATTGGATATGCAAATCCAGAACCTGCTCACACAAAAGCTACCTGAAGTCTACACAAATCCACCAAGTGTTTTCTACAGATATGTAACTAAGGATGGCACAAGAAGGAACAGCTTCATGAATTTGGTTGGCACATCCAGAATGGAAACCAAGTCAATTCTGAAAGTGTTAGATGGAATACTCAGTTCAAATGCCAATCCTGTTGCCCAGTAATAATCTATTGTAGAAGGGGGGTTGAATACAATAGTATAAGATAATCGACTTCTTAATGTATATATCACAAATATGAAAGAAAGATAACAGCTTTATTAAATCTGATATAAAACTGTTACAAACTCTCTCAAGAAATTCTGATGTTCTTGAGAGCTGCTAGCTTACAAAAACTCTCTCAAGAAATTCTATGTTCTTAAGAGCTTCTATTCGATAATGTTCACGTCTGTGTTGTGTTTATAAATCGAAACCAAAACTGTGTTTATATACTACACAGCTTCTCTATCAATGATAAGTCCTAATCAATTACAAAGATTGAAACCTATCTATAATTGATAGCTACATTCTACAAACCAGGAACCGACAGAATAAACTTCCATGTTTAACTAGACTCCAAATATAACTCGAAGTAGGAATCCTGATCAGCTTCCAGTCCTGATGATCAATCCTGATCCCAGTCCTGATATGTATCTCAATCCTGACGACCATGTAATCCTGATGACGTCAGCAATCCTGATCAGTTGAGTCTAGCTCCTGACGATCATTGAATTCTGATCTAACAATCTCCCCCAATCTCATACTTTGTGAAATAAAGTATAGATTCCTAAGATTCAATGATGTCAAAAACATATATACAAAATGTACAGAATCTGCAGCAACAACTTATCTGTTTAAATTCTTTGATAGAACAGATTCATCTTCAAGAAGTTGGATAACAAATTTTCTTCATTTTCTTCAAGAATTTGAATCAGTCTTTCCTTAAGATTTCTGAGTTCTTCATCTTCCTCATTAATCTGGTAGATAGCTGCTCTGAGATTCAATATGGAGTTTCTCTGAAGACTATGCTCTTCAAGCAAAAGATAAGTAATTTCCTTCCCATCCGGATTGAGAGTAAGATGAGTCATGCCAAAATTTACTTCTTTAACAGCAGTACCCCTTTGCATTTCCACATCCTGACCTCTTTGATTTAAGTACATGGGAGTATAATTACCATTGAAATTACTGTTTCCATCCAGTCTTCTTCTTATTGTTGACAAAATCATGTCACTCCATTCTTTGCATATTTGATTCTTCGATCTTAAAAGATAATGAACATATTTCAGTTCCTGTGTAGTTTTCATCAGCAGATCTTGAATAGATAAAATCTTCACACTACCATCTTTCATGAAGTACAGAAGCTTTTCTTTCTTGTCAAAACCATCATGACAATCTATAACTATATCAACAGCTAGTAAATTATTCAGGTTTTAAGAAGTTAAAGTACCTCCTGTTAGGCTCAAGACATGTCTGAATACCACTATTAACAAGCCTACACTATGTGACTATGTCACACTACATGACCTAGTGATTTCTATCACTGGGATATAGTATAGGTCTCTAAATGTACTAGTCTTGTTCTCATGAACAATAGCTTTATCATGTATGCTGAGATCTATAATGAGCTTAGTAAAGTTTCTTGCATCTAGATTGTATATAGGCCATTGAATAATTGTCCTGGTAGAAGTTCAGTAATGTTCATGCAGCAGGATAGAAATGAATAAGGCCATGAAGAAATAAGTTGCAGAAATTTGTCTAAGGCATTATATAGCAAAGTCAGAAGAAAGCTATGTCGTGAAGTCACCAATATCTATGTCGTGAAGTGCTACATCGCATAGTCCATTTTGGTCTATGTCGAGAAGTCCTCAAGACACATGTCGTGAAGTGTTGAAGTCAGAAAAGTCAAAGAAGCCTAGATCGTGAAGTCCTCAGAAGCCTTATGTCGCATAGTCATCAAAATGACCTATGTCGCATAGTCGTCAAATGACTTATGTCGCATAGTCGTCAAATGACTTATGTCGCATAGTCATCAAATGACCTATGTCGCATAGTCGTCAAATGACTTATGTCGCATAGTCGTCAAATGACTTATGTCGCATAGTCATCAAATGACCTATGTCGCAAAGTCTTCAAAGGCTATATCGCGTAGTCCTCGCAAGGGAGATCGCGAAGTCAGGAATGAAGTGGAGTTCACGATATCAACACTTAGCCGTTTATAACAAGACAATTCAAGGTACAGAGTCAAGAATCAAAAGAGACAAATACTAAAGCATTTGTTCTGGCAAGGAGTTCCAAAGAACAGATGGCAAATCTACAGCTAAACTTGGAGAGAAAGATAAGAGACAAGCAGCTACAGAAACGGGAAAGACTCCGAAAAGCAGGTGGTCCTTCCTGACACAGTTAACGTCTTATGGCAGGACAAGTTGGACTTTCAGCAAGGGGTAACTGTGTAAAAATAGGTGTGTGCACTAGTTTGTATAGGGCTTATACATATCATGCACATCCTATTGTAAGATGTAAGAGAGATACACATAGTTATTTGCTAAGCTCTTTTCTCTGTAAGCAAGCAAGTACAAACTGTTCTTGTTTAGAAGCCAGAAATTCGATTGTGAATTTCTTGGAAAGCTGTAGTATTTAATTTGCTTATACAAAGTAGATTAAAGTGATTGTGCGTGTTGTTTACTTTCTGTATATTACATAGCATAATCATATACAGTTTACATTTAGTTTCAAGAAAGCAAAAATCCATCAAACTATCCATTCACCCCCCCCCCTCTGTCTAGTTTCTAGGTGATAATCATTCCTAACAAGTGGTATCAGAGCATAGGCTGTTAACGTACAAATAAGAAAAGATCAAGAATGAGTTCACAGAAACTGAGCAGTATCAAGATTCCTCCCTTTAACAAGGAGCACTACAGTTTATGGAAAAAGAAGATGTTGCTCTTCATCAAAGCTTCTAACCCCATGTATTTAGATATTCTAAAGCATGGTCCCTTTATTCCAATGATCGAGATTGGTGAAACAACCAATGGCACTGAGATTGTACCAGCAAAACATGTGCCCAAAGACCCCTCAAAATACACTGATCCTGAAAAGGAGAAAGTAGCACTGGATGGACATCTTCAACTTATCATTTGTGAATCTATGGACTTCACCATGTATGGCACTGTTGCTCATTGTACTAGTTCCAAGAAGATGTGGGATCTTATAGAAGTGCTCTGTGAAGGAACTACTGAAGTAAGAATGAACAAGAAGCAGATTCTTGTTTCACAATATGAAGCCTTCATGGCTCAGCCGAAAGAGGGAATCACAGAAGTGTTTGAGAGATTCAACAAGCTGATAAACGAGCTCAAACTCTATGACATACACTATGAGACAGAAGAGCTCAATATGAAGTTCTTACTAACTCTTCCAGATCACTTGGAACCAAGAATCTCTTCCCTTAAAGAAAGAGATCTAACAAAGATTGGTTTTGATGTGTTGTATGGTGTTTTGAAGACATATGAGTTAGAGCTGTTTCAAAAGAGATCGATTCAAGCAAAGCAAGGATTAGTGGCCAATACCTCCTGTGCCCTTATTGCTGACAATCTAGGTCAAAGAATGGATTCTCTAAAAATCAGTCATGTCAAGATTGAGGAACTGGAAAGTGATGACACTGGTGATGAAACTCAGGTTGTGTATGATTTACCTGAAGAGGATGAGTTCTACAGCATTGATGAACTGGACAAGATGGAAAACAAATCTTTTGCTTATATGGCTAGGAGATACCCTAACATAAGGTTTAAGAGGAATCAGCCATTCAAGTCTAGATTCAATAGTGGAAATGCTGGTGGTTCAGGTAGCTCAAACTCTTTCATCAAAGGAAAAGGGATTACTGGTGCAGTTAAAGGAGGATACAAATCTGGGAGTGTGGATAGGTCCAAAATAAGATGCTATAACTGCAATGAACTTGGGCATTTTGCCACTGAGTGCAAAAAGCCTAAACAGGTCAAGAAGGACAAAGCATACTTAGAGCTTGAAGCTAAGTATGAGGCTCTACTCAAGAAACAGCAGGGTAAAGCTTTTATTGCTGAGGGAAAATGCTGGGATGACTCTGATGAAGAAGAAGAACAAGAGTACTCAAATTATGCCTTGATGGCATTTTCTGATGATGGTGATTCTAGTCAGGTACCTATTCTTACTTCTCTTGATATGACTCCCCTTCAATATAAGCAAACTGTTGAAGATATGAGTACTGAGATGTTTAATATTCATACTAGCATGTTAGTAGCAAATGAAGAAATTGATAGACTAACTGCTAGAAATCTTGAGCTTACTGAAAAGAATGAGGAACTTGAGTTAATGGTTGTGAACCTTGATGGTTTGAAAAAGGAGGTTGAGTATCTTAAAAACAAAGTGATTTGTGCTGAACAAATAGAGAAAGCTCTTAGGGAACAAATTGCTGAAACTGAATTGAAACTAAGAAGCTTTAAGAACTCCTCTGAACTTATTCAAACCTATCACAAGGAACACACTGAAGATAGCAAGGTTGGAGTTGGTTTTGACTATGAGAATGATAAAGGAAGGAAGAAGGCAAAGGGCAAAGGAAAAGAATCTTTTACAAACAAAAATGCCCCAACTATTCTGTCTAGTGTTGAACAACCCATCTTCAAAAAGAGTGTTGTTGAGTTTGATGAAGAACTATTGATCATCAAACAACAACTTCTTGAAGAAGATGAGGCTGCTAAAGACACTTCTTCCCCTCCTGAATCTGTCAGTTAGAAAGAAACCAAAGACAATCTTGTCAAAAGTCCTAAAGCAAAGAAAGAAGTTGTTAAGAAAAAGAAACAAAACAGAAATGGTAAGGTTGGTGTCAACAAGGGTAACAATTATGCTTATGTGCCAAATGCTCCCAGGAAACAATGTCAGAAATGTCTATCTGTTAATCATTTGACTCATAAGTGTAACAAACAAGTGAATGTTGAAGTTGATAACCTGAGTAACCATTCTGCTAGCCTAAACTCTAGTCATGATTCCTTCTGTGGTAAGCCAAATTGCATGACATGCTATGTGACTGTGATTGCTACCTGTTTATCTCTAAAGCATAAACTTGATTCTGCATAATCTAGTGAATCACACACACACATGCACACTCACAGGACAGGATCCCCAATCAGGGTCGAGAGGGTGTACACTTCATGTGAGCCTAAGAGTGTGAACTCCAAAGCCACAAACAATATGAAGTATCCTACTGTGATGAATGCAACTTATGACAGAAGAATTGTTAACAAAAATGTTTCTAAATCAACTGGACCCTACCATGTGTGGGTACCAAAAACAACTTAGTTACTTTGTGAATGCAGGGCAACATGAATAAAAGAGTCATATGGATCTTGGACAGTGGATGCTCAAGTCACATGACTAGTGATATAGCCCTGCTATCACATTTTGAGGAAAAGGCTGGCCCATCAGTAACCTTTGGAAATGACAACATTGGTTATACAATGGGATATGGCAGTATAAAATCTGGAAATGTCATTATTGAAGATGTAGCATTTGTTGAAGGACTGAAGCATAATCTCTTGAGCATTGGACAATTTACCAACAGGGGTTTCAAAGTGGAATTTGATGAAGATCATTGTTCAATCTCAAAAAGAGAAAGTGGTGAAGTTGTTCTAACTGGTGTGAAGAAAGGAAGCCTGTTTGTAGCTGATCTCAAGGCTGCAGACAAGGGAGAAATTTGTTGTCTCTACACTAAAGCCACAAATGAGGAATTCTGGCTATGGCACAAGAAACTGTCTCACTTAAATGTTCAGGCAATGAACTCTCTAATCAAGAGAGAACTCATCAGGGATTTTCCTGCCTTGGAGTTTGTGCAAGATGGAGCATGTGAAGCTTGTCAGAAAGGAAAGATTAAAAGATCTAGTCACAAGAACAAGTTGCTCAATACAAACTCAAAACCTCTGCAGCTAATTCACATGGATTTATTTGGTCCTGTGAATGTAATGTCCCTTTCCAAAAAGAAATATGCTCTATTAATGGTTGATGATCATTCAAGATACACTTGGGTGGAATTCCTATTCTCCAAAGATGAAGCACCTCAAGTCATAATAGAGCATATCAAGAGAGTTGATAGAGAAGCACAAAGCACTGGTTCCTCTGTAGTGGCTTTGAGAAGTGATAATGGGACTGAGTTCAGAAATTCAACATTGTATGAGTTTTGCAAAGATAAAGGAATTTCTCAACAATTCTCAGCTCCTAGAACACCTCAACAAAATGGAGTAGTTGAGAGAAAGAATAGAACTCTCATTGAAGCTGCAAGGACAATGCTGTTGGATGCAAAGCTACCCACTAGCTTTTGGGCTGATGTTGTTAACACATCATGCTATGTAAAAAATAGAACATTAATCAATAAGAAGTCTGGCAAAACTCCTTACTCATTAATGACTGGAAAAAGAGCATCCTTCAAGCATCTGCATGTGTTTGTAAGCAAGTGTTTTGTGATGAAAGATACCTCTGAGCATGTTGGAAAATTTGATGCAAAAGCATTTGAAGGTATCTTCATTGGATACTCTCTGGAAAGGACAGCATACAGAGTGTTTGTACCTGAGCAACACAAAGTCATGGAGAGCATGGATGTTACCTTTGATGACAAGAAGACTCCTGGACTTAAAACAAGTGATCAAGACAGTGTGCCATTAAGATTTGAGAATCAAGGTTATCTTGAGGATTCTGAAAGTGAAGATGAACCACCTGTTCAAACTGTACTAGAGAATGAAATCCTTGAAGTTGACAATCTTCTTCAAACACCTGTGCAAGGGTTCACAAACACAGGGGGAGAAGAAGAGAATGCAACTGTAAACCAAAATGAGCATGGAACAGATCAAGGAAATGAACAGGGGCACACAAGGAAATGGGACAGAGCCCACACTAGGGATCAAATCATTGGAGATCCTAGTGAGGGAGTTAGAACAAGAAGGGCAACATTAAATACATGTATGTATAGCTGCTTTCTGTCATAAGAGGAACCTAAGGTAGTTGAAGAAGCTTTGAAGATTTCTGATTGGATTGTTGCCATGCAAGAAGAATTGAATCAATTTGAGAAAAACAAAGTATGGGAGCTAGTGCCACCTCCTGAAAGAAAGAATGTTATTGACACCAAATGGGTATTCAGAAACAAGATGGATGAAGAAGGTGTGGTAATTAGAAACAAAGCAAGGCTGGTTGCCAAAGGATACTGTCAGCAAGAAGGCATTGATTATGATGAGACATTTGCACCTGTAGCAAGACTGGAAGCCATCAGAATCTTCCTGGCTTTTGCAGCTCACTCAAATTTCAAGGTGTATCAAATGGATGTGAAAAGTGCATTTCTCAATGGTGATCTTGCTGAAGAAGTGTATGTATCTCAACCACCTGGCTTTGAAAATGAAAACTTTCCAGACTTTGTGTACAGACTGCTTAAGGCACTCTATGGACTCAAACAGGCACCAAGAGCCTGGTATGAGACTCTATCTCAATTCCTTCTTGAGCATCAATTTACCAGGGGTACAATTGACAAAACCCTATTCTTCAAGAAGCATGGAAATGATATCATTCTTGTTCAAATCTATGTGGATGATATCATCTTTGGCTCTTCAAACGAAAAACTCTGTGAAAGGTTCTCTAAGTTGATGCAAAGCAAATATGAGATGAGTATGATGGGAGAATTAACCTACTTTCTGGGTTTGCAAGTACATCAAAGGGAGGATGGCATCTTCATAAACCAATCAAAGTATGTCAAAGATCTTTTGAAGAAATATGGTTTAGAAGACTCATCCCCTGCAAAAACTCCCATGTCCACTGCAATCAAGCTTGATGAAGACAAGAAAGGCAAAAGAGTAGACATCAAGGTTTACAGAGGCATGGTTGGATCACTACTCTATCTCACTGCTAGCAGGCCTGATATCATGTTTGCCACATGCCTTTGTGCAAGGTTCCAGTCTGATCCCAAGGAATCTCACATGATGGCTATCAAAAGGATTTTCAAATATCTGAAAGGGACTCCTAATCTTGGGCTATGGTATCCAAAGGGCACTGGGTTCAATCTGGTTGGCTACACAGATTCTGATTATGCTGGATGCAGAATTGACAGGAAGAGCACATCTGGAAGCTGTCAGTTCTTAGGTCAAAGGTTAGTGTCCTGGTTTAGTAAGAAACAACAGTCCACAGCAACATCCACAGCTGAGGCTGAATATATTGCTGCTGGAAGTTGCTGTGCTCAATTGCTTTGGATTAGAAATCAACTCATGGATTATGGACTAGTGTTAGAACACATTCCTCTATTGTGTGATAATACTAGTGCAATATCCATAGTTGCCAATCCTGTTAATCATTCTACTACAAAGCACATTGAGATCAGGTACCATTTCATTAGGGAACATGCTGCAAATGGTACCATAGAAGTCTCTTATGTTCCAACTGAGAAACAATTAGCTGACATATTTATTAAGCCTCTGAATGAAGCTGTCTTCAACAGACTTGTGAGTGAAATTGGAATGCTCAATCCTTCATTTAGTTGTTCTAAGTAAGTATGCTAGTTAATTGTTGCAGCAGTAAATTTTCACTGTATATAAATGCTCTAGTTATTTGGAGTGAAAATTAGCTGAGATATGATCTATAAATATTTCAGTATTTTACTGCATAATTTTCAAATCATATTTGGTTGAGGAGTTGTGAGCTTTTGAGACATCTCGATATAGATGATTTTGAGAGTTCACGACATAATACAAATCAAACAGACTTATATCGCAAACTGTTAAAATTGTGAGACTTTGCGATATAGTTCATTTCATGAGTTTGCGACATAGTTCATTTTAATGACTTTGCGACTTAGAATAACTATATCGACAAGTCTCCATATTTGACAGAATTTTGATTTAAATTTACTTTATTTCAATTTTTGATTTAAGTCTGACAAAATCTCCAAAAAAAAAAAAAAGGAGTTTTAGACAAGGTATTTTCACTATATCGCAAAGTCATCCAAATTCTGATATCCTCAAGACTTTGCGACATAGTTTAATTCAGGACTCTGCGATATACTTTGCAAGGACTTTACGGTACAGGCCATTTTGAGACTTCGCGACATACATTTAGTCTGTACATATTCATAACTCCATATCGCAGTGTCTCTATCATATAAATACTTTTTGTCGACCGTTCACAACTTTTCATCTTGTCATTTGCTCTCAATTTCTAAAACCTAAACTCTTCTCTCTCTTCTTCAATCTCAATCTCAATTTCAATGGCACCCAAATCTCAAACAGCTTCCTCTTCAAGCCCTTTAAACATTCCCAAAGAAACAAATCTTCTCACCATTCCCTCTAAGGCTGAGGCTAACCCAAGGTACAAGTGTTTTGTACGGTTCTTGAACACTTCCTACCTACGCCAAGCCCTAACCCTGAACCCTACATTGTATATCGATGTGTTGGAAGGATTCTGGAGAACGGCGTTGGTATCAACTATGGCTAGGGAAGATGGAACCTCATTCCAGGAGGTTAGTTGTTCAATTGGAGGCAAACACTTCCAGTTTGGTGAAAAGGAAATCAATGAAGCTTTAGGGTTCAAGGTGGAGGGTCATGACCAAGAAGCTACAGATGCTCAAATCGTAGACTTCATGACCTTCATTCTGTATGCTGATGAGATAGATACTGGAAAGCTAAATAAGAAGTTTGTGAGAAGGGAGTGGTCATTTCTGTTTGACGCACTCCAGAAAGTGTTTCTATGTAGGAAGACAGGATGGGACCATATCAGTCACATTGCTGTGAAGCTAGCCTACTCCCTGGCCAACAACCAGGAGATCAATGTGGGAGCCATAATTCTCAAGGAATTGGCTCAGAGGCTAGGCAGGACCGTTCGTGGTAGAGGTAATGACATCTTTTACCCTCGTTTCCTTCAAGTTATTTTAAATTTTCTTGATGCAAATATCCATGAATTGGAGGGTATAGATAAAACTAAAATGGCTTATTCCAAGTCCATGTCCAAAGTACTATTTGGCTCATTGGACACAAGGAATCAAGTGGATGTGATTCTAAGTGTGACCAAGCATATGCAGGACACATTTGAGTCTTATCCACTTGATAAGCCCATATACCATGAACTTTCCTGGACAGGGGAGGCTAAGACTGAAGGAGCTGTACAGTCTAACCCTAACCTTCCTATCCCATCCAGCAACCCCACTGCAAACACAACTGTAGAAATAAGGGAGCCAAGTGCATCAGTCTCCCAAAAGACTGATGTTACTAAAAAGAAGAATAAGAAGAGACCCCTAAAAGTGATTCAAGAAACTGAAGAGTTAGAAAGTGAGAATCCTGAGTCACCTCTCACCAGACAAAGTAAGAAATCCAAATCCAAACCTACCACTGGATCCTCCCAACAGGATTCAAATGTGGAAAAAGGGGTACACCTATTACTGTCAATGGCCTCCCAATAGGTTATTGGCATTGAAAAGAGTAGTCTCCCCACTACAATCTGTACTGAGTCTGCACAGGATCAAGAACTCACTCTTGATCCTAGGAGAAATAAGGATGCTGACACATTGAGTGGAGAGCACATCACACTTGAAACTCCTCCTATTTCTCAGGGGGCATTGCCAAAATTCAATCCACACCACACTTCTCTTCTAGAATCTACATCTAACATTTCTTCTCAACAGATCAGTCATTCACATGACTTTTCTGCAATTGATCAATCACAATCCAACACTGTGATTGAGCCAACCTCAAGTGACATGGTGCATGACACTGTGCTCACCACCCAGGAACCACATCTAGTTGGTCAGGGAATGCATGCTGGGGCATATCCTAATGACACCAACACAAACATGGAGGATTCACCAGTTTTCACTGGCTATGCCAAATTCTCCCATCCTTAGGGATGTGGAACTGTCTTCACAGACAAATAGGGCTGATGTTATAACACATCCCATTTCAATGGAGACAACATCAGACTCTACAGCCATTCCAAGGCTGGAGGAGACTCAAAAACTTTCATCCCTTGAAGTGCCTAGCACTAGCTCTCACTTGGCTCAGGCCACTCTGTCAGAATGGCCGAAGCCTGTGCAACATGACAGGCCTTCAGGATCATCAACTGTGCCTTCTAAAATGACAGAAGAAGCCATTCAAGATCTACATGTGGCACAGATTGATGAGTTCTCAAAAATAGCTCAACACCTCCTCACCTCCAACCTGCCAAATGCTGATTATGAGGCTATTCTTCTTTGCCACAAGGAGGATGTTGCAGCTCAGCAGGAGAAAATAGTGGATGCAGCTGAACCAGAGGGAAATGTTGATGCCTGGTTGGATGCTAAGAGGTCTATCAAACTCAAGGATGCCCTGGCTTTTCTGAGAGAAAATTATCTCACCTCTCTAGGCTCCAATGCAAAGGATCTCTCTCCTGTTGCAGTTTTTGATGCTATAAATGATGTCTACAAGAATCAGCTCAAGGCTCTGCACTATCTTGGGAAAGGGCTTCAATCAGAGATTTATTCTATCCAGGAAGAGACAGAAAGATCCCTCACTCAGCTAAGAAACTCATATCTCTCTGATTTTCCCAAGGTGGATGGCATCCTCAAAGAAATCCAGAAAACAAATTCTAATGTCAACAGGATGGATATCTCTCTAGCCATGGTCACTGACAACATCAAGAAACTGGCTACTACATTGGAAAATCAAGTCAAGGCCAACATCAACTCTAATGCAATGCTGAATGTGATTTGGAGGAATCAATATGGTGACAAATTGGTGGATGAAGTTCCTATGTCAAACATCTCCAAATTTGACTTTGCCAAGATCAAGGATCAATCTCTAAATTCTTTCAAGTCTCAACAGTTATTCTCCAAGGTGGATGGTCTAGAAAGAGAAGTGGCCTCTCTGAAAGATGAAAACAGGATACTTGTTCAATCTCTAAACCAGCTCAATGACAAGCTGGATGACCAAGGCAACAATACCTCCAATATCCTGCTGGTGCAACAACAAATGTTGACTTCTATGATGAGACAAATGAACCTGCCTATCCCTGGGGAAGCTCAAGACATCTTGTCTGATTCCAAGCCTAAGGGGGAGAAACAAAAGGAGGTCATTCTGCAAAAGAAAGGGGGAGTACCTGCCAAGCAACAGAAGCTTAAGGGCAAAATTTTTGAAGAAACAATCAAACCAATAATCCTACCCCCTGTAGAGGTTATAAGTGCACAAGGTCAGAAAAGCACAGTCACAACCACCTACTATCCATCCACGATGCCCAAAGACACTTCAGCTACTCAACCTGCTCAACCTACTCCTAATGCTCAACCTGTCAAAGCTACAGTTATCACAGAGGCCAAGCTACAGGAAGTTGCAAATTCAAACATCTATCATGATGAGGCCTTCCTGGAGTTTCTGAAAGCCATCTACAGAAATGCTCATGAAGATGCAAGAAGCTATAGAGAGAAGCTCAAGGAAAGCATCAAGTACTTCACAGTTGCAGTAAAGAAAATCAGGGATGTTCATCTAAGAGAGGTTATCATGGTGTGCAAGGACAATTGCTTGTGGCATCTATCATTTCAAACTCTAGAAAGACTGAGATTTACTGAGCTGTCAATCATTCTGGAGTTGATTGAAAAGCATGGAGTGAACAATGAAAGTCTATACAATGACTTAAAGATAGATCAAAATCAAAGATTGCCTGAGGTTATCTCCAAACCAAGGACAATTATCTACCAAAGTCTATCTCAAGATAACAGCATTGACCAACTTGTCATTCCCTCAGACCTGAAAA
Source organism: Heracleum sosnowskyi (assembly GCA_030848705.1). NCBI lineage: Eukaryota > Viridiplantae > Streptophyta > Magnoliopsida > Apiales > Apiaceae > Heracleum > Heracleum sosnowskyi. The sequence continues at coordinate 53,286,972 of CM061238.1, read as the reverse complement.
TGAAGAACAATGCAAAGATCAATCAGGTGCTACAAATGCTGAGAGCCAAGAGAGGAGTTAGGACAGTTGAGGAACTAGAAATGATTCACACTCTACAATCTTTTCTGATTCATGGAGTCATTCCTGAATCTGTCAAAGAAAAGAGCAAGAAGAAGGATGGTGAGGATGATGATGAGGAGAAAACCTACAGAAGGAGATCTCATTCAAGGAGTGATAAGGATGGACCAAGTGAAAGTAGCAGGAGCAAATCCTCAAAGAAGACAAAAGGTGCTGATGATGACAAGAGGGATTCTAAGGGGACAAAGGAAACAACCAAGAGAACAAGAAGTGGAATTCAGCAAGTCAAGGACATTGCTAGCAGTACTTTAACCACAACACAAGACTCTAAGTCTAGGGTGGGTACTGTTAGTAATGATCCTCCAAAATCATTATCTAAGACTTCTAAACCTGAATTGCCACAGAAGAAAGAAGGAGCCACAAAAGGAACATCAAAAAGACACTTCCACAAAGTCACAGCTGTAACGCCTTAGAATTTTTGACTTGTAAATTATTATCAATATGTAAATACCATTAATTTTGTATGTGTATGATAATTGTTTAATAGGCTCTTTGTGCTAATTTGAGTAGCCTTAAATTTATTTTGTTAATAAGAGCTATTTAAAAATTATTTTATATTTATTGCTAGTAATAGCCATTGAGATTTTAATTCTTGAAATTGTAGTTAGCAATGATGATCTTGGTATAATGTGATTTATGTGTAAATTCATATTTTAGTCATACTTATTTGAGATAAAAATAATTATTTGATATAGTCCCATAATTTTGAAATTTCTTTATGTGCCATAATTGTTATGTGCTTAAAATGTGAATTATGTGCGTGGTGAAAAATTAATTAATTATGAATGTGGTTTCTAAATTTTATTCAAGTGCTCTGAAAATTTATTTGGGTCATATAATATTTATATTAAATTTAGAGTATGCTAAATTATTTAATTAGTAGCATGAAATATTTCTTAGCATTATTTTTATTTTATTTTAGTGTTAAACTCATGATTTAAATTTTATAATCACTTAATTATTTTAAATATTTATTTTGAGGGATGCTATACCTTCTAGATTATTTATTTTCAGTGGGTAATTTATTTATTTACCTAGAGAATGGTAAATTTTTATTTAAAATTATTTTTGAGATAAAAAGACATTTTATTTGATTATTTCTATGTAAATAAAATTTTAATTATCTAATCTACAAAAGATATTTGTAGAATAATATTTCTACTTGATCTAGAAATGGGATTATGAATTTACATGAAAACCCTTGATTTTTATCATGTTGGTATTTTATTCTATTGGACATTTTTGTCATTTAATAAGTAAATAACTAAAAAGTGTTTACTTTTACATTACTTTTAGCTCCCCTATAAAAACCCTACCCACCCCATCAGCCCCCACCCGTTCTCTCTTCTTCTTCTTCTTCTCCTTCTTCTTCTCTCCCCAACACCCATTTCTCTCTCTTGTTCTTCATCTCTTACAAAATTAAAACCCCCATAACTTGTGATTCTCTCATCCAAATTACAAGTGTGAGTAACCAAAACACTCCTCTCTCAAAGCTCTACAACCCTCTTGCACTAATTTCAAGTTTTATCATGATTTCAAAATCTGGAATTTTCGGATTTAAGGGTCTTTATGCATAAAGCTTACATGCAAAGGTCGATTGTGTGTATTTAGGGTCATTCTCGATGAGACCCATTGTTTTGGGCTCATCCGAGAAGAAACCCGACCATGGCAATGATCCTTGTGAGCCATGGTCTTGATTATTATGTTTAAAAAGCTGAACTCAAGTTTATTTTGTTGATGCATGTCACTAATTTTATGATCTATGATGATTTTGATTAAAGTTTGTTAGTGGGTTTCGATTTTTATTTATTATGTATGTTGTATGTGATGTGGATAGTAAGAATTTGAAATATTATAAGTTGCATGTTAGTTTAAAAGAAAGTATGATTTTTATTTTGTTTAAAGATGTTAGTTGCAATTAAAACATTTGTTGATTGAACTTTGGCTTGAGGTTGAAATGATTGTGGTTTGAAGGATGGGAGTTAAGGTGGAAGGAGGATAGTTAGAAAAAGAGAGAGAGGGAGAAGCCGAGAGAGAGAGAGAGGGAGAGAGAGGCCGAAAGAGAGAGAGAGGGAGAGAGAGGCCGAAAGAGAGGGAGAGAGAGGCCGAAAGAGAGAGAGAGAGATGCCGAGAGGAAGAATGGTGAGGGGTTGAGGATGAGCCGAGGGAGATGAAGTTGGAAGGGAAGGAATGGATTTAAAAACTTTGAGTTTGGAGGTGTGATTTTAAAAGTGTTCATAGGTGTGTATTTTCAAAATGAATAGGTGTGTATTTTCAAAATGAATGGGTGTGTGTATTTTGAAAATGTGTTCTTAGGTGTGAGTTAGTTTAAAAATGTAGTTTCGGTGTGAGTTCTTTTAAAACTATGTTCTTGAGGAGATTTTCACAAAGGAAGTGTTTCATTTTTGTAAAATATATTTCGGGTAAGCGTGTCTTGTTTTAAAAATTATATTTTTACGTGTGAGTGCTTCTTTTAAAAATATATGGTGTGTGTGAGTATGTCTTTTTCTAAAATTGTGGGTTCTTGTGTGAGAAAGGTGAGTATGAGAGATGGAAGGATATGAGTGTGTGTTGTTCAAGTGCGTGTGTTTAGGTGTTTGGTTTTGGTTTAGGCCAAGAGGCCGAGAGGCCGAGAAGAGAGAAATAAAGAGGGGGAGAAGGAAGTAGAGCAGAGAAGATTGGTTGAGTTGGTGGTGTCGTATAGTAGTTTGTTAATTGATGATCTTATGTGGTATACATGGTCAATTATGTGTTAGTTGCTTAATTATATTTTAATTGGTATAAGACGTCGCTATGATGTAATTTGAATAATTACATATGTGTTGAACCAATATGGTTGTCTTTAATTAGAATCAGCATTGTTATAGTAACCTGAATCTAGACTTGGTTAGTCAACTATAAATTGGTCGTAAGTTGTTATGTACTGGTTAACTAAACATGTTGTGAGTATAAGTGGCTTTATGTGATCAAGTGTTATTTATAGTCAAAAAGGAACTAGATAGAAATTTTAGATGTCTTTATCTTGAGGCCTTTCATCAATATGTTGAGGAAAGTCATGTGACATCATATGGTACGTGTTAAATGATTAAAGGTCGGTTATGTCGTAAAGGTTGAATGTGTTGAAAGTCTATATGGTCATTTTGCCTAGAATTGTTGATGTCATTAAGCAAATATGTGTTAAGTGACTACATGTCTAAGTGTTAATTAAAGTTGTGAGGACACTATGTGCTCCTCGATTGTATATTTATATATATAAGTACATGTGATTGTATGACGATGGGGTAGAAGTACTTAGAGATACGTAAACAAAGCTGAGGTACTAAGTTATAAACTAAGACGATATTATACCTTTATATAGGTACAAGTAGGAGGCCAGGAAAGGAGCCCGTGTACGTAAAGTCAGAGTGGTGTTCAAGTTACTGAGTTAGTTTATCGGCTTTTGAGGCAAGTGTCTATTCCCTCCACTTATTGTTCAAGTGGTAGTTTTCTTAAATTATGATGCAATCGTTTGTTATACCATTGTACCCTTACACCTTGCTCTTTATTTACAAACTCTACATTTGATCCCTTATCTTCATGTAACTCGTATAATGCCATTACCATGTTCATATGATGCCTTTATCTTGAACTATTCCCTGAACTTTCTTGTTAACCTTTAAACCCCTGATACGTACTTATTTCCTTGTTGACTTATTTACCATGCTTAATAGCACCTTTATCTTGACTTATACTTTGTTGACCTCTATTAACTTTTGAATACCCAAAACATACTTAGTCCTTTGCTCACTTATTTTCCATGCCTTTCAATTGTTGAACTTTTAAACCCTTGCAATAAAATCTTGAAATAGCTTATGCCCTGAAATGAACATCGGAAATGTTAAAAGCCTCTTGTTCATTTAATCCTTTTGAATTACTCATGAATGGAACAAACTTTGGCCGTGGCGGCGGTCCTGGTTACTTATGTATTTATTTTATGGCCAATGTGTGCCTATGGATCCTGAATGTTAGGACCTTGTGAAAACATGGTCTGGAGCTTTACGTGGCTGATCACCCGTATAGCTCGTACCGTCTTACCGGAAGTTCCAATTCAATTGCTTAATCTTATTCTTTGAACATAAATGTATATCTTGAAACTTGTTACCATGTTGAATACCAGTTGATTATCATTTGATTACCAGTTGAGTACCATATGATTTCCTTTTGATTACCAATTGATTACCATTCGATTACTAATGAAATTTCTAGTTGATGGATTTATCAAATGAAAACTGCTTTCATTGATTTCACTTGCTGGGCAATTTTTGGCTCACTCTTGTTTTTATTATTCCCTAACCTTTCAGTTAGGAATGGAGTATGCCGTTTTCGAGTAACCGCTAAGAGGACCGTGAGAAGGCCTGATTCGAGAATTTAGGCTCCATGTTGTCAGACAGATAGAATTCATGTTAGTTCTCACCAATGGTTAGATGTTGGCTTATGGTTTGTAATAAAACTGAATTAGATGTTGTAATAAACTTTGATATTTTAGATTCTTGTTTCATACCATAACCTGTGATCGATCCTTTGTTGAGGGGTCGTCTGTATAAATTATGTTTTATTCAGAGCGATAGTGGCACCAAATCCTGACCCCGGATTTGGGGGCGTCACAACAGCTGGTGGAGTGTTACAGTGGATGAAGGGAAAAGGAATGAAGCTACTCCCAAGTGATGTGGCACTGAAGACTAATTCTCCCTGCTCCACAAAGCTACCTCAAGTGAAGCACATGAAGATCAAGAGGGCAGCTAAGAGGACAAGGATAACAAAGAAGAATGGGATAATCACTAATGTTGTAGGGATCAAAGTGCTTCCTCTTGATGAAGACTATGATGAAGATGCCCTAGCATTCTTGAGAGCTCAAAGAATCTTTGAAGTCAAGGTGAAGCTAGATCATCTAGAGATCAAGTACACTGATGGAAGAGAAAGGATAATGAAGCAAGGAGGCTGGCAATATTTCTATAAGTATGATCTTGAAAGGATAAATGCCTTACTGAATTTTGAAGAAAAAGAAGAAAGGACATGGAAGATAGATATTGCCAGGTACTTGAAAATGCATGCTGATTATGAAGAAAACATGAGGAAAGAGAATGAAGAGAAAAACATACAGAGAGAGAAAGAAATGGCTGAGATGGAGGAGAGGGCTAAAGAGCTAAGGCAGAAAGGGCTGTGCAGGGTCAAACAAAATCCTTACATTGTGGAGTACAAAAATTCTTATGGAGGCATGAGCAAGATAAGGATGAAGTTTCTGGATTCATATGTGGAAAGTGCTCTTAAAGCTGCAATTGATGATCTAAAAGACTTCCCTCTCATTGAAGAACTGATTGCAAGAGAAGAACTTCAAGAAGCCATCATAGACATGAAAAGAAGAGAAGAGATAAGGAAAAAGAAGATTTATGATGTTAGGTCCTGATAAGTTTGTAGAAGGGGGGTTGAATACAAACTATACCGTTTTATCGAATTTGTCCGTTAAATGATTTAACTGTTTAGAACAAATTAGTGCGGAATAAAAACTGAAACAATATTCAAGTTAAATAGAAACTCTATTAAACTTGAGAGGTGTTACAATTCAGTGCACAGATTACAAGGTTCTTGTTAAAACAAATCTAGAATAAATTTGACATGAATTTATCTATTTTTGTAATAAAAAGATCGAATACTAAAAAGTAGTTCGATAGTAATTCTAGGGATTATGATCCGCTAGATTGTCAAAGCAATACAAGTAATTGAATTCTAGTGGATTAGATATAACTTTGATGACTAGAATTTATTACAAGAATAATTAAGAGCTTTGCAGTTGGCTTCGAGTGAATGCAGAAGAGAGAAAATGATATCTTGCTTTTTGTCTTCTGTATTGAATTGTGTTGTTTGTTGAAATGATCAAACATGAATATTTAACCAAGTCAACAGATTGCTTTCCACGCGCCAAAATAAACTGATAGCTTTTTTACTGGAAATACTATCCATTTACATTAGTAGTACTCTCGGTAGTACTATCCTTTAGTACTGGTAGTACTATCGGTAGTACTAAGAGAGATAGTACTACTAGTAGTAAACTGATAGTACTACTAGTACTATTTAGAATTAGAAATAATTCAATTTAATTTATTTTGTTTTTAATTGATTTAGTAAATGAATTAATTCTTTTAAAATTAATTCATTGACTAAATAAATTAAATAATTTACTTAAATAATTCCATAAGTAAATTAATTCTAGAGAATTAATTTATTCATTAAATTAATTTAAGATCTAGATTGATTAATTTAATATATGAATTAATTCTGAAAGAATTAATTCTTAGATTAAATTAATTATCTTATAGAATAATATTAAAAGAGAATTGCACTAATTCTTAGAACCACTAAAACTGATGACGAACTTCCACTGACTGACGTTGACACTCCATGTACTGTCTGGTTCATGAGCGACAAACTTTAATGGTTGTTCTTCATACTTAACTTTAAGCTGTGATTCTTTTCTCCTTTTTATTTAAACAAGGACTGTAACCTGTACTTTTTCCCGTCACACTTCTGAAACCTCTGTCACTTTAAATAGATCCACTTTCTTGAATACTTCACTGAGGCTTGATCAAATAAATGAACTTCTTCCAGTGTAGAATAACTTCAAGTCTATAGATGACTTTAATCTTCATTCTTTGACAGATATAACCTTCTGAGATTCCTGTGACATTTGATTTTTATTATTTACTTATTACATCTTAATTAAAGTTGAGTAGAATCCTCGGTGTTTACAAATAGGCCTAGACATATGCCTTTCAATCTCCCCCTATTTGTTTGTTAGACAATAACAACCAAATACTCTAGAGGATAACTCAACTAAAACAAGACAAGATAAGACTTTTAAGAGCCAAGCAAATAATAAAAAGTTCTGGATTAAATATAACAATATCCAGATTCAAACAGTAAAGATAAATACAAGATAGATGTTCCTCTAGACTGAACATATGAATACATTTTCCTATCTTGATTTACCTAGCTCTAAACATATAATAATTACAAATGAGCTAAACCTATCATGCCTTCAATCTCTAATTTCACCTTCTTCAGCTTCTTGCAAGGTGACTAGAAGATCTTTGTCAAGGACACAATCACTTTCAGAAACCACACCACTTGGCATTACTGGTTGATTGGTGATCTTCTTCAATCTATTCTTCATCTGAGCATATCTTGGAATTTTCTCCGTGCAGTAATCTGAAATCATATCAGCAACTTCAGACTTCTCTACAGAAGCAAACCCAGAAGTTCTAAGAAGATTCTCCAACTTCACCAGTTGCATAGCAGTCTGTAGCTTCATGGAATCAGGATCCAGCCTCACTGTCTCTAAAGTTGTACCTCTGTAGATTTTGACTTCATAAGGAAAATGTACAACTTGAGGACTGGCCTTCATAGCAGAATCTCTAAGCCGGTCATATAGAAGCTCATTCAAGTAAGAAGATCTCTTTACTTTACTCATCAGAATCCACAATTCAGATAGAGATCTTCTTTGTAGAAGGTCAAGAGAAATGGTGAATGACCCTTCAAGAGCACTTGAGACATAGATGAACAGTTCTTGCCTCACTTGATCAAATGCAGACGTAATCCTTAAGATATCTTCCTTCAATGCCTTCATGTATAATGAATTGTCTGGATTAACAGTCCTGATCTTCTCAAGCAGCTTCAGAAAAGTAGCATCATTGTTTGTGCCTCTCTGAGGGATATCAAACATCTCCCTTGCCTTATCCCATTTAAGTCCTTGCTTCATCCTAACATCCAATCTCCTTTCCTTGACATGAATACTATGAAGACGTTGTTTGTCTTCATGTTCAGCCTTTTGAATTTTCAGCTTCTGAGATATGATGTCGGAGACCTTTGCTTGCTCATCCTCCTTTCTCCTTAGATCTGCTTGCTGTTTCTTCAACTCCTTTTGAAACAAAGGGTCAGGTGTATATAGATCAGCTTCATCTTCCCAATCATCAAAGTTGGCTGCCTCCTCAACCTCCTCCTCACCAAAAGCTTCTTCAGGTATGGTCTTCTCCAGATCACCAGATGTGTCAAAGTGGAAGTCATCCTGTTCACCATGGTAGTAGTAGGCATCATCAAAAGCAGACTCCTCCACTGATTGTTTACCTTTCCCCTTATCTCCTCCAGAAGCTTCTCCAGCTTCCCTTTCTTCTCCTTTCTTCTCCTTCTCCCCCTTAGTTGAGGAATCCTCTACAGTTTGAGCTGTGGAAGCCCTAGGATTCACCTCAGTTGTTCTCCTTATGTCTCCTCTTTCCCTTCCATCTCTTCCTTCATCAGCCTCATCATCCTCATCATCATCTCCCTCAAAGAATGTTCTTTGTTCTACAGTAGGTTGATGTGATTCCTTGATCATGTTGTACAGGTGCTTCATCCCTTCATTAAGATGCTCCATTCCTCCTTCAATCCTAGATATCCTTTGCTCATTAAACCTCTGGTTTTCATCAGATGTTTGCAGAATAAAGTCCACCTTGGTAGAAATAGCAGCAATCTCCTTGACACTCTCCGATATCTGAGCATTTGACGTTATAATATCAGAGATGTCTGAAGCCACCAGTACTTGAGATTATTGGATTGAATTCAACCTCGGGAGTAGATTATCCTTTAGTCCTTCCAGGTCATCTTTCACAGTACCCAGCTGATTTGATACAGAGGTGGTAGATTGTGCAACCACTTGTGCTTTCAGAAGATTGTTCTCAGCCTGGGTTTCTTGTAACTTCCTTTGTAACTCAGCTAGTTGGTTCAACAAAGCAGTGTTTGTGTCAGTGTGTGCACTCACCTCAATTGCTCTCAGTGGTGTTTCACTCAACTCACGTGCTTCTGTTTCACTCTGTGTTTGATTCATATCTCTCACCACTAACTGTCTGTCAAGATTCTCAGAAGATGTACCTGCAGGAAAAATCACCCTAGCCCCTTCAAGAGAGGTCAGTGGTGGTGCAATGGGAGTTCGCAATTCCCGATCCCTGAATGAGTCTGTCAAAATATTTGACATTGTATACTGAATTTCTTCAGGGACAGACTCATCAGGTTGCCTTTCACTTTCACCAGTAAAAACTGCGAGTGAAAAATCCCTTAGGGGAGCCAGAGATGTTCCCTCTGGGAGGGGAGAAAATGATTCTATTATAGATGGCAAAGAATCAGATTTTCCCTCTGATGCCTGTGAAGGCACTTCTACCGTGACAATGGTAGGCACTGTTTCAGATCCTAAGTGCTCTCCTAACAAAGTGTCCTGAGTTTCTTGTATTTGGATGTCTTCTCCCATTGTGAGTAATGGGAGAGTGCTTGACTCATTACAGATTGCCAGGGCCCGATGGCGAATTTCAATAGATTCATCCTGTTCAGAGGATGTCTCCAGAGACTGTTCAATGGCCATTTCAAGATCCAAGTCCTTTTGGGAGGACATGGATGGGCTTACAGATGTCTCTCTATAGGTTTTTCTTTTCTTTAATGGTGGAGACAGAGCTGTGGGTGCACTCAGTGTTTCTTCACTACTTGACCTTTGTCTTATTAAAGAAGCAGTTCCAGGTTGAGAGGTTAAAGGATTAGACACTGTGTTTGGCTCTCTGACCTGGGATAGAGATTGTGGTTCTACAACCTCTTGGTCTGTCCTATCAACCACTTGGGTTTGAGCAGAGGTGCCAGATGATCCAGAGATAGGATGTATTACCTGTAGTGGCAGTTCCTCTGAAGTTCCAGCTGCAATGACTAGTTGTTGATCAGGAACAAAGGGTTCAAAAGTAGGTAGGTGAATGAAATGAGCCATAAATGGACTTACAACCACTGGTGTCATATTCCATTTACTAGAAGTATGGAGTCTTTGATAGAACTTACTAAAAGTAGTAGGAGAAGGAATAGATACAGCATTTAAAAATAACTCCTTGTGAGCATCAGATAGCACATGATTGATTAAGATAGTGAGAAATCTAGGATAGAAACACCTGACATTTCTACCACTATCATGATCAATCCTGGCATTAGATACTCTCCTAACTATAAGACTTCAGATAAGATGACCAATGTTAAGTCTAACATTAAACACAATAGCATAAGCAATGTACTGCAACAAGGATGGAATATGTTGAAAATTGCTCTTAGTACAATTGCTGAAAACCTTAGCTAAAGTATCAAATAAGATATCCCATTCACAGACTAGATTTGCTTTACTGAGTTTAGGCAATTCCAAAGGACCTTGATAATGAATTCTGTTGAAAAACTGAATTAATTCATCATCAGAAGGAGTCCTATCAAAGTTATCCCTAGGAAGTTGAAACACTTCACAAAACAAATCCTCAGTAATAGTATATTGTGTGTGCTCAATAGTGAAAGATATAGAATTTAAATTCTCAGAAATCACAGCAGTAGAACACAACAATCTCAGTGGTTCAATCTTTAAATCAGCAGATAAACATATAGCACGACTCACACAACACTGCGAATTTAAAAATTGAATCCAAGGTCGAAAACGATCAACCGGGCATTTCAAAGGATCAAAATACCCAATGTAATTGTTTTTAACAACCTCAAAATTCTGAGCCATAATTTACTAATTAAGAATTAACACAGAAAATCAAAAACTTAAATAATTATGAATAATTCGAATTTAAGGATTTTAAAATTAATTAAAAATTAATTAAAAATCCAAATTTTCAAAGTTCTCCAAAAATTACCAAATTTTAGTATGTTGATCCTTGACTCAAAACACACACTGTACTATTTTTAGAATCAGAAAATAACTTCTAGAACCCTAAAAACGAATGCCAAAACTCTTGAAATTCAAAAACTCAAGAACACAAAAACTTGATGAAAATTGGATTTTAACCACTCAAATTAATGGGCTTGAGAAGATCTAAACAGTGATGGTTTCAGAATTAAAAACAAGCAAGAAACGAACTCAGAAATTGAAAATGAAATGGACAGAGTTTCGTTTCTATAGAACAAAAGAGAGAGAATAGAAAAAGCAGTTATGTAAACACATGAACTGTAAGGACTCAGTAATAAAAAAAATTACTATACATACATATATATAATTACGCTGTAAGTACTATGGTAAAAAGACAAAAATATATATATATATATATACTGATAGTACTAGGGTAAATATAAATTATACTAATAGTACTAAGTAAAAAAAAATGCCTAGCAGTACTACCAAAACACGGTAGTACTAACACATATAAATAAATAAAATAAAAACAAAAGACTTGGTAGGACTATTAACAAACCTGGTAGGACTATTAATTTAATAAAAAGAAAAAGCTTAGTAGTACTATGAATAGAACTGGTAGTACTATCAAGGGATAGTACTACCGATAGTACCACTAGTATAAAACTAGTAATACTAAAGAAAATTAATTAAAAATAAAGGAAAAATGCTGAGAACAAAAACATATTTTACAGTAAATGCTGAAAAACTTAGAAAAATGCATGAAAAATATATAAAATCCTAGAAAAATTCACAGAAAAAATTCCATAAATCCTAGAAAAATATGCAGAATTTTATAGAACTGCATAAAATTAATATAAACTTGCAGAAATATTTAAACAACAATATTTACAATCTGAAAAATATCTAAATAATTCTAAATAAATATATTTTCAATAAAAATACATTTCTCCACTTAAAAAAAATATGAGAAAAATATTTTTAAAGAAAATAAAATATTCAGAACCATTTAAATCAACAAGCATGCAATTATTAAATGAGAACTCTCAGTGAATATCATTAACAAAGCAAAAGAAAATGAATTTTGAAAGAACAAACGTGACAGAGATATTGTTAATCACTAAGACTGTTTAACATACCCAATTTACCAACTAACTTGATAAATGTGGATTCATCAACAGATTTAGTGAATATATCTGCAGTCTGTTCTTCTGTGGGTACAAAATGTAACTCCACAGTTCCATTCATGACATGCTCTCTGATAAAATGATACCTGATATCAATGTGCTTTGTTCTCGAGTGCTGCACAGGGTTGTTGGAGATTGCTATGGCACTTGTATTATCACAAAATATGGGAATTTTGTCTAATGCAAAGCCATAGTCCTTTAATTGATTCCGTATCCATAAGATCTGAGCACAACAGCTTCCAGCAGCAATATATTCAGCTTCTGCTGTTGAATTGGAAACTGTTTGCTGTTTCTTGCTATACCAGGAAATCAACCTACCTCCAAGGAATTGACAACTCCCAGAGGTACTCTTTCTATCCACAACACTACCTGCATAATCAGAATCTGTATATCCAACAAGATTAAAACCAGAATCTTTAGGGTACCAAATACCTAGATTAGGTGTACCCTTAAGATATCTCAAGATTCTTTTCACAGCAACGAGATGAACATCTCTAGGGTCCGCTTGGAACCTTGCACACAAGCATGTAGCATACATAATATCTGGTCTACTAGCAGTAAGATAGAGTAAAGAGCCAATCATACCTCTGTAGCTTGTAACATCTACCTTGATAGATTTGTCGGAAGCTCCAAGTTTGATTGCTGTTGAAGATGGAGTCCTTGCTGATGCTGAATCCTCCATGTGATACTTCTTGAGGAGTTCTTTGAGATACTTGGATTGACAAATAAATATACCATTTGACCTTTGACTTACTTGCAATCCAAGAAAGAACTTCAGCTCACCCATCATACTCATTTCAAACTTACTCTGCATAAGCTCAGCAAATCTCTTACAGAGATTATCATTAGTAGACCCAAATATGATGTCATCCACATAGACTTGGACTAATATCATATCACTTTTGTGTTTCTTTGAAAAAAGAGTTTTGTCTATGATACCTCTAACAAAACCATTTTCTAAAAGAAAACCAGAGAGAGTGTCATACCATTTTCTTGGGGCTTGCTTGAGACCATAGATAGCCTTGAAGAGAAAGTACACAAAGTCCAGCAGCTCCTGATTTTCAAAGCCAGGGGGCTGTTCCACATACACTTCTTCATCAAGTTCACCATTCAGGAATGCACTCTTAACATCCATTTTATAGACTTTAAAATTGGAATAAGCAGCAAATGCTAAGAACATCCTGATGGCCTCAAGTCTAGCCACTGGTGCATAGGTTTCATCATAATCAATGCCTTCAGCTTGAGAATACCCTTGTGCAACCAGTCTTGCCTTGTTCCTTGTAACAATGCCATCCTCATCTAGCTTGTTCCTGTATACCCATCTTGTACCAACTACTTTCTTGTTCTTTGGCCTGGGTACCAGCTTCCAGACTTGCTATTGTTCAAATTGATTGAGTTCATCTTGCATAGCAATCACCCAATCTGGATCAGTCAGTGCTTCCTCAGTTTTCTTTGGCTCCATTTTAGATAGAAATGCTGAGAAAAGACATTCATTCTGAGAAGCTCTTCTAGTTTTAACTCCAACATCTGGATCACCAATGATCAGCTCAAAAGGATGAGCTCTATTCCAAACAGTCTGTCTTGGAAGATTTGATCTTGATGATTCGCCTTGAAATTCACTTTGATGTTGTGAGTGACTAGTTGATCCTTCATTTGCTCCCCCTGAGTTGTTGCCTGTTTGCCTTGATGATTCTTCTCCAGTGTTGGTGGTATCTCCATTGTTACCATTGTTTCCACCACCATCACCATGATCATTATCATCATTGTTATTATCATCACCAGCAATAACTTCAGGTGGGTCTTCATCATCTGATTCTGAGTCTGGCAAGTTATCAAACTTCAGTTTTTCAGATGAGTCTTCTTTTTGGATACTGGGGAACTTAGTGTCATCAAAAGTAACATTGACACTTTCCTTTACTGTGTGACTGCCAACCACATAGACCCTGTAAGATCTTCTGGAATATCCAATAAAAATAGCTTCTTGTGCCTTTGCATCAAACTTGCCACGTTTAACATTGTCATCTAAAAGCACAAAGCATTTTGCTCCAAATACATGAAAGTACTTGACAGTTGGTTTCTTATTGTTCATGATCTCATACGGAGTCTTCATTAAGTCCTTGTTGATTAAAGTTCGATTCTGAGTATAACAAGCTGTATTCGCTGCTTCAGCCCAAAAGTACGTTGGAAGTTTGGACTCACTTAGCATAGTCCTAGCTGCTTCAATCAATGTACGATTCTTTCTTTCCACTACTCCATTTTGTTGAGGAGTTCTAGGGGCAGAATACTGTCTTGTTATTCCTTTATCAGCACAAAAGTCATTTAGAATGGCATTCTTGAATTCCGTACCATTATCTGACCTTATGGCTCTAACAGGGAATCTAGAATCCAGCTCAATCAACTTTACATGGCCAATCACCAGGAATGGGGTCTCATCCTTGGAATGTAGGAATAAAACCCATGTATATTTTGAATAGTCATCAACAATCACAAGTGCATATTGTTTCTTTGACATGGACATCACATTAACTGGACCAAACAAATCCATGTGCAGTAGCTGAAGAGGTTCAGTTATTGATGATGTGTCAGTGCCCTTGTGAGAAGCTTTCTTTGACTTTCCCTTCTGACATGCCTCACACAGTCCTTCCTGTGTAAATTCCATCTGAGGCAAACCTCTAACTAATTCCCTCTTGACTAAAGAGTTCATAGTTTTGAAGTTAAGGTGAGACATCTTCTTGTGCCATAGCCAACTATCATCTGATGAAGCTTTAGCATAAAAACAATTAACTTCATCTTTGAATCCCGAGTTCAGATCAGCTATGAACAAGTCACCTTTCCTTACTCCTTGAAGAGCAGGCTTTCCATTCTTCTTGTGAGTAATCTGACACTTCTCTCTTTCAAAGGAAACAACATATCCTCTGTCACAGAACTGACTGATGCTGAGAAGATTGAACGTCAGACCTTCCACAAATGAAACATCTTCAATGATAACATTTCCGTACTTCAAACAGCCATATCCTTTCGTAATACCCTTGCTGTTATCTCCAAAGGTAACTACTGGGCCAGCTTTCACAACCACATCTGATAGCAGGGCTCTATCTCCGGTCATATGCCTTGAACAGCCACTGTCCAGAATCCACATAACTCGGTTTACCTGTTTAACTCCCTGCAATATCAGATTGATTAGTCCTTCTTCGGAGCCCAAAATTGATTGGGTCCGGCATACTTAAAGAACTGGCCTTTGTCAGGCAAAACAACATTTCTAACTAAAACTACTTCATCCTCTTTCACATAAGAGCGTTTCCATTTATAACCAGCCTTAACACATTTCTGAGTAGGCTTAGGGATAAATGAATCCACTCTAGTCTGAGGAGGACTAGTAGTCTTTGTTTTAACATGCTTCTTATTATTAACATGTTGACGTGGAGCAGTCTTATCACTAGATACATGCTTTTTATTAAAGAAAGCATACATAACATTAAAAGCACAAGACATGCAATTACCCACACCACATGCTTTATGAGAAGAATTAATAGCAGGCATGTTAGTTCTACAGTTGTTTTGATCCAACTTATGGATATCTGATTTAGTCTTTTCAGTTGTAGCAACTTTGACTGGAATATCAGATACACACTTTTTGGATTGCTCAGCTTCTAAGGCAACATCTTCTTCATGAATCTCCTCAGCAATAATGATAGAAGATTCATTCAGAGGCTCTGCCTCAGACTCCTTACAGAAGGGTGTTTTAATACCCTTAAGAATATAAGGAACAACCTTTCCTTCTTCTCTGACTCTACAAGGTGTATTAATACCAAGCAATCCTATAGCCTCATTATAATCATAACCTATACTGACATGATTACCAATAGCTTGTTTATTGAAAATTTCTTTAGCCATTTTACAAGAGTTGTAATAGGCATTAGCTTTGGTTTTGAGCTCACTAATCTGCTCTTTGAGAATGGTTTCCAGTTGAATATAACATTTAACCCTATTCTCCAGAAAAGCAATTTTCTCATTAAGTTCATCCTGATTAACATGCACAAGTTTCAAATCTTTTAATTCCTTTTCAAGATTTGTGTTTAAAAGATTTATTCTATCATTTTCAGTGCGTGCACAACTTATGGTGCCACCAAGATGATAAATCATTTCAGCATCAGTAAAGGTTACCTCTGACATGTATCTGGATGAAGTGCTTTCCTCTTTAGCCATTAAAGCAAGGTTCCCAATCTCACCTGCTTCTTCATCACTGTCAGTGTCATCCCAACTCTTTCCCTCAGCAACATAGGCCTTCCCAATCTTGTTCTTCTTGCTAGAATCAAATGTGTTTCTAGTCACTTGCTTTGGCTTTCTGCACTCAGTAGCAAAGTGACCCAACTCATTGCAATTGTAGCATCTGATTATACTCCTGTCCACAGTTCCAGTTTTGTAGCCACCCCTTGTGCCACTTGAAGATGAAGATCCACCTCTCTGAAATCTGGGTCTGAACTTAAGATTGGGATTCCTCTTGAATCTAAACTTCCCAAACTTTCTGACTATCAAAGCCAAATCACCATCCTCCAGCTGATCAAGTTCTTCCAAAGAATAGAAGTCACCACCAGATTGATCAATGGATGTTAATCCATATTCAGCATCAATAACATTCATGTGAGAACTGGAAGGTTGAACAGCCTTCACTTCCAGTTTCTGTGGGACTTCAGCAGCCAATGCAGTGGAGGTACCAACAATCCTTCCAGTTCCATACAGCTCCTTCTGTTGAATCTGCTCCAGCTCATAGGTCTTCAAGACACCATACAATCTTTCCAAAGCAAGCTCATTCATGTCTCTTGCTTCTCTAATAGCAGATATCTTGTGCTCCAAATGAGGTGGAAGTGTAAGAAGGAACTTCTTGTTAATCTCCTTGTTGGTGTAGTGCTTCCCATTGAGATTCAGATCATTAATTAATTTGTTGTATCTTTCAAAAACCTGAGAGATACCTTCACCAGTGTTTGATCTGAAATGCTCATATTGTGAAGTGAGAATTTCCAGCATATTCTCCCTAACTTCTTCTGTCCCCTCATTGATTATCTCTATGGTTCCCCAAATATGTTTGGCAGTTTCACAATTTAGGACATGATTATGCATGATAGGATCAAGACTCTCAATAAGGATCAACTGAAGACAGGAATCCAAGGTAACATCCTCTTTCTCATCAGGAGTGTATTCCTTGGGATCTTTAGGGTACATTCTAGCAGCCCTAGTCACAACATTATCCTCAACAACTTCAGGATCAATAATCATAGGGAGTTTGGGACCACTCTTCAGCACATCCAAGTATTTAGGATTTGCAACCTTAAGAAATAGGAGCATTTTCTTCTTCCACATTGGATAATGCTCCTTGCTGAATATTGGGATTTTAACTGTCCCCACTTTCTGTGCAGTAGACATCTTTTGAGATTTTTAGAAAAATAAAATTCAGAGTTAAGAAAAAAATCTCAAACAATTGGATCTTTGATTAGTATATCAATCAAAAGGCTCTGATGCCAATTGTTAGGTCCTGATAAGTTTGTAGAAGGGGGGTTGAATACAAACTATACCGTTTTATCGAATTTGTCCGTTAAATGATTTAACTGTTTAGAACAAATTAGTGCGGAATAAAAACTGAAACAATATTCAAGTTAAATAGAAACTCTATTAAACTTGAGAGGTGTTACAATTCAGTGCACAGATTACAAGGTTCTTGTTAAAACAAATCTAGAATAAATTCGACATGAATTTATCTATTTTTGTAATAAAAAGATCGAATACTAAAAAGTAGTTCGATAGTAATTCTAGGGATTATGATCCGCTAGATTGTCAAAGCAATACAAGTAATTGAATTCTAGTGGATTAGATATAACTTTGATGACTAGAATTTATTACAAGAATAATTAAGAGCTTTGCAGTTGGCTTCGAGTGAATGCAGAAGAGAGAAAATGATATCTTGCTTTTTGTCTTCTGTATTGAATTGTGTTGTTTGTTGAAATGATCAAACATGAATATTTAACCAAGTCAACAGATTGCTTTCCACGCGCCAAAATAAACTGATAGCTTTTTTACTGGAAATACTATCCATTTACATTAGTAGTACTCTCGGTAGTACTATCCTTTAGTACTGGTAGTACTATCGGTAGTACTAAGAGAGATAGTACTACTAGTAGTAAACTGATAGTACTACTAGTACTATTTAGAATTAGAAATAATTCAATTTAATTTATTCTGTTTTTAATTGATTTAGTAAATGAATTAATTCTTTTAGAATTAATTCATTGACTAAATAAATTAAATAATTTACTTAAATAATTCCATAAGTAAATTAATTCTAGAGAATTAATTTATTCATTAAATTAATTTAAGATCTAGATTGATTAATTTAATATATGAATTAATTCTGAAAGAATTAATTCTTAGATTAAATTAATTATCTTATAGAATAATATTAAAAGAGAATTACACTAATTCTTAGAACCACTAAAACTGATGACGAACTTCCACTGACTGACGTTGACACTCCATGTACTGTCTGGTTCATGAGCGACAAACTTTAATGGTTGTTCTTCATACTTAACTTTAAGCTGTGATTCTTTTCTCCTTTTTATTTAAACAAGGACTGTAACCTGTACTTTTTCCCGTCACACTTCTGAAACCTCTGTCACTTTAAATAGATCCACTTTCTTGAATACTTCACTGAGGCTTGATCAAATAAATGAACTTCTTCCAGTGTAGAATAACTTCAAGTCTATAGATGACTTTAATCTTCATTCTTTGACAGATATAACCTTCTGAGATTCCTGTGACATTTGATTTTTATTATTTACTTATTACATCTTAATTAAAGTTGAGTAGAATCCTCGGTGTTTACAAATAGGCCTAGACATATGCCTTTCATATGATGATTTTCAAGAGAAGCAATTGGAAGCTGAAGCGCCTGAGCAACAAAGATAGTCTCTAAGCTTTCAAATTTTTTTATGTAATCAAATTCCTGATCTCAATGTTCATAAATTGTCTTCTCTGTTACTTAATTTCCTTCTATGTAAGTTAGGCTTGTTATCAGACATGAAATTGTGCCTAAGGATCTTACTCACAATTTGGGGGAGATTGTTAGGCTCAAGACATGTCTGAATACCACTATTAACAAGCCTACACTATGTGACTATGTCACACTACATGACCTAGTGATTTCTATCACTGGGATATAGTATAGGTCTCTAAATGTACTTGTCTTGTTCTCATGAACAATAACTTTATCATGTATGCTCAGATCTATAATGAGCTTAGTAAAGTTTCTTGCATCTAGATTGTATATAGGCCATTGAATAATTGTCCTGGTAGAAGTTCAGTAATGTTCATGCAGCAGGATAGAAATGAATAAGGCCATGAAGAAATAAGTTGCAGAAATTTGTCTAAGGCATTATATAGCAAAGTCAGAAGAAAGCTATGTCGTGAAGTCACCAATATCTATGTCGTGAAGTGCTACATCGCATAGTCCATTTTGGTCTATGTCGAGAAGTCCTCAAGACACATGTCGTGAAGTGTTGAAGTCAGCAAAGTCAAAGAAGCCTAGATCGTGAAGTCCTCAGAAGCCTTATGTCGCATAGTCATCAAAATGACCTATGTCGCATAGTCGTCAAATGACTTATGTCGCATAGTCGTCAAATGACTTATGTCACATAGTCATCAAATGACCTATGTCGCATAGTCATCAAATGACCTATGTCGCAAAGTCTTCAAAGGCTATATCGCGTAGTCCTCACAAGGGAGATCGCGAAGTCAGGAATGAAGTGGAGTTCACGATATCAACACTTAGCCGTTTATAACAAGACAATTCAAGGTACAGAATCAAGAATCAAAAGAGACAAATACTGAAGCATTTGTTCTGGCAAGGTGGTCCAAAGAACAGATGGCAAATCTACAGCTAAACTTGGAGAGAAAGATAAGAGACAAGAAGCTACAGAAACGGGAAAGACTCCGAAAAGCAGGTGGTCCTTCCTGACACAGTTAACGTCTTATGGCAGGACAAGTTGGACTTTCAGCAAGGGCTAACTGTGTAAAAATAGGTGTGTGCACTAGTTTGTATAGGGCTTATATATATCATGCACATCCTATTGTAAGCTGTAAGAGAGATACACATAGTTATTTGCTAAGCTCTTTTCTCTGTAAGCAAGCAAGTACAAACTGTTCTTGTTTAGAAGCCAGAAATTCGATTGTGAATTTCTTGGAAAGCTGTAGTATTTAATTTGCTTATACAAAGTAGATTAAAGTGATTGTGCGTGTTGTTTACTTTCTGCATATTACATAGCATAATCATATACAGTTTACATTTAGTTTCAAGAAAGCAAAAATCCATCAAACTATCCATTCACCCCCCTCTGTCTAGTTTCTAGGTGATATTCATTCCTAACACCTCCAATTTCAGTTAAGGAGTAAGGATCAACATATGACATATTCAGATATTCAGCATCCCTGTGTCCAATACCTCCTCTTGAATTACTTGTCAATTGCTTCAGATTTGAAAACATCTTTAACCAGAGTGCTTTTGATCTAACCATCCCAGATAAATCAACAACACTTGAAGCGCTTGTAATAATTCCTCCAGACTGAAAATTGATAAGTGTATCACAACTTAATGTGCTAATATGTTTCCACTTCTTATCCTCTTCCTTTTCAAAGGCATAGCTTCTTTCCAGTGAAGATTCTTGTCTGCTTGGGTTCCTCCACACTCTTCTGTTTGAGAGTTTAAGCCTTTGTACATAGAGATTGAAATCTCTATTTGTTGATCTTGTAATTTCACTTCTTCTGGCTTCTTCTTCTTCATCTACTTCCTTGTTGTGAGAATCAACAACAGTAGATAAAATTATCAAGTCAATCTCTTGCAGAATTTCAGAATCATCAGGATCTTGAATATTATCAGGAACAACATCAGGATTAGATTCTTCAATTTGATTTGTATTACAGAGAGTTGATTTTCTTGATTTTCTTCTCAATTCAGGTTCTTCTTCAATATTTCCATCATCACCAAAATTAGATCTGTCAGAAACTACTAGAGTTTGAATAGGTTCAGGAATTTCTTTAATTCTTAACCCTCGAGACCTTGTCTGTCTAGGTATTGTTTGAGTTGAAGAACCTCTTCTACTTCTTCTAGCTCCTCTCCTACCTCTGCCTCCTCTACCTCTAGCAGGAGCAGGGTTCTTAAAGCTTTCCATCATTTCTCTTTGTTGTCTTAAGAATTCTTCATGTGAGAGATCAGGATATTCTTCACTTGCCGTAGAGAGTGCTTTTCTTGCATATAATTGTTGAACTCTTTTATCAGTGTGATATAGAGTAACAATTCTGCCATCTTTTGTAGAAAACTTCTGGAATAAATTTGATGCATCTTCAGGATTATCAATAAAAATATCTTCAACACCTTCAGGAATTGTAGCAAGAGTATGTCCATGACCAGGTGTCAGGATTTGTTCTTCCGTCAGGATCTGAGATTGCACCAACGTTCTTACTGTCTTAACTCCAGAATCAGAAACATGAGTTGACTGCGTTGTTTGACTTTGTGAAGTTTGAATTGTAGACTTCATAACAGCAGCATCAGAGGTTTCTCCTTGTATCACTTTGTCACTACCATCATCTCCAGTATCATCATCATTATTCCTTAATACTAGATCAGGTGTGCATTTTGTCTGACTAACCTTCTCCCCCTTTTTGACATCAGGATTCGACAATAAATTCAAAATTAAGGAAAGAGAGGCTTGAATGTCAGTTACCTTGGTATCCAGAGAATAAATCCGTCTGTTGATAGAGGTTTGTTCAGAAATAACAGATTTCACTTGGGATTCTACTACCCTTAGCTGAAAAGCAGTAGGCACCTTTGTAAAATTTTGAGAAATATCATTCCTCACCAACTCAGTTGAGTTCTTGATAGAATCAATCTCACTTTTTAGACTTTTGGATAACAAAGTTGTAGCCTTCAGATGATTCTTCAAGTCTTGATTCTCTATAGATTTCACTGCATCATAGGCATGTTCCAAAGCAGAAGAATAACTTACAGATTCAGCAGATCTGTGCCATGAATTGTTCCATTCATTCTGTCTAAGTGCCTCAGCAGGATTAAAGGAAGGAATAGAAAAATCTTGTCTCTGATCTTTCCCAGTGGAAGCTTTGCCAGCCATATATGTACTTGATGAACCAAAAGTAGTTCCAAGACTAATTTTCAGTGTTGTAACAAGCTGTTCCTTCTCTTTTCGATTCTCATCATCATCACTATCATCAGAGTCATTATCATCAGTACTATGAGTATCATCAGGATCAGGAATAGCTATACCTTTCATTTTATCCTGTGAATCTGTGATAGGATGATCCATTGGTCTTGAACGAAGTGGTTGTATCAGGATAGGTTCAATATCAGGAGCATCACTAGCGTCAGGATGAACACCGTCAGGATTTGATATGCTTGCATCAGTATTTGCTACCAATGGTTCTTGTGGAGCTTGAGGTTCAGAAGCTTCTTCAACACTTTGAGTCAAAGGTTCTTGTGTGCTTCCCTCATTGACAGTGTCCTCGACCAATCTTTGAACTTCATCTGCACCAGAAATCCCTTGAGCATTGTCAGGAAATTTCTCAGAAACTGTAGCTTGGCCTGCATCTTCACTTTGAGAAGATGGTTCTTGTGTAGCTGGAATGTCGATGTCTGCATTCTCCCTTTGAGAAAATGGTTCTTGTGGGACCATTCCACTAGCTAAGCCTTCACTCAAACTTTGATTGAGTGGTTCTTGTGTGGCTGGATAATCAGAAAGAGCTGCTGAACCACTTTGAGGTTCAGGTTCTTGTGGGCTTGATCCTTTCAGTTTCTTCTGTCTCTGATAGACTAACTCTTCTGCCTTCCTTAGCTTTTCCATTGGATGTTTTATCCCAAGTTTAGAAGCAGCAGCACCATACTTCTCCCATGAAATATCAATATGTCTTTTTGTTGGAGAGTCCTGTGCTGGAGAGTCTGAAATATTAACCACTTGACTTGGTGTAGTATCAGGAATACTAACATCAGGATTTGCTTGAGCAGTAGAAACTGATTGCTCATTCAGAATAGAGGTGTCCTGTACATCAGTATCCTGCTTCTTTTCTAAAGGAATATGATACCTGCTTTTTGATAACTTCCTTTTCTTCTGTGGTGTAGACAATGGAACCACAGCTGCAGTAGCAGTATCAGCAACTTCCTTATTTACATTCATCATAGAGGATATAGGTAAATCATCCTCTGAGTCAGTCTCATCCCTGAGCACTAACTTTCTTTTAACAGAAACAGCCTCACCTCTCTTTGCAGCTTTCTTCACCAGGACCCCTTGTACACCCCCTTGTAACTTCTTTTTAGAGATAGGTGTAGAGGAAAAGTCCTTTGAACCTGATTGCCTTCCTGACACATCAGTTCTAGCTGACTTCTTTGCTTTTACAACTAAAGTCTTTTGAGAGACATTAGAGGTGGCAGATGACTGTTTAGACTGTTTAGGATGAATGCTTGGGTTAGGAACAAGGTGTGATTGGCCTTGCCCCATAGCATTAGAAATTAAACCATAACGAGTAGGCATTTTCCTATGTAAGAAAAACCTAACCTCATCAGGAATAAAAGCATTTCCTATGAAACCATTTGCCTTATCAGGATTGAAAAACGCAAAAAAAATTTAATATAAAGTAAAATAAAATTTTATTTATGAAAACAAAATTTATTTTGACAATCCTGATAAATGTTGTTTTTTTAAAAAAAAAATGATTACAGAACAAATAGCATAATACCCATGTAACCATTCTTACCAATTACCGAGGCAAAGTAATTATGAGAAACTGAACAGGCGCCTCGATAAAAAAAATGACATGCATCCTTAACACACATTCTCTATAAAATAGAACTGTTAAGCATAAACATCATATATCTATTAAAACACAAACCCTCTCCAGAGAAAAACTTACGAAAACCTTTCACCTTCTTTGATTTTCAATGGCTGCCAACCAACAACAAAACGACTTACCTGATCAAGAACTCGATGAATTAGAAATAATCTGGCAGGAGTTGGATCAGGTGCTTGCAGAAATTGCAGAAGATGAAGAGCCTCAACCAGTTCCTGACCCTCAGGAACATGAAGCCTTTGTTAACGCAATGGCCGATGTGTTGTTGCACAATTTCCAGCAGGCCAATCCTGACTGGAATCCGCTTGATAACCTCATCTATGAAGAGGATGAGGATGATGAAGAGGATGAGGATGAAGATGATGAAGAGCTCGTCCGAGAGCTTGAGAAAAGAAAGAAGAGAATCTGTGATGCTTGTATGTCATGCAAGTTGGAGGCACGGAAGCGTCCCGGTGGTCACGGTGACGATCCGCCTTCAAGTAAATCAGCTCCCCTCCTTGTCCTTTAAGGATGGAACAAGAGATCTTCCAATCCTGATGGACTGTGAAGCTGCTCAAGAGCGTTCATGCTTATTTGAAGGGCACGAGTTCCTGAGTAGAAAAGTAGACTTGGAAAAGAATATGTAATTTCCATTTTCATTTGTAAAGAATCTTCAAGATTTAATGAAAACTATCAATTTGCTCAATTGTTCTTGTCCTTCTTACTTTTCCTGCACAAGTTGTTAGTAACACTGCATTTGATTATAAAATAACGAATAATAATCACTGACAAAAATATAATTGTAATTGAAAATTAAGACTTAATAACTTAATCAAAGACTAAGTAATGATCTTATTTGTCAGAGTTTACCAGGAGTGTTGTTGACAAATTGTCTTAGAAATTCTGGTTTTCATACCAGCTTCAATATCTGAGCATCAGGATTTGACCAGTTGACTTCCTGTCAGGATTGCATCCTATCACGATTTGATCAAAGAAAACATACCTTTCTGAATAACCATCAGGATTTGACAGTTATCAGGATTTCCTCTCTGTAGCTTTCCTCAGAAATTCTCAAAGTTCATCATTCCAAGTTCATTCACCAATTTATTGAAAGTAGCTTCAGGTAGTGGCTTGGTGAATATATCAGCTAGTTGTTGATCAGTAGGAACAAAGTGAAGTTCAATTGTTCCTTCCAGAACTTGTTCTCTTATGAAGTGATATCGAATACTGATGTGTTTAGTAAGAGAATGTTGAACTGGATTTCCTGTCATTGCAATAGCACTTTGGTTATCACAATAAATAGGGATTTTTGAGTATGACAGGCCATAATCTAACAACTGATTTCTCATCCACATTATCTGAGCACAACAACTTCCTGCAGCAATGTACTCAGCTTCTGCAGTTGAAGTGGAAATGGATTTTTGCTTTTTACTGAACCATGAAACTAGTCTTCCACCCAAAAACTGACAGCTTCCTGAAGTACTTTTCCTGTCTATTTTGCATCCTGCAAAATCCGCATCTGAATAACCACACAACCCAAAATCTGATTCCCTTGCATACCAAAGGCCAAGTGAAGAAGTGCCTTTGAGATATCTGAAAATTCTTTTGACTGCAATCAGATGGGGTTCTCTAGGTTTTGCTTGAAATCTTGCACACAGACAGGTTGCAAACATGATATCTGGTCTACTTGCAGTGAGATACAATAAAGAGCCAATCATTCCTCTGTAGTGAGTTACATCTACCTCAGCACCTTGATCAGGATCAAGTTTGGTAGCTGTAGCTATGGGAGTTGTAGCAGGAGAACTATATTGCATGTTAAACCTTGTCAATAAATTCCTTGTATATTTAGACTGATTGATAAAAATCCCTTCATCAGTCTGTTTAACTTGGAGATCAAGAAAGTAACTCATTTCTTCCATCATGCTCATTTGATATCTTGACTGCATAAGCTTGGAAAACTTTTCACAAAGCTTATTGTTTGTTGACCCAAAAATGATATCATCAACATAAATCTGAACTAACAGCAAGTCCTTACCATGATTCAAATAAAATAGAGTTTTATCAATAGCACCTCTTTTGAATCCACTTTCCAGTAAGAATAGAGCTAAAGTTTCATACCATGCTCTTGGAGCTTGCTTTAGTCCATAAAGTGCCTTATCCAATCTGTAGACATGATCTGGATAGTTAGGATCAATGAAACCAGGAGGTTGCTCAACATAGACTTCTTCCTCCAGTTCTCCATTTAAGAAAGCACTTTTAACATCCATCTGGAAAACCTTGAATTTCTTATGTGCTGCATAAGCAAGAAATATCCTGATGGCTTCTAGTCTTGCAACAGGAGCAAAAGTTTCATCATAATCAATTCCCTCTTGTTGAGAATACCCCTTTGCAACTAGTCTTGCTTTGTTTCTGATTATTACTCCATCAGAATCAGTCTTGTTCTTGAAAATCCACTTTGTACCAACAATTGATCTATTCTTTGGTCTTGGTACCAGTTTCCAGACTTCATTTCTTTCAAATTCATTCAGTTCCTCTTGCATTGCAGTAACCCAATCAGCATCTTTAAGTGCATCTTCAACTTTCTTTGGCTCCTCCTTGGATAGAAAGTTATTGTATAGACATTCATTCTGAGTTGAACTTCTTGTTTGAACACCTGCATCAGGATCCCCAATGATCAAATCAGGAGTATGACTTGCAGTCCATTTCCTTGCTGGTGTTAAATTGTTTCTTGAAGTAGATGCTCTTTCTGGATTGGTGTTATCTTGTTTTGAAGAACTTGCTTGTCTTGAAGCTCCCCCTGAATAATTGCTATTTCCTCCTGATAAGTTATCAGGATCATCACTTGAATCAGTATCTGAAGAATTCTGTCCTGATGATTGTGTTGACTCTGAACTTGTAGTAGAATGATGTTGCTCCCCCTCAACATTAGCACTACTAGAAGTATTACTATTGATTGCATCATCAGTATTTGCACCATCAGCATCTGGTGTGTCATCAGGATTTGGTGACCCATCAGGATCTGATGTATGGACATGATCTGATTCACTTTCTTCAGGTTCCTTGGTAGCTTCATTTTCAAAAATCAATATATCATGAGAGTCTTCATTGATTCCAGCTATCTTCTTGTCATCAAAAGATACATGTATTGACTCCATGACAGTCCTTGTCCTCAAATTAAAAACTCTGAAGGCTCTTGATGCAGGATAGCCTATGAAAATTCCTTCATTAGCCTTTGTTTCAAATTTCCCTAGTTGTTCAGGATGAGTTCTGAGAACAAAACATTTACAGCCAAACACATGCAAATGCTTCAAACTTGGTTTCTTTTCCTTGAGTGACTGATAAGGAGTAACACCATGTCTGTTTATTAATGTGATATTTTGAGTGTAGCATGCTGTGTTGACTGCTTCTGCCCAGAAATATGTAGGTAATTTTGCTTCTTCCAACATAGTTCTGCCAGCTTCAATAAGAGTTCTATTTTTCCTTTCAACTACTCCATTTTGCTGAGGTGTGCCAGGAGCAGAGAATTTTTGAATGATTCCTTTGTATTTGCAGAACTCTTCCATCTTTGAATTCTTAAATTCAGTACCATTATCACTTCTCAGTATCTTGACTTTGTACTTTTTAGTTGTCTCAATCATTCTCAAATGATCCAACAGAACTTCAGGAGTCTCATCTTTTCTGTGCAGAAAATACACCCAGGTGAATCTAGAATATTCATCAACAATTACAAGAGTGTATCTTTTCTTACTGATGGTCATGATGTTGACTGGACCAAATAGATCAAGATGTAGCATGTGATATGGTTCTCCAATAGAGGATTCTGATTTACTCTGGAATGATGTCCTTCTTTGTTTTGCTTTCTGACATGCATCACAGAGTCCATCAGGAGTATATAACACTTTTGGTAATCCTCTCACTAAATCTTTCTTAACCAACTCATTGATATTGCTGAAGTTGAGATGAGAAAGCTTCTTGTGCCAATTCCAACTTTCATCTACTGAAGCTTTACTGATCAGACAGGTAGGGGAGTCATCAGTATTTGATTGAATGTTGGCTTCATATATGTTACCATGCATGTAGCCAGTCAGTGCTATCTTGCTTGTTGCCTTATTGACTACTTCACAATGAGTGGAATAGAAGTTGACATGATAACCTCTGTCACTGATTTTACTAATACTCAACAGGTTGTGTTTTAGTCCCTTCACTAGAGCTACTTTTTTAATGATGACATTTCCAATGATTATATTGCCATATCCCAAGGTTTGTCCAATGTTGCCATCTCCATAAGACACAGTTGGGCCAGCTTTTTCCTCATATTCTGATAACAGGGCTTTGTTTCCAGTCATGTGCATAGAACATCCACTATCCATGACTAACACATCTTTCTTTTTACCCTGCAATCAGAATAGAAACACACTAGTTAGAACATTTAGGAACCCATACTTGTTGGGTTCCTTTTCCATGCAATTTATTAAATTTCACAGCAGAAGACTTTCTGACTTTAGCAGTCCTGACAGGATTCACTCCATCAGGATTTGCTTTGTCAGTATCAGTATTAACAAAAGCATGTTCCAACTTGACATTCTTAATGCTACCAGAGTTTGCACTATTTTTATCAACTTTAGGCAATGGATCATAAAAGTTATAGTACAACTCATGATAATCTTTACAAGTATAAATAGAATGCCATATTCTACCACAATGAAAACAGGACTTCTGTGGTTTATAAAATACTGATCTATTCCTAACATCAGACTTAGGAATATCAGTAATCTTCTTCTTACTCTTCTTACAATCAATAGCAAGATGATTAGAGTTACCACAGTTAAAACAACACTTTCTAGGTGCATTTGGGATATATTTGTAACCATTCTCTTTGTTGATCCCAACTTTACCATTCCTGTTTCTCTTAACAGTAGATTCCTTTTTCTTATCTGTCACCTCACAGATTTTATCCTTAAGCTGTTTCTGAGACAATAAACCTACATTCTTAATGACTTTATTCAAGACAGGTTTAGACTTTATGATTTTAATTCCTTGTGTAGAAGTAGATCCCTTTTCAAAAGTAGAATTGGAATCCTTACCAAAAACAAAATTAACAGGAGTAATCTTAGATTTGGTTGCATCTATAACATGTCTATAGGTCTTTGGACTGACTGTCTCATCAATGACAATTTTCTCTTTCAATTTCTTATCCTCATCTGACTTATATCCTAGACACTCTTTCCAATTCTTAGAGGTATTAATCTCATGAAATTTCCTACCAGAGTCTGTCCAGGTTCTGATTTTCTCATTAGCATTTACAAGTTCCTTTTCAAGAGCAGTACATTTGGATTTCATCTCTAAATACATGTGATTCACATTATCACATTCTTTTTGTACTTCTTGCATACGAGAAAATTCAGCTTCTAATATATCATTCCTTTTTCTAAGTTCAGACATCTCAGATAAGATCCTAGTATTTTCAGCAGTTTGACTTCTAAAGCTAATATGTAATGACTTTAGAAAACGTCTTAACTCAGAAGCATTATCAGTATCAAAATCAAAGATAGTATTTAGTACCTTATCATCAGGAGCAGCAGTTACATCAGCGTTGGCCATTAGAGCATAGTTGGCCACCTCAGTATCAGATTCTGAGGAAGAGTCCATCCAATCCTTGCTTGATGTGATAAGTGCCTTCGTCTTCTTGCACTCAGAAGCAAAGTGACCCATACCATTGCACTTGTAGCATCTAACCTTTGACTTGTCAAATTTGCTACCCTTGCTGTCCTTTTTGATATACTTATCTTTGTTTGGATTGAAAGCCTTTTTCTGAAAGTTGCCTTGTCTTCTATTCTTCCTGAACTTCATCCTTCTGAAGTTTCTGACAATCATAGCAACCATCTCTTCCATGTCTGAGTCAGAAGAATCATCATCAGTATTGGCATCAGCATTGCCATCAGTATCTGATGAAGAGTCATCAGGATCTGACTCAACTATTCTTGTTTTACTTCTAGAGACCTCCATAGATTTTCCTTTTGATTTAGCCTCTGCTTTCAAAGAAATTGATTTTGCCTTGCTGCTTTTCTTGTTCTTTCTCTGTTGAACTTCAAGATCATGAGTTCTTAGCATCCCATAGACTTCATCAAGAGACACAGTGTTAAGATCATACTGATGTCTAATGATCGATGTCTGAGTGTCCCATTCTTCAGGTAAAGCTCTTAGAAACTTGGTGTTTGAATCTTCAGTTTCATATTCCTTGTCAACTAAAGATAAACTGTTCAATAGTGTCAGAAATCTATCATATAGATCAGTTAGGCTCTCATCGGGTCTTGCATCAAATTGTTCATATTCTTGAATCAAAAGAGCCCTTCTGTTTTTCTTGACAGATGCAGATCCCTGGCACTGAGTTTCCAAAGTATCCCATATTTCCTTTGAAGACTTGCATGCAATCACTCTGTTTGACATGACAGCATCAAGACTACTATGTAAGATATTCTTTATCTTTGGTTCCCTGAGTACATGAGCTTTTTCTTCTGGAGTCCATTCACTTTTAGCCTTGACCACATAATGTTCAGGTACTATATCTGTTCGTTCTACAATCCTTGTAGGAATATATGGTCCATCACGAATCCTGTCCAAATAGTCAGGATCCATAGCCTCCAGGTACATCAACATCTTTACCCTCCATGTTGGATATTCTGATTTCTTCAAGATGGGAATCTTCATGCTTTCATACTTGGTTGTCGACATCTTTAGATCGTATCTGATTCAGAATTAAATCAGTTTGCTCTGATACCAATTGTTGCCCAGTAATAATCTATTGTAGAAGGGGGTTGAATACAATAGTATAAGATAATCGACTTCTTAATGTATATATCACAAATATGAAAGAAAGATAACAGCTTTATTAAATCTGATATAAAACTGTTACAAACTCTCTCAAGAAATTCTGATGTTCTTGAGAGCTGCTAGCTTACAAAAACTCTCTCAAGAAATTCTATGTTCTTAAGAGCTTCTATTCGATTATGTTCACGTCTGTGTTGTGTTTATAAATCGAAACCAAAACTGTGTTTATATACTACACAGCTTCTCTATCAATGATAAGTCCTAATCAATTACATAGATTGAAACCTATCTATAATTGATAGCTACATTCTACAAACCAGGAACCGACAGAATAAACTTCCATGTTTAACTAGACTCCAAATATAACTCGAAGTAGGAATCCTGATCAGCTTCCAGTCCTGATGATCAATCCTGATCCCAGTCCTGATATGTATCTCAATCCTGACGACCATGTAATCCTGATGACGTCAGCAATCCTGATCAGTTGAGTCTAGCTCCTGACGATCATTGAATTCTGATCTAACAAATCCAGGAAGAGTTTATGTTGTTCAAGAGATCTACAAAATGCTGGTGTTGAGAGACAAGGCACTGGGAGCTAGAGTGAAGGAACTAATCTCTAGAGCCAATGCTAAAAGAAATGATCAAGGTGGAAGCTGTCTCTATGACATTCCTCCTCAGGATGATGATGATGATGATGATGATGATGAGGTTGGAGGAGGTGAAGCTTCTGGAAATGCTGGTGGAAGTAATTCTGGGAATACTGGTATTCAATCTCAGAATGAAGGCAATGAAGAAACTCCTAATCAGGAAAAGAAAGATGCTGGTGCAACAGATGAAGAGGAGCCAAGAATATTGGAAGCTTTGGAGACAAGCATTCTTAGATGTGCTATTAACTGCATAAATGCAGAAAAAGATGTTGTCACCAAAGGTACTGTCGACAAGGAAACTGTCAAAGAAGATGCTGTCATGGAAGATACTGTCGACAAAGGTACTGTCAAGAAAGGTTCTGTCAAGGATGAAGCCAAAGCTACTGTCAAGCCCATAAGACTGAAAGCCAAAGCAAGAGCATGGTTTTCTAGACAGAAACCTGAAGGAAAGCACAAGTACTCAGGAAAGGAAAAGGCCACTGGATTTGGCATGAATCTTAAGAAGCCAATTCAATCAATACCTCCCAACAGTCTTAAGATACAACAGATGCAATCTAGAGAAATCAAGAGTGTTGAGGTCTAGATGGATGCAAATCAAGAGGTCACTGAGTACATTCTGTGGTGGGAAGAATCAAGATCTACCAAGGTTGATAAGGATTTCAATCTGGTCTCCACATCAACCAGTGGTAGGACATCAACCTTAGATAAAAGAAGAATTGACTTCTTCTACCTGGAAAGAATGGTAGAGTTGCTGGAGAGCTATGAAAATGTTCCAGAGTCTGTTATGGAACATATTCTGAAATATCAAGCTAATAGGGATGCTGAATTCTATCAGAAATTTGGCTACAACTTTGCAGATTTTGATGATGCTGATATTTCAACTGATTTACCAGCTTCTCCTATACCATGTCACTGGTACTATGAGTTTGATGACTCACCCACAGAAGAAAGGAAAACCCAACCCACAGAGGAAGGGCAACCCAAGCCAAGCAAAAGACCTGACTCTTCTCAATACGCTCAATATCAGTCAGAACTTGATAAGAAGGAAGCTGAACTCCTGGAAAGATGCAAGACTGCCAACAAGGCAGAAAGTGAAGCTCCAAATTATCAAACATGTATGCTGGAAAATCCCTTAAGAATCAAGCATCTAAAAGAAGAAATCTATGTTTGCAGCTTGCACAAGCTAAAAACATCTATTCTGAAGGATTTACAGTATATGGTTGCTGGATCAATTCATCCCCTGGAGCAGATCTGTTCTGACAAGATAGAGGAATTATTGGAAAGGAGAAAAGGAGAAGATTCGAAGCTGGACAAGCAAAGGAGGATGTCTCTCAATGCTTATCGAGGAAGTAGATTCAAGCTCATTCATGAAGAACTCCACTTCAGAAGCTATCCATTTGATCAAGAGCAATGGTTGAATCTCAGGGATGCTAGTTCTCTTATTTCTCCTACTATCAAGAAGATCATTGAAGAAATAGAAGATGTTGCAGTCACACCTGCTGAAATCTTTCTTGTAGAAGGTCTAAGAAGCAGCTTGGTAGAAGCTCTCAGAAGAGAGGAAGTAACAAGACAAAAGAGGAAATCTCAAGCTAAGTAAACATTCTAAATCCATTCTGATCTTGTTAGTTAAGTTGTCAGCATATATTGTAAATTTGTTGTTATTGTCCATAAAAACAAATTGGGGGAGATTGTTGGGATTTATGGGTGATAGCATAGGAACTCCTACTGTCACCAAAAGCACATTCCTGTGACAGCAAGCTCTGCGGCAAAAGTAATTGTCTCGAGAAAGATCCTTGTTCTAGGTATCTTTCTCAGTCAAACCCCGTGACAGTTTCAATGTTCAAGAAACAGGCGTGTTACAGTATCCCTAAGCTGCACCAAGTCTGCAAGACTACGACAGAAGCTTCAAGCACTGCAAACAAAAGCGAATCAATTCAAGAGCAAGGTCAAGTCTCTATTTGCTGAATTATTTTAGCTAGAAATAGAATGAATCTAGGTTGCTTTCTTTGTAATGTATATCTGACATTGTTAGCAATTTAGGAAAGTCACATGGGTAGACACTTTGTAAGAAGCTGCCACTTGATAATGACAGCAGCTTCACAGACCCGTGTTGATAGTGATAGGATTAGTTTTATACTTAGACTATCAATTCATTCTAGAGAAGTAACGAAGACAAGCAAGTGTCTTGGAGAAGAACGAAGCTCAAGAATTCTCTCTTGAGGTTGTAGCAACACTTTGCAAAATAAATAAAACATTTATTTTGTGAATCCTGTCTTCTCTATTATACTGTTTGTGAATGCATACATATTATTGATAACATTAAATCTTAGTTTTAGTTGTTGAAACTGAGATTGAATTTTATCAGTATTGCATTCATCCCCCCCCCTTCTGCAATACACAAGGACCAACAAATTCTTTTGAACACAGCTCTTGAACAGGAGATAAAAGAATTAAAACTAGTTCATGTTAATCA